>CM065911.1:32417500-37417500 GCA_033439115.1 Firmiana major
TGTAGGTTACTATATCAGTAACATCAGGACTATGGCCATAACCTAGTGATCCCTGGCTACACGGTACCTAGTGTGAGGGGTATCACACCTGAAACGGGAGGTGGGTCAATCCTATCTCCAGAACAACACAACATCAGGATTGCAAGGCAAGGCTTGCTGCCTCGTGGCTAATGCCACTCCACTCCAATAATCCCCATGGTACAACGGACTCCATGTGATATACACGGTACAACGTACTCCGTGAACCCAATCTCAGTCAGGGGGTGCCTGCAATAGGTCTTACCCACCCATGCCAAATATGTCTCAGTATGCACGTGTGGATATATCATCTCACTATGACACAGTCTACAAGAGGCTCCAACACGGCTATATGCATGTCATATAAATCCCTGTACGAGTGAAGCTCTAGAATGGCTCCATGCATATTCATGATATCTAAAAATCTCGTGCGAGCGAAGCTCTTGCATGGTTTCATAAAAATAAGTAAAATCTGCGTACGAGTAGTACTCCAGTACGACTTTCAAATGAGTTATAAATCCATATAAAATCACGTGCGAGCAAGCTCTAGCACGGTTTTATGCATAAAATACATCAAAGCCTCGTGCGAGTAATGCTCCAACACAAATGAATGCTTAAGTAAATCAAAACTCGTGCGAGTTACACTCCAGCACGACTTATGAAATTAAATCGATTAAATCACGTACGAGCAAGGCTCTAGTACGGCTTTTATGCAATTATCATATCAAAGCAGGATACAAGCTGAGCTCCAGCACCTCTCATGCATGTAAAATCATTAAAACTAGTGCGAGGAATCACTCGAGTACCTTTTCATGCATATAAAGTCAAAACAGTCAAAACAGGGTGCGAGTTAGGCTCCAGCACCTCTCATGCATTTCACAATAGTAAAAATTAGTGCAAGTAACCGCTCTAGCACATTTCATGCATATGATGTCACACAAATCGGTGCAATCAACCGTTTCATCACCTTTTATGCACACTCACAAACTCAGATATAGTGCGAGGAAATGCTCCAGCACCATCTGTTTTCATATAAACTTGATAGTTGGCCCATTTTTCAAAAAATTTCATTTAAATATAAATAACACTTACGTAGTGTTATCTTGTGAAATTTATGCAATTACTAGCCAATTTACCAATTTGCTTTGCTTAAAAACAACGAAAAATTCCTTAAATTAGAAAATTCCTTAAATCATGCATTTCATGCATGTCATGCTTTCACCATCCTTAGGTGAATTCCCTCAATAGGGGTAAAGTAGTTGTTTACCTATTTCGCATCATTAAAATCTTTATACATATTCAGTGTATACAAAAGCTATTGAAATATGCATAGCTACCTCTAGCTACTCACACAATTTCCTTACCTCATTTTTCTGTACAGTCTGACCTTTCCACTGATGACTCGTTACGCAGTCCGATTTGCTCCCAATCCAATCTTCGAAACAGCGTATAAATATTCATCAGGCCAAATACAATATAATTAATTGTATATCATATTTTATGGGCTTAATTTAAATCATTGGGCTCATTTACCCCTATTAGGCCCGATTGTACCATAATGGGCCTAAATCAACCTTAAGCCCATTTTCCACTCACTATTCACATTATCAAGGCCTATTAGGCTCACTGGGCCCATCGATATTTATTGGGCCTCGTTCTAAACCCTCGGATAGCTCAATTAATTATTTACGACAATTTATCTCTAATTCTAGAATTTAATTCATTTTTTACAAAAATTAAATCCGTAATATATGCGATAAATTTATAACACGCATAACGATGTCAATTATCGTAAATAAGGGTTACTTACTCGAGATTCCATGATAATAAGCAAATCGACGCTAACTCGAGCTCTCGTTTGACGTCAATTGTCGAGATACAAAATTACATATTTTTGGGTAAATTTTTAGTCGAATATTAATCAAATTAAATATTCTAAAATTTAAATCGGTCAATTTTGATCGCTTACTGACTTACCCGTAGCTCGATTGTATCACTGGAATTTTTCCTAATTTTTTCTCTTTTTCTTTTTCCCTTTTTCCTTTCTTTTTTCTTCTTTTTTTGGCTGAACCGGTTCGATTCTGTTCAGCTCGGTTCAGTCCGGTTCGGGGCTTCGTCAGCCAGTTCTTCACCGACTTCCGTTGCCAGCAGATCTGTGGGGTTGTCCGGTGCATGGATATGGTCTCGGTTTCATCCATGGTGGCTGAAAAGTGGCCGGTCTGACTCTTTTCCCTTCCGGTGTTGGTGTCAATTCTTCCATTTGCCATTGACGGCGTTGCCGGCCTTTCTATTGGCCGGTTCAGTCGTTGATCGATCGGTATTCGCATCGGGCTACTTCAGCTGGCAGTGGTCGGGCCTAGATTAGCGTCGATCATCAGATTTCTCTCTTTCTCATCTCGGTTCTGTCGGTTTCTCTCTCTCTCGCCAGTCGCTTCTCCCTTCCATCTACCAGCAACGATGAGGCTCGACTGGGATACCTCTCTCTCGTCGGCTTCTCGCCTGGTCCGTCGGTGGTTTCGTCGGAGCCGAGGGAAACCATTCCCTCGGTTTCTCATTCTTCAGAAATCGCAAATCGCGATTTATTTTTTATTTATTTATGATTTTATTTTATTATTATTTTTTCATTAAAATATATTAAAAATTCCAAATATCTTCAAAAATTCTTATTTAATTCATTTTACTAATTAAATGAATTTATCGATCTTATTTCGTCTTTTCGGTATATTTTTCCAATATTTTCAGGATAATTTTTCGAGGTGAAAATTTCGATTAATTCTAATAAATTCATATCTTGATCAATTTAATCTGAAATTTAATTATTTCTTCGTTATTGATCAAGATTTCTCATTTCCATATTTTTAATTAAATTTTCTTGTCACGATTAATACCGAATTTTAGTCTTTTGATCATTTTACCCTTCAACATGTTCAAGAATACCATTCCAACTTCCCTTCACAAACACTCACACATTTCGTGTTTAAATAAAATCGGGTCTTACGCATATTATCACATCATATCGTGCCAAATCTCAATATGCACGTGCGAGCCTATTTAATCGGTATGACACACAGTCTACCCGAAACTCCTAGCACGGCTCCCAACATGTCATAAAAATCACATGCGAGTAATCTCTAGCACTGCTGCAAATGTATAGTAGACATGTAGTGCGAGCAACGCTCCAGCACCATGCCATAAAATCCATGTGAAAACTAGTGCGAGCTAGGCTCCAGCACTCATACATGTAAGACTCTAGTGCGAGCTTCGCTGCAGCACTAATGAATGTATAAATATATCAAATCTCGTGTGAGCAACGCTCCAGCACGCTTTATTTCCACAAAATCCATGTAGGTGGCTAATTCTTTTGCAAAGCATGGTTATTAAAACCAAATCATGCAAATCATTTAAATGCTAGCCAGCCTACCTATCCACATGCTAAAAAGCAGTAAAAAGATCCAAGAACATCCTGTTCTAGCTTTTCATGAACTTTTCTAAAATTGCAATTTTATTTGCCCTTCAAACATTTATTTTTTTCTAAGACTCTTAGACCCTTTAAGAGATTACAAATGCACCTGAAAACGCGTACAGATACTCGAAAGCAACTCCTTCTTCCTTTTTTGCTTTTCGTGATTGGCCTCAATTTGCTCAGATATATCGTCAGGAGCTGCACACATTCATCAATCACATGAGTTAATACTGATAACTCATATTCTGACTTCATCCTAGTCATTATATCTTGTTGAGCCTAATTTTCTCTTAAGTTCATTTTGGCCGTTCTATTCGTTTCACCTAGGCCTATTGGGTTCCTAGAAATTATCTCTCGTTGGACCGAAATCTAGGCCCACTGACCTTATCGAGCTGATTGCATCAAGCTTGGCCTATGATTACAATTGGCCATGGCATGATGGCCGAACACCCATCATGCCATTCCTAGTCAATTCGACTAACAAACTCAGTTAGTTATCTAACCAAGCACTTGGCTTGCATGCTCTAACCTTAGTTCTTTCATTTATTCATACATTTTCATAAGCACCTTGTATGCACATTTCATAACTTCATCCAATTTCATAGATTGATTTTGCTAAACCAACTCAAAATCATGCATATAACATTACTTACACCTTAGTATAAACAATTCATCATTAAATCCACCTTAGCTCATTTTCTCCCACAAAACTCATTTTTATGTCATGGTTGATTCATCGTGTTCTAGGTAGTTTCAACCAACAATACATACATCAATCAACTCATAACAATGTTTAGATAAACATACTTAGACTTGGAGTATTGAAAACTCACGTAGCTTGTCTTTTATCTTGTCCAAAATTGGAAGACCTTTTTGCTCCTTCAATCAAACAAGTTGAATGTTGATTCCTAACTATGTTGTTCTCCTTTTCACAAGGAACAACTTTGCTTAAAACAACGTTTCTCAAATCTTTTTAGAAGGGGAAGGTATTCTAGAGTGAGAAAGCTTATTCTTTTTGGGTAACAATGGAGAAGTTTTTTATTTTTCTGAGGAAGAAGACTTTGTCGTTGGGTTTTTATAGAATAGTAGTGGTGAGATTGATCTTATAGGGTAAGAGATCGATCTTCCTTTGGTTTGAACTATCGAAATATTCAGGTATGTAAGTGTGGGATCGATCTGCTCTTTTGGAAAAGATCGATCCTTTCTTGGCAGAATCAAGTGGAGATCGATCTGATTTTTAGGAAGGAATCGATCCTTGCTAGGAAGGAGTAAATGGAGATCGATCTACTCATGGGGAGAGATCGATATGCATTTGGCAGAATCAAATGGAGATCGATCTAGACTTGGGAGGGGATCGATCCTTTCTAGACAGAACTAAACTGAGATCGATATGCTTGAACAATAGATCGATCTACTTTGAATAAGGAATTGATCTGGCCTTCATCTGCAGGTTTCCAACTGTAGATTTTTCCAAAAATTCAAAGGAAAACTTACCTTCGATTGCTTCACTACTCATTTTTCATTCTAGTCACACTTAGAGGATAAAAAGGTTCATTCCATATGATTCTCGTGTTAAGGAACTTGTGTGTACTGCTTGGAATCATAAAAGATACTTAGAATTCACGTTTGAGTCCTCATATTCAGTCCGAATGTTTTGAGTTCCATTTGTTTAGTTTGTGGCCACTTCAGCCCTTATTTAGCCATCACATGAATTCATGAATACTCCTTCATTCCCTTTGTAATTTCATTCAAGCCAAAAGCTCTTTCTATTAACATAAGGAAATGTGTACATCATATGAATCATAAAGAATACATCACCAAAAGTGGGTCTTACATAATCTCCCCCACTAAGGAAATTTGGTCCTCCAAATTGGAATTAATCAGTCGGTGAATAACTCGGGGCACTTCCCCCATATCAAACTTTTCAATTCCTATATAGCTTCCTTCACAGTGTGATGCTGCCAAAGAACTTTCACTAAGGGAATCGTCTTCGATCTCAACACCTTTTCCTTCCTATCTAATATCTGAACCGGCTTCTGAACATACAACATGCTCTTGTTAAGCTCTAATGGCTCATATCTTATCACATGGGTCAGATCCGGGTGGTACTTTTGTAACATAGAAATGTAAAAGACATTATGAATGCTCGTTAGCTCAAGTGAAAATGCTAGCATGTAAGCCTTATCTCCTACTCTATCAAGTATCTCAAAGGGTCCAATGTAACGAGGACTTAACTTCCCTTTCTTTCCAAACCTCGTTATACCATTGGAAGGAGAAACTTGCAAAAATATTGATTCACCCATTGTAAACTCCAATGGTCTCCGTCTCCAGTTAACATAACTCTTTTGTCTACTCTGAGCTTTTTGTAACCTCTCACGAATCAACTTGATGTCCACAGAGGCTTGTCTCACTAAGTCGGGAGCAAATATCTATCGATCACCTACCTTTTCCCATCCAATAGAGGAACGACATCTTCAGCCATACAAAGCCTTATACGATGCCATCCCGATACTAGAATGATAACAATTATTATAGGCGAACTCTGCGAGTGGTAAATGGTCATCCCAGGAGCCTCCAAAGTCTTGTGTACACGCTCTCAACATGTCTTCCAAGGTTTGTATAGTTCACTCTGACTGACCATCTGTCTGAGGATGGAAAGTTGTGCCAAAACTCAGATGGGTTCCCATAGTTTCCTGAAAATGTTCCCAGAAGTGGAAAGTGAAGCGAGAATCCCTATCGACACTATACTCACTGGAATACCATGCAACCTCACTATCTCGGGCACATATAATTCTGCCAGAGTACTCAGAGTATCGGTGGCTCTGACAGCTAGGAAGTGTGCCAACTTTGTCAATCTGTCTACTGTTACCCAAATCACATTGTGATTCCTACGGGTCCTGGGTAAATCCATCATAAAGTCCATAATGACATGTTTCCATTTTCAAGTCGGTATAGATAGAGGTTGTAATAGCCCTGTAGGCTTCTGATGCTCTACCTTTACCTGCTGACAGATGAGACACTTTGCCACATATTCCACCACATTTCTCTTCTGATACATAAAGCAGTTCATGCTATTCAAATCAGTGCACAAGCAATAAATAAAGAATGGAAAATCATCATGCACAAGTCGTAATTAAAGCATGGAAAATCATCATGCGAGGTGCACTTAAAAGCAGTTCATACTCAACACAAATCAATACAACTCAGCATGCGTCAGGACTCAGCCTCTCCCTTGGACTGTCCTGACCCACAAAACAATTTAAAAACATGGATTCATCATAAACCAAGTGACATGTGAGATTAGCCAAATAATAATAATAAGGGCAATAACTAGGACTATGGCCATATCCTTTGTGATCTCAGGCTACACGGATCCTAGTGTGTGGGTATCATCTCTATTTGCATTCGCACGGGAGGTAGGTCACGTCCAAACCTTCAGTCCATAGCAGATCTAACCTTCATCCTAAAATGGTATATATATATATATATATCCATACACGATACAACGTACTCCATGATGTATGCATGGTACAACGTACTTCACTGACCCATATCATCAGATCATATCGTGCCACATCTCAATACACACCTGCAAGCCTATTTAATCGATGTGACATAGTCTACCCATGTCACGACCCTCAACTTACTAAAAATCGTCATAAATTTTTCATTTTTCATGCATTATTTATTATTCATTCTTACCTTACCTCGATCGTGATCAGAACAGTTGGGCTGTGTGTCAAAGCCTATCTCACCCAACCATAACAATTTCATTTGCATTAAGATTTAGATGTAAACACTTTTATAAATAAATCAGAGTATTGTTTACATGTGTTTACATTTCTTTACATCCCTAATGGTTACTGTGCTATAGAAAGTTTAGATATAAAATTACATCAGTATGTATACCTTACGCGATGGGATGCAGTGGATACGAAAGGGGAAAGCCTCCAGTCACTCTCAATCTATGCTCAAATCTCTGTAAAGAAGGGAAAATAAGGGGGTGAGTAAACCACATACTCAGTAAGGCAATCATACAAACAGAGAGATACTGCACTATCTACGTGATCCTGATGCCATGCTCAAAACCACACTGTTTCTCGTTCACATCTTAAAAGCATTAGTTCATGCTTGTGTTAATGGCATGTAAAGTAAATCATGCTATTTGTTAGTGTACATATCACATTCAAAGCATGGCATTAAACATCATGCATATTTCATAAATAAAGCATGAAAAAATCAACATGCATCAGTGCACTTTAAAACCATTAACATATTTTCTCATCTCATTAAAATCAACACTTGTCAGGACATCAGCCCCTCCCTCGTACTGTCCTGACTCACAAAGCATTTCAAACATGGATTTATTCATAAACAATAGACATGTGAGATATGTAAAAAGGGAAATCTCCTCTAGGACTACGGCCATATCCTATGATCCCAAGCTACATTGATCAAGTGTGTGGGGTATCACCACTATCTTTTTCCACACGGGAGGTGGGTCAAGTCCAGCCCACCTATCCATAGCAGATCTCAACATCGTTCGAAAATGGTATATCACAATCTCAACATGGTACAACGTACTCCGTGCTACTGGCACGGTACGCTACTCCATGGACCTATATCAGCACATCATATCACGCCACATCTAAAAAATACACGTGTAAGCCTATCTAATCGGTACGACATCTTATCTATCCGAAGCTCCTAGCACAGCTATCAACATGTTAATTCTAAAAAATGCACGTACGTACAACCTATTTAATCGGTGTAACACCCAGTCTACCCAAAGCTCCTAGCACGGTAACAAGTATGGTGGGCATCTAAGGCGAGCTGTACTCCAGCACCATGCCAAAACCAATGTAAAGTCTGTGCGAGCTTAACTCTAGCACAACATCATAAAAATCCATGTGAAAACTAGTGCGAGCTACATCTAGCACTTATGCATATAAAAACACATCAAATCTCGTGTGAGTCACACTCTAGCACGCTTTCATTCTCCCGAAATCCATGTAGGTGGCTTAATTCTTTGCAAAACATGGTTATCAACCAAATCAAATCATTTCTTCCGTAAAAATCATTTCAAATATTAGCCAACCTACCAATCACTTGCTCGAAAGTAACAAAACAAAGTTTTCAAATCATTATGCTTTGTTTTCATGCACATTTCTCAAAAACCCATCTCTTTGCCCTTCAATCACCAAATATCATTTCCTAGTATCACATGTACTCTAGTAAAACATTTAAGCACCCAAATTACCCACAAATATCTCTAAAAGTCCACACAATTCCCTTACCTCGATTTACTCGGGGTGTGACTCTCTTCCTTTACCCTTCTCACGCTTTTCACTCAACTTGCTCTGGTGTATCCTCGGGAGCTGCAATTCATTCATCAAATGCTCGAGTGAGTGTTGCTAACTCTCATTCAACTATGCATTTTACCCCTTTTTAGGTAAGTCTCACAATTCATTCCATAACATCATCTTAAATTCATACCCCCAACACCATTATCACCTAAAGATATCCTATTTATCATTTATTCCACCACATTTCACTTTCTCACACTAAGCCATTTCTAGGTTATAATCATTCTATGACATTCTAGGTAGTTCCACCATAAATATGCACACCAAATCAACTTCAATATCTATTACTAAACAAACGTACTTAGTTTTGTGCACTAAAAACTCCCTCTTTGGATTTCCTCTTTGCTCCAAATAGAAATGCTCATTGTTCCTTAAATCCAACAAATGGAGAAATGCCTCCAAGCTATGTTGTTCTTCTCCTTGATGTGAACAACATTGTGGCTAATAGCCTTCCCATAAATCTTCTTGAAAATGGCCAGATTTGGAGAGAGAAAACTAGGTTTTGGGTTGAAAATGGTAGAGTAAGAGTGTTTTCTCGAAATCTACCTATCCAACTGCTCCTATTTATAGATTTAGCTTGATGAGATCGATCTACCTTGGGTGGAGATTGATCTAGTCCTCTTAAAATCCCTCTTTTTCATGACATTTGAAGGCATGAGTTCGATCTGTTAAAACCTTGAGATCGATCTGTCTGAGGCAGAAAGTTAAGGAGATCGATCTGGCTAGGGAGGATGTCACGACCCAATTCCATTCTCTTTAACCGAAAATCATTGAAAATTTTTCGCGTTTTACTGTTACCTTACCCTGTCGTGAACTAAACTCACCACACACTGTTGGGCTGTGAGCCAATAATAAACACCACGTCTCATTCATTCTCAATAAATTAAAACGATGTCATACATGTGCATTTAATCGTGTACTTATACGAATACATGTTTTACTGACATCTACATCCCCCATAAGTACAACTCACAAGAATACTGTGCTTTTACATTGTTTAGATACAAAAAGAATCACTGTGTGTATACCTCTTAGCGATGGAGATGCAGTGGAGTCCAAAATAATACGCCTCAGTCCTCACTGGGCTACTATGCACGCTCTGTAGGGGGAAAATAGAGTGGGATGAGCAACCACACGCTCAGTAAGGCAATAATGCAAGCATGGTAGATGACTACTCTATCTACATGCTGATAGTGTTATGCATAAATCATTTATAGTAGGAGCATGAGGAATAAAACTATGCCATATGAGTATACATATATATCATGTATCAAAGTCATGTAAAATTGGCATATAAAACATGGTAAAACATCATGTATAAATCATCTCATGATCGATCTCATTTAAATTCATAAAAAGGGCAATTCATTAAGAAACCTCCTTTTTAAACCCACGTCATAAATCTCTTTCTCATCACATACAATCACATCACATCAATTCACAATCACAACCACGTTTTCATTTCACAATTTAAATCCACGAGGCTCGACCCCTCCTTCGGGTCTACCTTAAACAATCACAATCACACTTAGAGATTTAAAATCATGTGGTAGTACGTAAATCAAGCAAGGAGACAGGTTACTATATCTCAAGTGACTACATTGGCCAATCGTCACATATCATCCCAGACCACACGGATTTCGGTGTGCGGGGTATTATGCTGGCACGAAGGTGGGTTAGTTCTCCGCCAGACTTTCTCAATCAAGTAACCACCACGCGGTACATCGTACTCCATGTGATATACACGGTACATCGTACTCCGCGGACCCATAACATGGTTAGGGGGTGCCTGCCATAGGTCTTATCTACCCCATATCGAGTGTAACCTTTATAGTCTCAAGAGCGCGTGGGAGTAACCGCAATACCAGGTCCTAGCCCCTCATGGCCTTGCTCGCCCCTGTTGGGTTCCCTGATCCAGGTCCTAGCCCCTCACCCTCACCTCACCTAAGAGGTCTGTTAGGCCTGTTGGGTTCCTTGGATGGATTATGTCAGGTCCTAGCCCCTCACCCTCACCCCACCTAAGAGGTCTGTCAGGCCTGTTGGGTTCCCTGAGTTAACCCGTATCTCTCACCACGGCCTCATACATACCACAGTGTGAAAACCAGCGCGAGCTACGCTCTAGCGGGAATTCATACATCAAAACCAATCACTTCGTACGAGCAACGCTCTGGTACGGCATTTATGCATAAAATATGAAGAAAACATGTACGAGCATAGCTCCAGTACAGTTATATGCATAAGAAAAACCACTCAAATCCACGTACGAGCATAAGCTCCAGTACGGTTTATAAACATCATCACAATTCAATTTCAAAGTGCGAGCTAAGCTCAAGCACGTTTCACACAAGTGAAAACATAGAAATCTCGCGCGAGCGAGGCTCTAACGCGAATTATATCTCATACACGTGATAGGCAGCTTACATGCATTCAAGACATCTCATAATATGCTTAGTGCCTCATATGGGCTATTTCACAACATCATTTAAGTACTAGCCAGCCTATCCTTTTATTTGCTCAAATCAAAGCATTGTGTTTTGTAAAAGCATTCAAAACACATGATTTATGCAATTATTAGCCTTACTATCCCTTTTTCAATAACCATCTCAAACCACCAAATCTCATACAAATACTCATACACCATCAAAACACATTTCTATAAGTCCATGCATATTTCCAAAGCCCTATAAATACCCACGAGTTCAAAATACGAGCAGCTACCTCTATATACTTACAAAATTCCCTTACCTAGAATCGCGATGCGTGATTCCACTTCCTTAAGCTGCTTACTCGTACGGTTCGGTTCGCCTTCAACGAACTCTTCGGGACTGTACAAAATCGTATCCCGCATTATATTCGATCCATATATTGCAACCCTTGTGCTTGCTATAGTCAATTTAATCTATAGCCTCTATTAAAGCTTATTTGGTCTCGTTTCATTACTTTACCCATAGCTCGAGTCTATGGACCTTCTTAGGCCTATTAACTTATTCAAAGTCGATATCAAATCGACATAAAGCTCATAGCGTTCATATTCCATGAATCCCCTCACTATGGCATTTATCAATTATATACATACCCATTTCCACAATTCCTCCAAACTCACTATGTAATCTCATTTAACCATTTAAAATCATAAATATTATCCCAATACAACTTTGGCATGCCATAAATCATAAACTCATTCAATCCCACATATCCTCACATCATACCCATTTTAGATTTCTAGGTCACACCACTTCCACTACATTCCTAGGTAGTTTATCCATCAATACTCATACCAATCAACTCCAAAATCAGTTAAATAGCTAATGCATTTGGATTGGATGTTAGAATCTTACCAATATGATTTCTCTTCTTGCTCCAATTGGTAATGCCCTCAACTCCTTCAATTCCAAAAATGGGAAAGTGCCCTCTCACTATGTTGTTCTCCTCTTTGATAGGAACAACTTTGCCTCTAATGATCTCTCTTCAAATCTCACTGAAAATGGTTGATTTTAGAGAGGGAAAGTTAGGTTTTTGGGGTTGAAATTGTAAGGTTAAGTGTTTTCTGAGATTTCCAGATTTTTCAGCTCTCCTTATATAGAAATGACTTGAGGAGATCGATCTGGTCCAAGAGGAGATCGATCTGGTCCCTTAAAATCCCTCTTTTTTACGGTATTTTTAAGCCTGAGATCGATCTGTCGAAGCAATGAGATCGATCTGTTGAGGCATGAGATCGATCTGTCGAAGCATGAGATCGATCTGGTCCTAAACAGAGAGCTAAGGAGATCGATCTGGTTGCTTGAGGATCGATCTTTTCACTTACAGAATGCTTGGCAGATCGATCTGGCTCCGTTGGAGATCGATCTGCTCTATTCGTTCACCCAAATAAGAGCATTCTGGCTCTTCCAGATCGATCTCTCATCCTATGAGATCGATCTGGACCTCATGTTTTCCAGATTTCCTGCAGTTTCATTGCTGCAACTCATACCAACACACCCACAATCTATTGCCATGGCCATTTCCTCATCCATCCACCTCTATAACTTGAAAATGGCATCCATTCATACCTTATGCACATTGAAACTTGTGTGCATTCATTGTATATTCAAAGGTATGCAACATAAAACCAAATGGAAGCATAACTTCATTCCATTTTACCACACTACTCATCTTGAGTCTCAATTACATCTATCTCTTGCCATAACTCATTCCTTCGTATTCATACTCAATGAAACTTGTATGTACGTTACAATTCATATTACACATACATACATTGAATCCATGGACTTACATCAATCATAATTTACATTACAAGTCCTTTCATATTATTTGATCCAATTACACATATTACCCTTTTACATATACAGGGTCTTACATTCTCCCCTCCTTCAAGAAATTTGGTCCTCCAAATTAGAACCAAGTCACTCTTCAAACAGTTGGGGGTACTTCTCCCGTATTAAGTTCTCCAATTCCCACGTGGCCTCTTCCGCCGTGTGGTATTGCCAAAGCACTTTCACCAAGGGAATTGTCTTATTCCGCAACACTTTCTCTTTCCTGTCCAATATCCGAACCGGCTTCTCAACATACGTCATACTCTCATGGAGCTCCAACGGCTCATATTTCATCACGTGTGCCGGGTCCGGGTGATACTTTCGAAGCATCGAGACGTGGAAGACGTTGTGGACATTCGCCAAGTCCGGTGGCAATGCCAATCTATACGCCTTATCTCCCACTCTCTCCAAAATCTCGAAGGGTCCGATATATCTAGGGCTCAGCTTGCCCTTCTTACCGAATCTCATAATACCCTTCGATGGTGATACCCTCAGAAATACCGACTCACCCTCATCAAACTCCAGTGGTCTTCGTCTCTTGTCAGCATAACTCTTTTGCCGGCTCTGAGCTGTCCGTAATCTCTCACATATCAACTGGACGTCCTCAGATGCCTGCTGCACTAAGTCCGGAGCAAAAATTTGTCTGTCACCAACCTCTTCCCATCCAATAGGGGAACGGCATCTACGCCCGTATAATGCCTCATAGGGTGCCATCCCGATACTAGCATGATAGCTATTATTATAAGCGAACTCGGCTAGCTGTAGGTGGTCGTCCCAAGAGCCTCTATAATCCAGCACACATGCTCTCAACATATCCTCGAGGGTCTGTATAGTCCTCTCTGACTGCCCATCTGTCTGAGGATGAAAAGCGGTGCTAAAACTCAGCCGGGTCCCCAGCGCTTCCTGAAAGTGTTCCCAGAAATGGGAAGTGAAGTGGGCATCCCTATCAGAAACAATGCTCACTGGTACACCATGTAGCCGTAATATCTCTCGAATATACAGGTTCGCCAACTGACTCAGTGTATCGGTAGCTCTCATAGCCAAGAAATGGGCTGACTTAGTCAACCGGTCCACAATAACCCATATGGCATCATGACCTCTGCGGGTCCTCGGCAACCCCATCACAAAATCCATGGTGACATGCTCCCACTTCCATGTCGGTATCGGTAGAGGCTGCAATAATCCTGCAGGCTTCTGATGCTCTACCTTCACTTGCTGACAAACGAGACACTTAGCGACATATTCAGCAATGTCTCTCTTCATTCCAGACCACCAATAAACCTTTCAAAGGTTTTGATACATCTTGGTACTCCCCGGATGTATCGTATACTTCGATGAGTGAGCCTCTGATAAAATCGTCCTCCTGATCTCAAGATCCCTGGGAACGCATACTCTGCCTCTGAAACTCAATAAGCCATCAGTACTCTGCTCAAAATCAATACCCACACCTGTCTGTATCTGCCTCAGCCAATCGATACACCGTCGATCGCTCTGCTGGGCTTGCCGAATACGGCCAATCAACTCTGGCTCTAGTCTCAAACTAGCCATGATCTCAAGTCTCTCAGATCCAGGTGGGGTTACATCCAAACTGAGGTTCGCAAAGTGTTCTAACAATTCATGTTCCCGTACCATCATATAAGACACCAACCCAAGGTTCTTTCTACTCAAAGCATCGGCAACCACATTTGCCTTACCCGGGTGGTACATGATTTCACAATCATAGTCTTTCAGGAGTTCGAGCCATCTCCTCTTTCTCATATTCAGCTCTTTTTGCGAGAACAGGTACTTAAGGCTCTTATGATCTGTGAATACCTGAAATTTCTCACCATAGAGATAATGGCGCCATATTTTCAATGCAAATACTACAGCCGCCAACTCTAAATCATGTGTCGGGTAGTTCCTCTCATGATCTTTCAACTGTCTAGATCCATAGGCAACTACCTTCCCATCCTGCATAAGCACACAGCCCAGTCCCTGGTGTGATGCATCCGTATACACCGAGAATCCTCCTGAGCTGGTAGGAATGGTGAGAACTGGAGCAGTCGTCAATCGACGCTTAAGCTCCTCAAAACTCCTCTCACATGCCTCATCCCATGTAAACTTAACATCCTTACGCGTGAGGCGTGTCAACGGAGCAGCTAGTCTGGAGAAACCCTCTACAAATCTCCGATAATATCCTGCCAATCCCAGGAAACTCCTGATCTCAGTTACTGTCTTGGGCTGTTCCCACTGCACAACTGCCTCTATCTTGGATGGATCCACTGATACCCCATCTTTTGACACGACATGCCCCAGAAATGAGATCTGTTCCAACCAAAAGTTACACTTGCTGAGTTTGGCATACAATTCTCTCTCTCGGAGGATTTGCAGAACTATCCTCAAGTGCTCCTCATGATCGTCCCTGGACTTGGAATACACCAAAATGTCATCAATGAACACTATCACAAACTTGTCCAGGTATGGCTTGAATATATCATTCATCAATGCCATAAATGCTGCGGGAGCATTCGTCAATCCGAATGGCATCACCAAAAACTCGTAGTGGCCATAACGGGTACGAAATGCTGTCTTGGGTACATCTCCACTCCTGATCCTCAACTGATGGTACCCTGACCGCAGATCTATCTTAGAAAATACTTCGGCTCCCTGGAGCTGATCCAACAAATCATCGATTCTTGGAAGGGGCTACTTGTTCTTAATGGTGGCCTTATTCAACAACCGGTAATCTATACACAGTCGGAGGCTTCCATCCTTCTTCCTTACAAATAGAACCGGTGCTCCCCAAGGTGAGACACTCGGTCTATTAAACCCCTTCTCCAACAACTCTTGCAGCTGTTTCTTCAGCTCTTCCAATTCTATCGGAGCCATTCTATAGGGTGATTTCGATATCGGCTCTATACCAGGCACTAACTCAATGCAAAATTCCATTTCCCTTTCAGGTGGTAGTCCTGGTAATTCATCCGGAAAGACATCAGGGTAGTCCGTAATTACGGGTATGTCCTTCAATTCCGGGTGTGCCTCATCTATATCGACCACATAGGCAATGAACCCTTCACATTATCCTCTCCATCGTTAGTAACATAAACCATCACTCCACATTCAACATTTATCATAAACAATAAATTTATCTCTCAAGCAATATGCATTTAAAATCATACTCCTTTATTTACAACAAACATGCTATTTTCATATCATTTCTTTTCATCAAAGTTTACAATAAGATTGTCTAATCCTGAAAACATCAATGTTTTGGCATGACAATCCATCACAACACGATTGGTAGCCAACCAATCCATTCCCAAAATTACATCAAAATCATTCATATTCAATAAAATCAGATTGGCTATCATTTCCTTCCCCTCTATCTTTAACTTACAATCCCTACATACATGCTCAGTCAATTGACTATCATTCATGGGTGTGGAAATCATCAATATTTTATCCAATAATGTTAGTTTCACATACTTCAATAATTTATGTGCAAAGGAAGGTGATATGAAAGAATGCGTGGCACCAGGATCAAATAATACCAACGCCTCTAAATCAAAGATTCGGATGGTACCTTTAATCACATCTGTCAATGCGTCTGCAGTGTCCTGGTCTAGTGCGTGCACCCTTCCTCTGCTCACACCCGCAGCCTGTTTCCCTTTCTCTTCAGTTGTAGCCCTCCTCCTCGGGGCTGCTGTCTCAACTGGAGCTCCCTCGGGCTCCTTGCCCTTCTGTGGGGCAACCTCAATCATCTCAGTGCAGTACCTCGATATATGCCCTGGCCTCCCACACCTAAAACACGAAACAGGGGGCGCCTGACATGGCCTATTCCCATGATATCTCCCACATCTCCTACACTGATCCGTGGTAGGTCGTGGTCCTCCAATAGTTATACCCCTCGGCGCTGTCATGGCTGGGTATACGGGAGGTCTGGCAGCTCTCTCCTGCACCTCCTCGATCTTAGGCCTCTTCTCAAAAAACCTTTGGCCACCTCTCTTGGCCACTCTTCCAAACCCGGATCTCTTCCGGTCTCTGTCCTTCCTGACACTGATCCTTCTAAGCTCGGAGGCATTTCGCTCAAAGTCTTGCTCACATAACTGAGCCTTATGTACAGCCTCCTCATAAGTCACAATATCGAAGGGAGCCAGCTTAGTCCGGATGGCCAATCTCAATCCATCCATGAACTTCTGAATCTTCTGGGTCTCACTACCCATCGTGTCCGGGTCTTATCTCCCCAAGGACATAAACTTGGACTCATACTCGTCCACAGTACGGTTCCCCTGAACCAAGTTCATAAATTCCATCCGTAGTCTCCTCTGTGCGGTAGCTGGGATGTACTGTCTCCTGAAGGCCTCTAGAAATATCTCCCATGAGATCTCAGAGTGTCTGGCCCTCAAAATACTCTCGGTGGACCTCCACCAATGCTCGGCCTCGCCTTTCCGCATAAACACGACAAAGGCAACCTTCTCACTTGAAGTGCATCGAAAAAACCTATACAGTTTCTCCATCTCATACACCCAATCCTCCGTAATCACTGGGTCCTTCACCCCTCTAAACACTGGGGGTTTCAGCGCTTGAAACTCTCGCAACCTGCTCAAGTCGCAGTCATAACCCACATCGCTACCGCTCTGCTGTGGAGCGATAGGAGAATCTGTATCCTGGGCTGGAGGTGGTGTAACTGTAACTGTCTCAGCAGTCTGAGGTCTCTCCGCCTCTGCAGCTGCCTGTTCCGTAGTAGGCTGTGCCGTAGGACCTCGTCTGCCACCGGCGCCCAAGGCCTGCGTGACAATCTCCACCAGACTCTCAATACTCCGCTCTAATCTAGCGAAGCGAGCCTCAGTATCACCTGCTCTCTCGGCAGGGTTCTGTGGAGCCTGCTCCGTCTGTGGCTCCGCACGGCTCTCAAGCCTACCTCTATGGCCTCTAGCACGTGCTCTCGCCCCTCTACCTTTGCGTGTAACTGGCATAATACCTAACTCCCTGTATTATAATAATTTATTAAGCTCAATCCATCACAGTATACACAGTTATATCTAAACAAAAGCACAGTACTATGGGGATGTACTTTCCTACATTTTATTAATGACTCACATCAGACCAACACAGCTCTGATACCAATCTCTATCACGACCCAATTCCATTCTCTTTAACCGAAAATCACTGAAAATTTTTCGCGTTTTACTGTTACCTTACCCTGTCGTGAACTAAACTCACCACACACTGTTGGGCTGTGAGCCAATAATAAACACCACGTCTCATTCATTCTCAATAAATTAAAACGATGTCATACATGTGCATTTAATCGTGTACTTATACGAATACATGTTTTACTGACATCTACATCCCCCATAAGTACAACTCACAAGAATACTGTGCTTTTACATTGTTTAGATACAAAAAGAATCACTGTGTGTATACCTCTTAGCGATGGAGATGCAGTGGAGTCCAAAATAATACGCCTCAGTCCTCACTGGGCTACTATGCACGCTCTGTAGGGGGGAAAATAGAGTGGGATGAGCAACCACACGCTCAGTAAGGCAATAATGCAAGCATGGTAGATGACTACTCTATCTACATGCTGATAGTGTTATGCATAAATCATTTATAGTAGGAGCATGAGGAATAAAACTATGCCATATGAGTATACATATATATCATGTATCAAAGTCATGTAAAATTGGCATATAAAACATGGTAAAACATCATGTATAAATCATCTCATGCTCGATCTCATTTAAATTCATAAAAAGGGCAATTCATTAAGAAACCTCCTTTTTAAACCCACGTCATAAATCTCTTTCTCATCACATACAATCACATCACATCAATTCACAATCACAACCACGTTTTCATTTCACAATTTAAATCCACGAGGCTCGACCCCTCCTTCGGGTCTACCTTAAACAATCACAATCACACTTAGAGATTTAAAATCATGTGGTAGTACGTAAATCAAGCAAGAAGACAGGTTACTATATCTCAAGTGACTACATTGGCCAATCGTCACATATCATCCCAGACCACATGGATTTCGGTGTGCGGGGTATTATGCTGGCACGAAGGTGGGTTAGTTCTCCGCCAGACTTTCTCAATCAAGTAACCACCACGCGGTACATCGTACTCCATGTGATATACACGGTACATCGTACTCCGCGGACCCATAACATGGTTAGGGGGTGCCTGCCATAGGTCTTATCTACCCCATATCGAGTGTAACCTTTATAGTCTCAAGAGCGCGTGGGAGTAACCGCAATACCAGGTCCTAGCCCCTCATGGCCTTGCTCGCCCCTGTTGGGTTCCCTGATCCAGGTCCTAGCCCCTCACCCTCACCTCACCTAAGAGGTCTGTTAGGCCTGTTGGGTTCCCTGGATGGATTATGTCAGGTCCTAGCCCCTCACCCTCACCCCACCTAAGAGGTCTGTCAGGCCTGTTGGGTTCCCTGAGTTAATCCGTATCTCTCACCATGGCCTCATACATACCACAGTGTGAAAACCAGCGCGAGCTACGCTCTAGCGCGAATTCATGCATCAAAACCAATCACTTCGTACGAGCAATGCTCTGGTACGGCATTTATGCATAAAATATGAAGAAAACATGTACGAGCATAGCTCCAGTACAGTTATATGCATAAGAAAAACCACTCAAATCCACGTACGAGCATAAGCTCCAGTACGGTTTATAAACATCATCACAATTCAATTTCAAAGTGCGAGCTAAGCTCAAGCACGTTTCACACAAGTGAAAACATAGAAATCTCGCGCGAGCGAGGCTCTAACGCGAATTATATCTCATACACGTGATAGGCAGCTTACATGCATTCAAGACATCTCATAATATGCTTAGTGCCTCATATGGGCTATTTCACAACATCATTCAAGTACTAGCCAGCCTATCCTTTTATTTGCTCAAATCAAAGCATTGTGTTTTGTAAAAGCATTCAAAACACATGATTTATGCAATTATTAGCCTTACTATCCCTTTTTCAATAACTATCTCAAACCACCAAATCTCATACAAATACTCATACACCATCAAAACACATTTCTATAAGTCCATGCATATTTCCAAAGCCCTATAAATACCCACGAGTTCAAAATACGAGCAGCTACCTCTATATACTTACAAAATTCCCTTACCTGGAATCGCGATGCGTGATTCCACTTCCTTAAGCTGCTTACTCGTACGGTTCGGTTCGCCTTCAACGAACTCTTCGGGACTGCACAAAATCGTATCCCGCATTATATTCGATCCATATATTGCAACCCTTGTGCTTGCTATAATCAATTTAATCTATAGCCTCTATTAAAGCTTATTTGGTCTCGTTTCATTACTTTACCCATAGCTCGAGTCTATGGACCTTCTTAGGCCTATTAACTTATTCAAAGTCGATATCAAATCGACATAAAGCTCATAGCGTTCATATTCCATGAATCCCCTCACTATGGCATTTATCAATTATATACATACCCATTTCCACAATTCCTCCAAACTCACTATGTAATCTCATTTAACCGTTTGAAATCATAAATATTATCCCAATACAACTTTGGCATGCCATAAATCATAAACTCATTCAATCCCACATATCCTCACATCATACCCATTTTAGATTTCTAGGTCACACCACTTCCACTACATTCCTAGGTAGTTTATCCATCAATACTCATACCAATCAACTCCAAAATCAGTTAAATAGCTAATGCATTTGGATTGGAGTGTTAGAATCTTACCAATATGATTTCTCTTCTTGCTCCAATTGGTAATGCCCTCAACTCCTTCAATTCCAAAAATGGGAAAATGCCCTCTCACTATGTTGTTCTCCTCTTTGATAGGAACAACTTTGCCTCTAATGATCTCTCTTCAAATCTCACTGAAAATGGTTGATTTTGGAGAGGGAAAGTTAGGTTTTTGGTGTTGAAATTATAAGGTTAAGTGTTTTCTGAGATTTCCAGATTTTTCAGCTCTCCTTATATAGAAATGACTTGAGGAGATCGATCTGGTCCAAGAGGAGATCGATCTGGTCCCTTAAAATCCCTCTTTTTCACGGCATTTTTAAGCCTGAGATCGATCTGTTGAAGCAATGAGATCGATCTGTTGAGGCATGAGATCGATCTGTCGAAGCATGAGATCGATCTGGTCCCAAACAGAGAGCTAAGGAGATCGATCTTTTCACTTACAGAATGCTTGGCAGATCGATCTGGCTCCATTGGAGATCGATCTGCTCTATTCGTTCACCCAAATAAGAGCATTCTGGCTCTTCCAGATCGATCTCTCATCCTATGAGATCGATCTGGACCTCATGTTTTCCAGATTTCCTGCAGTTTCATTGCTGCAACTCATACCAACACACCCACAATCTATTGCCATGGCCATTTCCTCATCCATCCACCTCTATAACTTGAAAATGGCATCCATTCATACCTTATGCACATTGAAACTTGTGTGCATTCATTGTATATTCAAAGGTATGCAACATAAAACCAAATGGAAGCATAACTTCATTCCATTTTACCACACTACTCATCTTGAGTCTCAATTACATCCATCTCTTGCCATAACTCTTTCCTTCGTATTCATACTCAATGAAACTTGTATGTACGTTACAATTCATATTACACATACATACATTGAATCCATGGACTTACATCAATCATAATTTACATTACAAGTCCTTTCATATTATTTGATCCAATTACACATATTACCCTTTTACATATACAGGGTCTTACAGAGGAGATCGATCTACTCCAACCTGAGAGATAAGGAAATCGATCTGTTTACCTTGAGAATCAATCCTCATTTTACAGAATGTTTAGTAGATCGATCTAGCTCCATTGGAGATCAATCTGCACTATTCCTATTGCTCCAATAAGGGCATTTTGACTCCTCCAGATCGATCTCTCATCCTATGAGATCGATCTGACCTTCATATTTTCTAGATTTTTTGTAGTTTTTCTACAGCAACTCACACCCAAACATCCTTAATTTGCTGCCATAGTAATTTTCTCATCCAGTAATCTTTTAGACTTGAAAACTACATCCATTGATACTTTATACCCATTGAAACTTGTGTGCATTCCTTGTATAACCAAAGGTATACAATACAAAACCAAATGGAAGCGTAAAGATTTACACCCCTTGTACAACTTCATTCCATTTCACCACACTACTCATATTTCATTCCACCTACATTCATCACATACAAAGGTCCACTTCTTCATATTCATGCATAATAAAGCTTGTACATACATCATAACTCTTATTACAAGTGTGTACATTAAACTTATAGACTCTACATCATTTATGCTTCACATTACAAATACATCACTATTTACACATATACAAAGTTATACATATATGGGGTCTCACATTCTCCCCCACTTAGAAAATTTGGTCCTCCAAATTGGAACCAATCATTCTATGAATATCTCGAGATACCTCTCCCGCATCAAACTCTCTAATTCCCATGTGGCCTCTTCTACCGTTTGATGTTGCCAAAGAACTTTCACCAAGGAAATTGTCTTTGTCCTCAACATTTTCTCTTTTCTATCCAATATCCTAACCGGCTTCTCAATGTACTTCATGCTTTTATTGAGCTCTAAAGGCTCATACCTTATCACATGCGTCGGGTCTGGGTGGTATTTTCGTAACATGGATACGTGAAAGACGTTATGTACATTTTCCAACTCTTGTGGCAACGCTAACCTATAAGCCTTATCTCCCACCTTAACAAGTATCTCAAATGGCCCTATGTACTGAGGGCTTAACTTCCCCTTCTTCCTGAATCTCATGATCCCCCTCGAGGGAGAAACCTTCAAAAACACTGACTCGCCAACATTAAACTCTAGTGGTCTCCGTCTCCTGTAAGCATAATTCTTTTGTCTACTCTGATCTGTTTGTAACCTCTCACAAATCAACTGGACATCCTCAAAGGCTTATCTAACCAAGTCAAGAGCAAAAATCTGTCTGTCACCAACCTCTTCCCATCCAATAGGGGAACGACATCGACGCCCATACAATGCCTCATATAGTGCCATCTCGATACTCGTATGAAAACTGTTATTATAGGCGAACTCTGCGAGTGGAAATGGTCATCCCAAGAGCCTCCAAAATCGAATACACACGCTCTCAACATATCCTCCAGGGTCTGTATAGTCCTCTTTGATTGACCATCTATCTGAGGATGAAACGCGGTGCTAAAACTCAACTGGGTCCCTATCGATTCCTGAAAACATTCCCAGAATTGGGAAGTGAAGTGGGAATCCCTATCAGAAACAACTCGCACTGGAATTCCATGTAGCCTCACTATCTCGCTCACACACAAGTTCGCTAACCGGCTCAGAGTATCGATAGCTCTCATAGCTAAAAAATGGGCTGATTTTGTCAACCGATCCACAATCACCCATATAGCATCATGACCTCTGTGGGTCCTTGGTAATCCCATTATAAAATCTATGGTGACATGTTTCCACTTTAATGTCGATATCTGTAGAGGCTGCAATAATCCTGCAGGCTTCTGATGCTCTACCTTTACCTGCTAACAAATGAGACACTTAGCTACATATTCAGCAATGTCTTTCTTCATCCCAAACCACCAATAAATCGTTCGAAGGTTTTAATACATCTTAGTACTCCCTTGATGTATCATATACCTCGATAAGTGAGCCTCTGTCAGGATTAACTTTCTGATATCTGGATCATCGGGAACACATATCCTACCTCAGAACCTTAATAATCCATCTAAACTCAATTCAAAGTCAATCTATGCACCCCTCTGTATCTGCCCGACAATATCACTGCACTGCAGATTAATTCGCTGAGCTTGTCGAATTCGATCTACTACATCTGGCTCTAACTGTAGGCTAGCCATCATAAAACCACTATCAACGTCAGGCGGGGTCATATCCAAACTGAGGTTCATGAACTGTTTTAACAGCTTGTGTTCCCTGATCACCATAAATGACACTAACCCAAGATGCTTCCTACTTAGTGCATCAACAACTATGTTCACCTTGCCCGGGTGGTATAGGATCTCACAATCATTATCCTTTAAAAGTTCGAGCCATCTCCTCTGTCTCATGTTCAACTCTTTCATTGAGAACAGGTACTTAAGGCTCTTAAGATCTATGTAAACCTGAAATCTCTCACCATAGAGATAGTGGTGCCACATCTTCAATGCAAACACTGCGGTCGCCAACTCTAAATCGTGGGTTGGGTAGTTTCTCTCATGATCCTTCAACTGTCTTGATCCATATGTAACTACCTTCCTATCCTACATCAATACACAGTCCAGTCCTTGGTGTGAAGTATCCGTATACACCGAGAAACCTCCTGAGATGGTAGGAATGGTGAGTATCGGAGCTATAGTTAACCTATTTTTCAACTCTTCAAAACTTTTCTCACACTTATTGTTCCACACAAATTCAACATTCTTTCTCATGAGACGTGTCAAAGAGGCAGCTAACCTTGAGAATCCCTCTATAAATCTTCGATAATATCCAGCTAAACCCAAGAAACTTATTATCTCTATTACTTTCTTGGGTCTCTGCCACTGAACTACTGCCAAAATCTTCGAAAGATCCACTGACACTCTATCCTTCGATACTATATGACCTAGAAAAGAGATATGTTCCAACTAAAAGTTGCACTTACTAAGTTTAGCGTACAACTTCTTCTCTCGGAGGGTCTGCAGCATTATCCTTAGAAGTTGTTCATGCTCCTCTCTAGATCTTGAGTACACCAGTATATCATCAATGAACACAATAACAAATTGATCTAAATACTGGTGAAATACCTCATTCATCAATGACATAAAAGCTGCAGGAGCATTTGTCAACCCGAATGGCATAACCATAAATTCATAATGTCCATATTGGGTGTGAAAAGCTGTCTTGGGTACATCTTCACTCTGTATCTTCAACTGATGGTACCCAAATCTCATATTTATCTTGGAAAAGACCTGTGCTCCCCTAAGCTGATCCAATAAGTTATCAATGCGTGGAAGGGGATACTTATTCTTGATGGTGGCCTTATTCAACAACCGGTAATTTACACATAGTTGGAGGCTCCCATCCTTCTTCCTTATAAACAGAACAGATGCTCCCTAAGGTGAGATGCTCGACTTGATAAACCTCTTCTCCAGTAACTCCTGTAACTGTTTCCTTTGTTCTTCTAACTCAACTTGAGCCATTCTGTATGGTGGCTTGGATATCGACTCTATACCAGGTGCCAAGTCTATTCCAAATTCCATCTCCCTATCTGGAGGTAATTGTCACGACCCAATTCCATTCTCTTTAACCGAAAATCACTAAAATTTTTTTGCGTTTTACTATTACCTTACCCGGTCGTGAACTAACTCACCACACACTGTTGGGCTGTGAGTCAATAATAAACACCACATCTCATTCCTTCTCAGTTAAATAAAACGATGCCATACATTTGCATTTAATCTTATACTTACACAAAAGCATGTTTTACTGACATCTACATCCCCCATAATTACAACTCAAAAGAATATTGTGCTTTTACATTGTTTAGATACAAAAAGAATCACTGTGTATATACCTCTAAGCGATAGAGATGCAGCGGAGTCCAAAATACCACGCCTCAGTCCTCACTGGGCTACTATGCACGCTCTGTAGGGGGAAAATAGAGAGGGATGAGCAACCACACGCTCAGTAAGGCAATAATGCAAGCATGGTAGATAACTACTCTATCTACATGCTGATAATGTTATGCATAAATCATTTATGGTAGGAGCATGAGGAATAAAACTATGCCATATGAGTATACATATATGTATCATGTATCAAAATCATGTCCATTGGCATATAAAACATGGTAAAAACATCATGTATAAATCATCTCATGCTCGATCTCATTTAAATTCATAAAAAGGGCAATTCATTAAGAAACCTCCTTTTTTAAACCCACGTCATAAAACTCTTTCTCAACACATACAATCACATCACATCAATTCACAATCACAACCTCATTTTCATTTCACAAATCAAATCCATGAGGCTCGACCCCTCCTTTGGGTCTACCTTAAACAATCACAAATCATACCTAGAGATTTAAAATCATGTGGTAGTAAGTAAATCAAGCAAGGAGACAGGTTACTATATCTCAAGTGACTACATTGGCTAATCATCACATATCATCCCAGACCACACGGATCCAGGTGTGTGGGGTATCATGCTGGTACGAAGGTGGGTTAGTTCTCTGCCAGACTTTCTTAATTCAAGTAACCACCACGCGGTACATCGTACTTCATGTGATATACACGATACATCGTACTCCACGGACCCATAACATGGTTGGGGGTGCCTGCCATAGGTCTTATCTACCCCATACCAAGTGTAACCTTTATAGTCTCAAGAGCGCGTGGGAGTAACCTCAATACCAGGTCCTAGCCCCTCATGGCCTTACTCGCCCCTGTTGGGTTCCCTGATTCAGGTCCTAGCCCCTCACCCTCACCCCACTCAAGAGGTCTGTTAGGCCTGTTGGGTTCCCTGAATGGATTATGTCAGGTCCTAGCCCCTCACCCTCACCCCACTCAAGAGGTCTGTCAGGCCTGTTGGGTTCCCTGAGTTAATCCGTATCTCTCACCACGGCCTCATACATACCACAGTGTGAAAACCAGCGCGAGCTACGCTCTAGCGCGAATTCATGCATCTAAACCAATCACTTCGTACGAGCAACGCTCTAGTACGGCATTTATGTATAAAAATATGAAGAAACCATGTACGAGCATAGCTCCAGTACGGTTATATGCATAAGAAAAACCACTCAAATCCAAGTACAAGCGTAAGCTCCAGTACGATTTATAAAACATCATCACAATTCAAATCAAAGTGCGAGCTAAGCTCAAGCACGTTTCACACAAGTGAAAACATAGAAATCCAGCGCGAGCGAGGCTCTAGCGCGATTTATGTCATACAAATACGATAGGCGGCTCATACAAAATCAAACAATCCTGGCAATCGGGTTTAGCACTTCACAAATGGTTTTCCACAACATCAATAAAACACTAGCCGACCCATCTACAAGCTTGTTTAAAACAAAGCAAATTTCGTTTTGAAAGACATCAAGACATTAGATTTATGCAATTATTAGCCTTACTATCCCATTTCATAGAATCCACTTCTAAAACTAAAAATCACACATATACTCATTCTCATTCATGAATACCATCAATCATTTACTTTAGCAACCATGCACTTCGTAAAACACCCAATATTCACCCATAAATTTAAAGTACGAGCAGCTACCTCAATATACTCACAAAATTCCCTTACCTGGAATCGCGATGCGTGATCCCACTTCCTTAAGCTGCTTACTCGTACGGTTCGATTCGTCTTCAACGAACTCTTCGAGACTGCACAAAATCGTATCCCGCATTATATTCGATCCATATAATATGACATCGTGCGTTCACTATAGTCAATTCGACCTATAGTTTTCTATTAACGCTTATGAGGCCTCGTTTCATTACTTTACCCAAAACTCGAGCCTATGGATTCTTTTAGGCCTATTAACTCATTCTAAATCGATATTAAATTGATATCAAGCCCATAGTGTTCATATTTCATTGATTTCCTCACTATGGCATTTATCAAGCATTTACATACTCATTTTCATAATTCCACTTAAACTCACATTATAACTCCACATAACCATTCCAAATCATCTACATTACTCATTTAACAACTTATCTTAACCCATAAACCACCAACTCCCCAATTCATACTTTCTCACACTAGAGGCATTACATTTTCTAGGTTACATTAGTTTCTAACACAACCTAGGTGTTTCCATCCATACATACTCATGCCAAACAACTCCAAATTCAATTAAATAGACAATGTACTTGGATTGGAGTGTTAGAATCTTACCCAATATGATTTTTCTTCTTGCTCCAAATGTCAATGCCCTTATCTCCTTCAATACCCACAATGGGATTTTGGGTTTCAACTATGTTGTTCTCTTCCTCAAGATGAACAACTTAATGTCTAATGGTCTCCCCTCAATTCTTGCTGGAAATGGCTGATTTTAGAGAGAGAAAGTTAGGTTTTTGGGTTAGAAATGGAAGATTGGTGTTTTTCCCAAAATTTCCAGATTTTCAGCCCTCCTTATATAGAAATAGCTTGGGGAGATCGATCTGGTCCAAGAGGAGATCGATCTGGTCCCCTTAAATCTCTCATTTTCACGAAATTTTAAGCATGAGATCGATCTGTCGAAGCATGAGATCGATCTGGTCCCAAACAGAGAGCTAAGGAGATTAATCTGGGTGCTTGAGGATCGATCTTTTCATCACAGAATGCTTAGGAGATCGATCTGGCCCCATTGGAGATCGATCTACTCTATTCCATTACCCAAATAAGAGCATTCTGGCTCTTCCAGATCGATCTCTCATCCTATGAGATCGATCTGGCCTTCATGTTTTCCAAATTTCCTGCAGTTTCCTTGCTGCAACTCATACCAACACATCCTTAATCTGTTGCCATGGCCATTTTCTCATCCATCCACCTTTATAACTTGAAAATGGCACCCATTCATACCTTATGCACATTGAAAGTTATGTGCATTCATTGTATGTCCAAAGGTATGGTATATAAAACCAAATGGAAGCATAACTTCATTCCATTTTACCACACTACTCATTTGGAGTTTCAATCACATTCATCTCTTACAAGAATTCATTTCTTCATATTCATACTTAATGAAACTTGTATGTACGTTACAAATCATATTACACATACGTACATTGAATCCATGGACTTACATCGATCATACTTTACATTACAAGTCCATTCACATTCATTACACATTACAACTTTACATATACGGGGTCTCACAGTAATCCTGGTAACTCATCTGGAAATACATCTAGAAATTTTCTGACCATTGGGATGTCTATCAACTCCGGACGTGCCTTATCTATCTCAATCACATAAGCAAAGAACCCTTCACATTATTCTTTCTACCGTTAGTGACATAAACCATCACACCACATACACAATTGATAAACAGATTCATCTCTCAAGTATTATGTATTAAAATCATACTTTTCTCATTTATAAAGATCATACCATTTCATTTATTTCCATCAAAGTTTACAATAAGATCATCTAATCCTGAAAACATCAAGGTTCTAGCATAACAATCCATAATAACATGGTTTGCAGCCAGCCAATCCATCCATAGGATTACATCAAAATCACTTATATTTAATAAGATTAAATCGGCTACCATTTCTTTACCTCCTATCCTCATCTTATAATTTCTATATACATGCTCAGTTAATTGACTATCATTCAAATGGGTAGATATCATCAAAATCTTATCTAGTAGTGTGGGTTTTACATGCTTCAACAATTTACATGCAAAGGATGGCAATATAAAGGAATGCGTGGAACCAGGATCAAACAATACAAATGCTTCTAAATCAAAGATTTGGATGGTACCTTTAACCACATCCAAAAACTGATCCGCAGTGTCCTGGTCTAGTGCGTGCACTCGTCCTCTACTCACACCCATTGCCTGCTTCCCATTTTCCTCAACTGTAGCCCTCCTCCTCGGAGCAGCTGTCCCAACTGGAGCTCTCTCTGATTCCTTGCCCTTCTGTGGGGCTCTTTCTGTCATCTCTGGGCAATCCTTGATTATGTGCCTCGGTTTCCTACATCTGAAGCATACTGCAAGAGGTCCATAGCAGAGTCGAGTATCATGGTACCTACTACACTTGCCACACTATTCTACAGTAGGACGTGGCCCTCCAATCATAATCCCCTTAGCTAGAGCTATGGCCAGGTACATGGGAGGATTAACTATCTGCTCTCGGATCTCCTCGATCCTCGACCTCTTCTAAGCAAATCTCTTCCTTCCCTTATAACTAAAGCCTCTATCCAGTACTAGTCTCTTCTTATCTGTGTCCCTCACTTTATCGACTTTCCCAAACTCTGAGGCGATCCTATCAATGTCTTTTACACATAATAACGCCCTGTGCACTTCCTCCTCGTAGGTTGGTATATCTAAAGGAATCAATCTAGACCTGATGGTTGGTCTAAGTCCATCCACAAAATTCTAGATCTTCTCGACCTTATTACCCATCGTGTTGGGATCATATCTGCCCAGAACGATAAAAGTCATCTTATACTCATCCACCGTCCTACTCTCTTGGGTCAGTCCCAAAAATGCCATCTTCATCTTTCGTTGTGCGGTATTCGAAACATACAATCTCCGGAAAGCCTCCAAAAAACATATCCTAACCAATCTCTGTATGCCAGGCTCTCAAAATAAGCCTGGTGGATTTCCACTAATGTTCTATCTATCCCTTCAGTATAATGCGACAAACGCTATCATCTCGGTAGTAGTGCACTCGAAGAACCCATATAACTTCTCAATCTCATTTATCCAATCCTCAGCAGCTACTAGGTCCTTAAATCCACTGAAAGACGACGGTCTAAACTTCTTGAACTGTCGCAGTCTATCCAAATAACATTCATAACCTCAGCCTCTATTGCCCTGTGGTGTAGCAACAAGTGTAGGCATATCCTGTGCAGGTGGGGGTGTAGATGTATCTATTGTCTAAGGTCTTTGGGCTGGTCGTGCCTATGCATCAGGAGTTGCCGCTTGATCGGTATCACCCTTTATAGCAGGACTCTGTCTGCCCCTAACTCCAGGCAATGATTGAGTGACCAATTCCAATATCATCTCTATACTCCGCTCATCCCTTATGAAGCGTGCCTCAGCACTCTCGGGTCTCTCCTCTAAAACTTATGGAGCATGCTCAACCTCAGGCTCCACCTCAATCTCTTCCAAAGACTCGTGTGTTTCTGGCTCAACACTACCCCTAGGCCTACCTCTACGACCTCGAGCTTGTACTCTCGTCCCTCTACCGCGACTGGTGTTAGGCATAATGCTCAATTCCCTACATTCACATCAATTTCTTCGTCAACCCATAGATACACACACAATTGTATCTAAACAAGCATAGTAACATGAGGATGTAATTTTTTCCAACTTATTAAGTATTTTAGACAATGACACACGTCAGACCAACTCAGCTCTGATACCAACTTCTATCACGACCCTCAACTCACCAAAAATCGTCACAAATTTTTCATTTTTCATGCATTATTTATTATTCATTCTTACCTTACCTCGATCGTGATCAGCTACCCTCTCAACAGTTGGGCTGTATGTCAATGCCTACCTCACCCAACCATAACAATTTCATTTGCATTAAGATTTAGAAGTAAACACTTGTATAAATAAATTAGACTGTTGTTTACATGTGTTTACATTGCTTTACATCCCTAATGTTACATTCAAAATGCTACTGTGCTATAGAAAGTTTAGATATAAAATTACATCAATGTGTATACCTTACGCGATGGGATGCAGCGGATACCAAAGGGGAAAGCCTCTAGTCGCTCTCAATCTATACTCAAATCTCTGTAAAGAGGGAAAAATAAGGGGGTGAGCAAATAACAAGCTCAGTAAGGCAATCATGTGAACAGGTAGATACTGCACTATCTACGTGATCGTGATGCCATGCTCAAAACCATACAGTTTCTCATTCACATCTCAAAAGCATTGGTTTATGCTTATGTTAATGGCATGTAAAGCAAATCATGTTATTTGTTAGTTCACAAATCACATTCAAAGCATAACATTAGACATCATACATATTTCATAAATAAAGCATGGAAAAATCATCATGCATCAGTGCACTTTAAAACAATTAACATACTTTCTCATCTTATTAAAATCAACACTTGTCAGGACATCAGCCCCTCCATTGGACTGTCCTGACTCACAAAGCATTTCAAACATGGATTTATTCATAAACAATAGACATGTGAGATAGGTAATATAATAAAGGAAATCTCCTCTAGGACTATGGCCATATCCTGTGATCCCAGGCTACAATGATCAGGTGTGCGGGGTATCACCACTATCTGCTTCCACACGGGAGGTGGGTCAAGTCCAGCACCCTGGTCCATAGCAAATCTCAACATCGTTCGAAGATGGTATATCACATTCTCAACACAGTACAACATACTCCATGCTATCTGCACAGTACAACGTACTCCGTAGACCCATATCAACACATCATATCATGTCACATCTAAAAAATGCATGTACGAGCCTATTTAATCGGTATGACATTTTGTCTACCCGAAGTTCCTAGCACGGCTATCAACATGTCAATTCTTAAAAATGCACGTGTGAGCCTATTTAATCGGTGTGACACCCAGTCTACCGGAAGCTCCTAGCACGACAACAAGTATGGTGGGCATCTAATGTAAGCTGTGCTCCAGCACCATGCCAAAACTAGTGTAAAGTCTATGTGAGCTCAACTCTAGCACAACATCATAAAAATCCATGTGAAAACTAGTGCTAGCTACGCTCTAGCACTCATACGTATAAAAGTACATCAAATCTCATGCGAGTCGCACTCTAGCACGCTTTCATTCTTAAGAAATCCATGTAGGTGGCTCAATTCTTAGCAAAACATGGTTATCAACCAAATCAAATCATTTCTTTTGCAAAAACCAATTCAAATATTAGCCAACCTACCAATCACTTGCTCAAAAGCAACAAAACAAAGTTTTCAAAGCATTATGCTTTTGTTTTCATGCACATTTCTAAAAAACCCATCTCTTTATCCTTCAATCACCAAATATCATTTCCTAGTATCACATGCACTATAGTAAAAAATTTAAGCACCCAAATTACGCACAGATATCTCTAAGAGTCCACACAATTCCCTTACCTCGATTTACTCAGGGTGCGACTCTCTTCCTTTATACTTCTCGCACTTTTCGTTCAACTTACTTTAGTGTATCCTCGAGAGCTACAATTCATTCATCGAACGCTCGAGTTAGTGTTGCTAACTCTCATTTAACTATGCATTTGCCCCAATGCCACAAATGTTCATTTTACCCCTTTTTAGGTAAGTCTCAAATTCATTCCATAACACCATCTTAAATCCATACCCCTAACACCATTATCACCCTAAAGATATCCTATTTATCATTTATTCCACCACATTTCACTTTCTCACACTAACCCATTTCTAGGTTATAATCATTCCATGGCATTCTAGGTAGTTCCACCATAAATATGCACACCAAATAAACTTTAATATCTATTACTAAACAAATGTACTTAGTTTTGTACTTTAGAAACTCAACTCTTTGGATTTCCTCCTTGCTCCAAATAGAAATGCTCCTTGTTCCTTAAATCTAACAAATAGGGAAATGCCTCCAAGCTATGTTGTTCTTCTTCTTGGTGTGAACAACTTTGTCTCTAATCGCCTTCCCTCAAATCTTCTTCAAAATGGTTAGATTTAGAGAGAGAAAACTAGATTTTTGGTTAAAAATGGTAGAGTAAGAGTGTTTTCCCAAAATATGCAGATCTAACTGCTCCTATTTATAGATTAGCTTAATGAGATCAATCTACCTTAGGTGGAGATTGATCTTGTCGTCTTAAAATCCCTCTTTTTGAGGACATTTGAAGACATGAGATCGATCAATCGAAACCTTGAGATCGATCTGTCTCAAGCAGAAAGTTAAGGAGATCGATTTGGCTAGGGAGGAGATCGATTTGCTCTAACCCGAGAGCTAAGGAAATCTATCTGTTTGCCTTAACAATCGATCCTTATTTTACAAAATGTTTAGCAAATCGATCTGGCTACATTGGAGATTGATCTGCACTATTCCTATTGCTCGAATAAGAGCATTTTGGCTCCTCCAGATCGATCTCTCATCCTATGAGATCGATCTGACTTTCATATTTTCCAGATTTTCTGCAGCAACTCACACCCAAACATCCTTAATTTGCTGCCATAGTCATTTTCTCATCCAATCACCTTTGAGACTTGAAAATGTCATCCATTCATACTTTATAGACATTAAAACTTGTTTGCATACCTTGTATAACCAAAGGTATACAATACAAAACCAAATGGAAGCATAAAGATTTACACCCTTTATGCAACTTCATTCCATTTTACCACACTACTCATATTCCATTCCACCCACATTCATCACATACAAAGGTCTACTTCTTCATATTCATATATAATGAAGCTTGTACATACATCACAACTCTTATTACAAGTGTGTACATTGAACTTATGTACTCTACATCATTTATGCTTCACATTACCAATACATCACTATTTACACATATACAAAGTTATACATATATGGTGTCTCACAACCTGAAGCTTCTAGCATGGCTCCCAACATGTCATAAAAATCGCGTGCGAGTAATCTCTAGAACGGCTGTAAATGTATAGTAGACATCTAGTGCGAGCAATGCTCCAGCACCATGCCATAAAATCCATGTGAAAACTAGTGCGGCTAGGCTCAAGCAGTCATGCATGTAAAACTCTAGTGCGAGCATCACTCCAGCACTAATACATGTATGAATATATCAAATCTCGTGCGAGCAACGCTCCAGCACGCTTTATTTCTACAAAATCCATGTAGGTGGATAATTATTTTGTAAAGCATTGATATTAAAACCAAATAAAGCTATTTTCATGCAAATCATTTAAATACTAGCCAGCCTACCTATCCACATGCTAAAAAGTAGTAAAAAGATCTAAGAACATATTGTTCTTGCCTTTCATGAACTTTTCTAAAATCCTAATTTCTTTGTGCTTCAAACATTCATTTCTTTTCTAAGACCCTTAGACACTTTAAGAGATTACAAATGCACCTGAAAAATCGTACAGATACCTCTAGGAGTTATCAAAATTCCCTTACCTCAGTTCACTCGGAATCAACTTCTTCTTCTTTTCCTTTTCTTATGATTGGGCTCAATTTGCTCCAGATTTATGCTCGAGAGCTGTAAACATTCATCAATCACATGAATTAATACAGATAACTCATATTCTGACTTCATCCTAGTCATTATATCTTATTGATCCTAATTTTCTCTTAAGTTCATTTTGACTGTTCTATTCGTTTCATCTAGGCCCATTCGGTTCCCTGGGCTTATTATCTCTCGTTAGACTGAATTTTAGGCCCATTGACCTTATCAAGCCGATTGCATCAAGCTTGGCCTATGATTACATTTGGCCAAGGCATGGTGACCGAACACCCATCATGTCATTCCTAGCCAATTTGGCTAACAAACTCACTTAGTTATCTAACCAAGCACTTGGCTTGCATGCTCTAACCTTAGTTCTTTCATTCATTCATACATTTTCACAAGCACCTTATATGCATATTTCATAACTTCATCTAATTTCATAGATTGATTTTGCTAAACCAGCTCAAAATCATGCATATAACATTAATAACACCTTAATATAACCAATTCATCATTAAATCCACCCTAGCTCTTTTTCTCACACTAACCCTATTTTTAGGTCGTGGTTGCTTCATCATGGTCTAGGTAGTTTCAACCAACAATACATACACCAATCAACTCATAGCAATGTCTAGATAAACATACTTGGAGTTGGTGTATTGAAAACTCACCTAGCTTATCTTTTATCTTGTCCAAAATTGGAAGACCCTTTTGCTGCTTCAATCTAACAAGTTGAATGGTGATTCCTAACTATGTTGTTCTCCTCTTCACATGGAACAACTTTACTCAAAGCAACTTTTCTCAAATCTTTTTAGAAGGGGATGGTATTCTAGACTGCGAAAGCTTATTCTTTTTGGGTAAAAATGGAAAGATGTTTTATTTTTCTGAGGAAGAAGACTTTGTCATTGGGTTTTTATAGAATAGGAGTGGTGAGATCGATCTACTAGGGTAAGAGATCGATCTTCCTTTTTTTTTAACTATCAAAATATTCAAGTATGTAAGTGTGGGATCAATTTGCTCTTTGGGAATAGATCGATCCTTTCTTAACAAAATCAAGTGGAGATCGATCTGCTCATGGGGAGTGATCGATTTGCTCATGGGGAGAGATCGATTTGCTCTTTCGAAAATGATCGATCCTTACTAGGCAGGAGCAAATGGAGATCGATCTACTCATGGTGAGAGATTGATATGTTTTTGGCAGAATCAACTGGAGATCGTTCTGCACTTGGGAAGGGATCAATCATTTCTAGATAGAACCAAATTGAGATCGATTTGCTTGAACAAGAGATCGATCTGCTTTGAATAAGGGATCGATCTGGCCTTGATCTGTAGGTTTCCAACTGTAGATTTTTTTAAAACTCAAATGAAAACTTATCTTTGATTGCTTCACTAGTCATTTTGCATTCTAGTCACACTTAGAGGATAAAAAGGTTCATTTCATATGATTCTCGTGTTAAGGAACTTGTGTGTACAGCTAGGAATCATAAAAGATACTTAGAATTCATGTTTGAGTCCTCTATTCAGTCTGAATGTTTTGAGTTCCATTTGTTTAGTTTATGGCCACTTCAGCCCTTATTTAGCCATTATATGAATTCATGAATACTCATTCATTCCCTTTGCAATTTTGTTCAAGCCAAAAGCTCTTCTTATGATTCAATTAACATAATGAAGTGTGTACATCATATGAATCATAAAGAATACATCACCAAAAGTGGGTCTTACAGCATATAACTTTCTCGGGTATCGCGATAATGTCTTTTCTAGACGCTGTCAAGGTTATTTAGGGTATCAGCTAGATAGATACTTTGAACTACATCATTTCCTTTTGACTTGACTGCAAGTCACATGTAAGATCCAGATTTTTATGTAGCTTATTCCTTATGATTCTTATATGTATAAACATTTTATTATGTTGATCGAATCATAAGATGTCACGACCTTCATCCGTGACTTAACAAAATCCACTACAAATTTTTCACTTTTTTTTACTTACCTTTCTCTTCACCAACGTTTGGGATGTGATTCGGCATTAGTCACCTCTTCAACATTATCTTATCATTCATACATGTCAATATAACTATCTATTGACTGTAACTACTTTTGTCTCATAGTGAGCTCACATATATTAAATACAAATACATCCCCCATATTACATACGTTTACATCACCATGCTGTTTATATGTTCAGATCCAAAATCGTATATGTGTATGTATACCTTTCACTAGATAGGAGTGTAGCGGACACAAGGAATTCAAATCCTCAGTCGTACTCTATCTACTACGTAGGCTCTGTAGAGAGGGGGAAAAAAAGGGTCAGCTCACAGCTTAGTAAGGAAATCAGGCAAGCAAATAGATATCCACACTATCTACTGAAAATAATGCTCTGCCTTGAAAATATTATTTCCTTAACTTACTATAAAAGCATGAATTTAATATATATATATATATATATAATTGTACAGATTTAAATCCCATTTACAAAATCATGCTGAGTTCTCAAAACATAAGCATTTTGTCCAAAATAATGCATCTTTATAATTTCATAATGCCTTTAGATAAATCATGCCATTTATATTCAAATCACAGTAAATATGGCATTTCAATCATTCACAACACATTAACCGGTTTCTAAATCATCCCTTAGGTCTAACTGTATCATGAAAACAGGTGATATATTGATAATTCCATATTTTTAGAATTATTTGTGCTTAATTTCTTAATTAATTATTTAAATTCCCAATTTATTTTGTTAATTATCCCCTTTATTTAATTAAAATTCTCATGTTTGCAAATAAATTAAATCCGAATGAATTTTGAATATTTTGGTAGAAAATGGATCGAAATTGGGCTAAAATCGAGATTGAGCCACGTGGACAACACAAGCCATGCTACCTAGCACATCCAATTGGACAAGAAGACTGATGACATGAAAATATCTTTTCAAGGAGCCAATGGTGTGAAGACAAGTGGTCAAAAAATGCTAACTCATTTAGGATGTAGAAATGACAAATATACCCCTTTTGTGTGTATAAATAGGACATGGATGACAATTGAAAAACAATGTAATTTTAGGAGTAGAAGTAAATGTAATTCTAGGAGTAGGAGTGTAATGTAATGTAGTTTAGAGTAGTTTTTAGAATTATTTCCTTTCTAGTTTTTTTTTTTCCCCATTTCTTTTACTTTGCAATTTCCATTAGCTTCCATTTCATTCCATGTTTATGCTCTTCATCTTCTAGGATATTTTTTATTTCATAGCAAACAATGCATCATTTTCATTTGCTCTTCTCGGTTTGGTTATAATAGCCCTTTTATTCCTCAAGTTTTATTTTATTTTTAGCATGATGCTCATAGTGTAGTTATCGGTTTCCATCAAATAAATTTGCTTATGTTTTTATTTTATTTTATTTGACAAGCCTGTAACATTTTATGCTCTCGATTTGTAACTTTTATGTTTCTTTGCTCTCGGGTTGCCTAGTAAGTCAGTTTTGCTCCTTTGATTTTCTATGGTTATTCGGGTAGTGGAGTCTTGATGCAACCGAATGGCATGAAGAAGGCTACACGGCTGATTAAGTGTGACAGTAGAGGGAGTGTGGTAGACTTAAGGGCTGATCGGCCATGAAGCAATAGGATTGGAGAAGGCTGAACTGAGAAGAACAGGGCTTCTTTGGTATGAGGAAGCTACTAGTCGAATAGACCTCACTAAATCGAAACCAAATTGCACCATGGCATAAGACCAACCTAAAAAATCACTTCTCTGCTCTCCCCTGTCTAGGAGTCTTTTACTGTTCATCATTTTTGTTTTGCATTAACATGCATTGCTGTAATTAAGTCGCTGTGAAGGGTGTAGGAGTAACGGAGCTGCAGCTGGGCATTGCTGGGTGTCTCCTGGTGGACTCGGGGTGCTGGCATGGTTGATGTTGATGCTAGACAACAGAATCATAACGTGAGTAGCAGAGAACCAGTGCATTGCCTGAACATGCGGGATAGAGCTGTGCGGTGGAGTCGAATAATTGTAGCACCAGTAGGAATGTTGGGTGCAGCTGAAACCGACGCTAGGTGCGAAGAGACACAGGTTGCTTATCAAGAAAAGAAGAAGAAGGAGCAGGTCATGCACAAGAAGTAGGAGCAGGAGCCGAACATTGCTGGAGCAGAGGGCATGCTGGTCTTGTCAGAAACAGCAGCTGGAGTTGGTAATAGCAGTTGCTTACCTTGTTGATGAATGAAAACGTGAAGCTGTGGAGACGTTCAGGGAATGGTGCAGTGCATGGAAACCGAGCAGGTTTGGTGAGAGTCAGAACCAAGAGCAAGCAAAGTGGACACGCCTGGACAGACCGAGGCCATCTCCTGGAAAAGAAGCAAATTGAAGCATGAACAGTGTTTGGAGGGATTTATTGGATGATTTAAATCTAAGGCTTTGTTTGGCATTCAACTCTTGCATTAATCCATTTTTCTTGCATTTTTAGTATAGTTTAATTAGTTGTTAGTTTAGGATAGTTGTTAGTTATGAATTTAGATTAGTTCTAGTGTTTTAATTTGTTAATTTAAGTATTAGTCTTATTTTTTAGTTAATAGTTAATTTTATATTTTATGTTTTAGGATTTAATTTTAGTTTAGCATTTTACAAGTTACCTTTAGATTTAATCTAGATTAAATGTGTTTCATGCATTTTTAATTTTAATTTAGTCTTTATTTTCATTAAGTTTTAGTTTAGTTTAAATTGCATTTTAATTAAGTAGTTTAATTGCATTTTAGGTTAGTTTAATTGTAGTTTAATTAATCTTGCTTTGTTATTTTCATATTTGCATTTTATTTGCATTAATTAGTTTTAACTGTTTTAATTTCTTTTGTAGGTTTTTTATTTTAATCGCGTGGAGCACTGTAAGTAATTTTGATCGATTTTATTTAGTTTTTATTATTTTATTGCTTTCCAGTAATTTTAATTTTAGACTTAGTAGATCACCCATCAAAATTTCATAATTTGCTAGGATAGACTTAGGGTAAGATTAATCGGTAGTTAATTAGGCTAACCAACTTCTCTGACGAACGATAACTCGGGACTCAAAATCCAATTATTACTTGTACGACCCGTGCACTTGCGGTAATACCGTTAGGGCCTAACATGTTTTTAGCGTCGTTGCTGGGGAAGTTTTAATTAGTCATTAATTAATATAAGTGAAATTATGCTTAGGTGTAATTCTAGCTTGTAAATATTTAGGTTGTAAATATTTAGAGCCTTAGCTTAGGTTAGTTAAATTTTCTCTTAATTAAATTAAAAAAATGAAAAATTAAGAAAAACTTAAAAAAAAATTTCTAAGGACTTATAGATGTCTACATGCATATAGCCGGGAGTTGTGATAGCTTTCCTCTAGATCCTAAAATTGAACAAACACTTAGAAAATTCAAAAGGATTCTAGGAATTTATTAGCTCCGGTGTGATGCACTATGGTAGAAAATAGGGAAATCAAGACCGTTGGAGATTATGCGATGCCGACTATTGGAGGTTATTATACTGGCATTAGGCCACTAGCTGTCCTTGCTAACAATTTCGAAATTAAGCTTGCAATCCTTTAGATGATCCAAACTTCTTTACAGTTCAGTGGGCTTCCACATGATGACCCACATGCTTACGTTGGGCAATTCCTGGACTTGTGCAACACCTTCAAACACAATGGATTATCTGATGATGCGCTTAGGCTTAGATTATTCCCCTTCTCACTTAGGGATAGGGCGCAACACTGGTTAACCTCCTTGCCTCCATGATCTATTTCTACATGGGACGAGTTAGCCCATCAATTTCTATCTAAGTTTTTCCCTCCCACTAAAATGGCCCAACTCCGTAGTAATATATCTTCCTTTGCCCAGTACGACTCTGAATCTCTTTACGAAGCATGGGAACGATATAAGAAGGTTCTTAGGAAGTACCCTCACCATGCCCTACCTTTGTGGTTGAAAGTCCAGACCTTCTACAACGGACTTACAAGCCAAAATAGGACCATTGTTGATGTTACTGCGGGTGGAGCCCTGATGTGAAAAATAGAGGAGGAAGCTTACGAGCTTTTAGATAAGATGGCGGCTAACAACTATTTATGGTCCTCGGAGAGGCAATTGCCAAAGAAGTCGGTGGGTATTTATGAGCTCGACACACTATCTACCTTGACCTCTCAAATCGCTAATCTTACGAAGAAGGTAGAGTCTCTCAGTACCCAGCATAATCCTTCTACCAATCCTAATCCGATTTATTCTGTCCAAAGTCCTTTCCCTTCATGCGATCTGTGTAGTGGTACACACTCTATGGATAGGTGTTCACTTAACCTAGAATCGGTTCAGTATGTTGCTCCACTTCAGAAGCAACAGAACAACTGTCATGCCTCGCTTTTGGGAACCCTTCTATCCATGCATTCTCTACTACGGTTGGGCTGTGAGAAGATGCAATTACTAAAAATTCATTCATTTACAGCGGAATATTTAAAACTTTAATTCACTCTCCCAGGTGTGTGTGTAAACACACAAAATTAATTGTATAAATACCATGTGCTTACATATCATCCCTATAATACTGTTTAAAATTCCAAGACATAACTGTGCGATACGATAAATTAGATACAAAATACTTGTGTATACAAATCTTATACCTTTGCGGATTGTGGGAGCTGTTTAACACAAAAGATCTAGAGACCACCGCTCTCTTACTTCTCAGTACCTGGAGGGGGAAAATAGTGGGATGAGCAAACCACAGCTCAGTAAGGAAATGTATGCTAGCAGGTAGATATCGTACTACCTACATAGCCCATGCATGCATAAACCAAAACCATGTTTTCATTATAAATGGAATTATCATACGAACAATGCATTTAAACACATATTTCTCAATAGCATTTTCGTGTAAATCAAATGTCAAACTTCCATGTAAAACATGCTCATAAATAGTGCCCTCACGGCACGAATGTGAAATTAGAGATTTATCAAAAACACGAAATCTCTTTTGTTTCTCAAATCATCCTTTCCGCAATTCTCTTTCTTTTCTGAGATTATCTCTGTTTCTCGAATCTCTGAGACAGGCATGGAATTTTCGACAATCAAATATCCACGACTTATGGCCATAGTCAATGATCCCAGGCCTCACTGATCAGGTGTGCACAGGGTATCACTTCGCCTGAAGGGGGATGGGTCAGTCCTACCCTCCGACTCATCTCAATCCACCTCATCTCCTCGTATACTCACGGTGAAGATGCGTTGTGTGTCATCTACGCGATACTCGTACTCACGTGCACCCAGCACGGTACATAGTATACCAACGGGTGACTACACTATTCTACGTACGACCGTGGACCCAAGTCCATACTCCAACTCCGATGGACTTTTTATCCTAAACCATGTCTCATATACCAGGCGAGCAAGCAGCATGACACACAGTCAACGCAAAGCTCCAGCGCGGTACGATCTATCGTTAAGGCCCAGCCCGTTCAAATGGCCGTCGGCTGGTATCCCCTTGGGTCCCAGACCCCCAGGTTTACCTCAACTCAACAAAACAGGTACGAGCATAGTTCTCGCACTTTCTCAAAACCCCCGTGCGAGTTAAAACTCCAACACGGTAAATCAAGGTATTAAAATAGGTGTAAGTTAGCGCTTCAACACCAAATCACATCTCAAAACTGATAGAAGGCTATTTTCTCTTTTTAAAATTCAAAACATGTTTATTCATACAGCATGCCTCTTCATGCTAAAACATGTAAAATTAGCCAACCTATCATCAACGTTTCTCAATCATCAAGATTAATGTATAATAGAGAAAAACATTGAAAACATGCATATCATGCTATTTCCTTACCCTATCCCATTTCTCAATACATATATATATCCTAGTACTTTTCATGCTTCCATATCATTTCATAGAATTATAATATCGTACTAGCTCTAGCAATATATCTACGAAATTGCCGTAAAATACGTACAAACATCTCTATAGCTAACACACAGTCCCTTACCTCGTTTTACTTGTGTGTAACTATCCGCCTTTATGCTTCTTGCGTTCTCATCTCGATTTGCTCCGGCGTATCATCCGAAACTGAAATTCATCCATCAAACACTCGAGTTAACGTTTCTAACTCTTGTTCAACTAATCATTTATCCAATGCCTTAAATACATATTTTACCCTTTGTGGTAAATCTCACAATTTTATCCCAATATCAACATGTCCAAACCATTCCCACAATATAATCATCCACTCAAGATATCTCATTCATCATAAACACTTCCACTCTCCACTTTCTCACACTTGACTATTTCCAAGTTATATTCACTTCATACCATTCTAGGTAGTTCTACCCACAATATGCACACCCAAATATCTTTATAATCATTAACTAAACCAATGTACTTGGATTTGTGCATCAGAACTTACCTCATTGGATTTCCTCTTGCACCAATTAGGATTGCCCTTTATTTCTTCAATCCATCAAATGGGGAAATGCCTCTAGACTATGTTGTTCTTCTTTTTGTTGTGAACAACTTTGTCTCTAATAGACTCTCCTTAAATCTCACTGAAAATGGCTGGATTTAGGAGTGAGAAAGCTAGGTTTTTGTGTTGAAGTGGAAAGGAAATGGTTTGTCCCGAAATTCTGATGATCCAACTGCTCCCATTTATAGTTTTGACTTGATGAGATCGATCTCCCTTGGATGGAGATCGATCTGTTCCTCTAAAATCCCTCTTTTCTAAGACATTTTAAAGGCAGGAGATCGATCTGTCGAGACTGGAGATCGATCTGCTGTCAAATAGAAGCTTAAGGAGATCGATCTGGTCTTAGGGGAGATCGATCTGCTTCCAACCCGAGAGCTAAGGAGATCGATCTGCTTCCTTTGGAGATCGATCTGTTCCCTTCCATTTCTCACATAAGAGCATTCTGGCTCTCCCAGATCGATCTCTCATCCTATGAGATCGATCTGGCCTTCACAAATTCCAGATTTCTTGCAGTTTTTCTGCAACAATTTCCAAACACCCTTAATTTGCTACCATGATCATTTCCTCATTCATTCATCTTTGAGACTTGAAAATGGGATCCATCCTCACTACATACACATTAAAACTTGTGTAGAGTCTTAGTATGACCAAATATATACGATATTACTCGAATGGAAATATACACTTATGTAAATCTTTCCTTCCATTTACTATACTACTCATATTCCATTTCGATCACATTCTTCTCGTGTTCAAGTTTATTTCTTCCTACTCATTCATAATGCAACTTGTACGTATAATCACAATTCTTATTACAAGTGTGTACATAATCTTATAAACTTACATTGCATATACTTCACATTACAACGTATCATCATACTTATGATTTTATTTACATTCCCATGTTCCTATATATAGCTATGCATGTACGGGGTCTCACAACAACCCCTTGTTAAACACCTATAACCCATGGTGGAGGAACCATCCTAACTTCTCCTAGAGCCAAAACAAAGGGCAAACTTCCAGCTCTAGATTTGTAGGACTCCCTAGTTTTCAAGCTCCACCGGTTCATGTACCACCATAGTCAAATTATCCACACCATCCACCATATCAACCATCGCCAACTCAATTTCAACATCATCCACCTCACTTCCATCAACCACCACCACCACCACCACCACCACCACAACAACTTACACAGCCACAACTTTACCATACACCAGCAGCTGAGAAGAAGCCCTCGCTTGAGGAAATGTTCACGACTATCCTACAAAATCAAGCTGCCTCAATTAAGAACTTAGAAGTTCAGGTTAGACAAATAGCTAGTGCTCTAAGCCAGCATCCACAAGGGACCCTCCTAAGTAATACTGAAGTTAATCCTATTAGGTAAAGGGAGGATAAGGAACATGTCAAATCCATCATCCTTAGAAGCAGCAAAGAGCTAGAGGAGCCACAAGTTAAGTCCAATCATGTTGAAACCATTGTTGAAAAACCCATAAGTTCTAACGAAGTAGCTCAAAAAGAGCAGGAAATAAAAGATCAGGCTGCAAAGGAAACAAAGCTAGGCACTTCTTCATCTATACCTTCTTCTACTTCATAGCCTTCCTCGTTCTCTGATGCTACATAGGTTCTAACTACATTGCCTCTAGCTAAACCACTAGTACCTTTTCCTCAGAGGTTTCAGGATCAAAAGCTGGAATGACAATTTGCTAAATTTCTTGAGGTTTTTAAGAAACTTCACATCAACATTCCTTTTTCAGATGCTTTAGAGCAAATGCCATGTTATGTGAAGTTTCTGAAGGACATCCTCTCTAGGAAAAGGAGATTGAAAGATTATGAGATGGTGGCTTGAACTGAGGAATACAGTACAGTTATCCAGAGGAGATTACCCCTTAAGCTTAAGGATCCCAGGAGTTTTACCATACCATGCACTGTTGGAAATTTATTCTTTAGTAGAGCCTTGTGCGATTTAGGAGCTAGTATAAATTTGATGCCATTGTCTATCTATCATAAGTTAGGAATAGAGGATGCCAAGCCCACTATAGTGACCCTCTAGTTGGCTGATCGATCAATTAAATATCTTTAGGGGAACATTGAGGATGTCTTAGTAAAGGTGAACAAATTTGTTTTCCCTGCAGATTTTATTATCTTAGACATGGAGGAAGACAGGGAAGTCCCCATTATACTAGGTAGACCTTTCCTAGCTACTGGTAGAACAGTAGTTGATGTACAAAAGGTTGAGTTAACTATGAGAGTCCTAGATCAGGAAGTGAAGTTTAATGTTTTCAAACCTTTGAAGCTCCCTGATGACTCTCAAGAATGTTTTAAGATGGAGATTGAGGAGAATATAAGGCTTAAGCATAGGAAATCTGAAAGAAGGAAGGAAGTAGATAGAGCTAAGGAGGAGTTAATTGTCAACATTCTATCACCATTTTGGCTAATCCTCCTACTCTTTGCCTTGCTGCTGAGTGTTGTTTTCTTCAGCTGCATTTGAAGTGGCTGTGTTTTCCTTTTCACTTTGTATATAGTTCGTTTTTTCTTTTTCTTTTCTGTTATTTCTTTTCTTATTTATTTTGCAGGTTTCTTTTCTAGTATTATGCTTTCAATCAAGCTTCAGTTGTTCATCATCATCAAAAAGGGGAGTACTCTATTCCTGTGCTTAAATTCTTATATTATCTGCACACTGAGGATGTAGTTTGATTGTTTGATTTTAGGATGATTGAATGCTTAGCATGTAGTTTTCCCATATTTCGATGATATGACCCCATGATTTAGTCTGACTTTGATTGAATGAGAAGCATGATTATAGGAAAAGCATAAAGTTGAATTCTTAAATTTGTCTTAATTCTAATTGTGATTGCCTTATCTTATGCACATGTCATGTCATGAATCTGTATATTTATTTAGAGAAAGCTTATGTGGACATAGGATTGCATTTGTTCAGTTGATTTTGTGTATCATATTCTAGAATTTGTCTGATCTGATCTCAAGGTGAAATATTAGATCACACTTAATTAGGGAGATGATTTAGGCCATCTTTGGATCGTTTGAGCCTTTCTTGCCTTCCTTGTACATATGCTACCCCTAGTCACCCATCTAGGCCAAATAAGCTTTTCTTTGTAAATACACCTACTTATTTTTTTTTCTAGCTTAAATACTCTGTTCCTACCCCTTACCCCGAAAGTATGAAAAGTCATTGAGATATATTATGAGCTATATGGGTATTAAGTGATAGTGAACGAGTATGTATAAAAAAGTGAAAAAGAAAAAAAAAGGAAAAAGAAAAGAAGAAAGAAAATACAAAAATAGAATAAAAAGATTAGCAAAATAAATAAGTTTTGGGAAAATGATTTGAGCTCTGACATTAAGATCCTAGAAGTAATGCATATTAAGGGGTAATTAAACCTAAATCGACTTTATCATACCTTAGCCCCAACCTTACATTACAAGCTTAATAAAGTCCTATTGATCTTTGGTTAAGTGTGACTACATTAGTGGAAAGAGAAGTGAAAAACAAACTTATGGGAAAGATCAAATGTCATTGACTTTGCATTCACTGTGTTTGCATAATCTGATCCGGATAATGTACTTAGAAGTGACTTAGACATTTTTCACACACTCCCGAGGAGTCCAATTTGGGTTTGGACTTATGATTGAATAAATCTAAGTGCTGGACTTGTAATTGTGAATCTTTGATTTCATAGTCTGTACTTTTTCTTTGAGGATGATATTGGCGAAATTATTCTGTTTTGTACTTGTCATTCCTACAATCATTTTGTTTTGCTTGAGAAAAAGCAAAAGCTCAAGTTTGGGGGCGTGATAATTCTATATTTTTAGAATTATTTGTGCTTAATTTCTTAATTAATTATTTAAATCCCCAATTTATTTTGTTAAATATCCCTTTTATTTAATTAAAATTCTCATGTTTGCAGATAAATTAAATTCAGATGAATTTTGAATATTTTGGTAGGAAAAGGACCGGAATTGGGATAAAATCGAGATTGAACCACGCGGACAACACGAGCCATGCCACCTAGCACATCCAATTGGACAAGAAGACTGATGACATGGAAATATCTTTTCAAGGAGCCAATGGTGTGAAGACAAGTGTCCAAAAAAATGCCAACTCATCTAGGATGTAGAAATTACAATTATACCCTTTTTGTGTGTATAAATAGGACATGGATGACAATTGAAAAACAATGCAATTTTAGGAGTAGAAGTAAATGTAATTTTAGGAGTAGGAGTAGTGTAATGTAATGTAGTTTAGAGTAGTTTTTATAATTATTTCCTTTCTAGATTATTTTTATTTTCCCATTTATTTTACTTTGCAATTTCCGTTAGCTTCCATTTCATTCCATTTTTATGCTCTTCATCTTCTAGGATATTTTCTATTTCATAGCAAGCAATGCATCATTTTCATTTGCTCTTCTCGGTTTGGTTCTAATGAGCTCTTTTATTCCTCAAGTTTTTTTTTTTAGCATGATGGTCATAATGTAGTTATCAGTTTCCATCAAATAAATTTGTTTTTGTTTTATTTTATTTTATTTGAAAAACCTGTATCATTTCATGCTCTCGGTTTGTAACTTTTATGTTTCTTTGCTCTCGGGTTGCTATGTAAGTCAGTTCTGCTCCTTTGATTTTCTATGGTTATTCGGGTAGTGGAGTTTTGATGCAACCGAATGGCATGAAGAAGGCTACACGGCTGATTATGTGTGACAGCAGAGGGAGTGTGGCATACTTAAGGGCTGATCGGGCATGAAGCAATAAGATTGGAGAAGGCTGAACCGAGAAGAACAAGCCTTGTTTGGTATGAGGAAGCTGCTAGTCTATTAGACCTCACTAAACTGAAACCAAACTGCACCATAGCAGAAGACGAACAAAGAAAATCACTTCTCTCCTCTCCCCTGTCTAGGAGTCTTTTACCGTTCATCATTTTTGTTTTGCATTAACATGCATTGCTGTAATTGAGTTGCTGTGAAGGGTGTAGGAGTAACAGAGCTATAGCTGGGCATTACTGGGTGTCTCCTGGTGGACTTGGGGTGATGGCATGGTTGATGTTGATGCTGGACAACAGAATCATAACGTGAGCAGCAGAGAACTAGTGTATTACCTGAACATGCGAGACAGAGCTGTGCAGTGGAGTCGAATAATGGCAGCACCAGTAGGAACATTGGGTGCAGCTGAAACCGACGCTAGGTGTACAGAGACAAGGGCTGCGTATCAGGAAAAGAAGAAGAAGGAGCAGGTCGTACACAGGAAGTAGGAAGTAGGAGCAGGAGCCGAACATTGCTGGAGCAGAGGGCATGTTGGTCTCGTCAGAAACAGCAGCTGGAGTTGGTAAGAGTAGTTGCTTGCCTTGTTGATGAATGAAAACGTGAAGTTATGGAGATGTTTAGGGAATGGTGCAGTGCATGGAAATCGAGCAGGGTTGGTGAGAGTCAGAATTGAGAGCAAGTAAAGTGGACACGCCTAGATAGACCGAGGCCATCTCCTGGAAAAGAAGCAAATTGAAGCATGAACAGTGTTTGGAGGGATTTATTGGATGATTTAAATCTAAGGCTTTGTTTGGCATTCAACTCTTGCATTAATCCATTTTTCTTGCATTTTTAGTATAGTTTAATTAGTTGTTAGTTTAGGATAGTTGTTAGTTGTCAATTTAGATTAGTTCTAGTGTTTTAATTTGTTAATTTAATTTTTAGTTAATAGTTATTTTTATATTTTATGTTTTAGGATTTAATTTTAGTTTAGCATTTTACAAGTTACCTTTAGATTTAATCTAGATTAAATGTGTTTCATGCATTTTTAATTTTAATTTAGTCTTTATTTTCATTAAGTTTTAGTTTAGTTTAAATTGCATTTTAATTAAGTAGTTTAATTGCATTTTAGGTTAGTTTAATTGTAGTTTAATTAATCTTGCTTTGTTATTTTCATATTCGAATTTTATTTGCGATAATTAGTTTTAACTGTTTTAATTTCTTTAGTAGGTTTTTTATTTTAATCACATGGAGCACTGTAAGTAATTTTGCTCGGTTTTATTTAATTTTTATTATTTTATTACTTTCTAATAATTTTAATTTTAGACTTAGTAGATCACCCATTAAAATTTCATAATTTGCTAGGATATACTTAGGGTAAGATTAACCGGTAGGTAATTAGACTAACTTCTCTGATGAACGATAACTCGGGACTCCAAATCTCATTATTACTTGTACGACCCGTGCACTTGCGGTAATACCCTTAGGGCCTATCATATATCATGCGAGACTCAATGGCAAAATGCAATACTCTCTTGGACTATGGCCATATCCTATAATGGTGAAATCTCAGGCAACACAGATCTCAGTGTGCGGGTTATCACTGCTGTAACGGGAGAGGGGTCAGTCCATGACAACCGCCAGCTATAAACTCCTCAACTCCATAACTCCATAACAATACATGGTACAATATACTCCATGCCACTCGCACGGTACAATTTACACCCGTGGACCCTCTCCTCACGGTCGAGGTGCCTGCCATAGGTCTTAGGCCTCAAACCATCGAATATAAATACCACGTCTCTAAATCCACATGTGAACATCTCACAGTGTGACACTTAGTCTACATGAGGAAATCAAGCATCGTTTTTTCAACATTTCTTATATATCACAGTAAAACTATAGTGCACGCCTTTAAGCGCAACTCACAGTCGACACTCCACTCAAACACGGTTTCACATCACAAACTCAAACTCTAGTGCAAGTAAACCTCCGACAACTAGGTCATGCATAGTTCATGTTTTAAATCAAGTACGAGCACTCGCTCCAGTACCATGCTTTGCACAAAACTCATTAAATCAAGTACGAGCAATCGCTCAAGTACTATGTTATGTATAAATCATGAAGAATCGAATACGAGTAACGCTCTAGCACTCTGTCATGTATCTCATGTAAAATTTGAGTACAAGCAATTCACTCTAGCACTCTGTCATGCATATCATATAAAACTGAATATGAGCCATGCTCCAGTACTCTATCATGCATAAATCATATAAAACTGAGTACGAGTAATAACTCCACCACTCTATCATGCATGCCATGGAAATCTAGTGCGAGTCTCACTCTAGCACTAATGTATATGAAAAACATCTGAAATCAAGTGCGAGTTGTGCTCTAGCACGATTTATTCTCACATAATAAGATAAATGGCTATTTAAAAAGGGATGATTTTCAAAACATCAAAATCAGCACTATAAAGTGTGCTTAATTCACATCAAGCTTAAAAACATTAGCCCATCTATCTACTCTTCTGCTACACAGTAGTAAAAACATTCAAAAACATAGTTTCCATGCTTTCTACAACTTTTCATCAAAGTTGATTTTTTTTCTAACTAGGGGTAAAATTGTAAATTGTCACTATTGGGTCATAGAAATTATTATCCACTTTCTCTGACCCTCAGAGTTTTTAAGTGAATGTAAAAGCAGATGGAAATACATGCAGGTATCTCTAACTACTCACAAAAATCTCTTACCTTGGATTACGTCAAGTGACCTCACTTCTTCGGTGCTGCTCGATCTCGTAGTCTGATCAGCTCTCAATGTAAACTCTGAAGCTGTAAATAACGATTCATTAGGTTAATTATACTTTTCCTACTGTATTACACATTTAATACAGTCTGTTTAACTTAATGGGCTCGTTAACTATTAATGGGCCTAACACTGCCTTAAGCCCATTTCCATTTACTATTCATTATCGTTGGGCCTATTGGGCTTGTGGGGCCCACCAACTCTTATTGGGCTTATTCGAGACCCATTGCATCACATTGGGTTGAAAGCAATTGGGCTTGGCCCATTGGACCTCTCGCCAACTTGCCATGGCCCAGAGCATCCCATGTCGTCGGTCACACCATGGCATGCCGTCCATGTCCATTTGTTTAACCAATTCACTTAGGCATTTTCACAAACACTTGGTTAGAAATGTTATTAAGCCTTTCCTATAGTTCATGTTGGCATTTTATCAAATACCTTATGTGCCAATATCATACCACCCTCCATATGAACAAATTGATTATAACTAACGATCCCATAATCATGTCTACATGCATATCAACCTATATATGTCTTAAAATCACATGGGTATTTATCAAAACTCATATACCAACTTTCGGCCATCACATGTTCATGGTGTTTTCATGTGTTTCAATCCACAAAACATATACCAATCAACTCCATATAACACATAGATTAACATATATGAAGTTGGAAGCTAGAAATTATACCTAGTATTTGTGTTCACACTTGGCCGAAACTTTGAAGCCTCATGGTTTGCACACTATGGCTCCTTGATAGCCAACTCCAACATATGTCACTCTCCTCTCAATTTGGAACAACTTTCATGGAGATTGCTAGTTCCAAATATGCCTAATTCCTATTGATTTCTAGTGATAGAAAGCTTAGATAAATGTGTTTCAATGGTTTCCTCTTCTAGACGAGAATGATATGTTAAAGAGGTAATGTGGTAGCTGATTTTATATGCCACTCACTTAGCCATTAAGCCTTACTTTCCAGCCATCTAAATTGACTTTCAAAAAGTTTAGGTAATGGTTATCATTTTAGACTTTGTTACCTTTCATTAATGGTTTTTAACTTGTACTAATAGGTTTTTTAATTGGGCTTCTCGATTTGGGCTTTCTTAATGGGCTTTTCAGTTGAAACGTTTTCTACCAATTAGGCCTTCAATTGTCTCAATATTAGGCCCATAAATTGGCCTATTAGGCTTTCCAAATTTGGCCCACACTTATGATACCTTAATGGACTTTAAAATTTCCAACTTTGGCCCATTGTGTTTTTAACCATTAATTTAAATCAAGAATTCATCCAAATAAATTCTCCTTACTTCGGAGGATGAATATCTTGTATTCTAGCTAAAATTATTTTTCTCCAAATTTTCCTCCATACTTGGGTTAATTTCTAACCATGGTTAGTCAACTATGGTCAAAGTCCACTTTTCTTAACTACCTTTGACTTTTCTTGACCATTGACCATGTTTGACTTTTTTTCAAATTTTTGAAAGTGTCATAACTTATGATTCACACTCTCGTCTTTATGTTTTGGCAGTTTCTGGAAAGTGAATATACCTAAAACACCTCGAACGGCTTAAAAGGTATGTTTTGCCACTTTTTGGCATTTACTCTACCTCTATGTGTTCGAGACCAAATCAAATTGACTTTCCTTCATGAACTCTCTATATTTTCACATCATAAGTTCTCCTCTTTAGTCAGAGTGATTCAGATCCATTCGGTTTAACTTGTGGCTCTTATAGCCCTTAATCGGCCTTTATGTAGCTTGTGTGTGTTTAACCACTTTACTTACAATTTCTTTGTAGTGAATACTCTTCTTATGATTCAACCAACATAATAAAATGTTTGTACATATAGGAATCATAAGGAATAAGCTACATCAAAATATTTAGGTCTTACAATCCTCCCCAACATAAAAAATTTGGTTGTCCAAATTAGAACCAAGTTAATCTTCAAATACTTGGGGGTACTTCTCAAGGATTATGTTCTCTAACTCCCAAGTAGCCTCTTCTAACATGTGGTGCTACCAAAGAACCTTAACCAAAATGATTGTCTTCAATCTCAGCACCTTCTCCTTCCTATCCGATATCAGAATCGGCCTCTCAACATATGACATGTCCTCTCTGAGCTCCAATGGATCATAACTAATCACATATGCCGGATCCGGGTGATACTTCCAAAGCCTCGAAATGTGGAAGGCATTATGGACACCTGATAAGTCCAGTGGAAATGCCAGCCTATAGGTCTTATCTTCCACTCGATCAAGTATCTCGGAGGGTCCAATATAGCGAGGAATCAATTTACCTCTCACTATACCCGTGGAAGGAGAAACCTTCAGAAACACTAACTCGCTAACTGTAACTCTAGTGGCCTCCATCTCTTGTCAGCATAACATTTTTGTCTGCTCTGAATGGTTCGTAATCTATCGCATATCGATCGAATATCCTCAGAGACTTTTGTCACTAAATTGGAGAAAAATCTTTCGATCACCCACTTCTTTCCAACCAATAGGGGAATGACATCTACAACCATATAAAGCCTCAGACCGTGCCATCCCGATACTCGAATGATAACTATTTTTGTAGGCGAATTCGGCTAGTGGCGAATGATCATCCCAAGAGCCTCTAAAATCAAGCACACATGCTCTCAACACATCCTCTAAAGTCTGTACAGTCATCTCTGATTGACCATCTGTCTGAGGATGGAAAGCGGTGCTCAACTCAACTGGGTTCCCATGGCTTCCTGAAAATGTTCCTGAAAGTGGGAAATGAAGCGGGAATCCCTTCAGGGACAAGGCTCAACTGGAACACCATGTAACCTCACTACCTCCTGTACATACAACCCTGCCAACGTACTCATAGTATCGGTAGCTCTCATAGCTAAGAAACGGGCTGACTTCGTCAGCCTATTAACGATCACCCAAATAGCATCGTGATTTCGTCGGATCCTCGGTAACCCATCACGAAATCCATGGTGATATGCTCATTTTTTCCATATTTGTATACGTAGAGCCTAGGTAACACGGTACCTCGAATGCACGTGAAGCTTTCCTTATCCATGTAAGAGAGCCACCCTGTCGAACAGAGCCTCCCCGCCCATTCTGGCTTGAGGTTGTTGGGCTTAAAGATCTTACCATAAGAGAGCCTCCCCACCCTCCTTAGGCTTAAGGATATTGGGCTTGAAGATCTTACCAACTTCCACTGCATCATACGTAGCACAGTGTGAAAACCTGTGTGAGCTAAGCTCTACCTTCACCTGCTGACATTCGAGACATCTTGCCTCAAACTCTGCTACATCCTTTTTCATACTGACCACAATACACTTTTCGGAGATTCTTATGCATCTTATTACTCCTCGGATATAATGTGTACCTCGAAGAATGAGCTTCAGACAAATAAGTCTCTTGAGCTCTAGGTCCTCGAGAACACACACCCTACCTCTGTACCTCAATAGTCCACCTAAACTCAACTCATAATCGGTCACTGTGCCCATCTGTATCTGACTAGTCATATCAACGTAATACGAATCACTTTGCTGAGTTTGTCTGATCCTGTCCAACCGATCAGGTTCCATCCTTAGGCTAACTATCACACAGTCCGTATTTGTATTAAAAGGCATAATACCGAAACTGAGGCTAGTAAACTGTTCTAGCAACTCGTGTTCCTTGACCATGATATACGATACCATCCCAAGGTTCTTCATACTTAACGTATCTACAGCAACGTTAGCCTTTTTTGGATGATAAAGTTCTCTCAATCATCGTCCCACACAAATGTAACATTCTTCTTAGTGAGACGGGTCAACGGAGCAGCTAACTTCCAAAATCCCTCTACAAATCGATAATATCTGGCTAAACCCAGAAAACTCCTGATGTCGGTGACTGTCCTCTGCTGTTCCCACTGAACTACAGCCTCTATCTTGGATGGATCTACTGATACGCCATCCCTCGACACTTTCTAAAATTTGATTAGCTGTCATATCTTTTTCCCCTACTCTTCAGCTGTTGCTCTCTTTCTAGGAGTAGAAGTATCAGCTGAAACTCTCTTTGGCACCTTGCCCTTCTATGGGGTAGTCTCAACCATCTCTGGGCAAACTCTAGCAATATGCCCTGGTTTTCCACATCAAAAACACATAATATGACTCATCGGACAAGGTTTACTACCATGGTATCTACCACATCTACTACACTGATCAGTAGTAGGCCTCGGTCCTCCAATCATAATGCCCTTCGTAGGAGCTATAGCTGGGTATGTAGGAGGTCTAACCTGTTTCTCTCGCACCTCCTCTATCTGTGGTCTCTTACCGGAGAGTCTCCTCCCTCCTCGATAACTGAAACCTCTGTCTCTAATCGGCCTATTCCTATCCCTCTCTTAGCTTCGACTAACTTTCTCAAACTCGAAGGCATTCCTCTCATAGTTTGCTCACATAGTTGTGCATTGCGCACTGCCTCATCATATGTACCAATATCCAATGGTACCAATCTAGACCTTAACACCGTTCTAAGTCCATCTATAAATCTACGAACCTTCCTGGTCTCGCTATATACAGTGTTGGGGTCATACCTTTCCAAGGATATAAATTTGGTCTCATACTTATCCACTAACAGACTCCCCTAGCTTAACCCCAAAACTCAGCTTACAGCCTCCGCTGTGACATATCTGGAACAAACCGCCTCCTCCCAACTAATCTCAGTATGTCGGACTCTCAATATGGGCATGGTGGACTTTCGCCAATGCTCTGTCATTCCCTTCAGTAGGAACGCAACAAATGCGACCATGTGATGCCCCAAAAACACAAAAAGTAGGGCAAATTTAAAACCTTTTCACATCCATTCATAAATAAGGGTGCATTCCTGTGCAGTGTCATGCATCATCATACATAATTATACCTCAAGATCCTATTATCTCATAATTATAAATCGTACCATAAACATTACTCAATTCAAAGTTAATCAATACTAATACATCCCATACATTATTGTATATCGAGTGTCTGTAAATACAACATAAGTCTGTGTACATGAAATGTAAATTATACCTCAACATAATATATGTAGCCTGGAGCTCAAGTCCTCCACTAGCCACTACTCTGTACGTCGCAGGAAAATTCTCTTTACCTGAAGAAATTTGGGGGGGAGATAAAATAGGGTGAGCTTCTAAATCGCTCAGTAAAGAGGTAAGGGACTCATTAATAAAACGATGATTTGCTCAGCACAATCATTTTATCTCGTAGTTGAAACTCAATTAAAAACGTAGCATGAACTCATTAAAACATCAATCTCATCTCGTTTATCAAAAATCATGTAAAGACGTGAGAATACATACTCAATACAAATCACAGTCACAAGCATGTAGAAATCAGAATGCGATAATGGCTTTTCTCATTAAAACATGATAAAAATCACCTGAATAGAATGCATGTGGCACAGCCACAAAACACAAACTCATGTGTATAAAAAGGAGACTGGGTAAGAAAACTCATATAAAACTTGACATGGCACATCAAAAATAATTCTCCTTTGGGTGCGCATCCCAGGCATCCTCAAAAGAGGGAACGTCGACAATATGGTCGTGTACATGGTATATTGGACTTACGTGTTACTAGAACAAGGCCCAACCTTACATGCTACCAGTGCAATGCCTCACCTCATTGATAATTCTATATTTTTAGAATTATTTGTGCTTAATTTCATAATTAATTATTTAAATCTCCAATTTATTTTGTTAATTATCCCCTGTATTTAATTAAAATTTTCATATTTGCAGATAAATTAAATCCAGAAGAATTTTGAATATTTCGGTAGAAAATGGACCGAAATTGAGTTAAAATCGAGATTGGACCACGTGGACAACACGAGCCTAGCACATTTAATTGGACAAAAAGACAGATGACATGGAAATATTTATTTCAAGGAGCCAATAGTGAGAAGACAAGTGGCCAAACAATGCCAATTCATTTAGGATAGAAATATTACAATTGTACCCCTAAGTGTGTATATAAATAGAGAATGATGACAATTGTAAGGGGAGTAGAAAAATAGGTTAGAATAGTTTTATTTTTAGGTTAACTTAGAAAAGTTTTTCTTCTTCCTTGTTTTATTTTTATTAAGGCGGCACAGTAGATTTTTTTGGTTTTTTTCTTCCAGCTTTTCTTTTCGGCATTGTTCTTCTTTTTCAATTTATTCAATGTTCATTGCATGTTCTTATTTACAAGTTCTTAAATTCATTTGCAATAGAATTTCAATCAATTTTCATTCTCTCGGTTCCATCGTTGATATTGTTCTGCAGTTTTTCTTTTTGTTAGTTTTCTTACCCTCGGTTTCTCATTGATTTCAACCTTCTCGGTTTCCTTCCATAAGATTTATTTTGGTATTTTCAGAGATTATTTTCCTAACATCAACCGCATAGTAGAAAATTAATAGGAACCAGCAGTGAAGGAAGCACGGTTCGGGAGTTTCTAAATTTTCCTGTGTTAGATTTCTGTTGCATTAGTGTTTTACCGTTTAGCTTTAGTTTTCTGTGTAGTCATCCTAGTTTCTGGATTTGTGGTAACGATCAAGCTTAATACCGAGAGGTGAGGTTTGACAGATTGCTGGATGAATCAATGAAGCAACCAGCAAGCTGACCGATTCTCTGCTCTCCCCTGTTTTCCCATTAATTTGTTGTTCATCCCTCATTCTGTTGTAGTCTTTGTTTTCAGTCCTTTACTATGTTCTTTATGAACTTAACGCACCTTGCATAGTTTCTGGTTAATGTTCTCTGTTGAACCACACGAGCATTGCTGGGAACGGACGGACAGTAGCAGTGCAGAGGCTGTGAACGTGTTGGTGACAATCAGAACCGAGGCAGTCCAGCAAGCTTATACAATCCGAGAAATGTACCTGGGAAGAGAAGCAGTACAGCAGCTGAGCATGACCGTGTAGCAGAGGCAGCAGGACAATCCCAGTGCAGCGGACGTGGCCAGTACCTGGTGAAGGAAGCAGAGCAGCAACAGACCGAGAGCACATCTGGGCATTCCGGCAGCACCTGAAGCAGACCAAGAACGTGCAAGTTGTATGCTGTACATGGGCAGAGGTTGAGAACATATCTGGACAGCAGGCCAAACCAAACCATGAGCACCGCCTGGAACCGAGAATGCTAGAAACCAGAATATCCAAATTGGTGAAGACGTGAACAGTGTTGGAGGGAAAAGTTTAAATTGCTAAGGCCATGTTTGGTTGGTTGATATAGGGGTTTAATCCATTTTTCATGCATTTAGTTAGATTAATTAATTTAGACAAAGTCATGCATTTTAAGTGTTAGTGAAAATTCCAAATATGTTTCATTCATTAGTTTAAGTTTAGTGATAAATTAGTGTTTAGAATTAAATTAGGGGCAAATTTATTTTCATTAGATTTTAAGTTAGCTTAAATTGCATTTTCTTAGTTAGTTTAGTTACATGCATATTTTATTTTAAACTTGTTTAAATATAATTTAAGTAGTTTTATTGCTTTAATTTTATATTTGCATTTTATTGCGTTTTAACTTTTTTAATTTTCTTTTGTAGGTTTTTGTTTTTAATTGCTTGGAGTATTGTAAGTAATTTTACTCGTTTTTATTTTCTTTATTTCTTATTATTTTATTGCCTTCCAGTATTATTTTTAATTAGCTTTAGTAGATCACCCTCCATCATTTCATAATTGGCTAGGATATACTCAAGGTAAAAGTAACCGGTAGTTAATTAGGCTAACAACTTCTCTGTGGGACGATAATTCCGGGACTCAAATCCCATTATTACTTGAACGACCCGTGCACTTGCGGTAGATACCCTTAGGGGCCGATCACTCATGCACACTATCGGTCTTACATGCTACCAAAGCAAGGCTTGGACTTACATGCTACCAAAGCAAGGCCACCCAGCATTACTAGAATGGGGGTCATCTCACGTTACGAAAACGGAGGCATCTATCGTTACCAAAATGGAGGAATATCGGACTTACATGTTACTAGTGCAAGGCCTGGACTTACATGCTACCAAAGCTAGCCCCAATGTGTATTCAACATGACACGCCTACGTCTCAATCATTAGCCATTATTATATAAAACATTTTACCTTCACGTAGAACTCATAATGGTTTCTCTCATAAATCTCATTTAAAACATTTATGTACTCAATACAAAACATGTTAAAATCGAGTTCCAATCGAAAAAACCATGCACACATTTCTCAATCTCAGTACGCCTTAATGTAGGGCCCAAAATCACCTTTCACGTTTTAAACACAAAACGGTTGTAAAACATTTTCACGCTTAGTTTACAACTCATAAAAGTTGGGCCCCAACCGGCTATAAAATCATGTGCAATACTCATTGACAACTCATAAAACATGCTTGTTTTCTCAAATCACAATTTCATGCTATAATATTGTCACAAATCACACGCACCTTGTATAGTGCAATCGTTCCCCCATATCATGGACTAGTCTTGTATTCCACTCTGGAACTCCCATGTTGTCCAAACGATGTTAAAACATCAGTAATTTATCTCAATTACCTCATCGAGCACATATTTGCTCAAATTTCTCATTAACCTCTCCAATAGCCCAATTCTCATAATTCTATCACAATTCACATTCCCATCCACTATATCTCAAAATTCTACATTTCTCATACCAATTTCCATTCTAAATCAACCTTATTGCCTCAATTCCAATTTATAGTAATAAATCCCAAATTACCACAAAATGCTTAACGTTATCTTTACTCCAACAAAATCATAATTTCATCCATCTCTAATCATTTACTAGCTATTTCATCACAATGCCAGTAACCATAATTGTCACGACCCAATTCCATTCTCTTTAATCGAAAATCACTGAAAATTTTTCGCGTTTTACTGTTACCTTACCCAGTCGTGAACTAAACTCACCACACACTGTTGGGCTGTGAGCCAATAATAAATACCATATCTCATTCATTCTCAATTAATTAAAACGATGTCATACATGTGCATTTAATCGTGTACTTATACGAATACATGTTTTACTGACATCTACATCCCCCATAAGTACAACTCAAAAGAATACTGTGCTTTTACATTGTTTAGATACAAAAAGAATCACTGTGTATATACCTCTTAGCGCTGGAGATGCAGTGGAGTCCAAAATAATACGCCTCAGTCCTCACTGGGCTACTATGCGCACTCTGTAGGGGGGAAAATAGAGTGGGATGAGCAACCACACGCTCAGTAAGGCAATAATGCAAGCATGGTAGATGACTACTCTATCTACATGCTGATAGTGTTATGCATAAATCATTTATAGTAGGAGCATGAGGAATAAAACTATGCCTTATGAGTATACATATATATCATGTATCAAAGTCATGTAACATTGGCATATAAAACATGGTAAGACATCATGTATAAATCATCTCATGCTCGATCTCATTTAAATTCATAAAAAGGGCAATTCATTAAGAAACCTCCTTTTTAAACCCACGTCATAAATCTCTTTCTCATCACATACAATCACATCACATCAATTCACAATCACAACCACGTTTTCATTTCACAATTTAAATCCACGAGGCTCGACCCCTCCTTCGGGTCTACCTTAAACAATCACAATCACACTTAGAGATTTAAAATCATGTGGTAGTACGTAAATCAAGCAAGGAGACAGGTTACTATATCTCAAGTGACTACATTGGCCAATCGTCACATATCATCCCAGACCACACGGATTCCGGTGTGCGGGGTATTATGCTGGCACGAAGGTGGGTTAGTTCTCCGCCAAACTTTCTCAATCAAGTAACCACCACGCGGTACATCGTACTCCATGTGATATACACGGTACATCGTACTCCGCGGACCCATAACATGGTTAGGGGGTGCCTGCCATAGGTCTTATCTACCCCATATCGAGTGTAACTTTTATAGTCTCAAGAGCGCGTGGGAGTAACCTCAATACCAGGTCCTAGCCCCTCATGGCCTTGCTCGCCCCTGTTGGGTTCCCTGATCCAGGTCCTAGCCCCTCACCTTTACCCCACCTAAGAGGTCTATCAGGCCTGTTGGGTTCCCTGGATGGATTAAGTCAGGTCCTAGCCCCTCACCTTCACCCCACCTAAGAGGTCTGTCAGGCCTGTTGGGTTCTCTGAGTTAATCCGTATCTCTCACCACGGCCTCATACATACCACAGTGTGAAAACCAGCGCGAGCTACGCTCTAGCGCGAATTCATGCATCAAAACCAATCACTTCGTACGAGCAACGCTCTGGTACGGCATTTATGCATAAAATATGAAGAAAACATGTACGAGCATAGCTCCAGTACAGTTATATGCATAAGAAAAAACCACTCAAATCCACGTACGAGCATAAGCTCCAGTACGGTTTATAAACATCATCACAATTCAATTTCAAAGTGCGAGCTAAGCTCAAGCACGTTTCACACAAGTGAAAACATAGAAATCTCGCGCGAGCGAGGCTCTAACGCGAATTATATCTCATACACGTGATAGGCAGCTTACATGCATTCAAGACATCTCATAATATGCTTAGTGCCTCATATGGGCTATTTCACAACATCATTCAAGTACTAGCCAGCCTATCCTTTTATTTGCTCAAATCAAAGCATTGTGTTTTGTAAAAACATTCAAAACACATGATTTATGCAATTATTAGCCTTACTATCCCTTTTTCAATAACCATCTCAAACCACCAAATCTCATACAAATACTCATACACCATCAAAACACCTTTCTATAAGTCCATGCATATTTCCAAAGCCCTATAAATACCCACGAGTTCAAAATACGAGCAGCTACCTCTATATACTTACAAAATTCCCTTACCTGGAATCGCGATGCATGATTCCACTTCCTTAAGCTGCTTTCTCGTACGGTTCGGTTCGCCTTCAACGAACTCTTCGGGACTGCACAAAATCGTATCCCGCGTTATATTCGATCCATATATTGCAACCCTTGTGCTTGCTATAGTCAATTTAATCTATAGCCTCTATTAAAGCTTATTTGGCCTCGTTTCATTACTTTATCCATAACTCGAGTCTATGGATCTTCTTAGGCCTATTTACTTATTCAAAATCGATATTAAATCGACATTAAGCCCATAGTGTTCATATTCCAGGAATCCCCTCACTATGGCATTTTTCAATCATATACATACCCATTTCCACAATTCCTCCAAACTCACAATGTAATCTCATTTAAAATCATAAATATTACCACAATAACAACTTTAGCATGCCATAAATCATAGGCTCATTTAATCCCACATATCCTCACATTATACCCATTTTAGATTTCTAGGTCACACCACTTCCACTACATTCCTAGGTAGTTTATCCATCAATACTCATATAAATCAACTCCAAAATCAATTAAATAGCTAATGCATTTGGATTGGAGTGTTAGAATCTTACCAATATGATTTCTCTCCTTGCTCCAAATGGTAATGCCCTTAACTCCTTCAATTCCAAGAATGAGAAAATGCCCTCTCACTATGTTGTTCTCCTCTTTGATAGGAACAACTTTGCCTCTAATGATCTCTCTTCAAATCTTACTGAAAATGGTTGATTTTAGAGAGGGAAAGTTAGGTTTTTGGGGTTGAAATTGTAAGGTTAAGTGTTTTCTGAGATTTCCAGATTTTTCAGCTCTCCTTATATAGAAATGACTTGAGGAGATCGATCTGGTCCCTTAAAATCCCTCTTTTTCACGGCATTTTTAAGCCTGAGATCGATCTGTCGCAGCAATGAGATCGATCTGTTGAGGCATGAGATCGATCTGTCGAAGCATGAGATCGATCTGGTCCCAAACAGAGAACTAAGGAGATCGATCTGGGTGCTTGGGGATCGATCTTTCCACTACAGAATGCTTGAGAGATCGATCTGGCTCCATTGGAGATCGATCTACTCAATTCTTTCGCCCAAATAAGAGCATTCTGGCTCTCCCAGATCGATCTCTCATCCTGGGAGATCGATCTAGACCTCATGTTTTCCAGATTTCCTGCAGTTTCATTGCTGCAACTCATACCAACACCTCCTTAATCTATTGCCATGGCCATTTTCTCATCCATCCACATTTATAACTTGAAAATGGCATCCATTCATACCTTATGCACATTGAAACTTGTGTGCATTCATTGTATGTTCAAAGGTATGCTACATAAAACCAAATGGAAGCATAACTCCATTCCATTTTACCACACTACTCATCTTGAGTCTCAATCACATCCATCACTTGCTAGAACTCATTTCTTCGTATTCATACTCAATGCAACTTGTATGTACGTTACAATTTATATTACACATACATACATTGAATCCATGGACTTACATCAATCATACTTTACATTACAAGTCCATTCATATTATTTGATCCAATTACACATATTACCCTTTTACATATACGGGGTCTTACATTCTCCCCTCCTTCAAGGAATTTGGTCCTCCAAATTAGAACCAAGTCACTTTTCAAACAGTTGGGGGTACTTCTCCCGTATCAAGTTCTCCAATTCCCACGTGGCCTCTTCCGCCGTGTGGTGTTGCCAAAGCACTTTCACCAAGGGAATTGTCTTATTCCGCAACACTTTTTCTTTTTTGTCCAATATCCGAACCGGCTTCTCAACATACGTCATACTCTCATGGAGCTCCAACGGCTCATATCTTATCACGTGTGCCGGGTCCGGGTGATACTTCCGAAGCATCGAGACGTGGAAGACGTTGTGGACATTCGCCAAGTCCGGTGGCAATGCCAATCTATACGCCTTATCTCCCACTCTCTCCAAAATCTCGAAGGGTCCGATATATCTAGGGCTCAGCTTGCCCTTCTTACTGAATCTCATAATACCCTTCGATGGTGATACCCTCAGAAATACCGACTCACCCTCATCAAACTCCAGTGGTCTTCGTCTCTTGTCAGCATAACTCTTTTGCCGGCTCTGAGCTGTCCGTAATCTCTCACATATCAACTGGACGTCCTCAGATGCCTGCTGCACTAAGTCCGGAGCAAAAATTTGTCTGTCACCAACCTCTTCCCATCTAATAGGGGAACGGCATCTACGCCCGTATAATGCCTCATAGGGTGCCATCCCGATACTAGCATGATAGCTATTATTATATGCGAACTCGGCTAACTGCAGGTGGTCATCCCAGGAGCCTCTAAAATCCAGCACACACGCTCTCAACATATCCTCGAGGGTCTGTATAGTCCTCTCTGACTGCCCATCTGTCTGAGGATGAAAAGCGGTGCTAAAACTCAGTCGGGTCCCCAGCGCTTCCTGAAAGTGTTCCCAGAAATGGGAAGTGAAGCGGGCATCCCTATCAGAAACAATGCTCACTGGTACACCATGTAGCCGTACTATCTCTATTATACAGGTTCGCCAACTGACTCAGTGTATCGGTAGCTCTCATAGCCAAGAAATGGGCTGACTTAGTCAACCGGTCCACAATAAACCATATGGCATCATGACCTCTGCGGGTCCTCGGCAACCCCATCACAAAATCCATGGTGACATGCTCCCACTTCCATGTCGGTATCGGTAGAGGCTGCAATAATCCTGCAGGCTTCTGATGCTCTACCTTCACTTGCTGACAAACGAGACACTTAGCGACATATTCAGCAATGTCTCTCTTCATTCCAGACCACCAATAAACCTTTCGAAGGTTTTGATACATCTTGGTACTCCCCGGATGTATCGTATACTTCGATGAGTGAGCCTCTGATAAAATCGTCCTCCTGATCTCAAGATCCCTGGGAACGCATACTCTGCCTCTGAACCTCAATAAGCCATCAGTACTCTGCTCAAAATCAATACCCACACCTGTTTGTATCTGCCTCAGCCAATCGATACACCGTCGATCGCTCTGCTGGGCTTGCCGAATACGGCCAATCAACTCTGGCTCTAGTCTCAAACTAGCCATGATCTCAAGTCTCTCAGATCCAGGTGGGGTTACATCCAAACTGAGGTTCGCGAAGTGTTCTAACAATTCATGTTCCCGTACCATCATATAAGACACCAACCCAAGGTTCTTTCTACTCAAAGCATCGGCAACTACATTTGCCTTACCTGGGTGGTACATGATTTCACAATCATAGTCTTTCAGGAGTTCGAGCCATCTCCTCTGTCTCATATTCAGCTCTTTCTGCGAGAACAGGTACTTAAGGCTCTTATGATCGGTGAACACCTGAAATTTCTCACCATAGAGATAGTGGCACCATATTTTCAAAGCAAACACTATAGCCGCCAACTCCAAATCATGTGTCGGGTAGTTCCTCTCATGATCTTTCAATTGTCTAGATCCATAGGCAACTACCTTCCCATCCTGCATAAGCACACAGCCTAGTCCCTGGTGTGATGCATCCGTATACACCGAGAATCCTCCTGAGCTGGTAGGAATGGTGAGAACTGGAGCGGTCGTCAATCGACGCTTGAGCTCCACAAAACTCCTCTCACATGCCTCATCCCACACAAACTTAACATCTTTACGCGTGAGGCGTGTCAACGGAGCAGCTAGTCTGGAGAAACCCTCTACAAATCTCCGATAATATCCTGCCAATCCCAGGAAACTCCTGATCTCAGTTACTGTCTTGGGCTGTTCCCACTGCACAACTGCCTCTATCTTGGATGGATCCACTGATACCCCATCCTTTGACACAACATGCCCCAGAAATGAGATCTGTTCTAACCAAAAGTTACACTTGCTGAGTTTGGCATACAATTCTCTCTCTCGGAGGGTCTGCAGAACTATCCTCAAGTGCTCCTCATGATCTTCCCTGGACTTGGAATACACCAAAATGTCATCTATGAAAACAATCACAAACTTGTCCAGGTATGGCTTGAATATATCATTCATCAATGCCATAAATGCTGCGGGAGCATTCGTCAATCCGAATGGCATCACCAAAAACTCGTAGTGACCATAACGGGTACGAAATGCTGTCTTGGGTACATCTCCACTCCTGATCCTCAACTGATGGTACCCTGACCGCAGATCTATCTTAGAAAATACTTCGGCTCCCTGGAGCTGATCCAATAAATCATCGATTCTTGGAAGGGGGTACTTGTTCTTAATGGTGGCCTTATTCAACAACCGGTAATCTATACACAGTCGGAGACTTCCATCCTTCTTCCTTACAAATAGAACCGGTGCTCCCCAAGGTGAGACACTCGGTCTAATAAACCCCTTCTCCAACAACTCTTGCAGCTGTTTCTTCAGCTCTTCCAATTCTATCGGAGCCATTCTATAGGGTGGTTTCGATATCGGCTCTGTACCAGGCACTAACTCAATGCAAAATTCCATTTCCCTTTCAGGTGGTAGTCCTGGTAATTCATCCGGAAAGACATCAGGGTAGTCCGTAATTACAGGTATGTCCTTCAATTCCGGGTGTGCCTCATCTATATCGACCACATAGGCAATGAACCCTTCACATTATCCTCTCCATCGTTAGTAACATAAACCATCACTCCACATTCAACATTTATCATAAACAAATAATTTATCTCTCAAGCGATATGCATTTAAAATCATACTCTTTTATTTACCACAATTATGCAAGTTTCATATCATTTCTTTTCATCAAAATTTACAATAAGATTGTCTAATCCTGTAAACATCAATATTTTGGCATGACAATCCATCACAACACGATTGGTAGCCAACCAATCCATTCCCAAAATTACATCAAAATCAATCATATTCAATAAAATCAGATTGGCTATCATTTCCTTCCCCTCTATCTTTAACTTACAATCTCTACATACATGCTCAGTCAATTGACTATCATTCATGGGTGTGGAAATCATCAACATTTTATCCAACAATGTTGGTTTCACATATTTCAACAATTTATGTGCAAAGGAAGGTGATATGAAAGAATGCGTGGCACCAGGATCAAATAATACCAATGCTTCTAAATCAAAGATTCAGATGGTACCTTTAATCGCATCCGTCGATGCGTCTGCAGTGTCCTGGTCCAGTGCGTGCACCCTTCCTCTGCTCACACCCGCAGCCTGTTTCCCTTTTTCCTCAGCTGTAGCCCTCCTCCTCGGGGCTGCTGTCTCAACTGGAGCTCCCTCAGGCTCCTTGCCCTTCTGTGGGGCAACCTCAATTATCTCAGTGCAGTACCTCGATATATGTCCTGGCCTCCCACACCTAAAACACGAAACAGGGGGCGCCTGACATGGCCTATTCCCATGATATCTCCCACATCTCCTGCACTGATCCGTGGTAGGTCGTGGTCCTACAATAGTTATACCCCTTGGCGCTGTCAAGGCTAGGTATACGGGAAGTCTGGCAGCTCTCTCCTGCACCTCCTCGATCTTAGGCCTCTTCTCGAAAAACCTTTGGCCCCCTCTCTTGGCCACTCTTCCAAACCCGGATCTCTTCCGGTCTCTGTCCTTCCTGACACTGATCCTTCCAAGCTCGGAGGCATTTCGCTCAAAGTCTTGCTCACATAACTGAGCCTTATGTACAGCCTCCTCATAAGTCACAATATCGAAGGGAGCCAGCTTAGTCCGGATGGCCAATCTCAATCCATCCATGAACTTCTGAATCTTTCGGGTCTCACTACCCATCGTGTCCAGGTCATATCTCCCCAAGGACATAAACTTGGACTCATACTCGTCCACAGTACGGTTCCCCTGAACCAAGTTCATAAATTCCATCCGCAGTCTCCTCTGTGCGGTAGCTGGGATGTACTGTCTCCTGAAGGCCTCTAGAAATATCTCCCATGAGATCTCAGAGTGTCTGGCCCTCAAAATACTCTCGGTGGACCTCCACCAATGCTCGGCCTCGCCTTTCAGCATAAACACGGCAAAGGCAACCTTCTCACTTGAAGTGCATCGGAAAAACCTATACAGTTTCTCCATCTCATACACCCAATCCTCCGTAATCACTGGGTCCTTCACCCCTCTAAACACTGGGGGTTTCAGCGCTTGAAACTCTCGCAACCTGCTCAAGTCGCAGTCATAACCCACATCGCTACCGCTCTGCTGTGGAGCGATAGGAGAATCTGTATCCTGGGCTGGAGGTGGTGTAACTGTAACTGTCTCAGCAGTCTGAGGTCTCTCCGCCTCTGCAGCTGCCTGTTCCATAGTAGGCTGTGCTGCCGGACCTCGTCTGTCACCGGCACCCAATGCCTGCGTGACTATCTCCACCAAACTCTCAATACTCCGCTCTAATCTAGCGAAGCGAGCCTCAGTGTCACCTGCTCTCTCGGCAGGGTTCTGTGGAGCCTGCTCCGTCTGTGGCTCCGCACGGCTCTCAGGCCTACCTCTCCGGCCTCTAGCACGTGCTCTCGCCCCTCTACCTTTGCGTGTAACTGGCATAATGCCTAACTCCCTATATTATAATAATTCATTAAGCTCAATCCATCACAGTATACACAGTTATATCTAAACAAAGCACAGTACTATGGGGATGTACTTTCCTACGTTTTATTAATGACTCACATCAGGCCAACACAGCTCTGATACCAATCTCTGTCACGACCCAATTCCATTCTCTTTAATCGAAAATCACTGAAAATTTTTCGCGTTTTACTGTTACCTTACCCGGTCGTGAACTAAACTCACCACACACTGTTGGGCTGTGAGCCAATAATAAATACCATATCTCATTCATTCTCAATTAATTAAAACGATGTCATACATGTGCATTTAATCGTGTACTTATACGAATACATGTTTTACTGACATCTACATCCCCCATAAGTACAACTCAAAAGAATACTGTGCTTTTACATTGTTTAGATACAAAAAGAATCACTGTGTATATACCTCTTAGCGATGGAGATGCAGTGGAGTCCAAAATAATACGCCTCAGTCCTCACTGGGCTACTATGCGCGCTCTGTAGGGGGGAAAATAGAGTGGGATGAGCAACCACACGCTCAGTAAGGCAATAATGCAAGCATGGTAGATGACTACTCTATCTATATGCTGATAGTGTTATGCATAAATCATTTATAGTAGGAGCATGAGGAATAAAACTATGCCTTATGAGTATACATATATATCATGTATCAAAGTCATGTAACATTGGCATATAAAACATGGTAAGACATCATGTATAAATCATCTCATGCTCGATCTCATTTAAATTCATAAAAAGGGCAATTCATTAAGAAACCTCCTTTTTAAACCCACGTCATAAATCTCTTTCTCATCACATACAATCACATCACATCAATTCACAATCACAACCACGTTTTCATTTCACAATTTAAATCCACGAGGCTCGACCCCTCCTTCGGGTCTACCTTAAACAATCACAATCACACTTAGAGATTTAAAATCATGTGGTAGTACGTAAATCAAGCAAGGAGACAGGTTACTATATCTCAAGTGACTACATTGGCCAATCGTCACATATCATCCCAGACCACACGGATTCCGGTGTGCGGGGTATTATGCTGGCACGAAGGTGGGTTAGTTCTCCGCCAGACTTTCTCAATCAAGTAACCACCACGCAGTACATCGTACTCCATGTGATATACACGGTACATCGTACTCCGCGGACCCATAACATGGTTAGGGGGTGCCTGCCATAGGTCTTATCTACCCCATATCGAGTGTAACCTTTATAGTCTCAAGAGCGCGTGGGAGTAACCTCAATACCAGGTCCTAGCCCCTCATGGCCTTGCTCGCCCCTGTTGGGTTCCCTGATCCAGGTCCTAGCCCCTCACCTTCACCCTACCTAAGAGGTCTATCAGGCCTGTTGGGTTCCCTGGATGGATTAAGTCAGGTCCTAGCCCCTCACCTTCACCCCACCTAAGAGGTCTGTCAGGCCTGTTGGGTTCTCTGAGTTAATCCGTATCTCTCACCACGGCCTCATACATACCACAGTGTGAAAACCAGCGCGAGCTACGCTCTAGCGCGAATTCATGCATCAAAACCAATCACTTCGTACGAGCAACGCTCTGGTACGGCATTTATGCATAAAATATGAAGAAAACATGTACGAGCATAGCTCCAGTACAGTTATATGCATAAGAAAAAACCACTCAAATCCACGTACGAGCATAAGCTCCAGTACGGTTTATAAACATCATCACAATTCAATTTCAAAGTGCGAGCTAAGCTCAAGCACGTTTCACACAAGTGAAAACATAGAAATCTCGCGCGAGCGAGGCTCTAACGCTAATTATATCTCATACACGTGATAGGCAGCTTACATGCATTCAAGACATCTCATAATATGCTTAGTGCCTCATATGGGCTATTTCACAAAATCATTCAAGTACTAGCCATCCTATCCTTTTATTTGCTCAAATCAAAGCATTGTGTTTTGTAAAAACATTCAAAACACATGATTTATGCAATTATTAGCCTTACTATCCCTTTTTCAATAACCATCTCAAACCACCAAATCTCATACAAATACTCATACACCATCAAAACACCTTTCTATAAGTCCATGCATATTTCCAAAGCCCTATAAATACCCACGAGTTCAAAATACGAGCAGCTACCTCTATATACTTACAAAATTCCCTTACCTGGAATCGCGATGCGTGATTCCACTTCCTTAAGCTGCTTTCTCGTACGGTTCGGTTCGCTTTCAACGAACTCTTCGGGACTGGACAAAATCGTATCCCGCTTTATATTCGATCCATATATTGCAACCCTTGTGCTTGCTATAGTCAATTTAATCTATAGCCTCTATTAAAGCTTATTTGGCCTCGTTTCATTACTTTATCCATAACTCGAGTCTATGGATCTTCTTAGGCCTATTTACTTATTCAAAATCGATATTAAATCGACATTAAGCCCATAGTGTTCATATTCCAGGAATCCCCTCACTATGGCATTTTTCAATCATATACATACCCATTTCCACAATTCCTCCAAACTCACAATGTAATCTCATTTAAAATCATAAATATTACCACAATAACAACTTTAGCATGCCATAAATCATAGGCTCATTTAATCCCACATATCCTCACATTATACCCATTTTAGATTTCTAGGTCACACCACTTCCACTACATTCCTAGGTAGTTTATCCATCAATACTCATATAAATCAACTCCAAAATCAATTAAATAGCTAATGCATTTGGATTGGAGTGTTAGAATCTTACCAATATGATTTCTCTCCTTGCTCCAAATGGTAATGCCCTTAACTCCTTCAATTCCAAGAATGAGAAAATGCCCTCTCACTATGTTGTTCTCCTCTTTGATAGGAACAACTTTGCCTCTAATGATCTCTCTTCAAATCTCACTGAAAATGGTTGATTTTAGAGAGGGAAAGTTAGGTTTTTGGGGTTGAAATTGTAAGGTTAAGTGTTTTCTGAGATTTCCAGATTTTTCAGCTCTCCTTATATAGAAATGACTTGAGGAGATCGATCTGGTCCCTTAAAATCCCTCTTTTTCACGGCATTTTTAAGCCTGAGATCGATCTGTCGCAGCAATGAGATCGATCTGTTGAGGCATGAGATCGATCTGTCGAAGCATGAGATCGATCTGGTCCCAAACAGAGAGCTAAGGAGATCGATCTGGGTGCTTGGGGATCGATCTTTCCACAACAGAATGCTTGAGAGATCGATCTGGCTCCATTGGAGATCGATCTACTCAATTCTTTCGCCCAAATAAGAGCATTCTGGCTCTCCCAGATCGATCTCACATCCTGGGAGATCGATCTGGACCTCATGTTTTCCAGATTTCCTGCAGTTTCATTGCTGCAACTCATACCAACACCTCCTTAATCTATTGCCATGGCCATTTTCTCATCCATCCACATTTATAACTTGAAAATGGCATCCATTCATACCTTATGCACATTGAAACTTGTGTGCATTCATTGTATGTTCAAAGGTATGCTACATAAAACCAAATGGAAGCATAACTCCATTCCATTTTACCACACTACTCATCTTGAGTCTCAATCACATCCATCACTTGCTGAACTCATTTCTTCGTATTCATACTCAATGCAACTTGTATGTACGTTACAATTTATATTACACATACATACATTGAATCCATGGACTTACATCAATCATACTTTACATTACAAGTCCATTCATATTATTTGATCTAATTACACATATTACCCTTTTACATATACGGGGTCTTACAATAATCACCAAAAATCACTTTAAAATCTAAGATCAAAGTTTAGAACTTACCCAAACTTGTGGAGTGCTCTATTCACACCTCACTTCGATTCGTCTTACGATTTCCAAGTATATTATTCTCCTTTGGATGAGGAACAACTTTCCTTCTTGCTACAACCTTTGATTCGGACGAAAATGGGGGCTGTGGAAGTGAGAGAAAGCTAGGGCTCGGTTAAAATGGAGGTTTGAGAGAGAGAGAAAATATGAAATGTAAGAAAACACAGGGGTTATTTTATAGACGGAGGGTAGGAGATCGATCTGGTCCTTAATGAGATCAATCAGCATTTGAATTTGGGGACGTTTTAAGGTAATTTTATACTTAGGAGATCAATCTGTCATGGGGTGAGATCGATCTCTTAATTGCTTCATGAGATTGATCTACTCCTTGAGGAGATCGATCTTCTCGTTACAGAAAGCTTCATGAGATCCATTTCTTCCACATGAGATCGATCTCTTCCTTATAGAATCATAAGGAGATCGATCCTTTTCTATTGGAGATCGATCTGCTCACTTAATTTCCTCCTTCCTTGTCATTTTGGCCTATTAGATAGATCCTCTCTTCTCCAAGATCGATCTAGCATCATAGTTCCACACTTTGGTTAAACACTTAACATAAAATCTCATTCATGACTCATTCATCACTTAAAAATTCATTCCATACCACCTCAATATATGCATACATTACATTCAGCTCAATAAATTACACTTCATGTTCACATTACATAATTAGATATGTGTAAAATTCTCAGATCTCATATCCTCTCCTCCTTAAAAAGAATTCGGTCCTCCAAATTTAACTCAACTCGTCAAACAAATAGGGGTACTTCTCCTTCATGAGACTCTCCAATTCCTAAGTCGCCTCCTCCATTGTGTGATGTTTCCACAAAACTTTCACTAATAGGATGCTTTTAGTCTGAAGTACCTTTTCTTTTCTATCGAGAATCCGGATGGGTTCTTCGGTGTAGCTTATGTCCTCTTGTTGTCCATCTCTTCATACTCTATGACATGAGAAGGGTCCGGGTGGTAGTTTCTCAACATGGACACATGGAAGACGTTGTGTATTTCGGGCATGTATGAGGGTAATGCCAACCTGTAGGCTACCTCTCCTACTCTCTCAAGAATCTTGAATGGTCCAATGTATCGAGGACTCAATTTCCCTTTCTTTCCAAATCTCATGATACCTTTACTCGGTGATATCTTCAGAAATACTGCATCACCAACATCAAACTCAAGTGGCCGTCTACGCACATCCGCGTAGCTTTTTTGTCTACTCTGCGCAGCTCGTAATCTATTACATATGAGTTTCACACTCTGTACAGCATGTTCAACAAGTTCAGGAGCATTTACCTTTCTGTCACCCACTTCTTCCCAAGCTAGAGGGGATCTACACCTCCTACTATATAGAGCCTCAAAAGGTGCCATTCCAATACTCCTATGATAGCTATTATTGTACGCAAACTCTGCTAGGGGTAGGTGATCATCCCATGATCCATTAAAATCCATCATACTCGCCCTCAACATATCCTCCAGGGTCTGAATAGTCCTCTCTGACTGACCATCTATCTGAGGATGATAGTTGGTACTAAAGCTCAATCGAGATCCCATGGACTCCTGAAATTAGGTCCAAAATCTAGAGGTAAATCGGGAATCTCTGTCAGAAGTAATACTCATTGGAGCCCCATATAATCTAGCTATCTCACTGATATATAACTGAGCTAAGGCATCCACAGTATTTGTGCTCTTGATGGGAAGGAAGTGGGCACGTTTCGTTAGTCTATCCACTATGACCCATATCGCATCACGACCTCTCCGGGTCCTCGGTAAACCAATAATAAAGTCTATGGTGACATGCTCCCATTTCCATATAGGCACAGGTAAAGGTTGCAATAATCTTTCGGGCTTTCAATGCTCAGCTTTCACTTGCTGGCACACTAAACATCTGGCCACATACTCTACCACGTCTCGCTCCATACCACTCCACCAGTACACCTTTCTCAAATCTCGATACATCTTAGTACTACCTGGGTGTATGGTGTATCGCAAGCAGTGAGACTCTCTTAATATTTGTCTCTTCAGGGTATCATCGTTCGATACACAAATTCATCCTCCGAACCTCAACAACCCATTCTCACTGACTATGAGATCCGACTGCGAAGTCTGCTCAGCTTAGCTAACCATATAAATCAACCTCTGATCATTGCGCTGCCCAGTTCAAATCTGATCCATGATCTTGGGCTCTATTCATAGGCTTGTCAGAAATCCAGTCTCTACCTCTTTAACTTTGATCTGAAGTTCGACGAACTACTCCAACAAATCCCATTCCCTAACCATCATAGCAGATATCACACTCTTCCTGCTCAGGGCATCAGCAACGATGTTTGCCTTTCTTGGATGACACTGAATCTCATAGTCGTAATCCTTAAGGAGTTCCATCCACCTCCTTTGTCTCATGTTTAACTCTTTATGATCAAATAAATACATCAAACTCTTGTGGTCAGTGAAGATCTAGAATCTTTCTCCATATAAGTAGTGCCACCAGATCTTCAAGGCAAAAATCACAGCGACTAACTCCAAATCATTCGTGGGGTAATTCCGCTGTGATCTTTCAATTGTCGCAATCCATAGGCCACTACTCTCCTGTGCTGCATGAGCACATACCCCAATCCTTGATGAGAAGCATCACTATATACTAAAAATCCTCCTGATCCATCAGGAATAGTCAACACAGGTGTCGTTGTTAATATCCTCTTTAATTCTTGAAAATTGAGCTCACATTGATCAGTCCATATGAACAGAGTCTCCTTACGTGTGAGCTTGGTCAAAGGAGCGACAATCCTGGAAAATCCCTCCACAAATCTTCTGTAATGCCCTGCCAAACCAAGAAAACTTCATACCTCGGTAACTGTCTTTGATCTTTCCCAGTTAAGCACAGCTTCTACTTTACTTGGATCCACTGATACTCCTTCCTCTGAAACTATATGACGAAGGAAAGCTATTCGATTCAGCCAAAACTCACACTTACTAACCTTTCCATACAATTGCTTATCTCGAAGTATCTGAAGTACTAACCACAAGTGTTGTGCATGCTCCTCATAAGACCGAGAGTACACCAAGATATCATCAATAAAGACTATCACAAACTGATCTAAATAGTCTCTGAACACCTCGTTCATTAACCTCATAAAGGCTGCAGGGGCATTCGTCAATCTAAAGGGCATCACTTGAAATTCATAATGGCCATACCTTATCTTGAAGGCCGTCTTCAGAATATCTTCCTCCTTAATCCTCAATTGGTGATAGCCCGATCTTAAATCAATCTTAGAGAAGACTGAAGCCCCTTTCAGCTGATCAAGCAAATCGTCAATCCTGGGTAATAGGTACTTATTCTTCATCATGGCTTTATTCAACAGTCGGTAGTCTATGCATAATCTGAGACTACCATCTTTCTTCCTCACGAATAACACTGGTGCTCCCCACGTTGAGACATTGGGTCTAATAAATTCTTGATCCAATAAATCTTGTAGTTGCTTCTTCAATTCCTCAAGTTCTACTAATGCCATCCTATATGGAGGTCTAGAGATAGGCTGAGTATCTGGTACCAAACCAATGGTAAACTCCAGCTCTCTCTCTGGTGATAAACCTGGCAACTCATTTGGGAAAACATCAAAAAATTCACATGCCACAGGTACATCCTCAATCCTCAGATGTTCCCGATCATCATCCGAGATGAATGTCTCATAACCTTCACATGAAAACTCAAATTTAGTATTCTCAAAAGCAACATCAAAATTTCAATTTGCTTACTGAAATTCCACACATTTACTTATTCAATATTTCAAACGTACACTGTAAGGTTCAGGTAGGGAGAAAGTTATAATCTTAGTGTAGCAGTCCAAAGTCACTCGATTCGTTGCCAGCTAATCCATTCCCAAAATTACATTAAACCCATGCATATTTAACATTATTAGATCTGCTAACATTACTCTATCTCCCACCTTTATTTCACATCCTCTGCAGATCAACTCGGTTCTCTGGGATTCATACATAGGGGCATTTACATGTAGCATATACTCTTATGGTTCAAACTTCAAATTTAATCTACATGCAAAATACTCAGAAATAAACGAATACGTGGACTCTAAATCAATCTACACATGAGCCTTATGATTACAAACAGAGAGTGTACCTCTTATAGTTTCTGCAGAAGTGTCTATTGTCTCTTTGTCTAAAGCAAACTCACGTCCCACTGTAACAGACTTCTTTTCTTTCTCTGCAGCAGTGGCTCGTCTCTGGGGATTCACTCTCTGAGGCTGTTGTCTGGTAGGCTCCAGAGCATGTAGTATCTGAAGTTGAGGATAGTCTTTTACTTTGTGACCCATGTCTCCACATCTGAAACATCCACTGATCAACCCAATACAACTTCCCTCAAGTGGTTGGCCACAGTCTCTACAAATTCTCATCTCAGGCCTAACATATCGAGGGGTCTCCCTGAAGATAGGATAAGCTCTGGGTCTCTCCATCCTGCCATTCTTCTTCTCCTGAAGGAACCTCTCTGAACATCTACCTGGGACATCACTGGCCTCTTGCCCTTATCCCTAGTCATTGCTCCAAACTCATTTTAGGACTGTAAAATTTTAATTCCCCTCTCAATCTCTTATGCTCGTCTTAAAGCATCTCCAAACTCAGTAATACACAGCCCTATAAATCGATCTCTAATGATGGGCTTCAATCCATACATAAATCTCTCTATGCGGAGCTCTTCATTCTTGAAGGTTTTTGGATCATATCTCAATAGAATGGTAAATCGGCTCTCATAATCATCCATAGACTTATCGCCCTATACCAGATTTAAAAACTCTGTCTGTTTCCATCTTTGAGCAGCTCGTGGTACATATTGGCTCTAAAAAGTCGCTTGAAACTCTTCCCAGCTAATAACATCCTGGTTGGACATCAGAATACCTTGGGTAGTACCCTACCAACCTCGCTCTCTCCCTTTCAACATATAAGCATTCATATTGATTCTCTCAGCATCCGTGCATCCCAAATAGTCAAATATAACTCTCAACTCAATCAGCAACTCCTCAGCCTCTGTAGGATCCTTTTTCCCTTTGAATGCGGGTGGGTTCATTACCAAAAAGTCCTTCAGTCGGACCATACTCCTATCATCGGCCTGAGTAATAGGAGGCATCGGGTCCATCTAGACTGGGGGCATTGGAGGTCCTTGTGGTCGTGTAGGAGTAGTACCCGAGGCATTAACTCCGAAATGTTACGTGAATAGCGCTGCCATTTGCTCAAAACCTTACCGCACATCATGCTCAATTCAGTTAAAACTAGAGTTAGGACTCTCTCGTTGTGGGGCAAGTAGCGGAGGGGACTCTGCTTATATCACGACCCAAAATCAGAGTAAATTTTTCATTTTTCTTTCATATTTAATTCTTACCTTCCTCTCATCATGACCAACCTACCAACAGTTGGGCTATGATTCGGTGTTAGTCCCCTCACACTACTTACCATTCCATTTCCATGTTACATTCACAATTTCATTTACATAACATTACATCCCCGACATCATATATGTTTACAGTACTGTGCATTTACATATTTAGATACAAAACTATACAAATGTGTATACCTGATTCTTTCATATAACAAGAATACAAGTCCTCAGCCGCTCACAATCTACTACGATACTCTGAAAAAGAGGGATTATAAGAGGGGTGAGCAAAGCACGCACTCAGTAAGGCAATCATACAAGTAAGTAGATAGCTTCACTATCTACATGCTCATAATGCCATACCCTTAAATCCATTTCTTTTCGATTAAAGCTCACGTACGAAATCAAGCATACATTAATGCCATAGTTTATAAAAGCTATTCTTACTTATGAAAATCATGCAACTCATGCCTCAATGGCATCTCATGTAAAATCATACAATGCGTGAATTAAATCAAAATCATGCATTTGCAATTAAAGCATGGATAACCTCCTCATGCTAAAACATTTCATTTCATGAATGATAAACAAGCATGGAAAGTACATCATGCTGAGTTTCCATAAAACCGTAGAAAACATTTTAATTCATTTCATGAATCCATATCCATCACACTCATTAGGACTCAACCCCTCCCTCGGGTGATCCTGATCCACATAAAATCATATATTTCCAAGCATTTTCGAAAATATTGAAAGTTCCATTTATTCACAACAAAACCAATATCATTAGTCAGGATCCAACCCCTCCCTTGGGTGGTCCAAACTCACACAAAATCGACGTATTCTCAAGCTTTCACAACATCAAATATTAACAGCGAGACTAGGAAATATATATATCAATAACTCATGCAAATAACTAGGAGTATGGCAATATACTCGTGATCCCACTGCTACACGGATCCTATGTATGGGATCTCACCACTATCGGGAACCACCCCGGTAGGTGGGTCAGTCCGTCCCGTCAGTCCTATCCGATATGTCGCATCCAAAGATGTCATTCACATCCAAAGATGCCACTCGCATCCAAAGATGCCACATAATCAATCCCAGCACGGTACAGCGAACTCCATGCTACTTACATGGTATAATGTACTCCATGGACCCACATCTCAAATCAATAATCGTGCTTGTATCAAAACACACGTGCGAGCATATTTAATCGGTATGACACACAGTCTACCCAACGCTCCAAGCATGGATCATCGCATGTCTCATAAAATCAATGCGAGCGATGCTCCAACACTCTCATAAAATCAAGGAAAATCTCATGCGAGCAAAGCTCCAGCACGTGTTTCCTAAAATCTCATAAGATCTAGTGCGAGCTAAGCTTTAGCACTCTGTCAAAATCATGTAAAACTAGTGTGAGCTAGGCTCCAGCACTGAGTCATAAAAATCAAGTTAAAATCTAGTGCGAGTTAGACTCTAGAACCCTGTCACAAAAATCATATGAAAATCTAGTGCGAGTTAGACTCCAGCACCTATGCATGTAAAACTCTAGTGCGAGCCTTTGCTCCAGCACTAATGTATGCATCACACAAATCAAAACTGGTGCAAGCTAAGCTCTAGCACATCTTATGCTTGTCAAATCATTAAAACTAGTGCGAGCAATCGCTCCAGCACCTTTTTTTGAATATCATGTCAAAATAGGGTACGAGCTAGGCTCCAACACCTCTCAGGCATTTCTCAATAATAAAAATCAGTGCGAGCATTCCTTTGTAACCTGTCACAAAATCCATGATAACCTGCTCACACTTCCATGTCAAAATTGGTAGAGGTTGCAATAACCCTACAAACTTTTATAGCTCTACCTTAATCTGCTGACATACGAGACACTTCTCCACAATCTCTACTATGTCTCTTTTCATATCTGACCACCAATACCCTTTTAAGAGATTCTGATATATTTATTATTTCTCGAATTCACTGTATATCTCGAAGAGTGAGCTCTGACAATAACACTATCTCATCAACTGTGGTCATAGGGAGCACTTATACTATCTCTGAACCTCAATAAGCCATCATCACTCAGTATGAACTCTGTCACTGTACTCTTTTGAATCTGACCCACAGTTTCAACACCCTGCTGAACATCATGCTAAGCCTGTCAAATCTGATCACTCAAATCTGGTTATAATCTCAGGCTAGCTGTCACACAATCACTGTCATCATTAGAAGGGATCACATCACTACTAAGGCTCACAACTACTCTAGCAGCTCATGCTCCCTAACCATCATCTGTGATACCATCCCGAGGCTCTTTCTGCTCAAGGCATTAGCCATTATATTAGCCTTTCCTGGGTGGTACAATTTCAACAATCATAATCCTTCAGAAGCTCTACCCTCTATGTTATCTCATATTCTACTCTTTCTGTGAAAATAGATACTCGGGGCTTTTATGATCAGTGCATACCTGAAATTTCTCATCGTGTACATAGTAGTGCCATATACTCAATACAAACACTACCGCTGCCAACTTTAAATCATGGGTCGGATAGTTTCTTTCATGATCCTTGAGTTGTCTAGATCCATAATCGACTATCTTCTCACTTTGCATCAATACACAGCCCACTCATTATTTTGAGGTATGCATATACACTGCGAAACCTCTTGAGCTATTGGGTATAGTGAAAATAGTTACGGTGGTCAGTTCATATCTTAATACACCAAAACTCATCGAAGCTACTTTCTCACTTATCATCCCACTTGTATGCAATGTTTTTTCAAACGAGATGTGTCAATTAAGCAGCCCATTCCGAGAAACTCTCAACAATTCATCTATAAAATAGTTTGTAGTTGCTGCTCATGCTCTTCCCTGGACTTCGAATACATCAAAATATCATTACTAAGGATGACTACAAATTAGTATAGGTAAAGTTTAAATACCTTGTTCATCAATGCCCTAACGGTTACGAAAATCATTTTGGGCACATTCACATTTCGAATTCTTAACGGATGTTACCCAGACTTCAAATCGATCTGTAAAAAGATCAGATGAACTTTTATCCAATGACTACTATAAATTGCTTCTTTAGGCCTTCCAGTTCCACTAATACCATTTTATACCATGGTTAGGATATCGGCTCCGTACTCTTTATCTAATGGTAGCCCTGGTATATTATCTGGGAAGATATTAGAAAACTCCCTAACCATAAAGATATCTGTTAACTCCATATGTGCCTTATCCATACCAACCATAAAAAACGAGAAAACATTCCCATCATTACTTATTCTGTGAGTATAATCATTTACTCCTTTAATTTCAATCGCTACACCCCTTTTTATTACTTGTCAAAACTTACAGTATACTTTTCAGGGGTAACAATATCACTATCTTAGGGTAGAAATCTAAGCAGCATAATTTGCAGCCAACCAATTTATTCTCCAATATTACTTCAAAATTATTCATATTCCATTGAACAAAATCAGCTGACTTATACTCCTTCCCCCGTTTTCAACTTATAATTTATTCATAATTATTCTATTAGTTAACCCTCCTTCATTGGGGTGTTAACTATCAGCATTATGCCTAAGGGTGTAGGCATTCACGTCTTTCACTAACTTATATGCAAATAAGGGCGGTATGAATAAATGCATGGCACCAGGATCAATTAAGATAGTTGCTTCATTATTGACAATCAAGGTGGTACCCTCCACCACATCAAATGAAACATCAGTAGTGTCCTGGTCTAAGGCTTACACTCACCCTCGTCTAACATCTTATTTCTGTGGTAACTACAACATATCCAACCCTGCTCAGTAGCAGGTTGAGGTCCTCCAATCACAATACCCCTGGTAAGTGTTGAAACTGAATATACTAGGGGTTACCAATCATCTTACCCTATGACTTGATAGCTCTAAATCTCTTACTAAATGGTCTCTTTCCCGCTCTGACATCTCTGTCATCCACTATTCTCTTTCTGTCTCTATTTTGGCCCTTACTACCTTTACCAATTTTAGAGGCATGCAACTCATGATCTTATTCCTACAACTGTAGTCTGCGCACTACCTCGACATAGATAATGATATCTATCGGGGCCAATCGGACTTTAATTGACAATCTGACCCCTTCCATGAACTTTCAGACATCTCGACTCTCACTATTCATAGTGTCGGGGTCATACCTGCCCAGGAATATAAACTGAGTTTCATACTCCCCAATCAACCAGTTCCTCTGGGTCAGAGGAAAGAATTTTATCTATAATTTTCTTTAATCAATGTTCGAGATATTCTCTCTCTAGAATACATCCAAAATTATCTCTTATGTCAGCTCTGGATGTCTCACTCTTCAGATGGATTGAGCGGACTCCCACAAATGCTCCAACTCGCCCTCAAATCCTATGCATACTCTGAGTAAATAGCTCCAAAATATTCTCCACACTCCGCTTCAACCTCGCGTAGTGTGTCTTAATACTGTCTGGTCTCTCTGTCGGACTCTGTCCGATCTCACTGTCAGACTCTATGGGGTATGCTCAACATTACCTTCCACTTAAATCTCATCTTGAGTCTCAGGTGGCGACTCAGTACAACTCTCGGGCCAACTTATACTGCCTCGAGCTCGTGTACTCGCCCCTCTACCACAACGGCTATCAGTTAATGAGTCTATATTCTTGCATCTGAAACCAAATTTTTAGCTGCAATTTTCATCTGGATATACACAATTGTATCTAAATACAGCATAGTACATGGGGATGCAAACTTCCTTAACCACTAACACTGACTCATATCAGACCAACTCAGCTCTGATACCACCAGTTGTCACGACCTAAAATCTGAGTAAATTTTTCATTTTTCTTTCATATTTAATTCTTACCTTCCTCTCATCGTGACCATCCTACCAACAGTTGGGCTATGATTCGGTGTTAGTCCCCTCACACTACTTACCATTCCATTTCCATGTTACATACACAATTTCATTTACATAACATTATATCCCCGACATCATATACGTTTACAGTACTGTGCATTTACATATTTAGATACAAAACTATACAAATGTGTATACCTGATTTTTTCATATAAAAAGAATGCAAGTCCTCAGCCGCTCACAAACTATTACGATGCTCTGAAAAAGAGGGATAATAAGGGGGTGAGTAAACCACGCGCTCAGTAAGGTAATCATGCAAGTAAGTAGATAGCTTCACTATCTACATGCTCATAATGCCATGCCCTTAGATCCATTTATTTTCATTGAAAGCTCACTTACGAAATCAAGCACACATCAATGCCATAGTTTATAAAAGTTGTTCGTGCTTATGGAAATCATGCAACTCATGCCTCAATGGCATCTCATGTAAAATCATACGACGCATGAATTAAATCAAAATCATGCATTTGCAATTAAAGCATGGATAACCTCCTCATGCTAAAACATTTCATTTCATGAATGATAAACAAGCATGGAAAATACATCATGCTGAGTTTCCACAAAACCGTAGAAAACATTTTAATTCATTTCATGAATCCACATCCATCACACTCATCAGGACTTAACCCCTACCTCGGATGACCCTGATCCATATAAAATCGTTTATTTCTAAGCATTTTCGAAAACATTAAAAATTCTATTTATTGACAACAAAACCAATATCATTAGTCAGGATCCAACCCCTTCCTCGGGTGGTCCAAACTCACACAAAATCCACGCATTCTCAAGCTTTCAAAACATCAGATATTAACATGCGAGACTTGGCAATATATATATATATCAATATCTCAGGCAAATAACTAGGAGTATGGCCATATACTCGTGATCCCACTGCTACAAGGATCCTGTGTGCGGGGTCTCACCACTATCGAGAACTACACCGGGAGGTGCGTCAGTCGATCCCGTCGGTCCTGTCCGATATCTCGGATCCGAAGATGCCACTCGCATCCGAAGAAGCCACATAATCAATCCCAGCATGGTACAGCATACTCCATGCTACTTGCACGGTACAACGTACTCCGTGGACTTACATCTCATATCAATAATCGTGCCTATCTAAAAACGCATCTGCGATCATATCTAATCGGCATGACACACAGTCTACCCGATGCTTCAAGCACCGCTCATCACATGTCTCATAAAATTAGTACGAGCGATGCTCCAACACTCTCATAAAATCAAGGAAAATCTCGTGCGAGCAAAGCTCCAGCACGCGTTTCATAAAATCTCATAAGATCTAATGCGAGCTAAGCTCCAGCACTCTATCAAAATCATGTAAAACTAGCACGAGTTAGGCTCCAACACTATGTCATAAAAATCAAGTGAAAATCTGGTGTGAGTTAGACTCCAACACCCTGTCACGAAAATAAATGAAAATCTGGTGCGAGTTAGACTCCAGCACCTATGCATGTAAAACTCTAGTGCGAGCCTTTGCTCCAACACTAAAACATGCATCACACAAATCAAAACTCATACGAGCTAAGTTCTAGCACATCTTATGCATATCAAATCATTAAAACTAGTGCGAGCAATCGCTCCAGCACCTTTTTGTGCATATCATGTCAAAATAGGGTACGAGCTAGGCTCCAGCACCTCTCATGCATTTCACAATAATAAAATTCAGTGAAAGCAACCGTTCTAGTATGTTTTATGCATATGCTGTCACACAAATCAGTGCGAACAACCGCTCCAGCACCATTATGCACACTCACAAACTCAGATATAGTGCGAGAAAATGATCCAGCAGCATCTGTTTCCATATAAACTTGATAGTTGTCCCATTTTCCAAAGAAATTCCATTTGAATCTAACTAACACTTACATAGTGTTATCTTATGAAATTTATGTAATTACTGGCCAATCTACCAATTTACTTTGCTAAAAAGTCACAAAAATTCCTCAAATCATGCATTTCATGCATGTTATGTTTTCACCATCCTTAGGTGAATTTTCCCTCAGTAGGGGTAAAATAGTCTTTTACCCATCCTGGGTCCTTAAAATTTTTAATCCATTCCTAGGATCTTTATATAGTTTCAGTGTATGTAAAAACTTTTAAAATACACGTAGCTACCTCTAGCTACTCGCAAAATTCCCTTACCTCATTTTTCTGTACAATCTGACCTTTTTCACTAATGTCTCGTCACGCAGTCTGATTTGTTCCCAATCCAATCTTCGAAACTACGTATAAATATTCATCAGGTCGAATACAATATAATTAATTGTATTTCATTTTTTTTTGCTTAATTTAAATCATTGATCCCATTTCCCCATAGTGGGCTTGATTGTACCATAACGGGTCTTAACCGGCCTTAAGCCCATTTTCTACTTACTATTCATATCATCGAGGCCTATTGGGCTCATCGGGCTTATCAATATTTATTGGGCCTCGTTCTAAACTCTCGGATAACTCAATTAATTATTTACGACAATTTATCTCAAATTCTAAAATTTAATTCATTTTATACGAAATTAATCCGTAATTTATACGGTAAATTTTTAACACTTATAACTATGCAATTTGCGTAAATAAGGGTTACTTACCCGAGATTCCACGATAGTACATAAATCGAGGCTGACTCGAGCTCTTGTTTGACGTCAATTATCGAGCTACATAATTACATATTTTTGGGTAAATTTTCAGTCGAATATTAATCAAAATAAATATTCCAAAATTTAAATCGGTTTATTTCGACAGCAAACCGGCTTACCCGTGGCTCGATTGCATCACTGAAAATTTTTCCTAATTTTCCTCTTTTTCTTTTTCTTTCTTTTTCTCCCTTTTTCCTCTCTTTCTTGGCTGAACCAGTCCGATCCGGTTCAGTACAATAGCCTTCTCACTGAACCGATCGACAGGTTCAAATCCTTTTTGTCGTTTCGACGTAGTTCGATCGATTCCCGACGCCTCGCTGCCATCGTTCAGTTCATCTCTGAACAGGAACCTTCCGCTATCCTTAGATCAGAACGAATGTAGCTGGTGGCTACTGGATTCCTCTTCTCCCTCTCGGCCTTCTCTCCCTCGATCCATCGAAATTTGGCGTCGGTGCAGCACGTTCCGGTGGTAGGAGGGTCGCGCGGGTGTCGGCTACCTTTTTCAACCCTCACTTGGGCTCTTCGATCACCGTTGGTGGCTCGTCGTTGCTCTTCCTCGTTTCGCCTGTCTGCGTTTCCTTTTCTGTTTTCAGAATCATAATTCGCGATTCTCTTTTTTTTTTTAATCATTTTATTATTATTATTATAATCATTAAAATATCATTAAAAGTCCAAAAATATCTAATAAATTATATATTTTATTATATAATTAGTTTATTCAATTTAATCAATTTATTTATTTAATTTTAACCCTTTTTTCGATATATTTTGGCCTTATTTTTGGGATATTGTCCCGAATGAATTTTCGGTAAATCTTAATAATTTCGGATCTTGATCAAGTGGACTCGAAATTTGATAATTTCCTCATTATTGATCAAGATTTCTCAATTCCATATTTTTAATGAAATTTTCTTCTCGAATTTATACCGAATTTTGGTCTTTTGATCGTTTTACCCTTCTACACGTTCGGGACCAATTTAGGCTGACTTTCCTTCTTGGACCCACTATAATTTCTCATTTAAAATTCGTATCTCTGTCCGGACAATTCAAATCTCATCAATTAATTTTGAAATTCCTTAAATGTCAATTTTCAAATTTTTACGTACTTTCGACTACTTTATTCATATTTATATGATCAAAATCATCCGTCTTATGATTCCATTAACATATAACAATATCCATACAATGTGTGAATCATAAGGAAATATGTTAAAAATCGGGTCTTACAGCCTACCTCCTCGAACGACCTTGTCGCCCACTCATTCTCAATTTCAACTCGTTTCATGCACGTACATATAAAACTTGATTGAAATCTCAATCCTCAATTTTAATTCATGCCTAGACTTATACAGACACTTAGGATGTATTCTATTTCACTTGACCGACACTGACAGTACTAAACACCCTAAGCTCCGATACTAAGAAAACTCTGTGACGCCCCGAAAATGCAAAAAATAGGATAAATTTAAAACTTTTTCACATCTATTCAAAAATAAGGGTGCATTCATGTGTAGTGTCATGCATCATCATACATAATTATACCTCATGATCCTATTATCTCATAATTAAATATCGTACCATATACATTACTCAATTCAAAGTTCATCAATCCTAATACATCTCATACATCATTGCATATCGAGTGTCTGTAAATACAGAATGCTTCATGAGATCAATTTCTTCCTCATGAGATCGATCTCTTCATTACAGAATCATAAGGAGATCAATCCTCTTCCATTGGAGATCAATCTACTTACTTAATTTCCACCTTCTTTGTCATTTTGGCCAACCAGATCGATCCTCTCTTCTCCAAGATCGATCTAGCCTCATAGTTTTACACTTTGGTTAAACACTTAACATAAAATCTCATTCATGACTCATTCATCACTTAGAAATTCATTCCATAACACCTCAATGTATGAGTACATTACATTCAGCTCAATAAATTACACTTCATGTTCACATTAAATAATTAGATATGTTTAAAATTCTCAGATCTCACAGACTATCTCTTAAGTCGTACACTCAAAGAATCCGTACAACTTTTCCATCTCTCCAATCCACTCCTTAGCAGTGACTGGGTCATTGACCCTATCAAAAGATCGAGGTCCAAGCTTCTGGAACTGTCGCAATCTATCCAAATGACACACGTATCCCAACCCACTACTATCCTGAACTGGTGGGGTGTAGGAGTATTTGTAGCCTGTGGCATCTGTACAGGCTATGCAGGCGTATCAGGTGCAGCTGCCTCTCTAGTCCCAGTCCTTGCATCTTATCCTTGTCTACCTGGCATAGTCTGTGCCAGTAACTCTACTATATTTTTTAGGCTACGCTCTAATCTGGCAAGGCGTTCCTCGAAACTCTTTGGTACCTTAATGTGATTTATGCCACAAGGTCAGATGAAGAGTCAGAATCATCTTGGCTCTCAGGCCTAACTCTACGGCCTAGAGCCCTACCTCTTGCCCTCTACCACAACTGGTATTAGCCATAATAGCTCTATTCCTGCATTCAAAACCATTAATTATGTAATTCCCATCTCGGTATACATACTTGTAACTGAACACAACATAGTAATATGGGGATGTAAACTTTCCTATGTACTAATACCGACTCACATCAGACCAAAACTCTGCTCCAATACTATTCTGTTATGACCTTCATCCGTGACTTACCAAAATCCACTACAAATTTTTTGCTTTTTACTTACCTTTCTCTTCACCAACGTTTGGGCTGTGATTCGGCATTAGTCACCTCTTCCATATTATTTTATCATTCATACATATCAATATAACTATCTGTTGACTGTAACTACTTTTGTCTCATAGTGAGCTCACATATATTAAATACAAATACATCCCTCATATTACATATGTTTACATCACTGTGCTGTTTATATGTTCAGATCAAAAATCATACATGAGTATGTATACCTTTCACTCGATAGGAGTGCAGTGGACACAAGGAATTCAAATCCCCAATCGTACTCTATCTAGTGCGTAGGCTTTGTAGAGAGGGGGAAAAAAGGGGTGAGTTCACAGCTCAGTAAAGAAATTAGGCAAGCAAGTAGATATCCACACTATCTACTGAAAATAATGCTCTGTCTAGAAAATATTATTTCTTAACTCACTACAAAAGCATGAATTTAAAATATATATACAATTGTATAGATTTAAATCCCATGTACAAAATCATGCTGAGTTCTCAAAATATAGGCATTTCATGCAAAACAATGCATCTTTATAATTTCATGATGCCTTTAGATAAATCATGCCATTTATATTCAAATCACAGTAAATATAACATTTCAATCATTCACAACACATTTACCAGTTTTTGACCCATCCCTCAGGTCTAACCGTATCATGAAAATAAGTGATATATCATACGAGACTCAGTGGCTAAATGCAATACTCTCCTGGACTATGGCCATATCCTATAATGGTGAAATCCTAGGCAACACAGATCTCGGTGTGTAGGTTATCACTGTTGTAACAGGAGGGGGTCGATCTATCATAACTGCCAGCTATAAGCTCCTCAACTCCACAACTCCATAACAGCACAAGGTACAGTGAACTCTATGCCACTCGCACAGTACAACGTACACCCGTAGACCCTCTCTTCACGGTCGAGGTGCCTACATAGGTCTTAGCCCTCAAACCATGGAATATAAATACCACATCTCTAAATCCACATACGAACATCTCATAGTGTGACACTTAGTCTACATGAGGAAATCAAGTATGGTTTTTCAACATGTCTTATATATTTCAGTAAAACTATAGTGCGCACTTTGAGCGTGACTCACAGTCAACACTTTGCTCAAAAATTGTTTCACAGTGACTCACAGTCAACACTTTGCTCAAAAATTGTTTCACATCACAAACTCAAACTCTAGTGGGAGTAAACCTCCTCCAGCAACTAGGTCATACATAGTTCATGTTTCAAATCAAGTACGAGCAATCGCTCCAGTACCATGCTATGCACAAAACTCATCAAATCAAGTACTTGCAATCGCACAAGTACTATGTCATGTATAAATCATGAAGAATAGAGTACGAGCAACACTCTAGCACTTTGTCATACATCTCATGTAAAATTTGAGTATGAGCAATTCGCTTCAGCACTCTATCATGCATATCATATAAAACTGAGTACGAGCAATGCTCTAGTACTCTATCATGCATAAATCATATAAAACTGAGTACGAGTAATAACTCCAGCACTATATCATGCATGTCATGGTCTAGTGCGAGTCTCACTCTAGCACTAATGTATGTGAAAAACATCTGAAATCAGGTGCGACCTGTGCTCTAGCACGATTTATTCTCACATAATAAGATAGATGGCTCTTTGAAAATGGATGATTTTCAAAACATCAAAATCAGCACTAGAAAGTGTGCTTAATTCACATTAAGCTTAAAAACATTAGCCCATATATCTACTATTTTGCTGCACAGCAGTAAAAACACTCAAAAACATAGTTTCCATGCTTTTTACAACTTTTGATAAAAATTGGTTTTTTTCTTAACTAGGGGTAAAATCGTAAATATCCACTATCGGGTCATAATAATTATTATTCACTTTCTCTGACCCTCATAGTTTTTAAGTGAATGTAAAGGTAGACGAAAATACATGCAGGTCTCTCTAACTACTCACAAAAGTCCCTTACCTCAGATCACGTCAAGTGACCTCACTTCCTTAGTGCTGCTCGATCTCGCAGTCCAATCAACTCTCAATGTAAACTCCGGAGCTGTAAATAACCATTCATCAAGTTAATTATACTTTTTCTATTGTATTGCACATTTAATATAGTCTATTTCACTTAAAGGGCTTGTTCACTCTTAATAGGCCTAACGCTGTCTTAAGCCCATTTCTATTTTACTCTTCATTTTCGTTGATCCTATTGGGCTTGTGGGGCCTACCAAGTCTTATTGGGCTTATCCGAGACCCATTACATCACATTGGGTCAAAACCAATTGGGTTTGACCCATTGGACCTCTCGGCCACATGCCATGGCCGAGAGCATCCCATGTCATCGGTCGCACCATGGCATGCCATCCATGTCCATTTGTTTAACCAATTCACTTAGGCATTTTCACAAACACTTAGTTGGAAATGTTCTTAAGCCTTTCCTATAGTTCAGGTTGGCATTTTATCAAATACCTTATGTGCCAATATCATACCACCCTCCATATGAACAAATTGATTATAACTAACAAGCCATAATCATGTCTACATGCATATCAACCTATACATGTCTTAAAATCACATGGGTATTTATCAAAACTTATATTCCAACTTTCAGCCATCACATGTTCATGGTGTTTGTATGTGTTTTAATCCATAAAACATATACCAATCAACTTCATATAACTCATAGATTAACATATATGAAGTTGGAAGCTTGAATTTATACCTAGTATTTGTGTTCACACTTGGTCGAAACTTTGAAGCCTCACGATTTGCACACTATGGCTCCTTGATAGCCAATTCCAACATATGTCACTCTCCTCTCAATTTGGAACAACTTTCATGAAGATTGCTAGTTCTAAATATGCCTAATTCCTAATGATTTCTAGTGAGAGAAAGCTTGAATAAATGTGTTTCAATGGTTTCCTCTTCTAGCAGAGAATGATATGTTGAAGAAGACAATGTGGTGGCTGATTTTATAAGCTACTTACTTAGCAATTAAGCCTTACTTTCCAACCATCTAAATTGACTTTCAAAAAGTTTAAGTAATGGTTATCATTTTAGACTTTGTTACCTTTCATTAATGGCTTTTAACTTATACTAATGGGCTTTTTAATTGGGCTTCTTGGTTTGGCTTTCTTAATGGGATTTTGGGCTGAAACATTTTCTACCAATTGAACCTTCAATTGTCTCAATATTAGGCCCACAAATTGGCCCAACAATTCGGCCCATTAGGCTTTCCAAATTCGGCCTACACTTATGATACCTTAATGGGCTTTAAAATTTCCAACTTTGGCCCATTGCTTTTTTAACCATTAATTTAAATCTAGAATTCATCCAAATAAATTCTCCTTACTTCGGAGGATGAGTATCTTATATTCTAGCTAAAATTATTTTTCCCCAAATTTTCCTCCATACTTAGGTTAATTTCTAACCATGGTTAGTCAACTATGGTCAAAGTCCACTTTTCTTAACCACCTTTGACTTTTCTTGACCATTGACCTTGTTTGACTTTTTCTCAAATTTTTTAAAGTGTCATAACTTATGATTCAGACTCTCGTCTTTATGTTTTGGCTGTTTCTGTGAAGTGAAATAACTAAAACACCTCGAACAGCTTAAAAGGTTTGTTTTGCCCCTTTTTGGCATTTACTCTACCTCTATGTGTTCGGGACCAAATCAAGCTGACTTTCCTTCATGAACTCTCTATATTTTCTCATCATAAGTTCTTCTCTACAGTCAGAGTGATTTATATCCATTCGGCTTAGCCTGTGGCTCTTATAGTGTCATGACCCTCAACTTACCAAAATACGTACAAATTTTTCGCATCTTCATGCATCAATCGTTAGTCATCCTTCCTCGATCATGAACAACCACACTCTTAACAGTTGGTCTGTGTGTCGACGTCTAACTCATTCCACCATACTTATTCAATTTGAACATTATTTATGAGTAATACTTGTATAAATATATATATATATTTATATCAGAGTCGTTACATGTGTTTACATTGTTTTACATCCCCAATAGTTACATACAAAATGCTACTGTACTATGTCTAGTTTAGATACAAAATAATCCAAGTGTGTATACCTTTAACGATGGGATGTAGCGGATTACCAAAAGGAAAACGCCTCAAGTCACGCTCAATATATACTCAACACTCTGTAGAGAGGGGGAAAATAAGGGGGGTGAACAAACCACATGCTCAGTAAGGCAATCATGCGAACAGTAGATACTACACTATCTACGTGATCGTGATGCCATGCTCAAAAGCATTTAATTCATCTTTTATCTCAAAACATAAGTGTATGATTGTGTTAATGGTATGTAAAGCATTCATGCTATTAAAATCTAGTGCACATTTTAACTTAAAGCATGGTATAAATCATCATGCATAATTCACAATAAAAGCATGGCATTACCCATCATGCATTTTCTCAAATAGCATGGCATTAACCATCATGCATTTTCACAATAAAGCATGGCATTAAACATCATGCATTTTCACAATAAAGCATGGCATTAAACATCATGCATTTTTCTCAAATAGCATGGCATTAACCATCATGCATTTTCACAATAAAGCATGGCATTAAACATCATGCATCCGTGCACTTTAAAAACCATTAACAAATCAATCCAACACTGGTGAGGTCTTAGCCCACCCTCAGACTTTCCTGACCCACAAATCAATTCAAACATGGATTTATTCTCAAAGCAATAGACATGTGAGATAGGCAGTTCAATAACAGGTAATAACCTCAAGGCCTATGTACATAACCTGTGATACCGACTACACGGATCAGGTGTGCGGGATATCACCACTATCTGCTTCCACACGTGAGGTGGGTCAAATCCTACCCGTCGGTTCATAGCAGATCTCATCTGAAGATGGCACATCACAACTTAACATGGTACAACGTACTCCATGCTACATGCATGGTACAACGTACTCCGTGGACCCAATCAACACATCATATCACGCCACATCTCAAACGCACGTGTGAGCCTATTTAATCGGTATGACCTCTTGTCTACCCGAAGCTCCTAACACGGCTAATTAATCATGTCAAAACAATACACGTGTGAGCCTATTTAATCGATGTGACACCCAGTCTACTCGAAGCTCCAAACAGGGCAACATGCAAGGTGGGCATCTAGTGCGAGACAAACTCCAAGCACAATGCCAAAACAAATATGAAATCCATGTGAAAACTAGTGCCTCTAGCACTCATGTGTATAAAACACGTCAAATCTCTTGCGAGTAGTACTCTAGCACGCTTTCATACTCACGAAAACAATTTAGGTGGCTCATTTCTTTACAAAGTGTGGTTAACAAACCAAAATAACTCAACTCTTTTTTCAAATCATTTCAAATATTAGCCAACCTACCAAATCATTTGCTAAAAAGCAATAAAACATGATTTTCAAGCAATATGCTTTTGTTTTCATGCACAATTCTCAAACTCCCAACTTTTACCCTTCAATCACCCAACATCATTTCCTATATCACATGCAATCTAGCAAAGCATTTAATGCGCCCAAATTGTGCACAGACATCTTTAAGAGTCCACACAATTCCCTTACCTCGATTTACTTGGTGTGGCACCTTTCCTTTTAGCTTCTCACGCTCTTAGCTCAGCTCGCCCCGACATATCCTCGGAAGCTGTGATTCATTCATTCAATCAATTAAGTTATTGTTTTTAACCCATATTTGACCTCACTATTCAATATAATTCACTTATGCATTGTACTAATGCCTTAATCCACATTTTACCCCTTTTAGGTAAATCTTACAATTTATCCACCAACAACATCTTAAAATCATACCCATAACACTACTGTCACCTCTAGACATCCCATTTCTCATTAATCTCCATACATTCCACTTTCTCACACTAGACCATTTCTAGGTCATAATCATTCCAATGTATTTTAGATAGTTTCTAACCATCCATACTCATGCCAAACAACCCTAAAATCATTTAAATAGACAATGTACCATAGTTGGAGTGTTAGAATCTTACCAAATTTGATTTCTCTTCTTCCTCCAAATGACAATGCCCTTAGCTCCTTCAATACCAACAATGGGAAAATGCCTTCCAACTATGTTGTTCTTCTCTTTGATAGGAACAACTTTGCCTCTAATGGTCTCTCTTCAAATCTTACTGAAAATGGCTAATTTTAGAGAGAGAAAGTTAGGTTTTTGGGTTAAAAATGGAAGGATAGTGTTTTTTCTAAAATTTTTTGATTTTTAGCACTCCTTTTATAGAAATAGCTTGAGGAGATCGATTTGCACCAAGAGGAGATCGATCTGGTCCCCTAAAATCCCTCATTTTCACAGTATTTTAAGCATGAGATCGATCTATCGAAGCATGAGATCGATCTGCTCCGAAATATAGAGCTAAAGAGATCGATCTGGGTGTTTGAGGATCGATCTTTTCATTACAAAATGCTTAGGAGATCGATCTGGCTCCATTGGAGATCGATATGTTCTATTCCATTGCCCAAATAAGAGCATTCTGGCTCTTCCAGATCGATCTCTCATCCCATGAGATCGATCTGCCCTTCACAGTTTCCAGATTTTCTGCAGTTCCTCTGCAGCAACTCATACTCAAACATCCTTAATTTGCTACCATGATCATTTTCTCATTCATTCATCTTTGAGGCTTGACAATGACATCCATACATACCTTATTCCTATTGAAACTTGTGTGAAATCCTTGTATAACCAAAAGTATATGATATAAACCAAATGGAACTTATGCAATTCAACTTCCATTTTACCACACTACACATAATCCATTCTACTCACATTCTCCACATGTTTAAGTCCATTTATTTACATTCATTCATAATGTAACTTGTATGTATAATTACAACTCTTATTACAAGTGTGTATATTAACTTATGGACTTACATCGCATATACTTCACTTATGAATTCATAGTACAACTCTATTTACATTTCTATGTACATATATACCATTATACATATACGGGGTCTCACATATAGCCCCTAATCGGCCTTTATGTAGCTTATGTGTGTTTAACCACTTTACTTACAATTTCTTTGTAGTGAATACTCTTCTTATGATTCAACCAACATCATAAAATGTTTGTACATATAGGAATCATAATGAATAAGCTACATCAAAAAATATGGGTCTTAGATAAGAAGAGTGTTTACTAGAAGGAAATTGAGAGTAAAATTGTTAAACGCACATAAGCTACATAAAGGCCAAATAAGGGTTATGAGAGACATAGGCTAAACTGAATGGATGTAAATCATCCTGGCTAAAGATAAGAACTTAAAATGGGAAAATACATAGGGCTCATGAAGGAAAGTCGGTTTGATTTGGTCCCAAACACATCGAAGTAGAGTAAAGACCAAAAATGGGCTAAATGAGTTCGAAATGGTCCGTTTGAGGTATTTTTGATATATTCGCCTCCCGAAAATGGCCAAAACATAAAGATAAGAGTGTAAACCATGGAATATGACACTTTCAAATTTTTGAGAAAAAGTCAAACGTCGTCATGGTAAAGAAAAGTCAAAGGTAGTCAAGAAAAGTTGACTTTGACCATATTTGACTAACCATGGTTAAAATTTAGCCTACGTAAGGTTAAAAAGTAGGGAAGAAATATTTTTGGTTAAAACACTCGATATTCATCCCCTTAATTATGGAGAATTAATTTAATCAAAATTCAGATTAAATTAAATGGGTAAAACTCAATGGGCCAACAATGGAATTTTCAAAGCCAATTAAGGTGCAACAAGTGTGGGCCGAATTTCATAGGCTCATTGGGTCTAATTGTTGGGCCATTTGGTGTGCCCAATACTAAGTCAATTTAAGGCCCAATTGATAGAAAAATTTTCAGCCCAAAAACCCTAAATAAAAGCCCAAACCGAGAAGCCCAAAAAACTCAAGCCTATTAGTAAATGAATTAAATCCCAAATGGTAAACTAAAACCCAAAATCCTTTAGCCCACATTAAGGGCTGAAAAGACTTAATGGTTAAGTCTACTAAGTTAAAAATCAACCAACTCATTGTCTTCTTCATCCTTTCATTCTCGGTAACAAGGAAGAAACCATTAAAACCATAGTTTCAAGCTTTATCTCACTAGAAATCACTAACATAGAGATATATTTGGAACTTGCAATTTTCATGGAAGTTGTTCCAAATTGAGAGAGGATTAACAAACCTTGGAATTGGCTATCAAGGAGCCATATTGAGAGAGAGGAATTTCTTCAAAGTTTTGACCAAAGTAGGAACACAAAGCTAGGTATAATTTCAAGCTTCCAACTTCATATATGTTTATCTATGGATTAATTCAAGTTGATCGGTGTACGTTTTATGGATCAAAACGCATGGAAACACCATAAATCAATGATGGCCGAAATTGGGTATTTAGGTTTTCATGAAGAAACATGTGATTTTAATGCATAGTTAGGTTGGTAAACATGTATACATGATTATGACATGCTTAATTTCAATTGATTTGATTAATTGGTTAATGAATTGAAGATGGCACATAAGGTGTTTGATGCTTAAGTGAACATAAACTAAGGATTAAGGCATGCACATGTGGTGTTTGATGAAATGCCTAAGATAATGGCTAGCAAAATGGCCATGGTTGGCATGGTGCTTGACCATGGGGCGACATGATGGCTCTTGGCCACATGTCATGGTCGAGAGGCCAAATGGGACTTGTCGATGTGATCTTGGCCTAATAAGCATTCTTGGGCCTCAAACCAAGCCCAATAGTGTTAGTGGGTTCCACAAGCCCAATAGGCCTAGATGAAATGAATAGTAAAGTGAAATGGGCTTAAGACAGTGTTAAGCCCATTAAAATGTAATTAGGCAGAATATGTGAGACCCCATATATGTATAGTTGTAATGTGTAATGAATGCGAATGAACTTGTAATGTAAAGTATGATTGATGTAAGTCCATTGATTCAATGTACGTATGTGTAATATGATTTGTAACATACATACAAGTTTCATTGAGTATGAATATGAAGAAATGAGTTCTTATAAGTGATGGATGTGATTGAAACTCAAAATGAGTAGTGTGGTAAAATGGAATGAAGTCATGCTTCCATTTAGTTTGGAATGTGATACTTTTGGATATACAATAAATGCACACAAGTTTCAACGTGCATAAGGTATGAATGGATGCTATTTTCAAGTTATAAAGGTGGATGGATGAGAAAATGGCCATGGCAGTAGATTAAGGACAATTGGGTGTGAGTTGCAGCAAGGAAACTACAAGAAATCTGGAAAACATAAAGGCCAGATCGATCTCATAGGATGAGAGATCGATCTGGAAGAGTCAGAATGGTCTTATTTGGGCAATAGAATAGAGAAGATCGATCTCCAATAGGGCCAGATCGATCTCCTAAGCATTCTGTAATGAAAAGATCGATCCTCAAGCACACAGATCGATCTCCTTAGCTCTCTGTTTGGGAGCAGATCGATCTCATGTTTTGACAGATCAATCTCATGCTTAAAATGCCGTGAAAATGAGAGATTTAAAGGGACCAGATTGATCTCCTCTTGGACTAGATTGATCTCCTCAAGCTATTTCTATAAAAGGAGGGCTAAAAATTTGAAAATTTTGGGAAAAACACCAATCTTCCATTTCTAACCCAAAAACCTAACTTTCTCTCTCTAAAATCAACCATTTCCAATAAGATTTGAGGGTAGGCCATTAGACATTAAGTTGTTCATCTTGAGGAAGAGAACAACATAGTTGGAACCCAAAATCCCATTGTTGGTATTGAAGGAGCTAAGGGCATTGACATTTGAAGCAAGAAGAGAAATCGGATTTGGTAAGTTTCTAATACTCCAATCCAAGTACATTGTTTATTTAAGTGATTTTGGAGTTAAGTTGGATGTATATTGATGGATATATTATCTAGGGATGTGGTGGAATTGGTATGACCTAGAAAACCTAGAATGGGTATAATGTGAGAAGATATGGGTTGAATAAGTTTATGATTTATGGGCATACTAAAGTTGTTATTGAGGTAATGTGTGTGATTTTAGATGGTTAAATGGAATTACATTGTGAGTTTGGAGGAATTGTGAAAATGAGTATGTATATGCTTGATAAATACCATAGTGAGGGAATTCATGAAATATGAACACTATGAGCTTAATGTCCATTTAATATCAATTTGGAATAAGTTAATAGGCCTAAGAAGATCCATAGACTCGAGTTATGGGTAAAGTAATGAAACGAGGCCTCATAAACGTTAATAGAGGCTATAGATTGAATTGACTATAGCAAGCACAAAGGTTGCATTATATGGATCGAATATAATGTGAAATATGATTGTGTGTAGTCCCGAAGAGTTCGTTGAAGACGAATCAGACCACACGAGTGAGAAGCGCTAAGGAAACGGAATCACGCGTCGCGGTTCTAGGTAAGGAAATTCTGTAAGTATATAGAGGTAGCTGTTCGTAATTTGTGGGATTATAGGGTGTTTATGAAATGCATGAACGTTTAATATATTGGTTGTTTGGTATGCGAAAATAGTTGTGAATATTGGATGATTTTGTTTTACATGGATGTATAAAAAGGGATAGTAAGGCTAATAATTGCATAAATGAAGTGTTTTGAATGCTTTCACAAAACATGTGTTTGGTTTTAAACGAATTGATAGATAGGTTGGCTATTGCGGCTTGATGTTTGTGATAGCACATGTGAAGTGCCAAAAATGTTTTGAGATTAGTTTTGAAGCTTTTGAGCCACCTATCATGTTTATGTGAATTAAACATGCTAGAGCCTAGCTCGCACCGAGTATTGATGTTTTCATTTGTATGAAACGTGCTGGAGCTTAGCTCGCACCTTGATTTGGAAACTATGATGATGTTTATAAATCGTACTGGAGCTCCTGCTCGTACGTGGCTTTTGAGTGGTCTGTCTTATGAGTATAACCGTACTATAGCTATGCTCGTACACGATCTCTTTATGAAAGGATGCATGAGTCGTTCTAGAGCTTTGCTCGCATAAGTTTACACATTGTGATACGTATAAGGTTGTGAAAGTTGGTAAGATCCTTAAGCCCTACATCCTTAAGCTAACATCCTTAAGCCCAAAGAGGTGGGGAGGCTCTGTTAGGCGGGGAGGCTCTGTTCGGTAGAGAGGCTCTCTTACGGTAAGATCCTTAAGCCCTACATCCTTAAGCCTACATCCTTAAGCTAACATTCTTAAGCCTAAAGAGGCGGGGAGGCTCTGTTAGGTGGGGAGGCTCTGTTCGGTGCGGAGACTCTCTTACAGAAGGATCCTTAAGCCAACATCCTTAAGCCCTAGAGGGGTGGGGAGGCTCTGTTCGGCAGGATGGGTCTCTTACATGGGTACAGAAGGATCCTTAGGCCAACATCCTTAAGCCTTGGAGGGGCGGGGAGGCTCTGTTCGGTAGGGAGGCTCTCCTTCATGGATATGGAAAATTCTTGGTATGGGGTAGGTAAGACCTAGGAATGTGTCACGACCCAAATTACCTAAAAATCCCTACCTATTTTTTTTTCGCTTTTTCATTTCCTTACCCGTCGTGAACAGTTATACTACTAAACAGTTGGGCTATGATTCGGTGTTAGTACCTCTCACCTATTTACCATTCCATTTTCATATTTCATTTACATATCAATTTCTTTTAAATAAATACATCCCCAATATTGCATCCATGTACAGTACTGTGCCTCTATATGTTCAGATACAAAAATTATACAAATGTGTATACCTGATCTTGATAAGAAGCAGCGGATAACCGAAATGCAGTACTACTGTCTGTCTCTTCTATTGAATATACCCTGTGGGGTGGAAAATGAAAGGGTGAGCGAAACGTGCTCAGTAAGGCAATAATGTAAGCAAGTGGATAACTATACTATCTACGTGCTGATAATGTAATGATATAAAATCCTTTATATTTTGAGCGTGAGGAATGACTAAAACGATGCCACATGTATGTATATATCATATAAGGGAAATCATGAAATCGACATATAAAACACACATGGAAAAATCATCATGTATGACATCTCATGCTCGTCACATTATAACTTATTAGTTTCATCATAAACTCATCACTTTAAAACTCATTGTTTCATCATAAAACAACTTCATCAAGGTCAAACCCATCTCTCAGGAATACCTTGATTCATTAAATCACATCTCTTTTAAAAACATAAATCGAGACTACCCCTCCATCGGGTTTGTCCTGGTCTATCCAGACCGTATGATATCATGTGAGGCATTAGGTTACTATATGAAAAATCGAGGACTATGGCCATACTTTGTCCCTGTGATCCCAGGCTACACGGATCCCGGTGTGTGGGGTATCACAACTGCAACGGGAGGTGGGGTCAAGTCCTACCCGCTAGAATAGCAAGTAACATCATAGAGTCATCATGACTGCATGGTACAGCGTACTCCGTGTGACATACATGGTACATCGTAATCCGTGGACCCATATCATAGTCTGGGGGTGCCTGCCGTAGGTCTTATCCACCCCAATACTATGTCGATAACCAACCCATGTCTCAAAGTATATGTACGAGCATCTCAACTCTCTGTGACACACAGTCTACAGGAGGCTTCCGCACAACTATATGCACGTCAACTCACGTCTAGTACGAACGAAGCTCCAGCACCACGCTGTGCATATCATGATATCTAAAATCTCGTGCGAGCGAAGCTCCGGCACGGTTTTGTGCACACACAAATTTCTTGTACGAGCAATGCTCCAGTACGGCTTTTCATGAGAAATAAATCAGTAAACTTGAGTGCGAGGAAGACTCTAACACTCTTTTTATTCATGTAAATATGATAGGTGGCTCAATCTTGATAAAACATCTTTTAAAATAGTAACCGGTACCCTTTCGTGTAATTCATGAAATCAATAGCCAACCTATGTGTAAATTTGCTTAAACCAAAGCAATACATTCATATAAAGCATCAAAACATGTAAATCATGCAATTTATCTGCCTTACTACCCTTTTTGTAAATTTTACTCCTTGGGGCAAAATCATCTTTTTTCTTTATTCATCTAAGCCTCGGTTTTCGTAAAATTATCATTTCATTTTCTAAATACTTTAAGTAATTCTAGACCCTGTAATTCCCCTCAAAATTATGTATAGGTATCTCTATGCTCTTACAAAATTCCCTTACCTCATTTTTCTGTAGAGTCTGACCTTTCCTTTTTCACTGTTGTCTCGTCGCGCAGTCCGATATGCTCCCAAATCAAACCTCTGGAACTGCGTATAAATATTCCTCAAGTCAGATATTATACAATTTAATTGTATTTCCTATTTTTTGGGCTTAATTTAAATCATTGGGCCCGTTTATCCCTATTGGGCCCGATTGCACCTTAATGGGCCTTAATCGACCTTAAGACCGTTTTTCACTTAATTTTCACATTATCGAGGCCTATTGGGCTCATTGGGCCCACTAACAATTCCTCGGGCCTCATTCTAACTCTCGAATAGCTAAATTTATTATTTACGACAATTTATCTAAATTTTCAAAATCTAATTCAATTTATGCTGAATTTAAATTCATATCACGCATAACGATGTAAATTGTCGTAAATAAAGGTCACTTACCCGAGATTCCATGATAGTACGAAATTCGAGGCTGTCTCGAGCTCTCGGTCGATGCCAATTGTCGAGCTACACAATTAAATATATTTTTTGATAAACTTTCAGTCGATTATTTATCGAATTAAATATTCCAAAATTTAAATCGATCAATTCGACCGCTTACCGACTTACCCGAAGCTCGATTGCATCATTGAAATTTTCCCCAATTTTTCCTCTTTTTCTTTTTCCCTTTTTCTCCCTTTTTTCCTTCTCTTTTTGGCTGAACCGGTTCAGTCCGGTTCATATCGGTTCAGACTGCCGGTTCACCCCGGTTCACTCTGGTTCACTCCGGTTCACTCTGGTTCACTCCGGTTCACCGCCTTGCCGGCCAGTTCTCTACCGGCTTCCATCGCCAATGGCTCCGCAAGGTCGTTCGCAGCTCGAATTTGGACTCAGCTTCGGTCGAGGTCGCCGGAAGGTCGCCGATCTGGCTAATCTCCCTCGGCCGTCGAAACCAATTTCTTCCCTTGGCCATCGCCGGTGATTTCGGCCGTTTCGTTGGCTGCTACTGGTGCAAAAAGAATCGCCGTCACCTGGGCTTTCAGAATCGGGCCTTAGTTCCGCCTGAATCGCCCCGTTCGCCGCCGGTGACCATTTCTTTCCCGCGGCCTTCTCCTCCGTTTTTCAGCGTTCTCCGGCATCTTTGGCGCGCGTCGTCGGTGCCCAAAGCTTCGCCGGCCTCTCCTCTTTCCCCTCGGCCCTTCGTCGGAGGGTGATGATCGCCGGTGGACGTGGGTCCGTTGGCCACGCGCGGGTCTCCTTCTCGGTTTCCCATTCTTCTTCTCTCTCCCCGATAGTTTTTGATTTCACTTTCTTTTTTTTTTTCAATTATTATTTTATTTAATAATTTGTTTTATTATTAAAATATTCATTAAATTATTCAAATAGATTCTAAAATATCTACAAAATCTATAAATTTATTCCAAATAAATTAATTTAATTTAAGTTAATTTATTTATTATATTTTTAATCATTTTTCGGGTATAATTTCTCCGTATTTTCGAGATATTGTCCCGGGTGACTTTTCGGTATTTCTAAAATTTTTGGATCTTGATCAATTTAACCCGAAATTGTATTATTTCTTCATTATTGATCAAGATTCTCAAATCCATTATTTTTAATTAAATTTTCTTATCGAATTTATTCCGGCTTTCGATCTTTTGACCGTTTTACCCTTACACGTGTTCGGGATTAATTTAACCCGACTTTCCTTCACGAATACTCACTCATTTCATATTTTAATTAAATTCGGGTCTTACAGAATGGCACCCCCAATCACGATATGAGTCCACAGAATACGCTGTACCGTGTATATCACATAGAGTACGATGTACTGCGTGATGGTTATGTGATGAAAAAGTCTGGCGAGGGATAATCCATCTTCGTGCCAACACGATACCCCACACACTTGGATGCGTGTGGTTTGGGATGATTTATGATGTAGTTGGTCCACATAGGCACTTTTGATATAGTGACATAGTTTTTATACACATGTGTGAATTGTGAAATGAAAATGTGGTTTGATTGTGAATTGATTTGGTGGTATTTATGTGTTGAGAAAGAACTTTATGATGTGGGTTTAAAAAGGAGGTTTCTTAATGAATTGCCCTTTTAATGAATTTAAATGAGATTGAGCATGAGATGATTTATACATGATGTTTTTACCATGTTTTATATGCTAATGTACATGATTTTGATACATGATATATATGTATACTCATATGGCATAGTTTTACTTCCTCATGCTCTTACTATGAACGATTTATGCATAAAACTATCAGCATGTAGATAGAGTAGTTATCTACCATGCTTGCATTATTGCCTTACTGAGCGTGTGGTTGCTCATCCCTCTCTATTTCTCCCTATAGAGCTGCATAGTAGCCCAGTGAGGACTGAGGCATTGTGTTTTTGGACATCCGCTACTTCCATCGACGAGAGGTATATACACAATGATTTCTTTTTGTATCTAAACGATGTAAAAGTACAGTAGTCAATTGAAATGTAATTATGTGGGATGTAGATGTCAGTGAACATGACTTGTGTAAGTTAATGATTAACTTTCAAATGTATGACATCGCTTTATTTAACTTAGAATGAATGAGATGTGATGTTTATTATTGACTCATAGCCCAACAGTGTGATGGTAAGTTAGTTCACGATCGGGTAAGGAAAGAAATTTGTGAAAATTTTTTAGTGATTTTCAGTTAAAGGGAATGGAATTGGGTCGTGATACAATAATAGTAAACAGGCCCATTAAGTGAAATAGATTGTATTAACGAGAAATACAATTAGAAAAAGTGTAATTAACATGGTAAATGGTTATATGTAGCTCCAGAGTTTATATTGGGAGCTAATCGTACTACGTGATCGAGCAGTGATAGGAAAGTAGAAATTCTCGACGTGATTTCAGGTAAGTGGATTTTGTGGGTAGTTAGAGATATCTGCAAATAGTTTCATCTACTTTTACGTTCGCTTAAAAAGTTTAAGGGTCAGAGAAAGTGAATAATATTTATTAAGACCCGATATGGGTAAATTACAATTTTACCCCTAGTAAGGGTAAAAAAGTCAAAGTTTAGGAAAAGTCCTAAAAAGCATGGAAAACCTATTTTTATTTTTATTTTTTACTAGTGTTTAGCAAAAGATTAGATAGATTGGCAAATGTTTTTTGTGAAATACACAAAATAGCTCAATTATGGTGCTGATTTTATGGATTTGAAATATATCTATTTAAAGGAGCCATCTATCGAGTTATGTGAAAACAAATCATGCTGGAGCACTGCTCGCACTTGATTTTATATGTTTTCTACCTCAAAAGTGTTGGAGTGATTACTCGCACTTGATTTCCCATGATATGCATGTCATAGTACTGGAACGTTGCTCGTACTTGATTTTAATGAGGTTTATGCATGTCATAGTACTGGAGCATTGCTTGTACTTGATTTGAAATGCAAATTATGCATGACCCAGTGCTGGAGTGTTACTCGCACTAGTGTTTGAGTTTGTGATATGTGTGAAGTAGTGATTGAACGGGGTGTCGACTGTAAGTCGTACTCAAGGCTTGCACTATAACTTTGATGTGATATACATGACATGTTAAAAACTGTGTTGATTTTCTCATGTAGACTGAATGTCACACAGATGATATGTTCGATTGTGGATTTATAGTCGTGGCACTAATTATCTATTGAGATAGGGTCCACGGGTGTATGTTGTACCGTGCATGTGTCACGGAGTACGCTGTACCATGTGTTGTTCGGGAGTGATATGTGGAGTTGAGGAGTTGAGAGCTGGCAGTTAAGGATTTGACCCACCTTCCATTGTAGCAGTGATGCCTCGCATACTAGGATCCATGTAGCCTGGGGTCGTAATATAGGATATGGCTAGAGTTCGGGATATTATTGAGTATAGCCACCGAGTCTCACATGATCATATCACATGATTTTATGATTTCGAGTAGACTTCAGGGATGGGTCAGAACCTGATTTATATTCTTTAGTTGCTGAATGCCATATTTAACGTGTTTGAATTTAAATGGCATGATTTACTTTAAAGGTATTATGAGTTTACAAAGATGTAGTATTTTGCATGAAATGCCTGTATTTACGAACTCAGCATGATTTTAGTACATGAAATTAAATATGTACACCCTATATCAGTTTTCCAATTCATGCTTTAAATGTGAAGTGAAGGAAAGAGTATTCCAAGGCATGGTATTATTTTTCAGTAGATAGTCTAGTTATCTACTTGCTTGCTTGATTTCCTTACTGAGCTAGTGAGCTCACCCGTTTAATTTCCACCTCTCTACAAATCATCTGCAATAGCTAGAGCACGACTGAGGACTTGCATTCCTTTTGTTCACTACATTCCCATCGAGTGAAAAGTATACACATCATGTACGATTTTGTATCTAAACATATAACAGTATAGTGATGTAAACAATGTAATAATAGGGGATGTATTTATATTTAAATATATGTGAGCTCACTTATGGTACAAAAGTATTTACAATCAATAAATAGTTTATATTGACATGTATGCATCGTATTGAATAGATGATATGGTAAGTAAAGGCGATGATACTAATATCGAATCATAGCCCAACTATTGGTGGTTGAATTATGACAGAAAGAAAGGTAAGAAAAAAGGAAAAATTTGTAGTGGTTTTTTGTAAAAGTCGGTTGTGACAACACAAAGCTGATAAATTTGAAATTCTGACATCTTTACATTTTAGCATGATGGTTACATTTCATGTTACGAATGCTTTATATAGTAAAATGATGAAGAATATGGTAAATCAATGCACACTTGTAAATACGATAATTTCTTTCATATCAATTTCATTTAAAAATTGTAATACACGTTTGAAAACATATTTATGAGAACATTCATTCGTTTTGAAACAATAATACATTTTGAAAGTAAATTTCTTATAAGTAGTAGTCTGAACAATCATATAGTTTTGGAAATCAATAACATATGTAGATAGGCATAACTTTGCAGTGTACCAATAAAAGTTATCCCACTATAGCTATCAGTGAACATATAAAATACCCTAGAATCTGTGGTTTTACTTGACTCTGATCCTAGTGATCAAATAAGACTAGAACCATCATTACGACTGTCGAATAAGCCTATAGTAACCATATATGATTAAGAGTACTTAGGTTGTCTCTATACACTTTATCAGCGTTGCATAATGTAACTGTAAAATCAATCTGAAAGCATGTCTTAGAATTTGATTAGTATGGATACAAAGTAGTACATGTTAAATTTGTAAGTAATACGCTTATGCAACAAAGCCATATGTTTCACAATCTTTCGAAACATGTCAGAGGTGAGACTTAAACTTTTTTATATGTAACTAAATTTTAGTGTAAGCTTGTAAATCTCATAAACACCATGCTATGCACAATGATGCAATATAAAATCAAGCATGGTTTGTGTAACAAAAAAAAAAATAGTTTGAAAACATGTGTAATGTACAACATGCTTTCCTATTCTTATAATTTATAGTAACTTCAAAATATTTCAAAAAGAGCTGGCTTACACTATCTCATTATCTAGTCTTAAAAGAAAAATCATATCATATCCCCAAACCAGTATTTTCTTATCAATATATCAGATATCAATTTAGCAATATAGGCGTCACATCATATTCAATAACAGTTTTAACAATTGGATTCATTTTGTAAGTAAGTAATTTGCAGCTTATGTAATTAACTTACCAAAGATACAATGAAAGTTCATGTAAACAAGCTTTGGCCGAATGCTTTTTCACCCCTATAACTTCAAAAATCCTACAATATTATGTCATAAGCTTAGTAATCACTTTACATTACATTGGAACTCAATAATATCACTAAGACACCACACTTTCAATTAACTTTTCCTTATGCTGCCATTAGTATCAAGGAGACGAAAGTTACATTTCCTTACTTTTTGATCATCTTAATTACACTTATCACACTACTTTCCACATATCACTAACATATCACAAAATTACACAATGATCACACCATTTCCTTAATACCCTTCACTTTGATCGGCCACACACATATGTCATACACTTGATTTTATGTATTTTATCACCAAAATCTTGTTTAATTACATATTTACACCACATACGTAAAAACCCCCTTGAGTCAGGCATGATTTCCACATAAACCCTAGATGGGTGAATACATAGCACTAGGATTCAATCATTTTCACTCAACATTTACACCATATATAAACTCTAAATCCATAAAACATTAACATATATGAAAGTTAAGGCATAAAATAATCATACCCTTTGAAATCTTCAAGTTGGCCAAATGATGATCACCACTAAGAGTGATGTTTTTGTTACATCTTAAAGGGCATGACATTACCGTTACTTAATGTGGAAAGATAACCATTTTTGGGCATTCTTAATCGTTAGTTTTGGATGATATATTTTGAAATTGGGCATTCTTAATCGTTAGTTTTGGATGATATATTTTGAAATGACAAAACATTAATTTAAATGTGTTTATTTTAAACCTTTAAATCATTTGTGAAGTATTATTTTTGAGTAATTAGCTTAGAGAATATATTGTCAATTGGACTAAAAATTACTTAGAAAACTTGTGAAGATCTAAACTTAGAAACCTTTGTAAACTGAATTTTTGGAAAAACTGATACTTATGTCAAGAGATCGATCTACTGAAGTTGTGAGATCGATCTCCTTTTAGCAGAATCATTGTGAGATCGATCTCCTACGGTTGTGAAATCGATCTTCTTTTGGCAGAATCATTGTGAAATCGATCTCCTGGGATTGTGAGATCGATCTCCTTTAGGCAGTAATAATCTGAGATCAATCACCTCTAGGCAGTAACAATTTGTTAAATGCAGTAATAAAAAGAGATCGATCTCCCTTGTTTTACGTAATGTAATGACTAACTTCTCAAAGAAGAGGAGATCGATCGCTCTGTATGATGAGATCGATCTTTCTTTTTTAGAGTACCTTTGTGATTGCAGGTTCTGGAACTAAATGATTAATCCTCTCGGGTAAGGAGATCAATCTAGCATTCGTCTGCAAGACTCCAACGACTACTTTTTCAGGGTTTCAAATGGAAGAATTGCATTAAATGCTTCACCAACCAATTGGCTGTATAAATACAAGTCATAAAGACATTGGAGAAAAGAAGAAAGGCTCTGAGTATTCTTGCAGAAAACATTTTTTGTGTCTTCAACTAAAAGTGTACTTAATTGTCATTGAAAGCTTTTGTTAAGCTATTCATTTTCATCACCTACCCGTTAAGAAAGCCTTGATTGTATTCATTCTTCAACTTAAAGCAAAGGGGAGAGTTCCTCTGTGAGAGAGATGTTATAAAAGAGTTTGAATAGTAATATTTGCTTAGTGGGTAGAGAGGTTATTCCTGAACCTTGAAAAGGAAGTTGTAAAGTTCATCTGATAGTGGAAGTGACTCTTTGATAAGAAGGCCAAGAAGAGAGGATATAGGCAAAGGATTTGGCCGAACCTCTATAACTCATTGTGTTTGTTACTTCTTTCTCTTATCTCCTTATTTACTGCACATTTGTTCTCAATCTTATAGCAGTTATAAATTTATTTGTGTGCAATATTAACTAAATAAGTTTTAAATTTGGTAAATTGATAGAAAACTAATTCACCCCCTCTTAGTTGAGCCAACAATTGGTATCAGAGCTCATTGATTAAAAATGAGTAAAATCCTAATAGTTTATAACGATTCTATGGCTCAAAATGGTATAGCAACTAGCTTGGTAGGAGAGGGGCACTCCACTGTTAGACCTCTTGTGAGACCCCATGTATGTATGACATTATTATATGTTAATGGAATTATAAGACAAATGATTTTAGATCATGCAAATGTGAATGAATTATAAATGAGAATGAATAAGAATCATGGATGCATGTAAAGGTTAAATAAAGGCTCAAGTGGCCACAAATTAAATGAATAGAACTTTAAGCATTCGGACTGGAGATAAGGAATGAAAACATAAAACGATAAGGTATGGACTATGAATTCTAAGTATGCTTAACGAATTCAAGCAATACACACAAGTTCTATAACATGAAAATTATAGAAAATGAGTCTTTCCATGCTCTAAGTGGGATTAAAATGAAAAATGAGTATTGGAGTAAAGAAATAGGAAATTACCTTTAAGAAATCTAGAAAAATGCAGTAAAAGGGCTGCAAATGAAGGCCAGATTGATCCCTTGTACAAATCAGAGCCATTTTAAGTGAATCTACCAAGGCAGATCGATCTCTCTATCAAGCAGATCGATCTGTATTTGCCTCTACCTAGTAGAGATCGATCCCTTATTAAGTGCAAATCGATCTCCATTTGATTCTGTCAAAAGCATATTGATCTCTGCCCATGACCAGATCGATCTCCTTAAGCTTTTGCCAAGTCGAGATCGATCTCTCCTCAATGAGCATATCGATCTCCCCCTTCTAAAACTTGAGTATTTGATGGCTAAAACTAAGGAAAGATTGATCTCCTACCCTAGCAGATTGATCTCATCACTCTCAATCTATAAAGACCCAACGGCCAACTTCATTCTTCAGCGAATCAACCATTTCTCTTCCATTTTCACCCAAAATACCAAGCTTTCTCTTTCTAGAATACAACCTCTTCCAAAAAGAACTGAAGAAAAGCTATTAGAGCCAAAGTTGTTCATCTTGAGGAGGATAGTAAGATAGCTTATAGCCAACATTTAATTGATTGGATTGAAGGAGAAAAGGAGTCTTCAAAACATGGAAAAGAAGAAAGTCAAGCTAGGTGAGTTTTCAATACACCAACTCTAAGTACATTTATCTAGTTATTATGGTAAGTAGATTAGTGTATGGATTGATGATTGAAACTACCTAGAATGTAATGAGACAAGCATAACCTATAATGAGTTTAGTGTGAGAAAATAGAATGTGGTTGATTTGATAATCAATGGGTTATACCAAGGTGTTAATAATGTTGTATACATGGCATTGAGATGGTTATGTGGAATCAAATTTATGGGATTAGACAAAGTGATGAAATGTGCATAAATTGTAATTGTTAAATGCATGAATGAATGGAGGAACTAACGTTTAAGCATGCAAATCAAGTGTTTGATTTGATAACTAGGTGAGTTACTAGCCAAATTTATTAGGAAATACACAAGGTTAGCTGAATGTGAAAGTGGACCAAGCTTAATACCATAACGTTCGATAAGATGTATCAATTGTGATGAAGTGATTGATGAATGTTTGCAGCTCCAGAGACCAGATTAGGAGCAAGTTGTATTTAGCAATCTTCCAGCGGTAGAACTTGTACTACGCTCGACGTGATTCAAAGTAAGGGGGTTTTGTAAGTGCTTAGAGGTAGCTATACATATTTTTAGGGGAATTATAGGGCACGAATTTCTCTAGCTATCTAATAATGCATTAAGAATTTTTGTGAAAGATTCCAAGAATAAGGAAAGAGAATATAAGTTACCTTCGTAGAAATTTTATGAAAGGGGCAGTAAGGATCCAAAAAAGCATGCATGTATTTTAATGACTTTAATGTTTTCATGATAAAATATTTAGATATGAATGAAATGAGGATAGGTTAGCTATTGCTTTATGTGTTCGAATGAAAAAGCACAAATCATGAGCTAAGTTTTATCCTCGAAAATACTTTATATTTTAATTGGAGCCACCTATCATATTTGTGTGAGTGCAAATAGTGCTGGAGCTTAGCTCGCACTATATTTTGATGCTTTGATTCATACTGATAGTGCTGAACCCCTACTTGTACTAGTTTTATTGGTTTACTGTGCACGAAAGTCATACTGGAGCATTGATCGTACGAAGATTTCACATGTTTTATAGAAAATCATGCTGATGCCTCCTGTAGATTGTGTGTCATAGTGAGATGATACATCGCACGCATGTTTTGAGACCTGAAATGGTTACCTGCATGGTATAGGGCAGCTAAGATCTATGGCAGGCACCCCGAACCATGATGGGGCTAAGTCTTATGGCAGGCACCCCAGATGAACAATCATGTAGGCTAAGTCCTATGGTAAGCACCCCTGATAATACTGTGGGCTAAGACCTATGATAGGCATCCTTAGACCGTGTGGGTCCACGGAGTACATTGTACAGTGTAGTTTTGATGACTAGTTGGTTGAGTTAATGCACGAGTAGGGTTGACCTCACCTCTCGTTGCAGTTGTGATGCCCTGCACATCGGGATTCACGTAGCCTGGGATCACATGGATTTATACATGGTCATTATTCCCAATTTATTTTCGAAATGTAATCTACATGTCTCACTTGCTATTATGTTTTATTGATAGACTTGGGTAGACCCGGAGGAAGGGTGACACCCGTGATTTGGTTTTAAAAGGAAACGTGATTTTCTGCACAGGGTAATCTCGAAGGGTGAGATTAGATTTGATTTGAGTGAATTGTGATGAGTTTTGATACAATGAGCATGAGATGTTTTATATGTTGATTTTACATTTGATATCATGCTTGCTTTTATGAGTTCTTCATATACTATAAACATATTCATATGGCATGGTTTTGATCTATCTCATGCTCAAGATGTAAATGATTTTGATATCATGTCATTATATGCATGTAGATAGTATAGATGTCTACTTGCTTACACTATTTCCTTACTGAGCGTGTGGTTGCTCACTCTTTCACTTTCCATCCCTGCAAAGCATCGATAGTGTTCGAGAGCGAGCAGACTTGCACTCCCAGTGTCCGCTGCTGCCCATCGCTGAGAGGTACACACATTAATATCGTTTTGTATCTAAATAAGTACAGCTCAATAACACTTTTGAAAATGTAAATTTGGGGGGTGTAAACTTTTGTAGACACATATGAATTAATGAAGTTTATGTAAGAAATTTTAAGTGTCTACAATTATTGTATATAAATGTTAAGTGATATTGTGTATGGTAAGAGGTAACTAGCTCTGAATCATAGCTCAACTATTTGGTGTAGGAAATTGTTCACGACAGGGTAAGTTAACGAATCAAGTGAAAAAATTTATAATGAATTTTATGAAAGAGGGTCGTGACAGAGATTAGTATCAGAGCACAATTGACTTGATATGAGTCGGAGTTAGTAATAAGAAATTAGCCCCATATTGATGTACTTTTTTTAGATATAAATGTGTATGTCTGATGGGTTAAACTATTGAATAACTATGGATATAGGAATTTAGGCGTCAAGCTTGTTACACGCAGTGGTAGAGGGGCGAGGGCACGTGCTAGGGGCCGTAGTGGGAGGCCTGAAAGTCGTGCAGAGCCGCAGACTGATCAGAGCCTACTGAGAGGCTAGGGGATATTGCGGCATGCTTCACTAGGTTGGGTGAAGTTTGGAGACTATTATGGAGCTTGTCACTAAGTCTATGTAGGGAGCTAGGGAGAGACAAGGCCCAATTACCTAGGCTAATGATGTTGGACTGACAATTGCTTCTGATACTCCTACATAACTAGCACAAATGCCACAGGCGACAGATACACTCCCACCAGTTCAGGATACAACATCACCTATTGCTCCACAGTAGAGTAGCAGAGTGTGGAGTTATGGTTGTGATTTGGAGAGATTATGACAATTTTAAAAATTTAGACCGCCATCATTCAGTGGGGTGAAGGACCTAGTGGTTACTGAGGATTGGGTGAGCGAGATCGAGAAGTTATATGGGTTCTTTGAGTGTACCACTATAGAGATGGTCGCTTTTATCACATTCATGCTAAAGGGAGCGGTAGAGTATTGGTGAAGTCCACCAGGCCGATTTTGAGAGCCCGACACACTGAGATCGCATGGGAGATGTTTTTGGAGGCCTTCTAATGACAGTATGTTTTGTACACTACATAAAGGAAGTTACAGATAGAGTTTATTGGGTTGACTCAGGGGAATAGATCTGTAGATGAGTATGAGACGAGGTTTATATCTCTAGGAAGGTACGACAAAGACGTGAAAAAGTTCATCAATGGATTGAGGCCAGTCATCAGATCTAGATTAGTCTCATTCAATATCTCGGCATATGAGGAGGTTGTTCACAGGGCGCAGTTATGTGAGCAAGACATCGAGCGAAATGCCTCTGAGTTTGGAAAGATTAGTAGAGGTAAGGATAGGGACTGAAAGAGATCCAAAATTGATAGACTGATCAGGAGAAGAGCTCAGAGACTAGCTGATAAGAGCCTCAGATTGAGGAAGTACAAGAGAGGACAGTAAAACATTTGGTATATCCAACTTCAGCACCGCCGTTGAGAGGTGTAGTTATTGGAGGGACACGGTCAACTACCAAGCAGTGTAGGAGATGTGGCAGATATCATGGTAACAGGCCTTGTTCGATGACTTCAGTGGTGCCCTATCGTTGTGGGAAGCTAAGGCATATTGTACGGAATTACCCCGAGATGATTGAGACTACCCAAAGAAGGGCAAGGAGTCAGAGAGAGCTTCTGCTGAGACTTCTACTCCGAAGAGGAAAGCCACAGCCATAGAGAAGGGGAAGCAGGTTGTTGGCAGAGAGCGAGTGCATGCACTAGATAAGGACACAATAAATGAATCGGTGGATGTGATTAAAGGTACTATCCTAATTTTTGACTTAGAAGTATTTGTTTTATTTGATCCTAGTGCCACGCATTCTTTCATATCACTTTCATTCACATGTAAGTTGTCAAAATATATTGAGCCTACATCATTAGATAAAATGTTATTGATCTCTACGCCCATGAATGATAGTCATTGACTGAGTATGTGTAGAAAGACTGTAGGCTGAAGATAAGGGGAAAGAGATGGCAGCCGATCTTATTCTATTAAATATGAATAATTTTGATGTAATTTTTGGAATGGATTGGTTGGCTGCAAATCGTGTTATTTTGGATTGTTTTTCTAAAACGGTAATGTTTTTAGGGGTAGATAGCATTACTGTAAGCTTTCTGAAAAATGTATTGTAAAATTCCCTTGAAAAGTAATGAAAGTAGGCTTTATTATAAACAAAATGGATAAATTTCTATGTTGAAATTGATGAGCCTAATTATAAGGATGAATTATGTTCCTAACGGTGGAAATAATAATATGAAGGGTTCATTGCATATATGGTTGATACAGATAAGGACAGTCCGAAATTGAGAGACATTTCAGTGGTTACAGAGTTTCCTTATGTCTTTCTTGATGATCTACTAGGACTACTATCGGATCATGAAATAGAGTTTTGCATGGAGTTGGTACCTGGTACTAAGCCGATATCTCGACCACCGTATAGGATGACTCTGATTGAGTTAGAGGAGTTGAAGAACTAGTTGCATGAGTTGCTAGAGAAAGGGTTTATTAGGACGAGCGTCTCACCCTGGGGAGCTCTGATTTTGTTTGTGAAGAAGAATGATGGGAGCCTCCGACTGTGTATAGACTACCGGTTGTTGAATAAGACTACCATTAGGAACAAATATCCCCTTCTACGCATTGATGGTATGTTGGATCAGCTCCGAGGAGCCCAAGTATTTTCTAAGATATATTTGCGGTTAGGATACCATCAGTTGAGGATATGGAGTAGAGATGTACCCAAGACGGCATTTCGTACCCGTTATGGCCATTACGAGTTCTTGGTTATGCCATTCTGATTGACGAATGCACCCACAACATTTATGGTGCTGATGAACAATTTATTTAAGCCAGAACTGTACCAATTTTTTATTGTGTTTATTAATGATATATTGGTTTATTCCAAGTGCAGGGAAGATCATGAGTAGAATTTGAGGATAGTTCTACAGACCCTCTAAGAGAAGGAGTTATATGCCAAACTCAATAAGTGTAACTTTTGGTTAGAACAGATCTCGTTTTTGTGCCATGTTAACGGACGAGGTGTCAGTAGATCCATCTAAGATTGAAGCGGTTGTACAGTGGGACCAGCCTAGGACAATTACTGAGATCATAAGTTTTTTGGGATTGGTAGGATATTATCATAGATTCGTTGAGGGTTTCTCCAGACTAACTGCTCCATTGACGCATATCACTCGAAAAGATGTTGACTTTCTATGGGACGAGGCATGTGAGAGGAGTTTTGAGGAGCTTAAGCATTGATTGACCACAGCTCCGATTCTCACCATTCCTACCAGCTCATGAGGGTTCTCTGTATATACAGATGATTCATACCAAGGATTGGGCTGTGTACTGATGCAGAATGGGAAGGTAGTCGCCTATGGATTGAGACAGTTAAAGGATCATGAGAGGAACTACTCGACCCATGATCTAAAGTTGGCGGCTGTAGTATTTTCCTTGAAAATATCACCCTATTACCTCTATGGTGAGAAATTCCAAGTATTTACAGACCACAAGAACCTTAAGTACTTGTTCTCACAAAAGGAGTTGAACATGAGATAGATGAGGTGGCTTGAGCTTCTGAAGGACTATAACTGCGAGATCCTATACCATCCGGGTAAAACGAATGTTGTAGCTGATGCATTGAGTAGAAAGCATCTCGGGTTGGTATCATACATGATTATCAGGGAACATGAGTTGTTGGAGCAGTTCGTGAGCCTCAGTTCGAATGTGACCCCACCTGATGCTGATAGTTGCTTTATGATAGCTAGCCTACAGTTGGAACCAAATCTAATAGATCGTATTTAGCAGGCTCAGCGGATTGATCAGCAGTGTAGTGATATTGTTAGGTAGATACAGAGGGGTATAGAGATTGATTTTGATTTGAGTTCAGATGGTTCGCTGAGGTTCAGGGGTAGGATATGTGTTCCTAATAATCTAGAGATCAGGAGGCTGATTTTGTCAAAGGCTCATTCGACGAAGTAAACACGGTATCCAAGAAGTAATAAGATGTATTAGAACCTCTGGAGAGTGTATTGGTGGTCCGAAATGGAGATAGATGTAGCAGAATATGTGGCAAAATGTCTCATCTATCAGTAGGTGAAGGTAGAGCATTAGAAGTCTGCATGGCTATTACAACCTCTACCTATATCGACTTGGAAATGGGAGCATGTCACCATGGACTTCGTGATGGGTTTACCTAAGACCCGTAGGAAATACAATGAGATGGGGTGATAGTGGACAGATTAACGAAGTCGGCACACTTTCTAGCTATGAGAGCCACCGATACTCTAAGTACACTGGCAGAACTATATGTGCGCGAGATAGTGAGGTTACATGCTTTTTCAGTGAGCGTTGTTTTTGATCGGGATGCCCGCTTCACTTCCCACTTTTGGGAACACTTTCAGGAAGCAATGGTGACCTAATTGAGTTTCTATCACGACCCAAATTACCTAAAAATCAGAGTAAATTTTTCGCTTTTTTGTTTAATATTTAATTCTTACCTTTTTCTCATCGTGACCATCCTACAAATAGTTGGGCTATGATTCGGTGTTAGTCACCTCTCACCTATTTACCATTCTATTTTCATAATCACATTCACATATCAGAGTTTACTATCCTTTGACTTTAACTAAATACATACACAATGGTATTTATAACTCTACATCCCCGATATCATATCCGTTTACAGTACTGTGCATTACATATTTAGATACAAAACTATGCAAATGTATATACCTGTCCCTCGATAGGAAGCAGCGGATACCAAGAATGCAAGTCCTCAGCCACTCACTAACTATTACGAGTGCTCTGAAAATATGAGAAAATAAGGGGGTGAGCAAACCACATGCTCAGTAAGGTAATTATGCAAGTAAGTAGATAGCTCCACTATCTACATGCTCATAATGCCATGCCCTTAAAATCCATTTCTTTTCGTTAAAAGCTTACACAAAAAATCATGCATATTTCAATGCCATAGTTTATCAAAACTATTTGTGCATATAGAAATCATGTAATTCATGTATCAAAGGCATTTTATATAACATCATAATTCCCATGAATTTAAATCAAGATCATGCATTATTTCATGCCTTAAAAACAAATCATGAGAACTAATTTTTTCCATGAATTTATGATTAAAGCATGAAAATTCATCATGCTACTGCATTTAAATCATTTCATTAAAACTGTAGCATAAACTAACCCTTCCGGGTCAATCATCTCATAAAATAATTCATTAAAATTCATTATAAAACTTCGGTTATAAAACAACCCTTCTTTCAGGGTCACATATCATAAAATCCTCTAAAAACATCTATCAGCATAGTAGAAAATCATAAAATCGGGGGCTGACCCCTCTTTTGAGTCTACCCTGGTCTATCGAGACCACAAATTATATCATGTGAGATGAGTAGGTGACTATATCAATAACATCAAGGACTATGGCCATAACCTAGTGATCCCTGGCAACACGGTACCTAGTGTACGGGGTATCACACCTGAAACGGGAGGTGGGTCGATCCTACCCACCAGAACAGCATAACATTAGGATTGCGAGGGTAAGGCTTACTGCCTCGTGGCTAATGCCACTCCACTCCAACAATCCCCATGGTACATTGTACTCCGCGTGACATACATGGTACAACGTACTCCATAAACCCAATCTCAGTTAGGGGTGTCTGCAATAGGTCTTATCCACCCATACCATCTCTGTCTCAGTATGCATGTGTGGCATATCATCTCACTGTGACACACAGTCTGCAAGAGGCTCCAACATGACTATATACTTGTCATATAAATCCCTGTGCGAGCGAAGCTCTAGCACGGCTCCATGAATATTCATGATATCTAAAAGTCTCATGTGAGCTAACCTCTGGCACGGTTTCATAAAAGAATCAGTAAAATCTGCGTAAGAGTAGCACTCTAGTATGACTTTAAAATGAGTTATAAATCCATATAAAACTTCGTGCGAGCAAGCTCCAGCACGGTGTTATGCATCAATAAATCAAATCTCATGCGAGTTACACTCCAGCACAGCTTTATACATAAATAAATCAAATCTCATGTGAGTTACACTCCATTATGACTTTTATGCAATTATCATATCAAATCAGGATGCAAGCTAAGCTCCAGCACCTCTCATGCATGTCAAATAATTAAAACTAGTACGAGCAATCGCTCCAACACCTTTTTATGCATATCAAGGCAAAACAAGTTAAAACAGACAAAACAGAGTGTGAGCTAAGCTCCAACACCTCTCATGCATTTCACAATAATAAAAATCAGTGCGAGCAACCGCTCTAGCACATTTCATGCATATGATGTCACACAATTCGGTGTGAGCAATTACTCTAGCACATTTTATGCTGTCAGACCCAAATTTTTATGTATCTTGTACCTTATGATTCCTATGTGTATGAACACTATGTTATTATTATAGTTGAATCATAAGAAGAGTATTTACTAGACATAAAGTGTTAGTGAAATGATTTAACACGCAAAAGCTACATAAAAAGCCTAATGTGAGCTATAAGTGTCACAGGCTAAACCAAGTGGATCCAAATCATCCTGACTGAAAATAAGAACTAAAAATGAGAAATCATAGAGAGCTCATGAAGGAAAGTCAGCTTGATTTAGTCTCAAACATAGAAAACGAGAGTAAAAGCTAAAAAGGGTAAAATGGATCTTTTTGGCGAGATAAGGTGTTTCGGGTGAAATTATCCACCAGGAACGGTTGAAACATAAAGAAGAGAGTGTAAGACATAAGATATGACACTTTCAAAATTTGTAGAAAAAGTCAACTTGGTCAATGGTTAAGGAAAAAGTCAACTATAGTTAAGAAAGTGGACTTTTACCATAGTTGACTAATCATGGTTAAAAATTAACCTAAGTGTGGAGAAACAAATGGGGAAAAATATTCTTAGCTAGAATACAAGATAATCATCCCCGGAAGTAAGGAAAATTTATTCAGAAGGATTCCGAATTTAATTTAATGGTTAAAAACGTAATGGGCCTAAGGTGAAGATTTTAAAGCCCATTAAGGTATACTAAAAGTATATCGAAATTCTTAGGTCCCTTAGACGAAATTGTTGGACCAATTGATTGGCCAAATATTTAGACAATTAAAGGCCTGAGACATAGTAAAAATTTCAGCCTAAAATCCCATTAAGAAAGCCCAAACCGAGAAGCCCAAATGGAAAGCCCATGAGATAAATATCTAACCATAGTTAAAGCTAACCATGACTCATAAGGTGACTCACTAGGTGACTCATGGCTAAGGCTTGGAAAGTCAAGCGTAATGGCTGGAAAGTAAAGCTTAATGGCTAACTAAGTGGCTTATAAAATCAGCCACACCATTGTCATCTTCATCACACCAAATTCGGCTAGAAGAAGAAACCATTGAAACATATTATCCAAGCTTTCTCTCACTAGAAATCACTAGGAATTAGGCATATTTGGAACTTACATCCTTCATGGAAGTTGTTCCAAATTGAAAGGAGAGTGACATATGTTGGAATTGGCTATTAAGGAGCCATAGAGTACAAACCGAGAGCCTTCAAAGATTCGGCCAAAGGGTGAACACAACAATTGGTATATTTTCTAATTTTCAATTTCATATATGTTAATGTATGAATGATTTTAAGTATATTGATATATGTTTTAAGTATTGAAACATATTAAATCACTATGATGTTGGTTAGGCCGAGAGTGAGTAGTGGGATATTGAATTATGTCCATATGATTTTAAGGCATAAATGGATTAATGTACATGTGTTAATGATAATGGTGTAATTAGAATTAATCAATTTGATTAATTAATACATGTAATTAGTTAGCAATCAAGGTGTTTGATAAAATACCTAAATGAGCTATATGATGTTTAGGAATGTTGCCAACCAAGTGTTTGTGAAAATGCCTAAGTGAATTGGCTAAGAAATAGGCATGGATGGCATGCCATGGTATAACAGATGGCATGGATAGCTCTCAGCCATGGCATGTGGCCGAGAGGCCCAATGGGCCAAGCCCAAATATTTTAGGCCCAATGTGATGTAATGGTTCTAGGATAAGCCCAATAAGAGTTAGTGGGCCCCACAAGCCCAACAGCCCCAACGAAAATAAATAGTAAAATGAAAATGGGCTTAAGGCATAGTTAGGCCCATTAAGGATTATTAAAGCCTATTAAGGGAAATAGACTGTATTTAATGTGAAATACAGTAGGAAAAGTGTAATTAACCTGATAAATGGTTATATGCAGCTCCAGAGAGTATTGAAGGAGCAAATCGGACTGTTGAAATGAGCAGCGCAGAGAAAGTGAAATTTCTCGAGTGATTGCAGGTAAGAGACTTTTGCAAGTAGTTAGATATACCTGCATGTATTTTTGTCTGCTTTTACATTCATTTAAAAACTCTGAGGGTAAGAGAAAGTGAATAATAATTATTGCGACCCGATAGTGGTAAATTACGATTTTACCCCTAGTTAGTCAAAAGTCAACTTTCGTGAAAAGTTGTAAAAAGTTGTAAAAAGCATGGAAACCGCTATTTTGAGTGTTTAACTGCTGTTTAGCAGGAGAATAAATAGATGGGCTAATGATTTTAAGGTTGATGTGAATTAAACACACTTTATAATGCTGATTTTGATGTTTTGTAAATCATCCCTTTTTAAAGAGCCATCTATCATATTTTGTGAGAATGAATCGTGCTGGAGCACAGCTCGCACTGGATTTCCTATATTTTTCACATACATTAGTGCTGGATTTTGATTCGCACTAGATTTCCATGACATGCATGATAGAGTACTGGAGTTATTACTCGTACTCAGTTTTATATGATATATGCATGGCAGAGTGCTGGAGCGATTAGCTCGTACTCGAGTTTTACATGAGATACATGACAGAGTGCTGGAGCGTTACTCGTACTCAATTCTTCATGATTTATACATGATATAGTACTGGAGCTATTGCTCGTACTTCATTTGATGATATTGTGCATAGCATGGTACTGGAGCTATTGCTCGTACTTGATTTAATACATGAACTATGCATTGACATAGTTGCTGGAGGTTTACTCACACTAGAGTTAAGTTTGTGATGTGAAACAGTGTTTGAGCGGAGTGTCGACTATGAGTCGCACTCAAAGGCGCGCACTGTATGTGATATATAATACATGTTACAAACCCATGCACGCATCCTTGTGTGACTGAGTGTCACATTATGTGAGAGGATAGCCGCATAAGGGTATTAGAGATGTGGTATGTTATTCCATGGTTTGAGGGCTAAGACCTATGGCAGGCACCCCAACTGTGATGTAGGGTCCACGGGAGTACTTTGTACCGTGCATGTGGCATGGGAGTACACTGTACCGTGTGTTGTTGTGGAGTTGAGGAGGATATAGCTGACGGTTGTGATGGACTGAACCCCCTCCCGTTGCAGCAGTGATGCCTCGCACACCGAGATCTGTGTTGCTTGGGATCACATTTCGGATACGATCATAGTCCAGGATACTATTTACATTTAACCATAGAGTCTCACATGATATATCACATTAATTGATTGATTTAAATTGCGGACAGACCTGAGGGATTGGTCGGACTCCGATTTTGTGATGTGAATGATTTAAATGCCATATTTATTGTGATTTAAATATACATGGCATGATTTACATAAAGGCATGATTTACATAAAGATGCATTGTTTTGCACTACATGCCTACATTTGAGAAAGAAAGCATGATTTCTGTACATGGGATTTAATCTGTACAAGTATACATATATATATATATTTAAAGACATGCTTTTAAAGTGAGTTAAGGAAATAATGTTTTCAAGGATAGCATTATTTTAAGTAGATAGTGTAGATATCTACTTGCTTGCTTGATTTTCTTACTGAGCGTGTTGTATGCTCACCCCCCTTTCTTTACATCTCTGTACAGAGCATCAGCAGTAGAGTGAGAGTTATCGAGGGATAGTGTTCCTGAGTCCACTGCTAGTTCCTATCGATCGCCAAGTATACAGACTTTGTACGGTTATATATCTAAACATAGAAACAACACAATGATGTATGTCACGCCCCGGAAGCGCGGAAAAATAGGGCTAATTTAAACTTTTTATCCATTAACTATGTTGTTTTCCTGTCCATGTCTAGATTTAAAACCTCTTTTATTTTAAAAATTTCGACAGCATAACGGCTGCGTTATGACTTAACCCAACCTGCAGAGTTTGAAACACAGTTTATATTATTCAACCCACATCCTCAATACTTTTCATTCATATCTTAGAATCATATAACAACTAAATATATTCACTCATTTATACTGCGTAACTAAGACTCTGTATACAATCATTTACATCTATTACATCCCAAAAGTTATATACAATAGTGTCCATGCATTACATCATGTCTGGAATATGAGTAAGACTGTACCTCAATCATTTACATCTATTACCTTGTCAACGACCACAGTCTCGTATGTGCAGTACACTCGCTATAGATAATCTGGGAGATGGAGATGAGGGGGTGAGTTTTTCAGACTCAGTAAGAGATACATTTAAAATAGCTTTAAATACTCAAAACATGGTAAAACTCATGGTTTTACAAATTAGCATAAACATGTACTGGAGTAGAGATGCTTACATTTCATAAAAGCAGTAAAAACATGCTTAAATAATAAGTTTACACATCATGCATCTTTGGTAAAACTCATATATAGTATGCATATGACGTCATGTAAACAAGTAAAAAGCATCTCAAAACTTAATCATGCATATCATAACATGCTTATCACTTTGAAAATGAAATCGCATTGTCATATGCACATTTCGTAAAACATACTCATGGCTACCTTTAAAATCTCATCATAAAAAATATGTGCTCAATAGCAAATCATAAAATAGGTAGCATGAAATGTGCGAAAATGTATATATATCATTCTGTCAATTCATCATGTAGGGTTAGGCAATCGTCTCATATACTAGTCCCGATGGACATCATACATCTGGTCCCGTAGGACGTTCATCATAGGTACATATGGCCATCATACAGGGGAGCCGTAGGACTGGATCAGGGTCGTACGCTGCCCTATCTCTTGGGCACCACTAAATAGGGACTATACGCACGAACTCACGTGCATCACCAAGTGTAGACTATGCACATGTTTCTCATATCAAGTCAGAGCCTGCCCGTTCTCTGGCCGTTGGATAGGTAGATCCTCGATCGTCTCCATACGAGATCGACCCCAGATCCTCTGACTATCGTCATATCATGCCTTTTTACCCCATAAAATCATTTTGGGCCTCTTACCCAATTTATTAAAATCATTTCGGGCCTCATACATTAAAATCGTTACGGGACTCTAACCCGTTTTTCATAGAAAACATGATTTTCATAAATCATTGCGGGACTCTAGCCCGTGTAAATATGGAATGCATAGTTATAATAGCTATTTCTTGGGACTCATACCTGTACTGTGAAAATATAGCTTAAAAGCTATCTCGGGACTTTAACCCGTATCATGAAGACATGGTTTCGTAAAATATATTCGAGACTTTAACCCGTAATCTCACATGAAAATACTATTCTTTCGTTTCAGAAGAGAAAAATCACTTTTATAAACATGTATGCTGTAAAATGTATCTCATATATATATATATATATATAACAAGATGAAAACTCGGGAAATGGTTTTTGGCTTCGGTTTGAATACAGTTGGAAATCCATTTCGTAAAATCTCATTCAATTCTCATACATAAACAGTTGGTAAGGACGTAGGAGTACTAACGCTACTCTAAATCGTATCCCTTACCTCTTAGCGACTGATGTAGAGTACTTTCCTCGATGCTCGAATTTACCTCGTAAAATGTGTCGATAGACCGAGCTGCTACAAAACAAGTTCAACTTATCACATATGGCTTAAATTCATTTCAACATATCCAAATATGTGATTATGTCGAAGCTTTGACCAAAAGTTGACTTTTATCAATTTTACTCTTTTTGCTCGGTTTTATCGGTTTAAACCTCGATTTAAGCTTACTTAACATATTTGACACCTTTAAATTCATTTTTAATACCTCTATATGGTTTCTTACATTACAGCAACTCATTCCACTTCATACAAGACCTTAAAGTATCGATTCTTGCATTATTTCGATAATTCACCTAGTTAAACACTAAACCAAACCTTTACAGTATAATTTTAACTGTAAATTCATTTTAATTACATCCATCTTCATCATTCCAGCAGCTAAATCATGCTGGCAGTAATTTAATTCAATCATATAATTCAATTCATCAACTTTCTTTCAACAAGAATTCATCAAAATTCACAAATTAACAACTTATCACATCATCATTACCATACTTCAACTTCTTCACTCCTTTGACCAAGTTTGACTTCAGTTTTAGGTCTCCAAATTGTTACTAAGCTGTAATACAACATCTATAGAGCTTAGAAGTGTTCAGAATCATCCAAGAACCTCATCAAATTCATCCAAAAATTGAATTTTTGCTTACCTCGGAACAGGGTAGTTTTCTATCCTGTTTGTCTCTCTAACATATTAGGGGGTAAATGACTTCAGTTAGGACGGAATTTTTTATATGTGGTAGAGCGGAGGAAGACGAAGATTTCATATGGAGTGACCGTTGCTTGAAAATGGCCGGAATGTGGCCGAAAAATTCACGCCAGTCAGGAACAGGGGTAACATCTGCTGCAGAATGGGTAAGGGATAACTCTCGGGTTTTGCAACAGTTCGGGATGGTTCTTACCTTTTTATGAAGCTTATACAGTTGACTTTCAATCTGAAAAATATCAGAGGCAAAGAAAATCAGGAAGGTCATCAAATGGGATTGTTTTCATTGGCTGACAGTTTAGTAAGTGCAGGGGAAATGACTGTTCTGTTTTATAAAATTTACCAAAATTAATCCTGATCAGATTTCTTCAAAATTCCACTTCTCAATTGTTATAATATGCCTATAGTATGTCCCATAAAAATTTTTGGGGTCACTTTTTTAAGAAAAATTTCACAAACGAGCTCATTTTGCGCGATTTGGCCAATACCGAGTAAAATGAAAATAAGCTTTTGGTTAGCTTTAAAAATTTATTTGAACCCCTAAATCTCCATATTTCTTCATGATTTTTATTTCCCATGTCAATTTCACCTTATAATAATTTTGTATGGCTTCGAAATAATTTTCACGAATTTCTAGAATTTTATACGCATTTATTTCCCTTATTAGGTCCGTTTTCTCGATTTAATTTAAAACCCGAGTTTAACTAACTTTTGCATTTCCAATCACTTAGTTTTCCCTTCTACACTTCATTCCATCCATGAACATGACATTTTAAAGGAATTCTTGGGTCCAGGACCTTACCTCGATTTGCGTACCATTGGGTCCCACGCTACAACCGAGTGCTTTAATCGTCTACGGGCCTGTAAAACGTTACATTGAGCTATAATTTACTTCTCATAAGCATCATAATAAGGAAAAATATCGGGTTTCACATTTCTCCCCACCTTTTAAGAATTCAGTCCTCTGAATTCAAGGTAGTCTATCAATCAGGTGAGGGTACTTCTCCCACATTTGGCTCTCTAGTTCCCAAGTGACTTCTTCTGTCTTATGATGTTGCCAGAGAAACTATACTAGTGGAATAGTCTTAAATCGTAGCACTTCCTCTCTTTTTTCGAAGCGTACTATACGCTTCATCGGTGGCACCTTAACAAATACACTTAAAATTCAAGAGGGCGTCTGCGTACATTGGCATAACTTTTCTGTGCAGTCCTCAATCTGTCACAAATCAACTAAACACCTTTACTTGCCTGTTCAACTAAATCGGAAGCAAGGTGAATCTAGGACAATGAGACTCCTTTAGAATGCTTTGACTCAAGGTGTCATCATGTGGCACATAGATACGGCCTTGGTACCTCAGTAATCTATCATCACTGACCGTAAATTCAGACTACGATCTCTCATCTGCCTAACTAACCATATCCAGTAACCTTTTATCGTTCTGTTATCCAGCTCTAATCTGGTATAGTATACTGGGTTTAATCCTTAGGTTAGCCATATATCCATGCTCAATCTTAGCCATACTGATCCTGAGTTCGACGAATTGTTCCAATAAGTCCCACTCTTTAATCATTATGTAGGACAATATACCCTTTTTGCTTAGGGCATTGACTACCACGTTCGCCTTACCAGGATGGTATAAGATCTCGCAGTCATAAATCTTGAGGAGCTCTATCCATCTCCACTATCTAATATTCAGCTCCTTCTGATTAAACCAGTACTTAAGATCTTATGGTTAGTGAAAATCTGAAATCTTTCTCCATATAATTAATGCTGTCATATCTTGAGTGCAATCACTACTGCAGCTAACTCCAGATCTTGAGTGGAATAATTATGCTCGTGATCTTTTAGCTGACTGAATCCATAAGCTACCACTCTACCATGCTGCATAAGCACACAGTCGAGGCCTTAGTGGGAAGTATCATTGAATACCACAAATCCCCCAGACCACTTGGAATGGTCAAGACTGGTGCTGTAATCAACTGACATTTGAGCTCTTGAAAGCTCTACTCACACTACTCAGACCATATAAAATGAACCTCTTTACGGGTCAATCTGGTTAATGGAGCTGTTATCTGTGAAAACCTTTCGACAATCCGTCGGGAATACCATACTAATCCCAATAAGCTTCTGGCCTCCGTAACTGTCCTCAATCTTTTCCATCACAATACTGCATCTACCTTAGACGGATCTACTGACACTCCATCCTTAGTTATCACATGTCCGAGGAATGAAATCTGTTCTAGCCAGAAAGTACACTTACTGAAATTACCATGTAGCTTCTTTTCACGGAGAGTCTGGGGCACATTCCTCAAATGTTATTCATGCTCTTCTCGAGATCCATAATAAATCAAGATGTCATCGATGAATACTATCATCAATCTATTTAAGTATTCTTGGAAGACATCGTTTATAAGACTTATGAATGCAGCTGGGGCATTAGTTAATCCAAAAGGGCATAACTAGGAACTCGTAGTGCCCATATCGGGTCTGAAATGTTATCTTCAGTATATCAACCTCATTAATCCTTAGCTGATGATAACCCGATCACAAATCTATCCTTGAAACACTGAAGCCTCTCTCAGCTGATCAAATAAGTCGTCTATCCTTGGCAGGGGATATTTATTCTCAACTGTTGCTTTATTCAAAAACTTGCAGTCTATACATAGACATAAACTACCATCCTTCTTTCTGGTAAATAGTGCGGTGCACCCCATGGTGACATACTAGGTCTTATAAACCCTTTATCGAGTAATCCTTGCAACTGCTTCTTTAATTCTTCTAACTCTACCAATGCCATTTGGTAAGGTGTCTTGGAGATGGGTTGAGTATCTGATACTAGCTCAATGGCAAACTCAACTTCTCTCTCTGGTGGTAGCCCTGGTAAGTCCTCTAGGAATACTTCGGGTAACTCACATACCACCTAAACATCCTATACACTTAGTGGTTCCGACTCTCATCAGAAATGAAGGCAATGTATCCTTCACACCATCAAACATCATACATCAAACATTATACATCAATCTCATACATAAACATTATATCATTTCATAACTTTAACACTATGCAGTTTTATTACTTTCTAATAAGCATACACTGAACTTTTCTGGTAAGGAGAAAGTTAAGGTCTTAGTATAGCAGTCTAGACTTACACAATTGGTAGCTAACCCATTCATGCCAAATATTACATCAAAGTCTTGCATATTCAACCATACTAGATCTACTAACAGCTTCTTATCTCCTACCTTGATATCACATGCCTTAAATATCATATTTTTTTATCTCGTGCATAGGTGTACTTATATGCAACATGTAATCTAGTGACTCCAGATTTCTCATGAAACTTACATATAAATTGTGCTGACACAAACGAGTGTGTGCAACTTGGGTCACACAGTATATGTGCTTTATGGTTACAGACAAGGAGAGTACCTCGAATAACATCGAAGGATGTATCTACAGTCTCCTGGTCATGGGCGTACACTCAACCCTAAGAGACAGGCTTCTTGCCCTTGTTTGCGGCTGTGGCTCTCCTCTATGGAGCCTGAGTCGGTCTCTCTGTCTGTCTAAGTGCCTCATGAGGTTCCTGAGAACTCATAAGTGGACACTCTCTCATTGTGTGTCTTACTTCACCGCATCTGTAGCAAGTAAATGTACTTGCGCGGTAAGGTCCAGTGTGAATATTGCCACATATCCTACACCGTGGTACTCTTATCTCAGGTCCTCTAATCATCCCTGCGACACCAACCAGAGTCTTGGGCTTACCAGCCCCTATCTGAGGTCCTTTCACCCTCTATCTCTTAGGCTAACTCCTTCTCAAATCATGTCGAGAAGCAACTACTATTTTTCCCTTAACTCTGACTGATCTCCTGACCATGCTCTGTTTGAGTAACATCTAAACCCTTTTCTATCTCCTGGGCTCACCTCAGAGCATCTCTGAAATCTACGATATTCTGACCCAACAGCTTATCTCCGATCTCAGATCTCAGTCCCGCTAGAAATCTCTCTGTTTGGCATTCGAGATCTCTAACTGTCTCTGGATCGTATCTCATTAGGGTTGTAAATCTATTCTCATACTTGTCTACTATAGAACTTCCCTATTACAGATCCAAAAACTCTGCATGCATCTTCTTTCAACTGCAAGCGGTACATACTGCTCTCGAAATGAGACTAAGAAAGCATTCCATGTGATCTCTAAGGGATCCTCGGCTAATGTCGTATATGTCAATCGCCACCAGAACTTAGTTTGTCCGTTTATCATTTAACCCACCAAAGTCACTCTCTCCCTATCAGTACACTCCAAAAACTGGAAGATCGCCTCAATATCCACTATCCACTCCTTAGCCTTAACCGGGTCCTTAACCCCTGTGAACTCCGGAGGATGCATACTCAAGAAATCTCGTACCCTCTGAGTCTCTCTATCATCCCTATGCTAGGGAACTGCTGGCTGAGGGCTGGGCCTACTGGAGGAACTGGTGGGGGGGGAGGATTAGGTGTAAGAGTAACTGTCTCCGTACTAGGTGTACGTACCCCAAACTGATGGGTAAACATAGTGGTAAAGGTTGTAAGTCTTTCCTTTATATCTCGTACTGTCTCTTCGAGCATCCTTATTCTATCAGTAGGGTTCTTGGGTTGAGGGGGAGATGGTGGAGTGGGTTCAACTCGTCTTTGTGAACGGCTCCGTCTACCACACATGATTAGCGATCTACTATTTGCACATAATTCATAAATTAAGTCATCTACTATTTGCACATAATTCATAAATTAAGTCATACTTTGACAAGTAAGCTTACTTTATTACCAGACATGCATAGACACATTGGGATATAATACACTCTAATTACTAGACACGACAGTACTACACAATATTTGCTCTGATACAAAGCAAACTGTCACGCCCCGACAGCGCAAAAAATAGGGCTAATTTAAACTTTTTATCCATTAACTATGTTGTTTTCCTGTCCATGTCTAGATTTAAAACCTCTTTTATTTTAAAAATTTCGGCAGCATAACGGCTGCGTTATGACTTAACCCAACCTGCAGAGTTTGAAACACAGTTTATATTATTCAACCTACATCCTCAATACTTTTCATTCATATCTTAGAATCATATAACAACTAAATATATTCATTCATTTATACTGCGTAACTATGACTCTGTATACAATCATTTACATCTATTACATCCCAAAAGTTATATACAATAGTGTCCATGCATTACATCATGTCTGGAATATGAGTAAGACTGTACCTCAAGGTTATGAAAGTATCCGATGAAAGATCGGACTACCTTGTCAACGACCACAGTCTCGTATGTGCAGTACACTCGCTATAGATAATCTGGGAGATGGAGATGAGGGGTGAGTTTTTCAGACTCAGTAAGAGATACATTTAAAATAGCTTTAAATACTCAAAACATGGTAAAACTCATGGTTTTACAAATCAGCATAAACATGTACTAGAGTAGAGATGCTTACATTTCATAAAAGCAGTAAAAACATGCTTAAATAATAAGTTTACACATCATGCATCTTTGGTAAAAATCATATATAGTATGCATATCACATCTTGTAAACAAGTAAAAAGCATCTCAAAACTTAATCATGCATATTATAACATGCTTATCACTTTGAAAATGAAATCGCATTGTCATATGCACATTTCGTAAAACATACTCATGGCTACCTTTAAAATCTCATCATAAAAAATATGTGCTCAATAGCAAATCATAAAATAGGTAGCATGAAATGTACGAAAACGTATATATATCATTCCATCAATTCATCGTGTAGGGTTAGGCAATCGGCTCATATACTAGTCCCGAAGGACATCATACATCTGGTCCCGTAGGACGTTCATCATAGGTACATATGGCCATCGTACAGGGGAGCCGTAGGACTGGATCAGGGTCGTACACTGCCCTATCTCTCGTGCACCACTAAATGGGGACTATACGCATGAACTCACGTGCATCACCAAGTGTGGACTATGCAAACGTTTCTCATACCAAGTCAGAGCCTGCCCGTTCTCTTGCCGTCGGCTAGGTAGATCCTCGATCGTCTCCATACGAGATCGACCCCAGATCCTCTGACTATCGTCATATCATGCCTTTTTACCCCACAAAATCATTTTGGGCCTCTTACCCAATTTATCAAAATCATTTCGGGCCTCATAACCTTGTATTAAAATCGTTATGAGACTCTAACCCGTTTTTCATAGAAAACATGATTTTCATAAATCATTACGGGACTCTAGCCTGTGTAAATATGGAAAGCATAGTTATAATAGCTATTTCTTGGGACTCATACCCGTACTGTGAAAATATAGCTTAAAAGCTGTCTCGGGACTTTAACCCGTATCATGAAGACATGGTTTCGTAAAATATATAGGGACTTTAACCCGTAATCTCGCATGAAAATACTATGCTTTCGTTTCAGAAGTGAAAAATCACTTTTATAAACATGTATACTGTAAAATGTATCTCATATTTATATATATATAAATCATGCTGAAAACTCGAGAAATGGTTTTTGGCTTCGGTTTGAATACAGTTAGAAATCCATTTCATAAAATCTCATTCAATTCTCATACATAAACAGTTGGTAAGGACGTAGGAGTACTAACGCTAATCTAAATCATATCCCTTACCTCTTAGAGACTGATGTAGAGTACTTTCCTCGATGCTCGAATTTACCTCGTAAAATGTATCGATAGACCGAGCTGCTGTAAAACAAGTTCAACTGATCACATGTGAGATCTGAGAATTTCAGACATATTTCAATTATGTAATATGAACTTGAAGTATAATTTATTGAGCTAAGTGAATCGTGGGAATGATAATTGGAGATTTATAGGTTAAGTGTTTAAAATAAGAGTGAAGCTGTGAGGACAGATTGATCTGGGAGAAGGAGAGATCGATCTGGTGAGTTAAAAACGATAAGGAAGGAGGAATTTAAGGAGCAGATCGACCTCCAATGGAAGAGGAGCGATCTCCTTATGATTCTGTTTGAGAGAAGATCGATCTCATGAGGAAGAGATCGATCTCCAAATGTTTCTGTTTAGGAGAAGATCGATCTCCTCAAGGAGCAGATCGATCTCATAAAGCCATAAAGAGATCGATCTCATCCCTCGACAGATCGATCTCCTAGGCATAAATTACCCCAAATCATCCCCAAATTCAAATGCAGATCGATCTCATCAAGAGCCAGATCGATCTCCTACCCTCAGTCTATATAAGGAATCCATGATTTCTCCTACAATTTCACTTTCTCTCTCTTCCAACCCCCATTTTCACCGAGCCCTAGCTTTCTCACTCATCCAAAGCACCCATTTCCGTCCAAATCAGAAGTTGTGGCAAGAAGGAAAGTTGTTCTTCACCCAAGGGAGAACAACATACTTGGAAATCGAAAGACGGATCGAATCGAGGCAAGAGATAGGCTCTCCATAAGTTTTGGGTAATTTTTAAACTTCGATCCTTATATTTGAGATGATTTTGGTGATAATAGTTGTTGGCATTGTGTTGAAATAGCTGAAAAATGATTAGGGATTGATGAAATTACAATGTAGTTGGAGTGATGATGATATTTAACAACTTTGGCAAATTTAGGAATTTTGAGCTATAAATGTAGATTTAGACAATGTGGTGTATTAGCATAGATATTGTGGCATAGGAAATATAGAATGTTGAGGTGTTGGGAGCGAGATTGTGGTTTGTGATGGAGTTATGAGAATTGAGAAATTTGAGGAGTTATGAGCAATTATGCTCGATTTTGAGAATTGAGGTTGACGTGATAATGAGTATTGATGTTTTAACATCGTTTGGATAGCTCGGGAGTTCCAGAGTGGAATGCGAGGCTAGTCCGTGATACGGGAGAAACGATTGCACTATACGAGGTGCAAAGAGGTAAGGGAAAACTAAACCATTTGTGTATGTGTTTTGATGAATTGTTGTGGCATGAGCCATGATTTGAGAATACAAGCATGTTTGGTGTTGTGTTGTGATATAATTGCACACGGTTTTTATAGCCGGTTGGAGCCCATTAATTTATGAGTTTATAAGCTGAGTGTGAAATTGCTTTATAAACCTTTGAGTTTGCGTGAAAAGTAAATTGGGCTCTACGTTAAGGCGATATTGAGATTTGAGAAAATGTGTGCGTGTTTTGCCGGTTGGAACTCGGTTTTAATATGTTCTGTGTTGAGTACACAAATATTTTAAATGAGTTTTATGAGAGAAAACCATTATGAGTTCTACGTGAAGGCATAACTTTTTATAAGATAATGGCTATTGATTGAGACTTAGGCGTGTCATGTTGAATACACATCGGGCCTTGCTCTGGTAGAATGTAAGACCGATATAGTGGGACGCCTGGGAACCGACCCAGGGACCACAGGCCTTATTCTGGTAACATGTAAGTCCGATTATTCCTCCGCTTTGGTAGCGTTGGGAGGCCTTGCTCTGGTAGCATGTAAGTCCGATATTCCTCCGTTTTGGTAATGAGAGATGCCTCCGTTTTGGTAACGAGAGATGCCTCCGTTTTGCTAACGTGAGATGACCCCCGTTCTGATAACGCTGGGTGGCCTTGCTTTCGTAGCATGTAAGACCGAGAGAGTGGGCCGCCTGGGAACCGACCCAGGGACCACGTGATAGTGTTCATGAGGCGAGGCATTGCTCTGGTAGCATGTAAGGCCGGGCCTTGTTCTGGTAACATATAAGTCTAATATACCATGCATACAACCATATTGTCGACGTTCCCTCTATACGATGATGCCTGGGATGCGCACCCAGAGGAGATTACATATTTGATGTGCCATGACGAGTTTTAATTGAGTTTTATTGCCTATTCTCGTTTTACACATGAGTTGTGTTTTGTGACCTTGTCACGTGCTATTTACTGAGGTGATTTTTATCACGTATTTTGAGAACAGCCATTATCGCATATATTTACACATGCTTGTGAGTGCTCGATATTGAGCCTTTTTACCTTTATGTTTTCACATGATTTATGAGTTATGAGATGATGATGTTTTGAGAACTTTCATGCTACGATTTCAAATGAGCTTCATAAACAAATACATATTTGTGATTTGTGATATGGTTTATATAACTGAGTTCCCTTACCCCCCTTACTGAGCGATTTGGAAGCTCACCCTGTTTTCTCTCCCCCTCAGATCGCTTCAAGTGAAGTGAGTTCCCTACGGTGTACGGGTTAGAGGCTAGTGGAGGACTTGAGCTCCAGGCCGTATTTCGTGCATTGAGGTAGATATTTAATATTCATGTGCCCAGACTAGAGTTATATTTACAGACACTTATTGTACAATGATGTACGGGATGTATTAGGATTAATTAACTTGGAATTGAGTAATGTATATAATACAATATATACTATATTTGATGAGATCCTGAGGCATGATAATTGTGATGATGTATGACACTGCACAGGAATGCACCCTTAATTTTGAATTAATGAGTAAAAAGTTTTAAATTAGCCCTATTTTCCGCGCTTTCGGGGCGTCAGCAGAGCTTTCTTGGTATCAGAGCTTAGGGTGTTTAGTACTGTCAGTGTCGGTTAAGTGAAATAGAATACATCCCAAGTGTCTGTAATAGTCTGGTCATGAACTGAATTTGAGGATTGAGATTTCAATCGATTTTGATATGTACGCACAGGAGACGAGTTGAGATAGAGAATGAGTAAACGACGACGTCATTCGAGGAGGCTGGCAGAGTCCCCTCCTCCACCTGTCCCACAACCAGAGAGTCCTAACTCTCGATTTAATTGGATTGAGACCGATGTGAGGTAAGGTTTTGAGTAGATGGCAGCGTTATTCGCGCAACTCTTTGGAGTTAATGCCTCGGGTACTACTCCTACACCACCACGAGGACCTCCCATACCCCCAATGCCTCCCGTCACTCATCCTGATGACAGAAGTATGGTCCGACTGAAGGACTTTTTGAAAATGAATCCACCTGCATTTAGGGGAAAGAAGGATCCTATAGAGGCTGAGGAGTGGTCGACGGAGTTGAGAGTTATATTCGACTATCTGGGGTGCACCGATGCTGAGAGGGTCAGTATTAGTGCCTATATGTTGAAAGGCAGAGCTCGAGATTGGTGGGGTACTACCCAGGGTATTTTGATGTCCCACCAGGATGTGATTGGTTGGGAAGAGTTCCAGACAGCCTTTAGAGCCCAATATGTACCACGAGCTGCCCAGAGAAGGAGGCAAGCAGAGTTTTTGAGTTTAGTACAGGGTGACATGTCTGTATATGATTACGAGAGCTGATTTACCGCTTTGCTGAGATATGATCCAAAGACTTTCAAGAATGAAGAGCTTCGCACAGAGAGATTTGTGTATGGATTGAAGCCCATCATCAGATATCGATTGATTGGGTTGTGTATTACTGAGTTTGGAGATGCTCTGAGATGAGCACAAGAGATTGAGAGGGGAATTGAAATTGTACAGGCCCAGAATGAGTTTGGAGCAGTGATTAGGGACAAAGGCAAGAGGCCAGCGATATCTCAAGTAGATGTTCAGAGAGGTTCTTTCAGGAGAGGAAGGATTGAGGTACAGAAGGGCAGATTAGAGAGACCCAGAGCTTATCCTATTATCAAGGAGACCCCTCGATATGACAGGCCGAAAATAAGGGTTTGTAGAGACTGTGGCCAATCGCATGAGGGAAGTTGTATTGGGTCGATCCGTTGATGTTTTAGATGTGGTGACATGGGTCACAGAGTGAAGGACTGTCCCCAACCTCAGATACCACATGCTCCGGAGCCTACTAGACAGCAGCCTCAGAGAGTGAATCCCCAGAGACGGGCCACTGCTGTAGAGAAAGGGAAGAAACCTGTGGCATAGGGACGTGTGTTTGCCCTAGATAAGGAAACTTCGGACACTTCAGCAGAAACTATAAGAGGTACACTTTCTGCCTGTAATCATAAGGCTCATGTATTGATAGATCCAGGATCCACGTATTCATTTATTTCAGAGCATTTTGCATGTAGTTTAAATTTGAAGTTTGAACCTCTAGAGTATGTACTACATGTAAATACCCCTATGCGTGAATCCCAGAGAACTGAGTTAATCTGTAAAGGATGTGAAATAAAGGTGGGAGATAGAGTGATGTTAGCAGATCTAATCATGTTGAATATACATGGGTTTGATGTAATTCTGGGGATGGATTGATTGGCAACCAATCGAGTGAGTTTAGACTGCTACACTAAGATTATAACTTTCTCCCTACCTGAACCTTACAGTGTACGGTTGAGATATTGAGGAAATGAATATGTGGAATTCTAGTAAGTAATTTGAGAATTTTAATATTATTTTGGAGAATATTAAATATGATTGTTCATGTGAAGGTTATGAGACACTCATCTCAGACGATGAGCGAGAACATCCGAGGATTGAGGATATACCTGTGGTTTGTGAATTTCTGGATGTTTTCCCAGATGAGCTGTCAGGTTTACCACTAGAGAGAGAGCTGGAGTTTACCATTGATTTAGTACCAAATACTCAGCCGATCTCTAAACCTCCCTACAGGATGGCATTAGTGGAACTTGAGGAATTGAAGAAACAACTACAGGAGTTATTGGATCAAGGGTTCATTAGGCCCAGTGTTTCACCGTGGGGAGCATCAGTTTTATTTGTCAAGAAGAAGGATGATAGTCTCAGATTATGCGTAGACTACCGGCTGTTGAATAAAGCCATGGTGAAGAATAAATACCTACTGCCCAGGATTGATGATCTACTTGCTCAACTAAGAGGGGCCTCAATCTTTTCTAAGATTGATTTGAGATCGGGCTATCACCAATTGACGATCAAGGAATAAGATATTCCCAAGATGGCCTTCAGGACAAGGTATGGCCATTATGAATTTTTGGTGATGTCCTTTGGATTGGCGAACGCCCCTCCAGCATTTATGAGGTTGATGAACGAGGTGTTCAGAGACTATCTAGATAAATTTGTGGTAGTCTTTATTGATGATATCCTGGTATACTCTCGGTCGTATGAGGAGCATGCACAGCAGTTGTGGTTAGTACTTCAGATACTCCGAGATAAGCAATTATACGAAAAGCTTAGTAAGTGTGAGTTTTGGCTGAACCGGATAGCTTTCCTTGGTCATATAGTCTCAGGGGAAGGAGTATCAGTGGATCTAAGTAAAGTAGCAGCTGTGCTTAGTTGGGAGAGACCTAGGACTGTTACTGAGGTGCGAAGCTTCCTTGGTTTGGCAGGGTATTACAGAAGATTTGTGGAAGGATTTTCAAGGATTGTCGCTCCTTTGACTAAACTCACGCGTAAGGAGACTCCGTTCATATGGACTGATCATTGTGAGCTCAGTTTTCAGGAGTTAAAAAGGAGATTGACAGTGACACCTGTGTTAACTATTCCTGAGGGATCAGGAGGATTTTCGGTGTATAGTGATGCATCTCATCAAGGATTGGGGTGTATGCTTATGCAGCACGGAAGAGTGGTCGCATATGGATCGCGACAGTTGAAAGACCATGAGCGGAATTACCCCACGCATGATTTGGAGTTAGCCGCTGTGGTATTTGCTTTGAAGATCCGGCGACACTACTTATATGGGGAAATATTCCAAATCTTCACTGATCACAAGAGTTTAATATATCTCTTTGATCAGAAAGAGTTAAACATGAGACAAAGGAGATGGATGGAACTCCTTAAGGATTATGACTGCGAGATTCTATATCATCCGGGTAAAGCGAATGTAGTTGCTGATGCCCTGAGTAGGAAGAGTATGATATTTGCTATGATGATCAGGGAATGGGATTTGTTAGAGCAGTTCATCGAACTTCGGATCAGAGTTAAAGAGGTAGAGACTGGATTTTTGGCTAGCTTGTGGATAGAGCCCAGGATCATATATCAGATTAGAACTGGGCAGCGCAGTGATCAGAGGTTGATAGATATGGTTAGCCTAGCTGAACAGAGTTCGCAGTCGGATCTCATAGTCAGTGAGGATGGATTGTTGAGATTCAGAGGACGGATTTATGTACCGGACGATGATACCCTGAAGAGACAGATACTGAGAGAATCCCACTGCTCGTGATACACCATGCACCCAGGGAATACTAAGATGTACCGAGACTTGAGAAAGGTGTATTGGTGGAGTGGTATGAAGCGAGACGTGGCAGAGTATGTGGCAAGGTATTTAGTATGCCAGCAAGTGAAAGTTGAGTATCAAAAGCCTGGAGGACTACTACAGCCCTTACATGTACCTACATACAAATGGGAGCATGTCACTATAGACTTTATTATGGGTTTACCGAGGACCCGAAGAGGTCGTGACGCTATATGGGTTATAGTGGATAGACTGACCAAGACTGCCCACTTCCTTGCCATCAAGAGCACAGATACTGTGGATGCCTTAGCTGAGCTGTATGTCAGCGAGATAGGTAGATTACATGGGGCTCTAGTGAGTATTACTTCTGATAGAGATTCACGGTTTACTTCCAAATTTTGGACCCAGTTTCAGGAGTCCATGGGATCTCGATTGAGTTTTAGTACCGCCTATCATCCTCAGACAGATGGTCAGTCAGAGAGGACTATTCAGACCCTGGAGGATATGTTGAGGGCGTGTATGATGGATTTTAAGGGATCATTGGATGATCACCTGCCCCTAGCAGAGTTTGCGTACAATAACAACTATCATGCAAGTATTGGAATGGCACCCTTTGAGGCTCTATATGGTAGGAGGTGTAGATCCCCTGTAGCTTGGGAAGAAGTTGGTGACAGAAAGATAAATGCTCCCGAGCTTGTTGCGCAAGCTGTACAGAGTGTGAAACTCATATGTGAGAGGCTATGGCCTGCACAGAGTAGACAGAAAAGCTACGCGGATATGCGTAGATGGCCACTTGAGTTTGATGTTGGTGATGCAGTATTTTTGAAAGTATCACCGAGTAAGGGTATCGTGCGATTTGGGAAGAAAGGAAAATTGAGTCCTCGATACATATGACCATTTGGGATTCTTGAGAGAGTGGGAGAGGTAGCCTACAGATTGGCATTACCCCCACAGATGTCCAGAATACACGTCTTTCATGTGTCTATGTTGAGGAAGTACCACCTGGACCCTTCTCATGTTATAGAGTATGACGAGTTGGACATACAGGCGGATATGAGCTATACTGAGGAACCTGTCCGGATTCTCGATAGGAAGGAGAAGGTACTGAGAACCAAGAACATCCCATTAGTGAAAGTTTTGTGGAAACATCACTCAAGGGAAGAGGCAACGTGGGAACTAGAGAACCTCATGAAGGAGAAATACCCCCATCTCTTTAACTAGTTGAGTTGAATTTGGAGGACCAAATTCTTTTAAGGTGGGGAGGATGTGAGATCTGAGAATTTCAGACATATTTCAATTATGTAATATGAACTTGAAGTATAATTTATTGAGCTAAGTGAATTGTGGGAATGATAATTGGAGATTTATATGTTAAGTGTTTAAAATAAGTGTGAAGCTATGAGGACAGATCGATCTGGGAGAAGGAGAGATCTATCTGGTGAGTTAAAAATGACAAGGAAGGAGGAATTTAAGGAGCAGATCGATCTCAAATGGAAGAGGATCGATCTCCTTATGATTCTGTTTAAGAGAAGATCGATCTCATGAGGAAGAGATCGATCTCCAAATGTTTCTGTTTGGGAGAAGATCGATCTCCTCAAGGAGCAGATCGATCTCATAAAGCCATAAAGAGAACGATCTCACCCCTCGACAGATCGATCTCCTAGGCATAAATTGCCCCAAATCGTCCCCAAATTCAAATGCAGATCGATCTCATCAAGAGCCAGATCGATCTCCTACCCTCAGTCCATATAAGGAATCCCTGCTTTCTCCTGTAATTTCACTTTCTCTCTCTTCAAACCCCCATTTTCACCGAGCCCTAGCTTTCTCACTCATCCAAAGCACCCATTTCCGTCCAAATCAGAAGTTGTGGCAAGAAGGAAAGTTATTCCTCACCCAAGGGAGAACAACATACTTGGAAATTGAAAGACGGATCGAATCGAGGTAAGAGATAAGCTCTCCACAAGTTTTAGGTAATTTTTAAACTTCGATCCTTATATTTGAGATGATTTTGGTGATAATAGTTGTTGGCATTGTGTTAAAATAGCTGAAAAATGATTAGGGATTGATGAAATTACAATGTAGTTGGAGTGATGATGATATTTAGCAACTTTGGTAAATTTAGGAATTTTGAGCTATAAATGGAGATTTAGACAATGTGGTGTATTAGCATAGATATTGTGGAATAGGAAATATAGAATGTTGAGGTGTTGGGAGCGAGATTGTGGTTTGTGATGGAGTTATGAGAATTGAGAAATTTGAGGAGTTATGAGTAATTATGCTCAATTTTGAGAACTGAGGTTGATGTGATAATGAGTATTGATGTTTTAACATCGTTTGGATAGCTCGGGAGTTCCAGAGTGGAATGCAAGGCTAGTCCGTGATACGGGGGAAACGATTGCACTATACGAGGTGCAAAGAGGTAAGGGAATACTAAACCATTTGTGTATGTGTTTTGATGAATTGTTGTAGCATGAACCATGATTTGAGAATACAAGCATATTTAGTGTTGTGTTGTGATATAATTGCACACGGTTTTTATAGCCGATTGGAGCCCATTAATTTATGAGTTTATAAGCTGAGTGTGAAATTGCTTTATAAACCTTTGAGTTTGCGTGAAAAGTAAATTGGGCTCTACGTTAAGGCGATATTGAGATTTGAGAAATTGTGTGCATGTTTAGCCCGTTGGAACTCGGTTTTAATATGTTTTGTGTTGAGTACACAAATGTTTTGTGTTGAGTACACAAATGTTTTGTGTTGAGTACACAAATGTTTTAATTGAGTTTTATGAGAGAAAACCATTATGAGTTCTACGTGAAGGCATAACGTTTTATAAGATAATGGCTAATGATTGAGACTTAGGCGTGTCATGTTGAATACACATCGGGCCTTGCTCTGGTAGCATGTAAGACCGATATAGTGGGACGCCTGGGAACCAATCGAGGGACCACAGGCATTGTTCTGGTAACATGTAAGTCCGATTATTCCTCCGCTTTGGTAGCGTTGGGAGGCCTTGCTCTGGTAGCATGTAAGTCCGATATTCCTCCGTTTTGGTAACGAGAGATGCCTCCATTTTGGTAACGAGAGATGCCTCCGTTTTGCTAACGTGGGATGACCCCCGTTCTGGTAACACTGGGTGGCCTTGCTTGGTAGCATGTAAGACCGAGAGAGTGGGCCACCTGGGAACCGACCCAGGGACCACGTGATAGTGTGCATGAGGCGAGGCATTACTCTGGTAGCATGTAAGGCCGGGCCTTGTTCTGGTAACATATAAGTCCAATATACCATGCATACGACCATATTGTCGACGTTCCCTCTATACGAGGATGCCTGGGATGCGCACCCAGAGGAGATTACATATTTGATGTGCCATGACGAGCTTTAATTGAGTTTTATTGCCTAGTCTCGTTTTACACATGAGTTGTGTTTTGTGACCTTGTCACGTGCTATTTACTGAGGTGATTTTTATCACGTATTTTGAGAACAGCTATTATCTCATATATTTACACATGCTTGTGAGTGCTCGATATTGAGCCTTTTTACCTTTATGTTTTCACATGATTTATGAGTTATGAGATGATGATGTTTTGAGAACTTTCATGCTACGATTTCAAATGAGCTTCATAAACAAATACATATTTGTGATGTGTGATATGGTTTATATAACTGAGTTCCCTTACCCCCCTTACTGGAGCGATTTGGAAGGTCACCCTATTTTCTCTCCCCTCTAGATCGCTTCAAGTGAAGTGAGTTCCATGCGGCGTACGGGTTAGGGGCTAGTGAAGGACTTTAGCTCTAGGCCGTATTTTGTGCATTGAGGTAGATATTTAATATTCATGTGCCCAGACTAGAGTTATATTTACAGACACTTATTGTGCAATGATGTACGGGATGTATTAGGATTAATTAACTTGGAATTGAGTAATGTATATAATACAATATATACTATATTATGATGAGATCCTGAGGCGTGATAATTGTGATGATGTATGACACTGCACAGGAATGCACCCTTAATTGTGAATTAATGAGTAAAAAGTTTTAAATTAGCCCTATTTTTTGCGCTTCCGGGGCGTCACATCACATATGGCTTAAATTCATTTCAACATATCCAAATATGTGATTATATCGAAGCTTTGACCAAAAGTTGACTTTTTCGATTTTACTCTCTTTGCTCGGTTTTATCGGTTTAAACCTCGATTTAAGCTTACATAACATATTTGACACCTTTAAATTGATTTTCAATACCTCTATATGGTGTCTTACATTCCAGCAACTCATTCCACTTCATACAAGACCTTAAAGTATCGATTCTTGCATTATTTCGATAATTCACCTAGTTAAACACTAAACCGAACCTTTACAGTATAATTTTAACTGTAAATTCATTTTAATTACATCCATCTTCATCATTCCAGTTGCTAAATCATGCTGGCAGCAATTTAATTCAATCATATAATTCAATTCATCAACTTTCTTTCAACAAGAATTCATCAAAATTCACAAATTAACAACTTATCACATCATCATCACCATACTTCAACTTCTTCACTCCTTTGACCAAGTTTGACTTCGGTTTTAGGTCTCCAAATTGTCACTAAGCTATAATACAACATGTATAGAGCTTAGAAGTGTTCAGAATCATCCAAGAACCTCATCAAATTCATCCAAAAATTGAATTTTTGCTTACCTCGGAACAGGGTAGTTTTCTATCCTGTTCGTCTCTCTAACATTTAAGGGGGAAAATGACTTCAGTTAGGTCGAAATTTTTTATATGTGGTAGAGCGGAGGAAGACAAAGATTTCATATGAAGGGACCGTTGCCTGAAAATGGCCGGAAGGTGGTCGAAAAATTCACGCCACTCAGGAATAGGGGTAACATCTGCTGCAGAATGGGTAAGGGATAACTCTTGGGTTTTGCAACAGTTCGGGATGGTTCTAACCTTTTTATGAAGCTTATCCAGTTGACTTTCAATCTGAAAAATATCAGAGGCAAAGAAAATCGGGAAGGTCATCAAATGGGATTGTTTTCATTGGCTGAGAGTTTAGTAAGTGCAGGGGAAATGACTGTTCTGTTTTATAAAATTTACCAAAATTAATCCTGATCAGATTTCTTCAAAATTCCACTTCTCAATTGTTATAATATGTCTATAGTATGTCCCATAAAAATTTTTCGGGTCACTTGTTTAAGAAAAATTTCACGAACGAGCTCATTTTGTGCGATTTGGCCAATACCGAGCAAAATGAAAATAAGCTTTTGGTTAGCTTTAAAAATTTATTTGAACCCCTAAATATCCATATTTCTTCATGATTTTTATTTCCCATGTCAATTTCACCTTATAATAATTTTCTATGGCCTCGAAATAATTTTCACAAATTTCTAGAATTTTATACGCATTTATTTCCCTTAGTAGGTCCGTTTTCTCGATTTAATTTAAAACCCGAGTTTAACTAACTTTTGCATTTCCAATCACTTAGTTTTCCCTTCTACACATCATTCCATCCATGAACATGACATTTTAAAGAAATTCTCGGGTCTAGGACCTTACCTCAATTTACGTGCCATTGGGTCCCACGCTACAACCAAGTGCTTTAATCGTCTACGGGCCTGGAAAACGTTACATTGAGCTATAATTTACTTCTCATAAGCATCATAATATGGAAAAATATCGGGTTTCATAATGTATACGATATATATTATGGGGAATGTATTTGAATTAGATTTTATATAATCTTACATGTATAATAAAAGCAGTTACAGTCAGTAATAGTATATTGACATGTATGTATGATAATGGAAAATATGGTAAGCGAGGACTCTGACATCGAATCACAACCCAACCATTGATGAGAGGAAAGGTAAGTTAAAAATGCAAAAAAAAATTTGTAGTGATTTTGGATAAAGTCATGGATTGAGAATGGATCCTGACAAAATGATATCAGAGCCGAGGTTGGTCTGATGTGAGTCGGTGTTAGAAAATAGAAAAGTGTACATCCCCATAGTACTGCGCTGTGTTAGGATATAACTGTGTATACCAAATAGGAGACGGACAAATTAGTTATTATGAATGTAGGAACTTTGTCTATATGGCAAATACGCGTAGTGGTAGAAGTATGAGAGGTAGGGCTCGAGGCCGGGGAGATAGACCTGAGGGACGAGCTGCTACCGAACCATTTCCTACGCCTGAGACTCCAAGTGCTACTGAGGCACCCGAGTGTGTTGAGACGCGCTTTACGAGATTAGAGCGTAGTCTTGAGACGATTATCGAGATATTGTCATAGACGATGCCAGGTAGGCAGAGATAGGAGGTAGGAGCTGCGACAAGAGAGGCAGTTGCCCCTGATACACCTACGCAGACAGTTGTTGCACAGAGGACTGTAGATACTCCTATACCCTCACCAGTTTCGGGTGGTAGTGGACTAGGGTACGGATGTATCTACATCGGTTGCGAGAATTCCAGAAGTTTAGACCTCCATCTTTTAGTGGGGTCAAGGACCCTATAGCTGCTGAGGAGTGGATAGTGGAGATGGAGAAGCTTTATGGATTCTTCGAGTGTACGACCTTGGAGATGGTCGCATTTGCTGCGTTCCTACTGAAGGGAGCTACAGAGCATTGGTGGAAGTCTACCCGACCTATATTGAGAGCCCGACACATCAACATTAGTTGGGAGATATTTCGGGAGGCCTTTAGGAGGCAGTTTGTTCCCGATACCGCACAGCGAAAACTACAGGCAGAGTTTTTGGGGCTGAACCAGGGGAGTTTATCTGTAGACGAGTATAAGACTCGATTCCTATCCCTAGGGAGATATGACCCCGATACCATGTATAGTGAGGCCAGGAAGGTCTACAAGTTTATCGACGGGTTGAGACCAGTTATACGGTCCAGGTTGGTTCCATTAGACATAGCAACATATGAGGAAGCAGTGCGCAGTGCGCAACTGTGTGAGCAAGATTACGAGAGGAATGCTTTCAAGTTCGGGAAGTTTAGCCGTAGCCGAGATATACAGAAGAAGAGGCCGACTAGAGATTTCGATTATCGAGGTGGGAAGAAATTCTTCGACAAGAGATCACGGGTGGAGGAGGCACGAGAGAGATATGCTAGACCTCCTGCTTATTTGACTGTAGCCCCGGTAAAGGGTATTGTTATAGGGGGACAGAGACCTGCTGTTGATCAGTACAGAAGATGGGTAAACAACATGGAAGTAGATCATGTCCGCTGACTCGTATTGTGTGTTTCTGATGTGGGAAACAAGGGAATATGGCTAGAGATTACCCAAGGACATTTGTGACTGCACCACTGAGGGGCAGGGAGCCTGATAGAACTCCAGCTGGTACGTCTGCTCAGAGAGGTAGAGTGACGACAGAGGAGAAGGGGAAACAGGTGATGGGTTGAGGGTGAGTGCATGCTTTGGACCAGGGGACAGTTGATGCTTCATCGGATGTGATTCGAGGTAACATCCTGATTTATGATATTGAAGCATATGTTTTAATTGATCCTGGTGCCACACATTCTTTTGTATCGCCTTCATTTGCATGTAAATTAGTAAGACATGTAGAGCGTACACCATTATGTATGATGATGTTGATTAGTACGCCTATAAATAGTAGTCAAGTGGTAGAATATGTATTTAGTGACTGCAAGTTGAGAGTACGGGAGAAGGAGATGACAACCAATCTAATATTACTAAGTTTGAATGACTTCGATATAATATTAGGAATGGATTAGCTATCTGCAAACCATGCTGTTTTAGATTGTTATGCTAAGACAGCTATGTTTCCTAACCCTACTAGATATGTTGTAAAGTTTAATAAGAATAAATGAAAGGAGTAGTTATGATTATTACATGATTATTGATTAAGAAAACCTTCAACATATCAAGGTTTCATTATGAACGTGGTAGACATGGATAAGGCACATCCGGAGTTGTCAGATATTACTGTGGCCAGTGAGTACCCAGATGTTTTTTCGAATGAATTGCCAGGGTTACCACCAGAGAGATAGATAGAATTCTGTATAGATTTGGTGCTTGGTACGGAGCCTATTTCGAGACCACCATATCGCATGGCCTTGTTTGAGCTGGAGGAGCTCAAGAGACAGTTACAGGAGCTATTGGATAGGGGTTTTGTTTGATCGAGTGTTTCACCTTGGGGAGTACCGGTTTTGTTTGTTAGGAAAAAGGATGGGAGCCTCTGATTGTTTATAGATTACCGATTGTTGAATAAGGCCACCATCAAGAATAGATATCCCCTTCCACGCATTGACGAGTTGTTAGATCAGTTTCAGGGAGCACAGGTCTTTTCCAAGATCGACCTGAGGTCTAGGTATCATTAACTAAAAGTTCAGAGTGGAGATGTACCTAAGACAGCATTTCGTACCCGATAAGGCCATTATGAGTTCTTGGTCCTGCCATTCGGATTGACGAATGCTCTAGCTGCTTTCATGGCTTTGATGAACGATGTGTTCAAGCCATATTTAGACCAGTTTGTTATCGTCTTTATCGATGACATATTAGTCTATTCGAGATCTAAGAAGGAGCATGAAGAGCACCTCAGGATCGTGTTGCAGACTCTACAAGAGCATGAGTTATATGCTAAGCTCAGTAAGTGTGACTTTTGGTTGTCACAGATCTAATTTTTGGGACATGTTGTATCGAGAGATGGTGTATCAGTTGATCCATCTAAGATAAAGGCTGTAGTTCAGTGGGAACAATCGAGGACAGTCACCGAGATCAGGAGTTTTTTGGGTTTAGATGGATACTATCAGAGATTCGTTGAGGGATTTTCGAAGTTGGCTGCTCCATTGACACGTCTTACTCGAAAGAGTGTACCGTTCATATGGAACAAGGATTGTGAGAAGAGTTTTGAGGAGTTGAAGCATCGATTGACCACCGTTCCGATTCTCACTATCCCTACTAGCTCAGGAGGATTTACAGTGTATACCGATGCTTCGCATCAGGGACTGGGCTGTGTATTGATGCAGGATGGGAAGGTAGTTGCTTATGGATCCAGACAGCTGAATGATCATGAGAAGAACTATCTGACCCATGATTTGGAGCTAACAACGGTAGTGTTTGCATTGAAGGTATGACTCCACTACTTGTATGGCGAGAAGTTCTATATATTTACCGACCACAAGAGCCTCAATTATTTGTTCTCACAGAAAGAGCTGAACATAAGACAGAGAAGATAGCTAGAGCTTCTAAAGGACTACGATTATGAGATACTTTATCATCCGGGTAAGGCTAACGTTGTAGCCGATGCCTTTAGTAGGAAGAGCCTATGGATGGTATCGTATATGATGGTTAGGGAACATGATTTTCTAGAGCAGTTTGCTAGCCTCAGTTTGGGAGTCGTGCCTTCTGACATGGATACAGGCTATATGATAGCTAGTCTACGCTTGGAGCCAGATCTGTTGGATAGGAACTGAGTGGCTCAGCAGACTGATCCATTTTGTATGGATGTGAGTAGTCAGATGCAGAAGGGCACAGTGACTGACTTTGATATGAGTTCTGATGGACTACTGAGGTTTAGAGGCAGATTGTGTGTTCCCGAGGATCCAGGACTCAGGAGATTGATATTTGCGAAAGCTCATTCGTCGAGGTATACATTACATCCGGGGAGTAACAAAATGTATCAGAACCTCCGTAAGGTATACTGGTGGTCGGGTATGAAGAGAGATGTAGCAAACTTTGTGGTAAAGTGTCTCATATGTCAGCAGGTGAAGGTAGAGCATTAGAAACCTGCAGGGTTATTACAGCCTCTACCTATACCAACATGGAAATGATAGCATATCACCATGGATTTCGTGATGGGTTTACCGAGAACCCACAGGAATCACGATGCTATATGGGTGATCGTCGACAGACTGACGAGGTTAGCCCACTTCCTAGCTATGAGAGCGACCGATACTCTGAGTTCATTAGTAGAATTGTATGTACGCAAGGTAGTGAGGTTACATGGTGTACCAGTAAGCATAGTCTCTGATAGGGATTCTCGCTGCACTTCCCACTTTTGGGGACATTTTCAGGAAGCTATGGGAACCCAATCGAGTTTGAGCACCGCTTTCCATCCTCAGACAGATGGTCAATCAGAGTGGACTATACAGACTCTGGAGGATATGTTGAGAGCATGTGTGCTAGATTTTAGAGGCTCCTGGGATAACCACCTGCCACTAGTCGAGTTCGCCTACAACAACAGTTATCATTCGAGTATTGGGATGGCACCATATGAGGCTTTATATGCCTGTAGATGTCGTTCCCCTATTAGATGGGAAGAAGTGGGTGACCGTAAGATTTTTGCTCCTGACATGGTTACACAAACTTCTGAGGATGTCCACTTGAAAGTAGAGAGACTGAGGACGGCTCAGAGTAGACAGAAGAGTTACGCTGACAGGAGACGTAGGCCACTAGAGTTTGCAGTTGGTGAATCCGTGTTTTTGAGAGTTTCTCCTTCCAAGGGCATAGCGAGATTTGGGAAGAGAGGGAAACTAAATCCTCGCTATATTGGACCCTTTGAGATACTTGATTGAGTGGGAGATAAGGCTTATAGGTTTGCATTTCCACCAGACTTATCAGGTGTCCATAATGTCTTCCACATATCGATGCTTCGGAAGTATCACCTGGATCCGACACATGTGATTAGTTACGAGCCTTTGGAGCTCTGAGAGGACTTGTCATATGTAGAGAGACCGATTCGGATATTGGATAGGAAGGAGAAGGTGTTGAGATCGTAGACAATTGGGTTAGTGAAGATTCTTTGGCAGCATCATACTTCAAAGGAAGCTACTTGGGAGCTAGAGAGTCTGATGCGAGAGAAGTACCCTCACCTATTTGATGACTGACTTGGTTCTAATTTGGAGGACCAAATTTTTTGAGTGGGGGAGGATTGTCAGACCCATATTTTTATGTAGCTTGTACCTTATGATTCCTATGTGTATGAACACTATGTTATTATAGTTTAATCATAAGAAGAGTATTTACTAGACATAAAGTGTTAGTGAAATGATTTAAAACGCAAAAGCTACCAAAAAAAACCTAATGTGAGCTATAAGTGTCACAGGCTAAACCAAGTGGATCTAAATCATCTTGACTGAAAATAAGAACTAAAAATGAGAAATCATAGAGAGCTCATGAAGGAAAGTCAGCTTGATTTAGTCCCGAACATAGAAAACGAGAGTAAAAGCTAAAAAGGGTAAAATGGATCTTTTTGGCGAGATAAGGTGTTTCGGGTGAAATTATCCACCAGGAACGGTTGAAACATAAAGATGAGAGTATAAGACATAAGATATGACACTTTTAAAATTTGGAGAAAAACTCAACTTGGTCAATGGTTAAGGAAAAGGTCAACTATAGTTAAGAAAGTGGACTTTTACCATAGTTGACAAATCATGGTTAAAAATTAACCTAAGTGTGGAGAAAAAATTGAGGAAAAATATTCTTGGCCAGAATACAAGATAATCATCCCCAAAAGTAAGGAAAATTTATTCGGAAGGATTCTGAATTTAATTTAATGGATAAAAATGTAATGGGCCTAAGGTGAAGATTTTAAAGCCCACTAAGGTTTACTAAAAGTATATCAAAATTCTTAGGTCCCTTAGACCGAATTGTTGGACGAATTGATTGGCCAAATATTTAGACAATTAAAGGCCCGAGACATAGTAAAAATTTCAGCCCAAAAACCCATTAAGAAAGCCCACACCTAGAAGCCCAAATGGAAAGCCCATGAGATAAATATCTAACCATAGTTGAAGCTAACCATGACTCATAAGGTGACTCACTAGGTGACTCATGGCTAAGGCTTGGAAAGTCAAGCTTAATGGCTGGAAAGTAAAGCTTAATGGCTAAGTAAGTGGCTTATAAAATCAGCCACACCATTGTCATCTTCATCACACCAAATTCGGCTAGAAGAAGAAACCATTGAAACATATTATCGAAGCTTTCTCTCACTAGAAATCACCAGGAATTAGGCATATTTGGAACTTGCATCCCTCATGGAAGTTGTTCCAAATTGAAAGGAGAGTGACATATGTTGGAATTGGCTATCAAGGAGCCATAGAGTGCAAACCGAGAGCCTTCAAAGATTCAGCCAAAGGGTGAACACAACAATTGGTATATTTTCTAATTTTCAATTTCATATATGTTAATGTATGAATGATTTTAAGTATATTGATATATGTTTTAAGTATTGAAACATATTAAATCACTATGATTTTGGTTAGGCCGAGAGTGAGTAGTGGGATATTGAATTATGTCAATATGATTTTAAGGCATAAATGGATTAATGTACGTGTTAATGATAATGGTCTAATTAGAATTAATCAATTTGATTAATTAATACATGTAATTAGTTGGCAATCAAGGTGTTTGATAAAATGCCTAAATGAGCTATATGATGTTTAGGAATGTTGCCAACCAAGTGTTTATGAAAATGCTTAAGTGAATTGGCTAAGAAATAGGCATGGATGGCATGCCATGGTATAACCGATGGCATGGATAGCTCTCGGCCTTGGCATGTGGCCGCGAGGCCCAATGGGCCAAGCCCAAATATTTTAGACCCAATGTGATGTAATGGTTCTAGGACAAGCCCAATAAGAGTTGGTGGGCCCCACAAGCCCAATAGGCCCAACGAAAATGAATAGTAAAATAAAAATGGGCTTAAGGCATAGTTAGGCCCATTAAGGATTATTAAAGTCCATTAAGGGAAATGGACTGTATTTAATGTGAAATACAGTAGGAAAAGTGTAAATAACTTGATAAATGGTTATAGCAGCTCCAGAGAGTATTCAAGGAGCAAATCGGACTGCTGAAACGAGCAGCGCAGAGAAAGTGAAATTTCTCGAGTGATTGCAGGTAAGGGATTTTTTTGAGTAGTTAGATATACCTGCATGTATTTTCATCTGCTTTTACATTCACTTCAAAACTCTAAGGGTCGGAGAAAGTGAATAATAATTATTGCGACCCGATAGTGGCAAATTACAATTTTGCCCCTTATTAGTCAAAAAGTCAACTTTCGTGAAAAGTTGTAAAAAGTTGTAAAAAGCATGGAAACTACTATTTTGAGTGTTTAACTACTGTTTAACAGGAGAATAAATAGATGGGCTAATGATTTTAAGGTTGATGTGAATTAAACACACTTTATAGTGTTGATTTTGATGTTTTGTAAATCATCCCTTTTTAAGGAGCCATCTATCATATTTTGTGAGAATGAATTGTGTTGGAGCACAGCTCGCACTGGATTTCATATATTTTCCACATACATTAGTGCTGAATTTTGATTCGTACTAGATTTCCATGACATGCTTGATAGAGTACTAGAGTTATTACTCGTACTCAGTTTTATATGATATATGCATGACAGAGTGCTGGAGCGATTAGCTCGTACTCGATTCTTCATGATTTATACATGACATAATACTGGAGCTATTGCTCGTACTTGATTTGATGATATTGTGCATAGCATGGTACTGAAGCATTGCTCCTACTTGATTTAATACATGAACTATGCATTAACCTAGTTGCTGGAGGTTTACTCACACTAGAGTTGAGTTTGTGATGTGAAACAGTGTTTGAGCGGAGTGTCGATTGTAAGTCGCACTCAAAGGCGCGCACTGTATGTGATATATAATACATGTTACAAACCCATGCCCACATCCTTGTGTGACTAAGTGTCACATTATGTGAGACGATAGCCGCATGAAGGTATTAGAGATGTGGTATGATATTCCATGGTTTGAGGGCTAAGACCTATGGCAAGCACCCCGACTGTGATGTAGGGTCCACGGGAGTACTTTGTACCGTGCATGTGGCATGGGAGTACATTATACCATGTGTTGTTGTGGAGTTGAGGAGGATATAGCTGACGGTTGTGATGGACTGACCCCCCTCCCATTGCAGCAGTGATGTCCCGCACACCAAGATCTGTGTTACTTGGGATCACATGTCGGATATGATCATAGTCCAGGATACTATTTACATTTAACCATAGAGTCTCACATGATATATCACATTGATTGACTGATTTAAATTGCGGACAGACCTGAGGGATGGGTCGGACTCCGATTTTGTGATGTGAATGATTTAAATGCCATATTTATTGTGATTTAAATATACATGGCATGGTTTACATAAAGGCATGATTTATATAAAGATGCATTGTTTTGCACTACATGCCTACATTTGAGAAAGAAAGCATGATTTCTGTACATGGGATTTAATCTGTACAAGTATACATATATATATATTTAAAGACATGCTCTTAAAGTGAATTAAGGTAATAATGATTTCAAGGCATAGCATTATTTTAAGTAAATAGTGTAGATATCTACTTGCTTGCCTGATTTCCTTACTGAGCGCGTTGTATGCTCACCCCCCCTTTCTTTACATCTCTGTACAGAGCAAGAGTTATCGAGGGATAGTGTTCCTGAGTCCACTGCTAGTTCCTATCGATCGCCAGGTATGCAGACTTTTTACGATTATATATCTAAACATAGAAACAACACAGTGATGTATACGATATATATTATGGGGAATGTATTTGTATTATATTTTATATAATCTTAAATGTATAATAAAAGCAGTTATAGTCAGTAATAGTATATTGACATGTATGTATGATAATGGAAAATGTGGTAAGCGAGGACTCTGACATCGAATCACAGCCCAACCATTGATGAGAGGAAAGGTAAGTTAAAAATGCGAAAAACATTTGTAGTGATTTTAGATAAAGTCATGGATTGAGAATGGGTCCTGACATATGCACACTCATAAACGTAGATATAGTGCGAGCTATGCGCCATCACTATCTGTTTCCATATAAACTTGATAGTTGGCCATTTTTCCAAAGAAATTCCAATTAAGTATAAATAACACATACGTAGTGTTATCTTGTCAAATTTATGCAATTACTGGCCAATCTACCAATTTCCTTTGCTTAAAAACTAAGAAAATTCCTTAATTCAGAAAATTCCTTAAATCATGCATGTCTTGCTTTCACCATCCTTAGGTGAACTTCCCTCAAGAGGGGTAAAATAGGCTTTTCCTATTTCGAGTACTTAAAATCTTTAAACCATTTTTAGGACCTTTGTACAATATCAATGTATACATACATATTCAGTGTATACAAAAGCTATTTAAAGTACGCGTAGCTACCTCTAGCTACTCACACAATTCCCTTATCTTATTTTCTGTACAGTCTAACCTTTCCACTGATGACTCGTCACGCAGTCCGATTTGCTCCCAATCCAAATCAAATCTCTAGCGCTATGGATAAATATTCATCAGGTTAAATAAAATATATGTAATTGTATATCATATTTTCTGGGCTTAATTTTAAATCATTAGGCCCGTTTACCCATATTTGGCCCGATTACACTAATGGGCCTTAATCGGCCTTAAGCTCGTTTTTAACTTACTCTTCACATTATCATGCCTATTGGGCTCATTGGGTGTCACGACCCAATACTACCAAAAGCAGTACAAATTTTTCGCTTTTGAAAATCCTTCTTACCTCCTCGTGACAAATCTATCTGAACAAGTCGGACTGTGAATCAATATCGATATACCATTCTAACCATTAAGAAATCTCACACGTAAACATACATACTGATATCATTTATCATATAATAGAGTGGTCGATAAGTTTATACATCACATGATTCTATATTTACATCCCCAAATGTTCCTTTATATACAATACTGTGCTGTAAGCATACTAATACAAAATTCTGTACGTGGTGTATACCTGACAGTCGATGGGCAACATAGATATCAGCTATGTCGTCTACTCTCTACACCCACTATCTCTATGGTGGAAACATTGAAAGTGGGTGGAAAATGAAAGGGTGAGCTGCACATGCTCAATAAGGCAGTAATATAAACGGGTAGATAACTATATTATCTACATGCTGATAAGAAATCGGGATATATATGTGAGCATGCTGTAAAAACAATGATATGCCATATATATAATAGCATCTGTTCTAAAATAGGAAATCGACATATAAAACATGGAATGATTCTCATGTAAAAACATCTCATGCTCAAATGGATTAACACGTTTTAAAACACCCCATCTGGGTTAAATATGAAACACTCAAGGAATTAAATCCCTTTCAATTAAATAATTTATCTTAAAATTTTCGTTATAAAATTCACCTTCCTTACAGGGCTACAAGTCATGAAAGTTTAATAAAATCTCATCATGGGAACAATCAAAACTCAATTAAAATCATAAGAAAATCGGGGCCTGACCCCTCCCTCGGGTCTACCCTGGTCTATCAAGACCAAAAGTTATATCATGTGAGACATGTAAGCGACTATATCGGTAATATCTAGGACTATGGCCATAACCTCGTGATCCCTGGCACTCGGATCCTATTGTGTGAGGTGTCACACCTGAAACGGGAGGTAGGTCGGTCCTACCCGCCAGAACAGCATAATATCAGGATTGCGAGGGCAAGACTTGCTGTCTTGTGGGTAATGCCACTGCACTCCAATAATCCCCACGGTACAGCGTACTCCGCGTGACATACACGGTACAACGTACTCCGTGAACCCAAGCTCAATCAGGGGTGCTTGCAATAGGTCTTATCCACCCATGTCAAGTATGTCTCAGCATGCATGTGTGAGTATATCATCTCACTGTGACACACAGTCTACAAGAGGCTCTAACACGGCTATATGCATGTCATATAAATTCCTGTGCGAGCAAAGCTCTAGCACGGCTCCATGCATATTCATGATATCTGAAAACCTCGTGCGAACGAAGCTCTAGCATGATTTCATAGAAGTCAATAAAATCTACGTACGAGCAACGCTCCAGTACGACTTAAACTGATTATAAATTTAATTCAAATCCACGTACGAGCATTGCTCCAGTACGGATAGGTAGTAAAACTCAGTGAAAACCTCGTATGAGAAAAACTCCAGTACGATAGTCATGTGAAATAAATCTGTAAAATAGTGCGAGCAAGACTCCAGCACTCTGTGTATGAGTTAAAATATAAAATCCAGTGCGAGCAATGCTCAAGCATGATTACAACTCATATAACACTGATAGGTGGCTCAATTTTATTAAAACATGTTAAATAAAACTTATGCCTTTTAACTTAAAACATGAAAATAATAGCCAACCTATCCATAAATTGCTTAAATTAAAGCAATATCATCATGAAAACATTAAAATCATGAATTTCATGCAATTTCATAGCCTTACTACCCTTTTTGAAATTTTCCTGACTGGGGGTACAATAGTAATTTGTCACTATTTCCATATTTTTCCGCAAAAATTATTATTCTGTTTTCGAGTAGCCTAATGAATTTAACATAATGTAAATCCCCCGAAACTACGTACAGCTACCTCTAAGTGTTCATAAAATTCTCTTACCTGGAATCACGCACGAGCTTATCCTGACTCGGCCGTACCAGGTCTCTCAGTCCAATTCGCTCGTCTACGGAGCTGAGTACAACCACATATGGGTTCAGTTCAAATATATTGATCAGTATTTCACTCTTACTAATTGAATTTAAAGCTCTGGGCCCGTTTTACTCTATTGAGCCCGATTGCACTTTAATGGGCCTCGAACCCCTTTTTCAGCCCGTTTCCACTTTTAAAATCCCTTCTTCCGGTTTACTGGGCTCATTTGGTTTATCAATAATCATCGGGCTCCGTTCCAAACTCATTGGATAGCCCGGATACTATTTTCGATAATTACTTTGAAATTTTGAATAAAATTCATTTTATGCAAAATAAATCCGTAAATTCCTTAAAATAATCTTAACTCTGAAAATTTAATGACTCATATTATCGTAATTAAAATGTACTTACCCAATATGGTGTGTGGTATGAAAATCGAAGCTAAATCGACTCTTGTTCGGGCTCTATAGTGACACTGCACAATTATATAAATTCGGGTTATTTTCTAATAAAATAATATTAAATTGAATTCCCGAGATTTATCCCCAGGTCAATTCCGACTCTCGATCACTTACTTGAATTTCGAGTCGTCCCCAAGTACACTTTCTTCCCTTTTTTTCCTTTTTTTTTCCTTTTTCTTTTTCTTTTTCTTTTTCTTTTCTTTTTCTTTTCCTTTTTTTTTCTCCCTTTCCTGGCTACGGTGCCGTTTTAGCCCATTTGCCGTCGTCGGTGATTTCGACCATCTCGTCGGCAGCCAGCAGGCTCGAAAGGATCGTTTTTGCCAGGGGAAGGCTCTGGGGGTTTAAATCGATGCCGGGACATCGCCGTTGGCCGAAACCGACATGTTTCTTCCGCGAAACTTTCGTCCGTCGATTCGTCGAAAATATGGGACGTCGGCGCGAGTTACTGGTACCGTTGGGTTCGTCGGGCTTCACTCTATCGTCTTCGACCGTTAGCTTGGCTCATTGAATGCCGGTGACTCTTCAAGGGTGTCGGGTTCTATCGGGTTTGGCTGACGGTTTCGGTTTCCATTTCCAATGTTTCTCTCTCCCCAAAAATCTGATTTTCGTTTATTATTATTATTATTATTATTATTATTATTATTATTATTTTTATTCCTATTATTTATTAATTCATTTATTATTATTTTAATACATTAAAATATATTAAAATAATCAAATATCCTTAAAAATATCTTAAAAAATTATTAATTTATCCATTTAATCAATAAATGGATTTATCGGTCTATTTTCGTCTTTTTGGTATATTTTTCGATTATTTTTGGGACAATTTTTCGAATTAAAAATCCCGATTAATTTTGAATTAATTTCGATTAATTTTCATAAATTAATATCTAGATTAATCGGCCTCGAATTTAACTATTTTCCTCGGTAGTGATCTAGATTTCGAAAATTTCATATTTTAATGAAAATTACTTATCGAATTTATACCGAATTTTGGTCTTTTGACCATTTTACCCTTGCGCGTGTTCGAGACCGAATTGAATCGACTTTCTTTCATAAATCCACAATCTTTTCCCTATTTCCAATTCCTTATTTTCAGTCAACTCGATTAAATTATTTATACGAACTTGTTGGTTCCTTGTTTTCCCGATTTATCCTTATTCGATTTTACGTATGTTATTTCGTTTCATCCACATTTATCAAATCCGAATCAACCATCTTATGAATCCATTAACATATAATAATGTAATACAATATGGAAATCATAAGGAATATCATACAAAAATTACGGATCTCACAATCTCCCCCACTAAAAGAATTTGGTCCTCCAAATTAGAACCAAATCAATCGGTAAACAACTCCTGGTACTTGTCTTGTATCATGCTCTCTAGCTCCAAGGTAGCTTCCTTCGGAGTGTGATACTACCATTGAACCTTCACCAGGGAGATCGTCTTGGATCACAATACCTTCTCCTTCCTATCCATAATCTGAACCAGTCTCTCAACATATGTCATGTTGTCACTAAGCTCTAACGGCTCGTAGTGAATCACATGTGACGGATCCGGATGGTACTTTCGAAGCATAGAAACGTGGAAGACACTGTGTACACTTGCCAACTCTGGTGGAAATGCCAATCTATAGGCCTTATCTCATACTCGCTCCGGAATCTCAAAGGGTTCAATAAAATGAGGGCTCAGTTTACATTTCTTACCGAACCTCATGATACCCTTGGAATGAGAAACTCTCAAAAACATCGACTCACCCTCTATAAACTCTAGTGGTCTGCGTCTCCTATCAGCATAACTCTTCTGTCGACTCTGAGCTATCCGCAATCTATCGCATATCAACTTGACATCCTCAGTAGTCTGCTGAACCAAGTCAGGAGCAAATAACAGTCTGTCACCAATCTCTTCCCATCCAATAGGGGAACGACATCTGTGACCATACAGTGCCTCATACGGTGCCATCCTAATTCTTGAGTGATAACTGTTATTGTAGGTGAACTCGGCTAATGGCAAATGATCATCCCAAGAGCCTCCAAAATCTAACACACACACTCTCAACATATCCTCCAGAGTCTGTATAGTCCTCTCTGACTGACCATCTGTTTGAGAATGGAAAGTGGTGCTAAATCTCAACTAGGCTCCAATGCTTCTTGAAAGTGTTCCTAAAAATGGGAAGTGAAGCGGGCATCCCTATCAGAAACAATGCTCATTGGAATGCCATGTAGCCTAACAATCTCTCGAACATATAAGTTCACCAACGTACTTAAAGCATATATAGCTCTCATAGCTAATAAATGGGCGGACTTCGTCAGTCTATCCACAATCACCCAGATGGCATCGTGACCTCTGCGGGTCCTCGTTAATCCCATCACAAAATTCGATGGTGACATGCTCCCACTTCTATGTTAATATTGGTAGAGGCTGCAATAATCCTGCAGGCTTCTGATTCTCTACCTTTACCTGCTGAAAGACGAGACATCTCGCGACATACTCTACTATGTCTCTCTTCATCCCAGACCACTAGTAAACTCTCTCGAGATTCTGATACATCTTCGTACTCCACGGATGTACTGTATACCTCGCTGAGCGAGCCTTAGATAAAATCATCCTCCTGATCTCAAAATCCTCGGGAACACATATCCTACCAAGAAAACTCAGTAAACCATTTGTACTCAATACAAAATTTGCATCTGCACCTGCCTATACCTGACTCCTCAACTGAATACATCCCTGATCACTTTGCTGAGCCTGCCGGATACAATCAATCAACTCCGGCTCCAATCTCAGGCTCGCAATGATCGCAACTCTATCAATCTCAGGGGGTGCTATGTCCAAACTGAGGCTCGTGAACTGCTCTTACAGGTCATATTTCCGAACCATCATAAATGATACCAACCATAGGCTCTTCCTACTCAAAGCATCAGCAACTACATTAGCCTTACCCGAGTGGTATAATATCTCACAATCATAATCCTTCAGGAGCTCGAGCCATCTCCTCTATCTCATGTTCAGCTCCTTCTGTGAGAATAAATACTTCAAACTCTTATGGTCTATAAAAATCTGAAACTGCTCACCATATAAGTAATGGTGCCATATCTTCAGTGCAAACACAATGCCCGTCAACTCCAAACATGGGTCGGATAGTTCCTTTCGTGATCTTTCAGCTGTCTAGATCTATAGGCAACTACCTTCCCATCCCATATCAGTACACAGCCTAATCCCTGATGTGATGCATCTGTATATACCAAGAAACCTCTTGAGCTGGTAGGTATGGTGAGAATTGGAGCAGTGGTCAATCGATACTTCAGCTCCTAAAAACTCCTCTCACAGGCATCATCCCACACAAACTCAACATCCTTTCGTGTGAGACGTATCAACGGAGTAGATAATTTGGAGAAACCCTCTATAAATCTCCTGTATTATCCTGCCAAACCCAAAAAATTTGAATCTCTGTGACTGTCCTGGGCCGCTTCCACTGAACAACTACCTTTATCTTGGATGGGTCCACTGACACTCCATCCATCGATACTACATGGCCCAGAAAAGAAATCTGCTCTAACTAAAAGTCACACTTACTAAGTTTGGCATACCATTATCTCTCTTTGAGCGTCTGTAGAACTATCCTCAACTACTGCTCGTGATCCTCCCTAGATCTGGAGTAGACCAAAATATCATCGATAAACACAATCACAAACCGATCCAGGTATGACTTAAACACATCGTTTATCAAAGCCATGAATGCTCCGGGGGCATTAGTCAACTCGAATGGCATAACTAAAAACTCATAATGACCTTAACGGGTCCTAAATGCTGTCTTGGGCACATCCTCCCTCCGTATCCTTAGCTGATGAAACCCAGACCTCAGATCAATCTTAGAAAAAACCTGTACTCCCCGAAGCTAATCTAACAAATCGTCAATGCATGGAAGGAGATACTTATTCTTAATGGTAGCCTTATTCAACAATCTGTAATCCATGCACAATTGGAGGCTGCCATCCTTCTTCCTCACAAAAAAGACCAGAGCTCACCAAGGTGATACGCTCGATCTCATAAACCCCTTCTCAAGCAAATCCTATAATTGCTTCCTCAGCTCCTCCAACTCAATCGGAGCCATCTTATACAGTGGTTTGGAAATTGGTTCTGTACCGGGTACTAAATCTATCCTAAGCTCCATCTCTCTAGCTGGTGGTAATCCTAGTAAATCGTCTGAAAAGACATCAGGAAACTCCCTAACCACTGGAATATCTCTCAAATCTGATCGTACCTGGTCCATATCAACTACATATGCTATGAATCCTTCAAAATATAAATTATTAAGTCAACAAAATTTCATTGCTCCATTTAGAACAACCATTGATTCCATTACTTTTCAGGGAAAATTTACAACACATCTTTTGGGGGTATTAAACGTTAATGTATTAGAAAAGTAATCTAACACAACACGATTGGCAGCCAAACAATCCATTCCTAGTATAACATCGAAGTCTCTCATATACATCAAAATAAGGTCGACTGACATTTCTTTTTCCTTAACTTTCAACTTACAATCCCTGACTACATACTCTACTAACTAACTAGTGTTTATGGGGGTAAGTATTAACAATTTACTACTCAGAGGGGTAAGTGTTACATACTTAGATAATTTATATGCAAATGAATGTGATACAAATGAATGCGTGGCACCAGGATCAATCAAAACATATGTTTCTAAATTAAAGATCAGGATGGTACCTTTCACCACATGAAACGACTAATCTGTAGTATCCTGGTCCAAAGCATGAACTTGTCCTATACCCATCACGTGCTTCCCTTTCTCTTCGGCAGTAGCTCTCCTCCTTTGAGCAGGAACCTGAACTGGAGCTCTCTTAGGCTCTTTGCCCTTCTGTGGGGCAGTGTCCTATCTCTCTGGGCAATCTCTAACCACATGCTCTGGCCTCCCACAATGATAACATACTACAGTAGTAGTTATAGGCACTAGATAAGGTCTGGTACCATGAAATCTGCTATATTGCCTACATCGATCAGTAGTAGAGGGTGGTCCTCCAATGATAATACCTCTAGCTGGTGGTAAAGTCGGATGAACATGGGGTCTATTTGTCCTCTCCTAAACCTCCTCAATCTTTAACCTCTTATCCGAGAGTCGTACCCCTCTCCTAACAAATCTGTCTCTCCTGAGTCTCTTTCAGTCCCCATCTCAACTCTTACTAAACTTTCCTATCTCAGAGACGTTTCGCTCATAATCCTGCTCACACAGCTGAGCTTTATGTACTGCCTCCTCATAAGTCGAAACATCAAAGGGAACCAACTAAGATCTGATGGTTGGTCTCAGTCCATCTATAAACTTTTGGACCTTACGATCCTCACTGCCCATCGTCTTTAAATTGTATCTCTCCAAAGAGATGAATCGAGTCTCACACTCATCAATAGACTGGTTCCCCTGAACCAAACTCATAAACTCTATCCTCCACTTCCGTTGTGTAGTAGCGGGAACATACTGCCTCCTAAAGGCATCCAAAAATATATCCCATGTGATCTCAGCATGTCGAGCTCTCAAAAATGGCTCGGTAGATCTCCACCAATGCTTTGTCGCTCCCTGAAAAATAAATACGGTAAAAGTAACCCTCTCAATAGTAGTGCACCTGAAAAGCCTATATAGCTTCTCCATCTGATACACCCAATCCTCAGCTACTACTAGGTCCTTCCTGTGAGACCCCGTATATGTATAATGGTATATATGTACATAGAAATGTAAATAGAGTTGTACTATGAATTCAAAAGTGAAGTATATGTGTGTAAGTCCATAAGTTAATGTACGCACTTGTAATAAGAGTTGTAATTGTACATACAAGTTACATTATGTAAGAATGTAAAGAAATGGACTTAAACATGTGGATAATGTGAGTAGAATGGATTGATTAGTGTGGTAAAATGGAAGTAGAATTGCATAAGTTATGCACTTTCATTTGGTTTATATCGTATACTTATGGTTATACAAGGATTCCACAAAAGTTTTAATACGAATAAGGTATGTATGGATGTCATTGTGAAGCTTTAAAGATGAATGAATGAGAAAATGATCATGGTAGCAAATTAAGGATGTTTGAGTATGAGTTGCTATAGAAGAACTGCAGAAAATCTGGAAACTATGAAGGGCAGATCGATCTCAAGGGATGAGAGATCGATCTAGAAGAGCCAGAATTCTCTTATTTGGGCAATGAAATAGAGCAGATCAATCTCCAATGGAGCCAGATCGATCTCCTAAGCATTTTGTAATGAAAAGATCGATACTTAAGCACCAAATCGATCTCCTTAGCTCTCTGTTTGGGAGCAGATCGATCTCATGCTTTGACAGATCGATCTCATGCTTACAATGTCACGAAAAAGAGGGATTTAAGGGGACCAGATCGATCTCCTCTTGGAGCAGATCGATCTCCTCAAGCTATTTCTATAAAAGGAGTGTTGAAATTTTGAAAATTTCAGGAAAAACACCATTCTTCCATTTTCAACCCAAAAACCTAACTTTCTCTCTCTAAAATTAGCCATTTTCAGTCAGATTTGAAGAGAGACCATTAGAGGTAAAGTTGTTCCTATCAAAGAGAAGAACAACATAGTTGGAAGGCATTTTCCCATTATTGGTATTGAAGGAGTTAAGGGCATTGTCATTTGGAGCAAGAAGAGAAATCAAATTTGGTAAGATTCTAACACTCCAACTATGGTACATTGTCTATTTAATTGATTTTGGAGTTGTTTGGCATGAGTATGGATGGTTAGAAACTATCTAAAATGCATTGGAATGATTATGAACTAGAAAATGGATTGATCCTAGTGTGAGAAAGTGGAATGTATGGAGATTAATGAGAAATGGGATGTCTAGAGGTGACAATAGTGTTATGGATATGATTTTAAGATGTTGTTAGTGGATAAATTGTAAGATTTACCAAAAAGGGGTAAAATGTGGATTAAGGCATTGGTAAAATGCATAAGTGAATTATATTGAATAGTGAGGTCAAATATGGGTTAAAAACATTAACTCAAATGGTTTGAATGAATGAATCGCAGCTTCAGAGGATACGCCGGAGCGAGTTGAGCCAAGAGCGTGAGAAGCTAAGAGGAAAGGAGTCACACCAAGTAAATCAAGGAAAGGGAATTGTGTGAACTCTTAGAGATATCTGTGCGCAATTTGGGCGCATTAAATGCTTTGCTAGAATGCATGAGACATTAGAAAATGATGTTGGGTGATTGAAAGGTAAAAGTTGGGTGTTTGACAAAATGTGCATGAAAACAAAAGCATATTGCTTTGAAAATCATGTTTTATTGCTTGTTAGCAAATGATTGATAGGTTGGCTGACATTGAAATGATTTGTAAAAGAAATGAGTGTGTTTTGGTTTTGTTAACCATACTTTGCAAAGTTTTGAGCCACCTACATGATTTCGTGAGTATGAAAGCGTGCTAGAGTATGACTCACACGAGATTTGACGTGTTTTATACACATGAGTGTTGGAGGCACTAGTTTTCACATGGATTTCATATTTGTTTTGGTATTGTGCTTGGAGTTTGTCTCGCACTAGATGCCCACCTTGCATGTTACCGTGTTTGGAGCTTCGAGTAGACTGGGTGTCACATCGATTAAATAGGCTCACATGTGCATTGTTTTGACATGATTAATTAGCCGTGTTAAGAGCTTCGGGTAGACAAGAGGTCGTACCGATTAAATAGGCTCACACGTGCGTATGAGATGTGGCGTGATATGATGTGTTGATTAGGTCCACGGAGTATGTTGTACCGTGCATGTAGCATGGAGTACGTTGTATCATGTTAAGTTGTGATGTGCCGTCTTCGACCGAGATCTGTTGTGGACCGGAGGGTAGGATTTGACCCACCTCCTGTGTGGAAGGAGATAGTAGTGATATCCCGCACAGCTGATCTGTGTAGCCGGTATCATAGGTTATGTACATAGGCCTTGAGGTTATTACCTATTGTTGAACTGCCTATCTTACATGTCTATTGCTTTGAGAATAAATCCATGTTTGAAATGATTTGTGGGTCAGGAAAGTCTGAGGGTGGGCTGAGACCTGACCAATATTGGATTGATTTGTTAATGGTTTTTAAAGAGCACGGATGCATGATTTTTAATGCCATGCTTTATTGTGAAAATACATGATGTTTAATGCCATGCTTTATTGTGAAAATGCATGATGGTTAATGCCATGCTATTTGAGAAAATGCATGATGGGTAATGCCTTGCTTGTATTGTGAATTATACATGATGATTTATACCATGCTTTGAGTTGAAATGTGCACTGGATTTTAATAGCATGAATGCTTTACATACTATTAACACAATCATACACTCATGTTTTGAGATAAATGATGAATTAAATGCTTTTGAGCATGGCATCACGATCACGTAGATAGTGCAGTATCTACATGTTTGCATGATTGCTTTACTGAGCGTGTGGTTTACTCACCCCCCTTATTTTTCCCCTCTCTACAGAGTGTTGAGTATAGATTGAGCGTGACTGGAGGTGTTTCCCTTTTAGTAATCCACTGCATCCCATTGCTAAAGGTATACACAGTTGGATTATTTTGTATCTAAACTAGACAGTACAGTAGCATTTTGTACGTAACTATTGGGGATGTAAAACAATGTAAACACATGTAACAACTTTGATATATATACATTTATACAAGTGTTTACTGATAAATAATCTTCAAATTGAATTGGTATGGTGGAGTGAGTTAGACATCGACAGACAGCCCAGTTGTTGAGAGTGTGGTTGTTCACGATCAAGGAAGGATGATTAATAATTGATGCATGAAAATGTGAAAAATTTATACGTATTTTGGTAAGCTGAGGGTCGTGACAGAAGTTGGTATCAGAACCGAGTTGGTCTGACGTGAGTCATGTCTAAAATATTTAATAAGTTGGAAAATTACATCCCCATGTTACTGTGCTTGTTTAGATACAATTGTGTGTGTGTCGATGGGTTGACTAAGTAATTGGTTGTGAATGTAGGGAATTGAGTAAATATGCCTAATACCAGTCACGGTAGAGGGATGAGAGCGCAGTTTCGAGGCCGTAGAGGTAGGCCTGGGGGTCATGTTGAGCCGAAAACACATGAGGCTCAGGAGGATGTTGAGGTGGAGGCTAATGTTGAGCACGCTCCATAGGGTCTAGAGGAGAGGCCTGAGAGTACTAAGGCTCGCTTCGCGAGGATTGAGCGAAGCATTGAGATGATTGTGGAGTTGGTCACCCAATCTTTATCTGTAGTTGGCGGTAGACAGAGTCCCGCTACACAGGGTGATGCCGAGCAGGCGGCAGCTCCTGAGGCACGGGCAAGGGAAGCCCCAAGACCTCAGATGATAGATACCCCACCCACACAGGATGTGCCTACGCCGGATGCTACCCCAGGCAATAGAGGTTAGGGATATGGATGTGATTTGGATAGACTGCGGCAGTTCCAAAAGTTTAGACCACTATCTTTCAGTGGAGTAAAGGACCCTGTAGCGACGGAGGATTGGATCAATGAGATCGAGAAATTATATGGGTTCTTTGAGTGTACTACTACCGAGATGGTAGCGTTTGCCGCTTTTTTGCTGAAGGGGTCAGCAGAACATTGGTGGAAGTCCACCAGGCCTATTTTGAGAGCTCGGCATACTGAGATCAGCTGGGATGTATTTCTAGAGGCCTTTCGGAGACAGTACGTCCCAGATACCACACAACGAAAGCTAAAGATGGCATTTTTAGGACTGACCCAAGGGAGCAGGACTGTGGATGAGTATGAGACTGCTTTTATCTCCCTGGGAAGATATGATCCCAACACGATGAGTAATGAGGTCAAAAAAATCCAGAAGTTTATGGATGGATTGAGACCGACTATCAGGTCCAGATTGGTTCCTCTAGATATACTGACCTACGAGGAGGCAGTGCGCAGGGCGCAATTGTGTGAACAAGATGTTGATAGAATCGCCTCAGAGTTTGGAAAGGTTGGTAAGATGAGGGACAGAGATAAGAAAAGACCAATGATGGATAGAGGCTTCGGTTATCAAGGAAGCAAGAGATTCTCTAGAAAAAGGTCGAGGATTGATGAGATTAGGGAGAGGACAGTTAATACTCCCATGTATCCGGCTATTGCTCCAGCTAAGGGAATTGTGATTGGAGGACCACGGCCTACTACGGAACAGTGTGACAAGTGTGGTAGGTACCATGGAACTCGACCATGCTATGGATCTCTTGTAGTATGCTACAGATGTGGGAAGCCAGGGCACATAATTAGAGATTTCCCAGAGATGACAGAGAGAGCCCCACAGAAGGGCAAGGAGCCAGTGAGAGCTCCAGTTGGTACAGCTGCTCCGAGGAGGAAGGCTACAGCTGAGGAAAAGGGGAAGTAAGTAGTGGTGTGAGCAGATGATGAGTGCACACACTGGATCAGGACACTGCGGATCAGTCATCAGATGTGGTAAAAGGTACCATCCAAATCTTTGATTTAGAAGTTTATGTACTGTTTGATCCTGGTGCCACGCATTCCTTTATTTCACCATCCTTTACATGTAAATTATTGAAGCATGTAAAACCCACGCTGCTTGATAAGATGTTGTTGATATCTACCCCTATGAATGATAGTCAGTTGACTGAGCATGTATATAGAGATTGTAAGATGAGGATAGGAGGTAAAGAAACGGCAGCCGATTTAATTTTATTAAATAGGAGTGATTTTGATGTAATTCTAGGAATGGATTGGTTGGTTGCCAATCGTGTTGTTATGGATTGTCATGCAAAAACTTTGATGTTTCCAAAGATAGACAATCTTGTAGTAAATTTTGTGAAATGAGGCTAAAGAACATGATTTTTATAAGTGTGATGAGTACAATCTTGATACATGATGTATGAAAGATAAATTTGATTTCATCTTGTGTGTGAATGTGATGATTTATGATTACCAATGGTGGGAAGAATAATGTGAAGGATTCATCGCTTTTGTGACTGAGACGGATAAGGTACGTCCAAAATTAGGAGACATTCCAGTGTTTAAGGAATTTTCAGATATCTTTTCGGATGAGTTACCAGGGTTACCTCCAAATAGGGAGATGGAGTTTGGTATAGACTTGGCACCTGGTACAGAGACGATGTCTAAGCCATCGTATAGAATGGCTCAAGTTGAGTTGGAGGAGTTAAGGAAATAGTTACAGGAGTTGCTGGAGAAGGGGTTCATCATGCCGAGCGTCTCACCTTGGGGAGCACCAGTTCTGTTTGTAAGGAAGAAGGATAGAAGCCTTCGACTGTGTATAGATTACCGGTTGTTGAATAAGGCCACCATCAAGAATAAGTATCCCCTCCCACGCATCGATGATTTATTCGATCCGCTTAAGGGTGCACAGGTCTTTTCCAAGATAGATCTGAGATCAGGGTACCATCAGTTGAAGATACGAGGTGGAGATGTCCCCAAGAGAGCTTTTCGCACCCGGTATGGACATTATGAGTTTATGGTTATGCCATTCAGGTTGACGAATGCTCCCACAGCTTCTATGTCATTGATGAATGAGGTATTCCACCAGTATTTGGATCGATTTGTTATTGTGTTTATTGATGATATACTGGTGTACTCAAGGTCTAGAGAGGAGTATGAAAGGCATTTAAGGATAGTGCTACAAACCCTCTGATAGAAGAAGTTGTACGCTAAACTCAGCAAGTGCGACTTTTGGTTGGAACAAATCTCTTTTCTGGGTCACATAGTATCAAGAGATAGAGTGTCAGTGGATCCATCTAAGATTGAGGTCGTAGTTTAGTGGCAGAGACCCCGGACAGTGACAGATATTAGGAGTTTTTTGGGTTTGGCTGGGTATTACCAAAGGTTTGTAGAGGGATTTTTGAGATTAGCGGCTCCTTTGACACATCTCACGCGAAAGAATGTTGAATTTGTGTGGGATGATAAGTGTGAAGAAAGTTTTGAGGAGCTGAAAAGGAGATTAACCACAGCTCCGATCCTCACCATTCCTACCAGCTTAGGAGGTTTCTTGGTATATGCGGATGCTTCACATCTAGGACTGGGCTGTGTATTGATGCAGGATGGGAAGGTAGTAGCTTACGGATCAAGACAGTTAAAGGATCATAAGAGGAACTACTCAACCCATGACTTGGAGTTGGCAGCGGTGGTGTTTGTGCTGAAGATATGGCGCCACTACCTTTATGGTGAGAGAGTTCAGGTTTATACAGATCATAAGAGCCTTAAGTACCTGTTCTCACAGAAAGAGTTGAACATGAGACAGAGGAGATGGCTCGAGCTATTAAAGGATTATGATTGTGAAATCCTATACCACCCGAGCAAAGCAAATATGGTTGCTGATGCATTTAGTAGGAAGCATCTCAGGATGGTATCATTTATGATGATCAAGAAACATGATGTCACACCCCACTTTTGGGAACCCTTCTATCCATACATTCTCTACTACGGTTGGGCTGTGAGAAGATGCAATTACTAAAATTTCATTCATTTACAGCGGAAGATTTAAATCTTAATTCACACTCCCAGGTGTGTGTGTAGATATACAAAATCAATTGTACAAATAACATGTGCTTACGTATCATCCCCATAATACTGTTTACAATTCCAAGATATAACTGTGCGATACGATAAATTAGATACAAAATACTCGTTTATACAAATCTTATACCTTTACGGAATTGCGGGAGCTGTTCAACACAAAAGACCTAGAGACCACCGCTCTCTTACTTCTCAGTACCTGGAGCAAACCACAGCTCAGTAAGGAAATGTATGCTAGCAGGTAGATATCGTACTACCTACATAGCCCATGTATGCATAAACCAAAACCATGTTTTCGTTATAAATGGAAATATCATACGAAAAATGCATTTAAACATATATTTCTCAACAGCATTTTCGTGTAAATCAATTATCAAGCTTCCATTTAAAACATGCTCATAAATAGTGCCCTCACGACACAAATGTGAAATCAAAGACTTATCAAAAACACAAAATCTCTTTCTTCCTTTAATTCACTTTTTCTGCAAATCTCTTCCTTTTCTGAGATTATCTCTGTTTCTCGAATCTCTGAGACAGGCATGGAATTTTCAGCAATCAAATATCCACGACATATGGCCATAGTCAGTGATCCCGAGCCTCACTGATCAGGTGTGCACAGGGCATCACTTCGCCTAAAGGGGAATGGGTCAGTCCTGCCCTCCGGCTCATCTCGATCAACCACATCTCCTCATATACTCACGGTAAGAATACGCCGTGTGTCATCTACGCGATACTCGTACTCACGTGCACCCAGCACAGTACATAGTATACCAACGGATAACTACACTGTTCTACGTATGACCGTGGACCCAAGTCCATGCTCCAACTCCGATGGACTTTTCATCCTAAACCATGTCTCATATACCAGGGGAACAAGCAGCGTGACACACAGTCAACGCAAAGCTCCAGCGTGGTACGATCTATCGTTAAGGCCCAGCCCGTTCAAATGACCGTCGGCTGGTATCCCCTTGGGTCCCAGACCCCCAGGTTTACCTCAACTCAACAAAACAGGTGCGAGCAAAGTTCCCGCACTTTCTCAAAACCCTCGCGCGAGTTAAAACTCCCGCACGGTACATCAAGGCATTAAAACGGGTGTGAGCTAGCGCTTTAACAGTGATAGATGGCTATTTTCCCTTTTTAAAACTCAAAACATGTTTCTTCATACAGCATGCCTCTTCATGCTAAAACATGTAAAATTAGCCAACCTATCATCAACATTTCTCAATCATCAAGATCAATGTAAATTAGAGAAAAACATTGAAAACATGCATATCATGCTATTTCCTTACCCTATCCCATTTCTCAATACATATAGACATCATAGTACTTTTCATGCTTCCATATCATTTCATAGAATTTTAATATCGTACTAGTTCTAGCAATATATCTACGAAATTGCTGTAAAATACGCACGAACATCTCTATAGCTAACGCACAGTCCCTTACCTCACTTTATTTGTGTGCAACAATCCTCCTCTACGCTTCTCGCATTCTCATCTCGACTTGCTCAGGCGTATCATCCGAAACTGAAATTCATCCATCAAACACTCGAGTTAACGTTTCTAACTCTTGTTCAACTAAGCGTTTATCCAATGCCTTAAATATACATTTTACCCCTTGTGGTAAATCTCACAATTTTATCCCAATCTCTACATGCCCAAACCATGCCCACAACATAATCATCCTCTCAAGATATCTCATTCATCATTAATACTTCTACATTCCACTTTCTCACACTAGACCATTTCTAAGTTATATTCATTTCATGCCATCCTAGGTGGTTCTACCCACAAGGTGCACACCCAATTAACTTCATAATCATTAACTAGACCAATGTACTTGGATTTGTGCACTAGAACTTACCTCATTGGATTTTCTCTTTGCTCCAATTAGAAATGCCCTTGTTGCTTAAATCCAACAAATGGAGAAAATGCCTCACAACTATGTTGTTCTTCTCTTTGATGTGAACAACTTTGTCTCTAATAGCTTTTCCTCAAATCTTACTGAAAATAGCTGGATTTAGGAGTGAGAAAGCTAGGTTTTTGAGTTGAAGTGGAAAGAAATGGTTTATCCCGAAAATCTGCAGATCCAACTGCTCCTATTTATAGTTTTGACTTGATGAGATCGATCTTCCTTGGGTGGAGATCGATCTGGTCCTCTAAAAATCCCTCTTTTCTAAGACATTTTAAAGGCAGGAGATCGATCTGTCGAGGCTTGAGATCGATCTGCTGTTGAACAGAAGCTTAAGGAGATCGATCTGGTCTTAGGGGAGATCGATCTGCTGTCGAACAGAAGCTTAAGGAGATCGATCTGGTCTTAGGGGAGATCGATCTACTTCCAACCCGAGAGCTAAGGAGATCGATCTGATCCCTTTGGAGATCGATCTGTTCCCTTACATTACTCACATAAGAGCATTCTGGCTCTCCCAGATCGATCTCTCATCCTATGAGATCGATCTGGCATCCATATTTCCAGATTTTCTGCAGTTTATCTGCAACAACTCTCTTCAAAACTTCCTCAATTTACCTCTATAGTCCTTTCCTCATTCATCGCTCCTTGAGACTTAAAAATGTCATCCAATCACACTTAATATGTTTTAAAACTTGTGGGAAATCTTTGTACAACCAAATTTTCACGATATTTCTCGAATGGAAGTATACAACTTATAAAAATCTTTCCTTCCATTTTACTACACTACTCATATACCATTTCAATCACATTCTTCTCGTGTTTAAGTTCATTTCTTCCTACTCATTCATAATGCAACTTGTACGTATAATCACGATTCTTATTACAAGTGCGTACATAATCTTATGAACTTACAGTGCATATACTTCACATTACAGATGTATCATTATACTTATGATTTTATTTACACTCCCGTGTTCCTATATACAGCTATACATATACGGGGTCTCACATTCTCCCCCACTTAGAGAATTTGGTCCTCCAAATTTGAACCAATTCAATCTGTGAATAACTCGGGATACTTTTCCCGTATCAAACTTTCCAGTTCCCATGTGGCCTCTTCCACAGTGTGATGTTGCCATAAAACCTTAACCAATGAAATCGTCTTGTTCCGCAACACCTTCTCTTTTCTGTCCAACACCCTGATCGGTCTCTCGACATACGACATGTCCTCCTTGAGTTCCAACGGCTCATAGCTAATTACATGTGTCGAATCCGGGTAGTACTTCCGAAGCATAGAAACGTGGAAGACATTGTGGACTTCTGCTAGCTCAGGTGGCAAGGCTAGCCTATATGCTCCATCTCCCACTCTATCCAAAATCTCGAAGGGACCAATGTAACGAGGACTTAATTTTCCTTTCTTCCCAAACCTCGTTATTCCCTTAGAAGGAGATACTTTCAAAAATACAGACTCGCCAACATCAAACTCAAGTGGTCTCCGTCTCCTGTCAGCGTAGCTCTTTTGTCGACTTTGAGCCGTTCGCAGCCTCTCGCATATTATCTGAACATTCTCGGAGGCTTGCTTAACCAAATCGGGAGCGAGCAACTGTCTGCCACCAACTTCTTCCCAACCAATGGGCGATCGGCATCTACGACCGTATAGTGCCTCATAAGGGGCCATACCAATACTTGAGTGATGACTATTATTGTAGGCAAACTCAATCAAGGGTAAGTGATCGTCCCATGAGCCTCTAAAATCCAGCACACACGCTCTCAACATATCCTCCAGGGTCTGTATAGTCCTCTCTGACTGACCATCTGTTTGAGGATGAAAAGCGATGCTAAAACTCAATTGGGTCCCCATCGCTTCCTAAAAATGTCCCCAAAAGTAGGAAGTGAAGCGGGCATCCCGATCAGAAACAACACTCACTGGGACTCCATGCAATCTCATTATTTCTCGCACATACAGGTTCGCCAGTGCACTCAATGTATCTATAGATCTCATGGCTAAGAAATGGGCCAATTTCGTTAACCGATCTACTATCACCCATATCGCATCATGGTTCTTACGGGTTCTCGGTAACCCCATCACAAAATCCATGGTGACATGCTCCCACTTCCATGCTGGTATCGGTAGAGGTTGTAATAATCCTCCTGGTTTTTGATGTTTGACTTTTACTTGCTGACAAATGAGACATCTAGCGACATACTCAGCTATGTCTCTCTTTATCCCAGACCACCAATATACTTTTCGAAGATTTTGATACATCTTACTACTCCCCAGGTGTATCGTATATCTTGACGAGTGAGCCTCTGATAAGATCAGCTTCCTCAGCTCTAAATCCTTAGGAACACATATTCTATCTCCAAACCTTAGTATTCCATCTGAACTCTATATAAAATCGGTACCCTTCCCTTTCCGAATTTGGCTAATCATGTCAATACACCATTGATCAATTTGCTGAGCTTGTCGGATTTTCTTAATCAACTCCGGTTCTAATCTCAAGCTAGCAGTAATCCCATAGTTGTCAATCTCAGGTAGGGTCATATCCAGACTAAGGTTTGTGAATTGTTCCAACAACTCATGCTCTCTAACCATCATATGTGATACCAACCCGAGACTCTTTCGACTCAATGCGTCGACAACCACATTTGCCTTCCCTGGGTGGTATAAGATCTCACAATCATAGTCCTTGAGGAGTTCCAACCACCTCCTCTGTCTCATGTTTAACTCTTTCTATGAGAGTAGATATTTCAGACTCTTATGATCTGTAAAGATCTGAAATCTCTCACCATATAAGTAGTGGCGCCATATCTTCAACGCAAACACTACGGCCGCTAACTCCAAATCGTGAGTGGGGTAGTTCCTCTCATGATCTTTCAGCTGTCTAGATCCATAAGCTACCACCCTTCCATCTTGCATCAAAACACAGCCTAGTCCTTGATGCGAAGCATCTGTATACACCGAGTAATTCCCTGAACTGTTAGGGATGATAAGAACTGGCGCGGTGGTTAATCTGAGCTTAAGTTCCTGAAAACTTCTCTCATAAGCTTCATCCCATGAAAACTCCACACTCTTCCTTGTAAGACCTGTCAATGGAGCAGCTAATCTAGAGAAACCCTCTAAGAATCTCTTGTAGTAACCAGCCAAACCCAGAAAGCTTCTGATCTCTGTGACTGTCCTAGGTTGTTCCCACTGAACAACGGCCTCAATCTTGGACGGATCTACTGACACCCCATCCTTCGATATAACATGGCCTAGAAAAGAAATCTGTTCTAGCCAAAAGTCACATTTGTTAAGCTTGGCATATAACCTTCTCTCTCGGAGGGTCTGTAAAATAATCCTTAAATGTTGCTCATGCTCTTCTCCGGACCTTGAATACACCAATATATCATCAATGAAAACAATTACAAACTGGTCCAGGTATGGCTTGAATACTTCGTTCATTATAGCCATAAAAGCTATCGGCGCATTGGTCAACCCAAAAGGCATCACTAAGAATTCGTAACGGCCATAGCGGGTACGAAATGCTGTCTTGGGCACATCCTCCTTTCGAATCTTCAATTGATGATACCCAGACCTCAAATCTATCTTAGAAAAGATTTGTGCTCCCCGAAGCTGATCCAATAAATCGTCAATGCGTGGCAAGGGGTACTTACTCTTGATAGTAGCCTTGTTCAACATCCGGTAGTCGATGCACAACCTAAAGCTCCCATCTCTCTTCTTCACAAATAATACCGGGGTTCCCCATGGTGAGACGCTCGATCTTATGAACCCCTTCTCTAACAACTCTTGCAGCTGTTTCCTTAATTCCTCTAACTCAACTGGAGCCATCCTATATGGTGACTTGGATATTGGTTCGGTTCCAGGCGTCAAGTCTATACCGAATTCTGTTTCTCTATCAGGTGGCAATCCTGGTAGATCGTCTGGAAAGACATCAGGGAACTCTCTGACCACTGGGATGTCCTCCATATCCGGATGTACTTTGTTCAAATCCACCACATAAGTAACAAAACCTTCAAAACAACACTCCAGTCATTTATACCAAAGTACTTTACTTAACACAAAATTTAAGATTTCATTTCCTCTCTTAAAATCTTACAACACATTCTTCAGGTAGAGAAAACTTAATGGACTTAGAACGACAGTCTATGACAGCATGATTGGTGGCTAACCAATCCATTCCCAAAATTACATCAATGTCATACATATTCAACAAAATCAAGTTGGCAGTCATGCACTTATCTCCTACCCTCACTTTACAATCTTTATACACTTGCTTAACTAATTGGCTAACTCTCATCGGAGTACTTATTAGTAAAGTCCTACTCAATTATGTGGGTTCTACAAACCCTTTTAACTTAGATGCACATGCAAGTGATATGAAGGAATGCGTAGCACCAGAATCAAACAAAGCTATAACCTCCAGATTGAAAATCAAGATCGTACCTTTTATCACTTCAAAAGAGGTATCAGCCGATGCCTGGTCTATCGCATATACCCTGCCTTGACCCACAACTTGTTTTCCTTTTTCTTCAGTCGAGGCTTTCTTTCTTGCAGGAGGTGCAACTGTAGGAACCCTCTCTGGCTCCTTACCCCTCTGTGGAATTGCCTCAACTATCTCCAGGCACTCTCTGGCATAATGTCCAAATTTACCACACCTGAAGCATCGGGTACCCTGAAGATGACATGGCCTACCACCATGGTATCGACTGTATAGTCTACACTGATCTGTAGTCGGTCGGGGTCCACCAATCACTATACCCCTGGCTGGTGTCTAAGTCGGAGGCATAAAAGGTCTAGCAACCTTTTTTTGGAACTCATCTACCTCTCTCCGACGCTTACTCATGAATTTTTGACCAAATTTGGCACTCTTGCCATCTCCCAGCTTCCTCGGACCCTTGTCTTTACCCCAACTAAACTCAGAAGTCTGCAAGTCATAATCTTGCTCACATCACTAGGCCCGTCGTACAGCCTCTCTATATGTAGCGACATCAAATGGGGCCAACTTCGCTCGGATTGAAGGCCTCAGTCCATCTACAAATCTACGGACTCTGATAGCTTCACTCCTGATCAAGTCCGGATCATATCAACCCAGTGAAGTGAATCGTGACTCGTACTCATCAACTGTTCGATTCCCTTGAGTCAGATTCAGAAATTCCATCTGTAGCCTACGTCGAGCAGTATCTGGGATGTATTGCTCTCTGAAAACACCCAAGAACATATCCCAAGTGATAGTCATACCTTGAGCTCTCAACATCGGCCTGGTGGACTTCCACCAGTGCTCTGCTTCGCCTCTCAATACAAAGGTCGCAAGCGCTACTCTCTCCGTAGCTGAACATCTACAGAAGTCGAATAACTTCTCCATCTGACTGATCCAGTCCTCAGTCACTGTCGGATCCTTTACCCCGCTAAATGAAGGAGGCTTAAAGTCCATAAAATGCCTCAATCTCTCCATATCACAGTCATATCCATACCCAAAATCATCATCATACTGCTGTGGGGCAACTAGAGGAGGTACGGGTCGAATATGAGGTTCCCGTGGCCTAACCGGTTCAGCTTGCGCAGGTGCAACATTCTCAGGTTCAGGTGCAGCTGTTGGGGGATTCGGTGCAGCCTGTCCCGCTGTACCAGGTGTACCTTTAAACCTAGCCATGATCTGACCCATCATGGTCATCATTGTGCCCATGTCTTCCTCCAATCGAGTTATAGAAGCCTCTATCTGTTCCTGGGGCTCATGACTAGAGGATGATCTACTGTGCCTCTCAGTCCTGTCATTTCGCCCTAGAGCTCTCGAGCTCTCTCCCCTCTTGCGGTGTCTCTCAGGCATAACTCACTAGCTTGATAACTTTCCTGCATTATAACAAACATTTAATTCACTACCAGCTCCGTACACACATTTATATCTAAATATCGCACAGTAACTTAGGGATGTATGTTTTCTTAGTCCTAAACATCAACTCACATCAGACCAACCATGCTCTGATACCAAATCTGTCACACCCCACTTCTGGGAATCATTCTATCCATACATTCTCTACTACGGTGGGCTGTGAGAAGACGCAATTACTAAAATTTCATTCATTTACAGCGAAAGATTTAAATCTTAATTCACACTCCCATGTGTGTGTGTAGATATACAAAATCAATTGTACAAATACCATGTGCTTCCGTATCATCCCCATAATACTGTTTACAATTCCAAGATATAACTGTGCGATACGATAAATTAGATATAAAATACTCGTGTATACAAATCTTATACCTTTACGGAATTACGGGAGCTATTCAACACAAAAGACCTAGAGACCACCGCTCTCTTACTTCTCAGTACCTGGAGGGGGAAAATAGTGGGATGAGCAAACCACAGCTCAGTAAGGAAATGTATACTAGCAGGTAGATATCGTACTACCTACATAGCCCATGCATGCATAAACCAAAACCATGTTTTCGTTATAAATGGAAATATCATACGAAAAATGCATTTAAACATATATTTCTCAATAGCATTTTCGTGTAAATCAATTATCAAGCTTCCATTTAAAACATGCTCATAAATAGTGCCCTCACGACACAAATGTGAAATCAGAGACTTATCAAAAACACAAAATCTCTTTCTTCCCTTAATTCACTTTTTCTGCAAATCTCTTCCTTTTCTGAGATTATCTCTGTTTCTCGAATCTCTGAGACAGGCATGGAATTTTCGGCAATCAAATATCCACAACATATGGCCATAGTCAGCGATCCCGAGCCTCACTGATCAGGTGTGCACAGGGCATCACTTCGCCTGAAGGGGAATGGGTCAGTCCTGCCCTCCGGCTCATCTCGATCAACCACATCTCCTCATATACTCACGGTAAGAATACGCCGTGTGTCATCTACGCGATTCTCGTACTCACGTGCACCCAGCACGGTACATAGTATACCAACGGATAACTACACTGTTCTGCGTACGACCATGGACCCAAGTCCATGCTCCAACTCCGATGGACTTTTTATCCTAAACCATGTCTCATATACCAGGCGAACAAGCAGCGTGACACACAGTCAACGTAAAGCTCCAGCGCGGTATGATCTATCGTTAAGGCCCAGCCCGTTCAAATGGTCGTCGGCTGGTATCCCCTTGGGTCCCAGAACCCCAGGTTTACCTCAACTCAATAAAATAGGTGCGAGCAAAGTTCCTGCACTTTCTCAAAACCCTCGCGCGAGTTAAAACTCCCGCACGGTACATCAAGGCATTAAAACGGGTGTGAGCTAGCGCTTCAACACCAAATCTCATCTCAAAACTGAAAGATGGCTATTTTCTCTTTTTAAAACTCAAAACATGTTTATTCATACAGCATGCCTCTTCATGCTAAAACATGTAAAATTAGCCAACCTATCATCAACATTTCTCAATCATCAAGATCAATGTAAATTAGAGAAAAACATTGAAAACATGCATATCATGCTATTTCCTTACCCTATCCCATTTCTCAATACATATAGATATCATAGTACTTTTCATGCTTCCATATCATTTCATAGAATTATAATATCGTACTAGTTCTAGCAATATATCTACGAAATTGCTGTAAAATATGCACGAACATCTCTATAGCTAACACACAGTCCCTTACCTCACTTTATTTTGTGCAACTATCCTCCTCTACAATTCTCGTATTCTCATCTCGACTTGCTTCGGCGTATCATCCGAAACTGAAATTCATCCATCAAACACTCGAGTTAACGTTTCTAACTCTTTTTCAACTAAGCATTTATCCAATGCCTTAAATATACATTTTACCCCTTGTGGTAAATCTCACAAAATTTTATCCCAATATCTACATGCCCAAACCATGCCCACAACATAATCATCCTCTCAAGATATCTCATTCATCATTAACACTTCTACATTCCACTTTCTCACACTAGACCATTTCTAAGTTATATTCATTTCATGCCATCCTAGGTGGTTCTACCCACAAGGTGCACACCCAATTAACTTCATAATCATTAACTAGACTAATGTACTTGGATTTGTGCACTAGAACTTACCTTATTGGATTTCCTCTTTACTCCAATTAGAAATGCCCTTGTTGCTTAAATCCAACAAATAGAGAAAATGCCTCCTAACTATGTTGTTCTTCTCTTTGATGTGAACAACTTTGTCTCCAATAGCTTTTCCTCAAATCTTACTGAAAATGGCTGGATTTAGGAGTGAGAAAGCTAGGTTTTTGAGTTGAAGTGGAAAGAAATGGTTTATCCCGAAAATCTGCAGATCCAACTGCTCCTATTTATAGTTTTGACTTGATGAGATCGATCTTCCTTGGGTGGAGATCGATCTGGTCCTCTAAAAATCCCTCTTTTCTAAGACATTTTAAAGGCAGGAGATCGATCTGTTGAGGCTTGAGATCGATCTGCTGTCGAATAGAAGCTTAAGGAGATCGATCTGGTCTTAGGGGAGATCGATCTGCTGTCGAACAAAAGCTTAAGGAGATCGATCTGGTCTTAGGGGAGATCGATCTGCTTCCAACCCGAGAGCTAAAGAGATCGATCTGATCCCTTTGGAGATCGATCTGTTCCCTTCCATTACTCACATAAGAGCATTTTGGCTCTCCCAAATCGATCTCTCATCCTATGAGATCGATCTGGCCTCCATATTTCCAGATTTTCTGCAGTTTGTCCGCAACAACTCTCTTCAAAACTTCATCAATTTACCTCTATAGTCCTTTCCTCATTCATCGCTCCTTGAGACTTAAAAATGTCATCCAATCACACTTAGTATATTTTAAAACTTGTGGGAAATCTTTGTACAACCAAATTTTCACGATATTTCCCGAATAGAAGTATACAACTTATAAAAATCTTTCCTTCCATTTTACTACACTACTCATATACCATTTCAATCACATTCTTCTCGTGTTTAAGTTCATTTCTTCCTACTCATTCATAATGCAACTTGTACGTATAATCACGATTCTTATTACAAGTGCGTACATAATCTTATGAACTTACACTGCATATACTTCACATTACAAATGTATCATTATACTTATGATTTTATTTATACTCCCGTGTTCCTATATACAGCTATACATATACGGGGTCTCACACATGAGCTGTTGGAACAGTTCACGAACCTCAGTTTGGTTATGACCCCACCTGACGCTGATAGTGGATTTATGATACCTAGCCTGCAGTTGGAACCGAATCTGGTAGATCGAATCCGACAGGCTCAACGAGTTGATCAGTAATGTAGTGATGTTGTCGGGCAGATACAGAGGGGTTTACACACTGACTTTGAGTTGAGTTCGGATGGGTTGTTGAGGTTCAGAGGTAGGATATGTGTTCCTGATGATGCAGAGATCAGAAGGTTGATCTTGACAGAGGCTCACTCATCGAAGTATACGATACATCCAAGGGGTACCAAGATGTATCAAAGCCTTCGAAAGGTTTATTGGTGGTCTGGAATGAAAAAGCACATTGCTGAATATGTTGCTAAGTGTTTCATTTGTCAGCACGTGAAGGTAGAGCATCAGAAGCCTGTAAGGTTACTGCAGCTTCTACCGATATCGACATGGAAGTGGGAGCATGCACCATGGATTTTGTGATGGGATTGTCAAGGACCCGGAGAGGTCATGATGCCATATGGGTGATTGTGGATCGGTTGACAAAATCAGCCCATTTTCTAGCTATGAGAGCTATAGATACTCTGAGCTAATTAGCGAACCTATATGTGCGTGAGATAGTGAGGCTACATGGAATTCCAGTGAGCGTTGTTTCTGATAGGGATGCTCACTTCACTTCCCACTTTTGGGAACAATTTCAGGAAGCGATGAGGACCCATTTGAGTTTTAGCACCACGTTTCATCCTCAGACAGATGGTCAGTTAGAGAGGACTATACAAATCCTGGAGGATATGTTGAGAGTGTGTACATTCGATTTTAGAGGCTCCTGGGATGACCATTTGCCACTCGCAGAGTTCACCTATAATAACAGTTTTCATGTGAGTATCGAGATGGCACCATATGAGGCATTGTATGAGCGTGGATGCCGTTCCCCTATTGGATGGGAAGAGGTTGGTGACAGACAGATTTTTCCTCACGACTTAGTTAGACAAGCCTCTGAGGACGTCCAATTGATATGTGAGAGGTTACGGACAGCTTAGAGCAGGCAAAAGAGCTATGCTGATAAGAGACGGAGACCACTAGAGCTTGATGTGGGTGAGTCAGTGTTTTTGAAAGTTTCCCCTTCGAAGGGAATTATGAGATTCAGGAAGAATAGAAAGTGGAGCCCTCGATATATAGGGCCATTTGAGATACTTGATAAGGTGGGAGATAAGGCTTATAGATTAGCATTGCCACCAGAGTTGGCAAGTGTGCATAACGTCTTCCACGTATCCATGTTGAGGAAGTATCACCCGGATCTGACGCATGTGATAAGATATGAGCCATTGGAGCTCAATGAGGGTATGACATACATTGAGAAGCCAGTTCGGGTGTTGGACAGAAAAGAGAAGGTGTTGAGGACAAAGACAATTCCCTTAGTGAAAATACTTTGGCCACATCACACTGTGGAAGAAGCCACATGGGAATTGGAGAGTTTGATGCGGGAGAAGTATCCCGAGTTGTTCACAAAATAATTGGTTCTAATTTGGAGGACCAAATTTTCTAAGTAGGGGAGAATGTGAGACCCCGTATATGTATAATGGTATATATGTACATAGAAATGTAAATAGAGTTGTACTATGAATTCATAAGTGAAGTATATGTGATGTAAGTCCATAAGTTAATGTACGCACTTGTAATAAGAGTTGTAATTGTACATATAAGTTACATTATGTATGAATGTAAAGAAATAGACTTAAACATGTGGAGAATGTGAATAGAATGAATAATGAGTAGTGTGGTAAAATGGAAGTAGAATTGCATAAGTTGTACACTTCCATTTGGTTTATATCGTATACTTATGGTTATACAAGGATTTCACACAAGTTTTAATAGGAATAAGGTATGTATGGATGTCATTGTCAAGATGAATGAATGAAAAAATGACCATGGTAGCAAATTAAGGATGTTTGAGTATGAGTTGCTGCAGAAAAACTGCAGAAAATCTGGAAACTATGAAAGGCAGATCGATCTCAATGGATGAGAGATCAATCTGAAAGAGCCAGAATACTCTTATTTGGGCAATGGAATAGAGCAGATCGATCTACAATGAAGCCAGATCAATCTCCTAAGCATTCTGTAATGAAAAGATCGATCCTCAAGCACCCAGATCGATCTCCTTAGTTCTCTGTTTGGGAGCAGATCGATCTCATGCTTCGACAGATCGATCTAATACTTAAAATGCCGTGAAAAAAAGGGATTTAAGGGGATCAAATCGATCTCCTCTTGGAGCAGATCGATCTCCTCAAGCTATTTCTATAAAAAGAGTGTTGAAAATCTAAAAAATTCGGGAAAAACACCATTCTTCCATTTTCAACCCAAAAACCTATCTTTCTCTCTCTAAAATTAGCCATTTTTAGTAAGATTTGAAGAGAGACCATTAAAGGCAAAGTTGTTCCTATCAAAGAGAAGAACAACATAGTTGGAAGGCATTTTCCCATTGTTGGTATTGAAGGAGTTAAGGGCATTGTCATTTGGAGCAAGAAGAGAAATCAAATTTGGTAAGATTCTAACACTCCAACTATGGTACATTGTCTATTTAATTGACTTTGGAGTTGTTTGGCATGAGTATGGATGGTTAGAAACTATCTAAAATGCATTGGAATGATTATGACCTAGAAAATGGATTGATCCTAGTGTGAGAAAGTGGAATGTATGGAGATTAATGAGAAATGGGATGTCTAGAGGTGACAATAGTGTTATGGATATGATTTTAAGATGTTGTTAGTGGATAAATTGTAAGATTTACCAAAAAGGGGTAAAATGTGGATTAAGGCATTAGTAAAATGCATAAGTGAATTATATTGAATAGTGAGGTCAAATATGGGTTAAAAACATTAACTCAAATGGTTTGAATGAATGAATCGCAGCTTCAGAGGATACGTCGGAGCGAGTTGAGCCAAGAGCGTGAGAAGCTAAGAGGAAAGGAGTCACACCAAGTAAATCAAGGTAAGGGAATTGTGTAAACTCTTAGAGATATCTGTGTGCAATTTGGGCATATTAAATGCTTTGCTAGAATGCATGAGACATTAGAAAATGATGTTGGGTGATTGAAGGGCAAAAGTTGGGTGTTTGACAAAATGTGCATAAAAACAAAAGCATATTGCTTTCAAAATCATGTTTTATTGCTTTTTAGCAAATGATTAGTAGGTTGGCTGACATTGAAATGATTTGCAAAAGAAATGAGTGTGTTTAGGTTTTGTTAACCATACTTTGCAAAGTTTTGAGCCACCTACATGATTTCGTGAGTATGAAAGCGTGCTAGAGTATGACTCACACGAGATTTGACGTGTTTTATACACATGAGTGCTGGAGGCACTAGTTTTCAAATGGATTTCATATTTGTTTTGGCATTGTGCTTGGAGTTTGTCTCGCACTAGATGCCCACCTTGCATGTTGCTGTGTTTGGAACTTTGAGTAGACTGGGTGTCACATCGATTAAATAGGCTCACACATGCATTGTTTTGACATGATTAATTAGTCGTGTTAGGAGCTTCGGGTAGACAAGAGGTCCTACCGATTAAATAGGCTCACACGTGCGTATGAGATGTGGCATGATATGATGTGTTGATTGGGTCCACGGAGTACGTTGTACCGTGCATGTAGCATGGAGTACGTTGTATCGTGTTGAGTTGTGATGTGCTATCTTCGGACGAGATCTACTATAGACCGACAGGTAGGATTTGAGCCACCTCCCGTGTGGAAGTAGATAGTGGTGATATCCTGCACACCTGATTCGTGTAGCCGGTATCACAGGTTATGTACATAGGCCTTGAGGCATTACCTATTGATTTGAGAATAAATCCATGTTTGAAATGATTTGTGGGTCAGGAAAGTCCGAGGGTGGGCTGAGACCTGACCAATGTTGGATTGATTTGTTAATGGTTTTTAAAGTGCACGGATGCATGATGTTTAATGCCATGCTTTTATTGTGAAAATGCATGATGTTTAATGTCATGCTTTATTATGAAAATGCAAGATTGTTAATGCCATGCTATTTGAGAAAATGCATGATGGGTAATGCCATACTTTTGTTGTGAATTATACATGATGATTTATACCATGCTTTGAGTTGAAATGTGCACTAGATTTTAATAGCATGAATGCTTTACATACCATTAACATAATCATACACTCATGTTTTGAGATAAATGATGAATTAAATGCTTTTGAGCATGGCATCACGATCACGTAGATGTGCAGTATCTACCTGTTTGCATGATTTCCTTACTGAGTGTGTGGTTTGCTCACCCCCTTATTTTCCCCCTCTCTACAGAGTGTTGAGTATAGATTGAGCGGGACTGGAGGCATTTCCCTTTTGGTAATCCGCTGCATCCCATTGCTAAAGGTATACACACTTGGATTATTTTGTATCTAAACTAGACATAGCACAGTAGCATTTTGTACGTAACTATTGGGGATGTAAAACAATGTAAACATATGTAACAACTCTGATATATATATATATATATATATATATATATATATATTTATACAAGTGTTTACTCATAAATAATGTTCAAATTGAATTGGTATGGTGGAGTGAGTTAGACATCGACACACAACCCAGCTGTTGAGAGTGTGGATGTTCACGATCAAGGAAGGATGATTAATAATTGATGCATGAAAATGCAAAAACTTTGTATGTATTTTGGTAAGTTATGGGTCGTGACACTTCCTCCCATGGAAGATTGGAGGTCTAAACTTCTAAAAATGTCTAAATCTATCCAGGTCACACTCATATCCAGCATCTTGAGCTAGTGGGGGTCTCACCGCCTTTGCAACCTGAGCCTGAACCTCGGGTAACTCTGTGGCCTGTGCCAACATCTCAGGATCAGCTACTGCCTGTCTCGTTGGATCTCGCCTATCTCTAGCCCCAAGCACTGCCTGCTGCGCTACAATCACAGCCAGGCTCTCAATACTCAACTCAGGTCTAGTGAAGCGTGCCTCAGTTTCATCCGGTCTCATAGCAGTACCCTCGGGTACCTGACTAGTCTGTATATCATCACCACAGCCTCTAGGCCTGCCCCTATTGCCTCTAGCATGTGTACTAGCCCCACTACAACTGCGGGTGATTGGCATAATGTAAATCTTGTAATCCAAATCATTTGTTAATTTAGTTCCCATCTAGTATACACTTTGACTTCTCATATAGCACAGTACTAAGGGGGATGTAATTTTCCTTAACGACCATTACCAACTCTTATTCAACCAACTCTAGCTCTTGATTACATACTTATCGATACTGATTCATGTCTGGCCAACCTCCGCTCTGATACCACTTTTACTATCACGACCCAATACTACCAAAATCAGTACAAATCTTTCGCTTTTGAAAATCCTTCTTACCTCCTCGTGACAAATCTCTCTGAACAGATCGGGCTGTGAATCAATATCGATATACCATTCTAACCATTAAGAAATATCACATGTAAACATACATACTGATATCATTTATCATATAATAGAGTGGTCGGTATGTTTATACATCACATGATTCTATATTTACATCCCCAAATGTTCCTTTATATACAATATTGTACTGTAAGCATACTAATACAAATTTTTGTACGTGATGTATACCTGACAGTCGATGGGCAACACAGATATCAGCTATGCCATCTACTCTCTACACCCACTATCTCTATGGTGGAAACACTGAAAGTAGGTGGAAAATGAAAGGGTGAGCTCCACATACTCAGTAAGGCAATAATATAAACGGGTAGATAGCTATACTATCTACATGCTGATAAGAAATCAGGATATATATATATATATATGCGAGCATGAGGTAAAAACATTGATATGCCATATATATAATATTATTTGTTCTAAAATAGGAAATCGACATATAAAATATGGAATGATTCTCATTTAAGAACATCTCATGCTAAAATAGATTAACAAGTTAATGTATGACATTATTATATGTTAATGGAGCCTTGTGAATGAATTACAAATGAGAATGAATGAGTATCATGGATGCATGTAAAGGTCAAATAAGGGCTGAAGTGGCCATAAACTAAACAAATAGAACTTTAAGCATTCGGACTGGAGATAAGGAATGAAAAAACAAAACGTAAGGCATGGACTGTGAATTCTAAGTATCCTTAACGAATTGAAGCAATACACATAAGTTCCATAACATAAAAATTATAAGAAATGAGTCTTTCCATGCTCTAAATAGGACTAAAATGAAAAATGAGTATTGGAGCAAAGAAATAGGAAATTACCCTTGATAAATCTGAAAAAATGCAGCAAACGGGCTGCAGATGAAGGCCAGATCGATCTCCCATTCAATAGGTGTCATGACCCGTTCTACCAAAATCACTACAAAATTTTCGCTTTTTCTATACTTCTCACCTCATCGTGACAAATTTCATTTTTAACGAGTTGGCCTATGAGCTAGTAATAATCCCAACTCTTATCCCATTTGACCATATCATTCTTACCATGGTAATAATGTTAGAATTTCAGACAGTGTAATAATAAGTACATATATTATAATACTGTATATACATATGTTTTCATATATTTACATCCCCTATAATTATATTCATTACAAAACTGTGCTATTATTTGCTTAGATACAAAATTGTACGATGTGTATACCTGATTAGCGATGGGAAGCAGTGGACAACCAGGAATGCAGTCTCTACCCGCTCTCAACTACTGCAGGTGCTCTATGGAGGGTAGAAATTGAAAGGGTGAGCATAACTAGCTCAGTAAGGTAATAATGTAAGCAGGTAGATAACTATACTATCTACGTGCTGATAATGTCATGAAATAAAATCGTTTACATTTGGAGCATGAGGTAAGACTAAAAAGATGCCACATGTGTATATATATATCATATATGAGAAATCATGAAATCGACATATAAAACAAACATGAAAATATCATCATGTATGACATCTCATGCTCATCACGTTAAAACTTATTTGTTTCATCATAAAACAACCACATCAAGGCTAAACCCATCCCTCAGGAATACCTTGATTCATTAAATCGCATCTCATTTAAAAAAACATAAATCGGGACATTACCCTTCCTTCGGGTCTGCCCTGGTCTATTCAGACAGTATGATATCATGTGAGGCATGTAGGTTACTGTATGAAAAATCGAGGACTATGGCCATATTATGTCCTTGTGATCCCAGGCTACATGGATCTCGGTGTGCGGGGCATCACAACTGTAACGAGAGGTGGGGTAACATCCTACCTGTCAGAATATCAAGTAACATCAGCAAGTTGTCATGACTGCATGGTACAGTGTACTCTGTGTGACATACACAGTACAACGTACTCCATGGACCCATATCATAGTCTAGGGGTGCCTGCCGTAGGTCTTATCCACCCCATACTATGTCGATAACTAACCCATGTCTCAAAGTATACGTGCGAGCATATCAACTCTCTATGACATACAGTCTACAGGAGGCTTCCGCACGGCTCTATGCATGTCACATCACGTCTAGTGTGAGTGAAGCTCCAGCACGACGCTATGCATATCATGATATCTAAAATCTCGTGCGAGCGAAGCTCTAGCACAATTTTTGTACACACAAATTCTCATATGAGCAACGCTCTAGTACGACTTTTTATGAGAAATAAATCAGTAAAATTTAGTGCAAGTAAGACTCTAGCACTCTTTTTACTCATGTAAATATGATAGGTGGCTCAATCTTGATAAAACATCTTTAAAATTATAACCGGTACCAACCTGTACCTTTTCGTATAATTCATGAAATCAACAGCCAACCTATGTACAAATTTACTTAAATTAAAGCAATACATTCATATAAAACATCAAAACATGATAATCATGCAATTTATTAGCCTTACTACCCTTTTTGTAAATTTTACTCCCAGGGTCAGTATCGTCTTTTTCTTTTTCACCCATGCCCCGATTTTCACAAAAATTATTATTTCGTTTTTGGATACTTTAAGAAATTCAAGGCCCTGTAAATCTCCTCAAAATACGTATAGATATCTCTATGCACCTATAAAATTCATTTACCTGGAATCACGCGCAAACTTATCCCGTCTCGATAATACCCGATCTCTCAGTCCAATTGCGCGCCAACCAAGTCTACGGAACTGCATATAACAACATATTTGGGTCAATTCACTTATCTTTATCAGTATGTCACATTCATTAAACAATCTAAAGTACTGGGTCCGTTTTACTTTATTGGGCCCAATTTCACCTTAATGGGCCTCGACCCATTTTCGGCCCGTTTATACTTATTAAATCCCTTCTTCGGGTTTACTGGGCTCATTTAGCTTACCAATAATCATCGGGCTTCGTTCCAAACTCATTGGATAGCCCGTATACTATTTATGGTAATTACGTTACAATTTCGAATAATATTCCTTTTTATACAGAATTAATCCGTACATTCCGTAAAATAATTGAAACTCCGTATTAAAGGACTCATATTATCGTAATTAAAATATACTTACCCAATATGTGCGGGGTATAAAAATCGGAGCTCAATGGACTCTCGTTCAGGCTCTCTCGTAAAACTGCACAATTAGGTAAACCGGGTTATTTTCCATTAAATATAATATTAATTAAATTTTTAAAATTTACCCGTAGGTCAATCTCGACCCTCGGTCAACTTACCCGAATCTTGAGTCGTCCTCGGTAATTTTTCTTTCCTTTTTCCTTTTTCCTTTGTCCTTTTTCTTTTCTTTTTTTCTTTTCCTTTCCTTCCCTTTTTCCTTCATTTTCCTTCCTTTTCCTTTCGGCCAAACGTGCCGTTTTTGCCTTTTACCGTCGCTGGTGTTTTTGATGGTTTCGTCGGCTGCTATCGATCTCAAAAGGACCGCTTCCTCTTCCCGATCACGTCGATGGCCTCCGTTCATGCCCAGCCACCGTGGATCACCGGGAATCGAGTCGTTTCTTCTCGATTTTTCTCTTCCTCTGATCGGTAATTTTTGGCCTCTTGACGCCGCGTCTACAGTAACCATAGGTTCGTCGGCCTCTCCTCTTCCTCCTCGGGTATTCGTCGGGGCTTGTCGATCGTCGGTGACTGGCCGTGGGTCTCGAGTTTCCTCGAGTTTCTATCGGTTTTGTTTTTGGGTTCTTCTCGAATTCCAGATTTCAGCTTTATTATTATTATTATTATTATTATTATTATTTATAAATTATTTTATTATTATAATAATAATTAAAATATTCTAAAATATTCTAAAAATATCTACTAATGTATTATTTTATTCCAAATTAATTAATTAATTTAATTTAATTTATTTATTATATTCTTAACCTTTTTTTCGGTATAATTTCTACGTATTTTCAGGATATTGTCCCAAATGAATTTTTGATAATTCTAAAAAAATTCAGATCTTGATTAATTGGACTCGAAATTGTATAATTTCCTCATTATCGATCAAGATATCCTAAATCCTTATTTTTAATTAAATTTTCTTATCGAATATATACTGGATTTTGATCTTTTGACTGTTTTACCCCTGCACTTGTTTGAGAACCAATTTAACCCGACTTTCCTTCATACACCCACTATCTTTTCTTATTTTAAATTCATATTTTTCATCAACTTAATTTCGATCCCTTTCGTTTGGCCTATGGCCATCTCGACCCGTATTTAGCTACTTCATCCATTCACCGATATTTCGTTTTCTTCTATTTGCAAATTTAATTCAGTCAAAACTCTTCTTATGATTTAATCAATATGTGAAAGTGTACATCACATGAATCATAAGGAATACATCAACAAGTAATAAAAAGTGGGTCTTACAATGGGAGATCGATCCCTTGTGCAAAACAGAGCCATTTCAAGTGAATCTGCCAAGGTAGATTGATTTCCATATCAAGCAGATCGATCTCCCCAATGAGCAGATCGATCTGCATTTGCCTCTGCCTATCAAAGATCGATCCCTTATTAAGTCCAGATCCATCTCCATTTGATTCTGTCAAGAGCAGATCGATCTCTCTCTATGAGCAGATCGATCTCCTTAAGCTTCTGCCAAGCCGAGATCGATCTCTCCCCAATGAGTAGATAGATCTCCTCTTTCTAAAACCTAAGAATTCGATGGCTAAAACCAAAGAAAGATTGATCTCCTACCCTAGCAGATCGATCTCATCACTCTCAATCTATAAAAACCTGACGGCCAACTTCATTCTTCAGTAAATCAACCATTTCTTTTCCATTTTCACCCAAATTACCAAGCTTTCTCTCTCTAGAATACACCCTCTTCCAAAAAGAATTGAGGAAAAACTATTAGAGCCAAAGTTGTTCATCTTGAGGAGTAGAGCAACATAGCTTGGAGCTAACATTTAACTCATTGGATTGAAGGAGCAAAAGAGTCTTCAAAACATGGAAAAGAAGAAAGTCAAGATAGGTGAGTTTCCAATACACCAACTCTAACTACATTTATCTAGTTGTTGTGGTGAGTAGATTGATGTATGGATTGATGAAGGAAACTACCTAGAATGTAATGATACAAGCATAACCTAGAATGAGTTTAGTGTGAGAAAATAGAATATGGTTAGTTTGATGATAAATGGGTTATACCAAGGTGTTAACAATGTTGTATACATGGCATTGAGATGGTTATGTGGAATCCAATTTATGGGATTGGACAAAATGATGAAATGTGCATAAATGGTAATTGTTAAATGCATGAATGAATGAAGGAGCTAAGGTTTATGCATGCAAATCAAGTGTTTGATTTGATAACTAGGTGAGTTACTAGCCAAATTTATTAGGAACGGCACAATGTTGGCTGAATTTGAAAGTCGACTAAGCTTAATACCATAAGGTCTGATAAGATGTATCAATTGTGATGAAGTGATTGATGAATGTTTGCAGCTCTAGAGATCGGATTTGGAGCAAGTTGGATTAAACGAGCTTCCAGCGGTGGAACTTGTACTACGCTCGACGTATTTTGAGGGGAATTATAGGGCATTAATTTCTCTAGCTATCTAATAATGCATTAAGAAATTTTGTGAAAAGTTCTAAGAATAAGGAAAGAGAATATAAGTTACCTTAGCAGAAATTTTATGAAATGGGTAGTAAGGATCCAAAGAAAAAAATGCATGCATTTTCATGACTTTGATGTTTTCATGATAAAATATTTGGATATGAATGAAATGAGGATAGGCTGGCTATTACTTTGTGTGTTTGCAAGAAAAAACAGGGATCATGTGCTAAGATTTATCTTTGAAAATACTTCATATTTTAACTGGAGCCACCTCTCATATTTGTGTGAGTACAAACAGTGCTGGAGCTTAGCTCGCACTAGATTTTGATGCTTTGATTCATACTAATAGTGCTGGAGCCCTGCTCGCACTAGTTTTATTGGTTTACTGTGCACGAAAGTCATGCTGGAGCATTATTAGTACGAAGGTTTGACATGTTTTATAGAAAACTGTGCTGATGCCTCCTATAGACTGTGTGTCACGGTGAGATGATACATCGCACACATGTTTCGAGACATGAAATGGTTACCGGCATGGTATAGGGTGGCTAAGACCTATGGAGGGCACCCCCAAACCATGATGGGGCTAAGTTTTATGGCAGGCACCCCAGATAAACAATCATGTGGGCTAAGTCCTATAGCAGGCACCCCTGACAATGATGTGGGCTAAGACCTATGGCAGAGACCTTCAGACTGTGTGGGTCCACAGAGTATGTTGTACCATGTATGTCTCATTGAGTACGTTGTATCGTGTAGTCTTGATGACTAGTTGGTTGAGTTATAACACGAGTAAGGCTGACCTCACCTCTCGTGGCAGTTGTGATACCCCGCATGTCAGGATCCGCGTAGCCTGGGATCACAGGGATTTATACATGGCCATTATTCCTAATTTATTTTCGAAATGTAACCTACATGCCTCATTGCTATTTTGTTTTATCGATAGACTTAGGTAGATCTGAAGGAAGGGTGACACCCATGATTTGGTTTTAAAAGGAAATGTGATTTTCTGTACAGGGTATTCCTGAAGGGCGAGATTAGATTTTATTTGAATGAATTGTGATGAGTTTTGATATAATGACTATGAGATGTTTTATACGTTGATTTTACATTTGATGTCATGCCTGCCTTTATGAGTTTTCATATACTATATACATATTCATGTGGCATGGTTTTGATCTACCTCATGCTCAAAATGTAAATGATTTTGATTCACGTCATTATATGCATGTAGATAGTGTAGTTGTCTACTTGCTTACACTATTTCCTTACTGTGAGTGTGGTTGCTCACCCTTTCACTTTCCATCCCTACAGAGCATCCATAGTGGTCGAGAACGAGCAGAGACTTGCACTCCTAGTATCCGCTGCTTCCCATTGCTGAGAGGTATACACATTAATATCGTTTTGTATCTAAAGAAGTACAACGCAGTAACACTTTTGAAAATGTAAATTCAAGGGATGTAAACTTTTGTAGACACGTATGAATTAATGAAGTTTATGTAAGAAATTTTAAGTGTCTATACTTATTGTATATAAATGTTAAGTGATATTTTGTATGCTAAGAGGTAACTAGCTCCGAATCATAGCTCAACTATTTGGTGTAGGAAATTGTTCATGACAGGGTAAGTTAACGAATAACGTGAAAAAATTTATAGTGAATTTAATGAAAGATGTTTGCAACACCTCCCTTGTTCAATGGTGAAAAATTTACTTATTGGAGGACTAGGATGATGATATTCATTAAAGCAAATGATTATAAAGTATGGAGAGTTATTGTAAAAGGCCCACAAATCCCTACAAAGAAAGCTGAAGGAAACAAAATTCCTAAGGAAGAAGATGAATGGGATGCTAACAACATAAAATCTACTCAATTGAATGCTAAGGCAATGCACACTTTATTTTTTACTTTAGGTTATAATGAATATAATAGAGTCTCCACATGTGAGAATGCAAAACAAATTTGGGGATAAGTTGGCAATTACTCATGAAGGTACAACTTAAGTTAGGGAGACAAAATTAGGCATTCTCACACATGATTATGATTTTTTTAAAATGAAACAAGATGAATCTATTAGTGACATGTTTACTAGGTTTACCGATATAATAAATGGATATAAATCTCTAGGCAAAACATATTTCAACGTAGAGATGGTAAAGAATATTCTAAATGGCCTACCAAAATCTTGAGAAGCTAAAGGACTGCTATTGAAGAATCTAAGTATCCTCACTCATTATCACTAGATGAACTAATGGGGCCACTACTTACTTATGAAATGAAGCTAAAACGAATGAAGAGCTTCCTAAGAAAGTAGGAGTAGCACTAAAGTCTACTACTCATGAAGAACTAAAAGATGATAAAAATGAGATTTGTGATGAGGAGAATATTGCGATGGCAATGTTTACTAAAAGATTTAACAAATTTATGAGAATGAGAGGTAATGGTAGTACTAGGAGAATCCGTAGGGGAGAACAAAATAGAGGAGTCAAGTAGAAAAAGAAAAGGATTCTATTGTGTGCTATGAATGTAAAAACCCTGGTCATATTAAATTTAATTGTCCACTACTAAAGAAAACAAATGATAAGAAACTAAAGAAGAAAGCAATGGCGGCAACTTGGAGTGATAGTGTCACGACCCTCTTTCATATAAAAATCACTATAAATTATTTTCACTTTATTCGTTAACTTTCCCTATTATAAACAGTTTCCAACACCAAATAGTTTAGCTATGATTCAAAGTTAGTTACCTCTTACCATAAACCATATCACTTAACATTTATATACAATAATTGTAAACACTTAAGTTGCTTACATTGAACTTTATAAATCTGTATGTGTCTACAAATATTTACATCTGCCAAATTTACATTTCCAAAAGTATTACTGTGTTGTACTTGTTTAGATACAAAACGATATTAATGTGTATACCTCTCAACGATGGGCAGCAGCGGACATTGGGAGTGCAAGTCTCTCCTCGCTCTCAACCACTATGGATGCTATTGGAGATAGAAAGTGAACGATTGAGCACAACTTGCTCAGTAAGGAAATAATGCAAGCAGGTAGACAGCTACACTGTCTACGTGCTAAAAATGACATGATATAAAATAATTTACATTCGGAGCATAAGTGAAATAAAACATGCCACATGGATATGTATAGAATATATGAAAACTCATAAAATTAAGCATGATAACACATGGAAAATCATCATGTAAAAACATCTCATGTTCACCATAACAAAAACTTATCATAATTCATTTAAATCAAAGCTAATCCCACCTATTGGGAACATCTTATGCAAAAACCAGATTTCTTATAAAAACACAATCACGGATGGCACCCCTCCTTCGGGTTTACCCAGGTCCATCATTAAATTATGATATCACGTGAGGCATGTAGGTTACATTTCGAAAACAAATTGGGAATAATGGTCATGTATAAATCCCTATAATCCTATGCTACGTAGATCCCGATGTGCAGGGCATCACAATTGGAATGAGAGGTTAGGTCAACCCTACTCGTGTAATAACTCAACCAACTAGTCATCAAGACTATACGGTACAACGTACTCCATGTGACATACACGGTACAACGTACTCCGTGGACCTACACGATATGAGGGTGCCTGCCATAGGTCTTAACCCACATCATTGCTAGGTGCCTGCCATAAGACTTAGCCCACTTGACTGTTTAGGATGCCTGTGATAGGATTTGGCCCATATCATGGTTTGAGAGTGCCCGCCATAGGTCTTAGCCACCCTATACCATGTCGGTAACCATCTCATGTCTCAAAATACGCGTGCAATATATCATCTCACCGTGACACACTGTTTATAGGAGGCATAAGCACATTTTATGAATGTTATGATATCCAACATCTCGTGCGAGCAAGCATCAGCATGGTTTTCTATGAATCATATAAATTCCTTGTATGAGCAACGCTCCAATACAACTTTCATGCATAGTAAATCAATAAAAACTAGTGTAAGCTAAGCTCAAGCACCATTTGTACTCACACAAATATGATAGGTGGCTCTAGTTTAAAATCAAGTATTTTCAAAGATACCCTAGCACACAACCCGTGTTATTTCATACAACCACATAAAGCAATAGCCAACCTATCCTCATTTCATTCAGATCAAAGCATTTCATCATGAAAACATCAAAGTCATGAAAATCCATGCATTTTAGGACCCTTACTGCCCTTTTCATAAAATTCCTACTAAGGCAAACTCATCTTTTCTTTCCTTATTTTCGGAACCTTTCTCAAAAATTCTTAATGCATTATTAGACAGCTAGAGAAATTTGCACCCTATGATTCCCCTCAAATTATGTATAGCTACCTCTAAGCACTTACAAAACCCCTTTACCTCGATTCACTTCAAGCGTAGTATAGTTTCACCGTTGGAAGCTCGTCCAATCCAATTTGCTGCTAATCCAGTCTTTGGAGCGAAAACCATTCATCAATCACTTCATCATAATCGATATATCTTATTGGACCTTATTGTATTAAGCTTGGCCCCCATGATTAGATTCGGCCATGGAATGGTGGCCGAACACCCATGTTGCCATTCTTAGTCAATTCGGCTATCAAATTCACTTAGTTATACTATCTAGCACTTGGCATGCAATGCTTTAATTTTAGTTTCCCATTAATTCAAGCATTTTCACAAGCACCATATATGCACATTTCATCACTTTGACCAATCCCAAAAATTGATTTCACATAACCATCTCAAAATCATGCATATAACATTATTAACACCTTGGCATAGTCCATTTATCATTAAATCCACCATATCTCACTTTTTCACACTAAACCCATTTCTAGGTCATGGTTGATTCAACATGCTCTACGTAGTTTTCAACCCATAATACATACACCAATCAACTCATAACAACATCTAGATAAACATACTTAGAGTTGGTGTATTGGAAACTCACCTAACTTGACTTTACTCTTATCCAAAATTGAAAGATCTTTTTGCTCTTTAAATCCAAGGATTTGAACTCTAATTTCTAACTATGTTGTTCTTCTCCTCACAATGAACAACTTTGCTCAAATAGCTTTTTCTCAATTCTGGTAGGAAGGTAAGGATATTCTAAAGTGAGAAAGTTTGCTTTTTTGGGTAAAAATGGAGAGGTTTTGGGATTTATGAGGAAGAAGACTCGACTGATGCCCCTTTATATAGAAATCGCATTATGAGATTGATCCCTAAGGTAAGAGATCGATCTTCCCTTGCTTTGAACTCTCTCGGCATTCAGTTTGCAGGCTGTAGGATTGATCTACTCATGGATTGGGATTGATCTTTGCTTAGTAGAAGGCTTTAGAGATCGATTTGGTCTTGGGAAGAGATCGATCTTTGCTAGCTAGAATCCTTTAGAGATCGATCTATCTTTGGGGATAAGATCAATCCTTGCTAGGTAGAAGCATACCGAGATCGATCTAGTCAAATGAGGGATCGATCTCCCCTTTACTGAATGCTTTGTTTTTACATTTTTGAGCACAATGAGATCGATCTGCTTTAGTGTAAGGATCGATCTTCGCTAGATAGAAGCAAATGGAGATCGTTATGCTCATGGGGAGAGATCGATCTGCTCTTTACAGAATCAAGTGGTGATCGATCTGTTCTTTACAGAATCACATGGTGTCACGACCCAATTCCATTCTCTTTAACCGAAAATCACTGAAAATTTTTCGCGTTTTACTGTTACCTTACCCGGTCGTGAACTAAACTCACCACACACTATTGGGCTGTGAGTCAATAATAAACACCACATCTCATTCATTCTCAATTAATTAAAACGATGTCATACATTTGCATTTAATCGTGTACTTATACGAATACATGTTTTACTGACATCTACATCCCCCATAATTACAACTCAAAAGAATACTGTGCTTTTACATTGTTTAGATACAAAAAGAATCACTGTGTATATACCTCTTAGCAATGGAGATGCAACGGAGTACAAAATACCACGCCTCAGTCCTTATTGGGCTACTATGCATGCTCTGTAGGGGGGAAATGGAGTGGGATGAGCAACCACACGCTCAGTAAGGCAATAATGCAAGCATGGTAGATAACTACTCTATCTACATGCTGATAGTGTTATGCATAAATCATTTATGGTAGGAGCATGAGGAATAAAACTATGCCATGTGAATATACATATATATCATGTATCAAAATCATGTGCATTGGCATATAAAACATGGTAGAAACATCATGTATAAATCATCTCATGCTCAATCTCATTTAAATTCATAAAAAGGGCAATTCATTAAGAAACCTCCTTTTTAAACCAACATCATACACCTCTTTCTCAACACATAATTACCACCAAATCAACTCACAATCACAACCACAATTTCATTTCACAATTCACGCATGTGTATAAAAACTTGGTCACTATATCAAAAGTGCCTATGTTGACCATTACACCGTAAATCATCCCAGACCACACGCATCCAGGTGTGCAGGGTATCACGTTGGCACGAAGATGGATTATCCCTCGCCAGACTTTCTCACTACATAACCATCATGCGGTACATTGTACTCCATGTGATATACACGATACAGCGTACTCCACAGACTCATATCGTGATTGGGGGTGCCATTCCTAGGTCTTACCTACCCCATACCAAGAGTTTTCCATATCCGTGAAGGAGAGCCTCCCTGCCGAACAGAGCCTCCCCGCCTAACAGAGCCTCCCTGCCTCCTCGGGCTTAAGGATGTTAGCTTAAGGATGTAGGGCTTAAGGATCCTTCCATAAGAGAGCCTCCCTACCGAACAGAGCCTCCCCGCCTAACAGAGCCTCCCCGCCTCTTTGGGCTTAAGGATGTTGGCTTAAGGATGTAGGGCTTAAGGATCTTACCGTACCCATGTAGGAGAGCCTCCCTGCCTAACAGAGCCTCCCCACCCCTCCAGGGCTTAAGGATGTTGGCTTAAGGATCCCACCGTAAGAGAGCCTCCCCACCGAACAGAGCCTCCCCGCCTCTTTGGGCTTAAGGATGTTGGCTTAAGGATTTAAGGCTTAAGGATCTTACCAACTTTCACAACCTTATACGTGATACCATGTGCAAACTTGTGCGAGCAAAGCTCTAGCACGACTCAGGCATCCTCTCATACAGAGACGCGTACGAGCATAGCTCTAGTAAGGTTATACTCATAAGACAACCACTCAAAATCCACGTACGACCAGAAGCTCCAGTACGGTTTATAAACATCATCATATTTTCCAAATCAAGGTACGAGCTAAGCTCCAGCACGTTTCATACAAATGAAAACATAGAAATCCAGCGCGAGCGAGGCTCTAGCGCGATTTATGTCATACGAATATGATAGGCGGCTCATATACAATTAAACAATCCCGGCAATCGGGTTTAGCACTCACAATTGCTTTTCCACAACAACAATACAATACTAGCCGACCCATCTACAAGCTTGCTTAAAACCAAGCAATTCGTTTTGGAAAAACATCAAAACCTTAGATTTATGCAATTATTAGCCTTACTATTCCATTTCATAAAATCCACTTCAAATCCAAAACCACGCATATACTCATCATCATTCACGAATACCATCAATCATTTATTTGAGCAACCATGCATTTCATACAACACCCAATATTCACCCACAAGTTCAAAGTACGAGCAGCTACCTCTATATACTCACAAAATTCCCTTACCTGGAATCGCGATGCGTGATTCCACTTCCTTAAGCTGCTTACTCGTACGGTTCGATTCGTCTTCAACGAACTCTTCGGGACTGCACAAAATCGTATCCCGCATTATATTCGATCCATATTATGCAACCCTTGTGCTTGCTATAGTCAATTTAATCTATAGCCTCTATTAACGCTTATATGGCCTTGTTTCATTGCTTTACCCATAACTCGAGTCTATGGATCTTGTTAGGCCTATTAACTTATTCAAAATCGATATTAAATCGACATTAAGCTCATAGTGTTCATATTCCATGAATTCCCTCACTATGGCATTTATCAAGCATATACATACCCATTTTCACAATTCCTCCAAATTCACAATGTAATCTCATTTAACCATCTAAAATCATAAACATTACCTCAATAACAACTTTAGCAGTGCCCATAATTCATAAACTCATTCAACCCATAAATTCTCACATCATACCCATTCTAGGTTACACCAATTCCACCACATCCCTAGATAATTTATCCATCAATAGTCATGCCAAACAACTCCAAAATCAATTAAATAGACAATGTATTTGGATTGGAGTGTTAGAATCTTACCAAATATGATTTTTCTTCTTGCTCCAAATGGCAATGCCCTTAACTCCTTCAATACCAACAATGGAAAAATGCCTTCACACTATGTTGTTCTTCTCTTTAATAGGAACAACTTTGCCTCTAATAGTCTCTCCTTAATTCTTGCTGGAAATGGTTGATTTTAGAGAGGGAAAGTTAGGTTTTTGGGTTGAAAGTGAAAGGTTAGTGTTTTTCCCGAGATTTCCTGATTTTCAGCCTTCCTTATATATAAATAGCTTGAGGAGATCGATCTGGTCCAAGAGGAGATCGATCTGGTCCCTTAAAATCCCTCTTTTTCACGGTATTTTTAAGCCTAAGATCGATCTGTCGAAGCATGAGATCGATCTGTCAGGCATGAGATCGATCTGTTCCCAAACAGAGAGCTAAGGAGATCGATCTGGGTGCTTGGGGATCGATCTTTTCACTACAGAATGCTTGGGAGATAGATCTGGCTCCATTGGAGATCGATCTGCTCTATTCTTTCGCCCAAATAAGAGCATTCTGGCTCTTCCAGATCGATCTCTCATCCTATGAGATCGATCTGGCCCTCACGTTTTCCAAATTTCCTGCAGTTTCCTTGTTGCAACTCATACCAACACATCGTTAATCTATTGCCATGGCCATTTTCTCATCCATCCACCTTTATAACTTGAAAATGGCATCCATTCATACCTTATGCACATTAAAACTTGTGTGCATTCATTGTATGTTCAAAGGTATGCTACATAAAACCAAGAGGAAGCATAACTCCATTCCATTTTACCACACTACTCATTTTGAGTTTCAATCACATCCATCACCTGCCAGAACTCATTTCTTCATATTCACACTCAATGAAACTTGTATGTACGTTACAATTCATATTACACATACGTACATTGAATCCATGGACTTACATCAATCACACTTTACATTACAAGTCCATTCATATTATTTGATCCAATTACACACATTACCATTTTACATATACGGGGTCTTACATTCTCCCCTCCTTCAAGGAATTTGGTCCTCCAAATTAGAACCAAGTCACTCTTCAAAAAGTTGGGGGTACTTCTCCCGTATCAAGTTCTCCAATTCCCACGTGGCCTCTTCCGCCGTGTGGTGTTGCCAAAGAACTTTCACCAAGGGAATTGTCTTATTCCGTAACACTTTCTCTTTTATGTCCAATATCCGAATCGACTTCTCAACATACGTCATACTCTCATGGAGCTCCAACGGCTCATATCTTATCACGTGTGCCGGGTCCGGGTGATACTTCCGAAGCATCGAGACGTGGAAGACGTTGTGGACATTTGCCAAGTCCGGTGGCAATGCCAATCTATACGCCTTATCTCCCACTCTCTCCAAAATCTCGAAGGGTCCGATATATCTAGGGCTCAGCTTGCCCTTCTTACCAAATCTCATAATACCCTTCGATGGTGATACCCTCAGAAACACCGACTCACCCTCATCAAACTCCAGTGGTCTTCGTCTCTTGTCAGCATAACTCTTTTGTCGGCTTTGAGCTGTCCGTAATCTCTCACATATCAACTGGACGTCCTCAGATGCCTGTTGCACTAAGTCTGGAGCAAAAATCTGTCTGTCACCAACCTCTTCCCATCCAATGGGGGAACGGCATCTACGCCCGTATAATGCCTCATAGGGTGCCATCCCGATACTAGCATGATAGCTATTATTAGAAGCGAACTAGGCTAACTGCAGGTGGTCATCCCAGGAGCCTCTAAAATCCAGCACACACGCTCTCAACATATCCTCGAGGGTCTGTATAGTCCTCTCTGACTGCCCATCTGTCTGAGGATGAAAAGCGATGCTAAAACTCAGTCGGGTCCCCAGCGCTTCCTGAAAATGTTCTCAGAAATGGGAAGTGAAGCGGGCATCCCTATCAGAAACAACGCTCACTGGTACACCATGTAGCCGTACTATCTCTCGAATATACAGGTTCGCCAACTGACTCAGTGTATCGGTAGCTCTCATAGCCAAGAAATGGGCGGACTTAGTCAACCAGTCCACAATAACCCATATGGCATCATGACCTCTACGGGTCCTCGGTAACCCCATCACAAAATCCATGGTGACATGCTCCCACTTCCAGGTCGGTATCGGTAGAGGCTGCAATAATCCTGCAGGCTTCTGATGCTCTACCTTCACTTGCTGACAAACGAGACACTTAGCGACATATTTAGCAATGTCTCTCTTCATTCCAGACCACCAATAAACCTTCCGAAGGTTTTGATACATCTTGGTACTTCCCGGATGTATCGTATACTTCGATGAGTGAGCCTCTGATAAAATCGTTCTCCTGATCTCAGGATCCCTGGGAACGCATACTCTGCCTCTGAACCTCAATAACCCATCAGCACTCTGCTGAAAATCAATACCCACATCTGCCTGTATCTGCCTCAGCCAATCGATACACCGTCGATCGCTCTGTTGGGCTCGCCGAATACGGCCAATCAACTCTGGCTCTAGTCTCAAACTAGCCATGATCTCAAGTCTCTCAGATCCAGGTGGGGTTACATCCAGACTGAGGTTCACAAAGTGTTCTAACAATTCATGTTCCCGTATCATCATATAAGACACCAACCCAAGGTTCTTTCTACTCAAAGCATCGGCAACTACATTTGCCTTACCTGGGTGGTACATGATTTCACAATCATAGTCTTTCAGGAGTTCGAGCCATCTCCTCTGTCTCATATTCAGCTCTTTCTGCGAGAACAGGTACTTAAGGCTCTTATGATCTGTGAACAGTTGAAATTTCTCACCATAGAGATAGTGGCGCCATATTTTCAAAGCAAATACTACAGCCGCCAACTCCAAATCATGTGTCGGGTAGTTCCTCTCATGATCTTTCAACTGTCTAGATCCATAGGCAACTACCTTCCCATCCTGCATAAGCACACAGCCCAGTCCATGGTGTGATGCATCCGTATACACCGAGATCCTCCTGAGCTGGTAGGAATGGTGAGAACTGGAGCAGTCGTCAATCGACGCTTAAGCTCCTCAAAACTCCTCTCACATGCCTCATCCCACACAAACTTAACATCCTTACGCGTGAGGTGTGTCAACGGAGCAGCTAGTCTGGAGAAACCCTCTATAAATCTCCGATAATATCTTGCCAATCCCAGGAAACTTCTGATCTCAGTTACTGTCTTGGGTTGTTCCCTCTATACAACTGCCTCTATCTTGGATGGATCCACCGATACCCCATCCTTTGACACAAAATGCCCTAGAAATGAGATCTGTTCTAACCAGAAGTTACACTTGCTGAGTTTGGCATACAATTCTCTCTCTCGGAGGGTCTACAAAACTATCCTCAAGTGCTCCTCATGATTTTCCCTGGACTTGGAATACACCAAAATGTCATCTATGAAAACAATCACAAACTTGTCCAGGTATGGCTTGAATATATCATTCATCAATGCCATAAATGTTGCGGGAGCATTCGTCAATCTGAATGGCATCACCAAAAACTCGTAGTGGCCATAACGGGTACGAAATGCTGTCTTAGGTACATCTCCACTCCTGATCCTCAACTGATGATACCCTGACCGCAGATCTATCTTAGAAAATACTTCGGCTCCCTGGAGCTGATCCAACAAATCATCGATTCTTGGAAGGGGGTACTTGTTCTTAATGGTGGCCTTATTCAACAACCGGTAATCTATACACAGTCGGAGGCTTCCATCATTTTTCCTTACGAATAGAACTGGTGCTCCCCAAGGTGAGACACTCGGTCTAATAAACCCCTTCTCCAGCAACTCTTGCAGCTGTTTCTTCAGCTCTTCCAACTCTATCGGAGCCATTCTATAGGGTGGTTTCGATATCGGCTCTGTACCAGGCACTAACTCAATACAAAATTCCATTTCCCTTTCAGGTGGTAGTCCTGGTAATTCATCCGAAAAGACATCAGGGTAATCCGTAATTACGGCTATGTCCCTCAATTCCGGGTGTGCCTCATCTATATCGACCACATAGGTAATGAACCCTTCACATTATCCTCTCCATCGTTAGTAACATAAACCATCACTCCACATTCAATATTTATCAAAAACAAATAATTTATCTCTCAAGCAATATGCATTTAAAATTATACTCTTTTATTTACCACAATTATACAAGTTTCATATCATTTCTTTTCATCAAAATTTACAAACATCAATGTTTTGGCCTGACAATCCATCACAACACGATTGGTAGCCAACCAATCCATTCCCAAAATTACATCAAAATGATTCATATTCAATAAAATCAGATTGGCTATCATTTCCTTCCCCTCTATCTTTAACTTACAATCCCTACATACATGCTCAGTCAATTGACTATCATTCATGGGTGTGGAAATCATCAACATTTTATCCAACAATGTTGGTTTCACATATTTCAACAATTTATGTGCAAAGGAAGGTGATATGAAAGAATGCATGGCACCAGGATCAAATAATACCAATGCTTCTAAATCAAAGATTCGAATGGTACCTTTAATGACATCCGTCGATGCATCTGCAGTGTCCTGGTCCAGTGCATGTACTCTTCCTCTGCTCACACCTGCAGCCTGTTTCCGTTTTTCCTCAGCTGTAGCCCTCCTCCTCGGGGCTGCTGTCTCAACTGAAGCTCCCTCAGGCTCCTTCCCTTCTGTGGGGCAATCTCCATCTTCTCGGGACAATACTTAGCCATATGTCCTGGTCTCTCGCATCTAAAACACACCATAGGGGTCATCAGACAGGGCCTATTCCCATGAAATCTCCCACATCTCCTACACTGATCAGTAGTAGGCCGTAGTCCTCCAATAGTCATGCCCCTCGACACAGTCAAGGCTGGGTATACGGGAGGTCTAGCAGCTCTCTCCCGCACCTCCTCAATCTTTGGCCTCTTCTCGAAAAATCTTTGGCCATCTCTCTTGGCCACTCTTCCAAACCCGGATCTCTTCTGATCCCTGTCCTTTCTAACACTGACTCTCCCAAGCTCGGAGGCATTTCGCTCAAAGTCTTGCTCACATAACTGAGCTTTATGTACAGCCTCCTCATAGGTCAAGATGTCAGAGGGAGCTAGCTTAGTCCGGATGGCCAATCTCAATCCATCCATGAACTTTTGTATCTTTCGGGTCTCACTACCCATCGTGTCAGGGTCATATCTCCCCAATGACATAAACTTGGACTCATACTCGTCCACAGTCCGGTTCCCCTGAACCAAATTCATAAATTCCATCCACAATTTCCTCTGTGCGGTAGCTAGAATATACTGTCTCCTGAAGGCCTCTAGAAATATCTCCCACGAGATCTCAGAGTGTCTGGCACTCAAAATAACCTCGGTGGACCTCCACCAATGCTCGGCCTCGCCTTTCAACATAAACATGGCAAAGGCTACCTTTTCAGCTGAAGTGCATCGAAAAAACCTATATAGTTTCTCCATCTCATACACCCAATCCTCCGTAATCACTTGGTCCTTCACCCCTCTAAACACTGGGGGTTTCAGCGCTTGAAACTATCGCAACCTGCTCAAGTCGCAGTCATAACCTAAATCACTACCGCTCTGCTGTGGAGCGATAGGAGAAGCTATATCCTAGGCTGGAGGTGGTGTAACTGTAGCTGTCTCAGCAACATGAGGTCTCTCCGCCTCTGCAGCTGCCTGTTCAGTAGTAGGCTATGCTGCGTGATCTTGTCTATCACCGGCACCCAATGCTTGCGTGACTATCTCGACCAAATTCTCAATACTCCACTCTAACCTAGCGAAGCGAGCCTCAGTATCATCTGCTCTCTCAGCAGGGTTCTGTGGAGCCAGCTCAGTTTGTGGCTCCGCACGGCTCTCAGGCCTACCTCTACGGCCTCTAGCACGTGCTCTCGCCCCTCTACCTTGGCGTGTAACTGACATAGTGCCTAACTTCCTGTATTATAATAATTCATTAAGCTCAATCCATCACGGTATACACAGTTATATCTAAACAAAAGCACAGTACTATGGGGATGTACTTTCCTACGTTTTATTAATGACTCACATCAGGCCAACACAGCTCTGATACCAATCTCTGTCACGACCCAATTCCATTCTCTTTAACCGAAAATCACTGAAAATTTTTTGCGTTTTACTGTTACCTTACCCGGTCGTGAACTAAACTCACCACACACTGTTGGGCTGTGAGTCAATAATAAACACCACATCTCATTCATTCTCAATTAATTAAAACGATGTCATATATTTGCATTTAATCGTGTACTTATACGAATACATGTTTTACTGACATCTACATCCCCCATAATTACAACTCAAAAGAATACTGTGCTTTTACATTGTTTAGATACAAAAAGAATCACTGTGTATATACCTCTTAGCAATGGAGATGCAGCAGAGTCCAAAATACCACGCCTCAGTCCTTACTGGGCTACTATGCATGATCTGTAGGGGGAAATAGAGTGGGATGAGCAACCACACGCTCAGTAAGGCAATAATGCAAGCATGGTAGATAACTACTCTATCTACATGCTGATAGTGTTATGCATAAATCATTTATGGTAGGAGCATGAGGAATAAAACTATGCCATGTGAATATACATATATATCATGTATCAAAATCATGTGCATTGGCATATAAAACATGGTAGAAACATCATGTATAAATCATCTCATGCTCAATCTCATTTAAATTCATAAAAAGGGCAATTCATTAAGAAACCTCCTTTCTAAACCAACATCATAGACCTCTTTCTCAACACATAATTACCACCAAATCAACTCACAATCACAACCACAATTTCATTTCACAATTCACGCATGTGTATAAAAACTAGGTCACTATATCAAAAGTGCCTATGTGGACCATTACACCGTAAATCATCCCAGACCACACGCATCCAGGTGTGCGGGGTATCACGCTGGCACGAAGATGGATTATCCCTCGCCAGACTTTCTCACCACATAACCATCATGCGGTACATCGTACTCCATGTGATATACACGGTACAGCGTACTCCGCAGACTCATATCGTGATTGGGGTTGCCATTCCTAGGTCTTACCTACCCCATACCAAGAGTTTTCCATATCCGTGAAGGAGAGCCTCCCTGTCGAACAGAGCCTCCCCGCCTAACAGAGCCTCCCTACCTCCTCGGGCTTAAGGATGTTAGCTTAAGGATGTAGGGCTTAAGGATCCTTCCGTAAGAGAGCCTCCCCACCGAACAAAGCCTCCCCGCCTCTTTGGGCTTAAGGATGTTGGCTTAAGGATGTAGGGCTTAAGGATCTTACCGTACCCATGTAGGAGAGCCTCCCTGCCTAACAGAGCCTCCCCACCCCTCCAGGGCTTAAGGATGTTGGCTTAAGGATCCCACCGTAAGAGAGCCTCCCCATCGAACAGAGCCTCCCCGCCTAACAGAGCCTCCCCGCCTCTTTGGGCTTAAGGATGTTGGCTTAAGGATGTAAGGCTTAAGGATCTTACCAACTTTCACAACCTTATACGTGTCACAATGTGCAAACTTGTGCGAGCAAAGCTCTAGCACGACTCAGGCATCCTCTCATACAGAGACACGTACGAGCATAGCTCTAGTACGGTTATACTCATAAGACAACCACTCAAAATCCACGTACGAGCAGAAGCTCCACTACGGTTTATAAACATCATCATAGTTTCCCAATCAAGGTGCGAGCTAAGCTCCAGCACGTTTCATACAAATGAAAACATAGAAATCCAGCACGAGCGAGGCTCTAGCGCGATTTATGTCATACGAATATGATAGGCGGCTCATATACAATTAAACAATCCCGGCAATCGGGTTTACCACTCACAATTGCTTTTCCACAACAACAATACAATACTAGCCGACCCATCTACAAGCTTGCTTAAAACCAAGCAATTTGTTTTGGAAAAACATCAAAACCTTAGATTTATGCAATTATTAGCCTTACTATCCCATTTCATAAAATCCACTTCAAATCCAAAACCACGCATATACTCATCATCATTCACGAATACCATCAATCATTTATTTGAGCAACCATGCATTTCATACAACACCCAATATTCACCCACAAGTTCAAAGTACGAGCAGCTACCTCTATATACTCACAAAATTCCCTTACCTGGAATCGCGATGCGTGATTCCACTTCCTTAAGCTGCTTACTCATACGGTTCGATTCGTCTTCAACGACCTCTTCGGGACTGCACAAAATCGTATCCCACATTATATTCGATCCATATTATGTAACCCTTGTGCTTGCTATAGTCAATTTAATCTATAGCCTCTATTAACGCTTATATGGCCTCGTTTCATTGCTTTACCCATACCTCGAGTCTATGGATCTTGTTAGGCCTATTAACTTATTCAAAATCGATATTAAATCGACATTAAGCTCATAGTGTTCATATTCCATGAATTCCCTCACTATGGCATTTATCAAGCATATACATACCTATTTTCACAATTCCTCCAAACTCACAATGTAATCTCATTTAACCATCTAAGATCATAAACATTACCTCAATAACAACTTTAGCAATGCCCATAATTCATAAACTCATTCAACCCATAAATTCTCACATCATACCCATTCTAGGTTACACCAATTCCACCACATCCCTAGATAATTTATCCATCAATAGTCATGCCAAACAACTCCAAAATCAATTAAATAGACAATGTATTTAGATTGGAGTGTTAGAATCTTACCAAATATGATTTTTCTTCTTGCTCCAAATGGCAATGCCCTTAACTCCTTCAATACCAACAATGGAAAAATGCCTTCACACTATGTTGTTCTTCTCTTTAATAGGAACAACTTTGCCTCTAATAGTCTCTCCTTAATTCTTGCTGGAAATGGCTGATTTTAGATAGGGAGAGTTAGGTTTTTGGGTTGAAAGTGAAAGGTTAGTGTTTTTCCCGAGATTTCCTGATTTTCAACCTTCCTTATATAGAAATAGCTTGAGGAGATCGATCTGGTCCAAGAGGAGATCGATCTGGTCCCTTAAAATCCCTCTTTCTCACGGCATTTTTAAGCTTGAGATCGATCTGTCGAAGCATGATATCGATCTGTCGGGGCATGAGATCGATCTGCTCCCAAACAGAGAGCTAAGGAGATCGATCTGGGTGCTTGGGGATCGATCTTTTCACTACAGAATGCTTGGGAGATCGATCTGGCTCCATTAGAGATCGATCTGCTCTATTCTTTCGCCCAAATAAGAGCATTCTGGCTCTTCCAGATCGATCTCTCATCCTATGAGATCGATCTGGCCCTCATGGTTTCCAGATTTCCTGCAGTTTCCTTGCTGCAACTCATATCAACACATCCTTAATCTATTGCCATGGCCATTTTCTCATCCATCCACCTTTATAACTTAAAAATGGCATCCATTCATACCTTATGCACATTGAAACTTATGTGCATTCATCGCATGTTCAAAGGTATGCTACATAAAACTAAGAAGAAGCATAACTCCATTCCATTTTACCACACTACTCATTTTGAGTTTCAATCACATCCATCACCTGCCAGTACTCATTTCTTCATATTCATACTCAATGAAACTTGTATGTACGTTACAATTCATATTACACATACGTACATTGAATCCATGGACTTACATCAATCACACTTTACATTACAAGTCCATTCATATTATTTGATCCAATTACACACATTACCATTTTACATATACGGGGTCTTACACATGGGGTCGATTTACTTGAATGAGAGATCGATCTGCTTTAAATAAGAGATCGATCTGGCCTTTATCTGAAGGTTTTCGACTATAGATTGTCTAAAATTTCAAAGGTAAACTCATATTTCATTACTTCCATACTCATTTTGCATTTTAATCTCACTTATAGCATGAAAAGGTTCATTTCTTATGATTCACTTACAATGTGACTTGTGTGTACCGCTTGGAATAGTAAAAGATACTTAGAATTTGCTTTTCCTTACATTATCATTTCGTGTTTTCAATCCTTATATTCAGTCTGGATTTTTGATTTCCATTTGTTTAGTCTGTGGCTACTTTAGCCCTTAATTTGCCATTACATGTATTCACAAGTATTCATGCATTCTCTTTGCAATCTCATTCACATATATATATGATCAAAATCATTCGTCTTATTATTCCATCAATATTTAACATTCTATCTAATGATGTAGGCTCAAAATATTTTGACAACTTACATGCAAATGAAGGCGATATGAAGAAATACGAGGCACCAGGATCAAATAACACAAATGCTTCTAAATAAAAAATTAGGATGGTACCTTTAATCACATCTGCTGATGCATCTGCGGTGTCCTGGTCCAGTGCATGTACTTGCCATCAGCCAACAACCTGCTTCCCTTTCTCCGCAGCTGCGGCTCTCCTCTTCAGATCAGAAGTCTCGATAGGAGCTCTCTTCGACTCTTTGCCTTTCTGTGGGGCAGTCTTAATCATCTCGGGGCAATCCCATACAATATGCCCTGGTTTCAATAATGATAGCACACTACCATAGACATCAAACAAGGCCTATTACCATGATATCTGCCACATCTCGTACACTGCTCGGTAGTAGGTCGTGTCCATCCAATAACTATACCCATTGGTAGTGCTAAAGTCAGATACATTGGAGGCTTTACCATCCTCTCATGTACCTCTATAATCCGAGGTCTCTTATCAGACAGTCTCTGACCTCCTCTCCTATTAACTCTATCAATTCTAGATCTCTTTCGATCTCTGTCTTTACCTCTACTGATCTTCCCAAACTCAGAGGCATTTTGCTCAATGTTCTACTTACATAGTTGCACCCTGTGCATAGCCTCCTCATATGTCGGGATATCAAATGGAACTAATCTGGACCTGATGACAGGTCTTAATCTATCAATAAACTTTCTAACCTTTCTTGTCTCACTGCTCATCGTATCTGGGTCATACTTCCACAAGGATATAAATCTCGTCTCATACTCGTCTACAAATCTGTTCCCCTGAGTTAACCCAATAAACTCCATTTATAACTTCCTTTGAGCAGTGTACAGAACATACTGTCTCTAGAAGGCCTCCAAAAATACCTCCCATGTAATCTCAGTGTGTCGAGCTCTCAAAATCGGTTTGGTGGACTTCCATCAATGTTCTGCTGCTCCCTTAATCATGAACGTGACAAAAGCGACCATATCTGTAGTTGTACACTCAAATAACCCATACAACTTTTGGATTTCACTCACCCAGTCCTCAGCAACTACTGGGTCCTACACTTCACTGAATAACGACGGTCTAAACTTCTGAAATTGTCATAATCTTTCCAAATCACACCCAAACCCCAAACTCTACTACTCTGCTGTGAAGCAACAGGTGATGTTGTATCTTGAACTCGTAGGGGTGTATCTGCAGCCTGTGGCATCTATGCTAGCTGTGTAGGCATATCAGAAGCAATTGCCTGTCAAGCATCAGCAACCTGGTAGCTGGGCCTGTCTCTCCTCAGCTCTCTGCATAGAGTGAGTGACCAGTCTGTGGCTCTGCACGGCTTTTAGGCCTCCCTCTATGGCCTCTAGCACGTGCCCTCGCCCCTTTACCACTGCGCGTGACAGGTATAATGCCTAAATTCCTACATCCATAATTATTCATTAGTCTAACACATCCAATATACATATTTATATCTAAACAAAGCACAACAATATCGGGATGTAAATTTTTTTTATTACTAACTCTGACTCATATCAGGTCAACTCAGCTTTGATACCAATCTCTGTCACGACCCTCTTTGATACAAAAATAACTATAAATTTTTTTCGCTTTATTCGTTAAGTTTCCCTGTAGTGAACAGTTTCCAACACCAAATAGTTGAGCTATGATTTAGAGTTAGTTACCTCTTCTTATAAGCCATATCACTTAACATTTATATACAATAATTGTAAACACTTAAATTGCTTACATTGAACTTTATAAATGCGTACGTGTCTACAAATATTTACATCCCCCAAAATTTACATTTCCAAAAGTATTACTGTGTCGTACTTGTTTAGATACAAAATAATATTAATGTGCACACCTCAAAGTGATGGGCAGCAGCAGACATTAGGAGTGCAAGTCTCTACTTGCTCTCAACCACTATGGATGCTCTGTGGAGATAAAAAGTGAAAGGGTGAGCATAACTTGCTCAGTAAGGAAATAATGCAAGCAGGTAGACAGCTACTCTATCTACGTGTTTATAATGACATGATATAAAATCATTTACATTCGGAGCATGAGGTGAAATAAAACATGCCATATGGATATGTATAGAATATATGAAAACTCATATAATTAGGCATGATAACACATGGAAAATCATCATGTAAAAACATCTCCTGCTCATCAAAACAAAAACCCATCATAATTCATTTAAATCAAAGCTAATCCCACCAATCGGGAACATCTTGTACAAAAATCACATTTCTTATAAAAACACAATCACGGGTGTCACCCCTCATTCAGTTCTACTCGGGTCCATCATTAAATTATGCTATCTCGTGAGGCATGTAGGTTACATTTCAAAAACAAATTGGGAATAATGGCTATGTATAAATCCCTGTGATACTAGGCTACGCGGATCTCGACGTACGGGGCATCATAATTGTAACAAGAGGTGAGGTCAACCCTACTCGTGTAATAACTCAACCAACTAATCATCAAGACTACACGGTACAGCGTACTCCATGTGATATACACGGTACAATGTACTCCGTGGACCCATACGATCTGATGGTGCCTGCCATAGGTCTTAGCCCACATCATTGTTAGGGGTGCCTGCTATAGAACATAGCCCACGTGACTGTTTAGGGTGCCTGCCATAGGACTTAACCCATATCATGGTTCGGGGGTGCCTGTCGTAGGTCTTAGCTACCTATACCAAACCGTTAACCATCTCATGTCTCAAAATACACGTCCAATATATCATCTCAATGTGATACACAGTCTACAGGAGGCATCAGTACAGTTTATGCATGTTTTGATATCTAACATCTCGTGCAAGCAAGCGTCAGCAGGATTTTTTGTAAATCATATAAAATCCTCATACGAGCAACGCTCCAATACGACTTTCATGCATAATAAATCAATAAAACTAGTGCGAGCAGGGCTATAGCACTTTCAGCATGAGTCAAAACATTGAAATCTAGTGCGAGCTAAGCTCTAGCAACATTTGTATTCACACAAATATGATAGGTGGCTCCAGTTTAAAATCAAGTATTTTGAAAAATACAACCTAGCACACAACCCGTGCTATTTCATGCAACCATATAAAGCAATAGCCAACCTATCCTCATTTCATTCATATCAAAGCATTTCATCATGAAAACATCAAAGTCATGAAAATCCATGCATTTTAGGACCCTTACTACCCCTTTCATAAAATTCCTACCAAGGTAAAATCATATTTTCTTTCCTTATTTTCAGAACCTTTCTAAAATGTTCTTTAATGCATTATTAGATAGCTAGAGAAATTTGCGCCCTATAATTCCCCTCAAAATACGTATAGCTACCTCTAGGCACTTACAAAAACCCTTACCTCAATTCACTTTGAGCGTAGTGTAGTTCCACGGTTGAAAGCTTGTCCAATCCAATTTGTTCCTAATCTAGTCTCTGGAGCTGCAAACATTCATCAATCACTTCATCATAATCGATATATCTTATTAGACCTTATTGTATTAAGCTTGGCCCCCATGATTACATTCAACCATGGCATTGTGGCCGAACACCTATCACGTCATTCCTAATCAATTCAGCTATCAAATTGACTTAGTTATACTATCTAGCACTTGGCATGCAATGCTTTAATCTTAGTTTTCCATTCATTTAAGCATTTTCACAAGCACCATATATGCACATTTCATCACTTTGACTAATCCCAAAAATTGATTTCACATAACCATCTCAAAATCATGCATATAACATTATTAACACCTTGGCATAGTTAATTTATCATTAAATCCACTATATCACACTTTCTCACACTAAAATCATTTCTAGGTCATGGTTGATTTAACATGCTCTAGGTTGTTTTCAACCCATAATACATACACCAATCAACTCATAACAACATCTAGATAAACTTAGAGTTGGTGTATTAGAAACTCACCTAGCTTGACTTTTCTCTTGTCTAAAATTGGAAGACCTTTTTGCTCATTCAATCTAAGGATTTAAACTCTGATTTCTAACTATGTTGTTCTTCTCCTCATAATGAACAACTTTGCTCAGATAGCTTCTTTTCAAATCTGATGGGAAGGTAAGGATATTCTAGAGTGAGAAAGCTTGCTCTTTTTGGTAAAAACGGAGAGGGTTTGAGATTTATGGGGAAGATGACTCGACTGACGCCCCTTTATATAGAAATCACATTACGAAATCGATCTTCAAGGTAAGAGATCGATCTTGCCTTGCTTTGAACTCTCTCGACATTCAGTTTGCAAGCTGTAGGATCGATCTACTCATGGGTTGGGATCGATTTTTACCTGGCAGAAGGCTTTAGAGATAGATCTGGCCTTGGGAAGAGATCGATCTTTGCTCGCTAGAATCCTTTAGAGATCGATTTATCTTTGGGGATGAGATCGATCCTTGCTAGGCAGAAGCATACTAAGATCGATCTGCTGAAATGAGGTTTCGATTTCCCTTTTACTAATGCTTTGTTTCTGTATTTTTTAGCACAATAAGATCAATTTGCTCTAGTTTAAGGATCGATCTTTACTAGGCAAAAGCAAATGGAGATCGATCTGCTCATGGGGAGAGATCAATCTACTCTTTACAGAATCAAGTAGGGATAGATCTGTTCCTTACAGAATCACATGGGGTCGATTTGCTTGAATGAGAGATCGATCTACTTTGAATAAGAGATCAATCCGACCTTCATCTGAAGGTTTCCAACTGTAGATTTTCTAGAATTTCAAAGGTAAACTCATATTTCATTACTTTCATACTCATTTTGCATTCTAATCCCACTTAAAGCATGGAAATGTTCATTTCTTATGATTCACTTACAATGTGGCTTGTGTGTACCGCTTGGAATCATAAAAGATACTTAGAATATATGTTTTCATCCGTTATCATTTCATGTTTTAAGTCCTTATATTCAGTCTGGATGTTTGTGTTCCATTTGTTTAGTCTGTGGCCACTTCAGCCCTTACTTTGCCATTACGTGTATTCACGAGTATTCATGCATTCTCCTCGCAATCTTATTCACATATATATATATGATCAAAATCATTCGTCTTATTATTCCATCAATATATAACAAAGTCATACATACATAGGGTCTCATAGATAGTGACAGCTTCGATGATGACAATGGAGAAGAAGAAGTTGCCAATCTTTGTTTCATGGCATTAGAAGATGAAAAGGTAATATTTATTTCTAATGATTATTCTTTTGATGAGTTACGAAATTCTTTTGATGATCTTTCCATGGATTTTGAGTGTATGAATTTGAAATACAAGAAGATGGTCTTTAAATTAAAGAAAGAAAATGAAGTGTTCTTAAATACTAAGATAGAATGGGAAAAGAAATTGGAAAATGCAAATATAGAAATTCATGATTTAAAATTCATTTTCTAGATTCTACATGGGTCAAAAAAAGCTAGATCATATGTTAGAGACTCAAAGAGCTTTCTTTGATAGAAATGGATTAGGATATAATGACAAAAATAAAGAAACTCAACTCAAGAACTTCTTAGTTAGTAAACATAATATACATGATCTATCTCTTATTTGCTCACTATATAATAAAATAGGACATCCATCACATGAATGCAATGTTAGAAAAACCACTTTTAGAGGGAAAGTAGTTCAAAAAATTTGGGTTCCTAAGAATGCTATAAATTCAAAAGATATTGAATTGATAATGAAATGGATCCTTAAAGGATCAAAACTTATGTCTACTAAAACTAAAGGACCAAAGAAAATTTGGGTACCTAAAATAAAGGTTTAATGATGATTGTAAGAACTTGAGCATTGTTTCAAAGCAAATTCAAAGGAAGTTGGGTACTTGGATAGTGGATGCTTAAGAAACATGACCGGTGATAAGAGTCATTTCAACACCTTAAAATCAAAGATTGGTGGAGAAGTCAATTTTGGGGATAACTCCAAAGGCTAAATTGAAGGAAGTGGGTCTAGTGGTAATCATTCCTTTTCTATAGATAATGTGTTACTTGTTAGAGGATTAAAACATAATTTACTTAGCATTAGTCAACTTTGTGACAAGGGATACAAATTAGTTTTTGATTGCTTAAATTGTCATGTAATTGATGCTAAAACAAATACAATTTTTTTTTTTAGGACATAGACACGGTAACATATATATTGTACATTTGAATGAACTTAGAGATGAAAATGTGTGTTTTATTGTTGCTAAAGAAAATGAACCTTGGTTATGGCATAGAAGACCAGGGCATGCTAGTCTGCATATATTATCTAAACTAGCTTAAAGAGACCTTGTTGTAAGACTACCCAAGTTACATATGAAAATGACAAAATATGTGAAGCATGTGTGAAAGGAAAGCATAAAAGAAAATCATTCAAACCAAAGAATTGTGTGTCAACATCTAGGCTACTACAACTACTTCACTTAGATCTCTTTGGTCCAACTAGAACCACAAGTCTTGGAGGTAAGCACTATGGATTTGTGATTGTAGATGACTCTACTAGATTTACATTGGTATTATTCTTAAATGTAAATAATGAAGCTTTAGAAAAATTCATCACATATTTGAAAATAACTCAAAATGAAAAAGGTTATACTAGAACTAGTATTAAAAGTGATCATGGTAAAGAATTAAAAAATCTTGGTTTTGATGAATATTGCAATGGTCAAGGGATTAGCCATAATTTTTTCAGCTCATAGGACACCACAACAAAATGGGATTGTTGAGAGGAGAAATAGAACTTTAGAGGAAATGGCTAGAATAATGCTTTGTGAAAATAATTTACCTAAGTATTTTTGGGCTGAAGCTATCAATACTTCATGTCATATTATAAACAGAGCAATGGTTAGACCAATTCTAAAGAAAACTCCATATGAGCTCTACAAAGGAAAGAAAACCAAACATTAGTTATTTTCATCCTTTTGGTTGCAAAATGCTTTGTCTGTAAGACCCACTTTTACTACTTGTTGATGCAATTCCTTATGATTCATGTGATGTACACTTCCACATATTGATTGAATCATAAGAAGAGCTTTGATTGAATTAAATTTGCAAATAGAATAAAATGAAATATCGGTGAATGTATGCAGTAGCCAAATACGGGCCGAGATGGCCATAGGTCAAACGAAAGGGATCAAAATTATGTTGACAAAAAATAAAAATTTAAAATAAGAAAAGATAGTGAATGTATGAAGGAAAATCGGGTTAAATTGGTTTTGAAACAAGTGTAGGGGTAAAACGGTCAAAAGATCGAAATTCGGTGTAAATTCGATAAGAAAAATTTAATTAAAAATAAGGATTTAGGATATCTTGATTGATAATAGGGAAATTATACAATTTCGAATCCAATTGATCAAAATCTGAAATTTTTAGAAATACCGAAAAGTCACTCGGGATAATATCTCGAAAATACGGAGAAATTATACCTGAAAAGGGTTAAAAATATAATAAACAAATTAAATAAAATTAAATGAATTAATTTGGAATAAAATAATAGATTTTGTAGATATTTTTAGAATATGTTTGAATATTTTAATAATTATTATAATAATAAAATAATTTATAAATAATAATAATAATAATAACTGAAATCTGGAATCAGGAAAACTCGAAAACTAAACCGACAGAAACCAAGGGAACCCGAGACCTACGACCCATGCCACCGGTGACCAACGATGTCGACGAAGACCAGAGGAGGAAGAAGAGAGGTCGACGAGCTTGTTGACACCGGAGACGCACCATTTGGAGGCTGAAAATCGTTGATCGGAGGAAAGGAAAAATCGAGGAGGAATGGCCCAATTCCCGGCAAACCACGGCAGCTGACAGTGAACGGAGGCCACCGACATGATCGGGAGGAGGAGGCGGTCCTTTTGAGACCGGTAGCTACCGGTGAAACCGTCGAAAACGCTGGCGACGACAAAGAGCAGAAAACGGCACCGTTTGGCTGGAAGGAAAATGAAGGAAAAAGGGAAGGAAATGAAAAGAAAAGAAAAGAAAGAAAAAAAGAAAAAAAAGGAAAGAAAAATTACCGAGGATGACTCGAGATTCGGGTAAGTTGACCGAGGGTCGAGATTGACCTATGGGTAAATTTCAAAAATTTAATTAATATAATATTTATTAGAAAATAAGCTGGATTTACCTAATTGTGCCGTTTTACGACAGAGCCCGAATGAGAGCCAATTGAGCTCAAAATTTTGTACCCCGCATCATATTGGGTAAGTATATTTTAATTACGATAATATGAGTCCTTTAATATAGAGTTTCGATTATTTTACAGAATTTACGGATTAATTCTGTATAAAAAAGGAATATTATTCAGAATTGTAACGTAATTACTATAAATAGTATACGGGCTATCCAATGAGTTTGGAATGAAGCCCGATGATTATTGGTAAGCTAAATGAGCCGAGTAAACTCAAAGAAGGGATTTAATAAGTATAAATGGGCAAAAAATGGGTCGAGGCCCATTAAGGTGCAATTGGGCCCAATAAAGTAAAACTGGCCCAGTACTTTAGATTAATCAGTGAATGTGACATACTGATAAAGTGTAAGACCCGAATTTAATTAAAATACGAAATGAATGAGTAATCGTGAAGAGAAGTCGGGTTAAATTAATCCCAAACATGTGTAAGGGCAAAATGGTCAAAAGACCGAAAGTCGGAACAAATTCGATAAGAAAATTTAATTAAAAATAATGGATTTGAGAATCTTGATCAATATCAAAGAAATAATTAAATTTCGAGTTAAATTGATCAAGATATGAAATTATTGGAATTAATCGAAATTTTGCCCGGGACAATATCCCGAAATTACGAAGAAATTATACCTGAAAAATGATTAAAAACAAAATAAATTAAATTAAATTAAATTAAATTGTTGGAATAAAATAAAATAAGTGTAGATATTTTGGATTTTATTGAGTATTTTAATGAATAGTAAAATAATTAAATAAATAATAAAAAATAATAATAATAAAAAAAAGAATCTGAAAGAAAAAAAAGAGGAGAGAGAAAAAGCTCAGGAGAACCCGAGAAACAAAACCGACAAGCGACCCGCGAACCTTCACCGCCGATTCCAGCACACCGACGACCGACGGGCTTCGACGAAGCTACCAGGAGGAAGAGGGGAGTCCGGCGAGCACGTGGGCACCGGAATCACGTCGCCAGGTGGTCGGAGCAGGCCGATCGGAGCTAAGGAAGACCGACGGAGAAACGGGCCGATTCCCGACTAACCATCGAGTCTGGGCTGAAACGGAGGCTACCGACGCACTCAGGGGAAGAAGCCAGTTCTTTTGAGATCGATCTTGGTCGATGAGACCGCCGAAAACGCCGGCGACGGCAAGTGGCAGTAAAACGGCACCGTTTGGCCGAAAGGAAAGGGGAGGAAAAGGAGCGAAAAAGGAAGGAAAGAGGAAAGAAAAGAAAGGAAAAGGAAGGAAAAGGAAAGAAAAGAAAGGAAAAAAGGGAAAAAGGAAAGAAATTTACGGGGGACGACTCGAGGTTCGGATAAGTTGATCGAGGGTCAAAATTGACCTACGGGTTAATTCCGAAAATTTAATTTAATATTATTTTAATGGAAAATAATCCGGATTTACCTAATTGTGCAGCTTTACGACAGAAATCGATCGAGAGCCGATTGAGCTCTGATTTTCTACCCCGCATCGTATCGGGAAAGTACAGTTTAATTTCGGCAATATGAGCTCTTTAAATACGGAGTTTTAATTATTTTACGAAATTATGGATTAATTTCGCATAGAAAGGAATATTAATTCGAAGTTGTAATAAATTGCCGTAAATGGTATACGGGCTATCCAATGAATTTGGATAGAAGCCCGATATTTATTAGAAAGCTGCATAAGCCCGGTATACCAAAAGAAGGGAATTAATAAATATAAAAAGGGTTGTAACGGGCCGAGACCAAATAAGGTAGATAGTGCCCAATACCTTAAAGTTGGTCAGTAAATGGGATATACTGATCAAGATAAGTGAATTAACCTCGACTATGTGGTTATATGCAGTTACGTACCTTTGGTTGGCGCGCACTTGGGCCGAGAGGTTCGGTATCATCGAGATAGGTTAAGTCTGCGCGCGATTTCCAAGTAAGGGAATTTTGTAGGTATATAGAGATACCTATACGTAATTTTGAGGGGATTTACAGGGTCTAGAATTTATTAAACTATCTAGAAACGAGAAAATAATTTTGCAAAAATCGGGGCATAGGTGAATAAAGGAAAAATGACAATTTTGCCCCTGAGAGTAAAATTTACAAAAAGGGTAGTAAGGCAAATAAATTACATGATTTCATGTTTTTAATGCTTTATATGATTATAGTGCTTTGATTTAAGCAAATATGCACATAGGTTGGCTATTGAATTCATGAATTTTACGAAAGGATACTGGTTTGTACCGGTTATGATTTTAAAAGATGTTTTATTAAGATCGAGCCACCTATCGTATTTACACGAATAAAAAGAGTGCTAGAGTCTATCTCGCACTAAAGTTTACTGATTTATTCTCATGAAAAGCCGTACTGGAGCATTGCTCGTACGAGAAATTTGTGTGTGCACAAAATCGTGCTGGAGCTTCGCTCGCACGAGATTTTAGATATCATGATATGCATAGCGTGGTGCTGGAGCTTCGCTCGCACTAGACGTGAGTTGACATGCATATAGTCGTGCGGAAGCCTCCTGTAGACTGTGTGTCACAGAGAGTTGAGATGCTCGCACGCATACTTTGAGACATGGGTTGGTTATCGACATAGTATTGGGCTGGATAAGACCTACGGCAGGCACCCCCAGACTATGATATGGGTCCACGGAGTATGATGTACGGTGTATGTCACACGGAGTACGCTGTACCGTGCAGTCATGATGACTCTATGATGTTACTTGATATTCTGGCAGGTAGGACTTGACCCCACCTCCCGTTGCAGTTGTGATACCCCGCACACCGGGATCCTTGTAGCCTGGGATCACAGGGACATAGTATGGCCATAGTCCTCGATTTTTCATACCGTAACCTACATGCCTCACATGATATCATACGGTCTGGATAGACCAGGACAAACCCGATGGAGGGGTAGTCCCGATTTATGTTCTTAAAAGAGATGTGATTTAATGAATCAAGGTATTCCCGAGAGATGGGTTTGACTTTGATGAAGTTGTTTTATGATGAAACAAATGAGTTTTAAAGTGATAAGTTTTGTGATTAAATGAATAAGTTTTAAAGTAAAGAGTATATCATGAAACTAATAAGTTTTTAATGTGACGAGCATGAGATGTCATACATGATGATTTTTCCATGTTGATTTATATGTCGATTTCATGATTGCTCTTATATGATATATACATACATGTGGCATCGTTTTAGTCATTCCTCATGCTCAAAATATAAGGGATTTTATATCATGACATTATCAGCACGTAGATAGTATAGTTATCTACCTGCTTACATTATTGCCTTACTGAGCACGTTTCGCTCACCCTTTCATTTTCCACCCCACAGGGTACCTTCAGTAGAAGAGAGCGATAATAGTCTCGCATCTCGGTTATCCGCTGCTTCTTATCAAGACCAGGTATACGCATTTGTATAATTTTGTATCTGAACATATAGATGCACAATACTGTATATGGATGTAATATTAGGGATGTATTTAGTTTAAATAAATTGATATGTAAATGAAATATGAAAATGGAATGGTAAATAGGTGAGAGGTACTAACACCGAATCATAGCCCAACTGTTTAGTAGTGTAACTGTTCACGACGAGTAAGGAAATGAAAAAGCGAAAAATTTGTAGGGATTTTTAGGTAATTTGGGTCGTGACAAATTTAATGGTATCAGAGCAGAGTTGGCCTGATATGAGTCGGTGTTAGTGGTTAAGTAAATTTACATCCCCATGTACTATGCATTGTTTAGATACAATTGTGATATCAAGATGGAAGTGCAGCTAAGAACTTAGTTTCGAATGAAAGAATATAGTTGTTATAACTGATAGCCGCTATGGTAGAGTGGCGAGTACACATGCTCGAGGCCATAAAGATAGGCCTGAGAGTCGAATGAGTTGTCACATGAGACTCAAGATGAGAGTGAAGTGGAGGCTAATGCTGAGCATACTCCACAGGGTCCTATAAAGAGACCAAACAATATTGAGACACACTCTAAGAGGATGGAGTGGAGTGTAGAAAATATTTCGAAGTTGTTTACTTAGTCTATGCAGGTAGTTGAGGATAGACAGTGTAAAGCCTAAACAGATGCCTCAGGCTATAGAAATTTTCACACCCCTCCGATAAATAGCGAAGTAAAGAAACTTATAGTTGTTCAGGACTGGGTGTATGAGATAGCGAAGTGCTATGGATTTTTCGGTGTATGTCGACCGAGAAAGTGACTTTTAAATACGTTTATGTTAAAGAGTCAAGGCGAAATATTGGTGGAAGTTCGCTCGACCTATCTGAATAGTTAGACGTCCAGAGTCGACATGAAGAATAATTATGGATTTATTCTGGTGACAGAATATCCCGGACATGATTTAAAGAAAATTATGGATAAAAGTCCTTACTCTGACCCAGAGGATTTGATTTATTGATGAGTATGAAGCTCGATTATATTCTTGGGTAGATATTACCTCGACAGTATGAACAAGTGACAGTCGAGATGTTTAAAAGTTTATGGAAGGGCTCAGATTTTCAATTAAAGTTCGATTGGCCCGTGAGATATTACCCATACCGAGGTAGTGCGCAGATTTACAGTTAGGTAAATAAGAACATGAATTGCACACCTCTGAGATTGGAAAAGGTAGTGAGGGCTGAAATAGAGACAGAAAAGAGAATCGAGAAATGACAAAGATGTTAAAATGGAAAAAAGGTAATTGGTGAAAGATTTAATTTGATGAGTCACGGGGTAAGATAATTGGTAAGGCCCCAAAATATCCAATTTAACACTTATAAGGGGTATTGTGATTGGAGGACCCCGACCTGCTACGAAGCAGAGTAGCAGTGTGATCACTGTAGAATGTGTGGTAGATACCACGGAAGGAGGGTCTATACTTACACTGTATTGATGAAATGGCCGTTAAGTGTGGTAAGACGAACCATTGATTTTGATTTCACATAGTTGGGCGAGATCGCCCCACAGAAAAGTAAAGAGACAGAGAAAAAACTTCGTTGGTATAGCTGTAACGAAAAGGGAGGCCATAGCCAAAAAGAAAAAGGGAAAGTAGGCTGTTGGACGAAGGCGAGAGGATGTCTTGGACCAGGACACTATTGGTGTTTCGTGAATGTGGTGTAAGATACCACACTTGTTATGAATAATGAAGTACATATGTTCATTAATCCTGGTGCCACACATTTATTCATACAGCCTTCATTCGCATATAAGTGAGTAAAAGGCATGAATGCCTACATCATTGGGCACAATACTGATAAATGAGTACCCCAATAGAGGAGGATTAATTAACGGAATATGGATATAGAGATTTTAAGTTGAAAGCAGGGGTGAAAACATCACTGAAAAGTATACGGTAAGTGTTGACAAGTGATAAAAAGGGGTGCGACAGTTGAAATTAAAGGAGTAAAGGATTGTACTCACGGAATGAATAATGATAAGAGTTTCATTATAATTGATACACTAAGGAGATAATCTTTGAGATATATTGATCCTAAATACAAGATGTACTGGAGTAAGAGGCGTATGCTAGGTAAGAACATCTTTACGATATGAAGTAATTGGGATTAAGTGATAAGTAGCGAATATAAATTGTGACCATAGGGACTGATATATAAAGTAATTGTGGTTAAGTCTGAAGGTTAATAAAGGTATTTCAAAATACCTCCCCGCCCGAAGATTTGACAGCGTCTAAAAGTATATATATAACCTATAACGTGAAATCGATCGTTTTAATAAATACCTTTAGCTTTAGGATACCTTTAATAAGACGATAAGAATATTAAAATTCGACAAATCATAAAGGTTAACATAGTAAAATTTAATAAGAGCCGTTAAGATAAGAAAAGTAAATGACGCAGGTTAGTACCTGAAAACGTAAGCGATTTTGAAGGATCTTATACGCTTATGCGTAAATAAGTCAAGGATATGGACGATTGAAATATGTGGTGGAGCTCAACTACAATGAGTTATTTAAACTCTACCTGGACCGATTTGTAATCATTATTATCGATGATATGTTGGGTGTAGTTAAAGTCCAGGACAAATTGTAAGCAATAATTGGAAATGGCTTTTACAAATGGGTTGTTGCGAGTTCTCAATATGGTCTACTTGGTTGACACGTTAAACTAAGAAAACGTGGTCTTTGAATGAGATGATAAATAAGATGATAGATGTGACATGAATTTCGGTGTAGTGAAGTATGAACTAATCATCGTGATTAATTTCACCATACCCAACAGGTCAAGAGGTTCACAGTGAGTATGGATACCTCGAAATTATGAAAGAGCTGTGTATTGATGTATAATGGGAAGATAGTCAATTATGGAGTCAGACAACTCCTTGATCACAAAATAAACTATTTGACTCATGATTTTAAGTTGGCAATGGTAGTGTTTGTACCGAGAATATGGTATTATTATGTACAAGGTGAGAAATTTTGGATATGCACTGATCATAAAGCCCCGATTATCTGTTTTTCACAGAAAGAGGTGAATATGAGAATACATAGTGGATTAGAGCTTCTGAGAGATTTTGATTGTGAAAATTGTACCACCCAGGAAAGGTTAATGTAATGGCTGATGCCTCGACTAGAAAGAGCCTCGGGATGGTACCCCATATGATGGTCAGGGAGCGTGAGCTGTTAGAGCAGTTGTGAGCCTCAATAGTGATGTGATCCCTTCTGATGATGACAGTGATTGTGTGACAGCTAGCCTGAGACTAGAACCGGATGAGAGTGCCCGGATTTGACAGGCTTAGCGTGATGATCGGCATGATGTCGATAGTTTAGGGTCAGATTCAGAAGGGTACAGTGATAGAGTTCACAGAGTGTGATGATGATTTACAGAGGTTCAGAGACAATATGAGTGCTCCCCAGGACCACAGTTGATGAGATAGTAATATTGTCAGAAGCTCACTCTTCGGGATATACAGTGCATACGGAAGTAAAGAATATATTGAAATCTCGAAAAGGGTATTGGTGGTCAGATGTGAAAAGAAATACGGTAGAGTATTAAAAGTCTGCAGAGTTATTGCAGCCTCTACCTATATCGACACGGCACGAAAAAAATGAGAGCAAGTCTCCATGAATGTCGTGATGGATTATAGAGAACCCAGGTGAATTACAAGGCTATTTGGATGATAGTCGATAGATTGACTAAGTCTACCCACATTCTGGTTATGAAAACCCAGATACTCAAAGTGTGTATGAGGATTCAGGTATAAGGAAGATTGTGGTACATTAAGTAACGTTCCAGTGAGCATGGTATCACATAGGGATTCCCGCTTCACTTCCCACCTCTGAGGATATTTTTAGGAAGCTATGGGGACCAGACTGAGTATTAGCACAGCTTTTCATCCTCAGACAGATGGTCAGTCAGAGAGGACTGTACAAGTTCTGGAGGATCCGATGAAAGCGTGTGCACTTGATTTTATAAGCTCCTGGAATGATCAGTTATCACAAATTGAAATCGCCAATAACGACAGTTTTCACTTGAGTATCAGGATAACAAGATATGAGGCAGTGTATGGCTGTAAGGGTTGGTCCCTAAATTGGATAAGAAAAAGTGGGTGACAGATAGAATTATTTTCGACTTTGGATAATAAGTCTCTGAGGATGTTTAGTTAAGGATGAGAGATTAAGGATACCTCAGAGCAGATAAAAAAGTATTGAAATTCACCGAGGGTGAATTAGTATGGTTGAAATGTTTCTTATCCTAAGAGAATAAGGACATAGCGAACTTTTGGAAGAAGGTAAATTGAGTTTCGCTGGATTGAATCTTTTGAGAGATTGGACAAGTGGAAGATAAGACCTGTAGGTGGCATTTCCATTTGAATAAGCAGGCACCACAATGTGTCCCATCTTTTAATGCTTCGGAAATACTATCCAGATCCAGCATAGGTGATAGGATATGAGATCTAACAGTTCAGCTTAATGAAAATATAAGTATATTGAAGAAGTTGATTCGGGCATTAAACATGAAAGAGAAAGTATTGAGATTTAAGACGATCTCCCTGATTCAAGTCCTTTGGTAGTGTTACACTCCGGAGAAAGTCACATAAGAATTTAAGAGTATGATACGATCGATATACCCAGAGTTGTATATGGACTCATATGAATTGGTTCTAATTTGGAGGACCAAATTCCTTAAGTGGGGGAGATTTGTAAGACCCGAATTTAATTAAAATACGAAATGAATGAGTATTCGTGAAGAGAAGTCGGGTTAAATTAATCCCAAACATGTGTAAGGGCAAAATGGTCAAAAGACCGAAAGCCGGAACAAATTCGATAAGGAAATTTAATTAAAAATAATGGATTTGAGAATCTTGATCAATATCGAAGAAATAATTAAATTTCGGGTTAAATTGATCAAGATATGAAATTATTGGAATTAATCAAAATTTTGCCCGGGACAATATCCCGAAAATACGAAGAAATTATACCGAAAAAATGATTAAAAATAAAATAAATTAAATTAAATTAAATTAAATTGTTGGAATAAAATAAAATAAGTGTAGATATTTTGGATTTTATGGAGTATTTTAATGAATAGTAAAATAAATAAAATAAATAATAAAAATAATAATAATAATAAGAAAAAAAGAATCTGAAAGAAAAAAAGGGAGGAGAGAGAAAAAGCTCGGGAGAACCCGAGAAACAAAATCGAGAAGCGACCCGCGAACCTTCACCGCCGATTCCAGTACACCGGTGACCGACGGGCTTCAACGAAGCTACCAGGAGGAAGAGGGGAGTCCGGCGAGCACGTGGGCACCGGAATCACGCCGCCAGGTGGCCGGAGCAGGCCGATCGGAGCTAAGGAAGACCGACGGAGAAACGAGCTGATTCCCGACGAACCACCGCGTCTGGGCTGAAATGGAGGCTACCGACGCACTCAGAGGAAGAAGTCGGTTCTTTTGAGATCGGTCTTGGCCGGTGAGACCTCCGGAAACGCCGGCGACGGCAAGTGGCAGTAAAACGGCACCGTTTGGCAAAAAGGAAAGGGGAGGAAAAGGAGGGAAAAAGGAAGGAAAGAGGAAAGAAAAGAAAGGAAAAGGAAGGAAAAGGAAAGAAAAGAAAGGAAAAAGAGGAAAAAGGAAAGAAATTTACCGGGGACGACTCGAAGTTCGGGTAAGTTGACCGAGGGTCGAAATTGACCTACGGGTAAATTCCAGAAATTTAATTTAATATTATTTTAATGGAAAATAATCCGGATTTACCTAATTGTGTAGCTTTATGACAGAAACCGAACGAGAGCCGATTGAGCTATGATTTTCTACCCCGCATCGTATCGGGTAAGTACAGTTTAATTTCAGCAATATGAGCTCTTTAAATACGGAGTTTTAATTATTTTACGGAATTATGGATTAATTTCGCATAGAAAGGAATATTAATTCGAAGTTGTAATAAATTGCCGTAAATGGTATACGGGCTATCCAATGAACTTGGATAGAAGCCCGATATTTATTAGAAAGCTGCATAAGCCCGGTATACCCAAAGAAGGGAATTAATAAATATAAAAAGGGCTGAAACGGGTCGAGACCAAATAAGGTAGATAGGGCCCAATACCTTAAAGTTGGTTAGTAAATGCGATATACTGATCAAGATAAGTGAATTAACCTCGACTATGTGGTTATATGCAGTTACGTACCTTTGGTTGGCGCGCACTTGGGCCGAGAGGTTCGGTATCATCGAGACAGGTTAAGTCTGCGCGCGATTTCCAAGTAAGGGAATTTTGTAGGTATATAGAGATACCTATACGTATTTTTGAGGGGATTTACAGGTCTAAAATTTATTAAACTATCTAGAAACGAGAAAATAATTTTACGAAAATCGAGGCATAGGTGAATAAAGGAAAAATGACAATTTTGCCCCTGAGAGTAAAATTTACAAAAAGGGTAGTAAGGCAGATAAATTACATGATTTCATGTTTTTAATGCTTTATATGATTATATTGCTTTGATTTAAGCAAATATGCACATAGGTTGGCTATTGAATTCGTGAATTTTACGAAAGGATACTGGTTTGTACCGGTTATGATTTTAAAAGATGTTTTATTAAGATCGAGCCACCTATCGTATTTACACGAATAAAAAGAGTGCTAGAGTTTATCTCGCACAAAAGTTTACTGATTTATTCTGATGAAAAGCCTACTGGAGCATTGCTCGTACGAGAAATTTGTGTGTGCACAAAATCATGCTGGAGCTTCGCTCGCACGAGATTTTAGATATCATGATATGCATAGCGTGGTGCTGGAGCTTCGCTCGCACTAGACGTGAGTTGACATGCATATAGTCGTGCGGAAGCCTCCTGTAGACTGTGTGTCACAGAGAGTTGAGATGCTCGCACGCATACTTTGAGACATGGGTTGGTTATCGACATAGTATTGGGCTGGATAAGACCTACGGCAGGCACCCCCAGACTATGATATGGGTCCACGGAGTACGATGTACCGTGTATGTCACACGGAGTACACTGTACCATGCAGTCATGATGACTCTATGATGTTACTTGATATTCTGGCGGGTAGGACTTGACCCCACCTCCTGTTGCAGTTGTGATACCCCGCACACCGGGATCCGTGTAGCCTGGGATCACATGGACATAGTATGGCCATAGTCCTCGATTTTTCATACAGTAACCTACATGCCTCACATGATATCATACGGTCTGGATAGACCAGGACAAACCCGATGGAGGGGTAGTCCCGATTTATGTTCTTAAAAGAGATGTGATTTAATAAATCAAGGTATTCCCGAGAGATGGGTTTGACTTTGATGAAGTTGTTTTATGATGAAACAAATGAGTTTTAAAGTGATGAGTTTTGTGATTAAATGAATAAGTTTTAAAGTAAAGAGTATATCATGAAACTAATAAGTTTTTAATGTGACGAGCATGAGATGTCATACATGATAATTTTTCCATGTTGATTTATATGTCGATTTCATGATTGCTCTTATATGATATAATCATACATGTGGCATCGTTTTAGTCATTCCTCATGCTCAAAATATAAAGGATTTTATATCATGACATTATCAGCACGTAGATAGTATAGTTATCTACCTGCTTACATTATTGCCTTACTGAGCACGTTTCGCTCACCCTTTCATTTTCCACCCCACAGGGTACCTTCAGTAGAAGAGAGCGATAATAGTCTCGCATCTCGGTTATCCGCTGCTTCTTATCAAGACCAGGTATACGCATTTGTATAATTTTGTATCTGAACATATAGATGCACAGTACTGTATATGGATGTAATATTGGGGATGTATTTAGTTTAAATAAATTGATATGTAAATGAAATATGAAAATGGAATGGTAAATAGGTGAGAGGTACTAACACCGAATCATAGCCCAACTGTTTAGTAGTGTAACTGTTCACGACGAGTAAGGAAATGAAAAAACAAAAAATTTGTAGGGATTTTTAGGTAATTTGGGTCGTGACATAAAGATAAGTGAATTGACCCAAAATATGTGGTTATATGCAGGTTCGTAGACTTGGTTGGTTCACAATTGGACTGAGAGATCGGGTATTATCGACACGGGATAAGTTTGCGCATGATTTCAGGTAAGGTAATTTTGTAGGTGCATAGAGATATCTATAGGTATTTTTGAGCATATTTACAGGGCCTAGAATTTCTTAAAGTATCTAGAAACTATATAATAATTTTTACGAAAATCGAGGCATGGGTGAAGAAAGAAAAAAAGATGATATTACCCTTGGGAGTAAAATTTACAGAAAGGGTAGTAAGGCAAATAAATTGCATGACTATCATGTTTTGATGTTTTATATGAATGTATTGCTTTGGTTTAAGCAAATTTACACATAGGTTGGCTGTTAATTTTATGAATTATATGAAAGGGTACAGGTTTGTACCGGTTACGATTTTAAAGATGATTTATCAAGATTGAGCCACATATCATATTTATACGAGTAAAAAGAGTGCCAGAGTTTTACTCGCACTAAATTTTACTAATTTATTACTCATAAAAAGTCATACTGGAGCATTGCTCGTACGAGAAATTTTATCTGTGTACAAAATCGTGCTGGAGCTTCGCTCGCATGAGATTTTGATATCATGATATGCATAGCGTCGTACTGGAGCTTCGATCGCACTAGACGTGAGGTGACATGCATATAGTTGTGCGGAAGCCTCCTATAGACTGTGTGTCACAGAGAGTTGATATGCTCGCACGTATACTTTGAGACATGTGTTGGTTATCGACATAGTATTGGGGTGGATGACTCGATGATGTTACTTGATATTCTGGAGGGTAGGATTTGACCCCACCTCCTGTTACAGTTGTGATGCCCCGCATACTGGGATCCGTGTAGCATGGGATCACAGGGACATAATATGGCCATAGTCTTCAATTTTTCAAACAGTAACCTACATGCCTCACATGATATCATACATTCTGAATAGGCCATGACAGACCCGAAGGAGGGATAATGTCTCGATTTATGTTTTTAAAGGAGATGCGATTTAATGAATCAAGGTATTCCCGAGCGATTTAATGTCTCGATTTAGTAAAGCAAACTAAAGATAGCATGCTCTTCAATCAAGCTAAATACACCAAAGACTTGCTCAAAAGATTTGAAATGGATAAATGTAAACCTCAAGCAACTCCAATGAGCACTTCGATAAAGCTTGATAAGGATGAAAGTGGTAAGTGCGTAGACACTAAACTCTATAGGTTTATGATTGGCTCATTACTTTATCTCACCGCATGTTAACTTGATATTATGTTTAGTGTTTGTTTGTGTTCAAGATTTCAATCCTCAACTAGAGAATCACACTTATTAGCTACAAAAATAATCTTTAGATATCTCAAAGATACAACATCACTAGACTTATGGTACCCTAGAGATTCTACCTTTGCACTTCATGCCTATTCTGATGCACATTTTAGAGGATGTAAGATAGATAGGAAAATCACTTTAGGTACATGTCAATTTTTAGGGAATAGATTAATAGTGTAGCTCAATCCACAACTGAAGCAGAATACATAGCAGCCGGTAGTTGTAGTGCTCAATTGTTATGGATTAAGCAACAAATAAGAGACTATGGCATAGATATGAAACAAATTCTAATATAATATGATAATACAACTGTAATTAATCTCACTAAAAATCCAATTCAACACTCTAGAACTAAACATATTGAAATTAGACATCACTTTATTAGAGATCATGTGAAAAAAAAGGGATATAGTTCTAGAATATGCTGATACAATGCATCAAGTGGTTGATATTTTCACCAAAACTCTTGACAAGGAAAGATTTTGTGCTCTTAGAGGTGAATTAGGACTAATGAATGGATCTTGATATGCTTGATGTATGAAAAAATCCTAAGTATGATTCTATATCAAATGTGTATAAATTCGTTAAGTGTAAACACATTTTTAAACCATTTTTCTGACTTTTTCTAGCCAAAATGGTAAGAAAGATCGATCTCTGTTCATTATAGATCGATCTTGTTTACTCATAATAGCCTGTAGCAGTCGGGTCATGACTAGGAGATTGATCTACTCTTAAATGAGATCGATCTTCTTGTTTTTGTCGTACTTTTCAAATGCATTATGGGTAATTGAGATCGATCTGTACCCTATAGTAAATCGATCTCCTTAGGTTCTAGGCACTTAAAACGTCGTAAAAATCACATTTTTCAAAAGAACAAAACCATCATCTCTCGTCGCATCTTCCTCTATCGCCCCCAAGATCACGTCTTTGGTAAGTTTTGACTGTTTGTCTTCAAGTTCTCTCAGTATGTTTGACCCAACATCTTCTGTTTTGTTCAAACTTTTATGTTCTTCATTTTTCGGATAGATCGATCCGGTTGTTCATATTTTCATCACAATACTCGATTTCCGTTGTGTCTTGATAGTTGTAGTGAACCCATAATTCCTTCATCTAGTAGGTTGAATTGAATTAGTTGTTATCTATCTAGAATAGGTCTTTCTTTGCAGGATTGGAAATTCCCGAATCCTACACTCACCATTGCCACATTTCCTTAAACTGTGTCTATCAAGTGTTTGTTGAAATTCCTCATAGACTTAAGATACTATGCCACCATGTATAAAATCAATAGCATCTAAACCTTCCTCCTCCAGACCATCTCGAGCATCCTCTTCTAAACCATCCACCTCACATCCTTCAGCCATCAATCCAACTCCTTCCACCACATTTAGTCGATTGTTTCAAACCTCGGCTAAGCGTAAAAGGTTTGATTAACATTTTTCCACTATGACCATTAAACATTGGCGAACCATAGACTTTGCCTTTCTTGAGCGCATTGAGTTTCCATATCTCTAAAAATTTCAGGAGTACCAATGGCTTCCATTTTTTAAAATCAATACTCTCGTTCCTGTGAACATAATTCGTGCATTTTTTTCCAATGCTAAAATCGTCACTTCACCTAATGATCTGTGTCGAACTATAAGTTTTAAAACTTTTGTCATGGCTAAATCATTATACATTGAGAAAAAGATTCTAGCAAGAGTTTTTGGTATATTCGATTCGGGTCTTACCTATGAAGAAGCTGAGGTACCACTAGAGTTTAACATTACAAATGATCGAGCTAGTGATTTACCTATGTTTCCACGCTTACTTCATCTAATTATTTCTTGGAATCTTCGTCCCTTTGGTACTCGATGCTCAACAGTTAGGAAATTTGATCATTTTTGGCTTCATAACATCCATTCTCCTTAGGGTTAAAAACCAAGCTTTATTCACTTCATTTTTGAAGATTGGCTTAAAATTATTCGGGGTCTAGCTACTACCACTGTTTTTCCTCAACAACTTTCCTTTCTCCTTTAAAGACTTGGTGTTGATTGTTCTTGTTAAGTTGGTGAACTGCCTTCATAAAAGAATGTTATAAACATAAGCTCTCTTCACCATGTTTGGTACTATTAAGATGATGATGACAATTAGTGCAAAAAGACTGGAACTCCTTCTCAAGATGCAGATATGGAGACTGATGCTCCCGCTGAAGCACCAGCACCCCCTATTGAGGAACCAGCACCCCATGTTGCTTCATTCGCTATCACATTGGACTCACTTTCTGCCATGATTCTAGATTTTCTTCACCATCTTAATCAGTGTTTAGATGACGGTGTGGTAAGGCAAGCCAATCTTGAATCTTAAGCTATAACACTTCAGGAAACTCAGCGGGATATGTTTGACGAGTTGCAAACAACTCGTGTTCGCGTAGATGAACTTTTTGATCACTATCCTCCATCATCTTAGGGTTCATTAGATGTTTGTTTGAAATACTCATCTATATTTTGAAATGATGCTTGTTATATGTTACTTAATTATCTAGCAAATTTTTAAAATACAAATGATTTGGAAACCATGCATATATTAAGGACCAAAATCTTAAAATATTGAACTAAGTTTTTTCATATAAAAAAGGGGAAGATTGTTAGTTTTTGATGATATATTTTGAAATGACAAAACATTAATTTAAATGTGCTTATTTTAAACCTTCAATCATTTGTAAAATATTATTTCTGAGTAACTTTCTTAGAGAATATATTGCCAATTGTACTAAAAATTACTTAGAAAACTTGTGAAGATCTAAACTTAGAAACCTTTGTAAACTAAATTTTTGGGAAAACTGATACTTAAGCCATGAGATGAGATCGATCTACTGAGGTTATGAGATCGATCTCCCTTTAATAGAATTATTGTGAGATCGATCTCCTGGAGTTGTGAGATCAATCTCTTTTTGGCAAAATCATTATGAGATTGATCTCCTGGGATTGTGAGATCGATCTCCTCTAGGCAGTAACAATCTGAGATTGATTTTCTTTGGGAGAGAGATCGATCTCCTCTAGGTAGTAACAATTTCTTCAATGCAGTAATAGCAAAGAGATCGATCTCCCTTGAATGAGATCGATCTCCCTTGTTTTATGGAATTTGATGACTAACTTCTCAAGAAAAGGAGATCGATCTTCCTTTCCTAGAGTACCTTTGTGATTGCAGGTTCTGGAACTACATGGTCGATCCTCTCGGGTAAGGAGATCGATCTGGCATTCGTTTGCAGGACTCTAACGGCTAGTTTTTCAGGGTTTCAACGGGAAGAATTGCATTAAATGCGTCACCAACCAATTGGTTGTATAAATAGAAGTCATAAAGACATTGGAGAAAAGAAGAGAAACTCTGAGTATTCTTGTAGAAAACATGCTTTGTGTCTTCAGCTAAAAGTGTACTTAATTGTCATTGAAAGCTTTAGTTCAGCTATTCATTTTCATCACCTACCCATTAAGAAAGCCTTGATTGTATTCATTCTTCATCTTAAAGCAAAGGGGAGGGTCTGTGAGATAGCTGTTATAAAAGAGTTTGAATAGCAATATTTGCTAAGTGGGTAGAGAGGTTATTCCTTAACCTTGAAAAGGAAGTTGTAAAGTTCATCTTGATAGTGGAAGTGACTCCTTGACAAAAAGGTCAAGAAGAGAGGACGTAGGAAAAGGATTTGGCCGAACCTCTATAACTCATTGTGTTCTCTACTTCTTTCCCTTATCTCTTTATTTACTGCACATTTGTTCTCAATCTTATAGTTGCTAAATAAGTTTTAAATTTGGTAAATTGATAGAAAACCGATTCACCCCCCTCTCGGTTGAGACAACATTAACCATTCATAATAGCATTTTTTTTTTCATACGAATCCAGTCTACACATTTTTTTTGCTTGCAAACTACCTAACTCGATTTAAGACTTTTAATCTGAGGTCTAGTCATATTTCATACTCAATATCATCAAAAATAAATTTGAACTTAGTTTCCGCATAATTGCGTAATCCTCCTTGTTAATACAAATAAGATAGATAGCATTTAAATATTCCACAACAATTAGATTTTTGATTTCAATATCCAATCATCTATATCACTATATCATATACCTCTTATAATACTTTTCAAATTTTCAGATAACCCGAACTCCCAAAAAATATTGTTTTGTAAATAACACAATATTTTCTCTATTTTAACACATTCAATCATAAACAATCATTTTTCAATAACCCAAGTTTCAATGACATAATCATATACAGACCTCATACACACCTCATCCTAAGTACTGCTGCAAATTTTGCTGAAAATTAAATCATTTATATAGTTAAAATTATATCAAAAAAAAGTCTGTGAGCTTTCAAAAGTTTGAATTTTGGTGTTGAAGATTGATATAAATCAAATTGAACTTTCCAATTGACATAAGATGGAAATAAAAGGGGTAAGCTTTGAGAAGCTTAGTGCCGATCACACATCTGCAAAATTAATTAAAACTTGATACTAGTTAAAATAATTCATAATGTACAGAAGTCACTTTTTATAATCACATTTTGTATCAAATAGTGATATCACATTTCATAAACTTTTTTATAAATGTGTCATTTCTGGGTGTCAAGATTGGATACTATTTAAACGTTGTCAACTCTTTCAAGAGGGAAGGATACTTTGTTTACCTCAGTTTACCATCAGACCTGACCACACTAAAACGATTACATTAAACATATAGGTTCAAAGTTCGATAATAGAAACGATGCGTAAAACTATAGTTCAATATAAGTTCATAAACTCATATATATTTTTTTTGTATCAAATCATATTAACTAAAGGTTCATACGAAAAGAAATCCATATCCAAAAACATATTTCATTTGCATATGTTCGAATACTTTCAAATGGTTGAATAAAAAGTTCAAAGTCATAAAGTTCGATCAAATCATACATATGCATATTCGATAAAACCATTTCATACTCATATAGTTTAATAAATCGATCATACGCATATAGACCTAAATATCAATATCCCAATAATGACTTTCCCATTGTAGTTATCCATGGGACCGAATTACCATGAAAACTAAGGTTTTACCTAAGGCCATAAATTTTAATTCTCTAATCCTAGTGAAGAGATAAGATCAAAACCTATCACAACTGTAGCTAGACAAGCCATCTTACCCATATATGAGTAAAGATAGTTAGGGCTGTCTCTATATGCTAATTAGGAATACAATGAAACAAAATACCTACATACGATAAGAACAGTCGCAAACATATTTCAACACTTATATAGCAATTGTTACAAAATGCAGTATATGCTTAAATTCATAAACGATAGGCACAAGCAAAATAAGTTATATACTGCATAACATTTTGAAACTCATTCAAAGTGAGATTTTAAAGCCAATTATGCATGTAGAAAAATCTATGCAAGCTTTTAAATCCCACAACACAATGCCATGCAATGACACTAGGGTAAAAAAATCAAAACATGGTTCAAAAAGTATCAACTAGTCGAAAAACTCACACACAGTATAACCTAACTCTTAGTTCATAAAACTTAAAGGATTTACGAAATTTCTATAATGAGTCATGTAACAATCTCTTGCTACACAACCTGCAAAGTAGAATCAAAATAGTTTATATTCACGAGGTAGTTGATTCGTATACAATTCATAATTCCAAATCAATTAGTTCATTCTCTTGCTTATATAAAGAGTTCACACCAATTATCTACATTTCTAAAAAAGAATTAAAGCATAAAAAAAATATCGTACGGGACTAACCCGTAACTTGCGCAATTGAATTACCGAAGCATTAAAAATAATTTACATATGACAGGTTTAGTTCAATAGCTTACACCTACCATAATTCACTACAGAAGCCTACACTATTGCACAACTTACTTACTAAATTGTTCATAAGGCCTCAAAGCACCCTAAAGCCACTTAAAGGCTACCCTTTCATATAGTTTTACTTATGTCACCTTAAGCTATAAAGTGACAAAAGCTATCAGTTCAAACTTTTTGATCATTTTGATTTCACATATGACATTGACACATGCTTATCACTCATTTAGAACCAAAATTACACTGCAGGGGTAAAATTACCAAAATACCCTACATTGACTGAATACTATACATTGTCCATTTAACATTTTAAATTCTCAATAAATCCATTTCACGCTTAATTGCATATTTCTCATATTATATTACAAAATCGTTAGGAACTTCCATGGAATTCATCACTTTCTCACCAAAACCTAATGGCCAAAACTGTAAATCCTTCATACATTCATATTCATTCCAAATTGACTTCACATATCATCTCTACATATCATAAACATTAACATATGATGAATTGAAGCATGAAAACCTACCTTAGTTATTAAATTCCAATTTAGTCGAATCTTAAAGGTAACCTTGGAAGGTGTTTTTCTTCAAACTAAAAATGTAGAAATACTCTTTATTAGTCCATGATTAACATTTATTAGATCCAAAAATTAAAAGAATCAAAACTCCATGGATCTAGCTTGAACTAAACATGGAGTACTTTAAGTTTGCCAAGCCAAAACTTGCTTAAATGATGGACTTAACCTAATAAATTTGGATATGTTGTAGAGGACATGATAAGGAACAACTTTCTAGGAGATGCGTGAGTTAAAATTGTCTTGAAATGGAAGAAAAGGTGGTGGCAAGCTTAGTAGTGTAAAAAATGGAGTTTTCTCTTTTTAGTTTATTTTTCATTAATTTTTCATGGGATTTTATGTGAGTTAATGGGGAAGGCTAACTCATTTATGGTGCATGTTAGCATGACATGTGTAATTATTCTAAAATGAGCCTTGGCTTAGTTAATTTAATGATATTCAATCATATTCCCCCGAGTTCGCTTGGTTTTACCAATTGACTTCTTTGTATGGAGATTTACACAAGGATTTTAAAGCTCGGCTTGACTCCTTATCTACCCTTAAATTAGTCTACAATGTCCATTCAGTTAAATTGAAAAATCAACGTATGGAAAAAATCGTCATTTTTTGCAATTGTTGCTTGTTTACCAAGAAAAGTTAAAAAATCAAATTTCGAGTGTTCAAAGAGCTTACATGAGACCACAATTAATCATATTTTGATGATTTAGATATGTCTGTATAGGTGAACACCCTTGTGGGGCTCACGAACTTCTCCGTATGGTTGTCAGCCTTGTTTGCACTAAAAAGATAAAAAGGGCAATTTGGTCATTTCATACTATTTTGAACTCATATAATGATACATTAAGTAGTAAACTTATAGTTATTATAGCTTTTCTTTAATCTAAAACTAAAAGAATACTTAATATCAACCCCTAAATTAACATATATTAAATTAGTGGATTGAATCAAAGCCTAAGTAGGAAATTCTCACCCTGACTGAAATGGATCTAGGAATGTTTCCTTGCATTTTTCTTGATGCGTCTTGATATTCAAGCTACAAGATCATGATGAATTACAGGAAACTTAGTAAGGCATTAATTTAGGAAAAAATCAAGTTGAAAATGGACGAAAATTCAAGGAAAGATCATGGTTTCACAAGTTTCTTAGGTTTTCATGTGTTTTCTCTCACTTAAAAATTTCTCATGCATTTTAATGGCAATTTGTAAGGGGTAGCTGACCTTGTGTCACGACCCAAATTACCTAAAATCACTACAAATTTTTTGTTTTTCAATTATTATTTAATTCTTACCTTTCTCTCATCGTGACTATCTTACCAAATAGTTGGGCTATGATTCGGTGTCAGCCACCTCTCACGTATTTATCATTCCATTTTCATAATCACATTCACTTATCAGAGTTTACCATCTTTACATAACCTTACATCCCCGACATCATATCCATTTACAGTACTGTGCATTACATATTTAGATACAATACTATACAAATGTGTATACCTGTCTCTCGATGGGAAGCAGCGGATACCAAGATGTAAGTTCTCAACTGCTCACTAACTGCTGATAGTACTCTGAAAAGATGGAAAAATAAGGGGTGAGCAAACCACACGCTCAGTAAGGCAATTATACAAGTAAGTAGATACCTCTACTATTTACATGCTCGTAATGCCATGCCCTTAAAATCCATTTCTTTTCATTAAAATCTCAAACAAAAAATCATGAATACATCAATGATGTAGCTTATCAAAACTATTCATGCATATATAAATCATACTATGTAAGACCCCGTATATGTATAATGGTAATGTGAATAATTGGATCAAATAATATGAATGGACTTGTAATGTAAAGTATGATTGATGTAAGTCCATGGATTCAATGTATGTATGTGTAATATAAATTGTAACGTACATACAAGTTTCATTGAGTATGAATACGAAGAAATGAGTTCTAGCAAGTGATAGATGTGATTGAGACTCAAGATGAGTAGTGTGGTAAAATGGAATGGAGTTATGCTTCCATTTGGTTTTATGTAGCATGCCTTTGAACATACAATGAATGCACACAAGTTTCAATGTGCATAAGGTATGAATGGATGCCATTTTCAAGTTATAAAGGTGGATGGATGAGAAAATGGCCATGGCAATAGATTGAGGGTGTGTTGGTATGAGTTACAGCAATGAAACTGCAGGAAATCTGGAAAACATGAGGTCCAGATCGATCTCCTAGGATGAGAGATCAATCTGGAAGAGCCAGAATGCTCTGATTTGGGCGAAAGAATAGAGCAGATCGATCTCCAATGGAGCCAGATCGATCTGCCAAGCATTCTGTAAGTGAAAAGATCGATCCTCAAGCACCCAGATCGATCTCCTTAGCTCTCTGTTTGGGACCAGATCGATCTCATGCTTCGACAGATCGATCTCATGCTTCAACAGATCGATCTCATTGCTTCGACAGATCGATCTCAGGCTTAAAAATGCCATGAAAAAGAGGGATTTTAAGGGACCAGATCGATCTCCTCTTGGACCAGATCGATCTCCTCAAGTCATTTCTATATAAGGAAAGTTGAAAAATCTGGAAATCTCGGAACCTCCCATTTTCAACCCAAAAACCCAACTTTCCCTCTCTAAAATCAGCCATTTTGAGTGAGATTTAGAGAGAGATCATTAGAGGCAAAGTTGTTCCTATCAAAGAGGAGAACAACATAGTGAGAGGGCATTTTCCCATTTTTGGAATTGAAGGAGTTGAGGGTATTACCAATTGGAGCAAGAAGAGAAATCATATTGGTAAGATTCTAACACTCCAATCCAAATGCATTAGCTATTTAATTGATTTTGGAGTTGATTGGTATGAGTATTGATGGATAAACTACCTAGGAATGTAGTGGAATTGGTGTGACCTAGAAATCTAAAATGGGTATAATGTGAGGATATGTGGGATTGAATGAGCTTATGGTTTATGGCATGCTAAAGTTGTTATTGGGGTAGTGTTTATGATTCTAGATGGTTAGATGGAATTACTTGGTGAGTTGGAGGAATTGTGAAAATGGATATGTATATGATTGATAAATGCCATAGTGAGGGAATTCATGGAATATGAACACTATGAGCTTAATGTCGATTTAACATCGATTTTGAATAAGTTAATAGGCCTAAGAAGATCCATAGACTCGAGTTATGGGTAAAGTAATGAAACGAGGCCATATAAGCGTTAATAGAGGCTATAGGTTAAATTGACTATAGCAAGCGCAAGGGTTGCATTGTATGGATCGAATATAATACGGGATACGATTTTGTACAGTCCCCGAAGAGTTCGTTGAAGGCGAACCAAACCGTACGAGTAAGCAGCTTAAGGAAGTGGAATCACGCATCGCGATTCCAGGTAAGGGAATTTTGTGAGTATATAGAGATAGCTGCTCGTATTTTGAACTGGGTGAATATTGGGTGTTGTATGAAATGCATGAATTGCTCAAATAAATGATGGATTGTATTCGTGAATGATGACGAGTATATGCGTGGTTTTGGATTTGAAGTGGATTTTATGAAATGGGATAGTAAGGCTAATAATTCCATAAATCTAATGTTTTGATGTTTTTCCAAAATGAATTGCTTGGTTTTAAGCAAGCTCATAGATAGGACGGCTAGTATTGTATTGTTGTTGTAGAAAAGCATTTGTGAGTGCTAAACCCGAATTGTCGGGATTGATAAATTGTATATGAGCCGCCTATCACATTTGTATGACATAAATCGCGTTAGAGCCTCGCTCGCACTGGATTTCTATGTTTTCATTTGTATGAAACGTGTTGGAGCCTAGCTCGCACCTTGATTTGGAAACTATAATGATATTTATAAACCGTACTGGAGCTTCTGCTCGTACGTGGATTGTGAATGGTTGTCTTACGAGTATAACCGTACTAGAGCTATGCTCGTACGCGCCTCTTTATGAGAAGATACATGATGCATGAGTCGTGCTAGAGCTTTGCTCGCACAAGTTTGCACGAGGGGATACGTATAAGGTTGTGAAAGTGGGTAAGATCCTTAAGCCTTACATCCTTAAGCCTTACATCCTTAAGCTAACATCCTTAAGCCCAGAGAGGTGGGGAGGCTCTGTTAGGCAGGGAGGCTCTGTTAGGCGGGGAGGCTCTGTTTGGTGGGGAGGCTCTCTTACAGTGGGATCCTTAAGCCAACATCCTTAAGCCCAAAGAGGCGGGGAGGCTCTGTTAGGCAGGGAGGCTCTCTTACATGGGTACGGTAAAGGTAAGATCCTTAAGCCTTACATCCTTAAGCTAACATCCTTAAGCCCAAAGAGGCGGGGAGGCTCTGTTAGGCGGGGAGGCTCTGTTAGGTGGGGAGGCTCTCTTACGGAAAGGATCCTTAAGCCCTACATCCTTAAGCTAACATCCTTAAGCCCGAGGAGGCAGGGAGGCTCTGTTAGGCAGGGAGGCTCTCCTTCACGGAATATGGAAAACTCTTGGTATGGGGTAGATAAGACCTAGGAATTCACCCCCAATTTCGATATGAGTTTGCGGAGTACGCTGTACCGTGTATATCACATGGAGTACGATGTACCGCATGATGGTTATGTGATAAGAAAGTCTGGCGAGGGATAATCCATCTTCGTGCCAGCATGATACCCCGCACACCTGGATGCGTGTGGTCTGGGATGATTTATGATGTAATGGTTCACATAGGCACTTTTGATATAGTGACCTAGATTTATACACATGCGTGAATTGTGGAATGTAAATGTGGTTGTGATTGTGAGTTGATTTGGTGGTGTTATGTTGTTGGTTCAAAAAGGAGGTTTCTAAATGAATTGCCCTTTTATGAATTTAAATGAGATTGAGCATGAGATGTTTTATACATGATGTCTCTACCATGTTTTATATGCCAATGCACATGATTTGATACATGATATATATGTATATTCACATGGCATAGTTTTATTCCTCATGCTCCTACTATAAACGATTTATGCATAACACTATCAGCATGTAGATAGAGTAGTTATCTACCATGCTTGCATTATTGCCTTACTGAGCGTGTGGTTGCTCATCCCACTCTATTTTTCCCCCCTACAGAGCGTGCATAGTAGCCCAGTGAGGACTGAGGCGTATTATTTTGGACTCCGCTGCATCTCCATCGCTAAGAGGTATATACACATTGATTCTTTTCGTATCTAAACAATGTAAAAGCACAGTATTCTTTTGAGTTGTACTTATGGGGGATGTAGATGTCAGTAAAACATGTATTCGTATAAGTACACGATTAAATGCACATGTATGAGATCGTTTTAATTAATTGAGAATGAATGAGATGTGGTGTTTATTATTGACTCACAGCCCAATAGTGTGTGGTGAGCTTAGTTCACGACTGGGTAAGGTAACAGTAAAACGCGAAAAATTTTCAGTGATTTCGGTTAAAGAGAATGGAATTGGGTCGTGACAGAGATTGGTATCAGAGCTGTGTTGGCCTGATGTGAGTCATTAATAAAATGTAGGAAAGTACATCCCCATAGTACTGTGCTTTTGTTTAGATATAACTGTGTATACTGTGATGGATTGAGCTTAATAAATTATTATAATACAGTGAGTTAGGCATTATGCCAGTTACACGCAAAGGTAGAGGGGCGAGAGCACGTGCTAGAGGCCGTAGAGGTAGGCCTGAGAGCCGTGCGGAGCCACAGACTGAACAGGCTCCACAGAACCCTGCTGAGAGAGCAGGTGATACTGAGGCTAGCTTCGCTAGATTAGAGCAGAGTATTGAGAGTCTGGTGGAGATAGTCACGCAGGCCTTGGGCGCCGGTGACAGACGAGGTCCCGCAGCACAGCCTACTACGGAACAGGCAGCTGCAGAGGCGGAGAGACCTCAGACTGCTGAGACAGTTACAGTTACACCACCTCCAGCCCAGGATACAGATTCTCCTATCGCTCCACAGCAGAGCGGTAGTGATGTGGGTTATGACTGCGACTTGAGCAGGTTGCGAGAGTTTCAAGCGCTGAAACCCCCAGTGTTCAGAGGGGTGAAGGACCCAGTGATTACGGAGGATTGGGTGTATGAGATAGAGAAACTGTATAGGTTTTTCCGATGCACTTCAAGTGAGAAGGTTGCCTTTGCCGTGTTTATGCTGAAAGGCGAGGCCGAGCATTGGTGGAGGTCCACCGAGGTTATTTTGAGGGCCAGACACTCTGAGATCTCGTGGGAGATATTTCTAGAGGCCTTCAGGAGACAGTATATTCCAGCTACCGCACAGAGGAAATTGTGAATGGAATTTATGAATTTGGTTCAGGGGAACCGTACTGTGGACGAGTATGAGTCCAAGTTTATGTCCTTGGGGAGATATGACCCGGACACGATGGGTAGTGAGACCCGAAAGATTCAGAAGTTCATGGATGGATTGAGATTGGCCATCCGGACTGAGCTAGCTCCCTTCGACATTGTGACCTATGAGGAGGCTATACATAAGGCTCAGTTATGTGAGCAAGACTTTGAGCGAAATGCCTCCGAGCTTGGGAGGGTCAGTGTCAGAAAGGACAGGGATCGGAAGAGATCCGGGATTGGAAGAGTGGCCAAGAGAGATGGCCAAAGATTTTTCGAGAAGAGGCCAAAGATTGAGGAGGTGCGGGAGAGAGCTGCTAGACCTCCCGTATACCCAGCCTTGACTGCGCCAAGGGGCATGACTATTGGAGGACCACGGCCTACTACTGATCAGTGTAGGAGATGTGGGAGATTTCATGGGAATAGGCCCTGTCTGATGACCCCTATGGTGTGTTTTAGATGCGAGAGACCAGGACATATGGCTAAGTATTGTCCCGAGAAGATGGAGATTGCCCCACAGAAGGGCAAGGAGCCTGAGGGAGCTCCAGTTGAGACAGCAGCCCCGAGGAGGAGGGCTACAGCTGAGGAAAAAGGGAAACAGGCTGCGGGTGTGAGCAGAGGAAGAGTACATGTACTGGATCAGGACACTGCAGATGCTTTGACGGATGTGATAAAAGGTACCATCCGAATCTTTGATTTAGAAGCATTGGTATTATTTGATCCTGGTGCCACGCATTATTTCATATCACCTTCCTTTGCACATAAATTGTTGAAATATGTGAAACCAACATTGTTGGATAAAATGTTGATGATTTCCACACCCATGAATGATAGTCAATTGACTGAGCATGTATGTAGGGATTGTAAATTAAAGATAGAGGGGAAGGAAATGATAGCCAATCTGATTTTAGTAAATATGAATGATTTTGATGTAATTTTGGGAATGGATTGGTTGGCTACCAATCGTGTTGTGATGGATTGTCATGCCAAAACATTGATGTTTTCAGGATTAGACAATCTTATTATAAACTTTGATGAAAAGAAATGATATGGAATTAGCATGGTTGTTGTAAATAAAAGGAGTATGACTTTAAATTCATATTGCTTGAGAGATAAATTTATTGTTTTTGATAAATGATGAATTTGGAGTGATGGTTTATGTTACTAACGACGGAGAGGATAATGTGAAGGGTTCATTGCATACGTGGTCGATATAGATGAGGCACACCCGGAATTGAAAGACATACCCGTAATTATGGATTACCCTGATGTCTTTTCGGATGAATTACCAGGACTACCACCTGAAAGGGAAATGGAATTTTACATTGAGTCAGTGCCTGGTACAGAGCCGATATCGAAGCCACCCTATAGAATGGCTCTGATAGAATTGGAAGAGCTGAAGAAACAGCTGCAAGAGTTGTTGGAGAAGGGGTTTATTAGACCGACTGTCTCACCTTGGGGAGCACCGGTTCTATTTGTAAGGAAGAAGGATGGAAGCCTCCGACTGTGTATATATTACCGGTTGTTGAATAAGGCCACCATTAAGAACAAGCACCCCCTTCCAAGAATCGATGATTTGTTGGATCAGCTCCAGGGAGCCGAAGTATTTTCTAAGATAGATCTGCGGTCAGGGTACCATCAGTTGAGGATCAGGAGTGGAGATGTACCCAAGACAGCATTTCGTACCCGTTATGGCCAGTACGAGTTTTTGGTGATGCCATTCGGATTGACGAATGCTCCCGCAGCATTTATGGCATTGATGAATGATGTATTCAAGCCATACCTGGACAAGTTTGTGATTGTTTTCATAGATGACATTTTGGTGTATTCCAAGTCCAGGGAAGATCATGAGGAGCACTTGAGGATAGTTTTGCGGACCCTCCGAGAGAGAGAATTGTATGCCAAACTCAGAAAGTGTAGCTTTTGGTTGGAACAGATCTCATTTCTGGGGCATGTTGTGTCTAAGGATGGGGTATCAGTGGATCCATCCAAGATAGAGGCAGTTGTGCAGTGGGAACAGCCCAAGACAGTAACTGAGATCAGGAGTTTCCTGGGATTGGCAGGATATTATCGGAGATTTGTAGAGGGTTCCTCCAGACTAGCTGCTCCGTTGACACGCCTCACGCGTAAAGATGTTAAGCTTACATGGGATGAGGCATGTGAGAGGAGTTTTGAGGAGCTCAAGCGTCGATTGACGACTGCTCCAGTTCTCACCATTCCTACCAGCTCAGGAGGATTCTCGGTGTATACGGATGCATCACACCAGGGACTGGGCTATGTGCTTATGCAGGATGGGAAGGTAGTTGCCTATGGATCTAGACAGTTGAAAGATCATGAGAGGAACTACCCGACACATGATTTAGAGTTGGCGGCTGTAGTATTTGCTTTGAAAATATGGCGCCACTATCTCTATGGTGAGAAATTTCAGGTTTTCACAGATCATAAGAGCCTTAAGTACCTGTTCTCGCAAAAAGAGCTGAATATGAGACAGAGGAGATGGCTCGAACTCCTGAAAGACTATGATTGTGAAATCATGTACCACCCGGGTAAGGCAAATGTAGTTGCCGATGCTTTGAGTAGAAAGAACCTTGGGTTGGTGTCTTATATGATGGTACGGGAACATGAGTTGTTAGAACACTTTGCAAACCTCAGTTTGGATGTAACCCCACCTGGATCTGAGAGACTTGAGATCATGGCTAGTTTGAGACTAGAGCCAGAGTTGATTGGCGGTATTCGGCAAGCCCAGCAGAGCGATCGACGGTGTATCGATTGGCTGAGGCAGATACAGACAGGTGTAGGTAGTGATTTTGAGCAGGGTGCTGATGGCTTATTGAGGTTCAGAGGCAGAGTATGCATTCCCAGGGATCCTGAGATCAGGAGAACGATTTTATCAGAGGCTCACTCATCGAAGTATATGATACATCCGGGAAGTACCAAGATGTATCAAAACCTTCGGAAGGTTTATTGGTGGCCTAGAATGAAAAGAGACATTGCTGAATATGTCGCTAAGTGTCTCGTTTGTCAGCAAGTGAAGGTAAAGCATCAGAAGCCTGCAGGATTATTGCAGCCTCTACCGATACCGACATGGAAGTGGGAGCATGTCACCATGGATTTTGTGATGGGGTTGTCGAGGACCTGTAGAGGTCATGATGCCATATGGGTTATTGTGGACCGATTGACTAAGTCCGCCCATTTCTTGGCTATGAGAGCTACCGATACACTGAGTCAGTTGGCGAACCTGTATATTCGAGAGATAGTACGGCTACATGGTGTACTAGTGAGCGTTGTTTCTGATAGGGATGCCCGCTTCACTTCCCATTTCTGGGAACACTTTCAGGAAGCGCTGGGGACCCGACTGAGTTTTAGCACCACTTTTCATCCTCAGACAGATGGGCAGTCAGAGAGGACTATACAGACCCTCGAGGATATGTTGAGAGCGTGTGTGCTGGATTATAGAGGCTCCTGGGATGACCACCTGCAGTTAGCCGAGTTCGCTTATAATAATAGCTATCATGCTAGTATCGGGATGGCACCCTATGAGGCATTATACGGGCGTAGATGCTGTTCCCCCATTGGATGGGAAGAGGTTATTGACAGACAGATTTTCACTCCGGACTTAGTGCAGCAGGCATCTGAGGACGTCCAGTTGATATGTGAGAGATTACGGACAGCTCAGAGCCGGCAAAAGAGTTATGCTGACAAGAGCCGAAGACCACTGGAGTTTGATGAGGGTGAGTCGGTGTTTCTGAGGGTATCACCATCGAAGGGTATTATGAGATTTGGTAAGAAGGGCAAGCTGAGCCCTAGATATATCGGACCCTTCGAGATTTTAGAGAGAGTGGGAGAAAAGGCGTATAGATTGGCATTGCCACCGGACTTGGCGAATGTCCACAACGTCTTCCACGTCTCGATGCTTCGGAAGTATCACCCGGACCCGGCACACGTGATAAGATATGAGCCGTTGGAGCTCCATGAGAGTATGACATATGTTGAGAAGCCGGTTCGGATATTGGACAGAAAAGAGAAAGTGTTGCGGAATAAGACAATTCCCTTGGTGAAAGTTCTTTGGCAACACCACACGGCGGAAGAGGCCACGTGGGAATTGGAGAACTTGATACGGGAGAAGTACCCCCAACTTTTTGAAGAGTGACTTGGTTCTAATTTGGAGGACCAAATTCCTTGAAGGAGGGGAGAATGTAAGACCCCGTATATGTATAATGGTAATGTGAATAATTGGATCAAATAATATGAATGGACTTGTAATGTAAAGTATGATTGATGTAAGTCCATGGATTCAATGTATGTATGTGTAATATAAATTGTAACGTACATACAAGTTTCATTGAGTATGAATACGAAGAAATGAGTTCTAGCAAGTGATGGATGTGATTGAGACTTAAGATGAGTAGTGTGGTAAAATGGAATGGAGTTATGCTTCCATTTGGTTTTATGTAGCATCCCTTTGAACATACAATGAATGCACACAAGTTTCAATGTGCATAAGGTATGAATGGATGCCATTTTCAAGTTATAAAGGTGGATGGATGAGAAAATGGCCATGGCAATATATTGAGGGTGTGTTGGTATGAGTTGCAGCAATGAAACTGCAGGAAATCTAGAAAACATGAGGTCCAGATCGATCTCCTAGGATGAGAGATCGATCTGGAAGAGCTAGAATGCTCTGATTTGGGCGAAAGAATATAGCAGATCGATCTCCAATGGAGCCAGATCGATCTGCCAAGCATTCTGTAAGTGAAAAGATCGATCCTCAAGCACCCAGATCGATCTCCTTAGCTCTCTGTTTGGGACCAGATCGATCTCATGCTTCGACAGATCGATCTCATGCTTCAACAGATCGATCTCATTGCTTCGACAGATCGATCTCAGGCTTAAAAATGCCATGAAAAAGAGGGATTTTAAGGGACCAGATCGATCTCCTCTTGGACCAGATCGATCTCCTCAAGTCATTTCTATATAAGGAAAGCTGAAAAATCTGGAAATCTCAGAACCTCCCATTTTCAACCCAAAAACCCAACTTTCCCTCTCTAAAATCAGCCATTTTCAGTGAGATTTAGAGAGAGATCATTAGAGGCAAAGTTGTTCCTATCAAAGAGGAGAACAACATAGTGAGAGGGCATTTTCCCATTTTTGGAATTGAAGGAGTTGAGGGCATTACCAATTGGAGCAAGAAGAGAAATCATATTGGTAAGATTCTAACACTCCAATCCAAATGCATTAGCTATTTAATAGATTTTGGAGTTGATTGGTATGAGTATTGATGGATAAACTACCTAGGAATGTAGTGGAATTGGTGTGACCTAGAAATCTAAAATGGGTATAATGTGAGGATATGTGGGATTGAATGAGCTTATGGTTTATGGCATGCTAAAGTTGTTATTGGGGTAGTGTTTATGATTCTAGATGGTTAGATGGAATTACTTGGTGAGTTGGAGGAATTGTGAAAATGGATATGTATATGATTGATAAATGCCATAGTGAGGGAATTCATGGAATATGAACACTATGAGCTTAATGTCGATTTAACATCGATTTTGAATAAGTTAATAGGCCTAAGAAGATCCATAGACTCGAGTTATGGGTAAAGTAATGAAACGAGGCCATATAAGCGTTAATAGAGGCTATAGGTTAAATTGACTATAGCAAGCGCAAGGGTTGCATTGTATGGATCGAATATTATGCGGGATACGATTTTGTGCAGTCCCCGAAGAGTTCGTTGAAGGCGAACCGAACCGTACGAGTAAGCAGCTTAAGGAAGTGGAATCACGCATCGCGATTCCAGGTAAGGGAATTTTGTGAGTATATAGAGATAGCTGCTCGTATTTTGAACTGGGTGAATATTGGGTGTTGTATGAAATGCATGAATTGCTCAAATAAATGATGGATGGTATTCGTGAATGATGACGAGTATATGCGTGGTTTTGGATTTGAAGTGGATTTTATGAAATGGGATAGTAAGGCTAATAATTGCATAAATCTAATGTTTTGATGTTTTTCCAAAACGAATTGCTTGGTTTTAAGCAAGCTCGTAGATAGGATGGCTAGTATTGTATTGTTGTTGTAGAAAAGCATTTGTGAGTGCTAAACCCGAATTGCCGGGATTGATAAATTGTATATGAGCCGCCTATCACATTTGTATGACATAAATCGCGCTAGAGCCTCGCTCGCGCTGGATTTCTATGTTTTCATTTGTATGAAACGTGTTGGAGCCTAGCTCGCACCTTGATTTGGAAACTATAATGATATTTATCAACCGTACTGGAGCTTCTGCTCGTACGTGGATTGTGAATGGTTGTCTTATGAGTATAACCGTACTAGAGCTATGCTCGTACGCGCCTCTTTATGAGAAGATGCATGATGCATGAGTCGTGCTAGAGCTTTGCTCGCACAAGTTTGCACGAGGGGATACGTATAAGGTTGTGAAAGTGGGTAAGATCCTTAAGCCTTACATCCTTAAGCCTTACATCCTTAAGCCCAGAGAGGCGGGGAGGCTCTGTTAGGCGGGGAGGCTCTGTTTGGTGGGGAGGCTCTCTTACGGTGGGATCCTTAAGCCAACATCCTTAAGCCCAAAGAGGCGGGGAGGCTCTGTTAGGCAGGGAGGCTCTCCTACATGGGTGCGGTAAAGGTAAGATCCTTAAGCCTTACATCCTTAAGCTAACATCCTTAAGCCCAAAGAGGCGGGGAGGCTCTGTTAGGCGGGGAGGCTCTGTTAGGTGGGGAGGCTCTCTTACGGAAAGGATCCTTAAGCCCTACATCCTTAAGCTAACATCCTTAAGCCCGAGGAGGCAGGGAGGCTCTGTTAGGCGGGGAGGCTCTGTTCGGCAGGGAGGCTCTCCTTCACGGAATATGGAAAACTCTTGGTATGGGGTAGATAAGACCTAGGATGGCACCCCCAATTTCGATATGAGTTTGCGGAGTACGCTGTACCGTGTATATCACATGGAGTACGATGTACCGCATGATGGTTATGTGATAAGAAAGTCTGGCGAGGATAATCCATCTTCGTGCCAGCATGATACCCCGCACACCTGGATGCGTGTGGTCTGGGATGATTTATGATGTAATGGTTCACATAGGCACTTTTGATATAGTGACCTAGATTTATACACATGCGTGAATTGTGGAATGTAAACGTGGTTGTGATTGTGAGTTGATTTGGTGGTGTTATGTTGTTGGTTCAAAAAGGAGGTTTCTAAATGAATTGCCCTTTTATGAATTTAAATGAGATTGAGCATGAGATGTTTTATACATGATGTCTCTACCATGTTTTATATGCCAATGCACATGATTTGATACATGATATATATGTATATTCACATGGCATAGTTTTATTCCTCATGCTCCTACTATAAACGATTTATGCATAACACTATCAGCATGTAGATAGAGTAGTTATCTACCATGCTTGCATTATTGCCTTACTGAGCGTGTGGTTGCTCATCCCACTCTATTTTTCCCCCCTACAGAGCGTGCATAGTAGCCCAGTGAGGACTGAGGCGTATTATTTTGGACTCCGCTGCATCTCCATCGCTAAGAGGTATATACACAGTGATTCTTTTTGTATCTAAACAATGTAAAAGCATAGTATTCTTTTGAGTTGTACTTATGGGGGTTGTAGATGTCAGTAAAACATGTATTCGTATAAGTACACGATTAAATGCACATGTATGACATTGTTTTAATTAATTGAGAATGAATGAGATGTGGTGTTTATTATTGACTCACAGCCCAACAGTGTGTGGTGAGCTTAGTTCACGACCGGGTAAGGTAACAGTAAAACGCGAAAAATTTTCAGTGATTTCGGTTAAAGAGAATAGAATTGGGTCGTGACATACTACTTATGTATCAATGGCATTTTATGTGACATCATTAAATCATACTTATCATGAGGTAAATCAAGATCATGCCATGTAAAATAAATCATGAGAAACAATTATTTTCATGAATTTATCATTTTAGCATGGAAAACTCATCATGCTACTGCATTTAAATCATTTCATTAAAACTGGGGTATAAACTAACCCTTACTGGTCAATCATCTCATAAAACAATTCATTAAAATTCATTATACAACTTCGGTTATAAAACCACCATTCTTTTAGGGTCACATATAATAAAATCCTCTAAAACATATATTAGTATAGTGGAAAATCATAAAATCGGGGGCCTGACCCCTCCCTCGGGTCTACCCTAGTCTATCGAGACCACAAGTTATATCATGTGAGACAAGTAGGTGACTATATCAGTAACAACGAGTATTATGGCCATAACCTAATGATCCCTGGCTACAGGGTACCTAGTGTGCGAGGTATCACACCTGAAACGGGAGGTGGGTCAGTCCTACCCGCCAGACCAGCATAACATCAGGATTGCAAGGATAAGGCTTGTTGCCTCGTGGCTAATACAACTCCACTGCAACAATCCCCGTGCTACAATGTACTCCGCGTGACATACACGATACAACGTACTCCGTGAACCCAATCTCAGTCAGGAGGTGCTTGGAATAGGTCTTATCTGCCCATACCATCTCTATCTCAGTATGTACGTGTGGCCATCTCATCTCACTGTGACCCACAGTCTATAGGAGGCTCTAACACGGATATATGTATGTCATATAATTCCCTGTGCGAGCGAAGCTCTAGCACGGCTCCATGCAAATTTATGATATCTGAAAACCTCGTACGAGTGATGCTCTAGCACGGCTTCATAAAAATCAGCAAAATCTGCGTACGCGTAGCACTCCAATATGACTTTAAAATGAGTTATAAATTAATATAAAACTTCGTACGAGCAAGCTCCAGCATGGTGTTATGCATTAATAAATCAAATTTCATGTGAGTTACACTCCAGCACGGCTTTATGCATAAATACATCAAATCTCGTGCGAGTTACACTCCAGCACGGCTTTTTGCATAAATAAATCAAATCTCATACGAGTTACACTCCAGCAGGGCTTTTATGCAATTATCATATCAAAATAGGATGTGAGCTAAGCTCCAGCACCTCTCATGCATGTCAAATCATTAAACTACTGCGAGAAATCGCTCTAGCACCTTTTTATGTATATCAAGTCAAAACAGTCAAAACAGAGTGCGAGTTAAGCTCAACACCTCTCATGCATTTCACAATAGTAAAATCAGTGCGAGCAACTGCTCTAGCACATTTCATGCATATGATGTCACACAAGTCAGTGCGAGCAATCGCTCAAGCACGTTTTATGCACACTCACAAACTCAGATATAGTGTGAGCTATGCCCCAACACTATCTGTTTCCATATAAACTTGATAGTTGGCCCATTTTCCAAATAAATTTCATTTAAATCTTAATAACACTTACGTAGTGTTATATTGTAAAATTTATGCAAATACTGGCCAATCTATCGATTTATTTTGCTAAAAAACCAAGAAAATTCCTTAAATCATGCATTTCATGCATGTCATGCTTTCACCATCCTTAGGTGAATTTCCCTCAATAGGGTTAAAATAGTCTTTACCTATTTCGAGTCCTTAAAATCTTTAATCTATTTCTAGGACCTTTAGACATATTCTGTGTGTACATACATATTCAGTGTATACAAAAGTTATTAAAATACGCGTAGCTACCTCTAGCTACTCACACAATTCCACCTCATTTTTCTGTACAGTCTGACCTTTCCACTGATGACTCGTCACGTAGTCCGATTTGCTCCGAATCCAATCTCCAAGACTGCGGATAAATATTCATCAGGTCAAATACAATATAATTAATTGTATTTCATATTTTCTGGGCTTAATTTAAATCATTGAGCCCGTTTACCCATATTGGGCCCGATTGCACCATAATTGGCCTTAATCGGCCTTAAGCCCATTTCCACTTACTATTCACATTATCGAGGCCTATTGGGCTCATTCGGCCTATCAGTATTTATTGAGCCTCGGTCTAAACTCTCGGATAGCTCAATTAATTATTTACAACAATTTATTTCTAATTCCAGAATATAATTCATTTGATGTGGAATTTAAATTCGTAATTTATACGATAAATTTCTAACACGCATAACGATGCAGTATTATCGTAAATAAGGGTTACTTACCCGAGAATATATGATAGTACACAAATTGAGACCGTCTCAAGTTCTCAGTTGATGTCAATTTTTGAGCTATACAATTAAATATTTTTTCGGGTAAACTTTCAGTCAAATATTGATCAAATTAAATATTTCGAAATTTAAATAGGTCAATTTCGACTGCTTATCGACTTACCCGTAGCTCGATTGCATCATTGGGACTTCTCCCGCCGCCTCTCCTCTTCCGATCTGTCGATTCTGGTGAGATCCACGAGGCGTCGCGGCCGCTGATGGGTCGCCCGGTGTTGGCTTGCCTTCACCGGTCCCTCAGTCTCGTCGGTGGCTCGCCAGTGAGGGGAAACCGTTTCCTCAGTTTCGGCTCCTTCATTTCTCCATTTTCTTTTCCTTTCTGCAGAAATCGCATTTCGCAATTTCTTTTTTTTAATTATTATTATTTATAAATTATTTTTATTATTATTTTAATCATTAAAATATTATTAAAATCTTAAAAATATCTTAAAAATTCTTATTTAATTCATTTAATCCATAAATGAATTTATCGGTCTTGTTTTGTCTTTTCGGTATATTTTTTAATTATTTTCGAGATAATTTTCCAGATGTAAAAATTCTGATTAATTCCATTAAATTCATATCTTGATCAATTTAATCCAAAATTTAATTATTTCTTTGTTATTGATCAAGATTTCTGAAATCCCTATTTTTAATGAAATTTTCTTGTCGAATTTATACTGGCTTTCGATATTTTGACCATTTTACCCTTGTACGTGTTCGAGAATTCAATTTCAATCCTTTTACATTTTTCATTTCGTGTTGTGAATAAAATCGAGTCTTACACCTTGGGAGGCTTATTTCATCCTTTGTGGTGCATTTTAAGTTTAACCTATTAATGAATTAAGCTTATGTTATAAGTTACCTTGATATTTATCTAATTTTACCATAATTTCATGAAATAATAATTTCTTTGAATCTAATTGGTCCATGCAATTTTTTGCTAGGTGAGATATTTAATATTTACATGCATTTCCCAGGAAAATAATGTAACATAGGTGAAAATTACCAAGTGGCTAGCCATCTTCCCAAACATTGGTTTTACGCCCATTTTCACTTATTTCTACCTTTTTTGGTTCTATCATATAAAATTTCAATACGAGGCCTGACGTGACAAATTGAAGGCTTGACGTAACTCATATTATAACTTTAAATAAATTCATCGTGTCTATTTAGTCAATGTGTAAATTTTACATATGGACAAAATAGTCATTTTCACATTTGTTGTATGTTTATCGAGATAAATCAAAATTTGGATTTTATGGGTTCATATGGATTACTTGAAATCATATACCATCATTTTATGATGATTCAGAAATGTTTGGATAAGTGTGTACTTCTATAAGGCCCATTAACCTTTCTATATAGGAGTTGGCCTAACCTGTACTAGAAATAGAAACATTATGATTTAGCCATCCTACTCTATCAAATAGTCAAATATTGGTCAAATAAGTATAAAAATGGTAATTCTTACATTTAATTTACACAATGAACTTTGATATAAGTGTGAAATAAATATTGTTAATAAAATACTACGGTTACCATTTAAAACCGTATTCTATATTCAATCTTTTTATATTTAACTTTATTACTATATGTTACTTTTATTATTTTCCTAAAAATATTTGTGTAAAGAATTAATAAGCTTGAAATTTTGATTAGCAAAGTGAGCTTTGATATTGTAAGGCCCATAAATTCACATTTATTCTTATGATTTCGTGATGTGAAGAAAAGTTACAATTGATATGAATCATAAGAAATGATTGTTTTTAAGTTCCAAATATGAATAAAATGCAAATTGGGTAGTTAAGCAAATGAATATGAAGTTAACCTTCATTTTTTGGGAAAATTACAGCAGGAATGTTGCAGATGAAAGGCAGATCGATCTCATTAGCAAGGGTAGATCGATCTCATGGCTTGAAATATAATGCCAAAGCATTCTGCAAGAGGGAGATCAATCCCTCATTCAAAGTAGATTAATCTTAGTTATGTTCTGGTTGAGGCTGTCACGACCTAAATTACCTAAAAATCAGAGTAAATTTTTCACTTTTTCATTTATTATTTAATTCTTACCTTTCTCTCATCGGACCATCTTACCAAACAGTTGGGCTATAATTCGGTGTTAGACACCTCTCACCTATTTACCATTCCATTTTCATAATCACATTCATATATCAGGATTTACTATCCTTTGACTTTAACTAAATACATATACAATGGTATCACATCACCTTACATCCCTGACAGCATATCCATTTATAGTACTGTGCATTTACATATTTAGATACGAAATTATACAAATGTGTATACCTGTCTCTCGATGGGAAGCAATAGATACCAAGAATGTAAGTCCTCAGTCGTTCACTAACTATTGCGAGTGCTCTGAAAAGATGGGAAAAGAAGGGGGTGAGCAAACCACACGCTCAGTAAGGCAATTATGCAAGTAAGTAGATAGCTCCACTATCTACATGCTTATAATGCCATGCCCTTAAAATCCATTTCTTTTCATTAAAATCTCAAGCACAAAATCATGCATACATCAATAACATAGTTTATCAAAACTATTTATGCATATAGAAATCATGTAATTCATGCATCAAAGGCATTTTATGTGACATCATTAAATCATAATTAGCATGAGGTAAATCAAGATCATGCATCATTTCATGCCATGTAAAACAAATCATGAGAAACAATTCTTTTCATGAATTTCTCATTAATGCATGGAAAACTCATCATGGTACTGCATTTAAATCATTTCATTAAAACTGCAGTATAAAATAATCCCTCTGGGTCAATCATGTCATAAATACATCTCAAAACTCATAAAACCACTCGTTATAAAATTCTCTGAAAAATTTAACATCATAGTAAAAAATCACAAAAATCGGGGGCCTGACCCCTCCCTCGGGTCTACCATGGTCTATCGAGACCACAAGTTATATCAAGTGAGACATGTAAGTGACTATATGAGTAATAACGAGGACTATGGCCATAACCTAGTGATCCCTGGCATCACGGTACCTAGTGTAGGGGGTATCACACTTGAAAGGGAGGTGGGTCAATCCTGCCGCCAAAACAACATAACATAAGGATTACGAGGGCAAGACTTGCTGTCTCGTGGATAATGCCACTCCACTCCAACAATCCCCACGGTACAACGTACCCCAAGTGATATACACGGTACAACGTACTTCGTGAACCCAATCTTAGTCAGGGGGTGCCTACAATAGGTCATATCCACCCATACCAAATATGTCTCAGTATGCATGTGTGGCATATCATCTCTCTCTGACACACAGTCTATAGGAGGTTCCAACACAGTTATATGCATGTCATATAAATCCCTGTGCGTGCGAAGCTCTAGCACGACTCTATGCATATTCATGATATCTAAAAATCTCGCGTGAGTGAATCTCTAGCACGATTTCATAAAAATCAATAAAATCTGCGTACGAGTAGCACTCCAGTATGACTTTAAAATGAGTTATAAATCCATATAAAACTTCTTGCGAGCAAGTTCAAGCACGGTGTTATGCATTAATAAATCAAATCTCATGCGAGTTACACTCCAGCACGACTTTATGCATAAATAAATCAAATCTCGTGCGAGTTACACTCCAACACGGCTTTTATACAATTATCATATCAAAACAGGATGCGAGCTAAGCCCCAGCACCTCTTATGCATGTCAAATCATTAAAATTAGTGCGAGCAATCACTCCAGCACCTTTTTATGCATATCAAGTCAAAACAAGTCAAAACATGACAAAACAGAGTGCGAGCTAAACTCTAGCACCTCTCATGCATTTCACATTAGTAAAATCAGTGCGAGCAACCGCTCTAGAACATTTCATACATATGATGTCACACAAATCGGTGCAAGTAACTGCTCAAGCACATTTTATGCACACTCACAAACTCAGATATAGTTCGAGCTATGCACCAGCACTATCTGTTTCCATATAAACTTGATAGTTGGCCCATTTTCCAAATAATTTTCGTTTAAATCTTAAAAACATTTACGTAGTGTTATATTGTGAAATTTATGCAATTACTAGCCAATCTATCGATTTACTTTGCTTAGAAACCAAGAAAATTCCTTAAATCTAAAAATTCCTTAAATCATGCATTTCATGCGTGTCATGCTTTCACCATCCTTAGGTGAATTCCCTCAATAGGGGCAAAATAACCTTTTACTTATTTCGGGTCCTTAAATTCTTTAATCTATTTCTAGGACCTTTATGCATATTTTGTGCATACATATATATTCAGTGTATACAAAAGCAATTAAAATACGCGTAGCTACCTCTAGCTACTCACACAATTCCCTTACCTCATTTTTTGTAAAGTCTGACCTTTTCCATTGATGTCTCGTCACGCAGTCTGATTTGCTCCCAATCCAATCTCTGAAACTGCGAATAAATATTCATCAGGTCAAATACAATATATTTAATTGTATTTCATATTTTCTGGGCTTAATTTAAATCATTGGCCCCGTTTACCCATATTGGGCCAGATTGTACCATAATGGGCCTTAATCAGCCTTAAGCCCATTTTTCACTTACTATTCACATTATCGAGGCCTATTGGGCTCATTGGGCCCATCAATATTTATTGAGCCTCAATCTAAATTCTCGGATAGCTTAATGAATTATTTACGAAAATATATCTCTAATTCCAGGATATAATTCATTTCATACGAAATTTAAATCCGTAATTTATGTGGTAAATTTCTAACACGAATAATGATGCAATATTGTCGTAAATGAGGGTTACTTACCTGAGATTCCATGATAGTATGCAAATCGAGGCTGTCTCGAGCTCTCGTTTGACGTTAATTGTCAAGCTACATAATTAAATATTTTTTCGGGTAAACTTTCAGTCGAATATTAATCCAATTATATATTTCAAAATTTAAATTGATCAATTTCGACCGCTTACCAACTTACCCGTAGCTCGATTGCATCACCGAGATTTTTCCCAATTTTTCCTCTTTTTCTTCCTTTTTTTTGGATGAACCGGTCTGATCCGGTTCAACATACCCTCACTGCGCTAAACCGATCTGTACCGATTCAAGCTCAACTTTACCGTTTCGACGCCTTTCGGTTGGTTCCTAGCGTGATTTTGGTTCCGTTCGGCGCGCCATCACCTGGGCGTTCATCATCGGGTTGGACCAAATGGCGTTGATGGTTGCTAATCCAGTCTCTTCTCCCGCATCACTCACTCCGTCGATCTCCAAATTCTGGCGTCTCCACGATGCATCGCAGCCGCTGGTAGGTCTCCCGATGGTCGGGCTCCTCTCCCGATCGTTGCCCGCACCTCTACCTTGTCAGTGGCTTACTGGACAGAGGGAACCGACTCCCTTGGTTCTATCTTCCTCGTTTTCGCCATTTTCCTTTTTTGTTTCCTTTTTCGCAAATTGCGATTTCAATTTTTTTAAATTTTATTTTATTTATAATTTATTTTTATTATTATTTTACTCATTAAAATATATTAAAATTTCAAAAATATCTAAAAAAATTTATATTTTATTCATTTAAGCTATAAATGAATTTATCGATATTATTTCATCTTTTTGGTATATTTTTCGATTATTTTTAGGATAAATTCTTGAGATGAAAATTTCAATTTATTCTAATAAATTCATATCTTTATCAATTTAACCCGAAATTTAATTATTTCTTCTTTATTGATTAAGATTCTCAAATCCATTATTTTTAATGAAATTTTCTTGTCTAATTAATATCGAGTTTCAATCTTCTGACCGTTTTTTCCTTCAACGTATTTGAAAATACCATTTCAATCCTTCATTTGATCTTTAAATACATTCAAATTTTTATTCATTCCATTTGAATCATAATAAACTACAATAAAATCAGGTCTTACAGAGGCAGATCGATCTCCAAAGGGTTCTGGATAGTACAGAAAAATCTCTTCTTAAGGGCCAGATCAATCTCTAAGTGAGTCTATTTGAGCCAGATCGATTTCATACCAAAGGGTAGATCGATCTCATGCCAAAGGGCAAATCGATCTCATACTAAGGAGCAGATCGATCTTACCTTCTCAAAGTCGAATTCTGAAGAGATAAACATCGGACAAATCAATCTCTCATGGTTAAGAGATTGATCTCCTAAGGTAATTCTATATAAACCCGACTGCTACACCTTCCTTCTTTGAGAAACAAAAATCCCCATTGAAATAAAGTGAAACCTAACTTTCCTACTCCAAAAATCATCCCTTTCAATCAGTGTTGAGTGAGATTTATTTCAGCAAAGTTTTTCCTTGTGAGGAGGAGAACAACATGGTTGAAAACTAGAAGCTGAAATCAAGAATGGAAAGAGCAAGGTGAATTTCCCCCAATTTGGCAAAAAATGGAAAAATCAACCTAGGTAAGATTCAATACAACAACTTCAAATATGTTAATGAGGTATCTTAGTGAGTTGATTTGTGTATGTTTTGTTCGCTAATAACACCTTGAACAGCTTAAATCTCCATGACCTATAATTTGGCTTGGATATGAGAAAATGAGAGAAAGTTAATTAGGAATATATTCAACTATGATTTAAGCATGTAGTGATGTTATTAAGCACGTATATATGAATGTAAGATAGTTTTGTGAAATACATGTGATGGAATGGACTTAAGAAAGAGTAAGGTCTAATGAGATGTAATAAGGCCAACTGAGTGTAAAAAGGGCTAAAGGCATTGAATTGAAATTCATGCAAGTGAAAATTAAGTATATTATGGTATACAGATGTGAATGGTTATCTATAGCTTCAGAGTTTATATTGGAAGCTGATTGCACTGCGAGGTCTAGCAGCACTGAGGAAGTGAGGTCACGTGACGTGATCCGAGGTAATGGAATTTTATGAGTAGCTAGAGGTAGCTATAAGTAATTCGAATAGAATTTTGAGTATTTAAATGATATATGGATTTTTGAATATGGAAAATTTCGGTAGGGATCAATAAGGTTAAATTATGATTTTACCCTAGGGTAAAAAGCTTAGGAAGTAAGTTTGTGACTAGTTTTGACATTGTTTGACAGTTGGATAGATAGACTGGCTAATGTTTTCATGTTATATGTGAAAATAGCACGTTATAGTGCCTATTTGATTTAAATGAGTGAATTTTAATTAAAATAAGCCATCTATTGGTTTGTGTGAAAACCATTGGTGCTAGAGTGATACTCGCACTAGATTTTACCAGATAAGCATCACCCAGTACTTGAGTATTTCTTATACTTGATTTTAATGCGATTGATGCATGATAGAGTATTGAAGCATTGCTTATACTCAATTTTACATGACATAGTGCTGGGAGCATTGTTCACACTAGTTTTATTTAACTTGTCCATGTGGTTGCGTTAGAGTTTACTCGTACATACCGATTTTTGAAAGAGATAATATGAAACAGCTGTGCTGTGGGCCTGTGCAGACTGTGTATCGTATTGATTATATGCTCGCATGTGACAATTTTTGAGATATAGTCGAGGGCTATCTAAACTATTATCCATGGTATGAGGGCTAAGACCTATGGCAAGCACCCCGATTATGAAGATTGGGTCTATGGAGTATTTTGTACTGTGTATGTCACATGGAGTATGATGTACTGTGAGTACATGATGACATAGAGTTGTTGGATGACGGTTGAGTATTTGACCCACCTCCCGTTATAGCAAATATGAGGCGTCACACACCGATCACTGTGTAGCCTGGGATCATGAAAAATGAGATGTGGTCATAATTTCAGAATAAGTAGTCGCCTATCTCACCTTACTGATATTTCTTGTTTGAATTGTCACATGAGTTTTTATAGTTTGGTAGACCCGAGGGATGGGTTGAGCCTCGACATGTGACCTTGTGTGTGAAAGGGTAACCCAAGGGATGGGTGAGGCCCGTATTTCCATGTTTCTACATGATGAAATGCAATATTATTTTGATTTAATTAAAATGGCATTATAAAATGTAATTTATATTAATTACATGAGAAATGCAATGCTTTGCATAAATTGCTGAGATTATTAAACCAGCATGTTTTCAGCTCATACTGACGATTTGTATCTATATATATATTGCATGAATGTTTCAAGAACATACATGCTTTAGATGCAAATCAAGAAGGAAATGATTTAATAGCATGAGCATTATATTTTGTAGATAGTGTGGTTATCTACTTGCTTGCCTTATTTCTTTACTGAGCTATGAGGTCACCCCTTTTTTATTTCCTCTTCTCTACAGAGCGTTCACAGTAGATGAACACGGTTGAGAACTGGTATTCCTTTATCCGCTGCATACCCATCATACGAAAGGTATACACATTTAAACATTTTGTACTGAACAATGTAAAAGTACAGTTATATAAACGAATGTACGGTTGGGGATGTATATGTACAGGTATTTGTAATAATGTATATGAGTTTACTTTTAAGAAAAGAGTACTTACAGTCAATAGATAATTGTGTTGACATGTTCGCATGCTATGGAATGAATGTGGTTGAGGTGACTAATATCGAGTCATAGCCCAACAGTTTGGTGGTTGAATTATGACAAAAGGAAAGGTAAGTAAAATGCAAAAAAATTATAGAGGTTTTTAGTAAGTCACGGGTGGTAGTGATATAATGGTATCAGAGTAGAAGTTAGTCTGATATGAGGCGGTATTGGCATTTAGGAAAGTGTACATGCCCATATTTCTATGCTTTGTTCGGTTACAATTGTGTATACGAGATGGGAGTCAGACTAATTAATGGTTATAAATGCAGGAATTGAGCCATTATGGCTAATACCAGTCCTGGTATAGGGGCTAGAGGTAGGGCTCAAAGTCGTAGAGGTAGGCCTAAGACCCGAGATGAGACGACAGGTCCCACTCAAGTACCAGAGAATACCGTGGCATGCTTAATGAGATTAGAGCATTGCCTTGAGACTATAGTAGAGTTACTGGCACAGAATTTGTTAGGTGGATAAGAGCAGGATGTAGGGACTACACTTGGAGAGGCAGCTACACCTGGTATGCATGCACAACTAGCTCAGATGTCACAGCCTACAAATACTTCTACACCCCTACCAGCTCAGGATATGCCTTCTCATGTTGCTCCGAGACAGAGATATAGTACTTTGGGGTATAGTTGTGAGCTTGATAGATTGTGACAATTCCAAAAGTTTGGACCTCCGTCATTTAGTGGGCTGAAAGACCCCGTGGTTACAGAGGATTGGCTAGGAGAGATAGAGAAGTTTTATGGATTCTTTGAGTGTACAATGATTGAGATGGTCGCATTTGCTGCGTTCCTACTAAAGGTATCGACAGAGCATTGGTGGAAGTCCACCAGAGTTATATTGAGAGCACGACACTCAGAGATCACTTTGGATATCTTTTTGGATGCCTTTAAGAGGCAGTATGTCTCGGACACAGCGCAGCGGAAGCTGTAGATGGAATTTTTGAGGTTGAGCCAGGGGATTCAGTCTATGGATGAGTACGAGACATGATTTATATCCCTCGGTAGGTATGACCCCATACTATGAGTAGTGGATCAAGAAGATTCGTAGATTTATTGTTAGATTGAGACCAGTATTACGGTCTAGCTGGTTCCATTTGACATCTCTACCTATGACGAGGCAGTGCGTAGGGCACAACTTTGTGGGCAAAAACTATGAGAGGAATGTCTTTGAGTTGAAGACCATTGGCAAGGGTAGAGACTGAAATAGGAAGAGGCCAATGAGTGACAATGCCGAGGTTCCAGATATTAAGGAAGGAGGAGACTCTTCGGTAAGAGATCAAAGATCGAGAAAGTACAAGAAATGATATTAGATCTCTTGCATAATCGGCTATAGCTCTAGCTACAGGTATAGTTATTGGAAAACCGAAGCCTACCACTAAGAAGTGTGGTAGATTCCATGGCGATAGACCTTGTCCTATTTCTAGTGGATTATGCTTCAGATGTAGGAAGCCAAGGCATATGGCAAGAGTTTGCCACGAGTTTATTGATATTGCCTCATAGAAGGGCAAGGAGTCGAAGAGAGCTCCAGCTGATATGTCTGTTCCGAGGAGAAGCGCGATGGCAGAGAAGAAGGGAAAACAGGTTATTGGATGAGGGTGAGTACATGCCTTGGACCAGCGCACAGCTGATGCTTTGTCGGATATGATTAGAGGTAACATTTGATGTATGATTTAGAAGCATATATTTTAATTGATCCTGGTGCCACGCATTCATTTGTATCACCTTCATTTTCCTGTAAGTTAGCAAAACATGCTGAGCGTACACCTTTAAATAGGATAATGTTGATTAGTACGCCTATGGATAACAGTCAACTAGTTGAATATGTGTTAAATGATTGCAGGCTAAGAGTAGGGGAAAAGGATATGATAGCCAATCTAATATTGTTAAGTATGAGTGATTTTGATATAATCTTAGGAATGGATTGGTTATCCTCAAACCATGATATTTTAGATTGTTATGCTAAGACAGTTATGTTTGTTATCCTTACGAATTACGTTGTAAAATTTAATGAAAAGAAATGAAAGCAGTAGCTATGGTTATAGTAAATAATGTACTTTGTTGACGAAGAAAAGAAAATATTGAAGGTGTCATTGCATTTGTGGTTGATTCGGATAAGGCACATCCGAAGTTGATGGATATTCCTATGGTCAGTGAGTTCCCAAATGTCTTTTCGGATGAATTGCCAGGATGACCACCAGATAGAGAGATGAAGTTCTGTATAGATTTTTTGCCTGGTACTAAACCTATATTGAAACCACCATATCGCATGGCCCTAGTGGAGCTGGAGGAGCTCAAGAGACAGTTACAGGAGTTGTTGGACATAGGGTTCATTAGACCGAGTGTTTCGCCTTGGGGAATACCAGTTTTGTTTGCAAAGAAGAATGATGGAAGCCTCTGATTATGTATAAATTACAGATTGTAGAATAAGGCTACCATCAAGAATAGGTATCCCATTCCACGCATTGATGATTTGTTGGATCAGCTCCGAGGAACGCAAGTCTTTTCTAAGATTGATCTGAGGTCTGGGTATCATTAGTTGAGAGTTCAGAGTGGAGATGTACCCAAGACGGCATTTAGGATCCGATATGGCCACTATGAGTTTTTGGTTATGCCATTCAGATTGACGAATGTTCCCGCAGCTTTCACGGCTTTTATGAACGATGTGTTCAAGCCATATTTGGATCAATTTGTTTTGTCTTCATCGATAACATATTGGTATACTCAAAATTTGAGAAAGAGCAGAGCAGCACCTCAGGATTGTATTACAGACCCTACAGAGCATAAATTGTATGCTAAACTTAGTAAGTGTGACTTCTGGTTGGTATAAATCTCATTTTTGGGACACGTGGTATCGAAAGATGGAGTATCAGTAAATCCATCCAAGATTGAGACTATAGTTCAATGGGAATAACAGAAAATAGTCATCGAGATCTGGAGTTTTCTAGGTTTAGCACGATATTATCAAAGATTTGTTGCAGGATTTTCGAAGTTGGCTGCTCCGTTGACACGTCTCACTAGGAAGGGTGTAGCACTCGTGTGGGACAATGATTATGAGAGCAGTTTTCAAGAGCTGAAGCGTCGATTGACCACCGCTTCGATTCTCACTATCCCGACCAGCTTAGGAGGATTTTTAGTATATACCGATGCTTCGCATTAATGATAGGGTTGTGTATTGATGCAGGATAGGAGAGTAGTTGCTTATGGATCCGGATAGTTGAAGGACCATGAGAAGAACTATCCGACCCACGATTTGGAGTTAGCAGTAGTAGTGTTTGCATTGAATGTATTAGTTGTATGGTGAGAAGTTTCAGATTTTTACCGACCACAAGAGCCTTAAGTATCTATTCTCGTAAAAGTAGCTAAACATGAGACATAGAAGATGGCTAGAGCTTTTGAAGGACTATGATTGTGAGATACTTTATCATCCAGGTAAGGCTAACATTGTAGCTGATGGTTTGAGCAGAAAGAGCCTTGGGATGGCATCGTATATGATGATCAGGGAACATGAGTTGCTAGAGTAGTTTTCTAGCCTCAGTTTGAGAGTTGTGCCTTTCGACATGGATACGGACTGTGTGATTGCTAGTCTACGCTTCGAGCCGAATCTATTAGACATGATCAAACAAGCTTAGCAGATTAATCCGTATTCCATAGATATGACTAGTCAGATACAGAAGGGCACAATGGCTGATTTTAAGTTAAGTCCTGATAGATTACTGAGTTCAGAGGTAGTTTGTGTGTTCCCAAGGACCTAGAGCTTAGGAGATTGATTTTGTCAGAAGCTCATTTGTCGAGGTACATGTTACATCTGGGGAGTAACAGGATGTATCAGAACCTTCAAAAGGTGTACTGGTAGTTGGGTATGAAGAGAGATGTGGTATATTTCGTGGTAAGATTTCTCATATGTCAGCAGGTGAAGGTAGAGCATTAGAAGCCTGTAGGGTTATTGCAGCCTTTACCTATGCCGACATGGAAATGAGAGCATATCACTATGGATTTTGTGATGGGCTTACTGAGGACCCAGAGAAATCACGATGCAATATGGGTGATCATTGATAGACTAACGAAGTCAGCCCACTTCTTAGCTGTGAGAGCTATCGATACATTGAGTTCATTGGTAGAATTGTATGTACGTGAGGTAGTGAGGTTACATGGTGTTCCAGTGAGCATTGTCTTGGATAGGGATTCCCGCTTCACTTCCCATTTTTAGGAACATTTTCGGGAAGCCATGGGAACCTAGTTGAGTTTGAACACTGCTTTCCATTCTCAGACAAATAGTTAGTCAGATAGGACTATACAAACTTTGGAAGACATGTTGATAGCTTGTGTGTTAGATTTTAGAGGCTCTTAAGATGATCACTTACCACTAGTCGAATTCGACTACAACAACAATTATCATTCGAGTATCGAGATGGTACCGTATAAGGCTCTATATGGTCGTAGATGTCGTTCCCCTATCGGTTAGGAAGAAGTGGGAGATCGAAAGATTTTTGCTCTTGATTTGGTTACACGGGCCTCTGAGGATGTCCGGTTAATTGTTCAGAGATTAAGGAAAGCTCAGAGTAGATAGAAGAGCTATGCTGACAAGAGACGAAAGCCTCTTAAATTCGTAGTTGGTGATTTAGTGTTTCTGAAGGTTTCTCCTTCCAAGGGTATAACGAGTGTCACGACCCAAATTACCTAAAATCAGAGTAAATTTTTCGCTTTTTAATTTTCTTACCCGTCGTGAACAGTTACACTACTAAACAGTTGGGCTATGATTCGGTGTTAGTACCTCTCACCTAATTACCATTCCATTTTCATATTTCATTTACATATCAATTTATTTGAACTAAATACATCCCCAATATTACATCCATATACAGTACTGTGCATCTATATGTTCAGATACAAAATTATACAAATGTGTGTACCTGATCTTGATAAGAAGCAGCGGATAACCGAATTGCGAAGCTATTGTCGCTCTCTTCTACTGAATATACCCTGTGGGGTGGAAAATGAAAGGGTGAGCGATACGTGCTCAGTAAGGCAATAATGTAAGCAGGTAGATAACTATACTATCTACGTGCTAATAATGTCATGATATAAAATCCTTTATATTTTGAGCATGAGGAATGACTAAAACGATGCCACATGTATGTATATATCATATAAGGGAAATCATGAAATCGACATATAAAACACACATTAAAAAAACCATCATGTATGACATCTCATGCTCGTCACATTAAAACTTATTAGTTTCATCATAAACTCATCACTTTAAAACTCATTGTTTCATCATAAAACAACTTCATTAAGGTCAAACCCATCTCTCGGGAATACCTTGATTCATTAAATCACATCTCTTTTAAAAACATAAATCGGGACTACCCCTCCATCGGGCTTGTCCTGGTCTATCCAGACCGTATGATATAATGTGAGGCATGTAGGTTACTATATGAAAAATCGAGGACTATGGCCATACTTTGTCCCTGTGATACCAGGCTACACGGATCCCAGTGTGCGGGGTATCACAACTGTAACGGGAGGTGGGGTCAAGTCCTACACGCCAGAATAGTAAGTAACATCATAGAGTCATCATGACTGCACGGTACAGCGTACTTCGTGTGACATACACGGTACATCGTACTCCGTGGACCTATATCATAGTCTGGGGGTGCCTACCGTAGGTCTTAGCCACCCCAATACTATGTCAATAACCAACCCATGTCTCAAAGTATATGTGTGAGCATCTCAACTCTCTGTGACACAAAGTCTACAGGAGGCTTCCACATGACTATATGCATGTCAACTCACGTCTAGTGCGAGCGAAGCTCCAGCACCATGCTATGCATATCATGATATCTAAAATCTCGTGCGAGCGAAGCTCCAACACGATTTTGTGCACACACAAATTTCTCGCACGAGCAATGCTCCAGTACGGCTTTTCATGAGAATAAATCAGTAAACTTGAGTGCGAGAAAGACTCTAGCACTCTTTTTACTTGTATAAATATGATAGGTGGCTAAATCTTGACAAAACATCTTTTAAAATAGCAACTGGTACAAACCGGTACCATTTCGTATATTTCATGAAATCAATAGCCAACCTATGTGCATACTTGCTTAAATCAAGGCAATATAATCATATAAAACATTAAAACATGATAATCATGCAATTTATCTGCCTTACTACCCTTTTTATAAATTTTACTCAATGGGCAAAATCGTCTTTTTCCTTTATTCACTAAGCCCCGGTTTTCGCAAAATTATTATTTCGTTATTAGATACTTTAAGGAATTCTAAACCCTGTAAATCCCCTCAATAAATACGTATAATTATCTCTATGCACCTACAAAATTCCCTTACCTTATTTTTCTGTAGAGTCTGACCTTTCCTTTTTCCACTGTTGTCTCGTCGCGCAGTCTGATATGCTCCCAATCAAACCTTCGGAACTGCGTATAAATATTCCTCAGGTCAGATATTATACAATTTAATTGTATTTCCTATTTTCTGGGCTTAATTTAAATCATTGGGCCCATTTACCCCTATTGGGCCCGTTTGCACCTTAATGGGCCTTAATCGGCCTTAAGCCCGTTTTCCACTTAATTTTCACATTATCGAGGCCTATTGGGCTCATTGGGCCCTTCAAAAATTTATTGGGCCTCGTTCTAACTCTCGAATAGCTAAATTTAATATTTACGACAATTTATCCGACTTTCCAAAATTTAATCTATTTTATGCGGTAATTAAATCTGAATCACGCATAACGATGCAAATTGTCGTAAATAAGGGTTACTTACCCGAGATTCCATGCTAGTCCGCAAATCGAAGCTGTCTCAAGCTCTCTTTGGATGCCAATTGTCGAGCTACATAATTTCATAATTTTTCGGGTAAATTTTCAGTCCAAAAATTAATTAAATTAAATACTCCGATATTTAAATCGGGTCAATTTCGAGCACTACTGACTTACCCGTAGCTCGATTGCATCGCCGAGATTTTTCTCCAATTTTTCCTCTTTTTCTTTTTCCCCTTTTCTTCCTTTTTTCCTCTTCTTTTTAGCTGAACCGGTTCAGTCCGGTTCAGACCAGTTCAGACCGCTGGTTCAGCTCGGTCCGGTTCGGTTCAGTTTGGCCGGTTCAGTCCGGTTCGGTCGGTTCAGTCCCCATTTGGTCATTCCGACGCCGTCCGGTCGGTTCCCTACGCTATTTCGATGCCGTTCGGCTCGGCTACACCTGGGCATCCAGAATAGGGCCTCGGCTAGAGTCGAAACGCAACCATCACCGGCGAATCTTTCCTTCTCCCCCACGGCTGTCACCTCTTAATCCGGCAGATTCCGGCAGTTTCGTCGGCCGATACTAGTCTCAAAAGAACCGGCTTCTCTTCCCTATCACATCGGTACCCACTGTTCGAGCCCAGCTGCCATGTATCGTCGGAATCGAGCTCCCTTTTCCCGTCAGTTTCTCCTCCTCCGTTCGCCAGATTCGGCTATCCTTGGTGCGCGTCGTCGGTGCCAACAGCTTCGCCGGCCTCTCCTCTTCCTCCTCGGCTGGTCGTCGGCGGTCAAGGACCGCCGGTGCGTCCTCGAGCTCGTCGGGTTCCCTCGGGTCTTCTTCGGGTTTTCTATTTCACTTTCTCTTTCCCCGACATTCCAATCTTTTTTTTTTTTTACACTTGATTATTTTATTTAATAATTTATTTTATTACTAAAATATTCATTAAAATATTCAAATATATTCTAAAAATATCTACAATTATATTATTTTATTCCAAACAATTTAATTTAATTTAATTTATTAATTACATTTTTTCTCCAATTTTCGATATTATTCCTTCGTACTTTTCGAGATATTGTCCCGTGTGACTTTTCGGTATTTCTAAAATTTATCGGATCTTGATCAATTTAACCCGAAATTGTATTATTTCTTCATTATTGATCAAGATTCTCAAATCCATTATTTTTAATTAAATTTTTTTATCGAATTTATATCGACTTTCGATCTTTTGACCATTTTGCCCTTACACGTGTTCGGGATTAATTTAACCCGACTTCCCTTCACGAATACTCATTCATTTTGTATTTTAATTAAATTCGGGTCTTACAACTCTCCCCCACTTAAGGAATTTGGTCCTCCAAATTAAAACAAATTTATATGAGTCCATAGACTACTCCGGGTACATTAATCGTATCATACTTCTTTAATTCTCACGTGACCTTTTTCCGGAGTGTATTACTACCAAAGAACTTTAATTAAGGAGATCATCTTAAACCTCAATACTTTCTCTTTCCTATTTAATGCCCGAATCAACTTCTTCAATATACTTATATTTTCATTAAACTGAACTTTTGGAATTCATATTCGATCACCTATGCTGGATCCGGATAGTGTTTTCGAAGCATCAAAAGCTGAGACACATTGTGGGTGCCTGTTAATTCAAGTGATAACGCCAACCTACAGGTCTTATCTCCCACTTGTCCAATCTCTCAAAATATTCAATCCAGCGAAACTCAACTTACCTTCTTCCAGAAGCTCGCTATGTCTTTATTCTCTTAGGACAAGTAACTTTCAACCATACCAATTCACCCTCGGTGAATTCCAATACTTTTCAATCTGCTCTGAGGCGTTCTTAATCTCTCATCCTTAACTAAACATCCTCAGAGACTTATTATCCAAAGTCAAAAAATAATTCTATCTGTCACCCACTTTTTCTTATCCAATTTGGGGAACAACCCCTACAGCCATACACTGCCTCATATCTTGTTATCCCGATACTCAAGTGGCAACTGTCACTATTGACGAATTCGATTTGTAATCACTGATCATCCCAGGAGCATAAAAATCAAGGGCACACGCTTTCATCGGATCCTTTAGAACCTGTACAGTCCTCTCTGATTGACCATCTGTCGGAGGACGAAAAGCTGTGCTAATACTCAATCGGGTTCCCATAGCTTCCTAAAAATATTCTCAGAGGTGGGAAGTGAAGCGGGAATCCCTATATGATACCATGCTCACTGGAACGCTACTTAATGTTCCACAATCTTCCTTACACATAAATCCTCATATACACTCTGAGTATTTAGGGATTTCATAACCAAAAGGTGGGTAGACTTAGTCACTCTATCAACTATCATCCAAGTAGCTCGTAATTCACCTGGGTCCTCTGTAACCCATCACGAAATTTATGGAGACTTGCTCTCATTTTCTGTGCCAAGTCGATATAGGTAGGTGCTGCAATAACTCTGCAGACTTTTAATACTCTATCTTATTCTGCTGACATACTAGGCACTTTTCCACAATCTCTACCATATCTCTTTCCACATCTGACCACCAATACCCTTTTCGAGATTTCGATATAGTCTTTACTTCCGTATGCACTGTATATCCCGAAGAGTGAGCTTCTGACAATATTACCATTTCATCAACTGTGGTCCTGGGGAGCACTTATACTGTCTCTTAACCTCTTTGTAAATCATCGTCACACTCTGTGGACTCTATCACTGTACCCTTCTGAATTTGACCTAAGCTATCGACATCATGCCGATCATCATGCTAAGCCTAGCAAATCCAGGCACTCTCATCCGGTTCTAATCATCAGGCTAGTTGTCACACCATCACTGTCATCATCAGAAGGGATCACATCAATACTGAGGCTCACAACTGCTTTGGCAGCTCACGCTCCCTGACCATCATATGTAATACCATCCCGAGGCTCTTTCTGCTCAAGGCATCAGCCATCACATTAGCCTTTCCTGGGTGGTACAATTTTTCCACAATCAAAATCTCTCAGAAGCTCTAACCCACTATGTATTCTCATATTCGCCTCTTTCTGTGAAAAACAAATACTTGGGACTTTTATGATCAGTGCATATCCACAATTCCTCATCGTGTACATAATAGTATCATACCCTCAGTACAAGTACTACCGCTGCCAACTTTAAATCATGGGTCAGATAGTTTCTTTCATGATCCTTGAGTTGTCTAGATCCACAATCGACTATCTTCCCATTATACATCAATATACAGCTCCTTCATTATTTCGAGATATCCATACTCACTGAGAACCTCTTGAGCTGTTGGGTATGGTGAAAATAATCACGGTGGTCAGTTCATACTTCATTACACCGAAATTTATGTCACATCTATCATCTTATTTATCATCTCATTCCAAGACCACGTTTTCTTAGTTAAACGTGTCAACTAAGTAGACCATATTGAGAACTCGCAACAACCCATTTGTAAAAGCCATTTTCAATTATTGCTTACAATTTTGCCCTAGACTTTAACTACACCCAACATATCATCGATAATGATGATTACAAATCAGTCCAATCCTTGGCTTATTTACGCATAAGCGTATTAGATCTTTCAAAATCGCTTACGTTTTTAGGTACTAACCTGCGTCATTTCCTTTTCTTATATTAACGGCTCTTATTAAATTTTACTATGTTAACCTTTATGATTTGTCGAATTTTAATATTCTTATCGTCTTAGTAAATGTATCCTAATGCTGAAGGTATTTATTACGACGATCGATTTCACGTTATAGGTTATATATACATACTTTTAGACGCTGTCAAGTCTTCAGGCGGGGAGGTATTTTGAAATACCTTTATTAACCTTTAGGCTTAACCACAATTACTTTACATATCAGTTCATGTGGTCATAATTCATATTCACTACTAATTACTTTAATCCTAATTACTTCACTTATCATATATATTCTTACCTTGCATACGCCTCTTATTCTAATAGATTTTGGTATTCAGGATTTATCATAATCTCAAAGCTTATCTCCTTAGTATATCAATCATGACGAAACTCTTTCATTATTCATTCCGTGAGTACAATCCTTTACTCCTTTAATTTCAACTCTTGCACCCCTTTTTATCACTTGTCAACACTTACAGTATACTTTTCAAGGGTAACCATATCACTATCTTAGAATAGAACTCTGAACATCATAATTTGCAGCCGACCAATTGAGATTTATTCTCAATATTACTTCAAATTATTCAGTCTATTGAATAAAATTGGCTGACTTATACTTCTTCCCCCGTTTTCAACTTATAATCTCTTAATAATTCTTTCATTAGTTAACCCTCCTCTATTGGGGTACTAACTATCAGCATTATGCCCATGGGTGTAGGCATTCATGCCTTTTACTCACTTATATACGAATGAAGGCGGTATGAATAAATGTGTGGCACCAGGATCAATGAACATATGTACTTCATTATTCATAACAAGTGTGGTATCTTACACCACATCATATGAAACATCAATAGTGTCCTGGTCCAAGGCATACACTCGCCCTCATCCAACAGCCTACTTTCCCTTTCTCTTCGGCTGTGGCCTCCCTTTTTGGTGCAAAGATATCAACGAGATTTTCTCTGTCTCTTTGCTCTTCGGTAGGGTAGTCTCACCCAACTCTGAGTAATCATTATAAGTGGTCCGTCTTACCACACTTAATGACCATTTTCATCAATACAGTGTAGGTATAGACCCTCCTTCCGTGGAAGCACACATCCCACACTGCTACGCTGCTCACGCTGTTCCGCAGCAGGTCGAGGTCCTCAAATCACAATATCCCTTAAAACTGCTAAAATTGGATACACTGGGCCTTACCAATCATCTTACCCCGTGATTTATCAACTCTAATATCTTACCATCTAGTCTCCTTCCTGCTCTGACATCTCTGTCATTCTCTAATCTCTTCTGTCTCTATTTCGACCCTTACTACCTTTCCCAATCTCAGAGGCGTGCAACACTCGATCTTATTCACGCAACTGTATTCTGCGCACTGCCTCGACATAAGTAGTGAGCCAATCGGACTCTAAGCGACAATTTGAGCCCTTTCCATGAACTTTTAGATATCTCGACTGTCACTTGTTCATAGTGTCGAGGTAATATCTGCCCAAGAATATGACCGAGTTTCATACTCATAAATCATACTCATCAATAAATCAAATCCTCTGGGTCAGAGTAAGGACTTTTATCTATCATTTCTTTAAACAGTGTCAGGGATAATTCTGTCACCGGAATACATCCAAAATATTTCTCATCTTAACTCTGGATGTTTAACACTTAAGATGGGTCGAGCGGATTTTCACCAATGTTCTGCCTCGACTCTCTAACATAAATGTATTTTAAAAGTCACTTTCTTAGTCGACATACACCGAAAAATTCATACAACTTCGCTATCTCATACACCCAGTCCTCAGTAATTATTGATTTCTTTACTTTGCTATATATCAGAGGGGTGTGAAAATCTCTATAGTCCGAGGCATCTGTTTAGGCTTTACCCCGCCTATCCTCAACTACTTGCAATAGACTGAGTAAACAAGTCCGAAATATTTTCTACACTCCACTCCATCCTCTTGGAGCGTGTCTCAATACTGTTTGGTCTCTTTATAGGACCCTGTGGAGTATGCTCAACATCAGCCTCCACCTCACTCTCATCTTGAGTCTCATGTGACGACTCATTCGATTTTCAGGCCAATCTCTATGGTCTCGAGCATGTGTACTCGCCCCTCTACAATAGCGGCTATCATTTATAAACACTATATTCTTGCATTCGAAATTAAATTCTTAGCTGCACTTCTATCTTGGTATACACAATTGTATCTAAACAACGCACAGTACATGGGGATGTAAATTTACTTAACCACTAACACCGACTCATATCAGGCCAACTCAGCTCTGATACCATTAAATCTGTCACGACCCAAATTACCTAAAATCAGAGTAAATTTTTTGCTTTTTAATTTTCTTACCCGTCGTGAACAGTTACACTACTAAACAGTTGGGCTATGATTCGGTGTTAGTACCTCTCACCTATTTACCATTCCATTTTCATATTTCATTTACATATCAATTTATTTGAACTAAATACATCCCCAATATTACATCCATATACAGTACTGTGCATCTATATGTTTAGATACAAAATTATACAAATATGTGTACCTGATCTTGATAAGAAGCAGCGAATAACCGAATTGCGAAGCTATTGTCGCTCTCTTCTACTGAATATACCCTGTGGGGTGGAAAATGAAGGGGTGAGCGAAACGTGCTCAGTAAAGCAATAATGTAAGCAGGTAGATAACTATACTATCTACGTGCTGATAATGTCATGATATAAAATCCTTTATATTTTGAGCATGAGGAATGACTAAAACGATGCCACATGTATGTATATATCATATAAGGGAAATCATGAAATCGACATATAAAACACACATGAAAAAAACCATCATGTATGACATCTCATGCTCGTCACATTAAAACTTATTAGTTTCATCATAAACTCATCACTTTAAAACTCATTGTTTCGTCATAAAACAACTTCATCAAGGTCAAACCCATCTCTTGGGAATACCTTGATTCATTAAATCACATCTCTTTTAAAAACATAAATCGGGACTACCCCTCCATCGGGTTTATCCTGGTCTATCCAGACCGTATGATATCATGTGAGGCATGTAGGTTACTGTATGAAAAATCGAGGACTATGGCCATACTTTGTCCCTGTGATCCCAGGCTACACGGATCCCGGTGTGTGGGGTATCACAACTGCAACGGGAGGTGGGGTCAAGTCCTACCCGCTAGAATAGTAAGTAACATCATAGAGTCATCATGACTGCATGGTACAGCGTACTCAGTGTGACATACACGGTACATCGTACTCCGTGGACCCATATCATAGTCTGGGGGTGCCTGCCGTAGGTCTTATCCACCCTAATACTATGTCGATAACCAACCCATGTCTCAAAGTATATGTGCGAGCATCTCAACTCTCTGTGACACACAGTCTACAGGAGGCTTCCGCACGACTATATGCATGTCAACTCACGTCTAGTGCGAGAGAAGCTCCAGCACCACGCTATGCATATAATGATATCTAAAATCTCGTGCGAGCGAAGCTCCAACACGGTTTTGTGCACACACAAATTTCTCGTACGAGCAATGCTCCAGTACGGCTTTTTATGAGAATAAATCAGTAAACTTGAGTGCGAGAAAGACTCTAGCACTCTTTTTACTTGTATAAATATGATAGGTGGCTAAATCTTGACAAAACATCTTTTAAAATAGCAACCGGTACAAACTGGTACCCTTTCGTATATTTCATGAAATCAATAGCCAACCTATGTGCATACTTGCTTAAATCAAGGCAATATAATCATATAAAACATTAAAACATGATAATCATGCAATTTATCTGCCTTACTACCCTTTTTATAAATTTTACTTCAAGGGGCAAAATCGTCTTTTTCCTTTTTTCATCTAAGCCCCGGTTTTCACAAAATTATTATTTCATTATTAGATACTTTAAGGAATTCTAAACCCTGTAAATCCCCTCAATAAATACGTATAATTATCTCTATGCACCTACAAAATTCCCTTACCTTATTTTTCTGTAGAGTCTGACCTTTCCTTTTTCCACTGTTGTCTCGTCGCGCAGTCCGATATGCTCCCAATCAAACCTCTGGAACTGCGTATAAATATTCCTCAGGTCAGATATTATACAATTTAATTGTATTTCCTATTTTCTCGGCTTAATTTAAATCATTGGGCCCATTTACCCCTATTGGGCCCGTTTGCACCTTAATGGGCCTTAATCGGCCTTAAGCCCGTTTTCCACTTAATTTTCACATTATCGAGGCCTATTGGGCTCATTGGGCCCTTCGACAATTTATTAGGCCCCGTTCTAACTCTCGAATAGCTAAATTTATTATTTACGATAATTTATCCGACTTTCCAAAATTTAATCTATTTTATGCGGTAATTAAATCTGAATCACGCATAACGATGTAAATTATCGTAAATAAGGGTTTCTTACCCGAGATTCCATGCTAGTCTGCAAATCGAAGCTGTCTCGAGCTCTCTTTGGATGCCAATTGTCGAGCTACATAATTTCATAATTTTTCGGGTAAATTTTTAGTCCAAAAATTAATTAAATTAAATACTCCGATATTTAAATCGGGTCAATTTCGACCACTACTGAATCACCCGAAGCTCAATTGCATCGTCGGGATTTTTTTCCAATTTTTCCTCTTTTTCTTTTTCCCCTTTTCTTCCTTTTCTTCCTCTTCTTTTTGGCTGAACCGGTTCAGTCCGGTTCAGACCGGTTCAGACAGCCGATTCAGCTCGGTCCGGTTCGGTTCAGTTTGGCCGGTTCAGTCCGGTTCGGCCGGTTCAGTCCCCATTTGGTCATTCCGGGGCCGTCCGACCGGTTCTCGACGCTATTTCGGTGCCGTTCGGCTCGGCTACACCTGGGCATCCAGAATCGGGCCTTGGCTAAAGTCGAAACGCAACCATCGCCGACGAATCTTTCCTTCTCCCCCACGACTGTCACCTCTCAATCCGACGGATTCCGACGGTTTCATCGGTCGATACTGGTCTCAAAAGAACTGGCTTCTCTTCCCTATCACATCGGTACCCACCGTTCGAGCCCAGCTGCCGTGGATTGTCGGGATCGAGCTCCCTTTTCCCGTCGGTTTCTCCTTCTCCGTTCGCCAGATTCGGCTATCCTTGGTGCGCGTCGTCGGTGCCAACAGCTTCGCCGGCCTCTCCTCTTCCTCCTCGGCTGGTCGTCGACGGTCAAGGACAGCAGGTGCGTCCTCGAGCTCGTCGGGTTCCCTCGGGTCTTCTTTGGGTTTTCTATTTCACTTTCTCTTTCCCCGACATTCCAATCTTTTTTTTTTACACTTGATTATTTTATTTAACAATTTGTTTTATTACTAAAATATTCATTAAAATATTCAAATATATTCTAAAAATATCTACAATTATATTATTTTATTCCAAACAATTTAATTTAATTTAATTTATTAATTACATTTTTTCTCTAATTTTCGATATTATTCCTTCGTACTTTTCGAGATATTGTCCCGGGTGACTTTTCGGTATTTCTAAAATTTTTTGGATCTTGATCAATTTAACCCGAAATTGTATTATTTCTTCATTATTGATCAAGATTTTCAAATCCATTATTTTTAATTAAATTTTTTTTATCGAATTTATATCGACTTTCGGTCTTTTGACCATTTTGCCTTTACACGTGTTCGGGATTAATTTAACCCGACTTCCCTTCACGAATACTCATTCATTTCGTATTTTAGTTAAATTCGGGTCTTACAACGAGATTTAGGAAGAGGTAATCTGAGTCCTCGCTCCATTGGACCCTTTGAGATACTTAATCGAGTGGGAGGCCTATATGTTGGCATTGCCACCGGACTTATCAGGAGTACATAATGTCTTCCACATTTCTATGTTTTGAAAATATCATCCAGATCCAACCCATGTGATTCGATATGAGCCATTGGAGCTCAAGGATGATTTGATATATGCAGAGAAACCAATCCGAATATTGTATAGGAAGGAGAAAGTGTTGAGATTGAAAATCATTGGGTTAGTTAAGGTTCTCTGGCAGCATCACACTTTAGAGGAGGTTACTTGGGAGCTAGAAATTCTGATGCGACAGAGACACCCCCATTTGTTTGAAGATTAACTTGGTTCTAATTTAGAGGACCAAATTTCTTGAAGGAGGGGAGGAAAGTAAGGCCCATAAATTCATATGTATTCTTATGATTTCGTGATTTACAGACAAGTTACAATTGATATGAATCATAAGAAATGAATCTTTTTAAGTTTCAAATGTGAATAAAATGCAAATTGGGTAGTTAAGAAAATGAATATGTAGTTAACCTTGATTTTTTGGGAAATTTGCAGCAGGAATGCTACAGATGAAGGGCAGATCGATCTCATTAGCAAGGGGAGATCGATCTCATGGCTTGAAATACAATACCAAAGCATTTTACAATAGGGAGACCAATCCATCATTCAAAGCAGATCGATCTTGGATAAGTTCTGGTTGAGGCAGATCAATATCTAAAGGGTTCTGGATAGCACAGATCAATCTCTTATCAAGGGCCAGATTGATCTCTAAGTGAGTTTGTTTGAGCCAGATTAATCTCATACTAAATGGCAAATCGATCTCATACTAAGGAGCAGATCAATCTTACCTTCTCAAACTTGAATTCTGAAGAGATAAACATAGGGCAGATCAATCTCTCATAGCAGTCGAATCCTAAGGCAATTCTATATAAACCCGACTGCTGCACCTTCCTTCTCTGAGACATAAAAATCCCCATTGAAACAAAGTGAAACCTAACTTTCCTACACAAAGAATTATCCCTTTCAATCTATTTTGAGTGAGATTTGTTTCAGCAAAGTTGTTCCTTGTGAGGTGGCGAACAACATAGTTGAAAACTAGAAGTTGAAATCAAGAATTAAAGGAGCAAGGTGAATTTCCTCCAATTTGGTAAAAAGAGTAAAAATCAAGCTAGGTAAGATTCAATACACCAACTTCAAATATATTAATATAGGTATCTTAGCGAGTTGATTGGTGTATGATTTGTTGGCTGAAAACACCTTGAACAGGTTAAATCTCCATGACCTAGAATTTGGCTTGGATATGAGAAAATGAGAGAAAGTTGATTAGGAATGGATTCAATGATGATTTAAGCATGTAGTGATGTTATTAAGCATGTATATATAATTTTAAGATAGTTTTGTGAAATACATGTAATGGAATAGACTTAAGAAAGAGTAAGGTCCAATGAGATGTAATAAGGCCAAATGAGTGTAAAAAGGGCTAAATGCATTGAATTGGAATTCATGCATGTGAAAATTAAGTATATTAAGGTATGTTGTTGTGAATGGTTATCTACAGCTTCAGAGTTTATATTGGAAGCTGATCGGATTGCGAGGTCTAGCAGCACCGAGGAAATGAGGTCACACGATGTGATCCGAGGTAACGAAATTTTGTGAGTAGCTAGAGGTAGCTATACGTAATTCGAATAAAATTTTGAGTATTTAAATCGCATATGGATTTTTGAATATGGAAAATTTTGGTAGGAACCGACAAGGTAAAATTTTGATTTTACCCCAATTAAGTGTAAAAGCTTAGGAAGCGTGTTTGTGACTAGTTTTGACATTGTTGGACAGTTGCATAGATAAATTGCCTAATGTTTTCATGTTATATGCGAAAACAATACATTATAGTGCTGATTTGATTTAATTGAGTGAATTTCAATTGAAATAAGCCATCTATCGATTTGTGTGAAAACCATTTGTGCTAGAGTGATACTCGCACTAGATTTTACCATATATGCATCACCAAGTACTGGAGTATTTCTCGTAATTGATTTTAATGTGATTGATACATGATAGAGTATTGGAGCATTACTCATACTCAGTTTTACATGACATAGTGCTAGGAGCATTTCTCAGACTAGTTTTATATGACTTGTGAATGTGGCCTTGTTGCAGTTTACTCGTACATACCGATTCTTGAAAGAGATAGCATTAAACAGTTGTGCTGGGAGCCTGTACAGAATGTGTGTCACATCGATTATATGCTCGCACGTGCCAATTTTTGAGATATGGTCAAGGGCTATCAAAATTATTATCAATGGTATGAGGGTTAAAACCTATGGGAGGCACCCCGACTATGAGGATTAGGTCCATGGAGTACTTTGTACCGTGTATGTCACATGGAGTATGATGTACCGTGAGTACACGATGATAAAGAGTTGTTAGCTGACGGTTGAGGATTTGATAAAGTATATTCATACTTTACCATCTCCCACTTCAAAATGCATTACCATTACATAAAGTATATTCATACTTAACATCATCAACATTTCATTTGTTTCCCAAGCCATTTATCTACAACTCCGTAACGTTAGATTACATTCCAAAAGTATACATATACATTCCAGTATTTGTACATTACCACTGTCTGGAAATAAACATCAGGGAATATACCTGAGCATGTATTAAAGTTAGTCTGGGAGGCTCAAAATTCACCAGGCTACTTGAGTACTTCGCAATAGCTGAGCAAATTTTATCGCAGGTAATCTGAAATGGAGGAAAAATGGATGAACTTCTGATAAAGCTCAGTAAGGAAGGTATTTAAAGAAATCCTGACAATCCCAAAAACATGTGGAAAATCAGGGTTAACACGCTTTCATACTTACTTAAATCCATTTGCATAAACTTACTTACTTACTTTGAAAAAAAAAATATCGTACATACTTATGGAATTCGATTTACATACGTATTTATTTACTTTGAAATGAAACATACTTACATACATGCTTGCTTACTTAAAATTCTGATACTTCTTACTTACTTTAGCTTACTTGCTTTCTTTCATACTCAAAATGTTCATACATTAAAACATGGACACTAGGCTATATCCGTTTAGCTATCATGCAAACATACGTCATCCTTCGTAGAGGGAATAGAGTACCGATGGCCATGGTAGGGGCTGTACACGGGATCAGGGTCATACAACAAATAAGCATAGTATCTGAATAAACTTTAACTAGCATATAGCTATGGCATAAACACCAGTGGCACTCACCATGTGTGTAACATACAAGCGTGTTGCGCGGGCATGAGATACTATGAAACATGTGCCACGTGTAGTGAAGACAAATACCACAATTGTGGAAACAAGCACTACATGGGCGAAATGTAACGAGCACTACAGGTGGCGGAGCCAGAGCACCATAAGTTGCGGGTATGATATAAATACACCATATGCTATTGGGGTAGCCGTCTAGTCTCAAAAAAACTCTAATTCTTTACTTGCTTTCATACGTACTTAAAATCATTTGAAGTTGAAATTTTAAAATCATAAAGTGTCTAATATAAAATATTAGTGTATTAAAACTCATACCTGATATACCAAAAACGGTTGGGTTCAGGAATTAAATCGGGTTTCTATTCCTTTCGGGAATTCCTAATGAAAAGGCTCGATTTTCCTTGAAAACTCTTCATACATTTATTAAATCATTTCATGCAATATAAATAGGTACAGGATGTCATTAGTACTTTAAATTACATCCCTCACCTCAATGGGGCTAAGGCAGCGCTAAATCATCGGGTCCTAAGTTTCCTCGTTTTGTGTGCATGTACCTCAAGCTGCCACAAACAACATAATTAGTATTCAATTTATCCTTATTTCATATTCTCATTCATTTATAACTTCAATGGGATCAATTGTACACTTTTTCAGCCATTTTTCCTATTTACTCAGTTTTATCGATTGAAGTGCCGGTTTAAGCTAATTTCGATAATTTTTATTCTTTTAACTTCAATTTTTTAACTTAAAAATATAAATACTTATTGAAGTCTCCAATTCACACTTATCAACAGACTAATTTATCGATTCTCATGCTTTGTAGTTTTTCATTGAACTGGACTATAAATCGAACTTTTTCGGTAATAATTTAACCGTCTACAACATCAAACTCAAACAAATTTCACCATTTCCCTATTAACCCTAAGCTGGCCGAGCATAAAAAGGTCCCTAGAAAATTTTTCATCAAGTTCTACTTAACCAAAAATCATAAAAAATCATCAAATATTAACATACATTAAGTTCATCATCTTCCACCAACTTCTTACCTTACTTGACCAACTTTTAACAATCCTTTTTGCTCCAGAAAAACTTCTCAGCTGTTAATCAACATGTATACAACTTAGTATTATCAAAAACAACATTAAATGTCAACCAAAAAGTTTCGAATTTAAGTTTTTCTCTCAACTCGAAACAGGGTAGATTCTGCCCATGTTATTCTCTCAAGTGTTTCACCTAGAAAATGAGCTTCTTTTTGCTTGGATTTTTTATATGTTATACAAAGCTTAGGAAGGAAGATTTTATCCCTTGAACGAAGTTTGAAAGTGTCACGACCCTTTCTCTCTATCCATGACCTTTACCTTACCACTTATAGTTGGGCTGTGAGTCAACATCATATCCATATCTCATCCATTTTAGTTTAAATAAATTTATACAATTGAAATAGAATAGAAATTCAACTTTTATATATATATATATGTGCGGAAGCCTTTACTTCAGTTTTTATTATATACATTCCTCAAAATAAAAAATAAAAACTCTACTGTTCATTAATTTATAGGATACAAAATTTTTATCTCAAGTGTATACCTCTCTATACTGCTAGATAACCAAAGCGACACGATAACAGGGATGACTACAGTGTACTCACTACTGCGTAGTATTTGTGGAGGAGGAAATAAAGGGGTGAGCTAACACGCTCAGTAAGGAAAATATGAAAGCAGGTAGATAACTACACTATCTACATGCTTAAAATACATATATATTCATTTTCCTTATAAAGCATATGCATTCTCTTTAAACTAACTTCGATCAATGCGAAATCGTTAATTCGCTAGATGGGTATATGCATATTCACTCAGTATCACATAGCATAATCTATTTACACCGTTTCGTACATAGAAAATGCTTTACATTTAGCAAATCAATATATATTTGAGACATAAATCATGGGTTATCATATCCCCAGACACACAGCAGGGGAGACATATGTCACCTCACACAGTAGTGACAATGTCCTATCACACAGATATAAGAAGACTTACGGCCATAATTGGATTCCAGACAACACTGATCAGGTATGCCGGAACCCTACGCTTAGGGAGGCAGGCCAAATATCCCTTTAGCTCATACTCAAATCACGGTACATTGTACCCCATGGCTAACACTCACGGTACATCGTGCTCCCGTGGATCCTTGTCACCCATTTCCATTGTCTCAAAATCTCATCCGAGCGGGTCAATGTAAGACACACAGCAGTACACGACGGCTCAAGTACGGTTTTGTACTCATTACATCACATCTATAAACCATGTGTGAGCAGGTCAATGCAAGGCACACAGCAATACATGATGGCTGTAACACGATTTTACTCAACACACAGTAGAATCACAAAAACCTCGTGCGAGTAACTTAGACTAAGACACACAACATGCCTGAGGCATCGAGCACAGTATTACTAGGAAATTACATACGAGTATAGATTAACATACATGAGATTGATGCATTGAAATCTTACCAATCTCAGCTTTTCTCCTTTTTCACAACTTTGAGGAAAAGCACATTTTCTCCTGCGATTCAACAATTCTACCTCTCGTTCCAACTATGTTGTTCCTCTCCACTCTATGAACAACTTTGATGTAATAACTTTTTCTCCAATCTCAATGGAATGTGTTTCTGGTCTAGAGAGGAAAGTTAGGTCACTTTACTTCAAAAATGGAAAGGTTTAATGCTTCTCCTGTGAATTGCTGTTCAGCAGCCTTATTTTATAGAAATTTCTTGATGAGATCGATCTCCACAAGTGTGGGATCGATCTGCTGCTACTTTTAACGTTCCTGCATTCAATTTTCATGCTTAAGAGATTGATCTGTCGAAGAGCATTAGATCAATCTTAGCCAGGCAGAATGCTTCACAAATCGATCTGGCAGGGAAATGAGATCGATCTGCTGCTAGCCAAGGCATAAGGAGATCGGTTTGCTTAAGGATAACTCGATCTATTCTTCATAGTAGATCGATTTGGCTTAGATAGAGGATCGATCTCTTCTTTACAAAATACTCTGGTTAGGTAGTTTGGGCACAAGGAGATCGATCCGCCTACTTCTAACATTGATCTCCCCTTACTCTACAGCCATACTTAGCCACTTCATCCCAAATTCTCAAAGCTAACTTCATATTAATTTTCTCCACCACTCATTTTGCATTCAATGCACATTTTTCACTTAGAAAATGTCCATTTCTTATTACTCATAATTAATGAAACTTGTGTGTACATCATGAATCCACATAACAACTGTGTACATCAGATTTATGGACCTTACATCACTTATGATTCATATTACATAAACGAATGTATACTTAGGAAATCATAAGTGTTACATATGAAAATACGGGTCTTACATTCCTCCCATCCTTTAAGAAATTTGGTCCTCCGAATTGGAACCAAGTTATTCCTTAAAAAGTCGGGGGTACTTTTCCCATATAGAGTTCACCAACTCCCATGTAGCTTCCTCTGAAGTGTAGTGCTGCCAGAGAACCTTAATAAGTGGAATCTTCTTGTTTCATAGTACTTCTTTCCTATCCAGTATCTGAATCAATTTCTTTATGTATGACAAATCAATCTTGAGCTCCAATAGCTCATACCGAATCACATGGGTTAGATCTAGATGGTACTTTCGAAGCATCGATACATGGAAGACATTATGTATGCATGCTAGCTTCGGTGGTAATGCTAGCCTATAAGGCTTATCACCTATATGCTCCAGTATCTCAAATGGTCTAATATAATGAGGGCTCAATTTACCCTTTTTACCGAACCTCATCATCCCTTTTGATGGAGAGACCTTCGAAACTACTGAGTTATCCACAGTGAACTCTAGAAGCCTTTGTCTCATGTCAGCGTAGCTTTTCTATTTACTCTGAGCTGTTCTCAATCTCTCACATATCAGCTGAACAATCTCAGAGGCTTGCTGTACCAAATCAAGAGTAAAATTTTCCTTTCACCCATTTCTTCCTAACCAATTAGAGAACGCCACCTTCTACCATACAAGGCCTCATATGGTGCAATTTCGATACTCGAGTGATAACTATTGTATGCAAATTTAGCTAACGGTAGGTGATCGTCCCAGGAGCCTTTAAAATCCATAACACTCGTTCTCAACATACCCTCTAACGTCTGGATGGTTCTCTCTGACGGATCATCGGTCAGAGGATGGAAAGCAGTACTGAAACTCAATCGGGTTCCCATAGCTTCCTGAAATTGTTTCCAAAAGTGAGAAGTGAAGCGGGAATCCCTATCCAATATGATGCTCACTGGTACACCATGTAACTTTATTATCTCCCGTATATACAACTCTGCTAAGCTACTCAAAGTATTTGTAGCTTTCATAGTTAAAAAGTGGGTGAATTTCATCAGTCTATCAACCACTACCAATATAGCATCATGGTTTCTCTTAGTCATCGGCAATCCGATGATGAAATCCATGGTGACATGCTCCCATTTCCAAGTTGGTACTGGCAAAGGTTGCAATAACCTTGTTGGCTTTGATGCTCTACCTTCACTTGCTGACATATTAGACATCTTGCCACAAATTCTACGATATCTCTTTTCATCCCTGACCACCAATACACTTTCCGGAGGTTTTGGTACATCTTGTTACTCCCCGAATGCAATGTATATCTCGATGAATGAGCTTCTATCAAAATTAATTTCTTTAACTCTGGGTCATTTGGAATGCAAATCCTACCCCTAAACCTCAGTAGGCCATCATCACTCACTAAGAAATCAATCACATTACCCCTCTAAATATGACTCATACGATCCTTACACAGTAGATCGGCATGCTGAGCCTGGGGTATTTGGTCAATCAAATCTGGTTCCACTTGCAAGCTAGCTATCACACAGTCTCGATCAATATCAAGAAGGTCTATATCCAACCTGAGGTGAGTAAACTGCTCAAGCAGCTCATATTCCCTTACCATCATGTGCGATACCATTCTGAGGCTCTTTCTACTCAGGGCATCCGCTACAACATTAGCCTTCCTTGGATGGTACAGTATCTCGCACTCATAATCCTTTAGAAGCTCTATCCATCGCCTTTGCCTCATATTCAACTATTTCTATGAAAATAGATATCTGAGGCTCTTATAATCTGTATACACTTGAAATTTCTCACCGTACAAGTAGTGGCGCCATAGTGTGTAAGACCCCGTATATGTATAATGGTAATATGTATAATTGGATCAAATAATATGAATGGACTTGTAATGTAAAGTATGATTGATGTAAGTCCATAGATTCAATGTATGTATGTGTGATATGAATTGTAACGTACATACAAGTTTCATTGAGAATGAATATGAAGAAATGAGTTCTGGCAAGTGATGGATGTGATTGAAACTCAAGATGAGTAGTATGGTAAAAATGGAATGGAGTTATACTTCCATTTGGTTTTATGTAGCATACCTTTGGACATACAATGAATGCACACAAGTTTCAATGTGCATAAGGTATGAATGGATGCCATTTTCAAATTATAAAGGTGGATGGATAAGAAAATGGCCATGGCAATAGATTGAGGGTGTGTTGGTATGAGTTGTAGCAAGGAAACTGCAGGAAATCTGGAAAACATGAGGGCCAGATCGATCTCATAGGATGAGAGATCGATCTGGAAGAGCCAGAATGCTCTTAATTGGGTGAAAGAATAGAGCAGATCGATCTCCAATGGAGCCAGATCGATCTCCTTAGCTCTCTGTTTGGGACCAGATCGATCTCTTGCTTCGACAGATCGATCTCATGCTTCAACAGATCGATCTGACGCTTCGACAGATCGATCTCCAGCTTAAAAATGCCGTGAAAAAAGAGGGATTTTAAGGGACCAGATCGATCTCCTCTTGGACCAGATCAATCTCCTCAAGCTATTTCTATATAAGGAGGGCTGAAAATCTGGAAATCTCGGAAAAACATATTAACCTCCCATTTTCAACCCAAAAACCTAATTTTCCCTCTTTAAAATCAGCCATTTCCAGCAAGAATTAAGGAGAGACCATTAGAGGCAAAGTTGTTCCTATTAAAGAGAAGAACAACATAGTGTGAAGGCATCTTCCCATTTTTTGAATTGAAGGAGTTAAGGGCATTACCATTTGGAGCAAGGAGAGAAATCATATTGGTAAGATTCTAACACTCCAATCCAAATGCATTAGCTATTTAATTGATTTTGGAGTTGATTGGTATGAGTATTGATGGATAAACTACCTAGGAATGTAGTGGAATTGGTGTGACCTAGAAATCTAAAATGGGTATAATGTGAAGATATGTGGGATTGAATGAGCCTATGATTTATGGCATGCTAAAGTTGTTTTTGGGGTAATGTTTATGATTTTAAATGGTTAAATGAGATTACATTGTGAGTTGGAGGAATTGTGAAAATGGGTATTTATATGAGTGATAAATGCCATAGTGAGGGGATTCATGAAATATGAACGCTATGAGCTTTATGTCGATTTGATACATAGTGTGAAGGCATCTTCCCATTTAATAGGCCTAAGAAGGTCCATAGACTCGAGCTATGCGTAAAGTAATGAAACGAGGCCCAATAAGCTTTAATAGAGGCTATAGATTAAATTGGATATAGGAAGCACAAGGGTTGCAATATATGGATCGAATATAATACGGGATACGATTTTGTGCAGTCCCGAAGAGTTCGTTGAAGACGAATCGAACCATACGAGTAAGCAGCTTAAGGAAGTGGAATCACGCATCGCGATTCCAGGTAAGGGAATTTTGTGAGTATATAGAGGTAGCTGCTCGTACTTTGAACTTGTGGGTGAATATTGGGAGTTTTATGAAATGCATGGTTGCTTAAATAAATGATTGATGGTATTCGTGAATGATGATGAGTATATCCGTGGTTTTGGATTTGAAGTGGATTTTATGAAATGGGATAGTAAGGCTAATAATTGCATAAATCTAATGTTTTGATACTTTTCAAAACGAAATTGCTTGGTTTTAAGCAAGCTAGTAGATGGGTCGGCTAGTATTGTGTGGTTATTGTAGAAAAGCATTTGTGAGTGCTAAACCCAATTTCCGGGATTATTTTATTGTGTATGAGCCGCCTATCATATTTGTATGACATAAATCACGCTAGAGCCTCGCTCGCACTGGATTTCTATGTTTTCATTTGTATGAAACGTGCTGGAGCTTAGCTCGCACCTTGATTGGAAATTATGTTGATGTTTATAAACCGTACTAGGAGCTATGCTCGTACGCGTCTCTTTTTGAGAGGATGCATGAGTCGTGCTAGAGATTTACTCGCACAAGTTTGCACATCGTGATAAGCATAAGGTTGTGAAAGTTGGTAAGATCCTTAAGCCTTACATCCTGAAGCCTTACATCCTTAAGCCTTACATCCTTAAGCTAACATCCTTAAGCCCAAAGAGGCGGGGAGGCTCTGTTAGGCGGGGAGGCCCTGTTCGGTGGGGAGGCTCTCTTACGGTGGGATCCTTAAGCCAACATCCTTAAGCCCAAAGAGGCGGGGAGGCTCTGTTAGGCAGGGAGGCTCTCCTACATGGGTACAGTAAGATCCTTAAGCCCTACATCCTTAAGCCCAAAGAGGCGGGGAGGCTCTGTTAGGCGGGGAGGCTCTGTTCGGTGGGGAGGCTCTCTTACAGAAAGGATCCTTAAGCCCTACATCCTTAAGCTAACATCCTTAAGCCAACATCCTTAAGCCCAAAGAGGCGGGGAGGCTTTGTTAAGCGGGGAGGCTCTGTTCGGCAGGGAGGCTCTCCTTCATGGAATATGGAAAACTCTTGGTATGGGGTAGATAAGACCTAAGAATGGCACCCCCAATCACGATATGAGTTGCGGAGTACGCTGTACCGTGTATATCACATGGAGTACGATGTACCGCATGATGGTTATGTGATGAGAAAGTCTGGCGAAGGATAATCCATCTTTGTGCCAGTATGATACCCCGCACACCTGGATGCGTGTGGTCTGGGATGATTTATGATGTAATGGTTCACATAGGCACTTTTGATATAGTGACCTAGATTTATACACATGCGTGAATTGTGGAATGCAAATGTGGTTGTGATTGTGAGTTGATTTGGTGGTGTTTATGATGTTGGTTTAAAAAGGAGGTTTCTTAATGAATTTCCCTTTTATGAATTTAAATGAGATTGAGCATGAGATGATTTATACGTGGTGTTTTTACCATGTTTTATATGCCAATGTACATGATTTTAATATATGATATATATGTATACTCATATGGCATAGTTTTATTCCTCATGCTCCTACTATAAATGATTTATGCATAACACTATCAGCATGTAGATAGAGTAGTTATCTACCATGCTTGCATTATTGCCTTACTGAGCATGTAGTTGCTCATCCCACTCTATTTTCCCCCTACAGAGCGTGCATAGTAGCCCAGTGAGGACTGAGGCGTGTTATTTTGGACTCCGCTGCATCTCCATCGCTAAGAGGAATATACACAGTGATTCTTTTTGTATCTAAACAATGTAAAAGCACAGTATTCTTTTGAGTTGTAATTATGGGGGATGTAGATGTCAGTAAAACATGTATTCGTATAAGTACACGATTAAATGCAAATGTATGACATCGTTTTAATTAATTGAGAATGAATGAGATGTGGTGTTTATTATTGACTCACAGCCCAACAGTGTGTGGTGAGTTTAGTTCACGACCGGGTAAGGTCACAGTAAAATGCAAAAAAATTTCAGTGATTTTCGATTAAAGAGAATGGAATTGGGTCGTGACAGAGATTGGTATCAGAGCTGTGTTGGCCTGATGAGAGTCATTAATAAAACGTAGGAAAGTACATCCCCATAGTACTGTGCTTTTGTTTAGATATAACTGTGTATACCGTGATGGATTGAGCTTAATGAATTATTATAATATAAGAAGTTAGGTACTATGCCAGTTACACGCCAAGGTAGAGGGGTGAGAGCACGTGCTAGAGGCCGTAGAGGTAGGCCTGAGAGCCGTGCGGAGCCACAGACTGAGCAGGCTCCACAGAACCCTGCTAGGAGAGCAGAGGATACCGAGGCTCGCTTCGCTAGATTAGAGCGGAGTATTGAGAGTTTGGTGGAGATAGTTACGCAGGCCTTGGGTGCCTGCGATAGACGAGGTCCCGCAGCACAGCCTACTACTGAACAGGCAGCTGCAGAGGTGGAGAGACCTCATGCTGCTGAGACAGTTACAGTTACACCGCCTCTAGCCCAGGATACAGATTCTCCTATCACTCCACAGCAGAGCGGTAGTGATGTGGGTTATGACTGCGACTTGAGTAGGTTGCGAGAGTTTCAAGCTCTGAAACCCCCAGTGTTTAGAGGGGTGAAGGACACAGTGATTACGGAGGATTGGGTGTATGAGATGGAGAAACTATATAGATTTTTCCGATGCACTTCAGCTGAAAAGGTTGCCTTTGCCGTGTTTATGTTGAAAGGCGAGGCCGAGCATTGGTGGAGGTCCACCGAGGTTATTTTGAGGGCCAGACACTCTGAGATCTCGTGAGAGATATTTCTAGAGGCCTTCAGGAGACAGTATATTCCAGCTACCGCACAGAGGAAATTACGGATGAAATTTATGAACCTGGTTCAAGGGAACCGAACTGTGGACGAGTATGAGTCCAAGTTTATGTCATTGGGAAGATATGACCCTGACACGATGGGTAGTGAGACCCGAAAGATTCAGAAGTTCATGGATGGATTGAGATTGGCCATCCAGACTAAGCTAGCTCCCTTTGACATCTTGACTTATGAGGAGGCTGTACATAAGGCTCAGTTGTGTGAGCAAGACTTCGAGCGAAATGCCTCCGAGCTTGGGAGAGTCAGTGTTAGGAAGGACAAAGACCGGAAGAGATCCGGGTTTGGAAGAGTGGCCAAGAGAGATGGCCAAAGATTTTTCGAGAAGAGGCCAAAGATTGAGGGGGTGCAGGAGAGAGCTGCTAGACCTCCTGTATACCCAGCCTTGGCTGCGCCAAGGGGTATGACTATTGGAGGACCACGACCTACCACTGATCAGTGTAGGAGATGTGGGAGAGTTCATGGGAATAGGCCCTGTCTGATGACCCCTATGGTGTGTTTTAGATGCGAGAGACCAGGGCATACAGCTAAGTATTGTCCCGAGAAGATGGAGATTGCCCCACAGAAGGGCAAGGAGCCTGAGGGAGCTCCAGTTGAGACAGCAGCCCTGAGGAGGAGGGCTACAGCTGAGGAAAAAGGGAAACAGGTTGCGGGTGTGAGCAGAGGAAGAGTACATGCACTGGACCAGGACACTGCAGACGCATCGACGGATGTGATTAAAGGTACCATCCGAATCTTTGATTTAGAAGCATTGGTATTATTTGATCCTGGTGCCACGCATTCTTTCATATCACCTTCCTTTGCACATAAATTGTTGAAATATGTGAAACCAACATTGTTGGATAAAATGTTGATGATTTCCACACCCATGAATGATAGTCAATTGACTGAGCATGTATGTAGAGATTGTAAGTTCAAGATAGAGGGGAAGGAAATGATAGCCAATCTAATTTTATTGAATATGAATGATTTTGATGTAATTTTGGGAATGGATTGGTTGGCTACCAATCGGGTTGTTATGGATTGTCATGCCAAGACATTAACGTTTTCAGGATTAGACAATCTTATTGTAAATTTTTTATGAAAAGAAATGATATGAAACTTGTATAATTGTGGTAAATAAAAGTGTACGATTTTAAATGCATATTGCTTTAGAGATAAATCTATTGTTTATGATAATGTTGAATGTGGAGTGATGGATTATGTTACTAACGATGGAGAGGATAATGTGAAGGGTTCATTGCATACGTGGTCGATATAGATGAGGCACACCCGGAATTGAGGGACATAGCCGTAATTTTAGATTACCCTGATGTCTTTCCAAATGAATTACCGGGACTACCGATTGAAAGGGAAATGGAATTTTGCATTGAGTTGGTGCCTGGTACAGAGCCGATATCGAAACCACCCTATAGAATGGCTCCGATAGAATTGGAAGAGCTGAAGAAACAGCTGCAAGAGTTGTTGGAGAAGGGGTTTATTAGACCGAGTGTCTCACCTTGGGGAGTACCGGTTCTATTTGTAAGGAAGAAGGATGGAAGCCTCCGACTGTGTATAGATTACCGATTGTTGAATAAGGCCACCATTAAGAACAAGTACCCTCTTCCAAGAATCGATGATTTGTTGGATCAGCTCCAGGGAGCCGAAGTATTTTCTAAGATAGATCTGCGGTCAGGGTATCATCAATTGAGGATCAGGAGTGGAGATATACCCAAGACAGCATTTCGTACCCGTTATGGCCACTACGAGTTTTTGGTGATGCCATTCGGATTGACGAATGCTCCCGCAGTATTTATGGCATTGATGAATGACATATTCAAGCCATACCTGGACATGTTTGTGATTGTTTTCATAGATGATATTTTGGTGTATTCCAAGTCCAGGGAAGATCATGAGGAGCACTTGAGGATAGTTCTGCAGACCCTCCGAGAGAGAGAATTGTATGCCAAACTCAGCAAGTGTAACTTCTGGTTGGAACAGATCTCATTTCTGGGGCATGTTGTGTCGAAGGATGGGGTATCAGTGGATCCATCCAAGATAGAGGCAGTTGTACAGTGGGAACAGCCCAAGACAGTTACTGAGATCAGAAGTTTTCTGGGATTGACAGGATATTATCGGAGATTTGTAGAGGGTTTCTCCAGACTAGCTGCTCCGTTGACACGCCTCACGCGAAAAGATGTTAAGTTTACATGGGATGAGGCATGTGAGAGGAGTTTTGAGGAGCTTAAGCGTCGATTGACGACTGTTCCAGTTCTCACCATTCCTACCAGCTCAGGAGGATTCTCGGTGTATACAGATGCATCACACCAGGGACTGGGCTGTGTGCTTATGCAGGATGGGAAGGTAGTTGCCTATGGATCTAGACAGTTGAAAGATCATGAGAGGAACTACCCGACACATGATTTGGAGTTGGCGGCTGTAGTATTTGCTTTGAAGATATGGCGCCACTATCTCTATGGTGAGAAATTTTAGGTGTTCACAGATCTTAAGAGCCTTAAGTACCTGTTCTCGCAGAAAGAGCTGAATATGAGACAGAGGAGATGGCTCGAACTCCTGAAAGACTATGACTGTGAAGTCATGTACCACCCAGGTAAGGCAAATGTAGTTGCCGATGCTTTGAGTAGAAAGAACCTTGGGTTGGTGTCTTATATGATGGTACGGGAACATGAATTGTTAGAACACTTTGCGAACCTCAGTTTAGATGTAACCCCACCTGGATCTGAGAGACTTGAGATCATGGCTAGTTTGAGACTAGAGCCAGAGTGGATTGGCCGTATTCGGCAAGCCCAGCAGAGCGATCGACGGTGTATCGATTGCTGAGTCAGATACAGACAAGTGTGGGTGTTGATTTTGAGCAGACTGCTGATGGCTTATTGAGGTTCAGAGGCAGAGTATGCATTCCCAGGGATCCTTAGATCAGGAGAACGATTTTATCAGAGGCTCACTCATCGAAGTATACGATACATCCGGGAAGTACCAAGATGTATCAAAACCTTCAAAAGGTTTATTGGTGGTCTGGAATGAAGAGAGACATTGCTAAATATGTCGCTAAGTGTCTCGTTTGTCAGCAAGTGAAGGTAGAGCATCAGAAGCCTACAGGATTATTACAGCCTCTACCGATACCGACATGGAAGTGGGAGCATGTCACCATAGATTTTGTGATGGGGTTGCCGAGGACCCGCCGAGGTCATGATGCCATATGGGTTATTGTGGACCGGTTGACTAAGTCCCCCCATTTCTTGGCTATGAGAGCTACCGATACCCTGAGTCAGTTGGCGGATCTGTATATTCGAGAGATAGTACGGCTACATGGTGTACCAGTGAGCGTTGTTTCTGATAGGGATGCCCGCTTCACTTCCCATTTCTGGAAACATTTTCAGGAAGCGCTGGGGACCGATTGAGTTTTAGCACCGCTTTTCATCCTCAGACAGATGGGCAGTCAGAGAGGACTATACAGACCCTCGAGGATATGTTGAGAGCGTGTGTGCTGGATTTTAGAGGCTCTTGGGATGACCACCTGCAGTTAGCCGAGTTCACTTATAATAATAGCTATCATGCTAGTATCGGGATGGCACCCTATGAGGCATTATATGGGCGTAGATGTCGTTCCCCTATTGGATGGGAAGAGGTTGGTGACAGACAGATTTTTGCTCCGGACTTAGTGCAGCAGGCATCTGAGGACGTCCAGTTGATATGTGAGAGATTACGGACAGCTCAGAGCCGACAAAAGAGTTATGCTGACAAGAGACGAAGACCACTGGAGTTTGATGAGGGTGAGTCGGTGTTTCTGAGGGTATCACCATCGAAGGGTATTATGAGATTTGGTAAGAAGGGCAAGCTGAGCCCTAGATATATCGGACCCTTCGAGATTTTGGAGAGAGTGGGAGATAAGGCGTATAGATTGGCATTGCCACCGGACTTGGCAAATGTCCACAACGTCTTCCACGTCTCGATGCTTCGGAAGTATCACCCAGACCCGGCACACGTGATAAGATATGAGCCGTTGGAGCTCCATGAGAGTATGACATATGTTGAGAAGCCGGTTCGGATATTGGACAAAAAAGAGAAAGTGTTACGGAATAAGACAATTCCTTTGGTGAAAGTTCTTTGGCAACACCACACGGCGGAAGAGGCCACGTGGGAATTAGAGAACTTAATACGGTAGAAGTACCCCCAACTTTTTGAAGAGTACTTGGTTCTAATTTGGAGGACCAAATTCCTTGAAGGAGGGGAGAATGTAAGACCCCGTATATGTATAATGGTAATATGTATAATTGGATTAAATAATATGAATGGACTTGTAATGTAAAGTATGATTGATGTAAGTCCATGGATTCAATGTATGTATGTGTGATATGAATTGTAACGTACATACAAGTTTCATTGAGAATGAATATGAAGAAATGAGTTATGGCAAGTGATGGATGTGATTGAAACTCAAGATGAGTAGTGTGGTAAAAATGGAATGGAGTTATACTTCCATTTGGTTTTATGTAGCATACCTTTGGACATACAATGAATGCACACAAGTTTCAATGTGCATAAGGTCTGAATGGATGCCATTTTCAAATTATAAAGGTGGATGGATGAGAAAATGGCCATGGCAATAGATTGAGGGTGTGTTGGTATGAGTTGTAGCAAGGAAACTGCAGGAAATCTGGAAAACATGAGGGCCAGATCGATCTCATAGGATGAGAGATCGATCTGGAAGAGCCATAATGCTCTTAATTGGGTGAAAGAATAGAGCATATCGATCTCCAATGGAGCCAGATCGATCTCCTTAGCTCTCTGTTTGGGACCAGATCAATCTCTTGCTTCGACAGATCGATCTCATGCTTCAACAGATCGATCTGATGCTTCGACAGATCGATCTCCAGCTTAAAAATGCCGTGAAAAAAAGAGGGATTTTAAGGGACCAGATCGATCTCCTCTTGGACCAGATCGATCTCCTCAAGCTATTTCTATATAAGGAGGGCTGAAAATCTGGAAATATCGGAAAAACATATTAACCTCCCATTTTCAACCCAAAAACCTAATTTTCCCTCTTTAAAATCAGTCATTTCCAGCAAGAATTAAGGAGAGACCATTAGAGGCAAAGTTGTTCCTATTAAAGAGAAGAACAACATAGTGTGAAGGTATCTTCCCATTTTTGGAATTGAAGGAGTTAAGGGCATTACCATTTGGAGCAAGAAGAGAAATCATATTGGTAAGATTCTAACACTCCAATCCAAATGCATTAGCTATTTAATTGATTTTGGAGTTGATTGGTATGAGTATTGATGGATAAACTACCTAGGAATGTAGTGGAATTGATGTGACCTAGAAATCTAAAATGGGTATAATGTAAGGATATGTGGGATTGAATGAGCCTATGATTTATGGCATGCTAAAGTTGTTATTGGGGTAATGTTTATGATTTTAAATGGTTAAATGAGATTACATTGTGAGTTGGAGGAATTGTGAAAATGGGTATTTATATGAGTGATAAATGCCATAGTGAGGGGATTCATGAAATATGAACGCTATGAGCTTTATGTCGATTTGATATCGACTTTGAATAAGTTAATAGGCCTAAGAAGGTCCATAGACTCGAGCTATGGGTAAAGTAATGAAACGAGGCCCAATAAGCTTTAATAGAGGCTATAGATTAAATTGGATATAGCAAGCACAAGGGTTGCAATATATGGATCAAATATAATGCGGGATACGATTTTGTGCAGCCCCGAAGAGTTCGTTGAAGACGAATCGAAATGTACGAGTAAGCAGCTTAAGGAAGTGGAATCACGCATCGCGATTCCAGGTAAGGGAATTTTGTGAGTATATAGAGGTAGCTGCTCGTACTTTGAACTTGTGGGTGAATATTGGGTGTTTTATGAAATGCATGGTTGCTCAAATAAATGATTGATGGTATTCGTGAATGATGATGAGTATATGCGTGGTTTTGGATTTGAAGCGGATTTTATGAAATGGGATAGTAAGGCTAATAATTGCATAAATCTAATGTTTTGATACTTTTCAAAACGAAATTGCTTGGTTTTAAGCAAGATAGTAGATGGGTCGGCTAGTATTGTATGGTTGTTATGCAAAAGCATTTGTGAGTGCTAAACCCGATTTCCGGGATTGTTTTATTGTGTATGAGCCGCCTATCGTATTTTATGACATAAATCGCGCTAGAGCCTCACTCGCGCTAGATTTCTATGTTTTCATTTGTATGAAACGTGCTGGAGCTTAGCTCGCACCTTGATTGGAAATTATGTTAATGTTTATAAACCGTACTAGGAGCTATGCTCGTACGGGTCTCTTTTTGAGAGGATGCATGAGTCGTGCTAGAGATTTACTCGCACAAGTTTGCACATCGTGATAAGCATAAGGTTGCGAAAGTTGGTAAGATCCTTAAGCCTTACATCCTTAAGCCTTACATCCTTAAGCTAACATCCTTAAGCCCAAAGAGGCAGGGAGGCTCTGTTAGGCGGGGAGGCTATGTTCGGTGGGGAGGCTCTCTTACGGTGGGATCCTTAAGCCAACATCCTTAAGCCCAAAGAGGCGGGGAGGCTCTGTTAGGCAGGGAGGCTCTCCTACATGGGTACAGTAAGATCCTTAAGCCCTACATCCTTAAGCCCAAAGAGGCGGGGAGGCTCTGTTAGGCGGGGAGGCTCTGTTCGGTGGGGAGGCTCTCTTAAGGAAAGGATCCTTAAGCCCTACATCCTTAAGCTAACATCCTTAAGCCAACATCCTTAAGCCCAAAGAGGCGGGGAGGCTCTGTTAGGCGGGGAGGCTCTGTTAAGCGGGGAGGCTCTGTTCGGCAGGGAGGCTCTCCTTCATGGAATATGGAAAACTCTTGGTATGGGGTAGATAAGACCTAGGAATGGCACCCCCAATCACGATATGAGTTGCGGAGTACGCTGTACCGTGTATATCACATGGAGTACGATGTACCGCATGATGGTTATGTGATGAGAAAGTCTGGCGAAGGATAATCCATCTTCGTGCCAGTATGATACCCCGCACACCTGGATGCGTGTGGTCTGGGATGATTTATGATGTAATGGTTCACATAGGCACTTTTGATATAGTGATATAGATTTATACACATGCGTGAATTGTGGAATGAAAATGTGGTTGTGATTGTGAGTTGATTTGGTGGTGTTTATGATGTTGGTTTAAAAAGGAGGTTTCTTAATGAATTTCCCTTTTATGAATTTAAATGAGATTGAGCATGAGATGATTTATACATGGTGTTTTTACCATGTTTTATATGCCAATGTACATGATTTTAATACATGATATATATGTATACTCATATGGCATAGTTTTATTCCTCATGCTCCTACTATAAATGATTTATGCATAACACTATCAGCATGTAGATAGAGTAGTTATCTACCATGCTTGCATTATTGCCTTACTGAGCGTGTGGTTGCTCATCCCACTCTATTTTCCCCCCTACAGAGCGTGCATAGTAGCCCAGTGAGGACTGAGGCGTATTATTTTGGACTCCGCTGCATCTCCATTACTAAGAGGTATATACACAGTGATTCTTTTTGTATCTAAACAATGTAAAAGCACAGTATTCTTTTGAGTTGTAATTATGGGGGATGTAGATGTCAGTAAAACATGTATTCGTATAAGTACACGATTAAATGCAAATGTATGACATCGTTTTAATTAATTGAGAATGAATGAGATGTGGTGTTTATTATTGACTCACAGCCCAACAGTGTGTGGTGAGTTTAGTTCACGACCGGGTAAGGTCACAGTAAAATGCAAAAAATTTTCAGTGATTTTCGGTTAAAGAGAATGGAATTGGGTCGTGACATAGTGTCAATACAAATACCACGGCTGCCAACTCTAAATCATGGGTCGAGTAGTTCCTCTCATGATCCTTAAGCTGTCTGGATCCATAGGCTACTACCTTCCTATCCTGCATCAACACACAACCCAGTCTCGATCCCGAGGCATCTATATACACTGTATAACCTCCTGAGCCGGTAGGTATGGTGAGAATAGGTGCAGTGGTCAGTCTGTACTTTAGTTCACAAAAAGTTTCCTCATATTTATCATCCTAGTCGAATACCACATTCTTTCGAGTGAGACGTGTCAACGGAGCAGCTAGCTTAGAGAATCCCTCGTTAAATCGTCGGTAATAACTTGCTAAACCCAAGAAACTGCGAATCTCTATAATCTTTTTGGGTCTTTCCCACTGTATCACAGCCTCTATCTTAGACGGATCGACTAATACACCGTCTCTCGAGACTACATGACCCAAAAACGATATCTCAATCAACCAGAAATCACACTTGTTGATTTTAGCATACAACTCCTGATCTCGGAGGGTCTCTAACACTGTTCTTAAATGTTGCTCATGCTCTTCCTTGGACATCAAGCACATCAATATGTCATCTATAAACAAAATCATGAATCTGTCCAAGTACAACTTAAGCACATCATTCATTAAAGCCATAAACGCTGCAGGAGCATTTGTTAACCCAAATGGCATAACCAAGATCTCATAATGGCCATAACGGGTCTGAAAAGTTATCTTAGGTACATCTCCACTCCAAATCCTCAACTGATGATACCCAGACCTCAGATCAATCTTCGAAAAGACCTGGCTCCCTGCAACTGATTCAATAGATTATCTATCCGTTGGAAGGGATACTTATTCTTGATGGTAGGCTTATTCAATAACAGATAATCTATACACAGTTGGAGACTCTTATCTTTCTTCTCTACAAACAGAACCGGTGCTGCCCATGGTGGTACACTCGATCTGATGAACCCCTTGTCCAATAACTCTTGCAATTGCTTCTTTAGCTCCTCCAATTCAATCGGAGTCATTCTATATGGGAGCTTGGATATCGGTTCAGTTCCAGGTACCAACTTAATACAGAATTCCATTTCTCTATTCGGTGGCAACCCTGGTAATTCTTCTGAAGAGACATCGAGAAATTCTCTAACCACTGGGATGTCAACCATATCTGGGAACACCTTATCCAAGTCAACCACATAGGCGATAAAACCTTGAACACATTATTATTACATTCGTTGGCAACATCATCCATTTTTAAAATAACTTACTACTTCTTCATTACTTTTCAAATCTTACAATGTACTTTTCAGGGATAGAAGACATTACTATCTTAGCACAACAGTATCAAACAACATGGTTTGTAGCCAACCAATCCATTCCCAGTATTACATCACAATCCTTCATAGCTAATAGGATGAGATCGGGCGACATGTCATTTTCCCCTACTTTTAGCTTACAACTCTTACATACATACTCCGTCATTACATTATCTCTCACAGGAGTGTTTATAAAGTAAGATTCTACCTAAGGGTATAGGTTTCACATGTTCACCAATTTACATGCAAATAAAGGCGATATGAATGAATGCATGGCACCAAGATCAATCAAAGCTAATGCTTCAAAATCAAAGACAAGGATGGCACCTTTAATCACATCTGAGGAAGCATTTGCAGATGCCTAGTCCAATGCAAACACTTGCCCTCGACCAACAACTTGTTTTCCTTTCTCTTCAGCTGTGAAGTGCCTCAACCATAGCTTTCTCTAGCTCTTTACCCTTCTGTGGGGCTGCATCAATCAACTCTGGGCATTCATGAGTGTGTCCAGGTTTACCACACCTATAACATGATCTCATCGATAATGGGTATGGTCTACCCCCATGATATCTATTACATGACTTGCACTGTTCTGTGGTAGATCGAGGTCCACCAATAACTATACCCCTCGAAGCTGGATGAACTGGAGGCTTCGCACACCTCCTCGCATCTCCTCAATCTTAGGCCCCTTACCGAATAACCTTTGGCCCTTTTAAAACCCTATGTCATCAATCGACCTCTTACAATCTCTATCTCTGCCTTTACCACTCCGACTCAATTCTGAAGCATGCAACTCATAATCTTGCTCACATAGTTAAGCTTTACGTACTACCTCATCGTAAGTGGTAATGTCCATTGGAGCTAGTCGAGCTCTAATAGAAGGTCTAAGTCTTTTAAGAAATTTTTGAACCTTTCTGTCCTCGAGGCTCATAGTGACTGTATCATCCCTGCCCAGGGATGTAAATCCAGACTCATACTCATCTATTGTTCGGTTCCCTTGAGTCAATGTCATAAATTCTATCTGTATCTTTCTCTGAGCTGTAGCTAAAATGTATTGCCTCTTAAAGGCATCCAAGAATATATCCCATGTCACAACCGAGTGTCATGCACTCAACATCGGCTATGTGGCCATGCACCTCGGCCTCATCCAATAATACGAAAGTAGTAAAGGTGACCTTTTCTGTGTCGGAGCAATGGTAAAATCGGTAGAGCTTCTCCATACTACGTATCCAATACTCAGTCAATACTGGGTTCTTCGCCCCATTAAATGAAGGTGGCCCAAACTTTCAGAACTCTCTTAGTCTACTTAGATCACAATCATCAACTCCTTCACCACCAACCTATTGTAGAGCTACATAAACTTGAACCGGTGGGGGAATGTCCTGAACTGGAGAGGGTACATGTATCTCTACCCCTGTATCTTGAGGTCTCGGTGCAGGCTGTTCTGGCTCTTGTCTCTCAGGTGCAGCAGCCTGACCAGCAAGGTTCTCTTGTCTACCCTCGAATCTGGCCATAGCTTGTGTAAACATCTCCATAATTGTGTCTACATTGTGTTTTAATTGTACTATATTTTCTAAGCGGCCTCATTAAGACTGGATGGATCTCTACTAGAACTAGACCCACTGCATCTCTCAGGTTCATCTCTACGCCCTTGAGAGCGCGAACTCTCTCCTCTCTTAGTACGTCGTCTATCAGACATCCTGCATACTCAAAATAAGTCTCTCAGTCACAATTTCCGGCTTTGTATACACAATTATATCCTAATAATGCACAATACTTTTGAGGATGTATAATTTCCTAGATATGGATACTAACTCACATCAGACCAACTCTACTCTGATACCATTAATTCTGTCACGACCCTCTCTCTCTCTGTCTGTGACCTTTACCTTAACAGTTACAGTTGGGCTGTAAGTCAACATCCAATCCATATCTCATCCATTATAGTTTAAATAAATTTATACAATTGAAATAGAATAGAAACTCAACTTTTATATATATGTGCGGAAGCGTTTACATCAGTTGCTATTATATACATCCCCAAAAATACAAAATACAAACTTTACTGTGCATTAATTTACAGGATATAAAATTTTTATCTCAAGTGTATACCTCTCTATACTGCTGGATGACCGAAGCAACACGATAGCAGGGATGACTACAGTGTACTCACTATTGCGTAGTATCTGTGGAGGAGGAAATAAGCGGGTGAGCTAACACGATCAGTAAGGAAAATATGAAAGCATGTAGATAACTACACTATCTACATGCTTAAAATACATATATATTCATTTTCCGTATAAAGCATATGCATTCTCTTTAAAATAACTTCCATCAATGCGAAACCGTTAATTCGCTAGATGGGTATATGCATATTCACACAGTATCACATAACATAATCTATTCAAAAAGTTATACATAGAAAATGCTTTACATTTAGCAAACCAATATATATTTGAGACATAAATCATGGGTTATCATATCCCCAGACACACAGCAAGGGAGACATATGTCACCTCACACAGTAGTGACAATGTCCTATCAGACAGATATAAGAAGACTTATGGCCATAGTCAAATTCAAGGCAACACTGATCAGGTGTGCGAGAACCCTACGCTTAGGGAGGTGGATCAACCATCCCTTCAGCTCATACTCAAATCACGGCACATCGTACCCCATGGCTAACTCTCAGGGTACATCGTACTCCCGTGGATCTTTGTCACCATTTTCATTGTCTCAAAAGCTCGTGCGAGAAGGTTAATACAAGACACACAGTAGTACACGACGGCTCAGGCACGATTTTGTACTCACATATCATCCATAAACCACATGTGAGTAGGTCAATGCAAGACACACAGCAATACATGACGGCTCTAACATGGTTTTACTCAACACACAGCACAATCACAAAACCTCGTGCAAGCAACTAAGCGTAAGACACACAACATACCTGAGGCATCGAGCATGGTATTGCTAGGAAATTACATACGAGTATAGTTAGAGAAAGACACACAGCAATACACGAAGGCTCTTGTATGATTCGTAAAATCTAGTGCGAGCATCTCGAGTGGAACACATAACATCACCCGAGGCTTCGAGCACTCTTTTATTTTTCTCAAAATCCTTTTTTAAAATAACGTGCTAGCGGGGCTGGTTTATCTATCATTACCTCTCATGCTCTAGCACGATTTTACACAGAAAAGAAATAGAAAGGGCTCCATGTATAGTCATGAGTGAGAGGGTAAATCTCCCTCCAATCACTTTTTAGAAACATTTCATGCAATTTGTTGAACTGAGAGCCCGTCTATTATCATTCTTTCTCAAAACATTTGTAATACCTCTTTTCACAACAATCATAGAAGTCATGCAACTCATACTATGGAGTTATTCTCATACGTAGTTTTCACCTAGATATATCAATATCTATGTACTTATCGTATACATTTTCACACAGCAGGTAGGAAAACATACGTATAGCTATCTCTAATAGTTCGCATAAGTCCCTTACCTTGAATCACGCTTGAATCTTTTTCCTTCGATTTTCACTTCTTGTGATCCTTCCTATCGACTCCAATTATGTCCCCTGGAGCTGAAATTGTGTATTAAAAACATCAGTATACTTTCACATACTTCATTTCACTTGCATGATATTCAAATCAATGCATTGGGCCATTTATATCTCATTTGTCCTTGTTACATCATTATCAAACCTTACTCTTTCATAAGTCCATTTCGAGTATATAACTCATTTTCGAGAATCTCTTAGACTCCTCGAGTCTATCGATTCGTATTAAACTGGTAGTAAACTTACTATATCTTGAGTTCATGATCTTATTTCAATATGGCATTTCATCGAATACCTCATACACTCACTTTCAGCCATTTTTATTTTTAGCACCTGGATTTCACCAAACAGTTATACAAGCATATATACATGCTTAATAACTTCTTTACATGCTCAAATCTCTATTAAACCATGCCTACTCGATTTTCTATCATTAGATCGATCATAGGTCTTATCTTTGTTTAAGCATGTTTATCACATTTCAACCGTCAATCTATATACCAATCAACTCATACAAGTGTATAGATTAACATACATGAGATTGATGCATTGAAATCTTACCAATCTCAACTTTTCTCCTTTTTCACAACTTTGAGGAAAAGCTCATTTTCTCCTACGATTCAATAATTCTACCTCTCGTTTCCAACTATGTTATTCCTCTCCACTCTCTGAACAACTTTGATGTAATAAACTTTTCTCCAATCTCAATGGAAAGTGTTGCTAGTCTAGAGAGAAAAGTTAGGTTACTTTACTTCAAAATGGAAAGGTTTAATGTTTCTCCCGTGAATTGCAATTTAGCAACCCTGTTTTATAGAAATTGCTTAATGAGATCGATCTCCATAAGTGAGGGATCGATCTACTACTGCTTTTAGCCTTCCTACATTTAGTTTTCAAGCTTGAGAGATCGATCTGTCAAAGAGCATGAAATCGATCTCAGCCAGGTAGAATGCTTCATAAATTGATCTGGCAAGGAAATGAGATCGATCTGCTTCTGGCTGACGCATAAGGAGAAGGAGATCGATCTGCATGAAGATAAATCGATCTATTCTTCATAGGGGATCGATCTGGCTTAGACTGAGGATCAATCTCCTCTTTACAAAATACTCTGGTTAGGCAATTTGGGTGCAATGAGATCAATCTCCTTGCTTCTATGATCGATCTCCCCTTACTCTGCAGCCACACTTAGCCAATTTCATCCCAAAGTCTAAAAGCTAACTTCATATTAATTTACTCCACCACTCATTTTGCATTCAATGCACATTTTTCACTTAGAAATGTCCATTTCTTATTACTCATACTTAATGAAACTTGTGTGTACATCACGAATCCACATAACAATTGTGTACATCAGATTTACGAACCTTACATCACTTATGATTCATATTACATAAACAAATGTATACTTAGGAAATCATAAGGGTTACATATGAAAATACGGGTCTTACAGAAAGTTGTCGAAAGTTAGCCAAAAAAATCACACAATATTGATTGGTAAAAGACGTCTATATCAACTTTTGAGGAGTGGTTCTCTCTCGTTTCAGCTTGGTTCGTGGTGTTCTTTACCTTTATAGAAATCCCTGTAAATGATCTGTATCTTGGAAAAAATCAAGATCAAAAGCCTCTTGGAAGGTCATGAAAATGGGTTTTCTTTCTGGGCTTGTAGGTGTTGGGCCTGGGCCTGCTAGCAGCCATGTTTCAGAAAATCCATGAAAAATATTTCCAGCCCAATTTCCTCCAAATTTCCACTTTTCAAGTGTTATACTAACTCTCTAGTATGTCCCATAAAATTTAGGGCCCACTTGTTTAAGAAAAGTTCCCATATTGAGCCCATTTTATACGATTTGGTCATTACAGAATGATATGGCTTATGGTTTTCGGTTTACTTTAAAAATTCATATGATCACCGAAACCTTCTTATTTCCACTAAATCTTCATTCACCATGTCAATTACACCTAATAATAATCTCCTCCGATCTCAAAATATTTTTGTGAATTTCTAGAATTTATTTTGAATTTATTTGGCTCACTAGGCCATTTTGATCGGTTTATTGTAAAGCCGAGTTTTACTAGCTTTTTCACTTCCACTACCTTAGTTTCGCTTCCTAACCATCAAAACTTACTTATAAACATACTTTCTTAAAGGATACTTAAACTTGGATGCTTACCTCAAAGTTCATGCCTCAGGCCTCATGCCACTATTTCAGACATCTCGGCTACCCTAGGCTTTACATGAACATTTAAGTAAGTCTTAAACTTCTCGGCTTAGCTTTTAAATAAACATTAGTACACAAATTTAGGTTTCACATTCCTCCCCACATTTTAAGAATTTGGTCCTCCAAATTTAGCTAGGTCTGTCAAACAATCGCTGGTACTTCTCCCTCATAAGGCTCTCTAGCTCCTACGTTGCTTCTTCTGTTGAGTGGTGTTGCTAGAGAACCTTTACTTGTGGAGTTTTCTTCATCGAATGTACCTTTTCCTTCTTATTGAGGATCCATACCGGTTCTTCCATATAGCTCATATCTCCCTGAAGGTCTAAAGCTTTATATTGAATGTCATGGGAAGGATTCAGATTATATCTCCTCAATATGGAGACTTGGAAGACATTATATATCCCAGAAAGTTATGGAGGTAAAGCTAACCAGTAAGCAACATCTCCCACTATCTCTAATATTTAGAACGAACTAATGAAGTGAGGACTCAACATTCCCTTCTTTCCAAAACGTGTGATACCCTTGCTTGGAGATACCTTAAAAAACATGGAGTCCCCAACCTGAAATTTAAGTGGTCATGTACGCACATCGACGTAACTCTTTTATCTACTCTGAGCAGCCCTTAGTCTGTCACACATAATCTGAAAGCCTTTAGCTGCCTATTCCACAAGATCGGGAGCCATATTCTTTCAGTCACCCACTTCTTACCAAGCAACTGGGGACTTACATTTCCTACCATACAGAGCCTCATAAGGTGCCATCCCAATACTAGTATGGCAGCTGCTATTATAGGCAAACTCTGTAAGGGGTAAATGGTCATCCCATGATCCCTTAAAATCCAGCTCACATGCCTTTAACATATCCTCTAAGGTTTTAATAGTCTGCTCGAACTGACTGTCAGTCTGAGGATGACAGACAGTGCTGAAATTGAACTGAGATCCCATGGCCTTCTGAAAGTGTGCCAAAAATCTAGAGGAAAATCTAGAATCCCTATCAGAGGTAATACTCATGGGAGCCTCCTACCATTGAGTTACTGCTCCGACATATAATTCTGTCAAGGCAGTTAAAGAATTTGTACTCTTAATGGAAAAGAAGTGGGATCACTCTTAGTCAATCTGTCTATGATTACATAGATTGTGTCATAACCTCTTCGTGTTCGCAGTAATCCCATAATAAAATCCATTGTTATGTGCTCCCATTTCCATGTTGGCACTGACAACTACTTAAGTAGTCCTACGAGCTTCTAGTTCTCAATCTTAACCTGCTGACATACTAGACATCTGGGCAAAAATTCTGCTACATCACGTTTTATGCCAGTCCACTAATACACCTTACGCAGATCCTGTTACATCTTGGTACTGCTTGGAAGCATGATGTAACGGGAAGAGTGAGACCCTTTTAGAATCTGTTGTCTCAGGGCTTCATTGCTCGGGACACAAATGCGGCCCCTGTACGTCAACAATCCATCATCACTAACCGTAAAATCCTACTGCGAAGCTTCTCTGCCTGGCTAACCATGTCTAACAATCTCTGATCATTTCTCTATCATGTCCTAATCTGATCTTAAATGTTGGGCTCAATCCGTAGGTTAGCCATGAATCTAACATCTACCTCTTCAACACTAATCCTGAGTCCGGTGAACTATTCCAATAATTCTAATTCTCTGATCATCATATACGACACCATACCCTTCCTGCTGAAAGCATCTGCAACCACGTTCGCCTTACCCGGAGATACAAAATCTCATAGTCATAATCCTTAATGAGATCTAACCACCGTCTCTACCTCATATTAAGCTCATTCCGATCAAATATATACTTTAAACTCTTATCGTCAGTGAAGATCTGAAATCTCTCACCATACAAATAGTGTTGCCAAATATTCAAAGCAAATACCACGACAACTAACTCTAAATCATGGGTAGGATAATTTCACTCATAGTCCTTCAATTGCTTGGAACCATAACCTATCACTTGACCGTTCTGCATGAGTACACATCCCAGACCCTGATGGGAGGCATCACAGTATACCGTAAATCCCACCAATCCACTCAGAATAGTCAGGACGGGTGCGGTAGTCAGCCTCCATTTGAGCTCGTGAAAACTCTTCTCACAGGCTTGTAACCATACAAAAGGAACTTCTTTACGTGTGAGCTTGGTCAGCGGAGCTGCTATCTAAGAAAAACCCTCTATTACCTTGTCAGCCTAAGGAAACTCCAAATCTCAGTTACAATCCTCAGCCTCTCCCACTTGAGTGCTGCCTCAATCTTGGATAGATCAATTGACACCCCGTCCTTAGATATAATGTGACCGAGGAAGGTTATATGTTCCATACAAAATTCACATTTACATAGTTTCCTATACAACTGTTTCTCTTGAAGAGTCTGGAGCACAATCCTCAAATGCTGCTCATGCTCCTCTCGAGACTTAGAGTAAACTAGGATATCATTAATAAAAACAATTACAAACTAATCTAAATAATCCCAAAATACTTCGTTCATCAGACTCATGAAAGTAGCAGGGGCATTAGTCAGGCCAAAATGCATCACCAAGAATTCATAATGGCTGTATCTAGTCTTGAAGGCTGTCTTAGCCACATCTTCCTTCCTTATCTTTAACTGGTGATAGTCGAACCTCATATCAACTTTAGAAAATACTGATACCCCTCTCAGCTAGTCAAATAAGTCATCTATTCTGGGCATGGGTGCTTATTCTTTATAGTGGCCTTGTTTAATAATTTGTAGTCTATGCATAACCGGAGGCTTTCGTCCTTTTTCCTGACAACTAAAATCGGAGCTCCCCATGGTGACACACTGGGTCTAATAAAGCCCTTGTCAAGCAACTCTTGCAAATGCTTCTTCAGCTCTTCTAAGTCAACCAGTGTCATCTTGTAGGGAGTTTTAGAGATTGGCTGGGTATCTACCACTAAATCAATAGTAAACTCCATCTCTCTATCTGGTGGTAACCCTGATAATTCATCAGGAAACACATCCAAGAATTCACATAGAATAGGTATACCCTGAATACTTGGATGGTCTCAGCTCATGTCAGCAATAGAAGCTATATAATCTTCATGGAACAAAACATCAAGAGTTACGCAACTTTCACGCTTTAAAACATCGTATATTTCATTTCTTAACCGCAAAACATACTTCGAATTTATCAAGTTAGGAGAAGGTTACAATCTTGGTATAGTAATCTAAACTTACTCTATTGGCGGCTAAACAATCCATACCCAAAATTACATCAAAGTCGTACATGTTTAGTAAGATTAGATCTGTTATCATTACCTTGTGTCCATAGTTCCTACACACTATATCAGTTACTTATGTCTCATGCATATGAGTACTAATATGACATACATAATTTAGGAATTTAGATTCTAAATGCAAACACTTTGCAAACTGAGGTGAAATGAATGAGTGTGTGGACCTAGGGTCAATTAAAAGATTAGCTTTATGATTACAGACAAGAAGATTACCTGATGACATCGAATGAGGCATCTATTGTGTCCTGATCAATGGCAAAGATATGCCTTCGAGTGACAGGCTTTTTACCTTTTTCTTCTGCTGTAGCCTATCTCTAGGGGGTCTACCTCTGCAAAATCTGTGTCTGCCTTTCATGCGGTGGCTGTGGTCGATCATGGGGATATGGAGTCTGTAATAGCAGATAATCCTTTATCAAGTGTCCTCTCACTCCACATCTAAAACGAATAGTCGATCACCACAAGCAAGGACTATTGTGCATCTTGCCACACTCCTGACAACTCCTCATAGTTATCTGGTGGCTCCGAGTGAGCATAACAGTGGTAGTAGGAGTCCAAGGCCTATCAACCGTCGCTAGAGACTTACCAAGCCTCACTCTCTTTGAATCTATACACTCTAAATGCTCAAAGATCCTCTCTAGATCTATCAGCCACTCTTCAACCTGTACTAAGTCCTTTATCCTCTTGACCTTTGAAGGGTGAACCTTAAGATAGTCCTTCATTCTGCTCTTATATCTATCACTTGCCCTAGTCTATACCGATGGCTAAGCGACAGGAGGTGCATGAGGAACCTATGGAAGAGGAGGTGGAGGAGGACGTGTTGGCACAATAGCATCGATATCTAAAGCATTTACCCTGAACTACTGGGGAAACATAGCTATGAGGGCACTGAGTCCCTCTCTCATGCTTTGCATCCCCTACTCAAGCCTCTTCATCAGATATCAAGGCTCTTTGGTTGAAGGGGAGGTGGTGGAGGGGGCTGATTTTGCCTCTGTGGGTGACCACACCTACCACTTATGGTAACTAATATATATTACCCACGGCAATACCAAGAGATTTCAATTACAACTATAAACAGGTATATACCACTTATAACTAGATAAGTAAATATACTTGGGATGTAATCACACTTTAACTACCCGACACTGATAGTACTAGAAAACCTTTGCTTTGATACCACGTTAATTATGACGCCTTGGAAGCGCGGAAATAGGGGCTAACGTTTTCCTTACATTCTTATTTTCTTACTTAGGTTGTATTCCTGTACAGTGTAGGTTACTTAATTTCTTCCATTACTTGATCCTTTGACCGTATAAGATTTGCTAGAAATTTCGTCAGCGCAACCTCTTATATTTTTAATCTACCTTCCTGCAATAAACAACAATTTTTGATCACAATGCAGTTACTTTTATTTTCTTAAACTTTACTATCTCCCAATTCAAAATACATTAGCACTACATCAAGTATATTCATACTTAACATCATTAACATTTCAATTGTTTCCCAAGCCATTTATCTACAACTTCGCAATGTTAGATTGCGTCCCAAAGGTATATATATACAATCTAGTATCTGTACATTACCACTGTCTGGAAATAAACATCAGGGAATATACTTGAGCATGTACTAAAATTAGTCTGTGAGGCTCAAAATTCACCAGGCTACTCGAGTACTCACAATAGCTGGGCAGATTCTATCGTAAGTAATCTGAAATTGAGAGAAAAAAAAGATGAGCTTCTGATAAAGCTCAATAAGGAAGGCATTTAAAGAAATCCTGACAATCTCAAAAACATGTGGAAAATCAGGGTTAACATGCTTTTGTACTTACTTAAATCCATTTGCATAAAAAAACTTATTTACTTTGAAATAAAGAAATCGTACATATTTACTTATGTAATTTGATTTACGTATATACCCGTTTACTTTGAAATGAAACATACTTACATAAATGCTTACTTACTTAAAATTCACATATCTTACTTACTTTAGTTTACTAACTTTCTTTCATACTCAAAACGTTCATACAATTAAACATGGAGACTAGGCTATGTGTGGTTAGCTATCAAGCAAACATACGTCATCCTCCGTAGAGGGAATCGAGTACCGATGGCCATGGTAGGGGCTGTAGATAGAATCAGGGTTATACAACAAATTAACGTAGTATCTGAATAAACTTTAACTACCACATAGCTAGTACAGGGCACTAGTGGCACTTACCGTGCAAGTAACATACATGCGTGCTACGTGGGCACGAGATACTACAAAACATGCGCCACGTGTAGCGAAGAAAAACAGCACAAAGGTGGAGACAAGCACTACATGGACAAAACGTAACAAGCACTACAGGTGGCGAAGCCGGAGCACCACAAGTAGCGGGCATGATATGAACATAGCATATGCTATTGGGGTAGCACTCTAGTCTCAGAAAAACTTTACTTCTTTACTTGCTTTCATACGTATTTAAAATCATTTGAAGTTTAATTCTTAAAATCATAAATTTCTAATATAAAATATTAGTGTATTAAAACTCATACTTGATATACCAAAAATGATTAGATTCAGGAATTAAATCGGGTTTCTATTTCTTTCAGGAATTCCTAACAGAAAGGTTGGATTTTCCTCGAAAACTCGTCATACATTATTAAATCATTTCATGCAATATAAATGGGTAAATGATGTCATTACTACTTTAAATTATATCCCTTACCTCAAAGGGACTAAGGCAGCGCTAAATCATCAGGTCTTAGGTTTATCTCGTTTTACGTGTCGATATGTCAAGCTACCAAAAACAACACAACTAGTATTCAATTTATCCTTATTTACTGTCACAACCCCTTTTTACCTAAAATAGCTACAAATTTTTGCTTTTTCCTTTTCTTTCCCGATTGTGAACATTCTCACCACCAAATAGTTAGGCTATGAATCAGTATTAGTCACCCTTTACCATCTACCATGTCATCTATCTTTTAATTTAAAAGCAAACACGTATACCTTATAATTAAGGTTCGATACTTGTACATGTAATATTTACATCTCCCATATTACATTCAAAAATGATTAATGTGCTATTACATGTTTAGATACAAAATGACACTAGTGTGCATACCTCTCGATGATGGGAAGCAGCGGATACTGGGATGCAAGTCCTTAGCCACTCACTATCTACTGTGTTCGCTCTATAGAGGGGAAAATGAAAGGGATGAGTTCACTAGCTTAGTAAGGCAATAATGCGAGCAGATAGATATCTACACTATCTACGTGTTTATAATGTCATGCTATAAAATCGCTTACATCTAGAGCATGAGGAAATAGATAAAACTATGCCGCATGTGTATAAATATATCCTGTACTGTAAACATGAAAGCAGGCATAAAACCACGATAAGTCATCATGTAAAACGTCTCCTGCTCAGCATGTCAACTTATCATAAAACAATACATCATCCTTTAAAAACATCCCACAAGGTTCGACCCCTCCCTCGGGTCTACCCTGGATAACACGAATCATGTCATATAAAATCATTTGATATCATGTGAGACAGGTGGTCACTATATACAATAGAGGACTCTGCTGGCTAACTATGTCCCTATCATCCTAGACTACACAAATCCCGTTGTACGGGGCATCATGTTGTAATGGGAAGTGGGTCAAATCCTACCTGTCAGAATATAAATCAACATCATCACCACACAGTACAACGTACTTCATGTGATATACACGATACAACGTACTCCATGGCCCATATCACGGTCGGGGGTGTCAGCCGTAGGTTTTATCTACCCCATACCATGTATAACCAACTCAGTCTCAAGTGCACATGCGAGCATCTCATCCGTGTGACTAATAGTCTAAACAAGGCATCCAGCATAGCTCGTGCGAGCATCTCTTTTGTTTGACAGACAGTCTACATGAGGCATCCAGCACGACTCATTACATATTACAATGTGAAATGTCCAATGCGAGCAAGGCTCTAACACGACTTCATGCACAATTAGTAAAAATCTTTATACGAGCAATGCTCCAATACTGCTTTATGTAAAATAAATAATGGTAAAATCATGTATGAGCAAAGCTCTAATACAGTTATATGCATAAGAAATAATGAAACCTACGTACGAGCAAAAGCTCCAGTACGGCTTGCATACATCTCAATTCGAAATATGGTGCGAGCTAGGCTCCAGCACATTTCATGCATGTTAAAATATCAAAATCCAGTGTGAGCAAGGCTTTAGTACGATTTATACTTATATAAATATGATAGATAGGTGCTCTATTTCGGTAAAACCTCTTTCAAAATTCAAAACTAGCGATGACACTTGTTATTTCATGTAAATCGTGAAACAATTAGCCGACCTATCCTTGTTTTGCCCAAATCAAGGCATCACATCACATTAAAACATCAAAATCATGATATTCATGCAGTTTACAAGCCTTACGACCTTTTTCATAAAATTTACTCCTAGAGGCAAAATCGTCTTTTTTACACCGATACCCCGATTTTCGTAAAAATTATTATTTTATTTATAGTTACCTTAGGTTAGGGAATTTCATGCCCTGTAAATACCCTAAAAAATATGTGTAGATACCTCTAGATACTCACAAAATCCCCTTACCTCAAATCACTTTGATCACTCTGCCTTTTCCAATGTTTATATTCCACGCGATCTGTTTTGCTCCCAATTAAATCTGTGGAGCTGGATATAATCATTTATCAGATTAAATACAATACTTCCATCTGTATTTCACTTTCATTAGGCTAAATTTAAACTATTGGGCCCATTTACTGTTATTGGGCCCAATTACCCCTTAATGGGCCTTACTCAGTCTTAAGCTCATTTTCACTTACTATTCACTTTATTTGGGCCTTTTGGTCTCATTAGGACTTATTGGGCCTTTTCTTAGGCTCTTTGGATAGCTCATTTAGTCATTTATGATAATCGATTTTCAATTCTAATCATGAGGCATTTTATACGGAATTAATCCGTAACTTATGTGATGAATTTCTATCTCTTATAATTATACAAGTTGTCGTAAATGAGATTTACTTACCCAAGATTTCATGATGGCATGCAAATCGAGATTGACTCGAACTCTCGTTTGTCGCCAATTGTCACGCTATACATTTGTATAATTAAATAGGGTCAATTTCAGTAAGATATATATTTAAATAAATTTTTTAAATATTAAAATGATCAATTCTAGTCGTTTACAGGTTTATCCTTAGACCCAATGCGTCATCGAAGTTTTCTTCCCATTTTTCCTATCTTTTTTTCTTTCTTTTTCCTCTTTTTTGGCTAAACCGGTTCAGCCCATTCCCTTCAGCTGAACTGGTCCAAACCGATTTGGCATCGTTTCCCTCAAATCTAGAATCGACGACCGGTTCTTCATTGGTTTTCGCCTCCAGCCGCTCCGTCTGGCCGCGCAACACGTGGGTTTGGTGGCAATCACACCTGGTCCGACCGAAAGGTGGCCGGTTTGGTCCATTCTTTCCTCGGCGTCGCCCTTCATTTTCTTTCTTGTCGATTTGCTCCTCTCGCCGTCGTCGATTATCACCACCTTCTTCCCTAGGTTAGCCGGCGTCGCTCCTCACATCCTCTCTGGCCGCTTCTCTCCCTTCCTTTCTCTTCTCAGACCCCTCTTCTCCTCTCCTTTTGTTCGGTTTTAGTTCCTCTATTTTCTTAATAGAGGAAATGTGATCGTCGATGGGATATTTTCCAACCGATTTCATGCTTTTCTTTATTTTATTTAATATAAATAATATAATATATTATATAATATAATATCTATTAAATACAATACACTATTATAATATTTTATAGTAAAACATCTACATACATATATATATATTTATTTATTTCATTTATTTCTACATTTATATTATATATATTTATTTATTTTTTATTTTTTATTTTATTTTTATTTTCCCGAAATTATTCGTTTTTTCCATATTTTCGAGATAAATTCTCAAGGTGGAAAATTTTTAGGTTATCCAAATAAATACATATCTTGATCAATTAGACTTGAAATTTAATTATTTCTTATTTATTGATCAAGATTACACAAATCCATGTTTCAAATGTCAATTTCTTAAAGAAATGACACCGAATTTCGAGTCTTACATTCCTTCCCTCCTTAAGAAATTTGGTCTTCCAAATTGAACCAGATCAGTTTGTGAACAACTTTGGGTACTTCTCACGTATCATGCTCTCCAATTTCCATGTAGCTTTTTTCGAAGTGTGGTACTATTGAAGGATTTTAACTAAAGGGATAGTCTTAAATTGGTTTCTTTACATACTACAAGTTCTCATTGAGCTCTGATAGCTCATATGTAATCTCATGTGTCGGGTCAGGATGATATCTCTGAAACATCGAAATGTGGAAGACATTGTGGATGCCTGCTAATTCAGATGGTAATGCTAACCTACAAGCCTTATCTCCCACTCTGTCTAATTTTTTAAAAGGGTCTAATATAACGAGGATTTTATTTATCTCTCTTCTCAAATCTCGTTATACCTTTAGAGAGAGAAACTTTTAGAAATACTGATTCACCCACGGTGAATTCCAGTGGCCTCCTCCTTGTGTCAGCATAGCTTTTTTTTGTCTGCTCTGAGCTGTTCTTAATCTCTCATTTATCGACTGGACATCCTCATAGGCTTGTCTTACAAAATTCAGAGCAAATGTCTGCTATCACCCACTTATCTCATCCAATAGGGGAACGGCATCTATGGCCATAAAATGCCTCATATAGTGCCATCCCGATACTTACATGATAGCTGTTATTATAGGCAAACTCGGCTACTGGTAAATGATCATCCCAAGAGCCTTTCAAATCCATTTCGCACGCTCTCAACATATCCTCCAATGTCTGGATGGTTCTCTCTGATTGACCATCAATTTGAGGATAAAAAGCTATGCTAAAACTCAACAGGGTTCCCATAGGTTCCTGAGAATGTTCCTAGCAGTAGGAAGTGAAGCGGGAATCCTATCTGATACAATGTTCACTGGAACGTTACATGGTATTCCGCAGTCTCCTTTACATATCAATCTGCCCATACACTTAGAGTATCTGTGGATTTCATAGCCCGAAAATAGGCCGACTTAGTCAATTTATCTATAATCACGCAAATAGCATTATGGTTTCGTTGGCTCCCTGGGTAAACCCATATCGAAATCTATGGTAATGTGCTCCCATTTCCATGTCGATATAAGTAGAGGCCGCAATAACATTGCAAGCTTCTGATGATCTACCTTAATTGGCTGACATACGAGAAACTTCACTACAGCTCTACTATGTCTCATTTCATGCCTGACCACTAATACCCTTTTAGAGATTCTGATACATTTTATTTGGTCCGCGGATGTAATGTATATCTTGAAAAGTAAGCTTCTGACAATAACAATCTCATCAATTGTGGGTCCTTGGGAACACTTATTCTGCTTCTGAACCTCAGTAAGCCATCATCACTCACTGTGAACTCTATCACTGTACCCCTCTGCATTTGACTCACACTATTGATACCTTTTCGATCATCATGTTAAGCCTGTTGAATCTGATCAATCCAATTTAGTTTTAATCTCAGGCTTGCTGTCATATAATCACTATCAGCATCAGAAGGGATTACATCTCTACTGAGGCTCACAAACTGCTCTAACAGTCATGTTTCCTAACCATCATATGTGATACCATCTCGAGGCTTTTTCTGCTCAAGGCATTAGACATTACATTAGCCTTACCCAAACGGTACAATACCTCACAATCATAGTCTTTCAGAAGCTCTAACCCTCTTTGTTATCTCATATTCAACTCTTTCTATGAAAACAGATCCTAGGGCTTTTATGATCAGTGCATACCTGAAATTTCTCACCGTATAAGTAGTGGCGTCGTACCTTCAGTGCAAACAATATGGCTACCAATTCTAAATCATGGGATGGATAGTTTCTCTCATGGTCCTTAACTGTCCAGATCCATAAGCGACTATCTTCCTATTTTACATCAGTATACAGCCTAATCCTTATTTTGAGGCATCCATATATACTGAAAAACCTCTTAAGTTGTTAGGTATGGTGAGAATAGGTGTGGTGGTCAGTTTATGCTTCAATTAACCTAAACTCACAGAAGCTACTTTCACACTTATCATCCCACTCAAATACAACCTTCTTCCAAGTGAAACGTGTCAATAGGGTAGTCCATTTCAAAAAATCCTTAACAAATCATCTGTAAAACAGTTTTCAATTGCTGCTAATGATCTTCCCTGGACTTTGAATGTACCAATATATAATCGATAAAGATGATAACAACTCGATCCAGGTAAAGTTTAAATACACCGTTTATTAATGTCCTAACGAGTATAGAAAGTTATCTTGAGCACATCCACATTTCAAATCCTTAACGAATGATACCCAGACTTCAAATCGATCTCGAAAAAGATCTTTGATCTTCAAACTAATATAATAGATTATGAATAATGGACGAAAACACTTACTCTTGATGGGAGCCCCATTCGACAACCAATAATCAATACATAGTCGGATGCTTTCATCTTTCTTTTTCACAAATAGGACCGGTGCTCCTCGTGGTGAGATACTCAGTCTGATGAACCCCTTATCTAATAACTCCTGTAATTGATTCTTTAGTCCTTTCCAGTTCCACTAGTGACATTTTATACAGTGGTTTGGATACCAGCTCAGTACTATGAACCAAATCAACATAAAATTCCATCTTTTTATCTGGTGGCAACCTGGGTAAGTAATCCAAGAAGGTATCAGGAAACTCCCTGACTATTAGGATATCTATCAAATCTGGTTGTGCCTTATCCATACCAACAACATAAGCGATGAAAACTTCACATCATTACTCATTTTGTTTGTACAATCATTCACTCCTTTAGTTACAACCATTACATTCTTTCATCACTTGTCAAAACATACAATACACTCTCTAGGATGGAAACATCGCTATCTTAGAATAGCAATCTAAATAGCATAGTCTGCAGCCGACTAATCCATTCCCCATATTATATCAAAATCAGTTGTATTTAATTGAATAAGATCGACTGACGTATCCTTTTCACTGACTTTCAACTTCAATCTCTACATACATATTCAGTTAGGTTACTATCCTTCATTGGGGTGCTAACTATTAATATTTTGCCTAAGGGTATATGCTTCACATATTTTACTAACTTATCTGCAAATGAAGGCAATATGAATATGTGCATGGCATCAGGATCAATTAAAGCAGTAGGTTTAATATTAACAATCTGGGTAGTGCATTCCACCAAATCAGATGAAGCATCAATAGTGTCTTGATGGCATACACTTGCCTTCGACCAATAGCCTATTTCCCCCTTCTCTTCGACTGTGGTCTTCTTTTTTGGTACAGAGGTATCAACAAGGGCTTTCTCAGGCTCTTTACCTTTTTGTGGGATAATCTCACCCAGCTCTGGGCAATCTTTAAATAGATGGCTCATCTTACCACTCTTAACGCATGTTTTAGTCAATAAGATGTGGGGCCTATTGTCGTGGTATCTACCACACATGCTACACTGCTCAGTAGTAGGTCGGGGTCCTTTAATCATAATACCCCTCATAGGCACTGAACTGGATACAATGGGATACTTGTTCTTAATGGTAGCCTTATTCCATAACCGATAATCTATACACAGTCAAAGGCTTCCATCCTTCTTCCTCCCAAACAAAACTGAAGCTCCCCAACGTGAGACGTTTGGTCTAATAAACCCCTTTTCTAGCAACTTCTGCAACTAGTTCTTCATCTCCTCCAACTCAATCAAAGCCATCCTATATGGTGGTTGAGATATCGACTCAATACCAGGTACCAACTCTATACAAAACTCTATCTTTGATCTGGTGGTAATCCTGGTAGATGATCTAGAAAGACATCAGAAAACTCCGCAACCACTGGAATGTCTCTCAATTTTGAACGGACCTTATCTATGTCAACCACATATGCAATGAACCTTCACATTATTAATCATTTAGTTAGCATAGAAATTGATCTATCCGCTTAGAATAACTACTGCTTTCATTACGTTTCAAGGGAACTTTACAATGCATTTTTCGGGGAAACTTACGGTAACACTATCTACCTTTGAAAACATTAGCATCTTAGAAATACAATGTAAAATAGCATGATTTGCAGCCAACTAATCCATTCCTAAAATTACATTAAAATTACTCATATTTAATAGAATAAGATCGGCTATCCTATCTTTCCCTCCTATCTTCAGCCTACAATCCCTATATACATATTCGGTCAACTGACTATCATTCATGGGCGACGAAATCAATAACATTTTGTTTAATGATGTAGGCTCAACATATTTCGACGATTTACATGCAAATGAAGAAGATATGTAGGAATGTGTGGCACCAGGATCAAAGAACACAAATGCTTCTAAATCAAAAATTATGATGGTACCTTTAATCACATCCGCTGATGTGTCTGCGGTGTCCTGGTCCAGTGCATGTACTCACCCTCTGCTAACAACCTGCTTCCCCTTCTTCGCGGCTGTGGCTCTCCTCTTTAAAGCTGAAGTCTCGACAGAAGCTTTCTCTGACCTCTTGCCCTACTGTGGGGCAATCTTAATCATCTCGGGGCAATCACATCCACTAATGCGTCTGCGGTGTCCTGGTCCAGTGCATGTACTCGCCCTCTGCTAACAACCTGCTTCCCCTTCTTCGCTGCTGTAGCTCTCCTCTTCAGAGCAGAAGTCTCGATAAGAGCTCTTTCTGACTCCTTGCCCTTCTGTGGGGCAATCTCAATCATCTTGGGGCAATCCCGTATGATATGCCTTGGCTTCCCACAACAATAGCACACTACTGTAGACAACGGACAAGGCCCATCACGATGATATCTGCCACATCTCCTTTATTGCTCGGTAGTCGACTGTGTCCCTCCAATAACTATACCCTTCAGTGGTTCTAAAGCTGGATACACCAGAGGCTTTATCGTCCTTTCCTGTACCTCTTCAATTCGAGGTCTCTTATCAAACAGTCTCTGTCCTCCTCTCCTGACCACTCTATCAACCCAGAGTCTCTTTTGATCTCTATCTCTACCTCTACTGATCTTCCAAAACTCAGAGGCATTTCGCTCAATGTCCAGCTCACATAACTGCGCCCTGTGCACAGCCTTATCATATGTCGGGATATCAAATGGAACCAATCTCGATCTAATGATTGCTCTCAATCTGTCAATGAACTACCTAACCTTCTTCGTGTCACTGCTCATCGTATCTGGGTCATACCTCCTCAGGGATATAAACCTCGTCTCATACTCATCTACAAAGTTGTTCCCTTGGTCCAACCCTATAAACTCCATCTATAACTTCCTCATAGCAGTGTCTGAAACATATTGCCTTCGAAAACACTCAAAAAAATACCTCCTAAGTGATCTTAGTGTCCTAGGCTCTCAAAATCAGTCTGGTGGACTTCCACCAATGCTCTGTTGCTCCCTTTAGCATGAACGCGGCAAAAACGTACACTCGAAAAACCCGTACAACTTTTCAATCTCACTCACCTAATCCTTAGTAACTACAAGGTCCTTCACCCTATTGAATGACGATGGTTTACACTTTTAAAACTGTCGTAATCTGTCCAAATCACAACCATAACCCTAAACTCTACTACCTTGCTATGGAGCAACAAGTGATGTTGCATCCTAAATTGGTGGGGGTGTAGGTGTATCTACCACCTAAGGCAACTGTGTTGGTTGTATAGGCATATCAAAAGCAACTGCCTATCTAACATTAGCAACCTAGGTAACTGGGCCCTGTCTCTCCCTATCTCCCTGCACAGACTAAGCGAAGTGTACCTCAATATCCTCTGGCCTCTCAGTAGGCTCTTACGGGATCTAACCAGTCAGTGGCTCTACACGGCTCTCAGGCATCTCTCTACAGCCCCTAGCACATGCACATGCCCCTCTACCACTACGTGTGATAGGCATAATGCCTAAATTCTTACATCCATAATTATTCATTAGTTTCACCTATCCGATATACACATTTATATCTAAACCAAGCATAGCAATATGGGGATGTAAATTCTATCATTACTAACTCCGACTCATATCAGGTCAACTCCGTTCTGATACCACCTCTATCACGACTGATTTCATCTAAAAATCAATATAAATTTTTTACTTTATACATTATCTTTCCCTATCATGACAATTTTAACACCAATTAGTTGAGCTATGACCTGGAGTTAGTTAGCTCTTACCATATGCCATATCATTTATCATTTATATAAAGTAATTATAAACAATTAAACTATTTACATTGTAACTTTATTTCGTATGTGTCTACAAGTATTAACATCCCCCAGATTTACATTCCAAAAGTATTACTCTGTTGTACTTGTTTAGATACAAAACAATGTTACTGTGTATACCTCTCAGTGATGGGCTGCAGCGGACACTGAGAGGTCTAGTCTGTGCTCACTCTCAACCCCTATGGATGCTCTATAGAGATAAAAAGTGAAAGGGTGAGCACAACTTGCTCAGTAAGGAAAAAAATGTAAGCAGGTACTTATAATGTCATGATATAATAATCATTTACATTCGGAGCATGATGCAAAATAAAACCATGCCACATGAATATGCATAGAATATATGAAAACTCATAAAATCAGGCATGTTAATGATAATTCTATGAAAATAAAGTTCTTTATATTTAATTTCTTAATTAACTATTTTAATCCCCATATTATTTTAATAATTATCAACTCATTTTAATTAAAATTCTCAAGTTTACAGATAAATTAAATCCAGATGAATTGCAGTCATTTCAGTAGAAAATGGACTAAAAATGAGATAAAAAGGAGATTGGACCACTACTCTTTCTTCTTGTAGCATGAGTCACCATTCTTCTTGACACATGTGATGCCAAGTGTCCATATTTTATTCAACTTTGAAAGATAAGATCAAAGGACACCTTGGCCACCTCATGGAGGACACAAGTCATGCCACATTGAACATCCAAGTGGACAAGAAGACAAATGACATCAAAATATCTTCTATAGAAGCTAATGGTGTGAAGACAAGTGGCTAAACAATGCCAACTCATTTAGGATTAAAATTATCAATTGTACCCCCATTTTGATGGGTATAAAAAGAAAACGATGAGTAGTTTTTTAGGGTAGTTTTAGTCCAGAGTTTTTTTTATAGGTTGGCGACAAGATTTTCTTTTTTTTTTTTGTTTTTTTAGTTGTTGGAGAAAAGGGGGAGAGGCTGCGTGGCACAGCCTTCTTCACCAATTCTTAATCTTCCATTTTCATTTTCTAGTTTTCATTTTCCTTAGGTTCTATTAGGTTGCAGCTTTATTAATGCAATACATTCAAGTTTTTAATCAAAACTCAGTTTCTTTCTAATTTAGATCAATTTTTTTCTTCTTTCTTATTCACATGTTCTATTTGCATCATTTTTACTGTTTCATTAACATCTTGCTATTTCATGTTCTCGATCTGTGTATTTGTTCTGCTGCAGTCTTCCTTCTTTTGCATTCATGTTTTTAATTTCCTGTATTTAAAATTTTGTTTTGTTTTCCTTGCATCGTAGTTCCTGTTTTGCATTTTTTTTGGGTTACTGCTGAGGGATGTTATTCTGTCTTTCTGTTGCATTGCTCGTTCTTGGTTGCTGAAATATTTCATTGAAGCTGCTTTGCTACTTGGTGTTTTGCTGCTACCATAGAGGACTGGTCCCACTACTGTGTTGTGTTCTCGGGAGGGTAGGAAGTATGGCTTTGGTTCTCGATTTCATTCTAGTTTTCATGTTTTTTTTTTAATATTTACTGCTTTAGTTTCTATTAGAATAACTTCTTCTTCTTCTTAATATTATTGTTGTTCAGTTTTGTTCTTTCTTCAAGTCTCATACTTGCAGCCATTATCTTCCTCTGCACTGTTCTGTTTTATATTTCTGTTTACTGTTCTATTACTCTATGTTTGTTTTATTTTTAGCTTTCATATTTAGTTTTTGTAACTTTCTAGGTTTGTTCTTTCATAGCTAATCGGTTATGTTTCCTTTCTTTTCTTCCTTGCGTTGGTAACCTGTTATTTTTTTCAATTCTGTTCTGTTTTCGGTGTTGCTTCTGTGATGTTCACTGCCTTTGCATTGCTATTCCTAGTTGTACGTGAGATATTGCAAGGCTAATCAACGTGATTGGGGCGTGGGAGGTCGGGTGACAATCGGCTTCTCATTCATCCACTTTACTGCATTTATTCTTCTTCACACTTTGCTGCTACAATTTCATTTACATTATGTCAAGCTTTCTTTGCTGGTTTCCTTGTACATTTTAAAGTTTAAGTAGTTTAGTTTGGATTTATTATAGTTTTATTTCATTAAGTTTATTTTAAATAAATTTAGAGTTCAAGTTCTTTTCATACTTTAATTTCTTTTCTCAAATCCTTTCCATTTCTTTTACTGCTTCAGTGTCCATCTAATTTCTGGATTTAAAATTAAAGCATATAGTATTGTTATGATTTACATTAGATTACGATTTCTGTTTCTGTTCTCTTGTTCTTTCAGTTTTTACTGCACTTACTTTTTTCTTTGGTGTCTCACCTGCATCGTTGCTGGTTGGGACGTGCAATTGTGACAAGCCGATTCAGTGCCAAATGACCCTATCTTCCCCATTGCTGCCATCCTCTGTTTTTGCTGTGCGTAAGGAGCCTGTCGCCTAGTAGTGAACGGTGATCGATAACACCGATTTTTGGCAGTTGTGCATGAATCAGGCAGAAAGTGACGTGGTTGAGCTTGCAGTGTAGAACAAGCGCAAGGTTGGAGTACGTTTCTAAAGCAGGAGGGAGTACAGTGCAGGAATGTTGGTGCAGTACAGGAATCTCGAGGCTGGTCTGTACTTGGCATGGTAAGCTTGAGGAGCCAGGTTTACATGGCTAAGTTTTAATTTCTTTATTTTATTTTTACAATTTACTTTATCATGTATTCATATTAATTGTTAGATGTTAGTTTTTCTTTTATTACTATTTTTTAGTTTAGATAATATTATTAGTGGTTAAATTATGAATCTTGAATTAATTTGCGCGCTAGCTTAATTTACTTTGCCTTTTAGTTTAAGGTTTAATTTTAACTGTAATAATATTTAATTTTTGAATGCAATAGGATTTAAGATTTAATTTTAAGTGTCGTGCTTATGTATTGCATTTTAAGTTAGTTTAGGGGTAGAATCATTTTATGCATCTTTAGGATAGTTTTCATTTTAAATTTTAATAACCCAAAAATATCTTATTTCTCATGCATCATTTAGAATAGATTTTATTATTTATTTAGGCATTTTATTATTTTAGTATTATCTAGAGTTATATATAATTTAAGGTCACCAATTTAGGCATTTAGGTTTAAAGTTATACTTAGGAATTTTTAGAATTTTTATTAGAATTTTATTCCATTAGGTCTTAGGTTAGATTATTTTGCATTTTTATCAATTAGATTAAACACATGCAAATTTTATTTTCATATTAGGATTTTCTAGTTTTAATCTATTTTTTAGTCTATTTTTTCTTATATTTACATATTTAGTCCATTTTCACTAATTATTTCTAATTTTAGTATTTTCTTTCTTTTGCAAATTCTTGCGTTTATTTTGCTTAGAGCTCTGTGAGTAATTTTTGCTCTATTTTGCTTTATTTTAGTGTTTTTATTATTTTCCTTGCTTTCCAGTATTTCGAAATTAAACTTTGTAGATCACTCTTTTAATATTCATAATTTGTTAGGATATACTTAGGGTAAAATTAACTGGTACTTACTTAGTCTGACTGTGTTTCTCTGTAGGACTATAATCTGGGACTCAGTTCCCTTTATTACTTATGGGACCCGTGCACTTGTGGTATACACGTCTAGAAAGGACGCACCAAATTTTTGGCGCCGTTGCCGGGGAGCCACCCTTAGCCATTAACTAATATCGGTGAAAGTATGCTTGGGTATACTTCTAGTTTTGTATATATTTAGGTTCTAAATATCTAGAGCCTTAATTTAGATTAGTTAATTTCCTTTCTTAAAAAAAATCAAAATAAAAATAAAAAAATCATTCCTTAGGACTTCTAAATGTCTGCATGCGTAGAGCCAAGAGCTTTAACTGCTTTCCTTTAGATCCTGAAATAGAAAGAACACTTAGAAAAATCAAGAAGGACTCTAGGAAAATAGTAGCTCTACTGCAAGACAAGATGGCTGAAAACAGAGATTAGGACTGTGGGACACTATGCTGTCCCGACCATAGGAGGTTACTACAATGGCATTAGGCCACCAGCTATCCCAGCAAACAACTTTGAGATTAAGCCTTCAATCCTCCAAATGATCCAAACTTCGCTTCAGTTTAGTAGGCTTCCCATGATAGCCCACATGTTCACTTAGGGTAATTTCTAGATTTGTACAACACTTTCAAGCATAATGGACTCTCAGACGATGCACTTAGGCATAGGCTATTTCTTTTCTCTCTTATAGACAGAGCCAGACACTGGTTGACCTCTTTACCTCTTAGATCAATCTCCACCTGGGATGAGTTAGCCAATCAGTTCTTAGCCAAGTTCTTCCCAACTTCCAAAATAGCTAAACTATGTAGTGATATATCTTCCTTTGCTCAATTCGGCTTTGAGTCCCTTTATGAGGCATGGGAACTATACGAAGACCTTCTTAGGAAGTGTCCCCATCATGGCCTGCCCTTATGGCTTCAAGTCCAAACCTTCTATAACGGACCCACTAGCTAGAATAGGACCATAATCGATGCTGTCATGACCCAAATTACCTAAAATCACTACAAATTTTTCGTTTTTCGATTATTATTTAATTCTTACCTTTCTTTCATCGTGACCATCTTACAAAACAGTTAGGCTATGATTCGGTGTTAGTCACCTCTCACCTATTTACCATTCCCTTTCCATAATCACATTCACATATCAGAGTTTACTATCTTTTGACTTTAACTAAATACATACACAATGGTATTTACATAAACTTACAACCCTGACATCATATAAGTTTACAGTACTACGCATTACATGTTCAAATACAAAACTATACAAATGTGTATACCTGTCTCTCGATAGGAAGCAACGGATACCAAGAATGCAAGTCTTCAACCGCTCACTAACTATTGCGAGTGCTCTGAAAAGATGGAAAAATAAGGGGGTGAGCAAACCACAAGCTTAGTAAGGCAATTATGCAAGTAAGTAGATAGCTCAACTATCTACATGCTCATAATGCCATGCCCTTAAAATCCATTTCTTTTCATTAAAATCTCAAGCACAAAATCATGTATTTCATCAATAACTTAGTTTATAAAACTATTCGTGCATATTTAAATCGTACTACTTATGCATTAATGGCATTTTATGTGACATCATTAAATCATACTTAGCATGAGGTAAATCAAGATCATGCCATGTAAAATAAATCATGAGAAACAATTTTTTCATGAATATATGATTAAAGCATGGAAAAATTATCATGCTACTGCATTTAAATCATTTTATTTAAAGCGCAGTATAAAATAACCCAAAGGGGTTATGTATCTCATAATTCAATTTCAAACTCATAAAGCAATTCGTTATAAAATTCTATTACAAAGCACATCTCAGTAAAAATCACAAAATCGGGGGCCTGACCCCTCCCTCGGGTCTACCCTGGTCTATAGACCAATAGTTATATCATGTAAGACATGTATGTGACTATATCAGTAACAATAAGGACTATGGCCATAACCTAGTGATCCCTGGCAACAAGGTACCTAGTGTGCGGGGTGTCACACTTGAAATGGGAGGTGGGTCAATCCTACCGCCAAAACAACATAACATCATGGTTACAAGGGCAAGGCTTGCTGCCTCTGGCTAATGCCACTCCACTCCAACAATCCCCACGGTACAACATACTCCATGTGATATACATGGTACAACGTACTTCGTGAACCCAGTCTCAGTCAGGGGTGCCTGCAATAGGTCTTATCCACCCATACCATCTCTGTCTCAGTATGCACGTGTGGACATATCATCTCACTGTGACACACAGTCTACAAGAGGTTCCAACACAGCTATATGCATGTCATATAAATCCCTGTACAAGCGAAGCTTTACCATGACTCCATGCATATTCATGTTATCTAAAAATCTCGTGCGAACGAAGCTCCAGCACGGTTTCATAAAAATTAGTAAAATTTGTGTACGAGTAGCACTCCAGTACGACTTAAAATGAGTTATAAATCCATATAAAACTTCGTGTGAGCAACGCTCTAGCACAAATGAACGCTCAAGTAAATCAAACTTGTGCGAGTTATACTCCAGCACGGCTTTATGCATAATTAAATCAAATCTTGTGCGAGTTACACTCCAGCATGGCTTTTATGCAATTATCATATCAAAACTGGATGCAAGCTAAGCTCCAGCATCTCTCATGCACGTCAATCATAAAATCTAGTGCGAGCAATCTCTCCAGCACCTTTTTATGCATATCAGGTCAAAACAAGTTAAAACAAGTCAAAACAGAGTGCGAACTAGGCTCCAGCACTTCTCATGCATTTCACAAGAATAAAAATCAGTGCGAGCAACCGCTCTAGCACATTTCATGTATATGATTTCACATAAGTTGGTGCGAGCAACTGCTCAAGCACATTTATGCACACTCACAAATGCAGATATAGTGCGAGCTATATGCCAGCACTATCTGTTTCCATATAAACTTGATAGTTGGCTCGTTTTCCAAAGAAATTCCATTTAAATATGAATAACACTTACGTAATGTTATTTTGTGAAATTTATATAATTACTAGCCAATCTACCAATTTGCTTTGCTTAAAAACTAAGAAAATTCCTTAATTCAGAAAATTCCTTAAATCATGCATTTCATGCATGTCATGCTTTCACCATCCTTATGTGAACTTCCCTCAATATGGGTAAAATTATCTTTTCCTACTTCGAGTCCTTAAAATCTTTAAACCATTTTTAGGACCTTTGTACAATATCAATGTATACATACATATTCAGTGTATACAAAAGCAATTTAAAGTACGCGTAGCTGCCTCTAGCTACTCACATAATTCCCTTACCTCATTTTCTTTACAATCTGACCTTCCCTTTGATGACTCGTCACGCAGTCTGATTTGCTCCCAATCCAAATCAAATCTCCGGCACTGCGGATAAATATTCACCAGGTCAAATATAATATATGTAATTGTATTTCATATTTTCTGAACTTAATTTTAAATCATTAGATTGAGCCTGATTGTACCATAATGGACCATAATCGACCTTCAGCCCCTTTTCCACTCACTATTCACATTATCGAGGCCTATTGGGCTTATTGGATGCATCAGTATTTATTGGACCTCGTTCTAAACCCTCGAATAGCTTAATTTAGTATTTGCGACAATTTATCTCTAATTCCAGAATATAATTCATTTTATGCAGAAATTAAATCCGTAATTCATGCGGTAAATTTTTAACACACATAACGATGCAAAATTGTTGTAAATAAGGGTTACTTACCCAATATTCTATGATTGTACACAAATCGAGGCTGTCTCGAGCTCACATTTGACGTCAAATATCGAGCTACACAATTTAATATTTTTTTTGGGTAAATTTCCAGTTGAATATTAATCAAATTAAATATTTCAAAATTTAAATCGGTCAATTCGATCGCTTACCAACTTACCTGTATCTCGATTGCATCACTGTGATTTTTCTCTAATTTTTCCTCTTTTTCTTTTTCCTTTTTTCCTTTCTTTTCCTTCTTTTCTGGCTGAACCGGTTCGGTCCAGTTCAACCCTATTCAGACCAGTTCGATCCAGTGGTTTAGTCTGGTTCGGCCAGTTTAGGGCTCGTCAGTCAGTTTTCCACTTGCTTCCGCCACCAGCATGCTCAGCGGGGTCGTCCGATGCACGGATCTGGGGTTGATTTCGCTTGAGGTGGCCGAAAAGTGGTCGGTCCAGCTCTTCTCCCCTCCGTCGGTGGTGCCTTTTCTTCCCTCGCCATTTTCTAGCGCTAGCCGCCGTCCCACCGATCGATGCTGCTGCCAATCACGCCGCCTGCGCCTGGGGATCGTTTGGCTGGTGGTGGCCGGACTAGATCGACGCCGGTCACCGGATTTCTCCCTTTCTCTTCTAGGCTTCTCTTTTCCTTTCGCCGACCGTCGTTTATCGATTTTTGTTAGTGCCGGTGGCTCGCACGGGGTTGACCGCCTCTCGACTGGGCTCCCTTGGTGGATCCCATTTGCCAGTGGCCCCAGCCGGTGCCGCAGAAGACACCGGCCTTCGGCCTTCTTCATTCCTTCAAAATCGTGATTCTGCGATTTTCCATATTTTTATTTATTATTTACTTTTATTATTATTTTAATCAATTAAATATTATTATTTTTGCCAAAATATCTAAAAAATTTATATTTAATTCATTTAATCAATAAAAGAATTTATCCGTATTATTTCAGCTTTTCGGTATATTTTTTGATTATTTTTTTGGGATAATTTTTCGATGTGAAATTTTTATTAATTCTAATAAATTCATATCTTGATCAATTTAACCCGAAATTTAATTATTTATTCGTTATTGATCAAGATTTCTCAAGCCATTATTTTTAATTAAATTTTCTTCTCGAATTTATGCCGACTTTCGGTCTGTTGACCATTTTTCCCTTCAACGTGTTCGGGAATTCCATTTCAATCTTTTTGCATTTTTCATTTCGTATTTTGAATAAAATCGGGTCTTACAGATGCTGCTGTGGGCGGAGCTTTGATGTGCAAGACGGAGGAAGAAGCTTATAGTCTGTTGGATAAGATGGCAGCTAACAATTATCAGTGGTCATCAAAGAGGCAGACACATAACAAAGCTGTGAGTATTTATGAGTTGGACACACTTTTCACCTTGACTTCTCAAATTGCCAATCTCACAAGGAAGGTAGAGTCTCTTAGTACCTAGAATATTTTGCCAATAGTCTTAGTCCTGTTTTAGCTGTCCAAAGTCCCTTTATCTCATGCCCTTTGTGTTGTGGTACTGTCACGACCTCCCCTCCCGTGACCTACCAAAATCACCACAAATGTTTCGCCTCTAACTTACCTCTCCTTCTGTCATCACTCAACACCAAACCGTTGGGTTGTGATTCGATATTAGTCACCTCACCCATATTCATTTCATAATGAGCATACAAGTCAATATACTCTTCTATAATGTAAACTTTTATACATTAATACAAATACTGATACATATACATCCTCGACTGTACATTCGTTTACATAACTATGCTTTTACAAGGTTCAGTAGAAAAGGTTCATATGTGTATACCTCTCGTAAGATGGATATGCTTCGGATCAAGGAATGCCAGTCCTCAGTCGTGGTCAACTATTGTGAACGCTCTGTAGAGAGGGGAAATAAAAAGGGGGTGAGCTCACAGGTCAGTAAGAAAATCAGGTAAGCAAGTTGATAACTACATTATCTACAAAATACAATGCTCATGCTTGGAAATCATTTCCTTTTCAATTCATATCTAAAGCATGCATCTTGCTTGAAACTTTTATGCAATATATATATAGATACAAATCGTCAGTTTTAAAACTGAAAACGTGCTGGTTTAACAACCTCAGCAGTTTATGCAAAACATTGCATTTCTCATGTAAATTCACATAAATCTCATTTTATCATGCCATTCAATTAAATCAAAATAATATGGCATATCATCATGTTTAAAAACATGGAAATCTGGGTCTCACCCATTCCTCGGGTTACCCTTTCACAATTCACAAACTCATATGTTCAGGTTATAAAACCATGTGATAACTCATTCAAGAAATATCAATTTACATTGCATGAAAGGAGAGAGGTGACTACATGTTTCGAGATTATGATCATAACTCATTTTCTATGATCCCAGGCTACACAATACTCGGTGTGCGGGGTCTCACAATTGTTCTAACGGGGGTGGGTCAAATCCTTACCGTCAGCTCACAACTCACTCATATCGTGTACTCATGGTACAACGTACTCCATGTGACATACACGGTACACAGTACTCTATAGACCCAATCTCAAGGTTGGGATGCTCGCCATGAGTCTTAGTTCTCATACCTTGGATATACCTCATTGTCGGGATGCTTACCATAAGTCTTAGTCTTCATACTATAGGTTTTATTTTTGATTGCCCTCGGCCATATCTCAAAATGTGATCTGCGAACATAAAATCTGTGCGACACATAGTCACCATAGGCTCCCAACACGGTTGTTTCATGTTTTTTTTTTCAAAATCTGGTACGTGTGAGTAAACTCCCAGTACGACCATAATATAAGTGATACAAATCTAATGCGAGCAATACTCTCAGCACTATGTCATGTAAAAATTGAGTATGACCAATGCTCCCAATACTCTATAATGCATCAATAATGAAAACTAAGTATAAGCTAAGCTCCCAGTACTCTATCACGTAAAACTAAGTATGAGTAAAGCTTCGAATACTCTATAATGCATCAATAATGAAAACAGAGTACAAGCGATGCTCCCAGTACTCTATCATGCATAAAATCACATTTAAAATTTATTACGAGAATATACTCAAGTACTTTGTGATGCATATCTCATAAAATATAGTGCGAGTACTCTCTAGCACTAAGGGTTTACAAACAACCCCGATAGATGGCTGCTTTAAATCATAATTCACCCATGTAAATCAAATAGGCACTCAAATGTGCTATTTTCACATATACATGAAAACATTAGCCATTCTATCCATACACATTCAAAACATGTTGAATCTAATCACCCACATGCTCCCTAAGCATTTTAAACCTACCGAATCCTACCGACGTCTCTATATATGGAACTTCATATAGAATATAATTATTGAAACTCTATCCGAAATACGTGTAGCTATCTCTAGCTACTCACAAAATTCTCTTACCTCAGATCACGTCAAGTGACCTCACTTCCTCGGTGTTGCTCACTCTTGCAGTCCGAATCAGCTTCTATTATCAACTTTGAAGCTGTTAATCATTATCCAAGTCAGTATACCTTAACGTAATTGTCTTCACTTGCATGAATTTAAATCAATGCATGCAACTCCTTATTTTCACCTATTATGGTGTTATACCATATATCTCATATACCTATCTTCATTTCTCATCTATTCTCATTTATGTATTTCATAAAACTACCTTACAATCTTTCATACAGGCTTATTTCATCATTTAATCCATATTTACTCAACTTCCTCATCATTTTCTCAATCTCATACCATTATCTAGGTCATGGATATTTTTCATGATCCATTGGTTTTCAAAAATTTATACAAATACCAATTAACTCACCAGTACACCTAGATTAACATATATGAACTTGGTGTATTGAATCTTACCTAGCTTAAACTTTTCTCCTTTTCACCAAAATTAGCAAAATCCACCTTGCTTCTTCAACCTTTGATTTCAACTTCTTCTTTCCAAGTATGTTCCTCTCCTCTTTACTAAGAACAACTTTACTGAACTGAATCTCACTCAAAACTACTTGAAAGATGATGTTTTCTAGTGTAGAAAGATTAGGTTTAACTTTGGTTTTTGGAAAGGTTTGATGTTTCTCGGGAAAACGGAGGTTTGCAAAACCTTATATTTATAGAATTGCTCTTAAAGATCGATTTGCTAACGATGGGGATTGATCTGTCCTGCCTTTTTCCTTTCAGAACAGACCTTTCAGGGATCGATCTGCTCCAAGCATGAGATCGATCTGTATTACTCAAAACCTTAAGGAGATCGATCTGACCCTTACATGAGATCGATCTACTCTACCCAAAACCTCTTTAAGATCAATCTACATTGAATGAGAGATCAATCTACTCCTCTTTAGAAAGTTGTTCTACTGTAATTTGTTCCCAAGATTTACTGTTACATTCATTTTAAGCTACTTAACTACCCGTTTTGCATTCCATACACACTTGCAACTTAAAAACATTCATTCCTTATGATTTATATCAATTGTGACTTGTCCATACATCACAAAATCATAAAGAATACATGGTAAAATTACGGGTCTTACAGTACACACTCAATTGATAGATGTCCATTAACTTAGAGTCTGTTCAGTATATTGCCCCACCTCAAAGGTAACAGAACAATCCCTTTTCGAGCACCTACAATCCAGGGTGGAGGAATCACCCTAATCTTTATTGGAACCAAAATCAGGGGCAGTCTTCTAATCCCAGACCTATGGGACCTCCGGTTTTCAAGTTCCACTTGTTCATGTACCACCACCTCAACAGCTTCCATATCATCAGTCTAATCATTCCCATCACCCACATTAGTTTTAACATCACCCACCACCACCACCTGTGCAGCCCCAACACTTATCTGCACCGACAGCTGTAGTTGAGAAGAAGCCTTCACTTGAGGAGATGTTTAATATTATCTTGTAGAATTAAGCTACCTCTAATAAGAATTAGAAGTCCATGATAGATAGATAGTTAGTGCTCTCAGCCAGTGAACCCTCCCTAGTAATACGGAAGCTAACCATATCAGACAGAGTGAGGGTAAGGAGCATGTTAAGGCCATAACCCTTGGGAGCGATAGAGAGTTAGATGATCCACATGATAGGTCCAGTCTTGTTAAACCCACAATGGCAAAGCCCTTATGTTCTCAAGAGGCAGTTCAAAAAGAGCAGAAACATGATGACCAGGCTAAAAAGAAAATTAAGTCTGACACTTCTTCATCTTTATCTTATTCTTCACAGCCTTCCTCTTCATCTGATACTACACCTGCTACCACTACACTTCCCATAGTTAGACTCTCATTACTTTTTCCTCGGAGGTTCTAAGACTAGAAGCTTGATCAACAATTTGCTAAATTTCTTGAGGTGTTTAAGACTCTTCACATTAACATTCTTTTCGAGGAAGAGAAAACTAGAGGATTATGAGACAGTGGCACTTACTGAGGAGTGTTATGCTATCATTTAGATGAGATTACCCCATAAGCTTAAAGATCCAGGTAGTTTTACTATACCTTACACCATAGGAGATCAGTTCTTTAGTAAAGCCCTATGTGATCTATGAGCTAGTATTAATCTCATGCCTTGGTCCATATACCAGAAGTTAGGAGTAGGAGATGCAAAGCCTACCATAGTGACTCTTCAATTAGCTGACAAATCCATTAGTTATCCGAAGGGAATCATTAAGGATGTTCTAGTTAATGTGGACAAGTTCATTTTCCCTACAGACTTTATTGTGTTGGATATGGAGGAAGACAGAGAAGTATCCATCATTTCAGGCAGACCCTTCTTAGCTACTGGTAGAACATTGATTGATATGCAGAAGGGGGAATTCACCATGAGAGTTTAAGATCAGGAGGTGACATTTAATGTTTTCAAATCTTTGAGGTTTCTTGATGACTCTCAAGATTGTTATAGGATGGATAGTGTAGATAGAGGTATCATCGAGGAATTCTCTAAGACACACCCATTTAACCTTTTAGAAGTCTCCTTGGTGAGATAAGTTAATCTTAAGGAATACAATGAGGAAGATGATGATGTTTATGAGGTTTTACAGTTGTTAGATGTTACTCCCCTCATGGAGATTGCCTAGTTTGAGACTTTAGACACTACATCTACTCCAGCTTTAGATGTCTCTCCATCCACCAATGATCCTCCAACTATAGAGATTAAGCCCTTACACTCACACCTTAGATATGCTTATCTAGGTGAGTCCTCCACTAGGCCAGTGATAGTGTCTACTGCTCTCTCCATTGATCAAGAGGAGAAATTACTACAGGTTTTGAGAGAGCACTAGAAAGCTATAGGCTGGTCTATTTCTGATCTTAAGGGTATTAATCCTCAATATGTATGCATAGGATACTGTTGGAGAAAGGGTATAGGTCGTCAGTAGAGCACCAGCGTAGGTTGAATCTTGTGATGAAAGAAGTGGTCAAAAAGGAGATAATTATGGGGTTGGATGCTGGGATCATATATCCCATTTCTGCTAGTTCCTGAGTGAGCCCAGTTCAATGTGTTCCTAAGAAAAGAGGGATGACTATGATTGAGAAAGGGAACAATGAGCTCATACCCACTAGGACTATCACTAGTTGGTGAGTATGTATGGACTATAGGAAACTTAACAAGGCCACCAGGAAAGACCACTTCTCTCTACCCTTTATTGACCAGATGCTAGATATATTGGCTAGTCAAGAGTTTTATTGCCTGCTGGATGGGTACTCGTGGTATAATCAGATAGCTATAGCCCAAGAGGACCAAGAAAAGATAACCTTCATCTGTCCTTATGGGACATTTGCTTTTAGGATGACACCTTTTGGTCTGTGCAATGCACTTGCTACTTTCCAACGTTGCCTGATAACCATATTTCATGATGTGGAGGATTTTCTAGAGGTCTTCATGGATGATTTTTCTGTATTTGGGGATAGCTTTGATCTTTGTCTGCACAACTTGGCAGTTGTTCTACAGAGATATGAAGAAATGAATTTGGTAATTAATTGGGAGAAATGCCACTTTATGTTTAAGGAAGGTATAGTGCTTAGGCACAAGATATCTGCTAGAGGGATAAACATGGATAGATGTAAGGTGAAAATCATTGAGAAGTTACCTCCCCCTACCTCTGTTAATGGAATTAGGAGTTTTCTGGGCCATGCAGGAATTTATAGAAGGTTCATAAAGGACTTTTCCCATATCTCAAAGCCTTTGTGTAACCTTCTAAAAAAGATATTGCATGCTTTTTTTTATGAGCGTTGCTTAGAAGCATTTAAGCCTTTGAAGGAGAATTTAGTTACAGCCCTTGTAATCATAGCTCCGAATTAGAGTTTACCTTTTGAGCTGATTCGTGATGCACGTGATTATGCAGTTGGGGCTATACTTGGACAAAAAAAGGAAAAGTTTTTTTGTTATCTATTATGCAAGTAAGACTATGAATGAAGCATAGTTGAACTATGCTACTACCGAGAAGGAGCTGTTGGCTATAGTGTTTTCTTTTGATAAGTTTTGATCCTATCCCATTGGCACTAAGGTGGTAGTATATACTGATCATGCTGCCATTAAGTACCTAGTTTCTAGGAAGGATGTAAAGCCTAGATTGATTAGATGGATCCTCTTGTTGTAGGAGTTTGACTTGGAGATTAAGGATAGGAAAGGGACAGTGTAAGACCCGAAAATTCGGTGTCATTTTAAGAAATTGATATTTAAAAATATGGATTAGTGTAATCTTGATCAAAAATCGAAGAAATAATTTAATTTTGAGTCCAATTGATCAAGATATAAATTATCAGAATTTATCAAAATTTTTGCCTCGAAAAACGAGCTCGAAAATAGTGGAAAAATATATCGAAAAGGTAAAATCGGACTGATAAATTCATTTACGGACTAAATGAATTTAATAGGAATTTTTGGGATATTTTAAAGATATTTTAGATATTTTTGGGATATTTATGGGATATTTTTGGGATTTTTATTATTATTTTATAATAAAATAATAATAAAAATATATTATAAAAAAAAAGGGAATTGGAAAGTTAGAAATCGGGGAGAGAGAAAAGGGGGAAACCGCGAGAAAACAAGGCAAACCAAGGGAGAGAAGAAACCACCGGACGGCGAGCCACCGGCGAGGCTGAGGGGCCGGCGAGGACCGACGAAGGCAGCCCAGCACCGGGCGACTCGCCAGCGGCCACCACGCGGTGTGAAAAGCCGCCGACGAGGAGATCCGCGGGAGGGAAGCCGCGGGAGAGAGGGACGGATTCGGCGGAATCCGACGCCGTTCAACCCCAGACAAGGCCAAAAGAAGCCTCTAGAGGCGAGGCCGAACCGTTTACCGGTGGAATCGGTCGGAGAACCGGTCGGAAGACGTCGAAACGACGAAATGGCCACTGAACCGGTTCGGACCGGTTCAGTGTGAAAAGGGACTGAACCGGTCCGAACCGGTTCAAGAGGAGAGAGAAAGAAGAGATATAAAAAAAAATTTTCATCGGACTTCGGGTAAGTCGATACGAGGTCAAAAGTGGCCGATTTACTTTTCGATAAATTTATTTAAATTATATTTAATCAAAAATTGGCCCGAAAATGAAAAATACGAAATTGTGCAGTTCGACGATTTAATTCCGAACGGAAGCCAGATCGAACTCCGATTCGCGCAACATCGCACAATATCGGGTAAGTAAAGCTCATTTACGACAATTTATGTGATTAACGCGTATTTAAGATTTAATTTACGCATTTCAGATTAAATTTCAGATTTAGTGAATTATAGTCGAAAATTCGAATAAACTGTCGTAAATGATATTCGGGCTATCCAAAGAGTTTGGAACGAAGCCCAATGGGTATTGATAGGCCCAATGAGCCGATAGACCCTGATGAAGGGAAATAATACGTGAAAACGGGCTTAATACGGATTAAGGCCCGATTAAAGTATTTAGGCCCATTTAGAGTAAACGGGCCCAATTAAGTGAAATGAACTGTATTAAATGTGTAATACAGTAGGAAACGTATAATTAATCCAGTGAATGGTTAAATGCAGCTCCAGAGTCATATCGAGAGTTGACCGGACTGCAAGATTTGGACAGCACAGAGGAAGAGAGGTCACACTACGTGATCCGAGGTAAGGGATCTATGGGAGCTATTAGAGATAGCTGTACGTATTTTCATCATCGTTTACAGTCAATTAAATTTTGTATAGAGTATAGATATGAAATTTCTGGATAGTACCCAAATATGAGAAAATTACGAAAATACCATTAGACTCAGGAATTTTGAAAATGCATAAAGTGCATGCAATCCATGTTTTCTCTGTGAAAAAGAGATTTTTGTGAAGCTAAAATGATAGACTGGCTTATGATTTGACTGTATGCATTAACTTGCACGTTTTTCTAAAAAGTGATTTGATTGACAAGTGATTTGATGGGATGTTTCCCTCTCACTTTGTTTTGCACCGTTTTGCATATTGCACTCGGTTTTGAGTACCACTGTGGTGGGAAATAGAGCCAGCTGTCTATTTTGTATGTGTGAAATCGTGCTGGAGCATGATGAGATCTGTGGATTTATCCAGATCTGCTCCCACTTGATTTTGGTATTACATCTGTACAGGCCATGCTGGAGCACTGCTCGCATTGGATTCTGTTGTGATTTGTGATTGAGATCGTGCTGGAGCCCTTGTGTTGACTGTGTGTCACACTGACTTGCTCGCACTAGATCGGAGACGACAGGCTATGGTTGATAATTTATTTGGTTGGGGTGGTGAGCTTTTGACTCAGGCACCTACAACAGTGTGGTAATTGTACCTGGTTCACGGAGTACGCTGTACCGTGTAGACAACATGGAGTACACTGTACCGTGCAACTATGGGGTGTGAGGATTGCGTCTTTGGACTCGGGCATGCTTTGTCATTGCTCTGTTTTGTGATAGTCCTTAGATAGGAGCCGATGGATAGACTAATCCCCTCCTCGGACTCAGAGAGACCATGGCACACCTGATCCGTGATAGCTTGTGGGTCTCGGACTTTGGCTAAATGTTCCCTTGGATTTGTGTTGAAATCCCTGCCTAGTCTCACATGTTTTTATTGGTTTCGGTGATGAAACTAATTGTGATTTGATTTCTGTGATGAAACCGTGTGAAATGAGAACATGATTTTAAAGTGAGTTTCAATACTGAACACAGAAAGATTTTACTCTGAATGAGTTTTGATATTCGGTTTTTGGCAGTAAATTGCTATGTGTTTTACTATGATGGTTTTGTGAATGCCATGAGTTTTTCGGCATAAACCATGCATCATGAGCATTGTGAATAGTTTGATTATCTACTTGCTTTATAAATTAAGGAGAGTGTTTTGAAAAGTAAATGCATTTGTTTTACGAGTTGATAAAACATGCATTATGAGCATCGTAGATAGTGTGGTTATCTACCTGCTTTCATATATTTCTTACTGAGCGCGTTATGCTCATCCCATTATTTTTCCACCTCTACAGAGCATTTCAGTAGAGAGTATAAGCTGCATCCATCCTGCGATCTTTTACACATAGCTATCCAGCAGCATCGAGGTATGCACACATGTACTTTTGTATCTGAATAATAGTGTACAGTGATGTAGTCATGTTATATGGGGGATGTATATGTTAGGCAATGTAAATGAATTTTAAATTCTAAAATGATAATTTTATAAGCTTCCGCAATATTTGTGCCTGGGACGAAAGCATTGCCTGTTTTGCATATGTATATAATATATGAAACTGAGCGAGGGATATTGACTCACAGCCCAACAATTGAAATGTGGTAAGTTCGCGAAAAATTTGTAGTGATTTTTTATAAATTTGGGTCGCGACAGAGGTGGTATCAGAGCAGTGTTGGTCTGATGTGAGTCAGTGTCAGTAGTTAAGAAAGTATACATCCCCATGTCACTGTACATTATTAGATACAATTGTGTGTACTAAGCTGTGGTTAAACTGAGAAATTGATTGTGTATGCAGGACGATGAGATGTCTGACAAACATCGCAGCAGAGAAGAGAGTTCGCGTTCTCGGGGCCATAGAGAGTAGGTCCGAGTGACGCTGTGATAGGTTTGAGAAACCTTGTGAATCGTCATGTGATTATGTTCCATCAGGTCCACTGAGACTATTGATGCTTGTGTTACGAGATTAGAGCGGAGTTGGAACACATTTATGGAGTTGTTCACTCAGGCTAACTTGACTATGGCTAGGTTAGAGAGTAGGCAAGGTCCGGCTACTCAAACGACTTATACTGAGCTGGCAGCTGCTCTTGAGACACCTGCGCCTACATAACCTGCACCTATGCCACGTGTTGGTCAGACCCCTGTACCACCTGTAGTTCCATGACAAACTGAAGAGGATTCAGGGTTTGATTGTGAGTTTGACCGATTGAGGCAGTTTCGGAGCTCAAGCCTCCATCGTTCAGTGGGATTAGATGACTTTTGCCGAGGATTAGATCAATCGGTTAGAGAAGTTATATGACTTTTGCCGATGTTCGACCACTGAAAGAGTGGCCTTTGCTACATTCATGTTAAAGGGCGAAGCAAAGTATTGGTGAAAATTCGCCCGACCCATCATGAAAGTTATGTATATCAGTTGATTGACTGGGAGATCTTTTTGGATGCCTTCAGGAGGCAGTATGTCCCAGCCACTGCTCAACGGAGATTACATATGGAAATATCTTGGTCTGATTCAGGGGAATAGATCGGTAGATAAGTATGAGTCTTGATTTACATCCTTGGGAAGATATGACCTCGATACCATGAGCAGTGAGATACAAAAAGTTCGCAAGTTTATGGAAGGATTGAGACCTTCCATCAGAGTCAGATTAACCCTATGTGACATCACGACTTACGAGGAGATCGTGCGTAGAGCTTAGTTGTGTGAGTAAGACTATGAGATGCACGTCCTTGAGTTTGATAAAGTCGTGAAGGGCAAGAATAGAGATCAGAAGAGATCAACATAGGACTGTAGTGTCCTAGTGGGGAAGAAGTCGTTTGTTAGACGACCGATGGTCGATGAGTCACGGGTAGGATGATTAAGCCCTCGGTATATCAGGTCTCGACTTCAGCTAGGGGTATAGTGATTGGAGGACCCCGATCGACTACAAATCAATGTAGAGCATGTGGTAGATACCACAGTAGTAGGTCATGCCACGTATTGATTGGAACATGTTGTAGATGTGGCAAGATGGGGCATATGATAAGGGATTGCCCAGAGTTGGCTGAGATAGCCTCGCAGAAGGGTAAAGAGTCAGAGAATGATACAACTAGTACTTCTGCCCCGAAGAGGAGGGCTACAGCTGAAAAAAAAAAGAATGATGGAAGCCTGTGACTATGAATAGATTACCGGTTGTTGAATAAGGCGATCATTAAGAACAAGTACCTTATTCCACGTATTAATGATCTATTGGATCAACTTCAGGAAGCACGGATCTTTTTCAAGATCGATCTGAGGTCTGGGTACCATCAGTTGAGAATCCGGAGTGGAGATGTACCTAAGACAGTTTTTTTATATTTGTTATGGACATTATGAATTTTTGGTTATGCCTTTCAGGCTAACGAATGCTCCTATAGCTTTTATGGTATTGATGAATGGAGTGTTCAATCCATACCTGGATCAGTTTGTCATAGTGTTTATAGATGACATTCTGGTGTATTGAAGTCTAGGGAAGAGCATGACTAGCATCTAAGCAGTGTGCTACAAACCCTCAGAGAGAGAAAGCTATATGTGAAGCTCAGTAAGTGTGATTTCTGGTTGGAACTGATATCATTTTTGGGTTTGGCTGGATGTTACCGCCAATTTGTAAAAAGTTTCTCTAAATTGGCTGCTTCATTGACACGTCTCACTCGAAAGAATGTTGCATTTGAGTGAGACAGTGCATGTGAGAAGAGTTTTCAGGAACTAAAGTAGTGACTGACCACTGCTCCGATTTTTACCATTCCGACCAGCTCAGGGGGTTTCTCTGTATATACAGACACCTCGGGCAAGGACTGGGCTGTGTATTGATGCAGAACGGGAAAATAGTTGCTTATGGATCCAGACAACTTAAGGACAATGCGAAGAACTATCTGACCCATGAATTAGAGTTGGCAGTCGTAGTGTTTGCACTGAAGATATGGTGCCATTATTTGTACGGTGAGAAATTTCAAGAATTCACTAATCATAAGAGCTTCAAATATCTGTTTTTAACAGAAAGAATTGAATATGAGGCAAAGATGATGGCTAGAGCTTCTGAAAGACGATGATTGTGAGATACTTTATCATCCGGGTAAAGCGAGTATAGTCGCTGATGCCTTGAGCAGAAAGAGCCTCAGGATGGTATCGTACATGATGGTCAGGGAACATGAATTGTTAGAGCAATTTATTAGCCTCAGTCTAGATATAGACCCTTCTGATACTAATGCATATTGTGTGATAGTAAGTCTGAGATTGAAATCGGATTTGATAGACCGGACCAGACAAGCTCAGCGTATTGATCGCTTCTGTGTTGATATGCATAGTCAGAAACAGATGGGTAGAGTGACTGAGTGCACAGTTGTGATGATGGCCTGCTGAGATTCAGAGGTCGAATTTGCGTTCCCGATGACCCACAGCTAAAGAGCTTGATTTTGACAGAAGCTCATTCATCGAGATATATAGTGCATACTAGGAGTAATAGATGTATCAGAATCTTCGAAAAGCATATTAGTGGTCAGACATGAAGAAAGATGCTGCAGAGTTTGTGGCTAAGTGCCTTACATGTCAACAGGTTAAATTAGAGCATCAAAAACATGCAAAATTATTGTAACCTCTACTTATACCGATATGAAAATGAGAGCACATACCATGGATTTTATCATAGGTTTACCAATGACCCGACGTAACCATGATGCCATTTGAGTGATTGTGGATAGATTGACGAAGTCAGCTCACTTCTTAGTCGTGAAGGCTACGGATACTCTGAGTGCGTTGGCGAATCTGTGTGTACGGGAAATTGTGAGGCTACATGGTATTCCAGTGAGTATTGTGTCTAACAGGGATTCCCGCTTCACTTCCACTTTTGGAAACATTTTCAGGAAGCTATGGGAACCCGATTGAGTGTCAGTACAGCTTTCCATTCTCAGTCCAATGGTCAGTGAGAGAACCATCCAGACTTTGGAGGATATGTTGAGAGCTTGTGTGTGGATTTCAGAGACTCCTGGGATGACCATTTGCCATTAGCCAAATTCGCCTATGACAACAGTTATCACTCGAGTATTGGGATGGCACCGTATGAGGCGTCATATGGTCTTAGGTGTCGATCTCCAATTGGATGGGAAGAAATGAGTGACCGAAAGATGTTTGCTCGTGATTTAGTGAAGCAAGCCTTTGAGGATGTCCAATTTATATGTGAGAAATTGAGGAAAGCTCAGAGTAGGCAGAAAAGTTATGCTGAGAAAAGGCATAAGCCTTTGGAATTCACTGTAGGTGAATCAATATTCTTGAAAGTTTTTCCCTCAAAAGGGATAATGAGATACTGAAGTGAGTGGGAAATAAGTCCTATAGGCTAGCCTTGACACCTGAGCTAGCAGGCATTCATAACGTCTCCCACACGTTGATGCTTCAGAAGTATCATCTAGATCAGACACATTCGATTCAGTATGAGCCGTTGGAGCTCACAGAGGAAATGTCATATGTAGAGAAGTTGATTTAGACATTGGATAGGAAAGAGAAAGTGTTACGGACCAGAACGATCTCTCTGGTTAAGGCTTCCGGGCAGTACCAAACTTCGGAGGAAGTTATGTGAGAATTGGAGAGCCTGATGCGAGAGAAATATTCGTAATTATTCGAGAATTGACTTGGTTCTAATTTGGAGGACCAAATTTCTTAAGGTGGGGAGGAATGTAAGACCCGAAAATTCGGTGTCATTTTAAGAAATTGATATTTAAAAATATGGATTAGTGTAATCTTGATCAAAAATCGAAGAAATAATTTAATTTTGAGTCCAATTGATCAAGATATAAATTATCAGAATTTATCAAAATTTTTGCCTCGAAAAACGAGCTCGAAAATAGTGAAAAAATATACCGAAAAGGTAAAATCGGACTGATAAATTCATTTACGGACTAAATGAATTTAATAGGAATTTTTGGGATATTTTAAAGATATTTAAGATATTTTTGGGATATTTATGGGATATTTTTGGGATTTTTATTATTATTTTATAATAAAATAATAACAAAAATATATTATAAAAAAAAAACGGAATTGGAAAGTTAGAAATCGGGGAGAGAGAACAGGGGGAAACCGCGAGAAAACAAGGCAAACCGAGGGAGAGAAGAAACCACGGACGGCGAGCCACCGGCGAGGCTGAGGGGCCGGCGAGGACCGGCGAAGGCAGCCCAGCACCGGCCGACTCGCCAGCGGCCACCACGCGCCGTGAAAAGCCGTCGGCGAGGAGATCCGCGGGAGGGAAGCCGCGGGAGAGAGGGACGGATTCGACGGAATCCGACGCCGTTCAACCCCAGACGAGGCCAAAAGAAGCCTCTAGAGGCGAGGCCGAACCGTTTGCCGGTGGAATCAGCCGGAGAACCGGTCGGAAGACGTCGAAACGACGAAATGGCCACTGAACCGGTTCGGACCGGTTCAGTGTGAAAAGGGACTGAACCGGTCCGAACCGGCTCAGGAGGAGAGAGAAAGAAGAGATAGAAAAAAAAAATTTTCATCGAACTTCGGGTAAGTCGATACGAGGTCAAAAGTGGCCGATTTAATTTTCGATAAATTTATTTAAATTATATTTAATCAAAAATTGGCCCGAAAATGAAAAATACGAAATTGTGCAGTTCGACGATTTAATTCCGAACGGAAGCCAGATCGAACTTCGATTCACGCACCATCGCACAATATCGGGTAAGTAAAGCTCATTTACGACAATTTATGTGATTAACGCGTATTTAAGATTTAATTTACGCATTTCGGATTAAATTTCGGATTTAGTGAATTATAGTCGAAAATTCGAATAAACTGTCGTAAATGATATTCGGGCTATCCAAAGAGTTTGGAACGAAGCCCAATGGGTATTGATAGGCCCAATGAGCCGATAGACCCTGATGAAGGAAAATAATACGTGAAAACGGGCTTAATACGGATTAAGGCCCGATTAAAGTATTTAGGCCCATTTAGAGTAAACGGGCCCAATTAAGTGAAATGAACTGTATTAAATGTGTAATACAGTAGGAAACGTATAATTAATCCAGTGAATGGTTAAATGCAGCTCCAGAGTCATATCGAGAGTTGACCGGACTGCAAGATTTGGACAGCACAGAGGAAGAGAGGTCACACTACGTGATCCGAGGTAAGGGATCTATGGGAGCTATTAGAGATAGCTGTACGTATTTTCATCGTCATTTACAATCAATTAAATTTCGTATAGAGTATAGATATGAAATTTCTGGATAGTACCCAAATATGAGAAAATTACGAAAATACCCTTAGACTCAGGAATTTTGAAAATGCATAAAGTGCATGCAATCCATGTTTTCTCTGTGAAAAAGAGATTTTTGTGAAGCTAAAATGATAGACTGGCTTATGATTTGACTGTATGCATTAACTTGCACGTTTTTCTAAAAAGTGATTTGATTGACAAGTGATTTAATGGGATGTTTCCCTCTCACTTTATTTTGCACCGTTTTGCATATTGCACTCGGTTTTGAGTACCACTGTGGTGGGAAATAGAGCCAGCTGTCTATTTTGTATGTGTGAAATCGTGCTGGAGCATGATGAGATTTGTGGATTTATCCAGATCTGCTCCCACTTGATTTTGGTATTACATCTGTACAGACCATGCTGGAGCACTGCTCGCATTGGATTCTGTTGTGATTTGTGATTGAGATCGTGCTGGAGCCCTTGTGTTGACTGTGTGTCACACTGACTTGCTCACACTAGATCGGAGACGACAGGCTATGGTTGATAATTTATTTGGTTGGGGTGGTGAGCTTTTGACTCAGGCACCTACAACTGTGTGGTAATTGTACCTGGTTCACGGAGTACGCTGTACCGTGTAGACAACAAGGAGTACACTGTACCGTGCAACTATGGGGTGTGAGGATTGCGTCTTTGGACTCGGGCATGTTTTGTGATTGCTCTGTTTTGTGATAGTCCTTAGATAGGAGCCGATGGATAGACTAATCCCCTCCTCGGACTCAGAGACACCATGGTACACCTGATCCGTGATAGCTTGTGGGTCTCGGACTTTGGCCAAATGTTCCCTTGGATTTGTGTTGAAATCCCTGCCTAGTCTCACATGTTTTTATTGGTTTCGGTGATGAAACTAATTGTGATTTGATTTCTGTGATGAAACCGTGTGAAATGAGAACATGATTTTAAAGTGAGTTTCAATACTGAACACAAAAAGATTTTACTCTGAATGAGTTTTGATATTCGGTTTTTGGTAGTAAATTGCTATGTGTTTTACTATGATGGTTTTGTGAATGCCATGAGTTTTTCGGCATAAACCATGCATCATGAGCATTGTGAATAGTTTGATTATCTACTTGCTTTATAAATTAAGGAGAGTGTTTTGAAAAGTAAATGCATTTGTTTTACGAGTTGATAAAACATGCATTATGAGCATCGTAGATAGTGTGGTTATCTACCTGCTTTCATATATTTCTTACTGAGTGCGTTATGCTCATCCCATTATTTTTCCACCTCTACAGAGCATTTCAGTAGAGAGTATAAGCTGCATCCATCCTGCGATCTTTTACACATAGCTATCCAGCAGCATCGAGGTATGCACACATGTACTTTTGTATCTGAATAATAGCGTACAGTGATGTAGTCATGTTATATGGGGGATGTATATGTTAGGCAATGTAAATGAATTTTAAATTCTAAAATGATAATTTTATAAGCTTCCGCAATATTTGTGCCTGGGACGAAAGCATTGCCTGTTTTGCATATGTATATAATATATGAAACTGAGCGAGGGATATTGACTCACAGCCCAACAATTGAAATGTGGTAAGTTCGCGAAAAATTTGTAGTGATTTTTTGTAAATTTGGGTCGCTACAGACAGAGAATTAGTTTACTGACCATTTATCTAGATTGGAGAGTGGACTTAAAGATGATGGTACAGTAATTAATAAGTCCTTTCCTAATGAGCAATTATTTACTTTTGGGCACTCTAGTTTGCCATGGTATGCTGATTTTGTGAACTATTTGGTGAGCAATGTGATGCCACCAGATTTGACTGCCTAACAAAAGAAAAAGTTTTTCAGTGATGTTAAGTATTATGTGTGGGATGAGCCCTTCCTGTACAAGCAATGTAAGATCAGGTTTTGAGGATGTGTGGTCCCATGGAAGAAGTAGAGGATATACTTAGACATTGTCTTTCTTCTGATTATGAAGGGCATTTTGGAGTAGAAAGGACAGCTGCTAAGGTTTTACAATCTGGATATTACTGGCCCACTTTGGTTAAAGATGCCCACTACTTTATGATGAAATGTGATAGATGTCAGAGGGTAGGTAATATTTTCAAAAAAAATGAGATGTCTCTGACTAATATTTTAAAAGCAGAGCTCTTTTATATTTGGGGTATAGACTTCATGGGACCTTTTGTTCCTTCATATGGCAATCTCTACATTTTGGTGGCCATAGATTATGTGTCAAATTGGGTTGAAGTAATGGCTTTACCGACTAATGATGCCAAGGTGGTGATAAGGTTTTTGAAGAAGAATATTTTTATGAGATTTGGCACACCCAAAGCCATCATTAGTGATGGGGGATCCCATTTTTTCAACAAGAGTTTTGATGGGCTTTTAAAGAAATATGAGGTCAAGCATAGGGTAGTCATTACTTATCACCCACAGATTAGTGGTCAGGTAAAGTTATCCAATAGGGAGATTAAGGGGATATTAAAGAAGATATTGAATCTAAGTTGGAAGGATTGGTCTATTAGGTTAGATTATACACTTTGGGCCTATAGGACAGCCTTCAAAATATTTATAGGGATATCCCTTTATCAGCTTGTTTATGGTAAGGCCTGTCATTTGCCAGTAGAGCTTGAGCATAACGCCTACTAGGCCTTCAAGAACCTGAATTTCAATTTAGATGCAGCAGGGGAGAATAGGCTGCTACAGCTTAACCAGTTAGAAGAGTTTAGGTTACAGGCATATTAGAATGCCAAGCTCTACAAGGAAAAGAGTAAGCAATGGCATGATAAGAAAATATATGAGAGACACTTCGAGCCAGGCCAGCAAGTATTGCTTTTCAATTCTCGCTTAAAGTTGTTTCCAAGAAAGCTTAAGTCTAGATTGATAGGACCCTTCACAATTACATAAGTAGTACCTCATGGAGCCATTGAGATCATGGATGAGACCCTAAAGCAACCCTTTAAAGTTAATGAGTGTAGACTTAAGCACTATTTTGGGGGAGGATTTAACCATCAACATTCTGTTACCACTTTGACTGATCCTCCTGCTTTTGATCCTGCTACTTAGCTTCACTTCATTTGAGGTTACTTTATTTTTCTTTTCACTTTTTGTACTATTCTTTTTCTCTTTTCTGTTGCTTCTTTCTTTGTTTCTTATATAGATAGCCTTTGCAGCAAGGACTCTCATCAAGCTTCACATGTTCTTCATCATCAGATAGGGGAGTATTCTATTCTTGAGCTTCAATTCTTATATTATCTGCACACTGAGGACACTGTGCACTTTAAGTTTGGGGGAGGGGAGTCACTTGAGCATTTTTTAAAATATTTGGGCAGAATCGTAAAATTTTACAAAAATATAAGCTTATATTGTTTGATTTAGTACTTAGCATATGGTTTTTCCCATATTCCAATGATATAACCCCATGATTTAGTCTGACTTTGATTGAATAAGAAGCATGATTGTAGGAAAAGTGTGAAGTTGAATACTTGAATTTGTCTTGATTCTGATTGTGATTTCCTCATTTTATGCAAATGTCATGTCATGTCATGTCATGAATCTGTATACTTATTTAGAGAAAACTTATGTGGACATAGGATTGCATTTGTTCAGTTGATTTTATCCATCATATTACAGAATTTGTTTGATCTTATCTCGAGGCGAAATATTAGATCACACTTAATTAGGGAAATGATTTAGGACATCTTTGGATCGTTTGAGCCTTTCCAGCCACCCTAGTACATATTTTACCTCTAGTCACCTGTCTAGGCTAAATAAGCTTTTCTCTGTATATTCACTAACACATTTTTCCTTAGCTTAAACACTTTTTTCCTATCCCTTACCCCAAAAATGTGTAATTTCACTAGGATATATCTTGAGCTAGTTCATATGAGTTATAGGTGTTAGTGAAATCTCAAAAAAAAAAAAAGAAGAAAAATACAAAAATAGAATAAAAAAGTTTAGCAAAATAAATAAGTTTGGGTGAATAATTATGAGCTCTTACATCAAAGATCCTAGAAGTAACGCATGTTTAAGGGTCATTAAACCTAAATCGACTTTATCATACCTTAGCCATGCCCTTACATTACAAGCTGAATGAAATCCTAATTGATCCTTGGTTAAGTGTGACTACATCAGTGGAGAGAGAAGTGAAAATCAAACTTATGAGAATGATCATTTGTCATTGACTTTGCATTTATTGTGTTTGCATAATCTAATATGGGTAATGTATTGTGAAGTGGCTTTGACATTTTCACACAAACATAAGGAGTCCAATTTAAGTTAAGACTTATGACTGAATGATTCTGTGTGTTAGACTTATAATTGTAAATCTTTGATATCAGAGTTTGAACTTTTTCTTTGAGGATAATATTGCGAAAATCAACATGTTTGGTACTTGTCAGTTCCCACATATGTTTTGTTTTGCTTGAGGATAAGCAAAAGCTCAAGTTTGAGGGTGTGATAATTCTATGAAAATATAGTTATTAACATTTAATTTCTTAATTAACTATTTTAATCCCCATATTATTTTATTAATTATCCCCTTATTTTAATTAAAATTCTCATGTTTGCAGATAAATTAAATCCAAATGAATTTCAGTCATTTCAGTAGAAAATAGACTGAAAATGAGCTAAAAAGGAGATTAGACCACTACTATTTCGTCTTGTAGCATGAGTCACCATTCTTGTTAACACATGTGATCCCAAGTGTCCATAATTTATTCACCTTTGAAGGATAAGATCAAAGGACACCTTGGCCACCTCATGGAAGACACAAGTCATGCCACCTTGCACATCCAAGTCAACAAGAAGACAAATGACATGAAAATATCTTCTCTAGAAGCTAATGGTGTAAAGACAAGTGGCCAAACAGAGCTAACCCATCTAGGATTAAAATTCCCATTTGTATCCCTATTTTGATGGGTATAAAAAGAAAAAGATGAGTAGTTTTCTAGTAGTTTTTAGTCCAGAGTTTTTTTTTTTTAGGTTGGCAGCTAGTTTTTGTTTTTTTTATTGTTTTTTTTAGTTGTTGGAGAAAAGGGGGAGAGGTTGCGTGACACAGCCCTTCTTCACCAATTCTTAATCTTCCATTGTTATTTTCTATTTTTCGTTTTCCTTAGATTCTATTAGGTTACAACTTTGTTAATGCAATACGTTCAAGTTTTTAATCAAAACTCAATTTCTTTCTAATTTAGATCAAATTATTTTTTTCTTTCTTATTCACATGTTCTGTTTGCATCATTTTTACTATTTCATTAGCATCATGCTATTTCATGTTCTCAGTCTGTGTATGTATTCTGCTACAGTCTTCCTTCTTTTGCATTCATGTTTTTTATTTCCTGCATTTAAAATTTTATTTTGTTTTCCTTGCATCTTAGTTCCTGTTCTGCATTTTTCCTACGTTACTGCCAAAGGATGTTGTTCTTGTTTTATACTCGCCACTGTCTTTCTGTTGCATTGCTCATTCCTGGTTGCTGGTGTTTTGCTGCTACCATAAAGGACTAGTGCCACTGTTGTACTGTGTTCTCAGAGAGGGTAGGAAGTGTGGCTTTGGTTCTCGATTTCATTCCAGTTTTCATGTTTTGTTTTATATTTACTGCTTTAGTTTCTATTAGTTTAACTTCTTCTTCTTAATATTGTTGCTGTTCGGTTTTGTTGTTTCTTCAAGTCTCATATTTGTAGCTATTATCTTCCTCTGCACCGCTCTGTTTTACATTTTTGTTTACTATTCAATTACTATGTGTTTGTTTTATTTTCAGCTTTCATATTCAGCTTTTGTAACTTTTTGGGTTTGTTTTTTCATAGCTAATCGGTTTTGTTTCCTTTCTTTACTTCCTTGCATTGGTTACCTGTTATTTTTTTCCGATTCTGTTATGTTTTTGGTGTTGCTTATATGATGGTCACTACCTTCGCATTATTGTTCCTAGCTGTGCATGAGATATTGCAAGCCTGATCAGCGTGGTTGGGGCATGGGAAGTCGGGTGACAATCGACTTCTCATTCATCCACTTTACTGCATTTTTTTCTTCACACTTTGCTACTACAATTTCCTTTACATTCTGTCAAGCTTTCTTTGTTAGTTTTCTTGTACATTTTAAAGTTTAAGTAGTTTAGTTTGGATTTATTACAGTTGTATTTCATTAAGTTTCTTTTAACTAAATTTAGAGTTCGAGTTCTTTCCATACTTTGATTTCTTTTCTGTTCTATTTTAAACTCAAATCCTTTCCATTTCTTTTACTGCTTCAGTGTCCATCTAATTTTTTAATTTAAAATTCAAGTTTATAGTATTGTTATGATTTACATTAGATTATGATTTATGTTTATGTTCTCTTGTTTTTTTTTTATTTTTACTGCACTTGCTTTGTTTTCTTTGGTGTCTCACCTGCATCGTTGCTGGTTGGGACGCGCTATTGTGACAAGCTGATTCGGTGCCAAATGACCCTGTCTTCCTTGTTATTTCCATCCTCTGTTTCTGCTGTGCGTGAGGAGCCAGCAGCCTAGCAGTGTGCAGTGAACGATAAGGCAGAGTTGCAGTAGAAAAGAGGTGTAGCTAGTTCCAGGCAGTTGTGTGTGAATCAGGAAGAAAGTGACGTGGTTGATCTTGCAGTGCAAAACAGGCGTAAGGTTGGAATACGTTGCTAAAGCAGGAGGGAGTACAGTGCAGGAATGTTGGTATAGTGCAAGAATGTAGAGGCTGGTTTGTACTTGGCTTGGTAAGCTTGAGGAGCCGAGTTTACATGGCTGAGTTTTAATTTTTTAATTTAATTTTTACAATTTGCTTTATTATGTTTTCATATTAATTGTTAGATGTTAGTTTTTCTTTTATTACTATTTGTTAGTTTAGGTAATAGTATTAGTGGTTAAATTATGATTCTTGAATTAATTTGTGCGCTAACTTAATTTTCTTTGCTTTTTAGTTTAAGGTTTAATTTTAATTGTAATAATATTCATTTTTTAATGCAATAGGATTTAAGATTTTATTTTAAATGTAGTACTTATGTATTGCATTTTAAGCTAGTTTAGGGGTAGAATCATTTTATGCATCTTTAGGATAGTTTTCATTTTAAATTTTAATAACCCAAAAATATTTTATTTCTCATGCATCATTTAGAATAGATTTTATTTTTTATTTAGGCATTTTATTAATTTAGTATTATCTAGAGTTATACATAATTTAGGGTCACCAATTTAGGCATCTAGGTTTAAAGTTATACTTAGGAATTTTTAAAATTTTTTATTAGAATTTTATTCCATTAGACCTTAGGTTAGATTATTTAGCATTTTTATCAATTAGATTAAACATATGCAAATTTTATTTTCATATTAGGATTTTCTAGTTTTAATCTATTTATTTTTAGTCTATATTTTCTTATATTTGCTTCTTTAGTCCATTTTCACTAATTAATTCAAATTTTAGTATTTTCTTTCTTTTGTAGATTCTTGCTTTGATTTTGCTTGGAGCTGTGTGAGTGATTTTTACTTTATTTTGCTTTATTTTAGTGTTTTTATTATTTTCCTTGTTTTCCAGTATTTCCAAATTAAAGTTTGTAGATTACTCTTTTAATATTCATAATTTGCAAGGATATAGTTAGGATAAAATTAACTGGTACTTAGGCTAATTTTGTTTCTCTATGGGACGATAGTCTGGGACTCAGTTCCCTTTATTACTTGTGCAACTCGTGCACCTGTGGTATACACGTCTAGAAAGGACGCACCAGTTAACACATGGAAAATCGTGTAAAAACATATCATGGTCATCCCAACAAAACTCATCAGTTTCATCTCAAATCATAGATTTCATCATAAGTCATTAAAATAAAAGCTAATCCCACTCTTCGGGCATGTCTAGTGCAAAAACCACATTTCTTTTAAAACATAATCACGGGTGTCGTCCCTCCTTCGGGTCTACCCGAGGTTTATCAACATAACATGATATCACGTGAGGCATGTAGGTTACATTACGGAAAAAAATTGGGAACAATGGCCATATATAAATCCCTGTGATCCCAGACTACGCGGATCCCAACGTGCGGAGCGTCACAACTGCAATGAGAGGTGAGGTCAACCTTACTCGTGGTAACTCGACCAACTAGTCATCAAGACTACACAGTACAACGTACTCTGTGTGACATACATGGTACAACGTACTCCGTGGACCCACATGGTCAAAGGTGTCTGTCATAGGTCTTAGCCCACATCATTGTCTGGGGTGCCTGCCATAGGACTTAACCCAGATAACTGTTTAGGGTGCTTGCCATAGGACTTAGCCCATATTATGGTTCGGGGTGCCTGCCATCGGTTTTAGCTGCCCTATACCATGCCGGTAACCATCTCATGTCTCAAAATACACATGCGATATATCATCTTACTGTGACACACAGTCTAAAAGATGCTTTAGCACGGCTTATGCATGTCATGATATCCAACATCTTGTGCGAACAAAGCATCAGCATGGTTTTTTGTAAATCATATAAAATCCTTGTATCTGCAACGCTCCAGTACGGCTTTCATGCATAGTAAATCAATATAAAATCACGTACGAGCAAGGCTCTAGTATGACTTTCATATATGTTATCGGTAAAAACTAGTTCGAGTAGGGCTCCAGCACTATTAGCATGAGTCAAAACATCGAAATCTAGTGCGAGTTAGGCTCCAGCACTATTTGTACTCACACAAATATGATAGGTGGCTCTAGTTTAAATAAAGTATTTTCAAAAATACAACTTAGCACGTAATCTGTACTATTTCATGCAACCACAGAAAGTAATAGCCAACCTATCTTCATTTCATTCATATCAAAGCATTAAATCATGATACAAACTTCAAAATCATGAAATTCATGCATTTTAGGATCCTTACTACCATTTTTCATAAATTTCTCTAGCAAGGTAAAATCATCTTTTCTTTCCTTATTTTTGGAACCTTTCTAAAAAATTCTTATTGTATTAGTAGATAGCTTAGAGAAATTCATGCCCTATAAATCCCCTCAAAATACATATAGCTACCTCTAGGCACTTAGAAAATCCCCTTACCTCGAATCACGTCAAGCGTAGTACAAGTTCCACCGCTGGAAGCTCGTCCAGTCCAATTTACCCTTAATCCAGTCTCTTGAGCTGCAAACATTCATCAATCACTTTAGTCAACACTGATAACTCGTTTTATGACTTCGTCATAATCGATATATCCTATTGGCCCTTATTTCATCAAGCTTAGCCCATGATTACATTCGGCCATGGCATGGTGGCCGAACACCCATCATGTCATTCCTAGACAATTTGGCTAACAAACTCACTTAGTTCTCTAACCAAGCACTTGGCTTGCATGCTCTAACCTTAGTTCTTCCATTTATTCATGCATTTTCACAAGCACCTTATACGCACATTGCATAACTTCATCCAATTTCATAGATTGATTTCGCTAAAACAACTTAAAATCATGCATATAACATTACTAACACCTTAATATAACCAATTCATCATTAAATCCACCCTAGCTTATTTTCTCACACTAGACCCATGTTTAGGTCATGGTTGATTCATCATGTTCTAGGTAGTTTCAACCAACAATATATACACCAATAAACTCATACCAATGTCTAGATAAACATACTTGGAGTTGCTGTATTGAAAACTCACCTAGCTTGTCTTTTCTCTTGTCTGAAATTGGAAGACCCTTTTAATCCTTCTATCCAAGGATTTGAACTCTAATTTTAAACTATGTTGTTCTCCACTTCACAATGAACAACTTTTCTTAAAGCAAGTTTTCTCAAATCTTTTTGGAATGGGATGGTATTCTAAAGTGAGAAAGCTTGTTCTTTTTGGGTAAAAAATGGAGAGGTGTTTTTTTTTTTTTTTTGAGGATTAAGACTTGGTCGTTGGGTTTTTATAGAATAGGGGTGGTGAGATTGATCTCCTATGGTAAGAGATCGATCTTCCGTTGGTTTGAACTATCGAAGTATTTAGGTAAGTAAGTGTGGTATCGAACTGCTCTTTTGGAAGAGATCGATCCTTTCTTGGCAGAATCAAGTGGAGATCGATCTGCTCATGAGGAGAGATCGATCTGCTCTTTGGAAAGGGATCGATCCTTACTAGGCAGGAGCAAATGGAGATCGATCTGCTCATGGGGAGAGATTGATATGCTCTTTGCAGAATCAAATGGAAATTGATCTGCAATTGGGAAGGGATCGATCTGTTTGAATAAGAAATCGATCTGCTTTGAATAAGATATCGATCTGGCCTTCATCTACAGGTTCCCAACTGTAACTTTTCCCAACATTTCAAAGAACAATTTGCATTTAATTGCTTCACTATCCATTTTCAATTCTATTCACACTCAATGTATGAAAAGATCCATTTCTTATGATTCACCTGTTAAGGAACTTGTGTGTACTGCTTGGAATTAGAAAAGATACTTAAAATTCACATTTGAGTCCTTATATTCAGTCTGAAGAGTTTAAATTCCATTCATTTAATCTGTGGCCACTTCAGCCCTTACTTAGCATTATATGTATTCATGAATATTTATGTATTCACTTGTAATTTCATTCACATTTATATGATTAAAAATCATTTGTCTTATGATTCCATTAACATATAGTAAAGTCATACATACATGGGGTCCCACAAATCTCCCCTTCTAAAGAAATTTGGTCCTCTCCAAATTAAAACCAAATTAGTATGAGAACAACTTCGGGTACTTTTCTTACATCATACTTTCCAATTCCCTGGTAGCTTCCTCCGAAGTGTGATATTGCCAAAGAACTTTTACTAAGGAAATGGTCTTCGACCTCAACACCTTCTCTTTGCTATCCAATATCTGAATTGGCTTCTCAACATACGACATGCTCTCATTAAGCTCCAATGGCTCATATCTAACCACATGTGTCGGATCCGGGTGATACTTCCGAAGTATAGAGACGTGGAAGACGTTACGAACACCTGCTAGCTTTGGCGGCAATGCCAACCTATAAGCTTTATCTTCCACTCGCTCCAGAATCTCAAAGGGCTCAATATACCGAGAGCTCAACTTACCCTTCGTACAAAACCTCATAATCCCTTTCGAGGAGAAACTCACAAAAATACAGACTCACCCATATTAAACTCTAGTGGTCTCCGTCACCTGTTAGCATAACTCTTTTATCTGCTCTGAGCTGTCTATAACCTTTAACAAATCAACTAGACTTCCTCAGAGGCCTGTCTCACTAAGTCAGGAGCAAAAATCTATGTCACCAACCTCTTCCCATCCAATAGGAAAATGGTATCTACAGCTGTATAATGCTTCATATGGTGTCATTCTGATACTCGCATGATAACTGTTATTATAGGTGAACTCGATTAGTGGTAGATAATCATCCCAGAAGCCTTTAAAATCCAGCACACACGATCTCAACATATCCTCTAGGGTCTATATAGTCCTCTCTAACTGACCATCGGTTTGAGGATGGAAAGCAGTGCTAAAACTCAACTGTGTCCCTATCATTTCCTAAAAATGTTCCCAGAAGTGGGAAGTGAAGTGGGCATCCCGATCAGAAACAATACTCACTGGAACACCGTGTAACTGAACTATCTCTCAAACATACAAGTTCAGCAAATGACTTAGAGTATCAGTAGCTCTTATAGCTAAGAAATGGGCTGACTTCATCAACCGATCCACAATTACCCAGATGGCATAATGACCTCCACTGGTCCTCGGTAAACCCATCACAAAATCCATGTTGACGTGCTCCTACTTCCATGTCGGTATCGATAGAGGCTACAATAACCCTACAGGCTTTGGATTCTCTACCTTCACCTACTGACAAACGAGATATCTAGTGACATACTAAAAAATGTCTCTCTTCATTCCAGACACCAATAAACCTTTCGAAGGTTCTGATACATCTTGGTACCCCCAGATGTATCGTATACCTCGATAAGTGAACCTCTAATAGAATCACTTTCCTAATCTCTAGATCATCGGGAACACATATCCTACCTCTGAACCTCAGCAATCCATCTGAACTCAGATTAAAATCAGTTTCTGTACCCCTCTGTATCTGCCCGATAACATCACTGCACTATCGATCAATCCGCCGAGCCTATCGAATACGATCTACCACATCCAGTTCCAACCGTAGGCTAGCTACTATACAACCAATATCAGTATCTGGTGGGGTCACATCTAAATTGAGGCTCGTGAACTATTCTAATAGCTCATGTTCCCTAATCATCATGTACAATACTAACTCGAGATGCTTCCTACTCAGTACATCAGCTACTACATTCGCCTTACCCGGGTGGTACAGATTTTACAATCATAATCCTTAAGGAACTCAAGCTATCTTCTCTATCTCATATTTAGTTCCTTATGTAAGAACAGATACTTAAGGCTCTTATGATTTGTAAATACCTGAAACTTCTCACCATAGAGATAGTGGCGCCATATCTTCAACGCAAACATTATTGCCGCCAACTCTAAGTAGTGAGTCAGATAGCTGCTCTCGTAATCCTTCAACTGTCTGGATCCATAGGCAACTACCTTCCTATCCAATATAAGTACGCATCCCAGTCCCTAGTATGATACATCTATATACACAAAGAAACCTCTTGAGCTACTAGGAATGGTGAGAATCGGAGCAGTGGTCAACCGACGCTTAAGATCTTGAAAACTCCTCTCACATGTTTCGTCCCATATAAACTCAATATCCTTCTTTGTGAGACGTATCAACGGAGTAGCTAGTTTGGAGAAATCCTCTACAAATCTTCGATAATAACCTGCCAACTCTAGAAAACTTCTAATCTAGTAACTATCCTGGGCTGTTCGCACTGAACAACTGCCTCAATCTTGGATGGATCTACTTATACCCTATCCCTCAATACAACATGGCCCAGAAATGAGATCTCCTCCAACCAAAAGTTACACTTATTGAGTTTGGCATATAACTCCTTCTCTCAGAGGGTCTGCAAAACTATCCTCAAGTGCTACTCATGATCTTCCCTGGATTTGGAATAAACCAATATATCATCAAGAAACACAATCACAAACTAGTCCAGGTATGGCTTAAACACATCATTCATCAAAGCCATAAATCCTGCGGGGGCATTCTCTAATCCAAATGGCATAACCAAGAACTCATAGTGGCCATAACAGGTATCAAATGTTGTCTTGGGTACATCTTCACTTCGTATCCTCAACTAATGGTACCCAGACCGTAGATCTATCTTAGAAAAGACCTGTGCTCCCTAGAGTTGATCCAATAGATCATAAATGCGTGGAAGGGGGTACTTGTTCTTCATGGTAGCCTTATTCAATAACCGATAATCTATGCACAGTCAGAGGCTTCTATCATTCTTCTTCACAAACAAAATCGGAGCTCCCCAGGGTGAGATGCTCGGTCTAATAAACCCCTTCTCTAGCTACTCCTACAACTGGTTCTTCAGCTCCTCCAATCAATTGAAGCCATCCTTTATGGTGGTCGAGATATTGGCTCAGTACTAGGTATCATCTCTATACAAAACTCCATTTTTCGATCCAGTGGTAATCTTGTAGATCATCCAGAAAGACATCAGGAAACTCTACAACGACTAGAATGTCTCTCAATTCCAGACGGACCTTATCAGTGTCAACCACGTATGTAATTAACCCTTCACATTATAATCATTTAGTTAGCATAGAAATTTATCCATTCCACTTACAACAACTACTGCTTTCATTACTTTTCAAGGGAACTTTACAATACATTTTTTTAGGAAACTTAAGGTAACATTATCTACCCCTGAAAACGTTACCTTCTTCGAAAAACAATCTAAAATAGCACAATTTGCAGCCAACCAATCCATTCCTAAATTACATTAAAATCACTCATATTTAATAGAATAAGATCGGCTGCCCAATCTTTCCCTCCTATCTTCAGCCTATAATCCCTATTTACATATTTGGTCAACTGACTGTCAGTCATAGGCGTCGAAATCAACAACATTTTGTTTAATGATGTAGGCTCAACATATTTTGACAACTAAGATGCAAATAATGGCGATATGATGGAATACGTGGCACTGGATCAAATAACACAAATGCTTCTATATCAAAAATTAGGATGGTACCTTTAATCACATTCGCTGATGTGTCTGCGATGTCCTGGTCCAGTGCATGTACTCACGCTCTGCCAACAACCTGCTTCCCCTTCTCTGTGACTGTGGCTCCCCTCTTCAAATCAGAAGTCTCGACAGTAGCTCACTCTGACTCATTGCCTTTCTGTGGGGCAGTCTTAATTAGCTCGGGGCAATCCCGTACGATATGCCCTAGCTTCCTACATCGGACAAGGCCTGTTACCATGATATCCGCCACATCTCCTACACTGCTCTGTAGTCGACCATGTCCCTCTAATAACTATACCCCTCGATGGTACTAAAGCTGGATACACCAGAGGCTTTACCATCCTCTCTTGTACCTCCTCAATCTGAGGTCTCTTATCAAATAATCTCTAGCCTTCTCTCTTGAACACTCTATCAACCCCAGGTCTCTTCCAGTCTCTGTCTCTACCTCTATTGATCTTCTAAAACTCATAGGCATTTCGCTTAATGTCCTGCTCACATAACTGCGCATTGTGTACAGCCTCCTCATATGTCCGGATATTAAATGGAACCAATCTAGATCCGATGACTGGTCTCAATCTATCAATGAACTTCTTAACCTTTTTCATGTCACTACTTATCGTCTTCGGGTAGTACCTCCCTAAGGATATAGATCTCATCTCAACCTCGTCTACAAATCTATTCCCCTGGTTCAACCCTATAAACTCAATCTGTAACTTCCTCTGAGCAGTGTCCGAAACATACTACCTCTGAAAAACCTCCAAAAATACCTCCCAAGTGATCTCAATGTGTCGGGCTCTCAAAATCGATCTAGTGGACTTCCACCAATACTTTGTCGCTCTCTTCAGCATAAACTCAGTAAAAGTGACCATCTCTGTAGTTGGACACTCGAAAAACTCGTACAATTTCTCGATCTCACTCACCTAATCCTCAGCAACTACTAGGTCCTTCACCCCACTAAATGACAACGGTTTAAACTTTTGAAACTGTCGTAATCTATCCAAATCATAACCCTAACCCTAAACTCTACTACCCTGCTATGGAGCAACAGGTGATGCTGTATCCTGAGCTGGTGGGGGTGTAGGTGTATCTGCTGCTTGAGCCATCTACGCTGGCTGCGTAGGCGTATTAGAAGAAACTTCCATTCCAGCATCAGCAGCCTGGGTAGTTGGGCTTTGTCTCTCCCTAGCTCCCTACATAGACTGAGCGACTAGCTCTATAATAGCCTACATACTCCGCTCTAACCTAATGAAGCGTGCCTCAATATCCCCTAGCCTCTCAGTAGGCTCTTACAGGATCTGACCAGTTTGTGGCTCTGCACCGCTCTCAAGCTTCCCTCTGGGCCCCTAGCACGTGCACTTGCCCCTTTACCACTACGTATGATAGGCATAATGCCTAAATTTCGACATCTATAATTATTCATTGGTCTAACCCATCTGATATGAACATTTATATCTAAACAAAGCACAACAATATTGGGATGTAAATTCTCTCATTACTAACTCTGCTCTGATACCACCTCTGTCACAACCCCCTTTCATTTAAAAAGCACTACAAATTTTTCACTTTATACATTATCTTTCCCCGTCGTGACAATTTCAACACCAATTAGTTGAGCTATGACCCAAAGTTAGTTACCTCTTACCATATGCCATATCATTTATCATTTATAAAAAAGTAATTGTAAACACTTAAACAATTTACACTGTAACTTTATTATTTTGAATGTGTCTACAAATATTAACATCTCTCAGATTTACATTCCAAAAGTATTACTGTACTGTACTTGTTTAGATACAAAACGATGTTAACGTGTATACCTCTCAGCAATGGATAGCAGCAGACACTGGGAGTGCAACTCTCTGCTCGCTCTCAACCCCTATGGATGCTTTGTAGAGATAGAAAGTGAAAGGGTGAGCACAACTTGCTCAGTAAGGAAATAATGTAAGCAGGTAGACAACTACACTGTCTACATGCTTATAATGTCATGATATAAAAATCATTTACATTCGGAGCATGAGGTGAAATAAAACCATGCCACGTGAATATGTAGAATATATGAAAACTCATAAAATCAGGCATGTAAACACAAGGAAAATCATCATGTAAAAACATTTCATTCTCATCCCAACAAAACTCATCAGTTTCATCTCAAATCATAGATTTCATCATAAGTCATTAAAATCAAAGCTAATCCCGCTCTTCGGGAATGTCTAGTGCGAAAACCACATTTCTTTTAAAACATAATCATGGGTGTCACCCCTCTTTCAGATCTACCCGAGGTTTATCAACATAACATGATATCACGTGAGGCATGTAGGTTACATTACGGAAACAAATTAGGAACAATGGTCATATATAAATCCTTGAGATCCCAGGCTACGCGTATCCTAGCGTGCGAGCCATCACAACTACAACGAGAAGTGAGGTCTGTCACGACCCAATTCCATTCTTTTTAATCGAAATCACTGAAAATTTTTCGCGTTTTACTGTTACCTTACCCGGTCGCGAACTAAACTCACCACACACTGTTGGGCTGTGAGCCAATAATAATCACCACATCTCATTCATTCTCAATAAATTAAAACGATGTCATACATGTGCATTTAATCGTGTACTTATACGAATACATGTTTTACTGACATCTACATCCCCCATAAGTACAACTCAAAAGAATACTGTGCTTTTACATTGTTTAGATACAAAAAGAATCACTGTGTATATACCTCTTAGCGATGGAGATGCAGCGGAGTCCAAAATAATACGCCTCAGTCCTCACTGGGCTACTATGCACGCTCTGTAGGGGAAAATAGAGTGGGATGAGCAACCACACGCTCAGTAAGGCAATAATGCAAGCATGGTAGATAACTACTCTATCTACATGCTGATAGTGTTATGCATAAATCGTTTATAGTAGGAGCATGAGGAATAAAACTATGCCATGTGAATATACATATATATCATGTATCAAATCATTTGCATTGGCATATAAAACATGGTAGAGACATCATGTATAAAACATCTCATGCTCAATCTCATTTAAATTCATAAAAAGGCAATTCATTTAGAAACTTCCTTTTTGAACCAACAACATAACACCACCAAATCCACTCACAAACCACAACCACATTTACATTCCACAATTCACGCATGTGTATAAATCTAGGTCACTATATCAAAAGTGCCTATGTGAATCATTACATCATAAATCATCCCAGACCACACGCATCCAGGTGTGCGGGGTATCATGCTGGCACGAGGATGGATTATCCCTTGCCAGGCTTTCTCATCACATAACCATCATACGGTACATCGTACTCCATGTGATATACACGGTACAGCGTACTCCGCAAACTCATATCGTGATTGGGGGTGCCATTCCTAGGTCTTACCTACCCCATACCAAGAGTTTTCCATATTCCGTGAAGGAGAGCCTCCCTGCCGAACAGAGCCTCCCCGCCTAACAGAGCCTCCCTGCCTCCTCGGGCTTAAGGATGTTAGCTTAAGGATGTAGGGCTTAAGGGTCCTTTCCGTAAGAGAGCCTCCCCACCGAACAGAGCCTCCCTGCCTCTTCGGCTTAAGGATGTCAGCTTAAGGATGTAGGGCTTAAGGATCTTACCTTTTTCCATACCCATGTAGGAGAGCCTCCCTGCCTAACAGAGCCTCCCCGCCTCTTTGGGCTTAAGGATGTTGGCTTAAGGATCCCACCGTAAGAGAGCCTCCCTACCAAACAGAGCCTCCCCGCCTAACAGAGCCTCCCTGCCTCCTCGGGCTTAAGGATGTTAGCTTAAGGATGTAAGGCTTAAGGATCTTACCCACTTTCACAACCCTATACGAATCCCATTGTACAAGCTTGTGCGAGCAAAGCTCTAGCACGACTCATGCATCATGCATCTTCTCATAAAGAGGCGTGTACGAGCATAGCTCTAGTACGGTTATACTCATAAGACAACCATTCACAATCCACGTACGAGCAGAAGCTCCAGTACGGTTTATAAACATCATCACAATTCGATTTCAAAGTGCGAGCTAAGCTCAAGCACGTTTCACACAAGTGGAAACATAGAAATCTCGCGCGAGCGAGGCTCTAACGCGAATTATATCACATACACGCGATAGGCGGCTTACATGCATTCAAAACATCTCATAATATGCTTAGTGCCTAGTATGGGCTATTTCACAACATCATTCAAGTACCAGTCAGCCTATCCTTTTATTTGCTCAAATCAAAGCATTATGTTTTGTAAAAGCATTCAAAACACATGATTTATGCAATTATTAGCCTTACTATCCCTTTTTCATAACATCCACTTCAAAACCAAAACCACGCATATACCCATCATCTTTCACAAATACCATCAACATTTATTTGAGCAATTCATGCATTTCATACAACACCTAATATTCACCCAGTTCAAAATACGAGCAGCTATCTCTATATACTCACAAAATTCCCTTACTTGGAATTACGATGCGTGATTCCACTTCCTTAAGCTGCTTACTCGTACAATTTGGTTCGCCTTCAACGAACTCTTCGGGACTGCACAAAATCGTATCCCGCATTATATTCGACCCATATATTGCAACCCTTGTGCTTGCTATAGTCAATTTAATCTATAGCCTCTATTAAAGCTTATTTGGCCTCGTTTCATTACTTTATCCATAACTCGAGTCTATGGACCTTCTTAGGCCTATTAACTTATTCAAAGTCGATATCAAATCGACATAAAGCTCATAGCGTTCATATTTCATGAATCCCCTCACTATGGCATTTATCAAGCATATTCATACCCATTTCCACAATTCCTCCAAACTCACAATGTAATCTCATTTAACCATCTAAAATCATAAACAATACCCCAATAACAACTTTAGCGTGCCACAAATCATAAACTCATTCAATCCCACATATCCTCACATTATACCCATTTTAGATTTCTAGGTCACACCACTTCCACTACATTCTTAGGTAGTTTATCCATCAATACTCATACCAATCAACTCCAAAATCAATTAAATAGCTAATGCATTTAGATTGGAGTGTTAGAATCTTACCAATATGATTTCTCTTCTTGCTCCAATTGGTAATGCCCTCAACTCCTTCAATTCCAAAAATGGGAAAATGCCTTCTCACTATGTTGTTCTCCTCTTTGATAGGAACAACTTTGCCTCTAATGATCTCTCTTCAAATCTCACTGAAAATGGTTGATTTTTAGAGAGGGAAAATTAGGTTTTTGGGGTTGAAGTTGTAGGGTTAAGTGTTTTCCGAGATTTCCAGATTTTTCAGCTCTCCTTATATAGAAATGACTTGAGGAGATCGATCTGGTCCAAGAGGAGATCGATCTGGTCCCTTAAAATCCCTCTTTTTCACGGTATTTTTAAGCTTGAGATCGATCTATCGAAGCAATGAGATCGATCTGTTGAGGCATGAGATCGATCTGTCGAAGCATGAGATCGATCTGGTCCCAAACAGAGAGCTAAGGAGATCGATCTGGGTGCTTGGGGATCGATCTTTCCACTACAGAATGCTTGAGAGATCGATCTGGCTCCATTGGAGATCGATCTGCTCAATTCTTTCGCCCAAATAAGAGCATTCTGGCTCTTCCAGATCGATCTCTCATCCTAGGAGATCGATCTGGACCTCATGTTTTCCAGATTTCCTGCAGTTTCATTGCTGCAACTCATACCAACACACCCTCAATCTATTGTCATGGCCATTTCCTCTTCCATCCACCTCTATAACTTGAAAATGGCATCCATTCATACCTTATGCACATTGAAACTTGTGTGCATTCATTGTATATTCAAAGGTATGCAACATAAAACCAAATGGAAGCATAACTCCATTCCATTTTACCACACTACTCATCTTGAGTCTCAATCACATCTATCACTTGCTAGAACACATTTCTCCGTATTCATACTTAATGAAACTTGTATGTACGTTACAATTTATATTACACATACATACATTGAATCCATGGACTTACATCAATCATACTTTACATCACAAGTCCATTCATATTATTTAATCCAAGTACACACATTACCCTTATACATATACAGGGTCTTACATTCTCCCCTCCTTCAAGGAATTTGGTCCTCCAAATTAGAACCAAGTCACTCTTCAAAAAGTTGGGGGTACTTCTCCCGTATCAAGTTCTCCAATTCCCACGTGGCCTCTTCCGCCGTGTGGTGTTGCCAAAGCACTTTCACCAAGGGAATTATCTTATTCCGCAACACTTTCTCCTTTCTGTCCAATATCCGAACCGGTTTCTCAACATACGTCATACTCTCATGGAGCTCCAACGGCTCATATTTTATCACGTGTGCCGGGTCCGGGTGATTCTTCCGAAGCATCGAGACGTGGAAGACGTTGTGGACATTCACCAAGTCCGGTGGCAATGCCAATCTATACGCCTTTTCTCCCACTCTCTCTAAAATCTCGAAGGGTCCGATATACCTAGGGCTCAGCTTGCCCTTCTTACCAAATCTCATAATACCGTTCGATGGTGATACCCTCAGAAACACCGACTCACCCTCATCAAACTCCAGTGGTCTTCGTCTTTTGTCAGCATAACTCTTTTGCCGGCTCTGAGCTGTCCGTAATCTCTCACATATCAACTGGACGTCCTCAGATGCCTGCTGCACTAAGTCCAGAGCGAAAATCTGTCTGTCACCAACCTCTTCCCATCCAATGGGGGAACGGCATCTACGCCCGTATAATGCCTCATAGGGTGCCATCCCGATACTAGCATGATAGCTATTATTATAAGCGAACTCGGCTAACTGTAGGTGGTCGTCCCAGGAGCCTCTATAATCCAGCACACACGCTCTCAACATATCCTCGAGGGTCTGTATAGTCCTCTCTGACTGCCCATCTGTCTGAGGATGAAAAGCGGTGCTAAAACTCAGTCGGGTCCCCAGCGCTTCCTGAAAATGTTCCCAAAAATGGGAAGTGAAGCGGGCATCCCTATCAGAAACAACGCTCACTGGTACACCATGTAGCCGTACTATCTCTCGGATATACAGGTTCGCCAACTGACTCAGTGTATCGGTAGCTCTCATAGCCAAGAAATGGGCGGACTTAGTCAACCGGTCCACAATAACCCATATGGCATCATGACCTCTACGGGTCCTCGGCAACCCCATCACAAAATCCATGGTGACATGCTCCCACTTCCATGTCGGTATCGGTAGAGGCTGCAATAATCCTGCAGGCTTCTGATGCTCTACCTTCACTTGCTGACAAACGAGACACTTAGCGACATATTCCGCAATGTCTCTTTTCATTCCAGACCACTAATAAACCTTCTGAAGGTTTTGATACATTTTGGTACTTCTCGGATGTATCGTATATTTCGATGAGTGAGCCTCTGATAAAATCGTTCTCCTGATCTCAGGATCCCTGGGAACGCATACTCTGCCTCTGAACCTCAATAAGCCATCAGCACTCTGCTCAAAATCAATACCCACACCTATCTGTATCTGCCTCAGCCAATCGATACACCGTCGATCGCTCTGCTGGGCTTGCCGAATACGGCCAATCAACTCTGGCTCTAGTCTCAAACTAGCCATGATCTCAAGTCTCTCAGATCCAGGTGGGGTTACATCCAAACTGAGGTTCGCAAAGTGTTCTAACAATTCATGTTCCCGTACCATCATATAAGACACCAACCCAAGGTTCTTTCTACTCAAAGCATCGGCAACTACATTTACCTTACCCGGGTGGTACATGATTTCACAATCATAGTCTTTCAGGAGTTCGAGCCATCTCCTCTGTCTCATATTCAGCTCTTTCTGCGAGAACAGGTACTTAAGGCTCTTATGATCTGTGAACACCTGAAATTTCTCACCATAAAGATAGTGGCGCCATATTTTCAAAGCAAATACTACGGCCGCCAACTCTAAATCATGTGTCGGGTAGTTCCTCTCATGATCTTTCAACTGTCTAGATCCATAGGCAACTACCTTCCCATCCTGCATAAGCACACAGCCCAGTTCCTAGTGTGATGCATCCGTATACACCGAGAATCCTCCTGAGATGGTAGGAATGGTGAGAACTGGAGCAGTCGTCAATCGACGCTTAAGCTCCTCAAAACTCCTTTCACATGCCTCATCCCACACAAACTTAACATCTTTTCGCGTGAGGCGTGTCAACGGAGCAGTTAGTCTGGAGAAACCCTCTACAAATCTCCGATAATATCCTGCCAATCCCAGGAAACTTCTGATCTCAGTTACTGTCTTGGGCTGTTCCCACTGCACCACTGCCTCTATCTTGGATGGATCCACTGATACCCCATCCTTAGACACAACATGCCCAGAAATGAGATCTGTTCCAACCAAAAGTTACACTTGCTGAGTTTGGCATACAATTCTCTCTCTCGGAGGGTCTGCAGAACTATCCTCAAGTGCTCCTCATGATCTTCCCTGGACTTGGAATACACCAAAATGTCATCTATGAAAACAATCACAAACTTGTCCAGGTATGGCTTGAATATATCATTTATCAATGCCATAAATGCTGCAGGAGCATTCGTCAATCCGAATGGCATCACTAAAAACTCGTAGTGGCCATAACGGGTACGAAATGCTGTCTTGGGTACATCTCCACTCCTGATCCTCAACTGATGGTACCCTGACCGCAGATCTATCTTAGAAAATACTTCGGCTCCCTGGAGCTGATCCAACAAATCATCGATTCTTGGAAGGGGGTACTTGTTCTTAATGGTGGCCTTATTCAACAACCGGTAATCTATACACAGTCGGAGGCTTCCATCCTTCTTCCTTACAAATAGAACCGGTGCTCCCCAAGGTGAGACACTCGGTCTAATAAACCCCTTCTCCAACAACTCTTGCAGCTGTTTCTTCAGTTCTTCCAATTCTATCGGAGCCATTCTATAGGGTGGCTTCGATATCGGCTCTGTACCATGCACTAACTCAATGTAAAATTCCATTTCCCTTTCAGGTGGTAGTCCTGGTAATTCATCCGGAAAGACATCAGGGTAATCCGCAATTACGGGTATGTCCCTCAATTCCGGGGGTGCCTCATCTATATCGACCACATAGGCAATGAACCCTTCACATTATCCTCTCCATCGTTAGTAACATAACCCATCACTCCACATTCAACATTTATCACAATAAATGATTTATCTCTCAAGCATTATGCATTTAAAATCATACTCCTTTATTTACAACAAACATGCTATTTTCATATCATTTCTTTTCATCAAAGTTTACAATAAGATTGTCTAATCCTGAAAGCATCAATGTTTTGGCATGACAATCCATCACAACACGATTGGTAGCCAACTAATCCATTCCCAAAATTACGTCAAAATCATTCATATTCAATAAAATCAGATTGGCTATCATTTTGTTCCCCTCTATCTTTAATTTACAATCCCTACATACATGCTCAGTCAATTGACTATCATTCATGGGTGTGGAAATCATCAACATTTTATCCAACAATGTTGGTTTCACATATTTCAACAATTTATGTGCAAAGGAAGGTGATATGAAAGAATGCGTGGCACCAGGATCAAATAATACCAATGCTTCTAAATCAAAGATTCGGATGGTACCTTTTATCACATCCGTCGAAGCGTCTGCGGTGCCCTGATCCAGTGCATGAACTCTTCCTCTGCTCACACCCGCAGTCTGTTTCCCCTTTTCCTCAGCTGTAGCCCTCCTCCTCGGGGCTGTTGTCTCAACTGGAGCTCCCTCAGGCTCCTTGCCCTTCTGTGGGGCAATCTCCATCTTCTCGGGATAATACTTAGCCATATGTCCTGGTCTCTCGCATCTAAAACACACCATAGGGGTCATCGGACAGGGCCTATTCCCATGGAATCTCCCACATCTCCTACACTGGTCAGTAGTAGGTCGTGGTCCCCCAATAGTCATGCCCCTCGGCGTAGTCAAGGCTGGGTATACGGGAGGTCTAGCAGCTCTCTCCCGCACCTCCTCAATCTTTGGCCTCTTCTCGAAAAATCTTTGGCCATCTCTCTTGGCCACTCTTTCAAACCCGGATCTCTTCCGATCCTTGTCCTTTTTAACACTGACTCTCCCAAGCTCGGAGGCATTTCGCTCAAAGTCTTGTTCACATAACTGAGCCTTATGTACCGCCTCCTCATAAGTCACAATATCGAAGGGAGCTAGCTTAGTCCGGATGGCCAATCTCAATCCATCCATGAACTTCTGAATCTTTCGGGTCTCACTACCCATCGTGTCAGGGTCATATCTCCCCAAGGACATAAACTTGGACTCATACTCGTCCACAGTACGGTTCCCCTGAACCAAATTCATAAATTCCATCCGCAGTCTCCTCTGTGCGGTAGCTGGAATATATTGTCTCCTGAAGGCCTCTAGAAATATCTCCCATGAGATCTCAGAGTGTCTGGCTCTCAAGATAACCTCGGTGGACCTCCACCAATGCTCGGCCTCGCCTTTCAGCATAAACACGGTAAAAGGCAACCTTCTCACTTGAAGTGCATCGGAAAAACCTATACAGTTTCTCCATCTCATACACCCAATCCTCCGTAATCACTGGGTCTTTAACCCCTTTGAACACTGGGGGTTTCAGCGCTTGAAACTCTCGCAACCTGCTCAAGTCACAGTCATAACCCACATCACTATCGCTCTGCTGTGGAGCGATAGGAGAATCTGTATCCTGGGCTGGAGGTGGTGTAACTGTAACTGTCTCAGCAGTCTGAGGTCTCTCCGCCTCTGCAGCTGCCTGTTCAGTAGTAGGCTGTGCCACGGGACCTCGTCTGTCACCGGCACCCAAGGCCTGCGTGACTATCTCCACCAGACTCTCAATACTCCGCTCTAATCTAGCAAAGCGAGTCTCAGTATCACCCGCTCCCTCAGCAGGGTTCTGTGGAGCCTGCTCAGTCTGTGGCTCCGCACGGCTCTCAGGCCTACCTCTATGGCCTCTAGCACGTGCTCTCGCCCCTCTACCTTTGCGTGTAACTGGCATAATGCCTAACTCCCTGTATTATAATAATTTATTAAGCTCAATCCATCACAGTATACACAGTTATATCTAAACAAAAGCACAGTACTATGGGGATGTACTTTCCTACGTTTCATTAATGACTCACATCAGGCCAACATGGCTCTGATACCAATCTCTGTCACGACCCAATTCCATTCTTTTTAACCGAAATCACTGAAAATTTTTCGCGTTTTACTGTTACCTTACCCGGTCGCGAACTAAACTCACCACACACTGTTGGGCTGTGAGCCAATAATAATCACCACATCTCATTCATTCTCAATAAATTAAAACGATGTCATACATGTGCATTTAATCGTGTACTTATACGAATACATGTTTTACTGACATCTACATCCCCCATAAGTACAACTCAAAAGAATACTGTGCTTTTACATTGTTTAGATACAAAAAGAATCACTGTGTATATACCTCTTAGCGATGGAGATGCAGCGGAGTCCAAAATAATACGCCTCAGTCCTCACTGGGCTACTATGCACGCTCTGTAGGGGGAAATAGAGTGGGATGAGCAACCACACGCTCAGTAAGGCAATAATGCAAGCATGGAAGATAACTACTCTATCTACATGCTGATAGTGTTATGCATAAATCGTTTATAGTAGGAGCATGAGGAATAAAACTATGCCATGTGAATATACATATATATCATGTATCAAATCATTTGCATTGGCATATAAAACATGGTAGAGACATCATGTATAAAACATCTCATGCTCAATCTCATTTAAATTCATAAAAGGGCAATTCATTTAGAAACTTCCTTTTTGAACCAACAACATAACACCACCAAATCCACTCACAAACCACAACCACATTTACATTCCACAATTCACGCATGTGTATAAATCTAGGTCACTATATCAAAAGTGCCTATGTGAATCATTACATCATAAATCATCCCAGACCACACGCATCCAGGTGTGCGGGGTATCATGCTGGCACGAGGATAGATTATCCCTCGCCAGGCTTTCTCATCACATAACCATCATGCGGTACATCGTACTCCATGTGATATACACGGTACAGCATACTCCGCAAACTCATATCGTGATTGGGGGTGCCATTCCTAGGTCTTACCTACCCCATACCAAGAGTTTTCCATATTCCGTGAAGGAGAGCCTCCCTGCCGAACAGAGCCTCCCCGCCTAACAGAGCCTCCCTGCCTCCTCGGGCTTAAGGATGTTAGCTTAAGGATGTAGGGCTTAAGGGTCCTTTCCGTAAGAGAGCCTCCCCGCCTAACAGAGCCTCCCTGCCTCTTCGGCTTAAAGATGTCAGCTTAAGGATGTAGGGCTTAAGGATCTTACCTTTTTCCATACCCATGTAGGAGAGCCTCCCTGCCTAACAGAGCCTCCCCGCCTCTTTGGGCTTAAGGATGTTGGCTTAAGGATCCCACCGTAAGAGAGCCTCCCCACCAAACAGAGCCTCCCCGCCTAACAGAGCCTCCCTGCCTCCTCGGGCTTAAGGATGTTAGCTTAAGGATGTAAGGCTTAAGGATCTTACCCATTTTCACAACCCTATACGAATCCCATTGTACAAGCTTGTGCGAGCAAAGCTCTAGCACGACTCATGCATCATGCATCTTCTCATAAAGAGGCGTGTACGAGCATAGCTCTAGTACGGTTATACTCATAAGACAACCATTCACAATCCACGTACGAGCAGAAGCTCCAGTACGGTTTATAAACATCATCACAATTCGATTTCAAAGTGCGAGCTAAGCTCAAGCACGTTTCACACAAGTGGAAACATAGAAATCTCGCGCGAGCGAGGCTCTAACGCGAATTATATCACATACACGCGATAGGCGGCTTACATGCATTCAAAACATCTCATAATATGCTTAGTGCCTAGTATGGGCTATTTCACAACATCATTCAAGTACCAGTCAGCCTATCCTTTTATTTGCTCAAATCAAAGCATTGTGTTTTGTAAAAGCATTCAAAACACATGATTTATGCAATTATTAGCCTTACTATCCCTTTTTCATAACATCCACTTCAAAACCAAAACCACGCATATACCCATCATCTTTCACAAATACCATCAACATTTATTTGAGCAATTCATGCATTTCATACAACACCCAATATTCACCTAGTTCAAAATACGAGCAGCTATCTCTATATACTCACAAAATTCCCTTACTTGGAATTGCGATGCGTGATTCCACTTCCTTAAGCTGCTTACTCGTACAATTTGGTTCGCCTTCAACGAACTCTTCGGGACTACACAAAATCGTATCCCGCATTATATTCGACCCATATATTGCAACCCTTGTGCTTGCTATAGTCAATTTAATCTATAGCCTCTATTAAAGCTTATTTGGCCTCGTTTCATTACTTTATCCATAACTCGAGTCTATGGACCTTCTTAGGCCTATTAACTTATTCAAAGTCGATATCAAATCGACATAAAGCTCATAGCGTTCATATTTCATGAATCCCCTCACTATGGCATTTATCAAGCATATTCATACCCATTTCCACAATTCCTCCAAACTCACAATGTAATCTCATTTAACCATCTAAAATCATAAACAATACCCCAATAACAACTTTAGCGTGCCACAAATCATAAACTCATTCAATCCCACATATCCTCACATTATACCCATTTTAGATTTCTAGGTCACACCACTTCCACTACATTCTTAGGTAGTTTATCCATCAATACTCATACCAATCAACTCCAAAATCAATTAAATAGCTAATGCATTTAGATTGGAGTGTTAGAATCTTACCAATATGATTTCTCTTCTTGCTCCAATTGGTAATGCCCTCAACTCCTTCAATTCCAAAAATGGGAAAATGCCTTCTCACTATGTTGTTCTCCTCTTTGATATGAACAACTTTGCCTCTAATGATCTCTCTTCAAATCTCACTGAAAATGGTTGATTTTTAGAGAGGGAAAATTAGGTTTTTGGGGTTGAAGTTGTAGGGTTAAGTGTTTTCCGAGATTTCCAGATTTTTCAGCTCTCCTTATATAGAAATGACTTGAGGAGATCGATCTGGTCCAAGAGGAGATTGATCTGGTCCCTTAAAATCCCACTTTTTCACGACATTTTTAAGCCTGAGATCGATCTGTCGAAGCAATGAGATCGATCTGTTGAGGCATGAGATCGATCTGTCGAAGCATGAGATCGATCTGGTCCCAAACAGAGAGCTAAAGAGATCGATCTGGGTGCTTGGGGATCGATCTTTCCACTACAGAATGCTTGAGAGATCGATCTGGCTCCATTGGAGATCGATCTGCTCAATTGTTTCGCCCAAATAAGAGCATTCTGGCTCTTCCAGATCGATCTCTCATCCTAGGAGATCGATCTGGACCTCATGTTTTCCAGATTTCCTGCAGTTTCATTGCTGCAACTCATACCAACACACCCTCAATCTATTGTCATGGCCATTTCCTCATCCATCCACCTTTATAACTTGAAAATGGCATCCATTCATACCTTATGCACATTGAAACTTGTGTGCATTCATTGTATATTCAAAGGTATGCAACATAAAACCAAATGGAAGCATAACTCCATTCCATTTTACCACACTACTCATCTTGAGTCTCAATCACATCTATCACTTGCTAGAACACATTTCTCCGTATTCATACTTAATGAAACTTGTATGTACGTTACAATTTATATTACACATACATACATTGAATCCATGGACTTACATCAATCATACTTTACATCACAAGTCCATTCATATTATTTAATCCAAGTACACACATTACCCTTATACATATACGGGGTCTTACAAGGTCAACCCTACTCATGTGATAACTCAACCAACTAGTTATCAAGACTACACCGTACAGTGTATTCTGTGTGAAATACATGGTACAATGTACTTCGTGGACCTACATGGTCTGGGATACCTGCCATGGGTCTTAGCCCACATCATTGTCTGGGCTACCTACCTTAGGACTTAGCCCAGATAACTATTTGGGGTGCCTACCATAGGACTTAGCCCACATCATGGTTTGGGGGTGCCTGCCATTAGTCTTAGTCGCCTTATACCATGTTAGTAACCATCTCATGTCTCAAAATTCGCGTGTTATATCTTGAGTACAGTTTATGCATGTTATGATATCCAACATCTCGTACGAGCAAAGCATCAGCATAATTTTCTATAAAGCATATAAAATCCTCATACGAGCAACGCTCTAGTATGGCTTTCATGCATAGTAAAATCAATATAAAATCACATACGAGCAAGGCTCTAATACGGCTTTGATGCATGTTATCAGTAAAAACAAGTACGAGCAGGGCTCCAGCACTATCAGCACAAGTCAAAACATCAAAATCTAGTGCGAACTAGGCTTTGGCACTATTTATACTTACACAAATATGATTGGTGGCTCTAGTTTAAATAAAGTATTTTCAAAAATACAACTTAGCACGTAATATGTACTATTTCATGCAACCACAGAAAGTAGTAGCCAACCTATCTTCATTTCATTCATATCAAAGCATTAAATCATGATACAAACTTCAAAATCATGAAATTGATGCATTTTAGGATCTTTACTACCTTTTTTCATAAATTTCTCTACCAAGGTAAAATCATCTTTTTTTTCCTTATTTTCGGAACCTTTCTAAAAAATTCTTATTGTATTAGTAGATAGCTTAGAGAAATTTACGCCCTATAAATCCCCTCAAAATACGTATAGCTACCTCTAAGCACTTACAAAATCCCCTTAACTCAAATCACATCGAGCGTAGTACAAGTTCCATCGTTGGAATCTCGTCCAGTCTAATTTGCCCTTAATCTAGTCTATTGAGCTATAAACAATCAAAATCACTTCAGTCAACACTGATAACTCATTTTACGACATCATCATAATCGATATATCTTATTGAACCTTATTACATCAAGCTTGGCCCATGATTACATTCGGCCATGGCATGGTGGCCAAACATCCATCATGCAATTCCTAGCCAATTCGGCTAACAAACTCACTTAGTTATTGCATCTAACCTTAGTTCTTCCATTCTGTCATGCATTTTCACAAGCACCTTATACGCACATTTCATAACTTTATCCAATTTCATAGATTGATTTCGCTAAACCAACTCAAAATCATGCATATAAACATTATTAACACCTTAGTATACCCAATTCATCATTAAATCCACCCTAGCTCATTTTCTCACACTAGACCCATTTTTAGGTCATGGTTGATTCATCATGTTCTAGGTAGTTTCAACCAATAATACATACACCAATCAACTTATAACAATGTCTAGATAAACATACTCGGACTTGGTGTATTGAAAACTCACCTAACTTGTCTTTTCTCTTCTCTGAAATTGGAAGACCCTTTTGCTCCTTCTATCAAAGGATTTGAACTCTGATTTTAAACTATCTTGTTCTCCTCCTCAAAATGAGCAACTTTGCATAAAGCAACTTTTCTCAAATCTTTTTGGAAGGGGATGGTATTCTATAATGAGAAAGCTTGTTCTTTTTGTTTAAAAAATAGAGAGGTGTTTTTTTTTTTTTTTTTGAGGAAGAAAACTTAGTCGTATGGTTTTTATAGAATAAAGGTGGTGAGATAGATCTCCTAGGGTAAGAGATCGATCTTCCTTTGGTTTGAACTATCGAAGTATTCAGGTATGTAAGTGTGGGATCGATCTGCTCTTTTGGAAGAGATCGATTCTTTCTTTGTAGAATCAAGTGGAGATCGATCTGCTCATGGGGAGAGATCGATCTAATCTTTAGGAAGGGATCGATCCTTGCTAGGCAGGAGCAAATGGAGATCGATCTGCTCTTTGTAGAATCAAATGGAGATCGATCTGCACTTGGGAAGGGATTGATATGTTTGAATAAGATATCGATCTTGTTTGAATAAGAGATTGATCTGGCTTTAATATGGAGGTTCCCAACTGCAGCTTTTCCCAAAATTTTAAAGAACAATTTGCATTCAATTGCTTCACTCCATTTTGCATTCTATTCACACTTAGCGCATGAAAAGATCATTTTCTTATGATTCACGTTTTAAGGAACTTGTGTGTACTGCTTGGAATCATAAAAGATACTTAGAATTCACGTTTGAGTCCTTATATTCAGTCTAAAGGGTTTAAATTCCATTCATTTAATCTGTGGCCACTTCAGCCCTTACTTAGCCATTATATGTCTTCATGAATATTCATGCATTCTCTTTGTAATTTCATTCACATTTATATGATCAAAAATCATTCGTGTTATGATTCCATTAACATATAGTAAGTCATACATACATGGGGTCTCACAGTAACTTTCCTACATACTAATATCGACTTATATCAGGCCAACTCTGCTTTGATACCACCTCTATCACGACCCCCTTTTACCTAAAATTGCTAAAAAATTTTCGCTTTTTCCTTTCCTTTCCCAGTCGTGAACATTCTCACCACCAAACAGTTGGGCTATGAGTCAGTATTAGTCACCCTTTGCAATCTACCATGCCATCTATCTTTTAATTTATTCAAAAGTAGTCACGTATACTTTATAATTGAGGTTCTACTAATATTTACATCCCCCATATTATATTCAAAAATGATTACTGTGCTATTACATGTTTAGATACAAAATGATATTAGAGTGTATAACTCTCGGAGATGGGAAGCAGTGGATACCAGGATGCAAGTCCTTAGCCACTCACTAACTACTGTGTGCACTCTGTAGAGGTGGAAAATGAAAAGGATGAGCTCACTAGCTCAGTAAGGCAATAATGCAAGCAAGTAGATAACTACACTATCTACGTGCTTATAATGTCATGACATAAAATCGCTTACATCTAGAGCATGAGGAAATAGATAAAACTATACCACATGAGTATAAATATATCATGTACTATAAAACATGAAAACATGCATAAAACCATGGAAAGTCATCATATAAAACTCTCTCGCTCAGCATGTCAACTTATCATAAAACAATACATCATCCTTTAAAAACATCCCACAAGGCTCGATCCCTCCTTCTGGTCTACTCTGGATAACACAAATCATGTTTAGTGCATATAAGATCATGTGATATCATGTGAAACAGGTGGTCACTATATACAATCGAGGTCTCTGCTGGCCAACTAAGTCCCTATCTGTCACACTCGTCAACTTACCAAAAATCGTCACAATTTTTTTTCGATTTCATAAATTATTTACTTTTCGTTCTTACCTTACCTCCATCATGATCAGCTACCCCCTCATCAGTTGGGCTGTGTGTCAATGTCTACCTCACCCAACCAAAACAATTTCATTTGCACTAAAATTTAGAAGTAAACACTTGTATAAATAAATCAAAGTGTTGTTTACATGTGTTTACATTGCTTTACATCCCCAATAGTTACATACAAAATGCTGCTGTGCTATAAAAAGTTTAGATATAAAATTTCATCAGTGTGTATACCTTAAGCGATTGGATGCAGCGGATACTAAAAGGAAAGCCTCCAGTCGCCTTCAGTCTATACTCAAATCTCTGTAGAGAGGGGAAAATAAGGTGGTGAGCACATGCTCAGTAAGGCAATCATCCAAACAGGTAGATACTGCACTATCTACATGATCGTGATGCCATGCTTAAAACCATACAGTTTCTCATTCCCATCTCAAAAGCATTAGTTCATGCTTGTGTTAATGGCATGTAAAACAAGTTATGCATATTTAAATCAGTGCAAAAATCAAATTTAAAGCATGGCATTAATCATCATGCATATTTCACAAATAAAGCATGAAAAACTCATCATGCGAAAGTACAGTTTAAAACCATTAACATACTTTCTCATCTCAAACAAATTATCACTTGTCGGAACATCATGTGTTTACATTGCTTTACATCCCCAATAGTTACATACAAAATGCTGTTGTGCTATAAAAAGTTTAGATATAAAATTTCATCAGTGTGTATACCTTAAGCGATTAGATGCAGCGGATACTAAAAGGAAAGCCTCTAGTCGCCTTCAGTCTATACTCAAATCTCTGTACAGAGGGGAAAATAAGGGGGTGAGCACATGCTCAGTAAGGCAATCATCCAAACAGGTAGATACTGCACTATCTACGTGATCGTAATGCCATGCTTAAAACCATACAGTTTCTCATTCTCATCTCAAAAGCATTAGTTCATGCTTGTGTTAATGGCATGTAAAACAAGTTATGCATATTTAAATCAGTGCACAAATCAAATTTAAAGCATGGCATTAATCATCATGCATATTTCACAAATAAGGCATGGAAAACTCATCATGTGAAAGTACACTTTAAAACCATTAACATACTTTCTCATCTCAAACAAATTATCACTTCTCGGAACATCAGCCCCTCCCTCGGACTGTCCTGACTCACAAAACATTTCAAACATGGATTTATTCATAAACAATAGACATTTGAGATAGGTAATATAATAAGGGAAATCTCCTCTAGGACTATGGCCATATCTTGTGATCCCAGGTTATGCTGATCGGGTGTGCGAGGTATCACCATTATCTGCTTCCACATGGGAGGTGGTTCACGTCCAGCCCACCGGTCCGTAACAGATCTCATCCGAATATGACATATCACAATCTCAACATGGTACAATGTATTCCATGCTACCTGCACGGTACAGCGTACTTCGTGGACCCATATCAACACATCATATCACACCACATCTCAAAATGCACGTGCGAGCTTATTTAATCCGTATGACTTCATGTCTACTCAAAGCTCCTAGCACTGCTACCAACATGTCAATTTTCAAAAATACACGTACCAGCCTATTTAATCGATGCGACACCCAGTCTACCCGAAGCTCCTAGCACAACAACAAGTATGATGGGCATCTAATGCGAGCTACGCTCCAGCACCATGCCAAAAAATAGTGTAAAGTCTGTGCGAGCTCAACTCTAGCACAACATCATAAAAATCCATGTGAAAACTAGTGCGAGCTACGCTCTAGCACTCATGTGTGTCAAAACACATCAAATCTCATGCGAGTCATACTCTAGCATGCTTTCATACTCACAAAATCCATGTAGGTGGCTCAAATCTTTGCAAAACATGGTTATCAACCAAATCAAATCATTTCTTTTTCAAAATCATTTCAAATGTTAGCCAACCCACCAATCACATGCTAAAAAGTAACAAAACAAGGTTTTCAAAGCATCATGCTTTTGTTTTCATGCGCATTTCTCAAAACCCAACTCTTTGCCCTCCAATCGCCCAATAACATTTCCTAGTGTCACATGCACTCTAGTAAAACATTTAAGTGCCCAAATTACGCACAGACATCTCTAAGAGTCCACACAATTCCCTTACCTCAATTTACTCGGGGTGCGACTCTCTTCCTTTACGTTTCTTGTGCTCTTGGCTCAACTTGCTCCAGTGTATCCTTAGGAGCTGCAATTCATTCATCAAATGCTCGAGTTAGTGTTGCTAATTCTCATTCACTATGCATTTTACCCAATGCCTTAAATACTCATTTTACCCCTTTCTAGGTAAGTCTCACAATTCATTCCATAACACCATTATCACCTAAAGATATCTTATTCATCATTTATTCCACTACATTCCACTTTCTCACACTAGCCCATTTCTCGGTTATAGTCATTCCATTGCATTCTAGATAGTTTCTACCATTAACAAGCACACCAATCAACTCTAAACTCAATAACTTAAGAAATGTACTTGAGTTGGTGCCTTAGAAACTCACCTCTTTGGATTTTCTTCTCACTCTAAATGACAATGCTCTTTGTTCCTTAAATCCAACAAATGGGGGAATGCCTCCAAGCTATGATGTTCTTCTCCTTGATGTGAACAACTTTGCGTTTAATAGCCTTCCCTCAAATCTTCTTGAAAATGGTCAGATTTAGAAAGAGGAAACAAGGTTTTGGGTAACTTAACAAATGTACTTGAGTTGGTGCTTTAGAAACTCACCTCTTTGGATTTTCTTCTCACTCCAAATGACAATGCACCTTGTTCCTTAAATCCAACAAATGGGGGAATGCCTCTAAGCTGTGTTGTTCTTCTCCTTAATGTGAACAACTTTACGTCTAATAGCCTTCCCTCAAATCTTCTTTAAAATGGCTAGATTTAGAGAGAGGAAACTAGGTTTTAGGTTGAAAATGGTAGAGTGAGAGTATTTCATGAAATCTGTAGATCCAACTACTCCTATTTATAGATTTAGCTTAATGAGATCGATCTACCTTGGGTGGAGATCGATCAAGTCCTCTTAAAATCTCTCTTTTTTCACGACCTTTTGAAGGCATGAGATCGATATGTCGAAACCTTGAGATTGATCTATCTCAGATAGTAGCTTTAGGAGATCGATCTGGCTAGGGAGGAGATCGATCTGCTCCAACCCAAGAGCTAAGGAAATCGATCTGTTTGCCTTAAGAATCGATCCTCATTTTACAGAATGTTTAAGAGATCGATCTGGCTCCGTTGGAGATCGATCTGCATTGTTCCTATTGCTCGAATAAGAGCATCTTGGCTCTTACAGATCGATCTCTCATCCTATGAGATCAATCTGACCTTTATATTTTCTAGATTTTTTACAGTTTTTCTGTAGCAACTCACACCCAAACATTCTTAATTTGATGCCATGGTCATTTTCTCATCCAGTCACCTTTGAGAGTTGAAAATGGCATTCATTCATAGTTTATGCACATTAAAACTTGTGTGCATTCATTGTACAACCAAAGGTATGCAATACAAAACCAAATAGAAGCATAAAGATTCACTCCTCTTATGCAACTTCATCCCATTTTACCACACTACTCATATTTTGTTCCACCCACATTCATAAAATACAAAAGTCCATTTCTTCATATTCATACATAATGAGACTTGTTCATACAGCACTACTCTTATTACAAGTGAGTACGTTGGACTTATAGACTTTACATCATTTATGTTTCACATTACAAATACATCACCATTTACATAGAAACAAAGTTATACATATATGGGGTCTCATACTAGCATCCCAGACCACACGGATCTCGGTATGCGGGGCATCACATTGTAACGGGAGATGGGTCAAATCCTACCCGCCAGAATATAAATCAACATTATCACCACATGGTACAGCGTACTCCATGTGATATATAAGGTACAATGTATTCCATAGACCCATACCACGTCAAGGGTGCCTACCGTAGGTCTTATCTACCTCATACCATGTATAACCGACTCAGTCTCAAGTGTACGTGTGAGCATCTCATCCGTGTGACTAATAGTCTACATGAGGCATCTAGCACGGCTCATACGAGCATCTCATCCTTATGCACATAGTCTACACAAGGCATCCAGCATGACTCATTAAATATCACAGTGCGAGCAAGGCTCTAGCACGATTTCATGCACAATCAGTAAAAATCCTCGTACGAGCAATGCTCCAGTACGACTTTATGCAAAATAAATAATGGTTAAATCATGTACGAGTAAAGCTCCAATATAATTATATGCATAAGAAATAATGAAACCCACGTACGAGCAAAAGCTCCAGTAGGGCTTGTATGCATCTCAATTTGAAATATGGTGCGAGTTAGGCTCCAGCACATTTCATGGATGTTAAAATATCAAAATACAGTATAAGGCTCTAGCATGATTTATACTCATACAAATATGATAGGTGGCTCTATTTCGGTAAAACCTCTTTCAAAATTCAAAAGCAGCACTGACACGTGTTATTTCATGTAAATCGTAAAACAATTAGTCGACCTATCCGTGTTTTGCCCAAATCAAGGCATCACATCACATTAAAACATTAGAATCATGATATTCATGCAGTTTACTAGCCTTACTACCCTTTTCATAAAATTTACTCCGAGGGGTAAAATCATCTTTTTCACACTGATACCTCGATTTTTGTAATAATTATTATTTTATTTCTAGATACCTTAGGGAATTTCACGCCCTGTAAATACCTTAAAAATACATGTAGATACCTCTAGGTACTCACAAAATCCCCTTACCTCAAATCACTTTGATCACTCTTCCTTTTCTAATGTTGAGATTCCACGCGATATGTTTTGCTCCCAATTAAATCTATGGAGTTGCATATAATCATTTATCAGATTAAATACAATACTTCCATCTGTATTTCACTTTCATTGGGCTTAATTTAAACTATTGGGCCCATTTACTCTTATTGGGCCCAATTACCCCTTAATGGGTCTTACTCAGTCTTAAGCTCATTTTCACATACTATTCACTTTATCTAGGCCTAGTGTGCTCATCAAGCCTATTAATACTTATTGGACCTTTTCCTAGGCTTTTTGGATAGCTCATTTAGTCATTTACGACAATCGATTTTCAATTCTAATCATGAGGCATTTTATACAGAATTAATCTGTAACTTATGCGATGAATTTCTAACTCTTATAATTATACAAGTTGTCGTAAATGAGATTTACTTACCCAATATTCCATGATAGCGCGCAAATCAAGACTGACCCGAACTCTTGTTTGCCACCAATTGTTGCGCTATACACTTATATAATTAAATCGGGTCAATTTCAGTCAGATATATGTTCAAATAAATTTTCCAAAAGTTAAAACGATCAATTTCGGTCACTTACCAGCTTATCCTTATATCCTATGTGTCATCGAATTTTTCTCCCCATTTTTCCTCTCTTTTTTTCTATTATTTCCTCTTTTCTAGCTGAACCGATTTGGACCGGTTCAGCCCATTCCCTTCAGCTGAACCTGTCTCAACTGGTTCAACATCATTTCCTGTCGATCTGGCGCCTACAGTTCTTAACCGGTTCTTACCTCTAACTGCTCTGTCTGGCCGCACGACGCGTGGGTTTCATGGCGATCACACCTAGGCTGGACAAAAAGTGGCCAATTTGGCCCATTCTTTCCTCGATGTCGTCCCTCCTTTTCTGTCTCGTCGATCTGCTCCTCTCGGCATCACCGATGGTCACCGTCTTCTTCCCTGGGTTGGCCGACGTCGCTCCTCGCTTCCCCTACGACCGCTTCTTTCTCTTCCCTGGTCTTCTTTTTCCCCTCTTCTCCTCTCCTTCTGTTCAGTTTCGTTTCGTCTGTTTTCTTAACAGAGGAAACGTGGTGATCGGTGGGATATTTTCCCACCGATTTCATCCTTTTCTTTTTTATTTAATATATATAATATATTATATTATATAGTATAATATCTTTAAATATAATACATTATTATAATATTTTATAGTAAAACATCTACATTCATATATATATTTATTTAATTTATTTCTACATATATATATTTTTATATTTATTTAGTTATTTATTTTTATTTTTATTTTCTCAAAATTATTTTTTTCCATATTTTTGAGATAAATTCCCGATGTGAAAAATTTTTGGGTTAGTCAAATAAATTCATATCTTAATCAATTGGACTTGGAATTTAATTATTTCTTCTTTATTGATCAAGATTACATGAATCCATGTTTCAAATGTCAATTTCTTAAGGAAATGACATCGAATTTTGAGTCTTACATTTCATATACTTATTCATTTATAACTTAAACGAGGTCAATTGGACCATTTTTCGGCCATTTTTTTTATTGAACCAATTGAAGTGCCAGTTTAAGCTAATTTCAATAATTTTTGTTCTTTTAAATTCAATTTCATAACTGAAAAACCTAATTACTTATTCAAGTCTCAATTCACACTTGTCAACATACCAATTTACTGATTCTCATACTTTTCAGTTTTTCACTGAATTGGGCTATAAACTGAATTTTTTTGTATTAATTTAACTGTCTACAACATTAAATTCAACCAAATTACACCATTTCCCTACTAACCCTACGCTAGCCAAACCTACATAAGTCCCTAGAAAATTTTTCATCAAGTTGTACTTAACCAAAAACCATCCAAAATCATCAAATATCAACATACATCAAGTTCCTCATCTTCTACCAACTTCTTGCCTTAGTTGATCAACTTTGACCAATCCTTTTTGCTTCATAAAAGATTCTCAGCTGTTAATCAACATGTATACAAATTATAATCATAAAAAAACAACATTAAAAACCAACCAAAAACTTTCAAATTTAAGTTTTTCTCTCACCTCGAAATATGGCAAATTTTGCCCCTGTTCTTCTATCAGTTTTTCACCTAAAAAATGGGCTTCTTTTTTGTTGTATTTTTTATATGTTATATAAGGATTAGAATGTAAGATTTTATCCTTTTTGACCATAGTCTGAAAGTGGACGAAATATGGCCAAAAAAGTCACACAATCTAGACTGGCTGAAGGACACCTATGTCAAATTTGGAGGGGTAGTTTCAGGTTGGTCTGTGGTGTTCTTTTCCTTTCCAGAAAGCCCTTTAAATTATATTTATCTTGAAAAAAACCCAACTCAAAAAGCCTTCTGGAAGGTCATGAAAATGGGTTTTCTTTTTGGGCTGACAGGCATCGGGCTTGTTTTAGAAAATCCATGAAAACTATTTCCAGCCCAATTTTCTCCAAATTTCCACTTCTCAAGTGTTATACTAACTCTCTAGTATGTCCCATAAAAACTTGGGACCCACTTGTTTAATAAAATTTACCTAATTGAGCCAATTTTAAGTCATTTGGTCATTACTGATTGAAATGGCTTAAGGTTTTTGGTTTACTTTAAAAATTCATTTGATCACCGAAACCTCTTTATTTCCACTAAATATTCATTCCCTATGTCAATTAGACCTTATACTAATTTCCTACAGTTCAAAAGATTTTTTTTTTAATTTTTAGAATTTATTCAAAATTTATTTGGCTCACAAGGCCTATTTGCTCGGTTTAGTGTAAACCCGAGTTTTACTAGCGTTTTCACTTCCAATACCTTAGTTTCACTTCCTAACCATCAAAACTTACTTATAAACGTACTTTCTTAAAGGATACTTAAACTTGGATGCTTACCTAGAAGTTTATGCCTTGGGCCTCGTGCCAGTATTCCGGGCGTCTCGACTACCTTAGGCCCTACATGAACATTTAGGTAAGTCTTAAACTTCTCAGCTTAGCTTTTAAATAAACATCAGTAACAAAAATTGGGTTTCACACAAACAGGGTTACTTACGTAATGAGACGTTCGTGGGCCCAACATTGAGGATGCACTTGTACTGACATATTCGAGTCATCAACAAATGATGACATTGTATCTTGGTAAACTCGTTAAGCCTCAAATTTTAAATTTTTAAAAAATTCTTGATCAATGTTAAACAATCACTAAAATTATGATTTTGTCGTAGGTTGAAACTGTAACAAAATAGGCACTGTGAGATGATTTAGGGGCATGATATGATTCATGTCTAGTCCTAAATTCATCATGTTGGACCTTTTTATGAGATGTCAAATTAAATGACTAAAAATGACTGAAATATGAATAACTAGGTAAAATTCATCTATAATTGAATAACCATCAGTCACTTTTGACCAATTTCACCTACTATGGATTAAATATATATAATTTACATGAATTTAGTGGAAAATTCCATGAGAATTCCAAGTGCAGCAATTGGATTGGAGCATAGTGAAAATATAAGGAAAAAAATAAGATGTTTTGGTATCTTATAATATAAGCATAGGATTAAACTTGAAATGCATGATTCTTATGGCATGGAAATGAAATTTTCCTATTCTAGAAGATGGACAATCACACAAAATTTAATGATAAATTCAAGCCAAAAAATTCCATAAAAATAGAAAAAAGGAGAGGAAACTCCATGCCCATTTTTTCATGCTTATCGCCACTTCCACCATCATTTTTAGCAATTATTTACTGCAACTATCCTTCCACAAAACTGTTCCTTATCACTTCCTCTTCAACATAGTTGAATTTTGTACATGGAAACAAAGTGGTTTGTGAGATCCAATCTCACTTGCTATGTTTCTTCCATTTTTAGTTACACCATAATTGACGGAGAAATGGTATGTTTCTTTTCCCAAACTTGTAGTATGATAAGAAGTGTTTGTGTGTTGTTAGATTGAATCAAAATAATTTCTTGTGACTGCTTGAAGATTTGGCCACTTTGGGGTTCACTACCCAACATATTCCTCAATACTTGATTTCAATATATGTTGGTTCTTATGATATGTAAACATGTTTTATGAACTCAAATTGAAGAAATGAATTATGTATGATAGTGTTGTAGTGTAAAACCCAAGGTTTTTTATAGTGAGAAAGTTACTTTCCTATAGAATTCTATAGGGAAAGGATGATAGGAAGTATAATTCAAGCAAATGAACATGAAATCAATAAAATAGTGGCTTGAAAATAGTCTTAGAACTAGTATAAGGGTTTGGCCAAAAGAGGGGTATTTTGGTAATTTTACTCCCACAATGTAATTTTAGGCCAAATTGAATTGTGAGTATTAATCTGAAGGATATATGTAATTGAAAAAGCTAAAGCATGTGAATTGGTAACTTTTGTCGCTAGATAACCATAAGTGGCATAAGTTAAATTGAATAGAATAGTCTTCCGTAATAATTTTTTAATATTTTAAATCAGATATTGAACTAACTATGCATTATCGTCGGTTGAGAGTGAATTATATTCATGAAATGAATATCAAAGCATTCAAGAGTTAAGTGTGGTGAAGTTTCTAGTAAGTTCAATTGTCCAAGTGCGGGTTAGTCGTACAAAGCCATTTATAATTTCGAGACAAAGTTTTTATGATAGGGTGCATATTAAACATATTAATTGTCATATTTTCTCCTGATTTAGATTCTTTTAAATGCTTAATTTTTGGATTTGACTTATACTTTATATTTTGTATTATCGGATGAAGGGATGAGAGCAAAATGGACTAAAGTTGCAAACTTTGTTTAGTACAAATCAAGTCTCAAAACCAAAGGATGTCGTGCTGTTAGACGTGGGCCCATCTAAGGCAGTAACGGGAAATACAACTCAAATATGTGAATTCAAGTCAAGCTCTATCACCTGTAACTAAATTTTAATTAACCAGTCTGACGATACAAAGTGGAGGATTTTAATTATTGATGAAGTGACATCGCATGGCTTTCTTGGATAAAAAGTAATTAATGGTCAAAGAAGGAAAGGAGTTGACTTGTAATTAAACTCAATCAGAGAAGTTTCCTTTGAAAAAAGGTTCTAGGGTTAGGATATTTAGTGTATATATATGTCACGCCCTCCTCCCACACGCGACTTACCAAAAACCACAACAATTTTTTTCGCTTTTTACTTACCTTTCTCTCCTCAACAGTTGGGCTGTGATTAGGAATTAGTCTCAATATCCACACATACATACATGTCATTCTAAATATTTATCGACTCTACGTACACTTTCTCATAAGTAAATTCATAAATTTAAATATAATTACATCATTACATCCTCCATATTAAAAACCTGTACGTCACTGTGTTTATACATTGTTCAAATACAAAAGAGTGTGCATGTGTATACCTTTCGCTCGATGGGGAGTGGCAGCGGATCAAAGGAATGCTATACCCTGGCCGACTCGATCTACTGAAGAGAATGTATAGAGATGGGGGAAAATGAATGGGATGAGCTATCAATGCGCTCAGTAAGGAAATCAGGTAAGCAAGTAGACATCCATACTATCTACTAAAAATAGTGTTTTGCCTTTCCTTCTCTCAATTCAAAAGCATGTTTAAAATATATATAATAATAATACAGATTTAAAATCCCATGCATGCTGGTTTATCAATCAGAGTCATTCATGCAAAACAATGCATATTTAATCAATTAAGAATGCCTTTATATAAAAATGCCATTTACATTCACAACACAGTAAATATGGCATTTGTCATCACAACACAAACAAATCGGGTTCCGACCCATCCGTCAGGTCTACCCGTATCATAAAACACATGTGATATATCATGCGAGACTCAGTGGTTAAATGCAATAACTCCGGACTATGGCCATATCCTAACATGGTGAAATCCCAAGAAACACAGTAATCGGTGTGCAGGTTATCACTGTTGTAACGTAAGGGGGTCAGTCCATCACAACCACCAGCTATCAACAACTCTCCTCAACAACTCCACAACAACACATGGTACAGTGTACTCCATGCCACATGCACGGTAAAACGTACACCCATGGACCCTATATCATGGTCGGGGTGCCTGCCATAGGTCTTAGCTTCTTATACCATGGAAATACATCATAGTTGGGGTGCCTTCCATAGGTCTTAGCCCTCATACTATGGAATAAATGCAACGTCTCTAAATCCACATGTGAACATCTCTAGTGTGACACTCATTCTACACGAGGAAATCATCACGATTTTTCTAACATGTTTATTTATCACGTAAAACTACACTGCGCATGTTAAGTGTGACTCACCGTCAATGCTCCGCCTCAAAACACTGTATATGCATGTCAAAATATCAAACACTAGTGCGAGTAAACCTTCAGCACTAGGTCATGCATAGTTCTCATTTCAAATCAAGTACGAGCAAATCGCTCAAGTACTATGTCATGTACAAATCATGAAGAATCGAGTACGAGCAATGCTCCAGCACTCAGTCATGCATCTCATGTAAAACTCGAGTACAAGATAATCACTCCAGCACTCTATCAGGCACAAATCACATAAAACTGAGTACAAGCAATGCTTTAGTATTCTATCATGCATGTCAAGTAAATGTAGTGCGAGTAAACCTCCAGCACTAATATATGTGAAAAACATCTGAAATCAAGTACGAGCTGTGCTCCAGCACGATTGTTTCCACATAATTCGGTAGATGGCTCTTTAAAAAATAGGGATGTTCAAAACATTAAAATCAGCACTATAAAGTGTGCTTAGTTTACATCGACCTCAAAACATTAGCCCATCCACCTACTCTTCTGGTACACAGTAGTAAAAACCACTCAAAACATTGTTCCATGCTTTTTACAACTTTTCCCAAAATTTCACTTTATGCTTAACTAGGGGTAAAATCCTAATTTACCCATATCGGGTCCCTATAATATTATTGTTTTTCTCTGACCCTCAAACAATTTCAGTGAATGCAAAAGCATATGAAAATACGCACAGATATCTCTAACTACTTATAAGAGTCCCCTACCTTGTATCACATAGTGTGACCTCTCTTCTTCTGTGTTGTCTAAACCTCGCAGTCCGATCACTCTTGATATGACTCTGGAGCTGCATTTAACCATTCATTGGATTAATTTCATGTTTCCTACTATATTACACATTTAATACAGTTCATTTCACTTAATTGTGCCCGTTTACGCTAAACGGGCTTAAATACTTTAATTGGATCTTAATCCATATTAGTCTGTTTTCCACGCATTATTTCCCTTCATCAGGGTTTATCGACTCATTGGGCCTACCAATACCCATTGGTCTTTGTTCCAAAATCTTTGGATAGCCCTTATATCATTTACGACAGGATATTCAAAATTCCCAATTTAATCCACTAAATGCGAAATTTAATCCGTAACTTGCAAAATAAATCTTAAATATGCGTTAATCACATAAATTCTCGTAAATGAGCTTTACTTACCTGAGTTTATGCGATAGTGCAAAATTTGAAGTTCGATCGGGCTTCTGTTTAGAACTTATCGTCGAACTGCACAATTTGTATATTTCATTTTCGGGTTAATTTTCGATTCAGTATAATTTAAATAAATTTATCGGAAATCAAATCGGTCACTTTGACCTTGTATCGACTTACCCGAAGTTTGGTGAAATCTCAAAAATTTTCCTTTTCCTTTTTCTTTCGTTTTCTTCTTTTGCCCCTTTCTTCTTGGCTGAACCGATCCGATCCGGTTCAGCGTAGAAGGTTCTTTACTGAACCGTCGATCAGTTCAGCTCTCCTTTGGTCACTCCGACATCGTTTGGTCGGTTCTCCGGGTGGCGCTGCCACCGTTCGATGCACCACAGCATGGGGAACATTCGACTTGCCTCGATTGGGACCAAGCACCGCTGATGGTCGCTGGATTCCTCCTTTTCCTCCGCGGTAATTTCTCTTCGATTCGTCGACGTCCGGAGTCAGTGAGGTACTGTGAGATCTGAGAATTTCAGACATATTTAATGATGTAATAATAAATTGAAGTGTAATTTATTGAGCTAAGTGAATTGTGGGAATTATAATTGGAGATTTATGTGTTAAGTATGTAAAATAAGCTTGATCCATGAGGACAGATCGATCTGGGAGAAGGAGAGATCGATCTGGTGAATTAAACATGACGAGGAAGGGGAAATTTGAGGAGCAGATCGATCTCCAATGGAAGAGATCGATCTCCTTATGAATCTGTTTGAGAAGGGATCGATCTCATGAGGAAGAGATCGATCTCCAAATGCTTCTGTTTGGGAGAAGATCGATCTCCTCAAGGCACAGATCGATCTCATAAAGCCATAAAGAGATCGATCTCACCCCTCGACAGATCGATCTCCTAGGCATAAAATTGCCCAGATCATCCTCAAAAATTCAAACGCAGATCGATCTCCCCAGGAGACAGATCGATCTCCTACCTCCAGTCTATATAAGGGACCCGTGTTTTCTCCTGAAATCTTACTTTCTCTCTCTTTCAAACCTCCATTTTTTCGAAAACCTAGTTTCTCACTCCTCCAAATCCCCCATTTTCGGCCGAATCAGCTATTGTGGTAAGAAGGAAAGTTGTTCCTCATCAAAGGGAGAACAACATACTTGGAAATCGAAGGACGAATCGGATCGAGGCGTGAGTTGTGCGTCTCTCAAGCGTTGGGTAATTTCTAAACCTCGATCTTGATATTTGAGCTGATTTTGATGTTATTGGTGGTTGTAATTGTGTTGAAATAGTTGAGGAATGATTAGGGATTGATGAGATTGTAATGTAGTTGGATTAATGTCGATATTTGGAAATTGTGGCAATTTTGAGGATTGTGCTATAAACGAAAATATAGACAAGGTGGTAAATTAGCGTAGATAATTGGTATTAGAGATATCGAACGTTGAGATATTGAGAATGAGGTTGTAGTTTAGGGTTGAGTTACGAGAATCAAGGGATTTGAGGTGTTATGAGCAATTATGCTCGATTTTGAGAATTGAGATTTATGTGATGTTGAGTATTGATGTTTTTAACATCGTTTGGACAGCTCGGGAGTTCCAGAGTGGAATGCGAGGCTAGTCCGTGATACGGGGGAACGATTGCACTATACGAGGTGCAAAGAGGTAAGGGAAATCTAAACCATTTGTGTATGTGATTTGTAAACTGTTATAGCATGATTTATGATTTATAAACAAGCATGTTGAGAGTTTTGTGTTGAGATTTGAACTGCACACGATTTTATAGCCGGTTGGAGCCCAATGTTTTATGAGTTTATAACTGGGCTCTACGTTAAGGCAACATTGAGATTTGAGAAATGTGTGCGTGTGCTTTGCCGGTTAGAACTCGATTTTTATTACGTTTTGTGTTGAGTACAAAACGGTTTTCAAATGAGTTTTATGAGAGAGAAACCATTACGAGTTCTACGTGAAGGCAAACCCGTCTTATGTGATAAGACTGAGGTGTGTAGTTGTGAGTACACACCGGGCATTGCTCTGGTAGCATGTAAGCCCGATTTCTTCTCCGTTCTGGTAACGTGAGAATGACCTACTCGGTGGCTGTGCCACGTTATACCCCATCAGTGGCTGTGCCACGTATACCCCATTGGTGGCTGTGCCACGTTATACCCCATCGGTGGCTGTGCCACGTATACCCCATTGGTGGCTGTGCCACGTTATACCCCATCGGTGGCTGTGCCACGTATACCCCATTGGTGGCTGTGCCATGTTAAACCCCATTGGTGGCTGTGCCACGTTGAGAAACCCCATTGGTGGCAGTGCCACGTTGAGAAACCCTATTCTGTGGCTATGCCACGTGAGAAAATAATTCAGTGGCTTCGCCACGTGTGTATTGTGGCTATGCCACGTGTGATTTTAAATCAGTGGCTATGCCACGTTATTTGAGAAAGCATTTAACGCGTATTTTCACATGCTTTGTTTTGCTCTAGAGTGAGCCTTTTTACTTCATGTTTTCACATGACTTGACACATGAGAGTGTCGTTTTGAGTATTTTCATGCTATGGTTTTCAAATGAGTTTCACATACAAATAAATGCTTTGTGATGTGCATTTTGGTTTATGAAATGAGTCCTCTACCCCCCTTACTGAGCGATTTAGAAGCTCACCCTGTTTTTCTTTCCCCCCAGAGTTCTTCAAGTGAATAAGGACTTCCCTGCGACGTACGGAGTGGTGGCTAGTGGAGGATTCAAGCTCCAGGCTATATAATTTGTACTTTGAGGTATATTATCTTTTCATGTACCCAGACTATTAATGTATTTGCAGACACTTGATGTATGACATTATATGGGATGTATTAGGATTAATTGACTTGTAATCGAGTAACGGGTATAATACAATATTTATTATATCATGATGAGATCCTGAGGCATGATAATTATGATGATGTATGACACTGCACAGGAATGCACTCTTTATTTGTGAATTAACGAGTAAAAAGTTTTAAATTAGCCTTATTTTCCGCATTTTCGGGGCGTGACAGGTACGTTGCCGGTGCCGATGGGTGCTCGTCGATGTCCTCTCCCTTTTTCGTCCTCTGGCTCGGCTGCTGGTCGTCGAATTGTAGTCGTCCGGTGGTTTCTCTTCCTCGGCTTGCTTCCGTCGGTTTGCTCTCTTCTCTCTCCCTAATTTTCTTTCTAATTTCTTTTTTTTTATGATTTTTTATAATATATTTTTGTTATTATTTTATTCATTAAAATAATAATAAAAATCCCAAAAATATCTCAAAAAATCATATTAAATTCATTTAATCCGTAAATGAATTTATAAGTCTGATTTTAACTTTTCGATATATTTTTCTAATATTTTTGGCTCGTTTTTCAAGGTAAAAATTTTAAAAATATTAAATAAATTCATATCTTGATCAATTGGACTCAAAATTCAATATTTACCTCGATTTTGATCAAGAGTCCTCAATTTCATATTTTTAATGAAATTTTCTTATCGGATTTATACCGAATTTCGGTCATTTGATCGTTTTATCCCTTTACTTGTTTGCGAATTACTTTAACCCTTATCTCGCTATTATGTAGATTACATGCATTTTTAATTTCTTAAATAGTCGATTGCATGATAGTAAATACTCTTCTTGTGATTCAACTATGAAATAAAGTGTTCATACACATAGGAATCATAAGGTATAAGTTACATATAAAATCGAAAACTCGAGTCTAACAATCCTCCCCAACTAAAAGAATTTGGTCCTCCAAATTAGAAGCAAATCACTCATCAAACAACTGGGGGTGCTTCTCTCGCATCAAGCTCTCTAACTCCTAAGAGCCTTCTCGGAAGTGTGATGCTGCCATAAAACTTTCACTAACCCGATAGTCTTCGACCTCAAAACCTTCTCTTTTCTATCCAGTATCCGAATCGACCTCTTAACATATGACATATCCTCACTGAGCTCCAATGGCTCATAACTAATCACATGCGTCGGATCTAGGTGATACTTCCAAAGCATCGAAATGTGGAAGACGTTATGCACGCCTAACAAATCTGGTGGCAATGCCAACCTGTAGGCCTTATCTCCCACTTGATCCAGTATCTCAAAGGGTCCAATGTAGCGAGGACTCAGCTTACCCCTCTTCCCAAACCTCGCTATACCCTTGGAAGGAGAAACCTTCAGAAACACGGACTCACCTACTGTGAACTCAAGTGGCCTATGTCTCCTGCTAGCATAACTCTTCTGTCAACTCTAAGCTGTCCTCAATCTCTCAACTATCAACCGGACATCCTCAGAAGCCTGTGTAACCATATCAGGAGCAAAAATCTTTTGGACACCCACTTTTTCCCACTCAATAGGGGAGCGACATCTACGACCATACAAGGCCTCATACGGTGCCATCCCGATACTCGAATGATAGTTGTTGTTATAGGCGAACTCGACTAGTGGTAAATGATCATCGAAGGAGCCTCTAAAATCTAGCACAAAAGCTCTCAACATATCCTCCAGAGTCTGTATCGTCCTCTCTGGCTGACCATCTGTCAGAGGATGGAAAGCTGTGCTCAAACTCAACTAGGTTCCCATAGCTTCCTGAAAATGTTCCCAAAAGTGAGAAGTGAAGCGAGAATCCCTATCTAATACAATGCTTACTGGAACACCCTTGTAACCTTACTACCTCGCGTACATACAATCCTACCAATGTACTCAGAGTATCGGTAGCTCTCATAGCTAGCAAGTGGGCTGACTTCGTCAGTCTATCAATGATCACCCATATAGCATCGTGATTCCTCCAAGTCCTCGGTAAACCCATCACGAAATCCATGGTGATATACTCTCATTTCCATGTCGGTATAGGTAGAGGTTGCAACAATCCTACAGGTCTCTAATGCTCTACCTACACCTGCTGAGATACAAGACATCTCGCCATAAAATCCGCCACATCTTTCTTCATACCTGACCACCAGTACACCTTCCAGACGTTCTGATACATCGTTCCACTCCCCAAATGCAACGTGCACCTCGATGAATGAGCTTCTGACAATATCAATCTCCTGAGCTCTGGGTCCTCGGGAACACACAATATACCTCTGAACCTCAGTAGTCCATCAGAACTCAACTCAAAATGAATCACTATGCCCCTCTACATCTGACCAATCACATCAATGCAATATGGATAAGTCTGCTGAGACTGTCTGATCCTGTCCAACAGATCTGGCTATAAGTGTAGACTCACAATCATACAATCTGCATCCATGTCCGAAGGCACAACTCCCAAACTGAGGCTAGCAAACTGCTCTAGTAACTCGTGCTCCCTAACCATCATATACGATACCATCCTAAGGCTCTTCTTACTCAAAGCATCTGCTACAATGTTAGCTTTACCCGGATGATAAAGTATCTCACAATCATAATCCTTCAGAAGCTCTAGCCATCTTCTCTGTCTCATATTCAGCTCCTTCTGTGAGAATAAGTACTTGAGGCTCTTGTGGTCGATAAATATCTGAAACTTCTCGCCATACAAGTAGTGGCGCCATACCTTTAACGTAAACACTACTGCTGCCAACTCTAAATTGTGGGTCGAATAGTTCTTCTGATAGTCCTTCAGCTGTCTGGATCCATAAGCAACTACCCTCACATCCTGCATAAACACACAGCCCAGTCCCTGATGCGAAGCATCGGTATATATTTAAAATCCTCCTGAGCTGGTAGGAATAGCGAGAATCAGAGAGGTGGTCAATCGACTCTTCAGCTCCTAAAAACTCCTCTCACAATCCTCGTCCCACATGAATGCAACACTCTTCTAAGTGAGACGTGTCAATGGAGCAGCCAACTTCAAAAATCCCTCAATGAATCTTTGATAGTACCCTGCTAAACCCAGAAAACTCTTTATCTCAGTAACTATCCTTGGCTATTTCCACTGAACTATAGCCTCAATCTTAGATGGATCTACTGATACAGCATCCCTCAACACTACGTGTCCCAAAAATGAGATCTCTGTCAACCAAAAATCACACTCACTAAGTTTACCATACAATTGCTACTCTCGTAGACTCTGCAATATGATCCTAAAGTGCTCCTCATGCTCCTCCTCGAATCTCGAATACACCAATATGTCATCGATGAAAACGATAACAAACTGATCTAAATATTGCTTGAACACATCGTTCATCATAGCCATGAAAGTTACGGGAGCATTTGTCAGTCCGAGTGGCATAACTAGGAACTCATGGTGGCCATATCGGGTCCTAAATGTCATCTTGGGTACATCTCCACTCTGGACTCTCAATTGATGATACCCAGACCTCAGATCATTCTTAGAAAAGACCTGCGCTCCCTGAAGCTTATCCGGTAAGTCGTCAATACGTGGAAGCGGATACCTATTCTTGACGGTAGCCTTATTTAACAATCTGTAGTCTATACACAATTAGAAGCTTCCATCTTTCTTCCTCATGAACAAAACTGATGCTCCCCACGGTGAAACACTCGGTCAAATGAAACCCCTATCCAATAGCTCCTGCAACTGTCTCTTGAGATCCTCCAGCTCAACTAAGGCCATGCAATATGGGGTCTCGAAATAGACTCAGTACTAGGCACCAAATCTATACAAAACTCCATCTCTCTGTCTGGTGATAACCCTGGTAACTCATTCGAGAAAACATCTAGGTACTCACTAACCACAAGAATATCTACCAACTCCGGATGTACCTTATTCGTATCCACCACAAACACAATGAAACCTCGAATCACATCTGTAGAAGCATCAGCTATGTCCTGGTCCAAGGTATGTACTCACCCTTGACCCATCACCTGCTTCCCCTTCTTCTCTGCTATCACTCTCCCCTTCTAAGTAGACGTACCAGCTGGAGCTCTATCAGGCTCCCTGCCCTTCTGTGGGGCAGTCTCAAATGTCTTTTAGCAATCTCTAGCAATGTGCCCATATTTCCCACATCAAAAACATACAACAGGGCTCAATAGATAAGGTCTACCGCCATGATGTCTACCACATCGGCTGCATTGATCAGTAGTAGGCCTCGATCCTCCAATCATAATGCCCTTCGTCGGAGCTATGGCTGGGTATGTAAGAGGTCTAATTGGTCACTCTCGCACCTCCTCAATTGATGGTCCTTAACCGAATAGTCTCCTCCCTCCTCAATAACTGAAATCTCTATCTCTAGTCGACCTCTTTCTCTCTCTATCTCGACTCCGACTAAACTTCCCAAACTCATAGGAATGCCTCTCATAGTCCTACACACAAAGTTGCACCCTGCGCACTACCCCATCATACGTACCAATGTCCAGTGGTACCAATCTAGATCGCAACACTGATTTTAATCCATCGACAATCCTGCGGACCTTCCTGGTCTTGTTGTACATGGTATAGCGATCATGCCTCCCCAAGGCTAAAAAATCTAGTCTCGTACTCATCCACTGAGAGACTCCCCTTGTTCAATCCCAAAAACTCGGCCTGCAGTCTACGCTGTGCAGTATCAGGAACAAACTACCTCCTGAAGGCCTCCAGAAACTTCTCCCAACTGATCTCAGCATGTCGGGCTCTCAATATCGGCCTGGTGGACTTCCACCAATGCTTTTTCGTTCCCTTCAATAGGAACGCAACAAATATGACTCTCCTTGAAGTGGTAAAATCAAAGAATACAACTTCTCCATCTCTCCAATCCACTCCTCAGCACTGGCTAGGTCCTTAACTCTTTGAAAAGATGGAGGTCCAAGCTTCTGGAACTGTCACAATAGATCCAAATCATACCTGTATCCCAATCCTCTACTAATCTGAACTGGTGGGGGTGTAGGAGTATCAGTAGTCTGTGGCCTCTGCACAGGCTGCATGGTGTATCAGGTGCAACTACCTCCCCTGTCGCAGTCTCTGCATCCTGCCTCTGTCTACCTGGCAAAGTTTGTACCAACAGCCCTATTATCGCCTCTGGCTATGCTCTATCCTCGTGAAGCGTGTCTCAATAGTATCTGGTACCTCAGTAGTGCCTGGGGGTGTAGGGACAGTCGAAGACTCGCCCTGGCTAGCCGACCTACCTCTACGGCCTCCAGCCCTACCTCTCACCCCTCTACCACAGTGGGTAATTAACATAAAGGCTAGATTCCTACATTGACAAACATTAATTTATCCAACTCACATCTTGTATACACAATTGTAACTGAATCAAACACAGTGATATGGGGATGTACATTTTCCTGATTACTAATACCTACTCACATCAGACTAACTAAGTTCTGATACCACTCTGTCACGCCCTCCTCCCACACGCGACTTACCAATAATCACAACAATTTTTTTTTGCTTTTTTACTTACTTTCTCCCCTCAACAGTTGGGCTGTGATTAGGCATTAGTCTCCTCATCCACATATACATACATGTCATTCTAAATATTTATCGACTATACGTACACTTTCTCATAAGTAAATTCATATATTTAAATATAATTACATCATTACATCCTCCAAATTAAAAACGTGTACATCACTTTGTTTATACATCGTTCAGATACAAAAGAGTGCGCATGTGTATACATTTCGCTCGATGGGGAGTGGCAGCGGATCAAAGGAATGCTATACCGTAGCCGACTCGATCTACTGATGAGAATCTGTAGAGATGGGGAAAATGAATGGGATGAGCTATCAATGCGTTTAGTAAGGAAATCAGGCAAGCAAGTAGACATCCATACTATCTACTGAAAATAGTGCTTTGCCTTTCCTTCTCTCAATTCAAAAGCATGTTTAACATATATATAATAATAGTACATATTTAAAATCCCATGTACTAAACACATGCTGGTTTATCAATCAGAGGCATTCATGCAAAATCGTGTATATTTAATCAATTAAGAATGCCTTTATATAAAATATGCCATTTACATTCAAAACACAATAAATATGGCATTTGTCATCACAACACAAACAAATCGGGTTCCGACCCATCCCTTAGGTCTACCCATATCATAAAACACATGTGATATATCATGCGAGACTCAGTAGCAAAATGCAATAACTCCAGACTATGGCCATATCCTAACATAGTGAAATCCCAGGCAACACAGTACTCGGTGTGTGGGTTATCACTGCTGTAACGAGAGGGGGGTCAGTCTATCACAACCGCCAGCTATCAACAACTCTCTTTCACAAATCCATAATAACACACGATACAATGTACTCCATGCCACACGCACAGTAAAACGTACACCTGTGGACCCTATATTATGGTCGGGGTGCCTGCCATAGGTCTTAGCCTCCCATACCATAGAAATACATCATAGTTAGGGTGCCTGCCATAGATCTTAGCCCTTATACTATGGAATAAATGCCACGTCTCTAAATCCACGTGTGAACATCTCCAGTGTGACACTCAGTCTACACTAGGAAATCGTCACGATTTTTCTAACATGGTTATATATCATGTAAAACTACAGTGCATATCTTAAGTGTGACTCACAGTCAACACTCCGCCTCAAAACACTGTATATGCATGTCAAAATATCAAACACTAGTGCGAGTAAACCTCCAGCACTACGTCATGCATAGTTCTCATTTCAAATCAACTACGAGCAAATCGCTCAAGTACTATGTCATGTACAAATCATTAATTGAGTACGAGCAATGCTCTAACACTCTGTCAGGCATCTCATGTAAAACTCGTCTATGAGCTAATTGCTCCAGCACTCTATCATGCACAAATCACATAAAACTGAGTACGAGCAATGCTGTAGTACTCTATCATGCATGTCTAGTAAATGTAGTGCGAGTAAACCTCCAGCACTAATGTATGTGAAAAACATCTTAAATCAAGTGCGAGCTATGCTCCAGCACGATTATTTCAACATAATTCGGTAGATGGCTCTTTAAAAACAGGGATGTTCAAAACATTAAAATCAGCACTATAAAGTGTGCTTAGTTTACATCGACCTCAAAACATTAGCCCATCCACCTACTCTTCAGCTACACAGTAGTAAAAACCACTCAAAACTTTGTTTCCATGCTTTTTTTCCCAAAATTTCACTTTTTGCCTAACTAGGGGTAAAATCATAATTTACCCATATCGGGTCCCTATAATATTATTGATTTTCTCTGACCCTCAAACAATTTCAGTGAATGCAAAGCAGACGAAAATATGCACAGATATCTCTAACTACTTGTAAGAGTCCCCTACCTCCGATCACGTAGTGTGACCTCTCTTCCTCTGTGCTGTCCAAACCTCGTAGTTCAGTCACACTCAATATGACTCTGGAGCTACATTTAACCATTCACTGGATTAATTTCATGTTTCCTACTGTATTACACATTTAATACAGTTCATTTCACTTAATTGTGCTCATTTACTCTAAATGGGCCTAAATACTTTAATTGGGCCTTAATCCGTATTAAGCCCATTTTCCAAGTATTATTTCTCTTCATCAAGGTCAATCGACTCATTGGGCCTATCAATACCCATAGGGCTTTGTTCCAAACTCTTTGGATAACCCTATATCATTTATGACAAGATATTCAAAATTCCCAATTTAATCCACTAAATGTGAAAATCACATAAATTGTCGTAAATGAGCTTTACTTACCCGAGTTTTTGCGATGGTGCGAAATTCGAAGTTCGATCGCGCTTCCGTTCAGAATTTATCGTCGAACTGCACAATTTGTATATTTCATTTTCGGGTTAATTTTCGATTCAATATAATTTAAATAAATTTATCAGAAATCAAATTGGTCACTTTTGACCTCGTATCGACTTACCCGAAGTCTGGTGAAATCCCAAAAAGTTTCCTTTTCCTTTTTCATTCTTTTTCTTCTTTTTCCCATTTTCTCCTTGGTTAAACCAATCTGGTCCGGTTCAGAGTAGACGGTTCTTCATTGAACCGTCGACCGGTTCAGGTCTCCCTTGGTCGTTTCGACGCCATCTGGCAAGTTCTCCGGGTGACGCTTCCGTCGTTCGACACACCATAGCCTGGGGAACGTTCGATTTGCCTCGATCGGGACCAAGCACCGCCAATGGCCATCGGATTCCTCTTTTTCCTCCGCGACAATTTCTCTTTGATTCTTCGACGTCGATGAGGCATGTTGCCGGTGCCGCTGTCCTCTCCCTTTTTCGACCTTTGGCCTAGCTGCTGGTCGTCGGATGGTGGTCGTCCGGTGGTTTCTCTTCCTCGACTTGCTTCAGTCAGTTTGCTCTTCTCTCCCTGATATTCTTTCCAATTTCATTTTTTTATTTTTTATAATATATTTTTATTATTATTTTATTCATTAAAATAATAATAAAAATCCCAAAAATTCATATTAAATTCATTTAATCCGTAAATGAATTTATCAGTCTAATTTTTCCTTTTCGACATATTTTTCTAATATTTTCAAGCTCGTTTTCCATGGCAAAATTTTTGAAAATATTAAATAAATTCATATCTTGATCAATTGGACTCGAAATTTAATATTTTCCTCGATTTTGATCAAGAGTCCTCAATTTCAAATTTTTAATGAAATTTTCTCATCGGATTTATACCGAATTTTGGTCATTTTATCGTTTTACCCCTATACTTGTTCGGGAATCACTTTAACCCTTATCTCGTTGTTATGTAGCTTACATGCATTTTTAATTTCTTAAATAGTCGATTGCATGATAGTAAATACTCTTCTTATGTTTTAACTATGAAATAAAGTGTTCGTACACATAGGAATCATATGGTATAAGCTACATATAAAATCAAAAACTCGGGTCTGACAATATATATATAAGGCTAAGAGAGAGGGACAACCACATTCTACTATTCTATTTTTCTTTAGGCAATTGAAGACTTCCTTTTCTTTGGTGTTTTTCAATTAACTTCATGGTTTGCTAAATTATTAGCCCAACCAAAGGATAATTAAAGATTTGGGTTCTTTAAGGATTGTGAGATCTAATTAGTTTTTACTTTGTTGTTGTATATCTTTGCTATTTATATATTTTCTGTGCTTATTGAAATTATTGTTTTGATTGAATGTAAAAAAGGGCCTTTGTTCAATTGTCAAGATAATATATCACTAATTAGAAACTTGAATCCATAATTGTTTGGGTATTCTAATATCAGTGGTAAAAAACATGATTGTTTACAAAGAGGTTTTCAATTCTATCTTATAAGGATATATAATCTAGCTTAAATAAACCTACATGTGTGTTTGTTGGTTAGAATTGGTAGTTTCTCTAGTTTTTAATTCTATTGGTAAATTAAATCTTAAGATCGTATTTAAGGTTGTTTACAAGCAAGAGAAAAAATTTGAGATTGTATCCTAATTATCAAAGAGGTAAAGAGAGACAGGTTGTTAGGTCGTACCAATAACCATAACCAATTTGGTAAAGATTAAAAGAATCTATCTTTTCATCAATGATTAATTCTATGAACCCATTCTAAAATTATTTCTTTGGTTGGACATTTCAACATAATGATTTTTCCTTTTAACGCTTCACATATTGATTTTTCTTTTTAAAGTTTCAAAATTTTGATTTTTCTTTTCATTCTTTTCGTTTGCAAAAACCTAAATCTATCAACATATTTTTTCTTTTTTACTCTTTTACAGAGAAATAAATCTAATCAATCTCTATGGGAAACAACCTTGCTCATATATACTATAATTTTAATTTATTTTTGAGCAGGAATTTAATTTGTTGGTCTCGACAGCCACCAATTTTTGGCGTCATTACCAGGGATTGGTTTTTAATTAGATTTATTTTAATGCCTTATTCTTTTCGTATAGGTGATCTAGTCCCATAAGATTTTGAGATTAAAAAGGCAGCTAAGAAGAATAGGAAGGAAACTAAACTCCGAAAAGCACAATAATCTACATCTTCATCACCTGGATTGAATTTAGCACTTGACTTGGCTGATTCATCTATCGATTCTGATATTGAAGAAATAATGGCTGAAGAAGAGTGAACTTTAAGGCAATTGGCTACACCTACTGTTAATGAACAACCCCTCTGCATTCAATACCCAACTTGGCAAGCAGATTTTGAATTAAAGTCGGGTTTAATCCATTTGCTTCCCAAGTTCCATGGTTTTGAGAATGAAGATCCTCAAAAGCACTTGAAAGAATTTCATGTGGTATGTTCAAACCTAAACCACAAGGAGTTATCAAAGAGTAAATTAAACTATGAGCTTTTCTATTCTCACTAGCTGATAGAGCAAAAGATTGACTATTCTATTTACCTCCTAGTTTTATAAACACATGGATTGAGATGGTGAGATTGTTCCTAGATAAAATTTTCCCTGCTTTAAGAGCTACCAGCATTTGAAGAGAGATATGTGGAATTAAGAATAAAGATACTGAGACTCTTCATGAATACTGGGAGAGGTATGAGCAAATTTCTGCAAGTTGTCCTCAACGTGGGATTTCTAAACAACTCTTGATTCAATACTTTTATGAAGGATTGTTACCTATGGAAAGAAAGATGATGGATATAGCCAGTGGAGCTACTATAGTGAATAAGACTCCTAGAGAGGCTAGAGATTTTATTTCCACCATGGCTGCTAACTCCCATCAATTTGGCTTCAGACAGGATATATCTCAGAGGAGAGTAAATGAGGTAAGTACACATTCTCTTAAAAATCAAATAGCTAATCTAACATCTGTTGTTCAACAATTGGCTATAGAAACGAGAAATATACAACAAGCAATAGCCTGTGAAATTTATGCTACTACTGGTCATCCAACTGACATGTGTCCCACACTTCAAGATGAACCTTTTGAGCATACTAATGCAGTTGGAGGATTTCCAAGTCCACCATGATGGAATTATGATCCATATTCAAATACTTATAACCCAGGATGGAGGGACCATCCCAACTTAAGCTATGGAGGAAGACCTCAATCTCAGAACTTCCAAGATAGACAGCCCACTCCACAGCAACAATAACCATCTTCAAGTTTAGGTATGTCTCTTGAGGAAATTGTTAAATCACTTGCGACTAAAACATAATAATTCCAACTAGAAACTAGGACAACCATTAAGGAGTTGAAAGATTAAATGAGTCAGCTAGAAACTTCTGTGAGTATATAAGAATCTTAAGGAAAATTACCCTCATAGAAGTTCTTAACCCCAAACAGAATGCCAGTGCAATGACCTTGAGGACTAGATCCGAGTTGAAGGAGCCTACCAAGACAACCCAAAAACTCATTCCAGAGGAAGAAGCTAAGAAGGAAGTTGCTATACCCCAGCAATAACTTGGTCATCCTAAGGAACCTGATGGCGCGCAACGAAAAGTTTTGGCACCAATTCCTCAATTTCCTTCTAAACCATCTAAATCCAAGAAAAAAGAAGAGGAAAAGGAGATTTTTAAAACCTTTCACATGGTTGAGGTGAATATCCCTTTACTTGATGCAATTAAATAGATACCTTGATATACCAAGTTTCTTAAGAATTTGCGCACCAACAAAAGGAAATTGAAAGGTAACGAATTTGTAAGCATGGGTGAGAATGTTTCAGCTATCCTCTAGAAAAAGTTACCTCCTAAATGCAAGGAGCTAGGTATGTTTACTATCCCTTACAAAGTAGGTAATGTTAAAATTAAAAGAGCAATGTTAGATCTAGGAGCTTCAATTAATGTCATGTCTTTCGCTATTTATACAACTTTGAATGTTGGACCTTTAAAAGAAAATGATGTGATTATTCAACTTGCCGATGGATTTAATGTTTATCCTGATGGTGTTTTAGAACATGTTTTGGTGCAAGTTAATGGATTGATTTTCCCTACTGATTTTAATATGCTTAATAAGGAGGAGGATGATTTATCTAAATCTTTAATTTTGTTGGGAAAACCTTTACTCAAAACTTCTAGAACTAAAATTGATGTGCATGATGGTACACTCATAATGGAACTTGATGGTGAAGTTATCAAGTTTAATATTTATGATGCCATGAGATATCCTAGTGATGTGTCTTTTGTCTTTGTCATAGATGTTATACAACCTCTAACACAGAAAATTCTTACTTTGAGTGATGATGACAAGTTAAAGGTTGTACTTAGCAAGAATTTCAGTTTTGAAAGATTGTAGGAAATAATAAAGAAGTTTAAGTTGGATTTTAAGTTGCAGGATACAATTCAGGATTTAAAATCACTATAACCTACAAGGTATAATGGTTCCTATGTTGAATTGGCTCTTTCCCACACGAAACTTCTTCCTTCTATTGTGTAGGAACTAATTATAGAGTTAAAACCCTTACCAAACCACTTGAAGTATGCCTTCTTAGGAGAAGGAGAGACTTTTTCAATCATAATCTCAATTAAACTCTCTACTTTAGAAGAAGAAAAGTTTATTCGAGTTCTTATAGAGTATAGGGAAGCTATTGGTTGGACTATTATAGACATAAAGGGATTGAGCCCTTCTACATGCATGCATAGGATATTATTGGAGGAAGGGCGCAAGCCTTCTAAAAAAGCACAACGTAGACTAAACCCACCTCTGATGGAAGTGGTAGAGAAAGAAATCTTGAAACTTCTTGATACAGTATGATCTATTCAATTTCAGATAGTAATTGGGTAAGTCCTATTCAAGTTGCTCCAAAGAAAACAGGTATAACAATGATAGAAAATCCTGATGGTGAGTTCGTAACCACTCGTGTTCAAAACAAGTGGAGGGTATATATAGATTATAGGAAATTAAATGCATCAACTAGGAAAGATCATTTTTCACATCCTTTTATTGATGAAATGCTTGAATGATTAGCGGGTTAAACTCATTACTGTTGTCTTGATGGTTATTCAGGTTTTCATCAAATTCCAGTTGCACCTAAAGACCAAGAGAAAACTACCTCCACAAGCCTGTTTAGTACTTTTGCATATCGATGCATACCATTTGGATTTTGCAATGCGCCTGCTACATTCTAGAGATGTATGGTTAGTATATTCTCAGATTATGTAGAGAACATCATAGAGGTATTTATGGATGATTTTATAGTTTATGGTGATTCTTTCGATACATGTCAAACTAACCTTACAAAAGTTCTTAAAAGATGCATAGAAACGAACCTTGTTTTGAACTATGAAAAGTGTCATTTTATGGTTAATCAAGGTATTATTCTAGGTCATGTTGTATCCTTTAAAGCAATTGAAGTTGATAAAGCTAAAATAGATGTTATTAAATCTTTACCTTATCCTGTAAACGTGCGAGAAGTTTGTTCTTTTCTTAGACATGCAGGATTCTATCGACGCTTTGTTAAGGATCTTTCCAAGATTACTCAACCATTGTGTAGGTTACTATAGAAAGATATGGTGTTTGAGTTTGATGAGGCATACAAGGGTACATTCGATAAATTGAAGGATATGTTAACTTCCGTACCAATTATCCAACCACTAAATTGGGACCTTCCATTTGAGATCATGTGCGACGCAAGTAACTATGCAGATGGTGTTGTCCTTGGATAAAGAGTCGAAAGAGCTCCCCATGTCATTTATTATGCCTTTAAGACACTTGACAGTGCACAAAGCAACTATTCGACAACGAAAAAAGAACTTCTAGCAATTGTGTTTTACTCTAGAAAATTTTTGTTCAGACAGTCAATCAAAGAGAACTATTCAGACTTTCGAGGACATGTTGAGAACTTGTGCTCAAGATTTTAAAGGCTCCTCTGATGACCATTTGCTGCTAACGAAGTTTGCATATAATAACAGTCACTACTAAAGTATCGGAATGGCACCGTATGAAGCGTTGTCTGGTCGAAGGTGTCGTTCACCAATTGGATGGGACGAAGTGGGTGAAAGAAAGATATTTCCTCTCTATCTGGTTAAGCAAGCTTCTAAGGATGTACAATTAATTTGTGAGAGGCTGAGGACAGTTCAGAGCAGACAAAAGAGTTATGCTGACCAAAGACGAAGACCCTTGGAATTTTCAGTAGGAGATTCATTATTTCTAAAAATTTCACCTTCCAATGGCATAATGAGGTTTAGGAAGAAAGAAAAGTTAAGTCCTTGTTATATTAGGCCTTTCTAGATCTTAGATCGAGAGGGAGACAAAGCTTACAAATTGATGTTACCGCCAGAATTATCAAGTATTGATAATATCTTCCACGTTTTGATGCTACGTAAGTATCATCCAGATCTGATACACATGATTAAATATGAATCTCTGAAATTGAAGGAGGATATGATATATGTGGAGAGGCCAATACGAATTTTTAATAGGAAAGAAAAAGCATTGCGGTCTAACACGATTCCTCTGGTTAAGGTTTTATGGTAGTATCGCACTTCGGAAGAGGCCACGTGGGAATTAGAAAGTTTAATACGAGAAAAGTACCCAAAATTATTTAAGGATTTATGTACTTCTAAATTTGGGGACCAAATTTCCTAAGGTGGGTAGGATGTAAATACCCTAAATTTTATGTACCTGAATTTACTCATGAATAACATATAAGCCCTCAAATTAAAAATGGGTTTCCTTAGTTAATGATTAAAATATAAAAATTTTATTGTTCTAATTGTGAAACTTGAAAAAAAAATTTAATCAAAATATGTTAGTCCTAAAGATAAAATAACTATGGATGCATATAAATAGATATATACATACGTGTGTATATCTATACAAAAATATATATATATATATGCAAATTAATGTGTATATATATACATGGGGATATATATAAATGCATGCATGTACAACCATATGGCTGAGAACCATTGAGCATATATATATATAAGAGAATATGTTTATAAGAGAGAGTGTTTCCGAGGGAAATGTGACCATCTGAGGACAGCCTTGTAAGGCATGAAGGAAAGGATAAATATAAAGGTATGCTGGAGTGCATGGTGGATAAATGAATGGAGGACCCAAGGTATTGTCCATCGGTGGGACGCATTGAGGTTAAGTGAACAGTCCAAGCCTTCACCAAAGTTTTGTTAAGATCAGTAGCAGTAGGTGGTGGAGTGAAGATCACTCAAATGTTGCATGTCTAATTTCTAGAAGATGAGAAACTGGTATGGCAGGATAAGCAGGAAGCTGAAACAAAAAAAGGAGGACCGAAAACCTGAACTAAAAATCATTGGAAATAGGAAAGTGATGTGCTGCTGTAATATGGAGGAGGTTACTGGGAGGGAGGTTCGAACTGCAGACAAGGAAATAATTATAGATGAGAGCATTTCTATATATTGAAGCTACAGCAGTAAATAGAACAGAAGAAGTGAAATGAAGGAATGCAGGACTCGTGAAGGCAAAAAACAAAACAGGAAACAGACGCCAGTCATACCTATTCAGACATGAAGAAGTAGAGACAAAGGAGAAGAAAATTGAGAACCAAATTGGAAACAAAAGAAAGAGGACGTGTGAGAGAGGTGACCCGAGGCTAAGATAAAGTTAAGAGAGCAGAAATATGACGAGAAAGAGAGGAAAACACAGAGCAATGGGTAACGCGTAGGAAGTAACCTAGGTAAATCAAAGGAAAGCGAACTAGAGCCAAAGGCGTTCTGTGTTGAGGCAAGGCATCTGAAGGTCTGATCAGGGGTGTTTTAGGCTCGTAGAGGCACTACTTTCGTGATAGAAAGGAGAAGTACTGAAGTTCAAAACAGAGAGCTTAGCTATAGTGGGAGCCTCCTTACGTGAACAAGGACTCTATAGAGAGGTTTGGACGACTGGAGTAGTGTTGGCGAAGTAAGAAGTGGAGACCGAAGCTTCTCAGCTTTCTTTAATTTGCTTCGAGCCAAAAAGGAACAGTTGACTGGTTCAGTGATGGCCAAAACTAGAGAACAAAATAGAGCAGTGGAGGCTGGAAGATGATGATGATGGTGGTAGAAACGCAACTGATAGAGGAGGAGTCAGTGATGGGGAAAAGAAGGTGATGACGATGAATAGTGTTGAGGGAGTGCGGCAGTGAAAGAAAGAAGAAAGACAGGAAGAAGAAGGAAAAAAATGGTGGGAAGGAAATAAAAAAAAAAAAGAGGAAGAAAATATATTTATATATATGTATAAAGGATTATATATATATAAATAATATATAAATAGAAGTATTGAAGATATAATAGAGGTAAAGAGAAAATTGGGAAAAACTGAGGGAAAGAGCTCTGGAGAAATAAACCGAATTGAGTGGACCACCGACTCGCAAAGTTGAGGCACTGACGATTACTGATAGACACCAAGGTAAGGAAAACTTTCGTGTGCTGCTAAAGATAGATTCGTGTATTTTTCTATGGAATTGTAGATATAAGATTCTAAGCCGAATTTTATAGTTACCAAAATTCTAGAAAATCCTAGGCCGATTTTACAGTTTTTAGAATTAGGGGAAACTTTAACCTAAGTGAATCGGCCCATTCATTGATATAAATTTATTCAGTTTATTTAGATAAATATCACTGGATTTTTTAAATATTGTTTTAAATTGAAAATCTCGAACTTAATTTCTATAGACTGTCTAAAGGGATTTTTAACCCAAAAAATGTGGAATAACCTCTTTCTGAATGTTATATTTTTTTTCAAACTAAAATTACAGTTGATTTTAATAAAAAATGATTTGCTTATAGGTGATACTGAGGATATATGCTTGAGCGTGTGCTGACTGTGTGTCGCAGGGTCCAACTCGCTCAGATTTTGAGAGAAAGGCGATGGTTAAATCAAGCTACACTACTGTCTGTTTCTATTTCCATGGTCCACGGAGTATGATGTACAGTACGACACGTACGTAAGTACGATTTATAGTGTATTCTAGTCTTTGGACATTCTATTCTATGAGCCGTTAGGGTAGCTCACCACTCTCACGGCGATTGACATCCCGGCACACCTGATCAGTGAGGCTTGGAGTCACCGACATTGACCAATTGTCATTCTGAACTTTGATATAGAATGTTTGCTCTGTCTCATCTGTTTGATATTTTGGATTTGAGCATAAGAACTGTAATATTTAGTGGAAATCATTTATTCTACTATTTGAAGTTTTCAGAATCCTGCATTTACTGTAGTGAACTGTTTATACTATCTGTATTGATACTGTTTTCGAATTCTGATTTTGGTATTATTGATTTATGTCTCTGATTTTACTGGTATTACTGGATTGCCAAATTATCTGAATATTTTCATGAGAATTCCTGTTTTAGCATATAAATGTATATAGGTAGTGTATTTATCTACCTGCCACGTGTTTTTCTTACTGAGCATATTGAGCTGACCTCTTACTTTCCTCGATAGAGCCTCATCAGTAGCTGAGCCCACTTTTGTAAGTTGAATTATTTTGCACAGCCATACGTCAGCAAGCATTCTACTATGTTAAAGGTATACCCAGTATCGACATCTATTTTGCATCTAAATTTTGTAAGTACAGTAATGTATATGAAAATCTGTCTGGGGAATGTGAATATTGAATATTTTGTAAAAGAACGATTACGTTGATTTCATTGGAAGGTACTACCATTAGTTTGGTTTAAAATTGTCACCAAGAAATAGAATTCAATAGACGGATTTATTGTTCTGATCTATTATCGACTTGTAGCCCAACCATATTATACCGTAATTTGGGACATTGCAACAATTTCTACCAAACAGTACACCTAAATGCAGTAAAGTTAAGATCAAAATGTCATTAATATGCCATAAAATCTAATAGAAATTAACTTCTAATATTTACTCTCTTAATATATAATCTTATGTTAACTCATACATAAGCAACTAACCCTTATATGACACAAATACTACCCTGAAAGCAGAACTGGTTGACACCTAATAACCTCAAGTGGTAAGGAAATGACAACACCACAATACTAGCTACACACCAACATGATGCCACCATTACTAGCTAAACAATTAGTAATATATGCAATACTATAACTAATGCAAAGTAGACTGGAAATGACTCAAACTAAAACACAAGAGAGCTGATATAACTACTATTACTTGAAGAACTGAAACAGAAGAAAATATTTACAAACACGTAATATTCATCCTGCAAAACGTTAACTTCAACTATTTTTTTCCTTTTGTAATAAAACTTTAAAAACAAAAATGTAACATTAAAAGTAAACTTATAAAATAGTAGATAAAAATTTATAAATAGCAAAAATAGAGTTGTAAAATAGAAAAATAAAATCAAGCGAAGTAAATGTGGACCAAGCTCAAGAACACGAGCTGTTAAGGTAGTTTTACAACCTCTCAAGCTACCATCCACACAAAACTCAATCACAATCAAAAAGAGAAGAATAAAATATGGAAAAGAAGATTAAAGTGTTAAAAGTAAGAAAGAACATCAAAGCTTGAAGAAGAAAATAAAAGCTTGCATTAAAATAACTAAAGATAATGAATAAAGTTGCCATGACATGAAAAAATGCAAGGAACTTTAAAGAGAAATGGTGGCTACTGTCACGACTCAAATTACCTAAAATCACTACAATTTTTTTTTTTTTGCTTTTCGATTATTATTTAATTCTTACCTTTCTCTCATCGAGACCATCTTTGTAAGACCCGAAAATTTTATCGTAATTTCTTATAAAGAATTGAAAATGGTCCCAAATTAAATGAAACGAGATTCGAACAGGAAATAACGATTTAAAATGCGAAATGAATGAGTATTCGTGAAGGGAAGTCGGGTTAAATTAATCTCGAACACGTGCAAGGGCAAAACGGTTAAAAGACCGAAATTCAGAATAAATTCGATAAGAGAATTTAATTAAAAATAATGGATTTGAGAATCTTGATCAATAACGAAGAAATAATTAAATTTTGAGTCCAATTGATCAAGATTCGAAATTTTTAAAAATACCAAAAAGTCATCCGGGATAATATCTCGAAAATACGAAGAAATTATACCCGAAAAAGGGTTAAAAATATAATAAATAAATTAAATAAAATTAAATAAATTAATTTGAATAAAATAATAATTTTGGTAGATATTTTTGGTAAAATAATAATATAATATTGAATAAAATAATAATAATAAAATTAAATAATAAATAAAATTAAAAAAAAATGAAACTAAAAAAAAAAAGGGGAAATCGCGAAATCGCGATTGGAAAGGAAGCAGACAACCGAGGCTGCCTCCACCGACGGACGGGGGTCACCGGCGACTAGGATCCATCGAGGGAGCCCAACTAAGACGCGATCGACCCCGTGCGAGCCACCACCGGCACCAACAGCGCCGGAATCCAGCGAAATTGAGGGAGAGAAATCGACGAGGAGAGAAGAGAAATTTTCGGCGAACGACGCCGATTCGGCCCCAACCACCGGCCACCGAAGAACCCCCAGTAATGCCAAACCGAATGGGGGTGGAAACAGCCGGGGAAACGACGACCAGCGCCTACAACGGCGAGAACGAGGAAGCCACTGACGTCGGAAAGGAGAAGAGGCTGGATCGGCCACTTTTCGTTGACCTCGTGTGAAACCGAGACCAGATCTGAGCTACAGAAGACCTTGCGGAGCTGCTGGCGACCGAAGCCGATGGAGAACCGATCGGTAAGGTACCGAACCGATCGAACCGGAGCGAACTGGAGTGAACCGGACCGGTCTGAACCAGGTTGAACCGGACTAAACTGGTTCAGCCAAGAAAGAAGGGAAAAAGGGAGAAAAAGAGAAAAAGGAAAAAGGGAAAGAATTTTTGGGGATACACCAGACTTCGGGTAAGTCGGTAAGAGGTCAAAAGTGACCAATTTGACTTTTGAGAAAATTATTTAAATTATATTTAATCGAAAAGTAACCTGGGATTAAATATATAATTGTGCAGTTGTACGACAAAGCCCGAACGAGAGCCAATTGAGCTCCGATTTTTGTATCCCGCATCATATTAGGTAAGTACATTTTAATTTCGACAATTAGAGTCCTTCAATACAGAGTTTCGATTATTTTACGGAATTTATGGATTAATTCTGTATAAAAGGAATATTAATCAAAATTGCAACGTAATTACCGTAAATGGTATACGGGCTATCCAATGAGTTTGGAATGAAGCCCAATAATTATTGGTAAGCTGAATGAGCCCAGTAAACCCGAAGAAGGGATTTAAATAGTATAAACGGGCTAAAAACGGGCTCGAAGCCCTTTAAAGTGCAATTGGGCCCAATCAAGTAAAACGTTGTTAGATTCGATCAGTAAATGCGATATGCTGATAAAGATAATTGAATTGACCCCAATTATATGGTTATATGCAGTTCCGTAGACTTGGTTAACGCGCAGTTGGATTGAGAGATCGAGTATTATCGAGACGAGATAAGGTTACGCGTAAATCGAGGTAAGAGAATTTTATAGGTGCATAGAGATACCTATACGTAATTTTGAGTGGAATTACAGGGTCTAGAATTACTTAAAGTATTTAGAAAATGAAATGATAATTTTACAAAAATCGAGGCTTAGGTGAATAAAGAAAAAAGATGATTTTGCCCCTGAGAGTAAAATTTACAAAAAGGGTAGTAAGGCAGATAAACTGCATGATTTCATGTTTTTATTGCTTTATATGAATATATTGCTTTGATTTAAGCAAATATGCACATAGGTTGGCTGTTGATTTCGTGATTTATACGAAAGGGTACCAGTTTCGACCGGTTACTATTTTAAAAGATGTTTTATAAAGATTGAGCCACCTATCGTATTTACATGAATAAAAAGAGTGCTAGAGTCTTTCTCGCACTCAAGTTTACTGATTTATTTCTCATGAAAAGTCGTACTGGAGCATTGTTCGTACGAGAAATTTGTGTGTGCACAAAACCGTGCTGGAGCTTCGTTCGCACGAGATTTTAGATATCATGATATGCATAGCGTGGTGCTGGAGCTTCGCTCGCACTAGACGTGAGTTGACATGCATATAGTCGTGCGGAAGCCTCCTGTAGACTGTGTGTCACAGAGAGTTGAGATGCTCAAACGTATACTTTGAGACATGGGTTGGTTATCGACATAGTATTGGGGTGGGTAAGACCTATGGCAGGCACCCCCAGACTATAATATGGGTCTACGGAGTACGATGTACCGTGTATGTCACATGGAGTACGCTGTACCGTGCAGTCATGATGACTCTATGATGTTACTTGCTATTCTGGCGGGTAGGAATTCACCCCACCTCCCGTTGCAGTTGTGATACCTCGCACACCGGGATCCGTGTAGCCTGGGATCACAGGGACAAAGTATGGCCATAGTCCTCGATTTTCATACAGTAACCTACATGCCTCACATGATATCATACGGTCTGGATAGACCAGGACAAACCCGATGGATGGGTAATTTCCCGATTTATGTTTTTTAAATGAGATGTAATTTAATGAATCAAGGTATTCCCGAGAGATGGGTTTAGCCTTGCTGTGATTGTTTTATGAGAAAACAAATAAGTTTTAACGTGAAGAGTTTGTAATGAAACAAATAAGTTTTAAATGTGACGAGCATGAGATGACATACATGAGAATTTTTCCATGTTTGTTTTATATATGGATTTCATGATTTCTCTTATATGATATATACATACATGTTGCATCGTTTTAGTCTTACCTCATGCTCCAAATACAAAGGATTTTATATCACGACATTATCAGCACGTAGATAGTATAGTTATCTACCTGCTTACATTATTGCCTTACTGAGCTGTTTATGCTCACCCTTTCATTTTCCACCCCACAGGGTACATTCAGCAGAAGAGAACGACAGTAGTCATATCCGCTACTTCTTATCAAGACTAGGTATACACATTTGTATAATTTTGGTATCTGAACATATAGCGGCACAGTACTGTATATGGATGAAATATTGGGGATGTATTTATTTAAAATAAATTGATATGTAAATGGAATATGAAAATGGAATGGTAAATAGGTGAGAGGTGACTAACACCGAATCATAGCCCAACTGTTTAGTAGTGTAACTATTCACGACGGGTAAGAAAATTAAAAAGCGAAAAATTTACTCTGATTTTTAGGTAATTTGGGTTGTGACAATCTTACCAAAGAGTTGGGCTATGATTCGGTGTTAGTCACCTCTCACCTATTTACCATTTCATTTCCAAAATCACATTCACATATCATAGTTTACTATCTTTTGACTTTAACTAAATACATACACAATGGTATTTACATAACCTTACATCCTCAGCATCATATCCATTTATAGTACTGTGGATTACATATTTAGATACAAAACTATACAAATGTGTATACCTGTCTCTCGATGGGAAGCAGCGGATACCAAGAATGCAAGTCCTCAACCGCTCACTAACTACAGCGAGTGCTCTAAAAAGATAGGAAAATAAAGGGGTGAGCAAACCACACACTCAGTAAGGCAATTATGCAAGTAAGTAGATAGCTCCACTATCTACATGCTCATAATGCCATGCCCTTAAAATCCATTCCTTTTCATTAAAATCTCACAAACAAAATCATGTATTTCATCAATCACTTAGTTTATAAAACTGTTCGTGCATATATAAAACATACTACTTATGCATCAATAGCATTTTATGTGACATCATTAAATCATACTTAGCATGAATTAAATCAAAATCATGCATTATTTCATGCGATATAAAACAAATTGTGAGATACAATCATTTCATGAATTTATCATTAAAGCATGAAAAACTTATCATGCTACTGCATTAAATCTTAGTATAAAATAACTTGAAGGGGCTAAGCATCTCATAAATCAATTCGTTATAAAATTCTCTGAAAAATCTAGCATGATAGTAGTAAAGCACATTTCATTAAAAATCACAAAATCGGGGCCCTGACCCCTCCCTCGGGTCTACCATGGTCTATCAAGACCACAAGTTATATCAAGTGAGACATGTACATGACTATATCGGTAACAATAAGGACTATGGCCATAACCTAGTGATCCCTGGCAACACGGTACCTAGTATGCGGGGTATCACACCTGAAACCAGAGGTGGGTCGGTCCTACCCGCTAGAACAGCATAACATCAAGATTGCGAGGGCAAGGCTTGCTGCATTGTGGCTAATGCCACTCCACTCCAACAATCCCCACGGTACAGCATACTCCATGTGACATACACGGTACAACGTACTCCGTGAACTCAAGCTCAGTCAGGGGTGCCTGCAGTGGGTCTTATCCACCCATACCATCTCTGTCTCAATATGCACGTGTGGACATATCATCTCACTATGACACAAAGTCTACAAGAGTTTCCAACACGACTATATGCATGTCATATAAATCCTTATGCGAATGAAGCTCTAGCATGGCTCCATGCATATTCATGATATCAAAAAATCTTGTGCGAGAGAAGCTCTAGCACGGTTTCATAAAAATCAGTAAAATCTGCGTACGAGTAGCACTCCAGTATGACTTTAAAAATAAGTTACAAATCCATATAATATCATGTGCGAGCAATGCTCCAGCATGAATGAATGATCAAGTAAATCAAAACTTCATACGAGCAACGCTCCAGTACGGCTTTATGCATAAATACATCAAATCTCGTGCCAGTTACACTCCAGCACGGCTTTTATGCAATATCATATCAAAACAGGATGCGATCTAAGCTCCAGCACCACTCATGCATGTCAAATCATTAAAACTAGTGCGAGCAGTCACTCTAACACCTTTTTATGCAAATTCATTCAAAACAGTCAAAATCGTCAAAACATTCAAAACAGGGTGCGAGCTAGGCTCCAACACCTCTCATGCATTTCACAATAATAAAAATCAGTGAGAGCAATCGCTCAAGCACATTTCATGCATATGATGTCACACAAGTCGGTGCGAGCAATCGCTCAATCACATTTTATGCACACTCACAAACTCAAATGTAGTGCGAGCTATGCGCCAGCACTATCTGTTTCCATATAAACTTGATAGTTGGCCCGTTTTCCAAAGAAATTCCATTTAAATAGGAACAACACTTACTTAGTGTTATTTTGTGAAATTTATACAATTACTAGCCAATCTACTAATTTGCTTTGCTTAAAAACCAAGAAAATTCCTTAATTAGAAAATTCCTTAAATCATGCATTTCATGCATGTCATGCTTTCACCATCCTTAAGTGAACTTCCCTCAATAGGGGTAAAAATAGACTTTTACCTATTCCGAGTCCTTAAAATATTTAATTTGTTTCTAGGACTTATATACATATCCAGTGTATACATAGATATTCAGTGTATACAAAAGCTATTAAAATATGCGTAGCTACCTCTAGCTACTCACACAATTCCCTTACCTCATTTTCTATATAATCTGACCTTTCCACTGATGTCTCATCATGCAATCCGATTTGCTCTCAATCAAATCTCTGAAACTGCATATAAATATACATCAGGTTAAATTCAGTACAATTAATTATATTTTCTGGGCTTAATTTAAATCATTGGGCCCGTTTACCCATATTGGGCCCGATTGCACCATAATGGGCCTTAATCGGTCTTAAGCCCATTTTTCCACCTATTATTCACATTATCGAGGCCTATTGGGCTCATTAGGCCTATCAGTATTTATTGAGTCTCGTTCTAAACTCTTAGATAACTTATTGAATCATTTACGACAATTTATCCCAATTTCCAAAAATTAATTCATTTAATGCGAAAATTAAATCCGTAATTTATGCTATAAATTTCAATCACATTTAACGATGTAAAATTGTCACAAATAAGGGTTACTTACCCAAGATTCCATGATAGTATGCAAATCGAAGCTGCCTCGAGCTCTCGTTCTACCTTAATTATCGAGCTACACAATTTAATATTTTTTCGGGTAAATTTTCAGTCGGATATTAATCAAATTAAATATTTCAAAATTTAAATCGGTCAATTCGACCGCTTACCGACTTACCCGTAGCTCAATTGCATCACTAGGAGTTTTCTCCAATTTTTCCTCTTTTTTTCTTTTTCCCTGTTTTCTTCTTTTTCCTTTTCTTTTTTGTTGAACCGGTCTGGTCCGGTTCAGCACAAAAGCTTCCATAATGAATCGTCGATCAGTTCAGCTCTTTTTGGTCGTGTCGATGTCGTTCGGCCGGTTCCCGACGTTTTATTATCGTCGTTCGACTCGTCTCGGCCAAGGGACCTCTCGGCTGGCCTCAATCAGAGCCAACTCTCGTTGGTGGCCGCCGAATGCTCTCTTTTCCTCTGCGGCTTCCTCCCTTCAATCCGTCGGATTTCGGCGTCGATGGAGCGCGTCCTTGCCGCTGGTGGTTCATGCCGATGTCCTCTCCCTTTTTCGGTGGTCGTGGTGTCTCGTCCGGCACCAGTGGTGGCTCGTCGGTGCTCTTCTCTTCCTCGGGTTTGGCTTCTCTAGCTTCGCTTCTGTGTTTCTTTCAATTCGCATTTTCACGAATTTCAGTTTATTTATTTATTTATTTATTATTTATTTTAATATTATTTTATTCAATTAAAAATTATTAAAAATCCAAAATATCCTAAAAATTATTATTTTATTCATTTATTCAATAAATGAATTTATCGGTCTTAGTTCGTCTTTTCGATATATTTTTTGATTATTTTCGAGATAGTTTATCGAGGTGAAAATTCCAGTTTAGTCCAATAAATTCATATCTTGATCAATTTAATCCGAAAGTTAATTATTTTTTCGTTATTGATCAAGATTTCTCAATCCTATATTTGTAATTAAATTTTCTTGTCAAATTAATACCGAATTTTGGTCTTTTGATCGTTTTACCCTTGCACGTGTTCGGAAATTCCATTTCAATCCTTCATTTGATCTTTTCTCATTTCGTGTTTTAATTAAAATCGGGTCTTACAATCTCCCCCACTTAAGAAATTCGGTCCTCCAAATTAGAACCAAGTCAAACGGGTCCATAAACAATTTCGAGTATGTCTATCGCATCATACTCTTTAATTCTCATGTAACTTTTTCCTGAAGTGTAATACTACCAACATACCTAACTAGGGAGATCATATTAAACCTCAAGACTTTCTCCTTCTGTCTAATACCCGAATCGATTTTTTTCTCTTATGTTATACTTTCATTGAGCTAAGCTGTTGGAGCTCATATTCGATCACATATGCTGGGTCCGGATAGTATTTCTGAAGCATCATAAGATAGGAGACATTGTGGATGCCTGCTAATTCAAGTGTTTATGCCAACCTACAAGCCTTATCTCCCACTTGTCCAATCTCTCAAAGGATTCGATCTAACGAAACTCAATTTGCCTTCTTTTCGAATCTTGTTATGTCCTTATGTTATGTCCTAAGGGCATGTAACTTCCAACAATGCTAATTCACCCTCGGTGAATTCCAATGGTTTTCTGTCTCTTGTCAGCATAGCCTTTCTGTCTGCTCTGAGGTGTTCTTAATCTCTCACAAATCAACTGAACATCCTCATAAATTTATCTTACCAACTCGAAAACAACTCTCTATCTGTCACCCACTTCTTCTTATCCAAGTCGAGAAACAATTCCTACGGCCATACAATGCCTCATATAAAGCTATCCCGATACTCAAGTGATAACTGTCATTATTAGCGAATGCGATTAGTAACAACTGATCATCCCAGGAGCTTATAAAATCAATGGCACACACTCTCATCATATCCTCCAGAACCTGTATAGTCCTCTCTGACTGACCATCTGTCTAAGGATGAAAAGTTGTGCTAACACTCAGTCGGGTTCCCATAGCTTCCTAAAAAACATTTTCAGAAGTGGGAAGTGAAGCGGGAATCCTTATCTGATACCATGCTCACTGGAACACTACATAATGTTCCACAATCTTCCATACACATAGTTTCGCCTACGTACTTAGAGTATCTGGGGATTTCCATAGCCAGAGGATGGGTAAACTAAATCAATCTATCGACTATCACCCAGATAGCCTCATGATTTATCCGGGTCCTCTGTAACCCATCACGAAATTCTTGGTAACTTGTTCCCATTTTCGTGTCAATATAGGTAGAGGCTGCAATAACCCTGCAACTTCTTTTGCTCTACCTTAATCTGCTGACATACGAGACACTTCTCCATAATCTCTACAATGTCTCTTTTCATATCTGACCACCAATACCCTTTTCAGAGGTTTTGATATATTTATTACTTCCCGGATGCACTATATATTCTGAAGAGTGAGCTTCTAACAATAACATTATCTCAGCAACTATGGTCCTGGGGAGCACTTATACTATCTCTGAACCTCTGTAAGTCATCATCACTCCCTGTGAACTCTGTCACTATACCCTTCTGAATTTGACCCACACTATCGACACCATGCCGATCATCACGCTAAGCCTGGCAAATTCGATCACTCAAATTTGGTTCTAACCTCAGGCTAGCTGTCACAAAATCACCGTCATCATCAGAAGGGATCACATAACTACTGAGGTTCATAACTAATCTAGCAACTCAGGCTCCCTGACCATCATATGTGATACCATCCTGTGGCTTTTTCTGCTCAAGGCATCAGCCATTACATTAGCTTTTCTTGGGTGGTACAATGTTCACAATCCTAATCCTTAGAAGCTCTAACCCTCTAAGTTAGCATATCTGACTCTTTCTGTTAAAACAGATACTCGGGGCTTTTACGATCAATGCATACCCGAAATTTCATACCATTTAAGTGGTGGCGCCATACTTTTAGTTTAAACGCTAGGCTACCAACTCTAAATCATGGGTCGGATAGTTTCTCTCATGATCCTTGAACTATCTGGATCCAAAAACGACTATCTTCCCATTTTATATCAATACACAGCCCACTCATTATTTTGAGGTATCCATATACATTAAGAAACCTCTTGAGCTATTGGGTATGATGAGAATAATTACGGTGGTCAGTTTATTCATCAATATGCCAAAACTCACCGAAGCTACTTTCATACTTATCATCCTACTGGCATACAATCTTTTTTGAACAAGATGTGTCAACTGAGCAGCCCATTTCTAGAAACTCACAACACCTCGTCTATAAGACAGTTTCCAATTGCTACTCATGCTTTTCCATGAACTTCAAATACATCAAAATATCATCGATAAAGATGACAACCAATCGGTCTAGGTAAGGTTTAAATACCTCATCGTAGTTGAGTTCCACTAAATATTTCAATCACCTATATCCTTGACCTATGTACTCATAAACGTAAAACGTCACTTTGAAATCGTTTCCGTTCAAGATACTAACCCGTGTCATTTTCTTTTTCTTATATTAACGGCTTTTATAAAATTTTAATTTTTAAACCTTCATGATTAATCGAATTCTATATTTCTTTATCGTACCAGCAAAGGTACCCAAATTTTAAATGTATATATTACGACTGTCGATTTCCATTTATAGGTTATGTGTGTGCTTCTAGACGCTGTCAAGTCTTCAGGTGGGGAGGTATTTTGAAATACCTTTATAATCCCTCAAACTTGACCACATGGACTGGGTGTGGAAATATCCTCCCCTTATCCTTGGTCGCAATTCATATTCACTACATATCGCATAATCCAAATTACTTTACATATCAAAGATATCCGTACCTTGCATATGCCTCTTATTCCAATATATCTCGTATTCAAGATCTATCACATCTCAAAGCTTATCTCCTTTCATTTATCACTTATAACAAACTCTTTCATTACTTGTTAAAACTTATAATAAACTTTTCAAGGGTGAAAACATCACTATCTTAGGATAGGAATCTAAACATCGTAGTTTGCAACCGAATCAATATATTCTCGAATATTATTTCAAATTATTCATATTCCATTGCATAAAATCGGCTGACATATCCTTTTTCCCCTTTTTTCAACTTATAATCCCTATGCTCATATTCAACTAGTGATAATCATCTAACCATCATCATCTTGCCTAAGGGTACAGGCTTCACATCTTTCACTAGCTTATAAGCAACTGAAGGTGGTATGAATAAATGCGTGGCACCAGGATCAATTAAAATAATTATTTCATTATTCACAACCAGTGTGGTACCTTCCACCACATTAAATGAAACATTAGTAGTGTCTTGGTCCAAGGCATACACTCGCCCTTATCCAACATCTTATTTTCGTGGTATCTACTACACATCCAACTCCGTTCCGTAGCAGGTCGGGGTCCTCCAATCACAATACCCCTTAAAAGTGCTAAAATTGGATACACTAGGGCTTTTACCAATCATCTTACCCCGTGACTCACCAACTCTAATCTTTTACTAACTACCTTTTTCCCATTCTGACATCTCTATCATTCTTTATTCTCTTATTGTCTCAATTTTGGCCCTTGCTACCTTTCCCAATCTCAGAGGCGTGCAACTCATGATCTTATTCACACAACTGCGGTGTGCGCACTGCCTCGGCATAGGTAGTGATATCTGATGGCCAATCGGACTCTAATTGACAATCTGAGCCCTTCTTAAACTTTTAGACATCCCGACTTTCACTGTTCATAGTGTCAGGATCATATCTGGGCAGGTATATAAACTGAGATTCATACTCATCAATCAACCAGTTCTTCTGGGTCAGAGTAAAGAATTTCATCTGTAATTTCCTTTAAGCAGTGTCCGAGATATTCTATCACTAGAATACATCTAGAATTATGTTCTCATGTCCAATCTGGATGTCTAACTCTTAATATGGGTTGAGCAGACTTCCACCAATGCTCCAACTCGCCCTCAAATCTCATACATACTCTGAGCAATTAGCTCTCAAAATATTCTCCACACTCCGCTCCAACCTCGCGAAGCATGTCTCAATACTGTCTGGTCTCTTTGTCGGACTATGTCTCATCTCTCTGTCGGACTCAGTGGGGCATGCTCAACATCAGCCTCCACTTCAATATCATCTTGAGTCTCATGTCGCGACTCAGTACGACTCTCGGGCCAACCTCTACGGCCTCGAGTTCGTGTACTCTCGCCCCTCTACCATAGTAGCTATCAGTTAATGAGTCTATTTTTGCATTCAAAACCAAATTCTTAGCTGCAATTCCATCTCCATATACACAATTGTATCTAAACAACGTACAGTACATGGGGATGTAAACTTCATAAACCACTAACACCGACTCATATCAGGCCAACTTAGCTCTGATACCATTAACTGTCACGACCCAAATTACATAAAATCACTATAATTTTTTTCGCTTTTCGATTATTATTTAATTCTTACCTTTCTCTAATCGTGACCATCTTACCAAACAGTTGGGCTATGATTCGGTGTTAGTCACCTCTCACCTATTTACCATTCCATTTCCATAATCACATTCACATATCAGAGTTTACTATCTCTTGACTTTAACTAAATACATACACAATGGTATTTACATAACCTTACATCCCCGACATCATATCCATTTACAGTACTATGCACTACATATTTAGATACAAAACTATACAAATGTGTATACCTGTCTCTCGATAGGAAGCAGCGGGTACCAAGAATGCAAGTCCTCAACCTCTCACTAACTATTACGAGTGCTCTGAAAAGATGAGAAAATAAGGGGGTGAGCAAACCACACACTCAGTAAGGTAATTATACAAGTAAATAGATAGCTCCACTATCTACATGCTCATAATGTCATGCCCTTAAAATCCATTTCTTTTCATTAAAATCTCACACACAAAATCATGTATTTCATCAATCACTTAGTTTATAAAACTGTTTGTCCATATATAAATCATACTACTTATGCATCAATAGCATTTTATGTCACATCATTAAATCATACTTAGCATGAATTAAACCAAAATTATGCACTATTTCATGCGATATAAAACAAATCATAAGATAGAATCATTTCATGAATTTATCATTAAAGCATGGAAAACTCATCATGCTACTGCATTTAAATCACTGCATTAAATCTCAGTATAAAATAACCCGAAGGGGTTAAGCATCTTATAAATCAATTCGTTATAAAATTCTCTGAAAAATCTAGCATGATAGTAGTAAAGCACATGTCAGTAAAAATCACAAAATTGGGGGTCTGACCCTTCCCTCGGGTCTACCCTGGTCTATTGAGACCACAAGTTATATCATGTGAGACATGTAGATGACTATATCGGTAACAACGAGGACTATGGCCATAACTTAGTGATCCCTGGCAACACGGTACCTAGTGTGCGGGGTATCACACCTGAAATGAGAGGTGGGTCGGTACTACCCACCAGAACAACATAACATCAGGATTGCGAGGGTAAGGCTTGCTGCCTCGTGGCTAATGCCACTCTACTCCAACAATTCCCACGGTACAGTGTACTCTACGTGACATACACGGTACAATGTACTCTGTGAACCCAAGCTCAGTCAGGGGTGCCTACAATAGGTTTTATCCACCCATACCACCTCTGTCTCAGTATGCACATGTGGATATATCATCTCACTGTGACACACAGTCTACAGAAGGTTCCAACACGGCTATATGCATGTGATATAAATCCATGTGCGAGAGAAGCTCTAGCAGGGCTCCAGCATATTCATGATATCAGAAAATCTCTTGCGAACGAAGCTCTAGCACGGTTTCATAAAAATCTGCAAAATCTGCGTACGAGTAGCACTCCAGTAAGACTTTAAAAATAAGTTATAAATCCATATAAAATCATGTGCGAGCAATGCTCCAGTACGAATGAATGCTCAAGTAAATCAAAACTTTGTGCGAACAACGCTCCAGTACGACTTTTTGCATAAATACATCAAATCTCGTGCGAGTTACACTCCAGCACAGCTTTTATGCAATATCATATCATAATAGGATGTGATCTAAGCTCCAGCACCTCTCATGCATGTCAAATCATTAAAACTAGTGCAAGCAATCGCTCCAGCACCTTTTTATGCATATTCATTCAAAACAGGGTGCGAGCTAGGCTCCAGCACCTCTCATGCATTTCACAATAATAAAAATCAGTGTGAGCAATCGCTCTAGCACATTTCATGCATATGATGTCACACAAGTCGGTGCGAGCAACCGGTCAAGCACATTTTATGCACACTCACAAACTCAGATGCAGTACGAGCTATGCGCTAGCACTATCTGTTTCCATATAAACTTGATAGTTAGCTCGTTTTCCAAAGAAATTTCATTTAAATATGAATAACACTTACGTAGTGTTATTTTGTGAAATTTATATAATTACTGGCCAATCTACCAATTTTCTTTGCTTAAAAACCAAGAAAATTCCTTAATTCAGAAAATTCCTTAAATCATGCATTTCATGCATGTCATGCTTTCACCATCCTTAAGTGAACTTCCCTCAATAGGGGTAAAAATAGACTTTTACCTATTCCGAGTCCTTAAAATCTTTAATTTGTTTTTAGGACTTATATACATATTCAGTGTATACATAGATATTCAGTGTATACAAAAGCTATTAAAATACGCGTAGCTACCTCTAGCTACTCACACAATTCCCTTACCTCATTTTCTATACAGTCTGACCTTTCTACTGATGTCTCGTCATGCAGTCCGATTTGCTCTCAATCAAATCTCTGAAACTGCATATTAATATACATCAGGTCAAATTCAATACAATTAATTGTATTTCATATTTTTTGGGCTTAATTTAAATCATTGGGCCCGTTTACCCATATTGGGCCCGATTGCACCATAATGGGCCTAAATCGGCCTTAAGCCCGTTTTTCCCCTTATTATTCACATTATCGAGGCCTATTGGGCTCATTGGGCCCATCAGTATTTATTGAGCCTCGTTCTAAACTCTCATATACCTTAATGAATCATTTACGACAATTTATCCCAATTTTCAGAATTTAATTCATTTAATGCAGAAATTAAATCCGTAATTTATGCGATAAATTTTAATCACGCATAATGATGCAAAATTATCATAAATAAGGGTTACTTACCAGAGATTTCATGATAGTACGCAAATCGAAGCTATCTCGAGCTCTCGTTCTACGTCAATTGTCGAGCTGCACAATTTAATATTTTTTCGAGTAAATTTCCAGTCGAATATTAATCAAATTAAATATTCTAATATTTAAATCGGTCAATTCAATCGCTTACCTACTTACCCGTAGCTCAATTGCATCACTGGGATTTTCCCCAATATTTATTTTTCCCTTTTTTCTTCTTTTTCCTTTTCTTTTTGGCTGAACCGGTCTGGTCCAGTTTAGCACAGAAGCTTCCTCACTGAACCGCGGACTGGTTCAACTCTTTTTGGTCGTGCCGGCATCGTTCGATTGGTTCCCGGCATTCTACTGCCACCGTTCGATGCGTCTCAGCCAAGGTACCTCTCGGTTGGCCTCGATCGGAGCCAACTCTCGTCGGTGGCCGTCGAATGCTCTCTTTTCCTCCGCGGCTTCCTCCCTTCGATCCATCGGATTCTGATGTCAGTGGAGCACGTCCTTGCCGCTGGTGGTTCGCCCCGATGTCCTCTCCCTTTTTCGATGGTCGTGGTATCTCCTCCAGCGCCGGTGGTGGCTCGTCGGTGCTCTCCTCTTCCTCGGGTTTGGCTTCTCTAGCTTCGCTTCTCTGTTTCTTTCAATTCGCATTTTTGTGAATTTCTGTTTATTTATTTATTTATTTATAATTTATTTTAATATTATTTTATTCAATTAAAATATTATTAAAAATCCAAAATATCCTAAAAAAATTATTATTTTATTCATTTATTCAATAAATGAATTTATCGGTCTTACTTCGTCTTTTTGGTATATTTTTCGATTATTTTTGGGATAATTTCTCGAGGTGAAAATTCTGGTTTATTCTAATAAATTCATATCTTGATCAATTTAATCCAAAATTTAATTATTTCTTCGTTATTGATCAAGATTTCTTAATCTCATATTTTTAATTAAAGTTTCTTGTCAAATAAATATCAAATTTTGGTCTTTTGACCGTTTTACCCTTGCACGTGTTCGGGAATTCCATTTCAATCCTTCATTTGATCTTTTCTGATTTCGTGTTTTTAAAAAAAATCGAGTCTTACAGCTGCTTTCACTAAAACATAACGAAAATAAACCTTAGAATAAAGTGGTAGTCGACCCCTAGCAAATTACTTATATTTTTGTTTATATAGTCATTTAATACCATGTTATAAAAGGTATTTCCTATCTTACATAAGTTGGCAATGATTGGCCTCTTGTCTTCATGTGATTGGCTCTCCAAATGAGATATTTCCATGTCATCAAAGTCTCCAAGTAGCTATGGACACCTATCCCTCTTCTAGCATCTTTCTTTTATCTTTTAGTCCACCTAAGCATGCAAGGTGGCAATGGCATGTATCATCCACATGTTGTCCAAGATGTCTCTTGTTCTTATCCTGTAAGAATGAATAAGATGTGAACATGTAGCTTGCTAGTTGTCAAGGAGAGAAAGAGAGATGATGACACATGCTACAGGATGAAAATCCATCTCTCTTTCTCTTGTAGTGGCCTAGTCTCTTTTCTAGCCTATTTCAGTCTATTTTTTAACGAAATGACTAAAAATCATCTAGAATTTATTTATCTACAAAACATGAGAAATATAATTAATATATGGGGATAATTAACAAAATAATAAGCGGATTAACAAAATAATGAAGGAAATAAGCACAAAATAACTCTATTTTCATATAGTTATCACCTTGCCATTAATGTCACTTTTTATTTCCTATAAGGATAACAACTTGGTGGGAATCTTTTATGGCTTATAAATAACATCTTTATACTATTTTTTAGCCATTGTGAAAGTGTTTGTTCCCCACATATTGGACATGCATAATAACTTTTGATAGCATAACTATAGAAGTCACCATACGCATAGAAATTGTTGATTGTCCAATGCAACAGAGTTTTTATTGTATTTGTCTCTCGATAACATGCATCATAGATTTGAACACTATCATCCCATAATAGTTTCTGATTGTCCACGAGTAGTACTGTCATGACCCGAATTACCTAAAAATCAGAGTAAATTTTTCACTTTTTTTCATTTATTATTTAATTTTTACCTTTCTCTCGTCGTGACCATCCTACAAACAGTTGGGCTATGATTCGGTGTTAGTCACCTCACACTATTACCAATTTCATTTCCATAATCAAGTTTATGCATCAGAGTTTACTATCCTTTGACTTTAATTAAATACATACCCATTGGTATTTATAACTCTACATCCCCGACATCAATGTCCGTTTACAATACTGTGCATTACATATTTAGATACAAAATCATACCAATGTGTATACTTGTCTCTCGATGGGAAGCAGCGGATACCAAGCATGCAAGTCCCCAGCCGCTCAATAACTATTACAAGTGCTCTAAAAAGATGGAAAAATAAGGAGGTGAGCAAACCACACGCTCAGTAAGGCAATTATGCAAGTAAGTAGATAGCTCCACTATCTACATGCTCATAATGCCATGCCCTTAAATCCATTTCTTTTCATTAAAATCATCAAGCACAAAGTCATGCATATTCAATGCCATAGTTCATCCAAAACTATTTGAGCATATACAAATCATGTAATTCATGCATTCAAAGCATTTTATGTGACATCCTTAAATCATCATTAGCATGAAGTAAAACAATATCATGCATCCTTTTTGTGTCATTTAAGATAAATCATGAATTTGAATAAAAGCATGGAAAACATCATCATGCTGCTGCATTTAAATCATTTCATTAAAACTGCAGTAAAACTAACCCTTCCGGGTCAATCAACTCATAAAACAATTCATTGTAAAACTTTAGTTATAAAACCACCCTTCTTTCAGGGTCACATATCATAAAATCATGAAATCATAAAATCGTAAAAATCGGGGGCCTGACCCCTCCTTCGAGTCTACCCTGGTCTAACAGACCACAAGTTATATCATGTGAGACAATCATGTAATTATCAGTAACATCGAGGACTATGGCCATATCCTAGTGATCCTTGGCAACACGGTACCTAGTGTGCGGGGTATCACACCTGAAACGGGAGGTGGGTCGTCCTACCCGCCAGAACAGCATAACACCAGGATTGCGAGGGCAAGGCTTGCTGGCTCGTGGCTCATGCCACTCCACTCCAACAATCCCCACGGTACAGCGTACTCCGCGTGACATACACGGTACAACGTACTCCGTGGACCCAAGCTCAATCAGGGGTGCCTGTAATAGGTCTTATCCACCCATATCGTCTGTCTCAGAATGCACGTGTGAGCATATCATCTCACTGTGACACACAGTCTACAGGAGGCTCCAACACGGCTATATACATGTAATATAAATCCCTGTGCGAGCGAAGCTCAAGCACGGCTCCATGCATATTCATGATATCAGAAAATCTCGCGCGAGCGAAGCTCTAACATGGTTTCATAAAAATCAGTAAAATCTGCGTACGAGCAGCGCTCCAGTACGACTTAAACTGATTATAATTTCAAGTAAAATCCACGTACTAGCAATGCTCTAGTACGAATATGTATAGAAATTCAGTGAAAACCTCGTACGAGAAAAACTCCAGTACGGCATTCAAATGAATTATGAAAACTACGTAAAACTTTGTGCGAGCAACGCTCCAGCACAAATGAATGCTCAAGTAAATCAAATCTCGTGCGAGTTACACTCCACCACGGCTTTATGCATAACTAAATGAAATCTCGTGCGAGATTCACTCCAGCACGGCTTTATGCAATATCAAATCAAAACAGGATGCGAGTTAAGCTCCAGCATCTCTCATGCATGTCAAATCATTTAAAGTAGTGCGAGCAATCACTCCAGCACTATTTTATGCATACCACGTCAAAACAAATCAAAACATGTCAAAACAGAGTGCGAGCTAGGCTCCTGCAGCTCTCATTTCACAATATTAAAAATCAGTACGAGCACCATGCTCTAGCACATTTCATGCATATGATGTCACATAAGTCGGTGCGAGCAACTGCTCAAGCACATTTATGCACATTCACAAACACAGATATAGTGCGAACTACGTGTCGGCACTATCTGTTTCCATATAAACTTGATAGTTGGCCGTTTTCCAAAGAAATTTCCATTTAAATATTAATAACACCTACGTAGTGTTATTTTACGTAATTATATAATTTCTGGCCAATCTATCGGTTTGCTTTGCTTAAAAACCAAGAAATTCCTTAAACCATAAATTTCCTTAAATCATGCATTTCATGCATGTCATGCTTTCACCATCCTTAGGTGAACTTCCCTCAATAGGGGTAAAATAGATATTTCACCTATTTCGATCCTTAAAAATCATTTAAACCACTTTTAGGATCATTATACAATAATCGCGTATACATACATAATCAGTGTATACAAAATCTATTAAAATAAGCGTAGCTACCTCTAGCTACTCACACAATTCCCTTACTTCATTTATCTGTACAGTCTGACCTTTCCACTGATGACTCGTCACGCAGTCCGATTTGCTCCGAATCCAAATCAAATCTCCAGCACTGCGGATAAATGTTCATCAGGTCAAATACAATGCAATTAGTTGTATTTCTTAATTTTCTGGGCTTAATTTAAATCATTGGGCCCGTTTACCCATATTGGACCCGATTGCACCATAATGGGCCTTAATCGGCCTTAAGCCCGTTTACCACACTTTATCGAGGCCTATTGGGCTCATTGGGCCCATCAATATTTATTTAGCCTCGTTCTAAATTTTCGGATATCTCAATTTAATATTTACAACAATTTATCCAATTTTTTTTAGAATTTAATTCATTTATGCGGAAATTAAATCCGTAATTGATCAACACGCATAACGATGTAAATTGTCATAAATAAGGGTTACTTACCCGTGATTCCATGATAGTACACAAATCGAGGCTATCTCGAGCTCTCGGTTGATGCCAATCGTCGAGCTACACAATTAAATATATTTTCGGATAAACTTTCAGTCGATTATTTATCAAATTAAATATTCCAAAAATTAAATCGGTCAATTTGACCGCTTACCGACTTACCCGAAGCTCGATTGCATCACTGAAATTTTCCCCAATTTTTTCTCTTTTTCTTTTTCCTTTTTTTTCCTTTTTTTCCTCTCTTTTTGGCTGAACCGGTCCGGTCCGGTTCGACCAAGTTCGGACCGCCGATTCGGTCTGGTTCGGTTCGGCCGGTTCAGTCCGGTTCGATCGGTTCAGGCAACATTTGGTCGTACCGGTGCCGTCCGGCCGGTTCCCGGCATGATTCCACCGCCGTTCGGTGCGCCATGGCCTGGGCTTCCTAAATCGAGCCTCGGCTGGGGTCGAATCGCGACCATCATCGGCGAATCGAAGCTTCTCTCCCGCGGCCCTCCTCCATCGATCTGGCGTTTTTCGGCGACTTCGGGGCGGGTGGGTGTGCGGGTCGACTTCCTGGGGTGCCGATCGACCTTCGTCGGCCGTCTCCTTGCGTCGTTCACCGGTGGTTGCGTCGGAGCCGACGATCTCTTCTTTCTCGGTCTCGGCTTCCTTTCTTTCTTCCCCATTCGTCCGCCGTTTGTCGCCTTCCGTCAGACCGGTCGGGGTGCTGGTGGCTCGGCTGGCCTCGCCTCTGGTCTGGGCCTCTGCCGATCACCGGTGATCGGTTGATCGGTGAGACAGAAGGGGGTTTCCTCTGTTTCGGCTTCCTCAGAAATCGTGTTTTCGCGATTTTCTGTTTTTTTAACTTTATTTATTTTATTATTTATAATTAAATTTTATTATTATTTTATTCATTAAAATAATAATAAAATTCCAAAATATCTAGAAAAATTCTATTTTATTCATTTAATCTGTAAATAAATTTTCTCAGTCCAATTTTACCTTTTCAGTATATTTTTTGATTATTTTCGGGATTATTTTTCGATACGAAAATCTCAGTTTATGCCAATAAATTCATATCTTGATCAATTTAATCCGAAATTTAATTATTTCTTCGTCATTGATCAAGATTTCTCATTCTCATATTTTTGATTAAATTTTCTTGTCCCGATTAATACCGAATTTTGGTCTTTTGACCATTTTACCCTTACATGTGTTCGGGAATGCCATTTCAATCCTTTTCCATTTTTAAATGCACTCAAAAATTTCTATTAATTCCCTTTTGCTCTTACCGTAAAACCGGGTCTTACAATCTCCCCCACTTAAGAAATTTGGTCCTCCAAATTAGAACTAAGTAATATGAGTCCATAAATAACTCTGGTTACATCTATTGTATCATATACTGTCATCCTCAAGTGACTTTCTCCGGAGTGTAATACTATCATCATACATAACTAGGGAGATCATCTTAAACTCAACACTTTCTCCTTCCATCTAATACCCACATCGATTTTCCAATCATACTGTTATGCTTTCATTGAGCTAACTGTTGAAGCTCATATCCGATCACATATATCGGGTCCGGATAATATTTTCAAAACATCATAAGATAGGACACATAGTGGATGGCTGTTTATTCCAGTGGTAACACCAACCTACAGGTCTTATCTCCCACTTGTCCAATATCTCTATCCGAATCTCATTACGTCCTTAAGACAAGTAACTGTCAACAATAATGATTCACCATCGGTGAATTCCAATGATTTCTGTCTCTTGTCAGCTTAGCTTTTCTATCTGTTCTGAGGTGTTCTTAATCTCTTACAAAGCAATTTAACATCCTCAGATGTTTGTCTTATCAATTCGGGAACAATTCTCTATCTGTCACTCACTTTTTCTTATCCAATTCAGGGAAACAACTCCCTACGGCCATACAATGCCTGATATAAAATGTTATCCCGATACTCAAGTGACAACTGTCATCATTGGCGAATTCGATTAGTAACAACTGATCATCCCAGGAGCTCATCAAATCAATGGCACACGCTATCATCACATCCTCCAGAACCTGTACAGTCCTCTCTGACTGACTATCTGTCTGAGGGTGGAAGCTGTGCTAACACTCAATCGGGTTCCCATAGCTTCCTAAAAAACATTCCCAGAAGCGGGAAGTGAAGCGGGAATCCCTATCTGATATCATGCTCCCTGGAACGCTACATAATGTTTCACAATTTTTCCATACACATAAATCCGCCTACACACTCAGAGTATCTAGGGATTTCATAACCAGAAGGTGGGTAGACTAAATTTATCTATCGACTATCACCAGATAGCCTCGTGATTCATTCGGGTCCTCTGTAACCCATCACGATATCTATGGTAACTTGTTCCCATTTTCGTGTCAATATAGGTAGAGACTGCAATAACCATGCAACTTCTTTTACTCTACCTTAATCTGCTGACATACGAAACACTTCTCCATAATCTCTACAATATCACTTTTCATACCTGACCACCAATACCTTTTTCAAAGATTCAAATATATTTATTATTTCTCGGATGCACTGTATATCCCGAAGAGTGAGCTTCTGACAATAATACTATATCATCAACTATGGTCCTGGGGAGCACTTATACTATCTCTGAACCTCTGTAAGTCATCATCACTCACTGTGAACTCTGTCACTAGACCCTTCTGAATCTGACCCATACTATCGACACCATGTCGATCATCACGCTAAGCCTGGTAAATCCGATCACACAAATCCGATTCTAACCTCAGGCTAGCTGTCACAAAATCACTGTCATCATCAGAAGAGATTACATCACCACTGAGGTTCACAACTGCTCTAGCAGCTCTCGCTCCCTGACCATCATATGTGATACCATCCCGAGGCTCTTTCTGTTCAAGGCATCAGCCATTACATTAGCCTTTCCTGGGTGATACAATGTTCACGATCGTAATCCTTAGAAGCTCTAACCCTCATGGTTATCTCATCCGACTCTTTCTATGAAAACAGATACTCAGGGCTTTTACGATCAGTGCATACCCGAAATGTTTCACCATATAAGTGGTGGCGCCATACTTTCAGTGTAATCACTACGGCTGCCAACTCTAAATCATGGATCAGATAGTTTCTCTCATGGTCCTTGAACTAATTAGATCCATAAATGACTATCTTCCCATTTTACATCAATACACAGCCCATTCCTTATTTGGAGGTATCCATATACATTGAAACCTCTTGAGCTGTTGGTTATGGTGAGAATACTTACGGTGGTCAGTTCATTGCTTCAATATACCAAAACTCACGAAAGCCATTTTCATACTTATCATACCACTCGTACGAAATCTTTTTCCAAATGAGATGTGTCAACTGAGCAACTCATTTCAAGAAACTCATAACACCTTGTCTGTAAGACAGTTTCCTGTTGCTACTCAAGCTCTTCCCTGGACTTCGAATACATCAAAATATCATCACTAAAGATGACAACCAATCGGTCAAGGTAAGGTTTAAATACCTTTTCGTAGTAGAGTTCCACTCAATATTCAATCACCAATATGCTTGACCTTTATACGCATAAACGTATAATGTCATTTCGAAATCGCTTCTGTTCGGGATACTAACTCACGTCATATCCTTTTTCTTTATAGTAACGGCCTTTATAAAATTTTAATTTTTAAACCTTCATGATTAATCAAATTCTGTATTTTCTTTATCATACCAGTAAAGGTACCCAAATTTTAAATGTATATATAGCGATTGTCGATTTCAGTTTATAGATTATGCGTGCGCTTCCAGACGCTGTCAAATCTTCAGGCAGGGAATAATTTAAAATACCTTTATAACCCTCGTACTTGACTACATACCGCTTAATCCAAATTACTTTGCATATCAAGGATATCCTTACCTTGCATACGCCTCTTATTCCAATATATCTCCTTTAATATATCACTTATAACAAACTCTTTCATTAATTGTTAAACTTCAATACACATTTCAGTGATGTTTTCACCCTTATTTTCAACTTACAATCCCTATACCCATATTCAATTAGTGAAAATCAACTAACTATTATCATCTTTCTTAAGGGTACAGGCTTCACATCTTTCACTCACTTATAAGCAACTGAAGGTGGTATAAATAAATGCGTGGCACCAGGATTAATTAAAATAATTATTTCATTATTTACAACCAGTGTGGTATCTTCCACCACATCCTATGAAACATCAATAGTGTCCTGGTCCAAGGCATACACTCGCCCTCGTCCAACATCTTATTTTCGTGGTAACTACCACACATCTTACACTGTTCACACTGCTACACCGTTCTGTAGCATGTCGGGGTTCTTAAATCACAATACCCCTCAAAAGTATTGAAATTTGATATACTGGGTTTATCAATCAACTTACCCCGTGATTTATCAACTCTAATCCTTTTATCAAACTACATTTTCTTTCCGTTCTGACATCTCAATCATTCTCTATTCTCTTTTTGTCTCTATTTCGGCCCTTACTACCTTTTTCAATCTCATAGGCGTGCAACTCATGATCTTATTTAACACATCTGTAGTCTGCGCACTGCCTCGTCATAGGTAGTGATATCTAACGGGCTAATCGGACTCTAATTGACAATCTGAGTCCTTCCATGAACTTTCAGATATCTCGACTCTCACTATTCGTCATGTCCGAGTCACATCTGCCCAGGAATATAAACTGAGTTTCATACTCGTTAATCAACTAGTTCCTCTGGGTCAGAGTAAAAAAACATCATCAGTAAATTTCTTTAAACAATATCCGGGATATTCTGTCACCGAAAAACATCTAGAATTATTTTCTCAAGTCCATTCTAGATGTCTAATTCTTCAAATGGGTCGAGCGAACTTTCACCAATGCTCCAACTCACCCTCAAATATCATATATACCCTGAGCAATTAGCTCGCAAAATATTCTCCACACTCTGCTCCAACCTCGCGAAGCGTATCTCAATACTGTCTGATCTCTCTGTCAGACTCTGTCCGATCTCTCTATCGGACTCTGTGGGGCATGCTCAATACCAGCCTCCATGTCAATCTCATCACGAGTCTCATGTGGCGACTCAGTACTACTCTCGGGCCTACCTCTTCGGCCTCGAGCTCGTGTACTCGCCTCTCAACCATAGCGGCTATCATTTAATGAGTCTATTCTTGCATTCAAAACCAAATTCTTAGCTGCACTTCCATCTCGATATACACAATTGTATCTAAACAATGCACAGTACACGGGGATATAAAATTCCTTAACCACTAACACCGACTCATATCAGGCCAACTCAAGCTCTGATACCATTAATTGTCACGACCCGAATTACCTAAAAATCAGAGTAAATTTTTCACTTTTTTTCATTTATTATTTAATTTTTACCTTTCTCTCTTCGTGACCATCCTACAAACAGTTGGGCTATGATTCGGTGTTAGTCACCTCACACTATTACCAATTCCATTTCCATAATCAAGTTTATACATCAGAGTTTACTATCCTTTGACTTTAATTAAATACATACCCATTGGTATTTATAACTCTACATCCCCGACATCAATGTCCGTTTACAATACTGTGCATTACATATTTAGATACAAAATCATACCAATGTGTATACTTGTCTCTCGATGGGAAGCAGCGGATACCAAGCATGCAAGTCCTCAGCCGCTCAATAACTATTACAAGTGCTCTGAAAAGATGGAAAAATAAGGGGGTGAGCAAACCACACGCTCAGTAAGGCAATTATGCAAGTAAGTAGATAGCTCCACTATCTACATGCTCATAATGCCATGCCCTTAAATCCATTTCTTTTCATTAAAATCATCAAGCACAAAGTCATGCATATTCAATGCCATAGTTCATCCAAAACTATTTGAGCATATACAAATCATGTAATTCATGCATTCAAAAAATTTTATGTGACATCCTTAAATCATCATTAGCATGAAGTAAAACAATATCATGCATCCTTTTTGTGTCATTTAAGATAAATCATGAATTTGAATAAAAGCATGGAAAACATCATCATGCTGCTGCATTTAAATCATTTCATTAAAACTGCAGTAAAACTAACCCTTCCGGGTCAATCAAGTCATAAAACAATTCATTGTAAAACTTCAGTTATAAAACCACCATTCTTTCAGGGTCACATATCATAAAATCATGAAATCATAAAATCGTAAAAATCGGGGGCCTGACCCCTCCTTCGGGTCTACCCTGGTCTAACAGACCACAAGTTATATCATGTGAGACAATCATGTAATTATCAGTAACATCGAGGACTATGGCCATATCCTAGTGATCCCTGGCAACACGGTACCTAGTGTGCGGGGTATCACACCTGAAACGGGAGGTGGGTCGTCCTACCCGCCAGAACAGCATAACACTAGGATTGCGAGGGCAAGGCTTGCTGCCTCGTGGCTCATGCCACTCCACTCCAACAATCCCCACGGTACAGCGTACTCCGCGTGACATACAGGGTACAACGTACTCCGTGGACCCAAGCTCAATCAGGGGTGCCTGTAATAGGTCTTATCCAACCATATCATCTCTGTCTCAGAATGCACGTGTGAGCATATCATCTCACTGTGACACACAGTCTACAGGAGGCTCCAACACGGCTATATGCATGTAATATAAATCCCTGTGCGAGCGAAGCTCAAGCACGGCTCCATGCATATTCATGATATCAGAAAATCTCGTGCGAGCGAAGCTCTAACACGGTTTCATAAAAGTCAGTAAAATCTGCGTACGAGCAGCGCTCCAGTACGACTTAAACTGATTATAATTTCAAGTAAAATCCACGTACGAGCAATGCTCTAGTACGAATATGTATAAAAATTCAGTGAAAACCTCGTATGAGAAAAACTCCAGTACGGCATTCAAATGAATTATGAAAACTAAGTAAAACTTTGTGCGAGCAACGCTCCAGCACAAATGAATGCTCAAGTAAATCAAATCTCGTGCGAGTTACACTCCAGCACGGCTTTATGCATAATTAAATCAAATCTCGTGCGAGATTCACTCCAGCACGACTTTATGCAATATCAAATCAAAACAGGATGCGAGTTAAGCTCCAGCATCTCTCATGCATGTCAAATCATTTAAAGTAGTGCGAGCAATCGCTCCAGCACTATTTTATGCATACCACGTCAAAACAAATCAAAACATGTCAAAACATGTCAAAACAGAGTGCGAGCTAGTCTCCAGCAGCTCTCATTTCACAATATTAAAAATCAGTGCGAGCACCATGCTCTAGCACATTTCATGCATATGATGTCACATAAGTCGGTACGAGCAACTGCTCAAGCACATTTATGCACATTCACAAACACAGATATAGTGCGAACTACGTGTCGGCACTATCTGTTTCCATATAAACTTGATAGTTGGTCGTTTTCCAAAGAAATTTCCATTTAAATATTAATAACACCTACGTAGTGTTATTTTACGTAATTATATAATTTCTGGCCAATCTATCGGTTTGCTTTGCTTAAAAACCAAGAAATTCCTTAAACCATAAATTTCCTTAAATCATGCATTTCATGCATGTCATGCTTTCACCATCCTTAGGTGAACTTCCCTCAATAGGGGTAAAATAGATATTTCACCTATTTCGATCCTTAAAAATCATTTAAACCACTTTTAGGATCATTATACAATAATCGCGTATACATACATAATCAGTGTATACAAAATCTATTAAAATAAGCGTAGCTACCTCTAGCTACTCACACAATTCCCTTACTTCATTTATCTATACAGTCTGACCTTTCCACTGATGACTCGTCACGCAGTCCGATTTGCTCCGAATCCAAATCAAATCTCCAGCACTGCGGATAAATGTTCATCAGGTCAAATACAATGCAATTAATTGTATTTCTTAATTTTCTGGGCTTAATTTAAATCATTGGGCCCGTTTACCCATATTGGACCGGATTGCACCATAATGGGCCTTAATCGGCCTTAAGCCCGTTTACCACACTTTATTGAGGCCTATTGGGCTCATTGGGCCCATCAATATTTATTTAGCCTCGTTCTAAATTTTCGGATATCTCAATTTAATATTTACGACAATTTATCCAATTTTTTTTCAGAATTTAATTCATTTATGCGGAAATTAAATCCGTAATTGATCAACACGCATAACGATGTAAATTGTCGTAAATAAGGGTTACTTACCCGATCGCCGGTGATCGGTGAGGCAGAAGGAGGTTTCCTCTGTTTCGGCTTCCTCAGAAAATCGTGTTTTCGCGATTTTTTTTAACTTTATTTATTTTATTATTTATAATTAAATTTTATTATTATTTTATTCATTAAAATAATAATAAAATTCAAAAATATCTAGAAAAATTCTATTTTATTCATTTAATCTGTAAATAAATTTTCTCAGTCCAATTTTACCTTTCCGGTATATTTTTTGATTATTTTCGGGATTATTTTTCGATACGAAAATCTCGGTTTATTCCAATAAATTCATATCTTGATCAATTTAATCCGAAATTTAATTATTTCTTCGTCATTGATCAAGATTTCTCATTCTCATATTTTTGATTAAATTTTCTTGTCCCGATTAATACCGAATTTTGGTCTTTTGACCATTTTACCCTTACACGTGTTCGGGAATGCCATTTCAATCCTTTTGCATTTTTAAATGCACTCAAAAATTTCTATTAATTCCCTTTTGCTCTTACCGTAAAACCGGGTCTTACAAGTACCATGTAAACATCATGATGAAAGCGGAAGCAATAGGAAATATTTTAGTTTTAGTTATTTATGTGTTTAAAATTATGGGTGATTTTGTAATTTCTAAGTTTACTGGAAATTTAAACTATATATGATTTACGATTTTTATTTTTAGCCTTTAATTGTTTTATTTTTATTAGTAGAATTAGGTAATTAATATTCTTAATAGGATAAGGATATTAAATTTTCAATAACAAACTTTGTATCCTACTAAGGTTAGGCTTGCTTGCATGCCTATAGACAAGCTTTAGACTTTCTTATAAAGTAAAGAGTAAGTAACATTAGAATTTTCTAGCAAAGTTTTGCTCTATGGTTGTGTGACTCAACCATTTTGAGGTGTGACTCCTAAGAAAACTTAGGTGAGGCTCCTAGGCTTTTGTTTTTCTATAGTACCCTAGGTGAGACTCATAGTCTGAAATTTAACCTAGAAACCTAATTTCAAGATATCTCAAATCCATCCTACATCAATTAACATTAGGGAAAACAAAAGAAGGGAATAAAGATAGGAAAAAATTTAAAAATATATATATATGATTTATGAGAAAGCTACTGACATATCTAAGTTTGTAATTAGTTTATTCAAATTTACATATATTATGGTAACTAACGATGGATTAAGCAAGGCTTTGGGTGAACTCCAACAAAACCATGAGCATACCAAGGGTGCTGTGGTGAATATGATTAAGAGCCTTACTAGTTTACAATAAACTGTTGAAACATTAGCAGCTTTCGTGGCATGGATAAAAAGACGTCTAAATTAGGACCTTTAAGGTGCTAATATCTAGCCTGTTGCTCAATTACATGTAGTTGGAGGAGAAAGCACTGATCCACATGATTATACTAGAGATATCACTAGTAACGTGAACGTAAGAGTGGCGAATTTTCAAGGTAAGTAGATCCAACTTTGTTTCTTGATTAGCTTAACTCCCTTGAAGACTATTACAATTGGTAATGTCAGAGCCCCCTGCCCTTGGCCTACTGCCCCCAGGTTTAAGGATGAACAACCATCCGTATTGTCCCTTACGGGTTTTGCTCAACCATGGCCCATCCTACAAAGAGCTACCCAAGCCCAAGGCTTTACAGATCTAAGGGAAAGCCAGGGACGCATCCTCAAAGGCTCGAACCCTGGACCTAAGTCCTTGTTCTTGCACTCTAATGATACCACTGAGCCAATCAATGGCTCAATGGTATCATCAGAGTGCAAGAACAAGGACTTAGGTCCAGGGTTCGAGCCTTTGAGGACGCATTTCCTGGCTTTCCCTCAGATCTGTAAGGCCTTGGGTAGGGGCAGCTCTCTGCATGATGGGCCATGGTTAAGCAAAACACGTAAGGGACAATACATATGGTTGTTCATACCTAAGCCTGTGGCAGTAGGCCAAGGGCAAGGGGCTCTGACAATTAAAACACGCATTTTTATGTGAAGGCCCACCCACTCCTGGCCTTCCGCCCTAGAGCTGGGTTCCACTCAATAATCTCGTATTGTTCCTCACCCCACCTAAGAGGTCTGTTGGATTTTGTTTAACCATGGCCCATCCTACAGAAAGCTGCCCCAGCCCAAAGCTGTATAGATCTGAGGGAAAGCTAGGAGATACGTCCTCAGAGGCTTGAACCCTATACCTAAGTCCTTGTTCTTGCACTCTGATGATACCACTGAGGCATTGGCTCAATGGTATCATCAGAGTGCAAGAACAAGGACTTAGGTCTAGGGTTCGAGCCTCTGAGGATGTGTCTCTTGGCTTTCCCTCAGATCTGTAAGGCCTTGGGCCGGGGCAGCTCTCTGCAAGATGGGCCATGGTTGAGCAAAATCCAACAAACCTCTTAGGTGGGGTGAGGAACAATACGGGATTATTGAGTGGAATCTAGCTCTGGGCTAAAGGCCAGGAGTGGGTGGGCCCTCACAATCAAGGCCAAACCCGCCCTTCGAGTATACCCTGGTGTATAAACCACATTTCTTTTAAATCATAAATAAAGGTGTAACCCCTCGTTTGGCTCTACCCAGATCTATCAATATTGTGTGATATCACATGAGGCATGTAGGTTACATTATGGAAAACAATTGGGAACTATGGCCATAAATAAATCCCTGTGATCCTAGGCTACGTGAATCCCTCTGTGCGGGGCATCACAACTGCAACGGGAGGTGAGGTCAACCCTGTCCGTGCAAATAACTCAACCAGCTAGTCATCAAGACTACGCAGTACAGCGTATGCCGTGTGATATATACGGTACAACGTACTCCGTGGACCCACATGGTCTGGGATGCCTGCCATAGGTCTTATCCCACATCACGGTCTGGGGTACCTGCCATAGGACTTAGCCCACATCACGGTTCAGGGGTGCCTGCCATAGGTCTTATCCCACATCACGGTCTGGGGTACCTGCCATAGGACTTAGCCCACATCACGGTTCAGGGGTGCCTGCCATAGGTCTTATCCACCCTATACCATGTCAGTAACCAATGCATGTCTCAAAATGTGTCACGCCCCGAAAATGCGGAAAATAGGGCTAATTTAAAACTTTTTACTCGTTAATTCACAATTAAAGGTGCATTCCTGTGCAGTGTCATACATCATCATAATTATCATGCCTCAGGATCTCATCATAATATAGTGTATATTGAATCATATACATTACTCAATTCCAAGTTAATTAATCCTAATACATCCCATATAATGTTATACATCAAGTGTCTGCAATTACAATAATAGTCTGGGTACATGAAAAGATAAAATATACCTTAAGATACAATATATATAGCCTGGAGCTCGAATCCTCCACTAGCCACTACTCCGTACGTCGCAGGGAAGTCCTTATTCACTTGAAGAACTCTGGGGGGAAAGGAAAACAGGGTGAGCTTCTAAATCGCTCAGTAAAGGGGGTAAGGAACTCATTTCATAAACCAAAATACACATCACAAAAGGTTTATTTGTATGTGAAACTCATTTGAAAACCATAGCATGAAAATACTCAAAACGACACTCTCATGTGTCAAGTCATGTGAAAACATGAAGTAAAAGGCTCACTCTAGAGCAATAACAAAGCATGTGAAAATAACGCGTTAAACGCTTTCTCAAATACGTGATAAAATCACAGTAAAAATAATGCACGTGGCACAGCCACTAAACACTCGTGGCATAGCCACTGATTTAATTTCTCACGTGGCATAGCCACAAAACACACGTGGCAAAGCCACTGATTTAATTTCTCGCGTGGCATAGCCACAGAATAGGGTTTCTCAACGTGGCACAGCCACCAATGGGGTATAACGTGGCACAGCCACCAATGGGGTTTCTCAACGTGGCACAGCCACCAATGGGGTATAACGTGGCACAGCCACCAATGGGGTTTCTCAACGTGGCACAGCCACCAATGGGGTTTCTCAACGTGGCACAGCCACCAATGGGGTATAACGTGGCACAGCCACCAATGGGGTTTCTCAACGTGGCACAGCCACAGAATAGGTTATTCTCACGTTACCAGAAGGGAGAAGAAATCGGGCTTACATGCTACCAGAGCAATGCCCGGTGTGTACTCACAACTACACACCTAAGTCTTATCACATAAGACTGGTTTGCCTTCACGTAGAACTCATGATGGTTTTTCTCTCATAAAACTCATTTGAAATCGTTTTGTACTCAACACAAAACGTAATAAAACCGAGTTCTAACTGGCAAAGCACACGCACACATTTCCCAAATCACAATATTGCCTTAACGTAGAGCCCAGTTATAAACTCATAAAACATTGGGCTCCAACCGGCTATAAAATCGTGTGTAATTTAATCTCAACACAAAACACTCAACATGCTTGTTTTATAAACCACAAATCATGCTAAAACAGTTTGCAATTCACATACACAAATGGTTTAGATTTCCCTTACCTCTTTACACCTCGTATAGTGCAATCGTTTCCCCCGTATCACGGACTAGCCTCGCATTCCACTCTGGAACTCCTGAGCTGTCCAAACGATGTTAAAACATCAATACTCAATTATCTCATAACCCTCAATTCTCAAAATCGAGCATAATTGCTCATAACACCTCAAATCTCTTGATTTCTCGTAACTCAACCCTAAACTACAACCTTATTCACAATATCTCAATGTCCTACATTTCTCATGCCAATTATCTAGGCTAATTCTCCACATTGTCTATATTTCCATTTATAGCACAAATTCTCAAAATTATAAAAATTATCAAATATCTACATTACTCCAACTACATTGCAATTTCATCAATCCCTAATCCTTTCTCAACTATTTCAACGCAATGACAACCACCAATAGCATCAAAATCAGCTCAAATATCAAGATCGAGGTTTAGAAATTACCCAAAGCTTGTGAGACGCACAACCCACGCCTCGATCCGATTCGTCCTTCGATTTCCAAGTATGTTGTTCTGCTTTTGACGAGGAACAACTTTCCTTCTTACCACAACAGCTGATTCGGCCGGAAATGGGTGATTTGGATGAGTGAGAAAGTTAGGTTTTCGGTGAAAATGGGTTTGGAAGAGAGAGAAAGTGAAATTTCAGGAGAAAACACGGGTTCCTTATATAGACTGGAGGTAGGCGATCGATCTGCCTCTTGATGAGATCGATCTGCGTTTGAAATTTGGGGACGATCTGGGCAATTTTATGCCTAGGAGATCGATCTGTCGAGGGGTGAGATCGATCTCTTTATGGCTTTATGAGATCGATCTGCTCCTAAGGAGATCGATCTTCTCCCAAACAGAATCATTTGGAGATCGATCTCTTCCTCATGAGATCGATCCCTTCTCAAACAGATTCATTTGGAGATCGATCTCTTCCATTGGAGATCGATCTGCTCCTCAAATTCCTCCTTCCTCGTCATTTTTAACTCACCAGATCGATCTCTCCTTCTCCCAGATCGATCTGTCCTCATGGTTCATGCTTATTTTACACACTTAACACATAAATCTCCAATTATAATTCCCACAATTTACTTAGCTCAATAAATTACACTTCGAATTCTTATTACATCAATAAAATATGTCTGAAATTCTCAGATCTCACAAAATGCACGTGCGATATATCATCTCACTATGACACACAGTCTATAGGAGGTTACAGCACGATTTATGCATGTCATGATATCTAACATCTTGTAGAGCAAAGCATCAGCACAGTTTTCTATAAAGCATATAAAATCCTCGGACGAGCAACACTCCAATACGGCTTTCATACATAATAAATCAATATAAAATCACGTACGAGTAAGGCTCTACTATGACTTTCATGCATAATATCCGTAAAATATAGTGCGAGCAGGGATCCAACACTATCAGTATGAGTCAAAACATCAAAACTCAGTGTGTTCAAGGCTCTATAACTAATTGTACTCATACAAATATGATAGGTGGCTCCATTTTAAATAAAGTATTTCAAAAATATAACTTAGCACATAATTCGTGTTGTTTCATGCAATAATTAAAAGCAATAGCCAACCTATCCTTATTTCACTCACATCAAAGCAATACTTCATGATAAAACTTCAAAATCATGAAATTCATGCATTTTATGATCCTTACTACCCTTTTCATAAATTTCTCTACCAGGGATAAAATTGTCATTTTTCTTTATTTTTGAAATTTTTCTCAAAATTATTTTTTTTCTAGATAGCTTAGAGAATTTAACACCCTGTAAACCCCTCGAAAATATGTATAGCTACCTCCAAGCACCTTCAAAATCTCCTTACCTCAAATCACGTCGAGCGTAGTACAAGTTCCACTGCTAGAAGCTTGTCCAGTCCTATTTGCTCCTAATCTAGTCTCTGGAGCTGCATTTAACCATTTATCGGGTTAAATACAATATATTTACTCATGTTTCACTTTTATGAGGCTTAATTTAAAGCATTGGGCCCGTTTACTCTTATTGGGCCCGATTGCATCTTAATGGGTCTTAATCTGTTTTAAGCCCATTTTCGCTTACTATTTACTTCATCAAGGCCATTGGGCTCATTGGGCCCATCAACATTTATTGGGTCTTGTTCTAGGTTCTTTGGATAGCTCATACAATTATATACGACAATTGATTTCTAATTCCAAAACATAATTCATTTTATATGGAGTTAATACGCAACTTATGCGATGAATTTCTAACGCGCATAACTATACAAATTCTCGTAAATGAGATTTACTTACCCAAGATTCTCTGATGGTACGTAAATCGAGGATGACTTGAGCTCTCATTTGTTGGCAATCGTCGAGCTACACATTTATATATTTATCGAGTCAATTTTGATCAAATATAATTTAAATTAAATATTTCAAAAATTAAATCGGTTCATTTTAACCACTTATCGGCTTACCCGTATCTCAATTGGATTACCAAATTTATTTCTTTTCTTTTTTTTCCTCTTTTTCTTCTCTTTTTCCTTTCTTTCTTGGTGGAACCAGTCCAGTCTGGTTCAGCACAGTTCCCTTTTCACTAACTGATCGTACCAGTCAATCCTCACTTCGCCGTTCACGGTGTTTTCGACCGTCTCTCGACTCCCCTTATGCCATCATTTGACTCGTGTTTGGCTGGGGAACATTCAGCTGGCCTTGGATCGGACCGATCAACGCTGGTGCTGTTGGATTTCTTCCTTCTCTCCTCGGTAATCTCCCTCATCGATCTCCTATTTTCGACGTCGTCAACACGCATACTGGGGCCTGGTGGCTCTCACATGGTCGGGATTCCTTCACCGGCCCTCGCCTGCCCTTCTCTCCAGTCGGTGGCTCGTCGGTGCAGGGAAACTGTTTCCCTCGGTTTCGTCTTCCTTTCCTTTTTTTTCGCGATTTCACGATATCTGATCCTTTTTTATATAAAGTACATTATATTATTATTTTAATAAAATAAAATACATTAATTTGACACAATTATCTTCTACACCAATATATTTATATATTTAATTTATTAAATATATATTTATCTTATTTTATTATTTTTTTGGAGTATTATTCCCACATTTTCGAGATAATTTCTCGGGGTGAAAATTTCGGGTTATCGTAATAATTTTGTATCTTAATCAATTGGACTCGGAATTCAATGATTTCTTCTTTATTGATCAAGATTTCCTAAATTCATGTTTAAAATGACAATTTCTTACTGAATTTTGGGTCTTTTGACATACTTTCCTTTTTTCGCATTTTATGTACATGTCTAACTGCTTCATTCACATTTATATGATCAAAATCATTCATCTTATGATTTCATTAACATATAATAAAGTCAAACATACATGGGGTCTCACAAATCTCCACCTCTAAAGAAATTTGGTCCTCCAAATTAGAACCAAATCAGTCTGAGAACAACTCCAAGTACTTCTCCCGTATCATACTCTATAACTCCCATGTAGTTTCCTCTCGAGTGTGATACTGCCAAAAAACTTTTATGAGAGAGATCATCTTGGACCGTAATACCTTCTCCTTCCTATCTAATATATGAATTTGTCTCTCGACATATGACATGTTGTCACTGAGCTCCAACGACTCATGTCTAATAACATGTGTCGGATCTAGATGGTACTTCTGAAGTAATAGAGACGTGGAAGACATTATGAACACCTGCTAACTCTGGTGGCAATGCCAACCTATAAGCCTTATCTCTGACTCGCTCCAGAATCTCAAAGGGTCCAATGTAATAAGGACTCAACTTACCTTTCTTCCCGAACCTCGTAATACACTTGGAAGGAGAAACCTTCAAAAATACTGACTCACCCACAGTAAACTCCAGTGGTCTCCGTCTCCTGTCAGCATAACTCTTCTGTCAGCTCTGAGCTGTCTGTAACCTCTCACATATCACCCAAACATTATCAGATGCTATCTCACCAAATCAGGGTCAAAGATCTGTCTGTCGCCAAACTCTTCCCATCCAATAGGGGAACGACATCTACAACCATACAATGACTCATATGGTGTCATCCTGATACTCGCATGATAGCTCTTATTATAAGCGAACTCGGCTAGTGGTAAATGATCATCCCTTAAGCCTCTAAAATGCAACACACACGCTATCAACATATCCTCCAGAGTCTATATAGTCTTCTCTAACTGACCATCTGTCTAAGGATGGAAAACGATGCTAAAACTCAATTGGGTCTCCATCGCTTCTTAAAAATTTTCCTAGAAGTGGAAAGGAAGCGGACATCCAGATCAGAAACAATAATCACTGGAACACCATGTAATCGAACTATCTCTCAAACATACAAGTTCACCAACTGACAAAGAGTATCAATAGCTCTCATAGCTAAGAAGTGGGCTGACTTCGTCAACCTATCCACAATCACCTAGATTGCATCATGACCTATACGAGTCCTCGGTAAACCCATCACAAAATCCATGGTGACATGCTCCCACTACCAAGTCAATATCGATAGAGGTTGCAATAACACTACAGGCTTCTGATGCTCTACCTTCACCTGTTGACAAACGAGACATCTAACGACAAACTCAGCAATGTCTCTTTTCATCCCAGACCACTAATAAACCTTCTGAAGGTTCTTATACATTTTGGTACTCCTCGGACATATCGTATACCTCGATAAGTGAGCCTCTGATAAAGTCAATCTCCTGATCTCTAGATCCTCGGGAACGCATACTTTGGCCTTAAATCTCAGTAATCGATCTGTACTCAGCTTAAAATCAATACCCGCTCCTGTCTGTACCTGACTTAACCAATCGATACACTGTCAATCAATCTACTAAACCTATCTAATATAACTAATCAACTATGGATCCAATCTCAAACTAGCCACAACATCAAATCTATCTGTATCAGGTGGGGCTACATCTAAACTGAGGTTCGTGAACTGCTGCAACAACTCGTGTTCCCGAACCATCATATAAGACACCAACCTAAGGTTCTTCCTGCTCAAGGCATCAGTTACTACATTCGCCTTACTCGGGTGGTACAAGAATTCACAATCATAATCCTTCAGGAGTCGAGCCATCTTCTTTGTCTCATATTCAGCTCCTTCTCTAAGAATAGATACTTAAGGCTCTTGTGGTCTGTAAATACCTGAAACTTCTCACCATAGAGATAGTAGCGCCATAGGTTCAACACAAACACTACGATCGCTAACTCTAAATCGTGAGTCGGATAGTTCCTCTCATGATCCTTCAACTGTCTAAATCCACAAGCAACTACCCTCCCATCTTGAATAAATACACAGCCCAGTCCCAGATGTGATGCATCCGTATACATTGAGAAACCTCCTGATCTTGTAGAATGGTGAGAATCGGAGCAGTGGTCAATCGACGCTTAAGCTCCTTAAAACTCCTCACATGCCTCATCCCACACAAACTCAACATCCTTCCACGTGAGACATGTCAACGGAGTAGCTAGTTTGGAGAAACCCTCTACAAATCTACGATAATAACTTGCCAATCCTAGAAAACTTCTGATCTCAGTGACTATCCTGGGCTGTTCCCACTGAACAACTGCCTCAATCTTAGATGGATCTATTGATACCCCATCCATCGATACAACATGGCCCAGAAATGAAATCTGTCCAACCAGAAGTCACACTTATTGAGTTTGGCATATAACTCCTTCTCTTGGAGGGTTTGCAGAACTATTCGCAAGTGCTGCTCATGATCTTCCCTGGACTTGGAATAAACCAATATATCATCAATAAACATAATCACAAACTAGTCTAGGTATGGCTTAAACACATCATTCATCAAAGCCATAAACGCTATAGGGGCATTCGTCAATCCGATTGGCATAACTAAGAACTCATAGTGGCCATAACGGGTACGCAATGCTGTTTTGGTACATCTCCGCTCCATATCCTCAACTGATGGTACCCAGATCGCAGATCTATCTTAGAAAAGACCTGTACTCCCCGAAGCTGATCTAATAGATCGTCAATGCATGGAAGGTGATACTTATTTTAGATGGTAGCCTTATTCAATAACCAGTGATCTATGCAAAGTCGGAGGCTCCCATCCTTCTTCCTCACAAACAAAATCGGAGCTCCCCAAGGTGAGACGCTCGATCTAATAAACCCCTTGTCTAAGAACTCCTGTAACTAGTTGTTCAACTCCTCTAACTCAATCGGAGCCATCCTATACAGTGGTCGAGATATCGGTTCAATACCAGTTACCAACTCTATATAAAACTCCATCTCTCGGTCTTGTGGCAATCTTGGTAGATCATCCAGAAAGACATCAGGAAACTTCACAACCACTGAAATGTCTCTTAATTACGAACGGACCTTATCTGTGTTAACAACGTATGCAATGAACCCTTCACATTATTATTTCCATCGTTAGTAACATAACTCATCATTATAATTTATTTATCTCAAAAAATGTAATGAATTATAATTATACTTTTCCATTAGCAATAATCATATTCCTTCATTTCTTTTCAACAAAACTTACAGTAAGGCTATCTATCCCTGAAAACATTACTGTCTTAGCATAATAATCTAAAAGAGCACGATTTGCAGCCAACCAATCTATTCCTAAAATTACATCGAAATCACTCATATTCAATAGAATAAGATCGGTTGCCATATCTTTCCCCCTATCTTCAGACTACAATCCCTATATACATACTCGATCAACTGACTTGTCATTCATGGGCATGGAAATTAGTAACATTCTATCTAATGATGTGGGCTTAACATATTTCGGCAACTTACATGCAAATGAAGGCGATACAAAGGAATGTGTGGCACCAGGATCAAATAGTACAAATGCTTCTGAATAAAAAATTAGGATGGTACCTTTAACCACATCTGCTGATGCGTCTGCGGTGTCCTGGTCCAATGCATGTACTCGCCCTCTGTCAACCACTTGCTTCAACTTCTCCGTAGCTATATCTCTCCTCTTTAGTGCAGAAGTCTCAAAATGAGCTCTCTCCGACTCTTTGCCCTTCTGTGGGGCGGTCTTAATCATCTTGGGGTAATTTTGTATAATATACCCTGGCTACCCACAACGAAAGCACACTACCGTAGACATCGGACAAGGCCTGTTACCATGATATCTACCACACTCCTACACTGCTCGGTAGTCAATCGTGTCCATCCAATAACTATACCCCTCGGTGGTGCTAAAGCTGGATATACAAGAAGTGTAACTGTCCTCTCCTGTACCTCCTCAATCTGAGGTCTCTTATCAAATAGTCCTTGACCACCTCTCCTGAGCACTTTATCAACTCTAGATCTCTTTTGGTCTCTATCTCTACCTCTACCAATCTTCTCAAACTCAGAAGCCTTCCGCTCAATGTCCTGCTCACATAACTGCACCATACGCACAGCCTCCTTATATATCAAAATATCTAATGGAACCAATCTGAATCTAATGACTGGTCTCAATCCATCAATAAACTTCCTAACCTGCCTAGTATCACTGTTCATCGTATCTGGGTCGTACCTCCCCAAGGATATAAACCTTGTCTCATACTCGTTTACAAATCAGTTTCCCTAAGCCAACGCCATAAACTTCATCTATAACTTCCTCTAAGCAGCGTCCGGAACATACTGCCGCTGGAAAGCCTCCAAAAATACCTCCTAACTGATCTCAGTGTGTCAGGCTCTCAAAATCGATCTGATAGACTTCCATCAATGCTCTACCACTCCCTTCAGCATGAACATGGCAAAAGTGACCATCTCTATAGTCGTACACGTAAGAAACTCGTACAACTTCTCGATCTCACTCACTCAATCCTCAGCAACTATTAGGTCTTTCAACCCACTGAATGACAACGGTCTAAACTTCTGAAACTATCGTAATCTGTCCAAATCACAACCATAACCCCAAACTCTGTTACCTTGTTGTGCAGCAACAAGTGCTGCTGTATCCCGAACTGGTGGGGGTGTAGGTGTATCTGCAGGCTGAGGCATCTATCTTGGCTATGTAGGCGTATCAGAAGCAACTGCCTGTCCAGCATCAGCAGCCTGGGTAGCTGGGCCCTGTCTCTTCCCAGCTCCCTACATAGACTGAGCGACTAGCTCCATAATAGTCTTCATACTCCCTTCCAACCTAACGAAGCATGCCTTAATATCCCCTGGCCTCTCAGTAGGCTCTTGCGGGATCTGACTAGTCTTTGGCTAGGCATGACTCTCAGGCCTCCCTCTACGCCCCCTAGCAAGTGTACTCACCCCTCCACTACTGTGTGTGACAGGCATAATGCCTAAGTTCCTGCATCCATAATCATACATTAGTCTAACCCATCTGATATACACATTTATATCTAAACAAAACACGGTAATACGGGGATGTAAATTCTCTTATTACTAACTCTGAGTCATATCAGGTCAACTCAGCTCTGATACCACCTTTGTCACGACACCTTTTCTACCAAAAATCACTATAATTTTTTTTACTTTTTTATAAATTAACTTTCCCCGTCGTGAACAATTTTAACACCAACTAGTTGAGTTATGACCCGGAGTTAGAAACCTTTTACCATATACTATATCATTTAACATTTATATAAAATAATTGTAAGCATTTAAACTACTTACATTGTAGCTTTCTTATTTCGTACATGTCTACAAATATTAACATCCCCCAAAATTACATTTCAAAAGTATTATTGTACTGAACTTGTTTAGATACAAACGATATTAATGTGTATACCTCTCAGCGATGGGCAGCAGTGGACACTGGTAATGCAAGTCTCTTATTGCTCTCAACCGCTATGGATGCTCTATAGAGATGGAAAGTGAAAGGGTGAGCACAACTTGCCCAGTAAGGAAAATAATGTAAGCAAGTAGACAGCTACACTATCTATGTGTATATAATGCCATGATATAAAAATCATTTACATCTGGAGCTTGAGGCAAAATAAAACTATGCCACATGAATATGTATACAATATATGAAAACTCATAAAATCAGGCATGATAACACATGGAAAAATCATCATGTAAAACACCTCATGCTCATCAATTTCATCACAAATCAACTGAATCAAGGCTAAACCCGCCCTTTGGGAATACCCTGGTGTATAAACCACATTTCCTTTAAATAAAAAATAAGGGCATAACCCCTCCTTCGAGTCTACCCAGATCTATCAATATAGTGTGATCACGTGAGGCAAGTAGGTTACATTATGGAAACAAATTGGGAACTATGGCCATAAATAAATCCTTGTGATCCCAGGCTACGTGGATCCCGACGTGCAGGGCATCACAACTGCCACGGGAGGTGAGGTTAACCCTGCTCGTGCAAATACTCAACCAGCTAGTCATCAAAACTACACGGTACAACGTACTCTGTGTGATATACATGGTACAATGTACTCCATGGACCCACATGGTCTGAGGTGTCTGCCATAGGTCATGTCCCACATCACTGTTTGGGGTGCATGCCACAGGACTTTACCCATATCACGGTTCAGGGGTGCCTGCCATAAGTCTTATCCACCCTATACCATGCCGGTAACTAACTCATGTCTCAAAATACGTGTTTAATATATCATCTCATTGTGACACAAAATCTACAAGAGGCTACAACACGGTTTATGCATGTCATGATATCTAACATCTCATGCGAGTAAAACATCAGCACGATTTTTTGTAAAGCATATAAAATCCTCGGATGAGCAACACTCCAATACGGCTTTCATGCATAATAAATCAATATAAAATCACGTCCGAGTAAGGCTCTAGTACGGCTTTCATGCATAATATCAGTAAAACCTATTGCGAGCAAGGCTCCAACACTATCAGTATGAGTCAAAACATCAAAATTCAGTATGAGTGAGGCTCTAGCACTAATTGTACTCATACAAATATGATAAATGGCTCCATTTTAAATAAAGCATTTCAAAAATATAACTTAGCACATAATACGTGCTGTTTCATGCAATAACTAAAAGTAACAGCCAACCTATCCTTATTTCACTCACATCAAAGCAATATATCATGATAAAACTTCAAAATCATGAAATTCATGCATTTTAGGATCCTTACTACCTTTTTCATAAATTTCTCTACCAAGGGTAAAATTATCATTTTTCTTTATTTTTGAAATTTTTCTCAAAAATTATTATTTCATTTCTAGATAGCTTAGAGAATTTAACGCCTTACAAATCCCCTCGAAAATAGTATAGCTACCTCTAAGCACTTACAAAATCCCCTTACCTCGAATCATGTCGAGCGTAGTACAAGTTCCACCACTGAAAGCTCGTCTAATCCTATTTACTCCTAATCCAGTCTCTGAAGCTGCATTTAACCATTTATTGGGTTAAATGCAATATATTTACCCATGTTTCACTTTTACAAGGCTTAATTTAAAGCATTGGGCTCGTTTACTCTTATTGGGTCTGATCGTACCTTAATGGGCCTTAATCCGTTTTAAGCCCATTTTCGCTTACTATTTACTTCATCAATGCCTATTATGCTCATTGGGCCCATCAACATTTATTGGGCCTCGCTCTAGGTTCTTTGGATAGCTCATACAATTATTTACGACAATTGATTTCCAATTCCAAAACATAATTCATTTTATACAGAGTTAATCCGTAACTTATGCAATTAATTTCTAACGCGCATAACTATACAAATTGTCGTAAATGAGATTTACTCACCCGAGATTCTGTGATGGTATGTAAATCGAGGCTGACTCGAGCTCTCGTTTGTTGCCAATCATCGAGCTACACATTTATATATTTATCGGGTTAATTTCGATCAAATATAATTTAAATTAAATATTTTAAAAATTAAGTCGATCAATTTTGACCCTTACCGGCTTACCCGTATCTCAAGTAGATTATCAAATTTTTTTCTTTTCTTTCTTTCCTCTTTTTTTCTCTTTTTCCTTTCTTTCTTGACTAAACTGGTCTGGTCCAGTTCAACACAGTTCCTTTTTCACTGGACCGACCGTACCGGTCTGTCCTCACTTCACCGTTCATGGTGTTTCCGACCGTTTCTTGGCTCCCCTCTACCACTGTTCGACTCGTCTTTGGCTGGGGAACGTTTGACTGGCCTTGGATCGAACTGATCGGCGTTGGTGCTGTCGGATTTCTCCCTTCTCTCTTCGGCAATCTCCCTCATCGATCTCCTCTTTTCGACATCGTCGACGCACGTATTGGCGCCTAGTGGCTCTCACGTGGTCAAGCTTCCTTCGTCGGCCCTCGCCTGCCCTTCTCTCTGGTCGGTGGCCCATCGGTGCAGGGAAACCATTTCCCTCAGTTTCGTCTTCCTTTCCTTTTTTTTCGCGATTTTACGATTTTTGATCCTTTTTTTATATATAATATACTATATTATTATTTTAATAAAATAAAATACATTATTTTTACACAATTATCTTCTACACCAATATATTTATATATTTTATTTATTAAATATATATTTATCTTATTTTATTATTTTTTCAGAGTATTATTCTCATATTTTCGAGATAATTTCTCCGGGTCAAAATTTTGAGTTATCGTAATAATTTTGTATCTTGATCAATTGGACTCGGAATTCAATGATTTCTTCTTTATTGATCAAGATTTCCTAAATCCATCTTTAAAATAACAATTTCTTAGCGAATTGATACTGAATTTCGGGTCTTTTGACCTAGTTACCCATTTTTCGCATTTAACGTACATGTCTAACTGCTTCATTCACATTTATATGATCAAAATCATCTGTCTTATGATTCCATTAACATATAATAATGTCATACATACATGGGGTCTCACAGTTTTATTTTTATAAGTAGGATTAGGTAATTAAGATTCTTAATAGGATTAGGATATTGAGTGTCAATAACATAGTTTGTATCATATTAGGGTTAAGCTTGGTTGCTTGCCTATAAATAAGCTTTATACTTTTTCTTTTAAGCAGAGAGTAAAAAATATCAGGCAAAATTTTGCTATGTAGATATATCATTCAACCATTCTTAGGTTTAACTCTTAAAAAACCCTAGGTGAGACTCTTAGTCTATTATTCTTCTTTATTACCCTTGTTGAGACTCCTGGCTACCTAAAACCCTGATTCCAAGATATCCCAAATCTGTCCTACTTCACATCAATATCATTCCCAAGTTGGTTAGGGCCTGATATTAATAAAGTTAACATCATAAACTTTTTTTTCATACATATGGAGGAAGATTGTATATTACCATTATGATTGGCCAACGATTGTAAGAACTACTAAGAGTTATAGATTATCATCCAATATACTATCAATGAAGTATTTTGGTTCCAAATCGAGGTTCCAAAAGTAGGGTTAAGATAATGTCACATATCTCACTTTATTTATTATTTACTTTTTTAATATTCCTAGTAGAATATGTGTCATCATCTTAACTCTACATGTGGAGTCAAAAAACTCTGCTTGTGGAGTCAAAAAACTCCATTGACAGTGTATTGAACAATAATTTAACTTTTATATAAGTTTATCCCATCAACTGAATTGAGTAGTTAAAGAGTTCTTTGCTCATCTGTAAAATTAGGACATTGATAATCTACTAATTTCCATGATGGTATATCCATCGAATGATGTAAAAGTCCATCCATTCTCTCAGTTACATTCCATGTCAAATCTTGAGCTACTTGTTTCCATCCATTCTCTCATTTGTATTCCATGTCAAATCTTGAGTTACTTGTTTCATACTATGCATTCCATGAAATCTTGGTTTATGAGAGAAAAACACAAAACTTTAGCTAGAAGATCTTGTTTCTTGACTCTTTCATCTACATTCACCTTTTATCTGGATTCATTACATTTAGGGAATCTTTCTGCACTTTCATACTCCTTCTTATATAGCATACAATCTTTAGGAACCATTCTTAGTGAAGACAATTTCTTCTTTGCCTTATACATTGTTGAAGGAAACTAACTGCCTTTTGAAAACATCTCTACTAGTAGGAAAAGTAAATCCTAGATGATTACTCTACCCACATCTTCCTTTTGAAGTTGTATAACTTAACCAATGAGGATAACCTCATGAATTTCTTACAACCAAGATATGACTTCCTTGAATCTTCAAACAAATGGTTAAGTTTTTCAGGATCATTTGAGCAACAATCATGTGCAGTTTATACAATTTCTATAGTTCCATCGAATTACTCGAAACTAATTTCATCAGTTTTCAGTTCTGCTTCTTTATTAATAAATGTAGATGATTTATTTTTCTTAATTATGTTTCCCATCAAAGGTCTAACTGGTATAACTTAGATCAACACCATTAAAAATAAAAGTGACCTCTAACATCCTTAATCTTCCATAAATTCATATTCTTACTCTTATTACAAGGCCAGTTTACATAATCCAAGCCATTTTTTTTTGGAAGCAAAATGTAAGTATATTTCCACACCGTCCTTGTATTCTCTTGATCATCTATCAACTTGTAACCAGGATTTATCCATATTTGTCTATTTACTAGTAAAAATATTTTTCTAATATACAACATTTACACCATTCAGGTACAACTACATTTTAGAAAAATAAATCAAATAATTGTAATGTAGAGTACAATTCAACACTAATCGTAGTCTTTAGTTAAAGAAAGATGTAATTAAATAAAATTAGATTACAGTTAATGATATGACCCTTTTCATCCATTTCATCTAAAAATCACCCTAATTTTTTTCGCTTTATTCGTTAACTTACCCGATCGTGAACAACCCTCACAAATACAGTTGTACTGTGAGTCAGTATTAATCATCATTTAACATACATCTTTCAATTAATCAAAAGCAAACACATACTTTTGCAAGTTTAAGTCTTATACTTATACATGATATGTTTGCTAACATTTACATTCCCCATATTACAATTCAAAATGATTACTGTGCTATTATATGTTTAGATACAAAAAGAATTCTTGTGTGTATACCTTTTAGCGATGGAGAGCAGCGGATATACTAATACAACGCCTCAGTCCCTCACTAGGCTACTATGCGTGCTCTGTAGAGGGGGAAAGTGAATGGGATGAGCAACCGCACGTTTAATAAGGCAATAATGCAAGCATGGTAGATAACTACACTATCTACATGCTTATAATGTTATGCATAAAGATCATTAATATCCGGAGCATGAGGAAATATTAAAACTATGCCACATGTATATACATATATCATGTACGAAAAAACATGAAAATAGGCATGTAAACATGGAAAACCATAATGTAAAACTTCTCAAGCTCATAGTAATAAAACTCATCAAAATAAGGAAAACTCATCATAAAACCATCCCTCAGGATTTAGCACTTTCTCAAAACACAGCAAAACTCATCACAAACAGCAATAACATCTCTTTAAAAACATCCCTCAAGGCTCGACCCCTCCCTCGAGTCTACCCTGGACAACACAAATTATGCTCAGTATATAAAACCATGTGATATCATGTGAGACAGGTGGTCACTATATATATCGTGGACTATGTTGGCTAACTATGTCATTATCATCCCAGACCACATGGATCTTGGTGTGCGGGGTATCATGTTGGAACGGAGGTGGGTTAGTCCTTCGCCAGACTTTCAACTCATCATCATAACCTCACGGTACAATGTACTCCATGTGATATACACGGTATAACGTACTCCATAGACCCATATCATGGTTGGGGGTGCCTGCCATAGGTCTTATCTACCCCATGCCATGTATAACCTAATTAGTCTTAAGTGCATGTGCGAGTATCTCATCCGTGTGACTAGCAGTCTACACGAGGCATCCAACATGACTCGTACGAGCGTCTCATCCGTGTGACACATAGTCTACATGAGGTATCCAGCACGACTCATTACATATCATAGTGTGAAAACCAATGCGAGCTAAGCTCTAGCACGATTCATGCATCATCAATAAATTCCCTCGTACAAGCAATGCTCTAGTACGGCTTTATGTAGAATAAATAATAAGAAAATCACGTACGAGCATAGCTCCAATACGGTTATACGCATAAGAAAATCGATAGAAAACCACGTACGAGCTAAAGCTCCAGTATGGTTTATAAAACATCATAACTCAAAACAGGATGCGAGCCAGGCTCCAACACATTTCATACATATCAAAACATCAAAATCTAGTGCGAGCAGAGCTCCAGCATGATTTATCTCATATAAATTTGATAGGCGGCTCCATTTCAACAAAACATATTAAAAATCATAATTTGCACCTGACTCATGCTCTTTCATGAAATTATGAAATCATTAGCCAGCCTATCATGAATTTGCTTAAACCAAAGCAATGTATTTTGTAAAAAGGCCAAAACATGATAATTATACAATTATTAGCCTTACTATTCCTTTTGTAAGATTCACTTCAAAACCAAATCATATATATTTGTAGTCATTCACACAAACCACTAATTCTTTTCTAGATAACCAATCATTTGCAAGCCCTATATACACCCACAAAATACATGCACCTATGTCTAAGTACTTACAAAATTCTCTTACTTGGAATCGCGTTGAGTGATTCCACTTCCTTTAAGCTGCTCGATCGTACAGTTCAATTCGCTTCAAATGAAATCTCCAGAGTCGCACAATATTACTTATCACATCAATTTAACCCAATATAATATGATTCCTACGTTTACTATAGTCGATTTGACTTATTGGGCTCATTAACACTTATTGGGCCATCCGTGGGGCTCATAATTTAAATTAGGTCGATTGTTACACAGGCTTGGCCCATTACAAATGTTTAACCGAATATCTGGCTTAACATCACCATCATGTTATCTTAAAAATTTTCTAGTCTTTTTGGATAGTTCATACTATCATTCACGACGATCAATTTTAAATTCTATAATATAAATCATTTTATGCGGAACTAATCTGTAACTTACGCGATGAATTTCTAACGTACATTATTATATAAATTTTCAAAATTGAGATTCACTTACCCGAAATTTCGTGATAGCAGCAAGTATGGTAGGTACCATAGTACTCGACCATGCTATGGCCATCTTGCAGTATGCTTTAGATGTTGGAAACTAGGGCACATAATCTAAGATTACCCAAAGATGACAGAGAGAGCCCCACAGAAGGGTAGAGAGCTAGAGAGAGCTCCAGTTAGGACAGTTGCTCCAAAGATGAGGGCTATAGTTGAGGAAAAGGGGAAACAGGCAGTGGGTGTGAGCAGAGGATGAGTGCACGCACTCGACCATGACACTGTGGATCAATCTTCGAATGTTGTTAAAGGTACCATCCAAATCTTTAATTTAGAACCATTTGTATTGTTTGATCCTGGTGCCACACATTCTTTTATATCGCCATTCTTTGTATGTAAATTATTGAAGAATGTAAAACCCACACTGCTAGATAAGTTATTGATGATATCTACCCCTATGAATGATAGTTAATTGACTAAGTATGTATATAGAAATTGTACGATGAGGATATGAGGTAAAGAAATGGCAACCGATTTAATTTTATTAGATATGAGTGATTTTGATGTAATCGTAAGGATGGATTGGCTAGCTGCAAATCATGTTGTTATGGATTTTCATGCTAAAACACTGACTTTTCCAGAGATAGATAATCTTGTTGTAAGTTTTGTGAAATTTAATAAAAAGCATGTTTAATATAAATAGAAGAGTATGATTTTAATACATGATATTCAAGAGATAAATCTGTTTATCAATTATGTATGTTAATGTGATGATTTGTGATTACTAACAGTGGAAAGGATAATGTGAAGGGTTCATTGCTTATGTGATTGAGACGGATAAGGCACGTCCAGAGTTGATAGACATCCCAGTGGTAAGGGAATTTTTAGATGTCTTTTCAGATGAATTACCAAGGTTACCTCCAGATAGAAAGATGAAATTTTGTATAGATTTGGCACCTGGTACTAAGCCTATATCTAAGCCACCATACAGAATGGCTCCGATAGAGTTAGAAGAACTAAGGTAGCAGTTACAGGAGTTGCTGGAGAAAAGGTTCATCAGGCTAAGCATCTCACCTTAGGGAGCATCGATTCTGTTTGTAAGGAAGACGGATGGAAGCCTCCGACTGTGTATAGATTATCGATTGTTGAATAAGGTTACCATCAAGAATAAGTACCCACTTCCACGCATCGATGACTTGTTGGATCAGCTTAGGGGAGTGCAGGTCTTTTTCAAGATAGATCTGAGATCTGGGTACCATCAGCTGAAGATACGGAGTAGAGATGTACCCAAGACATCTTTCACACCAGTATTGACATTATGAGCTTATGGTTATGCCATTCGGGTTAACAAATACTCTCGCAGCTTTTATGTCGTTGATGAATGAGGTGTTTCACCAGTATTTGGATCGATTTGTTATTGTGTTTATTGATAATATACTGGTGTACTCAAGATCTAGAGAGGAACATGAACAACATCTAAGGATAGTGCTACAGACCCTCCGAGAGAAGAAGTTGTATGTTAAACTCAGTAAGTGTAACTTTTGGTTGGAACAGAACTCTTTTCTGTGTCATATAGTATCGAATGATGGTGTGTTAGTGGATCCATTAAAGATTGAGGTACTGATACAGTGACAGAGACCCTAGATAGTAACAGAGATCAAAAATTTCTTTGGTTTAGCTGGATATTATTAAAGGTTTGTGGAGGGGTTCTCAAGATTAGCTGCTCCTTTGACACGTCTCACGAGAAAGAATGTTGAATTTGTGTAGGACGATAAGTGTGAGGAAAAATTTTAGGAGTTGAAGCGTCGTTTGACTATAGCTCCTGTACTCACCATTTCTATCAGCTCAGGAGGTTTCTCAGTGTATACGGATGATTCACACCACAGACTGGGTTGTGCATTAATGCAGGATAGGAAGGTAGTAGACTATGGATCGAGACAGTTGAAGGATCATAAGAGAAACTACCTGACCCATGATTTAGAGTTGTCGACCGTAGTGTTTGCATTGAAAATATGGTGCCACTATCTCTATGGTGAGAGATTTCAGGTTTACCCTGATCATAAGAGCCTTAAGTACCTGTTCTCACAGAAAGAGTTAAACATGAGACAAAGGAGATGGCTCAAGCTCTTAAAGGATTATGATTATGAGATCATGTACCACCTGAGTAAAGTGAATGTAGTTGTTGATGCACTGAGTAGGAAGCATCTCGAGTTGGTGTCATTTATAATGGTTAGAGAATACGAGCTGTTGGAACAATTCATGAACCTCAGTTTGGATGTGACCCCGCCTAGCACTGATAGTGGATTTATGATAGCTAGCCTGCGGTTGGAATCAAATCTGGTAGATCGAATCCGACAGGCTCAGCGAATTGATCAGCAGTGCAGTGATATTCTCAGGCAGATACAGAGGGATACAGAGATGGACTTTGAATTGAGTTCAGATGGATTGTTGAGGTTCAGAAGTAGGATATGTGTTCCCGATGATCCACAAATCAAAAAGTTGATCTTGATAGAGGCTCACTCATCGAGATATACGATACATCCAAGAAGTACTAAGATGTATCAAAACCTTCAAAAAGTTTATTGGTGGTCTAGGATGAAGAAAGACATTGATGAATATATCACTAAATGTTTCGTTTGTCATCAGGTGAAGGTAGAGCATCAGAAGCCTGCAGGGTTATTGTAGCCTCTACCAATATCAACTTGGAAATGGGAGTATGTCACTATGGATTTTATGATGGGATTACCGAGGGCTCGCAGAGGTCATCATGCCATATGGGTTATTATGGATCGATTGACGAAATCAGCTCATTTCTTAGCTATGAGAGCTAACGATACTCTGAGCGTTAGCGAACTTGTATGTGCGCGAGATAGTGAGCCTACATAGAATTCCAATATGCATTGTTTCTGATAGGGATGCCCACTTGACTTCCCATTTTTGGGAACATTTTGAGGAAACGATAGGGACCCATTTGAGTTTTAGCACCGTATTTCATCCTCAAACAGATGGTCAATCAGAGAGGACTATACAGACCCTAGAGGATATGTTTAGAGTGTGTGCGTTAGATTTTAGAGGCTCTTGGGATGACCATTTGCCCTTCGCAGAGTTCGCCTATAATAACAGTTTTCATGCGAGTATCGGGATGGCACCATATGAGGCATTGTACGGGCATAGATGTTGTACCCCTATTAGATGGGAAGAGGTTGGTGACAGATAAATCTTTGCTCCTGATTTGGTTAGACAAGCCTCTTAGGATGTCTAATTGATTTGTGAGAGATTATGGACAGTGCAAAGCAGACAAAAGAGTTATGCTGACAGAAGATGGAGACCACTAGAGTTTAATGTGGGTGAGTCAGTGTTTTTGAAGGTTTCTCCCTCGAAAGGGATTATGAGATTCGGAAAGAAGGGGAACTTGAGCCCTCGGTATATAAGGTCATTTGAGATACTTGATAAAGTGGGAGATAAGGCATACAGACTCGCATTACCAGCTAAGCTAGCGAGTGTACATAACGTCTTCCACGTATCCATGTTACGAAAATACCACCCGAACGCAGCCCATGTGATAAGGTACAAGCCTTTGGAGCTCAATGAAAACATAACATACTTTGAGAATCCGGTTCGAATATTGGATAGAAAAGAGAAAGTGTTGAGGACAAAGACAATTCCCTTGGTGAAAGTTCTTTGGCAATATCACACGGTGGAAGAGGCCACATGGGACTTAGAGAGTTTGATGCGGGAGCGGTATCCCGAGTTATTATTGATGGATTTGGTTCCAATTTAGAGGACCAAATTTTCTAAGTGGGGGAGAATGTGAGACCCCATGTTTAACCTTGTATATATGTAAATGGAATTATAATATGGATGATTTTGGACCAAGTAATTATGAATTCATAAGTATGGTGATGTATTTGTAATATGAAGCATAAGTGATGTAAAGTCCATAAATTCAATGTACACGCTTGTAATAAGAGTTTGTGATGTACGTACAAGTTTCATTATGTATGAATATAAAGAAATGGACTTTTGTATATGATGAATGTGAGTGGAATGAAAAATTAGTAGTGTGGTAAAATGGAATGAAGTTGCATGAGTTGTGTATCTCTTAGTACTTTCATTTAGTCATGTATTGTATACCTTTGGTTATACAATGATTGCACACAAGTTTTAATGTGTATAAAGTAGGAATGAGTGTCATTTTCAAGTCTGAAAGGTGGTTGGATGAGAAAATGACTATGGCAGCAAATTAAAGATTGTCTGGTGCGAGTTACTGCAAAAAACTACAGTAAAATCTGGAAAATACGAATGCCAGATCAATCTCATAGGATGAGAGATCGATCTGGAAGAGCAAAAAATGCTCTTATTCGAGCAATGGAATGGGGCAGATCGATCTGCTAAACATTCTGTAATGAAGAGATCGATCCTTAAGGCAAGCAGATCGATTTCTTTAGCTCTTGGGTTGGAGCAGATCGATCTCCTCCCTAGCCAGATCGATATCCTTAACTCTTTGCCTGAGACAGATCGATCTCATGCCTTCAAATACCGTGAAAATGAGGAATTTTAAGAGGACCAGATCGATCTTAAGCCTTCAACAGATCGATCTTATCAAGCAATTCTATAAATAGGAGCAGTTAAAATCTGCATTTCACGGGAACAACCATTTCCTTTCCATTTTCAACCCAAAACCTAGTTTTCTCACTCCTAAATCCGCCCACTTTCATAAAGATTTGAGGGAAGGCTATTAGATACAAAGTTGTTCACATCAAAGAGAAGAACAACATAGCTTGGAGTCATTTTCCCATTTATTAGATTTAAGGAACAATGAGCATTTCCATTTGGAGCAAGAAGGAAATCTAAAGAGGTGAGTTTCTAAAGTACCAATCCAAGTTTATTTGTTTAGTTATTGATTTTAGAGTTGATTAGTGTGTTTATTAATGGTAGAAACTATCTAGAATGCAATGGAACTATTATAACCTAGAAATGGATTAGTGTGAGAAAGTGAAATGTATTGGAATTAAAGATGAATAGGATATCTTAAGGTGATAATGGTGTTGTGAGTATGATTTTAAAATGGTGTTATGGAATTAATTGTGAAACTTACCCAAAAAGGGGTAAAATGTGTATTTAAGGCATTGGGTAAAATACATAAATGAATGAGAGAGTAAGGGTAGAGTATTTCACATCAAGTGCTAAACAAGTAACTAAGTGAGTTACTAGATAAATTGGTTGGAAATGACTTGATGATGGCCAAATGCAAAAATGGGCCAAACTTAACGAAATAGGCTCAATGAAATGTATTGACTAGTTAAAGTCAAAATATGAGTTAGCAAACATTAACTCAAGTGATTGCAGAATGATTTGAAGCTTTCGAGGATACACCTGGACCAAGTTGAGCCAAAGCACGAGAAGCTAAGAGAAAGAGAGTCGTACCCTGAGTAAATCGAGGTAAGGGAATTATGTGCACTCTTAGAGATATCTGTGCGCAATTTGGGCGCATAATGTTTTCTAGAATGCATGTGTAATAGGAAATGAAATGGGTGATTGAAGGGCAAGAGTTGGGTTTTTAGAAATGTGCATGAAAACAAGCATGATGCTTTGAAAATCCTATTTTATTGCTTTTTAGCATGTGATGGGTAGGTCGGCTAACATTATAAATGATTTGCAAAAGAAATGATTTAATTATGTTTATAACCATGCTTTGCAAAGAATTGTACCACCTACATAGATTTCATGAGAATTAAAGCATGCTAAAATATGACTCGCACGAGATTTGATGTGTTGCAAAAGAAATTATTTGATTGGTTTATAACCATGCTTTGCAAAGAATTGAGTCATCTACATGGATTTCATTAGAATGAAAGCGTGCTAGAGTCTGAATCGCACGAGATTTGATGTGTTTTATATGCATGAGTGCTGGAGCTTAGCTCGCACTAGTTTTCATATGGATTTCTATGATGATTGTGCTAGAGCTTAGCTAGCATAGATTTTATACTGGTTTTGACATGGTGTTAGAGCATAGCTCACATTAGATGTCCACCACACTTGTTACCGTGCTTGAGATTACTCACACGTGATTTTATAATAGGATTTATACCCGTGCTAGGAGCTTCGGGTAGAGTGGGTGTCGCACCGATTAAATAGGCTCACACGTGCATTTTGAGATGTGGCATAATATGATGTGTTGATATTGGTCCATGGAGTATGCTGTACCGTACAAGTAGCATGGAATACGTTGTACCATGTTAAGATTGTGATATGCCATCTTTGGACAATGTTTTGATCTACTATGGACCGGTGGGTTGGACGTGACCCACCTTCCGTGTGGAAGCAAATAGAGGTGATACCCCGCACACCTGATCAGTGTAGCCTTGGATCACAGGATATGGCCATAGTCCTAGAGGAGATTTCCTTATTATATTGCCTATCTCACATGTCTTTTGTTTTATGAATAAATCCATGTTTGAAATGCTTTGTGGGTCAGGACAGTCCGAGGGAGGGGTTTAGTCCTAACAAGTGTTAATTTTATATGTTGAGAAAGTTTGATAATGGATTTAAAGTGCACTGATGCATGATGGTTTTCCATGTTTTTTTTATGAAATATGCATGATGGTTATTCCATGATTTAAATTTGATTTGTGCACTGAGTTTAAATAACATGACTTACTTTAAATGCCATTAACACGAACATGAACTAATGCTTTTAAGGTGTGAATGAGAAATTGTATGGTTTTGAGCATGGCATCGCGATCACGTAGATAGTGCAGTATTTACTTGTTCGCACGATTGCCTTACTGAGCATGTTGTTTTCTCACCCCCTTATTTTTCCCTCTCTACAGAGCACTGAGTATAGACTGAAGACGACTAGAGGTTTCCTTTTGGTATCTGCTTCATCCCATCACGTAAGGTATACACACTTGTATGATTTTGTATCTAAACTTACCATAGCATAGTAGCATCTTGAATGTAATCATTGGGGATGTAAAGCAATGTAAACGTATGTAAACAACACTCTGATTTATTTATACAAGTGTTTACTTCTAAATTAAATTGTTATGGTTGGATGAGGTAGACATTGACACACAGCCCAACTGTTAAGAGTGTAGCTGATCACGATCGAGGTAAGGTAAGAACGAATAATAAATAATGTATGAAAAGTGACAAATTTGTGACGATTTTTGGTAAGTTGAGGGTCGTGACAGAAGTTAGTATCAGAGCTGAGTTGGTCTGACATGTGTCGACGTCTAAAATACTTAATAAGTTGAAAAATTACATCCTTATGTTACTATGCTTGTTTAGATACAAATTGTGTGTGTGTCAATGGGTTGACTAAGAAATTGATGTGTATGTAAGGAATTGAGCATTATGCCTAACACTCGTCGTGGTAGAGGGGCGAAAGCGTAAGTTAGAGGTCGTAGAGGTAGGCCTGGGGGTAGTGTTGAGCCAGAAACACACGAGACTCAGGAGGAGATTGAGGTGGAGGCTGAGGTTGAGCATGCTCTATAGGGTCTAGAGGAGAGACCCGAGAGTACTAAGGCACGCTTCACGAAGATTGAGCGGAGCATAGAGATGATCTTGGAGTTAGTCACTCAGTCGTTGCCTGGAGTTGGGAGCAGACAGAGTCCCGCTGCACAGGGTGATATAGAGCAAGCGGCAGCTCCTGAGGCACGAGCACGGCCAGTCGAGAGACCTCAGACGATAGATATACCAACACCACCACCTTTACAGGATATGCCTACACTTGTTGCTACACCGCGGGGCAGTAGAGGCTGGGGTTACAGTTGTGATTTGGATAAACTGTGACAGTTTCAGAAGTTTGGATTATTGTCTTTCAGTGGAGTTAAGGACCCGGTAGCTGCAAAGGATTCGGTAAATGAGATTGAGAAGTTATATGGGTTCTTTGGGTGCACTACTATCGAGATGGTATCGTTTGCCGCATTCATGCTGAAGGGATCAGCATAACATTGGTGGAAATCCACCAGGCCTATTTTGAGATCCCGACATACAGAGATTAGCTGGGATGTATTTTGGAGGCTTTTTGGAGACAGTATGTTTCGGATACTGCATAACGGAAGATGAAGATGGCATTTTTGGGACTAACTCAAGGGAGCAGGACAATGGATAAGTATGAGTCGATTTTTATCTCCTGGGCAGATATGATCCTAATATGTAGGGTAATGAGGTCAAGAAGATCAAGAAGTTCGTAGATGGACTGAGACCAACTATCATGTCCAGATTGGTTCCCTTAGATATACCGACCTACGAGGAGGCTGTGCGTAAGGCATAATTGTGTGAACAAGATGTTGAGAGGATTGCCTCAGAGTTTGGAAAGGTTGGTAAAGTGAGGGATAGAGATAAGAAAATACCATTACTGGATAGGGGCTTCAGCTATAAGGGAAGCAAGAGATTTTCTGGAAAGAGGTCAAGGATCGAGGAGATCCAGGAGAGGATAGTAAATCCTCCCATGTATCTGGCCATAACTCTAGCTTAGGGGATTATGATTCGAGGGCCACGACCTACTACAGAGTTGTGCAGCAAGTGTGGTAGGTACCATGGTACTCGACCATGCTATGGACCTCCTGCAGTATGCTTTAGATGTGGAAATCCAGGGCACATAATCCGTGATTGCCCAGAGATGACAAAGAGAGCCCCACAAAAGGGCACGGAGCCAGAGAGAGCTCCAATTGGCACAGCTGCTCCGAGGAGAAGGGCTACAGCTGAGGAAAAAGAGAAGCAGGCAGTGGGTGTGAGCAAAGGACGAGTGCACGCACTCGACCAGGACACTGTGAATCAGTCTTCAGATGTAGTTAAAGGTACCATCCAAATCTTTGATTTAGAAGCATTTGTATTGTTTGATCCTACTGCCATGCATTCCTTTATATCGCCATCCTTTGCATGGAAATTATTGAAGCATGTAAAACCCACACTGCTAAATAAGATGTTGATGATATCTACCCCTATGAATGATAATCAATTGACTGAGCATGTATATAAAAATTGTAAGATGAGGATAGGAGGTAAAGAAATGGAAGTCGATTTAATTTTATTAGACATGAGTGATTTTAATGTAATCATAGGGATGGATTGGCTGGCTGCAAACCATGTTGTTATGGATTGTCGTGATAGAACACTGACTTTTCTAGATATAGATAATCTTGTTGTAAGTTTTGTGAAATGCAATGAAAGGCATATTTAATATAAATAGAAGAGTATGATTTTAATACATGATATTCGAGAGATGAATGAGTTTATCAATTACGTATGTTAATGTGATAATTTGTGATTACTAACAGTGGAAAGGATAATGTGAAGGGTTCATTGCTACTGTGATTGAGACGGATAAGGCATGTCCGGAGTTGATAGACATCTCAATGGTCAGGGAATTTCCAGATGTCTTTTTGGATGAATTACCAGGGTTACCTCCAAATAGAGAGATGGAAATTTATATAGATTTGACACCTGGTACCGAGCCGATATCCAAGCCACCATACAGAATGGCTCCAATGGAGTTAGAAGAACTAAGGAAGTAGTTACAGGAGTTACTAGAGAAGGGGTTCATCAGGCCAAGCATCTCACCTTGGGGAGCACCAATTCTGTTTGTAAGGAAGAAGGATGGAAGCCTCCGACTGTGTATAGATTACCTGTTATTGAATAAGGCCACCATCAAGAATAAGTACCCCCTTCCACGCATCAATGACTTGTTGGATCACCTTAAGGGAGCGCAGGTCTTATCCAAGATAGAGCTGAGATTTGGGTACCATCAGCTAAAGATACAGAGTGGAGATGTACCAAAGATAACTTTTTGCACCCGGTATGGACATTATGAGCTTATGGTTATGCCATTCTGGTTGACAAATGCTCCTGCAGCTTTTATGTCGTTGATGAATGAGATGTTTCACCAATATTTGGATCGATTTGTTATTGTGTTTGTTGATGATATATTGGTGTACTCAAGATCTAGAGAGGAGCATGAACAACATCTAAGGATAGTGCTACAAACCCTCCGAGAGAAGAAGTTGTACGCTAAACTCAGTAAGTGCGAATTTTGGTTGGAACATATCTCTTTTCTGGGTCATATAGTATCAAAGGATGGTGTGTTAGTTGATCCATCAAATATTGAGGTAGTGATACAATGGCAGAGACCCCAGATAGTAACAGAGATCAAATGTTTCTTGGGTTTACCTGGATATTATCGAAGGTTTGTGGAGGGGTTCTCAAGATTAGCTGCTCCTTTGACACGTCTCATGAGAAAGAATGTTGAATTTGTGTGGGACAATAAGTGTGAGGAAAGTTTTCAGGAGTTGATGTGTCGTTTGACTACAGCTCCTGTACTCACCATTCCTACCAGCTCAGGAGGTTTCTCGGTGTATATAGATGCTTCGCACCAAGGATTAGGCTGTGTATTAATGCAAGATGGGAAGGTAGTAGCCTATGGATTGAGACAGTTGAAGGGTCATGAGAGAAACTACCCGACCCACGATTTAGAGTTACCGACCGTAGTGTTTGCGTTGAAAATATGGCGTCACTATTTCTATGGTGAGAGATTTTAGGTTTACACTTATCATAAGAGTCTAAGTACTTGTTCTCATAGAAAGAGTTAAACATGAGACAGAGAAGATGGCTCGAGCTTTTAAAGGATTATGATTGTGAGATCCTATACCACCCGGGTAAAGCGAATGTAGTTGTTAATACACTGAGTAGGAAGCATCTCGGGTTGGTGTCATTTATGATGGTTAAGGAATACGAGCTGTTGGAACTATTCACGAACCTCAGTTTAGATGTGACCCCGCCTGACACTGATAGAGGATTAATATAGCTAGCCTACGATTGGAATCGGATCTAGTAGATCTAGTTTAATAGGCTCAGCGAATTGATTAGGAGTGTAGTGATATTATCAGGCAGATATAGAGGGGTACAGAGACGAACTTTGAATTTAGTTCAGATGGATTGTTGAGGTTCAGAGGTAGGATATGTGTTCCCGATAATCCAGAGATCAGAAAGTTTATCTTGATAGAGACTCACTTATTGAGATATACGATACATCAGGGAGTACTAAGATGTATCAAAACCTTCGAAAAGTTTATTAGTGGTCTAGGATGAAGAAAGACATTGCTGAATATGTCGATAAATGTCTTGTTTGTCAACAGGTGAGGGTAGAGCATCAGAAGCCTGTAGGGTTATTGCAGCCTCTACCAATATCGACTTGGAACTGGGAGCATGTCACCATGGATATTGTGATGAGATTACCGAGGTCTCGCAGAGGTCATGATGCCATATGGGTGATTATGGATCGGTTGACGAAATCAACTTATTTCTTAGCTGTGAGATCTAACGATACTCTAAGCCAGTTAGCGAACTTGTATGTGCACGAGATAGTGAGGCTACATGGAATTCTAATGAGCATTGTTTTCGATAGGGTTGCCCGCTTCACTTCCCATTTTTTGGAACATTTTGAGGAAGTAATTGGGACCCAGTTGAGTTTTAGCACCGTGTTTCATCCTGAGACTGTCACGACCCAATTCCCTTCTCTTTAACCGAAAATCACTAAAAAGTTTTCGTAAATTTCTTTCCTTACCCGATCGTGAACTAACTTACCACCACACTGTTGGGCTATGAGTCAATAATAAACATCACATCTCATTCATTCTCAGTTAAATAGAGCGATGTCATACATTTGAAAGTTACTCATTAACTTATACAAAACATGTTTTACTGACATCTACATCCCCCATAATTACATTTAAATTGACTACTGTGCTTTTACCTTGTTTAGATACAAAAAGAAATCACTGTGTATTTACCTCTCGTCGATGGAAGCAGCGGATGTCCAAAAACATAATGCCTCAGTCCTCACTGGGCTACTATGCACGCTCTGTAGGGAAAATAGAGAGGGATGAGCAACCACACGCTCAGTAAGGCAATAATGCAAGCATGGTAGATAACTACTCTATCTACATGCTGATAGTGTTATGCATAAATCGTTCATAGTAGGAGCATGAGGAAGTAAAACTATGCCATATGAGTATACATATATATCATGTATCAAAATCATGTACATTGGCATATAAAACATGGTAAAAACATCATGTGTAAATCATCCCATGCTCAATCTCATTTAAATTCATAAAAAGGGCAATTCATTAAGAAACCTCATTTTTAAACCCACATCATAAAACTCTTTCTCAAACACATACAATCCCATCAAATCAATTCACAATCACAACCTCATTTTCATTTCACAAATCAATTCCACGAGGCTCAACCCCTCTTTTGGGTCTACCTTGCACAATCACAATTACACATATGTATAAAAACCAGGTCACTATATCTCAAGTGACTATGTGGACCAACTACATCATAAATCATCCCAGACCACACGCATCCAGGTGTGCGGGGTATCGTGCTGGCACGGAGGTGGATTATCCCTCGCTAGACTTTCTCATCACATAACCATCACGCGGTACATCGTACTTCATGTGATATACACGGTACAGCGTACTCCACAGAATCATATCGTGATTGGAGGTGCCATTCCTAGGTCTTACCTACCCCATACCAAGAGTTTTCCATATCCGTGAAGGAGAGCCTCCCTGCCGAACAGAGCCTCCCTGCCCCTCCAGGGCTTAAGGATGTTGCTTAAAGATCCTTCCGTAAGAGAGTCTCCCCACTGAACAGAGCCTCCCCACCTAACAGAGCCTCCCCGCCTCTTTGGGCTTAAGGATGTTAGCTTAAGGATGTAGGGCTTAAGGATCTTACCTTAAGAGAGCCTCCCCACCGAACAGAGCCTCCCCACCTAACAGAGCCTCCCCGCCTCCTCGGGCTTAAGGATGTTAGCTTAAGGATGTAGGGCTTAAGGATCTTACCATCTTTCACAACCTTATACGTATCAAAATGTGCAAACTTGTGCAAGCAAAGCTCTAGCACGACACATGCATCCTATCATAAAGAGATCGCATAAGAGCATAGCTCTAGTACGGTTATACTCATAAGATAAACCACTCAAAAGCCAAGTACAAGCAGAAGCTCCAGTACGGTTTATAAACATCATCATAGTTTCCAAATCAAGGTGCGAGCTAAGCTCCAGCACGTTTCATACAAATGAAAACATCAATACCTGGTGCGAGCTAGGCTTCAGCACGGTTTAATTCACATAAACATGATAGGCGGCTCATAAGCTTTCAAAACTAATCTCAAAACATATTTGGCACTTCACATGTGCTATCACAAACATCAAACCACAATAGCCAACCTATCTATCAATTCGTTTAAAACCAAACACATGTTTTGTGAAAGCATTCAAAACACTTGATTTATGCAATTATTAGCCTTACTATCCCTTTTTATACATCCATGTAAAACCAAATCATCCAATATTCACAACTATTTTCGGATACTAAACAACCAATTTCTCAAACGTTCATGCATTTCATAAACACCCTATAATCCCACAAATTACGAGCAGCTACCTCTATATACTTACAGAATTCTCTTACCTGGAATCGCGACGCGTGATTCCATTTCCTTAGTGCTGCTCACTCGTGTGGTCTGATTTGTCTTCAATAAACTCTTTGGGACTGCACACAATCATATTTCACATTATATTCGATCCATATAATGAAACCCTTGTGCTTGCTTTAGTTCATTCAATATATAGCCTCTATTAACGCTTATGAGGCCTCATTTCATTACTTTACCCATAACTCGAGTCTATGGATCTTCTTAGGCCTATTAACTTATTCCAAATCGATATTAAATCAACATTAAGCTCATAGTGTTCATATTTCATGAATTCCCTCACTATGGTATTTATCAAGCATATACATACTCATTTTCACAATTCCTCCAAACTCACAATGTAATTCCAGTAAACCATCTAAAATCATACACATTACCTCAATAACAACTTTAGCATGCCCATAAATCATAAACTCATTCAACCCATATCTTCTCACATTATACCCATTCTAGGTTATCTAGGTCACACCAATTCCACCACATCCCTAGATAATTTATCCATCAATACACATCCAACTCAACTCCAAAATCATTTCAATAAACAATGTACTTGGATTGGAGTATTAGAATCTTACCAAAATCTGATTTTTCTTCTTGCTCCAAATGTCAATGCCCTTAGCTCCTTCAATACCAACAATGGGATTTTGGGTTCCAACTATGTTGTTCTCTTCCTCAAGATGAACAACTTAGTGTCTAATGGCCTCCCCTCAAATCTTACTAGAAATAGCTGATTTTAAAGAGAGAAAGTTAGGTTTTTGGGCTAGAAATGGAAGATTGGTGTTTTTCCTAAAATTTTTAGATTTTCAGCACTCTTTTTATAGAAATCACTTGAGGAGATTGATCTGGTCCAAGAGGAGAACGATCCGGTCCCTTTAAATCTCTCATTTTCACGGCATTTTAAGCATGAGATCGATCTGTCGAAGCATGAGATCGATCTGCTCCCAAACAAAGAGCTAAGGAGATCGATCTGTATGCTTGAGGATCGATCTTTTCATTACAGAATGCTTAGGATCGATCTGGCCCTATTGGAAATCGATCTGCTCTATTCCATTACCCAAATAAGAGCATTCTGGCTCTTCCAGATCGATCTCTCATCCTATGAGATCGATCTGGCCTTCATGTTTTTCAGATTTCCTGCAGTTTCCTTGCTACAACTCACACCCAATTGTCCTTAATCTACTGCCATGGCCATTTTCTCATCCATCCACCTTTATGACTTGAAAATAGCATCCATTCATACCTTATACACATTAAAACTTGTGTGCATTCATTGTATATCCAAAAGTATCAATTCCAAACTAAATGGAAGCAAAACTTCATTCCATTTTACCACACAACTCATTTTGAGTTTCAATCACATCCATCACTTATAAGAACTCATTTCTTCATATTCATACTCAATGAAACTTGTATGTACATTACAAATCATATTACACATACGTACATTGAATCCATGGACTTACATCAATCATACTTTACATTACAAGTCCATTCACATTCATTACACATTATAACTATACATATACGGGGTCTCACAGAGACAAATGGTAAGTCAGAGAGGACTATACAGACCTTAGAGGATATGTTGAGAACGTATGCATTGGATTTTAGAGGCTCCTGGGATGACCATTTGCCCATCACAGAGTTTACCTATAATAACAGTTTTCATGCGAGTATCGAGATGGCATCATATGAGGCATTGTACGGGCGTAGATACTGTTCCCCTATTGGATGGGAAAAGGTTGATGACAGAGAAATCTTTGCTCCTGACTTGGTTAGACAAGCCTCTGAGGATGTACGATTGATTTGTGAGAGATTACAGACAGCGCAGAGCAGACAAAAGAGTTATGCTGATAGGAGACTGGGACCACTAGAGTTTAATGTGAGTGAGTCAGTGTTTTGGAAGGTTTCTCCCTCGAAGGGGATTATGAAATTCAAGAAGAAGGGAAAGTTGAGCCCTTGGTATATAGGGCCATTTGAGATACTTGATAAAGTAGGAGATAAGGCATACAGACTCGCATTACCACCTGAGCTAGCGAGCGTACATAACGTCTTCCACGTATCTATGTTACGAAAATACCACTCGGACCTGACGCATGTGATAAGGTACGAGCCTTTGGTGCTCAATGAAACTATGACGTACTTTGAGAAGCCAGTTCAGATATTGGATAGAAAAGAGAAAGTGTTGAGGATAAAGATAATTCCTTTGGTGAAAGTTCTTTGGCAACATCACACGGTGGAAGAGGCCACAAGGGAATTAGAGAGTTTAATGCGGGAGAGGTATCCCTAGTTATTCACGGATGGATTTGGTTCCAATTTGGAGGACCAAATTTTCTAAGTGGGGGAGAATGTGAGACCCCATATATGTTTAACCTTGTATATATGTAAATAGAATTATAATATGGATGATTTTGGACCAAGTAATTATGAATTCACAGGTATGGTGATGTATTTATAATATGAAGCATAAGTGATGTAAAGTCTATAAATTCAATGTGCACACTTGTAATAAGAGTTTGTGATGTACGTACAAGTTTCATTTTATATGAATATGAAGAAATGGACTTTTGTATGTGACAAATGTGAGTGGAATGAATGTGGTAAAATGGAATGAAGTTACATGAGTTGTGTAACTCTTGGTACTTTCATTTAGTCATGTATTGTATACCTTTGGTTATACAATGATTACACACAAGTTTTAATGTGTATAAAGTAGAAATGAGTGTCATTTTCAAGTCTTAAAGGTGGTTGGATGAGAAAATGACTATGGCAGCAAATTAGGGATTGTTTAGTGTGAGTTACTGTAGAAAACTGCAGCAAAATCTGGAAAATATGAATGCCAGATCGATCTCATAGGATGAGAAATCGATATGGAAGAACCAAAAATGCTCTTATTCGAGCAATGGAACAGGGCAGGTCGATCTCCAATGGGGTCAGATCAATCTGCTAAACATTCTGTAATGAAGAGATCGATCCTTAAGCCAAGCAGATCGATTTTCTTAGCTCTCAGGTTGGAGCAGATCGATCTCCTCCCTAGCCAGATCTATCTCCTTAACTCTCTGCCTGAGACAGATCAATCTCAAGCCTTCGATAGATCGATCTCATGCCTTCAAATGTCATGAAAATGTGAGATTTTAAGAGGACTAGATCAATCTCAAGCCCTCGACAGATCAATCTCATCAAGCAATTCTATAAATAGGAGTAGTTAAAATCTACATTTCACATAAACAACCATTTTCTTTCCATTTTCAACGTAAAACCTAGTTTTCTCACTCTTAAATCCGGTCATTTTCATAAAGATTTGAGGGAAGGCTATTATATACAAAGTTGTTCACATCAAAGAGAAGAACAACATAGCATTGAGTCATTTTCCTATTTGTTGGATTTAAGGAACAAGGAGCATTTCCATTTGGAGCAAGAAGGATATCCAATGAGGTGAGTTTCTAAAGCACCAATCTAAGTTTATTTGTTTAGTTATTGATTTTGGAGTTAATTGGTGTGCTTATTAATGGTAGAAACTATCTAGAATGCAATGGAACTATTATAACCTAGAAGTGGGTTAGTTAGTGTGAGAAAGTGAAATGTATTGGAATTAAGGATGAATAGGATATTTTAAGGTGATAATGGTGTTGTGAGTATGATTTTTAAGATAGTGTTATGGAATGAATTGTGAAACTTACCCAAAAAGGGGTAAAATGTGTATTTAAGGCATTGGGTAAAATGCATAAATAAATGAGAGAGTATGGGTAGAGTATTTCACATCAAGTCCTAAACAAGTAACTAAGTGAGTTACTAGATAAATTGGTTGGAAATGACTTGATGATGGCCAAATGCAAAAATAGGCCAAACTTAACGAAATAGGCTCAATGAAATGTATTGACTAGTTAAAGTCAAAATGTGAGTTAGAAAACATTAACTCAAGTGATTAGAGAATGATTTACAGCTTCCGAGGATACACCAGGAGCAAGTTGAGCCAAAGCGAGAGAAGCTAAGAGGAAGAGAGTCGCACCCCGAGTAAATCGAGTTAAGGAAATTGTGTGGACTCTTAGAGATATCTATCCACAATTTGGGCGCATAATGTTTTTCTAGAATGCATGTGGTAATAGGAAATGAAATGGGTGATTGAAGGGCAAGAGTTGGGTTTTGAGAAATGTGCATGAAAACAACATGATGCTTTGAAAATCCTGTTTTATTGCTTTTTAGATGTGATGGGTAGGTCGGCTAACATTTGAAAGGATTTGCAAAAGAAATGATTTTATTTGATTTATAACCATGCTTTTCAAAGAATTGAGCCACCTACATGGATTTCATGAGAATGAAAAAGGTTCTAGAGTATGACTCGCACGAGATTTGATGTGTTTTATAGGCATGAGTGTTGGAGCTTAGCTCGCACTAGTTTTCACATGGATTTCTATGATGATTGTGCTGGAGCTTGAGCTCGCATAGATTTTATACTAGTTTTGACATGGTGCTGGAGCATAGCTCACATTAGATGTCCACCACACTTGTTGTCGTGCTTGAGATTACTCGCACGTGATTTTAAGACATGATTGATAGTCGTGGTATGAGCTTCAGGTAGACTGGGTGTCGCATCTATTAAATAGGCTCACACGTGCATTTTGAGATGTGGCGTAATATGATGTCTTGATATGGATCCACAGAGTACATTGTATCGTGCAAGTAGTATGGAGTATATTGTACCGTGTTGAGATTGTGGTATGCCATATTCGGACGATGTTTAGATCTGCTATGGACCAACGGGTTGGACATGACCCACCTCCTGTGTGAAAGGAAATAGAGGTGATACCCCGCACACCTGATCAGTGTAGCTTGGGATCACAGGATATAGCCATAGTGCTAGAGGAGATTTCCCTGTTATATTGCCTATCTCACATGTCTTTTGTTTTATAAATAAATCCATGTTTGAAATGCTTTGTAGGTCAGGACAGTCCCAAGGAGGGGCTTAGTCCTGACAAGTGTTGATTTTATAACGGTAAAGGGGTGAGTACATGTACTTGATGCCGAAAAGGTAGGCCTAAGAGTGGTATTGAGCCATCACATGAGACTCAGGATGAGATTAAGGTGGAGGTTGATGTTGATGTTGAGCATGGGTCTCATAGTGAGATCGGACGATATTGAGACATGCTTCACAAGGTTGAAGCAGAGTGTAGGGAATATTTTAGAGTTTTTACTCAGTATATACAGGGAGCTAAGGGCTGACAAAACCTAGTTGTATAGCCTGCAAAGATGCCTCAGATTATAGAAATTTCAACAACTCACTGGTTAAGGATACGTCCTCACCTGCAGCTCTACAGTAGAGTGGTAGTGATTTGGAATATGATTATGAGCTACACAGGTTAAGGCAATTTTAAAAGTTCAGATCACCGATAATTAGTGAGGTAAAGAACCTAGTAGCTATTGAGTACTAAATGAATGAGATAGCGAAATTTCACGGGTTCTATCGGTGTATGTCGACCGAGAAAGTAACTTTTGATGTATTTATGTTGGAGGGCGAGACGGAACATGGGTGGAAGTCCGCTCGACCCATCTTAAGAGTTAGACATCCAGAGCTGACATGAGAGATAATTCTGGATGAATAGAGATAGTATATACTCAGAGGAACAAGTCAATTGACGAGTATGAATCTCGATTTACATCCCTGGGCAGGTATAACCCGACATTATGAATAGTGGAATCGAAAGGTCCGAAAGTCATGGAAAGACTCAGACCATCAATCAGAGTCTGATTTGCCCAGTTAGATATCATTACATACGACGAGGCAGTGCGCAGACCATATTAGTACTAATAAGATTATGAATTGCACGCCTCTGAGTTTTGGGAAAGGTAATAAGGGTCAAAATAGAGATAGAAAAGAATAGTGGATGACAAATGTGTCAGAATGGGAAGGAGGCCATTTGGCAAGAAATTTAGAGTTGATAAGTCATGAGGTAAGATGATTAGCAAGCCCCAGTGTATCCAGTTTCATCACTTACGAAGGGTATTATGATTGGAGGACCCCGACCTACTACTAAGCAGTGTAAGATGTGTGGTAGATACCCCAAAAATAGGCCCTACATCTTGTTGACTAAAACATGTGTTAAGAGTGGTAATACGTGTCATCTATTTAAGGATTGCTCAAAGCTCGATAAGATTGCCCTACAGCAAGGCAAAGAGCCTGAGAAAGCTCCAGCTGATACTCCTACTCCGAGACGGAGAGCGACAGCTGAAGAAAAGGGAAAGCAGGTGATTGGCAGAGGGCGAGTACATGCCTTGGACCAGGATACTGCAAGTCAGTCGTCAAAAGTGGTGAAAGGTACTATCCTAATCCTTGATTTTGAAGCATATGTTTTGATTGATCCTGGTTCCACACATTTATTTGTATCGCCTTCATTTGCTTTTAAATTGTCAAAACATGTAAAGCTTTCCCCGTTTAATAGAAAGTTACTGATTAGTACTCCAATGAAAGAGAGTCAGTTGGTAGAGTATGTGTGTAGAGATTGTAAGCTAAAGGTCAAAGAAAAGGAGATGTCAGTCGATCTCATTATGTTCGATATGAGGGATTTTGATGTAATACTAGGAATGGATTGGTTGGCTAAGAATCATACTGTTTTAGATTGTTATTTTAAGATAGTAATGTTTTCTACCCCTGAGAAATGTATTGTAACATGTTTTAAAAAGAAATGAAAACAATAGTTGTTATAATTAAATGATGAAAATTTATGCTGACGGGATGATTAATATTTTGAAGGTCTATTGGCATATGCGATTGAATTGGATAAGGCACATCTGGAGTTGGGAGATATTCTTGTGGTTAAGGAATTTGCAAAATTTTTTTGGATGATTTACCAGGGTTACCACCGGAGAAAGAAATGGAGTTTTGTATAGATTTGGCACCTGGTACAGAGCCAATATCTAAGCCACAGTACAGAATGGCTCCGATTGAGTTAGAGGAGCTAAGGAAGTAGTTACAAGAATTGCTGGATAAGGAGTTCATTAGACCGAGTGTCTCACCATGGGGAGCTCCAGTCTTGTTCGTTATGAAGAAGGATGGAAGCCTTCGACTGTGTATTGATTACAAGTTGTTGAATAAGGCTACCATCAAGAATAAGTACCCCCTTTCACGCATCGATGATTTATTAGATCAACTTCGGGGAGCGCAGGTCTTTTCTAAGATAAAGCTAAGGTCTGTGTATCATCAGTTAAGGATTCGAGATGACGATGTACCTAAGACAGCATTTCAAACCCGTTATGGTCACTATGCGTTTATAGTTATGCCATTCGAATTGATGAATGCTCTCGCAGCTTTTATGGCATGGATGAATGATGTATTTAAGCCATACCTAGATCGGTTTGTTATCGTCTTTATCGATGACATTTTGGTGTACTCAAAATCTAGGGAAGAGCATGAGCAGCATCTGAGGATTGTATTACAGACCCTCCGAGAGAATGAGTTGTATGCTAAACTTAGTAAGTGTGATTTTTGGTTAGAGCAAATTTCATTTTTGGGCCATGTGATGTCAAAGGATGGTGTGTCAATAGATCCATCCAAGATTGAGGCAGTAGTTCAATGAGAGAGGCCTAAGACAGTCACTAAGATTAGGAGTTTTTTGGGTTTGGCTGGATATTACAGATGATTTGTAAAGGGATTTTCTAAGTTGGCTGCTCTATTGACACGTCTCACTTGGACGAATGTTCCATTTGTGTGGGATGATGATTGTGAAAGGAGTTTTGTAGAACTGAAGTGTCGATTGACCACCACTCTGATTCTCACCATTCCTACTAGCTCAAGAGATTTCTCAGTATATACAGATGGTTCAGATCAAGGACTGGGCTGTGTATTGATGCAAGATGGGAAGGTAGTTGCTTATGGATCCCGACAGTTAAAGGATCATAAGAGGAACTATCCAACCCATGACTTAAAGTTGGCAGCCGTAGTGTTTGCACTAAAGATATGGGGACACTATCTCTTTAGTGAGAAATTTCAAAGTTTCACTGATCATAAGAGCCTCAAGTATCTGTTCTCACGGAAGGAGCTGAATATGAGACAGAGAAGATGGCTAGAACTTTTGAAGGACTATGACTGCGAGATTCTGTACCATCCGAGTAAGGTGAATGTGGTAGTAGATGCCTTCAGTAGAAAGGGTATGATGTCCTATATGATGATTAGAGAATGAGACTTGTTAAAATAGTTCGCCGAGCTCAGAATCAGTATTGATGAGGTTAAGGATGGGTTTATGGCTAGCCTACATATGGAGCCCATTATACTGGATCAGATATGGGCAAGATAGAGAAAGGATAAAAAATTATTGGATATGGTTAGCCAGGCCGAGGAGAGATCACAGTCAGACTTCTTGGTAAGTAATGATGGGTTATTAAGATTTCGGGGCCGTATTTGTGTACCTCATGATGACACCTTAAGACAAAGCATTCTGAAAGAGTCTCATTGTTCTCGATTCACCATGCACCCAGGTAGTACTAAGATGTACCATGATCTCTGAAAAGTGTATTGGTGGACAGGAATGAAGAAAGATGTGACAAATTTTGTGGCTAGATGTTTAGTTTGCCAACAAATTAATGCTGAGCACCAGAAGCCAGCAGGACTACTTAAGTCATTACCGGTGCCTACTTGGAAATGGGAGTATATTACTATGGATTTTATTATGGGGTTACCAAGGACCCAGAGAGGTCATGACGCAGTATGGTAATTGTGGATAGATTGACTAAGAGTGCCCACTTCTTTGCCATCAAGAGCACTGATTCACTTGATAAGCTGGCAGATTTATATGTCAGAAAGGTGATACGATTACATGGAGCTCCTGTGAGTATTATTTTTGATAGAGATTCTCAGTTTAGTTCGAAGTTTTAGACTCGTGTCATGACCACAACCCTCTTCTCGTAAACTTATCTTACTACTTACCACATACAGTTGGGCTGTGAGTAAAATCCAATCCACTTCTCATATAAATTCATTATAATAAATGAAAGAGAATAGAAACTGGACTATTATAACTATGCGGAAGCGTTTACCTCAGTTTCTATTAACTATACATCCCTTTTGTACAAAATATTACTAGACTGTGTATTAATTTACAAGATACAATTTTTTTTCATCTTAATAGTGTATACCTTTCGTACTGCTGGATAACTAGAGAACACCGTAGCAGGGACGACTACAATACTCACTACTGCGTAGTATCTGTGGAGGAGAAATAAGGGGGTGAGCATAATGCGTTCAGTAAGGAAAATATGCAAGCAGGTAGATAACCACACTATCTACATGCTAAAATACATACATGTTCATTTTCCTTATAAGACAATATGCATGTTCTTTAAAACAAACTTTCATCAATGCGAAACCATTAATTCGCTAGATGGGTATATGCATATCCACACAGTTTATCATTTAAAACCACACAGTTTTAACTTCACATAGTAGCACACAGCTTCATAGAGCATAATCTATTTACACAGATCACATATAGAAAATGCTTTATACTTTGTAAATCAGTTACATGTTGAGATATAATCATGGGTTAACATATCCCCAGACACACAGCAAGGGAAGACAACTGTCACCTCACACAGTACTGACAATATCGTATCACTCAAATACATAAGAACTTATCAAGACTTATGGCCATAGTCGGATTCTAGGCTACATTGATCACGTGTGCGGGAACCCTACGCTTTGGGAGGCGGATCAACCATCCCTTCAGCTCACACGATATCACATAGATAGTCATGGCACATCGTACCCTATGGCTAATGCTCATGGTACATTGTGCTCCCGTGGATCCTTATCACCTATTTTCGTTGTCTCAAAATTACGTGCGAGCAGGTCAGTGTCATACATACGCAGCCCACGACGGCTCTAGCACGGTTTATCTATCACATAGTAATATTATAAACCCTTATGTGAGCTCTCGACTGGAACACGCAGTATGATCGAGGCATAAAGCACAGTTTTGCTCATCACATAGAAGCTCAAGAGGCTACGTGTGAGCAACTCAGAGTAGAACACAGTATATCTAAGGCATCAAGCACGAATGCGAGCTCTCGGATGGAACACACAGTATTACCGAGGCATCAAGCACTGTTGTCTCATCACTTTAAATCGAGAGGGTCACATGTGAGCATAACCAGAGTAAGATCAATAAGAAATACTCTATGGCTCCAACATGATTCCCAAAATCTAGTGCGAGCAGCTCGAGCAGAACACACAGTATTACTTGAGGCATCAAGCACTCTTTAGCTTTTCTCAAAATCCTTTTGAAATTAATGTGCGAGCAAGGCTGGTCAATCTACCATTGCTTCTCATGGTCTAGCACTATTTCACACAGAAAAGAAATAGAAAGGGCTCCATGTAGAGTCATAAGTGAGAGGACAAATCTCCTTTTAATCACTCTTTATAAACATTTGGTTACAACTGGGAGCCTGTCTATTATTATTCATTCTCAAAACGTTTGAAAAACCTCTTTTCACAACAATTATAGAAGTCATGCAACTCATATCATCGACTTATTCTTATACGTAGTTTTCTACTTAGATATATCAATATCTATGTACTTATCACATACATTTCACTCAGCAGATAAGAAAATATACGTATAGCTATCTCTATAGCTTACATAAGTCCCTTACCTAAAAAATGTGTCGACTGCGAATTCAATTTCCTCGATTTCCTTGGATTACGCAGTCTAATTGGCTTTGGATGTATTCTCGAAAGTCAAATCCTTCCTTGGTGGTACGTAAGTCGAGATCCGCTCGAACTCGTACACGTCGCCAACCATTCTTCCGCTACACAACAATATATATATATTTAAACTGGTTAATTTCGGTCTAATATAAATTAAAATTAATTATTCGAAAAATAAATTGATCGATTTTTGATCACTTACCAGTCTACTGCTGTGTCGGGGTAACACTAAAATTTTTTTCCAAATTTTTTTCTCTCTCCTTTGACTGAACCGGTTTGGACCGGTTCAGTCCCTTTCACACTGAACCGGTCTGATCCGATTTAGTGGAGATTTGACCGTTGTCGGCGCTGTTGGTCGGTTCCCGAGGTGGGTCAGCCACCGTTCGGTGCGCCTCAGCCTGGGGAAGCTTCACTTGGCTTGACTCGGCCCAAATCGCCGTCAGTGCCGGTGAATCTTCCTTTCTCTCCCGTGGGTTCCTCTCCATCGATCTCCTTTTTTCGGCCGTTCCACGGCGCATGACGGCTACCTGGAGGTTGCCTGGAGGTCGTCGTCCCTTTGCCCAGTGCCCCTCGCGTCGTCCGCCTCTGGTTCGTCGCCGGTGAGGAAAAGTCGAAGGTGGTCGATTTTCGGCTCTCTCTCTCTCTTGCGCGATTTTGCTTCTTTCTCTTTTTTTTCGATTTTTACTTTCTTTTTCTTTCAGATTTCTTCTCTTCTTTTTTTTTCTTTTTATTTATACTATATTATCATTTAATGTAATATAATATAATATAGTATAAAAATATCATAAGATATTATTATAATAATATAATAATAAAATATCTCTTATATTATTTATTATTAATATAATATTATTATTACAATGTATTTTATATACATTGATATCTGCACACACATGTACATATATATTATTTTTATTTCTTCAAATATATATGTTTGTCACATTTTTTTTTATTTCTCCGAAAATATATTTATTCTTTATTTCGGAGCTAAATTCCCATTGTGGGAAAATTTTTGGGTAATCATTTTCGGACTAATTTCTCTTCTTGGACTCCCTATATTTTCGCATTCTAAGTCCATATTTTTAGTCCGTTTGACCAAATTTTATTCGGTTTATTCTGAATTTACCCTAACTCTTATTTCGATATTTTAAAACTTACTGATTTCCAATTACATTCAGATAAACTCGAATGGTATTATTTCTTCCTTATTGATCGATATATCATAATTACATATTCAAATGATATAGTCTTAAAGGAATAACACAAAGTACGGGTCTTACATTTCCTACCCCCTTATGAAATTTGATCCTCGAAATTAGAACCAAGTTACTCTTTAAAAAGTTGGGGGGTACTTCTCCCGTATCAGGTTCTCTAACTCCCAAGTAGCCTCCTCTGAATTATGATGCTGCCAGAGAACCTTCGGAACCTTAACAATGCTATCAACAGAGTGCAAAGACTAGGATATGGTCCTGAGTTCGAGCACTCTAGGACGCGTCTCCTGGCTTTCCCTGTAGAGGTAGCTCTAGGATAGGCCAGTGGAGTAAAACCGTGAGGGGGCATGTGGGCTAGCCCAAAGCGGACAATACATGGAGTGTGAGGCTGGGTGACCTGGTGAGGGGCGGGCCCAGGCCTTTACAACTCATTTTCAGGAAACCATGGGATCTCGACTGAATTTGAGCACCGCCTATCATCCTTAGACAGATGGTCAGTCTGAGCAGACTATTCAGACTTAGAGGATATGTTAAGGGCGTGTGCCTTGGATTTTAAGGGCTCATGGGATGATCATTTGCCTCTCGCTGAATTTGCCTATAATAACAGTTATCATACTAGCATTGGTATGGCTCCTAATGAAGCTCTATATGGCAGGAGATGTAGATCCCCGATTGCATTGGAAGAAGTGGGTGACAGAAAAATACTTGCTCCCGAACTGGTCGAATAAGCAGCTAAAGGTATTGAGCTAATCTGTGATAAATTAAGGATAGCACAGAGTAGACAAAAGAGTTATGCAAATGTGCGAAGGCATCCTCTGGAATTGCAAGTTAGGGATTCTGTATTTGTGAAAGTGTCTCCGATGAAAGGTGTCACACGCTTCGAGAAGAAAGGGAAGCTCAGTCCTCGCTTCATTGGTCCATTTGAAATATTGGAGAAAGTGGCAGACGTTGCTTACCGACTTGCACTACCTCCATAGTTGTCGAGAATACATAATGTCTTTCATGTTTCCATGTTGAGGAAGTATTATCCAAACCTTTCTCATGTTATCGAGTACGAACCCTTAGAGATTCAGGAAGACATGAGTTATATTGAACAATCGATCCGGATCCTCGATAGAAAAGAGAAGGTACTTCGATCTAAGATGATTCCATTGGTAAAGGTTCTCTGGTGATACCACTCGACAGAAAAAGCTACGTGGGAGCTAGAGAGTCACATGAGAGAGAGGTACCCACAATTATTCGATGGACCAGCTTGAATTCGGAGGACCAAATTCTTACAAGGTGGAGAGAAATATAAAACCCAAAATCTTTTCCACTTATTTCTTAATTTAAAAACTAAGAAGTAATTGAGAACTCGAAATAATACGGTGCAGGCTTGAAAACCACCGAAGCACTCGGGTTAGCGACGTGGGGCCATTAGCACGAAAATCGAGGTAAGACTTTAAGCTCGAGAAACTCTTAAGAATTTTATATATGGTCATGAATTGATGATTAGAAATGAAAAACTAAGGTATTGGAAGTGGAAAAGTGGGTAAGGTTCGGGTATTGCACTAAACCGAGCAAATGAGCTCGAAATTAGAAATAAATTCAGAATATATTCTAAAAATTCCCGAAAATTATTTCGAGACTGTAGAAAATTAATATAATGTGAAATTTATTTCAGGTATAAAAAATTAAGTGGAAATGTGGAGGTTTTGGGGATCGAATTAATTTTTAAGGTAAATTGCAAACTTTAAGCCATTTTGCTCGGTATTGACCAAATCATGCAAAATGGGCCCAATCGGGAAATTGTTCTCAAACAAGTGACCCCTAAATTTTTATGAAACATACTAGGGATATAGTATAACACTTGAGAAGTGAGAATTTAGAGAAAATTGGATTAGAAATATTTTTTGGAGATTTTACAAAACAGAACAGCAAGCTGTCCTGTTCCAGCCACCTGACCACTTGATAAAGACTCATGCATAAGTTTACCATACAGAATCAGAATAACGTACCGTTTTTTTTTCTAGAAAATAGACTTTTAGGGCTTTCTGAAACATCCAAGAAATCCCAGAAAACCCTTTTCACGCGCCATCACCTCCCTATGTAAATCGCCGCACACGTTACTGTACACTTCCCCTTCCTTGAATTTTTTGACCCCATTCCGTCCATCTTTAGACTCCATCCAAGAAGGATAAAACCTTCCCCGTCAAGTCCTATATAACATATAAAAAAATCAGCTCAAAATAAATCCATTTACTAGGTTAAATCGGAGAAAGAAAAGTGGGAGGCAGAACTGTCCTGTTTCGGGTAAGTGAAGAAATCAAATTTTGAAAGTTTTTGGTTGAGTTTTCTTGTAGTTTTTGATGATTCTAAGTTCTATATATGTTAAGTTTCAGTTTAGGATCATTTTGAAGGAAGAAAAATTTGGTCAAACTTGGTCAAACCCGAGGTAAAGTTGATGGATGATGATAAAGTTCACATATGTTGTTATTTGGTGTTTTTAGAAGGTTTTTAGTTAAGTGGAATTGAATGATTTAATTTCTATGGATGATTGAGTTCTGGAAAGCAAGGTTATGATGTGTTTGAGCTGAAAATTTTGATAGATCTAAGGTTGTTAACGGTTAAATTTATACCGAGAAAGCTCGATTTATAGCTTAACTCAGTGAAAAATCGAAGAGTGAGAATTGAAAATTTGGCAAAGTGACTAGCTTGATTTATGAACTTGAATGAGTCATAAGGTTAATGAAATAATGAATTGAGAAATCAGAATAATGAAATTTTCCAAAAACGGCACTAAATCGGTAAAACCGAGAAAATCGAAAAAGTTGACCGAAAAGTCAAAATTGATCAAACTTTGAGAAGATAAATCAAAATTTAATACGTTAAGATGAAATTAATCAATATATGATGAATTGGTATTGTTTTGGACAGCTCAAAAATTTGGCACGCAAATCGAGACAATCCTGAGAATTAGCAATATTAAGCTACCCCAAGATCTACGAGGTAAAGGAATTTTGTGAGTAGCTAGAGGTAGCTATACGTATTTTTGGGTATATTTTTGAATAATTAAATTGTATATAAATTTCAAATATAGAAAATATCGATAGAGACCAGACATAGAAAATTACCGTTTTGCCCCTACTAAGGAAAATTTTGAAAAAATTAGGATTGGATTGGAATATGCATAAATAACATGTTTTGAGTATTTTCACTATGAAATACTGCTTTTAGCAAATTAAATAATATTTATTGCGACCCGAAAGGGTAAATGACGATTTTACCCCTATGAAAGGTAAAAATTTTCACTTTTAGAAAAAGTCATGAAAAGCAAGAACTGAGTGTTCTTAAAGAATCTTTAATGCTTTTCAACAAGGATATGGGTAGGCTAGCTGATGTTTTATCAATTTACATAAAATAGCACGTGATAGGTGCTGATTTTGGTTTTGAAAACCATTCTTTGAAAACTGAACCAACTACATGTTTTATGTGGAAACAAAACGTGCTGAGAGTATTACTCACACGAGATTTGACATGATGTGTGCATGTAACAGAGTGCTGGAAGCTTGGCCTGCACTCGATTTTACATGATTTTATACATGACATAGTGCAGAGAGCTTTGCTCACACTAGATTTTTATATGACATGCATAAGGCCGTGCTGGGAGCTTCGGGTAGGCTGTGTGTCACACCGATTAAATAGTCTCGCACGTGCATTTCGAGACATGACGTTGGATATTGAGATGACATGGGCATGGGGTGTACGTTGTACCGTGCTTACAGTATGGAGTACGTTATATCGTGCCGTGATATATGATGTGTAGTCTTTGGACTAGGGATCTGATTGGCTGGCGGGATGGTTTGGTACCCACCTCCTGGGGCAGCCTCAGATGTGATGTGATACCCCGCACACCTGATCAGTGTAGCCTAGGATCATAGGATATGGCCATAGTCCTAGAGTTATTACCCTGATTCTTGCATAGTTTCACATGTCACTTACTTTATGAAATTGCATGTCACTTACTTGCAAAATCGCATATTATTTGCTTTGCGAAATCACATATTACTTATTTCTTGATTTTGTGATTTCATGATTATATATTTTGGGACTGACTCCTGATGATTTTGGGGTGGATGTGGATTTGAAATAAATGGTATGTTTTGATATAATGTGCATTATTTAAATAACATGACGTATAATTTCATACTTTATATGCCATTTCACAAAATCAATTGCTAATTTGAAATAACTGGCATGTTTTGACAGAATGTGCATTATTTAAACAGCATGAAGTATAATTCCATACTTTATCTACCATTTCACGAAATAAATTGTTTTATACGAATTATTTTACCTGGCATAAAAGTATGCATGAAATTCGTACTTAAGAACGATTTCAAGAGAGAATGATTTAATGCATAGCATCATGATCATGTAGATAGTGTGGTTATCTACTTACTTGCTTGATTGCCTTACTAAGTGCGTGGTTTACTCATTCCCTTTATTTTCCCCTCTTTTCAGAGCACTTGCAATAATTAGTGAGTGGCTGAGGACTTGCATTCTTGGTATTCGCTGCTTTCCATCATCGAAAGGTATACACTTGGTATGATTTTATATCTAAATATGTAATAGCACAGTAATCAATTTGGAATGTAATATGGGGGATTTAAATATTAGTAAATACGTACAATTATAGAGTCTCAATTATAAAGTATACGTGTTTAAATTTAAATAAATTAAAAGATAGATGTCATGGTAAATGGTAAAAGGTGATTAATACTGACTCATAGCCCAACTGTTTTGTGGTGAGAATGTTCACGATCAAGAAAAGAAAGGAAAAAGCAAAAAATTTGTAGCGATTTTTGGTAAAAATGGGTTGTGACAGACCGTTTGTCTGGTGATGGTAAGAAGTGCTCAAATGTAACTGAGACCCTATAGCTTCCTGAAAATGACCTAAAAATCGAGAAGTAAAATGAAGGTCTCTATTAGAAGTAGTACTCACATGAGCCCTATGCAACTATGCAATCTCTCCAACATACAAGTTTGTCATGGTATTAAGTAAATATGTGCTCTTAATGGTAAGGAAGTGGGCACTCTTAGTCAATCTGTCCACAATCAACCAGACTACATCATGACCCTTTAGGTCCTCGGGAATCATCTAATGAAATCCATAGTTATGTGCTCCCATTTCTAAGTAGGCACCGATAGTGACTTAAGCAGCCCTGTTGGCTTTTGATGCTCAACCTTAATCTTTTGGCAGACTAAACATCTAGCCACAACTTTTGCCACCTCTTTCTTCATTCTAATCCACCATTACACTTTATGTAAATCATGGTACATCTTAATACTTCCTGGGTGCATGGTGAATCGAGAATAGTGAAACTCCCTCAAAATCCTTTATTTTAGGGTGTCGTCATTCGGCACACAAATACGACCTTGAAACCTTAGAAATCCGTCATCATTGACCAACAAGTCTGACTACAATCTCTTTTCAGCCTGGCTAACCATATCCAATAACTTCTAATCATTTTCTTTGCCCTGACCAGATCTGATTCAAATTACAAGGCTCAATCTTTAAGCTAGCCATAAACCATCGTCAACTCTATCAACACTGATACTGAGCTCAGTGAACTGTCCCAACAAATCCCACTCTCTGATCATCATATAGGAAACCATACCTTTTCTACTCAGGGCATCCGCAACCACATTCGTCTTGCCTTGATGGTACAAGATTTTGCAGTCATAATCCTTCAAGAGTTCTATCCATCTCCTCTGTCTCATGTTAAGCTCCTTCTGATAAAAAATATACCTAAGACTCTTGTTGTCAGTGAAAATCTGGAACTTCTCACCATATAAAAATGCTACCATATCTTTATAGCAAAAACAACTGCGGCTAAGTCCAAGTCATGAGTGGGGTAGTTTCGCTCATGCTTCTTAAGCTGACGGGAATCTTAATCGACCATTCTACCATTTTATATCAACACACAGCCCAAACCCTGATGGGAGGCATCACTGTACACTGCAAACCCTTCCGATCCACTCAAGATGGTCAAGACTGGTGCGGTAGTCAACCAATGCTTGAGTTTTTGAAAACTCTACTCACACTGATCATACCACTCAAATGGAACATCCTTACATGTCAATCTGGTCAATGGAGCTACAATCCGAGAGAACCCCTCAACAAATCTCCTATAATACCTTGTCAATCCCAAGAAACTTCGAACCTCTATCACTTTCATCGGTCTCTCCCACTTTAAAACTGCGTCAACCTTAGATAGATCAACAGATACCCCCTTCTTAGATACAATATGCCTGAGGAAGAAATCTGATCCAACCAAAATTCACATTTACTAAACTTCCCATATAATTTCTTATCACGAAGAATCTGGAGCATAGTCCTCAAATGCTACTCATGCTCTTCCCAAGGCTTAGAATAGATTAGAATATCATCAATAAGTACAATAACAAATCTGTCCAGATATTCCCAAAAGACATCATTCATTCAATTCATGAAAGTAGTAGGGGCATTAGTTAGGACAAATGGCATTACTAAAAACCCAAAATAACCAAATCTGGTCCTAAAAGCTGTCTTTGACACATCTTCCTCTTTGATCTTTAACTGGTGATAACCCGATCTTAAATCTATCTTAGAAAACGCTGAAGCCCCTCTCAACTGATCAAATAAATCATCTATCCTTGGCAGAGGATACTTATTCTTCATTGTAGCCTTTTTTCAAAAGTCGATAATCGACACACAAATCGAGACTCTCATCTTTCTTTCTAACAAATAGTATCGGAGCACCCACAGAGATACACTCAGTCTAATAAACCCTTATTAAGCAACTCTTGTAATTGTTTCTTCAGTTCTTCCAATCCAACTAGTGTCATCCAATAAGGTGGTTTAGAGATAGGCTGAGTGTCGAGCATCAAATAAATAGTAAACTCAATTTTCCATTCAGGCCGTAACCCCGATAATTCATCCAAAAAAACATTGGGAAACTCATAAACTATTGGAACATCCTTATACTCGGTGGTTCCCGACTATTATCAGAGATAAAAACAATATAACCTTTACAAAAATCGAGGTCATCATAAATTTCAAACATATAAATACCATATAGCTTTATAGAACATCATACTATACACTTCTTTTCTTATTAACAAAACATACATTAAATTTATCAGGTAAAGAGAAGGTCATGGTTTTAGTATAGCAATGTAGACTTACATGATTGACAGCTAGCCAATCCATGCTTAAGATTAAATTGTAACCATACATATTTAGCAAAACTAGATATGCTAACATTATCCTATCTTCTACCTTGATTTCACCATTCTTACACACCATATCAGTCATCTGTGATTCGCGCATAGGTGTGCTTATATGTAGCATGTGATCTAGAGGCTTAGGTTCTATATGCAAATTGTGTGCAAACTATGGGGAAATAAAGGAGTGTGTGGAACATGGGTCAAACAAAAACATGTGCCTCATTATTATAGAAAAGGAACATACCTCTAATGGTTTTGGAAGAGGTGTCGGCGATCTCCCTGTCTAAAGCAAACGCGTATCCTTGAGTAACCGGCTTCTTTCCTTTCTCTGTGGTTGTGGCCCATCTCTGTGGGGTCTGTCTCTAGGGAGCTTGTCTCTCAGGTTGTTTCGATTGTTCCTGAGGCTCGAAGGGTCTTATATGAGGGTAATCTTTAATTTGGTGGCCCGTATCTCTGCACTTGAAACAACCACCCGTGACCCAATGGCATGGCCCACCATACGGCTTGCCACAATTCTTAAAACATCGTAATTCAAACAAGGAGCCTCTGGTGGCTTTTGCACTATTAGTAGGGGTCTTAGGCTTACCAGTCCTTGCCCGAGACTCATCTATCCGCTGTCTCTTAGGCTGACCTCACCTCAGCTGTAGTCTGGATGCCTTAGATCTCTTGCCTTTATCTTTGCCATTGCTTCTAGACCCATGTGGTGCTTAAGTAACATCGAGACCCCTCTCTATCTCTTGAGCTCGTCCGAGGGCATCTTTAAACTTTGTAACCTGGAGCCCCAATAGTCTATCACAGATCTCTTATTTTAATCCAGCTAAAATCCTCTTGGTACGACACTCTGGGTCCCTGACTGTCTCGGGGTCATATCTCATTAAGGTAGTGAACTAATTCTCATGCTAATCCATTGTCATGCTACCCTGAACCAAACTTAGAAAATCCATCTACATTTTCTTCTGTGCAGTACGCACAATGTACTGGGTCCTGAACGCAGTCAGAAAGGCATCCCTGATATATTTGGCTAACTGTCTATAAGAACTATCTGAGTAGATCTCCACCCCAACTTAGCTTGGCCCCTCAACATGTAACTGGACATAGTTACTCTCTAGGCATCCGTACACCCCAAATACTGAAATACCATCTCGAAAATCCATCAACTATTCTTCAACCTTAACTGGATCCTTAACCCCTGTAAACTCTAAGGGATTTATCTTGAGAAAGTCTCGTAATCTCTAAGTATCTCTGTCCTCCCTATGTTGTGGGATTGAAAGCTGAGGAGCTGGGGGTGCAGGAGGAACCGGCAGTGGAAGAGGTGAAAGAGTGGGTGCAGGCCTGGTATCATCGATATCTGATGTGTTTGCCTCGAATTGCTGAGCAAACATGGCAGTGACTGTATTGAGCCCCTCTCTCATACTCTGTATACTCTACTTGAGCCTAATTATTTTGGTATTAGGGCTCTCTGGATGAGGGGGAGATGGTAGAGGGGGCAGTGCCTGCCTCCGTGAACGACCTCTTCTCCCGCTCATTATTCGTAATAAAAAATCGAAGTTTTAATCATAATTTTAGCAAGTATACTCAATTTATAACCAGACAAGTATAGACAATTGGAATGTAATTTAACTTCAATAGGTCGATAATGATAGTAGTGGACAACTTTTACTCTGATACCACGTAACTGTGACACCTCGAAAATGTGAAAATTTTGGTCATTTTTAATTTAATTTTTTATTCAAATTATATTCTCGTTCAGTACCGATTACTTAACATTTCATTTTAATAAAAATTTTTGGGTTTCACATCAATGTTTAGGTATCTCCTTATATTTTACACCCAAAAAAAGAAAAATAAAGAGAAGAAAAAAGTGTATATATAAGTTATGGAATCACAGAAAGGGAAGCTAAGAACCAAAAGAAGCAATGGGTAACCCTGAGTTTGTGGCTACAATAAAGTCTGTCATTCTTGCTAGGGGTGACAACCTCCTTTTTGAAGTCGATGCGTTTTCTCTTTATCTTTCAACGGAAAGAACGGATGGAGACATGTCATTAGGCTTTTGGCCTTAAGAAGAAGCGGGTGTGAAGTGTTGAGAGCATTGCAATCTTGGGTTGGGCGTCGAATAAATTTATCGGAGAAAACAAAAAACAAAAGAGCAGATGTAGACATATTGTACAGTGATGGGATGCTGTGGACCGACTTCTGAATAAATTGCTCAATTAGAATAGTTATTATTAGACAGGTCCACTAATTCACTTTGCAGTTTGAGGTATCACCATTTCGTTTAGAAATTCAGGGAAGAAAGTTTACTAAAATATGTGGGAAAAAAGCCAGATTCTATTGATGTTACACAAGATAAAAGTAGATACCACGTTACTATATAAATAACTCGTGCCACTTGCATTCACCAAGCACAAGACAAAAGTCTATTTGTGTGTGTGTTTTTTAACATTATTGTTTTTCATTTTTGTGAGTTTGGCATGCCTAGAGACAGAGATCCCCTTGTTGTTGGTAGAGTCATAGGGGATGTTTTGGACTCTTTTACGAGGTCTATTCCTCTCAGGGTGACCTTTGGTAATAGGGAGGTTAACAATAGTTGTGAGCTCAAACCATCTCATGTTGTCAACCAGCCAAGGGTTGATATTGGTGGGGATGATCTTAGGACCTTCTACACTCTGGTGAGTCTTAATCTTATGTTTAACCATTTCCTCTTTTTAATTTGATATTGTTACTTATCTTTCAATTCTTCTTCTGCCATGCACCTTCTTAAATATTTGCATTATGAAGTAGGGTTTTTGGTTTGTTGATCAGCTTTACATTCGCTGCAGGTTATGGTGGATCCTGATGCACCCAGCCCAAGTGACCCAAACCTGAGAGAATACTTGCATTGGTGAGTTGCGTCTCTCTCTCTCTCTCTCTCTCTGATGCTCCTTTATGATATCTCTTTTCCTCTGCATGCTCTGTGTGTTTGTTTGGGTGATTATATCTGTCGCATACAGGGATTTAAAATGCGGTCGCGGCCTCGTTTTCAGTTACGCTGCGTTTGTCACGGTTACGGATATAACGGAGATCATCGCGGTCATAACGGCTATCGCGGTCGTGATTTTTTTTTTTTCGCACAACTTATCCCTAAATGCAATATTTGCAATTATAATCATAATTAGTCTTATTTATAATTTTTAAAGTAATTTATGATATCTTAAATCTATTATTTTTGTGAAAAATTTAGTCAATTTTTTTATTATAATAAAACATTATAATTTAATAAAATTATTTATAATAATTGAAAAATAACAAAAGTAGAAAATGAAGATCAATAATTACTAAATTAATTCTTATTAATATAACTATTTTTCATCTAAAATATTAAAGAATTCTTTCACCAAATTTTTGTCATTTTTTTAATATAAATTAATTATGTCAACATTTCTTTTTTTTTTCTCTTCTATATGAATTTCTACAAAAAATAATAATCAACAGAATAAAAACATATTAAATTCAATCCGCTATAAAAATTATATATATTTCAAATCTTACATATTACCACATAGTCGAATGACGAGGAAGATCATGTTCTCCCTCTTCACTTTCAGAGCCACGTTGATTTGGTCTTTGTGATCTTTGTTCCAAAGTCAAACATATCCTTGTTCTTGATACATTTGCGAGGGTGGATACATTTGAGGTGGATACATTTGTTGAGATGGATACATTTGTGGCGGTGGATACATTTGTGGTGGTGGATACATATGAGGATAATAAGGCATAGGATAATTAGGAAATGGTTGAGGTGGATAATAACCTTGTGGTGGGGGATAATAACCGTAAGGAGGTTGAAAATGTAAAGATGGTCTCGATGGATAATGATCTTGAGTATCAAATGATTCATTAGTAGAACTTGACATTCTAGACGAAGAGCCTCCAGAAGTATCATGTTGGTGCTTCTTGGCTTTTCCCTTTGATCGAGCTCTATCTTGACTTCCATCCCCACTAGATCTAAAAGATGGATTTACTCCATAATCTGACATATCAATGAATAATCCACCAGTTGCAGCAAGCCCATATTCTCCTCCAAGTGGACTGAAAGGTCTATTTTCTCTTGCACCACCACTATAATCAGCACTACTACCATGATCACCACCATCACCACCACTATCACCACCACTATCACCAGCATCAGATGGAGTTGAACCCTCGTCATCATCATTCTGAGTTGTTGTCGGATTTGTACTTGACTGATGTACGTTTTCTTCCAATTGATGTGACTGTTCATAGTTCATTTCATCATCAGAATTATCTGCAGGCAACCAATCAGAATTTTGACCATCTAACAAAGGTCTTTCTCTCTCTTGCAACCATTCTGAAAGTGGATCTTCGTCTTCAAATATATGATCAAGGCTAATAGGATTGAAACTATCATTTATCTCATCAGGACTCATTCTTTTTTTATGTCTCATCCTTAGCCTCATATTATAATAAGTATATACTAACTTCTGAAGTCTTTCATATTTCAATCTATTTCTGGCCTTAGTGTGTATATAGCTAAATGTGCTCCAATTTCTTTCACAATTTGATGCAGAAGTTGTTTGACTAAGCACTTTAATTGCCAAATTTTGTAATTCAGGAACACATGTACCATATATCATCCACCATTCAGCTGTATAAAATTATTTAAAATAAATTTAACATCCAAAATAATTAAATAATATTAAATAAATTTTAATAAATTAACTGTTTACCTGGATTCATTTGCTTCCCAGCTCTCTGTGCCTGAGGTGTACCGAACGTCTCATTTTTTTGTCGAAATAATATCAACTATATTGATAAAAAATATAATTTATCAAATAAATAAATACAAAAAGTAATTCTATTTTTAATACACAAAGTAAATTTTAGAGTATAAAACATATTAAACACTAACCTGGTTAATCATTCTGATTTGAGTATCCATAGAAGGTTCTAATCTTTCTATTACTGCTTTTATCCCTTGTAATGTTTCTCTTAACACACTTTCAGAATGCTCCACACCAAATTGAAATTGAGGATTAAGATAGTAACCTAAAAATAATTCAGAACAATATTATCTAAAAGTAATAAAAATAAATATATAACTAATTTAAACATAATGATAAAACATAAAAATGTTTTTAATTACCATCAACATTTTTAGTCTACTTACCAGCTGAATGCAAGTCAGAATGCATAAAGATCCATCTGTTATCAATAATCTTTTCATAATCAGCAGAGTATCGACAATCTGTCTGAATTGCCCGTTTAGCTCTATCCACAGCCTCATAAATAAAGCCCATGGTTGGTTTCTCATCACTATCCACAAGCCGCAATACCTTTACCAAAGGCTCATAAACTTTTGTTATGTCACGTGCTCTTCGCCAAAATTCTTTTCCTAAAACAATTTTTTTGGCTTCATAGGCAGGCTCCGACTTTTGTTATCCCCATTTTGACTCTTTGAACTCCTATACATTCATGAATAAATTTTTAAAGTAATATGAATAAGATATCACAAAAAAATTGTTAGATTTAAAAACTAAAAACCAATTACTAAGTACTAACCTTTGAACTGAACATTTCTCTTAAACCTTGTTTGTGTTTTATTATCTCCTGTAGTTGGATGAAATGAGTGGCAAATCTGGTAAGACCAGGACGAAGTATTTGTCTTCCTTGAGTATATTTTTTCATTAAATCAACCGTCCATATGTGATTGTATATGAAACACGTCACTTTCTTCGCCTCATCCAAAACTTTTTCCACACTTGACTTTTTTCCAATATCTTCAAGGCATAAATCTAAGCAATGAGCTGAACAAGCTGTCCAGTACAGATGTTTCCTTTTTTTCATTAACTTTTTTCCAGCAGCCTTAAGCGCTGCCTCATTGTCAGTGACTATTTGGACAATGTATTCTTCTCCAATCTCTTCTACAGCATGATCCAATAGTTTGTAGTAAAATTTAGTATCTCTAGTACGAGCACTAGAGACACCCACAGATTTCCAAAAAATGGTCCCTTTACTACAATAAACGAGAAAATTAATTATATGCATTTGGTTCAAACTGTTTGTCCAACCATCACACATCAGTGTAGCACCTAATTCACTCCAATGAACCTTAAATCCATTAACCCATTCTTTCACTTGTCTATACTTTAACTCCAAATACACATCAGAAACCTCATAAGGTGTTGGGAGTTTGACATGTTGCCCAATTTCTGCTGCTACAGAAACTAAATTGTACAACCATGGAGAGTTTGCTAACTGAAAAGGAAGTCGATCATATATCAAAAATTTAGATACTGATTCACCTAATTTCTTTCTCAATGTCTTTAAAAAAGAATCATTTACTTTTGGCTGCTTTGCACTCTTGCTTCTAACCAATTCAGGTATGGCTCCCCTTAATGAAAATTCCGAGTCAGTTGGAATGGATTTCTTTATTTTTTTATCAAAATAGTCACTAACCGAGCCGTGAGAGCTTCGTCCCTCTTCATAAGTATTACTGAAACCACCAGTTCTTTGCCTAAATTCTTGCTCATATGCCATTCTCGTTGTGATTGGACACTATTTCGCATAGCTTGTCTTGTAGCAACCTCTTCGTCCATGAACCCTTCATAGTCATAATCCTCTCCTCTTAATTGTGATAAGAATTCATCTTTTCTCCTTTTGTTATCAAATTTCTTTGATTTACTTTGTTGAAGGAGTTTCATCATACTTTCTCTAACAGTGCCTATTAATAATATAGTTAAGAAAAAGAAAAAATTAGATGTACATGTTAATGTAATTTTATAATCTTAATTGAGAAATTAATAATAATATTTATAACTAACCGGTAACGTTGGGGCATGGTGCGACATTGCCAGTCTTATGAGCAATATGCTCCTTGAAACGTGTTATTCCTCCTTTTACAACTTTCCCACAAAGTTTACACGACACAATTCCTTTTGCATTTGGTACAGGTATTCCGAAATGCCAACCGATATCATCACTCGGCGCGCCTTCTACTCCTTTACTTGGAAACTCCTCACGTGGTGGCATGCTTGATTTTTTCTATAAAATAAGTAATTATAAACATGAATAAAAAATATTATATTCTTCATACATAAATGAAAACTAAATTCAATTTATCAAAAAATAATTTAATTTGAATAATTAATTATTCATATTTTATTATAAATTTTATTACATTAAAAATTTAATATTAATTGGTCACTATAAAAAATTAATATCAATATTATTTTTCTCTTCAGTCATAATAATATTTAGTGTTATATTTTTAAACATTAATAACATAAATTTGACAATTAAAATTTATACTGAAAAAGTTATATTAACATTTAACAATATTAATTTTACCCTATTTGGGATAAATACTAAACATTTAAGCTAATTAGTAAATTTTTTTATATAATTATTAAATATTTACTTAAAAAACTATTAATTAATACTAACTCCTTAAAATATTGTATTAATTATACTAATTAAAAAATTAACTACTAAAAGATTATACTAATTGAAATTTTTTTTCAATTATACTAATTAAAAAATTATATTAATTTAATTAAATTATACTAATTAAAAAATTAACTACTAAAAAATAATACTAATTAAAAAATTTATTAATTTAATTAAATTATACTAATTAAAAATTTAACTAATAAAAAATTAAACTAATTAAAAAAATTTACATTAATTTAATTAAAATTTAACCCACCCGCGCACCCACCCCCCCACCCACCCATCCCTGCCTAAACCCGACCCCAGCCCTTCCAGATCCTTCTGCTTCAGCCTTCAGTTTCTCGACAGTCGAGAGCCCTTCCTCTTCCTCATTTCCTCTTCAGTTTCCTTCCCACCCAGGCCTTCCAGCCAGACCAGAGCCTTCTGCCATTCCCTTCCCCTGCCGATACCTTTCCCAGATGGCCAGATTTGGTTCCAGTTCCAGATCCAGACTTCCAGTTGCAGTGATTTCCTCCAAAGAGCGCAGACTAGCCACGGAGCTTGGATACGGTTTTCGGATCGGAGATCCATGGATCACAGACCGACAGACCCCATGGCCTTTCGCCTCTGAAAGACTGAAACCGTCCCCTTCTTTCTCAATGCCCGGGCATCCACATCCACCCATTTCCTTCCCCTGCCCAACTCAGAACTCACAAGTCACAACAAGTTAACAACCTCACCTCACGACGCTCACGTTCGAAGAAGAAGGCAGATCGAAATCGCCTCCCCTTGTGCCTGCCTAAATCGACTACCCTCACACCCAACTCTCACTGTCGAAGCCTCTACAAACCCGGATCTGTCCTCAACCCGAATACAGATAAGTGTTGAATGAATCTGAATTAATTTTGTGTGTTTACCTGTCTGTAGTGTGTTGTGTGTGGTACTGTCATGTGCTGCCTTGTTGTCGTTCCTCTGTGTGTTGTTGTCTGTTCTGTTTTTGCTTCTCTGTTTTCTGTGTGTGTGTGTGTGTGTTTGGCTTTGGGGTTTGGGCTGTTTTTAAAAACAATAACAGAACGGAACGGATAGCGGCGGTAACGGTCCGTTACCGCCGCTATCCTCCGTTATCACTGTGTCATCACCGTTTTTTAGCCGTTACGGGTGTGAAAAATTTTCACACCCATTTTTTTCCAGAAAACAGTGTCGGCTATTGCCGATACCTTGAAATAGCGGCCGCGACGTTGCCTCGCGGCCGCTTTTTGATACCTTGGTACTCGCATATTCAAAACACACACGCGAAGTGAACCAGACAGTGAGGGGAGCAGCCAAGCACAAGTACTCCAAATGCTGAGTTTGCTACTTGCGGTTGTTTCCGTTGTTTCCTCTCTTTCTCCCTGCATACACACCAAAACTCTGACTTGCGCAGTTTTTGCGTAAGGGAATCTGTCTCGCTCTCTCTCTGTAGTATAGAATACTTTTGCCATAAGTTTAGGAGTTTTATTAGCATTATAGGAAGTCGAGTCACGTAAGCTTAGGCAATCACTTTAAAAAAACAAATAGCAGCTAAAGAGATTAACTAGTTGAGACTAAATAAATGAGTGAAATCAGAGAAGACAAGTTCTCATTTGATATGATGCTTCTCTTAGTGAAGAAGACAAATAATACTCTCTCTGCCTCTATTCCGTCTTCTCAATTGATATGATGTTTTCTCTTTGGACTAATGATTGTGTTTACGAAGCTTTCCTGGAACAAAAAAATATGCTGGATCATCAAGAAAGTATCTTGGCTAATGGCCATACTACTAGGTTATTGTTAAACGAGTGGACTCCTTAAATGTACACAAGTACATATGGCATAATCAAACTCTTCAATGGCCCTTCTTTTTCCTGTCTTTTTTTTTTCTTGGGATCATTTCTTCATCATAGTGTAATGATTAAATTGTATCATTGCTTTCAAATTTTTATAATGTTTTTTTATCTATAATCTAAGAAAATTGTTGTTGCTCGATTACAACAATGTCGAATTGCAGATGTCTTTACCTCGATCTTCGTGTCACGTGTTCTAGAATGCCTCTGCAAAAGAGAGAAAGATCAGAGGGACGCAGGGGTTTTTCCCTGCGTTGGCACTCCGATGCTTAAGTCAGCCAGAGAATTGAGCAGAGTTTCAGTAGGGAAATTCAGAATTAGGTTAACGAATCATACCTGACCCCTATTTATAGGGATTTACTCTGTCATTAATTACATTTTTGCCCTTTTTATCTTTCTTAGGGCTTGTATCATTTCTCACATGTTTTATTCGTGCGCCACGTGGCATTCTTTTATTATTCTTTTATCATGCACAACAATCGCTCCCCACTCTTTCGCTAGGTATAACCTTGCGGAAGAGTATATATGTTCTCCTTGTAACCTTAGATCAAGTCCTTACATTGTATTTTGAAGTCAAATTCTCTGGCCTTCTAATTCTCAAGCTCTTGTTTTGAGTACGTGGCTTACCTCGCGCATTTTTCACTTCAAGCCCTTTGTTTGTGTGCTTAGCTTACATCGCGCACTTTTCGCTTCAAGCTCTTGCACATTGTCTTCGTGGCTTACCTCGCGCATTTTTCACTTCAAGCCCTTTGATTGTGTGCTTAGCTTACATCGCGCACTTTTCGCTTCAAGCTCTTGCACATTGTCTTCGTGGCTTACCTCGCGCATTTTTCACTTCAAGCCCTTTGTCTTGAGTGCGTGGCTTACCTCGCGCATTTTTCGCTTCAAGCCCTCGCACATTTTCTTCGTGGCTTACCTCGCGCATTTTTTGCTTCAAGCCCTTTGGTTGTGTGCTTAGCTTACATCGCGCACTTTTCGCTTCAAGCCCTTGCACATTTTCTTCGTGGCTTACCTCGCGCATTTTTCGCTTCAAGCCCTTTGGTTGTGTGCTTAGCTTACATCGCGCACTTTTCGCTTCAAGCCCTCGCACATTTTCTTCATGGCTTACATCGCGCATTTTTCGCTTCAAGCCATTGATTGAGTGCTTAGCTTAAATCGCGCACTTTTCGCTTCAAGCTCTCGCACATTTTCTTCATGGCTTACATCGCGCATTTTTCGCTTCAAGCCCTTTGTTGTGTGCTTAGCTTACGTCGCGCACTTTTGCCTTCAAGCTTTCGCACATTGTCTTCATGGCTTACCTCGCGCATTTTTCGCTTCAAGCCCTTTGATTGTGTGCTTAGCTTACATCGCGCACTTTTCGCTTCAAGCTCTTGCACATTTTCTTCATGGCTTACATCGCGCACTTTTCACTTCAAGCCCTTTGGTTGTGTGCTTAGCTTATATCGCGCACTTTTCGCTTCAAGCTCTCGCACATTGTCTTCGTGGCTTACCTTGCTCATTTTTCGCTTCAAGCCCTTTGTTGTGTGCTTAGCTTACATCGTGCACTTTTCGCTTCAAGCTTTCGTACATTTTCTTCATGGCTTACCTCGCGCATTTTTCGCTTCAAGCTCTCGCACATTTTCTTCGTGGCTTACCTCACGCATTTTTCGCTTCAAGCCCCTGCACATGTGTAGCTGGTGTGATCAGTCATTTATCAATTATGTGCGAATCTCAACAGCCAATAAAATATCAATATGGCATAAATGATAGTTCAACAAATTAAATTTCAACCCATAGTTGAATTAACAAAAAATAATATTAAATGTCATAAAGTCTCACTGCCAGTGTAGTTGCAAGTGGTTGATATTTCGCGTTTTTGCTATCCTCTTGCCTTGTGACCTTTCCATCTTCTTTCAAGGCATTGGTGATGGCTTAGGTAGCCCGACGATGGTAAAGGTTTCTTTTCTTTGAACTCCCTTATATGTAGTTCAGCGTCGGTATCCTTTTCATCACTTCTTCTTGAGTGATATATTTATCTGCTCTAGAGAACAAGTCTGAGATAGTCGTTGGCTGATCTAAAGATAGCGACTCTTGCAACTTTTCAGACCTTGTCCCTTGTAACATAGCTGTCACAGCTACTCCAACTTGTAGATCATGTATTTCAAGAGTAGCATTACGGAACCGATCCACATAGCTTTTAAGTGATTCCTTGCTCCCCTGCCTTAAGGTAAGCAGATAGGTGGCCTCCTTCCTTTTCTGGCTTTTTATCACAAAGGCCTTCAGGAATTCACTTCTTAATTGATTGAAAGACGAAATAGACCCCTCTGGCAAACTATTAAACCATTTTAGTGCATGGTCAGTTAAAGTTGAGGGGAATGCTCTACTCATGATCTCATCCTCCCATCCATGTAATAGCATCAATGACTCATAGTTCTGAATGTGGTCATAAGGGTCAGTTTTTCCCGTATACATCGTCATCTGCGGCATTTTAAATTTTGGGGGCAGCGGTTTTCCCATGATCGTTGTACTGAATGGGATTCTCCTTCTCTGGTTTTCTTCAGTTTGAACCAACATTTTCTCTTCTAAGATTCGTTCCACCATTCTTTTCATATCGGTGGTAACCTGTGCCTTGGACACAGGTTTGTTTTGTACTTTCTTAGCATTGTATGCATCAGCTTGGCCGCAGTCCATAGCTTTTTTCCCGTTACCCTGAGTTCGATTTTGACGAGTCTGAGATTGAAAGTTTACCATTCCAGTTTTAAGGTTTCGTGTTCGATCTATTTTCGAGTTTCTCTCAACATGAGACCCTGTCATTCCCACATCTTTGATTTCGTTGTTTGGCGGGCCGTTTGTGTTCTGGGGCCAAGGATCTTCGACGCCCAAATATCCAGAGTCTACTCGAGCCGGACCCTCAAGGTTTCTAGTACTTTGGCGTCTCCGACCACCAACAATCTCCCATGTTGAATTCTTTGTACCACGACGCTGTAGTTTTTTGACACCCTCATGTCTCCAATTCATTGGAGTCTCGGGCATAGGGTCTTCCGTAGCTTGGCGTCGTAGGCCTTCCGAGGCCTCACGCACAGGGTCTACCATACCTTGACACCTCATGTCTTCCTCAGTCTCACACATAGGGTCTCGTGCGGCCATACCGGGAGGATCTTGCTCACCCTTACAATGAGGGTCTCGCACAGTAGGGTCTCGCATGAGCTGGCATCCCCGCGCTATGAGTGCGCCATGTGGCGTGCGAAGAACGCGCCACGTGGCGCACGAAGCAAACGGGGGGTCTTGTGCGGCCATGCCGTGAGAGTTTCGTGCACCCTTACCGCGAAGGTCTGGCGTAGGAACACCGTGAGGGTCTACCGTGGGAGTGCCGCGAGGGTTTGTCACGGGTGTACCGCGAGGGTCTGCCACCAGAGTGCCGCAAAGGTCTGTCGTGGGTGTACCGCGAGGCTCTGTCGCTGGTGTGCCGAGAGAGTCTGCCTCGAGAGTGCCGCGAGGCTCTATCGCCAGAGTGCCACGAGGGTCTGTCGCGTGTGTGCCGCGAGGCTTTGTCGTTGGTGTGCCGCGAGAGTCTGCCGCAAGAGTGCCGCGAGGCTCTGTCGCCAGAGTGCCGCGAGGGTCTGTCGCGTGTGTGCCGCGAGGCTCTGTCGCTGGTGTGCCGCGAGAGTCTGCCGCGAGAGTGCATCAAGGCTCTGTCGCCAGAGTGCCACGAGGGTCTGTCGCGTGTGTGCCGCGAGGCTCTGTCGCTGGTGTGCCGCAAGAGTCTGCCGTGAGAGTGCCGCGAGGCTCTGTCGCCAGAGTGCCGCGAGGGTTTGTCGCGTGTGTGCCGCGAGGCTCTATCGTTGGTGTGCCGCGAGAGTCTGCCGCGAGAGTGCCGCGAGGGTCTGTCGCCAGAGTGCCACGAGGGTCTGTCGCCAGAGTGCCACGAGGGTCTCCTATAGCCATGCCGCGAGAGTCTTGCGCAGGGTCTCGCGCTCCCCTGCCGTGAGGGTCTTGCGTGCTAGGACTTCGCGCAGTTCTCCTTTCTCCTACCCAATCCTGGACGGTCAGTGGCAGGTTCACTTGCGGGAAAGCTCCTTTGAACAGATCAACCATTGTCCGCAAGGCTTGAACAGTCTCTTCCCCTTGCTTCCGCATGGCTTCAAATTCGGCAATGGGAATCGTCATCATATTCGACCCTCTCTCGGTCTGAACTCCATCACCTAAGTCCGCCATTGGGGAGCTCGCCATGTCCTCACTTTGTTCACTTCTGATTGCTGTTGAGCGTGTTCGTACCATCGTTGTCGAAAGCTTTTTTTTCGATTCCCACAGACGGCGCCAATTGTTGTTGCTCGATTACAACAATGTCGAATTGCAGATGTCTTTACCTCGATCTTCATGTCATGTGTTCTAGAATGCCTCTGCAAAAGAGAGAAAGATCAGAGGGACGCAGGGGTTTTTCCCTGCGTTGGCACTCCGATGCTTAAGTCAGCCAGAGAATTGAGCAGAGTTTCAGTAGGGAAATTCAGAATTAGGTTAACGAATCATACCTGACCCCTATTTATAGGGATTTACTCTGTCATTAATTACATTTTTGCCCTTTTTATCTTTCTTAGGGCTTGTATCATTTCTCACATGTTTTATTCGTGCGCCACGTGACATTCTTTTATTATTCTTTTATCATGCACAACAAAAATAATTTTTTTTTTACTTAGAACCTTTTCAATTAATTTTAAGTCCATACGATATAAAAACAAAATTTATCATGTGATATTGCAGTGGACATAAGCAATATTAATGTCGTTGAAATTTTAATATTATATATACGATCAAAGATGAATTTGTTCCAAATTAATTAAAAAAAAAACCTAGAATAAAAAAAAACGATTTTCTTAAAAATCACAAAAGAAAATAATCCTTACAAAAAAATTACAAACTAATGATAAATTTTACTTATTGGAAATTTAAAAAAAAAGATAAAATTTACCCTAAAATAATTACTTGTTATTTGGCCACTCCACTTCATGTACGTTCCAAAACAGACGTAGATCAGCCTTATCCTACTTTGGTTGAGGTGAAAGGGCAGAATTTGCCACATTGAGTAGTCGCAGACAAGTGGTTTTCATCTCTTTCTCTTCTTGGCTAACTATCATCTGTACTTGCTTTAGGGTGCATATCTCTCTTATCGCTCCAAGCAGTAACTTTTGTCGTTATTAATTACATAGTATATGTAAACTCATTTAATTGCGATTTTTTATTTTCTTATTGCAATATTAATCTAATCTTTAACATATAATTGCATTCGCAACACTAAGGTTTCAAAGAAAGAACAAAGATGCGTTCGTTGAAGTAACAATTGCACACAAACTGGAATAAAATAAATTAAATTAAAATCCACCATGCATGTGAAATAATCTTAGAAAAAAAGAAATGATTCTCCTCGTGTCATAAAGTTGGCTATTTGTACTGGGTGTGACCAAGTCACCTGATTTTAGCTTACACTTTTCAATGTGACGTGATGTGATTGGTCATTCAATAAAACTCTCTATTTTATTTGATATATGTTCATATTTTTATTTTAATCATTATTAAATTGTTAAAATATTATATTAAATAAAAATTTTAAAAATTAAGTACATATTTTAATTTTATATTTTCATCAGCAAAGCCGTAGTTTAATTTATCTATATTACTATTAACCTCATGCTCAAATTCAAACCTTTCAGGTTGGTAACTGATATTCCAGCAACTACGGGGGCGAGATTTGGTGAGTATCTTCTTTTCAGACTTCATACTGCTATGCGATATCTTTTGCTTTGCTTTAAGATTCACCGGACCATGGAATGTCAGGGCTCTGGACCTTTTCTGATCAGCGAATATTCAGTTTATCCTAAACTAAATCATCGGTCTAATATTTTTATTTATGTCTGGAAGGTCTGAGCTTTGAATTCTGAAAATCAAAAGTAAACAAAAAGAATGGAAGAACAACATATTATCCCATCAAGCCAACCTGACTTCGCTGCCTTCTCCTTTCTTTTGTTAAGCTTAGTGCTAGAGAACATCGATGGAGACAGCAGTGCAAGATCAGTAATTGTCGACAAGGAGAATACCCTTTTCCTTGAGGCCGACAAAAACTCTCTTCACCCGGAACTTTCCCTCTTTCTTTCTTAAGCCCCGAAGTGGGCCACTGAAACACTGTTTGTCCGAGGACACTTACATATGTTTGTTAAAACATTACAAGATCAAAAGCAAGGAGGGGATGGCAAAGGCTATACGAATTTCCCAACTATACAGAATTAGGGTTCCAAATAGCGGTCGCGATACAGAGTTCCGATCGTTATTTAGCGGCGCTTTTGATAAAAAAAGGGTGTGAATCAATTTCACACTCGTAACCAAATAAAACCAGGTTAATAATGGCAACAGTAGCATATCACATGCAAAACACGTTCAGAATCCATAAACAAACAAAAAAAACAAAGGTAAACTACAGGTGAGAGGACGATAAAGGAGAAAGACAGAAAGCTGTTTTGCCTTCTTGAAAAGTGAGGGACCGATCGATTGAGGGTCATCGGAATAGGACAGGAGCGGGTTGACAATGGGAGCCAGAAGAGGAAATGGAACTGGATCTGGTCTGGAAAGGGAAAGGGGAAGGGAAGGGGAAGGAGAAGGAAACCGAAGTAACAATCAGAAAAAAAGAAACTGGGTGACTGGGTTGGAAGGAGGGGGGTTGGGGAGGTGGGAAATGTGTCGGTTTGGTGGGTATGAAATTGGGTGACTGGGTTGAAGGGAGGGGGGGAGGGGGAAGGTGTCGGCTGAAGGAATATGAAGCCAAAATACCAAAAAAAAAGAAACTGGGGTTGAGTGGGGGGAGATGTAGGCTTTGGTTTAAAAAAAAAATTTAATAATTAAATTAATATAATTTTTTAATTAGTATAATTTGTTTGTGGTTAAGTTTTTTAATTAGTATAATTTTTTAATTAGTATAATTAATATAATTTTTTAGAAGTTAATTTTTTTAATTAGTATAATTAATATAATTTTTTTAGTAGTTAATTTTTTCAATTAGTATAATTTTTTAATTAATATAATTAATATATTTTTTTAAGAAGTTAGCATTAATTAATAATTTTGTAAGTATTTACTAATTATTTTAAAAAATATTCAGTAATTATCTTAAATATTTAGTAATTATCATAAATTACTTTAAAAATTATAAAATAAGACTAATTATGATTATAATTGTAAAAAATATATATTGGGTGAAGTTGTATGAATTAAAAAAAAAATCACGATCGCGATAGTCGTAATGACCGCGATGGTCTCCGCTATATCCGCAACCGCGACAAACGCAACGCAACCGAAAACGAGACCTCAACCGCAATTTAAATCTCTGTATGGAATATTATTTGAAATGACATCATATAAGTATTATACCTAGCTATATATAGTACTAGAAGTAGACAGACAGATTTTCTCAGTGAAGCTTGTTGTGTTATATCTTCATCGCTTTCATTTTTATTGTAATCCTGATAAGATTGAGATTTGAGAAATTAGAATCTTACCCGCTTCAACTTTTAAACCATAAGAAATAAATTAGCGGTAGAATATTTTATATAGTTAAGAATTTAGGAAAGTAAATTATGTTAATGTGATAATGTTGGGGTACGTAGGGCGAGAAGTTGTGTGCTATGAGAGCCCTCGACCAACCGCTGGAATTCATCGCTTCGTTTTCGTTTTGTTTCGGCAACTGGGTAGGCAGACAGTGTACGCACCAGGGTGGCGCCAGAATTTCAATACCAGAGACTTTGCTGAGCTCTACAATCTTGGGTTGCCGGTGGCTGCTGTTTATTTTAACTGCCAGAGGGAGAGTGGATCCGGTGGGCGGCCGAGGCGTTGATGACTTCAACAATAGCTAATATAATACCAGAGCAGTGGTAATCTAGAGTCAAAATGGATGGAGGAATATGAAATTAGTTAATATGAATGAATGAATGAATGAACGAACGAACGAACGAACGAACGAATGAACGAAGAGCTGGCATACCTACTAATAGTTTCAATCCTCCTCCACTTTACTTGGATATAATTCCTGTATGGGGCACGTAAGGTACTTGGCTACATTGAGTTATTAATAAAATATATTTATATATTTATAAAGTATAAACTGTTTGAATTCCTTTTACCGTTTTGCTAACAATACTGTACTATGCATGCTACACTGGAGCTTCGCTTTGCTCATTTTGTTTGGTATGATAACTGCATAAAATGAGAACAGAAATGGACGAGTGAAAAAGAGAAGAAATTAATTACTAAATCAATTTTACTCCTCTGACAGGTAGGATGTAAATGTCAATAAGGCACATGTATTCGATAAATCATTGAAAATAAATTCTTTTCATTTATCGAACTTAGCGAAAATATAATACAATTTTTATCACATTTATCAAAGCAATAGCGTTGCACTTGACTTTCACAACTGCGAATGAAAAAGATAAAATCTAAGAAATAATGAATTTCATATACATTGACAATACCTGACCGTAGACCAGTTGTTCGATCTTCTATCACTTGAGTCTTATCATTTAAACATTCGTTTAGAATATTAAAAACTAGTAACATTCAAGGAGACGCTTTTATCCTCTATAGAGCAAGTTGTTATTAGCACTTGAGTCTTATCAATACAGAAGGGAAGGTCCGAAGTTGTCAGACGCGTAAGAATTAATTGTTTTCTACTCGATCACCATCGTACTTCGTATCTACCGATAACAACTACTACTCCTTGATCCGATTAATTAACCAATAAAATATTAAATCTGTTGATTCTTTTATATAATTTTTAATAGTTAAAATCTTATTTATTTTATTTTAATTTGAAAAATATAAATAAAATTCAAAATATTTGACTACAAGTATAACATTTTATGTGAATAGTTTATGTTATGGGCAAAATAAGATAAAAAATAATAATATGACGTGTTGTTCAGATAAAACGTTACGTGTTACGCTAAAAATTAAATACAGATGAAAATAGACTCTGTATTTAAAACCCAACTCCGGACAATTTTATCCCTAGATATCTACAATCAATATTACTGGACAAATACGTCATTGAAGACTAAATTGTTCCTTATAAATAAGATACATGTATGACTTTTTAACCTAATTAAGATTTTACTTTTGTAATACACTGAAACTCTGCTGAAGTCTTTTTCTAACTTAAGCATCGGAGTGCTTACGCAGGGAAGGCCCTGCGCTCCTTTGACTGTTCTGATTTTTGCAGAGTGACGTGGCTAGAAGATCGAAGTACTGACGTCAGCAATTAATCATTGTTGTGCTGTTCAACAACAATTGGCGCCGTCTGTGGGAAGCGAAAGAAAAGCTGGTGATTCTACAACGATGGTGAAGACATGATCCATAGCAATCAGATATGAGGAGAATGAAGATACGGCCAGTTCTCCACTGGACTATGAAGAAGAAGCTCGGGAGGAGAATCATATGATGACTATCCCTGTTGCAGAATTCAAGGCGATGAGGAAACAGGGCGAGGAGACTGCCCAAGCCTTACGAGCGATGGTCGACCTGTTCAAAGGTGCCTTTTCGCAGACGAATCTTCCACAGGCTGTCCAGAGCTTGGCCGAGCCAAGGACATAGAGAAGGAATGCTTCGGAGGCTGGTGGGATTGGTCGCGAGACTGCGAAAAGCTTAAGGTGTCAGGCGCTGGAACCCCGGTGCATATGGCTGCGGAAGACCTGTTGTGCGAGGTCACGGAAGACCTTATGCGCGAAGCCGCGGAGCCCCAAGAAGCGCGAGAGTCTCCTCGCCAGGGCCCGCGCCAGGTTGCGCGAAGTTCAGGCGGGAGATTAGTGCACCAGGGTGTGCGAGAGTCCGATGGCAGGGTGGTGCACCAGGGTGCGCGAGAGTCCGATGGCAGGGTGCTACACCAGGGCGCGCGAGAGTCAATATTGGCGTTGATGCGCCAGAGTGCGCGAGAGTCAGTAGAGGAGATTATGCGCTAGGGTGCGCGAGAGTCTGTGCAGGTTTTAGTGCACCAGGATACGCCAGTGGCCGGGCGCCAGGGTGCGAGAGACGCAGTTCTTGAGACTGCGAGAGACTTCTTCCGCCAGTATGCACGAGAGTCTATGGAGGATTTGCTGCGCCAATCTGCGCCAGAAGCTGGCCGCCAGGTTTCTAGAGACTCAGTTCGTGAGAATGCTCGAGACTCCTTCCGCCAGGGTGCGCGAGAGTCAAGGGAGGAATTAATGCGCCAGGTTGCACCGAAAATCTGCCGCCAGGATGCGCGAGAATCTAATGGTAATCTGACGCGCCAGGGTGCGTGAGGGCGTGATTGCGACGGACTGCAGGGCATCAATGAGGGCACCGGAGATATGGGTCCCCCGGGTGCACTGGACTCTACACGAGAAACTGGAGAAGGTTCAAGGCGTCCAGGTGCCAGAGATGCTGCACGGGAGATTGCTAGGGGCCTCCGACGCCTGAATGTTGAAAACCTCGCTAGACCTATGGATGGTATGGGATGTGCTGGGATGATGGGGTCTCATATGGAGAGGAGAGGCTCAGATGCAGACGTGGAACCCCCTACTGAAATGGTGAAATTTTTATCTCGGACTGAGAGGAATCAAGCCCCTAATCTATACAGCAAGGGGAAAGAGATTGTTGATTGTGATCAAGCTGATTCATGTAATGTCGGAAAGATCCAAGATGCTATGGACATGAAGAGAATAGTTGAACAAATTTTAGAAGAAAAGAGATTGGTTTCGACTGAAGAGAACCAGAGACGGAAAGTCTCATTCAGCGCAGCAATCATGGGGAAACCACTACCCCAAAGTTTAAAATGTCACAAATTGCAGCATATGCGGGAAAAACAGACCCTTCCGATCACGTAGAAAGCTATGAGTCATTAATGCTGCTACATGGCTGGGAGGACGAGATAATGTGCAGGGCGTTCTCTCTAACCTTGGCAGGTCATGCATTAAAGTGGTTCAACAACTTGCTGGAAGGATCTATTTCTTCCTTCAACCAGCTGAGAAGGGAATTTTTGAAAGCCTTTGGTATAAATAGTCAGAAGAGAAAGGAGGCAACCTACCTGCTCACCCTAAGGCAAGGGAACAAAGAATCATTGAAGAGCTACGTAGATCAGTTTCGGGATGCTACTCTGGAAGTACGTGATCTGCAAATGGGGATAGCAGTGACAACCATGCTTCAGGGAACAAGGTCCGAAAAACTTCAGGAATCATTGTCCTTGGATCAACCAACGACAGTCTCAGACTTATTCTCTCGAGCTAACAAATACATTACCCAATAGGAGGTGATGAAATCAATTCTGATGGGAGACTCCAGGGAAGGAAAGAAGCGGGAGAGAGACGTCGATGAGAAGAATATGGGGAGATCAGACAGATCCGGCAAAGCCCTAAAGTTGAAATATACAAACTACACACGGCTTTCTGAACCACGCGCTTCGATCCTAGCAGCGATCGAAAGAACCGGGATGCTCCAATTCCCTAGAAGAGGTGAGGGAAACCTGGGGGGAGATCTCAGATCCTATTGTAGTTTTCACTCCGCTTTTGGCCATTCAACGGAGAGATGCCGCGATCTGATGAATCAACTTGAGAAGTTAGCCAGAGAAGGGCTGTTGGACCGCTACACTCAGAGGACCGAGAGGAATCAATATCCCGTTCATGGTCGAGGGGACAATAGACCACGGGATAGACGTAATGACAACAGAGTCAATAGAAGAAGGATCGAGGAAAGAGGAAATGGGGTAAGACAGGGGGAACGTAGGAATCAGTAGATTGATAATGAACCTACAGGACTTGTAATTAATGTCATATCTTGTGGAGAATACACAGCAGGCACCTCATCTACCTCACAGAAGGCTTATGCTAGGCAGGCATACCAGGTTCATTCCGTGATGAAAGTAGCTGAGGGTGGAGAGACGATTACTTTCATGCCCGCTGATCAAAGAGATGTTATCATTCCATATGACGATCCTATGGTAATATCAGCGGTAGTGGCCAAGCATCTGATAGGACGAATTCTAGTAGACAATGGGAGCTCGGTGAACCTCATCTATTGGAATTGTTTCGAGAAAATGAACTTGAGTGAAGACAAGTTGAAGCCGGTAACTACCCCCCTCTTTGGCTTCACAGGAGAAAAGGTGAAGGTGGCAGGGTCAGTGAAATTGCCTATTACCCTGGGTGAAGAACCTAAGAGTGTTACAAGACAGGTCTTATTTATGGTGGTCAGGTCGACCTCTCTAGCTTATAATATTATTCTCGGGCGTCCGTTATTGAGCGATATGAGAGCCATACTTTCCCTGTGTTATTTGCTGATGAAATTCCCAACCCCCAGAGGTGTGGGACAAGTTAGAGGGGACCAAAGGAGGGCAAGAACATGTAACGTTGCATCGACTACATGTAAGGGGATTCAGAGGAAGGAAACCCTTACTATCACAGAATCATCGAAGCCAAAGCCTGTTGAAGAAATGGAAGAAGTGAAGCTGGAAATTAATGGCGAAGAGAAGAAGGTGTATATTGGAAGCCGATTAAAGCCAGAAATGCAGGAGGAAATAGTAAAATGCTTGAGAGATAATGCCGATGTTTTTGCATGGACCCCTGTCGATATGCCTGGAATAGATCCGAAGGTCATTTGTCATGAACTTAACGTACTACCCGGAGCTAAACCTATCAAACAGAAGAAAAGAAATTTTACCCCTAAGAGGCATCAAATCATTGAAGAAGAGATAGACAAGTTGCTTGAGGCTGGATTCATTCGGGAAGTCCTGTATCCGGAATGGCTAGCAAATGTAGTGATGGTGAAGAAAGCCACCAGAAAGTGGAGAATGTGTGTGGACTTTACAGATCTGAATAAGGCATGTCCGAAAGACTCGTATCCACTACCCCGAATAGACAAACTAGTAGATGAAACTTCGGGATACGAGTTTCTTAGCTTCTTGGACGCTTTCTTCGGTTACCATCAAATCTTAATGCACCCAGAAGACGAAGAGAAGACGTCTTTCATCACTGATAAAGGAACTTACTATTACAGAGTGATGCCGTTTGGCCTGAAAAACGCAGGTGCCACATATCAGCGTATGGTAAATAGAGTTTTTAAGGATCTACTTGGAGTTACAATGGAAGCTTATGTGGACGACATGATTGTGAAAAGTAGAGAAGGGGAATCTCATGCTTTGCAGCTATCCAAAGTCTTCACGGTCCTAAGGAAGTATCACATGAGACTGAATCCCGACAAGTGTTCGTCCGGAGTCCAGTCTGGGAAGTTTATGGGGTTTATGATAACCAACCGTGGGATCGAAGCCAATCCCGAGAAGGTCTAAGCCATTATGGACAGGAGGCCTCCAGTTACAGTTAAAGAGGTGCAGAGGTTGACAGGGAGGATAGCCGCACTAAACCGCTTCCTGTCAAAATCAGCCGAAAGGAGCTTACCGTCCTTCAAGACACTCCGAGGCGGAAAAAACTTTCAGTGGACCGAGGAATGTCAAACAGCCTTTGAGGAATTGAAGGAGTATTTGAAAGAACTCCCATTACTATCAAGGCCTCTAATCGGGGAGCAGCTGTTTGTGTACATTGGAATAGGCGATAAAGCAGTAAGTGCAGTTTTGTTGAGGAGAATCGCAGAAGGAGATAGGCTTGTTTATTATGTAAGCAAAGTGCTCTTGGAGGCAGAGACAAGATATTCCCAGGTTGAGAGAGTGGCCTTAGCACTTGTCATAGCAGCCCGAAAACTACGCCCCTATTTTCAGGCACACTCTATAATTGTATTAACAGATCAGCCGCTGAGACAGATACTCCAAAAGCCTAAACATTCGGGAAGGTTGGTGAAGTGGGCAGTTGAGCTCGGAGAATATGATATTTCTTTTCAGCCTCGACAAGCTATTAAAGCACAAGCTCTAGCAGATTTCATTGTTGAATGCACATGTAGAGATGATGCTAAGGAGGAAGAGTTGAACTGGTGGAAGTTATTTGTTGATGGAGCATCAAGCGTCAGGGGAAGTGGAGCTGGCATCGTGCTAATATCACCAAAAGGGGAAATGATAGAATATTGTCTACATTTTGATTTCCCTAGTTCCAACAATGTGGCTGAGTACGAAGCATTAGTTTGTGGCATGAAACTCACAAGAGAACTCCAAATTCAAAATTTGCTAGCCCATAGCGATTCACAACTTGTCGTCAACCAATTCAAAGGACAGTATGAAGTGTGAGAATCTACCCTCGTTCCATACTTGGAGAAGGTCCGGTGGTTAGCTCAATTGTTCGATAATTTCCAGATAACCCAAATTGATCGATCTGAGAATGGCCATGCTGACGCTCTATCTAAGTTGGCATCCTCCAAAGAAGCTACTGGGAGGGCCGTGAAAGTAGAAAGATTGGTTAAGCCAAGCATAGAAGAAGAAGAAGGGGTGTTAGAGATTGACGTCGGTTCTGATTGGAGGACGACCATGAAACAGTATTTAATGGAGGGGACACTCCCTAGTGAAAAAGAAGCAGCCCGAAAAATGAGGACTCAGAGTGCAAAATTTACTTTGATCAATGGGGAACTTTATAAAAGGGGATATACCATGCCACTGTTGAAGTGTTTAGGTCCGAACAAGCCAACTACACATTGGCTGAGGTCCACGAGGGGATATGTGGAGAACACTTAGGAGCCCGAGCTTTGGCAGCAAAAATACTCAGGGCAGGATTCTCTTGGCCCACGCTCAAGCAAGATGCACTTGATAAGGTGCGAAGATGTGACAAATGTCAAAGGTGCGCCCCCTGACGACTACCCCAGTATCGGCCCTTCAAAGTATATTCCAGCCCACGCCGGTTGCCCAATGGGGTTTGAATATACTTGGACCATTCCCAGTGGCTACGGGTCAACGAAAGTACTTGTTGGTAGCCATAGATTATTTTACTAAATGGGTAGAAGCAGAGTCCCTGGCCACAATTACTGAGAAAAAGGTCAAAGCAATGGTTTAGAAGGAGATAATTTGTCGATTTGGAGTCCCAAGGATCTTGAACGTAGATCATGGGAAGCAGTTTGATTGCGAAGCATTCCGAAATTTCTGCGAGGGATTAAAGATTCAACTCAGGATATCCTCTGTGGCATATCCGCAAGCTAATGGCCAAGCAGAAATCAATAATAGGACCATACTTCACGGCCTCAAGACTCGTCTAGACAAAGCAAAAGGGGCCTGGGTGGACGAGCTGCCAAGTATTCTATGGGCATATAGAACGACAAGTCGGGTACCGACCGGGAAACGCCGTTCAACTTAGTATACGGAACCGAAGCATTGATACCTGTAGAAATCGGAGTTGGCTCGCCAAGGTTAATTCCCTATGTACAAGAAGTGAATTCTCAGGGGTTACGAGAGAATCTGGATCTCCTTGACGAGCAGCGAGATCTTGCCGCTATACGGCTAGTTGCTTACCAGCAAAGGGTTGCTCGTTATTATAACTCTCGTGTAAAAGATAGACCCCTACGTGAAGGAGATCTCGTGCTGCGAAAGTCAATCATCACCAATGCCTCAAGAGAAGACGGGAAGTTCAGAGCAAATTGGGAAGGGCCTTACAGAGTCAAGAGAATGATTGGCCCTAGTACCTGCATCTTGGAAAGTTTGCTAGGCAAGAAAATAGCAAAGACATGGAATGCTAATCACCTAAAGCCATATTGGCAATGAAATGTTTATTTTTATCTTTATTTTTATTCTATTGTCAAAGCTATGAATTGAAATTGAATAATGAATTATTAAATATTTTCAAGTTTTTCAGCTATATTCAGTGCAAGGGCTTGAAGCGAAAAATGTGCGAGGTAAGCCTTGAAGAAAACGTGCAAGGGCTTGAAGCGAAAAATGCGCGAGGTAAGCCATGCACTCAAGATAAAGGGCTTGAAGCGAAAAATGTGTGAGGTAAGCCATGAAGAAAACGTGCAAGGGCTTGAAGCGAAAAATGCGCGAGGTAAGCCATGAAGAAAACGTGCAAGGGCTTGAAGCGAAAAATGCGCGAGGTAAGCCACGCACTTAAGATAAAGGGCTTGAAGCGAAAAATGCGCGAGGTAAGCCACGCACTCAAGATAAAGGGCTTGAAGCGAAAAATGTGCGAGGTAAGCCACGCACTCAAGACAAAGAGCTTGAAGCGAAAAATGCGCGAGGTGAGCCACCAATATAAAAAGAGAATATGCAAAAATATGCAATAAGGGGAACTTAAAACATGATCTTGCAAAACGAATTGATTTATTTATTCGGTAAAACTTCATACAAAAAGCATCAAAGTCTCTAATACAAATAAAAGAACGTTAACAACAAAAGAAAAAAGGAAAATGACTAGTACTACTCGTTGGCTGGTGGAGGACTGCCTTCGCCCGAAGCATCGGATTCATCGCCTTCTAAATCACCTAGAGCATCAATCATTCCTGACTGCGGGCGAGACTCCCAAGGGCCCGACAGATTGGAGAGATCGTCATGGGCCCCCTTCTCAAGATAGGTCTCGAAGTCATCCTTGTCGGGCTCATAATCTGTCCAACCACGAAACTCGCCAGTATAGTCCTCCAACCGTGTCGACCTCTGTAGCTCAGAAAAGGTCTCTCCTGGTCTCTTCTTCTCTAACCAGGAACGCACCATATAGAAACCGTATTTCTCAAAGCCTGTAGCAAATAACATCTTTCTGTCATAATAGTCTTGCGATAAACGGTACTCCCGTACAGCTTCGAAATGAATCTCGTTCCTCGCGTCTTGGCTAACTGAGGAAGACGAAGGCCCTCTACGTAAGCTCGAAACCTCTTCTTTCAGCTGCATGTTGTCAGACCTCAGCTCATCGTAACTAGTTTGGAGATCTTGGAGCTTTTGCAGAACTGAGTCCAACTCCTCTTGAGTTACAGTTAAGGACTCCTTGTATTCCTTGGACCTCTCTTGCTCCTTGGCAAAATCCTCTTGAAGGCGAACGTGGCTGAGATTTAGATCCTCTTTTTCCTTCTTTAGTCGGTCAAGTTGCTCGGGAAGCCTCCTGTATTGGTTTCTCTCGGTAAGCCACTTAGCCTTCTCACTTCTCAATTGTTGAAGATCAGCGTCAGCCCGAGTCCTATATGCTCGATATCGTGCATTGCACGCGATCACTTGCTGAGCTATCTAAGAATGCAAGGAAAATCAAAAGATCAGTCAAGAAAATATCGCAAAGAATAAAAAGAGAGAAACAGAAAGGGAAAGTGGGCTAAATAGATACCATCATTGCTAAATAATCGGCTCGATCCTCAGATTGGGGAAAACTCTTGAACAACTCCGCCTCGTCTCTAGGGAGTATGGTCAACCAGCCCATACGGGCTGCTACGCCAGGGTCGTGAATCGAGTCGTTGTCGTTGACACCTGGGTACACTATGAAATTTTACCCATGAACCACCACACCACCGTCAACCACGTATCTGGAAGTGTTAAGGTCTGCGACGGGGGGAAACGCTGGTGTATCTCTCATGGACGACTCAATATACAAACACCATCTCCCAATTCGAGACGGACGAGCTGTGTTGCACTCGGCCCGGTTCGTCCGATGGTGCTCTTCCATCTCAAGGTCTGGAAGCTGGGGATCCGCGGCTGGCTGTTTCCCCTTGTCTCGATCGCGAGAACCAGATCCCTCAAGAGGAGTGGGAAGGGGAGCTTGAGAAGGCCTAGACCTCTCACCCCGAGAGTCGGGGTCAGAAGCATGAACATGGCTTCGGGACTCCCGAGTTTGATCTCGTTGGCGTCTATGCTTGGAAGGACGGGTAACTCTAGCAGCATCCTCATCTCCTCCTCGTCGTCTAAAAGCGCTTCTAAGATGGTCCATCCCTGGAAAAGAAACAGAAAAAATAAAAGTTAAAACAAACAAGAGGAAAATGGACAGATATTTATGCAATGAAATGCGATATGAAATCACCCGGATTTAAATAATCATCAAGAGAATGGATGTTAGCTAAGCTCTCATCCGTGGGCAATTCTAGAAAAGGGCTGCCAAATGCCTCGTCCTGGCCCCAATCTAAATCTTCCTCCGACTCTACCTCCGAAGGATCAGTGGGACTACCCACACCGTGACCTCCCTCAGAAAAACCAGATGGAGAAGAGGGCTCGGGCATAACAGCTGAGTCAATGAAAATGCATCCCCAACCCGCAGCAGTTATATTCTCCGGAGTTAATACCGACAACAAAGCACCCTCATCCTCTACTTGAAGCTGAGAAATGAGGGGACCATATGCGTCTCTTAAATTAATAATCGGGTTAAGATTATTGGGTCCGCAACAACTCCACCGAGTAGGAATATTCAAAGATGGAGGAACCTCAACGACAAACCAATCGGAAGCATAGTTGTGAAGCTTAGAGGGAGGTTTCCCGAAAAGCTTAGTACTCTGACCCCTTCCAGAGACTTTTTGAATATAGAAACGGGTCGAATTGCGTACACTACGGACTCTGAAAAAAGAATTGAATAGTGGGATAGTAGGCCTGACGCTAAGTTTATGACATACGACCGTAAACCCTACTACTTGGGCCCACCCGTTGGGATGAAGTTGAGCGGGAACTATGCCATAGTGACGAAGAAAAACAACTCCAAATTCGGGAAGAGGAAAATGAAACCCGAATTCTAGTGAAGCCCGATGTACAGGAACACCACTACTAACGGATTGGGGAGCGCGCTCAGTTACGGTTGGAAGCCTATAAATATAACCCTCTGGAAGAGGAAAATTACTCTTAAACTGTTCAAGATCAGACTCTCTAAGCCTAGAATAAGGGTCTAAAACTATTTCCTTTCCGCGACCGTGCCCAGCCATCAGGAAAAATAAGATGCCAAAAATAGTAGAAAAATTCTAGCCACCCTCGATAACAAAGGCCGGCAGGATCCGAAAAAACAAAAGGTCCCAAATGTCGTGAGGGTCTAGATGCCGTGAGGGTGTTAGATACCGTGAGGGTCTAGATGCCGCGAGGCTCTAAATGCCGTGAGGGTCATGTGCCGTGAGGGTCATGTGCCGTGAGGGTCTAAATGCGGTGAGGGTCTAAATGCCGTGAGGCTCTAAATGCCGTGAGGGTCTAAATGCCGTGAGGGTCTAGATGCCGTGAGGGTGTTAGATGCCGTGAGGGTTTAGATGCCGTGATGCTCTAAATGCCGTGAGGGTCTAGATGTCGTGAGGCTCTAAATGTCGTGAGGGTCATATGCCGTGAGGGTCATGTGCCGTGAAGGTCTAAATGCCGTGAGGGTCATGTGCCGTGAGGATAAAATGCCGTGAGAGTCTAAAAGGCCGTGAGGGTCACTTGCCGTGAGGATCTAAGTGCCGCAAGGATATGCCGCAAGGGTATGCCGCAGGGGTTCGCCGTGAGACTAGAACGAGAGAATTTACCGTTAAGATCCGCTGAATTCGCGAGGAAAATGAAGTTTGAGCCTCCACTCTCACACTATATATATGTGCCGGCAGTGACGACGAGAAAACAGTTACTCTTCCGCGTTTAATAATATGCAAAAGAGTGGGGAGCAATTGTTACGGGCAAAATAAGATAATAAATAATAATATGACATGTCGTTCAGATAAAACGCCACGTGTCACGCTAAAAATCAAATACAGATGAAAATAGACTCTGTATTTAAAGCCCAGCTCCGGACAATTTTATCCCTAGATATCTACAGTCAATATTACTGGGCAAATACGTCATTGAAGACTAAATTGTTCCTTATAAATAGGATACAGGTATAACTTTTTAACCTAATTGAGATTTTACTTTTGTAATACACTGAAACTCTGCCGAAGTCTTTTTCTAACTTAAGCATCGGAGTGCTTACGCAGGGAAGGCCCTGCGCTCCTTTGACTATTCTGATTTTTGCAGAGTGACGTGGCTAGAAGATCGAAGTACTGACATCAGCAATTAATCATTGTTGTGCTGTTCAACAACAGTTTATATATTTGACACGTGTAATTTATTAAAATAAAATAATAATTATTTTTTTCAAATTTAAAAAAAATAGAGATCTATAGACATTGAAAATAGAAAATAAATTATTTATTTATTTCAATTTCTAAAATATATACATTAATATATATATATATATTAAAATTAAATAAAAATAAGATATTATTTGTCTCCTATAGTAATACTACAAAATATAACATCATATCTATAGTTTTAATCAATTAATTTTTTTATTTTCTAAAAGAAAATATCTATATCTATATCTATGTATCTATATATATTAAAAGCAGTATAGACAATATAATACAATATGGAATATTAATATAACAACATGTTACATATTATTAAATTAAAAATTTATTTTTTTAATTTCCTAAAAGATAACATCATTTTTTAATTTTCAAAAGTTTTAGTTAATAAGTAATATGTAATCATTTCTTTCTTTTTCACATTAATATTACAAAATATAACATCTATATCTACAGTTTTTACCAATTAAATTTTTTAATTGTCAAAATGATAACTTGTGAAACCTAAATTTTTTTCCACCATACTTATTATTAAAGTATTGAGAAGTGACTAAGAAAACTCGGACTAATATTATGCATGCCTAAAGAAGACCAAAGCACTCAGATCACTAGCGTGGGGCCCGATGGCACGTAAATCGAGGTAAAATCTTAAGCCCAAGAATACATTAAGAATTACATAGTCCAGCATGAAATGATGTTTAGAAGTGAAGATTTAGTCATTGTAAGTGAAAAAGTTAGTTAAACTCTAGTTTTATATTTAATTGGGAAAATGGGCTTAGTTAAGAAAATAAATTTAAATAAATTATAAAAATTTGAGAAAATTATTCCGAGACTATGGGAAGTTAATATAAGGTCATATTGATTTGAAAAATTAAAATTAAGTGGAAAGAATGAGGATTGAATGGTCAAATGAATTTTGAAAGTGAGTTAGGAAGCTTAAACTATTTAGCTCGATATTGACCAAGTCAAGAAAATGAGCTCGATTTTGGAAAATTTTCTTAAACAAGTAACCCCCAAATTTTTATGGAAGATACTAGAGACATGATAGAACATTGGAGAAGTGAAAATTTGGATGAAATTTGGCTAGAAATATTTTTAAGGAATTTTTCAAAACAGGGTAGAAAATTTGCCCTCAAGTTGACCAGCTGGTATTAGCCCTTCTATTTGAAGACCTTGCTATCATCCAACGACCCTAATCTTTTTCAGCCAACTAATGTCATGACCCTCTATACCAGTCTGTGACCTTTATCTTATCACTTACCACATACAATTGGGCTGTGAGTCAACATCCTATCTACATCTCGTATAAATTATTTTAATTAAATAGAATAGAAACTGGACTTTTATAAATATGCGGAAGCGTTTACATAAGTTTCAATTAACTATACATCCCTTACGTACAAAATATCACTAGACTGTGCATTAATTTACAGGATACAAAATGTTTCTCATCACAAGTGTATACCTTTCTATACTGCTGGCGAACTGGAGAACACCTTAGCAGGGACGACTGCAGTACTTACTACTGCGCAGTATCTGTGGAGGAGAAAATAAAGGGGTGAGCATAACACGCTCAGTAAGGAAATTGTGCAAGCAGATAGATAACTACACTATCTACATGCTAAAATACATATATGTCATTTTCCTTATAAAACAATATGTATGTTCGTTAAAAAAACTTGCATCAATGCGAAATCATTAATTCGCTAGATGGGTATATGCATATGCACACAATAGCACACAGCTTTTCACATCATAATCTATTCACACAGTTCATATATAGAAAATGCTTTACTTAAAACCACGCAAGTTAATTTCAAAATCATTTTGCACATAACAAGTCAATGTTCATATGAGACATAATCATGGGTTATCACATTCCCTAGACACATAGTAAGGGAAGGTATCTGTCACCTCACACAGTAGTGACAATATCATATATCATATATCCCCAGACACACAGTAAGGGAAGATATCTGTCACCTCACACAGTAGTGACAATATCATATCACACAGATATAAAAGACTTATGGCCATAGTTAGATTCCAGGCTACACTGATTAGGTGTACGGGAACCCTACGCTTAGGGAGGCGGATCAACCATCAACTCAATTCACGGCACATCGTACCCCATGGCTAACGCTCATGGTACATCATGCTCCTGTGGATCCTAATCACTCATTTCCATTGTCTCAAAATCACGTACGAGCAGGTTAGTGCCAGACACACAACAGTTGACGACGACTCTAGCACGGTTTATCCATCACACAACAATTTCATAAGCTCTCGTGTGAGCTCTCGAGTGGAACACATAGTATCATCGAGGCATCAAGCACAGTTTTACTTATCATACAGAAGCTCAAGAGACTACGTGCGAGCACTCAGAGGAAGGCACACAACATATCTGAGGCATCGAGTACGAATGCGAGCTCTCAAATGAAACATAAAGTATCACTTGTGGCATCAAGCACTATTGTCCCATCACTTTAAATCGAGAGGGTCACATGCGAGCATAATTAGAGCAAGGTCACTAAGACATACTCTATGGCTCTAACATGATTCCCCAAAATCTAGTGCAAGCAGCTCGAATGGAACACACATCATCGCCCGAGGCATCGAACACTCTTTAGCTTTTCTCAAAAACCCTTTGAAAATAATGTGTGAGCGAGGTTGGTCAATCTACCGTTGCCTCTCATGCTCTAGCACGATTTCACACAGAAAAGAAATAGAAGGGCTCCATGTATAGCCATGAGTGAGAGGGCAAATCTCTCTTAAATCACTCTTTATAACCTTTCATGCAATTGGTTAAACCGAGGGCCTATCTATTATTATTCTTTCTCAAAATGTTTGCAAAAACCCCTTTTTTCACAACAATCGTATAAGTCATACAACTCATACCATCTACTTATTTTCATACGTAGTTTTCATCTAGATATATCGATATCTATATACCATCGCATACAATTGCATACAGCAGATAAGGAAACATACGTATAGCTCTCTCTATAGCTTACATAAGTCTCTTACCTCGAATCACGCTTGAATCATTTTCCTTGATTCCAATAGCTTGTGATTCGATCTTGTCAACTCCAACGATATCCTCTAGTACTGAAATTGTGTATCACACACATCAGTATATTGTCACATACTTCATTTCACTTGCATGATATTCAAATCAATGCATTTGGCCATTTATATCTCATTTGGCCTAGTTATACCATTTTCAGACTTCATCCTTCATAAGTCCATTTCGAGTATAGAACTCATTTTCAAGAATCTCTCAGACTCCTCGAGTCTATCGATTTGTATTAAACTGATATTAAGCTTATAATACCTCAAGTTCATGATTCTCATTTCATTGAGGTATTTCATCGAACACCTCATATACTCAATTCTAGCCCTTTTTGTTTCTAACACATGAACTTCTTCAAATCATTATACCTGCATATATACATGCTTAATAACACTTTTACATGCTCAAATCTCCTTAAACTATGCATACTCGATTTTCTATCATTAAATCGATTCTAGGTCTTATCTTTATTTAAGCATGTTTATCACATTTTAACCATTAATCACATTTTAAGAGAGATTAGGCGAGACTTTCCCTGAACTACAATGGTCAAGGCAGTTGGAGCAGTATGCCGACGAATTTGGAGATTAGGCAGATTATGAGCCCGATGGTGAGAACTTTACAGATTATACAAAGCGAGTGGCTCATGATGATCTCTCAAATTTGTCAGGTCCTTGGGAGCTTCGTCAGTAAGGAATGATTGATGCCTTGGATGACTTAGAAGGTGAATTGGATTTTGCTGATAGAGGAGCCTCTCCACCTGCTGAGGAGTAGTTTTAATTTTCTTGTTTTGTTGTTTAACATTTTAGGAAGTTCGATTTGTGATTTATAGAGAGTTTTATTTTTTTCTCAGAAATGTTGACTTATTTCTCTCGTATTAATATGACGATCTATTTTGCATATTCTCGTTTTAAGTTTCTTTTATGGCTTACCTCACATACTTTTTTTTTAAAGCCCTTCATTTTATGGCTTACCTCACATACTTTTATGGCTTACCTCACATACTTTTTTTTTAAAGCCTTTCATTTTATTTGAGGCTTACACACAATTTTTCACTTCAAGTACTTTAATTATTTACTTAGGTGCGTGCCTTACCTCGCGCATTTTTCGTTTCAAGCCCTTGTACTTTTTTCTTTATGGCTTACCTTGCTCACTTTTCGCTTCAAGCTATTTTCTTAGTTTAGGTGCGTGGTCTACCTCGCGCATTTTTCACTTCAAGACCTTACACTTTTTTCTTTATGGCTTACCTCGCGCACTTTTCACTTCAAGCCATTTTCTTAGTTTAGGTGCGTGACTTACCTCGCACATTTTTCGCTTCAAGCCCTTGCACTTTTTTCTTTATGGCTTACCTCGTGCAGTTTTTGCTTCAAGCCATTTGTTTTGGGTGCTTAGCTTACCTCGTGCACTTTTTGCTTCAAGCTCTTGTACTTTTTTCCTTATGGCTTACCTCGTGCACTTTTCGCTTCAAGCCTTTTGTTTTTGGTGCTTAACTTACCTCGCGCACTTTTCGCTTCAAACTCTTACACTTTTTTCTTTATGGCTTACCTCGCGCACTTTTCACTTCAAGCATTTTGTTTTGGGTGCTTAGCTTACCTTGCACACTTTTCGCTTCAAGCTCTTGCACTTTTTTCTTTATGGCTTACCTCGCGCACTTTTCGCTTCAAGCCTTTTGTTTTGTGTGCTTAGCTTACCTCGCGCACTTTTCGCTTCAAGCCTTTTGTTTTGGGTGTTTAGCTTACCTCGCGCACTTTTCGCTTCAAGCTCTTGCACTTTTTTCTTTATGGTTTACCTCGTGCACTTTTCGCTTCAAGCCTTTTGTTTTGGGTGCTTAGTTTACCTCGCGTACTTTTCGCTTCAAGCTCTTGCACTAAGTATGGTTAAAAATTTTAATAGGCAATGAATTATTAATAAATCATAAATAAATGAAATTTCAATCCATGGTTTGATAATGAAAATAAATAAACAAAAGCTTTACGGCTTTAAATGATTGGTATTTCATGTCTACGCTATCTTCTTACCGTGTAAGCTTTCCAATCCAATCATTCTTCTAATTCTATAAGGTCCTTCCCAGTTTTCTCTGAACTTTCCTTCTTCTTTCAAGGTGTTGGTGATGAGTTAGGTACCTCGACGATGGTAAGGGTTTCTTTTCTTTGGACTTCCTTACTTGTAGTTGATGCAATATTACATGTTCTCTCTTTCCTCTGATCTCCTCGAACTTGCCCTACACCTTTGGGAGTTGGAAACTTTATCAATAGATAACATGGGGAGAGTATGACTCTAATATCACTCAATAATGATCGTCTGAGAATAACATTGTAAGCTAGAGATGGTTATTTGACCACCATAAACAAAACCTACCTTGTAACACTCTTAGGATCTTTACCCAAAGTAACAGGTAATTCAATTGATCCTGCCACCTTTACTTGCTCTCCTACGAAGCCAAACAGGGGAGTAGTTACGGGCTTTAAACTGCCTTCATTCAAATTTATTTTCTTGAAACAATCCCAATAGATAAGGTTCACTGAGCTTCCATTATCTACCAGAATTCGGGTTATCGGATGCTTAGCCACAACGACCGATATGACCATAGGATCATCATGTGGGATAATAACATCTCCCTGATCTGTTGGTGTGAAAGTAATCGCTTCTTCATTTTCAGGTACTTTCATTACAGAATGGATCTGGTATGCTTGCCTAGCATATGCTTTTTGGGAAGTAGATGAGCCACCAGCTGCGCATTCTCCACTAGAGATAACATGAATGATGACCCCTATTTGATCATTATCTATTTGTCGATTACTACGCTCTTCCTGTCTTGCCTCATTTCCTCTATCGTTATCCCTTCTTCTATTTGCTCTGTTATCATTGCCCCTGTCTCACGGACTGTTGTCTCTTCTACCACGCACAGGATATTGGTTTCTTTCATTCATCTGTATGTAATGGTCTAACAGCCCTTCTCTAGCTAATCTCTCAAGCTGATTCATTAAATCACGACATTTTTTAGTCAAATGACGAAAGACAGAGTAGAAGCTATAATAGGACCTGAGGTCTCGTCCCAGATTTCCCTCTCCTCTCCTGGGGAATTGAAGTATCCCAGTTCTTTCTATCGCTGCTAGGATTGAAGTGCATGGTTCGGTAAACTACGTGTAATTATCATATTTTAATTTTGGGGCTTTATCTGATCTTCCTGCATTTTTATCATCGGGCTCTCTTTCCTGCTTCCTTCCTTCTTTAGAGTCTCGTGTTGGTATCATTTTCATCACCTCCTCTTGGGTGATATACTTGTTTGCTCTAGAGATCAAGTCTGAAATCATTGTTGGCTGATCCAAAGACAGTGATTTTTAGAGCTTTCCAAACCTTATCCCTTGCAGCATGGCTGTCACCGCTATTCCCACTTGTAGATACCGTACCTCAAGAGTAGCATCACAGAATCAATGTACATAGCTCTTTAGTGACTCTTTATTCCATTGTCACAGGGTGAGTAAATAGGTGGCCTCCTTCCTTTTCTGGCTGTTTATCAAAAAAGCCCTAAAAAATTCGCTCCTTAACTGATCGAAAGACGAGATTGACCCTTTTGGTATGTTGTTGAACCACTTCAGTGCATGGCCAGTTAAGGTTAGGGAGAACGCCCTGCACATGATCTCATCTTCCCATCCATGTAGTAGGATCAATGACTCATATTTTTCAACATGGTCATAAGGGTTAGTCTTCCCAACATATGCTGTCATTTGCGACATTTTAAACTTTGGGGGTAATGGTTTTCCCATGATTGCTGTGCAGAACGAGATTCTTCTCCTCTGGTTCTCTTCCACTGGAACCAACTTTTTCTCCTCCAAGATTTGTTCAACCATTTTCTTCAAATCAAGAACACCATGTGTTGTGGATGTAGGTTTATTTTAGACCTTCCATGAATCGGCTTGATCGTAATTAACTGCCTCTCTCTCATTATCATGCATTTGGTTTTGACGGGCCCTAAGTTGAAAATCGACCATGTCAGCTTCAGGGTTCCATGTCGGATCTGTTTCTGAGTTTCTTCTGGTATGTGTGCCTGCTATTTCGACGTTTCTAACCCCACTATTTGGTGGAACATCCATATTCTAGTACTAAGGATCTTCTGTATTCAGATACCTAGAATCTACCATAGTCGGATTCTCAAAGCTCTCAGTATCTAGGCATTTTCGACCACCGACAATCTCTCGGGTCACATTCCTCGCCCCCTGACGTCGTGGTTCTCCAAAACCCTGATGCCTCAAATGAATTGGATTCTCGTGAGTAGGATCTCTTGTAGTTTGATGTCTTTGGTCTTTCGACCCTTCATGCTCAGGGCCTCTCATACCCTGGGACCTCATATCTTTTGCTACTTCATGTTTAAGGCCTTTCAAAACTTCTCATATGGGATCTTGGGCACCCTTTCACCTCAATTTCTCTGCAGCCTCACGCATCAGATCAACCGCAACCTCATGTAACAGTTCTCCAGTTGCCAAGCATGCAGGATTTCATGCCATCCGACGATCAGAGTCTCGTACGGACTGGCCGTAAGAGCCATGAGCAGGCATGTCGTGAGGGGCAGGTATGGGTATGCTGCGAGGGTTAAGAGGGGGCATACCATGAGGTTGCTGTGCAGTCATACCGTGAGGGTCCGGTGAGGCCATGCTGTGAGGGTCAGCTGTGGGCATGCCGTGAGGATGCTGTACAGTCGGTCATGTCGTGAGGATCAGCTGCGGGCATGCCGTGAGGAAGTTGTGCGGCCATGCCGTGAGGATCAGTAGCGGGTATGCCATGAGGGTTAACTGTGGGCATGCCGTGAGGATGTTGTACGACCATACCGTGAGGATCAGCTGCGAGCATGTCGTGAGGATGCTGTGCTTCCATACTGTGTAGATCAGCAGTGGGTATGCCGTGAGGGTTAACTGTGAGCATACCGTGAGGATGTTGTACGACCATGCCGTGGGGGTTACCTGTGAGTATGCTATGAGGATGCTGTGCTGCCATACCGTGAGGATCAGTAGCGGGCATGCCATGAGGGTCAGCTAAGGGTATGCCGTGAGGATCTGCTGCGGGCATGCCGTGAGGATCTTGTGCTGCCATGCTGTGAGGATCAGTAGCGGGCATGCCATGAGGGTCAGCTAAGGGCATGCCGTGAGGATGCTGTGCGGCCATGCCATGAGTATCAGCTGTGGGCATGCCGTGAGACTCTTGTGCAACTTCCTCCTCCTACCAAATTTCGTACAGTAGCCGAAAAATTCACTTACGGGAAGGTGCTTTTGAACAGGTTTACCATAGCGCGTAAGGCTTAGACTGTTTCCTCTCATTGTTTCTTCGTAGCCTCAAATTCAGCTACGACAATTGTCATCATGCTAGACCCTCTTTCTCCTCGATGTTCATCACCCGTGTTATCAATCAGAGAACTTACTGAATCTTCATTCTCCTCACTTCTTATTGTTGTTGATCGGGTTCTCACCATTACTGTAGAGCTAAAAACGTTTCTTCCAATTCCTATGACGACGCCAATTATTGTGACCTAACAAAATAATGACGTGTTGCGGACGTCTTCATTTTGATCTTCGTGCCACGTGTAGTCGAATTCTCTGTAAGAAAATCAATGATCAGAGGGACAAAGGGATTGTTCCCTGCGTAAGCACTCCGATGCTTAAGTCAAAAGGAAATTTCAGCAGAGTTTTTGTAGAGTAAATAGAGACTTATGTTTTTGAGTCATACCTATTCCCTATTTATAGGGATTTATTCTGCCTATAATTACGTATGCATCCCTGGACTAAAAGTCATTTTTTGTCTTATTTAAAATATGTATTTAATGAATAAAATATTTGATTTTCCTCATGTCACGTTGTTATTTTTGATTGGTCTAAGTATATTAAATATTTTTATCCTCAACAGCTTATAATACCTCAAGTTCATGATTCTCATTTCATTGAGGCATTTCATCGAACACCTCATATACTCAATTCTAGCCATTTTTGTTTCTAACACATGAACTTCATCAAATCATTATACCAGCATATATACATGCTCAATAACACTTTTACATGCTCAAATCTCCATTAAACTATGCCTACTCGATTTTCTATCATTAAATCGATTCTAGGTCTTATCTTTGTTTAAGCATGTTTATCACATTTCAACCATTAATCTATATACCAATCAACTCATAAAAGTATATAGATCAACATATTTGAGATTGATGCATTGAAATCTTACCAATCACAACTTTTTCTCATTTTCACAACTTTGAGGAAAAGCTCATTTTCTCATTCGATTTAGTGATTCAGCCTCTCGTTTCCAACTATGTTGTTCTCCTCCACTCTATGAACAACTTTGATGTAATAAACTTTCCTCCAATCTCTATGGAAAGTGTTGATAGTCTAGAGAGGGAATTTAGGTCACTTGGCTTCAAAAATGGAAAGGTTTATGTCAAAATCTGTAGTTCAGCAACTCTGTTTATATAGAAATTGCCTTGATGAGATCGATCTCCCTAGGTTAAGGATCGATCTTCCTCTGTTTTAAGCCTTTCAAAATGTCATTTTAAGCTTATGAGATCGATTTGTCGAGGCATGAGATCGATCTACTCATTGCTTTGAGATCGATCTGCTCTATGGGATGAGATCGATCTTCTCCAAGCAGAGAGCTAAACAGACCAATCTGGCATAAGGACGAGATCGATCTGGTCTTACCCGAGAGCTAAGTGAATCGATCTGCTTGCATTGAGGATCTATCTCCTCATCCCAGAATGCTTCATTCTCTTCATTTTGGGCATTGAGATCGATCTCCTCTTATTCTGCAGCACTCTTAGCTGTATTTTTCCCAATTACTCTATGTTAACTTCATTTCCATTTACCACACTACTCATTTTGCATTCAATACACTTTCATCACTTCAAAAGTTCCATTTCTTATCATTTGTACATAACGAAACTTACGTGTACATTACAAATCCATATAACAAGTATGTACATTAGATTTACGGACCTTACATTACTTATGATTCATATACATTAACAAGTGTATATGTTGTCCTCAAATGGAACATTACTGCAAGTGCACAGGTCAGTTTTTGAGTATAGAGTAAATATGAGTATCGTCCCACAGGGAATTGTGTCTATCGCTAATCACTGTAATTAACAACCTTGAGCTTTATTTAGAAAATTTATGAATGTTGGTTAAAATCCTATTTACAATTCTAACTATTAACTACGAAACAAATTAATTAAAGCAAATAACAATAATTACGAATGAAAATATCAATAGCAAAATATTCTTAGAAATCGATTTCACCTAACTAGGGTTCATGCAATTCCTTTGATTAATTATTCTTTTGATATCAAATTATTTATAGCCGAAATTATTTCCTGTTTATCTCTCTTGAGTTTTAAACAGTCATACCCAAATTACCTAATCCTAACCTCTCGATTCAGAATTAAATAATAGAGTTCATTAAGCGATAGTAATCCGTTTCTCTATGGCTCATAAGAATTATCAACCTCTCGATTCAACAATATCATATGTTAATCTGCCCTTGTGCATAAACAATCCCCTCTCCCGAGTGCCGGATTCTTATACTAATTCATCTAATTGGTGGCCAAGCAACTAGAGCATTAAGAACAAGTAGATTAAATAAACATAATTGAAATCATCCAAACAACATCACAAAGTAATTGCAATCTACCCAAAGTTGTTTACATTGATTCTAGGAAAAAGAAGTTTGGTTCCTAGACATCATAATAAACATCCAAGAATTCCAATTTAACATCCCAAGAACAAAATTGGTGAAAAAGATGAAAAAGATAGAGTTTCTATGAAGCTAAATTGATCTTGAAGTCTTTTGCCGCAGCCTCCTTTGTAATTCTGATAAAAAGACTATTTATAAGGTTTTCAGGTACTAAAACGTGGAAGGCCACGTGGCAAAACAGTGTTGCCCTAATCAGACTACTATGTTGTGGCAATGGTATTAATTCCTCAAATCTGCTCTGCACTGTCCAGTTTCTTCTATTGCTGTAGTATAAGTCACGATCAACACCCTGTAACTTCAATTCTTCACAAAATCATCAGAACCAACTCCGACAGCTTCAACTTCTCCAAATTGTTCTGTTTCCTGCAGAAGTGCACCAAACACATAAAACATACCTAATATTGCAAAGAACAAATCAAATAACTAAGTAAAAAGGGTCATAGACATATATAAAATTCAGTGCTAACAAATACCCCCAAACTTAGAAATTTGCTTGTCCTCAAGCAAAGACATACTAGAAACAGAACAATTAAAGACTCTCAACCATACTCAGCTCACATGCTTGTTATACTAAATTGAGATTTTCCTTAAGAATTCACAAGGTTCTCAACTTAAGACAAATTTCAGATTTTATATTGTTCAAGCCAATCAAAACAAACCAATCCCCTTCACTTTTCACTTTCCACTTGTGTGTGTGTACAATCATTTACTCAAATTCATGCACTCAAGTGTTAATGTAAAACCTAAATAAGAATTAAACACAAGACTTCATATGCTTGAATTAACTACTACTCTCCACTAATAGAGACTAATGTATAACCAGGAATCAAAAGGACTTTTCAAGGGTTGTAACGTAAGGCTCGGGTTTAGGTGGGATAAAGGATATAATGTGAAGTTCAATCCACCTAAAGCACTATAATCACCTTTAGATTTAATTTGTTTTGAGCTCATGAATCATTACTCAACTTTATTCATTCTCGGGTTTGATTTTCTTTTTTTTTTTGTAATGAATAGTGTCATACCCCTGAACTTAAGATTTTTCACTACTTGTACTGCATATGACACTCAATTTACATCAAGACCCGAGAACAAATCAATGTTTGTAATAATCAAGTTCACAAACCAATAATTTACAAACCACCTATGTTTTCTTTTGAGCTCATCCTCTAATCCAAAAATTTTGATTCATAGTACTTCAAGTAAGGGACCAAAAGAAAAGGATAATCAAACAGTTAGGCCATGGCTTGTAATATGGTTAGATAACAATGAGATGGAAAAATTAGGCTCAAAGGGTTTTCCAAAGGATTAATATAATTGGGTAGGCTTGAAAGGGTCAATCTCAAAACAAAAATGGCCTAGATCATTTTCCTAATTATGCATGGTCTATCAATTTCGCCTCAAGTAATAACTAATCAAGTTCTAAAGTCTTTTTTGGTTTCACAAATTAACACAATAAATGCATAAACTGAATATGATTGGTGCATAAGTTTAAGTGAAAAGATTTAAGTGAAGCTTTCTATCCACATACCAATACTCAAACAATAAAATCATCAATTTAAGCAAAAGTTGATACTTCCTTGCAATATCCATCTTCGGCCACAATCTAGAAAACTACCCTTTAAAACTGAGTATAATTGTCACATAAACATATAAATTCGAAACAAATAACAACTGCTAAAAATTACTGAAACAGGCACACAAAGCATAACAAAGCATAAGGCACAACCATAGCTCCCCCAAACTTAAAACTTTCACTGCCCTCAATGAAAAGATAGGAAAAAGTGTTAAAGAGGACTTCCCTGGGGTAGTTTAGCTGTCCTAATCCTTCTCTGAGTCAACCTCAGCATTAGCGTCCTCTGATGCATCTTCTTCCATGTCATCATCATCATCATCGTCAGCTGCATTTCCCTGCTGTGGCATACACCATTGTGGTGGTAAGGGAAATTCCACCTCTCCTTCTCGACCCCTCAGATTTAGGTACTGTACCAATGACCGATTGTAATTGGCAACATACGTAAAGAAAGTCTGATAGTCTCGATCATTATTGCGCACCTCTATCTGTAACTCTTTAATCTCATTAAGCACGGTTTCAATGGAGCCTGAAGTGGTGGAAGGTGCAGCTGATGGTCTAGCAGAAGTGCCAATAGAAGGTGGTGGTAGTGCAGCAGGGGTAGCAGCTTCTCGCTGAATTAGAGGGACTCTAGGATTTTTGAAGGTGATTGTCGATTTTCTTGCCAATCGCGGTTCAAGCTCAGTCCAATATACTCCATATTTCTTACAGAGTCTACAAACTAAGGAAGGGTGAGGTAAACCCCTTCTATTCTCTCTACGTATGAACTCTTGCATGGACCGAAAAGTAATGGCTCCAAAATCAACAATTTTTCCAGTCATAATACAGTAAAGGAGAGCAGCTCTGTCCACATCGACACTACTTTTATGTCTGGTAGGCATGATTCTAGAACAGATAACATCATACCATTCATGAAGACCATATTGAAGTCGTTGGACGGGAATGCCATAGATTCAGCTTCTGGCCTCTTCTGCCAATGGGTGAATGGGACTGTCAGTTCGTGAATGACCCGGACTAGATCATCATAATCAGTTTGTAGGTTTACGACATCGCTGGTGTACTCATCTTGTACCCCTTGCGGAAGATCCAGATATAGATTAATGGCATTTGCATTGTAGGGAACAAGAACACCCCTAACTTCTGACGTCGAATGAGTGCTCTCCATGACATTGGCATAAAATTCTCTGACCACATCAAGGATGACATCTTCAAGTTGCCCTGCTAATTTCAACAACCCGAAATCCCTCAGATACTCAGAGTACATATCTCAGCCACCAACGTCAGACTGAAAGCTCCTCTCTATAATCATCTTTTTACCCATGATTTTCTTAAAATTTGCTGCTGCCTGGCTGTTTACAAATCGAGAGGGATCATACTCGGATATGACTGGCTCTTCCCTTTGTGGAGATGCGACTGAACTATCAGTAGCTTGACTCGAACTTTTCAGGTTTCGTCTGGCTCGGGCTTTAGGTACCATTATCCACCCAGTGATTCACAAATTATCAAGAACAATTTTCAGCTAAACCCAAACAGACGAACACACAAAACAGACCCAAAAATTGCTTCAAGACCAAAATCACTTCAACAAGGATTAAACAAACCTAGAAGGGCTTCAAAAATCCAAGTTGTAAAAACCACAAGGATAGCCGCTAGAGGATCGAAAACTATTGAAGAAAGAAGGAAAATACCTGAAACTGAAATCACATAAGACTGAGTTGGACCACTTTATGTCTTTATCACAAAAACAATCCGACAAGAAGACACTTTCTTCCTTCCCCCAAAGGTTTTGGGACCACCAAGAGATCTAACCCACTAAATTTTGTTGGCGAAACTACCAAATCAGCAGAAAACAATAAGATCGGAAGAGAGAAATAATGGTAGTAGGGTTTATTGGTGTACTTTCAAGAGAACAAAGGAAGATGCAATAACCAGAAAAAGAGAGAGTCTTGAAAAGTTCGGCTGCCCTTTTCTAATTAGTTTGGTAGGGTTATTTCCTTACCCGAATAGTAAGTGGGGTTGAAAAGATAAGGGAATCCATCTTCCAATAAAGCATTGACATGTGTATTCCATTCACCCCATCTTTGAAAATTGTAAACATTTGTTTCCTTCTTTGACAGAATTTCTTCTCATGCTTTTTCTTACTCCTGACTTTCTTTCTCTTACCATTGCAGACAGTATTCAGCCCTCACTTCTTCAATGGAAAGAAAAAATTTTTAGTCTTCCAGCTGACTTATTATTCACGTATCTCTTCACTTCCTTTCTTGAAAAATCTTTTTCTCTTCGTTTCTTTTCTGATCTTCCATTCTGAAGCTACTAAAGCCCATGCAAAGGTTTTCTTTTCCTTTCACCATTAACGCACCCATGCATGCTTTCTTGAAAAATTTATGATAATTAAACTTATAAATGCATATGCCTGCAAAACACAACTCGATCAAATGAAAAAAATAAAATAAACACACTACTGAAATCAAATAAAAAGAAATTAAAAACTAAAAATCCTAAAAATATAAATTAGGTTGCCTCCCAAAAGCGCTAAATTTTAAGTCTTCATCCAGACTTCTTCTAGTTTCCTCAATTCGGTTCACCAAGAGGAATGCTTTCTAACTTATGCTCCCCCTCTCCATAATAGTGCTTTAAACACTGCCCATTGACCTTGAACAAGCTCCCAACTGATTTCTTCAACTCAATTGCTTCGTATGGGAAAACTTGATGTATCACAAACGGTCCTGACCACCTTGACTTCAACTTGCCAGGAAATAATTTGAGCCGTGAATTGTACAATAGAACTTGCTGTCTAGGACTGAATTTGCATCTCATTATCATCTTGTCATGCCATCTCTTGGTCTTATCCTCATAAATCCTTGCATTGTTATAGGACTCATTCCTCAGTTCATCAAGCTCATTTAATTGGAGTAACCGATTTGCTCCAGCCTTATTATAGTCAAAATTGAGCTTCTTAATGGCCCAGTAAGCTCGATGCTCAAGCTCTACAGGTAGATGACATGCCTTACCAAATACCAACCTATAGGGAGACATTCCAATTGGAGTCTTATAAGTTGTTCTGTATGCCCAAAGTGCATCATCTAATTTGTTAGCACAATCTTTCCTATTCAGATTGACAGTCTTCTCAAATATCAACTTCACTTCTCAATTTGAAATTTCAGCTTGACAATTTGTCTGCGGATGATAATCGAGAGCTACTTTATGTCGAATTCCATATTTTGACATCAAACCATTGAAGACTTTGTTACAGAAATGAGTGCCTTCATCACTCAAGATGGCTCTTGGAGTACCGAACATTGTCAAAATATTCTTGTGTAGAAATTGAATCACCACTTTTACATCATTTGTTGGTGTTGCTATTACCTCCACCCACTTAGAGACATAATCAACAACAAGGAGAATGTATAGCTTCCCAAAAGATGGAGGAAACGGTCCCATAAAATCGATACCCCATACATCAAAGATTTCCACTTCTAGAATATTTGTCAAAGGTAATTCATACCTTCTTGAAATGTTTCCAAGCCTTTGACATCTGTCACATATTTTTACAAATATGTAGCTATCTTTAAACACACTAAGCCAATAAAAACCTGATTGCAGCACCTTTGCTGTTGTACGTTCTGCACCAAAATGGCCTCCATATGCTGCAGCATGACAGTGGCATAGAATTTCCTGAACTTCATCTTTCGGCACACATCGTCTTATAATCTGGTCTGGACACTTCTTAAACAATAGAGGGTCATCCCAAAAATACGAGTTGACATCATGAAAGAATTTCTTCCTCTATTGATAAGTCAAACCACTTGGCATTAATCCTCTTGCTAAGTAATTCACTATATCTATGAACTAGGGTAGATTTGCATCAATCTTCATTATTGTTTCATCTGGAAACTCCTCTTGAATAGGCCGTTCTTGCAGAATTTCAGATTACTCTAACCTAGACAAATGATCAGCTATAACATTATCAGATCCCTTTTTGTCCCTGATCTCAAAATTAAATTCTTGCAAAAGCAAGATCCATCTAATAAGTCTGGGTTTAGCGTCCTTCTTCGCAAATAGATATCGAATAGCTGCATGGTCTGTATAGACAATGACCTTGCCCCTAATTAAGTATGGTCTGAACCTGTCAAATGCATGTACAACTGCAAGCATCTCCTTCTCCGTTGTTGTGTAATTTTTTTGAGCTTCATCTAAAGTCCTGCTTGAGTAATAGATAGCCCAAAAAATCTTATCTCTTTTCTACTCAAGGATTGCTCCAATTGTAAAATTACTCGCGTCGTACACCAGTTCAAACGATTCTGTCCAATCAGGTGCGATCATAATATGTGCAGAAATAAGCTTCTTCTTGATCTTTTCAAACGCCTGCAAGTAAAAATCATCAAAGACAAAATCAATATCTTTTTCCAATAAATTACATAAGGTTTTGAGATTTTTGAAAAGTCCTTGATAAATCTGCGATAGAATCCTACATGTCCCAAAAATCTCCTCATGATTTTAACTGATTTTGGAGGAGGAAGCTTTTCAATAGCAGCGACTTTAGTTCTATCCACCTCTATGCCGTGAGCTGAAATTTTATGTCCAAGGACGATTCCTTCTTGCACCATGAAATGACACTTCTCCTAATTTAAGACGAGATTCGTCTCTTCACACCTCTGTAAAACAAGTGCCAAATTAGATAAACATTGGTCAAAAGTCTTACCAAATACCAAGAAGTCATCCATGAAGACTTCCATTATCTCTTCAAATATGTCAGCGAAGATCGACATCATGCATCTCTGGAAGGTTGTTGGGGCATTACATAAACTGAAAGGCATCCTCCTATATGTAAAGGTTCCATATGGGCAAGTGAAGGTTATTTTCTCTTGATCTTCTGGGGCTATCACAATCTGGTTATAGCCCGAGTAGCCATCTAAAAAGCAATAATAACTATGCCCGACTAGTCTGTCTAACATTTGGTCAATGAACGGAAGCGGGAAGTGGTCTCTCCTAGTAGTTTTATTCAGCTTCCTATAATCGATGCAGACTCTCTAACCTGTTACCGTTCTAGTGGATATGATTTCATCATTGGTGTCACGAACTACTGTTATTCCACCCTTTTTAGGCACAACCTGCACATGACTCACCCAAGAACTATCAGATATCGCATATATAATACCAGCATTTAATAATTTTAAGATCTCAGCTCTAACAACTTCTTTCATTGCTGGATTGAGTCTTCTCTGTGGTTCAATAGAGGGTTTATGATTTTTCTCTAACAAAATTTTGTGCATTACAACAGAGGGACTAATTCCTTTGATGTCAGCAATGGACCATCCAATTGTCGATTTGTGCTCTCTTAAGATTCTAAGCAACTTGTCTTCCTCTGCAGTAGATAAAGATGATGAAATGATCACAGGAAAAGTACTATTATCACCTAAAAAAGCATACCTCAAATGGCTTAGTAATTCTTTCAATTCAGTTTTGCCTTTTTGTTTCTCACTTACCTGCGACTTGTCAATCTTTTCCTTAGTTGTTGTATGCGCACTTTCTAATGGGTTATCTTCCAAAGCAACAACACAACTTTTAATTTCATCAGTTAATAATTCATCATCTAAATTAGAAACTGAATTTACCAGACACTGAGTCATAGGATCAGTTGGTGCTTCCTTTGTTTCAACTTCTTGTACACAACTCTGCACCACTTCAATCAATTTACAGGTCTCTGGCTCATCAGCGAATTTCATCGCCTTATAGATGTTGAACATAATTGATTCATCATTCATCCTCAAGGTTAATTGCCCTTTCTGAACATCGATTAATGCTCTCCCAGTGGCAAGGAATGGTCTCCCAAGTATAAGCGAAATTTCTCTATCCCTTTCAAAATCTAAAACTACAAAATCGGTAGGAAAAATTAGCTTATCAACTTTAACAAGTACATCTTTTACTATGCCTCTAGGATAAGTAATTGATCTATTCGCTAGTTGTAGTGTTATGGTGGTCGGCTTTACTTCTCCAAGACCTAGGCTTCTAAAAATAGATAAAGGCATTAAATTTATGCTAGCACCTAAATCACACAATGCCTTACCCACTTTCGATCCTCCAATCTCGCATGGAATAGTAAAGCTTCCAGGGTCTTTCAATTTTTACGGTAACTTCTACTGTAGAATCGCACTGCATTCCTCTGTTAAATTTACAATTTCATAATCCTCAAGTCTCTATTTCTTTGACAACACCTCTTTCATGAATTTTGCATAATGTGGCATCTGCTGCAAGGCATCAACAAACAGAATGTTAATATGTAATTTCTTAAATATATCTAGAAATTTCTTAAACTCAGATTCAATCTTCCTTTTATACAAAGCTTGAGGATAAGGAATATATGGTTTTAACAAAGGAGGATTATCAGGAAAAAGTTTACTAAAAGGTTTATAATCAACTCTATGTTTAACTGTTTTTGATTCTGCATCCTTTGACATAACAGGTTCGGCTTGCTTCTTCTGCACCTCAGTGATTGGCGCAGTTTCTTCTTTCTCTGCTACCTTTGGTGGCTCATAGGTGTTCCCAATTCTCAAAGATATAGCATTGCAGTGTTCTTTCAGATTTAGCACTGTATTACTAGGAAATTTACCTCTTTCATTCAAAGAACTGACAGCTGCAACTAACTGTCCCAAAGTAGTCTCAAAAGACTTCATCTGCGCACCAAGACTAGTATTCATCTCTGACATTTTAGTTTCCACATTGTCTAACCGCGCATCAGTTTTGCTAAATTGTGTTCTAGTTTCAACCATAAACTCCTCAAATTTGTTCCTTCTAACTTCACCATAACCTTGGGAATTCCATTGGTTATTGAATCCTGTATTGCTGCTACTTGCTGCTGGTGGGTTTAGAACATTCTTAGAATTACCATAAGATAGATTCTCATGGTTTCTGAATCCTGGCTGGTAATAGTTTGGAACCCGATTTCCCTGAAAACTAAAGTTACAATTATTAACATAATTCACCTACTCCAAATCCGTCCCCATCAGGTTAGGATTTACGTTCTCATGATGAATCGTAGCTTGCGATCCTTGTATACCTATTGAAGAAATTTGTGTTGAAATCTGCTCAAGTCTTGCTAGAATGGCTGTCTGCATATCTAACTCATGCATACCTGCTACTCTTCTAACATTAGCTCTTTAACCTGGCCATTGGTTGCTGTTTATAGTCATCTCCTTAATTAACTGCATATCTTGATCAGGTGTCTTAGACCATAGTGAACCTCCTGCTGAGGCGTCCATAGTAGCTCGTGTCTGCGGAGTCATGCCTCTGTAGAAGACCTGTATCTGGTTTCCTTCATCGTATCCATGCTGAGGGCATCTACACAATAACTCTTTAAATCACTCCCATGCCTCATGTGATGGCTTTTGGTTTAACTGTGTGAACTGGGCAATCTCTAATCTCATCTACATACCTTTCTTGGTGGGAAATACTTTGCTAAGAATTTTTGTGCCATGACTGCCCATGTCAGAATGCTTCTTGCTGGTAGATTTTGATACCAACTCAATGTTTTATCCCGAAGAGAAAAAGGAAATAACCTTAGTCGAATAGCATCGTCAAGTGCTCCATTAATTTAATGGTGCTACAAATCTGCAGAAAACTTGTCAAATGTGTATTAGGATCCTCCAAGGCTGAACCTTCGAATTAGCTTTGCATAACCATGTTGATCAATGCCGGCTTCAATTCAAAGTTGTTGCAGTTCATAGGAATCTCTCTTATAGCAGCAAAATTCTGATTCACAACAGGGGTGAAATAATCGCGTATAGTTCGCTACTGCTGATTATCATCTGCCATGATTAAATTTTGGTCTTTCTCTTCAAATCTGTTCTGTTGAATTTGTCTGATGGTTCTCTCAAACTCTAGATCTAACTCTTCTTTTATATCTGTATTTCCTCTGCTGTGAGTTTTTGTCATTCACCTAAAAAAAATTGTAGATAATAAATTAAAACAAAAATAAAAAAATCTAAATTAAAGTAAAGGCTATTGGGGAATAGTGTCAATGAGAAACTAAACAGCAGTTCCCCGGCAATGTCGTCAAAAAACTTGTTGTCCTCAAATAGAACACTACTGCAAGTGCACATGTCAGTTTTCGAGTATAGAGTAAATATGAGTATCGTCCCACAGGAATTGTGTCTATCTCTAATCACTGTAATTAACAACCTTGAGCTTTATTTAGAAAATTTATGAATGTTGGTTAAAATTCTATTTACTATTCTAACTATTAACTACGAAACAAATTAATTAAAGTAAATAACAATAATTATGAATGAAAATATCAATAGCAAAATATTCTTAGAAATCGATTTCACCTAACTAGGGTTCATGCAATTCCTTTGATCAATTATTCTTTTGATTTCAAATTGTTTATAGCCGAAACTATTTCATGTTTTTCTCTCCTGAGTTTTAAACAGTCATACCCAAATTACCTAATCCTAACCTCCTGATTCAGAATTAAATAATAGAGTTCACTAAGCGATAGTAATCCATTTCTCTATAGCTCATAAGAATTGTCAACCTCCCGATTCAACAATGTCATATGTTAATCTACCCTTATGCAAATAAACAATCCCCTCTCCCGAGTGCCAAATTCTTATACTAATTCATCTAATTGGTGGCCAAGCAACTAGAGCATTAAGAACAAGTAGATTAAATAAACATAATTGAAATCATCCAAACAACATCACAAAGTAATTGCAATCTGCTCAAAGTTGGTTACATCGATTCTAGGAAAAAGAAGTTTAGTTCCTAGCCATCATAATAAACATCCAAGAATTCCAATTTAACATCCCAAGAACAAAATGGGTGAAAAAGATGAAAAAGATAGAGTTTCCATAGAGCTAAATTGATCTTGAAGTCTTCTGCCACAACCTCCTTTGTAATTATGATAAAAAGACTATTTATAAGGTTCCCAAGTACTAAAATGCAGAATGCCACATGGCAAAACAGTGTTGGCCTAATCAAATTGCTATGCTGCGGTAATGGTATTAACTCCTCAAATTTGCTATGCACTGTTCAGTTTGTTCTATTGCTGCAGCATAAGTCACGATCAGCACCTTGTAACTTCAATTCTTCACAGAATTCTTCATGGAATTCTTCACGGAATCATCAGAACCAGCTCCAAAAGCTTCAACTTCTCCAAATTGTTCTGTTTCCTACATAAGTCCACAAAACACATAAAACATACCTAATATTGCAAAGAACAAATCAAATAACTAAGTAAAAAGGGTCCTAGACATATATAAAATTCAGTGCTAACAGTATACATAGGGAACCATAAGGGTTACATGTAAAAAAATCCAGGTCTTACAACTAAATAACCCATTAAGCTTCTTATGGAAGCCAAAGCCCCCTGAAAACCTTTTAAAACCTGAGAGCTACCCCCTCCTATTCACTGCCCAGTTTTGTATGAATTTTTCGGTGGCCTTCCGGCCAGATTCAGGCGACGACCAAGAAGTCAAAAATCTTCCTCTCTTAACCCTCTTCAACATATAAAAATATGAATAAAAACCAAGTCTATTTGCTAGGGGAAAAGTTATAGAGAAGTGTTGGACAAAAAACTGTCATGTTCATGGTAAGTAGAGATTTGGATTTTTGATGATTGTTTTTGGGTTTTTTCTAGTGTTTTAGAGTAAATATAAGTTGTATGTTTGTTAATTTACAACTGGGCACTGATTTGGAGTCGTGTTGAAGTATTTGTTTAGATTGAAGGTAAGAGAAAATGATGAGTGTTGAAGATGATAAACTAAATATGTATTTGATTATTTTGTGAACTTTGTTATTGTGTAAGAGTGATGAAAAATAATTTTGAGGACAAATAAGGTTTCGGTCAGCAAGGAATTTATTGTGTTTATGATGTATGTGACTTATTTTTAAGTGAATATATATTAAAAAAGATATTAAAAATTTCGGTTTGAAGTTTGGTATAGCGAAATATCGAAAGATGAAAATTTTAACAGTGTAAGTTGACAATAAGTATAGATAGGATATGTGGATGTTGTAATTAAGCTATTTTGAGAATGAATATGAAAGTAGGATAATGAAAATTTGTATAGGAAGCTTAATCGGGGCTTAAATCGATAAAATTAAGGAAATGAACTAAGTTAGTGAAAATGGCCGAGAATGGTTAATTTAAGGATGTAAATGCATGTTTGAATGTATTTAAGTAAGTTTTACCTATGTGTGATGAATTGGTGTTATTTTGGACAGCTCGAGAAATTAACACGATTAACGAGGTGATACTATGTCTCAGGGAAATAGCGCTACTTAAACCCAGTAGAGGTAAGAGGTGTAATTTAAGATGGCAATAATATTCATTTTTCTTAAACCTCGATTTATGAAAACATTTAAGTTTACTCAACTTCTCAATAAATGGTTAGAAATTATTAAGAGATTGTTTCTTTAGTTCAAACTAACCCTCGAATGAAAATCAAGCTTCACACCTATCAAGCCTATGTTTCATTCGGTCATAATTTTTGAATTGAAGGAAAACTTTATGAAATTAAATGCAAGATTTTCGAGCATGTTTTATGACTGTCTTTTGAATAAGATATTCAGATTTTCAATTTATGTATGAAATTATCACATGTTTTGAGAGTAAATGCCACCTATGTTGTAAGTTATCACATGTCATGCTTGCTTTCATGGCATATATGATTTTCGCCTTTGTGACGTGTCTGTTTACCACTTTCGAGTGTGTCTGTTACCTCCTTCGGATGTGTCTATTTGCTGTACGACTTTGATCACGTCTACAGCCTTACCATGGCCATAGGTATCTGATTATTCTTTTCATCCCTCTATGGAGAATGACTTTGTTATTACTGCGTGACAGCTATATAGGCTAGCCTAGTCTCCATCCGATATGATCTTTGTTTTCAAAATGTTAACTTTTCGATATATGTTTTATACTCAGCATTGCTTTTGAAGTTCTGTATATTCTGAAAGATTCGGATCCATCTGTTAAGGTTTCTTATTTCGAAATAATGTTTCTGTTTAATATGTTTTTCGTTTTTACGCTTGTTGGAAGATATGTAATGTTTGTAAAGAAATGCCACCTCTTAGTATTAACCTGTTCTCTGTATGTTTTAGACACTATGATCATTTTAAGTGTAGTGCTGACGGGCTTTCCCCAAAGCTCACCCCTCTACCTTTCAGATTATTTACAGTGATCAACAACTACTACTTGCTGCGTACACGATGTAAGCTGGTGGATACGAGTTTCGTCAGGCTACCTTTTGTACACACGTGAGGTATATATTCATATCTCTTCACCAAACACTTTTTGTGTAGCACAGACACCTACTGTAAACAATATGTTGTGATGTAATCCATGTGAGGATGAATGAAATGAGTTATCTTAGGAATTGTTTTTGGAATAACTAGATGTGATTGAAATGTATGGAATGATTGGATGATATGATTTGGAAAGCATGTTTGATAGTTGCGGATAGCTAGAGTTGTTAAATCACCTTGATTGCAATTGGGCAAACTTATATATATAAGCCATTGTGCTGTCGAAATTTCTATCGACCATATAGATTTAAATTTTAAACTTAAATATATAATCATAGATAAATAAGCAAGCTGAAAGGATTGACATTATACATGAATGCTGTCTAAATGGATAAAGGAATAAGTTAAAAAGATTTCCATGGGTCGGGGTCGTTACAGTTTTAGGTGGTATATCAGAGCGAAGGTTGTCTAGTACTGTCAGTGTCGATGATAAGGATAAGATTACATCCCTAGTGTCTGTGCTTGTCTGGTTGTAGATTAAGTATACCTAATGAAGCTAAGATTTAATCTTTGGGTTACACGCAGGAATTAGATCAAACATATAATGCGTGGGAGACGAGGCCATCCTTGAAGGTAAACTCAACCACCTTCACCACCTACATTGCAACCAGAAAGCCCTAATACTTGTATGGCTCAATTTGAGTAGCGGTTGGAGCAGCACCTCGATCGAGGTTTAGAGTCGATAGCCGCCATGGTTGCCCAACATCTAGGGGCGAACGCTTCTGATTCAGGCGGTATAGCACCGACTCCTACTTCGGTGCCTACTCCTCCATAAGCATGGCCTTTGCCTCCTCCACAAGTTCCTCCGGCACCATTGGCACCTCGGCCGCCCTTATAGCACTAAACTGATGAGAGAGATATCAGTAGGATGAGGGGTTTTCTGAAGATGAAGCCTCTGACATTTAAGGGAGTTAAGAACCCGGTAGAGGCTGAGGAGTAGTTGTTAGACTTAGAGAAGATCTATGACTATATGGGGTGCTTAGATATAGAGAAGGTTTCTATGGCCACGTATATGTTGAAGGGCCAAACAGAATATTAGTTGGGATCCACCAAGGCCTTTCTGACTGCTCAACATCCAATGATTGATTTGGATGCATTCCTGTTAGCTTTCAGAGAGCAGTATGTTCCACGCATTACCCAGCAGAAGATGCAGATGGAATTTTTGAATCTATTACAAGGTAGTATGACAATGGATGAATATGAAAGCAAATTTACTACATTGAAGAGGTATGACCCCGAGACGTTCAAAGATGAGGAGCGCAATACCGAGAGGTTTCTGTTTAGGTTGAGGTTGGCTATCTGAGACAGATTGTTGGGATTTCAGATTTCTGAGTTTAAGGATGCTCTTAGTAGAGCACAGATGATTGAGAGGGGTCTGGGTATTACACAGGCTGAGTATAGCTCGAAGGGAAAAAAATAGAGATAAGGGTAAGAGGATGAAGGTTGTTAGACATGATTACCGGGGGGGCTAGCCCAAGAGAAAGAGGGCAGACGAGTCTCGGGCTAGGGTTGATAAGCCCATGGCTCTTGTAGTTACTCCACAGACTACCAGAGGCTCACAGTAGTATGAGAGATTATGCAAGGATTGCAGTAAATCCCATGGGGGTGTTTGTTACTGGGTCACAATGAGCTACTTTAGGTATGGACAGAAGGGACACACGATTAAGGATTGCCTGTAGGGTAAAACCCCGTAACCATTAGAGCAGCCACAACAGTCGGGGAGATAGGCTCCCCGAAGACAGACCCCACAGAAATGGGCTACCGCGGCGGAGAAGGGCAAGAAACCTATCACTCAGGGGAGAGTCTTTGCCTTGGATAGAGAGACTGCTGATACCTCCACTGAGACTATGCAAGGTAAGCTTTTAATTTGTAATCACGAGGCACATGTATTATTTGACCCAGGTTCCACACACTCTTTTATATCACCTTACTTTGCACATAATTTACCTATAAAACCTGAGCCTTTAGATTTCATGTTACACATTAGCACACGCCTGTATAAATCCCAAAAGACTGATATGGTGTGTAGAAATTGTGAAATTAAGGTAAGAGATAGGGTAATGTTAGCGGATCTAGTCTTGCTAAACATGTATGACTTTGATATAATTTTGGGTATGGATTAGCTAGCCATCAATTGCGTAAGTCTAGACTGCTACACCAAGACTGTAACCTTCTCCTTACCTAATAAGTTTGATGTATGTTTTTGCAGTTAAGAAATAAAATACATGATTTTGACTTTTTGGTAAAAATTTCTGATGAATGTGTTAATGTGAAGTTATGTAGCATTCGTCTCCAAAACTAGTCGGGAACGTCCAAGTATAAATGACATACCAATGGTATGCAAATTCCCTGATGAATTATCAAGACTTAAGCTTAGCACCAGAAACTCAGCCAATCTGAAAGTCTCCTTATCGGATGACCCTTGTTGAGCTTGAGGAATTGAAAAAGCAATTGCAAGAGCTGTTATACAAGGGGTCCATTAGGCCAAGTGTATCCCCGTGGGTAGGTCTGGTATTATTTATACGAAAGAAGGACGATAGTCTCAGGTTGTACATAGATTATAGGCTGCTGAACAAGGCCACAATCAAGAACAAGTATCCTCTGCCTAGAATAGAGACTTGTTTGACCAACTAAGAGGGGCTATGGTGTTCTCTAAAATTGACCTGAGTTCGAGCTATCACCAATTGAGAATCAAGAAGGACGAGGTTCCAAAGATGACCTTCAGGATAAGATACAGCCACTATGAATTCCTTGTGATGCCCTTTGGTCTAACTAATGCCCCTACTGTATTCATGAGCCTGATGAATGAGGTATTCCAGGAATATCTAAATCGGTTTGTCATAGTCCTTATTGACGATATCCTGATCTACTCAAAGTCCCGAGAGGAGCATGAGCAGCATTTGAGGATAGTGCTCTAAACTCTTCGACAGAAGTAGCTGTATGGGAAGTTGGATAAATGTGATTTTTGGTTGGAGCAGATAGCTTTTCTTGTCCATATTATTTTGAGGGACGGGGTGTCGGTTGATCCATCTAAGGTTGAGGCAGAGGCTAAAAACTATTACAAAAATTCAGAGTTTTTTGAGACTAGCAGGGTATTATAGGAGGTTTGTTAAAGGTTTCTCCAAGATTGTCGCTCCATTGACTAAGCTGATATGCAAGGGTGTTCTGTTTGAGTGGACTAATTAGTGTGAGCAGAGTTTTCAAGAACTTAAGCAGAGGTTGACCACCGCCCCAGTCTTGACTATTCTGAGTGGATCAGGAGGGTATGCAGTGTACAACGATGCCTCTTATGAGGGTTTGAGGTGTGTACTTATGCAGCATGGGAGAGTAGTCGCATATGGTTCTCGTCAACTTAAGAACCATGAAAGGAACTACCCCACCCATAACTTAGAGTTATCCACAATTGTTTTTGCTTTGAAGATATGGCGGCACTACCTGTATGGAGAAAGATTTCAGACTTTCAGTGACAACAAGAGCTTGAAGTACATATTTGATCAGAAAGAGCTACATATGAGACATAGACGGTGGATAGAGCTCCTCAAATATTATGACTATGATATCTGTATCACTTGAGTAAGGCAAACTTGGTAGCAGATGCTCTAAGTAGGAAGGGGATGGTTTCTTTTATGATGATCAAAGAATGGGAGTTGTTAGAGCAGTTTGCCAAGCTTAGTGTTAGTGTAGAGGCAGCGAATAATGGTTTCATGGCTATCCTGTAGATTGAACCTAGTATTTTAGATCATATCAGAACTGGACAGAGGGGTGATTAGAAGTTATTGGACATGGTTGGTAAGGCAGAATAGAACATACAGTCAGATTTTATGGTCAGTGAGGATGGACTATTGAGGTTTAAAGGCCGCATATGTGTTCCAAATAATAATGCCATGAGGCAGAGGATCTTGAAGGAGTCCTATTGTTCTCGATACACCATGCACCCAAGGAGCACTAAGATGTACCATGACCCACGTAAGGTGTATTGGTGGATCGGTATGAAAAGAGATGTAGCAAAGTTTATGGCCAAGTGCTTGATTTGTTAGCAGATTAAGATTGAACACCAAAAGCCAGCATGACTACTTAAGTCTTTTGCAGTGCCTACTTGGAAATGGGAGCACATTACTATGGACTTCATTATGGGCTTACCGAGGACCCGAATGGGTTATGATGTAATTTGGGTGATCGTAGAAAGACTGACTAAGTGTGCCCACTTCCTTGCCATCAAGAGTATAGATTCTTTAAATGCCTTAGTAGAGTTGTATGTTAGGGAGATAGCTCGGTTGCATGGGGCACCTGTGAGCATTACGTCTGACAGAGATTCTCGATTCACTTCTAGATTTTGGGCTCATTTCCAAGAAGCCATGGGATCTCAGCTTAATTTGAGCACTGCTTATCATCCTCAGACCGACGGTCAGTCTGAGAGGACTATTTAGACCTTAGAGAATATGTTAAGGGCATGCGCTTTGGAGTTCAAAGGCTTATGTTATGATCATATGCCTCTTGAAGAGTTTACTTATAACAACAGCTATTATGCTAGTATCAGGATGGCCCCTTATGAGGCCTTGTATGGTAGAAGGTGTAGGTCTCCAGTGGCTTGGGAAGAAGTGGGTGACAGAAAGATCTTGGCTCTCGATCTTATGGAACAGGCAGCTGAAGGTGTTCGGATAATCTGTGACAGACTTAAGGCCGCCCAAAGTAGGCAAAAGAGTTATGCGAATATGCTTATGCGGCCACTTGAATTTCAGATTGGGGACTCCGTGTTTCTGAAAGTATCCCAGAGCAAGGGTATCATGCACTTTAGAAAAGAAGGGGAAGCTGAGTCCTTGCTTCATTGGTCCATTCGAGATTCTAGAGAGAGTGAGAGATGTAGCCTACAGACATGTTTTACCATCGCAGCTTTCTAGGGTACACAGTGTCTTCCACGTCTTCATGTTAAGAAAGTATAATCTAGATCCCTCACATATCATTGAGTACAAGCTTTTGAGCATTCAAAGGGACATGAGCTACATTAAGCAACCTATCCGAATTCTGGACAGAAAGAAAACGGTACTTCGATCGAAGACTATCCCTCTGGTAAAGGTTCTCTGGCAGTATCATTTGATTGAGGAAGCTACATAGGAGCTAGAGTGCCTTATGAAGGAGAAGTACCCTCATTTGTTTTAATGGACCAAGGCAAATTTAGAGGACCAAATTCCTAAAAGGTGGGGAGAAATGTGAAATCCAAATTTTTTTCCACTGTACTTATTATTAAAGTATTGATAAGTGACTAAGAAAACTCGAAATAATATTATGCAGGCTCAAAGAAGACTAAAGCACTCGGATCAGTAGAGTGGGGTTCGATGGCACGTAAATCGAAGTAAGGTCTTAAGCTCGAGAATACATTAAGAATTACATAGTCAAGCATGAAAGGATGTCTAGAAGTGAATATTTAGTCATTGGAAGTGAAAAAAGTTAGTTAAACTCGGGTTTTATATTTAATCGGGAAAATAGGCTTAGTTAAGAAAATAAATTCAAATAAATTATAGAAATTTGATAAAATTATTCTGAGGCTATGGGAAGTTAATATAAGGTCATATTGATTTGGAAAAATTAAAATTAAGTGGAAAGAATGAGGATTGAATGGTCAAATGAATTTTCAAAGTGAGTTAGGAAGCTTAAACTGTTTAGCTCAGTATTGACCAAGTCAAGAAAATGAGCTCAATTTTGGAAAATTTTCTTAAAGAAGTGACCCCAAAATTTTTATGGGAGATACTAGAGACATGATAGAACATTGAAGAAGGAAAATTTGGATGAAATTGGGCTAGAAATATTTTTAAGGAATTTTAACGAATTTTTCAAAATAGGGCAGAAAATCTGCTTTGCACAATCAAGTTGACCAGTTGGTATTAGCCCTTGGATTTGAAGACCTTGCTATCATCCAATGACCCTGATCTTTTCCAGCCAACTAAATAACCCATCAAGCTTCACGTGGAAGCCAAAACCCCCAAAAAACCTTGTGAAACTCGAGAGCTACCCCCTCATCTTCACTGCCGCAATCAGTACTGTAGTACCAGTTTTACACAAATTTTTCGACGGCCTTTCAGCTAGATTCAGGCGATGGCCAAGAAGATAAAAATCTTCCACTCTTAATCCTCTTAAACATATAAAAATTTCAACAAAAACCAAGTCTGTCACACCCTGTGACCTAACCTTAAACGTAAATGCCCAATAATAAGCGGAATCGTGCTATAAGATAACGTAATGTCTCTATGGATCGTTTTACTTGTTATTTTGTGTCCAATGTAGGATTTCATGCTACTCTTTTAAATTTTCATAAATGATCTATATCTAATCGTGACTTATGATATATATCAGAACAAGTTTCTTTTGCAAATTTGGCAGCATAACGACATAATCGAACTAAGTCCTTCTAAATTTACACCATAATCATCACATGTACTCAACTAAGGTAATAGTTAATTCGTAATAACAAAATTTTTCATTATGCATCACATAACCACAAACCCGACTAGTTGGTTATACACCATACAACATATTTACCGTTCATCTAATTAAAACCGAAAAAAAAACCTAAGAGTATTCATAGTGATAATACTTTAAACAACTTCCAACTAAATACATCCCCCAAAATACAACCGTGCGTACATGATCTGAAATGAAACATACATACATATATATATATATATATGTCGTCCATTGCATATACCTCAGGAATCTAAAAACTGCTCACTAGATAGATGGAGTCAATAAGAACGTGAAGCTCGCCCCGCGAATCTAATATGAAAAGTGTTTGGAAATGAGGGGTGAGTAACCGCACGCTTAGTAAGAAATTTACATAACCGAAGCTAATAAAACACCATGCAAACACACACCATGCAGTGGTAAATTATGAGAATTATGTAAAGACATCATGCACATTTCATTAAAGACAATGCTGCTTATGCTTCGATTAAGACATGCTTGCATAGCTAAAATTTATGCATCGTTAAGCAAATTTGAATTCCAAAAGAAACACTTAGAAGTTCTTGAAAAACAGACACACTTGTCAAAATGAGCAATTCTATCAAAATACATGCTTGGGCAGAGCTTAAATAATTCAATACAACTGGATAAGAATGTGGTAATTTTCGCAACTAGTCATGAAACTAAGTACTCAAACAATATCACTAATATCAATGAAAACACCTATGGCCATAGTGACTACCGCCCTATCCTAACTGATCAAGTCTCAGACTAGGGTACTGAAGACGGGATCAGGGTCTTACAGTATTAGGTAGCAATAACATCTCAATGCCATAAAGGCATCCCCGTGAAGCACTTGGCACCGTAGGGTAATCACACAGAACCTCCTACCGAGTGCTAGAGATGACTCTCACAGGACATGACTGCCACACAGGCATAAACAGGGTCGCCAACAATCTTTAAAAATAACAATTCGATGGGTAAACTCAAATAAATCATAATTCATCCCAATTTCTAAATTTATTAGTATGGAAAAAATAACCCATCAAATTAAAAAATAACTTGTATTGTCATATCCATAATTCGGAAAGCCAGTTTAAGCTTTCTAAAAAATGTGGTTAAAATAGCCCATGCAAACTAGCTTCGAATGTCAAAAAGGTTGAATGGAGTTACAAAATCATGATGTAATGCTCACACGCACATGTTATTAACATTTCAAAAATCAGCGTGTATACAATTCTTACAACTTTATGCTTTCTCCAAAACATAGTCAAAGAGCCCATGTGACAAGTTTACATTTGTCAACAAAACTAAATGAGGTGATAAAATTGACAGTAACATGCTTGCATGCATAAGATTTATAACACCTCAAAATATATTTTACAAAGCATGGAACTTTCAGGGTATAATAAGGATTTAGTCCATAGTGATGCAACTGAACAATAATTGCAGAAAATCAGTAAAATAGAGTAAGGTAGATTTTAAATCTAAATACCCCCTAGCTAACTAACTAAACTAACAACTTACGTTTTTATGTAAAAATCTTAACTAATCCTAGGGCATTCTACTAACCGCAGCCATGTAAATCCCTTACCACACAACAACGACGCGTCCAACTTTACCCTTTTTACTTAGACGTGCATATATGCGTCTAAGCTTCCTTGGCTCCTGCTGAAGTAGTTGCTACGAAATAACATTTAAGGGCAATATGTCATTTAACCTCCATACATGAACAAATGAAATTTCAGCACATTCAACACTCACAAGATCAATTTAAGACTAACTAACAGTAACGTAGTTCACTGGTTTTAAACCTTAAATTTATTGTAAGACCCTTAATTGTAGTGTAATGTATATAATTATGTGTTGTACAAACAAGTTGAATTATGTATGAAACATAAGAAATATATATTTTTGAAGTTCTAAGTGTGAATAAATTGATAAATGGATGTTGAAGTGATTAAGTATGAGTTTGAATGAGGAAATCTGCAAAAAAATGAAGTAGGATAAAGGCTAGATCGATCCCATGCAAAGAGAGATCTATCTCATGGCCTGAAGAATACAGAATCAAGCATGTTGGAAGAGGCAGATCGATCTCCACCTAATGCAGATCGACCTCCTTAGCTCTCGGGTTGAAGCAGATCAATCTCCACCTAATGTAGATCGATCTCCTTAGCTCTCGGGTCGGAGCAGATCGATCTCCACCCAAAGCAGATCGATCTCCCCTGAATGCCAAATCGATCTCCCTAGCTCTTGGCTTAAAACAGATCGATCTTATCACATCGAAGCAGATTGATCTTGTTCACTAAAGCAGATCGATCTCAAGCCCTTAACAGATTGATCTCATGCCTTCAAATGTCATGAAAATGAGGGATTTAAGAGGACCAGATAGATCTCCAACCAATGCAGATCAATCTCATTAAGCTATTTCTATAAAAAGGAGCAGTTGAAATCTACAATTCACGAAAATAACCCCATTTCGTCTATTTCCAATCCAAAAACCTAGTTTTCTCTCTCTAAATCATCTCATTTCCAATAAGATTTTAGGAAAGACCATTAGATACAAAGTTGTTCATATCCAAGAGAAGAACAACATACTTTGGAATCAAAGCTACATTTCTTGTATTGAAAGAGCAATGTGTATTTCCATTTTGGAGCAAGAAGGAAATCCAAATAGGTGAGTTTCTAATACACCAAGTCAAATGTATGTTTATTTAGTTGCTATTGTGAGTTGATTGGGTGGTGTATAAATGATTGAAACTACCTATGATGTGATGGAACTAGTGTGACCTAGAAAATAGAATGAATCTAGTATGAGAAAATGTGATTTGGATGAATTTGTGATTTATGGGTATGCTAAAGTGTTTATGAGATAATGTGCATGATTTAAGATGATGGAATGAAGCCACATTGTGAGGATAATCAATTTATGAAAATGAGTATATAAGGTGTTTGACAAAATGCCATAGTAAAGCAAGTGATGGAATATGAACACTATGAGCTTAATATCGATTTAACATCAATTTAGTATGAATCAATAGGCCTAACAGAATCGATAGACTCGAGATATGAGTAGAATAATAAAACTAGGCCTTATAAGCGTTAATGGAAACTATAGGGCAAGTCGACTATAGTAGATGCAAGAGTTGTGTTGTATTGGACTAAATTGATGTGATATACGATTTTGTGCAGTTGCGGAGAGTTTATTAGAGATGAATCAAACCCAAATCGCACAAGTAAGCAACTCTAAGGAAGTGGAATCACGCGACGCGATTACAGGAAATGGAATTTTGTGAGTATATAGAGATAGTTGCTCGTACTTTGAACTCGTGGGTGAATATAGGGTGTTGAAAAATGCACGATTTTTTACGAAAATGATTATTGGTATGTGTGGATTGCAACGAGAATGTATATGATTTGGTTTCTGAAATAATTCTTGAAAAGGGGATAGTAAGGCTAATAATTGCATAAATCACATGGTTTGATATTTTTACAAAACACATTGCTTTGTTTTAAGCAAATCTACGGGTAGGTTGGCTTGTGTTTGAATGATGTTGTGGAATAGCACATGTGAGGTGTTAAACATGTTTTGAGATTGTTTTGAATGTATATGAGCCACCTATCGTGTTTATGTGAGTTAAATCATGCTAGAGCCTCGCTCGCACTGGATTTTGATATTTTCACATGTATGAAACGTTCTAGAGCTGAGCTTGCACCTTGATTTGAAACTGTGATGATGTTTCATAAACCGTACTTGAGCTTCTTCTTGTAAGTGGATTTTCAATGGTTTTCTTATGCATATAATCGTAGTGAAGCTATGATCGTATGTGGTTTTCTCATGGATTTATGCATAAATGTCGTACTAGAGCGTTGCTTGTACAAGGAGGTTTATCTATGATGTATGTATCGTGCTAGAGCTTAGCTCGCACAGGTTTTCACACTATGGTATGTATGATACCGTGGTGAGGGTAATACGAATTGGTGTTCAAGGAATCCAAAAGGGGTGAGCAAGGCCATGAGGGGCTAGGACCTGACATTGAAAAAAATACTCCCATGTGTACTTGAGACTGAGTAGGTTACACGTGGTATGGGGTAGATAAGACCTACGGTCGGCACCTCCAACCATGATATGGGTCCGCGGAGTACGTTGTACCGTGTATATCACATGGAGTATGCTATACCGCATGGTTAAGATATTGATGAAAAAGTCTGGCGAAGAACTAACCCACCTTCGTTCCAGTATGATGCCCCGCACATCGGGATCTGTGTGGTCTAGGATGATTATGACATAGTTGGCCAACATAGTCCATTGAGATATAGTGACCTGTCTCACCTAATATTACATAGTACCATATGGTTTTTATACATGAGTGTGATTGTGATTGTCCAAGGTAGACCCGAGGGAGGGGTCGAGCCTTGTGGGATTTTGATTGAGAAGTGATAATGATATTTGTGATAGAGAAATAATTGTGATGTGATTTTAATGTGGTTTGAGAAAAAAGATGAATTTAAAAAGGATGTTTCTTAAATGAATTTCCTTTTTTTGATGAGTTCTAATGAGAATGAACATGCGATGATTTTACATGTTGATATTTTCATGTTTTATGCCTATTTACATGATTTTCCATACATGATATATGTATATACATGTGGCACAGTTTTATTTCCTCATGCTCCGATTTTAAACGATTTATGCATAACAGTATCAACATGTAGATAAAGTTGTTATCTACTATGCTTGCATTATTGCCTTACTGAGCGTGTGGTTGCTCATCCCTCTCTACTTTCCTCTCTTTACAGAGCATACATAGCAACCTACTGAGGACTGAGGCATTTTATTTTAGACATCCGTTGCTTCCATCTCCAAAAGGTATACACACAGGGATTCTTTTTGTATCTAAACATGTAAAGGCACAGTAGTCATTTTGAATTGTAATATGGGGGATGTAAAAGTTAGAAAACGTGTCATGTATAAGTGTATAACTTAACTTTCAAATGAATGACACTTCTTTTGATTAATTTAAGAATGAATGATGAGTGATGATTATTATTGACTCACAGCCCAACTATTAGTGATGAGTTTGTTCACGACCGAGTATGGAAAGGGAAATGCGAAAAATTTATAGTGATTTTCGATTAAAAAGGATAAAATGGGTTGTGACATTTATTCACACTTGGAAAACCCCCAATATTTGGTCATGACCAAGACTTACCTCTAGTGTTCCTACTTGCTTAGCATAAGCATTGGTTCTTCCAACCATAGAATAACATCACTTGCAGCATGCTTTTATGGTCTAATTCTTACAATCCAACTAGCTAATTATTTCTAATCATTTCAAAATTGCCAAATGCCTTAAGTCATATTCCCAACTTTACAATAAATCTATGAAACCCTATAATCACATATTGTTCACATATAAGTTCTATTTTTAACTTATGAAATTTCCAGCAATGAATATTTCAACAATTGATCGACATTTCTATACCAACTAGTAAATTTTTATAATTTCAGCCAAGGTGAATCTAAATTCTAACTTTTATCCTTATTCACCACATGCAAACCCATGTATGTACTGATTTCATGATAGTTTTATAGTCTAACTCTCTCAAAACCGAATGTAACATGAAATCCTTCAATTTCCCTCTCTTGGCCAAACACTCAATTTTCCACCATTCATATACAATTTCAAGCACTCATTATAATTACTCATTGAAATAGTCAATTCATCACCTAGCATTATAATTTACATAAGTTATCAAATCTTGACCTCAATTCAGATTTCCCCCAAATTACATGAATCCTAAATCTTCCAACATTTAAATTTTGCATTTTTAATTAAGCTATCACATTATGTATTTCCAGAATTTTAAGTTGCATATAAATTTACATGTATATAAAAATCAATTTATCATTTTTCTTGTTGTAGCTGAGACTATTCCCCATCATTCTTACCTTCATGCTAAATTTTAAATCTTGCAACCTACATTTGTTTTAACATATTACAGATTTAACGGTTAAATTTTACATTCACAATACAATAATCTCCTTAACATTCCCTAAATGGCTGGATGCCCTATTCCTCATGCTCATTATAATTTTCTCCAATTGTTAGAATTTATCAATTCACACATTACATTTCCATATGCAGGTTCATAATTTAGTTAGTCATACAAGTCTTAAATCCCCAATTTCAAAATTCCTATTTCAACCTAACTAAGAACCCTAATTTCTTCTTGCATGCATCTAATTCTGCAATTTAATTAAAATTTCACTTATACTATACTAATATAATAATAAATCAAACACAAAATTCCAAAAATTAAGCTTCACTTACCTCAATTTCCAACAGTCGACTACCCTAGCTAAAAATCCCCAAATTTTCTTCTTGAATTTCTAAAAATTTCGTGGGAGGTAGGGATTTTGGGTGTGATAGTGATAATTTCTACTCTAAGCTACTCTAAAACTACAAAATCCTAACATGCATGCTGGTTGTGTAGGTTTATTTGCTGTTAAAAAATTCAAATTGTGAAGGGAGGGGAAAAACGTGAAATTGGTAAGGTGAACAAAGGGGTTTTGTTTTCTATTTTAAAGGGGGAACTTGCATGCAGGTTTGGAAAGGGCTATTCTGGTTGTTGGAGGCATGAACAAAGGGGGAGGCTTGCTGAGTTTTTTGTTCTGATGTGAGGGTGGCATGAGAGGGAGAAAGCGAAAAGAAAATTCTAGTATTTGGGGAGAAAACGTGAAAGGGGGAGAGGAAGAGTAAAAAAAAATGTTAAGGTAATTTTTTTTTGATATTTTATCCACTTTTGTTATATAATGTTTAAATATTTGTAAATAATTTCAGATTTATAATTATAATATGTGTGTATTCAGATTTTATATCTCTAATATATATGTACATGTTCCAAAAACTATTAGATATAGGGTTTTGTATACATAAATTTCCCAATTTGCAAAATATACATAGGCTTAATTCTTCTCAAATATTGTTACTAACTATCCTAAATTAGTACATTTTATCTTTGAATTAACTTGGTTAAATTACCCAAATTTCAATCATCATAATTAATTTATCCTTAATAAATTCTATTTAAGCAAATTAGTTTATGTTTCCATTAACTTTCGGTACACTACCTAAGCTTACTTGCATGAATTTGATTTAATTCTACATTCATGTAAATTTGACTTAATAACTAATGGTAGATTACCTTAATCTATCCTAATCTGGTCACATGAATCTATTACTACTTAATCAATTGAGTTCATGAACACATTTATGCACATACATTATGCATTTAAAATGTGTTCACACAATACAATTTATCATTGCTGTATTTTATTTATACTGGATCCTAAATTTCCAGATTTATTATTTATACTTACCTAATATGTCAATGTCTTACACATCTCTACATTCCTAAACTAAAATGCACAAAAGTTATTTATACTAAGTGGCGTGAACCCAGAAAATAACTATCCTAACTTAATATATTTTATCTCTTAATTAAATTCGATTCTCATATTAGATAGATTTTCATTACTTAATTATCTTGATACTATATTTATTTCGTCCAATTTATATTAATCGGACTTAATTGATAATGTTACTCTAAGATTTTAACTAACTTCGATTTAAGGCTTTGCCTTATCCAAATTGAACTCATATTCCCGACTTAACTATAAAAGCTAAAATCTATAGTACTCTTACTCCGCACGTTCCTAAAAAAAAAAAAACTTCACAAATTAAATTTCGATATAACATAAGAAAACGAGACATTCGGTATAAGAAAATTGAGGTCTTACAAAGTCTATTTGCTAGGGGAAAAGTTAGAGAGAAGTGCTGGATAGAAAACTGTCTAGTTCATGGTAGAGATTTGGATTTTTGATTATTTTTGTTGGGTTTTTTCTTGTGTTTTTGAGTAAATCTAAGTTGTATGTTTGTTAATTTACAGTTGGGCACTGATTTGGAGTAATGTTGAAGTGATTTGTTTGGATTGAAGGTAATAGAAAATGATGAGTGTTGAAGATGATAAACTAACTATGTATTTGATTATTTTGTGGACTTTGTTATTGTAATACCCTTAATTTTTGTAAACTTCCGTTTAATTATGTAAGGTGTGGTGTATATTGGATTGTGAAATGAATACATGCAAATTTTAAAGTATATAGCGAGTGTAAAAGGGATATTTCCATGAGTGGAATGTGAATATTTTGAGATTTGAGTGGTGTGGTAAAATGGAATGAAGTTGCATAAGTTGTGTAAATCTTTGTACTTCCATTTAGTTTTGTATTGTATACCTTTGGTTATACAATGAATGCACACAAGTTTTAATGTGTATAAAGTATGAATGGATGTCATTTTTAAGTCTTAAAGGTGGTTGGATGAGAAAATGACTATGGCAGCAAAATTAAGGATGTTTTATGTGAGTTACTGTAGAAAACTACAGCAAAATCTAGAAAATATGAATGCTAGATCAATCTTATAGAATGAAAGATCGATCTAGAAGAGCAAAAAATGCTCTTATTCTAGCAATGGAACAGGGTAAGTCGATCTCCAATGGGGCTAGATTGATCTGCTAAGCATTCTGGAATGAGGAGATCGATCCTCAATGCAAGCCAAATCAATTTCCTTAGCTGTCGGGTTAGAGAAGATCGATCTCCTCCCTTAGCCAGATCGATCTCCTTAGCTCTCTACTTGAGACAGATCGATCTTAAGCCCTCGACAAATCGATCTCATGTCTTCAAAATGTCATGAAAATGAGGAATTTAGGCAAAGTAGATCGATCTCTACCCAATGCAGATCGATCTCATGAAGCCAATTCTATAAATAGGAGTAGTTGAAATATGCATTTCACGGGACAAAGCCATTCCTTTCCATTTTCAATCCAAAAGCCTAGCTTTCTCACTCCTAAATCCGCCCATTTTTATAAAGATTTGAGAGAAGGCTATTACATACAAAGTTGTTCACATCAAAGAGAAGAACAATATAGCTTGGAGTCATTTCCCCATTTGTTATATTTAAGGAACAAGGAGCATTTCCATTTGGAGAAAGGAGGAAATCAATCTAGGTGAGTTTCTAATGCACTAATCCAAGTTTATTTATTTAGTTATTGATTTTGGAGTTGATTTGGTGTGCATATTAATGGTAGAAACTATCTAGAGTGCAATGGAACAATTATAACCTAGAAATGGGTTAGTGTGAGAAAGTGAAATGTCATGGAATTAATTATGAATAGGATATCTTAAGGTGATAATGGTGTTGTGAGTATGATTTTAAGATGGTGTTATGAAATGAATTGTGAGACATACCAAAAAGGGGTAAAATGTGTATTTAAGGCATTGGGTAAAATGCATAAGTGAATGAGAGAGTAAGGGTAGAGTATTTCACATCAAGTCCTAAACAAGTAAATAAATGAGTTAGTGGATATATTGGTTGGAAATGGCTTGATGATGGCTAAATGCAAAAATGGGCCACACTTAACGAAATAGGCTCAATGAAATATATTGACTGGTTGAAGTCAAAATGTGAGTTATCAACATTAACTCAAGTGATTGGTGAATGATTTGTAACTTCCAAGGATACACCCAGACCAACTTGAGCCAAAGCGCGAGGAGCCAAAAGGAAGAGAGTTGCACCCCGAGTAAATCGAGGTAAGGGAATTGTGTGAACTCTTAGAGATATCTGTGCGCATTTTGGGGCGCATTATGTTTTCTAGAATGTATGTGATAATAGGAAACGAAATGGGTGATTGAAGGGCAAAGAGTTTGGTTTTGAGAAATATGCATGAAAATGAAAAGCATGATACTTTGAAAATCTTACTTTATTGCTTTAGCAAGTCTTTGGTAGGTTGGCTAACATTTGAAATGATTAGCATAAGAAATGACTTGATTTGGTTTAAAAACCATGCTTTGTAAGAAATTGAGCCACTTACATGGATTTCCTGAGAATGAAAGCATGCTAGAGCATGACTTGCATGAGATTTGATGTGTTTTTATACCCATGAGTACTGGAGCTTAGCTCGCACTAATTTTCACATAGATTTCTATGATTTTGTGCTGGAGCTTAGCTCTCACAATTTTTTTATACTGGTTTTGACATGGTACTGGAGCATAGCTCGCATTAGATGTCCACCATACTTGTTGTCGTGCTTGAGATTACTCGCATGTGGTTTTATAACATGTTGATAGTTGTTCTAGGAGCTTCGGGCAGACTGGGTGTCACACCTATTAAATAGGCTTGCACGTACATTTTGAGATGTAGCATGATATGATGTGTTGATATGGGCCTACGGAGTACGCTGTACCATGCAGGTAGCATGGAGTACAGTTGACCGTGTTGAGATCGTGATATGCCGTCTTCAGATGATGTTTAGTTCTACTATGGACTGACGAGTTGGATGTGACCCACCTTCCATGCGGAAGCAGATAGAGGTGATACCCCACACACCTGATCAGTGTAGCCTGGGATCACAGAGGATATGGCCATAGTTCTAGAGGATATTTCCTTGTTATATTGCCTATCTCACATGTCTCTTATCTATGAATGAATCCATGTTTTGAAATGTATTGTGAGTCAGGACAGTTCGAGGGAGGGGCTGAGTCTTGACAAGTGTTGATTTTATTGAGATGAGAAAGCATGATAATGGCTTTAAAGTACACTTACGCATGATGATTTTCCATGCCTTATGAATTAAATATGCATGATGGTTTTCCATGCTTTGAACTTGATTTGTGCATTGAATTTAAATAGCATGATTTGCTTTACATGCCATTAACACAAGCATGAACTAATGCTTTTGAGGTGTGAATGAGAAATTGTATGCTTTTGAGCATGGCATCATGATCACGTAGATAGTGCAGTATCTACCTGTTTTCATGATTGCCTTACTGAGCGTGTTGTTTGCTTACCCCCTTATTTTTCACTCTCTACAGAGCATTGAGAATAGACTAAGGGCAACTGGAGGTTTGTTTTGTACCTCTGCATCCCGTCACAAAAGGTATACACACTTTTATAATTTTGTATCTAAACTTGCCATAGCACAGTAGCATTTTGAATGGAACCATTGGGGATGTAAAGCATTGTAAACACATGTAAACAGAAACTCTGATTTATTTATACAAGTGTTTACTTATAAATTATAATACAAATTAAATTGTTATGGTTGAATGGGGTAAACATCGACACACAGCCCAACTGTTGTGAGTGTAGCTGATCACGATTGAGGTTAGGTAAGAACAATTAACAAATAATATATGAAAAAAGAAAAATTTATGATGATTTTTGGTAAGTTGAGGGCCGTGACAGAAGTTGGTATCAGAGCTAAGTTGGTCTGACGTGTGTCGGTGTCTAAAATACTTAATAAGTTAGAAAATTACATCCCCATGTTACTGGCTTATTTAGACACAAATTGTGTGTGTATCGATGGGTTGACTAAGAAATTGATGTGTATGCAGGGAATTGAGCATTATGCCTAACACCAGTCGCGGTAGAGGGGCGAGGTTGTAAGTTAGAGGCTGTAGAGGTAGGCCTGGGGGTAGTGTTGAGCCAGAAACACACAAGACTCAGGAACAGATTGAGGTGGAGGCTGAGGTTGAACATGCTCCACAGGGTCTAGAAGTGAGCCTCAAAAATACTGAGGCACGCTTCGCTAGGATTTAGCAGAGTATAGAGATAATCTTGGAGTTTGTCACTCAATCTTTACCTGGTGTTGGGGACAAACAAAGTGTCGCTACATAGGGTGATGCCGAGCAGGGGACAGCTCCTGAGGCAAGGGCACGACCAGCCTAGAGACCTCAGACGACAGATACACCTACACCCCCACCTGTACAGGATATGCATACACCTGTTGCTATACCACAGGACAGTAGAGGCTAGGGTTATGGTTGTGATTTGGATAGACTGCGGCAGTTCCAAAAGTTTGGACCGCCATCTTTTAGTGGAGTTAAAGACCCAGTAGCTACAAAGGATTGGATAAATGAAATTGAGAAGTTATATGGGTTCTTTGAGTGCACTACTACTGAGATGGTAGCTTTTGCTGCATTCATGCTGAAGGGATCAGCTGAACATTAGTGGAAATCCACTAGGCCTATTTTGAGAGCCCGACATATAGAGATCAGTTGGGATGTATTTTTAGAGGCTTTTCGAAGATAGTATGCTCCAGATACTGCACAGCAAAAGATGAATATGAAATTTTTGGGACTGAGCCAAGGAAGCAGGATGGTGGATGAGTATGAGACGACCTTTATCTCCCTGGGCAGATATGATCCTGAAACGATGAGTAATGAGGTCGAGAAGGTCTAAAAGTTTATAGATGGACTGAGACCAAACATCAGGTCCAGATTGGTTCCCTTGGATATATCGACCCACGAGGAGGCTGTGCGCAGTGAGCAATTGTGTGAACAAGATATCGATTGGATCACCTCAGAGTTCGAGAAGGTTGGTAAAGTGAGGGATAGAGATAAGAAAATACCAGTGCTGGAAAAAGGCTTTAATTATAAGGGAAGCAAAAAATTTTCTGAGAAGTGGCCGAAGATCGAGGAGATCCAAGAGAGGATAGTTAATCCTCTCATGTATCTTGTCATAGCTCCAGCAATGGGAATTTTGATTGGAAGGCCACGACCTACTATAGAGCAGTGCAGCAAGTGTGGTAGGTACGATGGTACTTGACCATGCTATAGACCTCCTGCAGTATGCTTTAGATGTGGAAAACTAGGGCACATAATCCGAGATTGCCTAGAGATGATAGAGAGAGTCCCACAGAAAGGCAAGGAGCCAGAGAGAGCTCCAATTGGTACAGCTGCTTCGAGAAGGAGGGCTACAGCTAAGGAAATGGGAAAACAGGTAGTGGGTGTGAGTAGAGGACGAGTGCATGCACTGGATCAGGACACTGAAAATTAGTCTTCAGATGTGGTTAAAGGTACCATCTAAATATTTGATATAGAAGTATTTGTATTGTTTGATCTTGGTGCCACACATTCCTTTATATCGCCATCCTTTGCACATAAATTGTTGAAGCACGTAAAACCCATACTGCTAGATAAGATGTTGATGATATCTACCCCTATGAATGATAGTCAATTGGTTGAACATGTATATAGAAATTGTAAGATGAGGATAGGAGGTAAAGAAAAGGTAGCCGATTTAATTTCATTAAATATGTCTGATTTTGATGTAATCCTAGTAATAGATTGGCTGGCTCCAAACCATGTTGTTATGGATTGTCGTGCTAAAACATTGACGTTTCCAGAGAGAGATAGCCTTGTTGTAAACTTTGTGTAAGGAAATGAAAGAACATGACTATTGTAAATGAGAAGAGTATGATTTTAATACATGATATTCGAGAGATGAATCTGTTTATCAATTATTTATGTTAATGTGATGATTTGTGTTACTAACGGTGGAAAGGATAATGTGAAGGGTTCATTGCTTATATGATTGAGATGGATAAGACACGTCTGGAGTTGATAGACATCCCAGTGGTTAGGGAATTTTTAGATGTCTTTCCAAATGAATTACCAGGGTTACCTCCAGATAAAGAGATGGAATTTTGTATAGATTTGGCACCTGGTACAGAGCCAACATCCAAGCCACCATACAGAATGGCTCCGATTGAGTTGGATGAAATAAGGAAACAGTTATAGGAGTTACTGGAGAAGGGGTTCATCAAGTCAAGCGTCTCACATTAGGGAGCACCGATTCTGTTTGTAAGGAAGAAGGATTGAAGCCTTCGACTGTGTATAGATTATCGGTTGTTGAGTAAGCCACCATCAAGAATAGGTACCCCCTTCCACGCATCGTTGACTTATTGGATCAACTTAGGGGAGCGCAGGTGTCACGACCCAAATTACCTAAAAATCAGAGTAAATTTTTCGCTTTTTTATTTATTATTTAATTCTTACCTTTCTCTCATCATGACCATCTTACCAAATAGTTGCGTTATGATTCGGTGTTAGTCACCTCACACTATTACCATTCCATTTCCATAATCACATTTACATATCAGAGTTTACTATCTTTTGACTTTAAATAAATACATACCCAATGGTATTTATAACACTACATCCTCGACATCATATCCGTTTACAGCACTGTGCATTGCATATTTAGATACAACACTATACAAATGTGTATACCTGGCTCTTGATGGGAAGCAGCGGATACCAAGATGCAAGTCCCCAGCTGCTTAATAACTATTACGAGTGCTCTGAAAAGATGGGAAAATAAAGGGGGTGAGCAAACCACACGCTTAGTAAGGCAATTATGCAAGTAAGTAGATAGCTCCACTATCTACATGCTCATAATGCCATGCCCTTAAAATCCATTTCTTTTCATTAAAATCTCAAGCACAAAATCATGTATTTCATCATGACTTAATTTATAAAACTGTTCGTGCATATATAAATCGTACTACTTATGCATCAATGGCATTTTATGTGACATCAGTAAATCATACTTAGCATGAATTAAATCAAAATCATGCATTATTTCATGCGATATAAAACAAATCATGAGATATAATCGTTTCATGAATTTGTCATTAAAGTATGGAAAAACACATCATGCTACTGCATTTAAATCATTTCATTTAAAATGCCGAATAGAATAACCCCATCCGGGTCAATTATCTCATAAGTAAATCTTAATTTCATAAAACAATTCATTAAACTTCTTTATAAAATTTTGGTTATAAAACCACCCTTCTTTCAGGGTCACATATCATAAAATCATAAAATCGGGGGCATGACCCCTCCCTCAGGTCTACCCTGGTCTATCAACCAATAGTTATATCATGTGAGACATGTAGGTGATTATTAGTAACAACATAGGATTATGGCCATAACCTCGTGATCCCTGGCAACACGGTACCTAGTACGCGGGGTATCACACCTGAAATGGGAGGTGGATCGTCCTACCTGCTAGAACAGCATAACACCAAGATTACGAGGGCAAGGCTTGCTGCCTCGTGGCGAATGCCATTCCAATCCAACAATCCCCAGGGTACAATGTACTCCGCGTGATATACACGGTACAACGTATTCCGTGAACCCAAGCTCAATCAGGGGTGCCTGCAATAGGTCTTATCCACCCCTATCATCTTTGTCTCAGTATGCACGTGTGAGCATATCACCTCATTGTGACACACAGTCTACAGGAGGCTCCAACACGGCTATATGCATGTAATATAAATCCCTGTATGAGCGAAGCTCTAGCACGACTCCATGTATATTCATGATATGAGAAAACCTCGTGCGAGCGAGCTCTAGCATGGTTTCATAAAAATCAGTAAAATCTGCGTACGAGTAGCGCTCCAGTATGACTTAAACTGATTATAAATTCAAGTAAAATCCACGTACGAGCAATGCTCTAGTACGGATATGTATAAAAACTTAATGAAAACCTCGTACGAGAAAAACTCTAGTACGACTTTGAAATGAGTTATAAAACCATATAAAACTTCGTGCGAGTAACACTCCAGCATGAATGAATGCTCAAATAAATCAAAACTTCACACGAGCAATGCTCCAGTACGGCTTTATGCATAAATATATCAAATCTCATGCGAGTTACACTCCAGCACGACTTTATGCAATTTCATATCAAAACAGGATGCGAGCTAAGCTCCAGCATCTCTCATGCATGTCAAATCATAAAAATTAGTGCGAGCAATCGCTCCAACACCTTTTATGCATATTCAGTCAAAACAAATCAGAACAGTCAAAACATGTCAAAAATGTCAAAACAGAGTGCGAGCTAGGCTCCAGCAGCTCTCATGCATATCAAATCATAAAATTAGTACGAGCAACTGCTCTAGCACAATTTATGCATATGATGTCACACAAATCGGTGCGAGCAACTGCTCATGCACATTTATGCACATTGACAAACGCAGATATAGTGCGAACTACGTGTCGGCACTATCTGTTTCCATATAAACTTGATAGTTGGCCTATTTTTCGATGAATTTTCATTTAAATATAAATAACACTTATGTAGTGTTATCTTGTGAAATTTATGCAGTTACTGGCCAATCTATCGATTTGCTTTGATTAAAAATAAAATTCATTAATCATAAAAGTCCTTAAATCATGCATTTCATGCATGTCATGCTTTTACCATCCTTAGGTGAACTTCCCTCAATAGGGGTAAAATAGTCTTTTCACCTATTTCGATCCTCAAAATCATTTAAACCACTTTTAGGATCATTATACATAATCAAGGTATACATACATATTCAGTGTACATAAAAGCTATTAAAATACGCGTAGCTACCTCTAGCTACTCACACAATTCCCTTACCTCATTTTTTTGTACATAACAGGACTCGTCACGCAGTCCGATTTGCTTCCAATCCAATCTCCGAAACTACGGAGACACATTCATCAGGTCAAATACAATACAATTTAATTGTATTTTATATTTTTTGGGTTTAATTTAAATCATTGGGTCCGTTTACCCATATTGGGCCCGATTATACCATAATGGGCCTTAATCGGCATTAAGCCCGTTTATCACACTTTATCGAGGCCTATTGGGCTCATTGGGCCCATCAATATTTATTTAGCCTCGTTTTAAATTCTCGGATATCTCAATTAATTATTTACGACAATTTATCCAATTTTCCAGAATTTAATTCATTTATGCAGAAATTAAATTCATAATTCATCAATACGCATAACGATGCAAATTATCGTAAATAAGGGTTACTTCCCGTGATTCCATGATAGTACGTAAATCGAGGCTGTATCGAGCTCTCGATTGATGCCAATTGTCGAGCTACACAATTTAATATTTTTTCAGTTAAATTTCCAGTCGAATATTAATCAAATTAAATATTTCAAAATTTAAATCGGTCAATTTGACCGCTTACCGGTCAATTTGACCGCTTACCGACTTACCCGTAGCTCGATTGCATTACTGGAATTTCCCTCAATTTTTCCACTTTTTCTTTTTCCCCTTTTCTTCCTTTTTTCCTCTTCTTTTTGGCTGAACCGATTCGGTCCGATTCAACCCGGTTTAGACCGTCGATTCAGTCCGGTTCGATCGGTTCAGTCACCATTTCGTCATTCTAGTGCCGTTCGACTGGTTCTCGGGCCGTTTTCGGTGCCATTCGGTGCGCCATCGCCTTGGTTTCCAAAATCGGGCCTCGATGTGGCCCGAATCGGCGCCGATGGCCGCCGATCGAAGCCTCTCTCCTGCGGCTTCTCCTTCCATTTTTGACGTTCTCCGTCGTTCTCGATGCGCGTGCCAACTGTAGGTGGTTCCCACAAGGCTCGTCGCCCTTCGTCGGCCCTCACCTGGGGTCCCTGGCCGCCGATGGTGGCTCGCCGGTGGATTCCTCTTTCCTTGAGTTCGGCTTTCGTTTTCGCTTATTTTCTTTTCTTCCAAATCGCGTTTCCAGATTTCGTTTCTGTTTCCATTTTTTTTCATTTCTTTATTTTATTTATTTATTATATATTTTTATTATTATTTTAAACATTAAAATCTAAAAATATCTCAAAAAATCCTATTTAATTCATTAAATCAATAAATTAATTTCTCAGTATTATTTCGACTTTTCGGTATATTTTTCGATTATTTTCGAGATTATTTTTCGAAGTGAAAATTCTGATTTATTCCAATAAATTCATATTTTAATCAATTTAATCCGAAATTTAATTATTTCTCCGTTATTGATCAAGATTTCTCAATCCCATATTTTTAATTAAATTTTCTTGTCGAATTTATACCGACTTTCGATCTTTTGACCGTTTTACCCTTGCACATTTTCGAGAATACTATTTCAATCATTTTGCATTTTTAAATGTGCTTAAAAATTTCTATTCATTCCCTTTTGCTCTTACGATAAAATCGGGTTTTACAATCTGCCCCACATAAGAAATTTGGACCTCCAAATTAGAATCAAGGCAAATGAGTCCATAAATAACTCCGGGTACATCTATCGTATCATATACTGTAATCCTCAAGTGACTTTCTCCGGAGTGTAATACTACCATCATAATTAATTAGGGAGATCATCTTAAACCTCAACACTTTCTCCTTCCTGTTTGATACCTGAATCAATTCTCCAATCATACGTTGTACTTTCATTGAGCTAAGCTGTTGAAGCTCATATTCGATCTCATATATCGGGTCCGTATAATATTTTTGAAGCATCATAAAATAGGACACATTATGGATGCCTGTTTATTCAAGTGATAACACCAACCTATAGGCCTTATCTCCCACTTGTCCAATATCTCTATCCGAATCTCGTTACGTCCTTAAGACAAGTAACTGCCAACAAAAATGATTCACCCTCGGTGAATTCCAATAGTTTCTGTCTCTTGTCTGCGTAGTCTTTCTGTCTGCTCTGAGTTGTTCTTAATCTCTCACAAATCAACTGAACATCCTCAAAGGTTTGTCTTACCAATTTGGGAACAATTCTCTATCTGTCACCCACTTCTTATCCAAGTCGGGAAACAACTCCCTACGGCCATACTATGCCTCATACAAAGTCGTCACGATACTCAAGTGACAACAATCATTATTGACGAATTCGATTAGTAACAACTGATCATCCTAGAAGCTTATAAAATCAATGGCACACTCTCTTATCATATCCTCTAGAACCTGTACAGTCCTCTCTGACTGACCATCTGTCTGAGGATGGAAGCTGTGCTAACACTCAATTAGGTTCCCATAGCTTCCAAAAACAATATTCCCAGAAGTGGGAAGTGAAACGGAAATCCCTATCTGATATCATGCTCACTGGAACGCTACATAATATTTCACAATTTTTCATGCACATAAATCTGCCTATACTCTCAGAGTATCTGGGGATTTCCATAGCCAGAAGGTGGGTAAACTAAATCAATCTATCGACTATCACTAGATAGCCTCGTGATTGATTCAGGTTCTCTATAACCCATCACAATATTCATGGTAACTTGTTCCCATTCCGTGTCAATATAGGTAGAGGCTGCAATAATCCTACAGACTTCTAGTACTCTACCTTACCCTGCTGACATACGAGGCGCTTTGCTATAACTCTATAATGTCTCTTTTCATACCTGACCACCAATACCCTTTTCAGAGATTCTGATATATTTATTGCTTCTCGAATGCACTGTATATCCTGAATAGTGAGCTTTTGACAATAACACTATCTCATCAACTGTGGTCATGGGGAGCACTTATACTTTCTCTGAACCTCTGTAAATCATCATCACTCACTGTGAACTCTGTCACTTTACCCTTCTAAATCTAACCCACACCATTGACACCATGCCGATCATCACGCTAAGCCTGGCAAATTCGATCACTCATATCCGGTTCTAACCTCAGGCTAGCTATCACAAAATCACCAACATCATCAGAAGGAATCACATCACTACTAAGGCTCACAACTGCTCTAGCAGCTCTCGCTCCCTGACCATCATAAGTCATACCATCTCGAGGCTCTTTCTGCTAAAAGCATCAGCCTTTACATTAGCCTTTCCTGGGTGGTACAATGTTCACAATCATAATCCCTCAGAAGCTCTAACCCTCTTGGTTATCTCATATTCTACTCTTTCTGTGAAAACAGATACTCAGGGCTTTTACGATCAGTGCATACTCGAAATTTCTTACCATTTAAGTGGTGGCGCCATACTTTAGTACAAACGCTATGGCTGCCAACTCTAAATCATGGGTCGGATAGTTTCTCTTATGATCCTTGAAGTATCTGGATCCATAAACGACTATCTTCCCATTTTACATCAATACATAGCCCACTCATTATTTTGAGGTATCCATACACACTGAAACCTCTTGAGCTGTTGGGCATGGTGAGAATAATTACGGTAGTCAGTTTCTTACTTCATATACCAAAACTCACCGAAGCTACTTTCATACTTATAATCTCACTCGTATGAAATCTTTTTCCAAATGAGACGTATCAACTGAGCAGCCCATTTTGAGAAACTCTCAACAATTCATCTCTAAGACAGTTTCCTATTGCTACTCATGCTCTTCCCTGGACTTCGAATACATCACAATATCATCGCTAAAGATGACAACTAATCGGTCCAGGTAAGGTTTAAATACCTCATCGTAGTTGAGTTCATCTAAAATTTCAATCACTCATATCCTTGACCTATGTACGCATAAACGTATAATGTGATTTCGAAACTTCTTCCGTTCGAGATACTAACCCGCGTCATTTCCTTTTTCTTATATTAACGGCTTTTATAAAATTTTAATTTTTAAACCTTTAGGATTACTCAAATTCTATATTTCTTTATCATACTAGCAAAGGTACCCAAATTTTAAATGTATATATTATGACTGTCAATTTCAATTTATAGGTTATGTGTGCGCTTCCAGATGCTATCAAATCTTCAGGTGAGGAGATATTTTGAAATACCTTTATTAACCCTCAAACTTGACCACATAGACTGGTTGTGGATATATCCACCCCTTATACTTGGTCGCAATCCATATTCACTACATATCGTTTAATCTAAATTACTTTACATATCAAAGATATCCTTACCTTGATTACGCTTCTTATTCCAATATATCTCGTATTCAGGATTTATCACATCTCAAAGCTTATCTCCTTTTATATATCACTAACAAACTCTTTCATTACTTATGAAAACTTACAATACACTTTTCAGTGATGTTTTCACCCCTATTTTCAACTTACAATCTCTATACCCATATTTAGTTAGTGATAATCATCTAACCATCATCATATTGCCTAAGGGTACAGGCCTCACATCTTTCACTCGCTTATAAGCAAATGAAGGCTGTATGAATAAATGTGTGGCACCAAGATCAATTAAAATAATTACTTCATTATTCACAACCAATGTGGTATCTTCCACCACATCAGATGAAACATCCATAGTGTCCTGGTCCAAGGCATACACTCGTCCTCGTCCAACATCTTATTTTCATGGTAACTACCACACATCCTATATTGTTTACACTGCTACTCTGTTCCATAGCAGGTTGGGGTCCTCAAATCACAATACCCCTCGAAAGTGCTGAAATTGAATGCACTGGGGCTTTACCAATCATCTTACCCGGTGACTCATCGGCTCTATTCTTTTACTGGACTACCTTTTTCCTGTTCTGACATCTCTGTCATTCTTTATTCTCTTTTTGTCTCTATTTCGACCCTTACTACCTTTTCCAGTCTCAAAGGCGTGCAACTCATGACCTTATTCACACAATTGTAGTTTGCGCACTGGATCGACATAGGTAGTGATATCTAACGACCCAATCGGACTCTAATTGACAATCTGAGCCTTTCCATAAACTTCAGACATCTCGACTCTCATTGTTCATAGTGTCTGAGTCATATCTGCCCAGGAATATACTAAGTTTCATACTTGTCAATGAACTAGTTCCTCTGGGTCAGAGTAAAGAATATCATCTGTAATTTCCTTTAAACAATGTCCGAAATATTCTATCACCGGAATACTTCTAGAATTATTTCTCTAAGTCCATTCTGGATGTCTAACTCTTAAGATGGGTCGAGCGGACTTCCACTAATGCTCCGACTCGCCCTCAAATCTCATGCATACTCTATGCAATTAGCTCTCAAAATATTCTCCACACTCCGTTCTAACCTCGCTAAGCGTGTCTCAATACTGTCTGATCTCTCTGTCGGACTCTGTGGGGTATACTCAATATCAGCCTTCACTTCAACTCATCTCGAGTCTCAGGTGGTGACTCAGTACAACTCTCGGGCTAACCTCTACGGCCTCGAGCTCGTGTACTTGCCTCTCTACCATAGCAACTATCAGTTAATGAGTCTATATTATTGCATTTAAAACCAATTCTTAGCTTCACTTTCATCTCGATATACACAATTGTATCGAACCAATGCACAGTACATGGGGATGCAAACTTCCTTAACCACTAACACTGACTTATATCAGGCCAACTCAGCTCTGATACCATTAAACCTGTCACGACCTAAATTACCTAAAAAATAGAGTAAATTTTTTGCTTTTTCATTTATTATTTAATTATTACCTTTCTCTCATTGTGACCATCTTACCAAATAGTTAGTCTATGATTCGGTGTTAGTCACCTCACACTATTACCAATCAATTTCCATAATCACATTTACATATCAGAGTTTACTATCTTTTGAATTTAAATAAATACATACCCAATGGTATTTATAACTCTACATCCCCGACATCATATCCGTTTACAGTACTGTGCATTGCGTATTTAGATACAACACTATACAAATGTGTATACTTGTCTCTCGATGGGAAGCAGCGAATACCAAGATGCAAGTCCCCAGCCGCTTACTAACTATTTGCTCTGAAAAGATAGGAAAATAAGGGGGTGAGCAAACTACACGCTCAGTTTGGCAATTATGCAAGTAAGTAGATAGCTCCACTATCTACATGCTTATAATGCCATGCCCTTAAAATCTATTTCTTTTCATTAAAATCTCAAGCACAAAATCATGTATTTCATCATGACTTAATTTATAAAACTGTTTGTGCATATATAAATCGTACTACTTATGCATCAATGGCATTTTATGTGACATCAGTAAATCATACTTAGCATGAATTAAATCAAAATCATGCATTATTTCATGCGATATAAAACAAATTATGAGATATAATCCTTTCATGAATTTATAATTAAAGCATGGAAAAACACATCATGCTACAGCATTTAAATCATTTCATTTAAAACGCAGAATAAAATAACCCCATACGGGTCAATTATCTCATAAGTAAATCTCAATTTCATAAAACAATTCATTAAACTTCTTTATAAAATTTCGGTTATAAAACCACCCTTCTTTCAGGGTCACATATTATAAAATCATAAAATCGGGGGCCTAACCCCTCTCTCCGGTCAACCCTGGTCTATCGACCAATAGTTATATCATGTGAGACATGTAGGTGATTATCAGTAACAGCATAGAACTATGGCCATAACCTCGTGATCCCTGGCAACACGGTACCTAGAGTGCGGGGTATCACACCTGAAATGGGAGGTGGGTCGTCCTACCAGCTAGAACAGCATAACACCAGGATTGCGAGGGTAAGGCTTGCTGCCCCGTGGCTAATGCCACTCCACTCCAACGATCTCCATGGTATAACGTACTCCACATGATATACATGGTACAAAGTACTCCATGAACCCAAGCTCAATCAGGGGTACCTGCAATAGGTCTTATCCACCCCTATCATCTCTGTCTCAGTATGCACGTGGGAGCATATCACCTCACTGTGACACACAGTCTACAGGAGGCTCCAACACGGCTATATGCATGTAATATAAATCCCTGTGCGAGCGAAGCTCTAGCACAGCTCCATGCATATTCATGATATTAGAAAACCTCGTGCGAGCGAAGCTCTAGCACGATTTCATAAAAATCAATAAAATCTACGTACGAGCAGCACTCCAGTACAACTTAAACTGATTATAAATTCAAGTAAAATCCACGTATGAGCAATGCTCTAGTACGGATATGTATAAAAACTTAATGAAAACCTCGTATGAGAAAAACTCCAGTACGACTTTAAAATGAGTTATAAAACCATATAAAACTTCGTACGAGTAACGCTCCAGCACGAATGAATGCTCAAATAAATCAAAACTTCGTACAAGCAATGCTCCAGTATGACTTTATGCATAAATACATCAAATCTCATGCGAGTTACACTCCAGCACAGCTTTATGCAATTTCATATCAAAACAGGATGCGAGCTAAGCTCCAGCATCTCTCATGCATGTTAAACCATAAAAACTAGTGCGAGTAATCGCTCCAGCACCTTTATGCATATTCAGTCAAAACAAAGCAGAACAGTCAAAACATGTCAAAACAGAGTGCGAGTTAGGCTCCAGCAGCTCTCACGCATATCAAATCATAAAATCAGTGCGAGCAACCGCTCTAGCACATTTTATGCATATGATGTCACACAAATCGGTGTGAGCAACCGCTCAAGCACATTTATGCACATTCACAAATGCAGATATAGTGCGAACTACGTGTCGGCACTATCTATTTCCATATAAACTTGATAGTTGGCCTATTTTCCAAAGAATTTTCATTTAAATATAAATAACACTTACATAGTGTTATCTTGTGAAATTTATACAGTTACTGACCAATCTATCGATTTGCTTTGATTAAAACCAATAAAATTCCTTAATCATAAAAGTCCTTAAATCATGCATTTCATCCATGTCATTCTTTTACCATCCTTAGGTGAACTTCCCTCAATAGGGGTAAAATAGTCTTTTCACCTATTTCGATCCTCAAAATCATTTAAACCACTTTTAGGATCATTATACATAATCAAGGTATACATACATATTCATTGTACAGAAAAGCTATTAAAATACGCGTAGCTACCTCTAGCTACTCACACAATTCCTTTACCTCGTTTTTCTATATAGTCTGACCTTTCCACTGATGACTCGTCACGCAGTCCGATTTGCTCCCAATCCGATCTTCGAAACTGCAGATACACATTTATCGGGTCAAATAAAATACAATTTAATTGTATTTCATATTTTTTGGGCTTATTTTAAATCATTAGGCCCGTTTACCCATATTGGGCCCGATTATACCATAATGGACCTTAATCGGCATTAAGCCCATTTACCACACTTTATCGAGTCCTATTGGGTTCATTGGGCTGATCAGTATTTATTTAGCCTCATTCTAAATTCTCAAATATCTCAATTAATTATTTACGACAATTTATCCAATTTTCCAGAATTTAATTCATTTATGTGAAAATTAAATCCGTAATTCATCAATGCGCATAACGATGCAAATTGTCATAAATAAGGGTTACTTACCCGTGATTCCATGATAGTACATAAATCGAGGCTATCTTGAGCTCTCGGTTGATGTGAATTATCGAGCTACACAATTGAATATTTTTTTGGGTAAATTTTCAGTCGGATATTAATCAAATTAAATATTTCAAAATTTAAATCGGTTAACTCGACTGCTTACCGACTTACCCGTAGCTTGATTGCATCATTGGAATTTTCCCCAATTTTTCCTCTCTTTTTTTCCCTTTTTCTTCCTTTTTTCATCTTTTTTTTGGCTGATCCGATTTGGTCTGGTTCAAACCAGTTCAGAACATCGGCCCAGTCCGATTTGATTCGATTGGTTCAGTCCAGTTCGACTGGTTCAGTCACCATTTCATCATTCCAACGCCGTCTGATCGGTTCTCGAGCCACTTTCGGTGTCGTTCGGTGCGTCATCGCTTGGGCTTCCAAAATTGAGCCTCGGTGTGGCTCGAATCGGCACCGATGGCCACCGATTGAAGCCTTTCTTCTGCGGCCTCTCCTTCCATTTTTGATGTTCTCCGTCGTTCTCGGCACGCGTGCTAGCTATCGGTGGTTCCCACGAGGCTCGTCGCCCTTCGTCGACCTCACTTGGGATCCCTGGCCACCGGTGGTGACTCACCAGTGGATTACTCTTTCCTCGGGTTCGGCTTCCATTTTCGCTTGTTTTCTTTTCTTCCAAATCGCGTTTCCAGATTTCATTTTTGTTTCCATTTTTTTCATTTCATTTATTTTATTTTATTTATTTATTTATTATATATTTTTATTATTATTTTAATCATTAAAATAATAATAAAAATCTTAAAATATCTCGAAAAATCCTATTTAATTTATTAAATCAATAAATTAGTTTCTCGATATTATTTTAACTTTTCGGTATATTTTTTGATTATTTTTGAGATTATTTTTTGAAGTCAAAATCTCGATTTATTCTAATAAATTCATATCTTGATCAATTTAATCCGAAATTTAATTATTTCTTCGTTATTGATCAAGATTTCTCAATCCTATATTTTTAATTAAATTTTCTTGTCGAATTTATACTAACTTTTGATCTTTTAACTGTTTTACCCTTGCACATTTTTTGGAATACCATTTCAATCATTTTGCATTTTTAAATGCACTCAAAAAATTCTATTCATTCCCTTTTGCTCTTACGATAAAATCGGGTCTTACAATAAGTCTTCTCCAAGATAGATTTTAGATCTGGGTACCATCTTTTGAAGATATAGAGTGGAGATGTACCCAAGACAGCTTTCTGCACCCGGTATGGATATTATGAGTGTATGATTATGCCGTTCGGGTAGACAAATGCTCCCGCAGCTTTTATGTTGTTGATAAATGAGGTGTTTCACCAGTATTTAGAGCGATTTGTTATTGTGTTTATTGATGATATACTGGTGTACTCAAGATCTAGAGAGGAGTATGAACAACATCTAAGGATAGTGCTACATACCCTCTGAGAGAAGAAGTTGTACGCTAAACTCAGTAAGTGCGACTTTTGGTTAGAACAAATCTATTTTCTGGGTCATATAGTATCGAAGGATGGTGTGTTGGTGGATCCATCAAAGATTGAGGCAGTGATACAGTGGCAGAGACCCCATATAGTAACTGAGAGAAGAAGTTTTCTGGGTTTTGCTGGATATTATCGACGATTTATGGAGGGATTCTCACTATTAGTTGCTTTATTGACATATCTCATGAGAAAGAATGTGGAGTTTGTGTGGGTGATAGATGTGAGGAGAGATTTCAGGAGTTAAAAAGGAGATTGACCACAGCTCCGATTCTCACCATTTCTACCATCTCATGAGGTTTCTCGGTGTATACGGATGCTTCACATCAAGGACTGGACTGTGTATTGATGTAGGATGGGAAGGTAGTAGCCTATGGATCAAGACAGAAAGATTATGAAAGGAACTATCCGACCCACGATTTAGAGTTAGCGACCATAGTGCTTGCATTGAAAATATGGCGCCACTATATTTATGGTGAGAGCTTTTAGGTTTGCACTGATCATAAGAGCCTTAAGTACCTGTTCTTGCAGAAAGAGTTGAACGTCAGACAAAGGAGATGGCTCAAGCTTTTAAAGGATTATGATTGTGAGATCCTGTACCATCCGGGTAAAGCGAATGTAGTTACTGGTGCATTGAGTAGAAAACATCTATGGTTTGTGTCATTTATGATGATCAAGGAACACGAGCTGTTGTAACAGTTCATGAACCTCAGTTTGGATATGACCTGTTGCTGATAGTGGCTTTATGATAGCTAACCTGCAGTTGGAATCAGATCTGGTTGATCGAATTCAACAGGCTCAGTGAATTGATCAGCAATGCAGTGATATTGTTAGGTAGATACAGAGGGGAATAGAGATTGATTCTGAATTGAGTTTCGATGAATTGTTAAAGTTCAGAGGTAGGATATGTGTTCCCGATGATCTAGACATCAGGAAGTTGATCTTGATAGAGGATCACTCATCAAGATATACGATACATCCAGGCAGTACCAAGATGTATCAGAATCTTTGAAAAGTCTATTCGTGGTCTGGGATGAAGAAAGACATTGCGAAATATGTCGCTAAGTGTCTTATTTGTCAGCAGGTGAAGGTAAAGCATCAGAAGCTAGTTTTACATGTTTAGCATGGGACGACATGCAACGTAATCAAACATGTTATGAGTTTTTAAAGGAGAAAATAGCCACCTATCAGATTTGAGATGTGAATCAGTGTTGGAGCTCTAGCTTACACCCGTTTCAATGATTTTAAAGATGCTGGAGTTTCACTCGCATATGTCTACATGTTTTGATAAGCCGTACTGGAGTGTGACTCGCACGTGGTTTTATAATGATAATGTGTTGGAGTTTTAGCTCGCACATTTTCTATCTTTTGATATGCCATGCTGGAGTTTCATCTCGCACGATGGATTTGAGAAATATGCTAGAGCATTGCTCGTACCAATTTTTACTGAGTTGAGATAATATAGTGCTAGAAGCTATTACTCGAACTGAGAGATACTGCGCTGAAGCCTTGCGATGACTGTGTGTCACGCTGATTGCTCGCCTAGTATATGAGAGATGGTTCAGGATGAAAAGTCCATTGGAGTTGGTAGATAGATTGGGTCCACGGTTGTACGTTGAACTGTGTAGTTGTCCATGGTATACTATGTACCGTGTTGGGTGTACGTGAGTACAAGTATCGCGTAGATGACACATAACGTACCTTATACCGTGAGTATATGTAATATGAGGAGATGAGGTTGATTGAGATGAGCCAGACGGTAGGACTAACCCATCCCCCTTCAGGCGAAGTGATGCCCTGTGTACACCTGATCAGTGAGCCTGGGATCACTGACTATGGCCATATTTCATGGATATTTAATTACCGAGAATTCCATGCCTGCCTCAGAGATAAGAAAAATTGAGAAACTCAGAAAAGAAAGATTTAATGAAAAGAAATATTACGATTTGATACATCTCTTGATTTGAATATTTGTGCTATGATGGCACTGTTTATGACATGTTTTTAATTGGAAGTATTACATATGATTTTACATGAAAATGCCTAGGAGAAATGAATGTTAAAAGCATTTTCTAGTAATATTTCCTCTTATATTGAAACATGATTTGTTTATGCATGCATGGGCTATGTAGATAGTACAGTATCTACCTGTTAGCATCCATTTCCTTATTGAGTTGTGGTTTGCTCATCCCACTATTTTTCCTCTCCAGATACTGAGAAGTAGGATAGTGCGTTGGTCTTGAGATCCTTTTTTGTATTTGACAGCTCCCACTAGTTGCAAAGGTATAAAGATTTATATACACATGAGTATTTTGTATCTATTATAAGGTATCACACAATCATGAATTGAAATTGTGAACAGTTGTATAGGGATGTTATGTAAAGTTAATATATTAAAAAAATTGATTTTGTATATCTACACACACTTGGGAGTATGAATTAAAGTTTTAAATATTTCTACTGTAAATTTATGAAATTTAGTAATTGCATCGTCTCACAACCCAACCGTAAGTAGTGTATGTATGGATGAAGGGCACCCTAAAGCGGGGTGTGACAGAATTGGTATCAAAGCCTGTTGGTTTGATGTGAGTCGATGTTTAGGACTAAAGAAATATACATCCCCAACAAACTGTGTGATATTTAGATACAAATGTGTATACGGAGTTGGTAGTGATCTAAGAGTTTATTACAAATGCAGGAAGTTATCAGGCTTGTGAGTTATGCCTAAGAGACACTGCAAGAGGGGAGAGAGCTCGAGAGCTTAGGGGCAGAATGATAGGACTGAGAGGCATAGTAGATCGTCCTCTAGTCATGAGTCCCATGAACAAATAGAGGCTTTCGATCCTCTTGTAGCCTGATTAGAGGAAGATATGCGTACGGTGATGACCATGATGGGTCAGATCATGGCTAGGTTTGAGGGTACACTTGGTATAGCGGGACAGGCTGCACCCTAACTTGAGGATGTTGAACTTTCATGACCTGAATTGGTTAGGCCACGAGATCCTCATATTTGACCAGTACCACCTCTAGTAGCCCCACAGTAGTATGATGATGATTTAGGTATGGATACGATTGTGATATGGAGAGGTTGAGGCACTTTATGGATTTAAAGCCTCCTTCTTTTAGCGGGGTAAAGGATCCAGCAGTGGCTGAGGACTAGATAAGCCAGATGGAGAAGTTGTTCGACTTTTGTAGATGCTCGGCTACAGAGAGAGTAGCACTCACGACCTTTATTCTGAGAGGCGAAGCAGAGCACAGGTGGTAGTCCACCAGGCCTATGTTAAGAGCTCAGGGTATATCAATCACATATGATATGTTCTTGGGTCTTTTCAGAAAGCAGTACATCCCAGATATCGCTCGACGTAGGTTACAGATGGAATTTTTGAATCTGACTCAAGGGAATAGAACAGTTGATGAGTACAAGTCACGATTCACCTCATTGGGCCGAAATGATCCAGACTCTATTAAGAGTGAAGTTATTAGGGTTCGTAGATTTGTGGAAGGATTGAGGCCTTCGATTAGAGCTAAGTTGGTCTCGTTTGATGTTGCTACATATAGAGAGGCTGTGCAACGGGCCCAGTTGTGTGAGCAGGACTATAACCTATAAATCTAAGAGTTCAGTTGGGGTAAGGACAAGGGTCCAAGGAAACTAAGAGATGGCAAGAGTGCTAGATTTGGATGAAAAACTATGAGTAAGCGTCGAAGAGAGGTAGATGAGTCACAGAAGAAGGCTGTTAGACCTTTTTTACATCCGATACAAACACTGGCCAAGGGTATAGTTATTGGTGGACCCCAGCTAACTACTGATTAGTACCAAATGTGTGGTCGATATCATGGTGGTAGGCCCTGTCATCTTCAGGTTACACGATGCTTCAAATGTGGTAGGTTTGGGCACTATACGAGAGATTGCCCAGAAGCAGTTGAGGTAATCCCATAAAGGGGCAAGGAGCCGGAGAAAGTTCCTACAGTTACACCTCCTGCAAGGAAAAGAGCCACGACTGAAGAAAAGGGGAAGCAAGTGGTGGGTTAATATAGGGTGTATGCGATATACCAAGCATCAGTAGATACCTCTTTTAAGGTGATAAAAGGTACAATCTTGATTTTTAACTTGAAAGCTATAGCTTTGTTTGATTCTGGTGCTACGCATTCTTTTATATGGCCTGCATGTGCATCAAAGTTAACAGGAGTTGTAAAACCCGCACACCTAAATGGGACTTTATTGATAAGTACCCCAATAAGAGTTAGTCAATTAGTTGAACAAGTGTATAAGGATTGTAAGGTGAGGGTAGGAGATAAGTGTACGACAGCCAACTTGATCTTGTTGAATATGTATAACATTGATATAATCTTGGGAATAGATTGGTTAGCTACCAATCATGCTATCTTAGACTGCCACACTAAGTCTATTACATTCACTCTACTAGAAGAATGTGTTGTAAGATTTTAAGAGAAGTAATGAAATCTCAAATTTTGTGACAAATAAAGTACATAGGTATAAAATGACATGAATGTTGTTTTAAAGGTTTTATTACTTATGTGGTGGATTTGGACAAAACGCATCCAGATATAGATGACATTCCAATGGGCAGAGAATTCCCTGATGTCTTTCTAGACAACCTATCGGGATTGCCACCAGATAGAAAAATGGAATTCGATATAGATTTGACACCTGGAACTAAGCCAATATCCAAGTTACTATATAAGATGGCTCCAGTTGACCTAGAGGAATTATGGAAGTAATTGCAAGATATGCTAGATAAGGATTTTATAAGACCGAGCGTCTCACCATGGGGAGCTTCAGTATTATTTGTGAAGAAGAGAGATGAGAGCCTCAAATTGTGTATTGACTATCGGATGTTGAACAAGGCTACCATCAAGAATAAGTACCTCTTACCGCATATCGATGATCTATTGGATCAGCTTCGGGGAGCACGAATCTTTTCCAAGATAGATCTGAGGTCTGCGTATCATTAATTGAAGATTCGAAAGGAAGATGTACCTAAGACAGCTTTTCACACCCGATATGGCCACTACGAATTCCCGGTGATACCTTTCAGGTTGATAAATGCTCCAATAGCTTTTATGGCTGTAATGAATGAAGTATTCAAGCCATACCTGGATCAGTTCGTGATCATTTTCATTGATGATATATTGGTATATTCAAGGTCCATGAAAGATCATGTGCAACACTTAACAATTGTTTTACAAACCCTTCGAGAGAGAAAGTTGTACGCCAAACTTGGTAAATGTGACTTTTGGCTAGAGCAGATTTCCTTTCTAGGCCATGTTGTATCTATGGATGGTGGGGTGTCATGGATCCATCCAAGATTGAGGTCGTTGTTCAATCGAAACAGCCCAGGACAGTCACAGAGATCAAAAGTTTTCTGGGTTTAGCAGGTTACTACAGGAGGTTTGTAGAGGGTTTCTCTAAATTGGCTGCTCTATTGACACATCTTATGAGGAAGAATGTGGAGTTTACATGGGATGAGGCGTGTGAGAGGAGTTTTTAAGAACTTAAGTGCAGATTAACCACTGCGCCAATTCTTATCATCCCCAACAGCTCAGAGAACTATTCTGTTTATACAGATGCTTCACATTAAGGACTAGGCTGTGTCTTGATGCAGAATGGAAGGGTAGTAGCTTATGGATCTAGACAGCTGAAATATCATGAGAAAAACTACCCTATTCACGACTTAGAGTTGGCGGCCGTAGTATTTGCATTAAAGATATGGCGCCACTACTTGTATGGTGAGAGGTTTTAGATTTTCACAGATCACAAGAGTCTTAAGTATTTATTCTCACAGAAGGAGTTAAATATGAGACAGAGAAGGTGGTTAGAACTCCTTAAAGACTATGATTGTGAGATTTTGTACCATCCTGGGAAAGTGAATGTGGTTGTCGATGCATTGAGTAGAAAGAGTCTTGGGTAGGTATCATAAATGATGGTTAGAGAACATGAGTTGGAACAATTCACGAATCTTAGTTTGGATATGACCCTACTTGAGATTGGCAGTTATGGGATTATTGCTAGCTTGAGATTAGAACCAAAGTTGATTGAGAGAATCCAGCAAGCTCAGCAAATTGGTTAATGGTGTATTGATGTGATTAACCAAATCTAGAAGGGTAAGGGTATGAAATTTGTATTGAGTTTAGATGGAGAACTAAGGTTCGAGAACAGAATATGTGTTCCTAAAGATTCAGAGCTCCGAAAGTTGATTTTATTAGAGGCTTACTCATCGAGATACACGGTACATCCGGGGAGTAGTAAAATGTATCAAAATCTTTGAAAAGTGTATTGGTGGTCGGGAGTGAAGAGAGACATAGAAGAGTATGTTGCTAGATGTCTCACCTGTCAACAGGTAAAGGTTGAGCATCAGAAACCAGGAGGATTATTGCAACCTCTACTGATACCAACTTGGAAGTTGAAGCACATCACCATGGATTTTTTGATGGGGTTACCGAGAACCCGTAAGAACCATGATGCTATATGGGTTATAGTAGATCGGTTAACGAAATCGGCACACTTTTTAGCCATGAGATATACAGATACTTTAAGTGCACAGGCAGACTTGTATGTACGGGAGATAGTGAGATTGCATGGAGTCCCAGTGAATGTTGTTTCTGATAGGGATGCCTGCTTCACTTCCCACTTTTGGGGACATTTTCAGGAAGCGATGGGGACCCAATTGAGTTCTAGCACCGCTTTTTATCCCCAAACAGATGGTCAGTCAGAGAGGACTATACAGACCTTAGAGGATATGTTGAGAGCGTCTGTGTTAGATTTTAGAGGCTCATAGGATGATCACTTACCATTGATTGAGTTCGCCTATAATAACAATTATCACTCAAGTATTGCTACGGCTCCTTATGAGGCACTATATGGTCGTAGATGCCGATCACCCATTGGTTAGGAAGAAGTTGGTGACAAATAATTGCTTGCTCTTAATTTGGTTAAACAAGTCTCCGAGGATGTTCAGATAATATGTGAGAGGTTGTGAATAGCTTAAAGTTGATAAAAGGGCTATGCTGACAGGAGATGGAGACCACTTGAGTTTGATATGGGTAAGCCCATATTTTTGAGAGTATCTCTTCCTTCCAAGGGAATAACGAGGTTCGGGAAGAAAGGAAAATTAAGTCCTTGTTACATTGGTCCCTTCGAGATTTTGGATAGAGTGGGAGATAGAGCATATAGGCAAGCCTTACCGCCTGAGCTAGCGAAGGTCCATAATTTCTTCCATATTTCTATGCTTCAAAAGTACTACTCGGATCTGACACATGTAATTAGCTATGAGCCATTGGAGCTCAAGGAGGATATGTCATATGTGGAGAAATCGATCCGGATATTGGACAAAAAAAGAGAAGGTATTGCGAAACAAATCAATTTCATTGGTTAAAGTCCTATGGCAGCATCATACATCGGAGGAAGCCACATGGGAGTTAGAGGATCTAATGAAAGAGAAATATCCCCAACTTTTTGAGGAATAGACTTAGTTCAATTTGGAGGACCAAATTTTCTAATGAGGGATGAAATGTAATACCTGTAACTTCCCATGTATCTATTTTATGAAGATATAATGTACACGTACGTTGTTACAAAAATATCTTAAGAGGCTATGATGTATGTATATGTATTTTTACATGTGTATAAGTGATAAAAGGAATGTAAGGATTTTGGAAATTTAACGAAACCTCCATGATTCTAAGTTGTGTGCACAAGTTTCATTAACTATGAACTAGGTGGAATGAATGCCATTGTGTGTAAAGTGTGCTCGGAATGCAAATTGAGGTATACAACAAATTTGGATGAGTGTATAGGCAAAAATCTGTAGAAAACTGCAGAAAATGAGGGTGCACGGGATGCGATATCGATCTCATATGAAGGAGAGATCGATCACCCCTTATGAAATACCCATAAATTAGCGAATGGAACTAGGCAGATCGATCTCATGGGAAGACATATCGATCTCCTTAACTCTCTATTTGAGACAGATCAATCTCAAGCCTTGACAGATCGATCTTCTTAAGGTTCTGTAAAGAGCAGATTGATCTCCTATAAGCAGATTGATCTCCCAGAAGGAATTTTCCTGCAAACATATCGATCTCATCATGGAAGAAGATCGATCTGGTAGTAGTTGCGTTTGGTAAAAAGGACTACCAAACCTTGTTGAGATCGATCTCCCCAAGGACCAAATCGATCTCATGTCTCTGCATCTATAAAAAGGGCATAGGATTTGGACTGAAAACTCAGATTTCTCTCACCAAACCCTCACCTGCCATTTTCTCTCAAGAAACTAAGCTTTCTCACTCTAAAAATCATACATTCCAGCTAGTTTTAGAAGAATCTCAAGAAGGAAAAGTTGTTCCTTAAAGCAAAGAGAACAACATACCCAAAAATCACACATTGGTGTGACCAAGAGAAGGAGTTTTGGCTACCACAAGTTGGCTAAGTAAATGGGTAAGCTCTCTAACCTTCAAGCTTTAAATATGGGTTTCTAGACATTTGTGAGTTGGATAATGTGTGGAATATGGATAGGAATGATGATTGTTGTGATGGGTGAGTAATGTTAAGAAGAGTTTTTGAAGGGAAATCTATAAGGAAGTGATGGAAAACTTAGGATGAGATATAGTGGATACTAATGGGGAGTATGAATAGATAAATAGAAGAAAATGTGTGTGTTTAGTAGAAGGAAAATAAAATAACTTAGCTATTTACACGTGTAGATTGAAATACGTGGAACACGGTTAACCCAGATCACGAACGGAGTAAACGAGACAAAGAAAATACAAGCGTGATTCGAGGTAAGGGACTGTATGTTAGCGATAGAGATATTTGTACGTATTTTTACCGCGATTTTGATAGTTATGACGCTAGAATTATTATGCTTAGCTATTAAACCATGTGTGAATGGAAATGTATTATGGTATAATTTGTGAAAGTGGGATGTGGGAAGGAAGTTAGCCTGACATGTATGTTTTTAATGTTTTTGCAACTATTGGTTATTTTGTGATTGAGAAAGGAGGATGGATAGGTTGGCTAGTTTTACATGTTTAGTATGGGACGACATGCAACTTAAACAAACATGTTTTGAGTTTTTAAAAGAGAAAATAGCCACATATTGTATTTGAGATGTGAATCGGTGTTAGAGTTCTAGCTCACACCCGTTTTAATGATTTTGATGATGCTAGAGTTTCACTCGCATATGTCTACATGTTTTGATAGGCCTTGCTGAAGCGTGACTCGCACGTGGTTTTATAATGATAATGTGTTGGAGTTTTAGCTCGCACATATTTCTATGTTTTGATATGATGTTCTGGAGTTTCGTCTCGCACGATGGATTTGAGAAAGGTGCTGGAGCATTGCTCGCACCAGTTTTTACTGAGTTGAGATGTTACAGTGCTAGAAGCTGTTGCTCGCACTGAGAGATACTGCACTGGAGCCTTATGATGACTGTGTGTCACGCTGATTGCTCGCCTGGTATATGAGACATGGTTCAGGATGAAAAATCCATTGGAGTTGGTAGATGGACTGGGTCAACGGCTGTACATTAAACTATGTAGTTGTTCGTTGGTGTACTGTGTACCGTGCTAGCTACACGTGAGTACAAGTATCTCATAGATGACACATGGCATACCTTGTACCGTGAGTATATGTAATATGAGAAGGTGAGGTTGATTGAGATGAGCCAGGAGGGTAGGACTGACCCATCCCCCTTCAGGCAAAGTGATACCCTGTGCATACCTGATCAGTGAGGCCTGAGATCACTGACTATGATCATATGTCGTGGATATTTGATTGCTGAGAATTCTATGCCTTTCTCAGAGATAAGAGAAATTGAGAAACTTAGAAAAGAAAGAGATTTGATGAAAAGAAATATTACGATTTAATACATCTCTTGATATGAATATTTATGCTATGATGACACTGTTTATGACATGTTTTTAATTGGAAGTATTGCATATGATTTTACATGAAAATGCCTAGGAGAAAAGAATGTTAAAAGCATTTTCTAGTAATATTTTTTTATTTTACGTTGAAACATGATTTGTTTATGCATGCATGGGCTATGTAGATAGTATAGTATCTACCTGTTAGCATCCATTTCCTTACTGAGTTGTGGTTTGCTCATCCCACTATTTTTTCCCTCCAAATACTGAGAAGTAGGATAGTGCAGTGGTCTCGAGATCCTTTTTTTGTATTTGACAGCTCCTACTAGTTGCAAAGGTATAAAGATTTGTATACACATGAGTATTTCTTATCTATTATAAGGTATCGGACAGTCATGAATTGAAATTGTGAACAGTTGTATGGGATGTTATTTAAAGTTAATATATTAAAAAAATTGATTTTGTATATCTACACACACTTGGGAGTGTGAATTAAAGTTTTAAATATTTTTGCTGTAAATTTATGAAATTTAGTAATTGCATCGTCTCACAGCCCAACCATAAGTAGTGTATGTATGGATGAAGGGCACCTGGAAGCATGGTGTGACAAAGTGGGAGCACGTCACCATGAATTTTGTGATGGGATTATCGAGGACCCGCAGAGGTCGTGATGCCATATGGGTGATTGTGGATCGGTTGACAAAGTCAGCCCATTTCCTAGCTATGAGAGCTACCGATACTCTGAGCCAGTTAGCGAACTTATATGTGCGCGAGGTAGTGAGGCTACATGGAATTCCAGTGAGTGTTGTTTTTGATCGGGATTCCCACTTCACTTCCTATTTCTGGGAACATTTTCAGGAAGCGATGGGGACCCAGTTGAGTTTTAGCACTGCGTTTCATCCTCAGATAGATTGTCAGTTAGAGAATACTATACAGACCCTAGAGGATATGTTGAAAACGTGTACATTGGATTTTGGAGGCTCTTGGGATGACCATTTGCCACTCGTAGAGTTCACCTATAATGATAGTTTCCATTCAACTATTGAGATGACTCAATATGAGGCATTATATGGGAGTAGATGCCGTTCCCCTATTAGATAGGAAGAGATTGGTGACAGATAGATCTTTGCTCCTGACTTGGTTAGACAAGCCTCTGAGGATGTCCAGTTGATTTGTGAGAGGTTACAGACAGCTCAGAGCAGACAAGAGTTATGTTGACAGGATTCGGAGACCACTAGAGTTTATGGTGGTTGAGTTAGTGTTTTTGAAGGTTTCTCCTTAAAAGGGTATTATGAGATTTGGTAAGAAGGGTAAGTTAAGCCTTAGGTATATCGAACCCCTCGAGATTCTGGAGAGAGTGGGAGATAAGGCATACAGGCTAGCATTACCACCAAAGCTAGCGAGCTCACATAATGTCTTCCACGTATCCATGTTACAAAAATACCACTCGGACCCAACGCATGTGATAAGGTATGAGCCTTTAGAGCTCAATGAAAGCATGATGTATATTGAGAAGCCGGTTCAGATATTGGATAAAAAAGAGAAAGTGTTAAGGACAAAGACAATTCCCTTGGTAAAAGTTTTTTGGCATCATCACACGGTGGAAGAGGCCACATGGGAATTGGAGAGTTTGATGCAGGATAGGTATCCCGAGTTATTCACAAAATGATTGGTTCCAATTTGGAGGACCAAATTTTTTTAAGGAGGGGAGAATGTAATACCCTTAATTTTTGTAAACTTCCATTTAATTATGTAAGGTGTATATTGGATTGTGAAATAAATACATGCAAATTTTAAAGTATATAGCGAGTGTAAAAAGGATATTTCCATGAGTGGAATGTTAATATATTGAGTTTTGAGTGGTGTGGTAAAATGGAATGAAGTTGCATGAGTTGTGTAAATCTTTGTGCTTCCATTTAGTTTTGTATTGTATACATTTGGTTATACAATGAATGCACATAAGTTTTAACGTGTATAAAGTATGAATGGATGTCATTTTCAAGTCTTAAAGGTGGTTAGATGAGAAAATGACTATGGCAGCAAAATTAAGGATGTTTTGTGTGAGTTACTATAGAAAACTGTAGCAAAATATAGAAAATATAAATGCCAAATCGATCTCATAGAATGAAAGATCAATTTGGAAGAGCAAAAAATGCTCTTATTCGAGCAATGGAACAGGGCATATCGATCTCCAAGGGGGCTAGATCGATTTGCTAAGCATTCTGGAATGAGGAGATCGATCCTTAATGCAAGCCAGATCGATTTCCTTAGCTCTCAGGTTAGAGAAGATCGATCTCCTCCCTTAGCTAGATCGATCTCCTTAGCTCTCTGCTTGAGACAGATCGATTTCAAGCCCTTGATAGATCGATCTCATGCCATCAAAATGTCATGAAAATGAGGAATTTAGGCAAGGCAGATCGATCTCTACCTAATGCAGATCGATCTCATCAAGCCAATTCTATAAATAGGAGTAGTTGAAATCTTCATTTCACGGGACAAAACCATTCCTTTCCATTTTCAATCCAAAAACCTAGCTTTCTCACTCCTAAATCCGCCCATTCTCATAAAGATTTGAGGGAAGGCTATTAGATACAAAGTTGTTCACATCAAAGAGAAGAACAACATAGCTTGGAGTCATTTCTCCATTTGTTGGATTTAAGGAACAAGGAGAATTTCCATTTAGAGCATGGAAGAGGTGAGTTTCTAATGCACTAATCCAAGTTTATTTGTTTAGTTATTGATTTTGGAGTTGATTTGGTGTTCATATTAATGGTAGAAACTATCTAGAATGCAATGGAACAATTATAATCTAGAAATGGGTTAGTGTGAGAAAGTGAAATGTATTGGAATTAAAGATGAATGGGATATTTTAAGGTGATAATGGTGTTGTGAGTATGATTTTAAGATGGTGTTATGGACCGAATTGTGAGACTTACCCAAAAAAGAGTAAAATGTGTATTTAAGGCATTGGGTATGCATAAATGAATGAGAGAGTAAGGGTAGAGTATTTCACATCAAGTCCTAAATAAGTAACTAAGTGAGTTATTAGATAAATTGGTTGGAAAAGGCTTGATGATGGCCAAATGCAAAAATGGGTCAAACTTAATAAAATAGGCTTAATGAAATATATTGACTGGTTGAAGTCAAAATATGAGTTAGCAACATTAACTCAAGTGATTGGTGAATGATTTGCAGCTTTCAAGGATACACCAGGAGCAAGTTGAGCCAAAGCGCGAGGAGCCAAGAGGAAGAGAGTCGCACCCTAAGTAAATCAAGGTAAGGGCACATTATGTTTTATAGAATGTATGTGATAATAGGAAACGAAATGGGTGATTGAAGGGCAAAGAGTTGGGCTTTGAGAAATATGCATGAAAACTAAAAGCATGATAGTTTAAAAATCTTGTTTTATTGCTTTAGCAAATACGTGGTAGGTTGGCTAACATTTGAAATGATTTGCAAAAGAAATAACTTGATTTGGTTTAAAAAATCATGCTTTGCAAGGAATTGAGCTACCTACATGGATTTGCTGAGAATGAAAGCGCGCTAGAGCATGACTCGCACGAGATTTGATGTTTTTTTATATGCATGAGTGCTGGACCTTAGCTCGCACTAATTTTCACATGGATTTCTATGATGTTGTGCTGAAGCTTAGCTCGCATAGTTTTTCTTATACTGGTTTTGACATGGTACTGGAGCATAGCTCGCATTAGATGTCCACCATACTTGTTATCGTGCTTGAGATTACTCGCACGTGGTTTTATGACATGTTGATAGTCGTGCCAGGAGCTCCGGGTAGATTGGGTGTCATACCAATTAGATAGGCTCTCACATGCATTTTGAGATGTGGCCTGATATGATGTGTTGATATGGGTCCACCGAGTACGCTGTACCATGCAGGTAGCATGGAGTACGTTGTATCGTGTTGAGATCATGATATGCCGTCTTCAGACGATGTTTAGTTTTGTTATGGACTGGCGGGTTGGATGTGACCTACCTCCCGTGTGAAAGCAGATAGAGGTGATACCCCGCACACCTGATCAGTGTAGCCTGTGATCACAGAGGATATGGCCATAGTCCTAGAGGATATTGCCCTGTTATGTTGCCTATCTCACATGTCTCTTATTTATGAATGAATCCATGTTTTGAAATGTATTGTGAGTCAGGACAGTTCGAGAGAGGGGCTGAGTCTGACAAGTGTTGATTTTATTGAGATTAGAAAGCATGATAATGGCTTTAAAGTGCACTTACGCATGATGATTTTCCATGCCTTATGAATTAAATATACATGATGGTTTTCCATGCTTTGAACTTGATTTGTGCACTGAATTTAAATAGCATGATTTGCTTTACATTCTATTAACACAAGCATAAACTAATGCTTTTAAGGTGTGAACGAGAAATTGTATGGTTTTGAGCATGGCATCACGATCACGTAGATAATGCAGTATCTACCTGTTCGCATGATTGCCTTACTGAGCGTGTTTTTTGCTCACCCCCTTATTTTCCCCTCTTTACAGAGCATTAAGTATAGACTGAGGCCAACTATAGGTTTCTTTTGTACTGCTGCATCCCATCACGAAAGGTATACATACTTATATAATTTTGTATCTAAACTTGCCATAGCACAGTAGCATTTTGAATGTAACCATTGGGGATGTAAAGCAATGTAAACACATGTAAACAACAACTCTGATTTATTTATACAAGTGTTTACTTATAAATTATAATGTAAATTAAATTTTTATGGTTGAATGGGGTAAACATTGACACACAGCCCAACTGTTGTGAGTGTAACTGATCACGATCAAGGTAAGGTAAGAACGATTAACAAATAATGTATGAAAAGCAAAACATTTGTGATGATTTTTGGTAAGTTGAGGGTCATGACAGTTATTGTGTAAGAGTGATGGAAAATAATTTTGAGGACAAATAGGGTTTCAACCAGTAAAGAATTTATTGTGTATATGATGTATGTGAGTTATTTTTAAGTGAATATATATCAAAGAAGATACTGAAAATTTCGGTTTGAAGTTTATTATAGCGAATAATCGAAAGAAGAAAATTTTGACGATGTAAGTTGACAATAGGTATAGATAGGATATATGGATGTTGTAATTAAGTTATTTTGAGAATGAATATGGAAGTAGGATAACGAAAATTTGTATAGGAAGCTTAACCGGGGCTTAAATCGATAAAATCGAGGAAATGAACTAAGGTAGCGGAAAGGGTCGAGAATGGTTAATTTAAGGATGTAAATGCATGTTTGAATGTATTTAATTAAGTTTTACCTATGTGTGATGAATTGGTGTTATTATGGACAGTTCGAGAAATCGACACGATTAACGAGGTGATACTGGGTCTCGAGTAGCGCCACTTAAACCCATTAACGGTAAGGGGTGTAATTTAAGATGGTAATCGTATTCCTTTTTCTCAAACCTCGATTTATGAAAACGTTCAAGTTTACTCAACTTCTCAATAAATGGTTAGAAATTATTAAGAGATTGTTTCTTTAGTTCAAACTAACCCTCAAATGAAAATCAAGCTTCACACCTATCAAGCTTATGTTTCATTCGGTTATAATTTTTAAATTAAAGAAAAACTTTATGAAGTGAAATGCAAGATTTTTTAGCATGTTTTCTGAAATTGTCTTTTGAATAAGATGTTCTGATTTTCGATTTATGTATGAAATTATCACATATTTTGAAACTAAAGGCTACCTATGTTGTAAGTTATCACTTGTCATGCTCTCTTTCGTGGCATATATGATTTTCACCTTTGTGGCGTGTCTGTTTATCGCCTTCGGGTGTGTTTGTTGCTGCCTTCAGGTGTGTCTGTTTACTGTATGACCTTGATCACGTCTACAGCCTTACCATGGCCTTAGGTATCTGATTATTCTTTTCATCCCTCTATGGAGGATGACTCTGTTATTACCGCATGACAGCTATATAGGCTAGCCTAGTCTCCATCCGATGTGATCTCTGTTTTCAAGATGTTGACTTTTCGATATATGTTTTATACTCAGCAAAGCTTTTGAAGTTCTGTATGTTAGGAAAGATTCAGATCCATCTATTAAGGCTTCTTATTTCGAAATAATGTTTCTGTTAAACATGTTTTTCGTTTTACGCATTTTGGAAGTTTTGTAATGTTTGTAACGAAATGCCACCTCTTAGTATTAACCTGTTCTCTGTATGTTTTAGACACTATGATCATTTTAAATGCATTGCCTACTGGGCTTTTCCCGAAGCTCACCTCTCTACCTTTCAGATTATTTGCAATGATCTATAACTACTACCTGCTGCATACATGATGTAGGCTAGTGGATACGAGCTTCCCCAGGCTACCTTTTGTACACACGTGAGGTATACATTCATATCTCTTCACCAGAAACTTTTTATGTAGCACAGCCACCTACTGTAAACAATATGTTGTGATGTAATCTATGTGAGGACGAATGAAATGAGTTATCTTAGGAATTGGTTTTTGGAATTACTAGATGCGATTGAAATGTATGGAATGATTGGATGATTTGATTTGGAAAGCATGTCTGATAGTTATGAATAGCTAGAGTTGTTAAATCACCTTAATTATAGGTGGGCAGATTTATATACAAGCCGTTGTCCTGCCGAAATTTCTATCGGCCATATAGATTTAAATTTTAAACTTAAATATATAATCATAGATAAATAAGCAAGCTGAAAGGAATGACATTGCATAGGAATGCAATCTAAATGGATAAAGGAATAAGTTAAAAAAATTTTTTTTCGTAAGTCGCAAGTCGTTACATAACATCTATATTTATTAATATTACAATTTTTAATTATCCTTTTGAAGTTTCGAAATGATAGAAACCTCTCTATAAATTAAAAATACAAATTTTATCTCTTTAAATTTCTAAAAGAAGATTTACATCATCTATATATAGATTAAAATTACATAAAAATCATATATTATTTATCTGTAGCTATACTAATATTACAAAATATAACATCTAAATCTATAACTTTTATTAATGATTTTTTATTTTGTAAAAGAAAACATCTATATCTATATATATATATATATATATATATATATATTAAAATGAATGGATAATGTAATATAACATGCAATATTAACATAACATGTTACGTATTATTAGATTACCAACTATTTTTTTTAATTTTCTAAAATATAACATCATTTTTTAATCTTTTTAATTGATAATTAACATGAAATCATTTCTTTTTTTCACAGTAATATTGCAAAATATAAATTCTATATCTACAGCTTTTACTAATTAAATTTTTTTAATTGTCTAAATAATAACATCTATATCTAGTATATATTAAAAGTTTTAATATTTTCCATTGTTATTATATAAATTTCATGTAATCATTCATTTATTAGTATATTGTTATACAATGTATTGATTAATGAAGAATTATTTTAATTTTGTCCAATATTTAATTTAATTTAATGATATGTTTTATGATCATGATTTAGGACAATGAAGATTATAAAGTTCGAGAGATATTTGAAGATCTCAGAGGTCATATTTTTGTAGCCATACAAGAGCGACAAATTATAATATTAAAACAGAAAGTACTAAGTTTATTGTGTATAAGGCATATGACTTTGATATTTGTCAGACCCGTATTTTTATGTAGCTTGTTCCTTATGATTTATATATGTACAGACATATATTAAGTTATTTAAATAATAAGAAGAGTATTTACTAGATTTAAGTGTTAGTGAAATGCTTTAACACTTATAAGCTACATAAAAGCCTAATGTGAGCTATAAGAGCCACAGGTTAAACCGAGTGGATTTGAATCATTCTGACTGAAGAGAAGAACTTAAAATGAGAAAATATAGAGAGCTCATGAAGGAAAACCAGTTTGATTTAGTTCCGAATACAAAGAATAAGAGTAAAAGGCTAAAAAGGGGTAAAATGGACCTTTTTAACGATTTAAGGTATAAAAGGTATTTCGGGTGCATTTACCTACCGAAAGTGACTAAAACGTAAAGAAAAGAGCGTAAAACATACGATATGATACTTTCAAAATTTTGAGAAAAAGTCAACTTGGTCAATGATTAAGGAAAAAGTCAACTATAGTTAAGAAAAGTGAACTTTTACCATAGTTGACTAACCATGGTTAAAAATTAACCTAAGTGGGGAAAACTATTTTTTATCAGAATAGAAGATAATCATCCTTGGAAGTAAGAAAAATTTATTCGGATGGATTCCAGATTAAATTTAATGGATAAGAAAGTAATGGGCCCAAAATGAAGATTTTAAAGCCCATTAAGGTATACTAAGCGTAGATTGAATTTCTTAAGTCCCTTAGAATGAATTGTTGGACGATTGATAGGCCAAATATTTAGACAATAAAAGGCCCGAGGTATAATAAAAATTTCAGCCAGAAAACCTATTAGGAAGGCCCAAACCTAGAGGCCCAATTGTAAGGCCCAAATGGATAAATATCTAGCCCATTAGTTAAAGTTAACTATGACAAATATGATGACTATTAACTAAACTTTATGAAGTCAATTAAAATGGATGGAAAGGAAGGCTTAATGGCTAAGTAAATGGCTTATAAAATCAGCCACCACATTGTCTTCTTCACCATACCATTCTCGGCTACACAAGGAAACCATTCAAATACATTTATCCAAGCTTTCTCTCACTAGAAATCACTAGGATTTAGGCATATTTGAAACTTGCAATCTTCATGAAAGTTGTTCGAAATTGAGAGGAGAGTGACATATGTTGGAATTGGCTATCAAGGAGCCATAGTGTGAAAACCGTGAGGCTCCAAAGTTTCGACCAAGTGTGAACACAAATGCTAGGTATATTTTTAAGCTTTCAAATTCATATATGTTAATGTATGAATGATTTTAAGTATACTGGTATATGTTTTAAGCATTGAAACATATGAAATCAATATGAACATGGTTAGGCCGAGAGTGAGTAGTGATATATTGATGAATGCCCATATAATTTTAAGGCATAAATGAGTTGATGTACATGTGTTCATGATTATGGTATAGATAGAATTAATCAATTTGATTAATTTATACATGAATTTAGCTGGAAATCAAGGTGTTTGATAAAATACCTAAATGAACTAAGTGAAGTTTAAGAACATTACCAACCAAGTGTTTGTGAAAATGCCTAAGTGAATTAGCTAAACAAATGGACATGGACGACATGCCATAGTGTGACTGACGACATGGGATGCTCTCGGCCATGGCATATGGTCGAGAGATCCAATGGGCCAAGCCCAATTGTTTTCGACCCAATATGATGTAATGGGTCCCGAATAAGCCCAATAAGAGTTGGTGGGCCCCACAAGCCCAATAGACCCAGCGAAAATGAATAGTAAAATTAAAATGGGCTTATGGCATAGTTAGGCCCATTAAGGTTTATTAAAGCCCATTAAGTGAAATAGACTGTATTTAGTAGGAAATATAGTAGGAAAAGTGTAATTAACCTGATAAATGGTTATATTATGCTCCAAAGATTAGTGGAGGAGCGAATTCGATTGCTGGATCGAGCAGCATTGAGAAAGTAAATTTTCTCGAGTGATTGCAGGTAAGGGATTTCTGTGAGTAGTTAGATATACCTGCACGTATTTTTGTCTGCTTTTATATTCACTTAAAAACTTTGAGGGTTAGGGAAAGTGAATAAGAATTATTGTGACCCGATAGTGGCGAATTATGATTTTACCCTTAGTTAGGAAAAAAGTCAACTTTTGGGAAAAGTTGTAAACAACATGGAAACCACCATTTTGAGTGTTTTACTGCTGTTTAGCAAAAGAGTAAATAGATGGGCTAATGTTTTTAAGGTTGATGTGAATTAAGGACACTTTATAGTGTTAATTTTGATATTTGTAAAATTATCCCTTTTTAAAGAGCGATCATCGAATTATGTGAGAATAAATCGTGCTAGAGCACAACTCGCACTTGAATTCATATATTTTCCACATATACTGGTGTTGATGTATGATTCGCACTAGATTTTCATGACATGCATGATAGAGTGCTGGAGTTATTACTCATACTCGAATTTTACATGAGATTCATGACAGAGTGCTAGAGCGATGCTCGTACTCAATTCTTCATGATTTATACATGACACATTAGTTGAGAGATTTCTCGTACTTAATTTGATGAGTTTTGTGCATAACATGGTACTGGAGCTATTGCTCGTACTTGATTTGAAACATGAACTATGCATGACCTAGTTGCTGGAGGTTTACTCGCACTAGAGTTTGAGTTTGTGATATGAAACAATATTTGAGCGGAGTGTCGACTGTGAGTCATGCTCGAAGGCACGCACTGTATTTTATGTGATATATAAGACATGTTGAAAAACCATGCTTGATTTCCTCGTGTAGACTGAGTGTCACACTTTGAGATGTTCGTATGTGGATTTAGAGACGTGGTATTGATTATCCATCGAGATAAGGTCCACAGAGTACATTGTACCATACGAGTGGCATGGAGTACACTGTACCGTGTGGTGTTATGGAGTTAAGGAGTTTATAGCTGGCGGTTATGATGGATTGGCCCCCCTCCTGTTGCAGCAGTGATGCCCCACACACCGAGATCTATGTAGCCTAGGATCACCATTATAGGATATGGCCATTGTCCAGGATATTATTGCATTTAACCACAGAGTCTCACATGATATATCACCTGATGATTTATTTATGATACAGATAGACTTGAGGGATGGGTCAGAATCCAATTTTGTGTTGTGAATGATTTAAATGTCATATTTACTGTGATTTGAATATCAATGGCATGATTTATCTAAAAGCATTGTGATATTATAAAGATGCATTATTTTGCACTACATGCCTACATTTGAGAAAGAAACCATGATTTCTGTACATGGGATTTAATCTGTACAAGTATATATATATATATTAAACACATACTTTTAAAGTGAGTTAAGGAAATGATATCGCGGCATAGCATTATTTTGAGTAGATAGTGTAGATGTCTACTTGCTTGCCTGATTTCCTTACTGAGCTGTGAGCGTACCCCTTCTTTTTACATCTCTCTATAGAGTATCAGGAGTAGAGTGAGTGCATTTGAGGGATAGTATTCCTGTTGTCCGGTGCTATTTCTTTTCAATCGATAGGTATACATATTTTATACGATTTTGTATCTAAACATATAAACAACACAGTGATGTATACGATATATATTATGGGGAATGTATTTGTATCAGATTTTATATGAGCTCACACGTATTATAAAAGAAATTACAGTCAGTAGATAGTTTACGGACTTATATATCTGAAATTGGATGAATGATATGGTAATCGAGGATGCTGACATCGAATCACAACCTAACCATTGATGAAGAGAAAGGTAAGTTAAAATGTGAAAAATTTGTATTGATTTTGGTTAAGTCATTGAGGGTCGTGATAGAATAGTATCAGAGCATAGGTTGGTCTGATGTGAGTCGGTGTTAAAAATAGGAAAGTGTACATCCCCATAGTACTGTGCTGTGTTTAGATACAACTGTGTATACCATATGGGAAACAGACTAATTTATGACTGTAAATGCAGGAACTTAGCCTATATGGCGAATACACGTTGAGGGACTAGAGGTAGGGCTCGAGGTCGTAAAGATAGGCTTGAGAGACGAGCTGCTATTGAGCCATTACCTACCCATGAGACTCCAGGTGCTATTGAGGTACCAGAGAGTATTGTGGCATTCTTTACGAGATTAAAGAGTAGCCTAGAGTGGATAGTTGAGATATTGGCATAGACGAAGCTAGGGAGGCAGGGATTGGAGGCAGGAACTATGACAGGAGAGGCAGTTGCCCCTGATACGCCTACACAGACAGCTCATGCACCGCAGACTACAGATACTTCTACACCCCCACCAGTTTCAAGTAGTGGTGGATTAGGGTACGAATGTGATCTGGGTCGATTGCGACAGTTCCAGAAGTTTCAACCTCTATCTTTTAATGGGGTCAAGGACCCTGTTGCTGCTGAGAAGTGGGTTGGAGAGATAGAGAAACTCTTTTGATTCTTCGAGTGTATGACATCTGAGATGGTCGTATTTGCTGTGTTCCTACTGAAGGGATCTGCAGAGCATTGGTGGAAGTCCACTAGACCCATATTGAGAGCCTGACATACAGATATTAGTTGGGAGAAATTTTGGGAAACCTTTAGGAGGCAGTTTGTTCCAGATACCACGCAGTGAAAACTATAGGCTGAGTTTTTTGGACTAAACCAGGGGAGTTTTTCTGTGGACGAGTATGAGACTAGATTCTTATCCCTGGGAAGATATGACCCAGACATCATGTATAGTGAGACCAGGAAGGTCCACAGGTTCATTGATGGACTGAGACCGATTCTGCGGTCCAGATTGGTCCCATTTGATATAGCCACATATGATGATGCAGTGCACAGGGTGCAACTATACGAGCAGGATTATGAGAGGAATACTTCTGAGTTTGGGAAGTTTAGTCGTAACCGTGATAGAGAGAGGAAGAGAACGGCTAGAGATAGAGGTTTTAGTTATCGAGAAGAGAGGAGACTCTTTGATAAGAGACCACGGATTGAGGAGGAACGAGAGAGACCTGCTAGAACTCCTACTTATTCGGCTGTAGCTCTAGCAAAGGGTATTATCCTTAGAGGATAGAGACCTACTATCGATCAGTGCGGTAGATGCGTTAGACAGCATAGAGGTAAACCTTGTCCGTTGAGCCCTATAGTGTGTTTCTGATGCGAGAAACCAGGGCATATTACTAAAGCTTGTCCGAAGATGGTTGAGACTACTCCATTGAAGGGCAGAGAGCCAGAGAGAGCTCCAGTTGATCCTTCTAGTTCGAGGAGGTGAGCGACAGTAGAAGAGAAGGGGAAACAAGTGATTAGTCGAGGGCGCGTACATGCTTTGGACCAGGGCATAGCTGATGCTTCATCGGATGTGATACGAGGTAACATCCTGATTTATGATATTGAAGCATATGTTTTAATTGATTCTAGTGCCACGCATTCATTTGTATCGCCTTCATTTGCATGTAAATTAGTAAGACATGTAGAGCGTACCCCGTTATATATGACGATGTTGATTAGTACGCCTATGAATAGTAGTCAGATTGTAGAGTATGTATTTAATGATTGCAAGTTAAGAGTAGGGAACAAGGAGATGACAGCCAATCTAATATTGCTAAGTATGAGCGACTTTGATATAATCTTAGGAATGGATTGGTTATCTGTAAACCATGCTATATTAGATTGTTATGCTAAGATAGTAATGTTTCCTAACCCTACTAGTTATTTTGTAAAGTTTAACGAAAAGAAATAAAAGAAGTGGTTACGATTATAATAACGATATACTCTGCTGACTGAGAAACAAATTTGTTGAAGGTTTCATTGCGTACGTGGTAGATATGGATAAGGCACATCCGAAGTTGTTAGATATTCCTGTGGTTAGTGAGTACACAGATGTCTTTTCAGATGAACTACCAGGGTTACCACCAAAAAAGAGATGGAATTCTGTATAGACTTGGTGCCTGGTATAGAGCCTATTTCGAGATCACCTTATTGCATGGCCTTAGTTGAGATGGAAGAGCTCAAGAGACAGTTGCAGGAGCTGTTGGATAGGGGTTTCATTAGACCGAGTGCTTCACCTTGGGGAGCACCAATTTTATTAGTAAGGAAGAAGGATGAGAGCCTCCGATTGTGTATAGATTACCGATGTTGAATAAGGCCACCATCAAGAATAGGTATCCCCTTCCACTCATTGACGACTTATTGGATCAGCTTCTGGGAGTTCAGGTCTTTTCTAAGATTGATCTGAGGTCTGGCTATCATCAGCTGAGAGTTCGGAGTGGAGATGTACCCAAGACAGCATTTTGTACCTGATATGGCTGTTATGAGTTCTTGGTTATGCCATTTGGATTGATGAATACTCCAGTGGCTTTTGTGGCTTTGATGAACGATGTGTTCAAGCCATATTTAGATCAATTTGTTATCGTCTTCATCGATGACATATTGGTGTACTCGAGATCCAATGAGGAGCATGAAGAACACCTCAGGATTGTATTATAGATTTTACAAGAGCAGAAGTTATATGCTAAGCTCAGTAAGTGTGACTTTTGGTTGTCACAGACCTCATTTTTCGGACATGTTGTATCGAGGGATGGTGTCTTAGTTGATCCATCCAAGATAGAGGCTGTAGTTCGGTGGGAACAGCCAAGGACAGTCACTGAGATCAAGAGTTTTCTAGGTTTAGTTGGATATTATCGGAGATTCGTTCAGGAATTTTTAAAGTTAGCTGCTCCTTTGACACGCCTCACTCGAAAGAGTGTACCATTCGTATGGAATGAGGATTGTGAGAAGAGTTTTCAGGAGTTGAAGCGTCGATTGACCACTGCTCTGATTCTCACTATCCCTACCACCTCAGGAGGATTTACAGTGTATACTGATGCTTCGTATTAGGGACTGGGCTATGTATTGATGCAAAATGAGAAGGTAGTTGCTTATGGATCCAGACAGCTGTAGCATCATGAGAAGAACTATCCGACCCATGATTTGGAGTTAGCAGTAGTGTTTACGTTGAAGGTATGGCGCTACTACTTGTATGGTGAGAATTTCCAGATATTTACCAACCACAAGAGCCTCGAGTATCTGTTCTCATAGAAGGAGCTGAACATAAGACAGAGAAGATGGCTAGAGCTTCTGAAGGATTACGATTATGAGATATTTTATCATCTGGGTAAAGCTAACGTTGTAGCTGATGCTTTGAGTAGGAAGAGCCTAGGGATGGTATTGTACATGATGGTTAGGGAACATGAGTTGCTAGAGCATTTTGCTAGTCTCAGTCTGAGAGTTATGCCTTTTGATATGGATACAGGCTATGTGATAGCTAGTCTGCGCATGGAGTCGAATCTGTTGGAATGGATCAGAGTGGCTCAGCAGACTGATCTGTTTTGCATTGATGTGAGTGGTCAGATGTAGAGGGGCACAGTGACTAATTTTAAGTTGAGTGTTGATAGACTGTTGAGGTTTAGAGGCAAATTGTGCATTATCGAGGATCCGAACTCAAGATATTGATATTGATGAAAGCTCATTCATCGAGGTACATGTTACATCCAGGAAGTAACAAGATGTATCAGAACCTCCGAAAGGTGTACTGGTGGTTAGGTATGAAGAGAGATATAACAGATTTTGTGACGAAATGTCTCATATATGAGTAGGTGAAAGTAGAGCATCAAAAGCCTGCAGGGTTATTGCAGCCTCTACCTATATCGACATGGAAATGGGAGCATATCACCATGGATTTCATAATGGGTTTATCGAGGACCCGCAAGAATAATGATGCAATATGGGTGATTGTCGACAGACTGACGAAGTTAGCTGATTTTCTAGCTATGAGAGCTACCCATACTCTGAGTTCATTGGCAAAGCTGTATGTACGCGAGGTAGTGAGGTTACATGGTGTACTAGTGAGCATAGTCTCTAATAGAAATTCCTGCTTCACTTCCCACTTTCGGGAACATTTTCAGGAAGCCATGGGAACCCAATTGAGTTTAAGCACCGCTTTCCATCCTCAGACAGACAATCAGTCAGAGATGACTATATAGCCTCTGGAGGACATGTTGAGAGTGTGTGTGCTAGATTTTAGAGGCTCCTGAGATGATCACTTCCCACTAGAAGAGTTTGCCTACAATAACAGTTATCATTCGAGTATTGGGATGGCACCATATGAGGCTTTATATGGCTATAGATGTCGTTCCCCTATTAGATGAGAAGAAGTGGGTGACTGTAAGATTTTCGCTCCTTACTTGGTTACACAAGCATCTGAGGATGTCCGTTTGATTGTAGAGAGACTGAAGACAGGTCAGAGCAGACAGAAGAGGTATGCTGACAAGAGACAAAGGCCACTAGAGTTTGCAGTTGGCGAATCAGTGTTTCTGAAGGTTTCTCTTTCCAAGGGCATAGCGAGATTTGGAAAGAGAGGAAAGCTGAGTCCTCACTATATTGGACCCTTTGAGATACTTGATCGAGTGGGAGATAAGACATATAGGTTGGCATTGCCACTGGACTTATCAGGTGTCCATAACGTCTTCCATATATCAATGCTTCGGAAGTATCACCCGGATCCGACACATGTGATTAGTTATGAGCCATTAGAGCTCAGAGAAGACATGTCATATGGTGAGAGACCGATTTGGATACTGGATATGAAGGAGAATGTCTTGAGATTGAAGACTATCAGATTAGTGGAGGTTCTCTTGCAGCATCAGACTTCAGAGGAGGCTACTTGGGAGCTGGAGAGTCTGATGCGAGAGAAGCTCCCCATCTGTTTGATGACTGACTTGGTTCTAATTTGGAAGACCAAATTTTCTTAGTTGGGGAGGATTGTTAGACCTGTATTTTTATGTAGCTTGTTCCTTATGATTTATATATGTACAGACATGTATTAAGTTATTTAAATCATAAGAAGAGTATTTACTAGATTTAAGTGTTAGTGAAATGCTTTAACACTTATAAGCTACATAAAAGCCTACTGTGAGCTATAAGAGCCACAGGTTAAACCGAGTGGATTTGAATCATTCTGATTGAAGAGAAGAACTTAAAATGAGAAAATATAGAGACCTCATGAAGGAAAGTCAGTTTGATTTAGTTTCGAATACAAAGAATAAGAGTAAAAGGCTAAAAAGGGGTAAAAGGGACCTTTTTAACGATTTAAGGTATAAAGGGTATTTCGGGCGTATTTACCTACCGGAAGAGATTGAAACATAAAGACGAGAGTGTAAAACATAAGACATGACACTTTCAAAATTTTGAAAAAAAGTCAACTTGGTCAATGATTACCGAAAAAGTCAACTATAGTTAAGAAAAGTGGACTTTTACAATAGTTGACTAACCATGGTTAAAAATTAACCCAAGTATGGAGAAAATTTTGGAAAAAAATATTTTTGGTCAGAATACAAAATAATCATCCCCGAAAGTAAGGAAAAATTATTCGGATGGATTCCGGATTAAATTTAATGGATAAAAACGTAATGGGCCCAAAATGAAGATTTTAAAGCCTATTAAGGGATACTAAGCGTAGATCAAATTTCTTAGGTCCCTTAGACCAAATTGTTGGACGGATTGATAGGCCAAATATTTAGACAATCCCGAGGTATAGTAAAAATTTCAGCTCGAAAGCCCATTAGGAAGGCCCAAACCAAGAGGCCCAATTGTAAGGCCCAAATGGATAAATATCTAGCCCATTAGTTAAAGTTAACTATGACTCATATGATGACTATTAACTAAACTTTACAAAGGCAATTAAAATGGTTGGAAAGCAAGGCTTAATGGCTAAGTAAATGGCTTATAAAATCATCCGCCACATTGTCTTCTTCACCATACCATTCTCGGCTACACAAGGAAACCATTGAAATACATTTATCCAAGCTTTCCCTAACTAGAAATCACTAGGATTTAGGCATATTTGGAAGATGCAATCTTCATGAAAGTTGTTCCAAATTGAGAGGAGAGTGACATATGTTGGAATTGGCTATCAAGGTGCCATAGTGTGCAAACCGTGTGGCTCCAAAGTTTTGGCCACGTGTGAACACAAATACTAGGTATATTTTTAAGCTTTCAAATTCATATATGTTAATGTATGAATGATTTTAAGTATATTGGTATATGTTTTAAGCATTGAAACATATGAAATCACTATGAACATGGTTAGGCCAAGAGTGAGTAGTGATATATTGATGAATGCCCATATGATTTTCAGGCATAAATGAGTTGATGTACATGTGTTCATGATTATGGTATAGTTAGAATTAATCAATTTGATTAATTTATACATGAATTTAGTTGGCAATCAAGGTGTTTGATAAAATACCTAAATGAACTAATGAAGTCTAAGAATATTGCCAACCAAGTGTTTGTGAAAATTCCTAAGTGAATTGGCTAAACAAATGGACATGGACAGCATGGGATGCTCTCGGTCATGGCATGTGGCCGAGAGGTCCAATGGGCCATGCCCAATTAGTTTCAACCCAATGTGATGTAATGGATCCCGGATAAGCCGAATAAGAGTTGGTGAACCCCACAAGCCCAATAGGCCCAACGAAAATAAATAGTAAAATGGGAATGGGCTTATGACATAGTTAGGCCTATTAAGGTTTATTAAAGCCTATTAAGTGAAATATATTGTATTTAGTATGAAATACAGTAGGAAAAGTGTAATTAACCTGATAAATGGTTTTATGCAGCTCCAAAGATTAGTGGAGGACCGAATTGGACTGCTGGATCGAGCTGCGTTGAGAAAGTAAAATTTTTCGAGTGATTGTCGGTAAGGGATTTTTGTGAGTAGTTAGAGATACCTGCATGTATTTTCATCTTCTTTTACATTCACTTAAAAACTCTGAGGGTTAAGGAAAGTGAATAATAATTATTGTGACCCGATGTCAGACCCGGATATTTGTAGCTTATTTCCTTATGATTCCTATGTGTATGAACACTATGTTATTATAGTTGAATCATAAGAAGAGTATTTATTAGACATAAAGTGTTATTGAAATGATTTAAAACGCAAAAGCTACATAAAATGCCAAATCTGAACTATAAGTGTCACAGGCTAAAACGAGTTATTCTAAATCATTCTGACTGAAAATAAGAACTTAAGATAAGAGAACGTAGAGAGCTCATGAAGGAAAGTCAGCTTGATTTAGACCCGAACATACAAAACGAGTGTAAAAGTTAAAAAGGGTAAAATGGACCTTTTTGGCGAGAAAAGGAGTTTCGGGTGAAATTATCCACCGGGAGCGGTTGGAATATAAAGATGAGAGTGTAAGACATAATATATGACACTTTCGAAATTTGGAGAAAAAGTCAACTTAGTCAATGGTTAAGGAAAAAAAGTCAACTATAGTTAAGAAAGTGGACTTTTGCCATAGTTGACTAATCATGGTTAAAAATTAACCTAAGTGTGGAGAAAAATTTGGGAAAAAATATTCTTGGCCAGAATACAAGATAATCATCCCTGAAAGTAAAGAAAATTTATTCGAAAGGATTCTGAAATAAATTTAATGGTTAAAAACGTAATGGGCCCAAGGTGAAAATTTTAAAGCCCATTAAGGTATACTAAACGTATATCGAAATTTTTAGGTCCTTTAGACCGAATTGTTGGACCAATTGATCGGCCAAATTTTGAGACAATAAAAGGCCCGAGGTGTAGGAAAAATTTCAGCCCGAAAGCCCATTAGGAAAGCCCAAACCGAGAAGCCCAATTGGAAAAGCCCATGAGATAAATATCTAACCATAGTTAAAGTTAACTATGACTCATAAGGTGACTCATAAGGTGACTCATGGTTCAGATTTGGAAAGTCAAGCATAGTGGCTGAAAAGTAAGGCTTAATGGCTAAGTAAGTGGCTTATAAATGCAGCCACACCATTGTCATCTTCATCACACAATTCCGGCTAGAGAAGAACACCATTGAAACATAACCATCCAAGCTTTCTCTCACTAGAAATCACTAGGAATTAGGCATATTTGGAACTTGCATTCTTCATGGAAGTTGTTCCAAATTGAAAGGAGATTAACATATGTTGGAATTGGCTATCAAGGAGCCATAGAGTGCAAACCGAGAGCCTCCAAAGTTTCGGCCAAAGGGTGAACACAACAATTGGTATATTTTCTAATTTCCAATTTCATATATGTTAATGTATGAATGATTTTAAGTATGTTGATATATGTTTTAAGCATTGAAACATATTAAATCACCATGAAGAGGGTTAGGCCGAGAGTGATCAATGGGATATTGAAATATGTCAATTTGATTTTAAGACATAAATGGATTAGTACACATGTATTAATGTTAATGGTATAATTAGAATTAATCAAATTGATTAATTAATACATGTGAATTGTTGGCAATCAAGGTGTTTGATAAAATGCCTAAATGAACCATATGATGATTGGTAATGTTTGCCTACCAAGTGTTTGTGAAAATGCCTAAGTGAAAATGGCTAGGAAATAAGCATGTATGGCATGCCATGGTGGAAAACCGAGAATGGCTAGCTCTCGGCCATGGCATGTGGCCCAGAGGCCCAATGGGCCAAGCCTAATATTTTTAGGCCCAATAGGGTGTGATGGGCCTAAGACAAGCCCAATAAGAGTTGGTGGGCCCCACAAGCCCAATAGGCCCAACAAAAGTGAATAGTAAAATGAAAATGGACTTAAGGCCTAGTTAGGCCCATTAAGGATTTTAAGGCCCATTAAGGGAAATTAAACTGTATTAATGTGTAATACAGTAGGAAAATTATAATTAACCTGAGGAATGGTTATTTACAGCTCCGGAGTTTACATTGAGAGCTGATCGGACTGCGGGATTTAGCAGCACCGAGGAAGTGAGGTCACGTGACGTGATCCGAGGTAAGGGACTTTTGCGAGTAGTTAGAGATAACTGCACGTATTTTCGTCTGCTTTTACATTCACTTAAAAACTCTAAGGGTCAGAGAAAGTGAATAATAATTATTGCGATCCGATAGTGGCAAATTACGATTTTGCCCCTAGTTAGTCAAAAAGTCAACTTTTATGAGAAGTTGCAAAAAGCATGGAAAATACTATTGTGAGTGTTTAATTGCTATTAGCATGAAAATAAATAGATGGGCTAATGATTTTAAGGTTGATATGATTTAAGCACGGTTTATAGTGCTGATTTTAATGTTTTGTAAACAATCCCTTTTAAATAGCCATCTATCATATTATGTGAGAATGAATCGTGCTAGAGCACATCTCGCACTGGGATTCATATGTTTTCCACATACATAGTGCTGGATTTTGATACGCAATATATTTTCATGACATGCATGATAGAGTACTGGAGTTTTACTCGTACTCAACTTTGAATGATATATGCATGACAGAGTGCTAGAGCGTTGCTCGTACTCGATTCTTCATGGTTTATACATGACATAGTACTGGGAGCTATTGCTCGTACTTGATTTTGATATTATGCATAGCATAGTACTGGGAGCTATTGCTCGTATTTGATTTATTACATAAACTATGCATTGACCTAGTTGCTAGAGATTGCTCGCACTAGAGTTGAGTTTTGTGATGTGAAACAGTGTTTGAGCGGAGTGACGACTGTGAGTCGCACTCAAGACGCACACTGTATGTGATATGTAATACATGTTAAAACCCATGCCTGAGTCCTTGTGTGACTGTGTGTCATAGCTAGAGAGGATATCCGCATGAGGTTGATATAGACGTGGTATACTTATTTCCATAGTTTCGAGGGCTAAGTCCTATGGGAGGCACCCTGGCTATGAGAGTCCACGGGTGTACTTTGTACCGTGTTTGGGACACGAGGTGTACGCTGTACCGTGTGTTACGTAGCTGGCGGTTGACATTGGACTGACCGTCCTCCCGTTACAGCAGTGATTGTCGCACACCGAGTACTGTGTTGCATGGGATCACTTTTCGGATATGATCATAATCCAGGATACTATTTGCATTTACCACAGAGTCTCACATGATATATCACATTGATTGAATGATTTAAACTGCGGACAGACCTGAGGGATGGGTCGGACTCCGATTTGTGTTGTGAATCATTTGATGCCATATTTATTGTGATTTAAATATACATGGCATGATTTACATAAAGGCATGATTTATATGCAATGCATTGTTTTGCACGACATGCCTATATTTGAGAAATAAAGCATGATTTCTGTACATGGGATTTATTCTGTACAAGTATATATATTATATTTCAAGACATGATTTTAAAGTGAGTTAAGGAAATAATGTTTTCAAAGCATAGCACTATTTTGAGTAGATAGTGTGGATATCTACTTGCTTGCCTGATTTCCTTACTGAGCGCGTTATGCTCACCCCCCTTTTCTTTACATCTCTCTACAGAGCGTTAGTAGAGCGAGAGTTATCGTGGGAGAGAGTCCCAGAGTCCACTGCTAGTTCCTATCGATTCATCAGGTATACTTATTATGTACAGTTGAGTATCTAAACATAGAAACAGCACAGTGATGTATACGTTATATATTATGGGGAATGTAATTGTATTAGATTTTATAAAATCTTACATGTATAATAAAAGCAGCTACAGTCAGAATTAATATATTGACATGTATGTATGAGAATGGATATTATGGTAAGTGAAGACTCTGACATCGAATCACAGCCCAACCATTGAAGAGGAGAAAGGTATGTTAAAATGCGAAAAATTTATTGTGGTTTTTGGTTAAATTCAAGGATTGAAACTGGGGTCCTGACAGAATGGTATCAGAGCAGAGGTTGGTCTGATGTGAGTCGGTGTTAGAAAAATAAGAAAGTGTACATCCCCATAGTACTGTGCTGTGTTTAGATATAACTGTGTATACTAGATAGGAAATGGACAGATTCATTATTATGAATGCAAGAACTTTGCAGATATGGAAAATACGCGTAGTGGTAGAGTTACTAGAGGTAGGGCTCGAGGCCAGGGAGAGAGACCCGAGGGACGAGCCGCTGCCGGACCATTACCTACGCATGAGACTCCATGTGCTACTGAGGCACCCGAGTGTAATGAGACGTGCTTCACGAGATTAGAGCGTGGTCTCGAGACTATTATTGAGATACTGGCACAGACGATGCCAGGTAGGCAGAGACAGGAGGCAGGAGCTACGACAGGAGTGGCAGTTGCCCCTGATACACCTATGCAGACAGCTGATGCACAGAGAACTGTAGATACTCCTACACCCCTACCGGTTTCTGGTGGTAGTAGATTAGGGTATGGATGTGATCTGTATCGATTGAGGGAATTCCAGAAGCTTAGACCTCCATCATTTAGTGGGGTCAAGGACCCAGTGGCTGCTGAGGAGTGGTTAGCAGAGTTGGAGAAGCTTTATGGATTCTTCGAGTGTACGACCTCGGAGATGGTCACGTTTGCTGCGTTCCTACTGAAGGGAGTCGCAGAGCATTGTTGGAAGTCCACCTGACCTATATTGAGATCTCGACACACGGATATCAGTTGGGATATATTCCGGGAGGCCTTCAGGAGGCAGTTTATTCCCGACACCGCACAGCGGAAACTACAGGCAGAATTTTGGGGACTACGCCAGGGGAGTTTATCTGTGGACGAGTATGAGACTCGATTCCTATCCCTAGGAAGATATGACCCGGATACCATATACAGTGAGACCAGAAAGGTCCACAGATTTATCGACGGGTTAAGACCAGTGCTGCGGTCCAAGTTGGTTCCGCTGGACATAGTGACTTATGAGGAGGCAGTGCGCAGGGCGCAACTATGTGAGCAGGACTACGAGAGGAATGCTTTCGAGTTTGGGAAGTTTAGTCGTAGCCTAGACTTGCAGAAGAAGAGACCCGCTAGATATTTTAGTTATCGAGGGGGAAATAGATCCTTCGGTAAGAGATCACGGATAGAGGGGACACGAGAGAGATATGCTAGACCTCCTGCTTATCCGACTGCAGCCCCAGCAAAGGGCATTGTCATGGGAGGACCGCGACCTGCTGCAGATCAGTGTAGAAGATGCGGCAGATCACATGGAGATAGACCGTGTCCGCAGGGTGCTATGGTATGTTTTCGATGTGGGAAACAGGGGCACATGGCTAGAGAGTGCCCAGCGCCATATGTGACTACACCACAGAGGGGCATGGAGTATGATAGAACCCCAGCTGGTACGTCTGCTCAGAGAGGTAGAGCGACGACAGAGGAGAAGGGGAAACAAGTGATGGGTCAAGGGCGAGTACATGCTTTGGACCAGGGAACAGCTGATGCTTCATCGGATGTGATTCGAGGTAACATCCTGATTTATGATATTGAAGCATATGTTTTAATTGATCCTGGTGCCACGCATTCTTTTGTATCGCCATCATTTGCATGTAAATTATCAAGACATGTAGAGCGTACACGTTTATGTATGATGATGTTAATCAGTACGCCTATGAATAGTAGTCAAGTTGTAGAATATGTATATAATGACTGCAAGTTGAGAGTAAGGGATAAGGAGATGACAGCCAATCTAATATTACTAAGTATGAGTGACTTTGATATAATATTAGGAATGGATTGGCTATCTGCAAACCATGCTATTTTAGATTGTTACGCTAAGACAGTTATGTTTCCTAATCCTACAAGATATATTGTAAAGTTTAATACAGATAAATGAAAGGAATAGATATGATTATTACATGATTTCTGATTTAGAAAACCTTCAACATATCAATGTTTCATTGCGTACGTGGTAGATATGGATAAGGCACATCCGGAGTTAGCAGATATCACTGTGGTCAGTGAGTACCCAGATGTTTTCCCGGATGAATTGCCAGGGTTACCACCAGACAGAGAGATGGAGTTCTGTATAGATCTGGTACCTGGTACGGAGCCTATTTCGAGACCACCTTATCGCATGGCCTTAGTCGAGCTGGAGGAGCTCAAGAGACAGTTACAGGAGCTGTTGGATAGGGGCTTTGTATGACCGAGTGTTTCACCTTGGGGAGCACCGGTTTTGTTTGTGAGGAAGAAGGATGGGAGCCTCCGATTGTGTATAGACTACCGATTGTTGAATAAGGCCACTATCAAGAATAGATACCCCCTTCCACGCTTTGACGACTTGCTAGATCAGCTACAGGGAGCACAGGTCTTTTCCAAGATTGACCTAAGGTCTGGGTATCATCAGCTGAAGGTTCGGAGTGGAGATGTACCCAAGACAGCATTTCGTACCTGATATGGCCATTATGAGTTCTTGGTCATGCTATTCGGATTGACGAATGCTCCAGCTGCTTTCATGGCCTTGATGAACGATGTGTTCAAGCCATACTTGGACCAGTTTGTTATCGTCTTCATCGATGACATATTGGTGTATTCGAGATCCAAGGAGAAGCATGAGGAGCACCTCAGGATCGTGCTGCAGACATTACGGGAGCATGAGTTATATGCTAAGCTCAGCAAGTGTGACTTTTGGTTGTCACAGATCTCGTTTTTAGGACATGTCGTATCGAGAGATGGTGTATCAGTTGATCCATCTAAGATAGAGGCTGTAGTTCAGTGGGAACAGCCAAGGACAGTCACCGAGATCAGGAGTTTTCTGGGTTTAGCTGGATACTATCAGAGATTCGTTGAGGGATTTTCGAAGTTGGCTGCTCCGTTGACACGTCTTACTCGAAAGAGTGCACTGTTCATATGGAACGAGGATTGTGAGAAGAGCTTTGAGGAGTTGAAGCGTCGATTGACCACTGCTCCGATTCTCACTATCCCTACCAGCTCAAGAGGATTTGCAGTGTATACCGATGCTTCGCATCAGGGACTGGGCTACGTATTGATGCAGGATGGGAAGGTAGTTGCTTATGGATCCAGACAGTTGAAGGATCATGAGAAAAACTATCCGACCCATGATTTGGAGCTAGCTGCAGTAGTTTTTTCGTTGAAGGTATGGCGCCACTACTTGTATGGTGAGAAATTCCAGATATTTACCGACCACAAGAGCCTCAAGTATCTGTTCTCGTAGAAGGAGCTAAACATGAGACAGAGAAGATGGCTAGAGCTTCTGAAGGACTATGATTGTGAGATACTTTATCATCCGGGTAAGGCTAACATTGTAGTCAATGCTTTGAGTAGGAAGAGCCTGGGGATGGTATCGTATATGATGGTTAGGGAGCATGATTTGCTAGAGCAGTTTGCCAGCCTCAGTTTGGGAGTCGTGCCTTCTGACATGGATACAGGCTATGTGATAGCTAGTCTACGCTTGGAGCCGGATCTGTTGGACAGGATCAGAGTAGCTCAGCAGACTGATCCATTTTGTATGGATGTGAGTAGTCAGATGCAGAAGGGCACCGTGACTGATTTTGAGTTGAGTTCTGATGGACTACTGAGGTTCAGAGGCAGATTGTGTGTTCCCGAGGATCTAGGACTCAGGAGATTGATATTGGCGGAAGCTCATTCGTCGAGGTATACGTTACATCCGGGGAGTAACAAGATGTATCAGAACCTCCGGAAGGTATACTGTGGTCGGGTATGAAGAGAGATGTAGCAGACTTCGTGGCAAAGTGTCTCGTATGTCAGTAGGTGAAGGTAGAGCATCAGAAACCTGCAGGATTATTGCAGCCTCTACCTATATCGACATGGAAATGGGAGCATATCACCATGGATTTCGTGATGGGTTTACCGAGGACCCGCAGGAATCACGATGCTATATGGGTGATCGTTGATAGACTGACGAAGTCAGCCCACTTCCTAGCTATGAGAGCTACCGATACTCTGAGTTCATTAGTAGAACTGTATGTACGCGAGGTAGTGAGGTTACACGGTGTACCAGTGAGCATAGTCTCTGATAGGGATTCCCGCTTCACATCCCACTTTTGGAGACATTTTCAGGAAGCCATGGGAGCCCAGTTGAGTTTGAGCACCGCTTTCCATCCTCAAACAGATGGTCAGTCAGAGAGGACTATACAGACTCTGGAGGACATGTTGAGAGCATGTGTGCTAGACTATCGAGGCTCCTGGGATGACCACCTGCCACTAGCCGAGTTCGCCTACAACAACAGTCATCATTCGAGTATCGGGATGGCACCGTATGAGGCTTTGTATGGCCGTAGATGTCGTTCCCCTATTGGATGGGAAGAAGTGGGTGACCGTAAGATTTTTGCTCCTGACTTGGTTACGCAAGCATCTGAGGACGTCCGCTTGATAGTAGAGAGACTGAGGACAGCTCAAAGCAGACAGAAGAGTTACGCTGACAGGAGACGTAGGCCACTAGAGTTTGCAGTTGGTGAATCCGTGTTTTTGAGAGTTTCTCCTTCCAAGGGCATAGCGAGATTTGGGAAGAGAGGGAAACTAAATCTTCGCTACATTGGACCCTTTGAGATACTTGATCGAGTGGGAGATAAGGCGTATAGGTTGGCATTGCCACCGGACTTATCAAGTGTCCACAACGTCTTCCACATATCGATGCTTCAGAAGTATCACCCGTATCCGTCACATGTGATTAGTTATGAGCCTTTGGAGCTCCGAGAGGACTTGTCATATGTAGAGAGACCGATTCGGATATTGGATAGGAAGGAGAAGGTATTGAGATCGAAGACCATCGGATTAGTGAAGATTCTCTGGCAGCATCATACTTCAGAGGAAGCTACTTGGGAGCTAGAGAGTCTGATGCGAGAGAAGTACCCTCACCTATTTGAGGACTGACTTGGTTCTAATTTGGAGGACCAAATTTTTTGAGTGGGGGAGGATTGTCAGACCCGGATATTTGTAGCTTATTTCCTTATGATTCCTATGTGTATGAACACTATGTTATTATAGTTGAATCATAAGAAGAGTATTTATTAGACATAAAGTGTTATTGAAATGATTTAAAACACAAAAGCTACATAAAATGCCTAATGTGAACTATAAGTGTCACAGGCTAAACCGAGTTTTTCTAAATCATTCTGACTGAAAATAAGAACTTAAGATAAGAGAACGTAGAGAGCTCATGAAGGAAAGTCAGCTTGATTTAGACCCGAACATACAAAACGAGTGTAAAAGCTAAAAAGGGTAAAATGGACCTTTTTGGCGAGAAAAGGAGTTTCGGGTGAAATTATCTACCGGGAAAAGTTGGAATATAAAGACGAGAGTGTAAGACATAATATATGACACTTTCGAAATTTGAAGAAAAAGTCAACTTAGTCAATGGTTAAGGAAAAAAAGTCAACTATAGTTAAGAAAGTGGACTTTTGCCATAGTTGACTAATCATGGTTAAAAATTAACCTAAGTGTGGAGAAAAATTTGGGGAAAAATATTCTTGGCCAGAATACAAGATAATCATCCCCGAAAGTAAAGAAAATTTATTCGGAAGGATTCCGGAATAAATTTAATGGTTAAAAACGTAATGGGCCCAAGGTGAAAATTTTAAAGCCCATTAAGGTATACTAAACGTATATCGAAATTTTTAGGTCCTTTAGACCGAATTGTTGGACCAATTGATCGGCCAAATTTTGAGACAATAAAAGGCCCGAGGTATAGTAAAAATTTCAGCCCGAAAGCCCATTAGGAAAGCCCAAACCGAGAAGCCCAATTGGAAAAGCCCATGAGATAAATATCTAACCATAGTTAAAGTTAACTATGACTCATAAGGTGACTCATAAGGTGACTCATGGTTCAGATTTGGAAAGTCAAGCATAGTGGCTGAAAAGTAAGGCTTAATGGCTAAGTAAGTGGCTTATAAATGCAGCCACACCATTGTCATCTTCATCACACAATTCCGGCTAGAGAAGAACACCATTGAAACATAACCATCCAAGCTTTCTCTCACTAGAAATCACTAGGAATTAGGCATATTTGGAACTTGCATTCTTCATGGAAGTTGTTCCAAATTGAAAGGAGATTAACATATGTTGGAATTGGCTATCAAGGAGCCATAGAGTGCAAATCGAGAGCCTCCAAAGTTTCGGCCAAAGGGTGAACACAACAATTGGTATATTTTCTAATTTCCAATTTCATAAATGTTAATGTATGAATGATTTTAAGTATGTTGATATATGTTTTAAGCATTGAAACATATTAAATCACCATGAAGAGGGTTAGGCCGAGAGTGATCAATGGGATATTGAAATATGTCAATTTGATTTTAAGACATAAATGGATTAGTACACATGTATTAATGTTAATGGTATAATTAGAATTAATCAAATTGATTAATTAATACATGTGAATTGTTGGCAATCAAGGTGTTTGATAAAATGCCTAAATGAACCATATGATGATTGGTAATGTTTGCCTACCAAGTGTTTGTGAAAATGCCTAAGTGAAAATGGCTAGGAAATAAGCATGTATGGCATGCCATGGTGGAAAACCGAGAATGGCTAGCTCTCGGCCATGGCATGTGGCCCAGAGGCCCAATGGGCTAAGCCCAATATTTTTAGGCCCAATAGGGTGATGGGCCTAAGACAAGCCCAATAAGAGTTGGTGGGCCCCACAAGCCCAATAGGCCCAACAAAAGTGAATAGTAAAATGAAAATGGACTTAAGGCCTAGTTAGGCCTATTAAGGATTTTAAGGCCCATTAAGGGAAATTAAACTGTATTAATGTGTAATACAGTAGGAAAATTATAATTAACGTGAGGAATGGTTATTTACAGCTCCGGAGTTTACATTGAGAGCTGATCGGACTGCGGGATTTAGCAGCACCGAGGAAGTGAGGTCACGTGACGTGATCCGAGGTAAGGGACTTTTGCGAGTAGTTAGAGATAACTGCACGTATTTTCGTCTGCTATTACATTCACTTAAAAACTCTGAGGGTCAGAGAAAGTGAATAATAATTATTGCGACCCGATAGTGGCAAATTATGATTTTACCCCTAGTTAGTCAAAAAGTCAACTTTTGTGAGAAGTTGCAAAAAGCATGGAAAATACTATTGTGAGTGTTTAATTGCTATTAGCATGAAAATAAATAGATGGGCTAATGATTTTAAGGTTGATATTACTTAAGCACGCTTTATAGTGCTGATTTTAATGTTTTGTAAACAATCCCTTTTAAATAGCCATCTATCATATTATGTGAGAATGAATCGTGCTAGAGCACAGCTCGCACTGGGATTCATATGTTTTCCACATACATAGTGCTGGATTTTGATACGCACTAGATTTTCATGACATGCATGATAGAGTACTGGAGTTTTACTCGTACTCAGCTTTGAATGATATATGCATGACAGAGTGCTAGAGCGTTGCTCGTACTCGATTCTTCATGGTTTATACATGACATAGTACTGGGAGCTATTGCTCGTACTTGATTTTGATATTGTGCATAGGATAGTACTGGGAGCTATTGCTCGTACTTGATTTAATACATAAACTATGCATTGACCTAGTTGCTAGAGATTGCTCGCACTAGAGTTGAGTTTTGTGATGTGAAACAGTGTTTGAGCGGAGTGACGACTGTGAGTCGCACTCAAGACGCACACTGTATGTGATATGTAATACATGTTAAAACCCATGCCTGAGTCCTTGTGTGACTGTGTGTCATAGCTAGAGAGGATATCCGCATGAGGTTGATATAGACGTGGTATACTTATTTCCATAGTTTCGAGGGTTAAGTCCTATGGGAGGCACCCTGGCTATGAGGGTCCACGGGTGTACTTGTACCGTGTTTGGGACACGAGGTGTACGTTGTACCGTGTGTTACGTAGCTGGCGGTTGACATTGGACTGACCGTCCTCCCGTTACAGCAGTGATTGCCTTACATCGAGTACTGTGTTGCATGGGATCACTTTTCGGATATGATCATAATCCAGGATACTATTTACATTTACCACAGTGTCTCACATGATATATCACATTGATTGAATGATTTAAACTTCGGACAGACCTGAGGGATGGGTCGGACTCCGATTTGTGTTGTGAATCATTTGATGCCATATTTATTGTGATTTAAATATACATGGCATGATTTACATAAAGGCATGATTTATATGCTATGCATTGTTTTGCACTACATGCCTATATTTGAGAAATAAAGCATGATTTCTGTACATGGGATTTATTCTGTACAAGTATATATATATTATATTTCAAGACATGCTTTTAAAGTGAGTTAAGGAAATAATGTTTTCAAGGCATAGCACTATTTTGAGTAGATAGTGTGGATATCTACTTGCTTGCCTGATTTCCTTACTGAGCGCGTTATGCTCACCCCCCTTTTCTTTACATCTCTCTACAGAGCGTCAGTAGAGCGAGAGTTATCGTGGAAGAGTGTCCCAGAGTCCATTGCTAGTTCCTATCAATTCATCAGGTATACTTATTATGTACAGTTGAGTATCTAAACATAGAAACAGCACAGTGATGTATACGTTATATATTATGGGGAATGTAATTGTATTAGATTTTATAAAATCTTACATGTATAATAAAAGCAGCTACAGTCAGAATTAATATATTGACATGTATGCATGAGAATGGATATTATGGTAAGTGAAGACTCTGACATCGAATCACAGCCCAACCATTGAAGAGGAGAAAGGTATGTTAAAATGTGAAAAATTTATTGTGGTTTTTGGTTAAAGTCAAGGATTGAAACTGGGGTCCTGACACCCGATTTGGCAAATTATGATTTTACCCTTAGTTAGGAAAAAAGTCAACTTTTAGGAAAAGTTGTAAAAAGCTTGGAAACCACAGTTTTGAGTGTTTTACTGCTGTTTAGCAGAAGAGTAAATAGATGGGCTAATGTTTTTGAGGTTGATGTGAATTAAGCACACTTTCTAGTGTTGATTTTGATATTTTGAAAATCATCCCTTTTTAAAGAGCCATCTATCGAATTTTGTGAGAATAAATCGTGCTAGAGCACAGCTCGCACTTGATTTCATATATTTTCCACATATATTAGTGCTGATGTATAATTCGCACTAGATTTCCATGACATGCATGATAGAGTGCTGGAGTTATTATTCGTACTTGAATTTTACATGAGATGCATGACAGAGTGCTAGAGCGTTGCTCGCACTCGATTCTTCATGATTTATACATGACATAGTAGTTGAGAGATTTATCGTACTTAATTTGATGAGTTTTGTGCATAACATGGTACTGGAGCTATTACTTGTACTTGATTTAAAGCATGAACTATGCATGACCTAGTTGCTGGAGGTTTACTCGAACTGATTTCCTCGTGTAGACTGAGTGTCACACTTTGAGATGTTCACATGTGGATTTAGAGACGTGGTATTGATTATCCATCGAGATAAGGTCCACGGAGTACGTTGTGCCGTGCGAGTGGCATGGAGTACACTGTATCATGTGGTGTTGTGGAGTTGAGGAGTTTATAGCTGGCGGTTGTGATAGACTGACACCCTCCCATTACAGCAGTGATGCCCCGCACACTGAGATCTGTGTAGCCTGGGATCACCATTATAGGATATGGCCATAGTCCAGGATATTATTGCATTTAACCACAAAGTCTCACATGATATATCACCTGATTGATTTATTTATGATACGGATAGACCTTAGGGATGGGTCGAAATCCGATTTTGTGTTGTGAATGATTTAAATGCCATATTTACTGTGATTTGAATATCAATGGCATGATTTAGCTAAAGGTATTGTGATATTATAAAGATGCATTATTTTGCACTACATGCCTCCATTTGAGAAAGAAAACATGATTTCTGTACATGTGATTTAATCTGTACAAGTATATATATATATATTTAAAGACATGCTTTTAAAGTGAGTTAAGGAAATGATATTTTCGAGGCATAGCATTATTTTGTGTAGATTGTGTTGATGTCTACTTGCTTGCTTGATTTCCTTACTGAGCTGTGAGCTCACCCCTTCTTTTACATCTCTCTACAGAGTATCAGTAGTAGAGTGAGTGCGTTTGAGGGATAGTATTCCTGTTGTCTGCTGCTATTTCCTATCAATCGACAGGTATACATAGTTTGTATGGTTTTGTATCTAAACATATAAATAGCATAGTGATGTATGCGATATATATTATGGGGAATGTATTTGTATTAGATTTTATATGAGCTCACATGTATTATAAAAGAAATTACAGTCAGTAGATAGTTTATTGACTTGTATGTCTGAAATTGGATGAATAATGTGGTAATCGAGGATGCTGACATCGAATCACAGCCCAACCATTGATGAAGAGCAAGGTAAGTTAAAATGTGAAAGTTTTGTATTGATTTTGGTTATGTCATGGAGGGTCGTGACAATATTAAACTTCAATGCTAAAAATTATTGGAACATTATAATAAAGAAAAATTATTGGAACATTTATGTATAATTTATATAATATAATTATTTTTTTTATTTTTTCATATAATATACATTACAACTTAAACTTAATTTAATCAAATTGTATATTAGTGTTTTTTTATTCAATCCGTGGAATCTATTGGATTATCAAATAAAATGACATATCATTCAAAGATAATGAGAAATAGGCAAGAATCATTTGCTACCTCTTTAGCTCAACTGAAATTCTTTGAAGAATCTCCATTAAAAAAAATTTGTACATAAAATTGATTTTAACATGGAGAAAATTTCAATTTCTACAAATGAAACACAACTTAAATTTTCTTAATTTTCGTTAAATAAATGACAATATGAGTTTGTTTTAACTCTTACAAATTTTACATAATTATATCCAATATATAATTTTTTATACCATTATATTGTAATATACCATTACAAATAAAAATATTAAATATCTAAATGTTGCCTTTTTCATAAATATAATAATTTATATTATAATATTTGAAAAAACATATATTATCAATGAATTTACTTTTTGATTAATGTATTTCCATGCATCGCACTGATTTAAAACTAGTATAAAATAATATGTCAATATTTTGATTAAATAAAGTTTTTAAGGTTTTAAATGTTAAATAACATTAAAATATATGATTAATATATTAATACACTTTCAATTAATATATCATTTTCTTTCAATTTCACTTTATCGTATTTTTTAATCAGACATATCTGGCTCATAATTTTAATCTCATTTCTCTAGTAATCAGTCTAACCTATCGTTATTTTTAATCTCATTAACTATACATTCGAATGGACCTCAAAATTTCATAAACATTACATTTAAGGCTTTGCTTGTTTGAAGGAAAGGGAAAAATAAAGATGAAAAGTTTTTCATCTAAATTAAGTTTATCAAGCAGTTTTTTACTTTATAGTTTAATTAATGGATTAATAATTTTTTCACGATTAATCCTTTCTATCATTGTAACCAAAGAAAACCTTGATATCTAAAAAGCATGGAGTAGCTAGAGCATGCTTGGTGGGACCGCTTGACTTGTTTGAAATTTAAAACTCTTTTATAATATGCGTACTAAATTAGAGTAAATAGTATATAATCCCATTAAAATTAAACTTTTTTTCTTTTTGTAATAAATGCATTAGTCTAGGGTAAATTTTGAATTGACCCCATTAAAAAAAAATGGGAGGGCCAATGTAAAATTTAAAGGGGTAGATATAATTAATGAAAGGAAAGATTGTAATTGAAATTTGTTTTTTTTTTTCAAAGAAGTAATAAAAAAATTAGTGAAAACAAAATTTATTATTTGTCCATTCATTTTTATTAGTAAAACTAGTTTTATTTTCTCAAATGCAAAAGTAAATATAGAAAATAAAAATCACTATCAGAGAGCTTTTCTTTATTGGTACTTATAAGTGAAGGTAAAAGACTATATAAATGTCAAATTATCATTATGGGTAGTGCATTGGCCGTAATTTGGTTAAACGTAATGAAAACTTTCTAATGGTCAAACCTATTAATGCCAGAATAATGTTTGTAATCATAAACATGACTTTTTCTAAACCTTTAATATGATTTATGAAAAGCATGACTTTATTTATAAGCATTGCATCAAAATCTTTTAAGTGTCAATATTATCGAGATGTTTTAATAGCCATGTACCATGATGTTTATACATGTTTTGAATCATATCCATTAACATGTTTTCATATATGAAATGCAATTTTCAGCATGTATTAAATCGAGTTCTTAATGCATGAAATATGTTTTCATTGCATGGCTTGTTATTAAGAGATTTCAATTTTGAGATGACAAAAAGCACCCTAATAGCTCATACCAAATGGTATGCAACACTACTATATACACTAGCAAAACATTCCACCTGAAATGGTAAGGAAATAATATTATTATGGGTATGTTGTCACGATCGCCCATGACTTACCAAAATCCACTACAAATTTTTCGCATTTTACTTTCCTTTCTTTCTATCACAATTCAATCACCAAACCCTTGGGCTGTGATTCGATATGAGTCACTTCAACCACATTAATTTCATAGCATGCATACAAGTCAATACAATTATCCATTGATCGTAAGTACTCTCTTCTTAAAAGTAAACTCATATACATTAATACAAATACTTGTACATATACATCCCCGACAGTATATTCGTTTACATAACTGTGCTTTTACATTGTTCAGTAGAAAAAGTTTCAAATGTGTATACCTTTCGTAAGATGGATATGCAGCGGATAAAGGAATACCAGTCCTCAGCCGTGCCCAACTACTATGAACACTCTGTAGAGAGGAGGAAATAAAAAAGGGGTGAGCTCACAGCTCAGTAAGGAAATAAGTCAAGCAAGTATATAACCACACTATCTACAAAATATAATGCTCGTGCCTTAAAATCATTTCCTTTTTGATTCATATCTAAAACATGTATCTTTCTTGAAACATTTATACAAATATATATATATATATATATATATATATATATACAAATCATCAGTATGAACTAAAAACATGTTGGTTTAAGAACCTCAACAATATATGTAAAACATTACATTATCATGTAAATACTATAAATCACATTTCATTATGCCATTTCAATTAAATCAAAACAAAGATGGCATATCATCATGTAAAAACATTGAAATCCAAGCCTCACCCATCCCTCGGGTTAGCTTTTCACACTTCATAAAGTCACATGTCCAATTTATAAAATCATGTGATAATTCAAACAAGAAATTTCAAGTGAGTGAAACGAGATAGGCGACAACATGTTCGAAGATTATGATCATATCCGTGACCCTAGGTGTAAGACCCGTATTTTGGATGTAAACTTTATGAAATCATGAGTAGGGTGATGTATTTGCAATGTAAGCATAAGTGATGTAAGTCCATGGATTCGATGTACATATTTGTAATATGAGTTTGTAATGTACGCACAATTTTCATTTTATACGAATATGAAGAAATGGGTCTTTACAAGTGATGAATGTGATTGGAGCTCAAAATGAGTAGTGCAGCAAATGGAATGAAGTTGCATGAATTGCATATGTAATTGTACTTCCATTTCGCTATGAATTGTATACCTTGGATCATATAAAGAATGCACACAAGTTTTAATATGTATAAGGTATGAATGGATGCCAATTGCAAGTTTCAAAGGTGGAGGAATGAGGAAATGACTATGGTAGTAAAATGTATGAAGATGGGTATGAGTTGCTGCAGAAAACTATAGAAAAATTTGGAAATATAAAGGCCAAATCGATCTCATAGGATGAGAGATCGATCTGGAAGAGCCAAAATGCTTTTATTTGAGCAATGGAACAAGACAGATCGATCTCTAATGGAGCCAGATCGATCTACTAAACATTCTGTAATGAGAGGATTAATTTTTGATGCAAACAGATCGATTTCCTTAGCTCTCGGGCTGGAGCAGATCGATCTGCCCTTGATGCAGATCGATCTGCTTAAGCTACTGCTTGTGACAGATTGGTCTCAAGCCCTCGATAGATCGATCCTATACATTCAAATTGGCATGAAAATGAGGGATTTAAGAGGACCAGATCGATCTCAAACCTTCGACAGATCGATCTTATCAAGCAATTTCTATAAATAGGAGCAGTGAAAACTGCAAATCACGAAAATAAACCCCCATTTCTCCCTTTTCAACCCCAAAACCTAGATTTCTCTTCCTAAAAGCTACCTATTTCCAGTAAGATTTGAGGAAAGCCTATTAGATACAAAGTTGTTCTTATCAAAGAGAAGAACAACCTACTTTGGGATCAAAGCCTCATTTGCGGTATTAAAGGAGTAAGGTGTATTTTCATTGAAGTAAGAAGAGAAACTAGATTTGGTAAGTTTCCAATACTTCATCCCAAGTACAATGGTCTATTTATTTATCTTGAAGTTGATTTGTATGTATATTGATGGTTAAAGCTACTTAGGATGTGATGGAATTAGTGTGACCTAGAAAACCTAGAATAAATCTAGTGTGAGAAGATATGTGTCGAATAAGTTGATGATTTAAGGGCATTGATCAGATGTTGTTGAAGTAATATGAATGATTGAAATGGTTAAATGAAGTCACATTATGAGTTTAGAAGATTTATATAAATGAGTATGTAAGATGTTTGATAAAATGCCATAGTGAAGAAATTGATGAAATATGAACACTATGAGCTTAATATCGATTTAATATCGATTTGGTATGAACCAATAGACCTAAAAGAAATTAATAGAATCGAGATATGGGTAGAACAATAAAATTAGGCCTTATACGTGTTAATGGAGGCTATATGTTAAATCGACTATAGCAAACACAAGAATTGTGTAGTATATGGACTAAATTGATATGATATACGATTTTGTGCAGTTCTGGAGAGTTCGTTGGAAACGAATCGAACCGCATAAGCAAGTAGCTTCAAGGAAGTGGAATCACGCGACACGATTCTAGGTAAGGGAATTCTGTAAGTATATAGAGGTAGTTGCTTGTATTTTGCGGGTGAATATAGGGTGTTTATGAAATGTAGAATGTTTGAGAAAATGGTTGTTGGTATACATGAATAGCTGCGAGTAATTGTATGAGATTCAATTTTTGAAATGATTATTATGAGATGATTCTTAAAAAGGGGGATAGTAAGGCTAATAAATGCATAAACCACATGTTTTGGCGTTTTGAGAAACCCATTACCTTGTTTTGAGCAAATTAACTAATAGGTTGGCAATTGTTTGAATGATTTTTTGAAATAGCACATGTGAAGTGCTAAACATGATTTGAGATTATTTTGATTGTGTATGAGCCGCCTATCATGTTTATGTGAATTAAATCGTGCTGGAGCCTCGCTCGCACTGGATTTTGGTATTTCCACTTGTATAAAATGTGTTGGAGCCTACCTTGCACATTGATTTGATTGTGATGATGTTTTATATAACTGTACTGGAGCTTCGGCTCATACGTGGATTTTGAGTGGTTTCTTATGCATATAATCATACTGGAGTTATGTCGTACGTGGTTTTCTCATGTTTTTATGCATAAATGTCGTACTAGAGCGTAGGTCGTACGAGGTGATTTATCTATGATGCATGTAACGTGCAAGAGCTTAGCTCGTACTGGTTTTCATACTGTGGTATGTATGATGCCATGGTGAGGGTAATACGGATTAATTCTGGGAACCCAAAAGGGGTGAGCAAGGCCATGAGGGGCTAGGACCTGACATTAATCTATTCAAGGAACCCAAAAGGGGCGAGCAAGGCCATGAGGGGCTAGGACTTGACATCAAAAGAAAATACTCCTATGTGCACTGAAGACTTTATCGGTTACACATAGCATTCAGGTAGATAAGACCTACGGCTGGCACCCCCAACCATGATATGGGTCTGCAGAGTACGTTGTATGGTGTATATCATATGGAGTGCGTTGTACCGCATGATTAAGATATTGATGAGAAAGTCTGACGGAGACTTAACCTATTTTCGTTCCAACATGATACCTCGCACATCGGGATCCGTGTGGTCTGGGATGATTTATGACATAGTTGGCCAACATAGTCTATTGAGATATAGTGACCTGTCTCATCTATTATTAGATAATACCACATGATTTATTTTATACATAAGTGTGATTATGATTTGTCCAAGGTAGACCCGAGGGAGGTGTCGAGCCTTGTGGGCTTTGTGATTTAATGAAATGATGATTTGATTTATGATGAGATGTAATGGAATTTGAAAAGAGAATTGTGATGAGATGTAAAGAGATTTGAAAATGATGTTTCTTAAATAAATCACCCTTTCTATGATGAGATTTAAATGAGAACGAGTACGAGATGATTTTACATGATGAATTCTTCCATGTTTTATATGCCTAATTTCATGGTTTTCAATACATGATATATGTATATTCATATGACATAGTTTTATTTCCTCGTGCTCCTAATATAAATGATTTATGCATAACATTATTAGCATGTAGATAGAGTAGTTATCTACCATGCTTGCATTATTGCCTTACTGAGCGTGTGGTTGCTCATCCCTCTCTATTTTCCCCCTCTACAGAGCGTACATAGTGACCCAGTGAGGACTGAGGCATTTTGTTGAGACATCCGTTGCATCTCCATCACCCAGAGGTATATACACAAAGATTCTTTTTGTATCTAAACAATGTAAAAGCACAGTGATCATTTGAACTTGTAATATGGGGGATGTAAATGTTATAACACTTAGTATGTATGAACATACCACTTAATATTTGGATGTATGACAATACTTTGATTTAATTAGAAAATGAATGGTAACGAAGGATTATTACTGCCTCACAGCCCAACTGTGTAGCGATGAGTTTGTTCGCGACCGGGTAAGGAAAGGAAATTGCGAAAATAAATTTATAGTGAATTTCGATTAAAAAGGATAACAAAGGTCGTGACACTAGGATACATAGTACTCGATGTGCGGGACCTCACATTTTCTATAACGGGAGGTGGGAAAAAATCCTCAACTGTCAGCCAACAACTCTATATCATCGTGTACTCATGGTACATCGTACTCCGTGTGACATACACTGTACAAATACTTCATGAACCCAATATCTAGGTTGGGGTGCCTGCCATATGTCTTAGCCCTCATACCATATATAATAGTTTCGATAGCCCTTGACCATATCTAAAAAATGTACGTGCGAGCATAAAATCGGTGTGACACACAGTCTACATAGGCTCCCAGCACAGTTGTTTCATGCTATCTCTTTCAAAACCGATACATGTGAGTAAACTCCAACTCGAACTCATGCCTAAGGTCATATAAATCTAGTGCGAGCAATGCTCCCAGTATTACGTCATGTAAAACTGAGTACGAGCAATGCTCTAATACTCTATCATGCATCAATCAATAAAACCGAGTACGAGCAACGCTCCAATACTCTATCATGCATAAATCTCATTAAAATCAAGTACGAGAAATACTAAAGTACTATGTGATATATATCTTATAAAATCTAGTGTGATTTGTGGTCTAGCACGGCTTGTTTTCATAAGTCGATAGATGACTTACTTCAATTGAAATTCACTCAATTATATCAAATATGCACTATAACGTGCTATTTTCGCATGTAACTGTCAGACCCGTATTTTATGTAGCTTGTTCCTTATGATTCCTATGTGTATGAACACTCTATTATTTTAGATGAATCATAAGAAGAGTATTTACTAGATTTAAAGTGTATGTGAAATGATTTAACACTTATGAGCTACATAAAAGCCTAATGTGAGCTATAAGAGCCACAAGTTAAATTGAGTGGATTTGAATCAATCTGACTGAAGATGAGAACTTATAAAATGAAGATATAGAGAGCTTATGAAGGAAAGTCAATTTGATTTAGGCCCGAACACATAGAACAAGAGTAAAAGCTAAAAAGGGTAAAATAGACCTTTTTAGCAAGTTAAGGTATTTAAGGTATTTCGGGTGTATTCACCTACCGGAAACGGCCAAAACGTAAAGATGAGAGTGTAAAACATAAGATATGACACTTTCAAAATTTTGAGAAAAAGTCAACTTAGTCAATGATTAAGGAAAAAGTCAATTGTAGTTAAGGAAAGTGGACTTTTACCATAGTTGACTAACCATGGTTAAAAATTAACCAAAGTATGGAGAAAAATTTGGAGAAAAATATTTTTGGTCAAAATACAAGATAATCATCCCCAGAAGTAAGGAAAATTTATTCGGATGGATTCCGGATTAAATTTAATGGTTAAAAACATAATGGGCCAAAATGAAGATTTTAAAGCCCATTAAGGTATACTAAGAGTAGATCAAATTTCTTAGGTCCCTTAGACCGAATTGTTGGATCGATTAAAAGGCCAAATATTTAGATAATTGAAGGCCCAAGGTATAGTAAATATAGTAAAAAAATTTCAGCCCGAAAGCCCATTAAGAAACCCCAAACCGAGAAGCCCAATTAAAAAACCCATTAGTATAAGTTAAAAGCCATTAATGAAAGGTAACAAAGTCCAAAATGATAACCATTACCTAAGCTTTTTGAAAGTCAATTTTGATGGCTGGAAAGTAAGGCTTAATGGCTAAGTAAATGGCTTATAAAATCAGCCACCCCATGGTCTTCTCCAACATATCATTTTCGGCTAGAAGAAGAAACCGTTGAAACAAATTTATCTAAGCTTTCTCTTACTAGAAATCACTAGGATTTAGGCATATTTGGAACTTGCAATCTTCATGAAAGTTATTCCAAATTGAGTGAGGATTAACATATGTTGGAATTGGCTATCAAGGAGCCATAGTGCAAATCGTGAGGCTTCAAAGTTTCGGCTAAGTGTGAACACAAATACTGGGTATAATTTCAAGCTTTCAAATTCATTCATGTTAATGTATGAATGATTTTGAGTATATTGGTATATGTTTTAAGCATTAAAAATATGAAATCACTATGAACATGGTTTGACCGAGAGTGAGTAGTGATAAATTGATGAATGAACATATGATTTTAAGGCATAAATGACCTGATGTACATGTGTTCATGATTATGATATAGTTAGAATTAATCAATTTGATTAATTGATACATGAATTTAGTTGGCAATCAAGGTGTTTGATAAAATGCCTAAATGAACTAAGTGAAGCTTAAGAACATTGCCAACCAAGTGTTTGTGAAAATGCCTAAGTGAATTGGCTAAACAAATGGACATGGACGACATGCCATGGTTTGACCGACGGCATGGGATGCTCTCGGCCATGGCATGTGGCCGATAGGTCTAATGGGCCAAGCCCAATTGGTTTCGACCCAATATGATGTAATGAGTCTTGTATAAGCCCAATAAGAGTTGGTGGGCCCCATAAGCCCAATAAGCCCAATGAAAATGAATAGTAAAATAGAAATGGGCTTAAGGCATAGTTAGGCCCATTAAGGTTTATTAAAGCCCATTAAGTGAAATTTACTATTTTTAATGTGAAATACAGTAGGAAAAGTATAATTAACCTAATAAATGGTTATATGCAGCTCCAAAGGTTATTGGAGGAACGAATCGGACTGTTGGATTGAGCAGCGTTGAGAAAGTAAAATTTCTCAAGTGATTGCAGGTAAGGTACTTTTATGAGTAGTTAGAGATACCTACACATTTTTGCCTGCTTTTACTTTCACTGAAAAACTCTAAGGGTCACAGAAAGTGAATAATAATTATTGTGACCCGATAATGGCAAATTATGATTTTACCCTTAGTTAGGAAAAAAGTTAACTTTTGGGAAAAGTTGTAAAAAGCATGGAAACCACCATTTTGAGTGTTTTTGCTGCTGTTTAGTAGAAGAGTAGGTAGATGGGCTAATGATTTCATGGTTGATGAGCAATAGCAGACGCTTTATAGTGCTTATTTTGATATTTTAAAAATCATCCCGTTTTAAAGAGCCATCTATCGAATTATGTGAGAACAGATCGTGCTAAAGCACAGCTCGCACTTGATTTCATATATTTTCCACATATATTTGTGCTGATGTGTGATTCCCACTAGATTTCCATGACATGCATGATAGAGTGCTGGAGTTATTACTCGTACTCAGTTTTATATGATTTATGCGTGATAGAGTATTAAAGCATTGCTCGTACTCAGTTTTATATGATATGCACTACAGAGTGCTGGAGCGAATTGCTCATACTCGAATTTTACATGAGATACATGATAGAGTGTAGAGTTATTATTTGTACTCGATTCTTCATGATTTATACATGACATAGTACTAGAGCTATTGCTCATACTTGATTTGATGAGTTTTGTGCATAGCATGGTACTGAAGCCATCGCTCATACTTGATTTGAAACATGAACTATACATGACCTAGTTGCTGGCTGTTTACTCACACTAGAGTTTGAGTTTGTGATGTGAAATAGTGTTTGAGAGGAGTGACGACTGTGAGTCACGCTCAAAGGCGTGAACTATATTTTATGTGATATATAAGACATGTTGAAAAACCATACTTGATTTCCTCGCGTAGACTGAGTGTCACACTGTAGAGATGTTCGCATGTGGATTTAGAGATGTGGTATTTATTTTCCATGGTATGAGGGATAAAACCTATGGCAGGCACCTCGACTCTGATGTAGGGTCCACGGAGTACATTGTACATTGCGAGTGGCATTGAGTACATTGTACAGTGTGGTGTTATGGAGTTGAGGAGGTTATAGCTGGCGGTTGTGATGGACTGACCCCCTTCCATTGCAGAAGTGATTGTCCCGCACACCGAGTACTGTGTAGCCTAGGATCACCATTATAGGAAATAGTCATAGTCCAGGATATTATTGCATTTCACCACAGAGTCTCACATGATATATTACCTGACATATTTATTTATGATACGGATAGACCTGAGGGATGGGTCAGAATCCGGTTGTTGTGTTGTGAATGATTTAAATGCCATATTTATTGTGATTTGAATATCAATGGCATGATTTATCTAAGGGCATTGTAATATTATAAAGATGCATTCTTTTGCACTACATGCCTACATTTGAGAACGAAAACCTGATTTTTGTACATGGGTTTTAATCTGTACAAGTATATATATATGTATATTAAAGACATGCTTTTAAAGTGAGTTAAGGAATGATAGTTTCGAGGCATAGCATTATTTTGAGTAGATAGTGTATATGTCTACTAGCTTGCCTGATTTTCTTATTGAGCTGTGAGCTCACCCCCTTTTTTTTACACCTTTCTACAGAGCATCCGCAGTAGAGCGATTACGAGAGAGGGATAGTGTTTCCTGTGGTCCGCTTCCTTTTCATATCGATCGACAGGTATACATATTTTGTACGGTTTTGTATCTAAACATATAAGCAGCACAGTGATGTATACGATATATATTATGGGGAATGTATTTGTATTAGATTTTATATGAGCTCACATATATTATAAAAGAAGTTAGAGTCAGTGATAGTATATTGGCATGTATGTATGATAATGGATGATCTGATAAGCGAGGATTTTGACATCGAATCACAGCCCAACCATTGATAAGGAGAAAGGTAAGTTAAAAATGTGAAAAATTTGTAGTGGTTTGGTTAAGTCATGGAGGGTCGTGACAGTAACATGAAAACATTAGCCAGTCTATCTATGCAACTGTCAAACAACGTTAAAATTAATTACAAACAAGCTTCCTAAGCTTTTTACCCTTAATTGAGGTAAAATCGAAGTTTTACCATGTCGGGTCGCTACCGAAATTTTTTCATATTCGAAAATCCATATACAATTTAAATACTCAAAAATCTATCCGAAATACGTATAGCTACCTCTAGCAACTCACAAAATTCTATTACCTCTGATCACATAACGTGACCTCACTTCCTCAGTGCTACTAAACCTTGCAGTCCGATCAACTCCGAATATAAACTCTGGAGCTGTAAATAACCATTCACATTAGTATACTTTAATATACTTAATTTTCACTTGCATGAATCTCAAATCAATGCATGAGACCTTTTATACCCATTTTGCCGTATTTCATCTTACTGGACCTTTCTCTTAAGTCCATTTCAATTTTACCATTCATTTCTCGAGAACCTATTAGACTCATCAAGTCTACTGATTCGAATTGAACTGGCATAAAACTCCCAATGCCTCAAGTTCATCATTTTCTCCTACTATGGCATTTCACCACACATCTCATATACCTATTTTCAATCATCATCTATTCCAACACATGTATTTCACAAAACTATCTTACAATCATATATACATGCTTAATAACATCACTAATGTTTAAATCATCATTAAATCCATGCCTATTAAACTTTCTCTCATTTTCTTACACTAAGCCAAATTTTAGGTCATGGAGGATTAGCATGTTCATGGGTGTTTTCAGCCAACAAAACATACACCAATCAACTCACCAAGATAGCTATATTAACATACTTGAAGTTGATGTATTGAAATCTTATCTAGCTTGATTTTTCTCTTTTTTCCAAATTTAGGGAATTCACTTTGCTCCTTTAATCCTTGATTTCAACTTCTAGTTTTCAACTATGTTGTTCTCCTTCTCACAATGGACAACTTTGCTGAAATAAATCTTTCTCAAAACTGATTGAAAGGTGATGATTTTTAGAGTGAGAAACTAGGTTTTCACTTTTTGTAAATAGGGGAATTGGTTGTTTTGAGGAAAAATGGTGCAACAGTTGGGTTTATATAGAATTGCCTTATGAGATCGATCTCAAAAAGTGAGAGATCGATCTGCCCTGTGTTTATCTCTTTCAAAATTTGACCTTTGGAAGGTAGGATCGATCTGCCTCTTAGTATGAGATCGATCTTGTCCAAACAGAATAACTGAGAGATCGATCTAGCCCTTCAGAAGAGATTGATATGTGTTATCCAGAATCCTTTAGAGATCGATCTTTCTCAACCAGAATTCATCCGAGATCGATCTTTTTTGAATGAGGGATTGATCTTCCTTTTACAAAATCTTGGCATTGTATTTCAAGTCGATGAGATCGATTTGCCCTTGCAATGAGATCGATCTGCCCTTCATCTGCAACATAGCTGCAATTTTTCCATAAATTCAAAGGTAAATTCATATTTGTTTGCTTCACTACTTATTTTGCATTTCATTCACATTTGGAACTTAAAAATATTCATTTCTTATGATTCATATCAAATGTAACTTATTTGTACATCATGGGATCATAAAGAATACATATGAATTTACGGGCCTTACATTCTTCCCCTCTTTCAAAAAATTTGGTCCTTCAAATTAGAACCAAGTTATTCATCAAAAAATTGGGGGTGTCTCTCTCGCATCAGACTCTATAGCTCCCAAGTAGCCTCCTTTGAAGTGTAATGTTGCCAGAGACCCTTAACAGCTAGAATCTTCTTCTTCCGTAATACTTTTTCCTTTCTATATAGTATCTGTATCGGTTTCTCTACATATGTCAGATTGTCCTTGAGCTCCAATGGCTTATACCGAATTACATGGGTTGGATCTGGATGGTATTTTTGAAGCATCGAAATGTGGAAGACATTATTTATGCCTAATAAGTCTGGTGGCAATGCTACCTATAGGCCTTATCTCCCGCTCGATCAAGTATCTCAAAGGGTCCAATGTAGCAAGCACTCAGGTTACTTCTCTTCCCGAATCTCGCTGTACCCTTAGAAGGAGAAACCTTCAGAAACACTGACTCACCAATAGTGAATTCAAGTGGTCTTCGTCTCCTGTCAGCATAACTGTTTTGTCAACTCTGAGCTGTCCTCAATCTCTCAACAATCAATCGGACATCCTTAGAGGCCTGTGAAACCAAATCAGGAGCAAAATCTTTTAGTCACCCACTTCTTTCCAACCGATAGGGGAACAACATCTATGGCCATACAAAGCCTCATACGGTGCTATCCCGATACTCGAATGATAACTGTTGTTGTAGGCGAATTCAGCTAGTGGCAAATGATCATCCCGGGAGCCTCTAAAATCTTGTACACATGCTCCCAACATATCCTTCAGAGTCTATATAGTCCTCTTTGACTAACCATCTGTCTGAGGATGGAAAGCGGTGCTCAAACTCAATTGGGTTCCCATGGCTTCCTGAAAATGTCCCAAAAAATGAGAGGTGAAACGGGACTCCCTATCTGAGACAATGCTTACTGGAACACCATGTAATCTTACTACCTCGCGTACATACAACTCTGCCAATGAACTCAGAGTATCGGTAGCTTTCAAAGCTAGGAAGTAAGTTGACTTTGTCAGTCTATCAACGATCACGATATCGCATCGTGATTCCTGTGGGTCCTCGGTAAACCCAACACGAAGTCCATAGTGATATGCTCCCATTTCCATGTCGGTATAGGTAGGGGCTGCAATAACCCTGTAGTTCTCTAATGCTCTACCTTTACCTACTGACATACGAGACATCTCGCCATGAAATCTGCTACCTCTCTCTTCATACCCGACCACCAGTATACCTTCCGGAGGTTCTGTTACATCTTGTTACTCCCCGGATGTAATGTGTACTTTGAAGAATGAGCTTCCGAAAAAATCAATTTCTTGAGCTTTGGGTCCTCGGGAACACACACCCTACCTCTGAACCTCAGTAGTCCATCAGAACTCAACTCAAAGTCAGTCACTGTACCCTTTTGCATCCTACCATTCATATCAATGTAATACGGATCAGTCTGTTGAGCCTGTCTAATCCTATCCAATAGATTCGGCTTCGAGCGTAGACTAGCAATCATACAGCCCGTATCCATGTCAGAAGGCACAACTCTCAAACTGAGGCTAGCAAATTACTCTAGCAACTCATGTTCCCTGACCATCATATACGATACCATCCCAAGGCTATTCCTGCTCAAAGCATCAGCTACAACGTTAGCCTTACCCGGATGATAAAGTATCTCACAAATATAGTCCTTCAAAAGCTATAGTCATATTCTCTATCTCATGTTCAGCTCCTTCTGTGAGAACAAATACTTGAGGCTCTTATGGTTAGTAAAAATCTGAAACTTCTCACCATACAAGTAGTGGCGCCATACCTTCAATGCAAACACTACGGCTGCTAACTCTAAATCGTGGGTCGGATAGTTCTTCTTATGGTCTATCAGTTGTCCGGATCCATAAGCAACTACTCTCCCATCCTGCATCAATACATAGCCTAGTCCTTGATGCGAAGCATCGGTATACACAAAAAAACCTTCTAAGCTGGTAGGGATAGTGAGAATCAAAGCGGTGGTCAATCGACATTTCAACTCCTGAAAACTCCTCTCACAACTCTCGTCTCATACAAATGTTACACTCTTCTGAGTGAGATGTGTCAATGGAGCAGCTAACTTCGAAAATCCCTCAATGAAACTATGATATTAACCTACTAAACCCAAAACACTCCTAATCTCGGTGACTATCCTCGGCTGTGCCTATTGAATAACAACCTCAATCTTGGATGGATCTATTGATACTTCATCCCTCGACACAACGTGTCCCAAAAGTGATATGTATGCCAAATAAAAGTCACACTTACTGAGTTTATCATACTGCTTATGCTCTCATATGGGCTGCAATACAATCCTGAGGCGTTGTTCATGCTCCTTCTCGGATCTCGAGTATACCAATATGTCATCGATGAAGACGATAACAAACTGATCCAAATGTGGCTTGAACACATCGTTCATCAATGCCATAAAAGTTACGGGAGCATTCGTTAATCCGAATGGTATAACTAAAAACTCTTAGCGGCCATATCGGGTTTCAAATGCTATCTTGGGTACATCTTCACTCTGAACTCTCAACTGATGATACCTAGACCTCAGACCAATCTCAGAAAAAACCTGCGCTCCCCGACTGATCCAACAAATCATCAATGCGTGGAAGGGGATACTTATTCTTGATGGTAGCCTTATTCAATAATCTGTAATCTATACACAATTAGAGGCTTCCATCATTCTTCTTCACAAACAAAACTGGTGCTCCCCAAGGCGAAACACTCAATCTGATGAAACCCTTATCCAACAGCTTTGTAACGGTCTCTTAAGCTCCTCCAGCTCAACTAAGGCCATGCGATACGGTGGTTTCAAAATAGGTTATGTACCAGACACCAAATCTATACAGATCTCCATCTCTTTGTCTGGTGGTAACCCTGGCAATGTATCTGAAAAGACATCTGGGAACTCACCAACCACAGGAATATCTGGCAACTCCGAATGTGCCTTATCCGTATCAACCACATACGTAATAAAACTTTTAATATTTTCATTTCACAGTTAGTATAATACAATATTTATTGTAACCATAACTACTACGTTCATTTCTTTTCATTAAACTTTACAATATAATTCGTAAGGGTAGGAAACATGACCGTCTTAGGGTAACAATCTAACACAACATGGTTTGACGATAACTAATCCATTCCTAAAATTACATCAAAATCACTCATACTTAACAATATTAGACTGGTGTCATATCCTTCTCCCCTACTCTTAGCTTGTAGCCATTTAACACATATTTAACTAGCTGACTGTTATCCCTAGGGGTACTGATTAACATCATCCTACTTAAAGGTGTACGCTCTACATGTTTTGCTAACTTACATGCAAATGAAGGCGATACAAATGAATACGTGGCACCAAGATCAATTAAAACATATGCTTCTAAATCATACATCAGAATGTTATCTCTAATCACATCTGACGAAGCATCAGCTGTAACCTGGTCCAAGGCATGTACTCGCACTCGTTTAATGACCTGCTTCCCCTACTCCTTTGTCGTCATTCTCTTCCTCGGAGTAGACATGTCAGTTGGAGCTCTCTCCGACTCCTTGCCCTCCTGTGGGGCAATATCGATAATCTCTGGGCATGATCTCACAATATGCCCTGGCTTCCCACATCTGAAGCACAATACACTAGATCTAGGACAAGGTCTACCACCATGGAATCTACCATATCTACTACACTGCTCAGTGGTAGGCCTCGATCCTCTAATAACAACACCACTAGCTGGATTTATAGCCAGATATGCAGGAGATCTAATAGTCTTCTCCTATACCTCATCGATCTATGGACTCTTACCGAAGAGTCTCCTCCCTCCTCGATATCCGAAACCTCTGGCACTATCACTCATTGGCCTCTTCCTATCTCGGTTTCTACCCCTGCCAACTGTCCCGAACTCAGATACATTCCTCTCATAGTCCTGCTCACAGAGTTGCTCACTGGGCACTGCCTCATCATAGGTAGAGATATCTAGTGGAACCAGTCTAGACCGTAATACTAGTCTCAGTCCATCAAAATATTTATGGGCCTTCCTGGTCCCACTACTCATAGTATCAGGGTCATACCTACCCAAGGATATAAATCGTGTCTCGTACTCATCCACTGACTGAGTCCTTTGGCTCAACCTCAAGAATTCCATCAGCAGCTTTTGTTGCGCTGTGTTCGAGACATACTGCATCCTAAAAGCATCCAAAAAGATATCCTAAGTAATCTCTGAGTGTCGAGCTATCAATATAACCCTGATGGACTTCCACCAACGCTCTGTCGATCCCTTTAGTAGGAACGTAGCAAACACGACCATCTCGATCGCTGTACACTCAAAGAATCCATATAGCTTATCCATCTCTCCCAGCCAATCCTCTATAACCATAGGGTCTTTCACCCCACTAAACAACGGAGGTCCAAACTTCTGGAACTGTTGTAATCTATCAAGCTCATAACCATACCCTAAAGTACTATCGCCCTATCTTGGAGCAACAGGAGAAGGCATATCTTGAGCTGGTAGGGATGTAGGATTATCTGTAGGCTGTGGTGTCTGAGCTGGTTATGCAGGCATACCAAGTACAACTGCCTCTCCAGGCGCTGTCCCTCGATCCTGCCCTTGTCCACTTGGCAAAGTCTATACCAGTAACTCCACTATAGTCTCAAGGTGAAGTTATAATCTTGTGAAGCATACCTCGGTACTCTTTGGTACCTGAGTGGGACCTGTCATCTCATTTCGGGTCTCAGGCCTACCACTACGACCTCGAGCCCTACCTCTAGCCCATCTACCACAACAGGTATTAGCCATAATGGCTCAATTCCTACATCCATAACCATTAATTAGTCTGACTCTCATCTCGTATACACAATTGTAACTGACTAAAACACAGTAATATAAGGATGTACACTTTCCTAAATACTAATATCGACTCATATCAGACCAACTTCGCTCTGATACCATTCTGTCACGACCGCCCGTGACTTACCAAAATCCACTTCAAATTTTTTGCATTTTACTTACCTTTCCTTCAATCATAATTCAATCACTAAACCGTTGTGCTGTGATTCAATATTGGTCACCTCAACCACATTCATTTCATAGTATGCATAGAAGTCAATACAATTATCTATTGACCGTAAGTACTCTATTCTTAAAAGTAAACTCATATACATTAATATAAATACTTGTACATATACATTCTCGACGGTACATTCGTTTACATAACTGTGCTTTTACATTGTTCAGCACAAAACGTTTCAAATGCGTATACCTTTAGTAAGATAGATATGCAGTGGATAAAGGAATACCAGTCCTCAGCTGTGCCCAACTACTATTAACACTCTGTAGAGAGGAGGAAATAAAAAGGGGGTGAGCTCACAACTTAGTAAGGAAATAAGGCAAGCAAGTAGATAACCACATTTTCGACAAAATATAATGCTCGTGCCTTAAAATCATTTCCTTTTCGATTCACATCTAAAGCATGTATCTTTCTTGAAATATTTATGCAAGTATATATATATATACAAATCATCAGTATGAACTGAAAACATGCTGGTTTAATAACCTCAGCAATATATGCAAAACATTGCATTAAATGAGGGAATTAGTTGTTTCGAGGATTGAAGGTGCAGCAGTCAAGTTTATATAGAATTGCCTTATGAGATCGATCTCCTAGAAGTGAGAGCTTGATCTGTCTTATGTTTATCTCTTTCAGAATTTGACCTTTGGAAGGTAGGATCAATCTGCCTCTCAGTATGAGATCGATATTGTCTAGATAGAATCACTTAGAGATCGATCTAACCCTTAAGCAAAGATCGATCTATGCTATCTAGAATCCTTTAGAGATCGATCTGTCTCAACCAAAATTCATTCGAGATCGATCTGCTTTGAATGAGGGATCGATTTCCCTTTTATATAATGCTTGGCATTGTATTCCAAGGCAATGAGATCGATCTCACCTTGCAATGAGAACGATCTTCCATTCATCTGCAGCATTCCCACTGCAATTTTCCCAGATATTTAAAGGTAAATTCATATTTATTTGCTTCACGACTCATTTTGCATTTCATTCACATTTGGAACTTAAAAATATTCATTTCTTATGATTCATATCAAATGTAACTTGTCTGTACATCACAGAATCATAAAGAATACATATGAATTTATGGGCCTTACACATGCTGCCCGATAGGGCCTTGTTGTAAAGAAAAACATGTCGTTACACAGGTCGTGGCAAGTTAGTACCTTAGTGTTAGTAGTGTAAAACCCTAATTTTTTTTCCAAACCTAATTGTATCAATTAATATGAAATTGGAATTTTAACTGGAGTTTAGTTCATATATAGTATCGAATGAGTAGGAATTTTGACCTTTTAGTACTTTTTCGATCATAATTGGAGAATTAAGAACCCAATTAACAAACTGTAAATTTTATTTGAAAATTAAGTTAAAAACCTTTCTAAAAAGAAAAGGCTTGTTTCCTAATTAATTGTGAGTAAATACTAGCAATTTTTTAAAATTATCCAATATGTAGTCACATACAAAAAACTTGATCAGCAAACCTACTTACATAATTCATAGTAGGAAGCTTCAATCTGAGTGATTCTAAATTCATTTGAAAGCTAACTTAAATAACTTACCAGAAAAATATGGCTTACAGTTTAGTTCATTGTAGATTAATTTCTATGAATTTTCAAAGAGAAACTATGTGCAAGGAGCTCTACTAGAGAGTAGCCTGCAATGAATTGTAGGCTCTCATGCTAGAGAACTCTAATTAGAGTGATTTTATTTTTTCTAGAATTTTCACTTAAATATCTTTCCAACCATATAAGACTCTGTCACAACGCTCAACTTAACAAAATATGTACAAATATTTCACATTTTCTTGCATTATTTATTATTCATCCTTCCCTGATCGTGATCAGCTACTCTCCTTAACAGCTGGGCTCTGCTAATGTCTACCTCATCCATCCAAAACAATTTAATTTACATCATAATTACAAAAGTAAATACTTTTAGAAATGCATCAGAGTTACTGTTTACAAGTGTTTACATTGCTTTACATCCCCAATGTATACATACAAAATGCTACTGTGCTATGTCTAGTTTAGATACAAAATAATTCAAGTGTATATACCTTACGCGATGGGATGCAGCGGATACCAAAAGGGAACGCCTCCAGTCACGTACAATCTATACTCAAAACTTTGTAGAGAGGCGAAAATAAGGGGGTGAGCAAACCACACGCTCAGTAAGGCAATCATGCGAACAGGTAGATATTGCACTATCTACGTGATCGTGATGCCATGCTCAAAAGCATTTAGTTCATCATTTTATCTCAAAACATGAGTTATGATTGTGTTAATGGTATGAAAAGCAATTCATGCCATTAAAATTTAGTGCATAAAACCCATTCAAAGCATGGCCTAAACCATCATGCATATTTTATGAGTAAGACATGGAATTAATCATCATGTATATTTCATAAGTAAAGCATGGCATTAAACATCATGCATCAATACACTTTAAAAACCATTAACATACTTTCATCTCAAACGATCCAACTCTAGTCAGGATTCGGTCCCTCCCTCAGACTATCCTGACCCATAAAACATTTCAAACATGGATTTATTCTCAATGCAATAGACATGTGAAATAGGCAATACAATAAGGGAAATATCTTCTAGGGCTATGGCTATATCCTGTGATACTGACTACAAGGATCAGGTGTGCAGGTTATCACTACTATCTGCTTCCACATGGGAGTTGGGTCACGTCCAGGCCTCCAGTCCATAGCAGATCTCGTTCGAAGATGACATATCACAATCTCAACACGGTACATCGTACTCCATGCTACTTGTACGGTTCAACGTACTCCGTGGACCCATATCAACACATCATATCATGCTACATCTCAAAACGCACGTGTGAGCCTATTTAATCGGTGACTGCTTGTCTACTCGAAGCTCCTAACATGGCCCTCAACATGTCAAAATATAAAAAAGGCACGTGCGAGCCTATTTCATCGGTGCGACACCCAATCTACCCGAAGCTCCTAGCACGACATCGAATAAGGTAGGCATCTAATGCGAGCTATGCTCCAGAACCATGCCAAAACCAATATAAAATCCATGTGAAAACTATTACGAGCTAAGCTCCAGTACTTATGTGTATAAAACAAGTCAAATCTCGTGTGAGTCATACTCTAGCACGTTTTCATTCTCACAAAAACCATGTAGGTGGCTCAAATCTTTGCAAAGTATGGTTAGCAAACCAAAACAACTCATTTCTTTTGTAAATCAATTCAATGTCAGCCAACCTACCAATCATTTGCTAAAAAGAAATAAAACATGATTTTCAAAGCATTATGCTTTTGTTTTCATGCACATTTCTCAAAAACCCAACTTTTGCCCTTCAGTCACCCAATTCCATTTCCTAATATCTCATGCATTCTAGCAGAGAATTTAAACACCCAAATTGCACACAGATATCTCTAAGAGTCCACACAATTCCCTTATCTAAATTTACTTGAATGCGACTCTCTCTTCCTCTTAGCTTCTTGTGCTCTTGGCTCGCCTTGCTCCAGTGTATCCTTGGGAGCTGCGATTCATTCATCTAAATCACTTGAGTTAATGTTGTTAACTCACATTTTGACTTCACTAATCAATATGATTCATTTATGCATTTTACCAATGCCTTATCCACATTTTACCTATTTTTAGGTAAACCTCACAATTTATGCACTAACAACATCTTAAAATCATACTTATAACATTATTATCACCTCAAGATATCACATTCATCCATAATCTCAATACATTTCACTTTCTCACACTAGACCATTTTTAGGTCATGGTGGATTCATTCTACCCTAGGTAGTTTCTACCATTTCTATGCGTACCAATCATTTTCCACATCAATATCCAAACAAATGTACTTGAGTATATGCATTAGAAACTGACCTAGCTTGATTTCCTATTTGCTCCAATGGAAATGCACCTTTTGTCCTTTAATCCAACAAATGGGGAAATGCCTCCAAGCTATGTTGTTCTTCTTTTTGATGTCAACAACTTTATCTCTAATAGCTTTCCCTCAAATCTTACTGAAAATGACTGGATTTAGGAGAGAGAAAGCTAGGTTTTTTGGATTGGAAGATGAAAGAAGTTGGTTGTTCTCGAAATCTGCAGATCCAACTGCTGCTATTTATGGATTCAACTTGATGAGATTGATCTGTCTTGGGTGAAGATCGATTTGGTCCTCATAAAATCCCTCTTTTTTCATGGCATTCGAAGGCAGGAGATCGATCTGTCGAAGACTGGAGATCAATCTGTCTCAGACAGTAGCTCCAAGAGATCAATCTGGTCTTAGGGGAGATAGATCTTGCTTCAACCCGAGAGCTAAGGAAATCGATCTGTTCTATTAAGGATCGATCTGTATTTTACAGAATGTTTAGGAGATCGATCTGGCTCCCTTGAAGATCGATCTGTCCTGTTCTAGAGCTCAAAATAAGAGCATTTTGGCTCTTCTAGATTGATCTCTCATCCTATGAGATCGATCTGGCCTTCATATTTCCAGATTTTTCTGTAGTTTTCTATAGGTACTTACACCAAAATAACTTTAATTTGCTGCTATAGTCATTTTCTCATCCGATCATCTTTGAGACTTGAAAGTGGCATCCATTCCTACTTTATACATATTAAAAAATGTGTGAAATCTTTGTATATCCAAAGGTACTTAATATAAACCAAATGGAAGTGCACAACTTATGCAATCTTCCTTCCATTTTACCACACTACTCATATTCCATTCTACTCATATTTTTCACATGTTTTAGTCCATTTCTTCGTATTCATACATAATGTAACTTGTATGTACCATCACCACTCTTATTACAAGTGTGTACATTAAACTTATTGATTTACATCACATATACTCCACATTATAAGTATATCACCATACTTATGATTTCATTTACATATATATACATGGTTCAACCTATACGGGGTCACCATACTAATTCCCATGTGTATATCACCATACGGGGTTCAACCTATACATATATATAAGTATATCACCATACTAATTCCCATGTGGCTTCTTCCACAGTGTGATGTTGCCAAAGGACTTTCACTAAGGGAATTGTCTTTGTCCTCAACACTTTATCTTTTCTATCTAATATCTGAATCGACTTCTCAACGTATGTCATGCCTTCATTTAGCTCCAAAGGCTCATACCTTATTACATGCATCGGGTCCGAGTGGTATTTCCTTAACATAGATACGTGGAAGACGTTATGTACCTCGCCAACTCTGGTGGCAATACCAACCTATAAGCCTTGTCTCCCACTCTCTCAAAAATCTCGAAGGGTCCGATGTATCTAGGGCTCAGCTTGCCCTTCTTACCAAATCTCATAATTCCCTTCGAAGGAGAAACTTTCAAGAACACCGACTCACCTATATCAAACTCTAGTGGTCTCCGTCTCATGTCAACATAACTCTTTTGTCTACTCTGAGCTACCCGTAACCTCTCACAAATCAACTGGATATCCTCATAGGCCTGTCTAACCAAGTCAGGAGCAAAAATCTATCTGTCACTAACCTCCTCTCATCCAATAGGGGAATGGCATCAACGCCCATATAATGCCTCATATAGTGCCATCCAGATACTCGTATGAAAATTGTTATTATAGGTGAACTCTGCGAGTGGCAAAAGGTCATCCCAGGAGCCTCCAAAATCCAATGCACACGCTCTCAACATATCCTCCAGGGTCTGTATAGTTCTCTCTGACTGACCATTAGTCCGAGGATGAAACGCAGTGCTAAAACTCAACTGGGTCCCTATCGCTTCTTGAAAATGTTCTCAAAAATGGTAAGTGAATTGGGCATCCTTATCAAAAATCACGCTCACTAAAATTCCATGTAGCCTCACTATCTCGCGCACATACAAGTTCGCTAACTGGCTCAGAGTATCGGTAGCTCTCATAGTTAGAAAATGGGCTGATTTCGTCAATCGATCCACAATCACCCATATGGCATCATGACCTCTGCGGGTCATCAGTAATCCCATCACAAAATCTATTGTGATGTGCTCCCACTTCCAAGTCGATATCGGTAGAGGCTGCAATAACCATACACGCTTCTGATGCTCTACCTTCACCTGCTGACAAACGAGACACTTAGCAATATATTCAACAATGTGCTTTTTCATTCCAGATCACCAATAAACTTTTCGAAGGTTTTGATACATCTTAGTACTCTATGGATGTATCGTATACTTCAATGAGTGAGCCTCTATCAAGATCAACCTTCTGATCTATGTATCATCAGGAACACATATCCTACCTCTAAACCTCAACAATCCATCAGAACTCAACTTAAAATCAGTCTTTGTGCCCCTCTGCATCTACCCGACAATATTATTGCACTGCTGATCAATCCGTTGAGCTTGTCAGATTCGATCTACCAAATCCGCTTCCAACTGCAGGCTAGTTGCCATAACACCACCATCAGCACTGGGCGTGGTCACATCCAAACTGAGGTTTGTGAACTATTCCAACAGTTCGTGTTCCCTGACCATCATGAATGATACCAACCCGATATGCTTCCTGCTCAGTGCATCAGTAACTAAATTTGATTTACCCAAGTGGTACAGGATCTCACAATCATAATCCTTTAAGAGCTCGAGCCATCTCCTCTGTCTTATGTTTAACTCTTTCTATTAGAACAGGTATTTAAAGCTCTTGTGGTCCGTAAACACCTGGAATTTCTCTCCATAAAGGTAGTGGCGCCATATTTTCAGCGCAAACACCACTGCTGCTAACTCCAAGTCATGGGTCGAGTAGTTCCTTTCATGATCATTCAGTTATCTAGATCTATAGGCTACTACCTTCCCATCCTACATCAACAGACAGCCTAGTCCTTGGTGTGAAGCATTCGCATACAACGAGAAACCTCTTGAGCTGGTAGGAATGGTGAGAATCGAAACTGTAGTTAATCTCCTCTTCAACTCCTTAAAACTTTCCTCACACTTATCGTCCCACATAAACTCCACATTTTTCCTCGTGAGACGTGTCAAAGGAGCAACTAACCTCGAGAATCCCTCTACAAACCTTCGATAATATCTAGCTAAACCCATGAAACTTTTGATCTTTGTCACTGTCTGGGGTCTCTTCCACTGAACTATCACCTCAATCTTTGATGGATCCACTGACATTCCATCTTTCGATACTATGTGACCCAAAAAAGAGATCTGTTCTGTCAGACCCAAAATTTTTGTACCTTGTACCTTATGATTCCTATGTGTATGAACACTTTATTATATAGTTGAAGCATAAGAAGAGTATTTACTAACATGCAATCGACAATTTGAGAAATTAAAAATGCATGTAAGCTACATAACAGCGAGATAAGGGTTAAGTTGATTCCCAAACGAGTGCAGGGGTAAAACGGTCAAATGACTGACATTCGGTATAATTTTGATAATACAATTTCATTAAAAATATGAAATTGAGGAATCTTGATCAAAATCGAGGAAAATATTTAATTTCGAGCCCAATTGATCAAGATATAAATTTATTAGAATTTATCAAAATTTTTGCCTCGAAAAATGAGCCCAAAAATAGTGAAAAAAATATACCGAAAAGGTAAAATCAGACTGATAAATTTATTTACGGATTAAATGAATTTAATATGATTTTTGAAGATATTTTTAGATATTTTTAGGATATTTATGAGATATTTTTAGGATTTTTATTATTATTTTGTAATAAAATAATAATAAAAATATATTATTAAAAAAAAGGAAAAAAATGAAATCTGAAGAGAAATCGGGGAGAGAGAATAGAGGAAACGGAAGCAAGCCGACCCGAGGGAGAAGACCACCGGATGGCGAGCACCGGCCACCCCAAGGGCAGGCAAGGGGTCGAAAAAGGAAGAGCATGTCCATGCGCACCCATCGGCACCGGTCACGCCACCCACCGACGCCGGACACCGGTGAATCGAAGAGGAGAAGCCGCGGAGGAAAAGAAGAGATCCGACGGCCACCGGCGGTGCTTGGTCCCGATCGAGCCCAGCCGAGTGTTGCCCAGGCTTAGGCGGGCCGAACTACGGTGGTGATGCATCGGGAACCGACTGGAATAGGCCGGCATGACCAAAGGATGCCTGAACCGATCGGCGGTTCAGGGGAGAAGGTTCTGTGCTGAACCGGACCGGACCGGTTCAGCCAAGGAGAAAAGGGGAAAAAGAGGAAAAAGAAAGAAAAAGGAAAAGGAAAATTTTTTAGATTTCACCGGACTTCGGGTAAGTCGATACGAGGTTAAAAGTGACCGATTTTATTTCCGATGAATTTATTTAAATTATATTTAATCAAAAATTGACCCGGAGTTAAATATAATAAATTATGCAGTTTGACGATAAATTCTGAACAAAAGCCCGATCGAACTTCGATTTGCGTACCATTGCATATTCTCGGGTAAGTAAAGTTCATTTACGACAATTTCTGTCATTATTGCGTATTTAAGATTTATTTTACGCATTTCGGATTAAATTTCGTATTTAGTGAATTATATTCGGAATTTTGAATTAAATGTCGTAAATGATATACGGGCTATCCAAAGAGCTTGGAATAAAGCCCAATGGGTATTGATAGGCCCAATGAGTCGATAGACCCTGATGAAGGGAAATAATAAGTGGAAAACGGGCTTAATACGGATTAAGGCCCATTAAGGATTATTAAGGCCCATTAAGGGAAAATAGACTGTATTAATGTGTAATACAGTAGGAAAATTATGATTAACCTGAGGAATGATTATTTATAGCTCCGAAGTTTACATTGAGAGCTGATCGGACTGCGGGATTTAGCAGCACCGAGGAAGTGAGGTCACGTGATGTGATCCGAGGTAAGGGACTTTTGCTATTAGTTAGAGATACCTGCACGTATTTTCGTCTGCTTTTACATTCAGTAAAAAACTCTGAGGGTCAGTGAAAGTGAATAATAATTATTGCGACCCGATAATGGCAAATTACGATTTTGCCCCTAGTTAGTCAAAAAGTCAACTTTTGTGAAAAGTTGCAAAAAGCATGGAAACTATTATTGTGAGTGTTTAATTGCTGTTTAGCATGAAAATAAATAGATGGGCTAATGATTTTAAGGTTGATATGACTTAACCACACTTTATAGTGCTGATTTTGATGTTTTATAAACAATCCCTTTTAAAGAGCCATCTATCATATTATGTGAGAATGAATCGTGCTAGAGCACAGCTCGCACTGGGATTCATATGTTTTCCACATACATTAGTGCTGGATTTTTATACGCACTAGCTTTCCATGACATGCATGATAGAGTACTGGAGTTTTACTCGTACTCAGTTTTATATGATATATGCATGACACAGAGTGCTGGACCGATTAGCTCGTACTCGAGTTTTACATGAGATACATGATAGAGTATTGGAGCGTTGCTCGTACTCGATTCTTCATGGTTTATACATGACATAGTACTGGAGCTATTGCTCGTACTTGATTTGATATGTGCATAGCATAGTACTGGGAGCTATTGCTCGTACTTGATTTAATACATGAACTATGCATTGACCTAGTTGCTGGAGATTGCTCGCACTAGAGTTGAGTTTGTGATGTGAAACAGTGTTTGAGCGCAGTGTCGACTGTGTCGCACTCGAGGACGCACACTGTATGTGATATTATATACATGGTACCTATTCATGCCGCATTCTTGTGTGACTGAGTGTCACATTTTGAGAGGATGGCCAGCATGAGGGTATTTGTGAATGTGGTATAAATATTTCCATAGTTACAAGGGCTAAGTCCTATGGGAGGCACCCTGGCTGTGAGGGTCCACGAGTGTACTTTGTACCGTGCCTGGGGCACGAGGTGTACGCTGTACCGTGTGTTACGCATAGCTGACGGCTGTAGTGGACTGACCATCCTCCCGTTGCAGCAGTGATGCCCTGCACACCGAGATCTGTGTTGCTTGGGATCACATTTCGGATATGATCATAGTCCAGGATACTATTTGCATTTAACCACAGAGTCTTACATGATATATCACATTGATTGAATGATTTAAACTGCGGACAGACCTGAGGGATGGGTCAGACTCCGATTTTGTGTTGTGAATCATTTGATGCCATATTTATTGCGATCTAAATATACATGGCATGATTTACATAAAGGCATGATTTATATACGATGCATTGTTTTGCACCACATGCCTACATTTGAGAAAGAAAGCATGATTTTCTGTACATGGGATTTATTCTGTACAAGTATATATATTATATTTCAAGACATGCTTTTTAAAGCGAGTAAAGGAAATAATATTTTCAAGGCATAGCATTATTTTGAGTAGATAGTGTTGATATCTACTTGCTTGCCTGATTTCCTTACTGAGCGCGTTGTATGCTCACCCCCTTTCTTTACATCTCTCTACAGAGCGTCAGTAGAGCGAGAGCTATCGAGGGATAGTGTCCCAGAGTCCACTGCTAGTTCCTATCGATCGCCAGGTATACTTATTGTGTATCTAAACATAGAAAAAGCACAGTGATGTATACATTATATATTATGGGGAATGTATTTGTATTAGATTTTATATAATCTTACATGTATAATAAAAGTAGTTACAGTCAGTAATAATATATTGACATGTATGTATGAAATGGATGATGTGGTAAGTGAGGACTCTGACATCGAATCACAGCCCAACCATTGAAGAGAGGAAAGGTAAGTTAAAAATGCAAAAAATTTATAGTGATTTTTGGATAAAGTCATGGATTGAGAATGGGGTCCTGACAGAATGGTATCAGAGCAGAGGTTAGTCTGATGTGTGTCGGTGTTAGAAAATAGGAAAGTGTACATCCCCATAGTACTGTGCTGTGTTGAGATATAACTGTGTATACCATATAGGAAATGTTCTAATTCATTATTATGAATGCAGGAACTTTGCCTATATGGCAAATACGCGTAGTGGTAGAGGTATGAGAGGTAGGGCTCGAGGCCAGGGAGATAGACTCGAGGGACGAGCCGCTGCCGGACCATTACCTACGCATGAGACTCCAGGTGCTACTGAGGCACCCGAGTGTGCAAAGACGTGCTTCACGAGATTAGAGCGTGGTCTCAAGACTATTATCGAGATACTGGCATAGACGATGCCAGGTAGGCAGGGACAAGAGGCAAGAGCTGCGACAGGAGAGGCAGTTACCCCTGATACACCTACGCAGATAGCTGATGCACAGAGGACTGGAGATACTCCTACACCCCCACCGGTTTCGAGTGGTATTGGATTAGGATATGGATGTGATCTGCATCAGTTGCGAGAATTTCAGAAGTTTATACCTCCATCCTTTAGTGGGGTCAAGGACCCAGTGGCTGCTGAGGAGTGGTTAGCAGAGCTGGAGAAGCTTTATGGATTCTTCCAGTGTACGACCTCGGGATGGTAGCATTTGCTGCGTTCCTACTGAAGGGAGCTGCAGAGCATTGGTGGAAGTCCACCCGACCTAAATTGAAATCCCAACACACAGATATCAGTTGGGATATATTTCAGGAGGCCTTCAGGAGGCAGTTTGTTCCCGACTCCGCACAGCGAAAACTACAGGCAGAGTTTTTGGGACTACACTAGGGGAGTTTGTCTGTGGACGAGTATGAGACTCGATTCCTATCCCTAGGAAGATATGACCCGGATACCATGTATAGTGAGACCAGGAAGGTCCACTGGTTTATCGACGGGTTGAGACCGGTTTTACGATCCAAGTTGGTCCCATTAGACATAGTGACCTATGAGGAAGCAGTGCGCAGGGCGCAATTATGTGAGCAGGATTACGAGAGAAATGCTTCCGAGTTCGGGAAGTTTAGCCGTAGCCGAGATATACAGAAGAAGAGGTCGGTTAGAGATTTCAGTTATCGAGGAGGGAGGAGACTCTTCGGTAAGAGATCACGGGTAGAAGAGGCACGAGAAAGATATGCTAGACCTCCTACTTATCCGACTATAGCCCCAATAAAGGGCATTGTCATAGGAGGACAGAGACCTGCTGCAGATCAGTGCAGAAGATGCGGTAGATCACATGGAGATAGATAGTGTTCACAGGGAGCACATGTCTTTTCCAAGATTGACCTGAGGTCTGGGTGCCATCAGCTGAAGGTTCGGGGTGGAGATGTACCCAAGACAGCATTTCGTACCCGATATGGCCATTATGAATTCTTGGTCATGCCATTCGGATTGAGGAATGCTCCAGTTGCTTTCATGGCTTTGATGAATGATGTGTTCAAGCCATATTTGGACCAGTTTGTTATCGTCTTCATCGATGACATATTGGTGTATTTGAGATCCAAGGAGGAACATGAGGAGCACCTCAGGATCGTGTTGCAGATGCTACGGGAGCATGAGTTATATGCTAAGCTTAGTAAGTGTGACTTTTGGTTATCACAGATCTCATTTTTTGGACATGTTGTATCGAGAGATGGTGTATCAGTTGATCCATCTAAGATAGAGGTTGTAGTTCAGTGGGAACAGCCAAGGACAGTCACCGAGATCAGGAGTTTTCTGGGTTTAGCTGGATACTATTGGAGATTCGTTGAGGGATTTTCGAAGTTGGCTGCTTCGTTGACACGTCTTACTCGAAAGAGTGCACCGTTCATATGGAACGAGGATTGTGAGAAGAGTTTTGAGGAGTTGAAGTGTCGATTGACCACCGCTTCGATTCTCACTATCCCTACCAGCTCAGGAGGATTTGCAGTGTATACCGATGCTTCGCATTAGGGACTGGGCTGCGTATTGATGCAGGATGGGAAGGTAGTTGCTTATGGATCCAGACAGCTGAAGGATCATGAGAAGAACTATCCGACCCATGATTTGGAGCTAGCTGCAGTAGTGTTCGCGTTGAAGGTATGGCGCCACTACTTATATGGCGAGAAGTTCCAGATATTTACCGACCACAAGAGCCTCAAGTATCTGTTCTCACAGAAAGAGCTGAACATGAGACAGAGAAGATGGCTAGAGCTTCTGAAGGACTACGATTGCGAGATACTTTATCATCCGGGTAAGGCTAACGTTGTAGCCGATGCCTTGAGCAGGAAGAGCCTGGGGATGGTATCGTACATGATGGTTAGGGAACATGATTTGCTAGAGCAGTTTGCTAGCCTCAGTTTGGGAGTCGTGCCTTCTGACATGGATACAGGCTATGTGATAGCTAGTCTACGCTTGGAGCCGGATCTGTTGGATAGGATCAGAGTAGCTCAGCAGACTGATCCATTTTGTATGGATGTGAGTAGACAGATGCAGAAGGGCACAGTGACTGATTTTGAGTTGAGTTCTGATGGACTACTGAGGTTCAGAGGTAGATTGTGTGTTCCCGAGGATCCAGGACTCAGGAGATTGATATTGGCGAAAGCTCATTCGTCGAAGTATACATTACATCCGAGGAGTAACAAGATGTATTAGAACCTCCGGAAGGTATACTGGTGGTCGGGTATGAAGAGAGATGTAGCAGACTTCGTGGTAAAGTGTCTCATATTGTAAGACCCCGTATATGTATAATGGTAATATGTATAATTGGATCAAATAATATGAATGGACTTGTAATGTAAAGTATGATTGATGTAAGTCCATGGATTCAATGATGTATGTGTAATATGAACTGTAGCGTACATACAAGTTTCATTGAGTATGAATATGAAGAAATGAGTTCTGACAAGAGATGGTGGTGATTTAAACTCAAGATGAGTAGTGTGGTAAAAATGGAATGGAGTTATGCTTCCATTTGGTTTGATGTAGCATACCTTTGGACATATAATGAATGCACACAAGTTTCAATGTGCATAAGGTATGAATAGATGCCATTTTCAAGTTATAAAGGTGGATGGATGAGAAAATGGCCATGGCAATACATTGAGGGTGTGTTGGTATGAGTTGTAGCAAGGAAACTGCAGGAAATCTGGAAAACATGAGGGCCAGATCGATCTCATAGGATGAGAGATCGATCTGGAAGAGCCAGAATGCTCTTATTTGGGCAAAAGGATAAAGCAGATTGATCTCCAATGGAGCCAGATCGATCTTCTTAGCTCTCTGTTTGGAACCAGATCGATCTCATGCTTAGACAGATCGATCTCATGCCTAGACAGATCGATCTCATGCTTCGACAGATCGATCTTATGCTTAAAAATGTCGTGAAAAAGAGGGATTTTAAGGGACCAGATCGATCTCCTCTTGGACCAGATCGATCTCCCTAAGCTATTTCTATATAAGGAGAGCTGAAAATCTGGAAATCTCGGAAAAACACTTAACTTTACAATCTCAACCCCAAAAACCTAACTTTCCCTCTCTAAAATCAACAATTTTCAGTGAGATTTGGAGAGAGATCATTAGAGGCAAAGTTGTTCCTATCAAAGAGAAGAACAACATAGTGAGAGGGCATTTTCCCATTTTTGGAATTGAAGGAGTTAAGGGCATTACCATTTGGAGCAAGAAGAGAAATCGTATTGGTAAGATTCTAACACTCCAATCAAATGCATTAGCTATTTAATTGATTTTGGAGTTGATTGATATGAGTATTGATGGATAAACCACCTAGGAATGTAGTGGAATTGGTGTGACCTAGAAATCAAAAATGGGGATAATGTGGGAATATGTGGGATTGAATGAGCTTATGATTTATGGCATGCTAAAGCTGTTATTGGGGTAATGTTTATGAATTTAGATGGTTAGATGGAATTACATGGTGGGTTGGAGGAATTGTGAAAATGGGTATGTATATGATTGATAAATGCCATAGTGAGGGAATTCATGAAGTATGAACACTATGAGCTTCATATCGATTTGATATCGATTTTGAATAAGATAATAGGCCTAAGAAGATCCATAGACTCGAGTTATGGATAAAGTAATGAAACGAGGCCTCACAAGCATTAATAGAAAACTATAGGTCGAATTGACTATAGCGAACACACGATGTCATATTATATGGATCGAATATACTGCGGGATACGATTCTGTGCAGTCCCGAAGAGTTCGTTGAAGACGAATCGAACCATACGAGTAAGCAGCTTAAGAAAGTGGAATCACGCATCGCGATTCCAGGTAAGGGAATTTTGTGAGTATATAGAGGTAGCTGCTCATACTTTGAATTTGTAGGTGAATATTGGGTGTTTATGAAATGCATGGTTGCTCAAATAAATGTTGATGGTATTCGTGAATGATGATGAGTATATGCGTGGTTTTTGGATTTGAAGTGGATTTTATGAAATGGGATAGTAAGGCTAATAATTGCATAAATCTAATGTTTTGATGCTTTTCAAAACGAAATTGCTTGGTTTTAAAGCAAGCTTGTAGATGGGTCGGCTAATATTGTATTGTGGTGGTGGAAAAGCATTTGTGAGTGCTAAACCCGATTTTCAGGATTGTTTTATTGTGTATGAGCCGCCTATCGTATCTGTATGACATAAATCGCGCTAGAGCTTCGCTCGCGCTGGATTTCAATGTTTTCATTTGTATGAAACATGCTGGAGCTTAGCTCGCACCTTGATTGGAAATTATGTTGATGTTTATAAACCGTACTGGAGCTTTTGCTCGTGCGTGGATTTTGAGTGGTTGTCTTATGAATATAACCGTACTAGAGCTATGCTCGTACGCGTCTCTTTACGAGAGGATGCATGAGTCATGCTAGAGATTTGCTCGCATAAGTTTGCACATTGTGATAAGCATAAGGTTGTGAAAGTCGGTAAGATCCTTAAGCCTTACATCCTTAAGCCTGACATCCTTAAGCCCAGAGAGGCGGGGAGGCTCTGTTTGGTGGGGAAGCTCTCTTTCGGTGGGATCCTTAAGCCAACATCCTTAAGCCCAAAGAGGCGGGGAGGCTCTGTTAGGCAGGGAGGCTCTCCTACATGGGTACGGTAAAGGTAAGATCCTTAAGCCCTACATCCTTAAGCTAACATCCTTAAGCCAACATCCTTAAGCCCAAAGAGGCGGGGAGGCTCTGTTAGGCGGGGAGGCTCTGTTAAGCGGGGAGGCTCTGTTCGGTGGGGAGGCTCTCTTACGGAAAGGATCCTTAAGCCCTACATCCTTAAGCTAACATCTTTAAGCCAACATCTTTAAGCCCAAAGAGGCGGGGAGGCTCTGTTAGGCGGGGAGGTTCTCCTTCATGGAATATGGAAAACTCTTGGTATGGGGTAGATAAGACCTAGGAATGGCACCCCCAATCACGATATGAGTTGCGAAGTACGCTGTACCGTGTATATCACATGGAGTACGATGTACCGCATGATGGTTATGTGATGAGAAAGTCTGGCGAGGGATAATCCATCTTCGTGCCAGCATGATACCCCGCACACCTAGATGCGTGTGGTCTGGGATGATGTATGATGTAATGGTTCACATAGGCACTTTTGATATAGTGGCCTAGATTTATACACATGCGTGAATTGTGGAATGAAAATGTGGTTGTGATTGTGAGTTGATTTGGTGGTGTTTATGATGTTGGTTTAAAAAGGAAGTTTCTTTAAGAATTGCCCTTTTTATGAAATTAAATGAGATTGAGCTTGAGATGATTTATACATGATGTTTCTACCATGTTTTATATGCCAATGCACATGATTTTGATACATGATATATATGTATATTCACATGGCATAGTTTTATTCCTCATGCTCCTACTATAAATGATTTATGCATAACACTATCAGCATGTAGATAGAGTAGTTATCTACCATGCTTGCATTATTGCCTTACTGAGCGTGTGGTTGCTCATCCCACTCTATTTTCCCCCCTACAGAGCGTGCATAGTAGCCCAGTGAGGACTGAGGCATGTTATTTTGGACTCCGCTGCATCTCCATCGCTGAGAGGTATATACACAGTGATTCTTTTTGTATCTAAACAATGTAAAAGCACAGTATTCCTTTGAGTAGTAATTATGGGGGATGTAGATGTCAGTAAAACATGTATTCGTATAAGTACACGATTAAATGCAAATGTATGACATCTTTTTAATTAATTGGGAATGAATGAGATGTGGTGTTTATTATTGACTCACAGCCCAACAGTGTGTGGTAAGTTGGTTCACGACCAGGTAAGGTAACAGTAAAACGCAAAAAAATTTCAGTGATTTCCGGTTAAAGAGAATGGAATTGGGTTGTGACAGAGATTGGTATCAGAGCTATGTTGGCCTGATGTGAGTCATTAATAAAACATAGGAAAGTACATCCCCATAGTACTGTGCTTTTGTTTAGATATAATTGTGTATACCGTGATGGATTGAGCTTAATGAATTATTATAATACAGGAAGTTAGGCACTATGCCAGTTACACGCCAAGGTAGAGGGGCGAGAGCATGTGCTAGAGGCCGTAGAGGTAGGCCTGAGAGCCGTGCGGAGCCACAGACTGAGCAGGCTCCATAGAACCCTGCTGGGAGAGCAGAGGATACTGAGGCTCGCTTCGCTAGATTAGAGCGGAGTATTGAGAATTTGGTGGAGATAGTCACGCAGGCATTGGGTACCGGTGATAGACGAGGTCCCGCAGCACAGCCCACTACTGAACAGGCAGCTGCAGAGGCGGAGAGACCTCATGCTGCTGAGACAGCTACAGTTACACCACCTCCAGCCCAGGATATAGCTTCTCCTATCGCTCCGCAGCAGAGCGGTAGTGATTCGAGTTATGACTGTGACTTGAGCAGGTTGCGAGAGTTTCAAGCGCTAAAACCCCCAGTGTTTAGAGGGGTAAAGGACCCAGTGATTACGGAGGATTGGGTGTATGAGATGGAGAAACTATATAGGTTTTTCCGATGCACTTTAGCTGAAAAGGTTGCCTTTGCCGTGTTTATGTTGAAAGGCGAGGCCGAGCATTGGTGGAGGTCCACCGAAGTTATTTTGAGGGCCAGACACTCTGAGATCTCGTGGGAGATATTTCTAGAGGCCTTCAGGAGACAGTATATTCCAGCTACCGCACAGAGGAAATTGCGGATGGAATTTATGAATTTGGTTCAAGGGAACCGAACTGTGGACGAGTATGAGTCCAAGTTTATGTCATTGGGAAGATATGACCCTGACACGATGGGTATTGAGACTCGGAAGATTCAGAAGTTCATGGATGGATTGAGATTGGCCATCCGGACTAAGCTAGCTCCCTTCGATATTGTGACTTATGAGGAGGCTGTACATAAGGCTCAGTTGTGTGAGCAACACTTCGAGCGAAATGCCTCCGAGCTTGGGAGAGTCAGTGTTAGGAAGGACAGAGACCGGAAGAGATCCGGGTTTAGAAGAGTGGCGAAGAGAGATGGCCAAAGATTTTTCGAGAAGAGGCCAAAGGTTGAGGGGGTGCAGGAGAGAGCTGCTAGACCTCCCGTATACCCAGCCTTGACTGCGCCGAGGGGTATGACTATTGGAGGACCACGACCTACTACTGATCAGTGTAGGAGATGTGGGAGAGTTCATGGGAATAGGCCCTGTTTGATGACCCCTATGGTGTGTTTTAGATGCGAGAGACCAGGACATATAGCTAAGTATTGTCCCAAGAAGATGGAGATTGCCCCACAGAAGGGCAAGGAGCCTGAGGGAGCTCCAGTTGAGACAGCAGCCCCGAGGAGGAGGGCTACAGCTCAGGAAAAAGGGAAACAGGCTGCGGGTGTGAGCAGAGGAAGAGTACATGCACTGGACCAGGACACTGCAGACGCATCGACGGATGTGATTAAAGGTACCATCCGAATCTTTGATTTAGAAGCATTGGTATTATTTGATCCTGGTGCCACGCATTCTTTCATATCACCTTCCTTTGCACATAAATTGTTGAAATATGTGAAACCAACATTGTTGGATAAAATGTTGATGATTTCCACACCCATGAATGATAGTCAATTAACTGAGCATGTATGTAGGGATTGTAAGTTAAAGATAGAGGGGAAGGAAATGATAGCCAATCTGATTTTATTGAATATGAATGATTTTGATGTAATTTTGGGAATGGATTGGTTGGCTACCAATCGTGTTGTGATGGATTGTCATGCCAAAACATTGATGTTTTCAGGATTAGACAATCTTATTGTAAATTTTGATGAAAAGAAATGATATGAAACTTGTATAATTGTGGTAAATAAAAGAGTATAATTGTAAATGCATATTGCTTAGGAGATAAATTATTGTTTATGATAAATATTGAATGTGGAGTGATGGTTTATGTTACTAACGATGGAGAGGATAATGTGAAGGGTTCATTGCCTATGTGGTTGATATAGATGAGGCACACCCGGAATTGAAGGACATACCCGTAATTACGGACTACCCTGATGTCTTTCCGGATGAATTACCAGGACTACCATCTGAAAGGGAAATGGAATTTTGCATTGAGTTAGTGCCTGGTACAGAGCCGATATCGAAACCACACTATAGAATGGCTCCGATAGAATTGGAAGAGCTGAAGAAACAGCTGCAAGAGTTGCTGGAGAAGGGGTTTATTAGACCGAGTGTCTCACCTTGGGGAGCACTAGTTCTATTTGTAAGGAAGAAGGATGAAAGCCTCCGACTGTGTATAGATTACCGGTTGTTGAATAAGGCCACCATTAAGAACAAGTACCCCCTTCCAAGAATCGATGATTTGTTGGTTCAGCTCCAGGGAGCCGAAGTAGTTTCTAAGATAGATCTGCGGTCAGGGTATCATCAATTGAGGATCAGGAGTGGAGATGTACCCAAGACAGCATTTCGTACCCGTTATGGCCACTACGAGTTTTTGGTGATGCCATTCGGATTGACGAATGCTCCCGCAGCATTTATGGCATTGATGAATGACATATTCAAGCCATACCTGGACAAGTTTGTGATTGTTTTCATAGATGATATTTTGGTGTACTCTAAGTCCAGGGAAGATCATGAGGAGCACTTGGGATAGTTCTGCAGACCCTCCGAGAGAGAGAATTGTATGCCAAACTCAGCAAGTGTAACTTCTGGTTGGAACAGATCTCATTTCTGGGACATGTTGTGTCAAAGGATGGGGTATCAGTGGATCCATCCAAGATAGAGGTAGTTGTACAGTGGGAACAGCCCAAGACAGTAACTGAGATCAGAAGTTTCCTGGGATTGGCAGGATATTATCGGAGATTTGTAGAGGGTTTCTCCAGACTAGCTGCTCCATTGACACGCCTCACGCGTAAGGATGTTAAGTTTACATGGGATGAGGCATGTGAGAGGAGTTTTGAGGAGCTCAAGCGTCGATTGACGACTGCTCCAGTTCTCACCATTCCTACCAGCTCAGGAGGATTCTCGGTGTATACGGATGCATCACACCAGGGACTGGGCTATGTGCTTATGCAGGATGGGAAGGTAGTTGCCTATGGATCTAGACAGTTGAAAGATCATGAGAGGAACTACCCGACACATGACTTGGAGTTGGCGGCTGTAGTATTTGCTTTGAAAATATGGCGCCACTATCTTTATGGTGAGAAATTTCAGGTGTTCACAGATCATAAGAGCCTTAAGTACCTGTTCTCGCAGAAAGAGCTGAATATGAGACAGAGGAGATGGCTCGAACTCCTGAAAGACTATGACTGTGAAATCATGTACCACCCAGGTAAGGCAAATGTAGTTGCCGATGCTTTGAGTAGAAAGAACCTTGGGTTGGTATCCTATATGATGGTACGGGAACATGAATTGTTAGAACACTTTGCGAACCTCAGTTTAGATGTAACCCCACCTGGATCTGAGAGACTTGAGATCATGGCTAGTTTGAGACTAGAGCCAGAGTTGATTGGCCGTATTCGGCAAGCCGAGCAGAGCGATCGACGGTGTATCGATTGGCTGAGGCAGATACAGACAGGTGTGGGTATTGATTTTGAGCAGAGTGCTGATGGCTTATTGAGGTTCAGAGGCAGAGTATGCGTTCCCAGGGATCCTGAGATCAGGAGAATGATTTTATCAGAGGCTCACTCATCGAAGTATACGATACATCCGGGAAGTACCAAGATGTATCAAAACCTTCGAAAGGTTTATTGGTGGTCTGGAATGAAGAGAGACATTGCTGAATTTGTCGCTAAGTGTCTCGTTTGTCAGCAAGTGAAGGTAGAGCATCAGAAGCCTGCAGGATTATTGCAGCCTCTACCGATACCGACATGGAAGTGGGAGCATGTCACCATGGATTTTATGATGGGGTTGCCGAGGACCCGTAGAGGTCATGATGCCATATGGGTTATTGTGGACCGGTTGACTAAGTCCGCCCATTTCTTGGCTATGAGAGCTACCGATACACTGAGTCAGTTGGCGAACCTATATATTCGAGAGATAGTACGGCTACATGGTGTACCAGTGAGCGTTGTTTCTGATAGGGATGCCCGTTTCACTTCCCATTTTTGGGAACATTTTCAGGAAGCGCTGGGGACCCGATTGAGTTTTAGCACCGTTTTTCATCCTCAGACAGATGGGCAGTCAGAGAGGACTATACAGACCCTCGAGGATATGTTGAGAGCATGTGTGCTGGATTTTAGAGGCTCCTGGGATGACCACCTGCAGTTAGCCGAGTTCGCTTATAATAATAGCTATCATGCGAGTATCGGGATGGCACCCTATGAGGCATTATACGGGCGTAGATGCCGTTCCCCCATTGGATGGGAAGAGGTTGGTGACAGATAAATTTTTGCTCCGGACTTAGTGCAACAGGCATCTGAGGACGTCCAGTTGATATGTGAGAGATTACGGATAGCTCAGAGCCGACAAAAGAGTTATGCTAACAAGAGACGAAGACCACTGGAGTTTGATGAGGGTGAGTCGGTGTTTCTGAGGGTATCACCATCGAAGGGTATTATGAGATTTGGTAAGAAGCGCAAGTTGAGCCCTAGATATATCGGACCCTTCGAGATTTTGGAGAGAGTGGGAGATAAGGCGTATAGATTGGCATTGCCACCAGACTTGGCAAATGTCCACAACGTCTTCCACGTCTCGATGCTTCGGAAGTATCACCCAGACCCGGCACACGTGATAAGATATGAGCCGTTGGAGCTCCATGAGAGTATGACGTATGTTAAGAAGCCGGTTCAGATATTGGACAGAAAAGAGAAAGTGTTGCGGAATAAGACAATTCCCTTAGTGAAAGTTCTTTGGCAACACCACACGGCGGAAGAGGCCACGTGGGAATTGGAGAACTTGATACAGGAGAAGTACCCCCAACTTTTTGAAGAGTGACTTGGTTCTAATTTGGAGGACCAAATTCCTTGAAGGAGGGGAGATTGTAAGTCCCCGTATATGTATAATGGTAATATGTATAATTGGATCAAATAATATGAATGGACTTGTAATGTAAAGTATGATTGATGTAAGTCCATGGATTCAATGTATGTATGTGTAATATGAACTGTAGCGTACATACAAGTTTCATTGAGTATGAATATGAAGAAATGAGTTCTGACAAGAGATGGTGGTGATTTAAACTCAAGATGAGTAGTGTGGTAAAAGTGGAATGGAGTTATGCTTCCATTTGGTTTCATGTAGCATACCTTTGGACATATAATGAATGCACACAAGTTTCAATGTGCATAAGGTATGAATGGATGCCATTTTCAAGTTATAAAGGTGGATGGATGAGAAAATGGCCATGGCAATAGATTGAGGGTGTGTTGGTATGAGTTGTTGCAAGGAAACTGCAGGAAATCTGGAAAACATGAGGGCCAGATCGATCTCATAGGATGAGAGATCGATCTGGAAGAGCCAGAATGCTCTTATTTGGGCAAAAGGATAAAGCAGATCGATCTCCAATGGAGCCAGATCGATCTTCTTAGCTCTCTGTTTGGAACCAGATCGATCTCATGCTTAGACAGATCGATCTCATGCCTAGACAGATCGATCTCATGCTTCGACAGATCGATCTCATGCTTAAAAATGCCGTGAAAAAGAGGGATTTTAAGGGACCAGATCGATCTCCTCTTGGACCAGATCGATCTCCCCAAGCTATTTCTATATAAGGAGAGCTGAAAATCTGGAAATCTCGGAAAAACACTTAACTTTACAATCTCAACCCCAAAAACCTAACTTTCCCTCTCTAAAATCAGCCATTTTCAGTGAGATTTGGAGAGAGATCATTAGAGGCAAAGTTGTTCCTATCAAAGAGAAGAACAACATAGTGAGAGGGCATTTTCCCATTTTTGGAATTGAAGGAGTTAAGGGCATTACCATTTGGAGCAAGAAGAGAAATCGTATTGGTAAGATTCTAACACTCCAATCCAAATGCATTAGCTATTTAATTGATTTTGGAGTTGATTGATATGAGTATTGATGGATAAACCACCTAGGAATGTAGTGGAATTGGTGTGACCTAGAAATCAAAAATGGGGATAATGTGGGAATATGTGGGATTGAATGAGCTTATGATTTATGGCATGCTAAAGCTGTTATTGGGGTAATGTTTATGAATTTAGATGGTTAGATGGAATTACATGGTGGGTTGGAGGAATTGTGAAAATGGGTATGTATATGATTGATAAATGCCATAGTGAGGGAATTCATGAAGTATGAACACTATGAGCTTCATATCGATTTGATATCGATTTTGAATAAGATAATAGGCCTAAGAAGATCCATAGACTCGAGTTATGGATAAAGTAATGAAACGAGGCCTCACAAGCATTAATAGAAAACTATAGGTCGAATTGACTATAGCGAACACACGATGTCATATTATATGGATCGAATATACTGCGGGATACGATTCTGTGCAGTCCCGAAGAGTTCGTTGAAGACGAATCGAACCATACGAGTAAGCAGCTTAAGAAAGTGGAATCACGCATCGCGATTCCAGGTAAGGGAATTTTGTGAGTATATAGAGGTAGCTGCTCATACTTTGAATTTGTAGGTGAATATTGGGTGTTTATGAAATGCATGGTTGCTCAAATAAATGTTGATGGTATTCGTGAATGATGATGAGTATATGCGTGGTTTTTGGATTTGAAGTGGATTTTATGAAATGGGATAGTAAGGCTAATAATTGCATAAATCTAATGTTTTGATGCTTTTCAAAACGAAATTGCTTGGTTTTAAAGCAAGCTTGTAGATGGGTCGGCTAATATTGTATTGTGGTGGTGGAAAAGCATTTGTGAGTGCTAAACCCGATTTTCGAGATTGTTTTATTGTGTATGAGCCGCCTATCGTATCTGTATGACATAAATCGCGCTAGAGCTTCGCTCGCGCTGGATTTCAATGTTTTCATTTGTATGAAATGTGCTGGAGCTTAGCTCGCACCTTGATTGGAAATTATGTTGATGTTAATAAACCGTACTGGAGCTTTTGCTCGTGCGTGGATTTTGAGTGGTTGTCTTATGAATATAACCGTACTAGAGCTATGCTCATACGCGTCTCTTTACGAGAGGATGCATGAGTCGTGCTAGAGATTTGCTCGCACAAGTTTGCACATTGTGATAAGCATAAGGTTGTGAAAGTCGGTAAGATCCTTAAGCCTTACATCCTTAAGCCTTACATCCTTAAGCTAACATCCTTAAGCCAAGAGAGGCGGGGAGGCTCTGTTAGGCGGGGAGGCTCTGTTTGGTGGGGAGGCTCTCTTACGGTGGGATCCTTAAGCCAACATCCTTAAGCCCAAAGAGGCGGGGAGGCTCTGTTAGGCAGGGAGGCTCTCCTACATGGGTACGGTAAAGGTAAGATCCTTAAGCCCTACATCCTTAAGCTAACATCATTAAGCCAACATCCTTAAGCCCAAAGAGGCGGGGAGGCTCTGTTAGGTGGGGAGGCTCTGTTAAGCAGGGAGGCTCTGTTCGGTGGGGAGGCTCTCTTACGGAAAGGATCCTTAAGCCCTACATCCTTAAGCTAACATCCTTAAGCCAACATCCTTAAGCCCAAAGAGGCGGGGAGGCTCTGTTAGGCGGGGAGGCTCTGTTAAGCGGGGAGGCTCTGTTCGGCAGGGAGGCTCTCCTTCATGGAATATGGAAAACTCTTGGTATAGGGTAGATAAGACCTAGGAATGGCACCCCCAATCACGATATGAGTTGCGGAGTACGCTGTACCGTGTATATCACATGGAGTACGATGTACCGCATGATGGTTATGTGATGAGAAAGTCTGGCGAGGGATAATCCATCTTCGTGCCAGCATGATACCCCGCACACCTGGATGCGTGTGGTCTGGGATGATGTATGATGTAATGGTTCACATAGGCACTTTTGATATAGTGACCTAGATTTATACACATGCGTGAATTGTGGAATGAAAATGTGGTTGTGATTGTGAGTTGATTTGGTGGTGTTTATGATGTTGGTTTAAAAAGGAAGTTTCTTTAAGAATTGCCCTTTTTATGAAATTAAATGAGATTGAGCATGAGATGATTTATACATGATGTTTCTACTATGTTTTATATGCCAATGCACATGATTTTGATACATGATATATATGTATATTCACATGGCATAGTTTTATTCCTCATGCTCCTACTATAAATGATTTATGCATAACACTATCAGCATGTAGATAGAGTAGTTATCTACCATGCTTGCATTATTGCCTTACTGAGCGTGTGGTTGCTCATCCCACTCTATTTTCCCCCCTACAGAGCGTGCATAGTAGCCCAGTGAGGACTGAGGCGTGTTATTTTCGACTCCGCTGCATCTCCATCACTAAGAGGTATATACACAGTGATTCTTTTTGTATCTAAACAATGTAAAAGCACAGTATTCCTTTGAGTAGTAATTATGGGGGATGTAGATGTCAGTAAAACATGTATTCGTATAAGTACACGATTAAATGCAAATGTATGACATCGTTTTAATTAATTGGGAATGAATGAGATGTGGTGTTTATTATTGACTCACAGCCCAACAGTGTGTGGTAAGTTGGTTCACGACTAGGTAAGGTAACAGTAAAACGCGAAAAATTTTCAGTGATTTTCGGTTAAAGAGAATGGAATTGGGTCGTGACACATATGTCAGCAGGTGAAGGTAGAGCATCAGAAACCTGCAGGATTATTGTAGCCTCTACCTATACCGACATAGAAATGGGAGCATATCACCATGGATTTTGTGATGGGTTTACCGAGAACCTGCAGGAATCATGATGCTATATGGGTGATCGTTGATAGACTGACGAAGTTAGCCCACTTCCTAGCTATGAGAGCTACCGATACTCTGAGTTCATTAGCGGAACTGTATGTACGCGAGGTAGTGAGGTTACACGGTGTACCAGTGAGCATAGTCTCTGATAGGGATTCCCGCTTCACCTCCCACTTTTGGGGACATTTTCAGGAAGCTATGGGAACCCAGTTGAGTTTGAGCACCGCTTTCCATCCTTAGACAGATGGTCAGTCAGAGAGGACTATACAGACTCTGGAGGACATGTTGAGAGCGTGTGTACTAGACTATAGAGGCTCCTGGGATGACCACCTGCCACTAGCCGAGTTCGCCTACAACAACAGTTATCATTCGAGTATCGGGATGGTACCGTATGAGGCTTTGTATGGCCGTAGATGTCGTTCCCCTATTGGATGGGAAGAAGTGGGTGATCGTAAGATTTTCACTCCTGACATGGTTACGCAAGCATCTGAGGACGTCCGCTTGATAGTAGAGAGACTGATGACAGCTCAGAGCAGACAGAAGAGTTACGCTGACAGGAGATGTAGGCCACTAGAGTTTGCAGTTGGTGAATCCGTGTTTTTGAGAGTTTCTCCTTCCAAGGGTATAGCGAGATTTTGGAAGAGAGGGAAACTAAATCCTCGCTATATTGGACCCTTTGAGATACTTGATCGAGTGGGAGATAAGGCGTATAGGTTGGCATTGCCACCGGACTTATCAGGTGTCCACAACATCTTCCACATATTAATGCTTTGGAAGTATCACCCGGATCCGTCACATGTGATTAGTTACGAGCCTTTGGAGCTCCGAGAGGACATGTCATAAGTTGAGAGACCGATTCGAATATTGGATAGGAAGGAGAAGGTATTGAGATCGAAGACCATCGGATTAGGGAAGATTCTCTGGCAGCATCATACTTCAGAGGAACCTACTAGGGAGCTAGAGAGTCTGATGCGAGAGAAGTACCCTCACCTATTTGATGATTGACTTGGTTCTAATTTGGAGGACCAAATTTTTTGAGTGGGGGAGGATTGTCAGACCCGAAATTTTTGTAGCTTGTACCTTATGATTCCTATGTGTATGAACACTTTATTACATAGTTGAATCATAAGAAGAGTATTTACTAACATGCAATCGACAAATTGAGAAATTAAAAATGCATGTAAGCTACATAACAGCGAGATAAGGGTTAAGTTGATTCCCAAACGAGTGCAGGGGTAAAACGGTAAAATGACTGACATTCGGTATAATTTCGATAATACAATTTCATTAAAAATATGAAATTGAGGAATCTTGATCAAAATCAAGGAAAATATTTAATTTCGAGCCCAATTGATCAAGATATAAATTTATTAGAATTTATCGAAATTTTTGCCTCGAAAAATGAGCCCAAAAATAGTGAAAAAAATATACCAAAAAGGTAAAATCGGACTGATAAATTCATTTACGGATTAAATGAATTTAATATGATTTTTGAAGATATTTTTAGATATTTTTGGGATATTTATGAGATATTTTTAGGATTTTATTATTATTTTGTAATAAAATAATACTAAAAATATATTATAAAAAAGGAAAAAAATGAAATCTGAAGAGAAATCGGGGAGAGAGAACAAAGGAAACGGAAGCAAGCCGACCCGAGGGAGAAGACCACCGGACGATGAGCACCGGCCACCCCACGGGCAGGCAAGGGGCCGAAAGAGGAAGAGCATGTCCATGCGCACCCATCGGCACCGGTCACGCCATCCACCGATGCCGGACGCCAGCGAATCGAAGAGGAGAAGCTGCGGAGGAAAAGAAGAGATCCGGCGGCCACCGGCGATGCTTGGTCCCGATCGAGCCCAACCGTGTGTTGCCCAGGCTTAGGCGCGCCGAACTGCGGTGGTGATGCGTCGGGAACCGGTCGGAATAGGCCGGCATGACCAAAGGATGCCTGAACCGATCGGCGGTTCAGGGGAGAAGGTTTTAGGCTGAACCGGACCGGACCGGTTCAGCCAAGGAGAAAAGGGGAAAAAGAGGAAAAAAAAAGAAAAAGGAAAAGGAAAATTTTTTAGATTTCACCGGACTTCGAGTAAGTCGATACGAGGTTAAAATTGACCGATTTGATTTCCGATGAATTTATTTAAATTATATTTAATCGGAAATTGACCCGAAGTTAAATATAATAAATTGTGCAGTTTGATGATAAATTCCGAACGGAAGCCCGATCGAACTTCGATTTGTGTACCATCGCATATTCTCGGGTAAGTAAAGTTCATTTACAACAATTTATGTCATTATTGCGTATTTAAGATTTATTTTACGCGTTTCGGATTAAATTCCGTATTTAGTGAATTATATTCAGAATTTTGAATTAAATGTCGTAAATGATATACGGGCTATCCAAAGAGCTTGGAATAAAGCCCAATGGGTATTGATAGGCCCAATGAGTCGATAGACCCTGATGAAGGGAAATAATAAGTGGAAAACGGGCTTAATACGGATTATGGCCCATTAAGGATTATTAAGGCCCATTAAGGGAAAATAGACTGTATTAATGTGTAATATAGTAGGAAAATTATGATTAACCTGAGGAATGGTTATTTACAGCTCCGAAGTTTACATTGAGAGCTGATCGGACTGCGGGATTTAGCAGCACCGAGGAAGTGAGGTCACGTGACGTGATCCGAGGTAAGGGACTTTTGCGAGTAGTTAGAGATACCTGCACATATTTTCGTCTGCTTTTACATTCACTTAAAAACTCTGAGGGTCAGAGAAAGTGAATAATAATTATTGCGACCCGATAGTGGCAAATTACGATTTTGCCCCTAGTTAGTCAAAAAGTCAACTTTTGTGAAAAGTTGCAAAAAGCATGGAAACTATTATCGTGAGTGTTTAATTGCTGTTTAGCATGAAAATAAATAGATGGGCTAATGATTTTAAGGTTGATATGACTTAAGCACACTTTATAGTGCTGATTTTGATGTTTTATAAACAATCCCTTTTAAAGAGCCATCTATCATATTATGTGAGAATGAATCGTGCTAGAGCACAGCTCGCACTGGGATTCATATGTTTTCCACATACATTAGTACTGGATTTTTATATGCACTAGCTTTCTATGACATGCATGATAGAGTACTGGAGTTTTACTCGTAATCAGTTTTATATGATATATGCATGACACAGAGTACTGTAGCGATTAGCTCGTACTCGAGTTTTACATGAGATACATGACAGAGTATTGGAGCGTTGCTCGTACTCGATTCTTCATGGTTTATACATGACATAGTACTGGAGCTATTGCTCGTACTTGATTTGATATGTTCATAGCATAGTACTGGGAGCTATTGCTCGTACTTGATTTAATACATGAACTATGCATTGACCTAGTTGCTGGAGATTGCTCACACTAGAGTTGAGTTTGTGATGTGAAACAGTGTTCGAGCGCAGTGTCGACTGTGTCGCACTCGAGGACGCACACTGTATGTGATATTATATACGTGGTACCTATTCATGCCGCATTCTTGTGTGACTGAGTGTCACATTTTGAGAGGATGGCCAGCATGAGGGTATTTGTGAATGTGGTATAAATATTTCCATAGTTACGAGGGCTAAGTCCTATGGGAGGCACCCTGGCTGTGAGGGTCCACGAGTGTACTTTGTACCGTGCCCGGGGCACGAGGTGGACGTTGTACCGTGTGTTACGCATAGCTGACGGCTGTAGTGGACTGACCATCCTCCCGTTGCAGCAGTGATGCCCCGCACACCGAGATCTGTGTTGCTTGGGATCACATTTCGGATATGATCATAGTCCAGGATACTATTTGCATTTAACCACAGAGTCTTACATGATATATCACATTGATTGAATGATTTAAACAGTGAACAGACCTGAGGGATGGGTCGAACTCCGATTTTGTGTTGTGAATCATTTGATGCCATTTTTATTGCGATTTAAATATACATGGCATGATTTACATAAAGGCATGATTTATATACGATGCATTGTTTTGCACTACATGCCTACATTTGGGAAAGAAAGCATGATTTTCTGTACATGGGATTTATTCTGTACAAGTATATATATTATATTTCAAGACATGCTTTATAAAGCAAGTAAAGGAAATAATATTTTCAAGGCATAGCATTATTTTGAGTAGATAGTGTTGATATCTACTTGCTTGCCTGATTTCCTTACTGAGCGCGTTGTATGCTCACCCCCCTTTCTTTACATCTCTCTACAGAGCGTCAGTAGAGCGAGAGCTATCGAGGGATAGTGTCCCAGAGTCCACTGCTAGTTCCTATCGATCGCCAGGTATACTTATTATGTACAGTTGTGTATCTAAACATAGAAACAGCACAGTGATGTATACGTTATATATTATGGGGAATGTATTTGTATTAGATTTTATATAATCTTACATGTATAATAAAAGCAGTTACAGTCAGTAATAATATATTGACATGTATGTATGAAATGGATGATGTGGTAAGTGAGGACTCTGACATCGAATCACAGCCCAACCATTGAAGAGAGGAAAGGTAAGTTAAAAATGCGAAAAATTTATAGTGATTTTTGGATAAAGTCATGGATTGAGAATGGGGTCTTGACATGTTCTAACTAAAAGTTGCATTTACTGAGTTTGGCATACAGTTTCTTCTCTCGAAGGGTCTGCATCACTATCCTTAGATGCCTTTCATGCTCCTCTCTACACCTTGAATACACCAGTATATCATCAATAAACACGATTACAAATCGATCCAAATACTGGTGGAATACCTCATTCATCAATGACATAAAAGTTGCAGGAGCGTTCGTAAACTCGAATGGCATAACCATAAACTCATAATGTCCATATCGGGTGTGAAAAGTTATCTTAGGTACATCTCTACTCTGTATCTTCAACTGGTGGTACCCTGATCTCAGATCAATCCTAGAAAAGATCTGTGCTCCCTTAAGCCGATCCAACAAATCATCAATGCGTGGAAGGGGATATTTATTCTTGATGGTGACCTTATTCAACAATCGGTAATCTATACACAGTCGGAGGCTTCCATCTTTCTTCCTTAAAAACAGAACCGATGCTCCCCAAGGTGAGACGCTCAGCCTGATGAACCCCTTCTCCAACAACTCTTGCAGCTGTTTCCTTAGTTCTTTAAACTCAACTTAAGCCATTCTGTACGGTGGCTTGGATATCGGCTCTGTACCAGGTGTCAAATCTATACCAAATTCCATCTCTCTATCTGGAGGTAACCCTAGTAATTTATCCGGAAAGACATCTGAAAATTCCTTAACCACTGAAATGTCTTTCAATTCCGGACGTGCCTTATCTATCTCAATCACATAAGCGATGAACCATTCACATTATTATTTCCACCATTAGTAATCATAAATCATCATATCAACATATATAATTTGCAAATTAGATTCATCTCTAAATTATCATGTAACTAGATTATACTCTTCTCAATTGTAATAACATATTCTTTCATTTAATTTCACCAATTTTTACAACAAGGTTATCTATCTTTGGAAACATCAAAGTTTTTGCATGACAATCCATTACAACATGATTGGCAGCCAACCAATCCATACCTAAGATTACATCAAAATCACACATGTTTAATAAAATTAAATCGGCAGCCATTTCTTATCTCTTATCCTCATCTTACAATTCCTATATACATGCTCAGTCAATTGACTATCATTCATAGGGGTAGATATCATCAACATCTTATCTAGTAGTGTGGGTTCTACATGCTTCAATAATTTACATGCAAAGGATGGTGATACAAAGGAATGCATGGCACCAGGATCAAATAGTACAAATGCTTCTAAATCAAAGATTTTGATGGTACCTTTTACCACATCCGAAGACTGATCCGTAATGTCTTGGTCTAGTGCGTGCACTCGCCTTCTGCTCACACCCACTGTCTGCTTCCCCTTTTCCTTAGCTGTAACCCTCCTCTTCGGAGCAATTATCCCAACTAGAGCTCTCTCTGGCTCCTTACCCTTCTGTGGGGCTCTCTCTGTCATCTTTGGACAATCCTTGATTATGTTCCCTGGTTTCCCACATCTAAAACATACTGCAGGAGATCCATAACATGGTCGAGTACCGTGATACCTATCACACTTGTTGCACTGCTCAATAGTAGGCCATGGCCCTCCAATCAAAATTCCCTTTGCTGGAGCTATGGCTAGATACATGGGAGGATTAATTATCCTCTCTCAAATCACCTCGATCCTCGTCCTCTTCCCCGCAAACCTCTTGTGTCCTTTATAACTGAAGCTTCTATCCATCACTGGTCTCTTCTTGTCTCTATCCCTAACTTTACTGACTTTTCCAAACTCTGAGGTGATTCTGTCAACATCTTGCTCACACAATTGCACTCTGCACACTGCCTCCTCGTAGGTCGATATATCCAGGGAACCAACCTAGACCTGATGGTCGATCTCAGTCCATCCATAAACTTCTAGATTTTCTTGACCTCATTACTCATCATATTGGGATCATACCTACTCAGGGAGATAAAGGTCGTCTCATACTCGTCCACTATCCTACTCCCTTGGGTCAGTCCAAAAAATGCCATCTTTAGCTTTCGTTGTGCAGTATCCGGAACATACTGTCTCTAGAAGGCCTCTAAAAACACATCCCAGCTGATCTTTGTATGCAGAGCTCTCGGAATAGGCTTGGTGGACTTCCACCAATGTTCTGCTGATCCTTTCAGTATAAAAGCGACAAATGCTACCATCTCAGTAGTTGTGCACTCAAAGAACTCGTATAGCTTCTCAATCTCATTGATCCAATCCTCTACAGCTACTGGGTCTTTAACTCCACTGAAAGACGACGGTCCAAACTTCTGAAACTGTCACAATCTATCCAAATCGCATCCATATCCCCAAGCTCTACTGTCTGGTGTAGCAACCGGCGTAGGCAGATCCTATGTGGGTAGGGTATCTGTTGTTTGAGGTCGCTGGGCTGGTCGTACCCGTGTCTTAGGAACTGCCACCTACTCAACATCACCCTGTGTAGCGGGACTCTGTCTACCCCTAACTCCAGGTAATGATTGAGTGACCAACCCAAGATCATCTCAATGCTTCATTCAATCCTCGCGAAGCTAGCCTCAGTACTCTCGGGTCTCTCCTTTGGACCCTGTGGAGCATGCTCAACCTCAGCCTCCACCTCAACCTCATCTTGAGTCTCGTGTGTTTTCGGCTCAACACTACCCCCAGGCCTACCTCTATGGCCTCTAACTTGTGCCCTCGCCCCTCTACCGCGACTGGTATTATGTATAATTGCTCAATTCCCTACATTCACATCAAATTCTTAGTCAACCCATCGACACAGCACAATTTATATCTAAACAAGCACAGTAACATGGGGATGTGATTTTCCAACTTATTAAGTATTTTAGACATGACACGCGTCAGACCAACGCAGCTCTGATACCAATTTCTATCACGACCCTGAACTTACCAAAATACGTATAAATTTTTTATATTTTCATGCATTATTTATTATTCATCCATCCTCGATCATGATCAGCTACTCTCCTCAACAGTTAGGCTATGTGCCAATGTCTACCTCATCCATCCATAACAATTTAATTTACAACATAATTGCAAAAGTAAACACTTTTATAAATACATCAGAGTTACTATTTACAAGTGTTTACATTGCTTTCATCCCCAATGTTTACATACAAAATGCTACTGTGCTATGTCTAGTTTAGATATAAAATAATTCAAGTGTGTATGCCTTATGTGATGGGATACAGCGAATACCAAAAGGGAACACCTCCAATCACGCACAATCTATACTCAAAGCTCTGTAGAGAGGGGAAAATAAGGGCGGGTGAGCAAACCACCGCTTAGTAAGGTAATCATGCAAACAGGTAGATACTGCACTCTCCACGTGATCGTGATGCCATGCTCAAAAGCATTTAGTTCATCATTTTATCTTAAAACATGAGTGTATGATTGTGTTAATGGTATGTAAAGCAATTCATGCTATTAAAATTTAGTACACAAAACCCATTCAAAGCATGGCATTAACCATCATGCATATTTTATAAGTAAGGCATGGCATTAATCATCATGCATATTTCATAAGTAAAGCATGGCACGAAACAACATGCATCAGTGCATTGTGAAACCCATTAACATAGTTTCATCTCAAACAATCCAACTCTAGTCAGGATTTCGTCACTCCCTCAGACTATCCTGACCCACAAAACATTTCAAACATGGATTTATTCTCAAAGCAGTAGACATGTGAGATAGGCAATACAATAAGGGAAATATCCTTTAAAACTATGGCCATATCCTGTGATACTGGCTACACGGATCCAGTGTGCGGGTTATCACCACTATATGCTTCCACATGGGAGGTAGGTCACGTCCAACCCGTCGGTCCATAGTAGATCTCATCCGAAGATGGCATATCACAATCCCAACATGGTACATCGTACTCCATGCTACCTGCACGGTACTGCGTACTCCGTGGACCCATATCAACACATCATATCACGCCACATCTCATAATGCACGTGTGAGCCTATTTAATCAGTACGACTTCTTGTCTACCCGAAGCTCCTAACATGACTATCAACATGTCAAAATATAAAAAATGCACGTGCGAGCCTATTTAATCAGTGCGACACCCAGTCTACCCGAAGCTCCTAGCACGACATCGAAAAAAGTAGGCATCTAATATGAGCTATGCTCCAGCACCATGCCAAAACCAGTATAAAAATCCATGTGAAAACTAGTATGAGCTAAGCTCTAGCACTCATGTGTATAAAACATGTCAAATCTCGTGCGAGTCATACTCTAGCACGCTTTCATTCTCATGAAAACTATGTAGGTGGCTCAAATCTTTGCAAAGTATGGTTAGCAAACCAAAAGAACTCATTTCTTTTGCAAATCATTTCAATGTCAGCCAACCTACCAATCAATTGCTAAAAAGCAATAAAACATTATTTTTAAAGCATTATGCTTTTGTTTTCATGCACATTTCTCAAACACCCAACTTTTACCCTTCAATCACCTAATTTCATTTCTTAATATCTCATGCATTCTAGCAAAGCAATTAAACATCTAAATTACGTATAGATATCTCTAAGAGTCCATACAATTCCCTTACCTCAGTTTACTTGAGTGCAACTCTCTCTTCCTCTTAGTTTCTTGTGCTCTTGGCTCACCTTGCTCTGTGTATCCTCGGGAGCTGCGATTCATTCATCCAAATCACTTGAGTTAATGTTGTTAACTCACATTTTGACTTCACTATAGTCAATGTGATTCATTTATGCATTTTACCAATGCCTTATCTACATTTTACCCCTTTTTAGGTAAATCTCACAATTTATTCACTAACAACATCTTAAAATCATACTTATAACACTATTATCACCTCAAGATAACCCATTCATCCTTAATCTCAATACATTTCACTTTCTCAGACTAGACTATTTCTAGGTCATGGTGGATTCATTCTACCCAGGTAACTTCTACCATTTCTATGCATACCAATCATTTTCCACATCAATATCCAAACAAATGTACTTGAGTATTTACATTAGAAACTCACCTGGCTTGATTTCCTCTTTGCTCCAATGGAAATGCACCTTTTTTCCTTCAATCCAACAAATGGGGAAATGCCTCCAAGCTATGTTGTTCTTCTCTTTGATGTGAACAACTTTATCTCTAATAACTTTCACTCAAATCTTACTAAAAATGGATGGATTTAGGAGTGAGAAAGCTAGGTTTTTTGGATTGGAAGATGAAAGAAGTTAGTTGTTCCTGAAATCTGCAGATCCAACTGCTCCTATTTATAGATTCAGCTTGATGAGATCGATCACCTTGGGTGGAGATCGATCTGGTCCTCATAAAATCCTTCCTTTTCACGGCATTCGAAGGTAGGAGATCGATCTGTCGAAGACTAGAGATCGATTTATCTCAGACAGTAGCTCCATGTGATCGTTCTGGTCTTAGGGGAGATCGATCTTGCTTAAACTCGAGAGTTAAGGAAATCATCTGTTCCATTAGGGATCGATCTGTATTTTATAGAATGTTTAGGAGATCGATCTGGCTTCCTTGGGGATCGATCTGTCCTATTCTATAGCTCAAAATAAGAGCATTTTGGCTCTTCCATATCAATCTCTCTTCCTATGAGATCGATCTGGCCTTCATATTTCAAGATTTTTCTGTAGTTTTTTGTAGGTACTTACACCAAAATAACTTTAATTTGCTGCTATAGTCATTTTCTCACCTGATCATCTTTGAGACTTGAAAGTGGCATCCATTCCTACTTTATAACTATTAAAACATGTGAGAAATCTTTATATATCCACAGGTACTTAATATAAACCAAATGGAAGTGCACAACTTATGCAATCTTCTTTCCATTTTACCACACTACTCATATTCCATTCTACTAATATTTTTCACATGTTTAAGTCTATTTCTTCATATTCATATATAATGTAACTTGTACGTACAATCACCACTCTTATTACAAGTGTGTACATTAAACTTATGGACTTACATCACATATACTTCACATTACAAGTATATCACCATACTTATGATTTCATTTACATATATATATAAGGTTTAACCTATATGGGGTCTCACAGACTCAATTTCTAATTCATTGTAGATTGATAGCAGTGAATTTTTAAAGTTTCATCATATATAGAAATTTTGGTCAGTTTGCTATTGGTAAAAAAATCGGCATAACTTTTGATCAAACAATTCGATTTTGGTGATTTAAATTTCATTATAAAGCTAATGTAATGACCTGTCCAATCATATACAACATTTCCTTAGAACCCTTGTAAATCAGTATAGTTAATTGTCAAAAATTTGGCTTGAATTGAGTAATTAGATGGACTATATGATTAAATTCGAGCCTACTATAAGAGGAGAATTTTAGCCAAGAGAATTAAAATACATAATGGAAAATACCATATGATTAAATTTTAGTGTAGTTATATATTTATATACCTTTTTAACATATATATATATGTAAATATATGCACATATATCAATTTAATAAAGGAAATTAATAGAATTAATAAGTGTGAAAATGTGGGGTTGCATGTTAGCTATCAAACCAGACATAAACAATTGTAACTAAGATTAAAATCCACGGAACAAAAGAGGAGAACGTAGTTGCATTTTGCTATTAAACCACCTAATGGCAAGTGTAAAAGGTAAATTACGAAATGTAAAACAAATGGATGAATGGAAATGTTAGTCACATCTTGCTAGTGTTGCCATTAAACAAAGAAAACAATAAAATTAGAATGCCTAACCCATGGACCCCTTTCTACACATCATTAAGAGAAATTAAAACAAAAGAGAACAAGGGAATTATAATGCCTAAGCCATGGACCCTAATCATCTTCTTCCATAGTTAAGAAAAAAAACATAATAATATGCTTGAGACCTTTTAACTGTGGTGGTTTAGAGAGAGACCAAAATTTAGATGGAAAAGATGATGAAATATTGAGGTAGAAGAGAGTTTGGTCTTCATGAAAAATGAAGCTTGTGAAAAAAACAAATCTTGATAGAGAAAGAGGAGTTCATTCGGCTATGGCTATGGATGATGCATGCAAGATGGTTTTCTTACTCTAATGAGCTTGAGTGCTTGGTTTTAAGGTGGATTTCAGGTGAAGCCATTGCATGTTGGAACAATTTAAGAAATTTGGTTGTTAAGGTTCAGCCAAGTCGATTTTAAGGGGGGAGGAATTTATAATTGAGCTTGAAAATAATGTAGATGGTTGTTTGATGATACTATAAAATGTGTTTTGATTCATGACATATTGGAGAATTAGAGAAATTGGAGTAAAACATCCGACCTTGGTGAAGACCATTCAGCCTTAGTGAGCACTTTAAGGTTAAGAAATGGTTCATACCTTAATTTTATCCTATATGTTTTAATTGATGATTTCAAACTCGTGTACGATGATTAATTTTAGTGGAAATTATAAGGTAGAGCTTTGATGATTTCAACCTACCTTTGATTTGACTAGAATTGGTGCAAAGAAATTGGTTATGTTGAATTTATAAGGTAAATAAGGAAATAATTACCTTAAAATACCTTTCATACGTGAATTTAAATATTTTGGTACGTTAGCTATTTTTGTAATATAGCTTAAATAGTAATGTAGATAAAATTCAAGGTGAATTATTGAGATTGGCACACTAAGGTGTTGATAGTATTCGGCCAAGGCAAGAATTTGCCTTGTTGTGCTGGCTGTATGTAAGTTAATTTTACGATTTCAAATTAGCTTTATGCGATGTTAGTATGACAGAGATTGTGAATATATATACAATTGACATTGTGGATAAATATATGATTAAGATTGCAGAACTTTATATGACTGAGATTGTGGATATGTGATTGAGATTGTGGATATTTATATGATTGGGATTGTGGATATTTATATGATTGAGATTGTGGATATCAGTGATTGAAATTGCGGATACTTATACGACTGTGATTGTGGATATATATTGTAACGCCCCGAAAACATGGAAATTATAGCTAATGTAATCTTTTTCTTTATAATTTAATTTCTTACTTAAGGTGTATTCTTGATCAATATCAGTTTATAACTTATCCTTTATTTGTTAACCTTTCTTATATTCAACAATACATGATATGCCTATAATGTAACGCCCCAATTTATGGTACAATATGGTTGGGCTATGAGTCGATGCTGGATTAATACAGTAAATTTGTCTATATTCATATGTTTTTATGGTAATCAATTTAAATAAAAAACCAATGGAGCTGCTTTCTAATTAATCAAAAAAATAGTTCTTTTACAAAAATATTCTTGTTCACATTCCCCTGACACATTTTCACATGCATTGCTGTACTTACAAAATTTAGATACAAAATAAATGTCTATACTGGGTATACCTTTAACTTTGGGGAATAGTTTTGTTGATGTATGACTGAGCAAAATAATTTGACTTACAGAAACGGTCTCAGCTACTGATGAGGCTCTGTGGAGAAAAGTAAATGGTGAGATTAACATGCTCAGTAAGAAAAACTACGTCGCAGGTAGATTAACTACAATATCTACATATATATGCAAAATAAACTATTCATAAAAATATAAAAAGTTGTTAGCAGTTCAGTAAAATTCAGAATCAAAAATCAATTATGGTATCAATATCGATAGATAAACATTTTACTGCAATTAAATGCAGAATTTTTAAAACTTTATACAATGTTTTATAATGACGACTGTGTGACAGTTTGTTACCGTAGGATTCAAGAGGAGTGTCATGACCCAAAACTACCCAAAAATCAGAGTAAATTTTTCGCGTTTTGTTATTTTCTGTCATGCTTACCTGTCCTCTGATCGTGACCACACTCCACTAACAAATTGGGCTGTGCGTCAATGCCAGTCCCACCATACATTTACCATATAACTTAATTCTTTCTCAATCATTTATAAGTGTTTACAATATTTATACATCCCCTAAAGTTACTTACAAACATGTTACTGTGCTATGCTTATTCAGATACATAATGTACAAGTGTGTATACCTTAAATGATGGGCAGCAGCGGATATCCGGAATGCAGTACTTAGTCGCCTCAACTTCAACTAGAAATTATCTGTTTGAGAAAATGAAAGGGGTGAGCACATCAAGCTCAGTAAGGCAATCCTACGAACAAGTAGGTGACCATACTACCTACATGAACGTGGTGCCATGCATAAACCACCCTTTCTCCACACATTTTAAAACAGATGATATGAGTTATGATGTTATGTAAATCCATTCGCATGGCAAAATTCAACATGCAATTATTTCAAATCATTTCTTTCTCGTTTAAAATTTCACAACAAGGCCAGGACTCAACCCATCCCTCGGGTGGTCCTGACTCACATAAAACCAAAAAAAAATCGATTTACATTCACACATGGGTTTTAAAAGCATGGAAGTAATCATCATGCACGTTTGATTTTAAAAACCCAGTTTTAATCTCATCAAAGTCGTCAACATGCGAGACCAGGAACATCTGTATATCGGTAACAACCAGAACTATAGCCATGTGTCCTCGGGAGTTCCTCTGCTACACGGATCCTAGTGTGCGGGTTCTCACCATGATCGAGAACCGTCCGGGAGGTGGGTCAATCCGTCTCATCAATTTTATCTGATCCCATGCATCCGAAGATACCACACGGTACATCGTACTCCATCCTACTTTCACGGTACATCGTACTCCATGGACCCATATCATGTCTCTATACTCATGCCATGTCTCAAAACGCACGTGCGAGCCTATTTAATCGGTGACACACAGTCTACCCGCTGCTCCAAGCACGGCTTATCGCATGTTCTCATAAAATCAGTGCGAGCGATGCTCAGCACTCTCATTAAATCAGGTAAAACTAGTGCGAGCTAAGCTCTAGCACTCTGTATGCAAACCATGTGAAAATCTGGTGCGAGTTAGACTCTAGCACCGTGTCATGAAAATCATATTAAAAGAATCTGGTGCGAGTTGGACTCCAGCACCAATGCATGTAAAACTCTAGTGCGAGCTCTAGCTCCAGCACTAATGCATGCATCACACAAATCAAAACATCGTGGAGCTAAGCTCTAGCACGTCACATGTCAATAAAAACACGTAGGCGGCTCTGTTTCCTCAAAACAGTTTTCAAAACAATTATATCGTTGAAAGTATGCAATGATGTGCATTTTCTTTCAAGGTTAGCCAGCCTACTCATGCATGCATTAAAATGTCTACAGAATGAGCAGAAACCTCTTGTTCTTGCTCCTCCCAATTTTTCCTAAATTTGTAAAGTTTACCCTTAACAAGGGTATTTTGGTAATTTGCCCATTCGGGGCACTAAAATTATTATTTGACCTCTAGACCCTTCAGATAATTTTTAAAGGACTGCAAATAAACTTAAAATTTTGTAAAGTTACCTCTAGCAGTCCACAGAATTCCCTTACCTTATTTTCCTATCGAGTCTGACCTTTCCTCTGATGTCACGTCGCGCAGTCCGATCTGCTCCCAATCCGATGTCCGAAACTGCGTATAAATATTCCTCAGGTCAGATATTATACAACTTAATTGTATTTAATACTTTCTGGGCTTAATTTAAATCATTGGGCCCATTTATCCCTATTGGGCCCGATTGCACCTTAATTGGCCTTAATCGGCGTTAAGCCCGTTTTCCACTTAATTTTTACATCATCGAGGCCTATTGGGCTCATTGGGCCCACTAACAATTCCTTAGGCCTCATTCTAACTCTGAAATAGCTAAATTTATTATTTACGATAATTTATCTAAATTTCCAAAATTTAATTCAATTTATGTGGAATTTAAATTCATATCACGCATAACGATGCAAATTATCGTAAATAAAGGTTACTTACCCGAGATTCCATGCTAGCACTCAAATCTAGGCTGTCTCGAGCTCTCGTTTGACGTCGATTGTCGAGCTACACAATTTCATAATTTTCGGGTAAGTTTCTAGTCGAAAATTAATTAAATAAAATATTTCCAAATTTAAATCGGTCAATTTCGACCGCTACTGACTTACCCGTAGCTCGATTACATAGCCGAGATTTTTCTCCAATTTTTTCCCTTTTTCTTTTCCCCTTTTTCTCCTTGTTTTCCTTCTTTCTTGGCTGAACCGGTTCGGTCCGGTTCATACTCAGTTCGGACTTCCGGTTCACTCCGGTTCAGGGCCTTGCCAGTCAATTCTCCGTCGGTTTCCACCGCCAGTGGCTCCGCTGGGTCGTCGCAGCTCGGATCTGGTCTCGGTTTCACACGAGGTCGCCGAAAAGTGGCCGATTCGGCCTCTTCTCCTTTCCGGTGTCGGTGGCTTCCTCTTTTCTCGCCGTTGCCGGCGCTGGCCGTCGTTTCCCCAGCTGTTTTCGCCCACATTCGGCTCGGCATCACGCAAGGGTTCTTCGGTGCCTGGTGGTTGGGGTCGAATCGGCGTCGATCGCCGAAAAAATCTCTTCTCTCCCCATCTGTTTCTCTCCCTCGATCCGTCGGATTCCGGCGTCGGTGGGCTTCGTCTCCGGTACCAGGGAGATCGTCGGCCTCTCCTCTTCCTTTTTCGGCCCTTCGTCTGGCCGTTGGTCGTCGGACGGCTCGCCGGTGGTCTCCTCGGTTTGGCTTCGTTTTTTTTTCCGTTCTCTCTTCTCTTTCTCTCTCCCCGATTTCATTTTTCATATTTCTCTCTTTTTTTTTTTATCAATTAACTAATTAATTTATTTATTTATTATTTTTATTTATTTTTATTTTATTATTATTTTAATCATTAAAATACATTAAAAATCTAAAATATCTACCAAAAATTATTATTTTATTTCAAATTAATTAATTTAATTTTATTTAATTTATTTATTATATTTTGACCCTTTTTCGGGTATAATTTCTCCGTATTTTCAGGATATTGTCCCGAATGACTTTTCGGTATATTTTTCGATTATTTTCGTGATTATTTTTCGAATTAAAAATTTCGATTAATCCTGATTAATTCCAATAAATTAGTATCTTGATCAATTTAACCCAGAATAAATTTATTTCACCTTTATTGACCAAGATTTCTCAATCCATTATTTTTAATTAAATTTTTCTTCTCGAATTTATATCGGCTTTCGGTCTTTTGACCATTTTGCCCTTACATGTGTTCGAGATTAATTTAACCCAACTTCCTTTCACGAACACTCACTCACTTCGCATTTTAAATCCTTATTTCCAATCCGAATCCCATTCAGTTAAATTTTTGACCATTTTCATCCCTCATAAAAATTTACGATTTAATTTCGGGTCTTACAAATCTCCCCCACTTGAGAAATTTGGTCCACCAAGTTAGAACCAAGTCATATGAGTCCATATGCAACTCCGGATACATCGATCGTATCATACTCTTAAATTCTCATGTGACCTTTTCTGGAGTATATTACTACCAAAGGACTTTAATTAAGGAGATCATCTTAAACCTCAATACTTTCTCTTTCCTGTTTAATGCCCGAATCAACTTTCAATATACTTATATTTGCATTAAGCCGAACTGTTGGATCTCATATCCTATCACCTATGCTGGATCTGGATAGCATTTTCGAAGCATCAAAAGATGGGACACATTGTGGGTGCCTGCTTATTCAAGTGGAAATGCCACCTACAGGTCTTATCTTCCACTTGTCCAATCTCTTAAAAGATTCAATCCAACGAAACTCAATTTACCTTCTTCCAAAAGTTCGCTATGTCCTTATTCTCTTAGGGCAAGAAACATTTCAACCATACTAATTCACCCTCGGTGAATTCCAATACTTTTCTATGTGCTCTGAGGTGTTCTTACACTCTCACTCAACTGAACATCCTCAGAGACTTATTATACTAATTCAAAAGAAATTACTATCTGTCACCCACTTTTTCTTATCCAATTTGGGGAACAACCCCTACAGCCATACACTGCCTCATATCTTGTTATCCCGATACTCAAGTGACAACTGTCACTATTGACGAATTCGATTTGTAATAACTGATCATCCCAAGATCATAAAAAAATCAAGGGCACACGCTTTCATCGGATCCTCCAGAACCTGTACAGTCCTCTCTAACTGACCATCTATCTGAGGATGAAAAGTTATGCTAATACTCAGTCGGGTTCCCATAGCTTCCTAAAAATATCCTCAGAGGTAGGAAGTGAAGTGGGAATCCCTATATGATACCTTGCTCACTGGAACGCTACTTAATGTTCCACAATCTTCCTTACACATAAATCCTCATATACACTCTGAGTATTTGGGGATTTCATAACCAGAAGGTGGGTAGACTTAGTCACTCTATCGACTATCATCCAAATAGCCTCGTAATTCACCTGGGTTCTCTGTAACCCATCACGACATTCATGGAGACGTGCACCCATTTTCGTGCCGTGTCGATATAGGTAGAGGCTGCAATAACCCTTCAGACTTTTAATACTCTACCTTATTCTACTGACATACTAGGCACTTTTCCACAATCTCTATCATGTCTCTTTTCATATCTGACCACCAATACCCTTTTCGAGATTTTGATACATTCTTTACTTTCCATATGCACCGTATATCCCGAAGAGCGAGCTTCTGACAATATTACTATCCCATCAACTGTGGTCTTGGGGAGCACTCATACTGTCTCGGAACCTCTGTAAATCATCATCACACTCTGTGAACTCTATCACTGTACCCTTCTGAATCTGACCCACACTATCGACACCCTGCCGATCATCACGCTAAGCCTGTCAAATCCGGGCACTCTCATCCGGTTCTAATCTCAGGCTAGCTGTCATATAATCACTGTCATCATCAGAAGGGATCACATCACTACTGAGGTCCATAACTGCTATAGCAGCTCACGCTCCCTGACCATCATATGGGGTACCATTCCAAGGCTCTTTCTACTCGAGGCATCAGCCATTACATTAGTTTTTCCTGGGTGGTTTCACAATCAAAATCTCTCAGAAGCTCTAACCCACTATGTATTCTCATATTCGCCTCTTTCTATGAAAAACAAATACTCGGGGCTTTATGATCAGTGCATATCCAAAATTTCTCACCCTGTACATAATAGTACCATATCCCCGGTACAAATACTACTGTTGCCAACTTAAAATCATGAGTCAGATAGTTTATTTCATGATCAAGGAGTTGTCTGACTCCATAATTGACTATCTTCCCATTATACATCAATACACAGCTCCTTCATTATTTTGAGGTATCCATACTCACTGAGAACCTCTTGAGCTGTTGGGTATGGTGAAATTAATCACGGTGGTCAGTTCATACTTCACTACACTGAAATTCATGTCACATCTATCATCTTATTTATCATCTCATTCAAAGACCACGTTTTCTTAGTTAAACGTGTCAACCAAGTTGACCATATTGAGAACTCGCAACAACCCATTTGTAAAAGCCATTTTCAATTATTGCTTACAATTTTGCCCTGGACTTTAACTACACCCATCATATCATCAATAATGATGATTACAAATCGGTCCAGGTAAAGTTTAAATACTTCATCGTAGTCGAGCTCCACTACTTATTTCAATCGTCAATAGCCTTGACTTATTTACGCATAAGCGTATAAGATCCTTCAAAATTGCTTACGTTTTCAGGTACTAACCTGCGTCATTTCCTTTTCTTATCTTAACGACTCTTATTAAATTTTACTATGTTAACCTTTATGATTTGTCGAATTTTAATATTCTTATCATTGTAGTAAAGGTATCCTAATGCTAAAGGTATTTATTACGACGATCGATTTCACGTTATAGGTTATATATACATACTTTTAGACGCTGTCAAGTCTTCAGGCGAGGAGGTATTTTGAAATACCTTTATTAACCTTCAGACTTAACCACATAGACTGGTTATGGTTATATCCATCTTTATCCTTGGTTATAATTTATATTCCCTACTTATCACTTAATCCCAATTACTTCGCATATTAAGGGTATTCCTTACCTAGAATATGTCTCTTACTCCAATACATCTTGTATTTAGGATCTATCTAATCTTAAAGATTATCTCCTTTCGTATATCCCTCATGACAAAACTCTTTCATTATTCATTCCGTGAATACAATCCTTTACTCCTTTAATTTCAACTGTTTTACCCCTTTTTATCACTTGTCAACACTTATAGTATATTTTTCAGTGATGTTTTCACCCCTGTTTTCAACTTAAAATCTCTATATCCATATTCCATTAATTAATCCTCCTCTATTGGGGTACTCATTTATCAGTATTGTGCCCAATGATGTAGGCATTCATGCCTTTTACTCATTTATATGCGAATGAAGGCGGTATGAATAAAGGTGTGGCACCAAGATCAATAAACATATGTACTTCATTATTCATAACAAGTGTGGTATCTTACACCACATCCATGAAACATCAATAGTGTCCTGGTCCAACACATCCTCTCGCCTTCGTCCAACAGTCTACTTTTCTTTTTCTTTTCGGCTATAGCCTCCCTTTTCGTTACAGCTGTACCAACAAAGTTTTTCTCTATCTCTTTACTTTTCTGTGGGGCGATCTTGCCCAACTTTGTACAATCAAAATCAATGGTCCGTCTTACCACACTTAACGGCCATTTTCATCAATATAGTGTAGGTATAGACCCTCCTTCCGTGGTATCTACCACACATCCCACACTGCTTACAGTGTTTACACTGCTACACTACTTCGTAGCAGGTCGGGGTCCTGCAATTACAATACCCCTCAAGAGTGCTAAAATTGGATGCACTGGGGCCTTTCTAATTATCTTACTCCATGACTCATCAAATTAAATCTTTTACCAATTACCATTTTTCCATTTTAACATCTCTGTCATTTCTCGATTCTCTTTTCTGTCTCTATTTCAGCCCTCACTACCTTTCCCAATCTCAGAGGCGTGCAATTCATGTTCTTATTTACCCAACTGTAAATCTGCGCACTGCCTCGGTATAGGTAATATCTCACGGGCCAATCGGACTCTAATTGAAAAGTTGAGCCATTTCATGAACTTTTAGACATCTCAACTGTCACTTGTTCATAGTGTCGAGGTAATATCTGCCCAGAAATATAATTGAGTTTCATACTCATAAGCATACTCATCAATAAATCAAATCCTCTAGGTAAGAGTAAGGACTTTTATCTATCATTTCTTTTAAACAATGTCCAGGATATCCTGTCACCGGAATACATCCATAAACATTTCTCATCTTAGCTCTGGATGTTTAACACTTAAGATGGGTCGAGCGGGTTTCCACCAATGCTCCGCTGCGCCCTCGAATCTCATTCATAATCTGAGCAATTAGCTCCTCAAAATAATCTCCACACTCCTCTCCAACCTCGCAAAGCGTGTCTCAATACTGTTCGATCTCTCTGTCGGACTCAGTGGGGCATGCTTAACATTAGCCTTCATTTCAATTTCATCCTAAGTCTCACAGGTCAACTCAGCACGACTAGCAAACTCAGGTCTACCTCTACGACCTCTGCCTCGTGCACTATCTCATCAAACACGACTCATATTAGGCATTCCTACATTCTTAACCATTTCATAGTCAAAACCCATCTTGATATAAACTATTGTATCTAACCAAGCACAGTAACATGGGGATGTAATTTCTTAATTACTGACACTAACACACATCAGACCAATTGCGCTCTGATACCACCTTTATATGTCACGACCCAAAACTATCTAAAAATCAGAGTAAATTTTTCACGTTTTGTTATTTTCTTTCATGCTTACCTGTCCTCTGATCGTGACCACACTCCACTAACAAATTGGGCTGTGCGTCAATGCCAGTCCCACCATACATGTACCATATAACTTAATTCTTTCTCAGTCATTTATAAGTGTTTACAACATTTATACATCCCCTAAAGTTACTTACAAACATGTTACTGTGCTATGCTTATTTAGATACATTATGTACAAGTGTGTATACCTTAAATGATGGGCAGCAGTGGATATCCGGAATGCAGTACCGAGTTGTCTAAACTTCAACTGGAAATTATCTGTGTGAGAAAATGAAAGGGGTGAGCACATCAAGCTCAGTAAGGCAATCCTACGAACAAGTAGGTGACCATACTACCTACATGAACGTGGTGCCATGCATAAACCACCCTTTCTCCACACATTTTAAAACAAATGATATGAGTTATGATGTTATGTAAATCCATTCGCATGGCAAAATTCAACATGCAATTATTTCAAATCATTTCTTTCTCGTTTAAAATTTCACAAAAAGGCCAGGAATCAACCCATCCCTCGGGTGGTCCTGACTCACATAAAACCAAAAAAATTGATTTACATTCACACATGGGTTTGAAAACCATGGAAGTAATCATCATGCACGTTTGATTTTAAAAACCCAGTTTTAATCTCATCAAAGTCGTCAACATGCGAGACCAGGCAACATCTGTATATCGATAATAACAAGGACTATGGCTATGTGTCCTCGGGAGTTCCTCTGTTACACGGATCCTAGTGTGCGGGTTCTCCCCATGATCGGGAACCACCCGGGAGGTAGGTCAATCCATCTTGTCGGTCTTATCTGATCTCATGCATCCGAAGATGCCGCATTCGAAGATGCCGTATCCGAAGATACCACACGGTACATCGTACTCCATGCTACTTGCACGGTACATCGTACTCCGTGGACCCATATCATGTCTCTATACTCATGCCATGTCTCAAAACGCACGTGCGAGCCTATTTAATCGGTGACACACAGTCTACCCGCTGCTCCAAGCACGGCTTATCGCATGTTCTCATAAAATCAGTGCGAGCGATGCTCAGCACTCTCATCAAATCAGGTAAAACTAGTGTGAGCTAAGCTCTAGCACTCTGTATGCAAACCATGTGAAAATCTGGTGCGAGTTAGACTCTAGCACCGTGTCACGAAAATCATATAAAAAGAATCTGGTGCAAGTTGGACTCCAGCACCAATGCATGTAAAACTCTAGTGCGAGCTCTCGCTCCAGCACTAATGCATGCATCACACAAATCAAAACATCGTGCGAGCTAAGGTCTAGCATGTCACATGTCAATAAAAACACGTAGGCGGCTCTGTTTCCTCAAAACAGTTTTCAAAACAATTATATCGTTGAAAGTATGCAATGCTGTGCATTTTCTTTCAAGGTTAGTCAGCCTACTCATGCATGCATTAAAATGTCTCCAGAACGAGCAGAAACCTCTTGTTCTTGCTCCTTCTAATTTTTTCTAAATTTTTAAATTTTACCCTTAACAAGGGTATTTTGGTAATTTGCCCATTCGGGGCACTAAAATTATTATTTGACCTCTAGACCCTTCAGACAATTTTTAAAGGACTGTAAATAAACTTAAACTTTCGTAAAGTTACCTCTAGCAGTCCGCAGAATTCCCTTACTTTATTTTCCTGTCGAGTCTGACCTTTCCTCTGATGTCACGTCGCGCAGTCCGATCTGCTCCCAATCCGATGTCCGGAACTGCATATAAATATTCCTCAGGTCAGATATTATACAACTTAATTGTATTTAATACTTTCTGGGCTTAATTTAAATCATTGGGCCCATTTATCCCTATTGGGCTCGATTGCACCTTAATGGGCCTTAATCGGCCTTAAGCCCGTTTTCCACTTAATTTTTACATTATCGAGGCCTATTGGGCTCATTGGGCCCACTAACAATTCCTTGGGCCTTATTCTAACTCTCAAATAGCTAAATTTATTATTTACGTCAATTTATCTAAATTTCTAAAATTTAATTCAATTTATGCGGAATTTAAATTCATATCACGCACAACGATGCAAATTGTCATAAATAAGGGTTACTTACCCGAGATTCCATGCTAGTACACAAATCGAGGCTGTATCAAGCTCTCGTTTGACGTCGATTGTCGAGCTACACAATTTCATAATTTTTGGGTAAGTTTCTAGTCAAAAATTAATTAAATAAAATATTTCTAAATTTAAATCGGTCAATTTCGATCGCTACTGACTTACCCGTAGCTCGATTACATCATCGAGATATTTCTCCAATTTTTTCTCTTTTTCTTTTCCCCTTTTTCTCCTTTTTTTTCATTCTTTCTTGGCTGAACCGGTTCGGTCCGGTTCAGACCCGGTTCGGACTGCCGGTTCACTCTGGTTCAGGGCCTTGCCGACTGGTTCTCCGTCGGCTTCCACCGCCAGTGGCTCCTTTGGGTCGTCCGTAGCTCGGATCTGGTCTCGGTTTCACACGAGGTCGCCGAAAAGTGGCCGGTCCGGCCTCTTCTCCTTTCCGGCGTTGGTGGCTTCCTCATTTCTCGTCGTTACCGGCACTGGCCATCGTTTCCCCAGCTGTTTCTGCCCTCATTCGGCTCGGCATCATGCAGGGGTTCTTCGGTGGCCGGTGGTTGGGGCCGAATCGACGTCGATCGCCTGAAAAATCTCTTCTCTCCCCATCGATTTCTCTCCCTCGATCCGCCGGATTTCGACGTCGGTGGGCTTCGTCTCCGGTACCATGGAGATCGTCGGCCTCTCCTCTTCCTTTTTCGGCCCTTCGCCTGGCCGTTGGTCGCTGGATGGCTCACCGGTGGTCTCCTCGATTTGGCTTCATTTTTTTTTCCGTTCTCTCTTCTTTTTCTCTCTCCCCGATTTCATTTTTCAGATTTCTCTCTTTTTTTTATCAATTAACTAATTAATTAATTTATTTATTATTTTTATTTATTTTTATTTTATTATTATTTTAATCATTAAAATACATTAAAAATCAAAAATATCTACCAAAAATTATTATTTTATTTCAAATTAATTAATTTAATTTTATTTAATTTATTTATTATATTTTGACCCTTTTTCGAGTATAATTTCTTCGTATTTTTGGGATATTGTCCCGAATAACTTTTCGATATATTTTTCGATTCTTTTCGGGATTATTTTTCAAATTAAAAATTTCGATTAATCCCGATTAATTCCAATAAATTAGTATCTTGATCAATTTAACCCAGAATAAATTTTTTTCACCTTAATTGACTAAGATTTCTCAATCCATTATTTTTAATTAAATTTTTCTTCTCGAATTTATACCGACTTTCGGTCTTTTGACCATTTTGCCCTTGCACATGTTCGAGATTAATTTAACCCGACTTCCTTTCACGAACACTCACTCACTTCGCATTTTAAATCCTTAATTCCAATCCGAATCCCATTTAGTTAAATTTTTGACCATTTTCATCCCTCATAAAAATTTACGATTTAATTTCGGGTCTTACAAGGAGGCCCCTACAGTCTCTTTTTATAGTAAAATAATACCATCTCATACGATAAAACAGTTCATAGGGTTAATTCAGTAAATCAAATAGACGAGACAAGGCAGAACATGCTATAAACAGTAATCAGTATGACAATTAACCAATGTTGGTGACTGTGGGCATCAATGATCAGGAGTGCCGGGATGTCAATCACCGTGGAAGTGGTCAGCTACCCAAACGACTTATAGTACAGTATGTCCGAAGACCAGTAACACGATACATCATACTCACATGCGTGTTGCAGAGTACATCATACTCCATGGACCACAGTAATAATAACAGTTCAGTAATAGTAACAGTGCAGCTTGACTAATCATTGCCTTTGTCTCATAATCAATGCGAGTCAGACCATGCAACGCACAATTGGCATGCATTCAAGCACATTTATCTATACTACTTTATAACCAAATTATTTTCATCAAAACAGTTCTAAAACTCAATACAGTGCATAAAGCAATTTAAAAGGGGCTAACTTGCCCTTTTTTGGTTAAAATCCCAATAAACAGTCTATGGTAATTAAATTCGAGATTTTCGATTCAAAACCATAATTTACATTATATTAGTGTCTCTGCAAACAAATTAGATTTATAATGGTAAGGCTAGACTGTTTAACTAAGGCAAAAAATCTATAATTTTTAGAGTTATAAAATCGACCTAGTATTTTTATGTCATTTCTGTAACCATGAAATTCAGCCTAGAATTTTATGTCTACAATTTCACAAAAATTACGCATAATTATCTCTTGCAGTACACAGAAATTTTCCTTACCTCGATGTCTACTAGTAATACTCAATGCCTCAACGTTGCGAGTCGGTGGGTCCACTCAATTCAGTTTATTTCTCCGGAGCTCTTTCCCTTAATTTTTCCCAATTTTCTCTGTGCCTCTATTCTATGTTCAGTACTTCTATTTATATACTAATATATATATATATAATCCTTTATACATATATAAATATATTTTCTTTCTTTCTTTTTTTGAATTTCTTTTCCGCCTTTTTTTCCTTTTTCTTCCTTTTTTTTCTTTCTTTTCTTTCTTTCCTCTCCTTCCTCGCTAATCACCCGATGACACTGTTTATCGTTTTCCTTCCTTCCCTCGATACGACCACCTCCTTCATCACCTTAACTCGTCCGATGCAGGTGGTCCTTTTCTTCGCTTTGTTTCAGTTTCTGGTGGTCAGTCCAGTCTCCTTTGTTAAGCTCTGCTTCTCTCAGTCTCCTCCCCTGTCTCGACCACAGCTTCTTCTCGGTTTCCAGCTTCAGCCCTCTGTTTCCTCCTTCTTACTCTAGTTCATTTCTTCAATCTTCAATAAGCTTGCAAGAATCAGTCGAGAGCCACTTAACATAGCTTAGTTTTCTCCCTGTTCCAGGCCATACCTAGAGCTTCCTTGTCACGACTTTCAATCCATCGAAAATCTGCTACAAACTTTTCATTTTTCATTCCATTATTTATTGCTTGTTCTTTAGCTTTACCTTACTTGATCGTGAACAGCTACACCACCAACAGTTAGGTTGTGTATCAGTCTCAATCTCATCCAACTAAACCATTTCAAATTATAATTCATTTAAAATGTAAACACTTATATTTCTAAATCAGAGTTGTTGTTTACATGTGTTTACAATTCTTTACATCCCCAAAAATTACATTCAAATATTATTGTGTTATTGTATGTCTAGATAAAAAAAACCATACAATTATGTATACCTTGTGTGATGAGACGCAGCAGACACCAAAATCTAATCCTCAATCGCTCTCCATCTACTAAAAGTGCTCTATAGAGGGGGAAAATAAGGGAGGTGAGCAAACCACATGCTCAGTAAGGCCATCATGCTAGTAGGTAGATAACTGTACTATCTACGTGATGGTGATGCCATGAATAAAACTAAGCATTTACTTGTCATACTCAAAAACATCAGTTCATGCTTGTGTTCACGATATGTAAAGCATTTCATGCTATTCAAATTAGTGTACAATTCTTAAAATAGTGCATGAAAAATCATCATGCATAAATAGTAATTAAGGCATGGAAAATCGTCATGCGAGGTGCACTTAAAAGCATTTCTTACTCAACACAATTCGTCATAAAATTCACCACTCGTCAAGATTCATCCCTTCCCTTGGACTATCCTGACTCACAAAACCATTTTAAAACATGGATCTATCATAAATTAAGTGACATGTGAGATAGGTAAATAATAATAAGGGAAATAATTAGGACTATGGTCATATCCTTTGTGATCCCAAGCTACATGGATCCTAGTGTGCGGGGTATCACCTCTATCTGCTTCCGCACAGGAGGTAGGTCATATCCAACTTGCCGATCCATAGCAGAATATCCATCTTTCGAAGACGGTATATATATAATATCCATACACGGTATAGCATACTCCATGCTATATGGACGGTACAACGCACTCCGTGGACCCATATCATCATAACATATATCCTGCCACATCTTAATACGCACATGCAAGCTATTTAATCAACGTGACACACAGCATACCTGAAGCTCTTAGCACGACTCCCAATATGACGTAAAACTAAGTACGAGTAGTCTCTAGCATAACAACAAGTATATAGTGGACATCTAGTGCCAGTAACGCTCCAGCACAACAACAAGTATATAGTGGACATCTAGTGCCAGTAACGCTCCAGCACAATGTCAAAACTCATGTGAAAACTAGTACGAGCTAGGCTCCAGCACTCATGCTCGTAAAACTCTAGTGCGAGCATCGCTCCAGCACTAATGCATTTATAAACATATCAAATCTCATGCGAGCTGCACTCTATCACGTTTTACTTTCACAAACTAATGTAGGCGGCTATTTCTTTTACAAAGCATTGTCATTAAAACCAAAATCAAACTATTTTCTTGCAAAGCATTTAAATGTTAGCCAACTTACCAATCCACATGCTAAAAAGGTTAGTAAAAGGATTCAAAACATCATGATTCTTGTTTTTCATGAACTTTTCCCAAATCCCAATCTTCTTTGCCCTTTAAACATTTAATTCCTTTCCTATAACTTGCAAACATTCTAGAAAACCTTATGCGTCCAAAAATGCGTACAGATATCTCTAGGGGCCAATACAATTCCCTTACCTCAACTCTTTAAGAAGTAACTCCTTCGTCCTTTCCCGCTTTTTGTAATCAGGCTCAATTTGCTCCGAATGTATCCTCAGGAGCTGCAAACATTCATTATCACATGAGTTAATTACAAATAACTCATATTCTGACTTGATCCTAGTCAACATATCTTATTGACCCTAATTCTCTTCTTGAGTAGATTTCAATTACACTTATCATTTCACCTAGGCCCATTAAGTTCCTTATCTCGTTATCACTCGTTGTACCGAATTCTAGGGCCATCAACCTTATCGAACCGATTGAATTCAAGTTTGGCTATAATCACCTTCGGCCATGGCATGGGGGTTGAACATCCATCACGTCATTCTTAATCAAATTTGGTTTAGCAAACTCTCTTAGTTATCTAATCAAGCACTTGCTTTGCATTGCTCTATCCTTAACTCTTCCATTCATTCATGCATTTTTACAAATGCTAAATTTGCACATTATATAACCTCATCCTATTCCATAAACTTATTTCACAAAACCATCTCAAAATCATGTATATACCATTATTAACACCTTAGTATAATTCATTTATCATCTAATCAACCATTCATATTTTCTCACACTAAACCCATTCTAGGTCATGCTTGATTCATCATATTCTAGGTAGTTTCAACTAACAATACATGCACCAATCAACTCCTAACAACATCTAGATAAACATACTTAGAGTTGGTGTATTGGAAACTCACCTAGCTTGACTTTTCTCTTATCTAAAATAAAAAGACTCTTTTGCTTCTTCAATCCAACAAGTTGAATGTTATCTCTAAGCTATGTTGTTCTCCTCCTCACAATGAACAACTTTGCTTTTATAGCATTTTTTTAAATCTTTTTGAAAGGGGGTGTATTCTAGAGTGACAAAGCTTGTTTTTTTGGTTAAAAATGGAGGAATGTGTTGATTTGGTGAAGAAAGGGGGTTTGGCCGTTGGGTTTTTATAGAGTAGGGGTGGTGAGATCGATCTTCCCTTGGTTGAGCTATCGAAATATTCAGTTTGTAAGGGATAGATCGATCTGCTCTTTAGGGAGAGATCGATCTTTGCTAGGTAGAAGCAACTGGAGATCGATTTGTTTCATGGGGAGATCGATCTGCTCTTTTAGAAGGGATCGATCCTTACTAAACAATTGAAGATCGATCTACTTATAGGGAGAGATCGATATGCTCTAAGCAGAAGTAAATAGAGATCGATATGCTCATAGAGAGATCGATCTGCGCTTGACAAAATCAAATGGAGATCGATCTGTACCTAGGAAAGGATCGATCTGTACCTTACAGAATCATATGGGGTCGATTGCTTGAATGAAAGATCGATATGCTTTGAATAAGAGATCGATCTGGCCTTCATCTGGAGCATTCTTGCTGCACTTTTCCCAGATTTTTCAAAGGTAAACTCATATTTCATTACACTATTACTTATTTTGCATTCTAATCCCACTTAGAGCATGGAAATGTTCATTTCTTATGATTCACATACAATGTGACTTGTGTTTATTGCTTGGAATCATAAAAGGCACTCAGAATTTGTAATTTCTTGCATTATCATTTCGTGTTTTTAAGTCATTATATTCGGTCTGATTGTTTGAGTTACATTCTCATATTTAACCTTTACATGGATTCATGGATGTTCATTCATTCATTCTCTTACAACTTTATTCAATCTAAAATCTCTTCTTATGATTCAATTTAACATATAAAAATGTATAACATCATATGAATAATAAGGAATGCATCACCAAAAATGGGTCTTACATTCCTGCCTTGCATCCTTGGTTTGTAGTTTATGTTTCTCATCTCTCTTGCTCAACTCTTCCTCATCTGTATCCGCTTCAGTATCTCTTCTTTCTTTTCCTTTATCCCGCAGTTTCCTTCACCATACTAATTCTTCTTTTCCTCTTTGTTTCGAATGGAAAACTAGAGTTGACGGGAAAATGATGATGAAAGACAATGAAGGGAACTGGGGTTTCCTTTCTTTTCTCACATCTCTCGGTTTGATCAGAATCATCACCAAAAGCCTATTGCTTTTGAGTAGATTAGGTTGGCTTCTTTGGTAGCCAATCATTATTCTTTTAAAATGTTAGAATGGTCATCATTTATAATACAATATAATTTGATTAATGAGGGTTTAACATTATATTATGTTCTAACATTATATTATGTTCCATTTGATATCATATATAGTTTTGCATTTAGTTATTCTACAATAAATAAAATATTTATTTACTTAAACTTATTTAAATTTCTTATGCCATAAATATATTTAAATTTGATCATCCATTAATAAGCACATTCTTAATTCCAATTGTTTACTTGCTAATCATCGTTTAACTCAGATAAATGAAAATTCTTGGATTTTACATTCTTCTCACCTTAGGAAATTTGGTCCCCAAATTTAAAAGTACATCAGTCCTTAAACAAATGTGGGTATTTCTATCGTATCAAGCTTTCTAATTCCCACATGGCCTCCTCTGATGTATGGTATTACCACAGAACCTTAACTAGTGGAATTATCTTAGACCGTAACACCTTCTCTTTACTATCCATTATTCGAATCGGTTTCTCCACATAGGTCATATCCTCCTTCAAATCCAGTGGTTCATAATTTATCACATGCGTGGGATCTGGATGATACTTGCATAGCATTAAAACGTGAAAGACATTGTGGATACTCGATAATTTCGACGGTAACGCCAATCTATAAAATTTGTCTCCCTCTCGGTCTAAGATCTCGAACGACCCAATATAATGGGGACTTAACTTTCCTTTCTTCCCAAACCTCATTATACCTTGGAAGGTGAAACTTTCAAAAATACTGAATCTCTTACTAAAAATTCCAAAGGTCTTCATCTTTGGTTAGAATAACTTTTCAGTCTGCTCTAAGTTATCCTCAACCTCTCACAAACTAGTTGTACATCCTCTGAAGCTTGCTTAACCAAATCGGGAGCAAATAACTTTCTTTAACCCACTTCTTCCCATCCAATCGGCAAACGACACTTTCGGTCATACTTCATATGGTGCCATTCCAATACTTGAGTGTTAATTATTATTATATGCGAATTCTGCTAATGGAAAGTGGTCATCCCATGAGCCTTTAAAATCTTGGGTACAAGCTCTCAATTCCATATTGGCATAGGTAAAGGTCGTAATGACCTCGTAGGGTTCTGGTGTTTTACCTTAATCTACTGACATTTGAGACATTTAGTCATCAATTCAGTTATATCTCTTATCGTACTTAATTACCAATATACCTTCAGGTGATTTTGATACATCTTACTATTTTCGGATGCGAAGTATATCTCTATGAATGAGCTTCTGACAACATCAATTCCTTTAAATATAGATTATTGGGTACACAATCTGCTTTTGAATCCTAATAAATCATCACTGTCGATACCAAATTTGTTATAGTACCCTTTGGTATCTAACTATAATACAGTGTTTATCATTACACTGAATCTATTAGATTCGATCAATCAAGTCTAGCGTATAAATCTTAGGTTAGCTATCATACATTAACATCGGTATCAGAAGAACCACATCCAATTTGAGGTTCACACGATGTTCCAATAGTTCGCATTTCCTGACCATTATATATATAACACTGTCTCGAGGTCACTTTTGCTCAAGGTACTAACTCCAGTCATTTCCTTTACCTTATGTTCAATTTCTTCTATGAAAATAAATATCTAAGAATTTTAGGATTAATAAGAATCTATAATTTCTTACTATACCAGTAGTGATGCCATATCTTCAATTCAAATATTACGGTTGCCAATTTCCAAATCATGGGTTAGGTAATTCTTCTCATGATCTTTTAATTGCCAAGATCCATAAGCAGTTACCTTTCTACTTTGCATTAATACTGTCACGCCCCGAAAGTGCGGAAAATAGGGCTAATTTAAAACTTTTTACTCATTAATTCACAATTAAGGGTGCATTCCTGTGTAGTGTCATACATCATCATAATTATCATGCCTCAGGATCTGGTCATTGAATAGTATATATTATATCATATACATTACTTGATCTCAAGTTAATTAATCCTAATACATCTCATACAATGTTGTACATCAAGTGTCTGCAATTACAGTAATTGTCTGGGTACATGAAAAGATAAAAGATACCTCAAAATACAATATATATGGCCTAGAGCTCAAGTCCTCCACTAGCCACTACTCCGTACGTCGCAGGAAAACCCTTTTCACTTGAAGAAATCTGGGGGAAAAGAAAACAGGTGAGCTTCTAAATCGCTCAGTAAAGGGGGTAAGGGACTCATTTCATAAACCAAAATGCACATCACAAAATATTTATTTGTATGTGAAACTCATTAATCTCATTTGAAAACCATAGCATGAAAGTACTCAAAACGACATTCTCATGTCTCAAATCATGTGAAAACATGAAGTAAAAAGGCTCAGTCTAGAGCAATAACAAAGCATGTGAAAATAATGCGATAAACGCTTTCTCAATGAACGTGATAAAATCACTGAAATAGTAATGCACGTGGCACAGCCACTAAACACACGTGGCATAGCTACTGATTTAAATTCACACGTGGCAAAGCCACTAAACACACGTGGCATAGCCATTGATTTAAATTCACAAGTGGCATAGCCACTAAGCACACGTGGCATAGCCACTGAGTTAAATTTACATGTGGCACAGCCACTAAACACACGTGGCATAGCCACAGGATAGGGTTTCACGTGGCAACGGCCACCAATTAGGATTCTCACGTGGCAACGGCCACCAAATAGGGATTCTCACGTGGCAACGGCCACCAAATAGGATTTCTCATGTGGCAATGGCCACCAAATGGGGTTCTCACGTGGCAACGGCCACCAAATAGGGCTTCTCACCTGGCAACGGCCACCAAAGGGGGTTTCTCACGTGGCAACGGCCACCAAAGGGAGTTTCTCATGTGGCAACGGCCGCCAAGTATACGTGGCATAGCCATAGAATGGGTTATTCTCACGTTACTAGAACGGAGAAGAATCGGGCTTACATGCTACCAGAGCAATGCCCGGTGTGTACTCAGAATTACACACCTAAGTCTTAAACACATAAGACTAGTTTGCCTTCACGTAGAACTCATAGTGGTTTTTCTCTTATTAAACTCATTTGAAAACTATTTTGTACTCAACACAAAACATAATAAAATCGAGTTCCAACCGGCAAAGCACGCACACATTTCTCAAATCTCGATATTGCCTTAACGTAGAGCCCAATTCATTACTCACACAAATTCGTCGGTTTATAAAGCAATTTCACACTCAGCTTATAAACGCATAAAATAATGGGCTCCAACTGGCTATAAAAATCGTGTGCAATTATATCTCAACACAACACTCAACATGCTTGTTTTATAAACCACAAATCATGCTATAATAGTTTACAAATCACATACACAAATGGTTTAGATTTCCCTTACCTCTTTGCACCTCGTATAGTGCAATCGTTTCCCCCGTATCACTGACTAGCCTCGCATTCCACTCTGGAACTCCCGAGCTGTCCAAACGATGTTAAAACATCAATACTCAATTATCTCATCAACCTCAATTCTCAAAATCGAGCATAATTGCTCATAACACCTCAATTCTCTTGATTCTTGTAACTCTACCTCAAACTACACTCTCATTCACAACATCTCAACGTTCTACATTTCTCATGCCAATTATCTATGCTAATTCACCACATTGTCTAAATCACCATTTATAGCTCAAAATTCCTAAATTGCTAAATATCATTATCACTCCAACCACATTGTAATTTCATCAATCCCTAATCATTTCTCAGCTATTTCAACACAATGACAACCACCATTATCATCAAAATCATCTCAAATATCAAGATCGAGGTTTAGAAATTACCTAAAGCTTGTGAGACGCACAACCCACGCCTCGATTCGATTCGTCCTTCGATTTCCAAGTATGTTGTTCTCCCTTTGATGAGGAACAACTTTCCTTCTTGCCACAACTTCTGATTTGGCCGAAAATGGGTGCTTTGGATAAGTGAGAAAGCTAGGTTTCGGCGAAAATAGGGGCTGGAAGAGAGAGAAAGTGAGATTGCAGGAGAAAAACAAGGGTTCCTTATATACGCTGAGGGCAGGAGATCGATCTGGCTCTTGATGAGATCGATCTGCATTTGAATTTTGGGGACGATTTGGGCAATTTTATGCCTAGGAGATCGATCTGTCGAGGGGTGAGATCGATCTCTTTATGGCTTTATGAGATCGATCTGCTCCTTGAGGAGATCGATCTTCTCCCAAATAGAATCATTTGGAGATCGATCTCTTCCTCATGAGATCGATCTTCTCTCAAACAGATCATAAGGAGATCGATCCTCTTCCATTGGAGATCTATCTGCTCCTCAAATTCCTCCTTCATTGTCAGTTTTAACTCACCAGATCGATCTCTCCTTCTCCCAGATCGATCTGTCCTCATAACTTCACACTTATTTTAAACACTTAACATATAAATCTCCAATTATCATTCCCCAATTCACTTAGCTCAATAAATTACACTTCAAGTTCATATTACATCATTCAAATATATCTAAAATTCTCAGATCTCACATCCTCCCCACCTTAAATAGAATTTGGTCCTCCAAATTCAACTCAACTAGTCGAATAGATGGGGGTATTTCTCCATCATAAGACTCTCTAGTTCCCATGTTGCCTCTTCCATTGAGTGATGTTTCCACAAAACTTTCACTAATGGGATGATCTTCATTCTCAGTACCTTCTCTCTTCTATCGAGAATCTGGAAGGGTTCCTCGGTGTAGCTTATATCCTCTTGAATGTCCATCTCGTCATACTCTATGACATGAGAAGGGTCCGGGTGGTACTTCCTCAACGTAGACACATGAAAAATATTGTGTATTCTGGACATCTGTGGGGGTAATGCTAATCTGTAAGCTACCTCTCCCATTCTCTCAAGAATCTCGAATGGTCCTATGTATCGAGGACTCAATTTCCCTTTCTTCCCAAATCGCATGATACCCTTACTCGGTGATATTTTCAGAAATACTGCATCACCAACCTCAAACTTGAGTGGCCGTCTACGCACATCCGCGTAGCTTTTTTGTCTACTTTGTGTAGCCCGTAACCTCTCACATATGAGTTTCACACTATGTACGGCTTGCTCAACAAGCTCGGGAGCATTTATCTTTCTGTCACCGACTTCTTCCCAAGCTACAGGGGATCTACACCTCCTACCATATAGAGCCTCAAAAGGTGCCATTCCAATACTCGCATGATAGCTGTTATTATATGCAAACTCTGCTAGGGGCAGGTGATCATCCCATGATCCCTTAAAATCCATCGTACACACCCTCAACATATCCTCCAGGGTCTGAATAGTCCTCTCTGACTGACCATCTGTCTGAGGATGATAGGCGGTACTAAAACTCAATCGAGATCCCATGGACTCCTGAAACTGGGTCCAAAATCTGGAAGTAAATCGGGAATCTCTATCAGAAGTAATACTCACTGGAGCCCCATGTAATCTAGCTATCTCGCTGACAGACAGCTCAGCTAAGGCATCAACAGTATCTGTGCTCTTGATGGCAAGGAAGTGGGCACTCTTGGTCAATCTATCCACAATGACCCATATCGCGTCACGACCTCTTCGAGTCCTCGGTAAACCCATAATAAAGTCCATAGTGACATTCTCCCATTTCCATGTAGGTACGGGTAAGGGCTGTAGTAGTCCTCCGGGCTTTCGATGCTCAGCTTTCACTTGCTGGCATACTAAACACTTGGCCACATACTCTGTCACGTCTCGCTTTATACCACTCCACCAATACACCTTTCTCAAGTCTCGGTACATCTTAGTACTCCCTGGGTGCATGGTGTATCGCGAGAAGTGGGATTCTCTCAGTATCTGTCTCTTCAGGGTATCATCGTCCGGTACACAAATCCATCCTCTGAATCTCAACAATCCATCCTCACTGACTGTGAGATCCGATTGCAAACTCTGCTCAGCTTGGCTAATCATATCTATCAATCTCTGATCACTGCGCTGCCCAGTTCTAATCTGATCCATGATCCTGGGCTCTATTCGCAAGCTAGCCACAAATCTAGTCTCTATCTCTTTAACTCTGATCCGAAGTTCGACAAACTGCTCCAGTAAATCCCATTCCCTGATCATCATAGCAGATATCATACTCTTCCTGCTCAGGGCATCAGCAACCACATTCGCCTTGCCCGGATGATATAAAATCTCGCAGTCATAATCCTTAAGGAGTTCCATCCATCTCCTTTGTCTCATGTTTAACTCTTTCTGATCAAAGAGATATCTCAAACTCTTATGATTAATGAAGATCTGGAATCTTTCCCCATATAAGTAGTGTCGCCAGATCTTCAAAGCAAACACCACAGCGGCTAACTCCAAATCATGCGTGGGGTAATTCCGCTCATGGTCTTTCAGCTGTCGCGATCCATATGCTACCACTCTTCCATGCTGCATAAGTACACACCCTAATCCTTGATGAGATGCATCACTATACACCGAAAATCCTCCTGATCCCTCAAGAATAGTTAACACAGGTGCCGCTGTCAACCTTCTCTTTAATTCCTGAAAACTGAGCTCACATTGATCAGTCCATATAAATGGAGTCTCTTTGCGCGTGAGCTTAGTCAAAGGGGCGGCAATTCGGGAAAATCCTTCCACAAATCTTCTGTAATACCCTGCCAAACCAAGGAAGCTTCATACCTTAGTAACTGTCCTCGGTCTCTCGCAATTAAGCACAGCCTCCACCTTGCTTGGGTCAACTGATACTCCTTCGTCTGAGACTATATGACCAAGGAAAGCTATCTGATCCAGCCAAAACTCACACTTACTAAGCTTTCCATATAATTGCTTATCTCGGAGTATATGTAGTACTAACCACAAATGCTGTGCATGCTCCTCATACGACTGGGAGTATACCAGGATATCATCAATAAAGACTATCGTAAATTTATCCAGATAGTCTCTGAACACCTCGTTCATCAATCTCATAAATGCGGCAGGGGCGTTCGTCAATCCAAAGGACATCACCAGAAATTCATAATGGCCATACCTTGTCCTGAAGGTCGTCTTTGGAATATCTTCTTCCTTGATCATCAATTGGTGATAGCCCGATCTCAAATCAATCTTAGAAAAGACTGATGCCCCTCTCAGCTGATCAAGTAGATCATCAATCCTGGGCAATAGGTATTTATTCTTCACCGTGGCTTTATTCAACAACCGATAGTCTACGCATAATCTGAGACTACCATCCTTCTTCTTGACAAATAAAATTGGTGCTCCCCACGGTGAAACGCTGGGCCTAATGAACCCTTGATCCAATAACTTCTGTAGTTGTTTCTTCAATTCCTCAAGTTCCACTAATGCCATCCTGTAGGGGGGTTTAGAGATCGGCTGAGTATCTGGTACTAAATCAATGGTAAACTCCAGCTCTCTCTCTGGTGGTAAACCTGGCAATTCATCTGGGAAAACATCCGAAAATTTGTAAACCACAGGTATATCCTCAATCCTCGGATGTTCCCGCTCATCGTCTGAGATGAGTGTCTCATAACCTTCACATGAACAATCATATTTAATATTCTCCAAAATAATATTAAAATTCTCAAATTGTTTACAAAATTCCATACGTCCATTTACTCAATATTTCAAACGTACACTGTAAGGTTTAGGTAGGGAGAAAGTTACAACCTTAATGTAGCAATCTAAGCACACTCGATTGGCTGCCAACCAATCCATTCCCAAAATTACATCAAATCCATGTATATTCAACATGATTAGATTTGCTAACATCCCTCTATCTCCGACCTTTATCTCACATCTTCTACAGATTAACTCAGTTCTCTGGGATTCACGCATAGGGGTATTTACATGTAGTATATATTCTAGAGGTTCAAACTTCAAGTTTAATCTACATGCAAAGTGCTCAGAAATAAACGAATGCGTGGATCCTGAATCAATCAACATATGAGCCTTATGATTACAGACAGAGAGTGTACCTCTTATAGTTTCTGCAGAAGTGTCAGCGGTTTCCTTATCTAGGGCAAACACACGTCCCTGGGTAACAGGTCTCTTTCCTTTCTCTGCAGTAGTGGCCCGTCCCTGGGGATTCACTCTCTGAGGCTGTTGTCTAGTGGGCTCCAATACATGTGGTTTCTGAGGTTGAGGGCAATCCTTCACCATGTGACCCATGTCTCCACATCTAAAACATCCATGGATCGACCCAGTACAACTTCCCTCATGCATTCGGCCACAATTTCTGCAAAACCTTGTCTTTGGCCTGACATCTCGAGGGGTCTCTCTAATGTTAGGGTACCCTCTGGGTCTCTCTAATCTGCCCTTCTGTACCTCAATCCTTCCTCTTCTGAATGAACCTCTCCGAGCCTCTGTTTGGAAAATCGCTGGCCTCTTGCCCTTATCTCTATTCACCACTCTGAGCTCATTCTGTGATTGTACCATTTCAATTCCTCTTTCAATCTCTTGTGCTCGTATCAGAGCATCTCCAAACTCAGTAATACATAGCCCTATCAATCTATATCTGATGATGGACTTCAATCCATACACAAATTTCTCTGTGTGGAGCTCTTCACTCTTGAAGGTCTCTGGGTCATATCTCAATAACGCTGTGAATTGGCTCTCATAGTCATCCACAGACATGTCACCCTGTACCAAACTTAAAAACTCGGCCTGTTTCTTTCTCTGGGCGGCTCGTGGTACATATTGGGTCCTAAAGGCTGTCTGGAACTCTTCCCAACCAATCACATCCTGGCAGGACATCAGAATACCCTGGGTAGTACCCCACCAATCTCGAGCTCTCCCTTTCAATATATAGATACTCATACTGACCCTCTCAGCATCGGTGCACCCCAGATAATCAAATATAATTCTCAACTCTGTCAGCCACTCCTCAGCCTCTGTAGGATCCTTCTTTCCCTTAAACACGGGTGGATTCATCTTCAGAAAATCCTTCAGTCGGACTATACTTCTATCATCAGGCTGAGTGACGAGAGGTATTGGGGGTATGGAAGGTCCTTGTGGTGGTGTAGGAGTAGTACCCGAGGCATTAACTCCAAAGTGTTGCGCGAATAACGCTGCCATCTGCTCAAAACCTTGCCTCAAATCGGTCTCAATCCGATTAAATCGAGAGTTAGGACTCTCTGGTTATGGGACAGGTGGCGGAGGGGACTCTGCCTGCCTCCTCGAACGACCTCGTCGTCCACTCATTCTCTATCTTAACTCGTCTCCTCCGCGTACATATCAAAATCGATTGAAATCTCAATCCTCAATTTCAGTTCATGACCAGACTATTATAGACACTTGGGATGTATTCTATTCCACTTAACCGACACTGACAGTACTAGACACCCTAAGGTCTGATACCAAGAAAACTCTGTCACGCCCCGGAAGTGCAAAAAATAGGGCTAATTTAAAACTTTTTACTCATTAATTCACAATTAAGGGTGCATTCCTATGCAGTGTCATACATCATCATAATTATCATGCCTCAGGATCTCGTATTGAATAGTATATATTATATCATATACATTACTTGATCTCAAGTTAATTAATCCTAATACATCCCATACAATGTTGTACATCAAGTGTCTGCAATTACAGTAATTGTCTGGGTACATGAAAAGATAAAAGATACCTCAAAATACAATATATATGGCCTGGAGCTCAAGTCCTCCACTAGCCACTACTCCGTACGTCGCAGGAAAACCCTTTTCACTTGAAGAAATCTGGGGGGAAAGAAAACAGAGTGAGCTTCTAAATCGCTCAGTAAAGGGGGTAAGGGACTCATTTCATAAACCAAAATGCACATCACAAAATATTTATTTGTATGTGAAACTCATTAATCTCATTTGAAAACCATAGCATGAAAGTACTCAAAACGACATTCTCATGTCTCAAATCATGTGAAAACATGAAGTAAAAAGGCTCAGTCTAGAGCAATAACAAAGCATGTGAAAATAATGCGATAAACGCTTTCTCAATGAACGTGATGAAATCACTGAAATAGTAATGCACGTGGCACAGCCACTAAACACACGTGGCATAGCCACTGATTTAAATTCACATGTGGCACAGCCACTAAGCACACGTGGCATAGCCACTGAGTTAAATTTACACGTGGCACAGCCACTAAACACATGTGGCATAGCCACAGGATAGGGTTTCACGTGGTAACGGCCACCAATTAGGATTCTCACGTGGTAACGGCCACCAAATAGGGTTTCTCACGTGGCAACAGCCACCAAATAGGGTTTCTCATGTGGCAACGGCCACCAAATGGTGTTCTCATGTGGCAACGGCAACCAAATAGGGTTTCTCACCTGGCAACGGCCACCAAAGGGGGTTTCTCACGTGGCAACGGCCACCAAAGGGGGTTTCTCACGTGGCAATGGCCACCAAGTATACGTGGCATAGCCACAAAATGGGTTATTCTCACGTTACCAGAACGGAGAAGAATCGGGCTTACATGCTACCAGAGCAATGCCCAGTGTGTACTCATAATTACACACCTAAGTCTTAATCACATAAGACTAGTTTGCCTTCACGTAGAACTCATAGTGGTTTTTCTCTTATTAAACTCATTTGAAAACTGTTTTGTACTCAACACAAAACAAAATAAAACCGAGTTCCAACCGGCAAAGCACGCACACATTTCTCAAATCTCGATATTGCTTAACGTAGAGCCCAATTCATTACTCACACAAATTCAACGGGTTATAAAGCAATTTCACACTCAGCTTATAAACGCATAAAATAATGGGCTCTAACCGGCTATAAAAATCGTGTGCAATTATATCTCAACACAACACTCAACATGCTTGTTTTATAAACCACAAATCATGCTATAATGGTTTACAAATCACATACACAAATGGTTTAGATTTCCCTTACCTCTTTGCACCTCGTATAGTGCAATCGTTTCCCCTGTATCACGGACTAGCCTCGCATTCCACTCTGGAACTCCCGAGCTGTCCAAACGATGTTAAAACATCAATACTCAATTATCTCATCAACCTCAATTCTTAAAATCGAGCATAATTGCTCATAACACCTCAATTCTCTTGATTCTCGTAACTCTACCCCAAACTACACTCTCATTCACAACATCTCAACGTTCTACATTTCTCATGCCAATTATCTATGCTAATTCACCACATTGTCTAAATCTCCATTTATAGCTCAAAATTCCTAAATTGCTAAATATCATTATCACTCCAACCACATTGTAATTTCATTAATCCCTAATCATTTCTCAGCTATTTCAACATAATGACAACCACCATTATCATCAAAATCATCTCAAATATGAAGATCGAGGTTTAGAAATTACCCAAAGCTTGTGAGACGCACAACCCACGCCTCGATTCGATTCGTCCATCGATTTCCAAGTATGTTGTTCTCCCTTTGATGAGGAACAACTTTCCTTCTTGCCACAACTTCTGATTTGGCCGAAAATGGGTGCTTTGGATGAGTGAGAAAGCTAGGTTTCGGTGAAAATGGGGGTTGGAAGAGAGAGAAAGTGAGATTGCAGGAGAAAAACAGGGGTTCCTTATATAGGCTGAGGGCAGGAGATCGATCTGGCTCTTGATGAGATCGATCTGCATTTGAATTTTGGGGACGATTTGGGCAATTTATCCTTTACACACAATTCATTCTCAATTCATATCACTTAATCTGAATCATTTCACATGCCGTAATTATTCATACATTGTGTACATCTCTCATTCCAAATATAACTTGTATTTAGAATTTATCATACTTCAAAACTTATCTCATTTTGTACATCAATTATAACTAAAGCTTTTTCCTTATTTGAATTAATTCTTGCATTGGAAACATTAGCACATACAAATTACAATCCTTATATTCGAAATGTATTTCATATTCCAAAGTCTCTTTATAACCCAAAAACTCTGAATATTCCTAACTGTTTTGGGTCTTTCATACTGATCAATAACCTCTGTTTTGAGAGAATCCAATTAACACCCGTTCTTGATATAACGTGACCCAGAAAATATATTTGTTATAAATCAAAATCACATTTACCGAACTTGGTATACATTCTCTTCTCTATAAGGGTTTGTAAAACAGTTCTCAATTTCTGCTTTTGTTTCTTTCCAAAATTTAGGATACAACATAATATCATCGATAAAAACTAAAACAAATTTATCCAGGCAGGGCTTAAATATTTCATTCATATAGTTAGTTCATTAATTCATTCTTCCAGCTACAGTAACTTTACTCTTTCATTACCTCTCTTTCTTTAGTAGATCTCATTTTGTCACACTCTTTACCTTTATTTTTTTAGTACTTCGTAGACATGCATCCCATATCCACACAGTTATGTCTTATCGACATAGTTGTGTCTTACACACTGCTTTCTCATAAATAATAACATTAATGGAGCTAACATATAGCTCGATTGATGATTCTAGTATCTCATATGAGTTTCTGGACTTTCTTCATTTTACAACTCAACGTATCCAGATTATACTTCTTCCAAAACTATAAATTTTGATTCATATTCATACACAGACTTATACCTTATGTCCAATTCAAACATTTCATTTAGTAATTATCGTTGTGCCATATCCGGGATGTATTACCATATAAAGATATCCAAAAATATATCCCTTCTAACCCCTAATATCGGGTCCTCAAATTAGAGCAGGAGAACTTCCATTAAGGTTCAACTTCCCATTTCAATATTAATGCTGCAAAACCTACCTTCTTTATGGTAGTACACCTTAAGAATCTATATTCATTAGTCTAGTTTTCCATTATAACTTGATTCCTACCCCAATAACTGATAGTGTACTATCTTTCGAAACTATCTCGGTCTTTCTTTTAGTCACAGTCATACCTTAATCATCATTATTATTATTATTACACTGTTATCACTTGACCAAACAGTGTCATCATTGTCTCCATACCTCGCTCTAATCTTACGAAGCGGGCTCGAGAATTTTTGGTTAAACTATGAGGTGCACATTCAGATAAGGTCTTGCTATATATCTCGGACCTATCTCTATGACCTCGAGAAACAGCTCCTTCTCATCTACTAGTATGGTTGCAATACCTACCAGCCATATCTATTAGTTTTCCTTCATTCAATGACACAGTTTCTCCGTAAAACATAGCTAGGTGTACTCATTTGTATCTAAACAATGTACAGTAATGTTGGGGATGTGAACTTTCTACTTTTCTTTAGTTCTAAACATCGACTCATATCAGACCAATCTTGCTCTGATACTAGCTTCTGTAATGCCCCAATTTACTGTACAATATGGTTTAGCTATACATCGAGGCAGGATCAATATAGTGAATTCGTCTATATTCATATGTTTTCATGGTTAATCAATTTAAATAAAAAATTAATGGAGCTACTTTCCAATTAATCAACACAATAGTTTTTTTACAAAAATATTTTTGTTCACATTCCCCAAACATATATTCACATACATTACTATACTTACAAAATTTAGATATAAAATAAATGTCTATATTGGGTATACCTATAACTTAGGGGAATGCTTTGCTGATGTATGACTGTGCAAAATAATTCGACTTACAAAAACAGTCTCAGCTACTGATGAGGCTCTGTGGAGGAAAATAAGGGGTGAGCTTAACATGTTCAATAAGAAAAACTATGTGGTAGGTAGATAACTACACTATCTACCCATATCCGTAAAATAAACTATTGATAAAAATATAACGAGTTGTTGACAGTTCATTAAAATTCAGAATAAAAAATCAATTACGATATCAATATCGATAGATAAACAGTTTATTGTAATTAAATGTAGGATTTTTAAAACTTTATACAGTGTTTTTTAATGACGACTGTGTAGCACTTTTGTCAGACCCGTGTTTTCGATTTATGTATGTAGCTTGTTCCTTATGATTCCTGTGTATGAACACTTTATTTTCATGGTTGAATCATAAGAAGAGTATTTACTATCATGCAATTGACAATTAAAGAATAAAAATGCATGTAAGCTACATCAAAGCCAAATAAGGGTCGAGATGACCATAGGCCAAGATAAAAAGGGATCGAAATAAAGTTGACAAAAAATAAGAAGTTAAAATAAGAAAAGATAGTGGGTTTATGAAGGAAAGTCTGTTCAATTTGGTTTCGAACAAGTGCTGGGGTAAAACGGTCAAAAGATAGAAATCCGATATAAATTCAATAAGAAAATTTCATTTAAAATATGGAATTGAGAAATCTTGATCAATAATGAGGAAAATATTGAATTTCGAGTCCAATTGATCAAGATATGAATTTATTTGAATTAATCAAAATTTTCAACATGAAAAATTATCCCAAAAATATTGGAAAAATATACTAGAAAGATAAAATAAGACTGATAAATTCATTTATGGATTAAATGAATAAAATAAGATTTTTTGAAGATATTTTAGAATTTTTATAATATTTTAAATATTAAAATAATAATAAAATAAATTATAAAAAAAGGAAATCTGAAAACTGAAAGGAAAAGAAACTGAAAGAGAAACGAAGCGAAGACGCAACCCGAGGAAGACCGAGAGCACCGATGACCATCCGACAACCAAGTGGCCAGGCGAGGGCCGACAAAAAGAGAGGACGACCATGTAATTCCCCTGGTATTGACGATGCGTGCCGAAAATGTCAAAATCCAATGGATCGAGGGAGAGAAGGTCGAGAGGAAGAAGAGAGGAACAACGGCCACCGACGGAGTTTCGGTCCAACCCAAGGCCAGCCGAGAGTTCCCCTACCAGAGATGAGCCGAACGGCTATAACGAGGCGTCGAGAACTGGCCAGACGACACTGAAATGTCAAAAGGAGCCCTGAACAGGTCGGTCGGTTCAATGAGAGTGCACAGTGCTGAACCGGACCAGACCGGTTTAGCCAAGGAAAAAGGAGAGAAAAAGAAAAAGAAAAAGAAAAAGGAAAAAAAGGAAAAAAGAGTGAAAAATCCTCGGGAATACCTCAAATTACAAGTAAGCCGATACACTGTCAGATTGACCAAATTGATTTTCGGGAAAGTTAATTTAAGTTGTATTTGATCAAAAATTAACCCCAAATTTCATATAAAATTGTGCTGTTCGACGATAACTTTCGAATGTGAGCCGATCGAACTCCGATTTGCTCACTATCGCATAATTTTGGGTAGACGAGCCGAACGGCTATAACGAGGCGTCGAGAACTGGCCAGACGACACTGAAATGTCAAAAGGAGCCCTGAACAGGTCGGTCGGTTCAATGAGAGTGCACAGTGCTGAACCGGACCAGACCGGTTTAGCCAAGGAAAAAGGAGAGAAAAAGAAAAAGAAAAAGAAAAAGGAAAAAAGGAAAAAAGAGTGAAAAATCCTCGGGAATACCTCAAATTACAAGTAAGCCGATACACTGTCAGATTGACCAAATTGATTTTCGGGAAAGTTAATTTAAGTTGTATTTGATCAAAAATTAACCCCAAATTTCATATAAAATTGTGCTGTTCGACGATAACTTTCGAATGTGAGCCGATCGAACTCCGATTTGCTCACTATCGCATAATTTTGGGTAATTAAAGCTCATTTAAGACAATAGTATGATTTTTGTGCAATTGGAATTTAGTTTGCAGATTTCAGATTAATTTTTGTATAAAATAAATTATATCTGAATTTTTTAATTAACTTTCATAAATGATATACGGGCTATCTAAAGAGTTTGGAACAAAGCCCAATGGGTATTGATAGGCCTAATGAGTCAATAGACATGAAGGGAATTAATATGTGAAAAAAGGGCTTAAGACAGAGTTAGGCCCAATTAAAGTGGTTAAGGCCCAATAACTGTAAACGAGCCCATTAAGAGATATTAACTGTATTAAATGTGTAATACAGTAGGAAAAGTATAATTAACCCAGTGAATGGTTAAATGCAGCTCCAGAGTCATATTAAGAGTTAACCGGACTACAAGATTTGAGCAGCACAGAGGAAGTGAGGTCATGCGATGTGATTCGAGGTAAGGGACTTTTACAAGTAGTTAAAGATATCTGTATGTATTTTCATCTACTTTTACATTCACTGACATTGTCTTAGGGTCAAAGAAAATCAATCATATTTATTGGGACTCGATATGAGTAAATTATGATTTTGCCCCTAGTTAGGCAAAAGTCAACTTTTGGGAAAAGTTGTAAAAAGCATCGAAACAATGTTTTTTAATGTTTTTATTGTTGTGTAGCAGAAAAGTACATAGATGAGCTAATGTTTTAAGGTTGATGTAGACTAAGAACACTTTATAGTGCTGATTTTCATGTTTTGAAACATCCTTATTTTTAAAGAGCCATCTACCGAACTATGTGAAAACAATCGTGCTGGAGCACAACTTGCACTTGATTTCAGATGTTTTTCACATACATTAGTGCTAGAGTGAGACTTGCACTACATTTATTTGACATGCATGATAGAGTACTGGAGCATTGCTCGTACTCAGTTTTATATGATTTGTGCATGATAGAGTGCTGGAGCGATTAGCTCATACTCGAATTTTATATGAGATGCATGACAAAGTGCTGGAGCGTTGCTCGTACTTGATTCGTCATGATTTATACATAACATAGTACTTGAGCGATTTGCTCGTACTTGATTTAAATGAAACTATGCATGACCTAGTGCTGGAGGTTTACTCGCACTAGTGTTTGATGTTTTGACATGCATATATAGTGTTTAAAGGCAGAGCATTGACTGTGATTCACACTCAAGACGCGCACTATAGTTTCACGACGATTTCCTCGTGTAGACTAAGTGTCACACTGGAGATGTTCGCACGTGGATTTAGAGACGTGGCATTGATTATTTTGTGGTATGAGGGCTAAGACCTATGGCAGACACCCCGACCATGAGGCAGGGTCCACATGTGTATGTTGTACCGTGCGTGTGGCATGGAGTACACTGTACTGTGTGTTGTTGTGGAGTTGTGGAGGAGAGTTGTTGATAGCTGGCGGTTGTGATGGACTGACCCCCCTCCAGTTATAGCAGTGATAACCCGCACACCGAGTACTGTGTTGCCTGGGATTTCACCATGTTAGGATATAGCCATAGTCCAGGAGATATTGAATTTAGCCACTAAGTCTCGCATGATATATCACATGTATTTATGATACGGGTAGACTTGATGGATGGGTTGGAACGCGGTTGTTGTGTTGTGTTGTGAAATGCCATATTTATTGTGTTTTGAATGTAAATGACATATTTTATATAAAGGCATTCCGAAATGATAAATATGCACTGTTTTGCATGAATGCCTATGATTTATAACTCAGCATGTGTTTAGTACATGGGATTTTAAATCTGTACTATTATTATATATTTTGAAACATGCTTTTAAATTGAGAGAATGAAAGGCAAAATAATATTTTCTGTAGATAGTATGGATGTCTACTTGCTTGCCTGATTTCCTTACTGAGCCAGATAGTTCACCCCTTTTATTTTTCCCCCTCTCTATAGATCTTCATCAGTAGATTGAGTCGGCTGAGGTATAGCATTCCTTTTTACCACTGTCATTCCCCATCTAACGAAAGGTATACACGATGCGTACTCTTTCGTATCTAAACAATTTATAAACACAGTGATGTACATGTTTTAATATTGGGGATGTAATTATATTAAAGTATATGAATTTACTTATAAGAAAAGTGTACGTACAGTTAATGAATATTTTATAATGACATGTATGTGTGATACGAAAAAGAATGGTAAAGTATGTGTGGATGAGAGACTAATGCCTAATCACAACCTAACTGTTGAGGACAGAAAGGTAAGAAAAAAATAAAAAATTTATTATGGTTCTTAGTAAGTAACAGAAATAAGGTCGTGACAGAATGGTATCAGAGCGTACTTTTTCTGATGTGAGTAGGTATTAGTAATTAGGAAATTGTACATCCCCATATCACTATGTTTTGTTCAGTTACATTTGTGTATACAAGATGGAATCGGGCAAATTAATGTTTGTGAATGCAGGAATTGAGCCATTATGGCTAATACCAACCGTGGTAGAGGGGCGAGGTCGAGAGGTAGGGCTAGAGGCCCTAGAGGTAGGTCAGATAGCCAAGGCGAGTCTTCATTTGCCCATACACTAGCAGGTACTACTGAGGTACTAGAGACTACTGAGGCACGCTTCACGAGGATAGTATAGCCTAGAGGCGATAGTAGAGTTGTTGGCACAAACTCTGTCAGGTCGACAGAGGTAGGATATAAAGACTACGATTGGGGAGGCAGTTGCACCAAAAACACCTGCACAGCCTGCACTTGAGATGCCACAGACTATTGATACTCCTACACCCCTACCAGTTCAAGGTAGTAGTGGATTGGGATATGAGTGTGATTTGGATCGACTGCGACAGTTTCAAAAGCTTGGACCTCCATCTTTTTGAGAGGTCAAGGACCCAGCTAGTGCTGAGGAGTGGATTGGAGAGATAGAGAAGTCGTACGACTTCTTTGATTGTACGACTTCAAAGAGAGTCGCATTTGCTGCGTTCCTACTGAAGGGAACGAGAGCATTGGTGGAAGTCTACCAGACTGATATTGAGAGCCCGACACATAGAGATTTGTTGGGAGATGTTTTTAGATGCCTTCAAGAGGCAGTTTACTCCAGATATGGCGCAGTGTAGACTGTAGGTCGAGTTTTTAGGATTGGGCCATGGGAGTCTCTTAGTGGATGAGTACGAGACTAGATTTTTGACCCTGGGGAGGTATGATCCCGATACCATGTACAGTGAGACCAAGAAGGTTCGTAAGTTTGTCGATGGATTGAGACCGGTGTTGCGGACTAGATTGGTACCATTGGATATTGGTACATATGATGAGGCAGTGTCCAGGGCACAGCTTTGTGAGCAGGACTATGAGAGGAATGCCTCTGAGTTCGGGAAGTTTAGTCGGAGCCAAGATAGAGAGAGGAAGAGGTCGGTTAGAGATAGAGGTTTCAGTTATCGAGGAGGAAGGAGACTCTTCGGTAAGGGACCACGGATAGATGAGGTGCGAGAGAGACCAGTTAGACCTCTTACATACCCAACCATAGCTCCGACAAAGGGCATTGTGATTGGAGGACAGAGGCCTACTGTAGATCAGTGCAGCAGATGTGGTAGACATCATGGCAGTAGACCTTGTCCGTTGAGTCCTGTTGTGTGTTTTCGATGTGGGAAACAGGGGCACATTGCTAGAGCTTGCCCAGAGACATTTGAGACTACCCATAGAACGATAGGGAGCCTGATAGAGCTCCAGCTGGTACGTCTACTCAGAGGGGAGAGCGACGGCAGAAAAGAAGGGGAAGCAGGTGATGGGTCGAGGGCGAGTACATGCCTTGGACCAGGACACAACTGATGCTTCTACGGATGTGATTCGAGGTAACATTCTGATTTATGATTTAGAAGCATATGTTTTAATTGATCATGGTGCCACACATTCATTTGTATCGCCTTCTTTTGTGTGTAAGTTAGCAAAGTACACAGAGTGTACTCCTTTAAAGATGATGATGTTGATTAGTACGCCTATGGATTCCAGTCAGCTAGTTGAACATGTGTTTAATGATTGCAAGTTAAGAGTGGGGGAAAAGGATATGACTGCGAGATCCGTAATTTTTGTATGATACTCCTTATGATTTCATATTGTATGACATTATTATATGTTAATGGATTCATAAGATGGTTGATTCAGATCTGATTAAAGATGGATGAAACGAAATAACGTGCATAAAATCGAATAAGGGTAAATCGGGCAAACAAGGGAGCAACAAGTTCGTTTAAGGAATTTAATCGAGTTGACAAAAAATAAGTAATTTAAAATAGGGAAAAGATTTTGGATTTATGAAAGAAAGTCGATTCAATTTGGTCCCGAACACGTACAAGGGTAAAATGGTCATAAGACCAAAATTCGGTATAAATTCGATAAGTAATTTTCATTAAAATATGGAATTTGTGAAATTTGGATCAATAACGAGGAAAATATTTAAATTCAAGGCCGATTGATCTAGATATTAATTTATGGGAATTAATGAGAATTAATTCGAAAACAATTGGGATTTTTAATTCAAAAAATTATCCCAAAAATAATTGAAAAATATACCGAAAAGACGAAAATAGACTGATAAATTCATTTATTGATTAAATGAATTTAATAATAATTGTTAAGATATTTTTAGAGATATCTGGGTACTTTTAATATATTTAATTTATTAAAATAATAATAAATAAATTAATAAATAAATAAAAAATGAAAATCTAAAAATTTTTGGGGAGAGAGAAAAGCAGAAATGGAACCCACAGACTCGATAGCAACCCGACACCCCCCGAAGAGCCACCGACAGCCGACGGACCCAACTAACGGTTAGAGATGATAGAGCACAGTCCGACGGTTTCAATGATATCGAGTAACTTTTTCCGACGGCCCCTATTTTCGACGAATCGACGGATGAAAAATCCGAGGAGAAATCGCATTGGTTCCGGCTAACGGCGGTGCCCCAGCTTCGATTCGACCCAACCAAACGATCCCCTAGCCCAGGCAGTTCTTTTGAGTCGAGTTGAGGCCAGGAAGAAGGTTGGGATCGTCGGCGACGTTGAAAAGCCCAAAACGGCACCGTAGCCGAGAAGGAAGAAAACGAAAAGAAAGAAAGAAAGAGAAAAAGAAAAGGAAAAAGAAAAGAAAAAAAAGGAAAAAAAGGGATGAAAGTGTACCCGACGACGACTCAAAATTTGGGTAAGTGACCGAGAGTCGGGATTGACCTACGGATAAATCCTGGGAATTCAACTTAATATTATTTTAGTGGAAAATGACTCAGATTTATATAATTGTGCAGTGTTACTACAAAGCTCGAACGAGAACCGATTTAGCTCTGATTTTCGTACCCCACACCATATTGGGTGAGTACATTTTAATTACGATAATATAAGTCCTTAAATGCAAAGTTAGGATTATTTTACAGAATTTACGGATTAATTCTGCATAAAAGGAATTTTATTAGTAATTTCAAAGTAATTAGCGTAAATAGTATCCGAGCTATCAAATGAGTTTGGAACGGAGCTCGATGATTATTGATAAACCAAATTAGCCCAGTAAACTTGAAGAAGGGATTTAAAAGTGAAAATGGGCTGGAAAAGGGGTCGAGGCCCATCAATGTGCAATTGGGCCCTACAGAGTAAAACAGGCCCAGAGCTTTAGATTCGATCAGTAAGAGTGAAATACTGATCAATATATTTGAACTCAACCCATATGTAGTTATATGCAGCTCCGTAGACGAGCGAATAGGACTGAGAGACCTGGTACAATCGAGTCGGGATAAGCTCGCGTGTGATTCCTGGTAAGGGAATTTTATGAGCACTTAGAGGTAGCTGTACGTAGTTTCGAGGGGATTTACATTACGTTAAATTCACTATGCTAATCGAAAACAGAATAATAAATTTTACGAAAAAATATGGAAATAGTGACAAATGACTATTTTACCCCCAGTTAGGAAAATTTCAAAAAGGGTAGTAAGGTTATGAAATTGCATGAAATTCACGATTTTAATGTTTTCATGATGATATTGTTTTAATTCAAGCAATTTATGGATAGGTTGGTTAATATTTTCATGTTTTAATTGAAAAGGCACAGGTTAGGTGCCAATTTATATTTATTTAACATGTTTTGATAAAATTGAGCCACCTATCAGTGTTATATGAGTTGAAACCATGCTTGATCACTGCTCGCACTAGACTTTATATTTTAACTCATACACAGAGTGATGGAGCTTTGCTCGCACTATTTTACAAATTTATTTCATATGACTACCGTATTGGAGTTTTTCTCGTACGAGGTTTTCACTGAGTTTTAATACCTATCCATACTGGAGCAATGCTCATACGTGGATTTGAATTAAATTTATAATCAGTTTAAGTCATACTGGAGCAATGCTCATACGTGGATTTGAATTAAATTTATAATCAGTTTAAGTTGTACTGGAGCGCTGCTCGTACGCAGATTTCATTGATTTCTATGAAACTGTGATAGAGCTTCGCTCACACAAGGTTTTCAGATATCATGAATATGCATGGAGCCATGCTAGAGCTTCGCTCGAACAGAAATTTATATGACATGCATATAGCCGTGTTAGAGCCTTCTGTAGACTGTGTGTCACAGTGAGATAATATTCTCACATGTGCATATTGAGACATACTTGACATGGGCGGATAAGACCTATTACAGGCACCCCTGATTGAGCTTAACTTCACGGAGTACGTTGTACCATGTATGTCACACGGACTACGCTGTACCGTAGGGATTGTTGGAGTGGAGTGGCATTAGCCACGAGACAGCAAGTCTTGTGATTGTAATCATGATATTATGTTGTTCTGGTGGGTAGGATCGACCCACCTCCCGTTTCAGGTGTGACACCCCGTACACTAGGATCTGTGTGCCAAGGATCACGAGGTTATGGCCATAGTCCTGGATATTACCGATATAGTCATTTACATGTCTCACATGATATAACTTTTGGTCTTGATAGATCAAGGTAGACCCGAGGGAGGGGTCAGGCCCCGATTTTCTTATGATTTCAATTGAGTTTTGATTGTTCCCATATAGGGATTTTATGAAACTTTCATGACTTGTACCCCTGTGAGAAGGGTGATTTTATAACGAAAATTTTAAGATCAATTATTTTATTGAAAGGGATTTAATTCCTTGAGTGTATCATATTTAACCCAAATGAGGTGTTTTAAAACGTGTTGATCCATTTGAGCATAAGATGTTTTCACATGAGAATGATTCCATGTTTTATATGCCGATTTCCTATTTTAGAACAGATGATATTATATATATGGCATATCATTGTTTTTACCTCATGCTCATATATATCCTGATTTCTTATCAGCATGTAGATAGTATAGCTATCTACCTGTTTGTATTATTGCTTTACTGAACATGTAGAGCTCACCCTTTCATTTTCCACCCACTTTCAGTGTTTTCACCATAGAGATAGCAGGTGTAGAAAGTAGACGGCATAGCTGATTATCTGTGATTCCCACCGACTGTCAGGTATACACCACGTAGAGAATTTTGTATTAGTATGCTTACAACACAATATTGTATGTGAAGGAACGTTTGGGGATGTAAATATAGAATCATGTGATGTATAAACATATCGACCACTCTATTATATGATAAATGATATCAATATGTATGTTTACGTGTGATATTTCTTAATGGTTAGAATGGTATATCGATATTGATTCACAGCCTGACCTGTTCACAGGCATTTGTCATGAGGAGGTAAGAAGGATTTTTCAAAAGCAAAAAATTTGTACTAATTTTTGTAAGTATTGGGTTGTGAAAGTAAAATTGGTATCAGAGCAAAGGTTGGCCAGATGTGAATTAGTATCGATGAGTAAGCAATTAAGAATTAGAGTTGGTCAGATAAGAGTTGATAGTGGTCGTTAAGGAAAATTACATCCCCCTTAGTACTGTGCTGTATGAGATGTATGAGATGTCAAAGTGTATACTATATGGGAACTAAATTAACAAATGATCTTGAATTACAGGATTTACATTATTCAAGTCACCCGCAGTGGTAGAAGGGCTAGTACACGTGTTAGAGGCCATAGGGGCAGGCCTGAGAGCCGTGGTGATGCTATACAGACTGGTCAAGTACCCGAGGGTACTGCTGTGAGACCAGATGAGACTGAGGCATGCTTCGCTAGACTTGAGCCGAGTATTAAGCGTCTGGCTGAGATTGTAGTGCAACAGGCAGCGCTCAGAGCTAGAGATGGGCGAGATCTGGTGGGACATGCAGCAGCTGATCCCGAGATGTCAGCACAGGCCACAAAGTTAACCGAGGTTCAAGCTCAAGCTATAGAGGCAATGAGACCCCAACCAACTTAAAATGCTGGATATGAGTGTAATCTTAATAGATTTAGACATTTTCAGAAGTTTAGACCTCCAGTCTTTCATGGGAGAAAGGACCCAGTAGTAGCTGAGGATTGGGTGTATCAGATGGAGAAGCTATATAAGCTTTTCAGGTGCACTACTACTGAGAGGATTGCTCTGCCACTCCCTGAAATACAAATACGGCAAAAGCAACCCTCTATTTTTGGATGCCTTTAGGAGGCAGTATGTTCCCGCTATTGCACAACGAAAGTTGAGGATGGAGTTTATGAGTTTGGTTCAAGGGAACCAGTCTATTGATGAGTATGAGACTCAATTCATCTCTTTATGGAGATATGATTTAGAGACGATGTACAGTGAGAATCGAAAGGTCTAAAAGTTTATAGATGGACTGAGACCAGCCATCAGATCTTGGTTGGCTCCCTTTGATGTTTCGACTTATGAGGAGGCAATACATAGAGCTCAGTTGTGTGAGCAGGATTATGAGCGGAACGTCTCCGAGACAGGAAAGTTTAGTAGGAGTTAAGACAGAGATCGGAAGAGACCCGGGAGAGACAGATTTATCAGGAGAGGGTTACAGTTCTCTGATAAGAGGCCGAAGACTACCTTCTCCGGCCCTTCGCCTGGCCGTTGGGTCGTCGGATGGTCGTCGGTGATGGAATCCTCCTCGTCGGCCTTCGTTTCTTCTTCGCGGGTTCCTTTCTCTCTCTTCGTGTTTTCAATTTCTGATTTCTTTTTTTCAGTTACTTAATTTTTTTCTTTGTTTATTTATTATTTTAATCAATTAAAATATATTAAAAAATCTAAAATATCTTCAAAAATATTATTTTATTCATTTAATAAATAAATGAATTTATTGATCTTATTTCGTATTTTCAGTATAATTTTCGAATAATTTCGGGATAATTTTTCGAAGTAAAAATTCTGAGTTATTCCAATAAATTCATATCTTGATCAATTTAACCCGAAATTTAATTATTTCTTCGTTATTGATCAAGATTTCTCAATCCCATATTTTTAATGAAATTTTCTTGTCTAATTAATATCGAGTTTCAATCTTTTGACCATTTTACCCTTTTACACATTCGGGACCAAACCAATCCAACTTCCCTTCATGAACACTCACTCATTTCGTGTTTTAAATCTTTATCTCCAATCCGAATGGTCCTGAATCCCATTCGTTTAATCTGTGGCCATTTCAATCTCCATTTGATCTTTAAATGCATTCAGGAATTTTTATTCATTCCATTTGCATTTTCATTCACGTAAAACTCTTCTTATGATTCAATTTGCATCATTTGAATCATAATAATTTATGATAAAAATCGGGTCTTATATAATCTCAACCACTTAAGAAATTTGGTCCTTCAAATTAGAACCAAGTCAAATGAGTCCATAAGCAACTCCGGGTACGTCTATCGCATTATACTCTTTAATTCCCATGTGACTTTTTTTCAGAGTGTAATACTAGTAAAGGACTTTGACTAGGGAGATCGTATTAAACCTCAACACCTTCTCCTTCCGTCTAATACCCGAATCAATTTTTCAACATATGACCTACTCTCTTTGAGCTTCAATGGTCTCCATCTTTTGTCAGAATAGCTTTTTTGTCTGCTCTGAGGTGTTCTTAATCTCTCACAAATCCACTGAAAATCCTCAGAGGTTTATCTTACCAATTCGGGAGCAATTCTCTATCTGTTACCCACGTCTTCCTATCTAAGTCGGGGAACGACTCCTACGGCCATACAATGCCTCATATAATGTTATCCCGATACTCAAGTGATAACTATCACTATTGGCGAATTCAGTTAGTAACAACTGATCATCCCAGGAGCTTATAAAATCAATGGCACATGCTCTCATCATATCCTTCGGAACTATACAGTCCCCTCTGACTGACCATCTCTATGAGGATGGAACGCTGTGCTAACAATCAATCGGGTTCCTAGCTTCCTGAAAAATATTTTTAGAAGAGGGAAGTGAAGCGAAAATCCATAGTTGATATCATGCTCACTGGAACTGTAAGACTCGATTTTTATCGTAAGAGCAAAAGGGAATGAATAAAAATTTTCGAATGCATTTAAAATGCAAAAGGATTGAAATGGTATTCCCGAACACGTGAAGGGCAAAACGATCAAAAGATCAAAAGTTGGTATAAATTCGATAAGAAAATTTTATTAAAAATAAGGAATTGAGAAATCTTGATCAATAACGAAGAAATAATTAAATTTTAGGTTAAATTGGTCAAGATATGAATTTATTGGAATTAATCAAAATTTTCACCCTGAAAAATAATCTCGAAAATAATCGAAAAATATACTAGAAAGCTGAAATAAGATCGAGAAATTCATTTATATATTAAATGAATTAAATAAGAATTTTTAGGATATTTTTGGAATTTTCATAATATTTTAATTGATTAAAATAATATAAAAATAATAAAATAAAGAAAAAAAACCCAAATTGGAAATCACGAAATAATGAAAATGTGAAATAGAAGAAAATGGCGAAACAGAAGCCGAACCGAGGAGCATCACCGGATAAGCCACCCCCGACGAGGCTGAGGGGCCGACGAGCGTCGACAAAGGCGGCCCGACATCGGGCGAACCACTAGCGGCAAGGATGCACCCCACCGGCACTGGAAAGAGCAGATCGACAAAGAAATTACAGAAAAGAGGAGAAAAGGAACGACAACCAACAACGGTGATTTGGTCCGATTCGAGGCCAGTCGAGAGGCCCCTACCACAGACGTGTCGAACGGCAGTGGTGAGACACTGGGAACTGGTCGGACGATGCTGGCACGACCAAAGGAAGACTGAACCGATCGGCTGTTCAGTGAAGAAGCTTCTGCGCTGAACCGGACTGGACCGGTTCAGCCAAAAAGAAAAGGAAAAAAAGAAGAAAAAGAAAAAGAAAAAAAATTAGAAAAAATTTCAGTGATGCAATCGAGCACGGGTAAGTCGGTAAGCGGTTGAAATTGACCGATTTAAATTTTAAAATATTTAATTTGCTTAATATTCGACTGAAAATTTACTCAAAAAAATATTTAATTGTGGAGCTCGACAATTGACGTAGAACGAGGGCTCGAGACAACCTCGATTTGTGTACGATCATGGAATCTCGGGTAAGTAACCATTATTTATGATAATTTGCATCGTTATGCGTGTTAGAATTTACCGCATAAATTACGAATTTAATTCTCGCATTAAATGAATTAAAATATGGAAATTGGGATAAATTGTCGTAAATATTTAATTGAGCTATCTGAGGGCTTAGAATGAGGCTCAATATATACTGATAGGCCCAATGAGCCCAATAGGCCTCGATAATGTAAATAATAAGTGAAAAACGAGATTAAGGCCGATTAGGCCCATTATAGTGCAATCGAGCCCAATATGGGTAAACGGGCCCAATGATTTAAATTAATCCCAGAAAATTATGAAATACAATTAATTGTATTGAATCTGACCCGATGTATATTTATACGCAGTTTTGAAGATTTGATTGAGAGCAAATTGGACTGCATGACGAGACATCAGTGGAAAGGTCAGACTGTACAGAAAATGAGATAAGGGAATTGTGTGAGTAGCTAGAGGTAGCTACGCGTATTTTAATAGCTTTTCTATACGCTGAATATGTATGTATACCCTGATTATGTATAAAGGTCCTAAAAATGGTTTAAAGATTTTAAGGACTCGAAATAGGTAAGAGTCTATTTTACCCCTATTAAGGGAAGTTCACCTAAGGATGGTGAAAACATGACATGCACGAAATGCATGATTTATGGAATTTTCTGAATTAAGGAATTTTATTACTTTTTAAGCAAAGTAATTTGATAGATTGGCCAGTAATTGCTTAAATTTCACAAAATAACACTACGTAAGTGTTATTCATATTTAAATGAAATTTCTAGAGAAAATGGGCCAACTATCAAGTTTATATGAAAACAGATAGTGCTGGCACATAGCTTACACTATATATGCCTTTGTGAGTCTGCATAAAAATGTACTTGAGAGGTTACTCGCATCGACTTGTGTGACATCATATGCATGAAATGTGCTAGAACGATTCCTCGCACTGATTTTTATTCTTGTGGAATGCATGAGAAGTGTTGGAGCTTAGCTCGCACTCAGTTTTGACTATTTTGACTATATATGCATAAAAAGGTGCTGGAGCGATTGCTCGCTCTAGTTTTTATGATTTGACATGCATGAGAGATGCTGGAGCTTAGCGTGCATCCTGTTTTGATATGATATTGCATAAATGCCATGCTGGAGTGTAACTCGCATGAGATTTGATGTATTTATGCATAAAGTCGTACTGGAGCGTTGCTCGTACGGAGTTTTGATTTACTTTAGCATTCATTCGTGCTAGAGCATTGCTCGCACATGCTTTTATATGGATTTATAAATCATTTTAAAGTCGTATTGGAGTGCTACTCGTACATAAATTTTATTGATTTTATGAAACCATGCTAGAGCTTCACTCGCACGAGATTTTCAGATATCATGAATATGCATGGAGCCGTACTAGAACTTCGCTCGCACATGAAATTATATGACATGTATATAGTCGTGTTGGAGCCTCCTATTGACTGTGTGTCACAGTGAGATGATATGCCCACACGTGCATACTGAGATAAAGATGATATTCGTGGATAAGACCTATTACAGACACCCCTGACTGAGCTTGGGTTCACGGAGTACGTTGTACCGTGTATGTCACGCGGAGTACGCTGTACCGTGGGAATTGTTGGAGTGGAGTGGCATTTACCACGAGGCAGCAAGCCTTGCCTCACAATCCTGATGTTATGCTATTCTAGCGGGTAAGACCAACCCACCTCCCTTTTCAGGAGTGATACCCCGCACACTAGGTACCGTGTTGCCAGGGATTACTAGGTTATCGCAATAGTCCTTGTTATTACTAATATTCACCTACTTGTCTCATATGTATAAGGGTAATGTGTGTACTTGGATCAAATAATATGAATGGACTTGTGATGTAAAATATGATTGATGTAAGTCCATGGATTCAATGTATGTATGTGTAATATAAGTTGTAACGTACATACAAGTTTCATTGAGTATGAATACGGAGAAATGTGTTCTAGCAAGTGATGAATGTGATTGACACTCAAAATGAGTAGTGTGGTAAAATGGAATGGAGTTATGCTTCCATTTGGTTTTATGTTGCATACCTTTGAATATACAATGAATGCACACAAGTTTCAATGTGCATAAGGTATGAATGGATGCCATTTTCAAGTTATAGAGGTGGATGGATGAGGAAATGGCCATGGCAATAGATTGAGGGTGTGTTGGTATGAGTTGCAGCAATGAAACTGCAGGAAATCTGGAAAACATGAGGTCCAGATCGATCTCCTAGGATGAGAGATCGATCTGGAAGAGCCAGAATGCTCTGATTTGGGCGAAAGAATAGAGCAGATCGATCTCCAATGGAGCCAGATCGATCTGCCAAGCATTCTGTAAGTGCAAAGATCGATCCTCAAGCACCCAGATCGATCTCCTTAGCTCTCTGTTTGGGACCAGATCGATCTCATGCTTCGACAGATCGATCTCATGCTTCAACAGATCGATCTCATTGCTTCGACAGATCGATCTCAGGCTTAAAAATGCCGTGAAAAAGAGGGATTTTAAGGGACCAGATCGATCTCCTCTTGGACCAGATCGATCTCCTCAAGTCATTTCTATATAAGGAGAGCTGAAAATCTGGAAATCTCGGAACCTCCCATTTTTAACCCCAAAAACCCAACTTTCCCTCTCTAAAATCAGCCATTTTCAGTGAGATTTAGAGAGAGATCATTAGAGGCAAAGTTGTTCCTATCAAAGAGGAGAACAACATAGTGAGAGGGAATTTTTCCATTTTTGGAATTGAAGGAGTTGAGGGCATTACCAATTGGAGCAAGAAGAGAAATCATATTGGTAAGATTCTAACACTCCAATCTAAATGCATTAGCTATTTAATTGATTTTGGAGTTGATTGGTATGAGTATTGATGGATAAACTACCTAGGAATGTAGTGGAAGTGGTGTGACCTAGAAAGCTAAAATGGGTATAATGTGAGGATATGTGGGATTGAATGAGCTTATGATTTATGGCATGCTAAAGTTGTTATTGGGGTAATGTTTATGATTGTAGATGTTAAATGGAATTACTTGGTGAGTTGGAGAAATTGTGAAAATGGGTATGTTTATGATTGATAAAATGCCATAGTGAGGGAATTCATGGAATATGAACACTATGAGCTTAATGTCGATTTAACATCGATTTTGAATAAGTTAATAGGCCTCAGAAGATCCATAGACTCGAGTTATGGGTAAAGTAATGAAACGAGGCCCAATAAGCTTTAATAGAGGCTATAGGATAAATTGACTATAGCAAGCACAAGGGTTGCATTGTATGGATCGAATATAATGCGGGATACGATTTTGTGCAGTCCCGAAGAGTTCGTTGAAGGCGAACCGAATCGTACGAGTAAGCAGCTTAAGGAAGTGGAATCACGCATCGCAATTCCAGGTAAGGGAATTTTGTGAGTATATAGAGATAGCTGCTCGTATTTTGAACTGGGTGAATATTGGGTGTTATATGAACTGCATGAATTGCTCAAATAAATGATGGATGGTATTCGTGAATGATGACGAGTATATGCGTGGTTTTGGATTTGAAGTGGATTTTATGAAATGGGATAGTAAGGTTAATAATTGCATAAATCTAATGTTTTGATGTTTTTCCAAAACGAATTGCCTGGTTTTAAGCAAGCTCGTAGATAGGACGGCTAGTATTGTATGGTTGTTGTGGAAAAGCATTTGTGAGTGCTAAACCCGAATTGCCGGGATTGATGAATTGTATATGAGCCGCCTATCACACTTGTATGACATAAATCGCGCTAGAGCCTCGCTCGCGCTGGATTTCTGTGTTTTCATTTGTATGAAACGTGCTGGAGCCTAGCTCGCACCTTGATTTGGAAACTATAATGATATTTATAAACCGTACTGGAGCTTCTGCTCGTACGTGGATTGTGAATGGTTATCTTATGAGTATAACCGTACTAGAGCTATGCTCGTACGCGCCTCTTTATGAGAAGATGCATGATGCATGAGTCGTGCTAGAGCTTTGCTCGCACAAGTTTGCACGAGGGGATACGTATAAGGTTGTGAAAGTGGGTAAGATCCTTAAGCCTTACATCCTTAAGCTAACATCCTTAAGCCCGAAGAGGCAGGGAGGCTCTGTTAGGCGGGGAGGCTCTGTTTGGTGGGGAGGCTCTCTTACGGTGGGATCCTTAAGCCGACATCCTTAAGCCCAAAGAGGCGGGGAGGCTCTGTTAGGCAGGGATGCTCTCCAACATGGATATGGTAAAGGTAAGATCCTTAAGCCCTACATCCTTAAGCTGACATCCTTAAGCCCGAAGAGGCAGGGAGGCTCTGTTAGGCGGGGAGGCTCTGTTCGGTGGGGAGGCTCTCTTACGGAAAGGACCCTTAAGCCCTACATCCTTAAGCTAACATCCTTAAGCCCGAGGAGGCAGGGAGGCTCTGTTAGGCGAGGAGGCTCTGTTCGGCAGGGAGGCTCTCCTTCACGGAATATGGAACATTCTTGGTATGGGGTAGATAAGACCTAGGAATGGCACCCCCAATCATGATATGAGTTACGGAGTATGCTGTACCGTGTATATCACATGGAGTACGATGTACCGCATGATGTTTATGTGATGAGAAGATCTGGCGAGGGATAATCCATCTCCGTGCCAGCATGATACCCCGCACACATGGATGCGTGTGGTCTGGGGTGAATTATGATGTAATAGTTCATATAGGCACTTTTGATATAGTGGCCTAGATTTATACACATTCGTGAATTGTGAAATGGTTGTGGTTGTGGTTGTGAGTTGATTTGGTGGTGTTATGTTGTTGGTTCAAAAAGGAGGTTTCTAAATGAATTGCCCTTTTATGAATTTAAATGAGATTGAGCATGAGATGTTTTATGCATGATGTCTCTACCATGTTTTATATGCCAATGCACATGATTTGATGCATGATATATATGTATATTCACATGGCATAGTTTTATTCCTCATGCTCCTACTATAAATGATTTATGCATAACACTATCAGCATGTAGATAGAGTAGTTATCTACCATGCTTGCATTATTGCCTTACTGAGCGTGTGGTTGCTCAGCCCACTCTCTTTTTCCCCCTACAGAGCATGCATAGTAGCCCAGTGAGGACTGAGGCGTATTATTTTGGACTCCGCTGCATCTCCATCGCTAAAAGGTATATACACAGTGATTCTTTTTGTATCTAAACAATGTAAAAGCACAGTATTCTTTTGAGTTGTACTTATGGGGGATGTAGATGTCAGTAAAACATGTATTCGTATAAATACACGATTAAATGCACATGTATGATATCGTTTTAATTAATTGAGAATGAATGAGATGTGGTGATTATTATTGGCTCACAGCCCAACAGTGTGTGGTGAGTTTAGTTTCACGACCGGGTAAGGTAACAGTAAAACGCGAAAAATTTTCAGTGATTTTTGGTTAAAGAGAATGGAATTGGGTCGTGACAGAGATTGGTATCAGAGCCGTGTTGGCCTGATGTGAGTCATTAATAAAACGTAGGAAAGTACATCCCCATAGTACTGTGCTTTTGTTTAGATATAACTGTGTATACCGTGATGGATTGAGCTTAATGAATTATTATAATACAGGGAGTTAGGAACTATGCCAGTTACACGCAAAGGTAGAGGGGCGAGAGCACGTGCTAGAGGCCGTAGAGGTAGGCCTGAGAGCCGTGCGGAGCCACAGACTGAGCAGGCTCTACAGAACCCTGCTGAGAGAGCAGGTGATACTGAGGCTCGCTTCGCTAGGTTAGAGCGGAGTATTGAGAGTTTGGTGGAGATAGTCACGCAGGCCTTGGGCGCCGGTGACAGACGAGGTCCCGCGGCACAGCCTACTATTGAACAGGCATCTGCAGAGGCGGAGAGACCTCAGACTGCTGAGACAGCTACAGTTACACCACCTCCAGCTCAGGATATAGCTTCTCCTATCGCTCCACAGCAGAGCGGTAGTGATTTGGGTTATGACTGCGACTTGAGCAGGCTGCGAGAGTTTCAAGCGCTAAAACCCCCAGTGTTCAGAGGGGTGAAGGACCCAGTGATTACGGAGGATTGGGTGTATGAGATGGAGAAACTGTATAGGTTTTTCCGATGCACTTCAAGTGAGAAGGTTGCCTTCGCCGTGTTTATGCTGAAAGGCGAGGCCGAGCATTGGTGGAGGCCCACCGAGGTTATTTTGAGGGCCAGACACTCTGAGATCTCGTGGGAGATATTTCTAGAGGCCTTCAGGAGACAGTATATTCCAGCTACCGCACAGAGGAAATTACAGATGGAATTTATGAATTTGGTTCAGGGGAACCGGACTGTGGACGAGTATGAGTCCAAGTTTATGTCATTGGGAAGATATGACCCTGACACGATGGGTAGTGAGACCCGGAAGATTCAGAAGTTCATGGATGGATTGAGATTGGCCATCCGGACTAAGCTAGCTCCCTTCGATATTGTGACTTATGAGGAGGCGGTAGCTCAGTTATGTGAACAAGACTTTGAGCGAAATGCCTCCGAGCTTGGGAGAGTCAGTGTTAAAAAGGACAAGGATCGGAAGAGATCCGGGTTTGGAAGAGTGGCCAGGAGAGATGGCCAAAGATTTTTCGAGAAGAGGCTAAAGATTGAGGAGGTGCGGGAGAGAGCTGCTAGACCTCCCGTATACCCAGCCTTGACTGCGCCGAGGGGCATGACTATTGGGGGACCACGACTTACTACTGATCAGTGTAGGAGATGCGGGAGATTCCATGGGAATAGGCCCTGTCCGATGACCCCTATGGTGTGTTTTAGATGCGAGAGACCAGGACATATGGCTAAGTATTGTCCCGAGAAGATGGAGATTGCCCCACAGAAGGGCAAGGAGCCTGAGGGAGCTCCAGTTGAGACAGCAGCCCCGAGGAGGAGGGCTACAGCTGAGGAAAAAGGGAAACAGGCTGCGGGTGTGAGCAGAGGAAGAGTACATGTACTGGATCAGGACACTGCAGATGCTTTGACGGATGTGATAAAAGGTACCATCCGAATCTTTGATTTAGAAGCATTGGTATTATTTGATCCTGGTGCCACGCATTCTTTCATATCACCTTCCTTTGCACATAAATTGTTGAAATATGTGAAACCAACATTGTTGGATAAAATGTTGATGATTTCCACACCCATGAATGATAGTCAATTGACTGAGCATGTATGTAGGGATTGTAAATTTAAGATAGAGGGGAAGGAAATGATAGCCAATCTGATTTTATTAAATATGAATGATTTTGATGTAGTTTTGGGAATGGATTGGTTGGTTACCAATCGTGTTGTGATGGATTGTCGTGCCAAAACATTAATGTTTTCAGGACTAGACAATCTTATTGTAAATTTTGATGAAAAGAAATGATATGAAAACTTATATACTTGTGGTAAATAAAGGAGTATGATTTTAAATGCATAATGCTTGAGAGATAAATCATTTATTTTGATAAATGTTGAATGTGGAGTGATAGGTTATGTTACTAACGATGGAGAGGATAATGTGAAGGGTTCATTGCCTATGTGGTCGATATAGATGAGGCACCCCCGGAATTGAGGGACATACCCGTAATTGCGGATTACCCTGATGACTTTTCGGATGAATTACCAGGACTACCACCTGAAAGGGAAATGGAATTTTACATTGAGTTAGTGCCTGGTACAGAGCCGATATCGAAGCCACCCTATAGAATGGCTCCGATAGAATTGGAAGAGCTGAAGAAACAGCTGCAAGAGTTGTTGGAGAAGGGGTTTATTAGACCGAGTGTCTCACCTTGGGGAGCACCGATTCTATTTGTAAGGAAGAATGATGGAAGCCTCCGACTGTGTATAGATTACCGGTTGTTGAATAAGGCCACCATTAAGAACAAGTACCCCCTTCCAAGAATCGATGATTTGTTGGATCAGCTCCAGGGAGCCGAAGTATTTTCTAAGATAGATCTGCGGTCAGGGTACCATCAGTTGAGGATCAGGAGTGGAGATGTACCCAAGACAGCATTTCGTACCTGTTATGGCCACTACGAGTTTTTGGTGATGCCATTCGGATTGACGAATGCTCCCGCAGCATTTATGGCATTGATGAATGATATATTCAAGCCATACCTGGACAAGTTTGTGATTGTTTTCATATATGACATTTTGGTGTATTCCAAGTCCAGGGAAGATCATGAGGAGCACTTGAGGATAGTTCTTCAGACCCTCCGAGAGAGAGAATTGTATGCCAAACTCAGCAAGTGTATCTTTTGGTTGGAACAGATCTCATTTCTGGGGCATGTTGTGTCAAAGGATGGGGTATCAGTGGATCCATCCAAGATAGAGGCAGTTGTGCAGTGGGAATAGCCCAAGACAGTAACTGAGATCAGAAGTTTCCTGGGATTGGCAGGATATTATCGGAGATTTGTAGAGGGTTTCTCTAGACTAGCTGCTCCATTGACACGCCTCACGCGTAAAGATGTTAAGTTTACATGGGATGAGGCATGTGAGAGGAGTTTTGGGGAGCTTAAGCGTCGATTGACAACTGCTCCAATTCTCACCATTCCTACCAGCTCAGGAGGATTCTCGGTGTATACGGATGCATCACACCAGGGACTAAGCTGTGTGCTTATGCAGGATGGGAAGGTAGTTACCTATGGATCTAGACAGTTGAAAGATCATGAGAGGAACTACCCGACACATGATTTGGAGTTGGCGGCTGTAGTATTTGCTTTGAAAATATGGCACCACTATCTCTATGGTGAGAAATTTCAGGTGTTCACAGATCATAAGAGCCTTAAGTACCTGTTCTCGCAGAAAGAGCTGAATATGAGACAGAGGAGATGGCTCGAACTCCTGAAAGACTATGATTGTGAAATCATGTACCACCCGGGTAAGGCAAATGTAGTTGCCAATGCTTTGAGTAGAAAGAACCTTGGGTTGGTGTCTTATATGATGGTACGGGAACATGAGTTGTTAGAACACTTTGCGAACCTCAGTTTGGATGTAACCCCACCCGGATCTGAGAGACTTGAGATCATGGCTAGTTTGAGACTAGAGCCAGAATTGATTGGCCGTATTCGGCAAGCCCAGCAGAGCGATCGACGGTGTATCGATTGGCTGAGGCAGATACAGACAGGTGTGGGTATTGATTTTGAGCAGAGTGCTGATGGCTTATTGAGGTTCAGAGGCAGAGTATGCGTTCCCAGGGATCCTGAGATCAGGAGAATGATTTTATCAGAGGCTCACTCATCGAAATATACGATACATCCGAGAAGTACCAAGATGTATCAAAACCTTCGGAAGGTTTATTGGTGGTCTGGAATGAAGAGAGACATTGCTAAATATGTCGCTAGGTGTCTCGTTTGTCAGCAAGTGAAGGTAGAGCATCAGAAGCCTGCAGGATTATTGCAGCCTCTACCGATACCGACATGGAAGTGGGAGCATGTCACCATGGATTTTGTGATGGGGTTGCCAAGGACCCGTAGAGGTCATGATGCCATATGGGTTATTGTGGACCGGTTGACTAAGTCCGCCCATTTCATGGCTATGAGAGCTACCGATACACTGAGTCAGTTGGCGAACCTGTATATCCGAGAGATAGTACGGCTACACGGTGTACCAGTGAGCGTTGTTTCTGATAGGGATGCCCGCTTCACTTCCCATTTCTGGGAACACTTTCAGGAAGCGTTGGGGACCCGATTGAGTTTTAGCACCACTTTTCATCCTCAGACAGATGGGCAGTCAGAGAGGACTATACAGACCCTCGAGGATATGTTGAGAGCGTGTGTACTGGATTATAGAGGCTCCTGGGATGACCACCTGTAGTTAGCCGAGTTCGCTTATAATAATAGCTATCATGCTAGTATCGGGATGGCACCCTATGAGGCATTATACGGGCGTAGATGCCGTTCCCCCATTGGATGGGAAGAGGTTGGTGACAGACAGATTTTTGCTCCGGACTTAGTGCAGCAGGCATCTGAGGACGTCCAGTTGATATGTGAGAGATTACGGACAGCTCAAAGCCGACAAAAGAGTTATGCTGACAAGAGACGAAGACCACTGGAGTTTGATGAGGGTGAGTCGGTGTTTCTGAGGGTATCACCATCGAAGGGTATTATGAGATTTGGTAAGAAGGGCAAGTTGAGCCCTAGATATATCGGACCCTTCGAGATTTTGGAGAGAGTGGGAGATAAGGCGTATAGATTGGCATTGTCACCGGACTTGGCAAATGTCCACAACGTCTTCCACGTCTCGATGCTTCGGAAGTATCACCCGGACCCGGCTCACGTGATAAGATATGAGCCGTTGGAGCTCCATGAGAGTATGACGTATGTTGAGAAGCCGGTTCGTATATTGGACAGAAAAGAGAAAGTGTTGCAGAATAAGACAATTCCCTTGGTGAAAGTGCTTTGGCAACACCACAGGGCCAAAGAGGCCATGTGGGAATTGGAGAACTTGATACGGGAGAAGTACCCCCAACTGTTTGAAGAGTGACTTGGTTCTAATTTGGAGGACCAAATTCCTTGAAGGAGGGGAGAATGTAAGACCTCGTATATGTATAAGGGTAATGTGTGTACTTGGATCAAATAATATGAATGGACTTGTGATGTAAAATATGATTGATGTAAGTCCATGGATTCAATGTATGTATGTGTAATATAAGTTGTAACGTACATACAAGTTTCATTGAGTATGAATACGGAGAAATGTGTTCTAGCAAGTGATGAATGTGATTGAGACTCAAAATGAGTAGTGTGGTAAAATGGAATGGAGTTATGCTTCCATTTGGTTTTATGTTGCATACCTTTGAATATACAATGAATGCACACAAGTTTCAATGTGCATAAGGTATGAATGGATGTCATTTTCAAGTTATAGAGGTGGATGGATGAGGAAATGGCCATGGCAATAGATTGAGGGTGTGTTGGTATGAGTTGCAGCAATGAAACTGCAGGAAATCTGGAAAACATGAGGTCCAGATCGATCTCCTAGGATGAGAGATCGATCTGGAAGAGCCAGAATGCTCTGATTTGGGCGAAAGAATAGAGCAGATCGATCTCCAATGGAGCCAGATCGATCTGCCAAGCATTCTGTAAGTGAAAAGATCGATCCTCAAGCACCCAGATCGATCTCCTTAGCTCTCTATTTGGGACCAGATCGATCTCATGCTTCGACAGATCGATCTCATGCTTCAACAGATCGATCTCATTGCTTCGACAGATCGATCTCAGGCTTAAAAATGCCGTGAAAAAGAGGGATTTTAAGGGACCAGATCGATCTCCTCTTGGACCAGATCGATCTCCTCAAGTCATTTCTATATAAGGAGAGCTGAAAATCTGGAAATCTTGGAACCTCCCATTTTCAACCCCAAAAACCCAACTTTCCCTCTCTAAAATCAGCCATTTTCAGTGAGATTTAGAGAGAGATCATTAGAGGCAAAGTTGTTCCTATCAAAGAGGAGAACAACATAGTGAAAGGGCATTTTCCCATTTTTGGAATTAAAGGAGTTGAGGGCATTACCAATTGGAGCAAGAAGAGAAATCATATTGGTAAGATTCTAACACTCCAATCCAAATGCATTAGCTATTTAATTGATTTTGGAGTTGATTGGTATGAGTATTGATGGATAAACTACCTAGGAATGTAGTGGAAGTGGTGTGACCTAGAAAGCTAAAATGGGTATAATGTGAGGATATGTGGGATTGAATGAGCTTATGATTTATGGCATGCTAAAGTTGTTATTGGGGTAATGTTTATGATTGTAGATGTTAAATGGAATTACTTGGTGAGTTGGAGAAATTGTGAAAATGGGTATGTTTATGATTGATAAAATGCCATAGTGAGGGAATTCATGGAATATGAACACTATGAGCTTAATGTCGATTTAACATCGATTTTGAATAAGTTAATAGGCCTCAGAAGATCCATAGACTCGAGTTATGGGTAAAGTAATGAAACGAGGCCCAATAAGCTTTAATAGAGGCTATAGGTTAAATTGACTATAGCAAGCACAAGGGTTGCATTGTATGGATCAAATATAATGCGGGATACGATTTTATGCAGTCCCGAAGAGTTCGTTGAAGGCGAACCGAATCGTACGAGTAAGCAGCTTAAGGAAGTGGAATCACGCATCGCAATTCCAGGTAAGGGAATTTTGTGAGTATATAGAGATAGCTGCTCGTATTTTGAACTGGGTGAATATTGGGTGTTGTATGAACTGCATAAATTGCTCAAATAAATGATGGATGGTATTCGTGAATGATGACGAGTATATGCGTGGTTTTGGATTTGAAGTGGATTTTATGAAATGGGATAGTAAGGCTAATAATTGCATAAATCTAATGTTTTGATGTTTTTCCAAAACGAATTGCTTGGTTTTAAGCAAGCTCGTAGATAGGACGGCTAGTATTGTATGGTTGTTGTAGAAAAGCATTTGTGAGTGCTAAACCCGAATTGCCGGGATTGATGAATTGTATATGAGCCGCCTATCACACTTGTATGACATAAATCACGCTAGAGCCTCGCTCGCGCTGGATTTCTATGTTTTCATTTGTATGAAACGTGCTGGAGCCTAGCTCGCACCTTGATTTGGAAACTATAATGATATTTATAAACCGTACTGGAGCTTCTGCTCGTACGTGGATTGTGAATGGTTGTCTTATGAGTATAACCGTACTAGAGCTATGCTCGTACGCACCTCTTTATGAGAAGATGCATGATGCATGAGTCGTGCTAGAGCTTTGCTCGCACAAGTTTGCACGATGGGATACGTATAAGGTTGTGAAAGTGGGTAAGATCCTTAAGCCTTACATCCTTAAGCTAACATCCTTAAGCCCGAAGAGGCAGGGAGGCTCTGTTAGGCGGGGAGGCTCTGTTTGGTGGGGAGGCTCTCTTACGGTGGGATCCTTAAGCCGACATCCTTAAGCCCAAAGAGGCGGGGAGGCTCTGTTAGGCATGGAGGCTCTCCTACATGGGTATGGTAAAGGTAAGATCCTTAAGCCCTACATCCTTAAGCCCGAAGAGGCAGGGAGGCTCTGTTAGGCGGGGAGGCTCTGTTCGGTGGGGAGGCTCTCTTACGGAAAGGACCCTTAAGCCCTACATCCTTAAGCTAACATCCTTAAGCCCGAGGAGACAGGGAGGCTCTGTTAGGCGGGGAGGCTCTGTTCGGCAGGGAGGCTCTCCTTCACGGAATATGAAACATTCTTGGTATGGGGTAGATAAGACCTAGGAATGGCACCCCCAATCATGATATGAGTTGCGGAGTACGCTGTACCGTGTATATCACATGGAGTACGATGTACCGCATGATGTTTATGTGATGAGAAGATCTGGCGAGGGATAATCCATCTCTGTGCCAGCATGATACCCCGCACACATGGATGCGTGTTGTCTGGGATGAATTATGATGTAATAGTTCATATAGGCACTTTTGATATAGTGGCCTAGATTTATACACATTCGTGAATTGTGAAATGGTTGTGGTTGTGAGTTGATTTGGTGGTGTTATGTTGTTGGTTCAAAAAGGAGGTTTCTAAATGAATTGCCCTTTTATGAATTTAAATGAGATTGAGCATGAGATGTTTTATGCATGATGTCTCTACCATGTTTTATATGCCAATGCACATGATTTGATGCATGATATATATGTATATTCACATGGCATAGTTTTATTCCTCATGCTCCTACTATAAATGATTTATGCATAACACTATCAGCATGTAGATAGAGTAGTTATCTACCATGCTTGCATTATTGCCTTACTGAGCGTGTGGTTGCTCATCCCACTCTATTTTTCCCCCTACAGAGTGTGCATAGTAGCCCAGTGAGGACTGAGGCATATTATTTTGGACTCCGCTGCATCTCCATCGCTAAAAGGTATATACACAGTGATTCTTTTTGTATCTAAACAATGTAAAAGCACAGTATTCTTTTGAGTTGTACTTATGGGGGATGTAGATGTCAGTAAAACATGTATTCGTATAAATACACGATTAAATGCACATGTATGATATCGTTTTAATTAATTGAGAATGAATGAGATGTGGTGATTATTATTGGCTCACAGCCCAACAGTGTGTGGAGAGTTTAGTTTCACGACCGAGTAAGGTAACAGTAAAACGAGAAAAATTTTCAGTGATTTTCGGTTAAAGAGAATGGAATTGGGTCGTGACATTTTATACTGCGTTTTAAATGAAATGATTTAAATGCAGTAGCATGATGAGTTTTCCATGCTTTAATGATAAATTCATGAAATGATTGTATCTCATGATTTGTTTTATATCGCATGAAATAATGCATGATTTTGATTTAATTCATGCTAAGCATGATTTACTGATGTCACATAAAATGCCATTGATGCATAAGTAGTATGATTTATATATGCACGAACAGTTTTATAAATTAAGTCATGATGAAATACATGATTTTGTGCTTGAGATTTTAATGAAAAGAAATGGATTTTAAAGGCATGGCATTATGAGCATGTAGATAGTGGAGCTATCTACTTACTTGTATAATTGCCTTAGTAAGCGTGTGGTTTGCTCACCCCCTTATTTTTCCATCTTTTCAGAGCACTCGCAATAGTTATTGAGCGGTTGAGGACTTGCAATCTTGGTATTCGTTGCTTCCCATCGAGAGACAGGTATACACATTTGTATAGTTTTGTGTCTAAATATGTAATACACAGTACTGTAAATGGATATGATGTCGGGGATGTAGAGTTATAAATACCAATGTGTATGTATTTAATTAAAGTCAAAAGATAGTAAACTCTGATATATGAATGTGATTATGAGAATGGAATGGTAAATAGGTGAGAGGTGACTCACACCGAATTATAGCCCAACTGTTTGTAGGATGGTCACGATGACAGAAAGGTAAGAATTAAATAATAAATGGAAAAATGAGAAATTTACTCTGAATTTTAGGTAATTTAGGTCGTGATAGATTTTGGTATCAGAGCTTAAGTTGGCCTGATATGAGTCGGTGTTAGTGGTTAAGGAAGTTTACATCCCCATGTACTGTGCATTATTTAGATACAATTGTGTATATCGAGATGGAATTGCAGCTAAAAATTTGGTTTCTAATGCAAGAATAGACTCATTAACTGATAGTCGCTATGGTAGAGGCGCGAGTACATGAGCTCAAGGTCATAAAGGTAGGCCTGAGAGTCATACTGAGTTACCACATGAGACTCAAGATGAGATTGATGTGGAGGTTGGTATTGAGCATGCCCCACAGAGTCCGACAGAGAGATCGGACAGAGTCTGACAGAGAGATCGGACAGTATTGAGACACGTTTCACGAGGTTAGACCGGAGTGTGTAGAATATTTTGAGAGCTAATTGCTCCGTGTCTGTATGGGATTTGATGGCGAGTCGGAGCATGGTGGAAGTCCACTCGACCCATCTTAAGAATTAGACATCCAGATTGGACTTGAGAACATAATTCTAGATGTATTCCGGTGACAGAATATCTCGGACATAATTACAGATAAAATTCTTTACTCTGACCTAGAGGAACTGATTGATTAACGAGTATGAAACACAATTTATATTCCTAGGCAGATATGACTTGGACATGATGAACAATGAGAGTTGAAATGTTTGAAAGTTCATGAAGGACTCTGATTGTCAATTAGAGTTCGATTAGGCCCGTTACATATCACTACCTATGCCAAGGCAGTGCGCAGACTATAGTTGTGTGAATAAGATCATGAGTTGTACGCCTCTGAGATTAGGAAAAGTAGTAAGGGCCGAAATAGAGATAGAAAGAGAATAGAAAATGATAAGGATGTCAGAACAAGAAAAAGGTAGTTTGGTAAAAGATTATAGTTGATGACTCCGGGGTAAGATGATTGGTAAGGCCCTAGTGTATCTAATTTCAACACTTATGAGGGGTATCATGATGGAAGGACCCCGACTTGCTACGAAACAGTGTAGGATATGTGGTAGTTACCGCAAAAATATGATGTTGGACGAGGGCGAGGGTATGCCTTGGACCAGGACACTACTGATGTTTCATCAGATGTGGTGGAAGATACCACACTGGTTGTTAATAATGAAGTAATTATTTTAATTGATCCTGCTGCCACGCATTTGTTCATACCGCCTTCAGTTGCTTATAAGTTAGTGAAAGATGTGAAGCCTGTACCCTTAGGTAAGATGATGATAGTTAGCTGATTTTCACTAACTCAATGTGGGTATAGGGATTTTAAGTTGAAAACACGGGAAAAAGGATGTGTCAGCCGATTTTATTCAATGGAATATGAATAATTTTGTAGAAATATTTAAGAATAGATTGATTCAGCTGCAAACTATGATGTTTAGATTGCTATCCTAAGATAGTGATCTTTTCACCCCTGAAAAGTGTATTGTAAGTTTTAATAAGTAATGAAAGAGTTTGTTATAAGTGATATATGAAAGGAGATAAGTTTTGAGATGTGACAGATCTTGAATACGAGATATATTGGAATAAGAGGCGTATGCAAGGTAAGAATACCTTTGATATGTAAAGTAATTTGGATTGAGCGATATGTAGTGACTATCGATTGCGACCAAGTATAAGGGGTGGATATATCTACACCCAGTCCATGTGGTTAAGTCTGACAGTTAATAAAGGTAATTCCAAATACTTCTCCGCCTGAAGACTTGACAGCGTCTAGAAGCGCACACATAACCTATAAATTGAAATCGACAGTCGTAATATATACATTTAAGATTTGGGTACCTTTATTGGTACGATAAAGAAATATAGAATTGGCGTAATCATGTAGGTTAAAAAATTAAATTTTATAAAAGCCGTTAATTAAAAAAAAAAAAAGAAATGATGTGTGATAGTATCTTGAATGGAAGCGATTTCGAAATGACATATATGTTTAATGCGTACATAGGCCAAGGATATAGGTGATTGAAATATTTAGTGGAACTCAACTACGATGAGGTATTTAAACCTTTCCTGGACTGATTGGTTGTCATCTTTAGCGATGATATTTTGATGTATTCGAAGTCCAGGGAAGAGCATGAGTAGCAATAGGAAACTATTTTATAGACGAGGTGTTACGAGGTTCTCAAAATGGGCTGCTCAGTTGAACCCGTCTCGTTGGAAAAAGATTGTATACGAGTGGGATGATAAGTATAAAAATAGCTTCAATGAGTTTTAGTATATTGTAGTAATGAATTGACCACTATAAGTATTCTCACCATAACCAATAGTCAAGAGGTTTCAGTGTGTATGAATACCACAAAATAAGGATTGGACCGTGTATTGAGGTAAAATGGGAAGATAGTCATTTATGGATCCAGATAGTTCAAGGACAATGAGAGAAACTATCTGACCCATGATTTAGAGTTGGCAACTGTAGCGTTTACATAGAAGGTATAGCACTACCACTTAAATGGTGAGACATTTCGGGTATGCACTGATCTTAAAAGCCCCGAGTTTCCGTTTTCACAGAAAGAGTAGGATATGAGATAATGAAGAGGGTAAGAGCTTATAAGGATTATGATTGTGAACATTGTACCACCCAAGAAAGGCTAAGGTAATGGCGGATGCCTGGAGCAGAAAGAGCCTCGGGATGGTATCACATATGATGGTCAGGGAGCATAAGCTGCTTGAGCAGTTGTGAGCCTTAGTAGTGATGTCATCCCTTCAGATGATGACAATGATTGTGTGACAGCTAGCTTGAGGTTAGAACTAAATTTGAGTGACCAAATTTTCCATGCTTAGCGTGATGATCGGCATGGTATCGATAGTGTGGGTCAAATTCAGAAGGGTATAGTGACAGACTTCACAGTGAGTGATGGTGACTTACAGAGGTTCAGAGACAGTATAAGTGCTCCCCAGGACCACAGTTGATGAGATAATGATATTGACAGAAGCTCACTCTTCGAGATATATAGTGCATCCGGGAAGTAATAAATAGATCGAAATCTTTGAAAAGGTCATTAGTGGTCAGATATGAAAAAAACATTGTAGAGATTGTGGAAAAGTGTATCGTATGTCAGCAGATTAAGGTAGAGCAAAAGAAGTTGCAGGGTTATTGCAGCCTCTACCTATATTGACACGAAAAAGAGAAAAGTTACCATGAATATTTTGATGGGTTATAGAGGACCTAGATAAATCACGAGGCTATCTGGGTGATAGTCGATAGATTGATTTAGTTTACCCACCTTCTAATTATGAAATCCCCAAATACTCTGAGTGCATTGGTGAAGTTATATGTATGGTAGATTGTGAAACATTATGTAGCGTTCTAGTGAGCATGGTATCAGATAGGGATTCCCGCTTCACTTCCCACTTTTGGGAATAATATTTTTGAAAGCTATGGGAACCCGATGGAGTATTAGCACAGCTTTCTGTCCTCAGATAGATGGTCAGTCAAAGAGAACTGTATAGGTTTTAGAGGATGTGATGAGGGCATGTGCCATTGATTTTTAAGCTCTTGGGATGATGCCAATAATGAAAATTGTCATCGAGTATCGGGATGAGATTATTTAAGGCATAGTACGGCCGTAGGGGTTATTCCCTAATTTCGATAGTTATTCCCTAATTTGGATAAGAAGAAGTGGGTAAAAAATAGAGAATTGCTTCCGAATTGGTAAGACAAACCTGTGAGAATATTCAGTGGATTGTGAGAGATTAAGAACACCTCAGAGCAGACAGAGAAGCTATACTGACAAGAGACAGAAAACCATTGGAATTCACCGAGGGTGAATCAGTATTGTTGGAAGTTACATGCCCTTAGGACATAGCATAAGGACATAACGTGATTCGAAAAGAAGGCAAATTGAGTTTCGTTAGATGAAATCCTTTGAGAGATTGGGCAATGTGGGAGATAAGACCTGTAGGTTGGCATTACCGCTTGAATAAGCAGGCATTCCATAATGTGTCCCATCTTTTGATGCTTCGAAAATACTATTCGGACCCACATATGTGATCAGATATGAGCTCCAATAGCTTAGCTCAATGAAAGTGTAACGTATGTTGGAAAAATCGATTTGGGTATTAGACGGAAGCAGAAAGCGTTGAGGTTTAAGATGATCTCCCTAGTCAAGTCCTTTAGTAGTATTACACTCCGAAAAAAGTCACAAGAGAATTACAGTATATGATACGATAGACATACCAGAGTTGCTTATGGACCCATTTGACTTGGTTCTAATTTGGAGGACCAAATTTCTTAAGTGGGGGAGTTTGTAAGACCCAATTTTTATTGTAAGAGCAAAAGGGAATGAATAAAAATTTTCGAGTGCATTTAAAATGCAAAATGATTGAAATGGTATTCCCGAACACGTGAAGGGCAAAGCGATCAAAAGATCGAAAGTCGGTATAAATTTGACAAGAAAATTTCATTAAAAATAAGAGATTGAGAAATCTTGATCAATAATGAAGAAATAATTAAATTTCAGGTTAAATTGATCAAGATATGAATTTATTGCAATTAATCAAAATTTTCACCTCGAAAAATAATCTCGAAAATATACCGAAAAGTCGAAATAAGACCAAGAAATTCATTTATATATTAAATGAATTAAATAAGAAATTTTGGGATATTTTTGGAATTTTCATAATATTTTAATTGATTAAAATAATATAAAAATAAATTATAAATAATAAAATAAAGTAATGAAAAAAAAACGAAGTTGGAAATCGCGAAAGAATGAAAACGTGAAACAGAGGAAAATGGCAAAATGGAAGCCGAACCGAGGAGCATTACAGGACAAGCCACCACCGGCGAGGCTGAGGGGCCGACGAGGGTCGACAAAGGTGGCCCGACATCGGGCGAACCACCACCGGCAAGGACGCGCCCCACCGACGCCGGAAAGAGCAGATCTGCAAAGAAATTACCGAAAAGAGGAGAAGAGGAATGGCAGCCACCGGCGGTGATTTGCTCCGATCCGATTCCAGTCGAGAGGTCCCCTGCCAGAGACACGTCAAACGACGGTGGTGAGACACTGAGAACCGGTCGGATGACGTCAGCACGACCAAAGGAAGACTGAACCGATCGGCGGTTCAGTGAAGAAGCTTCTGCGATGAATCGGACCGGACCTGTTTAACCAAATAGAAAAGGAGAAAAAGGGAAAAAAGGAAAAATTGTGAAAAATTCTAGTGATGGAATCGACCTACGGGTAAGTAGGTAAGCGGCCTAAATTGACCGATTTAAATTTTGAAATATTTAATTTGCTTAGTATTCGAATGAAAGTTTACCTGAAAAAAATATTTAATTGTGTAGCTCGACAATTGACGTAGAACGAGTGCTCGAGACAACCTCGATTTGTGTACGATCATGGAATCTCGGGTAAGTAACCCTTATTTATGATAATTTGCATCGTTATACGTGTTAAAATTTATCGTATAGATTGCAGATTTAATTTTCACATTTAATGAATTAAATTCTGAAAATTAGGATAAATTGTCATAAATATTTAATTGAGCTATCCGAGGCTTTAGAATGAGGCTTAATATATACTGATTGGCCCAATGAGCCCAATATGCCTCGATAATGTGAATTATAAGTGGAAAATGGGCTTAAGGCCGATTAAGGCCCATTATAGTGCAATCGAGCCTAATATGGGTAAACAGACCCAATGATTTAAATTAAACCCAAAAAATTATGAAATACAATTAATTGTATTGAATCTGACCTGATGTATATTTATACGCAGTTTCAGAGATTTAATTGAGAGCAAATCGGACTGCATGACGAGACATCAGTGGAAAGGTCAGACTGTACAAAAAATGAGGTAAAGGAATTGTGTGAGTAGCTAGAGGTAGCTACGCATATTTTAATAGCTTTTCTATACACTGAATATGTATGTATACCCTGATTCTGTATAAAGGTCCTAAAAATGGTTTAAATATTTTAAGGACTCGAAATAGGTAAAAGTCTATTTTACCCCATTGAGGGAAGTTCACCTAAGGATGGTGAAAGCATGACATGCACGAAATGCATGATTTATGAAATTTTTTGAATTAAGGAATTTTATTGGTTTTTAAACAAAGTAAATTGATAGATTGGTTAGTAATTGCATAAATTTCACAAAATAACACTACGTAAGTGTTATTCATATTTAAATGAAATTTCTTGGGAAAATGGGCTAACTATCAAGTTGATATGGAAACAGATAGTACTGGCGCATAGCTGGCACTATATTTGCATTTGTGAGTGTGCATAAAAGTGTACTAGAGCGGTTACTCGCACCGACTTGTGTGACATCATATGCATGAAATGTACTAGAGTGGTTGCTCGCACTGATTTTTATTCTTGTGGAATGCATGAGAAGAGATAGAGCTTAGCTCGCACTCGGTTTTGACTGTTTTGACTATATATGCATAAAAAGGTGCTGGAGCGATTGCTCGCACTAGTTTGTATATGTTAGAGCTTAGCTCACATCCTGTTTTGATATGATATTGCATAAAATACGTACTGGAGTGTAGCTAGCACGAGATTTGATGTATTTATGCATAAAGCCGAACTGGAGCGTTGCTCGTACAAAGTTTTGATTTACTTGAGCATTCATTTGTGCTGGAGTATTGCTCGTACATGATTTTATATGGATTTATCAATCATTTTAATGTCGTACTAGAGCGCTACTCGTACGTAGATTTTACTGATTTTATAAAACCGTGCTAGAGCTTCACTCGCATGAGATTTTCAGATATCATGAATATGCTTGGAGCCGTGCTAGCGCTTCGCTCGCACAGGGAATTATATGACATGTATATAGCCGTGTTGGAGCCTCTTATAGACTGTGTGTCACAGTGAGATGATAAGCCCACACGTGCATACTGAGACAGAGATGATATGGGTGGATAAGACCTATTGCAGGCACCCTGACTGAGCTTGGGTTCACGGAGTATGTTGTACCGTGTATGTCACGGGGAGTACGCTGTACCATGGGGATTGTTGGAGTTGAGTGGCATTTGCCACGAGGCAGCAAGCCTTGCCCTTGCAATCCTGATGTTATGCTATTCTGGCAGGTAAGACCAACCCACCTCCCATTTCAGGTGTGATACCATGTACACTAGGTACTGTGTTGCCAGGGATCACTAGGTTATGACCATAGTCTTTGTTGTTACTGATAGTCACCTACTTGTCTCTCATGATATAACTTTTGGTCTATAGACCAGGGTAGACCTGGGAGAGGTGTTAGGGCCCCGATTTTATGATTTTATGATATGTGACCCTGAAAGAAGGGTGGTTTTATAACTGAAGTTTTATAATGAATTTTAATGAATTGTTTTATGAGTTTGGAATTGAATTATGAGATTCTTAACCCCTTTGGGTTATTTTATACTGTGTTTTAAATGAAATGATTTAAATGTAGTAGCATGATGAGTTTTTCATGCTTTAATGAAAAATTCATGAAATGATTGTATCTCATAATTTGTTTTATATTGCATGAAATAATGTATGATTTTGATTTAATTCATGCTAAGTATGATTTACTGATGTCACATAAAATGCCATTGATGCATAAGTAGTATGATTTATATATGCACGAATAGTTTTATAAATTAAGTCATGATGAAATACATGATTTTGTGCTTGAGATTTTAATGAAAAGAAATGGATTTTAAAAGCATGGCATTATGAGCATGTAGATAGTGGAGCTATCTACTTACTTACATAATTGCCTTATTGAGCGTGTGGTTTGCTCACCCCCTTATTTTCCCATCTTTTCAGAGCACTCGCAATAGTTATTGAGCGGCTGAGGACTTGCAATCTTGGTATTCGCTGCTTCCTATCGAGAGATAGGTATACACATTTGTATAGTTTTGTATCTAAATATGTAATGCGCAGTACTGTAAACGGATATGATGTTGGGGATGTAGAGTTATAAATACCAATGTGTATGTATTTAATTAAAGTCAAAAGATTGTAAACTCTGATATATGAATGTGATTATGAGAATGGAATGGTAAATAGGTGAGAGGTGGCTAACATCGAATCATAGCCCAACTGTTTGTAGGATGGTCACGATGACAGAAAGGTAAGAATTAAATAATAAATAGAAAAAGCAAAAAATTTACTCTGAATTTTAGGTAATTTAGGTTGTGACAAATTTTTGTATCAGAGATTAAGTTGGCCTGATATGAGTCGGTGTTAGTGGTTAAGGAAGTTTACATCCCCATGTACTATGCATTATTTAGATACAATTGTGTATATCGAGATGGAATTACAGCTAAGAATCTGGTTTCAAATGCAAGAATAGACTCATTAACAAATAGTCCCTATGGTAGAGGCACGAGTACACGAGCTCGAGGTCGTAAAGGTAGGCCTGAGAGTCATACTGAGTTACCACATGAGACTCAAGATGAGATTGACGTGGAGGTTGGTATTGAGCATGCCCCACAGAGTTCGACTGAGAGATCTGACAGAGTCTGACTGAGAGATCGAACAGTATTGAGACATGCTTCGCGAGGTTGGAGCGGAGTGCGGAGAATATTGTGATAGCTAATTGCTCAGTGTCTGTATGGGATTTGAGGGCGAGTCAGAGCATTGGTGGAAGTCCGATCAACCCATCTTAAGAATTAGACATCCAGATTGGACTGGAGAACATAATTCTAGATGTATTCCGGTGACAGAATATCCCGGACATAATTACAGATAAAATTCTTTACTCTGACCTAAAGGAACTGGTTGATTAACGAGTATGAAACTCAATTTATATTCCTCGGCAGATATGACTCGGATACGATGAACAATAAGAGTCGAAATGTTTGAAAGTTCATGAAGGTCTCAGATTGTCAATTAGAGTCCGATTAGGCCCGTTAGATATCACTACCTATGCCGAGGCAGTACGCAGACTACAGTTGTGTGAATAAGATCATGAGTTGCATGCCTTTTAGATTAGGAAAGGTAGTAAGGGTCGAAATAGAGATAAAAAGAGAATAGACAATGACAAGGATGTCAGAATGGGAAAAAGGTAGTTTGGTAAAATATTAGAGTTGATGACTCACGGGGTAAGATGATTGGTAAGGCCCTAATGTATCTAATTTCAACACTTATGAGGGGTATTGTGATTGAAGGACCCCGACTTGCTACGGAACAGTGTAGGATATGTGGTAGTTACCACGAAAATAAGATGTTGGACGAGGGCAAGTGTATGCCTTGGACCAGGACACTACTAATATTTCATCGGATGTGGTGGAAGATACCACACTGGTTGTAAATAATGAAGTAATTATTTTAATTGATCCTAGTGTCACGCATTTATTCATACCGCCTTTAGTTGCTTATAAGCTAGTGAAAGATGTGAAGCCTGTACCCTTAGGTAAGATGATGATAGTTAGCTGATTTTCACTAACTGAATATGGGTATAAGGATTATAAGTTGAAAACGGGGGAAAATGGATATGTCAACCGATTTTATCCAATGGAATATGAATAATTTTGTAGTAATATTTGAGAATAGATTGATTCAGCTGCAAACTATGATGTTTAGATTGCTATCCTAAGATAGTGATGTTTTCACCCGTAAAAAGTGTATTGTATGTTTTAATAAGTAATGAAAGAGTTTGTTATAAGTGATATATGAAAGGAGATAAGTTTTCAGATGTCACAGATCTTGAATATGACATATATTGGAATAAGAGGCGTATGCAAGGTAAGAATACCTTTGATATGTAAAGTAATTTGGATTGAGCTATATGTAGTGACTATCGATTGCAACCAAGTATAAGGGGTGGATATAGCTACACCCAGTCCATGTGGTCAAGTTTGACGGTTAATAAAGGTACTTCAAAATACTTCTCCGCCTGAAGACTTGACAGCGTCTAGAAGCGTACACATAACCTATAAATTGAAATCGACAGTCGCAATATATACATTTAAGATCTGGGTACCTTTACTGGTACGATAAAGAAATATAGAATTGGAGTAATCATGAAGGTTATAAAATTAAAATTTTATAAAAGCCGTTAAAAAAAAAAGAAATGATGTGTGTTAGTATCATGAATGGAAGCGATTTAGAAATGACATTATATGTTTATGCGTACATAGGTAAAGGATATAAGTGATTGAAATATTTAGTGGAGCTCAACTACGATGAGGTATTTAAACCTTACCTGGACCGATTGGTTGTCATCTTTAGCAATGATATTTCGATGTATTCGAAGTCCAGGGAAGAGCATGAGTAGCAACAGAAAACTGTCTTATAGACGAAGTGTTGCGAGTTTCTCGAAATGGGCTGCTCAGTTGACACGTCTCATTGGAAAAAGATTGTATACGAATGGGATGATAAGTATGAAAATAGCTTCAATGAGTTTTAGTATATTGTAGTAATAAACTGACCACTGTAAGTATTCTCAACATAACCAACAGTCAAGAGGTTTTTGTTTGTATGAATACCACAAAATAAGGATTGGACTGTGTATTGAGGTAAAATGGGAAGATAGTCGTTTATGGATCCAGATAGTTCAAGGACCATGAGAGAAACTATCTGACCCATGATTTAGAGTTGACAACCGTAGCGTTTACACTGAAGGTATAGCACTACCACTTAAATGGTGAGACATTTCGGGTATGCACTGATTATAAAAACCCCGAGTATCTATTTTCACAGAAAGAGTAGAATATGAGATAACCAAAAGGGTTAGAGCTTTTAAGGATTATGATTGTGAACATTGTACCCCCTAAGAAAGGCTAATGTAATGGCTGATGCCTTGAGCAGAAAGAGCCTCAGAATGGTATCACATATGATGGTCAGGGAGCGTGAGCTGCTTGAGTAGTTATGAACCTCAGTAGTGATGTGATCCCTTCTGATGATAACAATGATTGTGTGACAGCTAGCCTGAGGTTAAAACTAAATTCGAGTGATCGGATTTGCTAGGCTTAGCGTGATGATCGGCATGTTGTCGATAGCGTGGGTCAAATTCAGAAGGGTATAGTGACAGAGTTCACAGTGAGTGATGATGACTTACAGAGGTTCAGAGACAGTATAAGTACTATCCAGGACCACAGTTGATGAGATAATTTTATTGACAGAAGTTAACTATTCAAGATATATAGTGCATCCGAGAAGTAATAAATAGATCGAAATCTCTGAAAAGGGTATTAGTGGTCAGATATGAAAAAAAAGAGAATTTAGAGATTGTGGAAAAGTGTCACATATGTCAGCAGATTAAGGTAAAGCAAAAGAAGTTGCAGGGTTATTGCAGCCTCTACCTATATTGACATGAAAAAGAGAACAAGTTACCATGAATATTGTGATGGGTTATAGAGGACCCAGATGAATCACGAGGCTATCTGGGTGATAGTCGATAGATTGATTTAGTTTACCCACCTTCTGATTATGAAATTCCCAGATACTCTAAGTGCGTTGGTGAATTTATATGTAAGGTAGATTGTGAAACATTATGTAGCGTTCTAATGAGCATGGTATCAGATAGGGATTCCTGCTTCACTTCCCACTTCTGAGAATATGATTTTTGAAAGCTATGGGAACCCGATTGAGTGTTAGCACAGCTTTTCGTCCTCAGACAGATGGTCAGTCATAGAGGACTGTACAAGTTTTGGAGGATGTGATGAGAGCATGTGCCATTGACTTTATAAGCTCCTGGAATGATCATTTGTTACTAATCGAATTTGCCAATAATGATAGTTGTCATCGAGTATCGAGATGAGATTAGTTGAGGCATAGTATGGCCGTAGGGGTTATTCCCCAATTTAGATAAGAAGAAGTGGGTGACAAATAGAGAATTGCTTCTGAATTGGTAAGACAAACCTCTGAGAATGTTCAGTGGATTGTGAGAGATTAAGAACACCTCAGAGCAGACAGAGAAGCTATACTGACAAGAGATAAAAAACCATTGGAATTCGCCGAGGGTGAATCAGTATTGTTTGAAGTTACATGCCCTTAGGACATAGCATAAGGACATAACGTGATTCGGAAAGAAGGCAAATTGAGTTTCGTTAGATGGAATCCTTTGAGAGATTGGGCAAAGTGGGAGATAAGACCTGTAGGTTGGCATTACCGCTTGAATAAGCAGGCATTCCACAATGTGTCCTATCTTTTGATGCTTCGAAAATACTATCCGGACCTAACATATGTGATCGGATATGAGCTCCAACAGCTTAGCTCAATGAAAGTGTAACGTATGTTGGAAAACTTGATTCGGGTATTAGCCGGAAGGAGAAAGCGTTGAGGTTTAAGATGATCTCCCTAGTCAAGTCCTTTAGTAGCATTACACTCCCGAAAAAGTCACAGGAGAATTACAGTATATGATACGATAGACGTACCTGGAGTTGCTTATGGACCCATTTGACTTGGTTCTAATTTGGAGGACCAAATTTCTTAAGTGGGGGAGATTGTAAGACCCAATTTTTATCGTTAGAGCAAAAGGGAATGAATAAAAATTTTCGAGTGCATTTAAAGTGCAAAAGGATTGAAATGGTATTCCTGAACACGTGAAGTACAAAACGATCAAAAGACCGAAAGTCGGTATAAATTTAACAAGAAAATTTCATTAAAAATAAGGGATTGAGAAATCTTGATCAATAACGAAGAAATAATTAAATTTTGGGTTAAATTGATCAAGATATGAATTTATTGGAATTAATCAAAATTTTCACCTCGAAAAATACTCCTAAAAATAATCGAAAAATATACCGAAAAGCCGAAATAAGACCAAGAAATTCATTTATATATTAAATGAATTAAATAAAAAATTTTGGGATATTTTTTGAATTTTCATAATATTTTAATTGATTAAAAAAATATAAAAATAAATTATAAATAATAAAATAAAGTAAATGAAAAAAAAAAGAAATTGGAAATCGCGAAAGAATGAAAACGTGAAACAGAGGAAAATGGCAAAACGGAAGCCAAACCGAGGAGCATCACCAGACCAGCCACCACCGGTGAGGCTGAGGGGTCGACGAGGGCCAAAAAAGGCGGCCCGACATCGGGCAAACCACAACCAGCAAGGACGCGCCCCACCGGTGCCGGAAAGAGCAGATCGGCAAAGAAATTATCGAAAAGAGGAGAAGAGGAACGACCGCCACCTTCGATGATTTGGTCCGATCCGAGGCCATCCGAGAGGTCCCCTGCTAGAGACGCGTCGAATGACGGTGGTGAGACACCGAGAACCGACTGGACGACATCGGTACGACCAAAGGTAGACTGAACCGATCGGCGGTTCAGTGAAGAAGCTTCTGCACCAAACCGGATCGGACTGGTTAAGCCAAAAAAAAGGAAAAAAAGGGATAAAGAAAAAAAGAAAAATTGAGAAAAATTCCAGTGATGCAATCGAGCTACGGGTAAGTAGGTAAGCAGTTGAAATTGATCGATTTAAATTTCAGAATATTTAATTTGCTTAATATTTGACTGAAAGTTTACCTGAAAAATATTTAATTGTGTAGCTCGACAATTGACGTAGAGCGAGGGCTTGAGATAGCCTCGATTTGTGTACGATCATGGAATCTCAGGTAAGTAACCCTTATTTATGATAATTTGCATCGTTATACGTGTTAAAATTTACCGCATAAATTATAGATTTAATTTTCGCATTAAATGAATTAAATTTTGGAAATTGGGATAAATTGTCATAAATATTTAATTGAGCTATCCGAGGGTCTAGAATGAGCCTCAATATATACTGATGGGCCCAATGAGCCCAATATGCCTCGATAATGTGAATTATAAGTGAAAAACGGGCTTAAAGCCGATTAAGGCCCATTATAGTGCAATTAGGCCTAATATGGGTAAACGGGCCCAATGATTTAAATTAAGCCCAGAAAATTATGAAATACAATTAATTGTATTGAATCTGACCTGATGTATATTTATACGCAGTTTCCAAGATTTGATTGAGAGCAAATTGGACTGGATGACGAGACATCAGTGGAAAGGTCAGACTGTACAGAAAATGAGGTAAAGGAATTGTGTGAGTAGCTAGAGGTAGCTACGCGTATTTTAATAGCTTTTTTGTACACTGAATATGTATGTATACCCTGATTATGTATAAAGGTCCTTAAAATGGTTTAAAGATTTTAGGGACTCAAAATAGGTAAAAGTCTATTTTACCCCTAAGGATGGTGAAAGCATGACATGCACGAAATGCATGATTTATGGAATTTTCTGAATTAAGAAATTTTATTGGTTTTTAAACAAGGTAATTTGATAGATTGGCCAATAATTGCATAAATTTCACAAAATAACACCATGTAAGTGTTATTCATATTTAAATGAAATTTCTTGGGAAAATGGGCTAACTATCAAGTTTATATGGAAACAGATAGTACTGGCGCATAGCTTGCACTATATCTGTGTTTGTGAGTGTGCATAAAAATGTGCTAGAGCGGTTACTCGCACCGACTTGTGTGACATCATATGCATGAAATGTACTAGAGCAGTTGCTCGCACTGATTTTTATTCTTGTGGAATGCATGAGAAGTGCTGGAGCTTAGCACGCACTCGGTTTTGATTGTTTTGACTCTATATGCATAAAATGTGCCGGAGCGATTGCTCGCACTAGTTTTTTTTTTATTTGACATGCATGAAAGATGTTGGAGCTTAGCTCACATCCTGTTTTGATAAGATATTGCATAAAATCTGTGCTGGAGTGTAACTCATATGAGATTTGATGTATTTATGCATAAAGCCAAACTGGAGCATTGCTCGTACGAAGTTTTGATTTACTTGAGCATTCATTTGTGCTGGAGCATTGCTCGCACATGATTTTATATGGATTTATAAATCATTTTAAAGTCGTACTGGAGTGCTACTCGTACGTAGATTTTACTGATTTTATAAAATCGTGCTAGAGCTTCACTCGCACGAGATTTTCAGATATCATGAATATGCTTGGAGCCGTGCTAGAGCTTCGTTCGCACAGGGAATTATATGACATGTATATAGCCGTGTTGGAGCCTCCTATAGACTGTGTGTCACAGTGAGATGATATGCCCACACGTGCATACTAAGATAGAGATGATATGGGTGGATAAGACCTATTGCAGGTACCCCTGACTGAGCTTAGGTTCACGGAGTACATTGTATCGTGTATGTCACGCGGAGTATGTGTACTATGGGGATTGTTAGAGTGGAGTGGCATTTGCCACGAGGTAGCAAGCCTTGCCCTCGCAATACTGATGTGATGCTGTTCTGGCGGGTAGGACCGACCCACCTCCCGTTTCAAGTGTGATACCCTGCACACTAGGTACTATGTTGCCAGGGATCACTAGGTTATGGCCATAGTCCTTGTTGTTACTGATAGTCACCTACTTGTCTCATATGATATAACTTTTGGTCTATAGACCAGGTTAGACTCAGGGGAGGGGTCAGGCCCCCAATTTTATGATTTTATGATATGTAACCCTGAAAGAAGGGTGGTTTTATAATCGAAGTTTTATAATGAATTTTAATGAATTGTTTTATGAGTTTGGAATTGAATTATGAGATTCTTAACCCCTTTGGGTTATTTTATACTAAGTTTTAAATGAAATGATTTAAATGCAGTAGCATGATGAGTTTTTCATGCTTTAATGATAAATTCATGAAATGATTGTATCTCATGATTTGTTTTATATCATATGAAATAATGCATGATTTTGATTTAATTCATACTAAGTATGATTTACTGATGTCACATAAAATGCCATTGATGCATAAGTAGTATGATTTATATATGCACGAACAGTTTTATAAATTAAGTCATGATGAAATACATGATTTTGTGCTTGATATTTTAATGAAAAGAAATGGATTTTAAAGGCATGACATTATGAGCATGTAGATAGTGGAGCTATCTACTTACTTGCATAATTGCCTTACTGAGCGTGTGGTTTGCTCACCCCCTTATTTTCCTATCTTTTCAAAGCACTCGCAATAGTTATTGAGTGGCTGAGGACTTGCAATCTGGGTATTCACTGCTTCCCATCGAGAGACAGGTATACACATTTGTATAGTTTTGTATCTAAATATGTAATGCACAGTACTATAAATGGATATGATGTCGGGGATGTAGAGTTATAAATACCAATGTGTATGTATTTAATTAAAGTCAAAAGATAGTAAACTCTGATATATGAATGTGATTATAAGAATGGAATGGTAAATAGGTGAGAGGTGACTAACACCGAATCATAGCCCAACTATTTATAGGTTGGTCACGATGAGAGAAAGGTAAGAATTAAATAATAAACAAAAAAGTGAAAAATTTAATATGATTTTTAGGTAATTTGGGTCCTGACAAGAATGCTACGTAATGTTCCACAATCTTCCTTACACATAAATTCGCCTACACACTTAGAGTATTTAGGGATTTCATAATCCGGAAGGTGGGTAGTCTTAGTCAATCTATCGACAATCAGCCAGATAGCCTCGTGATTCCAACAGTCCTCTATAACCATCATAATATCCATGGTAACTTACTCCCATTTCCATGTCAATATAGGTAGAGGCTGTAATAACCCTGCAAACGTCTATTGCTCTACCTTAATCTGCTGACATATAAGACACTTCTCCACAATCTCTAAATTATCTATTTTCATATCTGACCACTAATACCCTTTTCAGAGATTTTGATATATTTATTACTTCCTGGATGCACTGTATATCCCGGTGAGTGAGCTTCTGACAATAACACTATCTCATCAACTATGGTCATGGGGAGCACTTATACAGTCTTTGAACCTTAATAAGTCATCATTATTCACTGTGAACTCTGTCACTGTACCCATCTGAATCTGACCTACACTATCGATAACATGCCGATCATCACACTAAGCCTATCAAATCGGTCACTCAAATCTGGTTCTAATCTCAGGCTAGCTGTCACACAATCACTATTATCATCAAAAGGGATCACATCACTACTGAGGATCACAACTACTCTAGCAGCTCACACTCCCTAACCATCATATGTGATACCATCCCGAGGCTCTTTCTGCTCAAGGCATTAGCCATTACATTAGCCTTTTCTAGGTGGTACAATTTCCATAATCATAATCCTTTAGAAGCTCTAACCCTCTTTGTTATCTCATATTCCACTCATTATGTGAAAACAGATACTGAGGCTTTTATGATCAGTGCATATCCGAAATTTCTCACCGTATATGTGGTGGCGCCATACCTTTAGTGTAAACGCTTCGGTTGCCAACTCTAAATCATGGGTCGGATAGTTTCTTTCATGATCCTTGAGTTATCAGGATCCATAAGCGACTATCTTCCCATTTTTCATCAATACACAGCTCACTCATTATTTTGAGGTATCCATATACACTGAGAAACCTCTTGAGCTATTGGGTATGTTGAAATTAATTACGGTGGTCAGTTCATACCTCAATACACCAAAACTCACCGAAGCTACTTTCATACTTATCATCCAACTTGTATGTAACTTTTTTCGAACAAGATGTGTCAACTGAGTAGCCTATTTCGAAAAACTCTCAACAATTCATCTGTAAAATAGTTTCCAGTTGCTACTCATGCTCTTCCCTGGACTTCGAATACATCAAAATATCATCGCTAAAGATGACAACCAATCAGGTAAGGTTTAAATACCTTGTTTATTAATAGCCTAACGGTTACTAAAATCATCTTTGGCACATTCATATTCCGAATTCTTAACGGATCTCTAAAACAATCTGATAAACTTTTTTCCAATCACTCCTATAATTGCTTCTTTAGTCCTTCCAGTTCCACTACTACCATTTTATACTGTGGTTAGGATATTGGCTCCGTACTAGGTACCAACTCAATACAAAACTCCATTTCTTTAACGAGTGGTAACCCTGGTAGATTATCCGAGAAGATATCAGGAAACTCCCAGCACACTAGGATATCTGTTAACTCCGGATGTACCTTATCCATACCAACCACATAAGCGATGAAACATTCCCATATTCAGTTAGTGATAATCAGTTAACTATCATCATCTTACCTAAGGATACAGGCTTCACATCTTTCACTAGCTTATAAGCAACTGAAGGCGATATGAATAAATGCATGGCACTAGCTTATAAGCAACTGAAGGCGATATGAATAAATGCGTGGCACCAGGATCAATTAAAATAATTACTTTATTATTCACAACCAGTGTGGTATCTTCCACCACATCAGATGAAACATCAGTAGTGTCCTGGTCCAAGGCATACACTCGCCCTCGTTCAACAACCTACTTTCCCTTTCTCTTCGACTGTGGCCTACCTTTTCAGTGTAGAGATATCAATAGGGTTTTCTCTGTCGCTTTGCCCTTATGTGGGGCAGTCTCTCTGAACTCTGAGTAATCATTAATTAAATAGCCTGTCTTATCACACTTAACACCTATTTTAGTCAATAAGGTGTAGGGCCTATTTCTGTGGTATCTACCACACATCTTACACTGCTCCGTAGCAGGTCGGGGTCCTCCAATCACAATACCCCTCAAAAGTACTGGAATTGGATACATTGGGGCCTTACCCATAATCTTATCCCATGACTCATCAACTCTAATCTCTTACCATCTACCTTTTTTCCCGCTCTGACATCTCTGTCATCTACTATTCTCTTTCTGTTTCTATTTCAGCCCTTACTACCTTTCCCAATCTCAGAGGCATGCAACTCATGATCTTATATACATAACTGTAGTCTGCTCACTGCCTCGACATAGGTAGTGATATCTAACGGGGCCAATTGGACTATAATTGACAATCTGAGCCCTTCTATGGACTGTTAGGCTTTCTGACTCTCATTGTTCATAGTGTTAGGTCATACTTGCCCAGGGATATAAACTGAGTTACATACTCGTCAATCAACCAATTCCTTTGGGTCAGAGTAAAGCATTTTATCTGTAACTTTCTATTAAGTAGGGTCTGGGATATTCTGTCATCGAAATATATCTAGAATTATTTTACATGTCCATTCTGGATGTCTAACTCTTAAGATGGGTCGAGCGGACTCCTACCAATGCTCCGACTCGCCCTCAAATCCTATGCATACTTTGAGCAAATAGCTCCCAAAATATTTTCTGCACTCCGCTCTAACCTCGCGAAGCGTGTTTCAATACTGTCTGGTCTCTCTGTCAGACTCTGTAGGGCATACTCAACATCAGCCTCCATTTCAATCTCATATTGAGTCTCAGGTGGCGACTTAGTACGACTCTCGAGCTAACCTCTACTGCCTCGAGCTCGTGTACTTTCCCCTCTACCATAGCGGCTATCAATTAATGAGTCTATATTCTTGCATTTGAAACCAAATTCTTAGTTGCAATCTCATCTTGATATATACAATTATATCTAAACAGTGCACATTACATGGGGATATAAACTTCCTTAACCACTAATACCGACTCATATTAGGCCAACTCAGCTCTAATACGAAAAAGTGTCACAACTCAAATTTCCTAAAAATCACTACAAATTTTTTGTTTTTGTTTTTCTTTAATTCTTACCTTTCTCGCATCGTGACCATCCTACTAACAGTTGGGCTATGATTCGATGTTAGTCACCTCTCACCTATTTACCATTCCATTTCTATAATCACATTCACATATCAAGACTCACTATCCTTTGAATTTAACTAAATACTTATACAATGGTATTTACATAACCTTACATCCCCGACATCATATCCATTTACAGTACTGTCCATTTACATATTTAGATACGAAACTATACAAATGTGTATACCTGTCTCTCGATGGGAAGTAGTGGATACCAAGATGCAAGTTCTTAGCCGTTTACTAACTACTTCGAGTGCTCTGAATAGATGGAAAAATAAGGGGGTGAGCAAACAACACACTCAGTAAGGTAATTATGCAAGTAAGTAGTTAGTTCCACTATCTACATGCTCATAATGCCATGCCCTTAATCCATTTCTTTTCGTTTAAATCTCATACACAAAATCATGCATATATCAATGTCATAGTTATAAAAAAGTATTCGTACATATAGAAATTATGCAACTTATGCATCAATGGCATTTTATGTAAAATCATAAAATCAAAATTTGCATGAATTAAATCAAGATCATGTATTAGTTCATGCCATGTAAAACAAATCATGAGAAACAATCCTTTCATGAATTTATCATTAAAGCATGGAAAACTCATCATGCTATTGCAATTAAATCACTTCATTAAAGCTGCAGTATAAAATAACCCTCCGGGTCAATCATCTCATAAATCAATTTCAAACTCATTAAAAATTCATTATAAAATTCAGTTATAAAATCACCCTTCTTTTAGGATCACATGTCATAAAATCCTTTGAAAACTCTAACATCATAGTATAAAATCACATTTCAAAGAAAATAACAAAATTAGGGGCCTGACCTCTCCCTCGGGTCTACCCTGGTCTATCGAGACCAAAAGTTATATCATGTGAGACATGTAGGTGATTGTATCAGTAACAACGAGGACTATGGCCATAACCTAGTGATCCCTGGCTGTGAGACCCCGTATATGTATAATGGTATATATGTACATAGAAATGTAAATAGAGTTGTACTATGAATTCATAAGTGAAGTATATGTGATGTAAGTCCATAAGTTAATGTACACACTTGTAATAAGAGTTGTGATTGTACATACAAGTTACATTATGTGTGAATGTAAAGAAATGGACTTAAACATGTGGAGAATGTGAGTGGAATGGATTATGAATAGTGTGGTAAAATGGAGGTAGAATTGTATAAGTTGTGCACTTCCATTTGGTTTATATCGTATACTTTTGGTTATACAAGGATTCCACACAAGTTTCAATAGGAATAAGGTATGTATGGATGTCATGTCAAGCCTCAAAGATGAATGAATGAGAAAATGATCATAGTAGCAAATTAAGGAGGTTTGAGAATGAGTTGCTGCAGAAGAACTGCAGAAAATCTGGAAACTATGAAGGGTAGATCAATCTCATGGGATGAGAGATCGATTTGGAAGAGCCATAATGCTCTTATTTGGGCAATGGAATAGAGTAGATCGATCTCCAATGGAGCCAGATCGATCTGCTAAGCATTCTGTAGTGAAAAGATCGATCCTCAAGCACCCAGATCGATCTCCTTAGATCTCTGTTTGGGAGCAGATCAATCTCATGCTTCGACAGATCGATCTCATGCTTAAAATGCCGTGAAAAAAAGGGATTTAAGGGGACCAGATCGATCTCCTCTTGGACCAGATCGATCTCCTCAAGCTATTTCTATATAAGGAGAGTTAAAAATCTAAAAATTTCAGGAAAAACACTAACCTTCCACTTCCAAACCAAAAACCTAACTTTCTCTCTCTAAAATCAGCCATTTTTAGTGAGGTTTGAAGAGAGAGCATTAGAGGCAAAGTTGTTCCTATCAAAGAGAAGAACAACATAGTTGGAAGGCATTTTCCCATTACTGGTATTGAAGGAGTTAAGGGCATTGCCATTTGGAGCAAGAAGAGAAATTAAATTGTGTAAGATTCTAACACTCCAACTATGGTACATTGTTTATATAATTGATTTTGGAGTTGTTTGGCATGAGTATGGATGGTTAGAAACTATCTAAAATGCATTGGAATCATTATGACCTAGAAATGGTCTAGAGTGAGAAAGTTGAATGTATGGAGATTAATGATGAATGAGATATGTAGAAGTTATTAATAGTGTTGTGGTGTGATTTTAAGATGTGGTTAGTGGATAAATTGTGAGATTTACCTAAAAGAGGTAAAAGGTGGAATAACGCATTGGTAAAATGCATAAGTGAATAATATTGACTAGTGAGGTTAATAATGGGTTAAAAACATTAACTCAATTGATTTAATGAATGAATCGCAGCTTCCGAGGATACCCGGAGGTGAGTTGAGCCAAGAGCGTGAGAAGCTAAAAGGAAAGACTCACACCAAGTAAATCGAGGTGAGGGATTTGTGTGGACTCTTAGAGATATCTGTGCGCAATTTGGGCGCTTAAATGTTTTGCTAGAATGTATGAGATTAGGAAATGATGTTAGGTGATTGAAGGGTAAAAGTTGGGAGTTTGAGAAATGTGCATGAAAACAAAAGCATATTGCTTTGAAAATCATGTTTTATTGCTTTTTAGCAAATGATTGGTAGGTTGGCTGACATTGAAATTATTTACAAAAGAAATGAGTGTGTTCTGGTTTTGTCAACCATACTTTGCAAAGTTTTGAGCCACCTACATGATTTCGTGAGTATGAAAGCGTGTTAGAGTATGACTCGCAGAGATTGACGTGTTTTATACACATGAGTGCAAGAGGCACTAGTTTTCACATGGATTTCATAATTGTTTTCGCATTGTGCTTGGAGTTTGTCTCGCACTGGATGCCCACCTTGCATGTTGCCGTGTTTGGAGCTTCGAGTAGACTGGGTGTCACATCGATTAAATAGGCTCACACGTGCATTGTTTTGACATGATTAATTAGCCGTGTTAGGAGCTTCGGGTAGACAAGAGGTCGCACCGATTAAATAGGCTCACACGTGCGTTTGAGATGTGGCGTGATATGATGTGTTGATTGGGTCCACGGAGTACGTTGTACCGTACATGTAGCATGGAGTACATTATACCGTGTTGAGTTGTGATGTGTCGTCTTCGGACGAGATCTGCTATGGACTGGCGGGTAGGATTTGACCCACCTTCCGTGTGGAAGCAGATAGTGGTGATATCCCACACACCTGATCTGTGTAGCTGGTATCACAGGTTATGTACATAGGCCTTGAGGTTATTACCTGTTGTAGAACTGCCTATCTCACATGTCTACTGCTATTTGAGAATAAATCCATGTTTGAAAATGATTTGTGGGTCAGGAAAGCCCGAGGGATGGGTCGAGACCTGACCAGTAATGAATTGATTTGTTAATAGTTTTTAAAGTGCACGGATGCATGATGTTTAATGCCATGCTTTATTGTGAAAATGCATGATGGTTAATGCCATGCTATTTGAGAAAAATGCATGATGGGTAATGCCATGCTTTTATTGTGAATTATGCATGATGATTTATACCATGATTTGAGTTGAAATGTGCACTGAATTTTAATTGCATGAATGCTTTACATACCATTAACATAATCATACACTCATGTTTTGAGATAAATAATGAATTAAATGCTTTTGAGCATGGCATCACGATCACGTAGATAGTGCAGTATCTACCTGTTCGCATGATTGCCTTACTGAGCGTGTGGTTTGCTCACCCCCCTTAGTTTCCCCCTCTCTACAGAGATTTGAGTATAGAGTGAGCGTGACTGGAGGCGTTCCCTTTTTGGTAATCCGCTGCATCCCATCGCTAAAGGTATACACACTGTTGAAATTTTGTATCTAAACTTACGATAGCACAGTAGCATTTTGTATGTAACTATTGGGGATGTAAAACAATGTAAACACATGTAACAACTCTGATATATATACATTTATACAAGTGTTTACCTATGAATAATATACAAATTGAATTGGTATGGTTGAGTGAGTTAGACGTCGGCACACAGCCCAACTGTTAAGAGTGTGGTTGTTCACGATCGAGGAAGGATGATTAACAATTAATGCATGAAAATGCAAAAAAATTATACATATTTTGGTAAGTTGATGGTTGTGAGAGAAGTTGGTATCAGAGCTCGAGTTGGTCTGACGTGTGTCGTGTCTAAAATACTTAATAAGTTGGAAAATTACATCCCCATGTTACTGTGCTTGTTTAGATACAATTGTGTGTGTGTCGATGGGTTGACTAAGTAATTGGTTGTGAATGTAGGGAATTGAGTAAGTATGCCTACTACCAGTCGCGGTAGAGGGATGAGAGCACAGGCTCGAGGCCGTAGAGGTAGGCCTGGGGGTCGTGTTGAGTGGAAAACACACGAGGCTCATGAGGATGTTGAGGTGGAGGCCGATGTCGAGCACGCTCCACAGGGTCAAGAGGAGAGACCCGAGAGTACTGAGGCTCACTTCCCGAGGATTGAGCGAAGCATTGAGATGATTGTGGAGTTGGTCACCCAATCTTTATCTGGAGTTGGCAGTAGACAGAGTCCCGCTACACAGGGTGATGTCGAGCAGGCGGCAGCTCCTGAGGCACTGGCAAGGGAAGCCCAGAGGCCACAGACGACAGATACCCCACCCACACAGGATGTGCCTACGCCGGTTGCTATGCCAGGTAGTAGAGGTTGGGGATATGATGTGATTTGGATAGACTGCGGCAGTTTCAAAAGTTTGGACCGCCGTCTTTCAGTGGAGTAAAGGACCCAGTAGCGGCTGAGGATTGGATCAATGAGATCGAGAAATTATATGGGTTCTTTGAGTGCACTACTACCGAGATGGTAGCGTTTACCGTTTTTATGCTGAAGGGGTCAGCAGAACATTGGTGGAAGTCAACCAAGCCTATTTTGAGAGTCCGACATACTGAGACCAGCTGGGATGTGTTTCTAGAGGCCTTTCAGAGACAGTATGTCCCGGATACCGCACAGCGGAAGCTAAAGATTGCATTTTTGGGACTGACCTAAGGGAGCATGACTGTGGATGAGTATGAGACTGCTTTTATATCCCTGGGCAGATATGATCCCAACACGATGGGTAATGAGGTCGAGAAAATCCAGAAGTTTGTAGATAGATTGAGACCAACCATCAGGTCGAGATTGGTTCCTCTGGATATACCGACCTATGAAGAGGCAGTGCGTAGGGCATAATTTTGTGAACAAGATGTTGATAGAATCGCCTCAGAGTTTGGAAAGGTGGGTAAGATGAGGGACAGAGATAAGAAAAGACTAATGATGGATAGAGGCTTCAGTTATAAAGGAAGCAAGAGATTCTCTGGAAAGAGGTCGAGAATTGATGAGATCCGAGAGAGGACAATTGATACTCCCATGTATCCGGCCATTACTCCAGCTAAGGGAATCGTGATTGGAGGACCACGGCCTACTACGGAACAGTGTGGCACGTGTGGTAGGTACCATGGTACTCGAACATAATATGGATCTCCTGTAGTATGCTTTAGATGTGGGAAGCCAGGGCACATAATCAGAGATTGCCCAGAGATGATAGAGAGAGCCCCACAGAAGGGCATGGAGCCAGAGAGAGCTCTAATTGGTACAGTCGCTTCGAGGAGGAGGGCTACAGCTGAGGAAAAGGGGAAGCAAGCAGTGGGTGTAAGCAGAGGACGAGTGCACGCACTGGACCAGGACACTGCAGATCAGTCATCAGATGTGGTAAAAGGTACCATCCAAATCTTTGATTTAGAAGCTTATGTACTGTTTGATCCTGGTGCCACGCATTCCTTTATTTCGCCATCCTTTGCATGTAAATTGTTGAAACATGTAAAACCCACGCTGCTTGATAAGATGTTGTTGATATCTACCCCTATGAATGATAGTCAGTTGACTGAGCATATATATAGAGATTGTAAGATGAGGATAGGAGGTAAAGAGATGGCAGCCGAATTAATTTTATTAAATATGAATGATTTTGATGTAATCCTAGGGATGGATTGGCTGGCTGCAAATCATGTTGTTATAGATTGTCATGCAAAAACTTTGATGTTTCCAAAGATAGACAATCTTGTAGTAAATTTTGTGAAATGAAATTAAAGAACATGATTATTATAAGTGTGATGAGTACAATCTTGATACATGATGTATGAAAGATAAATTTGATTTCATTTATCTATGTGATGATTTATGATACTAATGGTGGAAAGAATAATGTGAAGGCTTCATCGCTTTCGTGATTGAGACGGATAAGGCACGTCCGGAATTGGAAGACATACCAGTGGTTAAGGAATTTCCAGATGTCTTTCCAGATGAGTTACCAAGGTTACCTCAAGATAGGGAGATGGAGTTTGGTATAGATTTGGCACCTGGTACAGAGCCGATGTCCAAGCCACCGTACAGAATGGCTCAAGTTGAGTTAGAGGAGTTAAAGAAACAATTACAAGAGTTGCTAGAGAAGGGGTTCATCAGGCCAAGCGTCTCACCTTGGGGAGCACCGGTTCTATTTGTAAGGAAGAAGGATGGAAGCCTCCGACTGTGTATAGACTACCGGTTGTTGAATAAGGCTACCATCAAGAATAAGTATCCCCTCCCATGCATCGATGATTTGTTGGATCAGCTTAAGGGAGCCCAGGTCTTTTCCAAGATAGATCTGAGATCAGGGTACCATCAGTTGAAGATACGAGATGGAGATGTACCCAAGACAGCTTTTCGCACCCGGTATTGGACATTATGAGTTTATGGTTATGCCATTCGGGTCGACGAATGCTCCCGCAGCTTTTATGTCTTCGATGAATGAGGTATTCCACCAGTATTTGGATCGATTTGTTATTGTGTTTATTGATGATATACTGGTGTATTTAAGTTATAGAGAGGAGCATGAAAGACATCTAAGAATAGTACTACAAACCCTTCAAGAGAAGAAGTTGTACGCTAAACTCTGTAAGTGCGACTTTTGGTTGGAACAGATCTCTTTTCTGGGTCACATAGTATCGAAGGATGGAGTATCAGTGGATCCATCTAAGATTGAGGCCGTAGTTCAGTGGCAGAGACCCCAGACAGTGACAGAGATCAGAAGTTTCCTGGGTTTAGCTGGATATTATCGAAGGTTTGTAGGGGGATTTTCAAGGTTAGCTGCTGCTTTGACACGCCTCACAAGAAAGAATATGGAGTTTGTATGGGACGATAAGTGTGAAGAAAGTTTTGAGAAGCTGAAAAGGAGATTAACCATAGCTCCAATCCTCACCATTCCTACTAGCTCAGGAGGTTTCTCGGTGTATGTGGATGCTTCACATTTGGGACTGGGCTGTGTATTGATGCAGGATGGGAAGGTAGTAGCCATGGATCAAGGCAGTTAAAGGATCATGAGAGGAACTATCCGACCCATGACTTGGAGTTGGCAGCGGTGGTGTTTGCGCTGAAGATATGGCGCCACTACCTTTATGGTGAGAGATTTCAAGTTTATACAGATCATAAGAGCCTTAAGTACCTGTTCTCACGAAAAGAGCTGAACATGAGACAGAGGAGATGGCTCGAGCTGTTAAAGGATTATGATTGTGAAATCCTATACCAAATGTGGTTGCTAATGCTTTGAGTAGGAAGCATCTCGGGATGGTATCATTTATGATGATCAGGGAACATGAGCTGTTGGAACAATTCAAGAACCTCAGTTTGGATATGACCCCGCTTGACGCTGATAGTGGATTTATGATAGCTAACCTGCAATTGGAACCGGATCTGGTAAATCGAATCTGACAGGCTCAGCGAGTTGATCAGCAGTGCAGTGATATTGTCGGGCAGATACATAGGGGTACAGACACGGACTTTGGATTAAGTTCGGATGGATTGTTGAGGTTCAGAGGTAGGATATGTGTTCCTGATGATGCAGAGATCAGAAGGTTGATCTTAACAGAGGCTCACTCATCGAAGTATACGATACATCCAGGGGGTACTAAGATGTATCAAAACCTTCGAAAAGTTTATTGGTGGTCTGGAATGAAAAAGTACATTGCTGAATATGTTCCTAAGTGTCTCGTTTGTCAGCGGGTGAAGGTTGATTACCAGAAGCCTGCAGAGTTATTGTAGCCTCTACCGATACCGACATGGAAGTGGGAGCATGTCACCATGGATTTTGTGATGGGATTACCGAGGACCCATAGAGGTCATGATGCCATATGGGTGATTGTGGATTGGTTGACAAAATCAGCCCATTTTCTAGCTATGAGAGCCACCGATACTCTGAGCCAGTTAGCGAACCTATATGTGCGAGATAGTGAGGCTACATGGAATTCCAGTGAGTGTTGTTTCTGATAGGGATGCCCGCTTCACTTCCTACTTTTGGGAACGTTTTTAGGAAGCGATGGGGACCCAATTGAATTTTAGCACCCCGTTTCATCCTCAGACAGATGGTCATTCAGAGAGGACTATACAGACCCTGGAGGATATGTTGGGAGCGTGTGCATTAGATTTTGGAGGCTCCTGGGATGACGATTTGCCACTCGCAGAGTTCGCGTATAATAATAGTTTTCATGCGAGTATCGGGATGGCACCGTATGAGGCATTGTGTGAGCGTAGATGCCGTTCCCCTATTAGATGGGAAGAGGTTGGCGACAGACAGATTTTTACTCCCGACTTGGTTAGACAAGCCTCTGAGGACGTCCAATTGATATGTGAGAGGTTACGGACAGCTCAGAGTAGGCAAAAGAGTTATGCTGACAAGAAACGGAGACCACTAGAGTTTGATGTAGGTGAGTCAGTGTTTTTGAAAGTTTCCCCTTCGAAGGGAATTATGAGATTTGGGAAGAAGGGAAAGTTGAGCCCTCGATATATAGGGCCATTTGAGATACTTGATAAGGTGGGAGATAAGGCTTATAGATTGGCATTGCCACCAGAGTTGGCAAGTGTGCATAATGTCTTCCACGTATCTATGTTGAGGAAGTATCACCCGGACCCGGCACATGTAATAAGGTATGAGCCATTGGAGCTCAACGAGGGTATGACATATGTTGAGAAGCCAGTTCGGGTATTGGAAAGAAAAGAGAAAGTGCTGAGGATAAAGACAATTCCCTTGGTGAAAATACTTTGGCAACATCACACTGTGGAAGAAGCCACATGGGAATTGGAGAGTTTGATGCGGGAGAAGTATCCCGAGTTGTTTACAGAATAATTGGTTCTAATTTGGAGGACCAAATTTTCTAAGTGGGGGAGAATGTGAGACCCCGTATATGTATAATGGTATATATGTACATAGAAATGTAAATAGAGTTGTACTATGAATTCATAAGTGAAATATATGTGATGTAAGTCCATAAGTTAATGTACACACTTGTAATAAGAGTTGTGATTGTACATACAAGTTACATTATGTGTGAATGTAAAGAAATGGACTTAAACATGTGGAGAATGTGAGTGGAATGGATTATGAATAGTGTGGTAAAATGGAAGCAGAATTGCATAAGTTGTGCACTTCCATTTCGTATACTTTTGGTTATACAAGGATACCACACAAGTTTCAATAGGAATAAGGTATGTATGGATGTCATTGTCAAGCCTCAAAGATGAATGAATGAGAAAATGATCATAGTAGCAAATTAAGGAGGTTTGAGAATGAGTTGCTGCAGAAGAACTGCAGAAAATCTGGAAACTATGAAGGGCAGATCGATCTCATGGGATGAGAGATCGATCTGGAAGAGCCAGAATGCTCTTATTTGGGCAATGGAATAGAGCAGATCGATCTCCAATGGAGCCAGATCGATCTGCTAAGTATTCTGTAGTGAAAAGATCGATCCTTAAGCACCCAGATCGATCTCCTTAGCTCCCTGTTTGGGAGCAGATCGATCTCATGCTTAAAATGCCGTGAAAAAGAGGGATTTAAAGGGACCAGATCGATCTCCTCTTGGACCAGATCGATCTCCTCAAGCTATTTCTATATAAGGAGTGTTGAAAATCTAAAAATTTCAGAAAAAACACTAACCTTCCACTTTCGACCCAAAAACATAACTTTCTCTCTCTAAAATCAGCCATTTTTAGTGAGGTTTGAAGAGAGACCATTAGAGGCAAAGTTGTTCCTATCAAAGAGAAGAACAACATAGTTTGAAGGCATTTTTCCATTGTTGGTATTGAAGGAGTTAAGGGCATTGCCATTTGGAGCAAAAAGAGAAATCAAATTGGGTAAGATTCTAACACTCTAACTATGGTACATTGTTTATATAACTAATTTTGGAGTTGTTTGGCATGAGTATGGATGGTTAGAAACTATCTAAAATGCATTGGAATGATTATGACCTAGAAATGGTCTAGAGTGAGAAAGTGGAATGTATGGAGATTAATGATGAATGAGATATGTAGAAGTTATTAATAGTGTTGTGGTATGATTTTAAGATGTGGTTAGTGGATAAATTGTGAGATTTACCTAAAAGAGGTAAAAGGTGGAATAACGCATTGGTAAAATGCATAAGTGAATAATATTGACTAGTGAGGTCAATTATGGGTTAAAAACATTAACTCAATTGATTTAATGAATGAATCGCAGCTTCCGAGGATACGCCGAGGCGAGTTGAGCCAAGAGCGTGAGAAGCTAAAAGGAAGGAGTCACACCAAGTAAATCGAGGTAAGGGATTTGTATGGACTCTTAGAGATATCTGTGCGTAATTTGGGCGCTTAAATGTTTTGCTAGAATGCATGAGATTAGGAAATGATGTTGGGTGATTGAAGGGTAAAAGTTGGGAGTTTGAGAAATGTGCATGAAAACAAAAGCATATTGCTTTGAAAATCATGTTTTATTGCTTTTTAGCAAATGATTGGTAGGTTGGCTGACATTGAAATGATTTGCAAAAGAAATGAGTGTGTTTTGGTTTTGTTAACCATACTTTGCAAAGTTTTGAGCCACCTACATGATTTCATGAGTATGAAAGCGTGTTAGAGTATGACTCGCACGAGATTGACGTGTTTTATACACATGAGTGCAAGAGGCACTAGTTTTCACATGGAGTTCATAATTGTTTTGGCATTGTGCTTGGAGTTTGTCTCGCACTCGATACCCACCTTACATGTTGCCGTGTTTGGAGCTTCGAGTAGACTGGGTGTCACATCGATTAAATAGGCTCACACGTGCATTGTTTTGACATGATTAATTAGCCGTGTTAGGAGCTTCGGGTAGACAAGAGGTCGCACCGATTAAATAGGCTCACACGTGCGTTTGAGATGTGGCATGATATGATATGTTGATTGGGTCCACGGAGTACGTTGTACCGTGCATGTAGCACGGAGTACGTTGTACCGTGCATGTAGCATGTTGAGTTGTGATGTGCCGTCTTCGGACGAGATCTGCTATGGACCGGTGGGTAGGATTTGACCCACCTCCCGTGTGGAAGCAGATAGTGGTGATATCCCGCACACCTGATCCGTGTAGCCTGTATCACAGGTTATGTACATAGGCCTTGAGGTTATTACCTGTTGTAGAACTGCCTATCTCACATGTCTACTGCTATTTGAGAATAAATCCATGTTTGAAAATGATTTGTGGGTCAGGAAAGCTCGAGGGATGGGCCGAGACCTGACCAGTGATGAATCGATTTGTTAATGGTTTTTAAAGTGCACGGATGCATGATGTTTAATGCCATGCTTTATTGTGAAAATGCATGATGGTTAATGCCATGCTATTTGAGAAAAATGCATGATGTGTAATGCCATGCTTTTATTGTGAATTATGCATGATGATTTATACCATGATTTGAGTTGAAATGTGCACTAAATTTTAATAGCATGAATGCTTTACATACCATTAACATAATCATACACTCATGTTTTGAGATAAATAATGAATTAAATACTTTTGAGCATGGCATCACGATCACGTAGATAGTGCAGTATCTACCTGTTCGCATGATTGCCTTACTGAGCATGTGGTTTGCTCACCCCCCTTATTTTCCCCCTCTCTACAGAGATTTGAGTATAGAGTGAGCGTGACTGGAGGCGTTCCCTTTTTGGTAATCCGCTGCATCTCATCGCTAAAGGTATACACACTATTGAAATTTTGTATCTAAACTTACGATAGCACAGTAGCATTTTGTATGTAACTATTGGGGATATAAAACAATGTAAACACATGTAACAACTCTGATATATATACATTTATACAAGTGTTTACCTATGAATAATATACAAATTGAATTGGTATGGTGGAGTGCGTTAGACGTCGGCACACAGCCCAACTGTTAAGAGTGTGGTTGTTCACGATCGAGGAAGGATGATTAACAATTGATGCATGAAAATGCGAAAAATTTATTCGTATTTTGGTAAGTTGAGGGTCGTGACACTGGCTACACGGTACCTAGTGTGAGGGGTATCACACCTTAAACGGGAGATAGGTCAATCCTGCCACCAGAACAACATAATATCAGGATTGCGAGGGCAAGACTTACTGCATCGTGGCTAATGCCGCTCCACTCCAACAATCCCCGTGGTACAGCATACTCCATGTGATATATATCGTATAATGTACTCTATGAACCTAATCTCAGTTAGGGGGTGCCAGCAATAGGTCTTATCCACCCATACCATCTATGTCTCAGTATGCACGTGTGGCATATCATCTCACTATGACACGATCTACAGGAGGCTCCAACATGGCTATATGCATGTCATATAAATCCCTGTACGAGCGAAGCTATAACACGGCTCCATTCATATTCATGATATCTAAAAATCTCGTGCGAGCAAAGCTTTAGCACGATTTCATAAAAATCAGTAAAATCTGTGTACGAGTAGCACTCCAGAAAAACATTAAAATGAGTTATAAATCCATATAAAATCACGTGCGAGCAAGCTCCAACACATTTTTATGCATAAATAAATTAAATCTCGTGTGAATTACACTCAAGCATGGCTTTTATGACATTATCATATCAAAACATGAAGCGTGCTAAGCTCCAGCACCTCTCATGGATGTCCAATCATAAAAAATAGTGCAAGCAATTGCTCCATCACCTTTTTATTCATATCCAGTCAAAACAAGTCAAAATAGGGTGCGAGCTAGGCTCTAGCACCTCTCTTGCATTTCACAATAATAAAATCAATACGAGCAACTGCTCTAGCACATTTCATGCATATGATGTCACACAAGACGGTGCGAGCAATCGCTCTAGCACATTTATGCATACTTACAAATGCAGATATAGTGCGAGCAATGTGCCAGCACCATCTGTTTCCATATAAACTTGATAGTTGGCCTATTTTCGAAAGAAATGTCATTTAAATCTAAATAACACTTACGTAGTGTTATCTTGTGAAATTTATGCATTTACTGGCCAATCTACCGATTTTCTTTGTTTAAAAACTACGAAAATTTCTTAAATCATGCATTTCATGCATGTCCTGCTTTTACCATCCTTAGGTGAATTTCCCTCAATAGGGGTAAAATAGCCTTTTCCTATTATGAGTCCTTAAAATCTTTAATTTATTTCTAGGACCTTTATACATTTTTAGTGTATACTAAAGCTATTAAAATACGCGTAGCTACCTCTAGCTACTCACACAATTCCCTTACCTCATTTTTCTATACAGTCTGACCTTTCCACTAATGTCTCGTCATGCTGTCCGATTTGCTCCAAATCCAATCTCCGGAACTGCGTATAATTATTCATCAGGTCAAATACAATACAATTAATTGTATTTCCTATTTTATGGGCTTAATTTAAATCATTGGGCCCGTTTACCCCTATTAGGCCCTATTGTACCATAATGGGCCTTAACCGGCCTTAAGCCCATTTTCCATTTACTATTCACATCATCAAGGCCTATTGGGCTCATTAGACGCATCTACATTTATTGGACCTCATTCTAAACTCTCGGATAGCTCAATTAATTATTTACAACAATTTATCTCAAATTCCAAAATTTAATTCATTTTATGCGGAACTTAAATTCGTACTTAATGGGATAAATTTTTAACACGCATAACGATTCAAATTATCGTAAATAAGGGTTACTTACCCAAGATTCTAGGATAGTACAAAAATCGAGGCTGACTCGAGCCCACGTTTGACGTCAATTGTCGAGCTACCCAATTACATATTTTTTTGGGTCAATTTTAAGTCGAATATTAATCAAATTAAATGTTCTGAAATTTAAATCGGTCAATTTTGACCGCTTACCGGCTTACTCATAACTCGACTGTATCATCGGGATTTTCCCAAATTTCCTTTTTCTCTTTTTCTTCCTTTTTTCTCCTTTCCCTCTTTTCACCTTGGCTGAACCGGTCCGGTTCAGTTCAACATAGTAGCTTTCTCACTTAACCGATCGATCGGTTCAGTCCCTTTTTGTCATTTCGGCGTAGTCCGATCGGTTCCTGGTGCACCGCAGTCGCTGTTCGGCTTGTTTCGGGCAGGGGAACACTCGGCTGGCCTCGACCGAGGCCAAATCATGCCGATGGCCGTCCAATTCTCTCTTTCCCTCCGCGGCTTCCTCTCTTCGATCCGTCGAATTTCAGTGTTTGTGGGGTGTGTCACTGGTACCGGGGGATCGCACGGTGATCGGATACCTTCTCCGACCCTTCACCTGGCCGCTGGGTCACCGGATGGTTGTCGGTGATGGAATCCTCCTCGTCGGTCTTCGTTTCTTCTTCGCGGGTTCCTTTCTCTCTCTTCGCGTTTTCAGTTTTTTATTTCTTTTTTTTTCAATTACTTTATTTTTTCTTTGTTTATTTATTATTTTAATCAATTAAAATATATTAAAAAATCCAAAATATCTTCAAACATATTATTTTATTCATTTAATAAATAAATGAATTTATGGATCTTATTTCGTATTTTCGGTATAATTTTTAATAATTTCGGGATAATTTTTTGAAATGAAAATTTTGATTTATTCCAATAAATTCATATCTTGATTAATTTAACCCCAAATTTAATTATTTCTTCGTTATTGATCAAGATTTCTCAATCCCATATTTTTAATGAATTTTTCTTGTCCAATTAATAGCGAGTTTCAATCTTTTGAATGTTTTACCCTTCTACACGTTCGGGACCAAACCAATCCAGCTTCCCTTCATGAACACTCACTCATTTCGTGTTTTAAATCCTTATCTCCAATCCGAATGGTCCGAATCCCATTCATTTAATCTATGGCCATTTCAATCTCTATTTGATCTTTAAATGCATTCGAGGATTTTTATTCATTCCATTTGCATTTTTCATTCATGTAAAACTCTTCTTATGATTCAATTTGCATCATTTGAATCATAATACTTTTCAATAAAAATAGGGTCTTACACTTTTTCTACCTGCTCAGGAGGATTTTCATATATACCGATGCTTTGCGTCAGGTACAGGGCTGTGTGTTAATGCAGGATAGGAGGGTAGTTGCTTATGGATCTAGACAGCTAAAAGACCATGAGAAGAACTATCCGACCCATTTTTATGAGTTGGCAGCAGCAGTGTTTGCGTTGAAGGTATGGCGCCACTACTTGTATGGTGAGAAGTTTCAGATATTTATCGACCACAAGAGCCTCAAGTACCTATTCTCGCAGAAGGAGCTGAACATGAGACAGAAAAGATGGCTAGAGCTTCTGAAGGATTATGATTATGAGATACTTTATCATCCGGGTAAGGCTAATGTTGTAGCAGATGCTTTGAGTAGGAAGAACCTTAGGATGGTATCGTATATGATGGTCAGGGAGCATGAGTTGCTAGAGCAGTTTGCTAGCCTCAGTTTGGGAGTTATGCCTTCAGACATGGATGCGGATTGTATGATTACGAGTCTACGCTTACAGCCAGATCTATTGGATAGGATTAGACAGGCTCAATAGACTGATCTGTATTGCATCGATGTTATTGGTCAGATGCAGAGGGGCACCGTGACTGATTTTGAGTTGAGTTCTGATGGACTACTAAGGTTCAGAGGTAGACTGTGTGTTCTGAGGACCCAGAGCTCAGGAGATTAATATTATCGAAAGCACATTCATCGAGGTACAGGTTGCATTCGGGGAGTGGCAAGATGTATCAGAACCTCCGAAAGGTGTACTGGTGGTCGGGTATGAAGAAAGATATGGCAGATTTTATGGTGAGATGTCTCACATGTCAGCAGGTGATGGTAGAGCATCAGAGACCTATAGAGTTATTGCAGCCTCTACCTATACAGACATGGAAAGGGGAGCATATCACCATGGATTTCGCGATGGGTTTACCAAGGACCTGGAGGAATCACGATGCTATATGGGTGATCGTTGATAGACTGACTAAGTCAGCCTACTTTCTAGCTATGAGAGCTACCGATACTCTAAGTACATTGGTATGATTGTATGTACGCGAGGTAATGATGTTAGATGGTGTTCTAGTGAGCATAGTCTCTGATAGGGATTCTCACTTCACTTCCCTCTTTTGTGAACATTTTTAGGAAGCCATGGGAACCCAGTTGAGTTTGAACACAACTTTCCATCCTCAGATAGATGGTCAGTCAAAGAGGACTATACAGACTTTGGAGTATATGTTGAGAGCATGTGTGCTAGACTTTTGAGGCTCTTGGGATGATCACTTGCCACTAGTCGAGTTCTCTTACAACAATAGTTATCATTCGAGTATCGGGATGGCACCGTATGAGGCCTTGTATGGCCGTAGATGTCGTTCCCTTATTGGGTGGGAAGAAGTGGGTGACCAAAAACTATTTGCTCCTGATTTGGTTACATAGGCTACTGAGGATGTCTGGTTGATAGTTGAGAGATTGAGGACAGCTCAGAGTCGACAGAAGAGCTATGCTGATAGGAGACGTAGGCCACTTGAGTTCACAGTCGGTGAGTCCGTGTTTCTGAAGGTTTCTCCTTCTAAGGGTATAGCGAGGTTTGGGAAGAGCGGTAAGCTGAGTACTCGCTACATTAGACCCTTTGAGATACTTGAATCGAGTGGGAGATAAGGCCTATAGGTTGGCATTGCCACTTGATTTTTCAGGCATGCATAATGTCTTCCACATTTCGATGCTTCGGAAGTATCACCCGAATCTGGCACATGTGATTAGTTATGAGCTGTTGGAGCTCAGTGAGGACATGTCATATGTTGAGAGGATGATTCAGATACTAGATAGGAAGGAGACGGTTTTGAGGTTAAAGACTATCGAGTTAGTGAAGGTTCTATGGTAACATCACACTTTCGAGGAGGCTTAGGAGTTTGAGAGCTTGATGCGAGAGAAGCACCCCTAGATGTTTGATGATTGATTTGGTTCTAATTTGGAGGACCAAATTCTTTTAGTTGGGGAGGATTGTCAGACTCGTGTTTTCGATTTATATATGTAGCTTGTTCCTTATGATTCTTATGTGTATGAACACTTTATTTTCATGGTTGAATCTTAAGAAGAGTATTTACTACCATGTAATTGACAATTAAAGAATAAAAATGCATGTAAGCTACATCAAAGCCAAATAAGGGCTGAGATGGCCATAGGACAAGCTAAAAAGGGATCGAAATCAAGTTGACTGAAAATAAGAAGTTAAAATAAGAAAAGATAATGGGTTTATGAAGGAAAGTCAGTTCAATTTGGTTCCGAACAAGTGCAGGGGTAAAACGATCAAAAGACCGAAATCCGGTATAAATTTAATAAGAAAATTTTATTTAAAATATGGAATAGAGAAATCTTGATCAATATATAGGCATTTAGATGAGTTGATTGGTGTATGTTTTGTTGGCTGAAAATACCCTTGAACATGCTAAATCCTTCATGAGCTAAATGGGCTTAGTGTGATAAAGTGAGAGAAAGTTGATTAGGCATAGGGTAATGATGATTTAAGCATGTAGTGATGTTATTAAGCATGTAAACATGATTGTAAGATAGTTTTGTGAAATACATGTGCTGGAATAGATGATGATTGAAAATAGGCATATGAGATGTATGGTGAAATGCCATATTGGAAGAAAATGATGAACTTAAGGCATTGAGAGATTAATGCTAGTTCAATTCGAATCAGTAGACTTGATGAGTCTAATGGATTCTCAAGAAATGAATTGTAAAATCGAAATGGATGTAAGAGAGAGTAAGGTCCAATAAGATGTAATAAGGTCAAATGGGTGTAAACGGCATAATGCATTGATTTGAAATTCATGCGAGTGAGAATTAAGTATAATAAAATATACTGATGTGAATGGTTATTTACAGCTCCAGAGTTTATATTGGGGGCTGATTAGACTGCGAGATTTAACAGCACTGAGGAAGTGAGGTCACGTGATGTGATCTGAGGTAAGGGACTTTGACCGATCGTTAGAGATATTCTGCACGTATTTTCATCTGCTTTTGTATTTCACTTAAAATAAATAGTATGAAGGTCAGAGAACGTGAATAAAATTTTAAGAGACTGAAAAAGGGTAAATTACGATTTTACCCCAATTAAGGGCAAAAAGCTTAGAAAGCATGTTTTTGACTGGTTTTAATGTTGTTTGACAGTTATATAGATAGACAGGCTAATGTTTTCATGTTATATATGAAAACCGCATGTTATAGTACTGATTTGATTAAATTGAGTGAATTCATTTGAAATAAGCCATCTATCGATTTGTGTGAAAACCAATCGTGCTAGAGCATAGCTCACACTGAATTTTGTATATTTTCCACCCCATTAGTGCTAGAGTAATACTCGTACTAGATTTTCATGATATGCATCACATAGTACTTGAGTATTTCTCACACTTAATTTAAATGCGATTTGTGTATGATAGAGTACTAGAGCATTGCTCGTACTCAGTTTTATTGATTGATGCATGATGGAGTACTGGAGCATTATTTGTACTCAGTTTACATGACATAGTGCTGGGAGAGTTGCTCGAACTAGATTTATATGACTTGTGCCTGAGGTCGTGCTGGAGTTTACTCGTACGTATCAATTTTGAAAGAGATAGCATGAAACAGCTGTGCTGAGAGCCTGTGCAGACTGTGTGTCAAACCAATTATATGCTCGCATGTGCATTTTGAGATATGGCAGAGGGCTATCGAAAATTATATCCATCGTATGGGGTAGATAAGACCTATGGCAGGCACCCCCGATTGTGATATTGGGTCCATGGAGTACTTTGTATCGTGTATGTCCCACAGAGTACGCTGTACTGTGTGTACATGGTGGTGTAGAGTCATTGGCTAACAGTTGAGGATTTGACCCACCTCCCGTTACAACAAATGTGAGGCCCCGAACACCGAGTATTGCGTAGCCTAAGATCACAAAAAAATTGGGATATAATCATAATCCTCGAACATGTAATCGCCAATCTCATCTCATTTGATATTTCTTGTTTGAATTGTAACATGATTTTATATATTGGGTAGAACCGAGGGATGGGTTGAGCCTCAACATGTGACTTGTGAATTGTAAAAGGGTAACCCGAGGGATGATGAGGCCCGAATTTCCATGTTTTTACATGATGATCTACCATCTTTGTTTTGATTCAATTGATATGGCATAATGAAATGTGATTTATAGTATTTACCTAACAATGCAATGTTTTGTATAAATTGCTGAGGTTATTAAACCAGCATGTTTTCAGTTCATACTGACGATTTGTATCTATATATATATACTTGCATAAATGTTTCCCGAAAGATATATGCTTTAGATTTGAATCGAAAAGGAAATGATTTCAAGGCATGAGCATTATATTTTGTAGATAGTGTGGTTATCTACTTGCTTGCCTTATTTCTTTAGTGAGCTGTGAGCTCACCCCTTTTTATTTCCTCCTCTCTACAGAGCGTCCATAGTAGTTAAGCATGGCTGAGGACTGGTATTCCATTATCCACTATACACCCATCATACGAAAGGTATATCTATTTGAAACGTTTTGTACTGAACAATGTAAAAGCACAGTTATGTAAACGTATGTACTGTCGAGGATGTATATGTACATGTATTTGTATTTAATATATGTAAGTTACTTATGAGAATGAGTACTTATGGTCAACAGATAATTGTATTGACATGTATGCATACTATGGAATGAATGTGGTTGAGATGACTAATACCGAATCATAGTCTAACTGTCGGTAAGGAGAAAGGTAAGTCAAAAGCGAAAAACAATTATTGGGACTTTTGGTAAGTCACGGGCGGTCGTGACAGCTTTGAGCTGTTCTCAATCTCTTCCACATCATTGAATATCCTCAGAAGCTCGTTTCACAAAATCGAGAGAAAGTATCTGTAGATCACCCACTTTTCCCCATCCAATCGGAGAATGACACCTACTATTATACCATGCCTCATACGATGTTATTCCAATACTCGAGTGATAATTAATATTGTAGATGAATTTGGTTATTGATGAATGATCATCCCAGGAGCCTTTCAAATTCATTACACACGCTCTCAACATATCCTCCTATGTCTGGATGGTTCTCTCTAATTATCCATCGATGTGAGGATGAAGAGTTGTGTTATAACTCACTTGAGTTCCCATAGCTTCCTAAAAATGTTCCCAAAAATGATAAATGAAGTGGGAATCCCTATCTAACACAATGCTCACTGGAATGCCACATAGTGTTCCACAAGTCTCCATACATGTAACTTCACCAACACACTCAGAGTATTAGTGGATTTCATAACTAGGAAGTGAGTTGACTTCGTCAATCTATCGACTATCACCCAAATAGCCTTGTGATTCTTGCGGGTCCTCTGTAACCCATGACGAAATCTATGGTAATGTGCTCCCATTTCTATATCAATATAGGTAGAGGCTACAATAACCCTACAAGTTTCTGATACTCTACCTTACTCTGTTAACATACGAGACCCTTCGCTACTAACTTTACGATATCTCTTTTAATGCCTGACCACCAATACCCTTTTAGAGATTCTAATACATTTATCACTCCCCAGATGAAATGTATATTTCAATGAGTGAGCTTCTGATAATAACAATCTCATTAACTATGGTCCTTGAGAACACATATTCTACCTCAGAACCTTAGTAAGTCATCATCACTTACTGTGAACACTATCACTGTACCCATCTAAAGCTGACTCACACTATCAACACCCTACCGATCATCACGCTGAGCCTGTAGAATTCAGTCAATCAAATCCGGTTCTGATCTCTCAGGCTAGCTATCACATAATCACTGTCAGTATCAGAAGAGATCACATCACTACTGAGGCTCACAACTGCTCTAATAGCTCATGCTCCCTGACCATCATATGTGATACCACCCCGAGGCTCTTTCTGCTCAGGGTATCAGCCACTACATTAGCCTTACTCGGGTGGTACAATATCTCACAATCATTGTCCTTTAGAAGCTTTAACCCTCTTCGTTATCACATATTCAACTTTTTCTATGAAAACAAATACTAGGGCTTTTATGATCAGTGCATACCTGAAATTTCTCATCATATAAGCAGTGGTGCCATATCTTCAGTGTAACCACTACAGCTGCCAACTCTAAATTATGGGTTGGGTAGTTCCTCTCATGGTCCTTGAGTGGTCTGGATCCATAAGTGACTATCTTCCCATTTACATCAATACCCAACCCAGTCCTTATTTCGAGGCATCTGTATAACTGAGAAACCTTCTAAGCTGTTTCGGATGGTGAGACTAGGTGTGGTGCTCAGTCTATGCTTCAATTCACTAAAACTCCTCTCATGTTCTGTCACCCCTCTCAAGCGCAACCTTTTTTCGAATGAGACGTGCCAACAGAGCAGCTAATTTCAAGAAACCCTCAATAACCGCCTATAATACCTAGCTAAACTCATAAAACTTTTAATATCTGTGACTATTCTTAGCCATTCTCGCTGAACCACTGCGTCTATCTTGAACGGATCCATAAATACCCGGTCTTTCGATATCGTATGATCTAGAAATGATATCTATTCTAACCAGAAGTCACACTTACTTAGTTTAGCATACAACTATTTCTTTCTAAGGGTTTGCAAAACAATTCTTAAGTGCTGCTCATGTTCTTCCCTAAACTTTAAATACACCCAAGTATCACCAATTAAGACATTAACGAATCAGTCTAGGTAAGGTTTAAATACCTCATTCATCAACAACGTAATGGTTACAGAAAGCTATCTTGGGCACATCTACATTGCGAATCCTTCAGTGATGATACCCAGACCTCAGATCAATCTCAAAAAAAATATGTGCTCTCTGAAGCTAACCTAATAGCTCATCAATGCGTGCAAGGGAATACTTATTCTTGATGGCAGCCTCATTCACCAACCAAAATCACTACATAGTCGAAGACTTCCATCTTTCTTTTTTCACAAACAAAATCGGTGCTCTTCAAGATAAAACGCTCGGTCTGACGAACCCTTATCCAATAACTCCTGTAATTGCTACTTTAGTCCCTTCCGTTCCACTGAAGCCATTTTATACAGTGGTTTGGATATTGGCTCAGTACCAGGTACCAAATCAATACAAAACTCTATTCCTCAAACTGGTGGCAACACTAGTAGATCATTCAGAAAGACATCAGGTAACTTCCGGACCACTAGGATATCTGTCAACTCTGGATATGCCTTATCCATATCAACCACATAGGTAATGAAATCTTCTCATCATTATTCATTCCGTTAGTACAATCATTTACTCCTCTAATTACAGCCACTACACTTTTCCATCACTTGTCAAAACTTATAGTAAGTTTTTCGATGGTTGAAAACATCCCTGTCTTAGCGTAGCTGTTTAAAACAGCATGGTTTGCAGTCAACTTATCCATCCCTATATGACTTCAAAATCATTCGTATTCAATTGAATGAGATTGGCTGGCCTATCCTTTTACCCCCTTTCAACTTATAATCTCTATACACATATTCAGTTGGCTGACTATCATTCATTAGGGTGCAAATCAACAACATTTTACCTAACGGTGTAGGCTGTACATACTTTAGCAATTTATATGCAAATGAAGGCGATATAAATATATGCGTGACACCAGGATCAATTACATCAAATGCTTTAAGATCAAAATCAAGATGGTACCTTCTACCACGATAGATGAAGCGTCAATAGTGTCCTGTCTAAGACATATACTCGCCCTCACCAACAACCTGTTTCCTCTTCTCTTCGGCTGTGGCCTTCTTTTCGAAGCAAAGGTATCAGCAGCGGCCTTTTCTGGCTCTTTGCCCTTCTGTGGGGCAGTTTCACCTAGCTCTGGGTAATTCTTCATTAAATGCCCTGTCTTACCACATCTATAACATTCTCTAGTAGCCACATGATAAGGCCTATTACCTTTTCAAAACTCAAAGGCATGCAACTCATAATCTTATTCGCACAACAATGGTTTGTGCACTACCTCATCATAGGTAGTGATATCTCAAGGGCCAATCGACCTCTGATAAACGGTCTGAGCCCTTTTATGAGTTTCAGACCTTTCGATTCTCACTGTTCATAGTGTCGGGTCATACTTGCCCAGGGATGTAAACCGAGATTCATACTCGTTGATTGACTTGTTCTTTTGGGTTAGAGTAAAGAACTTTATCTGTAACTTTCTCTAAACGATGTCTAGAACATACTGTCTCCAAAATGCATCCAGAATCATCTATCATGACAGTTTTGGATGTCTAATTGTTAGGATGGGTTGAGCAAACTTTCACCCATGATCCGCCTAGCTTTTCAACATAAACGCATCAAAAGACATTTTCTCGGTTGACATAAACTGAAAGAACTCGAACAACTTCGTTATTTCATTCACCTAGTCTTCAATAGCTATTGAGTACTTTATCTCGCAAAATATCGGTGGTCTAACTTCTGAAATTGTCGTAATCTATCCAAATCACAATCATATCCCCATCTTTTGCTACCCTGATCTGGAGCAACAAGAGATGTTGTATCCCAAGCTGGTGGAGGTGTAGGCGTATCTATAGCAACTGTCTGTCTGGCATCAGTAAGCTGTCCAACTGGACCTTATATATCCCCAGCCCCTAATGTGGCATGGGTAACTATCTCAACGAGGCTCTCTATACTCCACTTAATCCTAGCGAAGCGTGTCTCAGTATCTCCTGGCCTCTCAATAGGCTCTTGCAGGATCTAACTAGTCTGTGGCTCTATACGACTCTCAGACCTATCCATACGGCCTTTAGTAAGTGAACTCGCCCCTCTACCACAGCGTGTAAGAGGCATAATGCCTAAATTCTTCACTCCATGACCATTCATTAGAGGGCCTGAGAGTCTGAAATGTAGTAACTTTTCTACTACTAATACCGACTCATATCAGGCCAACTCAGCTCTGATACCACATCTGTCATGACCCCTTTTAATCTAAAATAGCTATAAATTTTTCTCTTTTTCCTTTCCTTTCTCGGTCATGAACATTCTTACCACCTAACAGTTGGGTTATGAGTCAGTATTAGTCACTCTTTACCATTTACCATGCCATCTATCTTTTCATTATTTAAAAGCAAACAGATATACTTTATAATTGAGGTTCTATACTTGTACGTGTTTACTAATATTTACATCCCCCATATTACATTCCAAAATGATTACTGTGCTATTACATGTTTAAATAAAAAATGATACCAGTGTGTATACCTCTCAGTGATTGGAAGCAGCGGATTTTAGGATGCAAGACCTCAGCCACTCACTAACTACTGTGTACGCTTTATAGAGGGGGAAAATGAAAGGGATGAGCTCACTAGCTCAGTAAGGCGATAATGGAAGCAGGTAGATAACTACACTATCTACTGCTTATAATGTCATTATATAAAAATCATTTATATCCAAAAGCATGACGTATAATTAAACCTATGCCACATAAATATAAATATATCATATACTGAAAACATGAAAATAGGCATGTAAACATGGAAAATCATCATGTCAACATCTCATGCTTAACACATTGAAAAACTCATCATAAAACAACCCCTCCAGGTTTAACACATTATCAAAACATAGTAAAACTCATCAACACATCATTAAAACCACATTTCGTTTTAAAATCACAAATCAATACGTAACCCCTCCTTTGGATCTGCCTTGGTCTATCTAAACTATATGATATCACATGAGGCATGTAGGTTACTGTATAGGAAAAATTGAGGACTATGTCCCTGTGATCCCAAGCTACATGGATCCTGGTGTGCGGGGCATCACGGCTGCAACAAGAGGTGGGTCAGTCCTATCCGCCAGAATATCAAATCAACAATCTCACAGTCATGACTACATAGTACAGTGTACTCTTTGTGATATACACAATACAACGTACTCCATGAACCGATATCATAGTCTGGGGGTGCCTGCCATAGGTCTTATCCACCCCATACCATGTCGATAACTAACCCATGTCTCAACATACACATGCGAGCATATCATCTCACTGTGACACACAGTCTACAAGAGGCTCTAACATGGCTCTATGCATGTCACATCACGTCTAGTGCGAGCGAAGCTCTAGCACGACACCATGCATATCATGATATCTAAAATCTCGTGCAAACGAAGCTCCAACATGGCTTTATACACATACAAAAATCCTCGTACGAGCAATGCTCCAGTACGACTTTCATGCGTAATAAATCAGTGTAAATCATGTACGAGCAATGCTTCAGTACAATTTTATACACAATAAATTAATGTAAAATTACGTAAGAGCAAGGCCCAGTACGATTTTCATACATATAAATCAGTAAAACTCAGTGCGAGCGAGGCTCCAACACTCTGTGTATGAGCTAAAACATTAAAATCCAATACGAGTAAAGCTCCAGCACGATTAAACTCATATAAATTTGATAGGCGACTCTGTTTCAACAAAGCATGCTTAAAACCAAAGTTAGCACCTGACTCATACTATTTCATGAAATTATGAAATCAATAGCTAGCCTATCTGTAAATTTTCTTAAATCGAAGCAATATATTTCATAAAAATACATGATATTCATGCAATTTATTAGCCTTACTACCCTTTTTTTTAAATTTGCTCCCAGGGGTAAAATCATCTTTTTCACCTATATCCGAATTTTTCTGCAAAAATTATTATTTCTTTTCTAGGTAGCCAAGAAAATTTAATACCCAGTAAATACCCTCAAAATACGTGCAGCTACCTCTAAATACTCATAAAATTTCATTAGCTCTTATCAAGTCGAGTGTGGTAAATTTTCACTGCTGGAAGCTTGTCTAGTCCGATCTACTCCTAATCCAATCTCTCGAGCTGCAAATTTTTTTTTTATCATATCAATTTAACCTAATAAATATATTTCCTTCGTTTACCATAGGCGATCTAACTTATTGGCCTCATTTACTTTTATTGGGCTTTTCGTGGGCCCCATATTCTAAATTGGGCCAATTGCTACTCAAGTTTAGCCCATTACGAACATTTAGCTGAATTCTTGGGCTAACATCACCGTTACATTATCTTATCTAATTTTTAGTCCCTTTCGACTGTTTAAAATCATTTACGACAGTTTATTTTCAATTCTGAGCATTACGAAATTTTATACGGAATAAATCGTAACTTACGCGATTAATTTCCAATTCATATAACTATCCAATTTATAGAAATCTAGATTCACTTACCAGAGATTCTGTGATAGCACATAAATCGAGGTGTCAACAATGACTCTTCTCCACCCCTCTGGCCGGCGTTTCCTTCCCCTTGACGTGTCTCCTCTCTTTCTCTCTCATTTATCTCTCGGTCTCGATTTCTCTCTCTCCCTAATGCTAGTCGTCATTCTTCGGATCGTCGGTGCCGGTGGTGGCTCGACTGCCTCATCACCTCTCGTCTGGGCTCTCTCTTTCTCTAGCAGCCCTCATCCGTTTGTCGGAGGAGAAGGCTGAAGCCTTCTTTGTTTTGGGGTCGAGCAACTCTGTCGTGTAATCCCAATTCTCTCTTCTTTTTTAATTAATTAATTCTGCTTATATATATTATATTATATTTTAATATAATATAATGTTTATACAAAAAATCTTAAACTTAAAATACTATTATAATAATAATATAAAATAAAATATCTTATTTATTGTATATTATTATTATAATATTATTACAATGTCTTATATTCTTAGACACTTTTTTTGCTATATATACTTTGAATGTATATATAGACATTTTAATTTATTTTTATTTTATTGGAATTATTCTTTCCATATTTTCAAAATAATTCTTAAGGTGAAAAATCTCCGGGTCTATCGAAATAAATTGATATCTTGATCAACTAGACTTGAAATTTAATTGTTTGTTCTTTATTGATCAAAATTACATGAGTCCATGTTTACAGTGTCAATTTCTTAAAGAAATAACAACAAAATTCGAGTCTTTTAGATCATCCTAGGAGCCTCTAAAATCCAGCACACACGCTTTCAACATATCCTCCAGAGTCTGTATAGCCCTCTTTGATTGACCATCTGTCTGAGGATAGAAAGCAGTGCAAACTCAAATGAGTTCCCATGGCTTCTTGAAAATGTTCCCAAAAATGGGAAGTGAAGCGGGAATCCCTATCCGAAACAATGCTTACTGGAACACCATGTAACCTCATTACCTCGCGTACATACAATTTTGCCAATAAACTCAAAGTATCAGTAGCTCTCGTAGCTAGGAAGTGGCCTGACTTCGTCAGTCTATCAATGATCATCTATACCGCATCATGATTCCTGCGGGTCCTCGGTAAACCCATCACGAAATCCATAGTGATGTGCTCCCATTTCCATGTCGGTATATGTAGAGGCTGTAATAACCCTGCAGGCTTCTGATGCTCTACTTTCACCTGCTGAAAAACGAGACACCTCACCACAAAATTTGTCACATCTTTCTTCATACCCGACCACCAATACACATTTTAGAGATTCTGATACATCTTGTTACTCCCCAGATGCAACATATATCTCGAAGAATGAGCTTTCAACAAAATCAATCTCCTAAGCCCTGGATCATCGGGAACACATACTCTACCTCTGAACCTCAATAGTCCATCAGGACTGAACTCATTCTCGATCATTGTGCCCGTCTATATCTGACTGGTCAAATCAATACACTGTTGATCAACATGCTGAGCCTATTGGATTCTGTCTACCAAATCTAGTTCCAATCTTAGGTTAGCTATCACACAGTCAGTATCCATGTCAGAAGGCACAACACCCAAACTGAGGCTAGCGAACTGCTCCATCAGCTCATGTTCCTGAACCATCATATACGATACCATCCTAACGCTCTTCCTACTCAATGCATCAGCCACAACGTTAGCCTTACCTGGATGATAAAGTATCTCACAAGAGCCTCAAGTATCAATCTGCGGAAGAGGATACCTATTCTTTGTGGTAGCCTTATTCAATAGTCTGTAGTCAATACACTATCGGAGACTTCCATCATTCTTCCTCACAAACCACTTATCCAGGAGTTCCTGCAACTGCTTCTTAAGCTCTTTCAACTCAACTTAGGCCATGTGATACAGTGGTTTCGAAATAGACTCGGTTCCAGGAACCAAATCTATACAAAACTCCTTCTCTTTATCTGGTGGTAACACTGGCAATTCATCTCAAAAGAATCTGGGAACTCCCTAGCCACAGGGATATCTGCCAACTCCGGATACACCTTATCCGTATCAACCACGTACGCAATGAAACCTTTAATCACATTTGATTAAGCGTCAGCTATACCCTGTTCCAAAGCATATATTCACCCTCGACCAACTACCTGCTTCCCCTTCTCCTCAGTCGTCGCTCTCCTCCTCAAAACAGACGTATCAACTGGACCTCTCTCTAGCTCCTTGCCCTTCTGTGGGGCAAACTCAAACCACTCTGGGTAAGCTCTCACCATATGCCCTACTTTCCCACATCGAAAACAAATGATAGGAGTCATTAGACAAGGTCTCTTGCCATGATATCTACTACATCTACTGTACTGCTTAATAGTAGGCCTCGATCCTCTAATAACAATACCCCTAGCTGGAGCTATGGTCGGATATACAGGAGGTCTAATTGTCTTCTCTCGCACTTCCTTAATCTGTGGTCTCTTACCAAAGTGTCTCCTCCCTCCTCGATAACTAAAACCTCTACTACTATCTCTCATAGACCTCTTCCTACCTCTATCTCAGCTTCGGCTAACCTTCCCAAACTCAGAGGCATTCCTCTCGTAATCTTTCTCATAGAGTTATGCCATGTGCACTGCCTCATTGTATGTATTAATATCTAGCAGAACCAATCTAGATCGTAGTGCTAGTCTCAGTCCATCAACAAATTACGGACCATCCTGGTCTTAATACACATAGTGCTAGGGTCATACCTCCCCAGGGATATGAATCTAGTCTCATACTTGTCCACCGATTGACTCCCTTGGCTTAACCCCAAAAAGTCCATTTGCAGCTTTCGTTACATCGTATCCAGAACATATTACCTCCTAAAGGCATCCAGAAATATATCCCAACTAATCTCGGTATGTCAGGCTCTCAATATCACTCTGGTGGACATCCACCAATGCTCTACCGCTCCCTTCAGCATTGAGGCGGTAAAAAAAACCATCTCTGAAGTCGTACACTAAAAGAATCCATACAAATTCTCGATCTCTCCAATTTAATCCTCAGTAGCTTCTGGGACCTTAAACCTACTAAATGATGGCGATCTAAACTTTTGAAACTGGTGTAGACGACCTAGCTCACAACTGTACCCCAAGCCACTACTAACCTGTTGCGGGTCAATAGCAGATGGTGTATCCTGAACTGGTAGAGGTGTAGGGGTACCTGTAGGTTGTGGTGTCTGTGCAGGCATATCTAGAGCAACTCCCTGTCCAGTGGTAGTCCTTGCATTAGTGCCCTGCCTAACATGGATAACCTGTGTGAACATCTCTATCATGGTCTCTAGGCTATGCTCTAACCTCATGAAGCGCACCTCGGTACCTCACAGGGTCAGCTGAAGACTTAGACTCATCTCGGCCCTCAGGCCTACCTCTAAGGCCTCTAACCCTACCTCTTGCTCTCGCACCTCTATCACGGTTGGTATTAGCCATAATGACTCGATTGCTGCATTCGCAACCATTACTTAGGCAATTCTCATCTCTGAATACACATTTGTATCTAAACACAACACAATAATATGGGGATGTAAATTTTCTTAACCACTAACACCGACTCACATCATACCAACTCTGCTTTGATACCATTCTCTCATGATCAACTTTTACCAAAAACCACTACAAATTTTTTGTATTTTATTACCTTACCTTTCTTTTTGTCATAACTCCACCACTAACAGTTGGGCTATGATTCGATATTAGTATCACCACTTACCATATCATTCATTCATTAACATACATTCCTATCAATATAATTATCTACTGACTGTAAATACTTCTGTACCATAAGTAATCTCACGTATATATAAATACAAATGCATCCCCCATTATTACATTTTTTACATCACTGTGTTGTCCATATGTTCAGATACAAAATCATATGTGATGTGTATACCTTTCACTCGATGGGAAATATAGTGGACAAAAGGAATGCTAGTCCTCAGCAGTACTCTCTCCACTGCAGATGCTCTGTAGAGATGTGGAAAATGAAAGGGGTGAGCTCACTAGCATAGTAAGGAAATCAGGCAAGCAAGTAGATAACTACACTATCTACTAAAAATAATGCTATGTCATGAATTACTCTTTCCTTAGTTTCACTTTTAAAGCATGTATTGGAAAATTGATATAGTATGTACACACAAATCACATGTACTGAAATCATACTGAGTTCTCAATTATGGCATTTCATGCAAAACATTGCATCTTTATAAATTCTAATGCCTTTAAGTAAATCATGCCATTTCATTTCAAATATAGTAAATATGGCATTTCAGCAATTAAACCATATCAATCAGTTTCCGACCCATCCCTCAAGTCTAACCAATTTCATAAAATCATAAAATCATGTGAGACTCGGTGGCTAAATGCAATAATATCATGGACTATGGCCATATCCTATACGGTGATCCCAAGCTACATGGATCCTAGTGTGCGGGGCATCACTACTGCAACGGGAGGTAGGTCGAATCCTCACAACCGCTAGCTATCAACTCCTTAACTCCACATCTCACTTTAAACAACACACGATACAGCGTACTCTATGACACATACACAGTACAACGTACAACCATGAACCCTATCTAAATAGATAATCACTGCCATGTCTCTAAATCAGCATAGTTTTAAACATGTCATGTATATCACATCCAAGTTATAGTGTGAGCCTTGAGTGTGGCTCATAGTCAACACCCCACTTGTGAGACCCGAATTTTTTATGTAGCTTACTCCTTATGATTCTAATACGTACAAACATTTTATTATGTTGGTTGAATCATAAGAAGAGTATTTACTACAAGAAATTGTAAATGAAGTGATTAAATTCATATAAGCTACATAAAGGCCAATTAAGGGTCATAAGAGCCACAAACTAAACTGAGAGGATTTGAATCATTCTAATTGAAGAGAAGAACTTATGATGTGAAAATATAGAAAGTTCATGAAGGAAATTCAGTTTGATTTGGTCCTGAACACATTGAAGTAGAGTAAAAGCCAAAAAAGGGCTAAACGAATCCAAAATGGTTCGTTTGAGGGGTATTTGATATATTCGCCTCCCGAAAACAGCCAAAACATAAAGATAAGAGTGTGAACCATGGAAAGTGACACTTTTGGATTTTTGAGAAAAAGTCAAACGTGATTAATGGTAAAGAAAAGTGGACTTTGACCATAGTTGACTAACCATGGTTAGAATTAACCTAAGTATGGTTAAAAAGTGGGGAAGAAATATTTTTAGTTAAAGTACTAGAAAAACAGGTAAAACACAATGGGCCAAAGTTGGAATTTTTAAAGCCCATTAAGGTATAAACAAGTGGGGTCGAATTTGGAAAGCCCAATGGGCCAAATTGTTGGGCCAGTTAATGGGCCTAATATAGAGATAATTGAAGGCCCAATAGGTAGTAAAAATTTCAGCTCGAAAGGCCAAAAGAAAAGTCCAAACTGAAAGCCCAATTGGAAAGCCCATTAGTTTAAGTTAAAAACCCATTAGTAAAAGGTAGCAAAATCCAATTTGATAACTATCACCTAAACCCTTTTTAAAGTCAAATAAGGTGGTTGAATTGGGGACTTTATGACTAAGTCTTTAAGCTTAAATATCAGCCAACACATCATCATCTTCATCCTTTCATTTTTAGCAAAGTGAAGAAGCCATAACCAAATAGTTTTTAAGCTTTCTCTCACTAGAAATCACTAGGTTAAAGGCATATTTGGAACAAGTGATCTGTATGAAAGTTGTTACATATTGAGAGAGGAATAACATATCTTGGAACCAGCTATTAAGGAGTCATATTGAGCAACCCAAAAATCAAGGAAGTTTCAGCCAAAGTAGGAATTATAAGCTAGGTGAGTTTTCAAGCTTCCAACTTCATATATGTTGATCTATAAGTTATATGGAGTTGATTTGTATATGATTTATGGAATGAAACACATGAAATCACCATAAACAAGTGATGGTCGAAAGTTGGTATATGAGTTTTGATGAATAGCCATGTGATTTTAAGACATGTATAGGTTGATATGCATGTATACATGATTATGACATGGTTAGTTTTAATCAATTTGTTCATATGGATGGTTGTATGATGTTGGCATATAAGGTGTTCGATAAAATGCCAACATGAACTATAGAAAAGACTTAAGACATGTCAACCAAGTGTTTGGTAAAATGCCTAAGTGAATTGGCTAGCAAATGGCCATGAGTGGCGTGGTGTGGCGTAACCGACAACATGCATGGCTCTCGGGCACATGCCTTGGCAGAGAAGGCCAATGGGCCAAGCCGATTTGGTTTTGGCCCAATAAGGTGTAATGGGCCTTGGACAAGCCCAACAAGAGTTGGTTGGCCCCATAAGCCCAATAGGCCTAACTAAAATGAATAGTAAAGTGAAATGGGCTTAAGACAATGTTAGGCCCATTAAGAGTTATTAAGGCCCAATAAGAATAAAAAGGGCCCATTAATGTGTAATACAGTAGGAAAAGTGTAATTAACCAAATAAATGGTTATATGCAGCTCCACAGATTATACTAGAAGCTGATTGGACTGTGAGATCGAACAACATCGGGAAAGTGAAATTTCTCGAGTGATTACAGGTAAGGGACTTTTCTGAGTAGTTAGAGATACCTGCACGTATTTTTGTCTACTTTTGCATTCACTTAAAAACTCTAAGGGTCGGAGAAAGTGAATAATAATTATAGCGATCCGATAATGGCAAATTATGATTTTACCCCTGGTTACGAAATAAGTCAACTTTTAGGAAAAGTCCTAAAGAACTTGAAAATCATAATTTTGAGTGTTTTACTTCTGTTTAGCAGAAGAGTAGATAGGTGGGCTAATGTTTTCACGATTAATGAGAAATAGCACAATTTATAGTGCTGATTTTTATGTTTTGAAAATCATCCCTTTCAAAGAGCCATCTATCGAATTATGGGAAAATCAATTATGTTGGAGCACAGCTGGCACTTGATTTTATATCTTTACTACATAAATTAGTGTTGGAGTATGACTCAAACTAGATTTCCATGACATGCATGATAGAGTACTAAAGCGTTGCTCCTACTCAGTTTTATATGTTTTATGCATGATAGAGTACTAGAGCATTGCTCGTATTCAGTTTTACATGGTTTATACATAGCATGGTACTGGAGCGATTACTCGTACTTGATTTGAAACATAAACTATGCATGACCTAGTGCTGGTGTCACACCTCGACTCCGGGTGCCCTTCATCCATACATATACTACTATGATTGGGCTGTGAGCCATGTAATTGCTATATTCCATATATTTATAGCGGAAACATATAAAACTTTAACTCACACACTCCCAGGCATGTGTATAGATATATAAAATCGATTGTATAGTATATTATCTTTACATAACATCCCCATAAAACTATTTACAATTTCAATTCATGACTGTGCGATACATTATAATAGATACAAAATGCCTTTGTGTATACAATTCTTATACCTTTTCAACTGGTGGGAGCTATCCAATACAAGAGAGATCTAGAGACCACCGTATTGCTCTACATCACAATATCTGGATGGGGAAAATAGTGGGATGAGCAAACCACACCTCAGTAAGGAAAAGAATGCTAACAGGTAGATATTGTACTATCTACATAGCCCATGCATGACAATTTAAAACAACATTCATTATAAATGAAAGTTATCAATAGAAAATGCATTTAAACATTTCCCTCATAAGCATTTTCATGAAAATCAATGCTCATTATTTCCATCTGGAAAAACATGTCATAAAAGAGTGTTATCATAGTACAAATATTCAAATCAAGATATCTCTTTTCTTTTCACAAATCATATCATTCCATCAATTTTCTTTATTTTCTGAGTTTCTCAAATTTCTAATATCTCTCAGACAGGCATGGAGTTTTAGGCAAACTAATATCCATGGCATATGGCCATAGTCAGTGATCCCAGGCCTTACTGATCAGGTGTGCACAGGGCATCACTTGCCTGAAGAGGGATGGCTCAGTCCTACCCTCCGGTTCATCTCAATTAATATCATCATCTTCCTCATTAACTCACGATACCATGTACGCCATGTGTCATCCACGCGATACTTGTACTCACGTGCACCCAGCACGGTACATAGTATTCCCTGGACAACTATATAGTTCAATGTATGACTGTGGACCCAATCCATCCACCCTACTCCGATAGACTCATCATCCTGAACCATGTCTCATATACCAGGCGAGCAAAATCAGTGTGACACACAATCATCGCAAGGCTCCAGCGCGGTATCCCCTAGTGCGAGCAACTGCTTCTGCACTGTATCATTTCAAACTCAGTAAAACTAATGCGAGCAATGCTCCAGCACTTTTCTCAAAATCATTGTGGGAGATGGACTCCAACACAGCATATCAAAATATGAAAGCATATGCGAGTAAAACTCCAGCATAGTCAAAATCATCAAAACAAGTGTGAGCTCATGCTCCAAACACGAATGCACATCTTAAATCCAATAGGTGGCCATTCTTCTCTTTTAAAACTTAAATCATGTTTATTAACGTTGCATGTCATTCCATACTAAACATGTAAAACTAGCCAGCCTATCCATTTTCAGTTCTCAGTCATATAATCAACATATAGCTATGAAAAACATCGAAAAATAGGCATGTCATGCTATTTCCTTACCTCATCCCATTTTCACAATATATATATACCATAATACATTTCATGATCTCACATCATTTCATAGCTAAATAGCTAAGCATACTATTTCTAGTGTCATAACTACTAAAATTCGCTGTAAAATATGTACAAATATCTCTATTGCTAATATACAGTCGCTTACCTCGAATCACGCTTGTATTTCCTTTGTATCGTTTACACCGTTGGCGATCTGAGTTAATCGTGTTCCATGTATTTCAATCTACACGTGTAAATCATTAAGTTATTTTCTTTTCTTTCTCTTAGAAATATACATTTCACTTATTTAGCTATTTATACTTCTCAAGCTTGTTATCATATTCCACCTTTCCCACTAATCTCATTATACCTTCTCTCAAGTTTTCCATCATTTTCTGCAAATGTTTCCTTCAAGAATTCCCTTTCATTATCACTCATTCATCACTACAATCATCATTCATATCAATGTCTCACATATTTTTTTACCCATAAAATGTCTAGATATCCATATTTGGAGCTTGAAGGTCGAAGGGCTTACCTAGCTTAGTCTTATCCTTAGCCAAACTTGTGGTAGCCAAACCTCTTTCTCTTGGTCAAACCAATGTGTGCTCTTTGGGTATGTTGTTCTCCTTCTTTCAAGGAACAACTTTCCTTTCTTAAATTTCTTCAGATTCCAGCTGGAATGTAGTGATATTTATAGTGAGAAAGCTTGGTTCTTTGAGAGAAATGGAAAGGTGTGGGTGTGGTGGGAGTAAATCTGATTTTCAGTCCAAATCCCTTGCTCTGTTTATAGATGCAAACACATGAGATCGATCTAACCCTTGTGGAGATCGATCTCTACATGGTTTGGTAGTCCTTTTTACCAAACGTAACTATTTCGATCTACTTTCATGATGAGATCAATCTGTTTTGTAAAGGGAAGATTGATCTGTCGCTTAGGGGAGATCGATCTCTTCTTTGCTGAGACTTAAGGAGATCGATCTCTTTTTGGCTAAGACTTAAAGAGATCGATTTCTTATTGGCCGAGACTTAAGGAGATCGATTTATGATTCGTGAGAGATCGATTCCTTCTAGGCAGAGACTTAAGGAGATCGATCTTCCTTCCCATGAGATCGATCAGCGTTGTTCACTTGAACTGATTCCTGACATTTTGTGAGAGCAGATCAATCCCTCCTTCATATGAGATCGATCTCTCTTCCCCTGTACCCTCTTTTCTGTAGTTTTTAAGTAGATTTTTCAATGAACACTCATCCTTATTTGCTTCATACCTCAATTTAAAATCCGTGCAGAATTGACGTACAATGACATCTATTCCTTATAGTTCATAGTTAATAAAACTTGTACACACAACTTGTAATTTATGGATGTTTCATAGAATTCATAATCCTTACATCCTTTTATCACTTATATACTTGTAACAAATGTACATATACATTATATCTTCATAAAAATAAATAAATGTGAAATTATGGGTATTACATTTCTCCATTCCTTAGAAAATTTAGTCCTCCAAATTGAACCACGTTTATTCCTCAAAAAGTTGGGGGTACTTATCTTTCATCAGGTTCTTTAACTCCCAGGTGGCTTGCTCTGATGTATGATGTTTCCATAGAACCTTAACCAATGAAACTGACTTGTTCTGCAATACCTTCTCCTTTCTATCTAGTATTCGGATAGATTTCTCTATATATGACATATTCTCCTTAAGCTCTAACGGTTCATAGCTAATTACATGTGCTGGATCCGGATGGTACTTCCTGAGCATGGAAACATGAAAGACATTATGAACCTCTGCTAGCTCAGGTGGTAAGGCTAGTCTATATGCTTTGGCTCCCATTCTATCCAAAATCTCAAAGGGACCAATGTAATGAGAACTTAGTTTTCCTTTCTTCCTGAACCTCATTATTCCCTTAGAAGGAGATACTTTAAGAAATATAGACTCTCCCACTTTGAACTCAAGTGGTCTCTGTCTCCTGTCAGCATAGCTCTTTTGTCGACTCTGAGCCGTTCGCAACCACTCACATATTATTCGAACATCCTCTGAGGCTTGTCGAACCAAATCGGGAGCGAGCAACTATCTGTCACCAACTTCTTCCAAACTAATAGGCAATCGGCATCTACGACCATATAGTGCCTCATAAGGGACCATACTAATACTTGAGTGATAGTTGTTGTTGTAGGCAAACTCAATCAGTGGCAAGTGATCGTCCCATTAGCCTCTAAAATCCAGTACACATGATCTTAACATATCCTCCAGGGTCTGTATAGTTTTCTCTAACCGACCTTCTGTCTAAGGATGAAAAGCGGTGCTAAAGTTCAATTGGGTCCCCATCGCTTTCTGAAAATGTCCCCAGAAGTGGGAAGTGAAGCAGGCATTCCTATCAGAAACAACACTCACTGGGACTCCATGTAATCTTACTATTTCCTATACATACAGGTTCGCCAATGCACTTAAAGTATCTGTAGATCTCATAGCTAAAAAGTGTGCCGATTTCGTTAACCGATCTACTATAACCTAAATAGCATCGTGGTTCTTACGGGTTCTCGGTAATCCCATCATAAAGTCTATGGTGACGTGCTCCCACTTCCATGTTGATATCGGTAGAGGTCGCAGTAATCCTCTTGATTTCTGATGTTCCACCCTAACATGCTGACAGATGAGACATCTAGCAACATACTCAGATATATCTCATTTCATTCTAGACCACCAATATACTTTTCGAAGATTTTGATACATTTTACCTAGGTGCACTGTGTATCTCAATGAGTGAGCCTCTGATAGAATCAACTTCCTAAGATCTAGTGTTACAGACGATGCCCGCTCTAAGTGACCTAGACGTGTTAACCGTAAGTGCACGAGTCGTACAAGTAATAATGGGATTTGAGTCCCGGATTATCGTCCCACAGAGAATCTAATTAGCCTAATTAAGTACTAGTTAATCTTACCCTAAATATATCCTAGCAAATTATGAGAATTTAGTGGGTGATCTACTAAGTTTAAAATTAAAATTACTGGAAAACAATAAAAACAATGAAAACTAAAAATAAATAAATAAAACAAAGTTAAAATTACTTACAGAGCTCCAAGCAATAACCTACAAAAGATGATTAACACAGTAAAAATTAATTAATGCAAATAAACTAGAATGCAAATATGAAAATAAAGAAACAAAATTAACTCAAATAAGACTAAAAATAAAATGTGCATGCAATTAATCTAATTATCAAAAATAAAAATGCAAATTGAACCATCCTAAAATCTAATGAAATAAAATTCTGAAAATTTAAGACAATTTCAAAATCTAAATGTCTAAAATAGTGATCCTAAATTAATCCTAACTATAGCTAATTACTAACTTAGTAAAATACCTAAATGATAATAAATTCTAAATGATGCTTAGGAAATAAATATTTTTTGATTTTTAGAGTTTAAAATGAAAACTAAATTAAAAATGCATGAAACAAGTTTACTCTAATTTAATTCTAAATGCAACACATAAATTCTACTCTAACATTAAATCTTAAATCCTATTACATAAAATCAACTATTAACAAAATTAAAACTAAAAATTAAATTAACAAGCAAAGAAACTATAACAAACCTACAATTTACTTTAAAACATTACCTAAGCTAACAACTAATAACAATTAAACAAGACAATATAAAAGCATGAAACATTAAATTTTTAAGGTTTTGAATGGTCAAACACGACCTTAAACAAATTTCCAGCCGACCATTAATCTCGTGCACTGTACTGTGCACTCTTCCTTTTCTGCTTTGCTCCAAGTGCTCGACTCCTGCGCTACTTCAGGTTAGGGTCTTATTTCTGTGTTGTACCCAAAACAGCACTAGCACTTGCCAAACTTTCTGCTAACATTAGCCACATAATGCCAACCCCACGTAGGTACCTCCATGCATCTCTACCTCGCCACCTTACTGTACAGCAGTTTACACCCACGGCACAATCTGCACCAGCTTAATTCCCTGCACGGTTCTGCACTGTAATACCGCAACACAACTCGTAATAGCAGTAGAACATCAGGGGAGCACCGTCATTCAGCAAACCAAATGCACCAGAGAATGTTCAGCACCTTGGTGCTGCAACATCTGGCTTTCTGCACTAAAACTGACCCTCCATACCATCATTCATGCACACAACAATAAGAGCAAAACAGCATATTACAACAGAATTTTAAATGATTATTAATACAGACAAGAATTAAACCAGAACAAAAACAGAAGTTGATACTTAAAGGCTTAAAGCAGTAAAGACAAATAGAAAATGTAACATACGAAGAAAACAAAAGCTAATGACAAAGAAGAAGATGAATAGTAGATGACTGATAGAACAGTGGAGAAAAGAGAGGTAAAGCTCGTCCCGGTCTGCTGCCACAGTGCTGTCCATTTGCTGATTCTACACAGTCCAACATGCATCTCATTTAATGAAGTTAAATCAAGGGAAATGACAGTAGGAATAATGAGGAAAACAACTGCTCGCAACTCCAGCCATCTATTCATGCAACACTTCTAACTCCAGCAAATAACATTCAATGAACAGTGCACAAGTAATGGAGCAGAGCACCACAGATATGGAAAATGGATGCTTAAAAAGGAGATAAACATCAACAACGATAAGGAGAAAATGCAACTAATGGATATTATGGCAGCAACGTAAACAAAATATTCGATTAGAATGAAACCGATAGCTAAGGTCTCGGTTCCTTACTCGTGCTTTTCCTTGACTCCTCACAACTACTAATGTAAAAATAATGGATTTGAGAACAAAGGAAATACAGGACCAGCTTGCTAATGGATGCAGCGGAGTAAGGAGAGGATGCTTAGCAACTGTCACCAACTACAGATAGCCTCTCATACCACTCGGCTACACCAGGGAACCAAAATTTTGAATGAGCATTAAAACAAATAATCAAAGAAAAGAAACCTTGCATAAGAAAAGAAAATAGAAATTTAACTGTGCCATAGAAAGTAAATGCAAACCGAGAGCACAAATAGAAAAAAATGAAAGCTTTTAATTAAAACTTAAGCATAAAACAATAAGGGAGTGAAACTTGAGCAAAACTGAGAAGAAAATGGAAATGGTGGCTAAAAAAAACAACTAACGGGAAATGCTAAAAAATACTAGAGAAAATACTTCATAAAACTTTAAGTTAAAAGCTATTCTAAAACTACCCTAAAAATTACTCTAGACTACTTCTACCTCACTCTAGGCTACTTCTACCTTACCCTAGGTTACATTCTACCCTACCTACACTACTTCTTACTTGGTTTCTCAATTGCTCATCATGTTCTATTTATACACAAAATTGAGGGTACAATGGTAATTTTCTATCCTAGATGAGTTGGCATTGCTTGACCACTTGTCTTCATTCCATTCGCTATAGAGAAGATATTTCCATGTCATTCGTCTTCTTGTCCACTTAAAGGTACGATGTGGCCCGACGTGTGTCTTCCAAAAAGTGGGCACGGTATCCGTCGATCTGATCTTTTCGAGATGAATAAAATACGAACACTCGGCATCACATGTGTCTAGACGAATGGTGACTCAGACTGCGAAATGGTAGTGGTCTGTCTCCTTTTAGCCTGTTTTCAGCCCATTTTCTATTGAAATTCATTCCAATTTAATTTAACTGCACATAAGAAAATTTTAATTAAATTGAGGGGAAAATTAATAAAATAATATGGAGATTAAAATAATTAATTAAGAAATTAAGCATAAATAGTTCTATTTTAATAGAATTATCACACCCCTAAACTTGAGCTTTTGCTTGTCCTCAAGGAAAACAAAACAAATGTATGAATGACAAGTACCAACATAATAACTTCCCCAATATTATCCTCAAAGAAAAAGTACCAAGTCTGAAATCAAAGATTCACAATTATAAGTCTAACACTCAGAATCATTCAATCATAAGTCCTAATCCAAATTAGACTTCTAGTGTTTGTGTGAAAATGTCAAAGCCACTTCACAGTACATTACCAAGATTAGATTATGCAAACACAATGAATGGAAAGTCAATGACAAGTGATCATTCTCATAAGTTTGCTTTTCACTTATCTCTCCACTAATGTAGTCACACTTAACCAAAGATCAATAGGACTTCATTAAGCTTGCAATGTAAGGCTGGGGTTAAGGTATGATAAAGTCAATTTAGGTTTAATTACCCCTCAACATGCATTACTTCTAGGATCTTTAATGTAAGAGCTCATAATTACTTCCCCCAAACTTATTTACTTTGCTGAACATTTTATTCTATCTTTGTAGTTTTCTTCTTTTTTTCCTTCTTTTTTCAAGCTTTCACTATCACCTAATACTCATATGTACATAGCTCAAGATATATCCTAATGAATTTTCATGCTTTCAAGGTAAGGGATAGGAACAAAGTGTTTAAGCTAAGGAAATTTATGCAGGTGTATTTACAGGGAAAAACTTATTTGGCCTAGATGGGTGACTAGAGGTAAAATATGTACACGGATGGCTAGAAAGGCTTAAACGATCCAAAGATGGCCTAAATCATCTCCATAATTAAGTGTTATCTAATTTTTCACCTCAAGATCAGATCAAACAAATTTTAGAATATGATGCATAAAGTTAACTGAACAAATGTAATCCTATGTCCACATAAGCTTTCTCTAAATAAATATACAGATTCATGACATGACATGTGCATAAGATGAGGAAATCACAATCAAAATCAAGACAAATTCAAGAATTCAACTTCATGCTTTTCCTATAACCATGCTTCTTATTCAATCAAAGTCAGACTAAAACATGGGTTATATCATCGGAATATGGGAAAACTACATGCTAAGTACTAAATGTCACGACCCTCAACTTACCAAAATACGTACAAATTTTTCGTATTTTCATGCGTCAATCTTTAATCATCCTTCCTCGACCATGAACAACCACACTCATAACAGTTGGGCTGTGTGTCGACGTCTAACTCACTCCACCATACCAATTCAATTTGAAACATTATTTATGAGTAAACACTTGTATAAATGTATATATATCAGAGTTGTTACATGTGGTTACATTGTTTTACATCCCCAGTAGTTACATACAAAATGCTACTGTGCTATGTCTAGTTTAGATACAAAATAATCCAAGTGTGTATACCTTTAGAGATAGGATGCAGCGGATTACCAAAAAGGGAAACGCCTCCAGTCACACTCACTCTATACTCAAATATCTGTAGAGAGGGGGAAAATAAGGGGGTGAGCAAACCACACGCTCAGTAAGGCAATCATGCGAACAGGTAGATACTGCACTATCTACGTGATCGTGATGCCATGCTCAAAAACATTTCATTCATTATTTATATCAAAACATGAGTATATGATTGTGTTAATGGTATGTAAAGCATTCATGCTATTAAAATCAAGTGCACATTTCAACTCAAAGCATGGTATAAATCATCATGCATAATTCAGAATAAAAGCATGGCATTACCCATCATGCATTTTCACAATAAAGCATGGCATTAAACATCATGCATCTGTGCACTTTAAAAACCATTAACAAATCAATTTCAACATTGGTCAGGTCTCGGCCCATCCCTCGGGCTTTCCTGACCCACAAATCATTTCAAACATGGATTTATTCTCAAATAGCATTAGACATGTGAGATAGGCAGTTCAACAACAGGTAATAACCTCAAAGCCTATGTACATAACCTGTGATACCGGCTACACGGATCAGGTGTGCGGGATATCACCACTATCTGCTTCCACACGGGAGGTGGGTCAAATCCTACCCGCCGGTCCATAGCAGATCTCGTACGAAGACGGCACATCACAACTCAACACGGTACAATGTACCCCATGCTACATGCATGGTACAACGTACTCCGTGGACCCAATCAACACATCATATCACGCTACATCTCAAACGCACGTGTGAGCCTATTTAATCGGTACGATCTCTTGTTTACCTAAAGCTCCTAACACGGCTAATTAATCATGTCAAAACAATGCACGTGTGAGCCTATTTAATCGATGTGACACCTAGTCTACTCGAAGCTCCAAACACGATAACATGCAAGGTGGGCATCCAGTGCGAGACAAACTCTAAGCACAATGCCAAAACAATTATGAAATCCATGTGAAAACTAGTGCCTCTTGCACTCATGTGTGTAAAACACGTCAAATCTCATGCTAGTCATACTCTAGCATGCTTTCATACTCACGAAATCATGTAGGTGGCTCAAAACTTTGCAAAGTATGGTTAACAAAACCAAAACACACTCATTTCTTTTGCAAATCATTTCAATGTTAGCCAACCTACCAATCATTTGCTAAAAAGCAATAAAACATGATTTTCAAAGCAATATGCTTTTGTTTTCATACACATTTCTCAAACTCCCAACTTTTACCCTTCAATCACCCAACATCATTTCTTAATCTCATGCATTCTAGCAAAACATTTAAGCGCCCAAATTGCGCACAGATATCTATAAGAGTCCACACAATTCCCTTACCTCGATTTACTTGGTGTGACTCCTTTCCTTTTAGCTTCTCACGCTCTTGGCTCAACTCGCCTCGACGTATCCTCGGAAGCTGCGATTCATTCATTAAATCAATTGAGTTAATGTATTTAACCTATAATTGACCTCACTAGTCAATAGTATTCACTTATGCATTTTACAAATGCCTTAATCCACATTTTACCTCTTTTAGGTAAATCTCACAATTTATCCACTAACCACACCTTAAAATCATACCACAACACTATTAATAACTTGTACATATCCCATTCATCATTAATCTCCATACATCCCACTTTCTCACTCTAGACCATTTCTAGGTCATAATCATTCCAATGCATTTTAGATAGTTTCTAACCATCCCTACTCATGCCAAACAACTCCAAAATCAATTATATAAACAATGTACCATAGTTGGAGTGTTAGAATCTTACCCAATTTGATTTCTCTTCTTGCTCCAAATGGTAATGCCCTTAACTCCTTCAATACCAACAATGGGAAAATGCCTTCCAACTATGTTGTTCTTCTCTTTGATAGGAACAACTTTCCCTCTAATGGTCTCTCTTCAAACCTCACTGAAAATGGCTGATTTTAGAGAGAGAAAGTTAGGTTTTTGGGTTGAAAGTGGAAGGTTAGTGTTTTTCTTGAAATTTTTTGATTTCAGCACTCCTTATATAGAAATAGCTTGAGGAGATCGATCTGGTCCAAGAGGAGATCGATCTGGTCCCCTTAAATCCCTCTTTTTTCACGGTATTTTAAGCATGAGATCGATCTGTCGAAGCATGAGATCGATCTGTCGAAGCATGAGATCAATCTGCTCCCAAACAGAGAGCTAAGGAGATCGATCTGGGTGCTTGGGGATCGATCTTTTCACTACAGAAAGCTTAAGAGATCGATCTGGCTCCATTGGAGATCGATCTGCTCTATTCCTTTGCCCAAATAAGAGCATTCTGGCTCTTCCAGATCGATCTCTCATCCCATGAGATCGATCTGCCCTTCACAATTTCCAGATTTTCTGCAGTTCTTCTGCAGCAACACTTACCAAACATCCTTAATTTGCTACCATGATCCTTTTCTCATCCATTCATCTTTGAGACTTGAAAATGGCATCCATCCTCACTTCATACACATTAAAACTTGTGTAGAATCTTTGTATGACCAATGGTACTTAGTATAAACAAATGGAAGTGCATACTCATGCAAATCTTCATTCCATTTACCACATTACTCATAATTCATTCTATTCATATTCTCCACATGTTTAAGTCCATTTCCTTACATTCATACATAATGTAACTTGTATGTACAATCACAACTCTTATTACAAGTGTGTACATTAACTTATGGACTTACATCACATATACTTCACTTATGAATTCATAGTACAACTCTATTTACATTTCTATGTACATATATACCATTATACATATACGGGGTCTCACACTAAATCATCCCAAAATCCAACAATGTAAGCTTAAATTTTCAAAAAAAATTTAATTTTGCCCAAAATTTTCAAAAATGCTCAAGTGATAGCCCTACCCCCAAACTTAAAGTGCAAAGCGTCCTCAGTGTGCAGATAATATAAGAATTGAAGCTCAAGAATAGAATACTCCCCTATATGATGATGACGTACAATTGAAACTTGATTGAGAAAGTAATTCTAGAAAAGCAGTCTGCAAAAGAAATAAAGAAAGAAAAGCAAAAAAAAAAAAGAAAAGAACTATACAAAAAGTAAAAAGAGAGATAAAGCACATCAAATGCAGTTGAAGAAAACGGCACTCAGCAGCAAGGCTAGAAGTACGAAGGTCAGCCAAAGTGGTGACAGAGTGCTGACAATCAAATCCTCTGAGCTTTATCTACTTCCATCCTTCTATCAAATATCTTAAGCATTATATCTTCCTTAACCTCCTTCTTAAAACACTCTTGAGAGTCATCAGGGAACTTCAAAGGTTTGAAAACATGAAATGTCACCTCTTGATTTAGGACTCTCATAGTTAATTCCCCCTTTTGTACATCAATTACTGTTCTACCAGTAGCTAGGAAAGGCCTGCCTAGAATAATTGGGACTTCCCTAGCTTCCTCCATATCTAATACAATAAAATTTACAGGGAAAATAAACTTGTCCAATTTTACTAAGACATCCTTAATGATCCCCTTCAGATATTTAATGGATCTATCAGCTTGCTGAAAGGTCATGTGGTAAGCTTGGCATCCCCTATTCCTAACTTCTGGTAAATAGACCAAGACATCATATTGATACTGGCTCCTAGATCATACATAGCTCTACAAAAAAATTGATCTCCTATGGTGCATGGTATGGTAAAACTCCCTAAATCTTTGAGTTTGAGGGGTAATTTCCTCTGAATAATTACACTACACTCCTCAGTCAAGGCCACCGTCTCATAATCCTCTAATCTTCTTTTCCTTAAAAGGATATCTTTCATAAACTTCACATAACTCAGCATTTGCTCTAAAGCATTTGCAAAAGGAATGTTGATGTGAAGTTTCTTAAAAACCTCAAGAAATTTAGCGAATTATTGATCAAGCTTTTAGTTTTGGAACCTCTGAGGAAAAGGCACTTGTAGTCTAACTTGGAGAAGTGTAATGGTAACATGTGTGGCATCAGATGACGAGGAAGGTTGTGAAGAAGAAATAGGTAAAGATGAAGAAGTGCCTAACTTAGATTCCTTTGCAGCCTGATCTTAATGTTCCTACTCTTTCTGAGCTGCTTCTATAGAATCTATAGGCTCTACCAATGTGGGCTTTACAGGACTGGACTTAATTTATGGATCATCTAGCTCTCTACCGCTCTTAAGGGTGATGGCTTTAACATGTTCCTTACCCTCCCTCTGCCTAACAATATTAGCTTCAGTCTTACTAGGAAGGGTCCCTTGTGGACGCTGGCTAAGAGCATTAACTATTTGCCCAACCTGAACTTCAAAATTCTTAATTGAAGCAGCTTGATTTTACAGAATAGTCGTGAACATCTCCTCAAGCGAGGGCTTCTTCTCAGCTGCTGGTGTAGGTAAATGCTAGGGCTGCATAAGTGGTGGTGGTGGTGGATGATGTTGAAATTGATGTGGGGCTAGGTGATGAGGTGGATCATATGGAAACTACTGATGTAGTGATACATAAACTACTGGAGCTTGAAAACCAAGGGGTCCTACAAGTATGAAATTAGAAGGTTGCCCTTGATTTTGGCTCTAGGAAAAATTAGGATGGTTTTTCCACCCTGGATTGTAGGTGTTCGAAAATGGGTTATTCTGTTGCCTCTGAGGTGGGGTAACATACTGAACAGATTCTAAATTAAGTGGACACCTATCTACAGAGTGTCTACCACTACACAGATTGAAAGAAAGAAAAGGACTTTGATAGGTAGAACAGGGTTAGGACTTGTAGCAGAATTATGCTAGGTACTGAGTGACTCTACCTTTTTCGTGAGATTAGCTATTTGAGAAGTCAAGGTAAATAGTGTGTCTAACTCATAGATACCCATCGACTTCTTAGGCAGCTGCCTCTCCGAAGACCATTGGTAATTGTTAGCTACCATCTTATCTAACAGGCCGTAAGCTTCCTTCTTCGTCTTACACATTAAAGCTCCTTCCATAGCAGTATCAACGTTGATCCTATTTTGGCTAGTGAGTCCGTTATAGAAGGTCTGGACTTGTAGCCATAAGGTAGGCTATGATAAGGACACTAAGAAGGTCTTTATATTATTTCCATGCTTCGTAAAGGGAATCATAATCAAATTGGGCAACAGAAGATATGTCAGTACGGAGTTTAGCCATTTTGGAGGGAGGAAAGAACTTAGCTAAAAATTGATAGGCTAACTCGTCCCAAGTGGAAATGGATCCTGGAGGTAATGAAGTTAACCAGTGTCGTGCTCTATCTCTAAGCAAGAAAGGAAATAGCCTAAGCCTAAATGCATCATCCGATAATCCATTATGCTTGAAGGGTTGCACAGATCCAGAAATTGCCCTAAGTGAGCTTGTAGGTCATCATGGGGAAGCCCAGTAAACTGCAGTGAAGTTTGGATCATCTGGAGGATCGAAGGTTTAATTTTAAAATTGTTTGCTTGGATAGCTGGTGGCCTAATTCCAGTATAATAACCTCCAATAGTCGGTACAACATAATCACCTACGGTTCTAATTTCTCTATTCTCAGCCATCGTGTTTTGCAGCGGAGCTACTAATTTCCTAGAATTCTTTCTAATTTTTCTAAGTGTTCGTTCAATTTTAGGATATAAAGGAAACCAATCATAGCACTTGGCTCTATGCATGCAAACATCTAAAAGTCCTCAGAAAGTTTTTATTAATTTTTTTAATAGAGAGAAAATTTAACTAATCTAAACTAAGGCTCTAAATATTTACAACCTAAGTATGTACAAAACTAGAATTATACCTAAGCATAATTTCACCGATATTAATTACTGGCTAATTATCTTCCTCGATAACGGTGCCAAAAACTTGACGCATCGATCCTTGGCAATGGCGCCAGAAACTTGTTACAGATTATGCCCACTCTAAGTGATCTAGACGTGTTAATCGCAAGTGCATGAGTCATACAAGTAATAAAGGGATTTGAGTCCTGAATTATCATCCCACAGAGAATCTAATTAGCCTAATTAAGTATCGGTTAATCTTGTGAGACCCCGTATATGTATAGCTATGTATATAGGAACATGGGAATGTAAATAAAATCATAAGTAAGATGATGTATTGTAATGTGAAGTGTATGCAATGTAAGTTCATAAGATTATGTACGCACTTGTAGTAAGAATTGTGATTATACGTACAAGTTGCATTACGAATGAGTAGGAAGAAATGAACTTGAATACGAGAAGAATGTGATCGAAATGGAATATGAGTAGTATAGTAAAATGGAAGGAAAGATTTACATAAGTGTATATTTCCATTCGAGTAATATCGTATATATGTGTGGTCATACAAAGATTCTACACAAGTTTTAATGTGTATGTAGTGAGGATGGATCCCATTTTCAAGTCTCAAAGATGAATGAATGAGGAAATGATCATGGTAACAAATTAAGGGTGTTTGGTAAGGGTTGTTGCAGAAAAACTGCAGGAAATCTGGACTTTGTGAAGGCCAGATCGATCTCATAGGATGAGAGATCGATCTGGGAGAGCCAGAATGCTCTTATGTGAGAAATGGAAGGGAACAGATCGATCTCCAAAGGAAGAAGATCGATCTCTTTAGCTCTCGGGTTGGAAGCAGATCGATCTCCCCTAAGACCAGATCGATCTCCTTAAGCTTCTGTTTGACAGCAGCTCGATCTCCAGTCTCGACAGATCGATCTCCTACCTTTAAAATGTCTTAGAAAAGAGGGATTTTTGAGGAACAGATCGATCTCCACCCAAGGAAGATCGATCTCATCAAGTCAAAACTATAAATGGGAGCAGTTGGATCATCAGAATTTCGGGACAAACACTTCCTTTTCACTTCAACTCAAAGAAATCTGGTTTCTCACTCCTAAATCCAGCCATTTTCAGTGAGATTTAAGGAGAGGCTATTAGAGACAAAGTTGTTCACAACAAAAAGAAGAACAACGTAGTCTAGAGGCATTTCCCCATTTAATGGATTGAAGAAATAAAGGACAATCCTAATTGGAGTAAGAGGAAAATCCAATGAGGTAAGTTCTAATGCACAAATCCAAGTACATTGGTTTAGTTAATGATTATAAAGATATTTGGGTGTGCATATTGTGGATAGAACTACCTAGGATGGTATGAAATGAATATAACTTAGAAATGGTCAAGTGTGAGAAAGTGGAGTGTGGGAGTATTTATGATGAATGAGATATCTTGAGTGGATGAGTATGTTGTGGAAATGGTTTGGAAATGTTGATATTGGGATAAATTGTGAGATTTACCACAAAGGGTAAAAATGTGTAATTAAGGCATTGGATAAATGCTTAGTTGGATAAGAATTAGAAACATTAACTCAAATGTTGATGGATGAATTTCAGTTTCGGATGATACGCCGGAGCAGGTCGAGATGAGAACGCAAGAAGCATAAAGGCGGATAGTTGCACACAAGTAAAATGAGGTAAGGGACTGTGTGTTAGCTATAGAGATGTTCGTACTTATTTTACGGCAATTTCTTAGATATATTGCTAGACTAGTACGATATGATAATTCTATGAAATGATATGGAAGTATGCAAAGTACTATGACGTATATATGTATTGAGAAATGGGATAGGGTAAGGAAATAGCATGATATGCATGTTTTCAATGATTTTCTCAATTTTACATTGTTATTTATGATTGAGAAATGTTGATGATAGGTTGGCTAATTTTACATGTTTTAGCATGAAGAGGCATGCTGTATGAATAAACGTGTTTTGAGTTTTAAAAAGAGAAAATAGCCATCTATCAGTTTTGAGATGAGATTTGGTGTTGAAGCGTTAGCTCACACCCGTTTTAATGCCTTGATGTACCGTGCGGGAGTTTTAACTCGCACGAGGGTTTTGAGAAAGTGCGGGAACTTTGCTCGCACCTGTTTTGTTGAGTTAAGGTAAACCTGGGGGTCTGGGACCCAAGGGGATACCAGCCGACGGCCAATTGAACGGGCTGGGCCTTAACGATAGATCGTACCGCGCTGGAGCTTTGCGTTGACTGTGTGTCACGCTGCTTGCTCGCCTGGTATATGAGACATGATTTAAGGATAAAAAGTCCATCGGAGTTGGAGTATGGACTTGGGTCCACGGTCGTACGTAGAATAGTGTAGTCACCCGTTGGTATACTATGTACCGTGCTGGGTGCACGTGAGTACGAGTATCGCATAGATGACACACGACGTATCTTCACCGTGAGTATACGAGGAGATGAGGTGGATTGAAATGAGCCGGAGGGTAGGACTGACCCATCCCCCTTCAGGCGAAGTGATACCCTGTGCACACCCGATCAGTGAGGCCTGGGATCACTGACTGTGGCCATAAGTCGTGGATATTTGATTGCCAAAAATTCCATGCCTGTCTCAGAGAATCGAGAAACAGAGACAATCTCAGAAGAGAAAGAGACTTGCGAGAAAGAATGATTTGAGAAGTGAAAGAGATTTCGTGTTTTAATAAATCTCTGATTTCACATTTGTGCCATGAGGGCACTATTTATGAGCATGTTTTAAATGGAAGTTTGACATTTGATTTACACGAAAATGCTATTGAGAAATATGAGTTTAAACGCATTGTTCGTATGATATTTCCATTTATAACGACAACATGGTTTTGGTTTATGCATGCATGGGCTATGTAGGTAGTACGATATCTACCTGCTAGCATACATTTCCTTACTGAGCTGTGGTTTGCTCATCCCACTATTTTCCCCCTCCAGGTACTGAGAAGTAAGAGAGCGATGGTCTCTAAGTCTTTTGTGTTGAACAGCTCCCACGATTCGGTAAAAAGGTATAAGAATTGTATACACGAGTATTTTGTATCTAATATATTGTATCGCACAGTTACATCTTGGAATTGTAAACAGTAATATGGGGATGATATGTAAGCACATAGTATTTATACAATTAATTTTGTGTATTTGCACACACACCTGGGAGTGTGAATTAACGTTTTAAATATTCCGCTATAAATGAATAAATTTTTAGTAATTGCATCTTCTCACAGCCCAACCGTAGTAGAGAATGTATGGATAGAAGGGTTCCCGAAAGCGGGGCATGACAAATCTTACCCTAAATATATCATAACAAATTATGAGAATTTAGTGGGTGATCTACTAAGTTTAAAATTAAAATTACTGAAAAACAATAAAAACAATGAAAACTAAAAATAAATAAATAAAACAGAGCTAAAATTACTTACAGAGCTCCAAGCAATTAAAAGCAATAACCTACAAAAGATGATTAACATAGTTAAAATTAATTAATGCAAATAAACTAGAATGCAAATATGAAAATAAAGAAACAAAATTAACTCAAATAAAACTAAAAATAAAATGTGGATGCAATTAATCTAATTATGAAAAATAAAAATGCAAATTAAACTATCCTAAAATCTAAAGAAATAAAATTCTAAAAATTTAAGACAATTTCTAAATCTAAATCTCGAAAATAGTGATCCTAAATTAATCCTAACTATAGCTAATTACTAACATAGTAAAATGCCTAAATGATGCTTGAGAAATAAATAGTTTTGGATTTTTAGAGTTTAAAATGAAAACTAAATTAAAAATGCATGAAACAATTTTACTCTAATTTAATTCTAAATGCAACACATAAATTCTACACTAACATTAAGTCTTAAATCTTATTATATAAAATCAACTATTAACAGAATTAAAACTAAAAATTAAATTAACAAACAAAGAATCTATAACTAACCTACAATTTAATTTAACACTTTACCTAAGCTAACAACTAATAACAATTAAACAAGACAATATAAAAGCATGAAACATTAAATTTTTAAGGTTCTGAAAGGCCAAACACGACCTTAAACAAATTTCCAGCCGACCATTAATCCCGTGCACTGTACTGTGCACGCTTCCTTTTCTGCTTTGTTCCAGGTGCTCGACTCCTACGCTGCTTCAGGTCAGGATCTTGTTTCTGTGTTGTACCCACAACAGCACCAGCCCTTGCCAAACTTTCTGCCAACAGCAGCCACATAATGTCAACCCCACGCAGGTACTTCCATGCATCTTCTGCCTCGCCACCTTACTGCACAATAGTTTGTACCCATGACACTATCCACACCAGCTTAATTCCCAACACGGTTCTACACTTCAATATCGCAACACACCTCGTAACAGCAGTAGAACATCAGGGGAGCACTGTCACTTAGCAAACCGAATACACCAGAGAATATTCAGCACCTTGGTGCTGCAACATCAGACTTTCTACAATAAAACTGACCCTCCATGCCATTAATTATGCACACAACAGTAAGAGCAAAACAACATATTACAACAGAATTTTAAATGATTAGCAATACAGACAAGAATTAAATCAGAACAAAAACAGAAGTTGATACTTGAAGGATTAAAGCAGTAAAGACAAACAGAAAATGTAACATACGATGAAAACAAAAGTTAATGACAAAGAAGAAGATAAACAATAGATGACTCATAGAACATGGGAGAACAGAGAGGTAGAGCTGGTCCCGGTCTGCTGCCACGGTGCTGTCCATTTGCTGATTCTACACAGTCCAACATGCATCTCATTTAAAGAAGTTAAATCAAGGGAAATGGCAGCAGGAATAATGAGGAAAACTACTGCCCGCAACTCCAGCCTTCTATTCATTCAATACTTCCAACTCCAGTAAACAACTTTCAATAAACAGTGCACAAGTAATGGAATAGAGCACCACAGAGATGGCTAAGGGATGATTAAAAAGGAGATAAACATCAACAACGATAAGGGGAAAATGCAACTAATGGATATTATGGCAGCCACGTAAATAGAATATTTGATTAGAATGAAACCGAGAGCTAAGGTCTCGGTTCCTTACTCATGCTTTTCTTGACTCCTCACAACTGCTAATGTAAAAATAATGGAATTGAAAACAAAGGAAATAGAGGACCAACTTGCTAATGGATGCAGCGGAGTAAGGAGAGGATGCTTAGCCACTGTCACCAGCTACCGATAGCCTCTCATACCACTCGGCTACACCAGGGAACCAAAATGTCGAATAAGTATTAAGAAAAATAATCAATGAAAAGAAACCTTGCATAAGAAAAGAAAATAAAAATTTGACTGTGCCATAGAAAGTAAATGCAAACCGAGAGCACAAATGGAAAAAAATGAAAGCTTTTCATTAAAACTTAAACATTAAAACAATAAGGGAATGAAACTTGAGTAAAATCGAGAAGAAAATGGAAATGGTGGCTAAAAAAAAACAACTAACGGGAAATGCAAAAAACTACTGGTGAAAATACTTCATAAAACTTTAATTTAAAAGCTATTCCAAAAACTACCCTAAAAATTACTCTAGACTACTTCTACCTTACTCTAAGCTACTTCCACCTTACCCTAGGCTACATTCTACCCTACCTACACTACTTCTTACTTGGTTTTTCAATTGCTCATCATGTTCTATTTATACACAAAATTGGGGGTACAATGCTAGTTTTCTATCTTAGATGAGTTGGCATTGTTTGGCCACTTGTCTTCATTGCATTCGCTGTAGAGAAGATACTTCCATGTCATTCATCTTCTTGTCCGCATGGAGGTACGATGTGGCCCGACGTGTGTCTTCCAGAAGGTGGGCACGGTATCCATCGATCTTATCTTTTAGAGGCAAATAAAATAAGAACACTCAGCATCACACGTGTCCAGATGAATGGTGACTCTGACTGGGAAATGGTAGTGGTCAGTCTCCTTTTAGCTCGTTTTCAGCCTATTTTTGACTAAAATTCATTCGAATTTAATTTACCTGCACAAAAGAGAATTTTAATTAAATTGAGGGGATAATTTATAAATTAATATGGGGATTAAAATAATTAATTAATAAATTAAGCATAAATAATTCTATTTTAATAGAATTATTGTCACGACCCTTTTCATTCTTTTTAACCGAAAATCTCCATTAATTTTTCGCGTTTTACTGTTACCTTACCTGATCGTGAACAAACTTACCACACATAGTTGGGTTGTGAGTCAATAATAATCCATTCATAACATTCATTCTCAGTTAATAAAATGATGTCATATATTTGAAAGTCAATCATTTACTTATACAAATTACAATTAATGACATCTACATCCCCCATAGTTACAACTCGATGATTACTGTGCCATTACATTGTTTAGAAAAATAATCCTGTGTATATATACCTTTTAGTGATGGAAGCAGTGGATATCCAAAAATAAAGTGCCTCAGTCCTCGCTGGGCTACTATGCACGCTTTGTAGGAGGGGAAAATAGATAGGGATGAGCAAACCACACGCTCAGTAAGGCAATAATACATGCATGGTAGATAACTACTCTACTTACATGCTGATAGTGAATGCATAAATCGTTTATAGTTCGGAGCATGAGGAAACTAAGACTATGACATATGCGTATACATATATCATGTATTTAAATCATGTAAATTGGCATAATAAAACATGGTAAATCATCATGTACAAGCCATCTCATGCTCAAATGTCAAATCACATAATAAAAAGGGAAATTCACTTGAAACATCAATTTTAAATCACATCATAAAGCTCTTTCTCAAACACATACAATCCCATCACAAACCATTTTCTCAATAACAAACATCATTACCATTTCACAAATCAAATCCCACGAGGCTCGACCCCTCCCTCGGGTCTACCTTGGACAATCACAATCACACATATGTAATAAAAACCAGGTCACGATATCAAAAGTGCCTATGTGGACCAACTAAATCATAAATCATCCAAGACCACACGCATCCAGGTGTGCGGGGTATCGTGTTGGCACAAAGGTGGATTATCCCTCGCCAGACCTTCTCATCACATAACCACCGCACGATACATTGTACTCCATGTGATATACACGGTACAGCATACTCCACGGAGTCATATCGTGATTGGGGGTGCTATTCCTAGGACTTACCTACCCTATACCAAGAATTTTTCATATCTATGTAGGACAGCCTCCCTGCCCCTCCAAGGCTTAATGATGTTGGCCTAAAGATCCTTTTGTACCCATGTAGGAGAGCCTCCTTATCGAACAGAACCTCCCCACCCCTCCAGGGCTTAAGGATCCTTCCGTAAGAGAGCCTCCCCATCAAACAGAGCCTCCCCGCCTCCTCAGGCTTAAGGATGTTAGCTTAAAGATCTTACCGTAAGAGAGCCTCTCCACCGAACAGAGCCTCCCCGCCTCCTCAAGCTTAAGGATGTTGGCTTAAGGATGTAGGGCTTGAGGATCTTACCAACTATCACGACCTGATACGTATCACAACGTGCAAACTTATGCGAGCAAAGCTCTAGCACGACTCATGCATTCTATCATAACGAGACCACGTACGAGCATAGCTCTAGTACAGTTATACTCATAAGAAAAACCACTCGAAAGCCACGTACTAACAGAAGCTCCAGTACGGTTTATAGCCATCATCATAGTTTCCAAATCAAGGTACGAGCTAAGCTCCAGCACGTTGCATACAAAGGAAAACATCGAAATCTAGCACGAGCGATGCTCCAGCGTGAATTAAATCACATACATATGATAGGTGGCTCAGATACATTCAAAACATCTCAAAACATGTTCAGCGCCTCACATGGGCTATTTCACAACATCATTCAAGTACTAGCCAGCCTATCCTTTTATTTGCTCAAATCAAAGCATTGTGTTTTGTGAAAACATTCAAAACACGTGATTTATGCAATTATTAGCCATATTATCCCTTTTTTATACATCTATATAAACCAAATCATATACGTACTCATAATTGTTCTTATACATCATCAACCACTTTTCCAAACCATCATGCAAATTTACAACACCCTATATACCCATAAAATACGAGCAGCTGCCTCTATATACTCATAAAATTCCCTTACTTGGAATCGCGACGCGTGATTCGGTTTCCTTAGCGCTGCTCACTCGTGCGGTCCGATTCGTCTTCAACGAACTCTTTGGGACTGTACACAATCATATTTCACATTATATTCGATCCATATAACAGGACATCGTGCGTTCACTATAGTCGATTCAACCTATAGTTTCTATTAACGCTCAAAATGCCTCGTTTCATTTCTTGAGTCTATAGATTCCTTTTAGGCTTATTAACTCATTCCAAATTGATATTAAATCGATATTAAGCTCATAGTGTTCATATTTCATGAATTCCCTCACCATGGCATTTATCAAGCATTTACATACTCATTTTCACAATTCCTCCAAACTCACAATGTGGTTTCATTTAACCATTACAAATCATTCATACTACTTCAACAACAACTTATCATAACCCATAAGTCATCAACATACCCAATTCACACTTTCTCACACTAGACTATATCCATTTTCTAGGTTTTATGTGTTCCATTGCTGTCTAGATCATTTCTATCATCCATATGCATACCAATCAACTCCAAAATCAATAAAATAGACAACGTACTTGGATTGGAGTCTTAAAAACTTACCAAATTTGGTTTCTCTTCTTGCTTCAAAGGAAAATATTCCTTGCTCCTTCAATACCAATAATGAGATTTTAGGTTTCACCTATGTTGTTTTCTTCCACAAGATGAACAACTTAATGTCTACTAGCCTCCCCTCAATTCTTACTGGAATGGGTGAATTTTAGAGAGAAAAATCTAGCTTTTGGGTTGGAAATGGAAAGGGTGATGTTTTTCTCGAAATCTGTAGATTTTCAACGCTCTTTTTATAGAAATAGCTTGAGGAGATCAATCTGCACTAGGAGGAGATCGATCTCGTCCCCTTAAATCCCTTTTTTTTCATAGCATTTCAAGCATGAGATCGATCTGCCGAAGCTTGAGATCGATCTGCTCCTAAACATAGAGCTAAGGAGATCGATCTCTATGCTTAAGGATCTATCTTTTCAATATAGAATGTTTAGGAGATCGATCTGCTCTATTCCATTACTCAAACAAAAGTATTCTGGCTCTTCCAGATCGATCTCTCATCCTATGAGATCGATCTGGCCTTCATATTTTTCAGATTTTCTATAGTTTTCCTGCTGTAACTTACACCGAAACATCCTTAATCTACTCCCATGGCCATTTTCTTATCCATCCACCTTTATAACTTGAAAATGGCATCCATTCATACCTTATTCACATTGAAACTTGTGTGCATTCCTTGTATATCCAAAGGTATAATATATAAAACCAAATGGACGCACTTATATTCATGCAACTTCTTTCCATTTACCACACTACTCATTTTGAGTTCCAATCACATTCATCACTTATAAGAACTCATTTCTTCATATTCATACACAATGAAACTTGTATGTACATTAAAAATCACATTACACATATGTACATTGAATCCATGGACTTATATCAATTACACTTTACATTACAAGTCCGTTAGCATTCATTGATCCAATTACACACGTTACAACTATACATATATGGGGTCTCACATTTTCCCCTCCTTCAAGGAATTTAGTCCTCCAAATTAGAACCAAGTCACTCTTCAAAAAGTTAGCGGTATTTCTCCCGTATCAAGTTCTCCAATTCCCATGTGGCCTCTTCCGCTGTGTGATGTTGCCAATGAACTTTCACTAAGGGAATTGTCTTATTCCGTAGCACCTTCTCTTTTCTGTCTAATATCCAAACCGACGTCTCAACATATGTCATACTCTCATTGAGCTCCAATGACTCATATCTTATCACATGTCCTAGGTCCGGGTGATACTTCTGAAGCATAGAGACGTGGAAGACGTTGTGGACATTTGCCAAGTCTAGTGGTAATGCCAACCTATACGCCTTATCTCCCACTCTCTCCAAAATCTCAAAGGGTCCGATGTATCTAGGGTTCAGCTTGCCCTTCTTACAAAACTTCATAATACCCTTCGAAGGTGAAACTCTCAAAAATCCTGACTCACCTACATCAAACTCTAGTAGTTTCCATCTTTTATCAGCATAACTCTCTGTCGGCTCTGAGCTGTCTGTAATCTCTCACATATCATCTGGATGTCCTTAGATGCCTCCTGCACTAAGTTTGGAGCAAAAATATGTCTGTCGCCAACCTCTTCCTATCCAATGGGGGATCGATACCTGCGTCCATACAGTGCCTCATAAGGTGCCATCCTGATACTCGCATGATAGCTATTATTATAGGTGAACTCGGCTAACTGCAGGTGATCATCCTAAAAGCCTCTAAAATCTAGCACACACGCTCTCAAAATATCCTTGAGGGTCTGTATAGTCCTCTCTGACTGCCCATCTGTCTGAGGATGAAAAGCGATGCTAAAACTCAATCGGATCCCCAGCGCTTCTTAAAAATGTTCCAAGAAATGGGAAGTGAAGCAGGCATCTCTATCAGAAACAACGCTCACTGGAACATCATGTAGCCGTACTATCTCTCAAATATACAGGTTTGCCAACTGACTCAGTGTATCGGTAGCACTCATAGCCAAGAAATGGGCAGACTTAGTAAATCGGTCCACAATAACCCATATGGCATCATGACCTCTGCGGGTCCTCGGCAATCCTATCACAAAATCCATGGTGACATGCTCCCACTTCCCAGTCAGTATCGGTAGAGGCTGCAATAATCCTGCAAGCTTTTGATGCTCTACCTTCACTTGCTGACAAACGAGACATTTAGCGACATATTCTCCAATGTCTCTTTTCATTCTAGACCACTACTAAACCTTTCAAAGGTTTTGATACATCTTGGTACTTCCCGGATGTATCATATACTTCGATGAGTGAGCCTCTGATAAAATTAATCTCCTGACCTCAAGATCCTCGGGAACACATTCTCTGCCTCTTAACCTTAATGTCCCATCAGCACTCAGCTTAATATCAAGACCCACACCTGTCTGTATCTGCCTTGGCCAATCGATGCACCGTCGATCGCTCTGTTGGGTTTACCGAATATGGCCAATCAATTCTAGCTCAAGTCTCAAACTAGCAATGATCTCAAGTCTCTTTGATCCAGGTGGGGTTACATCCAAACTGAGGTCCGTAAATTGTTCCAACAATTCATGTTCTCGTACCATCATATAAGACACCAACCCAAGGTTCTTTCTACTCAAAGCATCGACAACTACATTTGCCTTACGCGGGTGGTACATGATTTCATAATCATAGTCCTTCAGGAGTTCGAGCCATCTCCTCTATCTCATATTCAATTCTTTTTGTGAGAACAGGTACTTAAGACTCTTATGATCCATGAACACCTAAAATTTCTCACCATAGAGATAGTGGCGCCATATTTTCAAAGCAAACACCACAGTCGCCAACTCTAAATCATGTGTCGGGTAGTTCCCCTCATGATCTTTCAACTGTCTAGATCTATAGGCAACTACCTTCCCATCCTGCATAAGAACACAGCCCAATCCCTGGTGTGATGCATCCGTATACACCGAGAATCCTTTTGAGCTGGTAGGAATGGTTAGAACTGGAGTAGTGGTCAATCGATGCTTAAGCTCCTCAAAACTCCTCTCACATGCCTGATCCCATACAAACTTAATAACCTTACACATGAGGCGTGTCAATGGAGTAGCTAATCTGGAGAAACCCTCTACAAATCTTCGATAATATCCTACCAATCCCAAAAAACTTCTGATCTTAGTAACTATCTTGGGTTGTTCCCACTGTACAACTGCCTCCATCTTGGATGGATCCACCGATACCCCATCTTTCAACACAACATGACCTAGAAATGAGATCTGCTCTAACCAAAGTTACACTTGTTGAGTTTGGCATATAACTCTTTCTCTCGGAGGGTCTGCAGAACTATCCTCAAGTGCTCCTCATGATCTTCCCTGGACTGAAAATAAACCAATATGTCATCAATGAACATAATCAAAAACTTGTCCAGGTGTGGCTTGAATATATCATTCATCAGTACCATAAATGTAACAGGGGCATTCGTTAATCCGAATGGCATCACCAAGAACTCATAGTGGCCATAACGGGTACAAAATGCTATCTTAGGTACATCTCCACTCATGATTCTCAACTGATAGTACCCTGACCATAGATCTATCATTGAAAACACTTGGGCTCCTCGGAGTTGATCCAGGAGATCATCTATACGTGGAAGGGGGTATTTGTTCTTAATGGTAGCCTTATTCAACAACCGATAATCTATACACAGTCAGAGGCTCCCATCCTTCTTCCTTACAAACAAAACTAGTGCTCCCCAAGGTGAGACACTCGACCTTATAAACCCCTTCTCTAGCGACTCTTACAGCTGTTTCTTCAGCTCTTCTAACTCAATTGGTGCAATTCTGTATGGTGGTTTCGATATCGCTTCTGTACCAGACACTAACTCTATGCAAAATTCCATTTCCCTTTCAGGTGGTAGTCCTAGTAATTCATCCGAAAAGACATCAGGGTAATCCGCAATCACGGGGATGTCCCTCAATTCTGGGTGTGCCTTATCTATTTTGACCACGTAGGCAATAAACCCTTCACATTATCCTTTCCACCGTTAGTAGCACAATTCATCACATCCACATTCAAAATAAATGAATGAATTCATCTCTCAAATATCATATATTAGGATTATACTCTTTCATTTAAAATAACCATACTCTTTTCATATCATTTCTTTTCGTCAAAGTTTACAATAAGATTGTCTAATCCTACAAACAACAATGTTTTAGCATGGCAATCCATAACAACATGATTGGCAGCCAACCAATCCATTCCCAATATTGCATCAAAATCATTCATATTCAATAAAATTAAATTAGCTGTCATTTCCTTTCCCTCTATCTTTAACTTACAATCTCTACATACATGCTCAGTCAATTAACTATCATTCATGGGTGTGAAAATCATCAACATCTTATCCATCAATGTAGGTTTCACATGTTTCAACAATTTATGTGCAAAGGAAGGTGATATGAAAGAATGCGTGGCACCAAGATCAAATAATACCAATTCTTCTTAATCAAAGATTCAGATGGTACCTTTAATCACATCCGTCGAAGCATCTGCGATGTCCTGATCCAGTGCATGTACTCTTCCTCTGCTCACACCCGCTACTTGCTTCCCTTTTTCCTCAGTTGTGGCCCTCCTCTTCAGGGCAGCCGTTTCAACTGGAGCTCTCTCTGGCTCCTTGCCCTTCTATGGGGGAATCTTCATCTTCTTGGGACAATACCTACCTATATGTCTTGGTCTCTCGCATCTGAAACACACCATAGGGGTCATCAGACAGGGCCTAGTCCCATGAAATCTATCACATCTCCTACACCTCTTAGTAGTAGGCTGTGGTCCTTCAATAACCATACCCCTCGACGCAGTCAAGGTTGGGTATACGGGAGGTATAGCAGCTCTCTCCTGCACCTCTCCAATCTTAGGTCTCTTCTCGAAAAACCTTTGGCCTCCTCTCTTGGCCACTCTATCAAACCCGGATCTCTTTCGATCTCTGTCCTTCTTGACACTAATCCTCCCAACCTCGGAGGCATTCCGCTCATAGTCTTGCTCACATAACTAGGCCTTATGTACTGCTTCCTGATAAGTTTGAATATCAAATGGGGCTAGCTTAGTTCGGATGGCCAATCTTAGTCTATCAACGAACTTTTGAATCTTTCGGGTCTCACTACCCATCATGTCCGGGTCGTATCTCCCCAAAGACATAAACTTGGACTCATACTCATCCATAGTACGGTTCCCCTAAACCAAATTCATGAATTCCATCCATAATTTCCTTTGTGTGGTAGCTAGAATTTACTGTCTCTTGAAGACCTCCAAGAATATCTCCTATGTAATCTCGGAGTGTCTAGTCCTCAAAATTGCCTCTATGGACAATGCTCGACCTCGCCTTTACAGTTTCTCCATATCATACTGTTGAGTTAATGCATTTTGAAATGACAAAACAAGTTAATTCAATAATGCTAAGATGATATACAAACATGTTTAGAGGTTATTAGTACCAGAACTTAGAGTTCTGCTGATGAGGATCGATCTGGGGTATGAGAGATCGATCTCCTGGGTTTTTACTTGATGAGAGATCGATCTCATGATGGAAGAGATCGATCTGGCAAGCCTTAAATCTGTACAAAGGTATTTAGGAAGAATGAGATCGATCTGCAAGGGTTAAGAGATCGATCTGGCTAATGCTAGAGTTGAGAGATCGATCTGGTCGATGAAGAGATCGATCTCCCTTAAGAGCTTAAGACTATAGATCGATCTGAGAGATCGATCCAATTCAAACAGAGAACTTATGAGATCGATCTGGTAAGGAAGAGATCGATCTCCTCAAAGTCAGAGAGCTAAAGAGATCGATCTGTGTTGTTGAGAGATCGATCTCCTCTCTACGAGAGTGCATGGCAGATCGATCTGGAGATCGATCTTGCCTCAAACAGAGAGACTAGGAGATCGATCTGCCTATTCGACAGATCGTTCTGCCTCATTATTTTCAAACTAACAGATCGATCTGCTAACCTATGAGATCGATCTCCATGTGTATTTGTGCTTCAATCTTGCAGGATTTATAACTAAGAGATCGATCTGGCCAAGAAGGCAGATCGATCTGGCAGTCTACTGGAGGTACCCAACGGCTAGTTTCTGCAAAACACAATGGGACGAATAGCATTTAATGCTCCAACTACCAATCCTTCAGTATTTAACCAAGCATTGAAGACAAAGAGAATAGAGAAACTATTGCTGCATATTCCAAACATTCTCAAGCTTTAATTCTTTCATTCTTTGTGTCCCTATTGCTCATTCATTGAGAATCATTGTAAAAGCTTAAGTGCAAAAAGCTACATTTGTCCTACCACTTTAAAGCCTTATATTGTATTCAGTCTTATCTTAAAAGAGAAGAGGATTGTTCCTCAGTGAGAGTAAATTGTAAGAGGCTGAATACTTTTTCTGTATTGCTACGGGTAGAGAGGTTATTCCTTAACCTGCAAAAGGAACTGTGTAAGCTCTATTGAAAGAGAGAAAGAAAACATTTGACAAGAAGGTCAAGGAGAGAGGACGTAGGCAAGAGTTTGGCCGAACCTCTATAAACGATTGTGTTTGTTTCTCTCTTCCATACTCTGCATTAAATTGTTATACTGCAATATATTGCTCATTATCATTTGTGATTAAATTGTGATTAATTTTTAATTTGCCTTAATTGTTAGAAAATCGATTCACCCCCTATCGGTAGAGCCAACAATTGGTATCAGAGCTAGGACTCTTTAATCACATAGGAGCAACTTCCTAAGAGTTAGAAAACGATCAAATGGCTCTTAACAATGTAGTAACTAGTTTGATAGGAGAGGGACACTCTACGGTTAGACCTCCCATGTTCAATGGTGAACATTATTCGTATTGGAGGACTAGGATGATGCTATTCATTCAAGCAAATGACTATGAAGTATGGAGAATTATAGTTAAGGGACCTCAAATCCATACAAAGAAAATAGAGGGAAGAGATATCCCCAAAGAAGAAGATGAATGGGATTCTAATGACATTAAATGTGTACAGCTAAATGCTAAAGCTATGCACACATTATTTTGTGCTTTAGGTCCTAATGAATATAATAGAGTCTCCGGGTGTGATAATGCCAAGCAAATATGGGATAAATTGGCAATAACTCATGAGGGTACAACCCAAGTGAAGGAGACAAAAGTAGGTATGCTCACACATGATTATGAGCTTTTTAGGATGAAAGAAGGAGAATCGATTAGTGATATGTTCACTAGATTTACAGATGTAATTAATGGACTAAAATCCTTAGGAAAAATATATTCTAACATTGAAATGGTAAAGAAAATTTTAAATAGCTTACCAAAATCATGGGAAGCTAAAGTGACAGCAATAGAGGAATCTAAGGATCCACACACATTGTCCTTAGATGAATTAATAGGTTCCTTGCTAACTTATGAGATGAAGCTTAAAAGAAATGAAGAGCCACCCAAGAAAGTGGGTGTTGCTCTAAAATCCAATGCTCAAGAGGAGATTAAAAATGAGAGTGGCAGTGAGGAGGATATTGAGATGGCAATGTTTGCCAAAAGGTTTAATAAGTTCATGAGGATGAAAGCTAGTAATAGTAATAGGAGAAACAATAGGAGAGAACAAGAGGAAGTAGGTAGAAAAGACTCCATTGTATGTTATGAATGTAAAAAACCGAGACACATAAAATTTAACTACCCTCTTCTTAAAAGGTCAAATGATAGGTTCCATAAAAAGAAGGCAATGGTGGCAACATGGAGTGACAGTGATTGCTCCGATGATGAATCAAATGAGGACATTGCCAACTTATGCTTCATGGCTATTGATGATGATCAAAAGGTAACCTCTAATCTCAATGAATACTCATTTGATGAATTGCAAGATGCATTTGATGATCTTGCATTAGAGTATGAATGTATAAGCATGAAGTAAAAAAAGTTAATATCTAAATTAAAAAAGGAAAATGAGATAATGTTAAAAGATAAATTAGAATGTGAAAAGAAACTAGAGATTTCAAACCTAGAAATTTGTGACCTTAAGGAGAAAAATAACAATCTACATAACTCCTTTAATAGATTTCACATGGGGCAACAAAAGCTAGATAGCATGTTAGAAACCCAAAGGGCATTTTTTGACAAAAATGGTTTAGGGTATAATGCACAAAGTAGGGAGACCCATCTTAAGAGTTTTATTGCTAGGAATAGCATGATTAAACCTGCAATTACTTGTTCATATTGTAATAGAAAGGGACATAAGTCACATTATTGCAATATAAAGATGAGGAATCTTAAAGGAAAAAGAGTAAAAAGGATATGGATTCCAAAAGAGGTAATTCATTCCAAGGACTATAATGCATTAGCAAAATGGATCCCAATGGGATCAAGAATTGCATTTACTAACCTCCAAGGACCCAAGAAAATTTGGGTACCTAAGACTTGAGTTTAATTTTTTGTAGGTGATTGAGCATAGCCACAAAGCTAAAACAAAAGATGCTTGGTACTTAGATACTGGATGTTCAAGGCACATGACGGGTGATAAAAGCCATTTCAATTCCTTCAAATCGAAAATTGGTGGAGAAGTCACTTTTGGGGACAACTCCAAAGGCCAAGTGGAAGGAAGTGGCTCAATAGGTAATGATCATTTCTCTTTAGAAAAGTATTACTTGTTAGGGGTCTAAAGCATAACTTACTAAGCATTAGTCAACTTTGTGACAAAGGTTACAAAGTAATTTTTGATTGCATGAAGTGTAATGTTATAGATCCTAAGTCAAATAAAATTCTTTTTCTAGGTCATAGGCAAGGTAACATATATATTGTCTATCTTAATGAACTCAAAAATGAAAACATATGCTTAATGGTAGACAACAAAAAGGAATCTTGGTTATGGCATAGAAGACTAGGTCATGCTAGCATGAGTGTGCTATCCAAGTTAGCTAGAAAGGATCTAGTAATAGGCTTACCCAAAATACCTTTTGATCATGAAGAAATATGTGAAGCTTGTGTTAAAGGAAAACACAAGAGGACAACTTTTAAGCCTAAGAATAGTGTATCCACCACTAGGCCTCTCCAATTACTGCATTTAGACTTATTTGGACCAACTAGAACCACTAGCCTAGGTGGGAAACACTATGGATTTGTAATAGTTGATGATTACACTAGGTACACTTGGGTGTTCTTTTTGAGAGTAAAAAATGAAGCCTTAGAGAAATTGATAACTTACTCAAAGGTGACTCAAAATGAAAAAGGATATACAATAACAAGCATTAGAAGTGATCATGGCAAAGAATTTGAAAATATAGGATTTGATGAGTATTGCAATGATCAAGGAATTAGCCATAATTTTTCAGCCCCTAGGACACCACAACAAAATGGTGTAGTTGAGAGAAGAAATAGAACTTTGAAAGAGATGGCTAGGACCATGTTATGTGAAAATAACTTGCCAAAGTACTTTTGGGCTGAAGCTATAAACACATCATGTTATATAATTAATAGAGCTATGATAAGACCCATGCTAAAGAAAACTCCTTATGAGCTCTACAAAGGTAAGAAGCCTAACATTAGTTACTTCCATCCTTTTGGCTGCAAATGCTTTGTTCTAAATAATGGAAAAGATAATTTAGGAAAATTTGATGCCAAGAGTGATGAGGGAATATTTCTAGGATACTCATTGAATTCAAAGGCTTATAGAATATATAACAAAAGAACATTAATGGTTGAAGAGTCTATTCATGTTATATTTGATGAATCAAATAATATATCTAAAGATTCAACCAATGATGAAAATGTTGGAATATTTGATGAAGGCTTAGAAGATGACTTTCTAGAAAAGCTTGACTTGAATAAAGGAAATGAAGATGAAATAGAGGTTTTAGAAAGAGAACCTAGAGCACCAAGAGAGTTAGGATATGTAAAAGATTGTGAAATAGTAGGAGATCCAACTCTTGGAGTTAGAACTAGATCATCTCTAAGGAATATGTGCCAATATATTGCCTTTGTATCTCAAATTGAGCCTAGGAATGTCAATGAAGCTTTAGAAGACAATAATTGGTTCCTAGCAATGCAAGAAGAATTAAATCAATTTGAGAGAAGCAAAGTATGGAAACTAGTTCCTAGGCCTAGTGATCACTCAATAATTGGAACTAAATGGATATTCAAGAACAAAATGGATGAAAATAGTGTGATCACAAGGAATAAGGCTAGGCTAGTTGCTCAAGGCTATAGACAAGAGGAAGGCATAGACTATGATGAAACATATGCTCCGATAGCTAGATTAGAGGCAATAAGAATGTTACTTGCCTTTGCATGTTATAAAAACTTCAAGTTATATCAAATGGATGTAAAGAGTGCATTCTTAAATGGTTTTATTAATAAAGAAGTATATGTTGAGCAACCTCCCGGATTTGAAAATCATGAATTTCCTGAACGTGTTTTTAAATTATCTAAGGCACTTTATGGGTTAAAACAAGCCCCTAGAGCTTGGTATGAAAGGTTGTCAAAATTCTTAATAGACAAGGGATTTTCAAGAGGAAAAGTGGATACTACCTTATTCATTAAGAATAAAAATAAGGATTTATTAGTTGTACAAGTGTATGTAGATGATATTATTTTTGGTTCAACTAATGAGTCTTTATGCCAAGAGTTTGCTAAGATCATGCAAGGAGAATTTGAGATGAGCATGATGGGAGAACTCACATTCTTCTTGGGACTTCAAGTGAAGCAAACAAAAGATGAAACATTCATCAATCAAGCAAAGTATACTAAGGAATTGCTCAAGCGATTTGGAATGGACAATTGCAAACCTCAAGCCACTCCAATGGGCACCAACATCAAGCTTGATAAAGATGAAAGTGGTAAGTGTGTAGACACTAAACTCTATAGGTCTATGATAGGCTCATTGCTTTATTTAACTGCAAGTAGACCAGATATTTTGTTTAGTGTATGCCTTTGTGCTAGATTTCAATCCTCTCCAAAGGAATCACATCTATTGGCAACTAAGAGAATCTTTAGATACCTCAAAGACACTCCCTCACTAGGACTTTGGTACCCCAAGGACTCTACTTTTGCCCTTCATGCATTTTCAGATGCTGATTTTGGAGGCTGCAAAATAGATAGGAAAAGTACTTCAGGTACTTGCCAATTCTTAGGAAATAGGTTAATTTCTTGGTTCTCCAAGAAGCAAAACAGTGTAGCTCAGTCCACAACTGAAGCTGAGTATATAGCAGCTGGTAGTTGTAGTGCTCAAGTGTTGTGGATTAAACAACAAATGAGAGATTATGGTATTGACATGAAACAAGTGTCTATTAAATGTGATAATACCAGTGCCATTAATCTGTCTAAGAATCCTATTCAACACTCCAGAACCAAGCACATAGAAATTAGACATCACTTCCTTAGAGACCATGTACAAAAAGAGGATATAATTTTAGAGTACATTGACACTCTACATCAAATAGCTGATATATTCACCAAACCCCTTGATAGAGATAGGTTTTGTATCCTTAGAGGTGAATTAGGACTCATGGATATGCCTTAGAACTTTTGTGTTTCAAAAATCTTGGTTTCAAATTGATTTTAAATGAGTTTTTGCAAAGATTTTCTGGCAATGAGGATGAGAGATCGATCTCCTTGCAATATAGATCGATCTCCATACCTCCAACAAGCCTAAATCATCAAGGTTAAGCTAAGCAGATCGATCTTCTAACCATAAGATCGATCTCCTTACGTCTCTGTTTAAAGGAAGATCGATCTGTCAACACGACAGATCGATCTCTTCAAGCTTCCGCATTCTGCAGATCGATCTTTGCATTTAGCAGATCGATCTTCCTAAGCCTCTGTTAAACGACAGATCGATCTGTGTGTAACAGATCGATCTCCTTAAGCCTCTGTTTGCGACCAGATCGATCTGGCCTTATGACAGATCGATCTTCCTTGGCTTTCTGGAAATGACAGATCGATCTGTCGCCTCGACAGATCGATCTCCTGTGCCCCGGAGTATAAATACCCGCATAAAATTCCTAAATTTCCCAAACCCAATCTTCAAAATTCCCAAATTTCCCTCGTATTTCTTCCTTTGATTCGCGACCAGATCGATCTCTGTACGGTCCTCCTTGCGTCTCGGTGTCCAATTTCGGTATTGTAACCAACATTCCTTACTGATTTTCAAAATCTTTCTTCAATTTGTGTTTTTAATTCTAGGGTAAACCTAGGTACTGTTTCATTGATTTTCTCGATTTTGAATCTATTTAGCGCATCTGTAGAGTCTCGAATCATGCCTAGGAAGTCAGTAGCAAACAAACCTCCTAGAACCACTGTAGAGGCAGGTTCCTCATCACAACCCATTCCTCCACCTCCTGTCGCTTCCTTCAATCGGTGTTTTAAAATACCTGCAAAAAGAAAGCGATATGAGGAATACTTCTCAACCATGCCAATTAAGCATTGGCGTACTATCGATTTTTCCTTCCTCAATCGTATAGATTTTCCTTACGTGTCAAAGTTTGAGGAATTTGGTTGGATGAATTTTTTGAAAATCAACACTCCCGTTCCTCCAAATTTAGTTCGTGCATTCTTTTCCAATGCCGAACTCCTTTTTGACCCAAATGACACTTGCAAAATTATCGGTTTCAAAACCTATGTCATGGGTAAATCAATTATAATAGACACTGAAATTCGAGCCAAAGCGTTTGATATACGCGATGAAGGCTTAACGAATGAGGATGAGGAAGTCCCCTTTGCGTTTGAACTCCCCGGGGACAAGGCGAGTAACCTTCCAATGCACCTTCGGTTACTCCACCTAATAATCTCTTGGAACCTCCGCCCTTTCGGTACTCGTCATTCTACCGTTAGGCGTTTAGATCGTTTTTGGCTCCATCACATTCACACCACAAGCCAAAAACCTAACCTCCCTCACTTTATATACGAAGATTGGCTGAAGATTGTGCGTGGACAAGCTACCACAATCGTTTTTCCACAACTGGCAGCTTATTTTCTCCACCGCCTTGGCGTCGACTACAGCGGCGAAACCGGCGAACTCCCCTCTCCCAAGAGCGTGCTTAACATTGGGACCCTCTATCATATGGGGTACTATAAAGACCTCCGGGGAGAGTGGACGAAAAAGAGGGATCAGCAACCTGCAGAGGCTATGGAGGAGGACCCCACTGCTGAGCCAGTACACCGACCTGCTGCACCAGCTCCAGAACCATCGGCTCCGCCCACTGCACCAACATCGTCTCCTGCTGACTTAGAGATGCTCATGACGATGATGAATGACCTCAGTCAGCAGATAAATGACGGCTTTGCCACTCAGTGGCGTATGATCGAGGACTTAACCCAAAGAGTGGATAAGATTCAAGAGACTCAAGAGGCGATGTTCGATGAGCTCCAAGTAACACGCACGCACGTTGAGAATCTTTTGGATCGTGCTCCTCCCTCACAATAGGCTTTAGGTGCTTTGATTTAGTGTAGTTACAACATTTTAAGCTTCCTGATGTTATCTGTGAGACATTTGCTTGAATGAAATGTGATTTGACTGGATATTGGGTGAGTTAATGAAAATGTTGATTTTGAAATGCCATGAATCTTCTATTTTGTGTGTGATTGATATGACAAAAAGGGGGAGAAGAAACATGTGTTGTGGTTAAATGTTTTAAAAGAATGATTTAATTGAGGGGGAGTTATGATTTAATTGAGGGGGAGTTAAGATTTAACTGAGGGGGAGTTAAGTCATTAACAAAGTCAAAAGCTCACAAAAAGGGGGAGTTTTGCAAATTCACTAAACATGTTTATTTGATGAGTTTTGTCATATCAAAAAGGGGGAGATTGTTGAGTTAATGTATTTTGAAATGACAAAACAAGTTAATTCAATAATGCTAAGATGATATACAAACATGTTTAGAGGTTATTAGTACCAGAACTTAGAGTTCTGCTGATGAGAGATCGATCTGGGGTATGAGAGATCGATCTCCTGGGTTTTTACTTGATGAGAGATCGATCTCATGATGGAAGAGATCGATCTGGCAAGCCTTAAATCTGTACAAAGGTATTTAGGAAGAATGAGATCGATCTGCAAGGGTTAAGAGATCGATCTGGCTAATGCTAGAGTTGAGAGATCGATCTGGTCGATGAAGAGATCGATCTCCCTTAAGAGCTTAAGACTATAGATCGATCTGAGAGATCGATCCAATTCAAACAGAGAACTTATGAGATCGATCTGGTAAGGAAGAGATCGATCTCCTCAAAGTCAGAGAGCTAAAGAGATCGATCTGTGTTGTTGAGAGATCGATCTCCTCTCTACGAGAGTGCATTGCAGATCGATCTGGAGATCGATCTTGCCTCAAACAGAGAGACTAGGAGATCGATCTGCCTATTCGACAGATTGATCTGCCTCATTATTTTCAAACTAATAGATCGATCTGCTAACCTATGAGATCGATCTCTTTGTGTATTTGTGCTTCAATCTTGCAAGATTTATAACTAAGAGATCGATCTGGCCAAGAAGGCAGATCGATCTGGCAGTCTACTGGAGGTACCCAACGACTAGTTTCTGCAAAACACAACGGGAAGAATATCATTTAATGCTCCAACTACCAATCCTTCAGTATTTAACCAAGCATTGAAGACAAAGAGAATAGAGAAACTATTGCTGCATATTCCAAACATTCTCAAGCTTTAATTCTTTCATTCTTTGTGTCCCTATTGCTCATTCATTGAGAATCATTGTAAAAGCTTAAGTGCAAAAAGCTACATTTGTCCTACCACTTTAAAGCCTTATATTGTATTCAGTCTTATCTTAAAAGAGAAGAGGATTGTTCCTCAGTGAGAGTAAATTGTAAGAGGCTGAATACTTTTTCTGTATTGCTAAGGGTAGAGAGGTTATTCCTTAACCTGCAAAAGGAACTGTGTAAGCTCTATTGAAAGAGAGAAAGAAAACACTTGACAAGAAGGTCAAGGAGAGAGGACGTAGGCAAGAGTTTGGCCGAACCTCTATAAACGATTGTGTTTGTTTCTCTCTTCCCTACTCTGCATTAAATTGTTATACTGCACTATATTGCTCATTATCATTTGTGATTAAATTGTGATTAATTTTTAATTTGCCTTAATTGTTAGAAAACCGATTCACCCTCCCTCTCGGTAGAGCCAACACATACACCCAATCCTCCGTGATAACCGGGTCCTTCACACCTCTGAACACTGTGGTTTCAATGTTTGGAATTCTCGCAGTCTGATTAAGTTGCAGCCATAACCCAAATCACTACCGCTCTGCTGTGGAGCGATAGGAGAATTCGTATCCTGTACTGGAGGTGGTATAGCAGTAGCAGTCTCTGCAGTTTGAGGTCTCTCTGCCTCTGCAGCTTTTTGTTCAATAGTAAGTTGTGTCGCGAGACCTCGTCTATCGTTAGTACCCAATGCCAGTGTGACTATCTCCACCAAATTCTCAATACTCCGCTCTATCCTAGCGAAGCGTGCCTCTGTATCTTCTGCTCTTTTAGCAGGGTTCTGTGGAGCCTGATCAATCTATGGCTTCGCACGGCTCTCAGGCCTACCTTTATGGCCTCTAGCACGTGCCCTTGCCCCTCTACCTTGGCGTGTCATAGGCATGTGCCTAACTTCTTGTACGAAGATCATTTATTAAGCTCAATCCATCATGGTATACACAGTTATATCTAAACAAAAGCACAGTAATATGGTGATGTACTTTTCCTACGTTTTATTACTGACTCACATCAAGACAACAAGGCTCTGATACCAATCTCTGTCACGACCCTTTTCATTCTTTTTAACCGAAAATCTCTATAAATTTTTCACGTTTTACTATTACCTTACCCGGTCTTAAACAAACTTACCACACACAGTTGGGCTGTGAGTCAATAATAATCCATTCATAACATTCATTCTCACTTAATAAAATGATTTCATATATTTGAAAGTCAATCATTTACTTATACAAATTACAATTAATGACATCTAAATCCCCCACAGTTACAACTTGATGATTACTGTGCCATTACATTGTTTAGATAGAAAAAGAATCCTGTGTATATATATACCTTTTAGTGATGGAAGCGACGGATGTCCAAAAATAAAGTACCTCAGTCCTCGCTGGGCTACTATGCACGCTCTATAGGAGAGGGAAAATAGAGAGAGATGAGCAAACCACATGCTCAGTAAGGTAAAAATGCAATCATGGTAGATAACTACTCTATCTACATGCTAATAGTGAATGTATAAATCATTTATAGTTCGAAGCATGAGGAAAACAAAACTATGCCATATGTGTATACATATATCATGTATTTAAATCATGTAAATTGGCATAATAAAACATGGTAAATCATCATGTACAAGCCATCTCATGCTCAATTATCAAATCACATAATAAAAAGAGAAATTCAATTGAAACATCCATTTTAAATCACATCATTAAGCTCTTTCTCAAACACATACAATCCCATCACAAACCATTTTCTCAATCACAAACATCATTACCATTTCACAAATCAAATCCCACGAGGCTCGACCTCTCCCTCGGGTCTAGCTTAGGCAATCATAATCAAACATATGTAATAAAATCCAGGTCACTATATCAAAAGTGCCTATATGGACCAACTACGTCATAAATCATCCCAGACCACACGCATCCAGGTGTGCGAGGTGTCGTGTCGGTACGAAGGTGGATTATCTCTCGCCAAACTTTCTCATCACATAACCATCACGCGGTACATCATACTCCATATGATATATACAAAACAGCGTACTCCGTGAACTCATATCATGATTGGGGGTGCCATTCCTAGGTCTTACCTACCCCATACCAAGAATTTTTCATATCCATGTAGGAGAGCGTTCCTGCCGAACAGAGCTTCCCTGCCTCTCCAAGGTTTAAGGATGTTAGCTTAAGGATCCTTCCGTAAGAGAGCCTCCCCACCGAATAGAGCCTCCCCACCTAATAGAGCCTTCCCACCTCCTCGGGCTTAAGGATGTTAGCTTAAGGATCTTAACGTAAGAAAGCCTCCCCACCGAACAGAGCCTCCCCACCTAATAGCACCTCCATGTCTCCTCAAGCATAAGGATGTTGACTTAAGGATGTAAGGCTTGAGGATCTTACCAACTTTCACGACCTCATACGTATCACAATGTGCAAACTTGTGCGAGCAAAGCTCAAGCACGACTCATGCATCCTATCATAAAGAGACCACGTACGAGCATAACCCTAGTACGGTTATACTCATAAGAAAAACCACTCGAAAGCCACGTACGAGCAGAAGCTCCAGTACGGTTTATAACTATCATCATACTTTCCAAATCAAGGTGTGAGGTAAGCTCTAGCACGTTTCATACAAATGAAAACATCAAAATCTAGCGCGAGCGAGGCTACGTCGCGAATTGAATCACATACAAATGATAGGCAACTGACATACATTCAAAACATCTCAAAACATGTTTAGCGCCTCACTTGGGCTATTTCACAACATCATTCAAGTACTAGCTAGTCTATCCTTTTATTTGCTCAAATCAAAGCATTTTGTTTTGTGAAAACGTTCAAAACACGTGATTTATGCAATTATTAGCCTTACAATCCTTTTTTTATACATCCATATGAACCAAATCATATACGTACTCATAATTGTTCACATACATCATCAACCACTTTTCCAAACCATCATGCAAATTTACAACACCCTATATACCCATAAAATACGAGTAGCTACCTCTATATACTCACAAAATTCTCTTACCTGGAATCGCGACACGTGATTCCATTTCCCTAGCGTTGCTCACTCGTGTGGTCCGATTTGTCATCAACGAACTCTTCGGGACTGTACACAGTCATATTTCACATTATATTCGATCCATATAACAAGATATCGTGCATTCACTATAGTCGATTCGACCTATAGTTTCTATTAATGCTCAGAAGGCCTCGTTTCATTTCTCGGGTCTATGGATTCCTTTTAGGCCTATTAACTCATTCTAAATCGATATTAAATTGATATTAAGCTCATAGTGTTCATATTTCATGAATTCCCTCACTATGGCATTTATCAAGCATTTACATACTCATTTTCACAATTCCTCCAAACTCACACTGTGGTTTCATTTAACCATCACAAATCATTCATACTACCTCAACAACTTATCATAACCCATAAGTCATCAACATACCCAATTTACACTTTCTCACACTAGACTATATCCATTTTCTAGGTTATATGTGTTCCATTGCTTTCTAGATGATTTCTATCATCCATATATATGCCAATCAGCTCCAAAATCAATAAAATAGACAATGTACTTAGATTGGAGTCTTAGAAACTTACCAAATCTAGTTTCTCTTCTTCCTTTAAAGGAAAATGTTCCTTGCTCCTTCAATACCAATAATGAGGTTTTGGGTTTCAACTATGTTGTTCTCTTCCTCAAGATGAACAACTTAATGTCTAATAGCATCCCCTCAATTCTTACTAGAATGGGTGGATTTTAGAGAGAAAAATCTAGGTTTTGTGTTGGAAATGGAAAGGTTGATGTTTTTCTCGAAATCTACAGATTTTCAATGCTCCTTTTATAGAAATAGCTTGAGAAGATCGATCTGCACTAGGAGGAGATCGATCTGGTCCCCTTAAATCCCTCTTTTTCACAACATTTGAAGCATGAGATCGATCTGTCGAAACTTGAGATCGATCTGCTCCCCAACAAAGAGCTAAGGAGATCGATCTGTATGCTTAAAGATTGATCTTTTCATTACAAAATGTTTAGGAGATCGATCTGCTCTATTCCATTGCTCAAACAAGAGCATTCTAGCTCTTCCAGATCAATCTCTCATCCTATGAGATCGATCTGGCCTCCATATTTTCTAGATTTTCTACAGTTTTCCTACTATAACTTACATAAAAACATCTTTAATCTGCAGCCATGGCCATTTTCTCATCCATCCACTTTTATGACTTGAAAATGGCATCCATTCATACCTTATTCACATTGAAACTTGTGTGCATTCCTTGTATATCCAAAGGTACATTATATAAAACCAAATGAAAGCATTTATATTCCTGCAACTTCATTCCATTTACCACACTACTCATTTTGAGTTCCAATCACATTCATCACTTATAAGACCTCATTTCTTCATATTCATACACAATGAAACTTGTATGTACATTACAAATCACATTACATATATGTACATTAAATCCATGGACTTACATCAATTACACTTTCCATTACAAATCCATTAGCATTCGTTGATCCAATTACACACGTTACAACTATACATATATGGGGTCTCACAATTATCATCTGGATCATTAGGGACACATAATCTAGTCCCGAAACTTAGTAGTACGTCTAACTCAATACATAATCAGTGCCCTCACTTATCTGAATTTGGCTAATGATAATTATATTTTGAATATAATTATTTGTGCTTAATTTCCTAATTAATTATTTAAATCTCCAATTTATTTTATTAATTATCCCCTTTATTTAATTAAAATTCTTTAATGTGCAAGTAAATTAAATCCAGATGAAACTCAATCATTTCAGTCGAAATTGGATTGAAAATGGGCTAAATGAAACTGGATCACTTCTAATTTTTTGATCGAGTCACCAGTCGTCTGGACATGCGTGATGCCAGGTGTTCATATTTTATTCACTCTGAAACGATAAGATCGATGGATACCATGCCAACCTTTAGGAAGACACATGCTGAGCCACATCGCATAGCCAATTGGACAAGAAGACAAGTGACGTGGAAATATCTACTTTACAGCAAATAAAATGAGGACAAGTGGCCAAACAATGCCTACTTATCTGGGATTAAAAAATTACCATTGTACCCCTAAGTGTGTGTGTATAAATAGAACAAGATGGCAATTGAAAAGATGAAGTAGTGTAGAATTTAGGAGTAGTGTAGTTTAGGGTAAATTAGTTTTTAGGAGTAGAGGTAGCCTAGGGTAGAATAGAAGTTGTCTAGGTTAAAGTTTTTATTTTCTAAGTTTTAGTTTTTAACTTTCCCGTTAGTTCGTTTGGTACCAGCCACCATTTGAGAATTTTAACAGGCTTTAATTTTTTTTCTTCGACACATTTTACCTCTTTAATGAAAAGTTCAGTTTTATTAGTTTCATTTACTTTTCTGTATTGATTTCATCTTTGCGTATAAGGTTGAATGGAGAGGAGACCGAGAGACAGGCAATTTCTCTTCATCCATTCTATTGCGTGGTTTTTAATCTTCCATTGTTTTATTTAATTTCTGTTTTTGTTAGCTTCTGTTAATGCAATACATTCATGCTTTAATTAAACTCAGTTTCTTTATAATTTAGACCAAATAAAATCAATGTTCTTCTTCCTTATTTTCATAGTCTGTTTTGCTTCATTTACTATTTCATTGACATCTTACTATTTTCAGCTTCAAATCCCTTATATTTTCTATTTAAGAATTCCTGTTCTAGGCTTATGTGTTTGTTCTGCGTCGGTCTTTCTTTTTCTACGTGCTAGTACTAGAAATGGCTTCTGGCGTGAACCTACTGCGTGAGACGATAGGTCTAGGAGCATGATTGGAGGCTGCAACGTGTACTGGCGGTTAAGTGATGCATTGCAGAAGATGGTGGGTTGACTGCCGCGATTGCAGAACCGATCCTAGACTGTTGTTTGGAAGTAGCCCGGGACAGCTTTACACCTCTATTTTGCCCTGTTACAAACCATTTTTACTATTCATTTTCATTTTCTGGTTATGTGCAATTGTTTATGCTGTTGATAGCTTGATTTATGCTGGTGCTGTTTGTAAAAGCTTCGAATTTTTACTGCTCCCAGATGCTAGAATATCTTTGGTGTTTTCTGCCTTGCTGAATGTGGCAGCAGTTGGCAGGATTTGCTAGGGAGTTGCGGCTCGGACTGGAGCAGGACCTGAAGCAGATAGTTGGGACGTGCATTATACTATGCACGGTTGGGCAGAGGATAACGTCTGAAGCAAGATGTAGTGAGGCAAGACAGACTGGGAGCAGAACCAGTATAGCACCTGGAAAGCGCCTGGAAATGGAGAGGAAACGTGCACAGTACATGCATGGGACAGGCTGGCTGGAAAAGTTCTTTAAGGCCATGTTTGGCCATGTCATTTTAATCACTTAATCCATTTTTTTGCATTTTTTATATATTTTTTTTTAATGTTATTGGGTAGCTTAAAAATTAGAGTTTTTAATTAATTTGCATTCTTGTTAGTTCAAAACTTAAATTTAATTATGTCATTAGTTAATTTTTATTTTAGTGTTAGGTGTTACATTTAAAATTAAATTAGGGAAAAAATCATGTTATGCATTTTTAAGTTGCTTTTTAAATAAAAAAATCCAAAAATATTTCTCATGCATTATTTAGATTTTATTATTAAGTTAGTATGTAGCTATAGTTAGGATTAATTTAGATTCACTACTTTAGGCATTTAGATTTATAAATATAGTTAGAAATTTTGTTTTTAGCATTTTCTTTCATTAGATTTAAGTTAGCTTAATTTGCATTTTTATTAATTAGTTTAATTACACGCACATTTTATTGTAGGTTTGTTTAATTTTAGTTTAATTAATTTTGTTTCTTTATTTTCATATTTGCATTTTAGTTTAATTGCGTTAATTAATTTTAACTATTTTAATTATCTTTTGTAGGTATTTTCTTTAATTGCTTGGAGCTCTGTAAGTAATTTGAGCTCGGTTTTATTTTCTTGATAATTATTATTGTTTTCAGTACTTTTAATTTTAGCCTTATAGATCAAACCCATCAACAAATCATAATTTCCTAGGATATACTTAGGGTAAGATTAACCGGTAGTTATTTAGGCTAATCAACTTCTCTGTGGGACGATAATCCGGGACTCAAATCCCAAAATTACTTGTACGACTCGTGCACTTGCAAAAATATGTCTACTTCGTACCAAGTTTTTGGCGTCGTTGCCGAGGAAGTCTTAATTAGTCAGTAATTGATATCGGTCAAATTATGCTTAGGTGTAATTCTAGCTTGTAAATATTTAGGTTTTAAATATTTATAAGTTTAATCTAGATTAGTTAATTTTGTTTCTTCCAAAAAAAATTGAAAAATTTAAAAACTTAAAAAAAAAAATTTAAGGACTTTTTGATGTTTGCATGCGTAGAGCAAGAAGTTATGATTGCTTTCCTTTAGATCCAAAAATTGAACGAACACTTAGAAAAATTAGAAAGAATTCTAGGAAATTAATAGCTTCGCTGCAAAACATCATGGCAGAAAATAGAGAAATTAGGACCGTTAGAGATTATGCAATCCCGACTATTGTAGGTTATTATACCGGCATTAGGCCACCAGGTGTCCCTGCAAACAATTTTGAAATTAAGTCTTCCATCCTCTAGATGATCCAGACCTCTTTATAGTTCGGTGGGATTCTGCATGATGACCCACATGCTCACCTCAGACAATTCCTGGACCTGTGTAACACATTCAAACATAATGGATTATCTGATGATGCGCTTAGGCTTAGATTATTCCCTTTCTAACTTAGGGATAAGGCGCGACACTGGTTAACCTCCTTGCCTCCAGGATCCATTTCTACTTGGGACGAGTTAGTCCATGAATTTCTAGCTAAGTTTTTCCCTCCCTCTAAAATGGCCAGACTCTGTAGTGACATGTCTTCCTTTGCCCGGTTTGATTCTGAATCTCTTTACGAAGAATGGGAACGATATAAGGAGCTTCTTAGGAAGTGCCCTCACCATGGCCTACCTTTATGGCTGCAAGTGTAACAACCCGAATTTACTGATATTTCGGTTGGGCTACAAGTCGATATTAGGTCAGAACAGTGTTCAGTGTGATTAAATTTTTTTCTTAGTAATAAATTTAAATAAAATATTTTCACATTCCCCAGACACATCTTGTATTGCATTACTGTACTTACATAATTTTAGATACAAAAGAATTTCTTACAACTGGGTATACTTTTGATGCAGAAATACGCTCCGCGAAATCTTAACTATGCAGAATGCCTTACTAACGGAAGCGATCCCAGCTACAGAGAAACTCTGTGGAGGAGAGTAAGGGGGGTGAGCTCAACATGCTTAGTAAGAAAAACCCCATAGCAGGTAGATAAATACACTACCTACAATATATATATTTTTATATTTGCTAAATCCCGAAAAGTTTCACCGATGATTTTCTCAGATATCAGATTGTAAATTTCGAAAAACAGATTTAGTCTTGGCTAAAGCACAAATACCAGAAATAGATTCTTCAGAACCAGAATATGAAACAGTAATACATTTAACTACTGTTGTAAATCTAGAAAGTTCAGAATTTTCAGTAGCAAAGCAAACAGATTTGCAGATATTTCAGTTCAAGCAGACAAATTCAATTAAATATTTTCAAATAGATGAGACAAGGCATGCATGCTATATCAGATATCAAAAAATGACTATTGGCTAATGTCGGTGACTCCGGGCAAATCACGGGCCAGGTGTACCGGGATGTAAATCGCTGTGGGAGTGGTCAACTACCCAAACGGCTCACAGATCAGAATGTCCAAAGACCAGAAACAGAATCAGAAACATTGTTCATCGTACTCGTGGACCACAGATACAGATACAGATACAGAAGTGCAGCATGATCTCACCAAAGCCTTTGTCTCAAAATCAGTGTGAGACGGACCATACGACACACAGTCAGTATGTGCTCAAGCACATTTCATCAGAACAATTTATAACAGATCGTTTTCCTTAAATCACATATAAATTCATTTGTTTGATGAAATCGTTCAAAACAGACTGACTAGCCCTTTTTCGAAAAATCTTAGAAAACGGTCTATGAAAATTCAAAATTCAAGATTTTCAATAATTAAAACCTAATTCAAGTCATATCGCAATTTCTGCAAATCCTTAAAATTTAATCCGTAAAATTTGATTGTTCAACTAAGCTAAAATCTCTAATTTTTCAGTCATAAAGTTTCAACCTAGTCTTTTCGATAATTTCGATACTGCGAAATTTAACCTAAATTTTATATCTACAAATATACGAAAATACGCATATTTATCTCTAGCAGCGACGAGAATTTTTCTTACCTCGGTGTCTATCCGCGGTTCTCGGTTGTCTCGATGAAGCGAGTCGACGAATCCGATCTACTCGGATTATTTCGGTCGGAGCCTTTTTTCCCAGGATTTTCAAATTTCTCTTTGCCTTCTCTCCTATCTCCAAATATTTTTATATATATAAATATATATATATAAATATATATATACTTTTCTTTCCTTACTCTTTTTTTTTAATTTGGCTTCCCGCCAAATTCCCTACTTCTTCTTCTTTCTTCTTCTTCTGCGTTATCACTGTTCACTATCTTCTTCCCCTTCGGTTTCGATACTCCCTATCCCTGTTCATCACTTTTGCCATCTTTGGTTGCTGTCCTTCCCTCCTTCTCCCATCTCGGCCATCACCTTCGAAGTCCACCCATTCACCTGCTCCCGTATTCCTCTTCTTCTCCTTCTTGGTTTCTACCGCACCTTCTCGATACCTTCATCTTTCCCATTTTTTCGGACACCACCATCTCCAGTCTCGGTCTCGGCATCAACACCATCGTCATCATCATCTTCACCATCAACCCGAACATCTCCCTCTAGCCTCTCTCCCTTCCCCTACTCTCCTATGTTCTGCCTTTCTCGGTTGCCTTCAACCCGAGTGCCCAGTTACTGCTTCTGTTTTGTTCTCCTCACAAGTTGCTATAAACAGGGAGGCACGGGGCTGGACAAGAACAGGTTTTCAAGGATAGTTGCTTGAAGCAGTGGCAGTTCTCCCCTCTCTTCTCTACTTGAACCCGTTCTCCCGCGCAGGCCTTTGTTTTTGTTCACTGCTTCAGGCTCTCGGTTTCTCACATTTCCACCATTTCCATTTTCACATTTTCGATTTCCCTTCTTTACTGTTTTCATCCTCTCTTTTGAACGCTGGTTCTATTTCGTTAGCCATCACCCGCATCATCTTCCTCCTAGTCACCTCTCTCTGCCACTGCTCCTGCCGAGGTCCACGTCCCTGCTTGTCATATGGTTATGTTTCTTGTTTCCAGAACAGAAAACCATCAAATAGAGCCTCTTATTTCCCTCCTTTCTACCTTGCAATAGAACACAACAACAGCCCCTACACTGTCCGTCTCCTATCCGATTTCTTTGCCTCTCATTTAGCATTATACAAAGTGTGTGTAAATATTTTTGTTTACTCCAGCCCATGTTGTAGTCAGCCATTCACCCTGTTCCTCTTGCTTCCCGATTCAGTCCCCCTCCTATTTCACTCTCACTTACTCGTCTCTCTTTCGGTCACGTTTTTCAGCTTCCTTACTCTCGATTTTCCAGCTTTCCCCCTTATTTTTTTTCTGTTATTCCTCTTCAATCCATCTGCGGCTTTTTCAATTTTGTTTCTCCCTTCTACATCAGTTTTTTTGGTGCCAGAAGCATGGAAAATGGATGATGGGGGTCGGGTGTGATGGGAGTTAATAGAGGTATGGTGTGGCAGGAGAGTTGGTGTGCAAATGGGCGTGATGCTGCAGTCTTACATTTGCAGACTTTGCATTTCCCATATTCCCTTTTCCTTTCCTTTCACGTTTCTAACTAACTACTCCCCTCATCATTATTTTCCTTTCTTTTTCATGGTTTTGTTGCTTGCACACGGCAATAACCACTCTCACACAGATGACTTTCTACAATTTCCAACTCGGCTCCTCTGCCATCATCATTTCTTTCTTCACATTTTGTGTTTCATTTCCTGACGGCCCACTCCATCCATTCTGTACATGTATATATATACATATTTCTTTAATCCTTTCCCTTACCGAAACCACTTCCATATACTCTACTTATTATATTTGTTCCATCCCTCCACTGATGAAATCATCATAACCCATATATATAGGTGCAAAAGTATATATAAGTATACCGTGCATAGAATACTGAAGGAAGCTCTCGGTCATACATATATATATATAATATATGCATGTATATATATACATAATCCCATGGTCTTGATCCAAATAATAAATATAATATCACATACCGACATGAATATATATGTATTTATATATCTATGTACTGGGTAAATTTTCTTTTATGAATTTATAGATGGATTATTATTTCGTATAGATATTTCCTTAACTCATACGTACATATACTTTATTTCCATTTCCATCGATATTCATCCTTGATGCTAGTATAATTTAACTAAATTAATTCTTTTGAGCCTCTCCCTTACTATAATTAAAATTTTGATTAATTCACCTCCAATAGTACACATCATCAACTCTGTTTATCTAATTACTATACATAGTCAAACTCGAGTACAAAAATTTATGGGGGTTTACATTCTCCCCACCTTAGGAAATTTGGTCCCCAAATTTTAAAATTATTCCAATTCTCAGACAAGTGTGGGTATTTCTCTCGTATTAGGCTTTCTAATTCACACATGACCTCTTCCCAAGTGTGATACTGCCACAAAACTTTGACCAAAGGAATTTTCGTAGACTGAAATGGCTTTTCCTTCTTGTCCAAGATCCGAATCGGTTTCTTCACAAAGATTATATCCTCATTCAGCCCTAGCGGTTCATACTTTATCACATGCGTTAGATCTGGATGATATTTACGAAGCATCGAAACGTGGAAGACATTGTGGGTACTCAAAAATTCTGGCGGCAACGCCAATCTATTAACTCATCTCCCACTCGATTTAAGATCTTGAAAGATCCCGTGTATCGGGGAGTCGATTTTCCTTTCTTTCCAAATCTTGTTATATCTTTGGAAGGTGAAACTTCCAAAAACATCGAATCTCCTACTGAAACTTCCAAAGGTCTCTGTTTTTAATCAGTATAACTCTCTTTTGCATGCTTTACTTTATTCCTATGTTTCCTGCGACTTAATTGTTCTTCCTCAAGAGCTTTTTTAACCAAATCGAAAATAATCCTCTTCCTTTCACCCACTGCTTCCATCTAATCAGTGAACGTCATTTTCAACCATATTATACTTCATACGGTATCATCTCGATACTTGAGTGTTATTTGATATTATGTGCAACTTCGCTAATTGGAAATCTATCTTTCCAGGAGCCTTTACAATCCTGGCACATGCTTTCAATTCCATATAGGCATGGGTAATAATCTCAATTTCAGTTATTTCTCTTATCGTATTTGATTGCCATTATACTTTCAAGAGATTTGATAAATCCTATTATTCTCCGAATAAGGGGTATATCTCTATAAATGAGTCTCTGACGACATCAATTCCTTTCACTACATATCATTTGGTACACAATTCTGTTTTTAATCTTAATTAATTATCAGTACCAATACTCAGGCTGGTTGTAGCACCTATCTGGGTTTGATTAGCTACATCAATACGGTACTTAATAATACACTGAGCTTGCTCAATTCGATCAATCAAGTCTAGTTCCCAACCTTCAGGCTCGCTACTACGATATAAATGTTAGTATCAGAAAGGAACCACATCTAGTTGGGGTTCACTAAATATTTCCATAACTCATGTCCTTGACCAATATACATAACTTCATCCCGAAATCACTTCTACTCAAGGCACTAACCCGAGTCATTCCCTTTTTCTTGTATTAGACAGCCTTTGCAAAATTTAATATTTAAACATTCTTGGTCAATAGGATTCTATAATTCTTCACCGCACAAATAATGGTATCTTGACTTCAAATGTGAATATTACGACTGTCAATTTCGATTTATGGGGCATAGGTACTTCTAGACGCTATCAAATCTCTCAGGCGGAGAGATATTTTGAAATACTTTTATTAACCATCAGATTTGACCACATAAACTGGTTATGGATATAAGGGTTCAAGATTTAATCCTAATCAGAGGTAGATACCATAATTTATCGATATTCTCATTTATCCTTGGTCGCAATTCATTTTCAGTTCATATTACTCAATCCAAATTCATTTCACATACCATAGTTATTCTTACCTTGTATGCACCTCTTGTCCCATTATAACTTGCATTCATAATTCATCATACTTCATCACTTGTCTCATTTCATTTATCAATTATAACAAAAATCATTTTCTTACTCAAATTGACTCTTGTATTCGAAACGTAAGAATACACAAATTTCAATTCTTAGATTCGAAATGTATCACATGTTCCAAAGTCTCTTTATATTCTTACAATTCTGAATCCTCTTAATAACTTAGGTCTTTCCTGCTAGTCTATAACCTCTGTTTTGGGAATTCCAATTGCCACCTATTCTTGATACAACGTAACCCAGAAGACTCTGAGTCTCTTTACAAATTAACACCAGTACACTCCGAAATTGGTCACTCAGTCTATAATCCTCTTTTCATAAAGTTCTCGTAATTACTTTTTCAGCATTTCTAATTTAAGCAAAGCCATTTATATATTAATCTAAATAATTAATTCGATACCACTACAAAATCAATTTCAAACTTCATCTTTCAATTTAGTGGTAATTCTGATAGATCATCCAAAAGGTGTTAGAAATCCCTCTGTCTACTGGGGTGTCTTTTTACTCCGGACACGCCCTAACTTTATCAATCATAGAAACAGTGTGACCTTCGCTTATACTCTTAATTTCGAAATTCATCTGTTCAGTTACAATACATATTCTATCACTCTCACTGCTTCCTTAGTATATCACTTTTCTGTCACTCTCATTACCTTTCCATTTTTTTTGTAACCTCGAAATATACATTTCATATTATTGCAGTTGCGCCTTGTGCACTGCTTCCTCAAAATAACATCCAATGAAGCTAATTTAGCTTGATTGAGGATTCTTAGTACCTCCTACGAGTTTCCTGCACTTCCTCCATTTCACATCTCTACTTATTTGGATTATACACATTCCAAATCTATTTAATTTTCTATTCATTCTCGGACTTCCTTTCTTATGTCTGATTTCGATCATTTCATCTATAATTGCCAATTTATTTCATCTGAAATATGCTACCGCCTAAGGGCCTTCAGAAATATATTCAATGTAATTCTCTTATGTCAGCTCTCGGATTAATTCGGGAACTTCCCTTCGAAATAGACTTTTCATTTCGATACAGATGCTACAAAGGCTACTTTTTTTTGTTTTTTTATAGTAGCGCATTTTTAAAATCCGTGTAACTTTCCCAATTCTTTACTAAAAAAATTGAAAAGAAACATTCTCGGTAGAGTTACTATAAAATTCCATATGATTTCTCTGTCTCACATATCCAATCTTCCACAATCATTGGATTTCTTAACTCCACTGAAAAATGGAGGCTTAAACTTCTAAAGTTGCCTCTATTAGGTTTACAATCGTACCCAACGAATCCATATAAATTCTTCCAATTCATTTATTCCAGTTTTTCGTCACATTTGAATTTTAACTCCAGTATATAATAGTGTACCATCTTTCGAAATTAACTCGGTCGTTCTCTTAGTCACACCTTAATCATTATCATTATCACGGGGACACTATCACTCGACCCGACATCATCATCATTATTTCCATGTCCCGCTAAAATCCCATTAAGCAGACTTCAAAAATTTTCAGTGAAACTATAAGGTGTACACTAAGACGAGGGTTCACTACACCTCTCGGGCCTATCTCTACGACCTTGAGAAACAGTTCATTTCCATCCACCAATGTGGCTATAATACTAATCAGCCATATCTATCAGTTTCCTTTCATTCACTGACACAATTTTCCATAAAACATAGTCAGATATACCCATTTGTATCTAAACAATGTACAGCAATGCCGGGGATGTGAACTTTCTAAGTCTTTTCCACTTTTATTATCGACTCGTATCAGGCCAATCTTGCTCTGATACCAACTTTGTAACGGCCCGAATTTATTGATATTTCGATTGGGCTACAAGTCGATATTAGGTCAGAACAGTGTTCAGTGTGATTAAATTTTTTTCTCAGTAACAAATTTAAATAAAATATTTTCACATTCCCCAGATACATCTTGTATTGCATTACTATACTTACATAATTTTAGATACAAAAGAATTTCTTACAACTGGGTATACCTTCGATGCAGAAGTACGCTCCGCGAAATCTTAACTATGCGGAATGCCTTACTAACGTAAGCGATCCCAGCTACAGAGGAACTCTGTGGAGGAGAGTAAGGGGGTGAGCTTAACATGCTCAGCAAGAAAAACCCCATAGCAGGTAGATAAATACACTACCTAAAAAATATATATATTTTTATATTTGCTAAATCCCGAAAAGTTTCATAGATGATTTTCTTAGATATCAGATTGTAAAATTTGAAAAACAGATTTAGTCTCTGCTAAAGCACAAATACCAGAAACAGATTCTTCAAAAACAGAATATGAAACAGTAATACATTTAACTACTGTTGTAAATCCAGAAAGTTCAGAGTTTTCAGTAGCAAAGCAAACAGATTTGCAGATATTTCAGTTCAAGCAGACAAATTCAATTAAATATTTTCAAATAGACGAGACAAGGCATGCATACTATATCAGATATCAAAAATGACTATTGGCCAATGTCGGTGACTCTGGGCAAATCACAGGCTAGGTGTGTCGAGATGTCAATCGTCGTGGAAGTGGTCAGCTACCCGAACGGCTCACAGATTAGAATGTTCGAAGACCAGAAACAGAATCAGAAACATGGTACATCGTACTCGTGGACCACAGATACAGATACAAAATTGCAACATGATCTCACCAAAGCCTTTATCTCAAAATCAGTACGAGACGGATCGTATGACACACAGTCAGTACGCACTCAAGCACATTTCATCAGAATAATTTATAACAGATCATTTTCCTTAAATCACATATAAATTCATTTGTTTGATAAAATCGTTCAAAATAGGCTGACTAGCCCTTTTGGAAAAATCTAAGAAAACGGTCTATGAAAATTCAAAATTCAAGATTTTCAATAATTAAAACCGAATTCAAGTTATATCGTAATTTCTGTAAATCCTTAAAATTTAATCCGTAAAATTTGATTGTTCAACTAAGCTAAAATCTCTAATTTTTCAGTCATAAAGTTTCAACCTAGTCTTTTCGATAATTTCGATACTGCGAAATTTAACCTAAATTTTATATCTACAAATATACGAAAATACGCATATTTATCTCTAGCAGCGACGAGAATTTTCCCTACCTCGGTGTCTATCTGCGGTCCTCGGTTGTCTCGACGTAGCGAGTCGACGAATCCGATCCACTCGGGTTATTTCGATCGGAGCCTTTTTTCCCAGGATTTTCAAATTTCTCTTTGCCTTCTCTCCTATCTCCAAATATTTTTATATATATAATTATATATATATATAAATATATATATATATATATATACTTTTCTTTCCTTACTCTTTTTTTTTAAAAAATTTGGCTTCCCGCCAAATTCCCTATCTTCTTCTTCTTTCTTCTTCTTCTGCGTTATCACTGTTCACTATCTTCTTCCCCTTCGGTTTCAATACTCCCTGTCCCTGTTCATCACTTTTGCCATCTCTGGTTGCTGTCGTTCCCTCATTCTCCCATCTCGACCATCACCTTCAAAGTCCACCCATTCACCTGCTCCCATCTTCCTCTTCTTCTCCTTCTCGATTTCTACCGCACCTTCTCGGTACCTTCATCTTTCCCATTTTTCGGACACCACCATATCCAGTCTCGATCTCGGCATAAACACCATCATCATCATCATCTTCACCATCAACTCGAACATCTCCCTCTAGCCTCTCTCCCTTCCCCTGCTCTCCTCTGTTCTGCCTTTCTTGGTTGCCTTCAACCCGAGTGCCTAGTTGCTGCTTCTGTTTTGTTCTCCTCACAAGTTACTATAAACAGGGAGGCACGAGGCTGGACAAGAACAGGTTTTCAAGGATAGTTGCTTGAAGCAGTGGTAGTTCTCCCCTCTCTTCTCTACTTCAACCCGTTCTCCCGCGCATGCCTTTGTTTTTGTTCACTGTTTCAGGCTCTCGGTTTGTCACATTTCCACCATTTCCATTTTCACGTTTTCAATTTCCCTTCTTTACTATTTTCATCCTCTCTTTTGAACGCTGGTTCTATTTCGTTAGCCATCACCCGCGTCATCTTCCTCCTAGTCACCTCTCTCTGCCACTGCTACTATCGAGGTCCACGTCCCTGCTTGTCATATGGTTCTGTTTCTTGTTTCCAGAACAGAAAACCATCAAATAGAGCCTCTTATTTCCCTCCTTTCTACCTTGCAACAGAACACAACAATAGCCCCTACACTATCCATCTCCTGTCCAATTTCTTTACCTCTCCTTCAGCATTATACAACGTGTGTGTAAATATTTTTATTTACTCCAGCCCATGCTGCAGTTGGCCACTCACCCTGCTCCTCCTGCTTCTCGATTCAATCCTCTTCCTATTTCACTCTCACTCACTCGTCTCTCTCTCGGTCACATTTTTCAACTTCCTTACTCTCGGTTTTCCAGCTTTCCCCCTTATTTTTTTTTCTGTTATTCCTCTTCAATCCATCTGCTGCTTTTTCAATTTTGTTTCTCCCTTCTACATCAGTTTTTTTGGTGCCAGGAGCATGGAAAATGGATGATGGGGGTCGGGTGTGATGGGAGTTAATGGAGGTATGGTGTGGCAGGAGAGTTGGTATGCAAATGGGCGTGATGCTGCAGTCTTACATTTGCAGACTTTGCATTTCCCATATTCCCATTTCCTTTCCTTTCATGTTTCTAACTAACTACTCCCCTCATCATTATTTTCCTCTCTTTTTCATGGTTTTGTTGCTTGCACACGGCAATAACCACTCTCACACAGATGACTTTCTACAATTTCCAACTCGGCTCCTCTGCCATCATCATTTCTTTCTTCACATTTTGTGTTTCATTTCCTGACGGCCCACTCCATCCATTCTGTACATGTATATATATACATATTTCCTTAATCCTTTCCCTTACCGAAACCACTTCCATATACTCTACTTATTATATTTGTTCCATCCCTCCACTGATGAAATCATCATAACCCATATATATATGTGCAAAAGTATATATAAGTATACCGTGCATAGAATACTGAAGGAAGCTCTCGGTCATACATATATATAATATATGCATGTATATATATACATAATCCCATGTTCTTGATCCAAATAATAAATATAATATCACATACCGACATGAATATATATGTATTTATATATCTATGTACTGGGTAAATTTTCTTTTATGAATTTATAGATGGATTATTATTTCGTATAGATATTTCCTTAACTCATACGTACATATACTTTATTTCCATTTCCATCGATATTCATCCTTGATGCTAGTATAATTTAACTAAATTAATTCTTTTGAGCCTCTCCCTTACTATAATTAAAATTTTGATTAATTCACCTCCAATAGTACACATCATCAACTCTGTTTATCTAATTACTGTACATAATCAAACTCGAGTACAAAAATTTATGAGGGTTTACAGCAAGTCCAGACCTTCTACAAAGGACTTACAAGCCAAAATAGGACCATTGTTGACGCTGCTGCGGGTGGAGCTCTAATGTGCAAAACATATGAGGAAGCTTACGAGTTGTTAGACAAGATGGCTGCTAACAAATATCTATGGTCCTCGGAGAGGTAATTGCCTAAGAAGTCGACGGGTATCTATGAGCTTGATACGCTGTCTACCTTAACCTCTCAAATTGCTAACCTTACGAAGAAGCTAGAGTTGCTCAGTGCCCAGCATAATTCTTCCACCAGTCCTAATCCTGTGTATTATGTCCAAAGTCCTTTTCTTTTCTATGAGAAGTGTGGTGGTACACACTCTGTAGATAGCTGTCCGCTTAACTTAGAATTGGTTCAGTACATTGCCCCTCTCAAAAGCAACAGCATAACCAATTTTCAAACACCTACAATCCAGGGTGGAGGAACTATCCTAACCTTTTTTGGAACCAAAATCAAGGGCCATCTTCTAACTCCATATCTATTGGACCCCCTAGTTTTCAAACTCTATCGATTCATGTACGACCACATTGGTAATTTCCACACCATCCACTTAATCATCCCCATCCATCTCACTTTCATCAACTACCACCACCAAATATGCAGCCACAACATGTACTTGCATCAATACCAGCAGTTGAGAAGAAGCCCTCGCTTGAGGAAATGTTCTCAACGATCCTGCAAAATCAAGCTGCTTCAATTAAGAACTTAGAGGTTCAGGTGGGATAAATAATAAATGCTCTTACCCAACATCCTCAAGGGGCCCTTCCTAGTAACACTGAAGCTAATCTTGTTAGGCAAAGGTAGGGTAAAGAACATGTGAAATCCATCACCCTTAGGAGCTGTAGAGAGCCAGATGATGATTAACAAGTTAAGTCCCAACATGAAAGGCCCAGAGTTAAAGAACCCATGGATTCTAACGAAGTAGCTCAGAAAGAGCAGGAACATCAAGATCAGGCTACAAAGGAATCAAAGCTAGGTACTTCTTCATCTATACCTTTTTCTACTTCACAACCTTCACCATCCTCTGATGCTACACATGTTAGCACTACATCTCTTCTAGTTAGACCACCAGTACCTTTTCCTCAGAGGTTCCAAAATCAAAAATGGGATCAACAATTAGCTAAATTTATTGAGGTTTTTAAGAAACTTCACATAAACATTCCTTTCGCAGATGCTTTAGAGAAAATGCCAAGTTATGCGAAGTTTTTAAAGGATATTCTCTCTAAGAAAAGAAGATTGGAAGACTATAAGACGGTGGCCTTAACTGAGGAATGTAGAGCAATTATCCAGAGGAAATTACCCCCCAAGCTCAAGGATCCCTGGAGTTTTACAATACCCTGCACTATTAGAAATCTGTTCTTTGGTAGAGCCCTGTGTGATTTAGGAGCCAGTATCAATCTGATGCCTTTGTCTATCTACCAAAAGTTAAGAATAGGGGATGTCAAGCCTACCACAGTGACCCTTTAGCTAGCTGATTGATCCATTAAATATTCGAAGGGGGTCATTAAGGATGTGTTAGTAAAGGTGGACAAATTCATTTTCCCTACGAATTTTATTGTATTAGACATGGATGAAGACAGAGAAGTCCCCATTATACTAGGCAGACCTTTCCTAGTGACTGGTAGAACTTTAATTGATGTACAAAAGGGGGAGTTGACTATGAGAGTCCTAGATCAAGAGGTGACATTTCATGTTTTCAAACCTTTGAAGCTCCCTAATGACTCTCAAGAGTGTTTTAAGATGGATGTTGAGGAGGATATAGGGCTTGAGCATAAGAAATCTGAGAGAAGGAAGGAAGTAAATAGAGCTAAGGAGGAGTTAACTGTCAATATTCTGTCACCAGTCTGGCTGACCCTCCTACTTTTTGCCCTGCTACAGAGTCTTGTGTTCTTTAGCTGTATTTGAAGTGGATTTATTTTATTTCACTTTTTGTACAGTTCTTTTCTTTTCTGTTGTTTCTTTCTTTGTTTATTTTGCAGATTTCTTTTCTAGTTTTATGTTTTCAATCAAGCTTCGGTTGTTCATCATCATTATTAGAAAGGGGAGTACTCTGTTCTTGAACTTCAATTCATATATTATTTGCACATTGAGGACACTGTGCACTTTAAGTTTGGGGGAGGAGATATCACTTGAGCATTTTCGAAAATTTGGGAAAAATTGAAAAAGTTTTCAAAATTTTTAAAAAATTTGAGCTTGTATTGTTTGATTTTGGGATGATTTAGTGCTTAGCATGTAGTTTTCCCATATTCAGACGCTATAACCCCATGATTAAGTCTGACTGTGATTGACTAAGAAGCATGATTATACGAAAAGCATGAAGTTAAATACTTGAATTTGTCTTGATTCTGATTGTGATTTCCTCATCTTATGCACAAGTCATGTCATGAATCTGTATATTTATTTAGAGAAAGCTTATGTGGACATAGGATTGCATTTGTTCAGTTGATTTTCTGCATCATATTCTAGAATTTGTTTGATCTGATCTCGAGGTGAAATATCAGATCACACTTAATTAGGGAAATGATTTAGGCCATCTTTGGATCGTTTGAGCCTTTCTAGCCATCCCTGTATATATTTTATCCCTAGTCACCCATTTGGACCAAATAAGCTTTTCTCTGTAAATACACCTGCATAAATTTTCCTTAGCTTAAGCACTCTTTATCACGACCCAAACTACCCAAAAATCAGAGTTAATTTTTCGTATTTTGTTTATTTACTTAAATTCTTACCTGTCCTCGAATCGTGACCACACTCCACTAATAATTGGGCTGTGCGTCAATGCCAGTCCCACCATTCAATTACCATCTAACTTATTTCTTCTCCAGTCATTTATAATTGTTTACATTATTTATACATCCCCTAAAGTTACTTCCAAACATGTTACTGTGCTATGCTTATGTAGATACAATATGTACAAGTGTATATACCTTATGTTGATGGGTAGCAGCGGATATCCGAAATGCAGTACTGAGTCATCTCAACGTCTACTGGAGATTATCTGTGGGAGAAAATGAAAGGGGTGAGCACATCAAGCTCAGTAAGGCAATCCTACGAACAAGTAGGTAACCATACTACCTACATGAACGTGGTGCCATGCATAAACCACCCTTTCTCCACACATTTTAAAACAGATGATATGAGTTATGATCTTATGTAAATCAAGTTTGCACGGAAAATTCAACATGCAATTATTTCAAATCATTTATTTCTCATTTAAAAATTCCACAACAAAGTCAGGACTCAACCCCTCCTTCGGGTGATCCTGACTCACACAAAACCATGAAAATCGGTTTACATCACACATGGGTTTAAAAAGCATGGAAATAGCATCATGCACATTTAATTTAAAACCCAATTTTATCTCATCAAAATCGTCGACATGCGAGACTAGGCAACATCTGTATATCGGCAATAACCAGGACTATGGCCATATGTGTCCTTGGGAGCTCCTCAGCTACACGGATCCTAGTGTGCGGGTTCTCACCATGATCGGGAACCGTCCGGGAGGTGGGTCACTCCATCTCGTTGGTCTAATCTGATCCCATGCATCCGAAGATGCTAACGTATCACAAAGATACAACGTATCACAAAGATACAATGTATCACAAAGATACCACACGGTACATCGTACTCCATGCTACTTGCACGGTACATCGTACTCCGTGGACCCCCAGCCTTATCCCTCTTTCGGGCTCATCAGCTGGACCTCCAACCCTTATCCCTCTTTCGGGCTCATCAGGTTGTTTTAACATTAACTGGGCTTATCCCTCTGTCGGGCTCATCACCCAGCCTGTAACACCCAGCACTGAGCTTATGCCTCTATCGGGCTCATCACTCAGCCTGCAACGTATTGTCCCAGTCCTTATCCCTCTGTCGGGCTCATCAGACATGGGTTTTGTTTCTTTTGGGCTTATCCCTCTATCGGGCTCATCACCCTCAGAACGCGTCGTCGGAGGCTCAAACTCGGGTTAACACCCTTGTTCTTGCACTCCTGATGCCATTTCTCAAAACGCACGTGCAAGCCTATTTAATCGGTGACACATAGTCTACCAGATGCTCCAAGCACGGCTCATCGCATGTTCTCATAAAATCAGTGCGAGCAATGCTCAGCACTATCATCAAATCAAGTAAAACTAGTGCGAGCTAGGCTCTAGCACTCTGTCTCAAAAATCATATATAAATATGGTGCGAGTTAGACTCTAGTACCCTGTCACGAAAATCATATATATAAATCTGGTACGAGTTGGACTCCAGCACCTATGCATGTAAAACTCTAGTGCGAGCTCTCGCTCCAGCACTAATGCATGCATCACACAAATCAAAATATCGTGCGAGCTGAGCTCTAGCACGTCACATGTCAATAAAAACACGTAGGCGGCTCTGTTTCCTTAAAACAGTTTTTCAAAACAATTATATCTTTGAAAGTATGCAATGCTGTGCATTTTCTTTCAAGGTTAGCCAGCCTACTCATGCATGCATTAAAATGTCTCTAGAATGAGCAGAAACCTCTTGTTCTTGCTCCTCCCAAATTTTTCCTAAATTTGTAAATTTTACCCTTAACAAGGTTATTTTGGTAATTTGCCTATTCGGGCACTAAAAGTATTATTTGACCTCTAGACCCTTCAGATAATTTTTAAAGACTGCATATGAACTTGAAATTTCGTAAAGTTTACCTCTAGCAGTCCGTAGAATTCCCTTACCTTATTTTCCTGTCGAGTCTGACATTTTCTTTTCCACTGTTGTCTCGTCGTGCAGTCCGATATGCTCCTAATCAAACCTCCGAAACTGCGTATAATTATTCCTCAGGTCAGATAACTTACAACTTAATTGTATTTCCTATTTTCTGGGCTTAATTTAAATCATTGTGCCCATTTACCCCTATTGGGCCCGATTGCACCTTAATGGGCCTTAATCGGCCTTAAGCTCGTTTTTCACTTAATTTTCACATTATCGAGGCCTATTGGGCTCATTGGGCCCACCAATAATTTATTGAGCCTCGTTCTAACCCTCGAATATCTCAATTTAGTATTTACGACAATTTATCTAAATTTCCAGAATTTAATTCAATTTATGCAGAAATTAAATTCATATCACGCATAACGAGGTAATTATCGTAAATAAGGGTTACATACCCAAGATTCCATGCTAATATGCAAATCGAGGTTGTCTCGAGCTCTCGTGGGATGCCAATTGTCGAGCTACACAATTCCATAATTTTTCGGGTAAGTTTTCAGTCCACAATTAATTAAATTAAATACTCCAAAATTTAAATCGGGTCAATTTCGACCACTACTGACTTACCCGTAGCTCGATTGCATCGTCGAGATTTTTCCCCAATTTTTCCTCTTTTTCCTTTTCTTTTCTTTCCCTTTCCTTCCTTTTCCTTTCTTTTCTTTCCTCTTTCCTTCCTTTTCCCTCCTTTTCCTTCCCTTTCCTTTCGGCCAAACGGTGTCGTTTACTGCCATTTGCCGTCGCCGGCGTTTCCGACGGTCTCACCGGCCAAGACCGGTCTCAAAAGAACCTGCTTCTTCCCCTGAGTGCATCGGTGGCCTACGTTTCAGCCCAGACGTGGTGGTTCACTGGGAATCGGCCCGTTTCTCCCTCGATTTTCCTTTGCTCCGATCGGCTTGCTCCGGCCACCTGACGGCGTGATTCCGGTGCCCACGTGCTCGCCGGTCTCTCCTCTTCCTCCTGGTAGCTTCGTCGAAGCCTGTCGGTCGTCGGTGTGCTGGAATCGGCGGTGGGGGTTCGCGGGTCGCTTTCGGTTTCCTGGTTTCAGGTTCTCCCGAGCCTTTCTCTCTCCTCCTTTTTTTTCATTTATTTTATTAATTATTTTTATTATTATTTTAATCATTAAAATACATTAAAAATACCCAAATATCCCTTAAAATTATTATTTAATTCTAAATTCATTTATTTAATTTTATTTAATATATTTAATTTATTTTAACCCTTTTTCGGGTATAATTTCTTCGTATTTTCAGGATATTGTCCCGAATGACTTTTCGGTATATTTTTCGATTATTTTCGGGATTATTTTTCTGAACTAAAAATTTCGATTAATCCCGATTAATTCCAATAAATTGATATCCTGAACAATTTAATCCAAAATAAATTTATTTCACCTTTATTGACCAAGATTTCTCAATCCATTATTTTAAACAAAATTTTTCTTCTCGAATTTATACCGACTTTCGATCTTTTGACCATTTTGCCCTTGCACGTGTTCGGGATTAATTTAACCCGACTTTCCTTCACGAATACTCATTCATTTTGTATTTTAATTAAATTCGGGCCTTACAACTCTCCCCCACTTAAGGAATTTGGTCCTCCAAATTAGAACCAATTCATATGAGTCTATAGACTACTCTAGGTACATTAATCGTATCATACTTCTTTAATTCTCATGTGACCTTTTTCTGGAGTGTAACACTATCAAAAGACTTTAATTAGGGAGATCGTCTTAAACCTCAATACTTTCTCTTTCCTGTTTATTGCCCGAATCAACTTCTTCAATATACTTATATTTGCATTAAGCTGAACTGTTGGATCTCATATCCTATCACCTGTGCTGGATCTGGATAGTATTTTCGAAGCATCAAAAGATGGGACACATTGTGGGTGCCTGCTTATTCAAGTGGAAATGCCACCTACAGGTCTTATCTTCCACTTGTCCAATCTCTCAAAAGATTCAATCCAGCGAAACTTAATTTACCTTCTTCCAAAAGTTCGCTATGTCCTTATTCTCTTAGGACAAGAAACATTTCAACCATACTAATTCACCCTCGGTGAATTCCAATACTTTTCTATCTGCTCTGAGGTGTTCTTAATCTCTCATCCTTAACTAAACATCCTCAGAGACTTATTATCCAAAGTCGAAAATAATTCTATCTGTCACCCACTTTTTCTTATCCAATTTGGGGAATAACCCCTACAGCCATACATTGCCTCATATCTAGTTATCCGGATACTCAAGTGACAACTGTCACTATTGGTGAATTCGATTTGTAATAACTGATCATCCCAGGAGCATAAAAAATCAAGGGCACACGCTTTCATCGAATCCTCCAGAACCTGTACAGTCCTCTCTGACTGACCATCTGTCTGAGGATGAAAAATTGTGCCAATACTCAGTCAAGTTCCCATAGCTTCCTGAAAAATATTCCTCAAAGTAGGAAGTGAAGCGGGAATCCCTATCTGATACCATGCTCACTGAAACGCTACATAATGTTTCACAACCATTCTTATACATAAATCCTCATACACACTCTGAGTATCTGGGGAGTTCATAACCAGAAGGTGGGTAGACTTAGTTACTCTATCGACTATCATCCAAATAGCCTCGTAATTCACATGGGTTCTCTGTAACCCATCACGACATTCATGGAGACTTGCTCTCATTTTCGTGCCGTGTCGATATAGGTAGGTGCTGCAATAACTCTGCAGACTTTTAATACTCTACCTTATTCTGTTGACATACTAGGCACTTTTCCACAATCTCTACCAAGTCTCTTTTCATATCTGACCACCAATACCCTTTTCAGAGATTTCATATATTTTTATTACTTTCCGTATGCACCGTATATCCCGAAGAGTGAGCTTTTGACAATATTACTATCTCATCAACTGTGGTCCTGGGGAGTTCTTACATTATTATACTATCTCTGAACCTCAGTACCATCATCACTCTCTGTGAACTGTATCACTGTACCCTCTGAATCTGACCTATACTATCGACACCATGCCGATCATCATGCTAAGCCTGTCAAATCCGGGCACTCTCATCCGGTTCTAGTCTCAGGCTAGCTGTCACACAATCACTGTCATCATCAGAAGGGATCACATCACTACTGAGGCTCACAACTGCTCTAGCAGCTCACGCTCCCTGACCATCATATATAATACCATCCCGAGGCTCTTTCTGCTCAAGGCATCAGTCATCACATTAGCCTTTCCTGGGTGGTACAATTTTCACAAATCAAAATCCCTCAGAAGCTCTAAGCCACTATGTATTCTCATATTCGCCTCTTTCTGTGAAAACAGATACTTGGGCTTTATGATCAGTGCATACCCAAAATTTTACCTTGTACATAATAGTACCATATCCCCGGTACAAATACTATCGTTGCCAACTTAAAATCATGAGTCAGATAGTTTATTTCATGATCAAGGAGTTGTCTGACTCCACAATTGACTATCTTCCCATTATACATCAATACACAGCTCTTTCATAACTTTGAGGTATCCATACTCACTGAGAACCTCTTGAGCTGCTGGGTATGATGAAATTAATCACGGTGGTCAGTTCATACTTCACTACACCGAAATTCATGTCACATCTATCATCTTATTTATCATCTCATTCAAAGACCACGTTTTTCTTAGTTCAACCTGTCAACAAGGTATACCATTTTTGAGAATTCACAACAACCCAATTGTAAGAGCAATTTCCAATTATTGCTTACAATTTGCCCTGGACTTTAACTACACCCAACATATCATCAATAAGGATGATGACAAATCGGTCCAGGTAAAGTTTAAATACTTCATTGTAGTCGAGCTCCACTACTTATTTCAATCGTCTATATCCTTGACTTATTTACGCATAAGCGTATAAGATCCTTCAAAATCGCTTAAGTTTTCAGGTACTAACCTGCGTCATTTCCTTTTCTTATCTTTAACGGCTCTTATTAAATTTTACTATGTTAACCTTTATGATTTATCGAATTTTAATATTCTTATCGTCTTAGTAAAGGTATCCTAATGCTAAAGGTATTTATTACGACGATCGATTTCAAGTTATAGGTTATATATATACTTTTAGACGCTGTCAAGTCTTCAGGCGGGGAGGTATTTTGAAATACCTTTATTAACCTTCAGACTTAACCACAATTACTGGTTATGGTTATATCCATCTTTATCCTTGGTTATAATTTATATTCCCTACTTATCACTTAATCCCAATTACTTTGCATATGCACTCTTACTCAAATACATCCTATATTCATAATCAAGCATATCTTATCTTAAAGATTATCTCCTTTCGTATATCCCTCATGACAAAACTCTTTCATTATTCATTTCGTGAGTACAATCCTTTACTCCTTTAATTTCAACTGTTGCACCCCTTTTTATCACTTATCAACACTTACAGTATACTTTTCAGTGATGTTTTCACCCCTGTTTTCAACTTAAAATCTCTATATCCATATTCCGTTAATTAATCCTCCTCTACTGGGGTACTCATTTATCAGTATTGTGCCCAATGATGTAGGCATTCATGCCTTTTACTCACTTATATGCGAATGAAGGCGGTATGAATAAATGTGTGGCACCAGGATCAATGAACATATGTACTTCATTATTCATAACAAGTGTGGTATCCCACACCACATCCATGAAACATCAATAGTGTCCTGGTCCAAGACATCCTCTCGCCTTCGTCCAACAACCTACTTTCTTTTTTTCTTTTCGGCTATTGCCTCCCTTTTCGTTGCAGCTATAACAACGAAGTTTTTCTTTGTCTCTTTACTTTTCTGTGGAGCGATCTCGCCCAACTCTGTGCAATCAAAATTAATGGTCCGTCTTACCACACTTAACAGTCGTTTTCATCAATAAAGTGTAGGTGTAAACCCTCCTTCCGTGGTATCTACCACACATCCTACGCTGCTCACAGAGCTTACACTGCTACACTGCTTCGTAGCAGGTCGGGGTCCTCCAATCACAATGCCCCTCAAGAGTGCCAAAATTGGATGCACTGGGGCCTTGCCAATTATCTTACTCCATGACTCGTCAAATTAAATCTTTTACCAATTACCATTTTCCCATTTTGACATCTTTGTCATTTCTCGATTCTCTTTTTGTCTCTATTTTGGCTCTTACTACTTTTCCCAATCTTGGAGGCATGCAATTCATGTTCTTATTTACCCAACTGTAAATCTGCGCACTGCCTCGGTATAGGTAATATCTCACGGGCCAATCGGACTCTAATTGGAAAATTGAGCCATTTCATGAACTTTTAGACATCTCGACTGTCACTTGTTCATAGTGTCGAGGTAATATCTGCCCAAGAATATAACTGAATTTCATACTCATAATTCATACTCATCAATAAATCAATTCCTTTTAAACAGTGTCTGGGATACTTTATCACCAGAATACATCCATAAACATTTCTCATCTTAGCTCTGGATGTTTAACACTTAAGATGGGTCGAGCGGGTTTCCACCAATGCTCCGCTGCGCCCTCGTATCTCATTCATAATCTGAGCAATTAGCTCCTCAAAATAATCTCCACACTCCGCTCTAACCTCGCGAAGCGTGTATCAATACTATCCGATCACTCTGTCGGACTCTGAGAGGCATGCTCAACATTAGCCTTTAAACCCATGTGTGATGTAAACCGATTTTCATGGTTTTGTGTGAGTCAGGATCACCCGAAGGAGGGGTCGAGTCCTAACTTTATTATGGAATTTTTAAATGAGAAAGAAATGATTTGAAATAATTGCATGTTGAATTTTTCGTGCAAACTTGATTTACGTAACATCATAACTCATATCATCTGTTTTAAAATGTGTGGAGAAAGGGTGGTTTATGCATGGCACCACATTCATGTAGGTAGTATGGTTACCTACTTGTTCTAGGATTGCCTTACTGAACTTGATGTGCTCACCCCTTTCATTTTCTCCCACAGATAATCTCCAGTAGACGTTGAGACGACTCAGTACTACATTTCGGATATCCGCTGCTACCCATCAACATAAGGTATATACACTTGTACATATTGTATCTACATAAGCATAGCACAGTAACATGTTTGTAAGTAACTTTAGGGGATGTATAAATAATGTAAACAATTGTAAATGACTGGAGAAGAAATAAGTTAGATGGTAATTGAATGGTGGGAGTGGCATTGACGCACAGCCCAATTATTAGTGGAGTGTGGTCACGATTCGAGGACAGGTAAGAATTTAAGTAAATAAACAAAACGCGAAAAATTAACTCTGATTTTTGGGTAGTTTGGGTCGTGACAGATTTTATGGTATCAGAGCCCAATTAGTCTGATGTGTGTCAGTGTTAGTAATTAGGAAATTACATCACCGTGTTACTGTGCTTGGTTAGATACAATAGTGTATATCGCATGGAAATAGCATCATGCACATTTAATTTAAAACCCAGTTTGATCTCATCAAAATCGTCGACATGCGAGACTAGGCAACATCTGTATATCGGCAATAACCAGGACTATGGCCATATGTGTCCTCGGGAGTTCCTCAGCTACACGGATCCTAGTGTGCGGGTTCTCACCATGATCGGGAACCGTCCGAGAGGTGGGTCACTCCATCTCGTCGGTCTTATCGGATCCCATGCATCCGAAGATGCCAACGTATCACAAAGATACAACGTATCACAAAGATACCACACGGTACATCGTACTCCATGCTACTTGCACGGTACATCGTACTCCGTTGACCCCCAGCCTTATCCCTCTTTCGGCCTCATCAGCTGGACCTCCAACCCTTATCCCTCTTTCGGGCTCATCAGGTTGTTTTAACATTAACTGGGCTTATCCCTCTGTCGGGCTCATCACCCAGCCTGTAACACCCAGCACTGAGCTTATCCCTCTATCGGGCTCATCACTCAGCCTGCAACGTATTGTCCTAGTCCTTATCCCTCTGTCGGGCTCATCAGACATGGGTTTTGTTTCTTTTGGGCTTATCCCTCTATCGAGCTCATCACCCTCAGAACGCGTCCTCGGAGGCTCGAACTCGGGTTAACACCCCTGTTCTTGCACTCCTGATGCCATGTCTCAAAACGCACGTGCGAGCCTATTTAATCGGTGACACACAGTCTACCCGATGCTCCAAGCACGGCTCATCGCATGTTCTCATAAAATCAGTGCAAGCAATGCTCAGCACTCTCATCAAATCAAGTAAAACTAGTGCGAGCTAGGCTCTAGCACTCTGTCTCAAAAATCATATAAAAATATGGTCCGAGTTAGACTCTAGCACCCTGTCACGAAAATCATATATATATTTAAATCTGGTGAAGTTGGACTCCAGCACCTATGCATGTAAAACTCTAGTGCGAGCTCTCGCTCCAGCACTAATGCATGCATCACACAAATCAAAATATTGTGCGAGCTGAGCTCTAGCACGTCACATGTTAATAAAAACACGTAGGCGGCTCTGTTTCCTCAAAACAGTTTTTCAAAACAATTATATCGTTGAAAGTATGCAATGCTATGCATTTTCTTTTAAGGTTAGCCAGCCTACTCATGCATGCATTAAAATGTCTCCAGAACGAGCAAAAACCTCTTGTTCTTGCTCCTCCCAAATTTTTCCTAAATTTGTAAATTTTACCCTTAACAAGGGTATTTTGGTAATTTGCCCATTCGGGCACTAAAAGTATTATTTGACCTCTAGACCCTTCAGATAATTTTTAAAGACTGCAAATGAACTTGAAATTTCGTAAAGTTTACCTGTAGCAGTCCGTAGAATTCCCTTACCTTATTTTCCTGTCGAGTCTGACTTTTTCTTTTCCACTGTTGTCTCATCGCGCAGTCCGATATGCTCCTAATCAAACCTCCGAAACTGCGTATAATTATTCCTCAGGTCAGATAACATACAACTTAATTGTATTTCCTATTTTCTGGGCTTAATTTAAATCATTGGGCCCATTTACCCCTATTGGGCCCGATTGCACCTTAATGGGCCTTAATCGGCCTTAAGCCCATTTTTCACTTAATTTTCACATTATCGAGGCCTATTGGGCTCATTGGGCCCACCAATAATTTATTGAGCCTCGCTCTAACCCTCGAATATCTCAATTTAGTATTTACGACAATTTATCTAAATTTTCAGAATTTAATTCAATTTATGCAGAAATTAAATTTATATCACGCATAACAAGGTAATTGTCATAAATAAGGGTTACATACCCGAGATTCCATGCTAGTACGCAAATCGACGCTATCTCGAGCTCTCGTGGGATGTCAATTGTCGAGCTACACAATTCCACAATTTTTTGGGTAAGTTTTCAGTCCACAATTAATTAAATTAAATACTCCAAAATTTAAATCGGGTCAATTTCGACCACTACTGACTTACCCGTAGCTCGATGGCATCGCCGGGATTTTTTCCCAATTTTTCCTCTTTTTCCTTTTCTTTTCTTTCCCTTTCCTTCCTTTTCCTTTCTTTTCTTTCCTCTTTTCTTCCTTTTCCCTCCTTGTCCTTCCCTTTCCTTTCGGCCAAACGGTGCCGTTTACTGCCAATTGCCGTCGTCGGCGTTTTCGACGGTCTCACCGGGCAAGACCGCTCTCAAAAGAAGCGGCTTCTTCCCCTGAGTACGTCGGTGGCCTCCGTTTCAGCCCAGACACGGTGGTTTACCGGGAATCGGCCCGTTTCTCTCTCGATTTTCCTTTGCTCCGATCGGCTTGCTCCGGCCACCTGACTGCGTGATTCCGGTGCCCACGTGCTCGCCGGTCTCTCCTCTTCCTCCTGGTAGCTTCGTCGAAGCCTGTCGATCGCCGGTGTGTTGGAATCGACGGTGGGGGTTCGCGGGTCGCTTTCGGTTTCCTGGTTTCGGGTTCTCCCGAGCCTTTCTCTCTCCACTTTTTTTCATTTATTTTATTAATTATTTTTATTATTATTTTAATCATTAAAATACATTAAAAATACCCAAATATCCCTTAAAATTATTATTTAATTCTAAATTCATTTATTTAATTTTATTTAATATATTTAATTTATTTTAACCCTTTTTCGGGTATAATTTCTCCTTATTTTCAGGACATTGTCCGGAATGACTTTTCGGTATATTTTTCGATTATTTTCGGGATTATTTTTCTGAACTAAAAATTCCGATTAATCCCGATTAATTCCAATAAATTGATATCCTGATCAATTTAATCCAAAATAAATTTATTTCACTTTTATTGACTAAGATTTCTCAATCCATTATTTTAAATTAAATTTTTCTTCTCGAATTTATACCGACTTTCGATCCTTTGACCATTTTGCCCTTGCACGTGTTCGGGATTAATTTAACCGACTTTCCTTCACGAATACTCATTCATTTCGTATTTTAATTAAATTCGGGTCTTACACTCTTTTCCTATCCCTTACCCCGAAAGTATGAAAAGTCATTAGGATATATTGTGAGCTATGTACATATGGGTATTAGGAGATAGTGAAAGTTTGAAAAAGAAAAACAAATGAATGAAATGAAACAAAAAATGAAAGAAAAAGAAGAAAGAAAAGAAGAAAGATGAAAAATACAAAAATAGAAAAAAAAGATTTAGCAAAATAAATAAGTTTGGGGGAAATAAATATGAGCTTTTACATGAAATATCCTAGAAAGTAATGCATGTTGAGGGGTAATTAAACCTAAATCGACTTTATCATATCCTAACCCCAGCCTTACATTATAAGCTTAATGAAGTCCTATTGATCTTTGATTAATTGTGACTACATTAGTGGAGAGAGAAGTGAAAAGCAAACTTATGGCAATGATCACATGTCATTGACTTTGCATTCACTGTGTTTGCATAATCTGATCCGGATAATGTATTGTGAAGTGACTTTGATATTTTCACACACACACGAGGAGTCCAATTTGGGTTACGACTTATAATTGAATGATTCTGAATGTTGGACTTGTAATTGTGAGTCTTTAAGATCATAGTTTGTACTTTATCTTTGAGGATAATATTGGGGAGATTATTATGTCGGGTACTTGTCATTCATACATGAATTTTGTTTTGCTTGAGGACAAGCAAAAGCTCATGTTTGGAGGTGTGATAATTCTATTTTTAATAGAATTATTTGTGCTTAATTTCCTAATTAATATTTAAATCCCCAATTTATTTTATTAATTATCCCATTTATTTAATTAATATTATTTAATGTGCAGGTAAATTAAATTTGGATGAAACTCAGTCGTTTCAGTCGAAATTGGGCTGAAAACGGGCTGAAGGAGATTGGACCACTTCTAATTTGCAGACCGAGTCACCAGTCGTCTGGACACGCGTGATGCCAGGTGTCCATATTTTATTTGCTCCAAAACGATAAGATCGACGGACACCGTGCCAACCTTCTGGAAGACACACGCCAAACCACATTACACAGCTAATTGGACAAAAAGACGAGTGACGTGAAAATATCTACTCTGCAGCAAATAAAATAAAGACAAGTGGCCAAACAATGCCAACTCATCTAGGATGGAAAAATTACCATTGTACCCCTAAGTGTGTGTATAAATAGAACATGATGGCAATTGAAAAAATCAAGTAGTGTAGAATTTAGGAGTAGTGTAGTTTAGGGTAAATTAGTTTTTAGGAGTAGAGGTAGCCTAGTGTAGAATAGAAGTAGTCTAGGTTAAAGTTTTTATTTTCTAAGTTTTAGTTTTTACCTTTCCCGTTAGTTCTTTTGGTGGCAGCCACCATTTGAGAATTTTAGCAAGCTTTAATTTTTTTTCTTCGACACATTTTACCTCCTTAATGAAAAGTTTTGTTTTATTAGTTTCATTAACTTTTCTGTATTTATTTCATCTTTGCGTATAAGGTTGAATGGAGAGGAGACCGGGTGACAGGCGGTTTATCTTCATCCATTCTATTGCGTGGTTTTTAATCTTCCATTGTTTTATTTAATTTCTGTTTTCGTTATCTTCTATTAATGCAATACATTCAAGCTTTAATTAAACTCAGTTTCTTTTTAATTTAGATCAAATAAAATCAGTGTTCTTCTTTCTTATTTTCATAGTCTATTTTGCTTCATTTACTATTTCATTGACATCTTACTATTTTCAGCTTCAAATCCCTTATATTTTCTATTTAAGAATTCATGTTCTATGCTTATGTGTTTGTTCTGCGTCAATCTTTCTTTTTCTACATGGTAGTGCTGGAAATGACTTTTGGCGTGAACCTGCTGCGTAAGATGATGGGTCTAGGAGCATGATTGGAGGCTACAACGTGTACGGCGGTTAAGTGAAGATTGCAGAAGATGGTGGGGTGACTGCCGCGATTGCAGAATCGATCCTGGACTGTTGTTTGGAAGCGGCCCGGGACAGCTTTACACCTCTGTTTTGCCCTGTTTTAAACCATTTTTACTGTTCATTTTCATTTTCTAGTTATGTGCAATTGTTTATGCTATTGACAGCTTGATTTATGCTGGTGTTGTTTGCAGGAGCTTCGAATTTTTGTTGCTCCTAGAAGCTAAACTGTCTTTGGAGTTTTCTGCCTTGCTAAATGTGGCATGAGTAGGCAGGATTTGCTAGGGAGTTGCAGCTCAGACTGGAGTAGCACCAGAAGCAGATAGCTGGGACGTGTATTGTACTGTGCACGGTTGGGCAGAGGACAACGCCTGAAGCAAGACGTAGTGAGGCATGACAGACCGGGAGCAGAACCAGTATAGCACCTGGAAAGCGCTTGGAAATGGAGAGGAAACGTGCACAGTACATGCACGGGACATGCTGGCTGGAAAAGTTGTTTAAGGCCATGTTTGGATATGTCATTTTAATCAGTTAATCCATTTTTATTGCATTTTTTATATTTTATTTTCAAAGTTATTGGGTAGCTTAAAAATTAGAGTTTTAAATTAATTTGCATGCTTGTTAGTTCAAAACTTAAATTTAATTATGTCATTAGTTAATTTTTATTTTAGTGTTAAGTGTTGCATTTAAAATTAAATTAGGGATAAAATCATTTTATGCATTTTAAGTTGCATTTTAAATAAAAAAAATCCAAAAATATTTCTTATGCATTATTTAGATTTTATTACTAAGTTAGTATGTAGCTATAGTTAGGATTAATCTAGATTCACTCTTTTAGGCATTTAGATTTATAAATATAGTTAGAAATTTTATTCTTAGAATTTTATTTCATTAGATTTAAGTTAGCTTAATTTGCATTTTTATTAATTAGTTTAATTACATGCACATTTTATTATAGGTTTGTTTAATTTTATTTTAATTAATTTCGTTTCTTTATTTTCATATTTGCATTTTAGTTTAATTACGTTAATTAATTTTAACTATTTTAATTATCTTTTGTAGGTATTTTCTTTAATTGCTTGGAGCTCTGTAAGTAATTTTTGCTCGGTTTTATTTTCTTGATAATTTTTATTGTTTTCAGTACTTTTAGTTTTAGCCTTGTAGATCAAACCCAACAAAAAATCATGATTTGCTAGGATATACTTAGGGTAAGATTAACCGGTAGTTAATTAGGCTAATCAACTTCTCTGTGGGACGATAATCCGGGACTTAAATCCCATTATTACTTGTATGACCTGTGCACTTGCGGAAATACGTCTAGTTCGTACCAGAAAATCACATTAATACACCATTGATCATTTTGCTGAGCTTGGTGGATCCTCTTAATCAATTTTGGTTCTAATCTCAAGCTGGCTATGAACCTATAACTGCCAATCTCAGGCAGGGTCACATCTAATCTAAGGTTCGTGAATTGTTCCAGCAACTCGTGCTTCCTAACCATCATATAGGATACCAACCCGAGACTCTTTCTACTTAATGCATCAGTAACCACATTCGCCTTCCCCGGGTGGTACAAAATCTCACAATCATAGTCCTTTAGGAGTTTTAACCACCTTCTCTATCTCATATTTAACTCCTTTTGTGAGAACAGATACTTAAGACTCTTGTGATCTATGAAAATCTAAAATCTCTCACCATACAAGTAGTGGCGCCATATCTTCAATGCAAACACTATGGCCGCCAACTCTAAATCGTGAGTGAGATAGTTCTTCTCATGATCCTTTAACTGTCTGGATCCATAAGCAACTACCATTCCATTCTGCATCAAAACACAGCACAGCCCTTGGTGTGAAGCATCCGTGTAAACAGAATAGTTCCCTGAGCTGTTAAGAATGGTGAGAATTGGCACGGTGGTTAATATGTGCTTAAGTTCCTGGAAAGTCCTCTCACACACTTTATCCCACGTAAACTCCATATTCGTTCTCGTAAGGTGTGTTAACGGAGCAGCCAATCTAGAGAAACCCTTTACAAATCTCTTGTAGTATCCTACCAGACCCAAAAAGCTTTGGATCTCTGTGACTACCCTGGGCCGTTCTCACTGAACAATAGCCTCAATCTTAGATAGATCTACTAACACTCCATCCTTTGAGATAATGTGGCCTAGAGAAGAAATCTGCTCTAATCAAAAGTCACATTTATTAAGCTTGGCATATAACTTTCTCTCTCGGAGGGTTTGCAAAACAATCCTTAAGTGCTACTCATGATCTTTCCTGGATTCAGAATAAACCAATATATCATCAATAAATACTATCACAAATTGATCCATGTATGGCTTTAACACTTCATTCATTAGAGCCATAAAAGCTGCTGGCGCATTTGTCAACCCGAAAGGCATCACCAGAAATTTGTATTGACCATAGCCGATGCGGAAAGCTATCTTGGGCACATCTTCCTTCTGAATATTCAGTTGATGATACCTAGAACTCAGATTTATCTTGGAAAAGATCTGTGCTCCCCGAAACTGATCCAATAGATCATCGATACGTGGCAAGGGGTATTTATTCTTGATGGTAGCCTTGATCAAAATCTGATAATTGATACATAACCTGAGGCTCTCATCTCTTTTCTTCACAAACAATACCGGGGCTCCCTATGGTGAGACGCTCAGTCTTATAAACCCTTTATCTAGCATATCTTGCAACTGCTTCCTTAATTCCTCTAGTTCAACTGTAGCCATCCTATATGGTGACTTGGATATTGGCTCTGTTCTAGGTGTCAAGTCTATACCAAATTCCATTTCTCTATTCATTGGCAATCCCGGTAGGTCGTCTGCAAATACATCAGGAAATTCTCTAACCACAGGAATGTCATCCATATCCGGATGTGGCTTGCTCAAATCCACCACATAAGCAATAAAACCTTCAAAACAACATTCATGTCATGTATATACCAATGCACTTCCTTGTCACAAAAATTCAAGATTTCATTACTTCTCTTAAAATCTTACAACACATTCTTCGGGTAGAGAAAATGTAATGGACTTAGAATAACAGTCTAAGATGGTTTGATTAGTAGCTAACCAATCCATTCCCAAGATTACATAAATGTCATACATATTTAACAAAATCAGCTTGGCTATCGCACACTTATCTCCTACCCTCACTTTACAATCTTTATAGAATCGTTCGGCAAATTCACTAACTCTCATTGGAGTACTTATTAACAAAATCCTATTCAAATATGTGGGTTTTACAACTCCTGTTAACTTTGAAGCACAAGCAGGCGATATAAACGAATGTGTAGCACCAGAATCAAATAAGGCTATAGCTTTCAAATTGAAAATTACAATTGTACCTTTTATCACCTCAGAAGAGGTACTGCTGATGCCTAGTCTGTCGCATATACCCTGCCTTGACCCATAACTTGCTTCCCTTTTTCTTCAGTCATGGCTCACTTCCTTACAAAAGGTGTAACTGTAGGAACTTTCTCTAGCTCCTTACCCTTCTGTGGGACTACCTCCACTGCTTCTGGACATTTCTTTGCAAAGTGGCCAAGCCTACCACATCTGAAAACATCGTGCACCCTGAAAATGACAGGGCCTACCACCATGATATCAGCCACATACTCTACACTGATCAGTTGTGACGCCCCAGAAGCGCGAAAAACAAGGTAAATTTAAAACATTTTATTTCTCAATTCATAATTAAGGGTGCATTCCTGTGCAGTGTCAAGCATCATCATACATAATTTAAATTTTCACCTCAAGATCTCATCAACTCATAGTTATATAACATAGCATACACATTACCCAACTCAATGTTAATTAATCCTAATACATTCCATACATCGTTGTACATCAAGTGCCTGTAAATACAATATAGTCTGGGTACATGAAATGATAAGTTATACCTCAAAGTACAATATATGGCTTGGAGCTCAAGTCCTCCACTAGCCACTACTCCGTACGTCATAGAGAAACTCTCTTCACTTGAAGAAATTTGGGGGGGAAGAGAAAACATGGTGAGATTCTAAATCGTTCAGTAAAGGGGTAAGGGATTCATTAATAAGAAAATGATTTGCACAGTACAATCATTTTATTTTACAAGTTAAACTTAGTGGAAAATGTAGCATGAACAATTAAAACATCATCTCAACTCATTTTCTCAGAGCTCATGTAGAAACGTGATACTCAATGGCTTAACACAAAACCATGATCACAAGTAATTACAAGCATATGGAACAAACATGTATAAAATATGATGCGATAATGGCTTTTCTCATAAAACATGATGAAAATCACCGCATTAGTAATGCACGTACTGCAGCCACAAAACACAATCACATGTGTAAGACGAGACTAGGCAAAGAAAACTCATATAAAACTCGTCATGGCACATTAAAATAATCTCCTCTTGGTGCGCATCCCAGGCATCTTTAAAAGAGGGAACGTCAACTATATGGTTATGTACATGGCATATTGGACTCACACGTTACCAAAATAAGGCCCGACCTTAGATGCTACTAAACTAATGCCTCTCCTCATGTACACTGTTGGACTTACATGCTACCAAAGCAATGCCTCCCAATGCTACCAAATCCGGGAAAATATCAACCTTACATGCTACCAAAGCAATGCCTCCCAACGCTGCCAAAGCGGGGAAAATATCAGCCTTACATGCTACTAAAGCAATGCCTCCCAACGCTACCAAAGCAGGAAAAATATCGGCCTTACATGCTACCAAAGCAATGCCTGATGTGTATTCAACATGACACGCCTAAGTCTCAGCAATAGCCATTATCAAATAAAACGGTTTGCCTTCACGTAGCGTTCATATGGTTTTTCTCATAAAACTCATCTTAAAACAGTTTTGTACATAACATAAAATAGGTCAAAAACTGAGCTCAAACCGGCTAAACAACACACACATTTCTCAATTCTCAATACGCCTTAACGTAGAGCCCAAATCACATTTTCATTTTTCTTAAACTCAAAAAGGTTGTAAAACTATTTCACATTTAGTTTACAACTCATAAAAATTGGGCCCTAACTAGCTATAAAATCGTGTGCAACAACTCATCAAAACATGCTTGTTTTCTAAAATCACATTTCATGCTACACATTATTACAAAACACATACATAAATGGGTTTTGAGTTTTCCCTTACCTCGTTGCACCTCGTATAGTGCAATTATTTCCCCCTGAACAACGGACTAGCCTCACATTCCTCTTTGGAACTCCCGATCTATCCAAACGATGTTAAAACATCAATAATTCATCTCATTTACATTACCGAGCACTTATTTGCTCATATTCTCATTAATTACTCAAACAACACAATTCTCATAATTCTATCACAACCCACACTCTCATTCATTACATCTCAAATCTTACATTTTTCATGTACAGTCTCCATGCCCAATTCACCTCATTTCTTCAATTCCAAAACTTATAGTCATAAATCCTAAAATTACCACAATTGCATAATGTTATCTCTACTCCTACAAAATCATAGTTTCATCAATTTCTAACTATCTCCTAGCTATTTCATCACAATGCCTACAACCAAAATCACCAAAATCACTATAAAAATCCAAGATCGAAGTTTAGAAATTTACCCAACTTGTGGAGTGCTCAACTCTTGCCTCGATTCAATCAGTCTTTCAATTTCAAAGTATGTTGTTCTCCTTTGGATGAGGAAAAACTTTCCTTCTTGCTACAACCTTTGATTTGGACAGAAATTAGCGATTTGGAAGAGAGAGAAAGCTAGGGCTAGGCTGAAATGGAGATTTGGAAGAAAGAGAAAAGATGAAATGCAGGAAAACACAAGGGTCCTTTTATAGACAGAGGGTAGGAGATCGATTTGGTCCTTGATGAGATCGATCTGCATTTGAATTTGAGAACATTTTGGGGTAATTTTATGCCTAGGAGATCGATCTGTCGTGGGGTGAGATCAATCTCTTAATGGCTTTATGAGATCGATCTACTCCAATTATGAGATCGATCTCTAGTTTATAGGATGCTTCATGAGATCGATCTGCTCCTTGAGGAGATCGATCTTCTCCTTACAGAATGCTTCATGAGATCAATTTCTTCCTCATGAGATCGATCGACCTATTAGTTCTTGCACGTTTTCTGCATTCTGGAGCCATGAGATCGATCTCTCATCCTTGGAGATCAATCTGGCTTTCACAGATTGTACTGCTGCTGCATTAATCTATAGAAAACTCAATGTAAAACTTCTCAAAATCTACCCCATAGTCCATATTTCAATCCATACACATTCAAAACTTAAAAATCTCATATTCTTCTACTTCATCACATTTAAAACTTATGTGTACATTAACATATCATAATCACATACACCAAATTACAATTCTCTTAAATGAGGTTTACAAAACTCACAGTTCTCACATCTTCCCCACATTTAAAGAATTTGGTCCTTCAAATTCAACTTAACTCGTCAAATAGATGGGGGTACTTCTCCTTCATAAGGCTTTCCAACTCCCAAGTTGCCTCTCTTCCTTTGAGTGATGTTTTCATAAAACTTTCACTAATGGGATACTCTTAGTCCGAAACACCTTCTCTTTCCTATTAAGGATCCGAATGGGTTCTTTAGGGTAGCTCATGTCCTCTTGTATGTCCATCTCTTCATACTCTATGACATGAGAAGGGTCCGGGTGGTACTTCCTTAACATAGATATATGGAAGGTGTTGTGTATTTCGGACATCTATAGGGGTAATGCCAACCTATAGGCTACCTCTCCCACTCTCTCACAAATCTCAAATGGTCCAATGTATCGAGGACTCAATTTCCCTTTCTTTCCAAATCTCATGATACCCTTACTCGGTGATATCTTCAGAATCATTGCATCACCAACATCAAACTTAAGTTGCCATCTACGTACATCCATGTAGCTTTTCTGTCTACTCTGTGCAACCCGTAATCTCTCGCATATGAGTTTTATACTCTGTACAGCTTGCTCAACAAGCTCGGGAGCATTTATCTTTCTGTCACCCACTTCTTCCTAAGCTATAGGGGATCTTCACCTCCTACCATATAGAGCCTCAAAAGGTGCCATTCCAATACTCGCATGATAGCTATTATTGTACGCAAACTCTGCTAGGGGCAGGTGATCATCCCATGATACCTTAAAATCCTTCGTACACGCCCTCAACATGTCCTTTAGGGTCTGAATAGTCCTGTCTGACTGACCATCTATCTGAGGATGATAGGTGGTACTAGAACTCAATTGAGATCCCATGGACTCCTGAAACTGGGTCCAAAATCTAGAAGTAAATCGGGAATCTCTGTCAGAAGTAATACTCACTGGAGCCCCATGTAATCTAGCTACCTCACTGACATATAACTCAACTAAGGGATCCACATTATCTGTGCTCTTGATGGCAAGGAAGTGGGCACTATTCGTCAATCTATCCATTATGACCCATATCGCATCACGACCTCTCTGGGTCCTCAATAAACCCATAATAAAGTCTATGGTGACATGCCCATTTCCATGTAGGCACAGGTAAAGGATTAATAATCCTCCGAGCTTCCGATGCTCAGCTTTCACTTGCTAGCATACTAGACATCTGACCACATATTCTACCACGTCTCGCTTCATAACACTCCACCAATGCACCTTTCTCAAATCATGGTACATCTTAGTACTCCCTGGGTGCATGATGTATCGCGTGCAGTGGGATTCTCTCAGTATCTGTCTCTTTATGGTATCATCGTCTGATACACAAATCCATCCTCTGAATCTCAACAATCCATCCTCACTGATTATGAGATTCGACTACGAAGTCTGCTCAGCTTGGCTAACCATATCGATCAACCTTTGATCATTATGTTGCCCAGTTCTAATCCGATCCATGATCCTAGGCTCTATTCGCAGGCTAGCCAAAAATCCAGCCTCTATCTCTTTAACTCTGATCCAGAGTCTGACAAACTGCTCCAATAAATCCCATTCCCTGAACATCATAGCAAATATCATACTCTTCCTGCTCAGGGCATCAGCAACCACGTTTGCCTTACCCGGATGGTATAGAATCGCGAAGTCATAATCCTTAAGGAGTTCCATCCATCTCTTTTGTCTCATGTTTAACTCTTTTTGATCAAACAGATATCTCAACTCTTGTGATCAGTGAAGATCTGGAACCTTTCTCAATATAAGTAGTGTCGCCAGATCTTCAATGGAAATACCACAGTGGCTAACTCCAAATCGTGCGTAGGGTAATTTCGCTCATGATCTTTCAACTGTCGCCATCCATAGGCAACCACTCTTTCATGCTGCATGAGCAGACACCCAATCCTTAATGGGAAGCAACACTACAAACTAAGAATCCTCCTGATCCCTTAGGAATAGTCAACATAGGTGCCACTATTAATCTCATTTTTAATTCCTGAAAATTAAGCTCACATTGATCAGTCCATATGAACGGAGTCACCTTGTGCGTGAGCTTAGTCAAGGGAGCAGTAATCCTAGAAAGTCCTTCAACAAATCTTCTGTAATACCCTGCATAACCAAGGAAGTTTCATACCTCTGAAACTGTCCTCAGTCTTTCCTAATTAAGCACAGCTTCTACTTTACTTGGATCTACTGATACTCCTTCCTCTGAAAATATATGACCAAGAAAAGCTGTTCGATCCAACCAAAACTCACACTTACTAAGCTTTCCATATAATTTTTATCTCGGAGTCTCTGAAGTACTAACAATAAGTGTTGTGCGTGCTCCTCATAAGACCGAGAGTATACCATCATCAATAAAGACTATCACAAACTTATCTAGATAGTCTTTGAACACCTCGTTCATTAATCTCATAAAGGCTGCAGGGGCGTTCATCAATCCAAAGGGCATCACTAGAAATTCATAATGGCCATACCTCGTTCTGAAGGTCGTCTGCCCCTCTCAGCTGGTTAAGTAGATCATCAATCCTGGGCAATGGGTATTTATTCTTCACCGTGGCTTTATTTAACAGTCAGTAGTCTATGTATAATCTGAGACTACCATCCTTCTTCCTCATGAATAACATCGGTGCTCCCCACAGTGAAACACTGGGTCTAATAAATCCTTAATCCAATAACTCATGTAGTTGTTTCTTCAATTCCTCAAATTCCACTAATGCCATCCTATATAGAGGTCTAGAGATACGCTGAGTATCTGGTACCAAATCTACGGTAAACTCTAGCTCTCTCTCTGGTGGTAAACCTGTCAACTCATCTGGGAAAACATCCAGAAACACATACACCACAAGTATATCCTCAATCCTTGGATGTTCTCGATCATCATCTGAGATGAATGTTTCATAACCTTCACATGAATGATCAAATTTAGTAATCTTAAAAGCAACATCAAGATTTCAATTTGCTTATAAAAATTCCACACATTTATTTCCCCAATATTTCAAACGTACACTGTCAGGTTCAAGCAGGGAGAAAGTTACAATCTTAGTGTAGCAGTCTAAACTCACTCGATTGGTTGTTAGCCAATCCATCCCCAAAATTACATCAAACCCATGCATATTTAGCATCATTAGATCTGCTAACATCACTCTATCTCCCACCTTTATTTCACACCCTCTACAGATTAAATCAGTTCTCTAGGACTCACGCATAGGGGTATTTACATGTAGGATATACTCTAGAGGTTCAAACTTCAAATTTAATCTACATGCAAAATGCTCAGAAATAAACGAATACGTGGATCCTGGATCAATCAACACATGAGCCTTATAATTACAGACAGAGAGTATGCCTCTTATAGTTTCTGCTCAAGTGTCTGTTGTTTCCTTGTCCAGAGCAAACACACGTCCCATTGTAACAGGCTTCTTTCCTTTCTCTGTAGCAATGGCCCGTCTCGGGGAATTCATTCTCGAGGCTGCTGTCTAATAGGCTCTGGAGCATGTGGTTTCTGAGGTTAAGGGCAGTCTCTTAGTCTGTGACCCATGTCTCTACATCTGAAACATCCATAAATCAACCCCGTACAGCTTCCCTCATATGGTCGGCCACAGTCTCTACAAACCCTTATCTCAAGCTTGACATCTCGAGGGGTCTCCCTGGTGATAGGATAAGCTGTGGGCCTCTCAAATCTACCTTTTTGTACCTCAATCCTTCCTCTTCTGAAGGAACCTCTCTGTACATTTGTTTCAAAAATCGCTGGCCTCTTGCCCTTATCTCAAGGCACTGCTCTAAACTCATTCTGGGCTTGTACCATCTCGATTCCCCTCTCAATCTCTTGTGCTCATCTCAGAGCATCTCCAAACTCAGTAATACATAGCCATATCAATCAATCTCTGATGATGGGCTTTAATCCATACACAAATCTCTCAGTGCATATCTCTTCATTTTTTAAGGTCTTTGGATCATACCTCAATAGAGCGGTAAATCGACTCTCATAATCATCCAAAGACATATCGCCCTATACCAGATTCAAAAACTCTCTTTTCTTCCTTCTCTGAGCAACTCGTGGTACAAATTGGGCTCTAAAGGCCACCTAAAATTCTTCCCAGCTAATCACATCCTGGCTGGACATCAAAATACCCTGGGTAGTACCCCACCAATCTCGAGCTCTCCCTTTTAACATATAGGCACCCATACTGACCCTCTCAACATCAGTGCATCCCAAATAGTCAAATATGACTCTCAACTCAGTCAACCACTCCTCAGCCTCTGCAGGATCCTTTTTTCCCTCTGAATGCAGGTGTGTTCATTTTTAATAAGTCCTTCAGTTGGACCATACTCCTATCATCGGGCTGAGTAACGGTAGGTACCACGTCCATCTGAACTGAGGGCATGAGAGGTCCTTGTGGTGGTGTAGGAGTAGTACCGGAGGCATTAACTCTAAAATGTTATGCGAACTGCGCTGCCATTTGCTCAAATCCCTATCGTACATCTGTCTCAATTTGGTTAGGACTCTCTGGTTATGGGGTAGATGACGAAGGTGGCTCTGCTTGCCTCCTTGAACGACCTCGTCATCCACTCATTCTCAATCTCAACTCGTTTCCTGCGCGTACACATCAAATTCTATTAAAATCTCAATCCTCAATTGAAGTTCATGACCCGACTTATACAGACACTTAGGATGTATTCTAATTCACTTAACCGACACTGACAGTACTAAACACCCTAACCTCTGATACCAAGAAAACTCAGTGAAACCCCGAAAGCGCATAAAACATGACAAATTTAAAACTTTTTATTTCTCATTACACACTTAAGGGTGTATTCCTGTGCAGTGTCAAGCATCATCATACATAATTTATAATTATCACCTCAACATCTCATCAACTCATAGTTAGATAACATAGCATATACATTACCCAACTCAATGTTAATTAATCCTATACATCCCATACATCGTTGTACATCAAGCGTTTGTAAATACAATATAGTTTGGGTATATGAAATGATAAGTTATACCTCAAAGTACAATATATGGCCTGGAGCTCAAGTCCTCCACTAGCCACTACTCCGTACGTCGTAGAGAAACTTTCTTCACTTGAAGAAATCTGGGGGAAGAGAAAACAGGGTGAGCTTCTAAATCTCTTAGAAAAGGGGTAAGGGATTCATTAATAAGAAAATGATTTGCAAGCACAATCATTTTATTTTACAGGTTAAACTCAGTGAAAAATGTATCATGAACAATTAAAACATCATCTGAACTTATTTTCTCAAAGGTCATGTAGAAACATGGGATGCTGTGTGTTAGTATTGTATTCATTTCGAAAAGATAAGATCGACAGATATCGTGCCAACCTTCTAGAAGACACACGTCGGGCCACATCACGTAGCTAAGTGGGCTAGAAGACGAGCTGACATGGAAATATCTACTCTGCAGCAAATCAAATGAAGACAAGTGGCCAAACAATGCTAACTCATCTAGGATAAAAAAATTACCATTGTACCCCTAGGTTTGTGAATAAATAGAACATGATGAGCAATTGAAAAGTAGGTAGTTTTAGGGTAGTTTTAGGGTAGGAGTAGTGTAAAGTAATTTAGGAGTAGTTTTTAGAGTAATTTAGAGTAGTTTTAGAATAGGTTTGAAATTAAAGTTTTATTAAGTATTTTCTCGAGTACTTTTTTTTTTTTCGTTAGTTGTTTTAGCCACCATTGTTAAGTTACTGTTCATAACCATTTTCATTTTTATGAAAAACTTCATTTCTTTTTCTTCTTCGCCATTTCATTTCACTGTTTTACTTTTCATGGTATTTTTGTTGTAATGAGGTATGAAGGGCTTGTGACAGAAGCCATAATGCTCAACCCATTGTCACTGTTCCATTTACATTTTCTTTAGAAAAAAATTATTTTACAGTTAGTTAAGCTTACATTTTCGAGCTTCTGGTTTAGCATTTTTGCATTTTTTTACCCATCATGTTTCTTGCATTTTAAGAGCATCTTTTGCATTTTCTATTCGGTTTCTACTTGCTTACTAGCGTGGTTGCGTGGTACCGAGGAGTTGAAGGGTGGCAGTGTTGGCTGGTGCTAAAGCTGGCGGGATGGCTTCCATTTAGTGCAGTACATCAGCTGCCTCACGGTTGCAAAGGGGTGCTGGGCAATTGGTTATTGTTGCTTCCATTCGGTGCAATACAGGATTTACCTCACGATGCAATATCGGATAAGGATGATGAGTTGCTAGGATCGACAGCAACAGTAGCAAAGAAATTGCTCTGTTCTACTCTATTTAAAGAGTCACTTACTGTTCATCAGCCTCCTTTTCATTAGCTTCTATTTTCAGCATACTTTACATTTTTATATTTGTCTTTACTACATTAATTCTTCAAGTAACAATTTATGTATTAGTATGGTTTAATATTTACCTATGTTGATCATTTAGTATGTTTCGGTAATATCATGTTTTACCGTCACTGTTGTGTGAAGAAATGATGGCATGAAGATGTGGTTTTAGAGTAGAAACCCGAATGCTTCAGCACCATGGTAGTGCGTAGTAAAACAACACAGAAGCAGACAGAACCTGGGGTAGCAGAGGACAACGCCTGAAGCAGGACGTGGTGTTGGAGACAGCACGAACTAGCAAGGGAGTACCTGGAGAGTGGGCTAGAGCAGTACCTAGAGACAGCACGAACCAGCAGTGGAGCACCTGGAAATGAAACCTGGAGAAGAAATGTGTACAGTGCACAAGTGGGGATCGCAAACAACCAGCTGGGAGTTGTAGTTAAGGCCACGTTTGGCCATATTATTTACTGTTGCAATTAGTTTAAGCATGTTTAGGATTTTTTTTATGCCATTTACATTAATAGGTTTTCATTGCTTGTTAAATTAGTGATTAGTTTTAATTAGGACAATAGTTAATTGTTTTTTATTACAATAGGGTGGTAATTATATATATATATATATATACATATATATTAGAAAACTCATGTGTTGTATTTAGAATTAATTTAGAGATAGAATTAGTTCATAATTTAGTTTTTAATTGAAAAATCAAAATCCAAAAATATGAGTTCTCATGCATTATTTAGATTTTTGTAGTGATTAGTTAGAGTTAGATTTAATTTAGGTTCATTTTGTAGGTAATTAATTTCTTAGTTAGATTTAAGAATTTCTTTAGGTTAATAGAATTTTATTTTATTAGACTTTAGGTTCGTTTAATTTGCATTTTTATTAATTAGTTTAATTACATGCATATTTTATTTTTAGGATTGTTTAATTTTAGTTTAATTAATTTTGTTTCTTATTTTCATATTTGCATTTTTAATTGCATTAATTAATTTTAACTGCTTTAATTTTCTTTTGTAGGTATTTGATTTTTATTCCTAGGAGCTTTGTAAGTAATTTTTTCTCTGTGTTTGATTTTCTTTATTTTATAGTTTTTATTATTTTCAGTATTGCTAGCCTTGTAGATCACCCATTATAAAATTCATAATTTGTTAGAATATACTTAGGGTATGATTAACTGGTATTTAATTAGGCAATTCAACTTCTTTGTGGGACGATAATCCGGGACTCAAATCTCATTATTACTTGTATGACCCGTGTACTTGTAGATAACACGTCTAGGTCACTTAGAGTGGGCGTAGTCGGGCTACCAAGTTTTTGGTGTTGTTGTCGAGGAAGATCATTAGGCATTAATTAATATCATTGAAATTATGCTTAGGTGTAATTCTAGCTTGTAAATATTTAGGTTGTAAATTTTTAGAGCCTTAGTTAGGTTAATTAAATTTTCTCTATCTAATTAAAAAAAATTGAAAAATTAAAAATTAAAAAAAAAAACTTATGAGGACTTTGTGATGTTTTCATGCGTAGAGCCAGGTGTTATGGTTGCTTTCCTTTAGATCCTGAAATTAAATGAACTCTTAGAAAAATTCGAAAGGATTCTAGGAAATTAATAGCTCGCTGCAAAACACCATGGCAGAAAATAGAGAGAAATTATGACCGTTGGAGATTATGCGGTACTGACCATTGGAGGGTATTATACCGGCATTAGGCCACCAGCTGTCCATGTAAACAATTTCGAAATCAAGCCTTCAATCCTTCAGATGATCCAAACCTCTTTACAGTTCATGGGCTCGCTCATGACGACCCACATGCTTACCTAGGGCAATTCCTGGACTTGTGCAACACCTTTAAGCATAATGGATTATCGGACGACGCATTGAGGCTTAGATTATTCCCCTTTTCGCTTAGGGATAGGGCGTGACACTGGTTAACCTCCTTACCTCCAAGATCCATTTCTACATGGGACGAGTTAGCCTATCAATTTTTAGCTAAGTTTTTCCCTCCCTCCTAAATGGCCAAACTCCGTAGTGACATATCTTCCTTTGCCCAATTCGATTCTGAATCTCTTTACAAAGCATGGGAATGATATAAGGAGCTTCTTAGGAAGTGCCCTCATTATGGCCTTCTTATATGGCTACAAGTCCATACCTTTTATAATGGACTTACAAGCCAAAATAGGACCATCGTTGACGCTGTTGCGGGTGGAGCCCTAATGTGCAAAACAGAGGAGGAAGCTTACGAGTTGTTAGACAAGATGGCTGCTAACAACTATTTATAGTCTCCAGAGAGGTAACTGCCTAAGAAGTCGGCAGGTATCTATGAGTTAGAGATGCTATCTACCTTGACCTCTCAAATTGCTACCTTACAAAGAAGGTAGAGTCACTCATTACCCAGCATAATACTTCCATTAGTCCTATTCATGTTTATTCTGTACAAAGTCCTTTTTATTTCATGTGATCTGTGTGGTGGTACACACTCTGTAGATAGGTGTCCACTTAAATTAGAATCGGTTCAGTACGTTACCCCATCTCAAAAGCAACAGAAGAACCCATTTTCAAACACCTATAATCCAGGGTGGAGGAACCATCCTAATTTTTCCTGGAGCCAAAATCAAGGGCAATCTTCTAACTCCATATTTGTAGGACCCCTTGGTTTTGAAGCTTCATCAATTCATGTACCACCACATCAGCAATTTCCTCATCATCCGCCTTCTCATCACCCATACCTACCTCAGCAATTTCAATATCACCAATCCTCACATCAATTTCATCTTCCACCACCACAACCTATGCAGCCCCAACATGTACTTACACCAACAGCCGAGAAGAAGCCCTTGCTTGAGGAAATGTTCATAATGATCCTGCAAAATCAAGCTATTTCAATTAAGAATTTAGAAGTTCAAGTTGGATAAATAGCCAATGCTCTTAGCCAACGTCCACAAGGGACCCTTCCTAGTAACACTGAAGCTAATCTCGCTAGGCAAAGGGAGGGTAAGGAACATGTTAAATCCATCAACCTTAAGAGCGGCAGAGAGCTAGACGATCCACAAGTTAAGTCCAGACCTGAACAACCCATAGTTGAAGAATCCTTAGGTTCTAAAGAGACAGCTCAGAAAGAGCAGGAACATCAGGATCAGGCTGTAAAGGAATCCAAGTTAGGTACTTCTTCATCTATACATTCTTTTTCTTCACAGTCTTCCTCTTCATCAGATGCTATACATGTTACCATTGCACCTTCCCCAGTTAGGCCATCAGTACCTTTTCCTCAAAGGTTCAAAAATAAGAAACTCAATCAACAATTTGCCAAATTTCTTGAGGTTCTTAAAAAACTTCACATCAACATTCCTTTCGCATATGCTTTACAGCAAATACCCAGTTATGTGAAGTTCCTGAAGGATATCCTCTTGAGGAAGAGAAGATTGGATGATTATGAGACGGTGGCCTTAATTGAGGAATGTAGTGTAATTATTCAGAGGAAATTACCCCCCCAGCTCAAAGATCCCGGGAGTTTTACCATACCCTGCACGATAGGAAATCTATTCTTTGGTAGAGCCCTGTGTGATTTAGGAGCTAGTATAAATCTGATGCCTTTGTCTATTTATCAGAAGTTAGGAGTAGGGGATGCCAAGCCCACCACAGTGACCCTTCAGCTAGCTGATCGATCCATTAAATATCCGAAGGGGGTCATTGAGGATGTGTTAGTAAAGGTGAACAAATTTATTTTCCCTATGAATTTTATCATGTTGGACATGGAGGAAGTCAGGGAAGTCCCCATTATTCTAGGCAGACCTTTCCTAGCGACTAGTAAAACATTAATTGATATACAAAAGGGGGAATTGACTATGAGAGTCCTAAATCAGGAGGTGACATTTCGTGTTTTCAAACCTTTGAAGCTCCTTGATGACTTTCAAGAGTGTTTTAAGATGGATGTTCAAGAGGATATAAGGCTTGAGCATAAGAAATCTGGACGAATGAGGGAAGTAGATAGACCTCAGAAGGATTTGACTGTCAATACGCTATCACCACTTTGGCTGACCCTCCTACTCTTCGCCTTGCTACTGAGTGTCATTTTGTTTAGCTGCATTTGAAGTGGTTGTGTTTTTCTTTTCACTTTTTTTATAGTTCTTTTTCTTTTTCGTTATTTCTTTCTTTGTTTCTTTTACAGATTGCTTTTCTAGCACGTTTTCAATTAAGCTTCGGTTGTTTGCCATCATCATCAGATAGGGGAGTACACTGTTCTTGAACTTAAATGTTTATATTATCTGCTCACTAAGGACATTGTGCAGTTTAAGCTTGGAGGAAGGGATATCACTTGAGCAATTTTGGGTAAAATTGAAAAATAAATTTTGAAAATCTGAGCTTACACTATTTGATTTTAGGACGATTTAGTACTTAGCATGTAGTTTTTCCATATTTCGATAATATGACCCCATGATTTAGTCTGACTTTGATTGACTGAGAAGCATAATCATAGGAAAAGCATGAAGTTGAACTCTTGAATTTGTCTTGATTTTGATTGTGATATCCTCATCTTAAGCACATGTCATGTCATGAATCTGTATATTTATTTAGAGAAAGCTTATGTGGACATATGATTGCATTTGTTCAGTTGATTTTGTGCATCATATTCTAGAATTTGTTTGATCTGATCTCGAGGTGAAATATTAGATCACACTTAATTAGGGAAATGATTTAGGCCATCTTTGGATCATTTGAGCCTTTCTAGCCATCCCTGTATATATATTTTATCCCTAGTCATCCATTTGGGCCAAATAAGCTTTTCTTTGTAAATACACCTGTAAGACCAGTATTTCATATGCAACTTTATGGATTCATAAGTGTGTTAATGTACTTGTAATGTGAAGTACAATTGATGTAAAGTCCATAAATGTAATGTACATACATGTAATAAGAGTTTATAATGTACATACAAGTTTTATTGAGTATGAATATGAAAAAATGGACTTTTGTAAGTGATGAATGTGATTGGAACTCAAAAAGAGTAGTGTGGTAAATGGAATATAATTGCATGAATCTAAATATTTCTATTTAGCTTGGTATGGCATACCTTTGGCTATACAATGGACACACACAAGTTATAATGTGAATAAGGTATGAATGGATGCCATTTTCAAGTCATAAAGGTGGATGGATGAGAAAATGGCTATGGCAGCATATTACGGAAGTTTTAGTGTAAGTTGTAGCAGGAAAACTACAGAAAATTTGGAAAATATAAAGGCCAGATCGATCTCATAGGATGAGAGATCGATCTAGAAGAGCCAGAATGCTCTTATTCAAGCAATGGAATAGAGCAGATCGATCTCCAATGGGGTCAGATCGATCTCCTAACCATTTTATAATGAAAAGATTGATCCTCAAGCATACAGATCGATCTCCTTAGCTCTCTGTGTGGGAGCAGATTGATCTCAAGTTTTAATAGATCAATCTCATGCTTAAAATGCCATGAAAAGAGGGAATTAAGGGGACCAAATCGATCTCGTCAAGTGATTTCTATAAAAGGGGTGCTAAAAATCTATAGATTTCGGGAAAAAATCACCCTTTCCATTTTCAACCCAAAACCTAGATTTTTCTCTCTAAAATCCACCCATTCCAGTAGGAATTGAGGGGAGGCTATTAGATATTAAGTTGTTCATTTTGAGGAAGAGAACAACAAAGTTGAAACCAAAAACTGCATTATTGGTATTGAAATAGCAAGGAACACTTTCCTTTGGAGCAAGAAGAGAAACCAGATTTGGTAAGTTTCTAGGACTCCAATCCAAGTACATTGTCTATTCTATTGATTTTGGAGTTGATTGGCATGTATATGGATGATAGAAATCATCTAGAAAGTAATGGAACACATATAACCTAGAAAATGGATATAGTCTAGAGTGTAAAAGTGTAAATTGGGTATGTTGATGATTTATGGGATTTGTTGAGTTTTCATTTGAGTAATGTGGGTGATTTGAAAAGGTTATGTGGAGTTATATTGTGAGTTTAGAGAAGTAATGAAGATGGGTATATGAGATGCTTGATAAAATGTCAAAGTGAGGAAATCAATGAAATATGAACACTATGAGCTTAATATCGATTTAATATCGAGTTAGAATGAGTTAATAGGCTTAAAGGAATCCATAGACTCGAGAAATGAAAGAAGGCCTTATGAGCGTTAATAGAAACTATAGGTCGAATCGACTATAATGAACGCACGACGTCCTGTTATATGGATCGAAGATAATGTGAAATATGATTGTGTGCAGTCTCGAAGAGTTCATTGAAGATGAATCAGACCGCATGAGTGAGCAGCGCTAAGGAAATGGAATCACGCACTGCGATTCCAAGTAAGGGAATTTTGTAAGTATATAGAGGTAGCTGCTCGTATTTTGAACTCGTGGGTATATAGGGCTCTAGAAATGTGTATGGATTTATAGAAATGTATTTTGACGATGTATATATGTGACTATGAATAATTGTATGAGATTTGGTGGTTGAAATGGTATTATAAAGAAATGGGATAGTAATGCTAATAATTGCATAAATCAAGTGTTTTGAATGCTTTCACAAAACATGGGTTTTGTTTTGAGCGAGTTGATAAATAGGCTGGCTATTGTTGTTTGATGTTGTGTGATAGCATATGTGAAGTGCTAAATATGTTTTGAAATTGGTTTTGAAAACTCATAAGCAACCTATCATGTTTATGTGAATTAAACCATGCTGGAGCCTATTCTGTACTAGGTATTGATGTTTTCATTTGTTTGAAACGTGCTGGAGCTTAGTTCGCACTATGGTTTGAAACTATTACGATGCTTTATAAACCGTACAGGAGCTTTTACTTGTATGTGGATTTTGAGTGGATTTCTTATGTATATTACCCTACTGGAGCGATGCTCGTGCGTGGTTTCTTCATATTTTTATGCATAAATATCGTACTAGAGAGTTGCTAGTACGAGGTGATTTATTATGATTCATGAATTCATGCGAGAGCGTAGCTTGCGCTGGTTTTCACACTGTGGTATGTATGAGGCCGTGGTGAGGATAATACAGATTGGTGTTCAGGGAACCCAACAGGCCTAACAGTCCTCTTGAGTGGGGTGAGGGTGAGGGGCTAGGACCTGAATCAGGAAACCCAACAGGGGCGAGCAAGGCCATGAGGGGCTAGGACTTGGTATTAAGAGTACTCCCACGTGCACTTGAGACTAGAGGTTTCACTCGGTATGGGGTAGATAAGACCTACGACAGGCACCCCCAACCATGTTATAGGTCCACGGAGTTCGATGTACCGTGTATATCACATGGAGTACGATGTATCGCGTGGTTGAGATATTGATGAGAAAAGTCCTGTGGAGAACTAACACGCCTTCGTTCTAGCATGATACCCTGCACATCGAGATCCGTGTAGTCTGGGATGATATGTAACATAGTTGGCCAACATAGTCTATGAACTTATAGTGACCTGTCTCCCTTGCTTGATTTACTTACTACGACATGATTTTAATCTATAAGTGTGATTGTGACTGTCTAAGGTAGACCCGAGGGAAGGGTCGAGCCTTGCGAACTTGAATTGTGAAATGAGAATGATGTTTGTGACTGAGAATTGATTTACGAGATTTTGATGTATTTGAGAAAGAGATGAGTTTTAAAAAGGATGTTTCAAGTGAATTTCCCTTTTTATTATGTGATTTGACAATGATGAGCATGAGATGGTTTGTACATGATGATTTTACCATGTTTTATTATGCCAATTTACATGATTTAAATACATGATATATGTATACGCATATGGCATAGTTTTGTTTTCCTTATGCTCTGAACTATAAATGATTTATGCATACACTATCAGCATGTAGATAGAGTAGTTATCTACCATGCTTGCATTAGTGCCTTACTGAACGTGTGGTTACTCATCCCTCTCTATTTTCCCCCTCCTACAGAGCGTGCGTAGTAGCCCAGTGAGGACTGAGGCATTGTGCTTTTGGACAGCCGCTGCTTCCATCGCCAAAAGGTATATGCACATGATTCTTTTTGTATCTAAACAATGTAAAGGCATAGTAATCATTTGAGTTGTAATTATGGGGGATGTAGATGTCAGTAAACATAATTTGTATAAGTGATTGATTTAATTTCCAACGTATGACATCGTTTTATTAAATTGTGAATGAATGGTAAGTGGTGATTATTATTGACTCACTGCCCAACTGTATTGTGGTGAGTTTGTTCACGACCGAGTAAGGCAGCAGTAAAACATGAAAAATTTATTGAGATTTTCGGTTAAAAAGAATGAAAAGGGTCATGACAGAGATTGGTATTAGAGCCTTGTTGGCCTGATGTGAGTCAGTAATAAAACGTAGGAAAAGTACATCCCCATATTATTGTGCTTTTATTTAGATATAACTGTGTATACTGTGATGGATTGAGTTTAATAAATGATCTTCGTACAGGAAGTTAGGCACTATGCCTGTTACATGCCAAGTTAGAGGGGCAAGATGTCAGACCCGTATTTTTATGTAGCATGTTCCCTATGATTCCTATGTGTATGAACACTCCATTATTATAGTTGAATCATAAGAAGAGTATTTAGTAGATTTAAAGAGTATGTGAAATGATTTATCACGCATAAGCTATATAAAAGCCAAATGTGAACTATAAGAGTCACAGGCTAAACCGAGTGGATCTGAATCATTCTGACTAAAAATAAGAACTTAAAATGAGAAATATAGAGAGCTTATGAAGGAAAGTCAGTTTGATTTAGTTCCGAACACAAAGAACGAGAGTAAAAGCTAAAAAGGGTAAAATGGACCTTTTTAGCGAGTTAAAGTATTTAAGGTGTTTCAGGTGTATTTATCTACCGAAAATGGCTAAAATGTAAAGACGAGAGTGTAAGACATAAGATATGACACTATCGAAATTTTGAGAAAAAGTCAACTTGGTCAATGATTAAGGAAAAAGTCAACTATAGTTAAGAAAAGTGGACTTTTACCATAGTTGACTAACCATGGTTAGGAATTAACCTAAGTATGGAGAAAAAAATGGGGAAAAATATTCTTGTTCAGAATACAAGATAATCATCCCTGAAAGTAAGGAAAATTTATTCGGAAAGATTCCAGATTTAATTTAATGGTTAAAAACGTAATGGGCCTAAAGTGAAGATTTAAAGCCTATTAAGGTATACTAAACATAGATTGAAATTCTTAGGTCCCTTAGATCGAATTGTTGGACCGATTGATAGGCCAAATATTGAGACAATAAAAGGCCCGAGGTATAGTAAAAATTTCAGCCTGAAACCCCATTAAGAAAGCCCAAATCGAGAGGCCCAATTGTAAAGCCCCTTATGTAAATATCTAACCATAGTTAAAGCTAACTACGACTCCTTAGATGACTCATTAGGTGACTCATAACTAAATCTTAGGAAGTCAATTTTAATGGCTGAAAAGTAAGGCTTAATGGCTAAGTAAATGGCTTATAAAATCAGCCACACCATTGTCATCTTCACCATACCATTCTCGGCTAGAAGAATGAAACCATTGAAATACATTATCCAAGCTTTCTCTTACTAGAAATCACTAGGAATTAGGTATATTTGGAACTTGCATTCTTCATGAAAGTTGTTCCAAATTGAGCAGAGAGTGACATATGTTGGAATTGGCTATCAAGAGCCATAGTGTGCAAACCGTGAGACTCCAAAGTTTCGACCAAGTGTGAACACAAATACTAGGTATATTTTCAAGCTTTCAAATTCATATATGTTAATGTATGAATGATTTTAAGTATATTGGTATATGTTTTAAGCATTGAAAATATGAAATCACTATAATCATGGTTAGGTCGAGAGTGAGTAGTGAAATATTGATGAATGCCCATATGATATTAAGGCATAAATGAGTTGATATACATGTGTTAATGATTATGGTATAGTTAGAATTAATCAATTTGATTAATTAATACATGTATTAGGTAGGCAATCAAGTTGTTTGATAAAATGCCTAAATGAACTATGTGATGCTTAAGAACATTGCCAACCAAGTGTTTGTCAAATTGCCTAAGTGAATTGGCTAAGGAAATAGACATGGATGGCATGCCATGGTGTGACTGACGGCATGGAGTGCTCTCGGCCATGGCATGTGGCCGAGAGGTCCAATGGGCCAAGCCCAATTATTTTAGGCCCAATGTGATGTAATGGGTGGGTCTAGGACAAGCCCAATAAGAGTTGGTGGGCCCCACAAGCCCAATAGGCCCAACAAAAATAAATAGTAAAATGGAAATGGGCTTAAGGCATAGTTAGGCCCATTAAGGTTTATTAAAGCCCATTAAGGGAAATATACTGTATTTAATGTGAAATACAGAAGGAAAAATATAATTAACCTGATAAATGGTTATATGCAGCTCTAGATATTATTGGAGGAGCAAATCGGACTGCTAGATCGAGCAGCGTTGAGAAAGTAAAATTTCTCTAGTGATTGCAGGTAAGGGACTTTTGTGAGTAGTTAGAGATACCTGCATGCATTTTCATATGCTTTTACATTCACTTAAAAACTCTGAGGGTCAAAGAAAGTGAATAATAATTATTGTGACCCGATAGTGCCAAATTATGATTTTGCCCTTAGTTAGGAAAAAAGTTAACTTTTGTGAAAAGTTGTAAAAAGCATGGAAACCAACATTTTGAGTGTTTTACTACTGTTTAGCAAAGAATAAATAGATGGGCTAATGATTTTAAGGTTGATATGAATTAAGCACACTTTATAGTGCTGATTTTTATGTTTTGAAAATCATCCCTTTTTAAAGAGCCATCTATTGAATTATATGAGAATAAATCGTGCTAGAGCTTAGCTCGCACAGGTTTTCACACTATGGTACGTATGATGCCGTGAAAGTTGGTAGGATCGTCAAGCCCAACATCCTTAAGCCAAAGTGGGGGGGAGGCTCTATTCGGTGGGGAGGCTCTCTTACGGTAAGGTCCTTAAGCCCAACATCCTTAAGCCAAAGTAGGCGGGAAGGCTCTGTTCGGTGGGGAGGCTCTCTTACGGTAAGATCCTTAAGCACAACATCCTTAAACAAGAGTGAGCGAGGAGGCTCTATTCAGTGGGGTGTCTCTTTTACATGGATATAAAAAGCTTCATGTGCATTTGAGGTACCGTGTTGCCTGAGATTTCACCATTATAGGATATGGCCATAGTCTAGGATACTATTACATTTCACCATAGAGTCTCACATGATTGACTGATTTATTTACAGATAGACCTGAGGGATGGGTTGGAATCCGATTGTTGTGATGTGAATGATTTAAATGCCATATTTACTGTGATTTAAATATACATGGCATGATTTATCAAAAGGAATTGTGGTATTATAAAGATGCATTATTTTGCACTACATGCCTACATTTGAGAAAGCAAGCATGATTTCTGTACATGAGATTTGATCTGTACAAGTATATATATATTTAAAGACATGCTTTTAAAGTGAGTTAAGGAAATGATATTTTCAAGGCATATCATTATTTTGAGTAGATAGTGTAGATGTCTACTTGCTTGCCTGATTTCCTTACTGAGTGCGTTGTATGCTCATCCCCCTTTCTTTTACATCTCTCTACGGAGCATTAGCAGTAGAGTGAGAGCATTTGAGGGATAGTATTCCTATTGTCCGCTGCTATTTCCTATCGATCGACAAGTATACATATTTTGTACAGTTATGTATCTAAACATAGAAATAGCACAGTGATGTATACGACATATATTATGGGGAATGTATTTGTATTAGCTTTTATATGATCTCACATGTATTATAAAAAGAAGTTATAGTCAGTAACAGTGTATTGACATGCATGTATGAAAATGGATGATATGGTATGCGAGAAAGCTAACATCGAATCACAGCCCAACCATTGAAGAGAGGAAAGGTAAGTTAAAAATGTGAAAAATTTGTAGTGGTTTTGGTTAAGTCATGATGGGTCTTGACAGAATGGTATCAGAGCAGAGGTTGGTATGATGTGAGTCGGTGTTAGAAAATAGGAAAGTGTACATCCCTACAGTACTGTGTTGTGTTTAGATACAATTGTGTATACCAGATGGGAGACGGACTAATTCATAATTGTGAATGCAAGAACTTTGCCTATATGGCAAATACTCGTAGTGGTTGAGGGATGAGTGGTAGGGCTCGAGGCCATGGAGATAGGCCTGAGAGACGAGCTGCTGTCGAACTATTACCAACCCATGAGGCTCCAGGTGCTACTGAGGCACCAGAGTGTTTTGAGATGTGCTTTACGAGATTAGAGCATAGTCTAGAGACGATAGTAGAGATATTGGCACAGACGATACCAGGTAGGCAGGGACAGGAGGCAGGAGCTGCGACAGGAGAGGCAGTTGCCCTTGATACTCCGACACAACAAGCCCATACACCGAGTACTGTAGATACTCCTACACCCCCACCAGTTTCAAGTAGCAGTGGATTAGGGTACGGATGTGATCTGCATCGGTTGCGAGAGTTCCAGAAGTTAAGAACCCCATCTTTTAGTGGGGTCAGGGACCCAGTAGCTGCTGAGGAGTGGGTTGCGGATATGGAGAAGCTTTATGGGTTTTTCGAGTGTACGACATCGGAGATGGTCGCATTTGCTGCGTTCCTACTAAAGGGAGCTGCAGAGCATTGGTGGAAGTCCACCAGACCCGTATTGAGAGCCCGACATATAGATATTAGTTGGGAGACATTTTGGGATGCCTTTAGGAGGCAGTTTATTCCAAACACCGCACAGTGGAAACTACAGGCTGAGCTTTTGGGACTGAACCAGGGGAGTTTATCAGTGGATGAGTATGAGACTCGATTCCTATCCTTGGAGAGATATGACCCAGATACCATGTATAGTGAGGCCAGAAAGGTTTACAGGTTCATCAATGGATTGAGACTGGTTCTGCTGTCCAGGTTGGTCCCATTAGATATAACCACCTATAAGGAAGTAGTGCGTAGGGCGTAACTGTGTGAGCAAGATTATGAGAGGAATGCTTCTCAGTTTGGGAAGTTTAGCCAGAGCTGAGATATACAGAGGAAGAGGCCGACTAGAGATAGAGGTTTTCGTTATCAAGGAGGGAAGAAACTCTTCGGTAAGAGACCACGGGTTAAGGAGGTATGAGAGAGACTTGCTAGATCTCCTGCTTATCCGACCATTGCTCCAACAACGGGTATTGTCATAGGAGGACAAAGACCTACTACTGATTAGTGCAGAAGATGCGGTAGGCAATATGGAGGTAGACCGTGTCCGCTGACTCTTATAGTGTGTTTTCGATGCTAGAAATAGGGGCATATTTCTAGAGCTTACCCAGAGATGGTTAATACTGCTCCACTGAAGGGCAGGGGACAGAGAGAGCTCCAGTTGATCCTTCTACTTTGAGGAGGAGAGTGACAGTAGAAGAAAAGGGGAAGCAAGTGATTGGTCGAGGGCGCGTACATGCTTTGGACCAGGGGACAGCTGATGCTTCATCGGATGTGATACAAGGTAACATCTTGATTGATGATATTGAAGCATATATTTTAATTAATCCTGGTGCCACACATTCTTTTGTATCGCCTTCATTTGCATGTAAATTAGTAAGACATGTAGAGCGTACACCATTATGTATGATAATGTTGATTAGTACGCTTATGAATAGTAGTCAAATGGTAAAGGATGTATTTAATGACTGCAGGCTGAGAGTAGGGGACAAGGAGATGACAACTAATCTAATATTGCTAAATATGAGTGACTTTGATATAATCTTAGGAATGGATTGGTTATCTGCAAACCATGCTGTTCTAGATTGTTATGCTAAGAGAGTTATATTTCCTAACCATACTAGATATGTTGTAAAGTTTAATAAGAATAAATGAAAGAAGTAGTTATGATTATTATATGATTTACTGACTTAGAAAACCTTCAACATATGGATAAGGATAAGGCACATCTGGATGTTTTTTCGGATGAGTTGCTAGGGTTACCACAAAAACAGAGAGATGGAGTTCTCTATAGACTTGGTGCCTAGTACGGAGCCTATTTCGAGACCACTATATCGTATGGCCTTAGTTAAGCTAGAAGAACTCAACAGGCAGTTACAAGAGCTGTTGGATAAGGGTTTTGTTCAACTGAGTGTTTCACTTTGGGGTGCATCGGTTTTATTCCTGAGGAAGAAGGATGGGAGCCTCCGATTGTATATAGATTACCGATTGTTGAATAAGGCCACCATCAAGAATAGGTATCCCCTTCCATGCATTGATGACTTGTTAGATCAGCTTCAGGGAATACAGTTCTTTTCCAAGATTGATCTGAGGTCTGGGTATCATCAGCTGAGAGTTCGGAGTGGAGATGTACCCAAGATAGCGTTTCGTACCCGATATGGCCATTATGAGTTCTTGGTCATACCATTCGGATTGACGAATGCTACAGCTGCTTTCATGGATTTGATGAACGATGTGTTCAAGCCATATTTAAACCAGTTTGTTATCGTCTTTATCGATGACATATTAGTGTATTCGAGATCCAATGAGGAGCATGAGGAGCACCTCAGGATCATATTACAAACTCTACGAGAGCAGAAGTTATATGCTAAGCTCAGTAAGTGTGACTTTTGGTTGTCACATATCTCGTTTTTGGGACACGTTGTATCAAGGGATGGTATATCAGTCGATCCATCCAAGATAGAGGCCGTAATTCAGTGGGAACAGTTGAGGACAGTCACCGAGATTGGGAGTTTTTTGGGTTTAGCTGGATATTATCGGAGTTTCGTTAAGGGATTTTTGAAGTTGGATGCTCCGTTGACACGTCTTACTCAAAAGAGTGCACCATTCGTATGGAACGAGGATTGTGAGAAGAGTTTTTAGGAGTTGAAGCGCCGATTAACCACCGCTCTGATTCTCACTATCCCTACTAGCTCAAGAGGATTTGCAGTGTATACTGATGCTTCACATCAAGGACTGGGCTGTGTATTGATGCATGATGGAAGGGTAGTTGCTTATGGATCCAAATAGTTGAAAGATCATGAGAAGAACTATTCGACCTATGATTTGGAGTTAGCAGCAGTAGTGTTTACATTGAAGGTATGGCGTCACTACTTGTATGGTGAGAAGTTTCAGATATTTACCGACCACAAGAGCCTCAAGTATCTATTCTCACAGAAAGAATCGAACACGAGACAGAGAAGATGGCTATAGCTTCTAAAGGACTACGATTGTGAGATACTTTATCATCCTGGTAAGGCTAACGTTGTAGCTGATGCTCTGAGTAGGAAGAGCCTAGGGATGGTATCGTATATGATAGTTAGGGAACATGATTTGCTAGAGCAGTTTGTTAGCCTCAGTCTGAGAGTTATACCTTTTGACATGGATACAGGCTATGTGATAGCTAGTCTACGCTTGGAGCCAGATCTGTTGGACAGGATTAGAGTGGCACAGTGACTGATCTGTTTTGTATGGATGTGAGTGGTCAGATGCAGAAGGGCACAGTGACTGATTTTAAGTTGAGTTCTGATGGACTATTGAGGTTCAGAGGCAGATTGTGTGTCCCGAGGATCTAGGACTCAGGAGATTGATATTGGTGAAAGCTCATTCATTAAGGTATATGTTACATCCGAGGAGTAACAAGATGTATCAAAACCTCTGGAAGGTATATTGGTGGTCGAGTATGAAGAGAGATGTAGCAAATTTTGTGGCAAAGTGTCTCGTATGTCAGCAGGTGAAGGTAGAGCATCAGAAACTTGTAGGGTTATTGCAGCCTCTACCTATATCGACATGGAAATGGGAGCAAATCACCATGGATTTCGTTATGGATTTACCGAGGACCTGTAGGAATCACGATGCTATATGGGTGATTGTCGACAGACTGATGAAGTCAGCCCACTTCCTAGCTATGAGAGCTACCAATACTCTGGGTTCATTGGCAGAGCTATTTGTACTCGAGGTAGTGAGGTTACATGGTGTACTGGTGAGAATAGTCTCTGATAGGGATTCCCGCTTCACTTCCCACTTCTGAGAACATTTTCAGGAAGCCATGGGAACCCAATTAAGTTTGAGCACCGCTTTTCATCCTCAGACTGATGGTCAGTCAAAGAGTACTATACAAACTCTGGAGGATATGTTGAGAGCATGTGTGCTAGATTTTAGAGGCTCCTGGGATGACCACTTGCCACTAGCCAAGTTCGCCTACAACAATAGTTATCATTCAAGTATCAGGAAGGCACCGTATGAGGCTTTATATGGCCATAGATGTCGTTCCCCTATTGGATGGGAAGAAGTGGGTGACTGTATGATTTTCGCTCATGATATGGTTACACAAGCATTTGAGGATGTCCACTTGATTGTAGAGAGACTGAGGACAGCTCAAAGTAGACAGAAGAGTTACGCTGACAGGAGACGAAGGCTACTAGAGTTTGCAGTAGGTGAATTCGTGTTTCTGAAAGTTTCTCCTTCCAAAGGCGTAGCGAGGTTTGGGAAGAGAGGAAAGCTAAATCCTCACTATATTGGACCCTTTGAGATAATTGATCGAGTGGGAGATAAGGCTTATAGGTTGGCATTGCCACCGGACTTATCAGGTATCCATAACGTCTTCCAAATATCGATGCTTTAGAAGTATCACCCGGATCCGACACATGTGATTAATTATGAGCCTTTGGAGCTCCGAGAGGACATGTTATATGCTGAGCGATCGATTCAGATATTGGATAGGAAGGAGAAGGTATTGAGATCAAAGACTATCGGATTAGTGAAGGTTTCTGGTAGCATCATACTTCAGAGGAGGCTACTTAGGAGCTAGAGAGTGATACGAGAGAAACACCCTCATCTATTCGATGACTGACTTAGTTCTAATTTGGAGGACCAAATTTTTTTAGTAGGGGAGGATTGTCAGACCCGTATTTTATGTAGCCTGTTTCTTATGATTCCTATGTGTATGAACACTCTATTATTATAGTTGAATCATAAGAAGAGTATTTACTCGATTTAAAGAGTATGTGAAATGATTTATCGCGCATAAGCTACATAAAAGCCTAATGTGAACTATAAGAGTCACAGGCTAAACCAAGTGGACCTGAATCATTCTGACTGAAAATAAGAACTTAAAATGAGAAAATACAGAGAGCTTATGAAGGAAAATCAGTTTGATTTAGTTCTGAACACAAAGAACGAGAGTAAAAGCTAAAAAGGGTAAAATGGACCTTTTTTAGCGAGTTAAAGTATTTAAGGTGTTTCAGGTGTATTTATCTACCGAAAACAGCTAAAATGTAAAGAAGAGAGTGTAAGAAATAAGATATGACACTTTCAAAATTTTGAGAAAAAGTCAACTTGATCAATGATTAAGGAAAAAGTCAACTATAGTTAAGAAAAGTGGACTTTTACCATAGTTGACTAACCATGGTTAGGAATTAACCTAAGTATGGAGAAAAAAATTGGAGAAAAATATTCTTGGTCAGAATACAAGATAATCATCTCCGAAAGTAAGGAAAATTTATTCGAAAAGATTTCGAATTTAATTTAATGGTAAAAAACGTAATGGGCCTAAAGTGAAGATTTAAAGTCCATTAAGGTATACTAAACGTAGATCGAAATTCTTAGGTCCCTTAGACCGAATTGTTAGACTGATTGATAGGCTAAATATTGAGACAATAAAAGGCTCAAGGTATAGAAAAATTTCAGCCAGAAACTCCATTAAGAAAGCCCAAACTGAGAGGCCCAATTGTAAAGCCCATTAGGTAAATATCTAACCATAGTTAAAGCTAACTACGACTCATTAGATGACTCATTAGGTGACTCATAACTAAACCTTAGGAATTCAATTTTAATGGCTGAAAAGTAAGGCTTAATGGCTAAGTAAATGGCTTATAAAATTAGCCACACCATTGTCATCTTCACCATACCATTCTCGGCTAGAAGAAGGAAACCATTGAAATACATTATCCAAGCTTTCTCTCACTAGAAATCACTAGGAATTAGGCATATTTGGAACTTACATTCTTCATGAAAGTTATTCCAAATTGAGAGGAGAGTGACATATGTTGGAATTGGATATCAAGAAGCCATAGTGTGCAAAACGTGAGACTCCAAAGTTTCGGCCAAGTGTGAACACAAATACTAGGTATATTTTTAAGCTTTCAAATTCATATATGTTAATGTATGAATGATTTTAAGTATATTGGTATATGTTTTAAGCATTGAAACAAATGAAATCACTATGATCATGGTTAGGCCAAGAGTGAGTAGTGAAATATTGATGAATGCCCATATGATATTAAGGCATAAACTGTGAGACCCTGTATATGTAGAGTTGTAATGTGTAATAAATATGAATGGACTTGTAATGTAAAGTATGATTGCTGTAAGTCCATGGATTCAATGTATGTATGTGTAATATGATTTGTAACGTACATACAAGTTCCATTGAGTATGAATATGAAGAAATGAGTTCTTATAAGTGATGGATGTGATTGAAACTCAAAATGGGTAGTGTGGTAAAATGGAATGAAGTTATGCTTCCATTTGGTTTTATATAGCATACCTTTGGACATACAATGAATGCACACAAGTCTCAATGTGCATAAGGTATGAATGGATGCCATTTTCAAGTTATAAAGGTGGATGGATGAGAAAATGGTCATGGCAACAGATTAAGGATGTGTTGGTATGAGTTGCAACAAGGAAACTGCAAGAAATCTGGAAAACATGAAGGCCAGATCGATCTCATAGGATGAGAGATCGATCTGGAAGAGCCAGAATGCTCTTATTTGGGCAATGGAATAGAGCAGATCGATCTCCAATGGGGCCAGATCGATCTCCTAAGCATTCTGTGATGAAAAGATCGATCCTCAAGCACCCAGATCGATCTCCTTAGCTCTCTGTTTGGGACCAGATCAATCTCAAGCTTCGACAGATCGATCTCATGCTTCAACAGATCGATCTCATGCTTCGACGGATCGATCTCATGTTTAAAAATTTCGTGAAAATGAGAGATTTAAGGGGACCAAATCGATCTCCTCTCAGACCAGATCGATCTCCTCAAGCTATTTCTATTTAAGGAGGGCTGAAAATCTAAAAATTTCGAGAAAAACACCAATCTTCCATTTCTAATCCAAAAACCTAACTTTCCCTCTCTAAAATCAGCCATTTCCAGCAAGAATTGAGGGGAGACCATTAGACATTAAGTTGTTCATCTTGAGGAAGAGAACAACATAGTTGGAACCCAAAATCCCATTGTGAGTATTGAAGGAGATAAGGGCATTGACATTTGGAGCAAGAAGAAAAATCATATTTGGTAAGATTCTAACACTCCAATCCAAATACATTGTCTATTTAATTGATTTTGGAGTTGTTTGGCATGAGTATTGATGGATAGATTATCTAGGGATGTGGTGGAATTGGTGTGACCTAGAAAACCTAGAATGGGTATAATGTGAGAATATATGGGTTGAATGAGTTTATGATTTATGGGCATGCTAAAGTTGTTATTGAGGTAATGTTTATGATTTTAGATGGTTAAATGAAATTTCACTGTGAGTTTGGAGGAATTGTGAAAATGGGTATGTATATGCTTGATAAATGCCATAGTGAGGAAATCAATGAAATATGAACACTATGAGCTTGATATAGATTTAATATCGATTTGGAATGAGTTAATAGGCCTAAAAGAATCCATATATTCGAGTTTTGGATAAAGTAATGAAAGGAGGCCTCATAAGCATTAATAGAAAACTATAGGTCGAATTGACTATAGTGAACGCACGACGTCATATTCTATGGATCGAATATAATGCGGGATACGATTTTATGCAGTCCTGAAGAGTCCGTTGGAGACGAATCGAACCATATGAGTAAGCAGCTTAAGGAAGTGGAATCACGCATCGCGATTCCAGGGAAGGGAATTTTGTGAGTATATAGAGGTAGCTGCTCGTACTTTAAATTTGTGGGTGAATATTGGGTGTTTTACGAAGTGCATGATTGCTAAAGTAAATGATTGATGGTATTCATGAATGAGAATGAGTATATGTGTGATTTTTGGTTTTGGAAGTGGATTCTATGAAATGGGATAGTAAGGATAATAATTGCATAAATCTAATGTCTTGATGTCTTTCAAAATGAAATTGCTTTATTTTAAGCAAGCTTGTAGATGGATCGGCTAATGTTTATTAATGTTGTGGAAAAAGGCATTTGTGAAGTGCTAAACCCGATTGTCGGGATTGTTTAATTGTGTATGAGCCACCTATCGTATTTGTATGACATAAATCGCGCTAGGGCCTCGCTCGTGCTGGATTACTATGTTTTCACTTGTGTGATACGTGCTTGAGCTTAGCTCGCACCTTGATTTGGAAACTATGATGATGTTTATAAACCGTACTCGATCTTCTGCTCGTACTTAACTTTTGAGTGGTTGTCTTATGAGTATAACCATACTAGAGCTATGCTCGTACGCGTCTCTTTATGAGAGGATGCATGAATCATGCTAGAGCTTTGCTCGCACAAGTTTGCACTTTGTGATACGTATAAGGTTGTGAAAGTTGGTAAGATCCTTAAGCCTACATCCTTAAGCTAACATCCTTAAGCCCAAAGAGGCGGGGAGGCTCTGTTAGGCGAGGAGGCTCTGTTCGGTGGGGAGGCTCTCTTACGGTGGGATCCTTAAGCCAACATCCTTAAGCCCTGGAGGGGCGGGGAGGCTCTGTTAGGCAGGGAGGCTCTCCTACATGGGTACGGTAAGATCCTTAAGCCAACATCCTTAAGCCCAAAGAGGCGGGGAGGCTCTGTTAGGCGGGGAGGCTCTGTTCGGTGGGGAGGCTCTCTTACGGAAGGATCCTTAAGCCCTACATCCTTAAGCCAACATCCTTAAGCCCAAAGAGGCGGGGAGGCTCTCTTCGGTGGGGAGGCTCTCTTACGGAAGGATCCTTAAGCCCTACATCCTTAAGCTAACATCCTTAAGCCCGAGGAGGCAGGGAGGCTCTGTTAGGCAGGGAGGCTCTGTTCAGCAGGGGGCTCTCCTTCACGGATATGGAAAACTCTTGGTATGGGGTATGTAAGACCTAGGAATGGCACCCCCAATCACGATATGAGTCTGCGGAGTACGCTGTACCGTGTATATCACATGGAGTACGATGTACCGCATGATGGTTATGTGATGAGAAAGTCTGGCGAGGGATAATCCATCTTCGTGCCAGCATGATACCCCGCACACTTGGATGCGTGTGGTCTGGGATGATTTATGATGTAGTGGTCCACATAGGCACTTTTGATACAGTGACCTAGTTTTTATACACATGCGCGAATTGTGAAATGAAAATGTGGTTGTGATTGTGAATTGATTTGGTGGTATTTATGTGTTGAGAAAGAGGTTTATGATGTTGGTTTAAAAAGGAGGTTTCTTAATGAATTGCCCTTTTTATGAATTTAAATGAGATCGAGCATGAGATGATTTATACATGATGTTTTTACCATGTTTTATATGCCAATGTACATGATTTTGATACATGATATATATGTATACTCACATGGCATAGTTTTACTTCCTCATGCTCCTACTATGAACGATTTATGCATAACACTATCAGCATGTAGATAGAGTAGTTATCTACCATGCTTGCATTATTGCCTTACTGAGCGTGTGGTTGCTCATCCCTCAGTAGCCCAGTGAGGATTGAGGCATGGTATTTTGGACTCCGCTGCATCTCCATCGCTTAGAGGTATATACAAAGTGATTCTTTTTGTATCTAAACAATGTAAAAGCACAGTATTCTTTGAGTTGTAATTATGGGGGATGTAGATGTCAGTAAAACATGCTTTTGTATAAGTACAAGATTAAATGCAAATGTATGACATCGTTTTATTTAACTGAGAATGAATGAGATGTGGAGTTTATTATTGACTCACAGCCCAACAATGTGTGGTGAGTTAGTTCACGACCGGGTAAGGTAACAGTAAAACGCAAAATTTTTTTAATGATTTTTGGTTAAAGAGAATGGAATTGGGTCGTGACAAAGATTGGTATCAGAGCTGTGTTGGCCTGATGTGAGTCATTAATAAAACGTAGGAAAGTACACCCCTATAGTACTGTGCTTTTGTTTAGATATAACTGTGGAGGTAGGCATGAGAGCCGTGCGGAGCCACAGTCTGAGCAGGCTCCACAGAACCCTGCTGAGAGAGCAGAGGATACAGAAGCTCGCTTCGCTAGGTTAGAGCGGAGTATTGAGAATTTGGTGGAGATAGTCACGCAGGCCTTGGGCGCCGTTGACAGACGAGGTCCCGCGGCACAGCCTACTACTGAACAGGCAGTTGCAGAGGCGGAGAGACCTCAAACTGCTGAGACAGCTACAGTTACACCACCTCCAGCCCAAGATATAGCTTCTCCTATCGCTCCACAGCAGAGCGGTAGTGATTTGGGTTATGACTTCGAGTTGAGCAGGTTGCGAGAGTTTCAAGCACTGAAACCCCCAGTGTTTAGAGGGGTGAAGGACCCAGTGGTTACTGAGGATTGGGTGTATGAGATGGAGAAACTATATAGGTTTTTCTGATGCACTTCAGCTGAGAAGGTTGCCTTTACCGTGTTTATGCTGAAAGGCGAGGCAGAGCACAGGTGGAGGTCCACCAAAGCTATTTTGAGAGCTAGACACTCTGAGATTTCATAGGAGATATTCTTGGAGGCCTTCAGAAGACAGTATATTCCAGCTACCGCACAGAGAAAATTACGGATGGAATTTATGAACCTGGTTCAAGGGAACCGAACTGTGGACGAGTATGAGTCCAAGTTTATGTCCTTGGGGAGATATGACTCAGACACGATGGGTAGTGAGACCCGGAAGATTCAAAAGTTCATGGATGGATTGAGATTGGCCATCCGGACTAAGTTAGCTCCCTTTGACATCTTGAGTTACGAGGAGGCTGTACATAAGGCTCAGTTATGTGAGCAAGACTTTAAGCGAATGCCTGCGAGCTTGGGAGGATTAGTGTCAGGAAGGACAGAGATCGGAAGAGATCCGGGTTTGGAAGAGTGGCCAAGAGAGATGGCCAAAGATTTTTCGAGAAGAGGCCAAAGATTAAGGAGGTGCAGGAGAGAGCTGCTAGACCTCCCGTATACCCAGCCTTGACTGCGCCGAGGGGCATGACTATTGGAGGACCACGGCCTACTACTGACCAGTGTAGGAGATGTGGGAGATTTCATGGGAATAGGCCCTGTCTGATGACCCCTATGGTGTGTTTTAAATGCGAGAGACCAGGACATATGGCTAAGCATTGTCCCGAGAAGATGGAGATTTCCCCGCAGAAGGTCAAGGAGCCTGAGGGAGCTCCAGTTGAGACAGCTGCCCCGAGGAGGAGGGTTACAGCTGAGCAAAAAGGGAAACAGGCTGCGGGTGTGAGCAGAGAAAGAGTACATGCACTGGACCAGGACACTGCAGACGCATCGACGGATGTGATTAAAGGTACCATCTGAATCTTTGATTTAGAAGCATTGGTATTATTTGATCCTGGTGCCACACATTCTTTCATATCACCTTCCTTCGCACATAAATTGTTGAAATATGTGAAACCAACATTGTTGGATAAAATGTTGATGATTTCCACACCCATGAATGATAGTCAATTAACTGAGCATGTATGTAGAGATTGTAAGTTAAAGATAGAGGGGAAGGAAATGATAGCCAATCTGATTTTATTGAATATGAATGATTTTGATGTAATTTTGGGAATGGATTGGTTGGCTACCAATCGTGTTGTGATGAATTGTCATGCCAAAACATTGATGTTTTCAGGATTAGACAATCTTATTGTAAATTTTGATGAAAAGAAATGATATGAAAATAGCATGTTTGTTATAAATAAAGGAGTATGATTTTTAAATGCATATTGCTTGAGAGATAAATTATTGTTTATGATAAATGTTGAATGTGGAGTGATGGTTTATGTTACTAACGATGGAGAGGATAATGTGAAGGGTTCATTGCATACGTGGTTGATATAGATGACGCACACCCGAAATTGAGGGACATAGCCGTAATTACGGATTACCTTGATGTCTTTCCGGATGAATTACCAGGACTACCACCTGAAAGGGAAATGGAATTTTGCATTGAGCTAGTGCCTGGTACAGAGCCGATATCAAAACCACCCTATAGAATGGCTCCGATAGAATTGGAAGAGCTGAAGAAACAGCTGCAAGAGTTGCTGGAGAAGGGGTTTATTAGACCGAGTGTCTCACCTTGGGGAGCACCAGTTTTATTTGTAAGGAAGAAGGATGGAAGCCTCCGACTGTGTATAGATTACTGGTTGTTGAATAAGGCCACCATTAAGAACAAGTACCCCCTTCCAAGAATCGATGATTTGTTGGATCAGCTCCAGGGAGCTGAAGTATTTTCTAAGATAGATCTGCAGTCAGGGTATCATCAGTTGAGGATCAGGAGTGGAGATGTACCCAAGACAGCATTTCTTACCCGTTATGGCCACTACGAGTTTTTGGTGATGCCATTCGGATTGACGAATGCTCCGGTACCATTTATGGCATTGATGAATGATATATTCAAGCCATACCTGGACAAGTTTGTAATAGTGTTCATTGATGACATTTTGGTGTATTCCAAGTCCAGGAAAGATCATGAGGAGCACTTGAGGATAGTTCTGCAGACCCTCCGAGAGAGAGAATTGTATGCCAAACTCAGCAAGTGTAACTTTTGCTTGGAACAGATCTCATTTCTGGGGCATGTTGTGTCAAAGGATGGGGTATCGGTGGATCCATCCAAGATAGAGGCAGTTGTACAGTAGGAACAGCCCAAGACAGTTACTGAGATCAGAAGTTTCCTGGGATTAGCAGGATATTATCGGAGATTTGTAGAGGGTTTCTCCAGACTAGCTGCTCCATTGACACGCCTCACGCGAAAAGATGTTAAATTTGTGTGGGATGAGGCATGTGAGAGGAGTTTTGAGGAGCTTAAGCGTCGATTGACGACTGCTCCAGTTCTCACCATTCCTACCAGCTCAGGAGGATTCTCGGTGTATACGGATGCATCACACCAGGGACTGGGCTGTGTGCTTATGCAGGATGGGAAGGTAGTTACCTATGGATCGAGACAGTTGAAAGATCATGAGAGGAACTACCCGACAAATAATTTAGAGTTTGTGGCTGTAGTATTTGCTCTGAAAATATGTCGCCACTATCTCTATGGTGAGAAGTTTCAGGTGTTCACAGATCATAAGAGCTTTAAGTACCTGTTCTCGCAGAAAGAGTTGAATATGAGACAGAGGAGGTGGCTCGAACTCCTGAAAGACTATGATTGTGAAATCATGTACCACCCGGGTAAGGTAAATATAGTTACCGATGCTTTGAGTAGAAAGAACCTTGGGTTGGTGTCTTATATGATGGTACGGGAACATGAATTGTTAGAACACTTTGCGAACCTCAATTTGGATGTAACCCCACCTGGATCTGAGAGACTTGAGATCATGGCTAGTTTGAGACTAGAGCCAGAGTTGATTGGCCGTATTCGGCGAGCCCAGCAGAGCGATCGACGATGCATCGATTGGCTGAGGCAGATACAGATAGGTGTGGGTATTGATTTTGAGCGGAGTGCTGATGGGTTATTGAGGTTCAGAGGCAGAGTATGCCTTCCCAGTGATCCTGAGATCAGGAGAACGATTTTATCAAAGGCTCACTCATCGAAGTATACGATACATCCGGGAAGTACCAAGATGTATCAAAACCTTCGGAAGGTTTATTGGTGGTTTGGAATGAAGAGAGACATTGCTGAATATGTCGCTAAGTGTCTCGTTTGTCAGCAAGTGAAGGTAGAGCATCAGAAGGCTGCAGGATTATTGCAGCCTCTACCGATACCAACTTGGAAGTGGGAGCATGTCACCATGGATTTTGTGATAGGGTTACCGAGGACCCGCAGGGGTCATGATGCCATATGGGTTATTGAGGATCGATTGACTAAGTTCGCCCATTTCTTGGCTATGAGAGCTACCGATACACTGAGTTAGTTGGCGACCTTGTATATTCGAGAGATAGTACGGCTACATGGTGTACAAGTGAGCATTATTTCTGATAGGGATGCCCGCTTCACTTCCCATTTTTGGGAACATTTTCAGGAAGCGCTGGGGACCCGACTGAGTTTTAGCACCACTTTTCATCCTCAGACAGATGGGCAGTCAGAGAGGACTATACAGACCCTCGAGGATATGTTGAGAGCATGTGTGCTGGATTTTAGAGGCTCCTGGGATGACCACCTGCAGTTAGCCGAGTTTGCTTATAATAATAGCTATCATGCTAGTATCGGGATGGCACCCTATGAGGCATTATACGGGCGTAGATGCCGTTCCCCTATTGGATGGGAAGAGGTTGGTGACAGATAGATTTTTGCTCCAGACTTAGTGCAGCAGGCATCTGAGGACGTCCAGTTGATATGTGAGAGATTACGGACAGCTCAGAGCCGGCAAAAGAGTTATGCTGACAAGAGACAAAGACCACTAGAGTTTGATGAGGGTGAGTCCGTGTTTCTGAGGGTATCACCATTGAAGGGTATTATGAGATTTTGTAAGAAGGGCAAGCTGAGCCCTAGATATATCGGACCCTTCGAGATTTTGGAGAGAGTGGGAGATAAGGTTTATAGGTTGGCATTGCCACCGGACTTGGCAAATGTCCACAATGTCTTCCACGTCTTGATGCTTCGAAAGTATCACCCGGACCCAGCACACGTGATAAGATATGAGCCGTTGGAGCTCCATGAGAGTATGATGTATGTTGAGAAGCTGGTTCGGATATTGGATAGAAAAGAGAAAGTGTTGCAGAATAAGACAATTCCCTTAGTGAAAGTTCTTTGGCAACATCACACGGCGGAAGAGGCCACATGGGAATTGGAGAACTTAATACGGGAGAAGTACCCCCAACTTTTTGAAGAGTGACTTGGTTCTAATTTGGATGACCAAATTCCTTGAAGGAGGGGAGAATGTGAGACCCCGTATATGTAGAGTTGTAATGTGTAATAAATATGAATGGACTTGTAATGTAAAGTATGATTGCTGTAAGTCCATGGATTCAATGTATGTATGTGTATTATGATTTGTAAAGTACATACAAGTTCCATTGAGTATGAATATGAAGAAATAAGTTCTTATAAGTGATGGATGTGATTGAAACTCAAAATGGGTAGTGTGGTAAAATGGAATGAAGTTATGCTTCCATTTGGTTTTATATAGCATACCTTTGGACATACAATGAATGCACACAAGTCTCAATTTGCATAAGGTATGAATGGATGCCATTTTCAAGTTATAAAGGTGGATGGATGAAAATGGTCATGGCAACAGATTAAGGATGTGTTGGTATGAGTTACAACAAGGAAACTGCAAGAAATCTGGAAAACATGAAGGCCAGATCGATCTCGTAGGATGAAAGATCGATCTGGAAGAGCCAGAATGCTCTTATTTGGGCAATGGAATAGAGCAGATCGATCTCCAATGGGGCCAGATCGATCTCCTAAGCATTCTGTGATGAAAAGATCGATCCTCAAGCACCCAGATTGATCTCCTTAGCTCTCTGTTTGGGACCAGATCGATTTCAAGCTTCGACAGATCGATCTCATGCTTCAACAGATCGATCTCATGCTTCGACAGATCGATCTCATGCTTAAAAATTTAGTGAGAATGAGAGATTTAAGGGGACCAGATCGATCTCCTCTCGGACCAGATCGATCTCCTCAAGCTATTTCTGCATAAAGAGGGCTGAAAATCTAAAAATTTCGGGAAAAACACCAATCTTCCATTTCTAATCCAAAAACCTAACTTTCCCTCTCTAAAATCAGCCATTTCCAGCAAGAATTGAGGGGAGACCATTAGACATTAAGTTGTTCATCTGGAGGAAGAGAACAACATAGTTGGAACCCAAAATCCCATTGTGGGTATTGAAGGAGATAAGGGCATTGACATTTGGAGCAAGAAGAAAAATCATATTTGGGAAGATTCTAACACTCCAATCCAAATACATTGTCTATTTAATTGATTTTGGAGTTGTTTGGCATGAGTATTTATGGATAGATTATCTAGGGATGTGGTGGAATTGGTGTGACCTAGAAAACCTAGAATGAGTATAATGTGAGAATATATGGGTTGAATGAGTTTATGATTTATGGGCATGCTAAAGCTGTTATTGAGGTAATGTTTATGATTTTAGATGGTTAAATGAAATTTCATTGTGAGTTTGGAGGAATTGTGAAAATGGGTATGTATATGCTTGATAAATGCCATAGTGAGGAAATCAATGAAATATGAACACTATGAGCTTGATATCAATTTAATATCGATTTGGAATGAGTTAATAGGCCTAAAAGAATCCATAGATTCGAGTTTTGGATAAAGTAATGAAACGAGGCCTCATAAGCATTAATAGAAAACTATAGGTCGAATTGACTATAGTGAACGCACGACGTCATATTCTATGGATCGAATATAATGCGGGATACGATTTTGTACAGTCCTGAAGAGTCCGTTGGAGACGAATCGAACCGTACGAGTAAGCAGCTTAAGGAAGTGGAATCACGTATCGCGATTCCAGGTAAGGGAATTTTGTGAGTATATAGAGGTAGCTGCTCGTACTTTAAATTTGTGGGTGAATATTGGGTGTTTTACGAAGTGCATGATTGCTAAAGTAAATGATTGATGGTATTCATGAATGAGAATGAGTATATGTGTGATTTTTGGTTTTGGAAATGGATTCTATGAAATGGGATAGTAAGGATAATAATTGCATAAATCTAATGTCTTGATGTCTTTCAAAACGAAATTGCTTTGTTTTAAGCAAGCTTGTAGATGGGTCGGCTAATGTTTATTAATGTTGTGGAAAAAGGCATTTGTGAAGTGCTAAACCCGATTGTCGGGATTGTTGGATTGTGTATGAGCTACCTATCGTATTTGTATGACATAAATCGCGCTAGGGCCTCGCTCGCGCTGGATTTCTATGTTTTCACTTGTGTTATACGTGCTTGAGCTTAGCTCGCACCTTGATTTGGAAACTATGATGATGTTTATAAACCGTACTGGAGCTTCTGCTCGTACGTGACTTTTGAGTGGTTGTCTCATGAGTATAACCGTACTAGAGCTATGCTCGTACACGTCTCTTTATGAGAGGATGCATGAATCGTGCTAGAGCTTTGCTCGTACAAGTTTGCACTTTGTGATACGTATAAGGTTGTGAAAGTTGGTAAGATCCTTAAGCCCTACATCCTTAAGCTAACATCCTTAAGCCCAAAGAGGCAGGGAGGCTCTGTTTGGTGGGGAGGCTCTCTTACGGAAGGATCCTTAAGCCCTTCATCCTTAAGCCAACATCCTTAAGTCCTGGAGGGGCGGGGAGGCTCGTTAGGCAGGGAGGCTCTCCTACATGGGTACGGTAAGATCCTTAAGCCCTACATCCTTAAGCCAACATCCTTAAGCCCAAAGAGACGGGGAGGCTCTGTTAGGCGGGGAGGCTCTGTTCGGTGGGGAGGCTCTCTTACGGAAGGATCCTTAAGCCCTACATCCTTAAGCCCAAAGAGGCGGGGAGGCTCTGTTAGGCTGGGAGGCTCTGTTCGGTGGGGAGGCTCTCTTACGGAAGGATCCTTAAGCCCTTCATCCTTAACCTAACATCCTTAAGCCCGAGGAGGCAGGGAGGCTCTGTTAGGCGAGGAGGCTCTGTTCGGCAGGGAGGCTCTCCTTCACGGATATGGAAAACTCTTGGTATGGGGTAGGTAAGACCTAAGAATGGCACCCCCAATCACGATATGAGTCTGCAGAGTACGCTGTACCGTGTATATCACATGGAGTATGATGTACCGCATGATGGTTATGTGATGAGAAAGTCTGGCGAGGGATAATCCATCTTCGTGCCAGCATGATACCCCGCACACCTGGATGCGTGTGGTCTGGGATGATTTATGATGTAGTGGTCCACATAGGCACTTTTGATATAGTGACCTAGTTTTTATACACATGCGTGAATTGTGAAATGAAAATGTGGTTGTGATTGTGAATTGATTTGGTGGTATTTATGTGTTGAGAAAGAGGTTTATGATATTGGTTTAAAAAGGAGGTTTCTTAATGAATTGCCCTTTTTATGAATTTAAATGAGATCGAGCATGAGATGATTTATACATGATGTTTTTACCATGTTTTATATGCCAATGTACATGATTTTGATACATGATATATATGTATACTTACATGGCATAGTTTTACTTCCTCATGCTCCTACTATGAACGATTTATGATAACACTATCAGCATGTAGATAGAGTAGTTATCTACCATGCTTGCATTATTGCCTTACTGAGCGTGTGGTTGCTCATCCCTCTCTATTTTCCCCCCTACAGAGCGTGCATAGTAGCCCAGTGAGGACTGAGGCGTGGTATTTTGGACTCCGCTGCATCTCCATCGCTTAGAGGATATACACAGTGATTCTTTTTGTATCTAAACAATGTAAAAGCACAGTATTCTTTGAGTTGTAATTATGGGGGATGTAGATGTCAGTAAAACATGCTTTTGTATAAGTACAAGATTAAATGCAAATGTATGACATCGTTTTATTTAACTGAGAATGAATGTGATGTGGAGTTTATTATTAACTCACAGCCCAACAGTGTGTGGTGAGTTAGTTCACGACCGGGTAAGGTAACAGTAAAACGCAAAAATTTTTTAATGATTTTTGGTTAAAGAGAATGGAATTAGGTCGTGACATAAATGAGTTGATATACATGTGTTAATGATTATGGTATGTTAGAATTAATCAATTTGATTAATTAACACATGCATTAGGTTGGCAATCAAGTTATTTGATAAAATGCCTAAATGAACTATGTGATGCTTAAGAACATTGCCAACCAAGTGTTTATCAAAATGCCTAAGTGAATTGGCTAAGGAAATGGACATGGATGGCATGCCATGGTGTGATCGACGGCATGGAGTGCTCTCAGCCATGGCATGTGGCCGAGAGGTCTAATGGGCCAAGCCCAATTATTTTAGGTCCAATGTTATGCAATGGGTCTAGGACAAGCGCAATAAGAGTTGGTGGGCCCCACAAGCCCAATAGGGCCAACGAAAATGAATAGTAAAATGGAAATGGGCTTAAGGCATAGTTAGGCCCATTAAGGTTTATTAAAGCCTATTAAGAGAAATAGACTGTATTTAATGTGAAATACGGAAGGAAAAATATAATTAACCTGATAAATGGTTATATGCAGCTCCAAAGATTATTGGAGGAGCAAATCGGACTACTAGATCGAGCAGCGTTGAGAAAGTAAAATTTCTCGAGTTATTGCAGGTAAAGGACTTTTGTGAGTAGTTAGAGATACCTGCACGTATTTTTGTCTGCTTTTACATTCACTTAAAAACTTTGAGGGTCAAAGAAAGTGAATAATAATTATTTTGACCCGACAGTAGTAAATTATGATTTTACCCTTAGGAAAAAAGTCAACTTTTGTGAAAAGTTGTAAAGCATGGAAACCATCATTTTGAGTGTTTTACTGCTGTTTAGCAGAAGAATAAATAGATGGGCTAATGATTTTATGGTTGATATGAATTAAGCACACTTTATAGTGCTGATTTTTATGTTTTGAAAATCATCCCTTTTTAAAGAGCCATCTATTGAATTATGTGAGAATAAATCGTGCTAGAGCTTAGCTCGCACAGGTTTTCACACTATGGTACGTATGATGCCGTGGAAGCTGGTAAGATCCTCAAGCCCAACATCCTTAAGCCAAAGTGGGCGGGGAGGCTTTATTCGATAGGGAGGCTCTCTTACGGTAAGATCCTTAAGCCCAACATCGTTAAGCCAAAGTGGGTAGGGAGGCTCTGTTTGGTGGGGAGGCTCTCTTACGGTAAGATCCTTAAGCCCAACATCCTTAAGCTAGAGTGAGCGGGGAGGCTCTGTTCAGTAAGGAGGCTCTCTTACATGGATACGGAAAGCTTCACGTGCATTTGAGGTACTGTGTTGCCTGGGATTTCACCATTATAGGATATGGCGATAGTCCAAGATACTATTACATTTCACCACAGAGTCTCAGATGATATATCACCTGATTGACTGATTTATTTAAGGATAGACCTGAGGGATGGGTCGAAATCCGATTGTTGTGATGTGAATGATTTAAATGCCATATCTACTGTGATTTAAATTTACATGGCATGATTTATCGAAAGGCATTGTGATATTATAAAGCTACATTATTTTGCACTACATTCCTACATTTAAGAAAGCAAGCATGATTTCTATACAGGGGATTTATTATGTACAAGTATATATAGATATATATATTTAAAGACATACTTTTAAAGTGAGTTAAGGAAATGATATTTTCAAGGCATAACATTATTTTGAGTAGATAGTGTACATGTCTACTTGCTTACCTGATTTCCTTACTGAGCACGTTGTATGCTCATCCCCCATTCTTTTACATCTCTTTACAGAGCATCAACAGTAGAATGAGAGCATTTGAGGGATAGTATTCCTGTTGTCCGCTGATATTTCCTATCGATCGACAGGTATACATATTTTGTACGGTTATGTATCTAAACATAAAAACAACACAGTGATGTATACAACATATATTATGGGGAATGCATTTGTATTAGCTTTTATATGATCTCACATGTATTATAAAAAGAAGTTACAGTCAGTAACAGTATATTGAAATGTATGTATGAAAATGGATGATATGGCATGCGAGGAAGCTAACGTCGAATCATAGCCTAACCATTGAAGAGAGGAAAGGTAAGTTAAAAATGAGATAAATTTGTACTGGTTTTGGTTAAGTCAGGAGGCTGTAGAGATAGGCCTGAGAGCCATGCAGAGCCATAGACTGATCAGGCTGCACAGAACCTTGCTGAGAGAGCAGAAGATACAGAGGCACACTTCGCTAGGATATAGCGGAGTATTGAGAATCTGGTGGAGATAGTCACGCATGCATTAGGTGCCGGTGACAGAAGAGGTACCGCGACACAGCCTACTACTATACAGGCAGCTGCAGAGGTGGAGAGACCTCAGACTACAGAGACTACTACTGCTACACCACCTCTAGTATAGGATACAAATTCTCTTATCGCTCCATAACATAGCGGTAGTGATTTGGGTTATGACTGCGACTTGAGCAGACTGTTAGAGTTCCAAGCATTGAAACCCTCGCTGTTCAGAGGGGTGAAGGACCCAGTTATCACGAAGGACTGGGTGTATGAGATGGAGAAACTGTATAGGTTTTTTCGATGCACTTCAGCTGAGAAGGTAGCCTTTGCCGTGATTATGTTGAAAGGCGAGGCCGAGTATTGGTAGAGGTCCACCGAGGCTATTTTGAGGGCCAAACACTCTGAGATCTCATGAGAGATATTTTTGGTGGCCTTCAGGTAGTAATACATCCCAGCCACCACACAGAGAAAATTACAGATGGAATTTATGAATCTGGTTCAAGGGAACCGAACTGTGGACGAGTATGAGTCCAAGTTTATGTCCTTGGGGAGATATGACTTGGACACGATGGGTAGTGAGACCCGGAAGATACAGAAGTTCATGGATGGATTGAGATTGGCCATCCGGACTAAGCTAGCTCCCTTCGACATCTTGAACTATGAGGATGCTGTACATAAGGCTCAGTTATGCGAGCAAGATTTTGAGCGGAATGCCTCCGAGCTTGGGAGAATTTGTGTTAGGAAGGATAGAGATCGAAAGAGATCCGGGAGGGATAGAGTGGCCAGGAAAGGAGGCTCAAGGTATTTTGAGAAGAGACCTAAGATCGAGGAGGTGCACAGGAGAGAGCTGCTAGACCTCCCGTGTACTCGGCTTTAACTGAGTCGAGGGGTATGACTATTGGAGGTCCACAACCTACCACTGATCAGTGTAGGAGATGTGACAGATACCATGGGACTAGACCATGTCAGTTGCCCCATGTTTCATGTTTTAGGTGTTGGAACCCCAAACATATTTCGAGATATTGTACCGAGATGGTTGAGATCGCCCCACAAAAGGGTAAGGAACCTAAGGGAGCTCCAGTTGAGACAGCGGCCCCGAGGAGAAGGATTATAGTTGAGGAATAAGAGAAACAGTCTGTGGGTGTGAGCAGAGGAAGGGTGCATGCACTGGACTAGGACACTGCAGACGCATCAACGGATGTGATTAAAGGTACCATCCGAATCTTTGATTTAGAAGCATTGGTATTATTTGATCCTGGTGCCACACATTCTTTTATATCATCTTCCTTTGCACATAAATTGTTGAAGTATGTGAAACCTACATTGATGGATAGAATGTTGATGATTTCTACACCCACGAATGATAGTTAATTAACTGAGCATGTATGTAGAGATTGTAAGTTAAAGATAGAGGGAAAGGAAATGACAGCTAATTTAATTTTATTGAATATGAATGATTTCGATGTAATATTAGAAATGGATTGGTTGGCTACCAATCGTGTTGTTATGGATTGCCATGCTAAGTCATTGATGTTTTCAAGATTAGACAATCTTATTGTAAACTTTGATGAAAAGAAATGAATATAACCATGTTAAATGAAAAGAGTATGATTTTGTTTAATTTGTGTGAGAGATGAATTTATTTATCTATGATGAATATTGATGTGATAGGTTTTATTACTAATGATAGAAAGAATGTTATGAAGGGTTCATTACCTACATGGTTGATATAGATGAGGCACACCCGGAATTGAGGGACATACCCGTAATTATGGATTACCCTGATGTCTTTTCGGATGAATTACCAGGACTACCACCTGAAAGGAAAATACAATTTTGCATAGAATTAGTGCCTGGTACCGAGCCGATCTCGAAACCACCATATAGAATGGCACTGATTGAGTTAGAAGAGCTGAAGAAACAGTTGCAAGAGTTGCTAAAGAAGGTGTTCATTAGACCGAGTGTCTCACCTTGGGGAGCACCGGTTCTATTTGTAAGGAAGAAGGATGGAAGCCTCCGACTGTGTATAGATTACCGGTTGTTAAATAAGGCCATCATTAAGAACAAGTACCTCATTCCACGTATAGATGATCTGCAGGATCAGCTCCAAGGAGCTTAGGTGTTTTCAAAGATTGATCTACGGTCAGGGTACCATCAGTTGAGGATCAGGAGTGGAGATGTACCCAAGACAGCATTTCATACCCGCTATGGCCATTACGGGTTTTTAGTGATGCCATTCAGATTGTCGAATGCTCCCGCAGCATTTATGGAATTGATGAATGATGTGTTTAAGCCATACCTAGACAAGTTTGTGATTGTGTTCATAGATGACATTTTGGTTTATTCTAAGTCTAAGGAGGATCATGAGGAGCACTTGAGGATAGTTCTGCAGACCCTCCAAGAGAAAGAGTTGTATGCCAAACTCAGTAAGGGTAACTTTTGGTTAGAGCAGATCTCATTTCTGGGCCATGTTGTGTCGAAGGACGGGGTATCGGTGGATCCATCCAAGATAGAGGCAGTCGTACAATGGGAACAGCCCTAGACAGTTACTGAGATCAAAAGTTTTATGGGATTTACAGGTTATTATCGGAGATTTGTAAAGGGTTTCTCCAGACTAGCTGCTCCATTGACACACCTCAGGCATAAGGATGTTAAGTTTGTATGGGATGAGGCATGTGAAAGGAATTTTGAGGAGCTTAAGTGGCGATTGACCACTGCTCTAGTTCTCACCATTCCTACCAGCTCAAGAGGATTCTCGGTATATACAGATGCATCACACCAGCGACTAGGGTGTGTGCTTATGCAGGATGGGAAGGTAGTTGCCTATGGATTTAGATAGTTGAAAGATCACGAGAGGAACTACACGACACATGATTTGGAGATGGCGACCGTGGTATTTACTTTGAAAATATGGCGCCACTATCTCTATGGTGAGAAATTTCTGGTGTTCACGGATCATAAGAGCCTTAAGTACCTGTTCTCGCAGAAAGAACTAAATATGAGAAAAAGAAGATGGCTCAAACTCCTGGAGGAATATGATTGTGAAATCATGAACCACCCGGATAAGGCAAATGTAGTTGTCGATGCTTTGAGCATGAAGAACCTTGGGTTGGTGTCTTATATGATGGTATGAGAGAATGAATTGTTGGAACACTTCGCGAACCTCAGTTTGGATGTAACCCCACCTGGATCGGAGAGATTGGATATCATGGCTAGTATGAGATTAGAGTCAGAGCTGATTGGCCGTATTCGGCAGGCCCAACAGAGCGATTGACGGTGCATCGATTGGCTGAGGCAGATACAGACAGGTGTGGGTATTGATTTTGAGCTGAGTGCTAATGGGTTATTGAGGTTCAGGGGTAGAGTATGAGATCAGAGGCTCACTCATCGAAGTATAAGATACATCCAGGGAGTACTAAGATGTATCAAAACGTTCGAAAGGTGTATTGGTGGTCCAGAATGAAAAGAGACATTGCTGAATATGTCGCTAAGTGTCTCGTTTGTCAGCAGGTGAAGGTAGAGCATCAGAAACATGTTGGATTATTGCAGCCTCTACCGATACCAACTTGGAAGTGGGAGCATGTCACCATGGATTTTGTGAGGAGATTGTCGAGGACCCACAGAGGTCATGATGCCATGTGGGTTATCGTGGATCGGTTGACTAAGTCCGCCCATTTCTTAGCTATGAGAACTACTGATACACTGAGTCAATTGGCGAACTTGCATATTCGAGAGATAGTACGCTACATGGTGCTCTAGTGAGCGTTGTTTCTGATAGGGATGCTCACTTCACTTCCCATTTCTGAGAACATTTTTAGGAAGCGTTGGGGGCCCGACGGAGTTTTAGCATTGCTTTTCATCCTTAGACAGATGGGTAGTTAGAGAGGACTATACAGACCCTCGAGGATATGTTGAGAGCGTGTGTGCTGGATTTCGGAGGCTCTTGGGATGATCACCTAAAGTTAGCCTAGTTCACCTATAATAACAGCTTTCATGCGAGTATCGGAATAGAACCCTGTGAGGCACTGTATGGATGTAGATGTCGATCCCCCATTGGATGGTAAGAGGTTGGTGACAGACAGATTTTTGCTCCGGACTTATTGCAGTAGGCATCTGAGGACATCCAGTTGATATGTGAGAGATTACGAATAGCTCAGAGCCGACAAAAGAGTTATGATGACAGGAGACAAAGACCACTAGAGTTTGATGTGGGTGAGTTGGTATTTCTAAGAGTTTCACCATCAAAGGGTATCATGAGATTTGGTGAGAAGGGCAAGTTGAGCCCAAGATATATCGGACCCTTCGAGATTTTGAAGAGAGTGGGAGATAAGGAATATAGGTTGGCATTGCCACCAGACTTGGCAATTGTTCACAACGTCTTCCACGTCTCTATACTTTGGAAGTATAACCCGGACCCGGCATATGTAATAAGATATGAGCTGTTGGAGCTCAATAAGAGCATGACATATGTTGATAAGCTGGTTCAGGTATTGGACAGAAAAGAGAAAGTGTTGCGAAATAAGACAATTCCCTTGGTGAAAGTTCTTTGGCAACATTACACGGTGGAAGAGGCCACATAGGAATTGGAGAACTTGATACGGGAGAAGTACCCCCAACTTTTTAAAGAGTAACTTGGTTCTAATTTGGAGGACCAAATTTCTTGAAGGAGGGGAGGATTGTAAGACCCGTATTTCATGTGTAACTTTATGGATTCATAAGTGTGTTAATGTACTTGTAATGTGAAGTACAATTGTTGTAAAGTCCATAAATGTAATGTACATACGTGTAATAAGAGTTTATAATGTACATACAACTTTCATTGAGTATGGATATGAAGAAATGGACTTTTGTAAGTGATGAATGTTATTGGAACTCAAAAAGAGTAGTGTGGTAAATGGAATGTAATTGCATGAATCTAAATATTTCCATTTAGCTTGGTATGGCATACTTTTGGGTATACAATAGATACACACAAGTTATAATGTGAATAAGGTATGAATGGATGTCATTTTCAAGTCATAAGGTGGATGGATGAGAAAATGGCTATGGCAGCAGATTACAGATGTTTTGGTGTAAGTTGCAATAGGAAAACTATAAAAAATCTAGAAAATATGAGGGCCAGATCGATCTCATAGGATGAGAGATCGATCTAGAAGCGCCAGAATGCTCTTATTTGGGCAATGGAATAGAGCATATCGATCTCCAATGGGGCCAAATCGATCTCCTAACCATTCTGTAATGAAAAGATCGATCCTCAAGCATACAGATGTATCTCCTTAGCTCTCTGTTTGGGAGCAGATCGATCTTAAGCTTCGACAGATTGATCTCATGCTTAAAATGCCATGAAAAAGAGGGATTTAAGGGGACCAAATCGATCTCCTCTTAGTGCAGATCGATCTCCTCAAGTGATTTCTATAAAAAGGGCATTAAAAATCTGCAGATTTCGGGAAAAACATCACCCTTTCCATTTCCAACCCAAAACCTAGATTTTTCTCTCTAAAATCCACCCATTCCAGTAAGAATTGAGGGGAGGCTATTAGACATTAATTTGTCTATCTTGAGGAAGAGAACAACATAGTTGAAACCTAAAACCTCATTATTGGTATGGAAGGAGCAAGGAACATTTTCCTTTGGAGCAAGAAGAGAAACCAGATTTGGTAAGTTTCTAAGACTCCAATCCAAGTACATTGTCTATTCTATTGATTTTGGAGTTGATTGGCATGATGGTAGAAATCATCTAGAAAGCAATGGAACACATATAACCTAGAAAATGGATATAGTCTAGAGTGAGAAAGTGTAAATTAGGTATGTTGATGATTTATGGGATTTGTTGAGTTGTCATTTGAGTAATGTGGGTGATTTGAAATGGTTATGTGGAGTTATATTATGAGTTTAGAGAAGTTATGAAGATGGGTATTTGAGATGCTTGATAAAATGTCATAATGAGGAAATCAATGAAATATGAACACTATGAGTTTAATATCGATTTGGAATGAGTTAATAGGCCTAAATGGAATTCATAGACTCAAGAAATGAAACAAGGCCATATGAGCGTTAATAGAAATTATAGGTCAAATCGACTATAGTGAACGCATGACGTCTTGTTATATGGATCAAATATAATGTGAAATATGATTGTGTACAGTCCCGAAGAGTTCGTTGAAGATGAATCAGACTGTACGAGTGAGCAACACTAAAGAAACGGAATCACGCGTCGCGATTCTAGGTAAGGGAATTTGGTAAGTATATAGAGGTAGCTACTCGTATTTTGAACTCATGGGTATATAGGGCTTTGGAAATGTACATGGATTTATAGAAATGTATTTTGACGATGTATGGATGTGACTATAAATAATTGTATGAGATTTAGTGGTTGAAGTGGTATTGTAAAGAAATGGGATAGTGAGGCTAATAATTGCATAAATCAAGTGTTTTTAATGCTTTCAAAAAACATGTGTTTCATTTTGAGCGAGTTGATAGATAGGTTGGCTATTGTTGTTCCATGTTGCATGATAGCACATGTGAAGTGCTATATATGTTTTGAAATTGGTTTTGAAAACTCATGAGCAGCCTATCATGTTTATGTGAATTAAACTGTGCTAGAGCATAGCTCGCACTGGGTATTGATGTTTTCATATGTTTGAAACGTGCTAGAGCTTAGCTCGCACTTTGGTTTGAAACTATGATGATGCTTTATAAACTGTACTGGAGCTTTTGCTCGTATGTGGATTTTGAGTGGATTTCTTATGTATATAACCGTACTGGAGCGAAGCTCGTATGTGGTTTCTTCATATTTTTATGCATAAATATCGTAGAGCGTTACTCGTACGAGGTGATTTTTTATGATACATGAATTCGCGCTAAAGCGTAGCTTGCGCTGGTTTTCACACTGTGGTATGTATGAGGCCATGGTGAGGATAATACGGATCAGTGTTCAAGCAACCCAACAGGCCTAATAGACCTCTTGAGTGGGGTGAAGGTGAGGGGCTAGGACCTGAATCAGGGAACCCAACAGGGGCGAGCAAGGCTATGAAGGGCTAGGACCTAGTATTAAAAGTACTCCCATGTGCACTTGAGACTAAAGGTTTCACTCGGTTTGGGGTAGATAAGACCTACGGTAGGCACCCCCAACCATGTTATGGGTTCACGGGATACGATGTACCATGTATATCACATGGTGTACGATGTACCGCGTGGTTGAGATATTGATGAGAAAAGTCTGGCGGAGAACTAACTCACCTTCATTCCAGCATGATACCTCGCACACCGGGATCCGTGTGGTTTGGGATGATATGTAACATAGTTGGCCAACATAGTCTATGAGCTTATAGTGACCTGTCTCCCTTGCTTGATTTACTTACTACCACATGATTTTAATCTATAAGTGTGATTGTGACTGTCTAGGGTAGGGTCAAGCCTTGTGGACTTGAATTGTGAAATGATAATGATGTTTGTGATTGAGAATTGATTTTATGGGATTTTGATGTATTTGAGAAAGAAATGAGTTTTAAAAAGGATGTTTCAAGTGAATTTCCCTTTTTATTATGTGATTTGAAAATGATGAGCATGAGATGGTTTGTACATAATGATTTTACCATGTTTTATTATGCCAATTTACATGATTTAAATACATGATATGTGTATACGCATATGGCATAGTTTTATTTTCCTCATGCTCCGAACTATAAATGATTTATGCTTACACCATCAGCATGTAGATAGAGTAGTTATCTACCATGCTTGCATTATTGCCTTACTGAGCCTGTGGTGGCTCATCCCTCTCTATTTTCCCCCTCCTATAGAGCATGCGTAGTAGCCCAGTGAGGACTGAGGCATTGTGTTTTTGGACATCCATTGCTTCCATCGTCGAAAGGTATATGCACAGGATTCTTTTTGTATCTAAACAATGTAAAGGCACAGTAATCATTTGAGTTATAATTATGGGGGATGTAGATGTCAGTAAACATAATTTGTATAAGTGACTGATTATGTATGAAATCATTTTATTAAATTGTGAATGAATAGTAAGTGGTGATTATTATTGACTCACAACCCAACTGTGTTGTGGTGAGTTTCTTTACGACCGAGTAAGGTAGCAGTAAAATGCGAAAAAATTATTGAGATTTTTTGTTAAAAAGAATGAAAAGGGTCGTGACAACACCTGCATATTTTCCTTAGCTTAAATACTCTGTTCCTATCCCTTACTCCGAAAGCATGAAAAGTCATTAGGATATATTTTGAGTTATGTACATATGGGTACTAAGTGATAGTGAATGAGTAAAAAAAAAAGTGATGAAAAAACAAGCGAAAGAAAAAGAAGAAGAAAAATACAAAAATAGAATAAAAATGTTTAGCAAAAGAAATAAGTTTAGGGGAAATAAATTTGAGCTCTTACATTAAAGATCCTAAAAGTAATGCATGTTAAGGGGTAATTAAACCTAAATCAACTTTATCATACTTTAACCCCAACCTTACATTACAAGCTTAATGAATCCTATTGATCTTTAATTAAGTGTGACTACATTAGTGGAGAGAGAAGTGGAAAGCAAACTTATGGGAATGATCACTTGCCATTGACTTTGTATTCATTATGTTTACATAATCTGATCCGAGTAATATACTGTGAAGTGGCTTTGACATTTTCACACACACACGAGGAGTCCAATTTGGGTTAGCACTTATGATTGAATGATTCTGAATGTTGGACTTGTAATTGTGAGACTTTGAGATCATAGTTTGTACTTTTTCTTTGAGGATAATATTGCGAAAATCATTATGTTAGTACTTGTCATTCTTACAATTGTTTTGTTTTGCTTGAGGACAAGCAAAAGCTCAAGTTTGGGGGTGTGATAATTCTATTTTTAATAGAATTATTTGTGCTTAATTTCTTAATTAATTATTTAAATTCCCATATTATTTTATAAATATTCCCCTTAATTTAAATAAAATTCTTTAATGTGCAGGTAAATTAAATCCGGATGAAACTCAATCGTTTCAGTGAAAAATGGGCTGAAAATGGGCTAAAGGAGATTGGACCACTTCCAATTTGCAGACCGAGTCACCAAGTCGTCTGGACACGTGGGATGTCAGGTGTTAGTATTTTATTCGTTTCTAAAAGATAAGCTCGATGGATACCGTGCCAACCTTCTGGAAGACACACGCCGGGCCACATCACACAGCCAAGTGGACAAGAAGATGAGGTGACGTGCAAATATCTGCAGCAAATCAAATGAAGACAACTGGACAAACAATGCCAACTCATCTAGGATGAAAAATTACCATTGCACCCCTAGGTTTGTGTATAAATAGAACATGATGAGCAATTGAAAAGTAGGTAGTTTTTAGTGTAGTTTTTAGGGTAGTTTTAGGGTAGGAGAAGTGTAAAGTAATTTAGGAGTAGTTTTTAGAGTAATTTAGAGTAGTTTTAGAATAGCTTTGAAATTAAAGTTTTATGAAGTATTTTCTCTAGTACTTTTTTTTATTTTCCATTAGTTGTTTTAGCCACCATTGTTAAGTTACTGTTCATAACCATTTTCATTTTTATGAAAAGCTTCATTTCTTTTTCTTAATCACCATTACATTTCACTGTTTTGCTTTTCATGGTATTTTTGTTGCAATGAGGCATGAGGGGCTTGTGACAGAAGCCATAATGCTCAACCTATTGTCACTGTTCCGTTTACATTTTCCTTAGAAAAAAAAATTATTTTACACTTAGTTAAGCTTACATTTCCGAGCTTCTGGTTTAGCATTTTTGCATTTTTTTTACCCATCATGTTTCTTGCATTTTAAGAGCATCTTCTACATTTTCTATTCGGTTTCTACTTGCTTACTAGCGTGGTTGCATGGTACTGAGGAGCTGAAGGGTGGCAGTGTTGGCTGGTGCTGAAGCTAGCGAGATGGCTTCCATTTAGTACAGTACAACAGCTGCCTAATGGTTGCAGAGGGGTGCTGGGCAATTGGTTGTTATTGCTTCCATTCGGTGCAATACAAGATTTTCCTCACAGTGTAGTATCGGATGAGGATGATGAGTTGCTAGGATCGACAGCAGCAGTAGCAAAGAAGTTGCTCTGTTCTACTCTGTTTAAAGAGTCACTTACTGTTCATCATCCTCCATTTAATTAGCTTTTATTTTCAGCGTACTTTACATTTTTATGTTTGTCTTTGCTGCATTAATTCTTCATGTAACAATTTATGTATTAGTATGGTTTAATATTTGTCTGTGGTGATCATTTAATATGTTGCAGTAATATCCTGTTTTGTCGTGATTGTTGTGTGAAGAAATGATGGCATGAAGAGGTGGTGTTAAAGCAGAAACCCGAATGCTTCAGCACCATGGTAGTGTGCAGTAAAATAACATAGAAGCAAACAAAACCTGAGGTAGCAGAGGACAGTGCCAGAAGCATGACGTGGTGTTGGGGACAACTCGAACCAGCAGGGGAACACCTGGACAGTGGGCTGGAGCAGTACCTGGAGATAGCATGAACCAGCAGTGGAGCACCTGGAAATGAAACCTGGAGAAAAAACGTGTACAGTGCACAAGTCGGGACCAAGCAGCCAGCTGAGAGTTGTAGTTAAGGCCACGTTTTGGCCATATTGTTTACTGTTGCAATTAGTTTATGCATTTTTGGGATTTATTTTTTTTATGTCATTTACATTATTTGTTAAATTAGGAAAAATAGATTTTCATTGCTTGTTAAATTAGTGATTAGTTTTAATTAGGATAATAGTTAATTTTTTTTATTACAATAGGGTGGTAATTATATATATATATATATATATATATTGTCAGGACCCGTTCTCAATCCATGACTTGACCAAAAACAACTACAAATTTTTTGCATTTTTAACGTACCTTTCCTCTCTTCAATGATTGGGCTGTGATTCAATGTCAGAATCCTTGCTTACCACATTATCCATTATCATACGTACATGTCAATATACTGTTACTGACTGTAAGTGCTTTTATAATACATGTGAGATTATATAAAAGCTAATGCAAATACATTCCCCATAATATGTATATCGTATACATCATTGTGCTGTTTCTATGTTTAGATACATAACTGTACAAAATATGTATACCTGACGGTCGATAGGAAATAGTGGTGGACTCAGGGACACTATCCCTCAATAGCTCTCCCTCTACTGCTGATGCTCTATAGATAGATGTAAAGAAAGGGGGGTGAGCATACAATGTGCTCAGTAAGGAAATCAGGCAAGCAAGAAGATATCTACACTATCTACTCAAAATAATGCTATGCTTTGAAAACATTATTTCCTTAACTCACTTTAAAAGCACGTCTTTAAATATATATGTACACTTGTACAGATTAAATCCCATGTACAGAAATCATGCTTTCTTTCCCAAATGTAGGCATGTAGTGCAAAATAATGCATCTTTATCTAAATCATGCCTTTAGATAAATCATGCCATGTATATTTAAATCACAATAAATATGGCATTTAAATCATTCACAACACAAAATAGGAGTTCGACCCATCCCTCAAGTCTGTTCGCAATTTAAATCAGTCAATCAAGTGATATATCATGTGAGACTCTGTGGTGAAATGTAAATAGTATCCTAGACTATGATCATATCTGACATGTGATCCCAAGCTACACGGAATCCTAGTGTATGGGGCATCACTGCTGCAACGGAAGGGGGGTCAGTCTATCATAACCGCCAACTATATCCTCCTCAACTCCACAACACCACATAGTACAGTGTACCCCATGCCACATGCACGATACAATGTACTTTGTGGACCCTACATCACAGTCGGGGTGCCTACCATAGGTCTTAGCCCTCAGACCATGGAATATCATACCACGTCTCTAGTACCCTCATGCGGATATCCTCTCACATAATGTGACACTCAGTCCACACAAGGAATCAAGCATGGGTTTTAACATGTATTATATATCACATACAGTGCGCGCTTTTGAGCGCGACTCACAGTCGACACTCCGCTCAAACACTGTTTCACATCACAAACTCAACTCTAGTGTGAGTAAACCTCCAACAACTAGGTCAATGCATAGTTCATGTATTAAATCAAGTACAAGCAATAGCTCTAGTACCATGCTATGCACAATATCATCAAATCAAGTACGAGCAATAGCTCCAGTACTATGTCATGTATAAATCATTAAGAATCGAGTACAAGCAAGGCTTCAACACTCTTTCATGCATCTCATGAAAAACTCGAGTACGAGCTAATCGCTCCAGCACTCTCTCATGCATGTATCACATAAAACTGAGTGCGGGTAAGAACTCCAGTACTCTATCATGCATGTCATGGAAATCTAGTAGAATCACAATCCAGCACTAATATATGTGGAAAATATATTAAATCCAGTGTGAGTTGTGCTCCAGCACGATTCAATTTCACATAATATGATAGATGACACTTTAAAAAGGGATGATTTACAAAATATCAAAATCAGCACTATAAAGTGTGCTTAATTCACATCAACCTCAAAATCATTATCCCATCTATTTATTCTTCTGCTAAACAGCAGTAAAACACTCAAAATCATGGTTTCCATGCTTTTTACAACTTTTCACAAAAGTTGACTTTTTGACTAACTAGGGGTAAAATCGTAATTTGCCACTATCGGGTCACAATAATTATTATTCATTTTCTCTGACCCTTAGAGTTTTTAAGTGAATGTAAAAGTAGATGAAAGTACGTGCAGGTATCTCTAAATACTCACAAAAGTCCCTTACCTGCGATCACTCGAGAAATTTCACTTTCTTTGTGCTGCTCGTTTCAGCAGTCCGATTTGTTCCTTCAATAATCTCTGGAGCAATTGTTGTGTTTCAAACTTGGCCGAATACATTGGAGGCTTACAGTTTGCACTCTATGGCTCCTTGATAGCCAATTCCAACATATGTCACTCTCCTTTCAATTTGGAACAACTTCTATGAAGGATGCAAGTTCCAATTATGCCTAATTCCTAGTGATTTCTAGTGAGAGAAAGCTTGGATAATTTGTTTCAATGGTTTCTTCTTCTAGCCGAATTTGGTGTGATGAAGATGACAATGGTGTGGCTGATTTTATAAGTCACTTACTTAGCTATTAAGCTTTACTTTCCAGCCATTAAGCTTGACTTTCTAAGCCTTAGCCATGAGTCACCTAATGAGTCACCTTATGAGTCATGGTTAGCTTTAACTATGGTTAGATATTTATCTCATGGGCTTTCCATTTGGGCTTCTCGGTTTGGGCTTTCTTAATGGGCTTTCAGGCTGAAATTTTCATCATGCCTCAGGCCTTTAATTGTCTCAATATTTGGCCAATCAATTGGTCCAACAATTCGGTCTAAGGGACCTAAGAATTTCGATATACGTTTAGTATACCTTAATGGGCTTTAAAATTTTCACCTTAGGCCCATTACGTTTTTAACCATTAAATTTAATTCGAAATCCTTTCGAATAAATTTTCCTTACTTTCGGGGATGATTATCTTGCATTCTGGTCAAGAATATTTTTTTCCAATTTTTTCTCCACACTTAGGTTAATTTTTAACCATGATTAGTTAACTATGGTAAAAGTCCACTTTCTTAACTATAGTTGACTTTTTCCTTAACCATTGACCAAGTTGACTTTTTTTAAAAATTTTGAAAGTGTCATATCTTATGTCTTACACTCTCGTCTTTATGTTTCAACCATTCCCGGTGGATAATTATACCCGAAACACCTTATCTCGCCAAAAAGGTCCATTTTGCCCTTTTTAGCTTTTACTCTCGTTTTCTGTGTTCGGGACTAAATCAAGCTAACTTTCCTTTATGAGCTCTCTATACTTTCTCATTTAAAGTTCTTATTTTTAGTCAGAATGATTTAGATTCACTCGGTTTAGCCTGTGACTCTTATAGCTCACATTAGGCTTTTTATGTAGCTTTTACGTGTTAAATCATTTCACTAACACTTTAAGTCTAGTAAATACTCTTCTTATGATTCAACTATAATAATAGAGTGTTCATACACATAGGAATCATAAGGTACAAGCTACAAAAATGCGGGTCTAACAATCCTCCCCCACTCAAAAAATTTGGTCCTCCAAATTAGAACCAAGTCAAGCATCAAATAGGTGAGGGTATTTCTCTCGCATCAGACTCTCTAGCTCCCAAGTAGCTTCCTCTGAAGTATGATGCTGCTAGAGAATCTTCACTAACCCAATGGTCTTCGATCTCAATACCTTCTCCTTCCTATCTAATATTCGAATCGGTCACTCAACATATGACAAGTCCTCTCGGAGCTCCAAAGGCTCGTAACTAATCACATGTGCCAGATCCGGGTGATACTTTCGAAGCATCGATATGTGGAAGACGTTATAGACACCTGATAAGTTCGGTGGCAATGCCGACCTATAAGCCTTATCTCCCACTCGATCAATTATCTCAAAAGGTCCAATATAGTGAGGATTTAGTTTCCCTCTCTTCCTAAATCTCACTATGCCCTTGGAAGGAGAAACTTTCAGAAACACGGATTCACCAGCTGCAAACTCTAGTGGCCTACGTCTCCTGTCAGCATAACTCTTTTATCTACTCTGAGCTGTCCTCAATCTCTCTACAATCAAATGGACGTCATCAGATGCTTGTGTAACCATATCAGGAGCGAAAATCTTACGGTCACCCACTTCTTCCCATCCAATAGGGGAACGACATCTACAGCCATACAAAGCCTCATATGGTGCCACCCCGATACTCGAATGATAACTGTTGTTGTAGGCAAACTCGGCTAGTGGCAAGTGGTCACCTAGGAGCCTCTAAAATCTAGCACACATGCTCTCAACATATCCTCCAGCGTTTGTATAGTCCTCTCTGACTGACCATCTATCTGAGGATGGAAAGTGGTGCTCAAACTCAACTGGGTTCCCATGGCTTCCTGAAAATGTCCCCAAAAGTTGGAAGTGAAGAGGGAATCCCTATCAGAGACTATGCTCACTGGTACACCGTGTAACCTCACTACCTCGCATACATATAGTTCTGCTAATAAACTCAGAGTATCGGTCGCTCTCATAGCTAGGAAGTAGGCTGACTTTGTCAGCCTATCGACAATCACTCATATAGCATCATGATTCCTACGGGTTCTCAATAAACCCATCATAAAATCCATGGTGATATGCTCCCATTTCCATGTCGATATAGATAGAGGCTGTAATAACCTTGCAGGTTTCTAATGTTGTACCTTCACCTGCTGACATACGAGACACTTTACCACAAAGTCTTCTACATCTCTCTTCATACCCGACCACCAGTATACCTTCCAGAGGTTCTGATACATTTTGTTACTCCCCGGATGTAACGTATACCTCGACGAATGAGCTTTCGCCAATACCAATCTCCTAAATCCTGGATCCTCGAGAACACACAATCTAACTCTGAACCTCAGTAGTCCATTAGAACTCAACTCAAAGTCAGTCACGATGCCCTTCTGCATCTGACTACTCACATCGATACAAAATGGATCAGTCTGCTGAGCCACTCTGATCCTGTCCAACAGATCCGGCTCCAAGCTGAGACTAGCTATCACATAGCCTGTATCCATGTCAGAAGGCACGACTCCCAAACTGAGGCTAGCAAATTGCTCTAGCAATTCATGTTCCCTAACCATCATATACGATACCATCCCTAGGCTCTTCCTACTCAAGGCATCGGCTACAACGTTAGCCTTACTCGGATGATAAAGTATCTCACAATCGTAGTCCTTCAGAAGCTCTAGCCATCTTCTCTATCTTATGTTTAGCTCTTTCTGTGAGAACAGATACTTGAGGCTTTTGTGGTCGTTCAATATCTGAAACTTCTTGCCATACAAGTAGTGGCGCCATACCTTCAATGTAAACACTACTGCGGCTAGCTCCAAATCATGGGTCGGATAGTTCTTCTCATGATCCTTCAGCTCTCTGGATCCATAAGCAACTACCTTCCCATCCCGCATTAATACACAGCCCAGTCCCTGCTGCAAAGCATTAGTATACACTGTAAATTCTCCTGAGCTGGTAGGGATAGAGAGAATAGGAGAAGTGGTTAATCGACGCTTCAACTCCTTAAAACTCTTCTCACAATCCGTGTTCCACGTGAATGGTACACTCTTTCGAGTAAGATGTGTCAACGAAGTAACCAACTTAAAAAATCCCTCAACGAATCTCAGATAGTTTCCAGCTAAACCCAAAAAACTCCTGATCTCGATGACTGTCCTTGGCTGTTCCAACTGAACTACAGCCTCTATCTTAGATGGATCAACTAATACACCATCTCTCGATACAACATGTCCCAACAACGAGATCTGTGACAACCAAAAATCACACTTACTGAGCTTAGCATATAACTCCTGCTCTTGTAGAGTCTGTAATACGATCCTAAGATGCTCCTCATGCTCCTCCTTGGATCTCGAATACACCAATATGTCATCGATAAAGACGATAACAAACTAGTCTAAATATGGCTTGAACACATCGTTCATCAAAGCCATGAAAGCAGCTGGAGCATTCGTCAATCTGAATGGCATGACCAAGAACTCATAATAGCCATATCAGGTATGAAATGATGTCTTGGGTACATCTCCACTTCGAACTTTCAGCTAATGATAACCAGACCTCAAGTCAATCTTGGAAAAGACCTATGCTCCCTGAAGCTGATCTAACAAGTCATCAATGCGTGGAAGGGGGTATCTATTCTTGATGGTAGCCTTATTCAACAATCAGAGGCTCCAATCCTTCTTCCTCACAAACAAAATCGGTGCTCCCCAGGGTGAAACACTCGGTTAAACAAAACCCATATCCAACAGCTCATGTAACTGTCTCTTGAGCTCCTCCAGCTCAACCAAGGCCATGCGATATGGTGGTCTTGAAATAGGCTCCGTACCAGGGACCAAATCTATACATAACTCCATCTCTCTGTTTGGTGGTAACCCTTGTAATTCATAAGGAAAAATATCTAGGTACTCACTGACCATAGTAATATCTGACAACTCCGGATGTGCCTTATCCATATCTACCACGTACGCAATGAAACCTTGATATGTTGAAGGTTTTCTAAATCAGTAATCATCTAATAATCATAACTACTCCTTTCATTTATTCTTTATTAAACTTTACAACATATCTAGTAGGGTTAGGAAACATAACTGTCGTAGCATAACAATCTAAAACAACATGGTTTGCAGATAACCAATCCATTCCTAATATTATATCAAAGTCTCTCATACTTAGTAATATTATATTGGCTGTCATCTCCTTATCCCCTACTCTCAACTTTCAATCATTAAATACATACTTTACAACTTGACTACTATTCATAGGCGTACTAATCAACATCATCATACATAATGGTGTACGCTTTACATATCTGGCTAATTTACATGCAAATGAAGGAAATACAAAAGAATGCGTGGCACCAAGATCAATTAAAACATATGCTTCAATATCATAAGTTAGGATGTTACCTTGTATCACATCCGATGAAGCATCAGCTGTCCCCTGGTCCAAAGCATGTACTCGTCCTCGACCTATCACTTGTTTCCCCTTTTCTTCTGCAGCGCTCTACCTCTCTGAGTAGACGTACCAACTGGAGCTCTATCCGGCTACCTGCCCCTCAGTGGTGCAGTATCAACCATCTTTGGGCAAGCTCTAGCTATATGCCCTTGTTTCCCACATCAGAAACATACGATAGGAGTTAGCAGACACGGTCTACCTCCATGTTGTCTACCGCATCTTCTGCACTGATCGGCAGTAGGTCGTTGTCCTCCTACGATAATGCCCTTTGCTGGGTCTACAATCGGATAAGCAGGGGGTCTAACAAATTTCTCCCTTGCCTCCCCAACCCGTGATCTCTTATCGAAGAGTTTCCTCCCTCCTCGATAATCAAAATCTCTAGCCGTCCTCTTCTTCTATATATCTCGACTACGGCTAAACTTCCCAAACTCGAAAGCATTCCTCTCGCAATCTTGCTCACACAGTTGCGCCCTGCGCACTGCTTCCTCATAAGTAGCTATGTCTAATGGAACTAACCTGGACCGCAGAACCAGTCTCAACCCATCGATAAACCTGTGGACCTTCCTGGCCTCACTATACATGGTATCTGGGTCATATCTCCCTAGGGATAGGAATCGAGTCTCATACTCGTCCACTGACAAACTCCCCTGGTTCAATCCCAAAAACTCTTCCTGTAGTTTTCGATGTGCAATATCGAGAATAAACTGCCTCCTAAAGACCTCCTGAAATATCTCCCAACTTATATCTGTGTGTTGGGCTCTCAATATAGGTCGGGTGGACTTCCACCAATGCTTTGCAGCTCCCTTCAGTAGGAACGCAGCAAATACGACCATCTCTGAGGACGTACACTCGAAGAATCCATAAAGCTTCTCTATCTCCGCCACCCACTCCTCACCAGCTATAGGGTCCTTGACCCCACTAAAAGATGGAGGTCTAAACTTCTGGAATTCCGGCAACTGATGCAGATCACATCCGTACCCTAATCTACTACCACCTGAAATCGGTGGGGGTGTAGGAGTCTCTATTATCCTCGGTGCATGAGTTGTCTGTATATGTATATCAGGGGCAACTGCTTCTCCTGTCGCAGCTCCTACCTCCTGTCCTTGCCTACCTGGCATCGTTTGTGCCAACATCTCTATAATCGTCTCAAGACTACGCTCTAATCTCGTAAAGCGCATCTCAGTACACTCTAGTGCCTCAGTAGCACCTGGAGTCTCACACATAGGTAATGGTTCGACAGCAGCTCATCTCTCGAGCCTATCTTCTCGACCTCGAGCCCTACCTCTCGTACCTCTACCACTACGCGTATTTGCCATATAGGCAAAGTTCCTGCATTCATAATCATGAATTAGTCCATCTCCTATCTGGTATACACAGTTATATCTAAACACAGCACAGTACTATGGGGATGTACACTTTCCTATTTTCTAACACCGACTCACATCAGACCAACCTCGGCTCTGATACCATTCTGTCAGGACCCGTGCTCAATCCATGACTTAACCAAAAACCACTACAAATTTTTTTGCATTTTAAACTTACCTTTCCTCTCTTCAATGGTTGGGTTGTGATTCGATGTCAGAATCCTTGCTTACCACATTATCCATTATCATACGTACATGTCAATATACTGTTGCTGATTGTAACTGCTTTTATAATACATGTGAGATTATATAAAAGCTAATACAAATACATTCCCCATAATAAATATCATATACATCACTGTGCTGTTTATATGTTTAGATACATAACTGTACAAAATATGTATACCTGGCGGTCGATAGGAAATAGCGGTGGACTCAGGGACACTATCCCTCAATAGCTCTCGCTCTACAGTTGATGCTCTGTAGAGAGATGTAAAGAAAGGGGGGTGAGCATACAACGCGCTCAGTAAGGAAATCAGGCAAGCAAGTAGATATCTACACTATCTACTCAAAATAATGCTATGCCTTGAAAACATTATTTCCTTAACTCACTTTAAAAGCTTGTCTTTAAATATATATATATATATGTATACTTGTACAGATTAAATCCCATGTATAGAAATCATGCTTTCTTTCTCAAATGTAGGCATGTAGTGCAAAACAATGCATCTTTATATAAATCATGCCTTTAGATAAATCATGCCATGTATATTTAAATCACAATAAATATGGCATTAAAATCATTTACAACACAAAATCGAAGTCCGACCTATCCCTCAGGTCTGTCCGCAATTTAAATCAGTCAATCAAGTGATATATCATGTGAGACTCTGTGGTGAAATGTAAATAGTATCCTAGACTATGATCATATCCGACATGTGATCCCGAGCTGCACGGAATCCTAGTGTGTGGGGCATCACTGCTGCAATGGGAAGGGGGTCAGTCAATCACAACCGCCAGTTATATCCTCCTCAACTCCACAACACCACACTGTACAGTGTACCCTATGCCACATGCACGGTACAACGTACTTCGTGGACCCTACATCACAGTTGGGGTGCCTGCCATAGGTCTTAGCCCTCAGACCATGGAATATCATACCACGTCTCTAGTACCCTCATGCGGATATCCTCTCACATAATGTGATACTTAGTTCACACAAGGAATCAAGCATGGGTTTTAACATGTATTATATATGACATACAGTGCGCGCCTTTGAGCGTGACTCACAGTCGACACTCCGCTCAAACACTGTTTCACATCACAAACTCAACTCTAGTGCGAGTAAACCTCCAGCAACTAGGTTAATGCATAGTTCATGTATTAAATCAAGTACGAGCAATAGCTCTTGTACCATGCTATGCACAATATCATCAAATCAAGTACAAGCAATAGCTCCAGTACTATGTCATGTATAAATCATGAAGAATCGAGTACGAGCAACGCTCCAGCACTCTGTCATGCATCTCATGAAAAACTCGAGTATGAGCTAATCGCTCCAGCACTCTCTCATGCATGTATCACATAAAACTGAGTATGAGTAAGAACTCTAGTACTCTATCATGCATGTCATGGAAATCTAGTGCGAATCACAATCCAGCACTAATATATGTGGAAAATATATGAAATCCAGTGCGAGTTGTGCTCCAGCACGATTCATTTTCACATAATATGATAGATGGCTCTTTAAAAAGGGATGATTTACAAAATATCAAAATCAGCACTATAAAGTTTGCTTATTTCACATCAACCTCAAAATCATTAGCGCATCTATTTATTCTTCTACTAAACAGTAGTAAAACACTCAAAATGATGGTTTCCATGCTTTTTACAACTTTTCACAAAAGTTGACTTTTTGACTAACTAGGGGCAAAATCGTAATTTGCCACTATCAGGTCACAATACTTATTATTCACTTTCTCTGACTCTCAGAGCTTTTAAGTGACTGTAAAAGCAGACGAAAATACATGCAGGTATCTCTAAATACTTACAAAAGTCTCTTACTTGTGATCACTCAAGAAATTTCACTTTCTTTGTGCTGCTCGTTTCAGCAGTTCAATTTGCTCCTCCAATAATCTCTGGAGCAATTGCTGTGTTCACACTTGGCTGAATACTTTGGAGGCTCACGGTTTGCACTCTATGGCTCCTTGATAGCCAATTCCAACATATGTCACTCTCCTTTCAATTTGGAACAACTTCTATGAAGGATGCAAGTTCCAATTATGCCTAATTCCTAGTGATTTCTAGTGAGAGAAAGCTTGGATAATTTGTTTCAATGGTTTCTTCTTCTAGCCGAATTTGGTGTGATGAAGATGACAATGGTGTGGCCGATTTTATAATCTACTTAGCCATTAAGCTTTACTTTCCAGCCATTAAGCTTGACTTTCTAAGCCTTAGCCATGAGTCAACTAATGAGTCACCTTACGAGTCATGGTTAGCTTTAACTATGGTTAGATATTTATCTCATGGGCTTTCCATTTGGGCTTCTCGATTTGGGCTTTCTTAATGGGCTTTCAGGCTGAAATTTTCACCATGCCTCGGGCCTTTAATTGTCCCAATATTTGGCCAATCAATTGGTCAAACAATTCGGTCTAAGGGACCTAAGAATTTCGATATACGTTTAGTATACCTTAATGGGCTTTAAAATTTTCACCTTAGGCCCATTACGTTTTTAGCCATTAAATTTAATCCGGAATCCTTTCGAATAAATTTTCCTTACTTTCAGGGATGATTATCTTGCATTCTGGCCAAGAATATTTTTCCCCAATTTTTTCTCCACACTTAGTTTAATTTTTAACCATGATTAGTCAACTATGGTAAAAGTCCACTTTCTTAACTATAGTTGACTTTTTCCTTAACCATTGACCAAGTTGACTTTTTCTCAAAATTTTGAAAGTGTCATATCTTATGTCTTACACTCTCGTCTTTATGTTTCAACCGTTCCTGGTGGATAATTATACCCGAAACACCTTATCTCGCTAAAAAGGTCCATTTTGCCCTTTTTAGCTTTTACTCTCGTTTTCTGTGTTTGGGACAAATCAAGCTAACTTTCCTTTATGAGCTCTCTATACTTTCTCATTTAAAGTTCTTATTTTCAGTCAGAATGATTTAGATTCACTCGGTTTAGCCTGTGACTCTTATAGCTCACATTAGGCTTTTTATGTAGCTTTTACGTGTTAAATCATTTCACTAACACTTTAAGTCTAGTAAATACTCTTCTTATGATTCAACTATAGTAATAGAGTGTTCATACACATAGGAATCATAAGGTACCAGCTACAAAAATGCGGGTCTAACACATATATATATATATATTTAAGAAAACTCATGTGTTGCATTTAGAATGAATTTAGAGATAGAATTAGTTCATAATTTAGTTTTTAATTGAAAAATCAAAATAAAAAAATATTAATTCTCATTCATTATTTAGATTTTTGTAGTGATTAGTTAGAGTTATATTTAATTTAGGTTCATTTTGTAGGTAATTAATTTCTTAGTTAGATTTAAGAATTTCTTTAGGTTAATAGAATTTTATTTTATTAGACTTTAGGTTAGTTTAATTTGCATTTTTATTAATTACTTTAATTACATGCATATTTTATTTTTAGGATTGTTTAATTTTAGTTTAATTAATTTTGTTTCTTATTTTCATATTTGCATTTTTAATTGCATTAATTAATTTTAACTGTTTTAATTTTCTTTTGTAGGTATTTGATTTTTATTGCTCGGAGCTTTGTAAGTAATTTTTGCTATGTGTTTGATTTTCTTTATTTTATAGTTTTTATTATTTTCAGTATTGCTAGCCTTGTAGATCACCCATTATAAAATTCATAATTTGCTAGAATATACTTGAGGTAAGATTAACTGGTATTTGATTAGGCAATTCGACTTATCTGTGGGACGATAATCCGGGACTCAAATCCCATTATTACTTGTACGACTCATGCACTTGCGATAACACGTCTAGGTCAGTTGGAGTGGGCGTAGTCGGGCTACCAATCTCCATGCCCAATTCACCTCATTGCTTCAATTCCAAAACTTATAGCCATAAATCCCAAAATTACCACAATTGCATAATGTTATCTCTACTCTAACAAAATCATAGTTTCATCAATTTCTAACCATCTCCTAGCTATTTCATCACAATGCCTACAACCATAATCACAAAAATCACTATAAAAATCCAAGATCGAGGTTTAGAAATTTGCACAACTTGTGGAGTGCTCAACTCTTGCCTCGATTCAATCCGTCTTTCGATTTCCAAGTATGTTGTTCTCCTTTGGATGAGGAACAATTTCTGTTCTTGCTACAACCCTCGATTTGGACGAAAATGGGCGATTTGAAAGAGAGAGAAAGCTAGGGCTTGACTGAAATAGAGATTTGGAAGAGAGAGAAAAGATGAAATGTAGGAAAACATAGGGGCTCTTTTATAGACAGAGGGTAGGAGATCGATCTGGTCCTTGATAAGATCGATCTGCATTTGAATTTGAAATGTTTTGGGGCAATTTTATGCTTAGGAGATCGATCTGTCATGGGATGAGATCGATCTCTTACTGGCTTTATGAGATCGATTTGCTCCAATTATGAGATCGATCTCCAGTTTACAGAATGCTTCATGAGATCGATCTGCTCCTTGAGGAGATCGATCTTCTCCTTACAGAATACTCCATGACATCGATTTCTTCCTCATGAGATCGATCTGCCTATCAGTTCTTACATGTTTTCTGCATTCTGGAGCCATGAGATTGATCTCTCATCCTTAGAGATCAATCTGGCCTTCATAGATTGTACTGCTGCTGCATCAATTTGTAGAAAACTTAATGTAAAACTTCTCAAAATCTACCCCATAGTCCATATTTCAATCCATACACATTCAAAACTTAAAAATCTCATCTTCTTCTACTTCATCACATTTAAAACTTGCGTGTACATTAACATATCATAATCACATGCACCAAATTACAATTCTCATAAATGGGGTTTACAAAATTCACAGTTCTCACATCAGCAATCGATCGGGGTCCACCAATCACTATACCCCTGGATGGGGCTGGAGTCGGATGCATATAAGGCATAGCAGTCTTCTTCTGTAATTCATCTACCTCTCTCTGACGTTTACCAATGGCTCTCTGTCCAAACCTAGCACTCTTTCCAATCCCTAATTTCCTCGAACCCTTGTCCTTACCCCAACTGATCTTTGAAATATGCAGGTCATAATCTTGCTCACATAACTGGGCCCGTCGTACAGTTTCTCTGTATGTAGCAACATCGAAAGGGGCCAACTTAGCTCTAATCAAAGGCCTGAGTCTGTCGACAGATCTGCGGACCCTAATAGCTTCACTCTTGATAGAGTCTGGATCATACCGGCCCAATGAAGTGAATCGTGACTCGTACTCATCCATTGTTTTGTTCCCTTGAGTCAGATTTAAAAATTCCATTTGTAGTCTACGCCGAGCAGTATCTGGGATGTATTACTCTCTAAAAGCACCCAAAAACATATCCCAAGTAATCGCTGTACCCAGGGTTATCAACATAGGTCTGGTAGACTTCCACTAGTGCACTACTTCGCCTCTCAACACAAAGGCTGCAATCGCTATACTCTCTGTAGCCGAACATCTATAGAAGTCAAACAACTTCTCCATCAGACTGATCCAATCTTCAGCCACTGTTGGATCCTTTACCCCACTAAAAGAAGGAGGTTTAAAATCCATAAAATGCCTCAACCTCTCCATACCATAATCATAACCATGCCCCAAATCATCATCATCATACTGCTGCATGACACGATCTAAACGTATTGTCTGCAAGTGCACCAGTCATACAAGTAATAATGGGATTTGAGTCCCGAGTTATCATCCCTCAGAGAAGTTGGTTAGCCTAATTAACTACCGGTTAATCTTACCCTAAGTATATTCTAGCAAATTATGAATTTAAGGTGGGTGATCTACTAAGTCTAAAATTAAAATTACTGGAAAGCAATAAAATAATAAGAACTAAATAAAACCGAGCAAAATTTACTTGCAGTGCTCCAAGCAATTAAAAGAAAATACCTACAAAAATAATTAAAACAGTTAAAATAAATTAACACAATTAAAATAAAATGCAATTATGAAAATAACAAAGCAAGATTAATTAAAGTAAAATAAAAAAACCTAAAATGCAATTAAACTACTTAATCAAAATGCAATCTAAACTAACTTAAGATTTAATGAAATAAAATCCTAGAAAAATTAAGAAAATAACTACAAGTCTAAATGTCTAAAGTATTAACTCTAAACTAATCCTAACTATATCTAATTACTAATTTAACAATAAAATTTAACTAATGCATGATAAAAAATTTAATCTAAATTAATTCTAAATGTAACCCATAAAATACTAAACTAAAATAAAGTCCTTAAACATATAATATAAAATTAACTTTTAACTAAAAATTAAACTAAAGATTAAATTAACAACTTAAAACATTAGATCTAACCTACAATTAACAATCAACAACTATCCTAAACTAACAACTAATCAAAATAATAAAAATGCATTAAACATGAAATTAAACAAAGAAAATGACTTGGCCAAACATGGCCTTAATCTTAATTGGAAACCATGCTGGTCCCGAATTGCACTGTTAATGTGCACGTCTTCCTTTCCATTTGCTTTCAGTTTTGGTTGTCTCCAGGTGCTGCTGTCCATCTCCTGCTCCTGTAATCTCCATCAACTCTACCTCGGTTCTGTGCACAGCTTCATTTCCAACTCCAGCTGCTCGCTTATGCTCCAGGTTGCTTTGCTTGACCTGCACTCTGCTCCATTTCCTGCTACACAGCCCGTGTCTCTGCACAACTAGCATCGGTTTCAACTGGACCCAACGTTCCTACCGGTGCTACCATTATTCAGCTTTACTGCATAGCACTGTCCTGCTGTTTAGGCAATGCACTGGTTCTCTGCTGCTCAAGCCATCTACTTATGGTTCAGTGGTCCAGCATCAATATAAACCATGTTAGCACCCCGAGTCCACCAGGAGACACCTATCAATGCCCAGCAGCAGCTCTGTTGCTCACGTCTTCTTCCTCTGCTGTCCTGTACTACCTCTTATAACGGAGCTTAAACACAAACTATGTATCCTTCAAAACATTAGCTGCAGCCTACACATCTATGTCCAACAACATTCACAGCAGTTCGGTAATAATGCCTGCACACATCTATGAATTTTCAACTACTAATTACTAGATTAATGCAAAATGAAAGCATGCAATGGGAATGAACAATGTAAAACTTCTAAAACTGAGTGTAACAGAGGGCAAAAATGAAGCTAAGAGTGAACTATGCTCCTCAGACTACTTCTTGAGACTCTACACTGAAAGGCTTACCCCATCCTTTTCACTAACCGTTAATAAGAAGAAAATGAACAAACAACTATAATGTTGAAATGCAATGCAGTAAACAAAATGGATTAAAGAAACATAATGAAAATGCAGTAAAAATGGAAGCCAAACTCTAAATGCAGTCAAGAACCGAATTAGGAAATGCATGCAAATACAGAATGAAATAAGGAGAGAAAGAATAAAAAAGCATAGCAAAACATGATATTAAAACCAAGAGGTGTCACGACCCAACTATCCAAAAATCAGAGTGAATTTTTCGCGTTTTTGTTTATTTTCTTACTTAATTCTTACCTGTCCTCGAATCGTGACCAACACTCCACTACTAATTGGGCTGTGCGTCAATGCCAGTCCCACCATACATCTACCCCAGTACTTATTTCTTCTCCAGTCATTTATAGTTGTTATATTATTTATACATCCCCTAAAGTTACTTACAAACATGTTACTGTGCTATGCTTATGTAGATACAATAAGTACAAGTGTATATACCTTATGTTGATGGGCAACAGCAGATATCCGGAATGCAGTACTGAGTTGCCTCAACTTCAACTGGAGATCATCTGTGGGAGAAAATGAAAGGGGTGAGCACATCAAGCTCAGTAAGGCAATCCTACGAACAAGTAGGTAACCATACTACCTACATGAACGTGGTGCCATGCATAAACCACCCTTTCTCCACACATTTTAAAACATATGATATGATGTTGTGATGTTATGTAAATCCAGTTGCACGGAAAACTCAACATGCAATTATTTTAAATCATTTCTTTCTCTTTAAAAATTTCACAATGAAGTCAGGACTCGACCCCTCCTTCGGGTGATCCTGACTCCCACAAAACCATGGAAATAGAATTTCTCAAAAGCATCGGTATCGAAAACATACGTATATATATACAAGATACGAGACTAGGCAATACTGTATATCGGTAATAACCAGGACTGGCCAATATGTCCTCGTGAGTCTTCTAGCTTCACGGATCCCAGTGTGCGAGGTCTCACCCTGATCGGGAACTGCCCGGGAGGTGGGTCAATCCAACCCGTCAGTCTTATCCGATCTCACGCATCCGTCGATGCCGTATCCGAAGATACCCCGTATCACGAAGATACCGTATCACAAAGATACCCCGTATCACAAAGATACCGTATCCGAAGATACTCTGTATCACAAAGATACCGCATCCGAAGATACCCCACGGTACATCGTACTCCATGCTACTTGCACGGTACATCGTACTCCATGGACCCATATCACTCTAGGTACTCCAGCCCAATTGGCCTGCTTCCCACAGAGGTTTTCATAACTCAATACTCGTTGCCATGTCTCAAAACGCACGTACGAGCCTATTAAATCGGTGACACACAGTCTACCCGATGCTCCAAGCACGGCTCATTGTATGTTCTCTTAAGAATCAGTGCGAGCGATGCTCAGCACTCTCATCAAATCAAGTAAACTTGGCAGAGCCCGCTTTACATCTCCACAAGGCCGCCAACCTCATCCCTCACTCTCACCCTACTTAAGAGGTCTATTGAGCCTGTTGGGCCTTTTGGCTGACTCCAAGGGTAGACAGCGCTACTCCACAAATCCAGTAAAACTAGTGCGAGCTAGGCTCAGCACTCTGTATACAAATCGTATGAAAATCTTATAAAATCTGGTGCGAGTTAAACTCCCGCACCCTGTCATGAAAATCATGTAAAATCTGGTGCGAGTTAGACTCTAGCACCATGTCACGCAAAAGCATGTGAAATCTGGTGCGAGTTATACTCTAGCACCTATGCATGTAAAACTCTAGTGCGAGCTCTCGCTCCAGCACTAATGCATGCATCACACAAGTTAAACATCGTGCGAGCTGAGCTCTAGCACGTCACATGTAAATAAAAACATGTAGGCGGCTCGGTTATTTCAAAATAGTTTTCACAGAAATCACATCAGTTAAGATATGCAATGCTTTGCATTTTCTTTCAAGGTGAGCCAGCCTACTCATGCATGCGTTGAAATACCTCCAGAACGAGCAGGAACCTCTTGTTCTTGCTCCTCCCAATTTTTCCTAAATTTTTAGAATTTTACCCTTAGCAAGGGTATTTTAGTAATTTTGCCCATACGGGGCACTAAAATTGTTCTTCGACCTCTAGACCCTTCAATTAATTTTAAAGGACTGCATATGAATGTAAAATTGCGTACTGTTACCTCTAGCAGTCCGCAGAATTCCCTTACCTCGATTCTCGTCGAGTCTGACCTTTTTCTTTTCCATTGTCATCTCGTCGCGCAGTCCGATATGCTCCCAATCCAATGCCCGGAACTGCGTATTAACATTCCTCAGGTCAGATATTATGCAATTTAATTGTATCTATTACTTTCTGGGCTTAATTTAAATCATTGGGCCCGTTTACCCTTATTGGGCCTGATTGCACCTTAATGGGCCTTAATCGGCCTTAAGCCCGCTTTTCACTAAATTCCCACTTATCGAGGCCTATTGGGCTCATTGGGCCCACCAATAATTTATTGGGCCTCGTTCTAATTCTCGAATAACTAAATTCACTATTTACGACAATTTATCTAAATTTTCATAAATTAATTCAAATAATTGCGGGAATTAAATCAATATCACGCAATACAAGGTAATTGTCGTAAATAGGGGTCACTTACCCGAGATTCCATGCTAGTACGTACTTCGAGGCTGTCTCGAGCCCTCGGTGGATGCCAATCGTCGAGCTACACAATTAATTACATTTTCGGGTAAACTTTTCGGTCGAAATTTAATTAAATAAAATATTCCAAATTTAAATCGGGTCAATTTGACCGCTTATCGACTTACCCGAAGCTCGATTGCATCACCGAAATTTTTCCCAATTTTTTTCTCTTTCTTTTTCCCTTTTTTCTTCCTTTTTTCCTCCTCTTTTTGGCTGAACCGGTTCAGTCCGGTTCGGACCGGTTCAGACCGCCGGTTCTCTCCGGTTTGATCGGTTCACCGCCGGTTCGCCCCTTTTTCGACCGGTTCTCTGCCGGCTTCCACCGCCAATGGCTCCGTGAGGTCGTCCGCGTCTCAGATCTGGGCTCGGATTAGCCCAAGGCCGCCGGAAAGCCGTCGGTCCGGCCTCTTCTCCCTGGCGTCGAAAACCCATTTTCGTCTCTTCCTGTTTCTGGCGCCGTCCGCCGGTTTCGGTGGCTGCCACCACCGTCGATCTACTCGCCAGTGCCTGAAGAAGCTTCAGCTGGGGTCGAGGTCCGCCAGAATCGCGCCGTTCGCCGCCGATCGGTCTCTTTCTCCCGCGGCTTCTCTCTCGGTTTTCTCTATTTTCCGGCAATCTCGTCGCTCGTCGTGGCCGCCTGTGGGTTGCGCAGGTGTCGGGCCTGCTTCGCCGGCCCTCGGTCGGGGTCCTGGTCGCCGGTGGCCGTCGGCTGGACGAATCTCCCTCGGTTTCGCCTTTCGCGTTTCTTGCTTCCGTTTTCTGCTTTCACTTTCTCTCTCCCCGACCACTTTTTTTTTTTTTCAATTAAATTTTTTTTTTCTTCTTATTTTATCAATTTTATTATTTTTATTTTTATTTATTTTAATTATTTTACTATTCATTAAAATATATTAAATACCCCAAAACATCTACAAATTTATTATTTTATTCTAATTTAACTAATTTAATTTTATTTAATTTATTTAATTTATTTTTAATCCTTTTTCGGGTATAATTCCTCCGTATTTTCGGGATATTGTCCCGAGTGACTTTTTAGTATATTTTTCGATTATTTTCGGGATTATTTTTCTGAACTAAAAATCCCGATTAATCCCGATTAATTCCAATAAATTAATATCTTGATCAATTTAATCCGAAATAATTTTATTTCACTTTTATTGACCAAGATTTCTTAAATCCATATTTTTAATTAAATTTCCTTATCAAATTTACTCCGGCTTTCGGTCCTTTGACCGTTTTGCCCTTACACGTGTTCGGGATTAAATTTAACCTGCTTCCTTCATACTTCCTCCATCTTTTCTTATTTAATTTTCGTATTTTAATTAAATTCGGGTCTTACAATTCTCCCCCACTTAAGGAATTTGGTCCTCCAAATTAGAACCAATTCATATGAGTCCATATACAACTCCGGGTACATCAATCGTATCATGCTCTTAAATTCTTATGTGACCTTCTCCGGAGTGTATTACTACCAAAGGACTTAATTAGGGAGATTATCTTAAACCCCAATACTTTCTCTTTCCTGTATAATACCCGAATCAACTTCTTCGATATACTTGTATTTTCATTAAATTGAACTTTTGGAGTTCATATCCTGTCACCTCTGCTGGATCTGGATAGTATTGCCGAAGCATCAAAAGTGGGACACATTGTGGGTGCCTGTTTATTCAAGTGATAACCACAACCTACAGGTCTTATCTCCCACTTGTCCAATCTCTCAAAATATTCCATCCAGCGCGACTCAATTTACCTTCTTCCAAAAGTTCGCTATGTCCTTACTCTCTTAGGACGAGTAACTTTCAACCATACTACTTCACCAAAGGTGAATTTCAATACTTGTCTATCTGCTCTGAGGTGTTCTTAATCTCTCAACCTTAAATAAACATCCTCAGAGACTTATTATCCAAAATCAGAATGATTCTATCTGTCACCCACTTTTTCTTATCCAATTTGGGGAACAACCCCTACAGCCATACACTGCCTCATATCTTATTATCCCGATACTCAACTGCCAACTATCGTTATTGGCAACTTCAATTAGAAATCAACTGATCATTCCAGGAGCTTATAAGATCAATGGCACAAGCTTTCATCGGATCCTCCAGAACTTATACAGTCCTCTCTGACTGATCATCTGTCTGAGGAGGGAAAGCTGTGCTAATACTCAGTCGGGTTCCCATAGCTTCCTAAAAATATTCTCTGAAGTAGAAGGTGAAGCGGGAATCCCTATATGATACCATGCTCACTGGAACGTTACATAATGTTCCACAAACTGCCTTACACATAAATCCTCATACACACTCTGAGTATCTGGGGAGTTCATAACTAGAAGGTGGGTGGACTTAGTCACTCTATCGACTACCATCCAACTAGTCTCCTGATTTATCCGGGTCCCCTATAACCCATCACGACATTCATGGAGACTTACTCTCGTTTTTCGTGTCGTGTCGATATAGGTAGGTGCTGCAATAACTCTGCAGACTTTTAATACTCTACCTTACTCTGTTGACACACTAGGCACTTTTTCACAATCTCTATCATGTCTCTTTTTATATCTGACCACCCATACCCTTTTCAAGATTTTTAATATATTATTATTACCTTCCGTATGCACTGTATATCCCTAAGAGTGAGCTTCTGATAATAATCACTATCTCATCAACTATGGTCCTGGGGAGCACTTATACTGTCTCTGAATTCTCAGTAACTCATCATCACCCACTGTGAACTCTATCACTGTACCCTTCTGAATCTGACCCAAACTATCGACATCCGGTCGATCATCACGCTAAGCCTGGCAAATCCGGGTACTCTCATCCGGTTCTAATCATCAGGCTAGCTGTCACATAATCATACTAATCACTGTCATCATCAGAAGGGATCACATCAATACTGAGGTTCACAACTGCTCTAGCAGCTCACGCTCCCTGACCATCATATGTAATACCATCCCGAGGCTATTTCAGCTTAAGGCATCATCATCACATTAGCCTTTCCTGGGTGGTACAATTCTCATAAATCAAAATCTCTCAGAAGCTCTAACCCACTATGTAATCTCATATTTGCCTCTTTCTGTAAAAACAGATACTCAGGCTTTATGATCAGTGCATATCCACAATTTCTCACCATGTACATAATAGTACCATATCATCGGTACAAATACTGTTGCCAACTTTAAATCATGGGTCAGATAGTTTATTTCATGATCAAGGAGTTGTCTGACTCCATACTTGACTATCTTCCCATTATACATCAATACACAGCTCCTTCATAATTTTGAGGTATCCATACTCACTGAGAACCTCTTGAGCTGTTGGGTATGGTGAAATTAATCACGGTGGTCAATTCATACTCTACTACACCGAGATCCATGTCACGTCTATCATCTTAGTTATCATCCCATTCCAAGACCACGTTTTCATAATTAAACGTGTCAACCAGGTATATCCTTTAGAACTAGCAGCAACCATCTGTAAAAGCAATTTCCCAGTTGTCGCTTATAATTTGCCCTAGACTTTAACTACACCCAGCATATTACCGTTAATGATGATTACAACTCGATCTAATCCTTGACTTATTTACGCAAAGCGTACAAGATCCTTCTCAACCGCTTACGTTTTCAGGTGCTAACCTGCGTCATTTCCTTTTCTTATCTCAACGGTTCTTATTAAATTTTTACTATGATAATCTTTAGGATTTGTCGAATTTTAATATTCTTATTATCTTAATAATGGTATCCTAATGCTAAAGGTATTTATTACGATGATCGGTTTCACGTTATAGGATATATATATTTATCTAGACGCTGTCAAGTCTTCAGGCGGGGAGGTATTTTGAAATACCTTTATTAGCCTTCAGACTTAACCACAACTACTGGTTATGGTTATACCCATATTTGTCCTTGGTTATAATTTATATTCCTTACTAATTGCTTAATCCCAATTACTTAACCACAACTACTGGTTATGGTTATACCCATATTTGTCCTTGGTTATAATTTATATTCCTTACTAATTGCTTAATCCCAATTACTTCATATCGTAAGGATGTTCTTACCTAGCATACATCTTTTACTCCAATACATCTTGTCTTTAGGATCTATCTTATCTCGAAGATTTTCTCCTTAGTGTATCAATTATAATGAAACTCTTGTCTTTATTCATTCTGTGAGTACAATCCCTTTACTCCTTAAATTTCAACTGTCGCACCCCTTTTTGTCACTTAAAACCTCTATATCTATATTCCGTTAATTAATCCTCCTCTATTGGGGTACTCATTTATCAGTATCGTCCAATGATGTAGGCATTCATGCCTTTTACTCACTTATATTCGAATGAAGGCGGTATGAATAAATGTGTGGCACCAGGATCAATGAACATATGTACTTCGTTATTATTCATAATAAGTGTGGTATCTTACACCACATCCATGAAACATCAACAGTGTCCTGGTCCAAGACATCCTCTCGCCTTCGTCCAACAGCCTACTTTCCTTTTTTTTTTTTTGGCTACGGCTTCCCTTTTCATTGCAGCTATACCAACGAAGTTTTCCTCTCTCTCTTTACTTTCCTGTGGGACGATCTCGCCCAACTCTGTGCAAATCAAATCAATGGTCCGTCTTTACCACACTTAACGGCCATTTCCATCAATACCGTGTAGGTATAAACCCTCCTTCCGTGGTATCCACCACATATCTCGCACAGCTTACAGTGCTCACACTGCTACTCTGCTTCGCAGCAGGTCGGGGTCCTCCAATCACAATACCCCTCAAGAGTGCCAAAATTAGATGCACTGGGGCCTTACCCATTATCTCAGCCCATACACATCAAATCTAATCTTTAACCAATTTCCATTTTCCCATTCTGACATTTCTGTCATTTCTCGATTCTCTTTTATGTCTCTATTTCAGCCCTCATTACCTTTCCCAATCTCAGAGGCGTGCAATTTATATTCTCACTTACCCAACTGTAAATCTGTGCACTGCCTCGGTATAGGTAATATCTCACGGGCCAATCAGACTCTAATTGAAAAGTCGAGCCCTTCCATAAACTTTTAGACATCTCGACTGTCACTTTTCATAGTGTCGAGGTAATATCTGCCCAGAATATAATCGAGTCTCCATACTCGTAAATAAATTAAATCCTCTGGGTCAGAGTAAGGACTTTAATTCGAAATTTCCTTTAAATCATGTCCGGGATATCCTGTCACCGGAATATATCCATAATCATTTCTCATCTCAACTCTTAAGATGGGTCGAGCGGGTTTCCACCACTGTTCCGCTGCGCCCTCTGATCTCATACATGATCTGAGCAATTTGCTCCTCAAGTAATCTCCACACTCCGCTCCAATCTCGCGAAGCGTGTCTCAATACTGTCCGATCTCTCTGTCGGACTCTGTGAGGCATGCTCAACATTCGCCTCTATTTTCATTTCATCATAATTCTCATACTGATTTTCATAGCCAAACTCAGCACGACTTAGCAGACTCAGGTCTATCTCTACGACCTCTGCCTCGTGCACTATCTCATCTAACGCGACTCATATTAAGCATTCCTGCATTCTCAACCATTTCTTAGTCAAGCCCATCTTAATATACACTATTGTATCTAACTAAGCACAGTAACACGGGATGTAATTCCTAATTTCTGACACTGACACACATCAGACCAATCATGCTCTGATACCAAAATAATTGTCACGACCCAACTATCCAAAAATCAGAGTGAATTTTTCGCGTTTTTGTTTATTTTCTTACTTAATTCTTACCTGTCCTCGAATCGTGACCAACACTCCACTACTAATTGGGCTGTGCGTCAATGCCAGTCCCACCATACATCTACCCCAGTACTTATTTCTTCTCCAGTCATTTATAGTTGTTATATTATTTATACATCCCCTAAAGTTACTTACAAACATGTTACTGTGCTATGCTTATGTAGATACAATAAGTACAAGTGTATATACCTTATGTTGATGGGCAACAGCGGATATCCGGAATGCAGTACTGAGTCGCCTCAACTTCAACTGGAGATCATCTGTGGGAGAAAATGAAAGGGGTGAGCACATCAAGCTCAGTAAGGCAATCCTACGAACAAGTAGGTAACCATACTACCTACATGAACGTGGTGCCATGCATAAACCACCCTTTCTCCACACATTTTAAAACATATGATATGATGTTGTGATGTTATGTAAATCCAGTTGCACGGAAAACTCAACATGCAATTATTTTAAATCATTTCTTTCTCTTTAAAAATTTCACAATGAAGTCAGGACTCGACCCCTCCTTCGGGTGATCCTGACTCCCACAAAACCATGGAAATAGAATTTCTCAAAAGCATCGGTATCGAAAACATACGTATATATATACAAGATACGAGACTAGGCAATACTGTATATCGGTAATAACCAGGACTGGCCAATATGTCCTCGTGAGTCCTCTAGCTTCACGGATCCCAGTGTGCGAGGTCTCACCCTGATCGGGAACTGCCCGGGAGGTGGGTCAATCCAACCCGTCAGTCTTATCCGATCTCACGCATCCGTCGATGCCGTATCCGAAGATACCCCGTATCACGAAGATACCGTATCACAAAGATACCCTGTATCACAAAGATACCGTATCCGAAGATACTCTGTATCACAAAGATACCGCATCCGAAGATACCCCACGGTACATCGTACTCCATGCTACTTGCACGGTACATCGTACTCCATGGACCCATATCACTCTAGGTACTCCAGCCCAATTGGCCTGCTTCCCACAGAGGTTTTCATAACTCAATACTCGTTGCCATGTCTCAAAACGCACGTGCGAGCCTATTAAATTGGTGACACACAGTCTACCCGATGCTCCAAGCACGGCTCATTGTATGTTCTCTTAAGAATCAGTGCGAGCGATGCTCAGCACTCTCATCAAGTCAAGTAAACTTGGCAGAGCCCGCTTTACATCTCCACAAGGCCGCCAACCTCATCCCTCACTCTCACCCTACTTAAGAGGTCTATTGAGCCTGTTGGGCCTTTTGGCTGACTCCAAGGGCAGACAGCGCTACTCCACAAATCCAGTAAAACTAGTGCGAGCTAGGCTCAGCACTCTGTATACAAATCGTATGAAAATCTTATAAAATCTGGTGCGAGTTAAACTCCCGCACCCTGTCATGAAAATCATGTAAAATCTGGTGCGAGTTAGACTCTAGCACCATGTCACGCAAAAGCATGTGAAATCTGGTGCGAGTTATACTCTAGCACCTATGCATGTAAAACTCTAGTGCGAGCTCTCGCTCCAGCACTAATGCATGCATCACACAAGTCAAACATCGTGCGAGCTGAGCTCTAGCACGTCACATGTAAATAAAAACATGTAGGCGGCTCGGTTATTTCAAAATAGTTTTCACAGAAATCACATCAGTTAAGATATGCAATGCTATGCATTTTCTTTCAAGGTGAGCCAGCCTACTCATGCATGCGTTGAAATACCTCCAGAACGAGCAGGAACCTCTTGTTCTTGCTCCTCCCAATTTTTCCTAAATTTTTAGAATTTTACCCTTAGCAAGGGTATTTTAGTAATTTTGCCCATACGGGGCACTAAAATTGTTCTTCGACCTCTAGACCCTTCAATTAGTTTTAAAGGACTGCATATGAATGTAAAATTGTGTACTGTTACCTCTAGCAGTCCGCAGAATTCCCTTACCTCGATTCTCGTCGAGTCTGACCTTTTTCTTTTCCATTGTCATCTCGTCGCGCAGTCCGATATGCTCCCAATCCAATGCCCGGAACTGCGTATTAACATTACTCAGGTCAGATATTATGCAATTTAATTGTATCTATTACTTTCTGGGCTTAATTTAAATCATTGGGCCCGTTTACCCTTATTGGGCCCGATTGCACCTTAATGGGCCTTAATCGGCCTTAAGCCCGCTTTTCACTAAATTCCCACTTATCGAGGCCTATTGGGCTCATTGGGCCCACCAATAATTTATCGGGCCTCGTTCTAATTCTCGAATAACTAAATTCACTATTTACGACAATTTATCTAAATTTCCATAAATTAATTCAAATAATTGCGGGAATTAAATCAATATCACGCAATACAAGGTAATTGTCGTAAATAGGGGTCACTTACCCGAGATTCCATGCTAGTACGTACTTCGAGGCTATCTCGAGCCCTCGGTGGATGCCAATCGTCGAGCTACACAATTAATTACATTTTCGGGTAAACTTTTCGGTCGAAATTTAATTAAATAAAATATTCCAAATTTAAATCGGGTCAATTTGACCGCTTATCGACTTACCCGAAGCTCGATTGCATCACCGAAATTTTCCCCAATTTTTTTCTCTTTCTTTTTCCCTTTTTTCTTCCTTTTTTCCTCCTCTTTTTGGCTGAACCGGTTCAGTCCGGTTCGGACCGGTTCAGACCGCCGGTTCACTCCGGTTCGACCGGTTCACCGTCGGTTCGCCCCTTTTCCGGCCGGTTCTCTGCCGGCTTCCATCGCCAATGGCTCCGTGAGGTCGTCCACGTCTCAGATCTGGGCTCGGATTAGCCCAAGGCCGCCGGAAAGCCGCCGGTCCGGCCTCTTCTCCCTGGCGTCGGAAACCCATTTTCGTCTCTTGCTGTTTCTGGCGCCGTCCGCCGGTTTCGGTGGCTGCCACCACCGCCGATCTACTCGCCAGTGCCTGGGGAAGCTTCAGCTGGGGTCGAGGTCCGCCAGAATCGCGCCGTTCGCCGCCGATCGGTCTCTTTCTCCCGCGGCTTCTCTCTCGGTTTTCTCTGTTTTTCGGCAATCTCGTCGCTCGTCGTGGCCGCCTATGGGTTGCGCAGGTGTCGGGCCTGCTTCGCCGGCCCTCGGTCGGGGTCCTGGTCGCCGGTGGCCGTCGGCTGGACGAATCTCCCTCGGTTTCGCCTTTCGCGTTTCTTGCTTCCGTTTTCTGCTTTCACTTTCTCTCTCCCCGACCACTTTTTTTTTTTCAATTAAATTTTTTTTTTCTTCTTATTTTATCAATTTTATTATTTTTATTTTTATTTATTTTAATTATTTTACTATTCATTAAAATATATTAAATACCCCAAAACATCTACAAATTTATTATTTTATTCTAATTTAACTAATTTAATTTTATTTAATTTATTTAATTTATTTTTAATCCTTTTTCGGGTATAATTCCTCCGTATTTTCGGGATATTGTCCCGAGTGACTTTTTAGTATATTTTTCGATTATTTTCGGGATTATTTTTCCGAACTAAAAATCCCGATTAATCCCGATTAATTCCAATAAATTAATATCTTGATCAATTTAATCCGAAATAATTTTATTTCACTTTTATTGACCAAGATTTCTTAAATCCATATTTTTAATTAAATTTCCTTATCGAATTTACTCCGGCTTTCGGTCCTTTGACCGTTTTGCCCTTACACGTGTTCGGGATTAAATTTAACCTGCTTCCTTCATACTTCCTCCATCTTTTCTTATTTAATTTTCGTATTTTAATTAAATTCGGGTCTTACAAGAGGAAGTATATAAAACAAAAGAAAACAACAACTGAAATTACACACTCAAACTCGTAGCTTCATCAACGTGAAAAATCATCATCATTGGATTGCTTTCATTCGAGCTCTTAATGCCATGGTTCCACACTGCCTTTGATGTGGAACAATGCCTAGCATTTGCCCACATCAGAGCACCGAAACCAACTAGCATAGATGAAGGAAGAGTTAAGATACCGAATGGACCAAGAGAGTAAACCAAGAGCAAGAATAAAAAATTAAACATTGATCAAACAAAAACATAAGTATTTAAGGGAAACCGAGAGCTGAACTAGAAAATATAATCTATGTAAATAAAACTTGAAAAATAAAAGAGCTTATTTTTACCAAACCGAGAGCATGAAAATGATATTGATTTCCATTGAAAAGAATATTATCCAAGACTATAAAATGAAGAACATAAAAATGGAATGAACATTAAAAGTAAATGGAAGCTAACGAGAAACTAGACTAAAAGAAACAAGGAAAAATAAACCCTAAGATTAATTCTAACACTAGTCTACCCTAACTTACATTGTTTTTTCAATTGCCATCCTTTCCTATTTATACACACACTTTGGGGTACAATTGTAATTTTTCTATCCTAGATGAGTCGGTATTTTTTTTGCCACTTGTCTTCACACCATTGGCTCCTTGAAAAGATATTTCCATGTCATCTGTCTTTTTGTCCAATTGGATGTGCTAGGTGGCATGGCTCGTGTTGTCTGCATGGTATAATTTTGATTTTAGCCTAATTCCAGTCCATTTTCTACTGAAATATTCAAAATTCATCCAGATTTGATTTATCTGCAAACATGGGAATTTTAGTTAAATAAAGGGGATAATTAACAAAATAAATTGGGGATTTAAATAATTAATTAGAAAATTAATCACAAATAATTCTATTTTCATAGAATTATCACACCTCCAAACTTGAGCTTTTGCTTATCCTCAAGCAAAATAAAATAATTGTAGGAATGACAAGTATAAAACATAATAATTTCCCCAATATTATCCTCAAAGAAAAAGTACAGACTATGATCTTAAAGACTCACAATTACAAGTCCAACATTGAGAATCATTCAATCATAAGTCCTTACCCAAATTAGACTCCTCGTGAATGGGTGAAAAATGTCAAAGTCACTTCACAGTACATTATCCGGATCAGATTATGAAAACATAGTGAATGTAAAGTCAATGACATGTGATCATTCCCATAAGTTTGCTTTTCACTTCTCTCTCCACTAATGTAGTCACACTTAATCAAAGATTAATAGGACTTCATTAAGTTTGTAATGTAAGGCTGGGGCTAAGGTATGATAAAGTCGATTTAGGTTTAATTACCCCTGAACATGCATTACTTATGGGATTTTAATGTAAGAGCTCAAATCATTTCCCCCAAACTTATTTATTTCACTAAACTTTTTATTCTATTTTTTGTATTTTCTTCTTGCTTCTTTTCTTTTTCTTTTTCTTTCATTCATTTTTTTTTCAATACATACTCCTTCACTATCACTTAATACCCATATAGCTCACAATATATCCCAATGACTTTTTATGCTTTTGGGGTAAGGGATAGGAACAGAGTATTTAAGCTACGAAAAATTTTATCGGAATATTGACAAAGAAAACCTTATTTGGCCCAGATTGGTGACTAGGGGTAGAATTTGTATAAGGATGGCTAGAATGGCTCAAACGATCCAAAGATGACCTAAATCATCTCCCTAATTAAGTGTGATCTAATATTTCACCTCGCGATTAGATCAAACAAATTCTAGAATATGTTGCACCAAATCAATTAGACAAATAAAATCCTATGTACACATAAGCTTTCTCGAAATAAATATACTGGTTCATGACATGACATGTGCATAAGATGAGGCAATCACAATCAGAATTAAGACAAATTCAAGAATTCAACTTCATGCTTTTCCTATAATCATGCTTCTCAGTCAATCAAAGTCAGACTAAATCATGAAGTCATATCATTAGAATATGGAAAAACTACATGCTAAGCACTAAATCAACCTAAAATCAAACAATTTAAGCTCATATTATTGAAAAAATTTTGAAAATTCTTTCTCAAATTTTTGAAAACATTTTGAATTTTTTTCCAATTTTTCACAAAATTGCTCAAGTGATATCCCTTCTGCCAAACTTGAAGTGCACAGTGTCCTCAGTGTGCAGAGAATACAAGAATTTAAGCTCAAGAATAGAGTACTCCCCTTTCTGATGATGATGAACAGCTGAAGCTTGATTAAAAGCGTAATACTAGAAAAGAAATCTGCAACTTAAAGAAAGAAAGAAATAACAGAAAAGAAAAAGAAAAAGAAAAAGAAATATATACAAAGTGAAAATAAAAACACAGCCACTTCAAATGCAGCTGAAGAAAACAACACTCCGCAGCAGGGTTAAGAGTAGGAGGGTCACCAAAATGGTAACAGAATGTTGACAGTTAACTCCTCCTTAGCTCTATCTACTTCCTTCTTTCTCTCAGATTTCTTATATTAAAATTTTTATCTTCCTTAACCTCCATCTTAAAACACTCTTGAGAGTCATCAGGGAGCTTCAAAGGTTTGAAAACATTAAACTTTACTTCTTGATCTTAGACTCTCATCATTAACTCCCCCTTTGTACATCAATTAAGGTTCTACCAGTTACTAGGAAAGGTTTGCCTAGTATAATGGGGACTTCCTTGTCTTCCTCCATGTCTAACACGATAAAATCCGTAGGGAGAATAAACTTGTCCACCTTTACTAACACATCCTCAATGACCCCTTTCGAATATTTAATAGATCGATCAGCTAGCTGAAGGGTCACTGTGGTGGGCTTGGCATCCCCTATTCCTAACTTATGATAGATAGACAATGGTATTAAATTTATACTAGCTCCTAAATCAGGCACGACTCTACCAAAGAATAAATTTCCAATAGTACAGGGTATGGTAAAACTCCCCGGATCCTTGAGCTTTGGGGATAATTTCCTCTGAATAATTGCACTACATTCCTCTGTTCAGGCCAACATCTCATAGTCTTCCAACCTTCTTTTCCTAAAGAGGATATCATTCAAAAACTTCACATAACTTGGCATTTTCTCTAAAGCATCTGCGAAAGGAATGTTGATGTGAAGTTTCTTAAAAACCTCAAGAAATTTGGCAAATTGCTTATCGAGTTTTTGATTTTGGAACCTCTGAGGAAAAGGTAATGGTGGTCTAACCGGAGGGGATGTAGTGGAAACATGCGTAGCATCAGAGGATGAGGAAGGCTGTGAAATAGAATAAGGTATAGATGAATGAGTGCCTAGCTTGTATTCTTTTGTAGCCTGATCCTGATGTTCCTGCTCTTTCTGAGCTGCTTCGTTAGAATTTATGGGTTTTTCAACTATGAGCTCAACAGGATTGGACTTAACTTGTGGCTCCTCTAGCTCTTTGTCGCTCCTAAGGATGATGGATTTTACATGTTCTTTACCCTCCCTTTGCCTAACAGGATTAGCTTCAGTGTTATTAGGAAGGGTCCCTTGAGGACGTTGGCTAAGAGCATTTGCTATTTGTCCTACCTGAACTTCTAAGTTCTTAATTGAAGTAGCTTGATTTTGCAGGATCGTTGAGAACATCTCCTCTAATGAAGGCTTCTTCTCAGCTGCTGGTGCATGTAAAAGTTGGGGCTGCATAAGTTGTGGTGGTGGTGGTTGATGAAAGCGAGGTGGATGGGGATGATGTGGTGGATGATAAGGAAATGGATACTGTAGTGGTACTTGAACCGGTGGAGCTTGAAAATCAAGGGGTTCTACAGGTCTAAAGCTAGAAGTTTGCCCTTAGTTTTAGCTCTAGGAGAAGTTAGGATGGTTCTTCCACCCTGGATTATAGGTGTTTGAAAAAAGGGTTGTTCTGTTGCTTTGGGGGGACAACGTACTGAACTAATTCTAGGTTAAGCGGACACCTATCCATAGAGTGTGTGCCACTACACAGATCACAAGAGAGAAAAGGACTTTGGATAGAAAACAGAGGGTTAGCATTGGTGGAAGGATTATGTTGGGTACTAAGCGACTCTACCTTCTTCGTAAGGTTAGTGATTTGAGAGGTCAAGGTAGATAATGTGTCGAGCTTATAAATACCCACCGGCTTCTTTGGAAATTGCCTCTCCAAGGACCAAAGATAGTTGTTAGCCACCATCTTGTATAAGAGCTCGTAAGCTTTCTCCTCTATTTTGTACATTAGCACTCCACCCGCAGTAGCATTAACAATGGTCCTATTTTATCTTGTAAGTCCGTTGTAGAAGGTCTGGACTTGCAATCACAAAGGTAGGCCATGGTGAGGGCACTTCCTAAGAAGCTCCTTATATCGTTCCCATGCTTCGTAAAGAGATTCAAAATCGGACTGGGTAAAGGAAGATATGTCGCTACAGAGTCTGGCCATTTAAGAGGGAGGGAAAAACTTAGCTAGAAATTGATGGGCTAACTCGTCCCATGTAGAAATGGATCCTAGAGGCAAGGAGGTTAACCAGTGTCTCGCCTTATCCCCAAGTGAGAAGGGGAATAATCTAAGTCTAAGCGCATCATCAGATAATCCATTGTGCTTGAACGTGTTGCACAAGTCCAAGAATTACCCAAGGTAAACACAAACTATGTATCCTTCAAAACGTTAGCTGCAGCCTACACATCTATGTCGAACAGCATTCACAACAGTTTGGTAATAATGCCTGCACATATCTATGAATTTGCAACTACCATTTACTAGATTAATGCAAAATGAAAGCATGCAATGGGAATGAACAGTGTAAAACTTCTAAAACAGAGTGTAACAGAGGGCAAAAATGAAGCCAAGAGTGAACTATGCTCCACAGACTGCTTCTTGAGACTCTACACTGAAAGGCTTACCTCATCCTTCTCACTAACCGTTAACAAGCAGAAAATGAACAATCAACTATAATGTTGAAATGAAATGCAGTAAACGAAATGGATTAAAGAAACAAAATGAAAATGCAGTAAAAATGGAAGCCAAACTCTAAATGTAGTCAAGAACCGAATCAGGAAATGCATGCAAATACAAAATGAAATAGGGAGAGAAAGAACAAGAAAGCATAGCAAAACATGATATTAAAACTGAGAGGAAGTATATAAAACAAAAGAAAAAAACAACTGAAGTTACACACTCAAACCCATAGCTTCATCAACGTGAAAAATCATCATCATCAGATTGCTCTCATTCGAGCTCTTAATGCCATGGTTCCATATTGCCTTTGATGTGGAACAATGCCTATCATTTTCCCACATCAAAGCACCAAAACCAAATAGCATAGATGAAGGAAGAGTTAAGATACCGAATGGACCAAGAGAGTAAACCGAGAGCAAGAACAAAAAATTAAAGATTGATCAAAACAAAAATATAAGTATTTAAGGGAAATCGAGAGCTGAACTATAAAATATAATCTATGTAAATAAAACTTGAAAAATAAAAGAGCTTATTTTTACCAAACCGAGAGCATGAAAATGATATTGATTTCCATTGAAAAGAAAATTATCCAAGACTAGAAAATGAAGAACATAAAAATGGAATGAACATTAAAAGTAAATGGAAGCTAACGAGAAATTAGAAAATTAAGCACAAATAATTCTATTTTCATAGAATTATCACTGCGAAACCACTAGAGGAGGAACTGGCCGAATAGTGGGACCTATGGTCTATCGGGTTTTGGTGGAGCAGCTATAGCATTCTCAGGTTCTGGTGTAGCCGTTGGGTGATTCGGTGCAGCATGTCCTACTATACCGGGTATACTCTCCAATCTAGACATGATCTGACCTATCATGGTCATCATTGTTCTCATATCTTCCTTTAATTTGGCTACCCGCGGATCGAAAGCCTCTATCTGTTCATGGGGCTCGTGATTAGAAAACGATCTACTCTGCCTCTCAGTCCTATCATTTCGCCCCTGAGCTCTCTCCCCTGTTGCGGTGTCTCTCAGGCATAACTCATAAGCCTACTTATTTTCTTGCATTTATAACAAACTTGTAAATCACTACCAGCTCTGTATACACATTTGTATCTAAATATCGCACAGTAACTTGGGGATGTACATTTTCTTACTCTTAAACATCGACTCACATCAGACCAACCAAGCTCTGATACTAATCTCTATCACACCCCGACTCTGGGTGCCCTTCATCCATATATATACTACTACGGTTGGGCTGTGAACAGATGCAATTACTCTATTCCATACATTTATAGCGGAAACATATAAAACTTTAACTCACACACTCCCAGGCATGTGTATAGATATACAAAATCGATTGTATAGTATATTATCTTTACATAACATCCCCATAAAATTGTTTACATTTTTTATTTATGACTGTGCGATACATTACAATAGATACAAAATGCCTTCGTGTATACAATTCTTATACCTTTGCAACTGGTGGGAGCTATCTAATACAAGAGAGATCTAGAGACCACTGTACTCCTCTACTTCTCAATATCTGGTAGGGGAAAATAGTGGGATGAGCAAACCACAGCTCAGTAAGGAAAAGAATGCTAATAGATAGATACTGCACTATCTACATAGCCCATGCATGACAATTTAAAACAACATTCATTATAAATGAAATTTATCAATAGAAAATGCATTTAAACATTTCTCTCATAGGCATTATTTCCATCTGAAAAAAACATGTCATAAAAGAATGCTATCATTACACAAATATTCAAATCAAGATATCTCTTTTCTTTTTAAAAATCATATCATTTCATCAATTTTCTTTATTTTCTGAGTTTCTCAAATTTCTCTTATCTCTGAGACAAGCATGGAGTTTTAGGCAAACTAATATCCACGACATATGGCCATAGTTAGTGATCCCAAGCCCCACTGATTAGGTGTGTACAGGGCATCACTTGCCTAAAGGGGGATGGGTCAATCCTACCCTCTAGCTCATCTCAATCACTATCATCATCTTCCTCATTAACTCACGGTACCATGTATGTCACGTGTCATCTATGCGATACTCGTACTCACGTGTACCTAACACGGTGCATTGTATTCCCCGGACAACTACAGAGTTCAACGTACAACCATGGACCCAGTCCATCCACCCTACTCTGATGGACTCATCATCCTGAACCATGTATTATATACCAAGCGAGCAAAATCAGCATGACACCCAGTCATCGCAAGGCTCTAGTGCGGTATCCCCCAGTGCGAGCAACTGCTTCTAGCACTGTATTATTTCAAACTCAGCAAAACTATTCCGAGCAATGCTCCAGCACTTTTCTCAAAATCATCATGCGAGATGGACTACAGCATGACATATCAAAATATGAAAACATATGCAAGTAAAACTCGAGCATAGTCAAAATCATTAAAGCATGTGTGAGCTTATGCTCCAAACACCAATGCACATCTCAAATCCAATAAGTGGCCATTCTTCTCTTTTAAAAGTTAGATCATGTTTATTAACGTAGCATGTCGTTCCATGCTAAACATGAAAAACTAGCCAGCCTATCCATTTTCAGTTCTCAGTCACAAATCAACATATAGTTGTGAAAAACATCGAAAAACAGGCATGTCATGCTATTTCCTTACCTCAGCCCATTTTCACAATATATATACCATACTAAATTTCATGATCTCACATCATTTCAGAGCTCAATAACTAAGCATACTATTTCTAGTGTCATAATTACTAAAATTCGCTATAAAATGCGTACAAATATCTTTATCGCTAACGTACAGTCCCTTACCTCGAATCACGCTTGTATTTCTTTCATATCGTTTGCTCCATTTGCGATCCGGGTTAATCGTGTTCCACGTATTTCAATCTACACCTATAAATCATTAAGATATTTTCTTTTCTTTTTCTTAGACATATACATTTCACTTTTTAGCTATTTATACTTCTCAAGCTTCTTATAATATTCCACCTTTCCCACTAATCTCATTATACCTTCTCTAAAGTTTTCCATCATTTTCTATAAATATTTTCTTCATGAATTCCCTATTATTATCACTCATTCATCACTATAATCATCATTCCTATCAATGTCTCACATATCGTTCAACCCACAAAATGTCTAGATATCCATATTTAGATCTTGAAGGCCGAAGGGCTTACCTAGCTTAGTCTCATCCTTAGCCAAACTTGTGGTAGCCAAACCTCTTTCTCTTGGTCAAAACAATGTGTGATCTTTAGGTATGTTGTTCTCCTTCTTTCAAGGAACAACTTTCCCTTCTTGAGTTTCTTCAGATTCCAGCTGGAATGTAGTGATATTTAGAGTGAGAAAGCTTGGTTCTTTGAGAGAAATGAAAAAATACGGGTTTGGCGAGAGGAAATTTGATTTTCTGTCCAAATCTCATGCTCTTTTATAAATACAGACACATGAGATCGATCTGACCCTTGTGGAGATCGATCTCTACATGGTTTGGTAGTCCTTTTTACTGCTTTCATGATGAAATCGATCTGTTTTGTAAAGGGAAGATTGATCTGTCGCTTAAGGGAGATCGATCTCTTCTTGGCTGAGACTTAAGGAGATCAATTTGTGCATTGTGAGAGATCGATTCCTTCCAGGCAGAGACTTAAGGAGATCGATCTTACTTCCCATGAGATCGATCTGCCATGTTCACTTGAACTAATTCTGACATTTTACGAAAGGAGATCGATCCCTCCTTCATATGAGATCGATCTTTCTTCCCCTGTACCCTCTTTTTTGTAGTTTTTTTTACAGATTTTCCAATATACACTCATCCTTATTTGCTTCATACCTCAATTTACAATCCGTGCACAATTGACATACAATGGTATCCATTCCTTATAGTTCATAGGTAATAAAACTTGTGCGCACAACTTGTAATTCATGGATGTTTCATAGAATTCATAATCCTTACATCCTTTTATCACTTATGTACTTATAACAAATGTACATATACATTACATCTTCATAAAAATAAATACGTGTGAAATTACAAGTATTACCACTGAAGTGTTACTCGCACTAGAGTTCGAGTTTGTAATGTGTGAAATAGTGTTTGAGCGGAGTGTCGACTGTGAGTCGCACTCAAAGCGCGTGTTGATTATATGTATAAACAATGTTTGAGTGGGGTGTTGTATATGAGTCACACTCAAGGCATGCACTGTAGTTTTACTGTGATAAATAAGACATGTTAAAAACCATGCTGATTTCCTCGTGTAGACTGAGTGTCACACTGTTAAGATGTTTGCATATGGATTTAGAGACATGGCATTGATTATACATGGTATGGGGTTGATAAGACCTATGGCAGGCACCCTCAACCATGAAATAGGGTCAATGGGTGTACGTTGTACCGTGTTTGTGTCACGGAGTACGTTGTACCATGTGTTGTTGTGATGTGTATGAGGAGTTGAGGAGTTGATAGCTGTCAGTTGTGATAGACTGACCCCCTCCTATTGCAACAGTGATTTCCCCGCACACCGAGGCCTGTGTAGTCTGGGATCACCATTATAGGATATGGTTATAGTCCAAGATATTACTGCATATAGCCACCGAGTCTCACATGATATATCACATGATTTTAAGTGATTTTATGATATGGGTAGACATAAGGGATGGGTCGAAACCCAGATTGATGTGTTGTGATTTTTGAAATGTCATATTTACTTTGATTTGAATATAAATGGCATGATTTATCTAAAGGCATTATGAAATTTTTAAGATGCATTATTTTGTACGAAAAGCTTATATTTGAGAACTTAGCATGATTTTGTACATGTGATTTAATCTGTACAATTATATATATTTTTTAAAATTCAAGCTTTTGAAGTGAGTTAAGAAAATAATATTTTTAAGGCAAAGCATTATTTTCAGTAGATAGTGTGGATATCTACTTGCTTGTCTGATTTCCTTACTGAGCTGTGAGCTCACGCCCTTTTTTACCTCCTCTCTATGGAGCATCCATGGTAGATAGAGTACGGCTGGAGACTAGTATTCCTTGTGTCTGCTACATTCCCATCGAGCGAAAGGTATACATACACACGTACGATTTTGTATCTGAGCAATAGACCAACACAGTGATGTAAATGTATGTAATATTGGGGGATGTATTTCTATTTATTATATGTGAGATCACTATGAGAAAAAAGTAATTACAGTCAATAGATAGTTATATTAACATGTATGAATGATAAGATAATGTGGAAGAGGTGACTAATGTTGAATCACAGCCCAACTGTTCGTGAAGAGAAAGGTAAGTAAAAAGCAAAAAATTTATAGTGGTTTTTGGTAGAAGTCACGGGCGGTAGTGAGATCGTTCAAATCGCTGAGGTTACAGTGCGAGCCTTGAGTACGACTCACAGTCGACACCACGCTGAAATCACTGTTTCACACATACCACAAGCTCAAACACTAGTGCGAGTAACAGTCCAGCACTAGGTCATGCATAATTTGTATTTCAAATCAAGTACGAGCAATCGCTCCAATACTATGTCATACACAAAACTCATTAAAATCAAGTATGAGCAATGCTTAAGTACTATGCCATGTATTTCAGAGAAAATCAAGTGTGAGTAATCACTCCAACACTTTCCATGAAGAAAACATACAAAATCAAGTGCGAGCAGTGCTCCAGCACTATTTATTTTCACGTATCCCGATAAATGGCTGCTTTAAACAGGGATATTTTAAAACATTAAAATCAGCACTATAATTGAGCTATTATGTGAATTTCACGAAATCATTAGCCAATCTATCTATTCTTCTACCAAACAACAGTAAAAACATTCGGAATATATTTTCTATGCTTTTCAGGACTTTTCCTAATCTTTAACATTTTAACCTTAGTAAGGGTAAAATCGTAATTACCCATACCAGGTCTCAATAAATATTATTCACTTTCTCTGATCCTCAGACATTTTAAGTGAATGTAAAAGCTGACAAAACTATGTGCAGATATCTCTAAATACTCGCAAAATCCCCTTACCTGAAATCACTCGGAGTGAAATCACTTTCTCAAACGCTGCTCGATCACGCAGTCTGGTTTGCTTCTAATATAAACTCTTGAGCTGCATATAACCATTTATGGGATTAATTACACTTTTCCCACTGTATTTCATGTTTAATACAGTCTATTTCACTTACTGGGCATGTTTACTCTTATTGGACCTTAACAATTCTTAATGGGCCTAACATTGTCTTAAGCCCATTTCACTTTACTATTCATTTCAATTAGGCCTTGTAAGACTCGATTTTATTCATAATTTCTTATGATTCAAATGATGTAAACATGGTTTTATGTAAACTAAATCATAAGAAGAGATTTACGTGAATGAAAAATGCAAATGGGATGAATAAAAATTCCTGAATGCATTTAAAGATCAAATGAAGGATTGAAATAGTCACAGATTAAATGAATGGGATTCAGACTGGAGATAAGGATTTAAAGCACGAAATAAGTGAGTGTTCGTGAAGGGAAGTTGGATTGATTTGGTCCCAAACACGTTGAAGGGTAAAACGATCAAAAGATTAAAATTCAGTATAAATTCGATAAGAAAAATTTCAAAAAAATGGAATTGAGAAATCTTGATCAATAATGAGGAAAATACTGAATTTTGAGTCCAATTGATCAAGATATGAATTTATTGGAATTAATCATAATTTTCACATCAAAATATTATCCCGAAAATATTGAAAAAATATACCGGAAAGACGAAATAAGACTGATAAATTCATTTATTGATTAAATGAATAAAATAAGATTTTTTTTGAAGATATTTTTGGATTTTTATAATATTTTAATGAATAAAATAATAATAAAAAATTAAAAAAAAAATCATGAAATGTGATTTCTGCAGAAAAAGCGAAGACAGCAAAAAAACTGAAGGAAAATAAATTCCCTGCTCTGGCGACCACCGACGAGAGAGAAGGCCATGAGAGGGTCGACGAAGGAAGCCCGACACCGTGCGACCCACCAGGAGCCAGCATGCGCGTCGACATCGCCGAAGAACGCCAGCTCGAGAGGAGATTGCCACAGGAGAGAAGATGGGATTTGTCGGCGATGGCACTGTTTCGACTCCACCCAAGACCCAACGAAGGACATCCAGGTGATTGCGCGTTGAACAACATCGAAATAGAGGCGAGAACTGGTCAGAGATGCCATGAACGGCGAAGTGAGGCCTGAACCGGTACGGACCGGTTCAGTGCTGTTCAGTTATGCTGAACCGGACCAGACCGGTTCAGCCAAAAAGAAAAGAAAAAAAAAGAAAAAAAAGAAAAAAAAAGAAAAAGAAAAAGAAAAAGAGAAAAAATTGAGGAAAAAATTTGGTGATGCAATTGAGCTACGGTTAAGTCGGTAAGCCGTTGAAATTGACTGATTTAAATTTTGAAATATTTAATTTGATTGATATTCGACTAAAAATTTACCCGAAAAAAATATGTAATTGTGTAGCTCGACAATTGACATCAAACGAGAGCTCGAGTGAGCCTCGATTTACGTACTATCATGGAATCTCGGGTAAGTAATCCTTATTTACGATAATTCGCATAGTTATGTGTGTTAGAAATTTACCGCATAAATTACGGATTTATTTCGTATAAAATGAATTAAATTTTGGAATTTGAGATAAATTATCGTAAATAATTAATTGAGCTATCTGAGAGCTTAGAACGAGGCCCAATAAAAATTGATGGGCACAATGAGCCCAATAGACCTTGATAATGTGAATAGTAAGTGAAAAACGGGCTTAAGGTCAATTAAGACCCATTATGGTGCAACCAGGCCCGATAGGGGTAAACAAGCCCAATGATTTAAATTAAATCCAGAAAATACGAAAACACAATTAATTATATTGTATTTGACCTAATGAATATTTATACGCAGTTCCGAAGATCGGATTGGGAGCAAATTGGACTACGTGACGAGACATTAGTGGAAAGGTTAGACTATACAGAAAAATGAGGTGAGGGAATTTTGCGAGTAGCTAGAGGTAGCTACGCGTATTTTTAACAGCCTTTACATACACTGAAATTGTATAAAGATCCTAGAAATGGATTAAAAATTTTAAGGACCCAGGATGGGTAAAATACTATTTTACCCCTACTGAGGGAAATTTCACCTAAGGATGGTGAAAGCATGACATGCAAGAAATGCATGATATGAGGAATTTTCGTGACATTTTAGCAAAGCAAATCGGTAGATTGGCCAGTAATTGCATAAATTTTACAAGATAACACTACGTAAGTGTTATTTAGATTTAAATGAAATTTCTTTGGAACACGAGCCAATTATCAAGTTTATATGGAAATAGATAGTGCTGGAGCATTTTCTCGCACTATATCTGAGTTTCTGAGTGTCCATAAAAAGTGCTGGAACGGTTTCTCGCACCGATTTGTATGACATCATGTGCATAAAATGTGCTAAAACGGTTGCGCCAACTTATTTTTATTATTGTGAAATGCATGAGAGGTGTTGGAGCCTATCTCGCACCCTGTTTTGACTAGATATGCATAAAAGGTGCTAGAGCGATTGCTCGCACTAGTTTTAATGATTTGACATGCATTAGAGGTGCTGGAGCTTAGCTCGCATCTTGTTTTGATACGATAATTGCATAAAAGTCGTACTAGAGCCTTGCTCGTACGTGATTTAATAGATTTAATTGCATAAAAACTGTGCTGGAGTGTAACTCACACGAGATTTGATTTATTTATGTATGAAACTGTGCTAGAGCGTTGCTCGCACGATGTTTTGATTTACTTGAGCATTCATTCGTGCTAGAGCCTACTCGCACGTGATTTTACTTGGATTTATAATTCTTTTAAAGTTGTACTAGAGTGCTACTCATACGCAAATTTTATTGATTTTTATCAAACTGTGCTAGAGCTTCACTCGCACAAGGTTTTCAGATATCATGAATATGCATGGAGCCGTGCTGGAGCTTTACTTGCACAGAGATTTATATGACATGCATATAGCCGTGTTGGAGCCTCTTGTAGACTGTGTGTGACAGTGAGATAATATGCCCACACGTCCATACTGAGACACCCCCTGACTATGATCTAGGTTCACGGAGTACGTTGTACCGTGTATGTCACGCGGAGTACGCTGTATAGTGGGGATTGTTGGAGTGGAGTGGCATTAGCCACGAGGTTGTAAGCCTTGCCTTCACAATCCTGGTATTTATGTTGTTCTGCCGACAGGACTGACCCGCTTCCTGTTTCAAGTGTGATACCTCGCACACTAGGTACCGTGTAGCCAGGGATCACTAGGATATGGCTATTGTAAGACCCCGTATATGTATAATTGTAATATGTACATAGAAATGTAAATGGAGTTACACTTTCATAAGTGAAGTGTATGTAATGTAAGTTCATCAGTTTAAAAGAGCTATGATTGTACATACAAGTTTCATTATGTATGAATGTGAAGAAATGGACTTAAATATGTGAAGAATATGAGTAGTGTGGTAAAATAGAAGGAAGATTTGCATAAGTGTGCACTTCCATTTGGTTTATATCATGGACCATTGGCTATACAAAGATTCTACACAAGTTTTAATGTGTATGAAGTATTAACGGATGCCATCTTCAAGTCTCAAAGATGATTGGATGAGAAAATGACTATGGTACCAAATTAAGGATGTTTTGGTATAAGTTTACTGCAGAAAAACTTCAAAAAATCTAGAAATATGAATGATAGATCGATCTCATAGGATGAGAGATTGATCTGGGTGAGCCAAAATGCTTGTATTTGAGCAAAGGAATATGGCAGATCAATCTCCAATAGGGCAAGATCGATCTCCTAAATATTCTGTAATGAAAAGATCGATCCTCAAGCCTACAGATCGATCTACTTAGCTCTCTGTTTGGAGTAGATCGATCTCAAGCTTCGACAGATCGATCTCATACTTAAAATACCGTGAAAAAGAGGGATTTAAGGGGACCAGATCGATCTCGTCCTAGTGCAGATCGATCACCTCAAGCTATTTCTATACAAAGAGTGTTGAAAATCTGAAAATTTCGAAAAAACATCACCCTTCCATTTTCAACCCAAAAACCTAACTTTCTCTATCTATAATCAGCCATTTCCAATAAGATTTGAACAGAGACCATTAGAAGCAAAGTTATTCATCTTGAGGAAGAGAACAACATAGTTTGGAGGCATTTACCCATTTGTTGGATTTAAGGAACAAGAGGCATTTCTAATTGGAGTAAAGACGAAATCTAAAGAGGTAAGTTTCTAGTTCACAAATCCAAGTACATTTGTCTAGTTGATGATTATGAAGTTGATTTGGGTGTGCACATTGTGGGTAGAAACTATCTAAAATGCTTGGGAATGATTATGACCTAGAAATGGTCTAGTGTAAGAAAGTGGACTGTATGGAGATTAATGATGAATGAGATATGTAGAAGTTAATAATAGTGTTGTGGCATAATTTTAAGATGTTGTTAGTGGATAAATTGTGAGATTTACCTAAAAGGGGTAAAATGTGGATTAAGGCATTGGTAAATGCGAAGATGAGTTATATTGACTAATGAGGTCAAATGTGAGTTAACAACTTTAACTCAAGTGGTTTGGATGATTGAATTGCAGCTTTCGAGGATACGCCGGAGCGAGTTGAGCCAAGAGCGTGAGAAGCTAAGAGGAAAAGAGTCACACCAAGTAAATCGAGGTAAGGGAATTGTGTGGACTCTAATAGATATCTGTGTGCAATTTGGACGCTCAAATGCTTTGCTAGAATGCATGAGATGTTAGGAAATGAAATTAGGTGATTGAAGGGAAAAAGTTGGGTGTTTGAGAAATGTGCATGAAAATAAAGGCATATTGCTTTGAAAGTCATGTTTTATTGCTTTTAGCAAATGATTTGGTAGATTAGCTGACATTTGAAATGATTTGCAAGAGAAATGAGTTGTTTTGGTTTGTTAACCATGCTTTGCAAAGATTTTGGCCACCTACATGGTTTTTTCTGAGAATAAAAGCATGTTAGAGTGTTACTCTCACGAGATTTGATGTGTTTTATACACATGAGTGTTGGAGCTTAGCTTGCACTAGTTTTCACATGGATTTCATGCTGGTTTTGGCATGGTGCTTGGAGGTTGGCTTGCACTAGATGCCCACCTTACTTGTTGCCGTGCTTGGAGCTTCGGGTAGACTGGGTGTCATTCGATTAAATAGGCTCGTACGTGCATTATTTTGAAATGATTGATTAGCTGTGTTAGGAGCTTCGGGTAGACAAGAGGTTGTACCAATTACATAGGCTCACACGTGCGTTTTGAGATGTGGCATGATATGATGTGTTGATTGGGTCCATGGAGTATGTTGTACCGTGCATGTAGCATAGAGTACGTTGTACCGTGTTGAGATGTGATGTGCCGTCTTTCGACGAGATCTGCTATGGATCGGCGGGCTGGATTTGACCCACCTCTTGTGTGGAAGTAAATAGTGGTGATATCCTGCACACCTAATCCGTGTAGCCGGTATCACAGGTTATGGCCATAGACCTTGAGGTTATTACCTATTATTGAATTGCCTATCCACATGTCTATTACTTTGAGAATAAATCCATGTTTGAAATGATTTGTGGGTCAGGACAGTCCGAGGGAGGGACTGAGACCTGACCAGTGTGGACTTGTTTTGAGATATTGATGTTAATGGTTAATGCCATGATTATTTGAGAAAACACATGATGGTTAATGCCATACTTATTTGAGAAAACACGTGATGGGTAATGACATACTTTATTGTGAATTATGCATGATGATTTATACCATGCTTTGAAATGAATTGTGCACTGGATTTTAATATCATGAATGCTTTACATACCATTAACATAATCATACACTCATGTTTTGAGGTAAGATGATGAACTAAATGCTTTTGAGCATGGCATCACGATCATGTAGATAGTGTAGTATCTACCTATTCGTATGATTGCCTTACTGAGCGTGTGGTTTGGTCACCCCCCTTATTTTCCTCCTCTCTACAGAGTGTTGAGTATAGATTGACCGTGAGTAGAGGTGTTCCATTTTATTAATCCGCTGCATCCCATCGCGTAAGGTATACACATTGTTGTAATTTTGTATTTAAACTTACGATAGCACAGTAGCATTTTGTATGTAATTATTGGGGATGTAAAACAATGTAAACACATGTAACAACTCTGATATATACATTTATACAAGTGTTTACTCATAAATAAAATACAAATTGAATTGGTATGGGAGTGAGTTAGACGTCGACACACAGCCCAACTATTGAGGAGAGTTGCTATTCACGATTGAGGTAAGGACGAATAATAATTGATGCATGGAAATGCAAAAAATTTGTACGTATTTTTGGTAAGTTGAGGGTCGTGACAGCCATAGTCCTCGATGTTATTGATATACTCACCTACATGTCTCACATGATATAACGTTTGGTCTCGATAGACCAAGGTAGAACCAAGGGAGGGGTTAGGCCCTCGATTTTATGATTTTTTACCATGATATGACTTTTTTCTATGATGATAGATTTTTCAGAGGATTTTATGACATGTGACCCTAAAAGAAGTGTGATTTTATAACATAATTTTTATAACGAAATTTTTAATGAGTTTGAGATTGATTTATAAGATGATTGACCCGAAGGGGTTATTTTATACTGAGCTTTAATGAAAGGATTTAAATGCAGTAGGATGAGGAGTTTTCCATGCTTTAATCACAAATTCATGAAAAGAATTCTCTCATGATTTGTTTTCTATGACATGAAATAATGCATGATCTTGATTTACTTCATGCGAATTATGATTTTACATAAAATGCCATTGATGCATGAGTTGCATGATTTATATATGCACGAATAGTTTTTATAAATTGTGGCATTAATGTATGCATGATTTTGTGCATGAGATTTAAACGAAAAGAAATGGATTTAAGGGCATGGCATTATGAGCATGTAGATTGTGGACCTATCTACTTACTTGTGTAATTGCCTTACTGAGCGTGTGGTTTGCTCACCCCCTATTTTCCTCATCTCCAGAGTACTTTCAGTAGTTTGAGCGCGGTTGAGGACTTGCATCTTCGGTATCTATTGTGTTCCATCGAGAGACAGGTATACACATTTGTATAGTTTTGTATCTGAACATGTAAATGCACAGTTCTGCAAACAGATATGATGTCAGGGATGTAAGGTTATTTAACTACCATTGGAAATGTAATTAGTTAAAGTCAAAGGATAGTAAATCCTGATGTGTGAATGTAAATATCTAAATGGAATAGTAAATAGGTGAGAGGGGACTAACACTGAATCATAGCCCAACTATTGGTAGGATGGTCACGATAAGAGAAAGGTAAGAATTAAATAAGAAATGAAAAACAAAAAAATTTGTAGTGATTTTTAGGTAATTTAGATCGTGACAGTTTTTGCTATCAGAGTTGAGTTGGCCTGATATGAGTCGCTATTAGTGGTTAATTTTAAATCCCCATGTACTGTGCATTGTTTAGATGCAATTGTATATATCGAGATGAAATTACATCTAAGAATTTGGTTTCAAATGAAAGAATATAGACTCATTAACTGATAGCCGCTATGGTAGAAGGGCGAGTACATGAGCTCGAGGCCGTAGAGGTAGGCCTGAGAGTCATACTGAGTCACCACCTGATACTCAAGATAAGATTGAAGTGGAGGCTGATGTTGAGTATGCCCCATAGTGTCCGAAAGAGAGATCAAATAGAGTTCGACAGAGAGATCGAATAATATTAAGACACACTTCACGAGGTTAGAGCGGAGTGTGGCGAATATTATAAAGCTAATTGCTCACAGTATGCATGGGATTTAAGGGCGTGTCGAAGCATTGGTGGAAGTCTGCTCGACCCATCTGAAGAGTTAGACATCCAGAGCTTACATGAGAAATATTTCTAAATGTATTCTGGTGATAGAATATCCCGGACACTGCTTAAAGTAAATTACAGATAAAATGCTTTACTCTGACCCAGAGGAACTGGTTGATTTATAAGTATGAATCTCAATTTATATTCCTGGGCAGGTATGACCCTGACACTATGGGCAGTGAGAGTCGGAAAGCCCAAAAGTTCAGCAAATGGCTCAGATTGTCAATTAGAGTCTGATTGGCCCCATTAGATATCACTACCTATGTCGAGGCAGTGCACAAACTACAGTTGTGTGAATAAGATCATGAGTTGCACGCCTCTAAGATTGGGACAGGTAGTATGGTCTAAAATAGAGACAGAAAGAGAATAGAGAATGACAAAGATGTCAAAATGGGAAAAGGTAGTTTGGTAAGAGATTAGAGTTGATGTGTTATGGGGTAAGATGATTGATAAGGCCCAAGTGTATCTAATTTCAACACTTACGAGGGGTATTTGCGATTGGAGGACCCCGACCTGCTACTGAGCAGGGTTGGATATGTGGTATTTACCACGAAAAAATAGATGTTGGACGAGGGTGAGTGTATGCCTTGGACCAGGACACTACTGATGTTTTATCTGATGTGGTGAAAGATACCACATTGGTTGTGAATAATGAAGTAATTATTTTAATTGATTTTGGTGCCTTGCATTTATTCACACCGTCTTCAGTTGCTTATAAGTTAGTGAAAGATGTGAAGCCTGTACCCTTAAGCAAGATGATAATGATAGTTAGCTGATTCTCACTAACTGAATATGAGTATAGGGATTGTAAGTTGAAAACAGGGGAAAAAGGATATGTCAGCCAATTTTATTCAATGGAATATGAATAATTTTGAAGTAATATTTGAGATTAGATTGATTCGGCTGCAAACTATGCTGTTTAGATTGCTATCCTAAGATAGTGATGTTTTCACCCCTGAAAAGTGTACTGTAAGTTTGACACGTAATAAAAGAGGTGTAGCGATTGTAATTAAAGGAGTGAATGATTGTACGGACGAGATGATTAATGATGGGAATGTTTTTCTCGCTTGTGTGATTGGTATGGATAAGGCACATCCAGAGTTAATAAATATCCTAGTGTGCTGGGAGTTTCCTGATATCTTCCTGGATAATCTACTAGGGCTACCATCAGATAAAGAGATAGAATTTTGTATTAAGTTGGTACCTGGTACAAAGCCGATATCCTAACCACAGTATAGACCGAATGTGTAACTTGAAGAGTACTTGTTCTATTTGTGGAAAGAGAATGGAAGCCTCTGAGTATGTATTGAATTTTGATTGTCAAACGAGGCTAACATAAAGAATAAGTGTTTCCTCCCGCTATAGATGATTTATTGGATTAACTATGAAAAGCGCATATCTTTTTAGAAAACGATTTGAAGTCTGGGTAACATCCGTTAAGAATTCGAAATGTGAATGTGCCCAAGAGGATTTTCGTAACCGTTAGGGCATTGATGAACAAGGTATTTAAACCTTACCTGGACCAATTGGTTGTCATATTTTACGATGATATTTTGATGTATTCGAAGTCCAAGGAAGAGCATGAGTAGTAACTAGAAACTATCTTACAGACGAGGTGTTGTGAGTTTCTCGAAATAGGCTACTCAGTTGACACATCTCGTTCGGGAAAAAGATTGCATACGAGTGGGATGATAAATATGAAAGTAGCTTCGGTGAGTTTTGGTGTATTGAAGTAATGAACTAACCACCGTAATTGATTTCGCCATACCCAGTAGCTCAAGAGGTTTCTCAGTGTATATGGATACCTCGGAATAATCTGTGAGCTGTGTATTGATGCAAAATGCGAAGATAGTCGCTTATGGATCTAGACAACTCAAGGATCATGACAGAAACTATCCGACCCATGAATTAAAGTTGACAGCGGTAGTGTTTATACTGAGTATATGGCACTACTATGTATATGGTGAGAAATTTTGGGTATGCACTCATCATAAAAGCCATGAGTATCTATTTTCACAGAAAAAGTAGAATATGAGATAACATAGAGGGTTAGAGCTTCTAAAGGATTATGATTGTGGAAATTGTACCACCCAGGAAAGGCTAATGTAATGGCTAACGCCTTAAGCAGAAAGAGCCTCGGGATGGTATCACATATGATGGTCAGGGAGCATGAGCTGCTAGAGTAGTTATGAGCCTCAGTAGCCTGAGATTAGAACCGGATTTGAGTGATCGAATTTGACAGGCTTAGCGTGATGATCAACATGGTGTCGATAGTGTGGGTCAGATTCAGATGGGTACAGTAATAGAGTTCACAGTGAATAATGATGGCTTACTAAGGTTTAGAGACAGTATAAGTGCTCCCAAGACCACAGTTGATAATATAGTGTTAGTGTCAGAAGCTCACTCTTTGGGATATACAGTGTAACTGGGAAGTAATAAATATATCAGAATCTCTGAAAAAGGGTATTAGTGGTCAGATATGAAAAGAGACATTGTAGAGATTGTGGAGAAGTGTCTCTTATGTCAGCAGATTAAGGTAGAGCAATAGAAGTTTGCAGGGTTATTGCAGCCTCTACTTATATTGACACGAAAAAAGAACAAGTTACCATGAATGTCGTGATGGGTTATAGAGGACCCGAATGGATCACGATGCTATCTGGGTGATAATCGATAGATTGATTAAGTCTACCCACCTTCTGGCTATGAAATCCTTAGATACTCAGAGTGTGTAGACGGATTTATGTGTAAGAAAGATTGTGAAACATTATGTAGCGTTCCAAGGAGCATGGTACCAGATAGGAATTCTTGCTTCACTTCCCACTTCTGGGAATATTTTTAAGAAAGCTATGGGAACTCGATTGAGTGTTAACACAGCGTTCCATCCTCAGATAGATGGTCAGTCAAAGAGGACTATACAGATTCTTGAGGATATGATGAGAGCATGTGCCATTGATTTTATAAGCTCTTGGGATGATCAACTGTTACTAATTGAATTCGCCAATAGCGACGGTTATCACTTGAGTATTAAGATAACTTTATATGAGGCATTGTATGGCCGTAGGGGTTGTTCCCTGACTTGGATAAGAAGAAGTGGGTGACAGATAGAGAATTGCTCCCGAATTAGTAAGACAAATCTCTAAGGATGTTCAGTTAAATTGTGAGAGATTAAGAACACCTCAGAGCAGACAAAAAAAGCTATGCTGATAAGAGACAGAAAACCCTTGGAAATTCACTAAGGGTGAATTACTTTATTGGGAGTTACTTGTCCTAACAGCATAACGAGATTCGAAAAGAAGGCAAATTGAGTTTCGTGAGATTGAATCCTTTGAGATATTGGATAACGTAAGGCCTATAGGTTGGCGTTACAACCTAAATTAGCAGACATCCACAATGTGTTCCATCTTTTGATGCTTCGAAAATACTATCTAGACCCAGTATATGTGATCGGATATGAGCTATTGGAGCTTAATGAAAGTATAACGGATGTTGAAAAAAATATCGATTCGAGTATCAAACGAAAGGAGAAAATGTGGAGGTTTAAGACGATCTCCCTAGTCAAAGTCATTTGGTAGTATTACACTCCGAAAAAATGTCACAAGAGAATTAAGGAGGACAATGCGATAGACATACCCGAAGTTGTTTACGGACCGATTTGACTTGGTTCTAATTTGGAGGACCAAATTTCTTAAGTGGGGAAGATTATGTAAGACCCAATTTTTATCATAATTTCATATGATTCAAATGATGTAAACATGGTTTTATGTAAATTGAATCATAAGAAGAAATTTACGTGAATGAAAAAACGCAAAAGGGATGAATAAAAATTCCCAAATGCATTTAAAGATCAAATGAAGGATTGAAATAGTCATAGATTAAATGAATGTGATTCGGACTGGAGATATGGATTTAAAACACGAAATGAGTGAGTGTTCATGAAGGGAAGTTGGATTGATTTGGTCTCGAACACGTTAAAGGGTAAAACGGTCAAAAGATCAAAATTCGGTATAAATTCGATAAGAAAAATTTGAAAAAAATTTGGAATTGAGCAATCTTGATCAATAATGAGAAAAATATTGAATTTCGAGTCCAATTGATCAATATATGAATTTATTGGAATTAATCAGAATTTTCACATAGAAAAATTATCCCGAAAATATTGAAAAATACACCGGAAAGACGAAATAAGGCTTATAAATTCATTTATTGATTAAATGAATAAAATATGATTTTTTTGAAGATATTTTTAGATTTTATAATATTTTAATAAATAAAATAATAATAAAATAAATTATATAAAAAAAAATCGCGAAATGCGATTTCTGCAGAAGAAGCGAAGACAGCTGAAAAACTGAGGGAAAACAAATTCCCTACTCTGACGACTATCGGCGAGAGAGAAGGCCAGCCGAGGGTCAATGAAGGAACCCCGACACCGTGCGACCCACCAGGCATCGGTACCCGAGCCGACATTTCCTAGAACTCCAGATCGAGAGGAGATTTTCGTGGAAGAGAAGATAGGATTCATCGGTGATGGCGCTGTTTCGACTCCACCCGAGGCTCGATGAAGGACACCCAAGTGATGGCACACCAAACAGAACTGGAATCGAGCCGATAATCGATACAGATCGGTTCAGTGCAGTGCAGTTATGTTGAATCGGATCGGACCGGTTCAGCCAAAAAGAAAAGAAAGAAAAGTAAAGAAAAAGAAAAAATGGTAAAAGGAAATTGAGGAAAAATTGAGAAAAATTTTAGTGATGCAATCGAGCTACGGATAAGTCGGTATGCGGACGAAATTGATCGATTTAAATTTTGAAAAATTTAATTTGATTGATATTCGACTAAAAATTTACCCGAAAAAATATGTAATTGTGTAGCTCGACAATTAACGTCAAACAAGAGCATGAGTCAGCCTCGATTTGCGTACTATCATGGAATCTCGAGTAAGTAACCCTTATTTACGACAATTTGCATAGTTACGCGTGTTAGAAATTTACCGCATAAATTATGGATTTATTTCGTATAAAATGAATTAAATTTTGAAATTTGAGATACATTGCCGTAAATAATTAATTGAGCTATCTGAGAGCTTAGAACAAGGCCCAATAAATACTGATGGGCCCAATGAGCCCAAGTGGCCTCGATAATGTGAATAGTAAGTGAAAAACGGGCTTAAGGCCGATTAAGGCCCATTATGGTGCAACTGAGCCCAATAAGGGCAAACGGGCCCAATGATTTAAATTAAGCCCAAAAAATATGAAAATACAATTAATTATATTGTATTTGACTCGATGAATATTTATATGCAATTCTGGAGATTGGATTGGGAGCAAATCGGATTGCCTAACGAGACATTAGTGGAAAGGTCAGACTGTACGGAAAAATGAGGTAAAGGAATTTTGGGAGTAGCTAGAGGTACCTACGCGTATTTTTAATAGCTTTTACATACACTGAAATTGTATAAAGATCGTAGAAATGGATTAAAATTTTTAAGGACCCGGGATGAGTAAAATACTATTTTACCCCTACTAAGGGAAAATTTACCTATGGATGGTGAAAGCATGACATGCATGAAATGCATGATTTAAGGAATTTTCTTGGCTTTTTAGCAAAGCAAATCGGTAGATTGGCCAGTAATTGCATAAATTTTACAAGATAAGATTACATAAGTGTTATTTAGTTTAAAATGAAATTTCTTTGGAAAACGGGCCAACTATCAAGTTTATATGGAAACAGATAGTGCTGGAGCATTTCCTCGCACTATATCTGAGTTTCTGAGTGCGCATAAAAAGTGCTGGAATGGTTGCTCGTACCGATTTGTATGACATCATGTGCATAAAATGTGCTAGAGTGGTTGCTCGCACTAATTTTTATTATTGTGAAATGCATGAGAGGTGTTGGAGCCTAGCTCGCACCCTGTTTTGACTAGATATGCATAAAAAGGTGCTAGAGTGATTGCTCGCATTAGTTTTAATGATTTGACATGCATGAGAGGTGTTAGAGCTTAGCTCGCATCTTGTTTTGATATGATAATTGCATAAAAGCCGTACTGGAGCCTTACTCGTACGTGATTTAATAGATTTAATTGCATAAAAGCTGTGCTGAAGTGTAAATCACACGCGATTTGATTTATTTATGTATGAAACCGTGCTGGAGCGTTGCTCGCATGAAGTTTTGATTTACTTGAGCATTCATTCATGCTGGAGCTTACTCGCACGCGATTTTACATGGATTTATAATTCTTTTAAAGTCGTACTGGAGTGCTACTCGTATGCAGATTTTATTGATTTTTATAAAACTGTGCTAGAGCTTCGCTCGCACAAGGTTTTCTGATATCATGAATATGCACGGAGCTGTGCTGAAGCTTAGCTCGCAAAGGGATTTATATGACATGCATATAGCCGTGTTGGAGCCTCCTATAGACTGTGTGTGACAGTGAGATAATATACCCACACGTGCATACTGAGACACCCCCTGACTATGATTTGGGTTCACAGAGTATGTTGTACCCCTCACAATCTTGGTATTTATGTTGTTCTGGTGGCAGGACTGACCCACCTCCCGTTTCAGGTGTGATACCCCGCACCTTAGGTACCGTGTAGCCAGGGATCACTAGGATATGGCCATAGTCCTCGATGTTACTGATATAGTCGCCTACATGTCTCACATGATATAACTTTTGGTCTCGATAGACTAGGGTAGACTCGAGGGAGGGGTCGGGCCCCCGATTTTGTGATTCTTACTATGATATGATTTTTTTCTATGATAATAGATTTTTCAAAGGATTTATGACATGTGACACTAAAAGAAGGGTGATTTTATAACATAATTTTTATAATAAAATTTTTATTGAGTTTGAGATTGATTTATGAGATGATTAACCTGGAGGGGTTATTTTATACTAAGTTTTAATGAAATGATTTAAATGCAGTAGCATGAGGAGTTTTCCATACTTTAATCACAAATTCATGAAAAGAATTGTCTCTCATGATTTGTTTTATATGGCATGAAATAATTCATGATCTTGATTTACTTCATGCGAATTATGATTTTACATAAAATGCCATTGATGCATGAGTTGCATGATTTATATATGCACGAATAGTTTTTATAAACTGTGGCATTAATGTATGCATGATTTTGTGTGTGCGATTTAAACGAAAAGAAATGGATTTAAGGGCATGGCATTATGAGCATGTAGATAGTGGAGCTACCTACTTACTTGCATAATTACCTTACTGAGTGTGTGGTTTGCTCACCCCCTTAATTTCCTCCTATCCAGAGTACTTTTAGTAGTTTGAGTGAGGCTGAGGACTTGCATCTTTGGTATCCGCTGCGTTCCCTCGAGAGATAGGTATCCACATTTGTATAGTTTTGTATCTGAACATGTAAATGCACAATACTATAAACGGATATGATATCAGGGATGTATGATTATGTAAATACCATTGTAAATGTATTTAGTTAAAGTTAAAGGATAGTAAATCCTGGTGTGTGAATGTAAATATGGAAATGGAATAGTAAATAGGTGAGAGGGGACTAACACCGAATCATAGCCCAACTGTTGGTATGATGGTCACGATAAGAGGAAGGTAAGAATTAAATAATAAACGAAAAACAAAAAAATTTGTAGTGATTTTTAGGTAATTTGGGTCGTGACAGGCCTATTGGGCTTGTGGGGCCACCAACTCTTATTGGGCTTGGTCCGAGGCCCAACAATCTTTTTTGAGCCGAAACCAATTTGGCTTGGCCCATTTGGCCTCTCGACCATGGCTTGTAGCCGAGAGCCATGCATGCTGCCCATGCCGTCGGTCACGCCATCATCATGCCAACCTTGGCCATTTGCTAGCCAACTTCACTTAGGCATTTTATCAAACACCTTTCATGCATGTCTTAAGCTTTTCCTATAGTTCATGTTGGCATTTTATCAAACACCTTTCATGCCAACATCATACAACCATCCATATGAACAAATTGATTAAAACTAAGCATGTTGTAATCATGTATACATGCTTACCAACCTATCCATGCCTTAAAATCACATGGGTACTCATCAAAACACAATTACCCATTTTTAGCCATCACTTGTTCGTGGTGATTTTGTGTGTTTTGATCCATAAAACATACACCAATCAACTCCATATAATCCCTAGATAAGCATATATGAAGTTGGAAGATTGAAAACTTACATAGCATATAGTTCTTACTTTGGCCGAAACTTTGGAGAATTTTGGGTTGCTTAATGTGGCTCCTTGATAGCTGATTCCAAGATATGTTATTCCTCTCTCAATATAGAACAACTTTTGTGAAGATCACTTGTTCCAAATATGTTTTTGGGTAGGTGATTTCTAGAGAGAGAAACCTTAAAAGCTTATGTTTCCATAGTGGTTTCACTCTTGCTTAAAGAAGAAGAAATTTCCTACTTAGTAAATTCTGATTTTGCTTCCATAAATATTAGCAATAAATATCCTAAAGAACAGCCCATGGATTGGGCTTCTTAATTAGTTTGGGCTTGGTAACTTTGGGCATAAGTTTTGGGCTTAACCATTTAACTAACAAGCTTTTCTTTTGGGCTAAAAATGTTTCTACCAATTGGGCCTTAAATTGACTTAATATTGAGCCCACCAATTGGCCCAACAACTCGACCCAATGGGCCTAAGAAATTCGGCCTACACTTGTTATACCATAATGAGCTTTAAAAATTCCAACTTTGGTCCATTACATTTTACCCATTAATTTAATCCAGATTTTGATTAAATTAATTTTTCATACTCCAAGGGATGAATATCGAGTATTTTAACCAAAAATATTTCTTTCCCACTTTTTAACATTACTTAGGTTAAATTTAAACATGGTTAGTTAACTATGGTTAAAGTCCACTTTTCTTAACTATTATTGACTTTTCTTGACCATTGACCACGTTTGATTTTTTCTCAAAATTTTGAAAGTGTCATATCCTATAGTTTACGCTCTCGCCTTTACGTTTTGGCCATTTTTGGGAGGCGAATATATCAAATACCCCTCAAACGGACCATTTCGAACTCGTTTAGCCCTTTTTTCGCATTTCCTTTACTTCAATGTGTTCGGGACCAAATCTAACCGACTTTCCTTCATAACCTCTCTACATTTTCACATTATAAGTTCTTATCTTTAGTCAGAATGATTTAGAACCACTTGGTTTAGCTTGTGGCTCTTGTAGCCCTTATTTGGCCTTTACGTAGCTTATGTGTGTTTAGTCACTTTACTTACTATTTCGTTATAGTAAATACTCTTCTTATGATTCAACTGACACGATCCAAATTTCCTAAAAGTCACTATAAATTTTCATTTTTCGTTTATTCTTTAATTCTTGCCTTTCTCGCATCGTGACCATCCTACTAACAGTTGGTCTATGATTCGGTGTTAGTCCACTCTCACCTATTTACCATTCCATTTTCCATATTATATTTACACATTAGGATTTTTCTATCCTTTGACTTAAGCTAATACATTCACAATTGTATTTACTTAACCTTACATCCCCGTCATCATATACGTTTTCAGTACTGTGCATTTACATATTTAGATACAAAACTATACAAATGTGTATATCTGACTCTCGATGGGACGCAGCGGATACTGTGAGACCCCGTATATGTATAATGGTATATATGTACATAAAAATGTAAATAGAGTTGTACTATGAATTCATGAGTGAAGTATATGTGATGTAAGTCCATAAGTAATGTACACATTTGTAATGAGAGTGGTAATTATACATACAAGTTACATTAAGTATGAATGAGAAGAAATGGACTTAAACATGTGGAGAATGTGTGTAGAATGGATTATGAGTAGTTTGGTAAAATGGAAGTAGAATTGCATAAGATGTGCACTTCCATTTTTGTTTATATTAAGTACCATTGGTCATACAAAGATTCTACACAAGTTTTAATGTGTATGAAGTGAGGATGGATGCCATTTTCAAGTCTCAAAGATGAATGGATGAGAAAAGGATCAAGGTAGCAAATTAAGGATGTTTGATAAGTGTTGCCGCAGAAGACCTACAGAAAATCTGGAAATTGTGCAGGGTAGATCGATCTCATGAGATGAGAGATCGATCTGGAAGAGCCAGAATGCTCTTATTTGGGCAAAGGAATAGAGCAAATCGATCTCCAATGGAGCCAGATCGATCTCCTAAGCATTTCGTAGTGAAAAGATCGATCCCCAAGCACCCAAATCAATCTCCTTAGCTCTCTGGTTGGGAGCAGATCGATCTCATGCTTCGACAGATCGATCTCATGCTTAAAATGCCATGAAAAAAGAGGGATTTAAGGGGACCAGATCGATCTCCTCTTGGACCAGATCGATCTCCTCAAGCTATTTCTATAAAAGGAGTGCTAAAAATCAAAAAATTTCGGGAAAAACACAAACCTTCTACTTTCAACCCAAAAACCTAACTTTCTCTCTCTAAAATCAGCCATTTTTAGTGAGGTTTGAAGAGAGACCATTAGAGGCAAAGTTGTTCCTATCAAAGAGAAGAACAACATAGTTGGAAGGCATTTTCCCATTGTTGGTATTGAAGGAGTTAAGGGCATTGCCATTTGGAGCAAGAAGAGAAATCAAATTGGGTAAGATTCTAACACTCCAACTATGGTACATTGTTAATATAATTGATTTTGGAGTTGTTTGGCATGAGTGTGGATGGTTAGAAACTATCTAAAATACATTGGAATGATTATGACCTAAAAATGGTCTAGAGTGAGAAAGTGGAATGTATGGAGATTAATTATGAATAAGATATGTAGAAGTTATTAATAGTGTTGTGGTATGATTTTAAGATGTGGTTAGTGGATAAATTGTGAGATTTACCTAAAAGAGGTAAAATGTGGAATAAGGCATTGGTAAAATGCATAAGTGAATAATATTGACTAGTGAGGTCAATTATGGGTTAAATACATTAACTCAATTAATTTAATGAATGAATCGCATCTTCCGAGGATACGCCGAGGTGAGTTGAGCCAAGAGCGTGAGAAGCTAAAAGAAAAGGAGTCACACCAAGTAAATCGAGGTAAGGGAATTATGTGAACTCTTAGAGATATCTGTGCGCAATTTGGGCGCATTAAATGATTTGTTAGAATGCATGAGATTAGGAAATGATGTTAGGTGATTGAAGGGTAAAAGTTGGGAGTTTGATAAAATGTGCATGAAAACAAAAGCATATTGCTTTGAAAATCATGTTTTATTGCTTTTTTAGCAAATGATTGGTAGGTTGGCTGACATTAAAATGATTTGCAAAAGAAATGAGTGTGTTTTGGTTTTGTTAACCATACTTTGCAAGTTTTGAGCCACCTACATGATTTCGTGAGTATGAAAGCGTGCAAGAGTATGACTCGCACGAGATTTGACGTGTTTTATACACATGAGTGCAAGAGGCACTAGTTTTCACATGGATTTCATAATTGTTTTGCCATTGTGCTTAGAGTTTGTCTCGCACTGGATGCCCACCTTGCATGTTGTCGTGTTTGGAGCTTCGAGTAGACTGGGTGTCACATCGATTAAATAGGCTCACACGTGCATTGTTTTGACATGATTAATTAGCCGTGTTAGGAGCTTCGGGTAGACAAGAGGTCGTACCGATTAAATAGGCTCACATGTGCGTTTGAGATGTGGCGTGATATGATGTGTTGATTGAGTCCACGGAGTACGTTGTACCGTGCATGTAGCATGGAGTACATTGTACCGTGTTGAGTTGTGATGTGCCGTCTTCGACCGAGATCTACTATGGATCGACGGGTAGGATTTGACCCACCTCCCGTGTGGAAGCAGATAGTGGTGATATCCCGCACACCTGATCCGTGTAGCCGGCATCACAAGTTATGTACATAGGCCTTGAGGTTATTACCTGTTGTTGAACTGCCTATCTCACATGTCTATTGCTATTTGAGAATAAATCCATGTTTGAAATGAATTGTGGGTCAGGAAAGTCCGAGGGATGGACTGAGACCTGACCAGTGTTGAAATTGATTTGTTAATGGTTTTTAAAGTGCACAGATGCATGATGTTTAATGCCATGCTTTATTGTGAAAATGCATGATGGTTAATGCCATGCTTTATTGTGAATTTGCATGATGGTTAATGCCATGCTATTTGAGAAAATGCATGATGGGTAATGCCATGCTTTTATTGTGAATTATGCATGATGATTTATACCATGCTTTGAGTTGAAATGTGCACTTGATTTTAATAGCATGAATGCTTTACATACCATTAACACAACCATACACTCATGTTTTGAGATAAATAATGGATTAAATGCTTTTGAGCATGGCATCACGATCACGTAGATAGTGCAGTATCTACCTGTTCGCATGATTGCCTTACTGAGCGTGTGGTTTGCTCACCCCCTTATTTTCCCCCTCTCTACAGAGATTTGAGTATAGAGTGAGCGTGACTGGAGGCTTATCCCTTTTGGTAATCCGCTGCATCCCATCGCTAAAGTATACACACTGTTGAAATTTTGTATCTAAACTTACGATAGCACAGTAGCATTTTGTATGTAACTATTGGGGATGTAAAACAATGTAAACACATGTAACAACTCTGATATATATATATATATATATATATATTTATACAAGTGTTTACCTATGAATAATATAGAAATTGAACCGGTATGATAGAGTGAGTTAGACGTCGGCACACAGCCCAACTGTTAAGAGCGTGGTTGTTCACGATCGAGGAAAGATGATTAATAATTGATGCATGAAAATACGAAAAATTTACACGTATTTCGGTAATTTGAGGGTCGTGACAGATACCAAGAATGCAAGTCTTCAGCCGCTTACTAACTACTACGAGTGCTCTAAAAAGAAAAGGGATATTAAGGGGGGTGAGCAAACCACACGCTCAGTAAGGCAATTATGCAAGTAAGTAGATAGCTCTATTATCTACATGCTCATAATGCCATGCCCTTAAAATCCATTTCTTTTCGTTTAAATCTCAAGCACAAAATCATGCTTGCATAATTGCTATAGTTTATAAAAACTATTCGGGCATATAGAAATCATGTAACTCATGCATCAATGGCATTTTATATAAAATCATAATTCGCATGAAGTAAATCGAGATCATGTATTTGTTCATGCCATGTAAAAAAAATCCCGAGATACAATTCTTTTCATGAATTTGTAATTAAAGCATGGTAAACTCTTCATGCTAATACATTTAAATTCATTAAAGCTCAATATAAAATAACCCCTCTAGGTCAATCACCTCATAAATAAATATCAAACTCAAAAAAAAAATTCGTTATAAAATTCTATTATAAAATCACCCTTCTTTTAGGGTCACGCGTCATAAAATCCACTGAAAAATCTATCATCATACTAGAAATCACAAAATCGGGGGCCTGACCCCTCCCTTGGGTCTACCCTGGTCTATCGAGACCACAAGTTATATCATGTGAGACATATAGGTGACTATATCAGAAACAACGAGGACTATGGCCATAACCTAGTGATCCCTGGGTACACAGTACCTAGTGTGTGAGGTATCACACTTGAAATTGGAGGTGGGTCAATCCTGCCGACAGAACAACATAACATCAGGATTGCGACGGCAAGGCTTGCTGCCTCGTGGCTAATGCCACTCCACTCCAACAATCCCCACAGTACATTGTACTCCATGTGATATACACGGTATAACGTACTCCATGAACCCAATCTAAGTCAGCGGGTGCCTACAATAAGTCTTATTTACCCATATCATCTATGTCTCAATATGCACGTGTGGACATATCATCTCATTGTGACACACAGTCTACAGGAGGCTCCAACACGACTATATGCATGTCATATAAATCCCTGTGCGAGCGAAGCTCTAGTACGACTCCATGCATATTCTTGATATATGAAAATCTTGTGCGAGCAAAGCTCTAGCACGGTTTCATAAAAATCAGTAACATCTGTGTACGAGTAGCACTCCAGTATGACTTTAAAAGAGTTATAAATTCATATAAAACATAAATCATTTAAAACTTCGTGCAAGCAATGCTCTAGCACGAATAAATGCTCAAGTAAATCAAAACTTCGTGCGAACAACGCTCCATCACGGTTTCATACATAAATAAATCAAATCTCATGCGAGTTACACTCTAACATGACTTTTATGCAATTAAATTGATTAAATCATGTACGAGCAAGGTTCCAGTACGAGTTTTATGCAATTATCATATAAAAACAGGATAAGAGCTAAGCTCCAGCACCTCTCATGCATGTTAAATCATTAAAACTAGTGTGAGCAATCACTCTAGCACCTTTTTATGTATATCAAGTCAAAACAGTCAAAACATAGTGCGAGCTAAGCTCCAGCACCTCTCATGCATTTCACAATAATAAAAATCAGTTCGAGCAATCGCTCTAGCACATTTCATGCATATGATGTCACACAAGTCGGTGCGAGCAACCGCTCTATCACATTTTATGCACACTCACAAATTCAGATATAGTGCGAGCTATGCGCCAGCACTATCTATTTCCATATAAACTTGATAGTTGGCCCGTTTTCCAAAGTATTTTCAATTAAATCTAAATAACACTTACGTAGTGTTATATTGTGAAATTTATACAATTACTGGCCAATCTATCGATTTGCTTTTCTTAAAAACCAAGAAAATTCCTTAAATCATGCATTTCATGCATGTCATGCTTTCACCATCCCTAGGTGAATTCCCTCAATAGGGGTAAAATAGTCTTTTTCTATTTTCGAGTCCTTAAAATCTTTAAACCATTTCTAGGACCTTTATACTTATTCAGTGTATACAAAAGCTATGAAATACGTGTAGCTACCTCTAGCTACTCACACATTTCCTTTACCTCATTTTTCTATACAGTTTGACCTTTCCACTGATGACTCGTCATGCAGTCCGATTTGCTCTCAATCAAATCTCTGGAACTGCATATAAATATACATCAGGTCAAATACAATAGAATTTATTGTATTTCATATTTTTTGGGCTTAATTTAAATCATTGGGCCCGTTTACCCATATTGGGCCCGATTGTACCATAATGGGCCTTAAGCTCGTTTTCGACTTACTATTTATATTATCGAGGCCTATTGGGCTCATTGGGCCCACCAGCATTTATTTGGCCTCGTTCTAAACTCTCGAATAGCTCAATTAATTATTTACGACAATTTATCTCTAATTCCAAAATATAATTCATTTTATGCGAAAATTAAATCCGTAATTTATGCGATAAATTTTTAACACGCATAACGATGTAAATTATCGTAAATAAGGGTTACTTACTCGAGATTCCATGATAGTACGCAAATCGAGGCTGACTCGAGTTCTCGTTTGACGTCAATTATCGAGCTACACAATTACGTATTTTTTTGGGTAAATTTTCAGTGAATAGTGAGCAAATTAAATATTCCAAAATTTAAATCGGTCAATTTCGACCGCTTACCGACTTACCCGTAGCTCGATTGCGTCACTGGAATTTTTTCCCAATTCTTCCTCTTTTTCATTTTCCCTTTTTCTTTCCTTTTTTCTTCTTTTCTTTTCTTTTTAGTTGAACCGGTCCTGTCCGATTCAGCATACCATCAATGCACTGAACCGACCGTACCGGTTCAAGCCTCACTTCGTCGTTCCGACACCGTCCGGCTAGTTTCGGACATGATTCTGGTGCCGTTCGGCGTGCCATCACCTGGACGTTCATCATCGGGCCTCGGGGTGGGTCAAAACAGCACCATCGCCGGTGAATCTTCCCTTCTCCCCCGCGGCACTCAACTCTCGATCCGATGTTCTTCGGCATTCTCATTGCGCGTGGGTGTACGGGTCGGCTTCCCGGTGTGCCGATCGACCTTTGCCACCCGCCTCCTCGCCTCATCTGCCGGTGGTTTCCTCAGAGCCGACGAAAACTGCTCCCTCGGTTTCTAGCCCTTGCTTTTGCCATTTCTTCTCTATTTTCGCAAAAATTTTCAGTTTCATTTTTTTCTTTTTTATTTTATTTATTTATTTATAATTTAATTTTATTATTATTTTATTCATTAAAATATTATTAAAAATCCAAAAATATCTTAAAACATTATATTTTATTCATTTAATCTATTAAATAAATTTATCTGTCTTATTTCGTCTTTCCGGTATATTTTTCTAATATTTTCAAGATAATTTTTTGATTAATTCCAATAAATTCATATCTTGATCAATTGGACTCGAAATTTAATTATTTCTTCGTTATTGATCAAGATTTCTCAAATCCATATTTTTAATGAAATTTTCTTATCACGATTAATACCGAATTTTTAGATTTTAATCGTTTTACCCTTGCACGTGTTCGAGACCAAACCAATCCAACTTCCCTTCACGAACACTCACTCATTTCATGTTTTAAATCCTTATCTCCAGTCCGAATCCCATTCATTTAATTTGTTGCCATTTCAATCCTTCATTTGATCTTACGATAAAAATCGGGTCTTACATAATCTCCCCCACGTAAGAAATTTGGTCCTCCAAATTAGAACCAAGTCAAATGGGTCTATAAGTAACTCCGAGTATGTCTATCACATTATACTCTTTAATTCTCATGTGACTTGTTCGGAGTGTAATACTACTAACAGACTTGACTAGGGAGATCATCTTAAACCTCAACACTTTCTCCTTCCGTTTAATACTCAAATCGATTTTTTCAACATACGTTATACTTTCTTTGAGCTAAGCTGTTGGAGCTCATATCCGATCACATATGCTGGGTCCGGATAGTATTTCTAAAGCATCAAAAGATGGGACACATTGTGGATGCCTACTTATTCAAGTGGTAACGCCAACCTACAGGCCTTATCTCCCACTTTGTCCAATCTCTCAAAGGATTTAATCTAACGAAACTCAATTTACCTTCTTTCCTAATCTCGTTATGTCCTTATGCCCTTAGGACAAGTAACTTCTAACAATACTGATTCACCATCGGTGAATTCTAATGGTTTTTCGTCTATTTTCAGCATGGCTTTTCTGCCTGCTCTGAGTGTTCTTAATCTCTCACAAATCAACTGAACATCCTCAGAGGTTTGTCGTACCAATTCGGGAAGAATTCTCTATCTGTCACCCACTTCTCCTTATCTAAGTCGGGGAACAACCCCTAAAGCCATACCATGTCTCATAAAATGTTATCCCAATGCTCATGTAACAATTGTCATTATTGGCAAATTTGAATAGTAATAACTGATCATCCCAGGAGCTTATAAAATCAATGGCGCATGCTCTCATCATATCCTCCATAACATGTACAGTCCCCTCTGACTGATTATCTATCTGAGGATGAAAAGCTGTGTTAACACTCTATCGGGTTCCCATAGTTTCTAAAAATATTCCCATAAGTGGGAAGTGAAGCGGGAATCCCTATCTGATACCATATTCACTGGAACGCTACATAATGTTTCACTATTCTCCATACACATAAATCCGCCTACACACTTAGAGTATCTAGGGATTTCATAACCAGAAGGTGGGTAGACTTAGTTAATCTATCGACTATCACCCAAATAGTCTCGTGATTCATCCGGGTCCTCTGTAACCCATCACGAAATTCATGGTAACTGGTTCTCTTTTTCGTGTCAATATAATAGAGGCTACAATAACCTTGCAACTTCTATTGCTCTACCTTACTCTGCTGACATACGAGACACTTCTCCATAATCTCTACCATGTCTCTTTTCATATCTGACCACCAATACCTTTTCCAAAAATTTTGATATAGTTATTACTTCTCGGATGCACTGTATATCTCGAAGAGTGAGCTTTTGACCATAACACTATCTCATCAACTGTGGTCTTAGGAGCACTTATACTGTCTTTGAACCTTAGTAAGCCATCATTATTCACTGTGAACTCTGTCACTGTATCTATCTGAATCTGACCCACACTATCGACACCATGCCAATCATCACGCTAAGCCTGTCAAATTCGGTCACTCAAATCTGGTTCTAATCTCAGGCTAGCTGTCACACAATTATTACCATCATCGAAAGGGATCACATCACTACTGAGGCTCAGAACTGCTCTAGCAGCTCACGCTCCATGTCCATCATATGTGATACCATCCAAGGCTCTTTCTGCTCGAGGCATCAGCCATTGCAATAGCCTTTCCTGGGTGGTAAAATTTCCACAATCATAATCCTTCAGAAGCTCTAATCCTCTATGTTATCTCATATTCTACTTTTTATGTGAAAACAGATACTCACGGCTTTTATGATCAGTGCATACCCAAAATTTCTCATTGTATAAGTAGTGGCACCATACCTTCAGTGTCAACGCTGTGGCTGCCAACTCTAAATCATGGGTCGGATAGTTTCTCACATGGTCCTTGAACTATCTGGATCAATAAACGACTATCTTCCCATTTTACATCAATACACAGTCCAATCCTTATTTTGAGGTATCCATACACACTGAAACCTCTTGAGCTGTTAGTTATGGTGAGAATAATCACGGTGGTCAGTTTATTACTTCAATATACTAAAACGCACCGAAAATACTTCCATACTTATCATCCCACTTGCATGCAATTTTTTTTCGAATGAGATGTGTCAACTGAGCAGCCAATTTTGAGAAACTCACAACACTTCATCTATAAGACAGTTTCATATTGCTACTCATGCTCTTCCCTAGACTTAGAATACATCATAATATCATCACTAAGGATGGCAACCACTCGGTCCAGGTAAGGTTTAAATACCTTGTTTATCAATGCCGTAATCGTTAGGGCACATTCACCTTCTGAATTCTTAATGGATGTTACCTAGACATCAAATCGAGCTCTAAAAAGATATGCGCTTTTCACAGCTAATCCAATAAATCATTTATAGTGGGAGGAAACAATTATTCTTGATGTTAACCTCGTTCGACAATTAAAATTCAATACATGATCGGAGGCTTCCATTCTCTTTTCACAAACATAACAAGTTCTTCTCAAGTTACAAATCCGATCTGAGGAACACGTATTTAATAATTCCTGTAATTATTTCTTTAGTCCTTTCAGTTCCACAAATACCATTTTATACAATGGTTTGGATATTGACTCTGTACCAGGTACCAAATCAATACAAAATTCTATCTCTTATAGACCTGGTAGATTATCCGAGAACATATCAGGAAACTCCCTGACCATAATGATATCTGTTAATTTTGGATATGCCTTATCCATACCAACCACACAAGCGATGAAACATTCCCATCATTACTCATTCTGTGAGTATAATCATTTACTCCTTTAATTACAATCGCTACACCTCTTTCATTACGTGTCCACTTACAGTACAGTTTTCAGGGGTGAAAACATCACTATCTTAGGATAGCAATCTAAACAACATAGTTTGCAGTCGAATCAATCTATACTCAAATATTACTCCAAAATTATTCATATTCCATTGAATAAAATCGGCTGACATATCCTTTTTCTCCCGTTTTCAACTTACAATTCCTATACCCACATTCAGTTAGTGATAATCAACTAACTATCATGATCTTGCCTAAGGGTATAGGCTTCACATCTTTCACTAGCTTATAATTAACTGAATGCGGTATGAATAAATGCGTGGCACCGAGATCAATTAAAATAATTACTTCATTATTCACAACCAGTGTGGTATCTTTCACCACATCAAATGAAACATCAGTAGTGTCCTGGTCCAAAGCATACACTTGCCCTTGTCCAACATCCAACTTTCCCTTTCTCTTCGGCTGTGGCCTCCCTTTTCGATGCAGAGATATCAATAGGGTTTTCTCTATCTCTTTACCCTTCTATGGGGCAGTCTCACCCAACTCTGAGCAATCATTAAATAAATGGCCCATCTTACCACACTTAATGCCTATTTTAGTCAATAAGGTGTAGGTGTAGGCCATACTTTCGTAGTATCTACCACACATCCTACAGTGCTACGTAGCAGGTCGGGGTCATCCAATCACAATACCCCTCAAAAGTGCTAAAATTGGATACACTGGGGTTTATCAATCATCCTACCCCATGACTCATTAACTCTAATCTTTTACCAAACTACCTTTTTCCTGTTCTGACATCTTTGTCATCCACTATTCTCTTTCTATCTCTATTTCGACCCTTACTACCTCTCCCAATCTCAAAGGCATGCAACTCATGATCTTATTCACATAATTGTAGTCTGCGCACTTCCTCGACATAGGTAGTGATATCTAACGAGGCCAATCAGACTCAAATTGACAATCTGAGCCCTTCCATGAACTGTTGGGCTTTCTGTTTCTCAATGCCCATAGTATCGAGGTCATACCTACCCAGGAATATAAACTGAGATTCAAACTCATCAATCAACAAGTTCCTCTAGGTCAGAGTAAAGCATTTTATCTGTAATTTCATTTAAGCAGTTTTCGGGATATTCTGTCACCGGAATACATCTAGAATTATTTTTCATATCCATTCTGGATGTCTAATTCTTAAGATGGTCGAGCAAACTTCCACCAATGCTCCGACTCGCCCTTAAATCCCATGCATTCATTAAGCAAATAGGTACCAAAATATTCTCTACACTGCACTCAAACCTCACGAAACGTGTCTCAATACTGTCTGGTCTCTCTATCAGACTCTGTGGGGCATACTCAACATCAGCCTCCACTTCATTCTCATCTTGAGTCTCATATGGCAACTCAGTACGACTCTCGGGCCTACCTCTACGACCTCGAGCTCGTGTATTCTTGCCCCTCTACCATAGCGGCTATCAGTTATAATAATTAGATTCTTGCATTCAAAACGAAATTCTTAGCTGCAATTCCATCTCGATATACATAATTGTATCTAAACAATGCACAGTACATGGGGATATAAACTTCCTTAATCACTAACACCTACTCATATCAAGCCAACTTAGCTCTGATACCAAAAACTGTCAAGACCCAAATTTCCTAAAAATCACTATAAATTTTTCATTGTTCATTTATTTTTTAATTCTTACCTTTCTCGCATCGTGATCATCCTACTAACAGTTGGGTTATGATTCGGTGTTAGTCCCTTCTCACCTATTTACCATTCCATTTTTCATATTACATTTATGCATTAGGATTTTTCTATCCTTTGACTTAAACTAATGCATTCACAATACTTAACCTTACATCCCTGACATCATATACGTTTACAGTACTATGCATTTACATATTTAGATACAAAACTATACAAATGTGTATACCTGACTGTCGATTGGACGTAATGGATACCAAGAATGCAAGTCCTCAGCCGCTCACTAACTACTGCGAGTGCTCTGAAAAAAAAAAGGGATAATAAGGGGGTGAGCAAACCACACACTCAGTAAGGTAATTATGCAAGTAAGTAGATAGCTCCACTATCTACATGCTCATAACGCCATGCCCTTAAAATCCATTTCTTTTCATTTAAATCTCACGCACAAAATCATGTATGCATCATTGCTATAGTTTATAAAAACTATTCGTGCATATAGAAATCATGTAACTCATGCATCAATGGCATTTTATATAAAATCATAATTCGCATGAAGTAAATCGAGATCATGTATTTGTTCATGCCATGTAAAACAAATCCTAAGATACAATTCTTTTCATGAATTTGTAATTAAAGCATGGTAAACTCTTCATGCTATTACATTTAAATCGCTTCATTAAAGCTCAGTATAAAATAACCCTTCCGGGTCAATCATCTCATAAATAAATCTCAAAATCATAAAAAAATTCGTTATAAAATTCTGTTATAAAATCACCCTTCTATTAGGGTCACACGTCATAAAATCCTCTGAAAAATCTATCATCATAGTAGAAATCACAAAATCGGGGGCTTGACCCCTCCCTTGGGCCTACCCTGGTCAATCGAGACCACAAGTTATATCATGTGAGACACGTAGGTGACTATATTAGTAACAACGAGGACTATGGCCATAACCCAGAGATCCCTGGCTACACGGTACCTAGTGTGCGGAGTATCACACCTGAAACGGGAGGTGGGTCAATCGTACTGCTAGAACAACATAACATCAGGATTGTGATGGTAAGGCTTACTGCCTCGTGGCTAATGCCACTCCACTCCAACAATCCCCACGGTACAACGTACTCCATGTGATATACACGGTACAACATACTCCATGAACCTAATCTTAGTTAGGGGGTGCCTGCAGTAGGTCTTATCCACCCATACCATCTATGTCTCAGTATGCAAGTGTGGACATATCATTTCACTGTGACACATAGTCTACAGCAGGCTCCAACACGGCTCTATGCAAGTCATATATCCATGTGCGAGCGAAGCTCTAGCACGACTCCATGCATATTCATGATATCTGAAAATCTCGTGCAAGCGAAGCTCTAGCACGATTTCATAAAAATCAGTAACATCTGCGTACAAGTAGCACTCTAGTATGACTTTAAAAGAGTTATAAATTCATATAAAACATAAATCATTCAAAACTTCGTGCGAGCAATGCTTTAGCGCGAATAAATGCTCAGGTAAATCAAAACTTTGTACGAGCAACGCTCCAGCACGGTTTCATGCACAAATAAATCAAATCTCGTGCGAGTTACACTCCAGCACGACTTTTATGCAATTAAATCGATTAAATCACGTACGACCAAGGCTCCATCACGGCTTTTATACAATTATCATATCAAAACAAGATGCGAGCTAGGCTCTAGTACCTATCATGCATGTCAAATCATTAAAGTTAGTGTGAGTAATCACTCTAGTACCTTTTTATGCATATCAAGTCAAAACAGTCAAAACAGAGTGCGAGCTAAGCTCCAGCACTGTAAGACCCGATTTTTATCGGAAGAGCAAAGGGAATGAATAAAAATTTTCGCATGCATTTAAAAAATGCCAAAGATTGAAATGGAATTTCTAAACATGTTGAAGGGTAAAATGATCAAAAGATCGAAGTCAGTATAAATTCGACAAGAAAATTTCATTAAAAATATGGGATTGAGAAACCTTGATCAGTAACGAAAAAATAATTAAATTTCAGGTTAAATTGATCAAGATATGAATTTATTGGAATAAACCAGAATTTTCACTTCAAAAAATAATCCCAAAAATAATCAAAAAATATATCAAAAATACGAAATAATACCGAGAAATTCATTTATTGATTAAATAAATTAAATATAATTTTTTTAGATATTTTGGCAAAAATAATAATATTTAATTGATTAAAATAATAATAAAAATAAATAATAAATAAAAATAAAATAAAATAAAAAACTGAAATTGAAAACGTGAAAACTAAAGAGAACGAAGTAAAGACGCGACCCGAGCACCGACCTCTGCAACCGAGGAGCACCGACGCCAGGTGAGGGCCGACGGCTATCAGAAAAGGGAGAGGACGTGCGCGGGACTCCTGCCACCAACGACGCGCCCCATCGTCGCCAGAGAACATCGAATTAAGAGGGAGAGTGTCGCAAAGGGAGAAGAGAAATCGACTGCCACCGACCCCAATCTGACCAACCCCACCCCTAACCGAGCGTTCCCAAGGCAAAGACGAGCAAATTGGTGGTGGCCACGACCGGTAAAACTGATGGACGACATTGAAAACAGTGAGGAAAGAGAAAGGGAATCGACAGCTAGGGGAAAAGAGCCAGACCGACCACTTTTCTACCATCTCGGATGAAACCGACCCCAGATCAGTGCTTCAGACAATCCCGCAGAGCTGCTGGCGATGAAAATCGGTGGAGAATCGATCGGTGAGGCCTTGAACCGGTTGAACCAGATTGAACCAACTGGATCGAACTGGTCTGAACCGGGTTGAATCGGACCGAACCGGTTCAGCCATAAACGAAGGAAAAAAAGAGAAAAAGGTAAAAAGAAAAATAGGAAAAATTGGGGAAAAATCCCAGTGATACGATCGAACTACGGGTAAGTCGGTAAGCGATCAAAATTGATCGATTTAAATTTTGAAATATTTTATTGGATTAATATTCGACTAAAAGTTTACCCAGAAAAATATTTAATTGTGTAGCTCGACAATTGACGTTAAATGAGAGCTCGAGATAGGCTCGATTTGCATATTATCATTGAAACTCAGGTAAGTAACCCTTAGTTATGACAATATTGCATCGTTATGCGTGTTAGAAATTTACCGCATAAATTACAAATTTAAATTCTACATGAAATGAATTATATTATGGAATTAGAGATAAATTGTCGTAAATAATTAATTTAGCTATCTGAAAATTTAGAATGAGGCTCAATAAATACTGATGGGCCCAATATGCTCAAAATGAGTAGTGTGGTAAAATGGAATGAAGTTGAGCTCCCATTTAGTTTGGAATGTGATACTTTTGGATATTCAATGAATGCACACAAGTTTCAATGTGCATAAGGTATGAATGGATGCCATTTTCAAGTTATAAAGGTGGATGGATGAGAAAATGGCCATGGCAATAGATTAAGGATGTGCTGGTGTGAGTTGCAGCAAGGAAACTGCAGGAAATCTTGAAAGTATGAAGGCCAGATCGATCTCATAGGATGAGAGATCGATTTAGAAGAGCCAAAATGCTCTTGTTTGGGCAATGGAATAGAGCAGATCGATCTCCAATGGGGCCAGATCGATCTCCTAAGCATTCTGTAATGAAAAAATCGAACCTCAAGGACCCAGATCGATCTCCTTAGCTCTCTGTTTGGGACCAGATTGATCTCATGCTTCGACAGATCGATCTCATGCTTAAAATTTTTTGAAAATGAGAGATTTAAGGGGACTAGATCGATCTCGTCTTGGACCAGATCGATCTCCTCAAGCTATTTCTAAAAAAGGAGGGCTGAAAATCTAAAAATTTCGGGAAAAACACCAATCTTCCATTTCTAACCTAAAAACCTAACTTTCTCTCTCTAAAATCAGCCATTTCCAACAAGAATTAAGGGGAGATCATTAGACATTAAGTTGTTCATCTTGAGGAAGAGAACAACATAGTTGGAACCCAAAATCCCATTGTGGGTATTGAAGGAGATAAGGGCATTGACATTTGGAGCAAGAAGAAAAATCATATTTGGTAAGATTCTAACACTCCAATCCAAGTACATTGTCTATTTAATTGATTTTGGAGTTGTTTGGCATGAGTATGTATGGATGGAAACACCTAGGTTGTGTTAGAAACTAATGTAACCTAGAAAATGGAATGCCTCTAGTGTGAGAAAGTATGATTTGGGGAGTTGGTGGTTTATGGGTTATGATAAGTTGTTAAATGAGTAATGTGGGTGATTTGGAATGGTTATGTGGAGTTATAATATGGGTTTAAGTGAAATTGTGAAAATGAGTATGTATATGCTTGATAAAATGCCATAGTGAGGGAATTTATGAAATATGAACACTATGAGCTTAATGTCGATTTGATATCGATTTGGAATAAGTTAATAGGCCTAAGAAGATCCATAGACTCGAGTTATGGGTAAAGTAATGAAACGATGCCATATAAGCATTAACAGAGGCTATAGATTAAATTGACTATAGCAAGCACAATGGTTGCATTATATGGATCGAATATAATGTGAAATGTGATTGTGTGCAGTCTCGAAGAGTTGTTGAAGACGAATTGAACCGTACGAGTAAGCAGCTTAAGAAAGTGGAATCACGCATCGCGATTCCAAGTAAGGGAATTCTGTAAGTATATAGAGGTAGCTGCTCGTAATTTACGGGATTATAGGGTGTTTATGAAATGCATGAACGTTTGAGAAATTGGTTGTTTGGTATGCAAAAATAGTTGTGAATATTGGATGATTTGGTTTACATGGATGTATAAAAAGGGATAGTAAGGCTAATAATTGCATAAATGAAGTGTTTTGAACGCTTTCACAAAACATGTGGTTGGTTTTAAACGAAGTGATAAATAGGTTGGCTATTGTGGTTTGATGTTTGTAGCACATGTGAAGTGCCAAATATGTTTTTAGATAGCTTTAAAAGCTTATGAGCCGCCTATCATGTTTATGTGAATTAAACCGTGCTAGAGCCTAACTCGCACCGGGTATTGATGTTTTCATTTGTATGAAACGTGCTGGAGCTTAGATCGCACCCTGATTTGGAAACTATGATGACGTTTATAAACCGTACTGGAGCTTCTGCTCGTACGTGGCTTTTGAGTGGTTTGTCTTATGAGTATAACCGTACTAGAGCTATGCTCGTGCGTGTCTCTTTATGATAGGATGCATGAGTCGTGCTAGAGCTTTGCTCGCACAAGTTTGCACATTGTGATACGTATAAGGTTGTGAAAGTTGGTAAGATCCTTAAGCCCTACATCCTTAAGCCAACATCCTTAAGCCCGAGGAGGCGGGGAGGCTCTGTTAAGCGGGGAGGCTCTGTTCGGTGGGGAGGCTCTCTTACAGTGGGATCCTTAAGCCAACATCCTTAAGCCCTGGAGGGGCGGGGAGGCTCTGTTAGGCAGGGAGGCTCTCCTACATGGGTACGGTAAGATCCTTAAGCCCTACATCCTTAAGCCAACATCCTTAAGCCCGAGGAGGCTCTATTAGGCAGGGAGGCTCTGTTCGTTGGGGAGGCTCTCTTACGGAAGGATCCTTAAGCCCTACATCCTTGAGCTAACATCCTTAAGCCCGAGGAGGCAGGGAGGCTCTGTTAGGCGGGGAGGCTCTGTTCGGCAGGGAGGCTCTCCTTCACGGATATGGAAAACTCTTGGTATGGGGTAGGTAAGACCTAGGAATGGCACCCCCAATCACAATATGAGTCTGCGGAGTATGCTGTACCATGTATATCACATGGAGTACGATGTACCGCATGATGGTTATTTGATGAGAAAGTCTGGCGAGGGATAATCCATCTTTGTGCCAGCATGATACCCCGCACACCTGGATGCGTGTGGTCTGGGATGATTCATGATGTAGTTGGTCCACATAGGCACTTTTGATATAGTGACTTAGTTTTTATACACATGTGTGAATTGATTTGATGGGATTGTATGTGTTTGAGAAAGAGTTTTATTGATGTGAGTCTAAAAAGGAGGTTTCTTAATGAATTACCTTTTTATGAGTTTAAATGAGATTGAGCATGAGATGATTTATACATGATGACTTTTTACCATGTTTTATATGCCAATGTACATGATTTTGATACATGATATATATGTATACTCATATGGCATAGTTTTGTTCCTCATGCTCCTGCCATAAATGATTTATGCATAACACTATCAGCATGTAGATAGAGTAGTTATCTACCATGCTTGCATTATTGCCTTACTGACCCTCTCTATTTCCCCTACAGAGCATGCATAATAGCCCAGTGAGGACTGAGGCATGGTATTTTGGACTCCGTTGGATCTCCATCTCTTAGAGGTATATACACAGTGAGTCTTTTTGTATCTAAACAATGTAAAAGCACAGTATTCTTTTGAGTTGTAATTATGGGGGATGTAGATGTCAGTAAAACATGTTTTCGTATAAGTACACGATTAAATGCAAATGTATGACATCGTTTTAGTTAACTGAGAATGAATGAGATGTTGTGTTTATTCTTGACTCATAGCCCAACAGTGTGAAGTGAGTTAGTTCACGACCGGGTAAGGTAACCGTAAAACATGAAAAATTTTTAGTGATTTTTGGTTAAAGAAAATAGAATTGGGTCGTGACAGAGATGGGTATCAGAGCTGTGCTGGTCTGATGTGAGTCATTAATAAAACGTAGGAAAGTACATCCCTATAGTACTGTGCTTTTGTTTAGATATAACTGTGTATACCATGATGGATTAAGCTTAATAAATTATTACAATACAGGAAGTTAGGCACTATGCCAGTTACACGCAAAGGTAGAGGGGCGAGAGCACGTGCTAGAGGTCGTAGAGGTAGGCCTGAGAGCCGTGCGGAGCCACAGACTGAGCAGGCTCCACAGAACCCTGCTGAGAGAGTAGAGGATACTGAGGCTCGCTTCGCTAGGTTAGAGCAGAGTATTGAGAATTTAGTGGAGATAGTCACGAAGGCCTTGGGCGCTGGTGACAGATGAGGTCCTGCGGTACAGCCTACTACTGAACAGGCAGCTGCAGAGGCAGAGAGACCTCAGACTGCAGAGACTGCTACTGCTACACCACCTCCAGTACAGGATATAGATTCTCCTATCGCTCCACAACAGAGCGGTAGTGATGTGGGTTATGACTGCGACTTGAGCAGGTTGCGAGAGTTTCAAGCGCTGAAACCCCCAGTGTTTAGAGGGGTAAAGGACCCAGTGGTTACAGAGGATTGGGTGTATGAGATGGAGAAAATATATAGGTTTTTTCGATGCACTTCAGCTGAGAAGGTCGCCTTTGTCGTGTTTATGCTGAAAGGCGAGGCAGAGCACTGGTGGAGATCCACCGAAGCTATTTTGAGGGCTAGACACTCTGAGATTTCATGGGAGATATTCTTGGAGGCCTTCAGAAGACAGTATATTCCAGCTACCGCACAGAGGAAATTACGGATGGAATTTATGAACCTGGTTCAAGGGAACCGAACAGTGGACGAATATAAGTCCAAGTTTATGTCCTTGGGGAGATATGACCTGGACATGATGGTATTGAGACCCGAAAGATTCAAAAGTTCATGGATGGATTGAGATTGGCCATCCGGACTAAGCTAGCTCCCTTTGACATCTTGAGCTATGAGGAGGCTGTACATAAGGCTCAGTTATGTGAGCAAGACTTTGAGCGAAATGCCTCCGAGCTTGGGAGAGTCAGTGTTAAAAAGGACAGAGACCAGAAGAGATCCAGGTTTGGAAGAGTGGCCAAGAGAGATGGCCAAAGATTTTTCGAGAAGAGGCCTAAGATTGAGGAGGGGCAGGAGAGAGCTGCTAGACCTCCCATATACCCAGCCTTGACTGCGACGAGGGGTATGACTATTGGAGTACCACGTCCTACTACTGATCAGTGTAGGAGATGTGGGAGATACCATGAGACTAAGCCATGTCAGGTGCCCCCTGTTTCGTGTTTTAGGTGTGGGAGGTCAGGACATATATCGAGGTTCTGCACTGAGATGATTGAGGTTGCCCTACAAAAGGGCAAGGAGCCTGAGGGAGCTCCAGTTGAGACAGCAGCCCCGAGGAGGAGGGCTACATCTGAGGAAAAAGGGAAACAGGCTGCGGGTGTGAGTAGAGGAAGGGTGCACGTACTGGACCAGGACAGTGCAGACGCATCGACGGATGTGATTAAAGGTACCATCCGAATCTTTGATTTAGAAGCATTGGTATTATTTGATCCTGGTGCCACGCATTCTTTCATATCACCTTCCTTTGCACATAAATTGTTGAAATATGTGAAACCAACATTGTTGGATAAAATGTTGATGATTTCCACACCCCTGAATGATAGTCAATTGACTGAGCATGTATGTAGAGATTGTAAGTTAAAGATAGAGGGGAAGGAAATGATAGCCAATCTGATTTTATTAAATATGAATGATTTTGATGTAATTTTGGGAATGGATTGGTTGGCTACCAATCGTGTTGTGATGGATTGTCATGCCAAAACATTGATGTTTTCAGGATTAGATAATCTTATTGTACATTTTGATGAAAAAAAATGATATGAAAATAGCATGTTTGTTATAAATAAAGGATTATGATTTTAAATGCATATTGCTTGAGAGATAAATTATTGTTTATGATAAATGTTGAATGTGGAGTGATGGTTATGTTACTAACGATGGAGAGGATAATGTGAAGGGTTCATTGCATACGTGGTTGATATAGATGAGGCACACCCGGAATTGAGGTACATAGCCGTAATTACGGATTACCCTGATGTCTTTCCGAATGAATTACCAGGGCTACCACCTGTAAGGGAAATGGAATTTTGCATTGAGCTAGTGCCTGGTACAGAGCCGATATCGAAACCACCTTATAGAATGGCTCCGATAGAATTGGAAGAGCTGAAGAAACAGCTACAAGAGTTGCTGGAGAAGGGGTTTATTAGACCGAGTGTCTTACCTTGGGGAGCACCGGTTCTATTTGTAAGGAAGAATGATGGAAGCCTCCGATTATGTATAGATTACCGGTTGTTGAATAAGGCCACCATTAAGAACAAGTACCCCCTTCCAAGAATCGATGATTTGTTGGATCAGCTCCAAGGAGCCGAAGTATTTTCTAAGATAGATCTGCGATCAGGGTATCATCAGTTGAGGATCAGGAGTGGAGATGTACCCAAGACAGCATTTCGTACCCGTTATGGCCACTATGAGTTTTTGGTGATGCCATTCGGATTGACGAATGCTCCCGTAGCATTTATGGCATTGGTGAATGATATATTCAAGCCATACCTGGACAAGTTTGTAATAGTGTTCATTGATGACATTTTGGTGTATTCCAAGTCCAGGGAAGATCATGAGGAGCACTTGAGGATAGTTCTGCAGACCCTCCGAGAGAGAGAATTATATGCCAAACTCAGGAAGTGTAACTTTTGGTTGGAACAGATCTCATTTTTGGGGCATGTTGTGTCAAAGGATGGGGTATCGGTGGATCCATCCAAGATAGAGGCAGTTGTACAGTGGGAATAGCCCAAGACAGTAACTGAGATCAGGAGTTTTTTGGGATTGGTAGGATATTATCGGAGATTTGTAGAGGGTTTCTCCAGACTAGCTGCTCCATTGACACGCCTCACGTAAAAAGATGTTAAGTTTGTATGGGATGAGGCATGTGATAGGAGTTTTGAGGAGCTTAAGCGTCGGTTGACCACTGCTCCCGTTCTCACCATTCCTACCAGCTCAGGAGGATTCTCAGTGTATACGGATGCATCACACCAGGGACTGGGCTATGTGTTTATGCAGGATGGGAAGGTAGTTGCCTATGGATCGAGACAGTTGAAAGATCATGAGAGGAACTATCCAACACATGATTTGGAGTTGGCGGCTGTAGTATTTGTATTGAAAATATGGCGCCACTATCTCTATGGTGAGAAATTTCAGGTGTTCACAGATCATAAGAGCCTTAAGTACCTGTTCTCGCAGAAAGAGCTGAATATGAGACAGAGGAGATGGCTCGAACTCTTGAAGGACTATGATTGTGAAATCATGTACCACCCCGGTAAGGCAAATGTAGTTACCGATGCTTTGAGTAGAAAGAACCTTGGGTTGGTGTCATATATGATGGTACGGGAACATGAATTGTTAGAACACTTTGCGAACCTCAGTTTGGATGTAACCCCACCTGGATCTGAGAGACTTGAGATCATGGCTAATTTAAGACTGGAGCCAGAATTGATTGGCCGTATTCGGCAAGCCCAGCAGAGCGATCGACGGTGCATCGATTGGCTGAGGCAGATACAGACAGGTGTGGGTATTGATTTTGAGCAGAGTGCTGATGGCTTATTGAGGTTCAGAGGCAGAGTATGCGTTCCCAGGGATCCTGAGATCAGGAGAACGATTTTATCAGAGGCTCACTCATCGAAGTATACGATACATCCGGGAAGTACCAAGATGTATCAAAACCTTCGGAAGGTTTATTGGTGGTCTGGAATGAAGAGAGACATTGCTGAATATGTCGCTAAGTGTCTCGTTTGTCAGCAAGTGAAGGTAGAGCATCAGAAGCCTGCAAGATTATTGCAGCCTCTACCGATACCGACATGGAAGTGGGAGCATGTCACCATGGTTTTGTGATGGGGTTGCTGAGGATCGGTAGAGGTCATGATGCCATATGGGTTATTGTGGACCGCTTGACTAAGTTCGCCTATTTCTTGGCTATGAGAGCTACCGATACACTGAGTCAGTTGGCGAACCTGTATATTCGAGAGATAGTACGGCTACATGGTGTACCAGTGAGCGTTGTTTCTGATAGGGATGCCCGCTTAACTTCCCATCTTTGGGAACATTTTTAGGAAGCGCTGGGGACCCAACTAAGTTTTAGCACCGCTTTTCATCCTCAGACAGATGGGCAGTCAGAGAGGACTATACAGACCCTCGATGATATGTTGAGAGCGTGTGTACTGGATTTTAGAGGCTCTTGCGATGACCACCTGCAATTAGCCGAGTTCGCTTATAATAATAGCTATCATGCGAGTATCGAGATGGCACCCTATGAGGCATTGTACGGGCGTAGATGCCGTTCCCCTATTGGATAGGAAAAGGTTGGTGACAGACAGATTTTTGCTCCAGACTTAGTGCAGCAGGCATCTGAGGACGTCCAGTTGATATGTGAGAGATTACGGACAGCTCAGAGCTGACAAAAGAGTTATGCTGACAAGAGACGAAGACCACTGGAGTTTGATGAGGGTGAGTCGGTGTTTCTGAGGGTATCACCATCGAAGGGTATTATGAGATTTGATAAGAAGGGCAAGCTCAGCCCTAGATATATTGGACCCTTCGAGATTTTGGAGAGAGTGGGAGATAAGGCGTATAGGTTGGCATTGCCACCGGACTTGGCAAATGTCCACAACGTCTTCCACATCTCGATGCTTCAGAAGTATCACCCAGACCCGGCACACGTGATAAGATATGAGCCGATGGAGCTCCATGAGACTATGACGTATGTTGAGAAGCCGATTCGGATATTGGATAGAAAAGAGAAAGTGTTACGGAATAAGACAATTCCCTTAGTGAAAGTTCTTTGGCAACATCACACGGCGGAAGAGGCCACATGGGAATTGGAGAACTTGATACGGTAGAAGTACCCCCAACTTTTTGAAGGGTGACTTGGTTCTAATTTGGAGGACCAAACTCCTTGAAGGAGGGGAGAATGTGAGACCCCGTATATGTAAAGTTGTAATGTGTAATGAATGTGAATGGACTTGTAATGTAAAGTATGATCGATGTAAGTCCATGGATTCAATGTACGTATGTGTAATATGATTTGTAACGTACATACAAGTTTCATTAAGTATGAATATGAAGAAATGAGTTCTTGTAAGTGATGAATGTGATTGGAACTCAAAATGAGTAGTGTGGTAAAACGGAATGAAGTTGAGCTCCCATTTAGTTTGGAATGTGATACTTTTGGATATACAATGAATGCACACAAGTTTCAATGTGCATAAGGTATGAATGGATGCCATTTTCAAGTTATAAAGGTGGATGGATGAGAAAATGGCTATGGCAACAGATTAAGGATGTGTTGGTGTGAGTTGCAGCAAGGAAACTGCAGGAAATCTGGAAAGTATGAAGGCCAGATCGATCTCATAGGATGAGAGATCGAATTGGAAGAGCCAGAATGCTCTTATTTGGGCAATGGAATAGAGCAGATCGATCTCCAATGGGGCCAGATCGATCTCCTAAGCATTCTGTAATGAAAAGATCGATCCTCAAGCACCCAGATCGATCTCCTTAGCTCTCTGTTTGGGACTAGATCGATCTCATGCTTCGACAGATCGATCTCCTCTTGGACCAGATCGATCTCCTCAAGCTATTTCTAAAAAAGGAGGGCTAGAAATCTAAAAATTTCGGGAAAAACACCAATCTTCCATTTCTAACCCAAAAACCTAACTTTCTCTCTCTAAAATTAGCCATTTCCAGTAAGAATTGAGGGGAGACCATTAGACATTAAGTTGTTCATCTTGAGGAAGAGAACAACATAGTTGGAACCCAAAATCCCATTGTGGGTATTGAAGGAGATAAGGGCATTGACATTTGGTGCAAGAAGAAAAATCATATTTGGTAAGATTCTAACACTTCAATCCAAGTACATTGTCTATTTAATTGATTTTGGAGTTGTTTGGCATGAGTATGTATCGATGGAAACACCTAGGTTGTGTTAGAAACTAATGTAACCTAGAAAATGGAATGCCTCTAGTGTGAGAAAGTATGATTTGGGGAGTTGGTGGTTTATGGGTTTTGATAAGTTGTTAAATGAGTAATGTGGGTGATTTGGAATGGTTATTTGGAGTTATATGGGTTTAAGTGAAATTGTGAAAATGAGTATGTATATGCTTGATAAAATGCCATAGTGAGGGAATTCATGAAATATGAACACTATGAGCTTAATGTCGATTTAATATCGATTTGGAATAAGTTAATAGGCCTAAGAAGATCTATAGACTCGAGTTATGGGTAAAGTAATGAAACGAGGCCATATAAGCGTTAACAGAGGCTATAGATTAAATTGACTATAGCAAGCATAAGGGTTGCATTATATGGATCGAATATAATGTGAAATGTGATTGTGTGCAGTCCCGAAGAGTTGTTGAAGACGAATCGAACCGTACGAGTAAGCAGCTTAAGGAAGTGGAATCACGCATCGCGATTCCAGGTAAGGGAATTCTGTAAGTATATAGAGGTAGCTGCTCGTAATTTACCGGATTATAGGGTGTTTATGAAATGCATGAACGTTTGAAAAATTGGTTGTTTGGTATGCGAAAATAGTTGTGAATATTGGATGATTTGGTTTACATGGATGTATAAAAAGGGATAGTAAGGCTAATAATTGCATAAATCAAGTGTTTTGAATGCTTTCATAAAACAAGTGTTTGGTTTTAAACGAATTGATAAATAGGTTGGCTATTGTGGTTTGATGTTTGTAGCACATGTTAAGTACCAAATATGTTTTTAGATAGCTTTAAAAGCTTATGAGCCGCCTATCATGTTTATGTGAATTAAACCGTGCTAGAGCCTAGCTCGCACCGGGTATTGATGTTTTCATTTGTATGAAACGTGCTGGAGCTTAGCTCGCACCCTGATTTGGAAACTATGATTATGTTTATAAACCGTACTGGAGCTTCTGCTCGTACGTGGCTTTTGAGTGGTTTGTCTTATGAGTATAACCGTACTAGAGCTATGCTCGTACGCGTCTCTTTATGATAGGATGCATGAGTCTTTCTAGAGCTTTGCTCGCACAAGTTTGCACATTGTGATACGTATAAGGTTGTGAAAGTTGGTAAGATCCTTAAGCCCTACATCTTTAAGCCAACATCCTTAAGCCCGAGGAGGAGGGGAGGCTTTGTTAGGTGGGGAGGCTCTCTTACGGTGGGATCCTTAAGCCAACATCCTTAAGTCCTGGAGGGACGGGGAGGCTCTCCTACATGGGTATGATAAGATCCTTAAGCCCTACATCCTTAAGCCAACATCTTTAAGCCCGAGGAGGCGGGGAGGCTCTGTTAGGCGGGGAGGCTCTGTTCAGTGGGGAGGCTCTCTTACGGAAGGATCCTTAAGCCCTACATCCTTAAGCTCACATCCTTAAGCCCGAGGAGGCAGGGAGGCTCTGTTAGGCGGGGAGGCTCTGTTCGGCAGGGAGGCTCTCCTTCACGGATATGGAAAAATCTTGGTATGGGGTAGGTGAGACCTAGGAATAGCACCCCCAATCATGATATGAGTCTGCGGAGTACGCTGTACTGTGTATATCGCATGGAGTACGATGTATCGCGTGATGGTTATTTGATGAGAAAGTCTGGCAAGGGATAATCCATCTTCGCGCCAGCATGATACCCCGCACACCTGGATGCGTGTGGTCTGGGATGATTTATGATGTAGTTGGTCCACATAGGCACTTTTGATATAGTGACCTAGTTTTTATACACATGTGTGAATTGATTTGATGGGATTGTATGTGTTTGAGAAAGAGTTTTATTGATGTGAGTCTAAAAAGGAGGTTTCTTAATGAATTACCCTTTTATGAGTTTAAATTAGATTGAGCATGAGATGATTTATACATGATGGTTTTTACCATGTTTTATATGCCAATGTACATGATTTTGATACATGATATATATGTATACTCATATGGCATAGTTTTATTCCTCATGCTCCTACCATAAATGATTTATGCATAACACTATCAGCATGTAGATAGAGTAGTTATCTACCATGCTTGCATTATTGCCTTACTGAGCATGTGGTTGCTCATCCCTCTCTATTTCCCCTACAGAGCGTGCATAGTAGCCCAGTGAGGATTGAGGCGTGGTATTTTGGACTCCGCTGCATCTCCATCGCTTAGAGGTATATACACAGTGATTCTTTTTGTATCTAAACAATGTAAAAGCACAGTATTCTTTTGAGTTGTAATTATGGGGGGTGTAGATGTCAGTAAAACATGTTTTCGTATAAGTACACGATTAAATGCAAATGTATGACATCGTTTTAGTTAACTGAGAATGAATGAGATGTGGTGTTTATTCTTGACTCACAGGCCAACAGTGTGAGGTGAGTTAGTTCACGATCGAGTAAGGTAACAGTAAAACGCGAAAAATTTTTAGTGATTTTCGGTTAAAGAGAATGGAATTGGGTCGTGACAGTCAGAAGCTCACACTTTGGGATATACAGTGCATCCGAGAAGTAATAAATATATCAAAATCTTAGAAAACTGTATTTGTGGTCAGATATGAAAAGAGACATTGTAGAGATTGAGGAAAAGTATCTCGTATGTCAGTAGATTAAGGTAGAGCAAAAGAAGTTGTAGGGTTATTGCAGTTTCTACCTATATTGACACGGAAATGGGAACAAGTTACCATGAATTTAGTGATGGGTTACAGAGTACCTAGAAAAATCACGAGGCTATCTGGGTGATAGTCGATAGATTGATTTAGTTTACCCACCTTCTGGCTATGGAAATCCCCAGATACTCTAAGTGTGTAGGCAGATTTATGTGTATGGAAAATTATGGAACATTTTGTAGCGTTCCAGTGAGCATGGTATCAGATAGGGATTTTTGCTTCACTTCCCACTTATAGGAACATTTTCAGGAAGCTATGGGAACCCGACTGAGTGTCAGCATAGCTTTTCACCCTCAGGTAGATGGTCAGTCAGAGAGGACTGTACAGATTCTGGAGGATATGATGAGAGCGTGTGCCATTGATTTGATAAGCTCATGGGATGACCAGTTGTTACTAATCGAATTCGCCAATAATTACAGTCGTCACTCGAGTATCGAGATGACTTTATATGAGGCATTGTATGGTTGTAGGGAGTTGTTCCCCAACTTAGATAAAAAGAAGTGGGTGACAGATAGAAAATTGCTCTCGATCTAGTATAACAAACCTCTTAAGATGTTTAGTTAATTTGTGAGAGATTAAAAACACCTCAGAGCAGATAGAAAAGCTATGCTGACAAGCGATAGAAACCATTGGAATTCACTGAGGGTGAATCAGTATTGTCAGAAATTACTTGTCCTAAGGACATAATGAGATTTGAAAAGAAGGCAAATTGAGTTTCGTTAGATTGAATCCTTTAAGATTGGATAAAGTGGGAGATTAGGCTTGTAGGTTGGCGTTACCACTTAAATTAGTAGGCATCCACAATGTGTCTCATCTTTTGATGCTTTGGAAATACTATCCGGACCTAGCATATGTGATCGGATATGAGCTCCAATAGCTTAGCTCAATGAAAGTATAACGTATGATTGGAAAATCGATTCAGGTATTAAACAGGAAGGAGAAAGTGTTGAGGTTTAAGATGATCTCCCTAGTTAAGTATGTTGGTAGTATTACACTTCGAAAAAAGTCACTTGAGAATGACAGTATATGATACAATAGACGTACCCAGAGTTGTTTATGGATCCATTTGACTTGGTTCTAATTTGGAGGATGAAATTTCTTAAGTGGGGCAGATTATGTAAGACCCGATTTTTATCGTAAGAGCAAAGGGAATGAATAAAAATTTTTGAATGCATTTAAAAAATGCAAAGGATTGAAACGAAATTTTCGAACACGTTGAAGGGCAAAATGGTCAAAAGACCAAAAACGGGTATAAATTCGACAAGAAAATTTAATTAAAAATATGAGATTGAGAAATCTTGATCAATAACGAAGAAAAAATTAAATTTCAAGTTAAATTGATCAAGATATGAATTTATTGGAATAAACCAAAATTTTCATTTCGAAAAATAATCCCGAAAATAATCGAAAAATATACCGAAAATATGAAATAATACCGAGAAATTCATTTTATTTATTAAATGAATTAAATATAAATTTTTTAGATATTTTTGGAAAAATAATAATATTTAATTGATTAAAATAATAATAAAAATAAATAATAAATAAAAATAAAAATAAAATAAAATAAAATAAAATAACTGAAATTGAAAACACGAAAACTAAAGAGAAACGAAGCAAAGACGCGACCCGAGGATTGGCATCTATAACCGAGGAGCATCGGTGCCAGGCGAGGGCTGACAGCCACCGAAAAAGGGAGAGGATGTCCGTGCGACCTCCTGCCACCAGCGACGCACCCCACCGTCTTCGGAGAACGTCGGATCGAGAGGGAGAGTGTCACGGAGGGAGAAAGAAATCGACCGCCATCGGCGCTGATCTGGCCAACCCCGTGTAAGACCCAAATTTTATCATATTTCCTTATGATTCACTAGATGTAAACATGGATATATGTAAATTGAATCATAAGAAGAGTTTTATGTGAATAAAAAATGCAAATAGAATGAATAAAAATTTTCGAATGCATTTAGAGATTAAATGGAGACTAAAATGGGAACATATTAAACGAATGAGATTCGGACCATTCGGATTGAAGATAAGAATTTAAAACACGAAATGAAAAAGGGTTCATCAAGGGAAGTCGTGTCGATTTGGTCCCGAACACGATTAAAGGGTAAAACAGTCAAAAGATTGAAAATTCGATGTTAATTCGGTAAGAAATTTGCACTGTAAACATGGAATCAAGAAATCTTGATCAATCAAGGAAAAATAATTAAATTTCAGGTTAAATTGATCAAGATATGAATTTATTAGAATAAACCGAAATTTTCACCTCGGGAAATTACCCCGAGAATATTGGAAAAATAACCCAAGAAATAAATAAGATAAATATATATATTTAATTGATTTAAATATAAATATTTAAATATTTTAGGTACATAATATAATATATTATATTTTAATAAAATATAATATAATATATAAAAAAGAAAAGTCAAAGTCAAGTAAAAAAAAAAAAGAAATAGAAGGTAGAATCGCGATTCGCTATTCTGCCATGGAAACAAAGAGGAGAAGACCCGAGGAAGCCAACCCCCCTACCTGCCTCACCGACGGAGCTCGACGGAAGGACCAGACAAGGTAGCGAGCCTCGCCGGTGCTGGTAGGCGGAGAAGAGGAGCCGTCGGCGAGGGAAAAAGAGAGGGAGAAAGAGACCGAGAGAGAAAGAGAGAAAAGAGAGGAGAGAGAGAGATTGGCGGCCGAGGAAGGGAGGAGCAACCCACCACCGGCCAGAGATGGACGTCTGCGACGCCGATCCAGGAGTAGATCGGCCAGAAACGGTGCCGATTGGAAGAAAAAAATGGGTGCCGACGCCGGAAGAGAGAATAGGCCGGACCGGTAACTTTTCGGCGAGCTTTGGAGAAGCCGACCCCAGATCCATGCACTGGACTACCCCGCGGACAAGCTGGAGGAGGAAGCTGGCGGAGAATCAGTTGGAAAAGCCTCGAACGGCGAGGGAGAAAGTTGAACCGGGACTGAATAAGGCTGAATCAGACCGATCTGAACCGGGTTGAACTGTACCGAACCGGTTCAGCCAGAAAAAGAAGAAAAAAAAAGAGAAAAAAGAAAAAAAAGAAAAAAGGAAAAATGAGAAAAATTCGATGATGCAATCGAGCTCTGGGTAAGCCGGTAAGTAGTTAAATGGACCAATTTAATTTTTGGAATAATTATTTAAATATATATTTAATCGAATTTAACCCAAAAAATTTAAATGTGTAGCTCGATAATCGGCGACAAACGAGAGCTCGAGTCAGCCTTGATTTACATACTATCATGGAATCTCAGGTAATTAATCCTCATTTACAACAAATTACATTGTTATGCGTGTTAGAAATTTACCGCATAAATTACGGATTTAATTTCCATGAAATATATTTTGAAATTTGAGATAAAATGTCGTAAATAATTATTGGGGTTATCCAAGAGTTTAGAACGATGCCCAATAAATTGTTGGTGGGCCTAATGAGCCCAACAGGCCTCGATGATGTGATTAATAAATGAAAAATGGGATTAAGGCCCATTAAGGTGCAATCGGGCCCAATAAGGGTAAACGGGCCCAATGCTGTAAATTAAGCTCATTAAAAGTGAAATACAAGTAAATTGTACTGTATTTAACCTGATAAATGATTTTCTGCAGCTTCAGAGAATATATTGGGAGTTAAACAGATCGAGTGATCAGTAACGGCGAAAAAGGTAGAATGATCAGAGAAATTGAGGTAAGGGAATTGTGTGAGTAGCTAGAGGTAGCTACACGTATTTTCGGGTAGAATTTCAAATAATTAAATTGTATATGGAAATTATGGGTAGAAAACTCGATAAAGCAAAAATTATCGTTTTGCCCCTATTAAGGGAAATTTTGGAAAAGTTAGGATTGGATTGAAATATGCACAAATATCATGTTTTGAGTATTTTCACAATGCAATTTTGCTTTGAGCCCATGGAATGATATTTATTTTAACCCGAGAGGGTAAATGATGATTTTACCCCATGAAGGGTAAATATTTCCACTTTTAGGAAAAAATAATGAAAAGCAAGAACTGAGTGTTTTTGATGTATTTTAATGCTTTTCAAAAAGAAATTGGGTAGGCTGGCTGAAGTTTTATCAATTGCATGAAATAACACATGGCAGGTGCTGATTTTGGTTTTGAAAACCATTCTTTGAAAACTAAGCCACCACCTACGTGATTTATGTAGAAACAAAACGTGCTGAGAGCATTACTCGCACGAGATTGACATGATTTGTGCATGTGACAGAGTGCTGAAAGCTTAGCTGGCACTCGATTTTACATGATTTTATACATGACATAGTGTTGGGAGCTTTGCTCGCACTAGATTTTTATATGACATGCATAAGGCCGTGCTGGGAACTTCGGGTAGGCTGTGTGCCACACCAATTAAATAGGCTCACATGTGCATTTCGAGACATGGCGTTGGATATTGAGATGACATGGGCATGGGGTGTACGTTGTACTGTGGTTGCAGCATGGAGTACGTTGTACCGTGCTGTGATATATGATGTGTAGTCTTCGGACTAGGGATCTGATAGCTGGCGGGATGGTTTGGTACCTACCTCCTGGGGCAGCCTCAGATATGATGTGATACCCCGCAAACCTGATCAGTGTAGCCTGGGATCACAGGATATGGCCATACTCCTAGAGTTATTACCCTTATTCTTGCCTAGTCTCACATGTCACTTACTTTATGAAATTACATGTCACTTACTTTCGAAATCGCATATTATTTGCTTTGCGAAATCACATATTACTCATTTCTTGATTTTGTGATTTCATGATTTTATATTGTGGGATTGAGTCCTAATGATTTTTGGGTGGATGTGGATTTGAAATAAATGGCATGTTTTGATATAATGTGCATTATTTAAATAGCATGACGCATAATTCCATGCTTTATCTGCCATTTCACGCAATGAATTGCCAATTTGAAATAAATGGCATGTTTTGACATAATGTGCATTATTTAAACAGCATGAAGTATAATTCCATGGTTTATCTGCCATATCATGAAATAAATTGTTTTATACGAATTATTTTACTTGGCATAAAGGTATGCATGAAATTCGTATTTCAGCATGATTTTGAAAGAGAATGATTTAATACATGACATCATGAGCATGTAGATAGTGTGGTTATCTACTTGCTTGCATGATTGCCTTACTGAGCGCGTGGTTTGCTCATTCCCCTTATTTTCCCCTCTTTTCAGAGTACTTGTAGTAATTAGTGAGAGGCAGAGGACTTGCATTCTTGGTATCCGCTGCTTCCCATCATTGAAAGGTATATACACTTGGTATGATTTTATATCTAAACATGTAATAGCACAGTAATAAATTTGGAATGTAATATGGGGGATGTAAATATTAGTAAACACGTACAATTATAGAGTCTCAATTATAAAGTATACGTGTTTGAATTTAAATAAATTAAAAGATAGATGTCATGGTAAATGGTAAAGGGTGATTAATACTGACTCATAGCCCAACTGTTTTGTGGTGAGAATGTTCACGACAGGGAAAGGAAAGGAAAAAGCGAAAAATTTGAAGCGATTTTTGGTAAAAATGGGTCGTGACACCCCGCCCCTAACCGAGCGTTCCCAATGCAAAGACGAGAAGATTGGTGGTGGCCAGGGCCGACGAAATCGACGAACGGCGTCGAAAAGGACGAGGAAAGAGAAAAGGCAACGACGGCGAGGGCAGAAGAGATGGATCGGCCACCTCGGACAAAACCGACCCCAGATCCGTGCATCGGACGATCCCGCGGAGCTGCTAGTGGCGAAAACCGGTGGAGAACCGACCGACGAGGCCCTGAACCGGTCGAACCAGACTGAATAGGTCTAAACCGGGTTGAACTGGACCAAACCGGTTCATCCAGAAAAGAAGGAAAAGAAAGAGAAAAATGGAAAAAGAAAAAGAGGAAAAATTGGAAAAAAATCCTAGTGATGCGATCGAACTACGGGTAAGTCGGTAAGCGGTCGAAATTGACCGATTTAAATTTCGAAATATTTTATTGGATTAATATTCGACTGAATGTTTATCCAAAAAAATATTTAATTATGTAGTTCGACAATTGACGTCAAACGAGAGCTCGAGACAGCCTCGATTTACATATTATCGTGGAATCTCGGGTAAGTAACCCTTATTTACGATAATATTACATCATTATGCGTGTTAAAAATTAACCGCATAAATTACGAATTTAAATTTCGCATGAAATGAATTATATTATGAAATTAGAGATAAATTGTCATAAATAATTAATTTAGCTATTAGAATGAGGCTCAATAAATACTGATGGGCCCAATGAGCCCAATAGGCCTCAATAATTTAAATAGTAAGTGGAAAACAGGCTTAAGCCGATTCAGGCCCATTAAGGTGTAATTGGGACCAATAAGAGTAAATGGGCCCAACATTTTAAATCTAAGCTCAATAAAGGTTAAATATGGATAAGTGTATTGTATTTAACCTGATAAATATTTATACGCAGTTCCGGAGATTGGATTGGGAGCAAATCGGACTGCGTGACGAGACATCAGTGGAAAAGGTCAGACTATATAGAAAAATGATGTAAGGGAATTTTGTAAGCGGTTAGAGATATCTACGCATATTTTTGGGGTTATTTACATTACATAGAATTTCATAAGGTATCTAGAAATAGAATAATAATTTTAACGAAAATCGTGGTATATGTGAAAATTATGATTTTGCCACTAGCTAGGAAAATTTCAAAAAAGGATAGTAAGGCTATGAAATTGCATGATTTTCATGTTTTTGATATTCCTATGATTATATTGCTTTAATTTAAGCAAATTATGGATAGGCTGGCTGTTTATTTCAAGTTTTTACATGAAAGGGCACAAATTAGGTGCCAGTTGTGATTTTTGAATTGTTTTAGTGAAATTGAGTAGCCTATCATGTTTTTATGAGTTTTAAATCGTACGCGGATTTTACTTGGTTTTATGCATCCGTACTAGAGCATTGCTCGTATGTAAATTTAAATTGGATTTATAATTATTTTTAAGTCATACTGGAGCGCTGCTCGTACGCAGATTTCATTAATTATTATGAAACCGTGCTAGAGGTTAGATCACATGAGGATTTTCCTGATATCATGAATATGCATGGAGCCGTGCCGAAGCTTCGCTCGTACAAGAATTTTATTACATGCATATGACCGTACTGGAGCCTCCTGTAGACTGTGTCACAGTGAGAAGATATGCTAGCACGTGTAGATTGAGACATGGGTTGGTTATCGACATGGTTTGAAGTGGGATAAGGCTTATGGCAGGCATCCCCAGACTGTGATATTAGGTTCATGGAGTATGTTGTACCGTGTATGTCACACAGAGTACGTTGTACCATGTAGTCATGACTATTGTATTCGCGTGATGTGATCTGGCGGGTAGGGTAACCCACCTCCCATTACAGTTGTGATACCCCATACACCGGGATCCGTGTAGCCTGGGATCACAGGGACATAGTCCTCGATTGTTTCGATACAGTAACCTGCATGTCTCACATGATATATATTTGATTGGTCTTGTTAGACCTTAGTAGACCCGAGGGAGGGGTCGAGCCCCGATTTGTGACGATTTTCATGAAATGTGGTATTAAATGAGAAATTGATGAGTTTTATGAGGATATTAATGATTTTAAAGATGTGTTGGATCCCTCTGGGATTGTTTTAATGAGTTTTATTGTATCGAGCATGAGAGGTTTTACATGAGATGTTTTCATGTTTTACATGCCGATTCATGTTTTACGATATATGATATACTCACATGGTATGGTTTTAATTACCTCATGCTCGAGATATAAATGTTTTACATGTCATGCCTTTACTAGCATGTAGATAGTATAGTTATCTACCTACTTGCATTATTGCCTTACTAAGCAAGTTGCGCTCACTCTTTCATTTTCCACCCTACAGGGTACATTCAGTAGAAGTGAGCGATAGTAGTCTTGCATTTCAGTTATCCACTGCTTCGTATCAAGACCAGGTATACACATTCGTATAATTTTGTATCTGAACATATAGAGGCACAGTACTGTACACGGATGTAATATTGGGGATGTATTTAGTTAAAATGAATTGATATGTAAATGAAATATGGAAAATAGATGTTAAGGCGAGTAACATGATAGGAGGGACTAACATCGAATCATAGCCCAACTGTTAGTAATGAAACTGTTCACGATGGGTAAGGAAAAGAAAAAACGAAAAATTTGTAGGGGTTTGTAGGAAAAATGGGTCGTGACAAGCACCTCTCATGCATTTCACAATAATAAAAATTAGTGCGAGCAACCACTCTAGCACATTTCATGCTTATGATGTCACACAAGTCGGTGCAAGTAACCGCTCTAGCACATTTTATGCACACTCATAAATTCATATATAGTGCGAGCTATACACCAGCACTATCTGTTTTCATATAAACTTGATAGTTGGCTCGTTTTCCAAAGGATTTTCATTTAAATCTAAATAACACTTACGCAGTGTTATATTATGAAATTTATGCAATTACTGGCCAATCTATCGATTTGCTTTTCTTAAAAACCAAGATAATTCCTTAAATCGGAAAATTCCTTAAATCATGCATTTCATGCATGTCATGCTTTCACCATCCTTAGGTGAATTCCCTCAATAGGGGTAAAATAATCTTTTCCTATTTTCGAGTCCTTAAAATCCATAAACCATTTCTAGGACCTTTATACATATTCAGTGTATACAAAAGCTATTAAAATACGCGTAGCTACCTCTAGCTACTCACACAATTCCCTTACCTCATTTTTCTGTACAGACTGACCTTTCCACTAATGGCTCATCATGCAGTCTGATTTGGTCTCAACCAAATCTTTGAAATTGCGTATAAATATACATCAGGTCAAATACAATACAATTTATTGTATTTCATATTTTCTGTGCTTAATTTAAATCATTGGGCTCGTTTACCCCTATTGGGCCCGATTGTACCATAATAGGCCTTAATCGGCCTTAAGCTCGTTTTCCACTTACTATTTATATTATCGAGGCCTATTGCGCTCATTAGGCCCATCAGCATTTATTGGGCCTCATTCTAAACTCTCGAATAGCTCAATTAATTATTTACGACAATTTATCTCTAATTCCATAATATAATACATTTTATGCCGAAATTAAATTTGTAATTTATGCGATAAATTTCTAACACGCATAACAATGTAAATTGTCGTAAATAAAGGTTACTTACTCGAGATTCCATGATAGTACGCAAATCGAGGCTGACTCGAGTTCTCGTTTGATGTCAATTGTCGAGCTACATAATCACATATTTTTTCGAGAAAATTTTCAGTCGAATAGTAAGCAAATGAAATATACCAAAATTTAAATCGGTCAATTTCGCCCGCTTACCGACTTACCCGTAGCTCGATTGCGTCACCAGGATTTCTCCCCAATTTTTCCTCTTTTTCTTTTTCCCTTTTTCTTTCCTTTTTTCTTCTTTTCTTTTCTTTTCTTTTTGGCTGAACCGGTCCGATCCAGTTTAACATACCATTACTGCACTGAACCGATTGTATCGGTTCAGGCCTCACTTCGCCGTCCGATCGGTTTCGACGCGATTTCGGTGCCGTTCGACATGCCATCACCTGGGCGTTCATCATCGGGCCTCGGGGTGGGTCGAAACGGTGCCATCGCCGACGAATCTTCCCTTCTCCCCCGCGACACTCACCTCTCGATCCGGTGTTCTCCGGTAGTGTCATCGATGGTGGGTGTGCGGGTCAGCTTCCTGGGGTGCCGATCGACCTTCGCCGTTCTCCTCCTCGCCTCATCCGTCGGTGTTTTCGTCGAAGCCGAGGGAAACCGTTTCCACGGTTTCTCGCCCTTGCTTTCGTCGCTTCTTCTCTGTTTTCACGAAAATTTTCAGTTTCTTTTTTTTTTCTTTTTTATTTTATTTATTTATTTATAATTTTATTTTATTATTATTTTATTCATTAAAATATTATTAAAAATAGAAAAATATCTTAAAAAATTATATTTTATTCATTTAATCTATTAAATGAATTTATCTGTCTTATTTCATCTTTTTGGTATATTTTTTCAATATTTTCGGGATAATTTTTCGATGTGAATTTTTTGATTAATTCCAATAAATTCATATCTTGATCAATTGGACTCAAAATTTAATTATTTCTTTATTATTGATCAAGATTTCTGAAATCCATATTTTTTTTGAAATTTTCTTGTCACGATTAATACCGAATTTTTATATTTTGATTGTTTTACCCTTGCACGTGTTTGGGACCAAACCAATCCAACTTCCCTTCACGAACACTCACTCATTTCCTGTTTTAAATCTTATCTCCAGTCCAAATCTCATTCGTTTAATTTGTTGCCATTTCAATCCTTCATTTGATCTTACAATAAAAATCGGGTCTTACATCAACTAACATAATAAAATGTTTGTACATATAGGAATCATAAAGAATAAGCTACATGAAAATCCTCGTCTTATAGGAACTGCATTATTTTACTGTATAAAGAGAATATGAGGGCCACCTCTTGAATCCTGCATGAACAAAGTACCACACAATCATCACAATAAAACACTATATAAAGTTTTTAGAATACTAGATTTATTGCAGTATAATGTTATACTATTGATAATGTTATCGCAAATGATTTTTGACACTTATTTTACTGAACTGTCAACGACTTTGTTATTTTCATTACAAGCCATATAGATAGATAGATAGTGTATTTATATACTTGCCGCGTAATTTTTCTTAATGAGAATATTGAGTTCACCCCTTACTTTCCTCCATAGAGCCTCATTAGTATATGGGATCGCTTTTGTAAGACGAATTATTTTGCACAGCCATACGTCAGCAAAGTATTCTTCCACGTTAAAGGTATACCCAGGATAGCCATTTATTTTGTATTTAAATTTTGTAAGTACAATAATGTATATGAAAATGTGTTTGGGGAATGTGAACAGAAATTTCTTGTAAAGGAACTACTGTGCTGATTAATTGGAAAATAATTCCATTGGTTTTTATTTGAATCGATGTCACGCCCCGAAAGTGCGAAAAATAGGGCTAATTTAAAACTTTTACACATTAATTCACATTTAAGGGTGCATTCCTGTGTAGTGTCATACATCATCATAATTATCATGCCTCAGGATCTTAACATAATATAGCGTATATTGTACCATATACATTACTCAATTCCAAGTTAATTAATCCTAATACATCCCATATAATGTTATACATCAAGTGTCTGCAATTACAATAATAGTCTGGGTACATGAAAAGATAAAATATACCTCAAGATACAATATATATATATAGCCTGGAGCTCGAATCCTCCACTAGCCACTACTCCGTACGTCGCGGGGAGATCCTTTTTCACTTGAAGAACTCTGGGGGGAAAGAAAACAGGGTGAGCTTCTAAATCGCTCAGTAAGGGGGGTAAGGACCTCATTTCATAAACCAAAATGCACCTCACAAAATGTTTATTTGTATGTGAAACTCATTTGAAAACCATAGCATGAAAGTACTCAAAACGATATTCTCATATCTCAAATCATGTAAAAACATGAAGTAAAAAGGCTCAGTCTAGAGCATTAACAAAGCATGTGAAAATAATGCGATAAACGCTTTCTCAATGCACGTGGCACAGCCACTAAACACACGTGGCATAGCCACTGATTTAAATTCACTCGTGGCATAGCCACAAAACACACGTGGCATGGCCACTGATTTAAATTCACTCGTGGCATAGCCACTATCTCACGTGGCAAAGCCACTGATTTAAATTCACACGTGGCACAGCCACAGAATAGGGTTTCACGTGGCAACGGCCACCAAATTGGGTATCACGTGGCAACGGCCACCAATGGGGTATAACGTGGCAACGGCCACCAATGGGGTATAACGTGGCAACGGCCACCAATGGGGTATAACGTGGCAATGGCCACCAATGGGGTATAACGTGGCAACGACCACCAATGGGGTATCACGTGGCAACGGCCACCAATGGGGTTTCTCACGTGGCAACGGCCACCAATGGGGTTTCTCACCTGGCAACGGCCACCAATGGGGTTTCTCACCTGGCAACGGCCACCAAGTATACGTGGCATAGCCACAGAATGGGTTATTCTCACGTTACCAGAACGGAGAAGAAATCGGGCTTACATGCTACCATAGCAATGCCCGGTGTGTACTCACAACTACACACCTAAGTCTTATCACATAAGACTGGTCTGCCTTCACGTAGAACTCATAATGGTTTTTCTCTCATAAAACTCATTTGAAAATCGTTTTGTACTCAACACAAAACGTAATAAAACCGAGTTCCAACCGGCAAAGCACGCACACGTTTCTCAAATCTCGATATTGCCTTAACGTAGAGCCCAATTCATTACTCACACAAAATTCAACGGTTTATAAAGCAATTTCACACTCAGCTTATAAACTCATAAAATTATGGGCTCCAACCGGCTATAAAAACTGTGTGCAATTAAATCTCAACACAACACTCAACATGCTTGTTTTATAAACCACAAATCATGCTATAATAGTTTACAAATCACATACACAAATGGTTTAGATTTCCCTTACCTCTTTGCACCTCGTATAGTGCAATCGTTTCCCCCGTATCACGGACTAGCCTCGCATTCCACTCTGGAACTCCCGAGCTGTCCAAACGATGTTAAAACATCAATACTCAATTCTCAAAATCGAGCATAATTGCTCATAACACCTCAAATCTCTCGATTCTCATAACTCTACCCTAAACTACAACCTCATTCACAATATCTCAACATCCTACATTTCTCATGTCAAATCATCTACGCTAATTCACCACAATTGTCTAAATTTCCATTTATAGCTCAAAATTCTCAAAATTACCAAAATTGCCAAATATCAACGTTACTCCAACTACATTGCAATTTCATCAATCCCTAATCATTTCTCAGCTATTACAACACAATGACAACCACCAATATCATCAAAATCATCTCAAATATCAAGATCGAGGTTTAGAAATTACCCAAAGCTTGTGAGACGCACAACCCACGCCTCGATCCGATTCGTCCTTCGATTTCCAAGTATGTTGTTCTCCCTTTGATGAGGAACAACTTTCCTTCTTACCACAACTCTTGATTTGGCCAGAAATGGGTGTTTTGGATGAGTGAGAAAGTTAGGTTTTCGATGGAATTGGGGTTGGAAGAGAGAGAAAGTGAGTTTGCAGGAGAAAAATAGGGGTTCCTTATATAGGCTGAGGGTAGGAGATCGATCTGTCGAGGGGTGAGATCGATCTGCGTTTGAAATTTGGGGACGATCTGGGCAATTTTATGCCTAGGAGATCGATCTGTCGAGGGGTGAGATCGATCTCTTTATGGCTTTATGAGATCGATCTGCTCCTAAGGAGATCGATCTTCTCCTAAACAGAATCATTTGGAGATCGATCTCTTCCTCATGAGATCGATCCTTTCTCAAACAGAATCATTTGGAGATCGATCTCTTCCATTGGAGATCGATCTGCTCCTCAAATTCTTCCTCCCTTCTCATTTTTAACTCACCAGATCGATCTCTCCTTCTCCCAGATCGATATGTCCTCATAGTTTCACATTTGTTTTAACACTTAACATATAAATCTCTAATTATCATTCCCACAATTCACTTAGCTCAATAAATTACACTTCAAATTATTATTACATCAATAAAATATGTCTGAAATTCTCAGATCTCACATCCTCCCCACCTTAAAAAGAATTTGGTCCTCCAAATTCAACTCAACTAGTCAAAATAGATGGGGGTATTTCTCCTTCATGAGGCTCTCTAGTGCCCACGTTGCCTCTTCCCTTGAGTGATGTTTCCACAAAGCTTTCACTAATGGGATGCTCTTGGTTCTCAGCACCTTCTCCTTTCTATCGAGAATCCGGACGGGTTCCTCAGTGTAGCTCATGTCCTCTTGAATGTCCATCTCGTCATACTCTATGACATGGGAAGGGTCTGAGTGGTACTTCTTCAACATAGATACATGAAAAACATTGTGTATTCCGGACATCTATGGGGGTAATGCTATTCTGTAAGCTACCTCTCCCACTCTCTCTAAAATCTCGAATGGTCCTATGTATCGAGGACTCAATTTCCCTTTCTTCCCAAATCGCACGATACCCTTGCTCGGTGATACTCTCAGAAATACTGCATCACCAACATCAAACTCGAGTGGCCGTCTACGCACATCCGCGTAGCTTTTCTGTCTACTTTGTGCAGCCCGTAACCTCTCACATATGAGTTTCACACTCTGTACAGCTTGCTCAACAAGCTCGGGGGCACTTATCTTTCTGTCACCGACTTCTTCCCAAGCTACAGGAGATCTACACCTCCTACCATATAGAGCCTCAAAAGGTGCCATTCCAATACTCGCATGATAGCTGTTATTATATGCAAACTCTGCTAGGGGCAGGTGGTCATCCCATGATCCCTTAAAATCCATCGTACACACCCTCAACATATCCTCCAGGGTCTGAATAGTCCTCTCTGACTGACCATCTGTCTGAGGATGATAGGCGATACTGAAACTCAATCGAGATCCCATGGACTCCTAAAACTGGGTCCATAATCTAGAAGTAAACCGAGAATCTCGATCAGAAGTAATACTCACTGGAGCCCCATGTAATCTAGCTATCTCACTGACATATAGCTCAGCTAAGGCATCCACAGTATCTGTGCTCTTGATGGCAAGAAAGTGTGCACTCTTGGTCAATCTATCCACTATAACCCATATAGCGTCATGACCTCTTCGGGTCCTCTGTAAACCCATAATAAAGTCCATAGTGACATGCTCCCATTTCCATGTAGGTACAGGTAAGGGCTGTAGTAGTCCTCCGGGCTTCCGATGCTCAGCTTTCACTTGCTGGCATACTAAACACCTGGCCACATACTCTGCCACGTCTCGATTCATACCACTCCACCAATACACCTTTCTCAAGTCTCGGTACATCTTAGTACTCCCTGGGTGCATGGTGTATCGCGAGCAGTGGGATTCTCTCAGTATCTATCTCTTTAGGGTATCATCGTCCGGTACACAAATCCGTCCTCTGAATCTCAACAATCCATCCTCACTGATGGTGAGATCCGACTGCGAACTCTGCTCAGCTTGGCTAACCATATCTATCAATCTCTGATCACTGCGCTGCCCAGTTCTAATCTGATCCATGATCCTGGGCTCTATCCGCAAGCTAGCTAAAAATCCAGTCTCTACCTCTTTAACTCTGATCCGAAGTTCGACGAACTGCTCTAACAAATCCCATTCCTTGATCATCATAGCAGATATCATACTCTTCCTGCTCAGGGCATCAGCAACCACATTCGCCTTACCCGGATGATATAGAATCTCGCAGTCATAATCCTTAAGGAGTTCCATCCATCTCCTTTGTCTCATGTTTAACTCTTTTTGATCAAAGAGATATCTCAAACTCTTGTGATCAGTGAAGATCTGGAATCTTTCCCCATATAAGTAGTGTCGCCAGATCTTCAAAGTAGATATGACAGCGGCTAACTCCAAATCATGCGTGGGGTAATTCTGCTCATGGTCTTTTAGCTGTCGCGATCCATATGCGACCACTCTTCCGTGTTGCATAAGCACACACCCCAATCCTTGATGAGATGCATCACTATACACCGAAAATCCTCCTGATCCCTCAGGAATAGTTAACACAGGTGCCGCTGTCAACCTCCTCTTTAATTCCTGAAAACTGAGCTCACATTGATCAGTCCATATAAATGAAGTCTCTTTGCGCGTGAGCTTAGTCAAAGGGGCGGCAATCCTTGAAAATCCTTCCACAAATCTTCTGTAATACCCTGCCAGACCAAGGAAGCTTCGTACCTCAGTGACTGTCCTCGGTCTCTCCCAATTAAGCACAGCTTCCACCTTGCTTGGGTCCACTGATACTCCTTCCTCTGAGACTATATGACCAAGGAAAGCTATCAGGTTCAGCCAAAACTCACACTTACTAAGCTTTCCGTATAGTTGCTTATCTCGGAGTATCTGAAGTACTAACCACAAATGCTGTGCATGCTCCTCATACGACCGAGAGTATACTAGGATATCATCAATAAAGACTATCACAAATTTATCTAGATAGTCTCTGAACACTTCGTTCATCAATCTCATAAATGCTGCAGGGGCGTTCGTCAATCCAAAGGACATCACCAGAAATTCGTAATGGCCATACCTTGTCCTGAAGGCCGTCTTTGGAATATCTTCTTCCTTGATCCTCAATTGGTGATAGCCCGATCTCAAATCAATCTTAGAAAAGACTGATGCCCCTCTTAGCTGATCCAGTAGATCATCAATCCTGGGCAATGGGTATTTATTCTTCACCGTGGCTTTATTCAACAACCGGTAGTCTACACATAATCTGAGACTACCATCCTTCTTTTTAACAAATAGTACTGGTGCTCCCCACGGCGAAACACTGGGTCTAATAAACCCTTGATCCAATAACTCCTGTAGTTGTCTCTTTAATTCCTCAAGTTCCACTAATGCCATCCTGTAAGGAGGTTTAGAGATCGGCTGAGTATCTGGTACCAAATCAATGGTAAACTCCAGCTCTCTATCTGGTGGTAAACCTGGCAATTCATCTGGGAAAACATCCAGAAATTCATAAACCACAGGTATATCCTCAATCCTCGGATGTTCCCGCTCATCGTCTGAGATGAGTGTCTCGTAACCTTCACATGAATAATCATATTTAATATTCTCCAAAATAATATCAAAATTCTCAAATTACTTACTAGAAATCCACATAATCATTTTCTCAATATCTCAATCGTACACTGTAAGGTTCAGGTAGGGAGAAAGTTACAATCTTAGTGTAGCAGTCTAAACTCACTCGATTGGTTGCCAACCAATCCATCCCCAGAATTACATCAAACCCATGTATATTCAACATGATTAGATCTGCTAACATCACTCTATCTCCCACCTTTATTTCACATCCTCTACAGATTAACTCAGTTCTTTGGGATTCACGCATAGGGGTATTTACATGTAGTATATATTCTAGAGGTTCAAACTTCAAGTTTAATCTACATGCAAAATGCTCAGAAATAAAGGAATGCGTGGATCCTGAGTCAATCAACACATGAGCCTTATGATTACAGACAGAGAGTGTACCTCCTATAGTTTCTATCGAAGTGTCTGAGTCTCCTTATCCAGGGCAAACACAAGTCCCTGTGCCACAGGTTTCTTCCCTTTCTCTGCCGTAGTGGCCCATCTCCGGGGATCCACTCTCTGAGGCTGTTGTCTAGTGGGCTCCGGAGCATGTGGTATCTGAGGTTGGGGACAGTCCTTCACTCTGTGACCCATGTCACCACATCTAAAACATCCACGGATCGACCCAGTACAACTTCCCTCATGCGATCGGCCACAGTCTCTACAAACCCTTATCTCCGGCCTGACATATTGAGGGGTCTCCTTGATAATAGGATAGGCTCTGGGTCTCTCCAATCTGTCCTTCTGTACCTCAATCCTTCCTCTTCTGAAGGAACCTCTCCGAGCCTCTGTTTGGAAAAGTGCTGGCCTCTTGCCCTTATCTCTATTCACCGCTCTGAGCTCATTCTGGGATTGTACCATCTCAATTCCTCTTTCAATCTCTTGTGCTCGTCTCAGAGCATCTCCAAACTCCGTAATACATAGCCCTATCAACCTATCTCTGATGATGGGCTTCAACCCATACATAAATTTCTCTGTGCGGAGCTCTTCACTCTTGAAGGTCTTTGGGTCATATCTCAATAGCGCTGTGAATTGGCTCTCATAGTCATCCACAGACATGTCACCCTGTACCAAACTCAAAAACTCGGCCTGTTTCTTTCTCTGGGCGGCTCGTGGTACATATTGGGTCCTAAAGGCTGTCTGGAACTCTTCCCAACCAATCACCTCATGGTGGGACATCAAAATACCCTGGGTAGTACCCCACTAATCTCGAGCTCTCCCCTTCAGCATATAGGCACTCATACTGACCCTCTCAGCATCGGTGCACCCCAGGAAATCAAATATAATTCTTAATTCCGTCAACCACTCCTCAGCCTCTGTAGGATCCTTCTTTCCCTTAAATGCGGGTGGATTCATCTTCAGAAAATCCCTTAGTCGGACCATACTTCTATCCTCAAGCTGGGTGACGGGAGGCACTGGGGGTATGGGAGGTCCTTGTGGTGGTGTAAGGGTAGTATCCGAGGCATTAACTCCAAAGTGTTGCGCGAATAACGCTGCCATCTGCTCAAAACCTTGCCTCACATCGGTCTCAATCTGATTAAATCGAGAGTTAGGACTCTCTGGTTGTAGAACAGGTGGCGGAGGGGACTCTGCCTGCCTCCTCGAACGACCTTGTCGTTTACTCATTCTCTATCTCAACTCGTCTCCTGCGCGTACATATCAAAATTGATTGAAATCTCAATCCTCAATTTCAGTTCATGACCAGACTATTACAGACACTTGGGATGTATTCTATTTCACTTAACTGACACTGACAGTACTAGACACCCTAGGCTCTGATACCAAGAAAACTCTGTCACGCCCCGAAAGTGCAGAAAATAGGGCTAATTTAAAACTTTTACTCATTAATTCACATTTAAGGGTGCATTCCTGTGCAGTGTCATACATCATCATAATTATCATGCCTCAGGATCTTAACATAATATAGCGTATATTGTATCATATACATTACTCAATTCCAAGTTAATTAATCCTAATACATCCCATATAATATTATACATCAAGTGTCTGCAATTACAATAATAGTCTGGGTACATGAAAAGATAAAATATACCTCAAGATATAATATATATATAGCCTGGAGCTCGAATCCTCCACTAGCCACTACTCCGTACGTCGCGGGGAGATCCTTTTTCACTTGAAGAACTCGGGGGGGGGGGGAAGAAAACAGGGTGAGCTTCTAAATCGCTCAGTAAGGGGGGTAAGGAACTCATTTCATAAACCAAAATGCACCTCACAAAATGTTTATTTGTATGTGAAACTCATTTGAAAACCATAGCATGAAAGTACTCAAAACGATATTCTCATATCTCAAAACATGTAAAAACATGAAGTAAAAAGGCTCAGTCTAGAGCATTAACAAAGCATGTGAAAATAATGCGATAAACGCTTTCTCAATGCACGTGGCACAGCCACTAAACACACGTGGCATAGCCACTGATTTAAATTCACTCGTGGCATTGCCACAAAACACACGTGGCGTGGCCACTGATTTAAATTCACTCGTGGCATAGCCACTATCTCACGTGGCAAAGCCACTGATTTAAATTCACACGTGGCACAGCCACAGAATAGGGTTTCACGTGGCAACAGCCACCAAATTAGGTATCACGTGGCAACGGCCACCAATGGGGTATAACGTGGCAACGGCCACCAATGGGGTATACCGTGGCAACGGCCACCAATGGGGTATAACGTGGCAACGGCCACCAATGGGGTATAACGTGGCAACAGCCACCAATGGGGTATCACGTGGCAACGGCCACCAATGGGGTTTCTCACGTGGCAACGGCCACCAATGGGGTTTCTCACGTGGCAACGACCACCAATAGGGTTTCTCACGTGGCAACGGCCACCAAGTATACGTGGCATAGCCACAGAATGGGTTATTCTCACGTTACCAGAACGGAGAAGAAATCGGGCTTACATGCTACCAGAGCAATGCCCGGTGTGTACTCACAACTACACACCTAAGTCTTATCACATAAGACTGGTTTGCCTTCACGTAGAACTCATAATGGTTTTTCTCTCATAAAACTCATTTGAAAATCGTTTTGTACTCAACACAAAACGTAATAAAACCGAGTTCCAACCGGCAAAGCACGCACACGTTTCTCAAATCTCGATATTGCCTTAACGTAGAGCCCGATTCATTACTCACACAAAATTCAACGGTTTATAAAGCAATTTCACACTCAGCTTATAAACTCATAAAATTTTGGGCTCCAACCAGCTATAAAAACTGTGTGCAATTAAATCTCAACACAACACTCAACATGCTTGTTTTATAAACCACAAATCATGCTATAATAGTTTACAAATCACATACACAAATGGTTTAGTTTTACCTTACCTCTTTACACCTCGTATAGTGCAATCGTTTCCCCCGTATCACGGACTAGCCTCGCATTCCACTCTGGATCTCTCGAGCTGTCCAAACGATGTTAAAACATCAATACTCAATTCTCAAAATCGAGCATAATTGCTCATAACACCTCAAATCTCTCGATTCTCATAACTCTACCCTAAACTACAACCTCATTCACAATATCTCAACGTCCTACATTTCTCATGTCAAATCATCTAGGCTAATTCACCACAATTGTCTAAATTTCCATTTATAGCTCAAAATTCCCAAAATTACCAAAATTGCCAAATATCAACGTTACTCCAACTACATTGCAATTTGATCAATCCCTAATCATTTCTCAGCTATTACAACACAATGACAACCACCAATATCATCAAAATCATCTCAAATATCAAGATCGAGGTTTAGAAATTACCCAAAGCTTATGAGACTCACAACCCACGCCTCGATCCGATTCATCCTTCGATTTCCAAGTATGTTGTTCTCCCTTTGATGAGGAACAACTTTCCTTCTTACCACAACTCTTGATTTGGCCGGAAATGGGTGTTTTGGATGAGTGAGAAAGTTAGGTTTTCGATGGAAATGGGGTTGGAAGAGAGAGAAAGTGAGTTTGCAGGAGAAAAACAGGGGTTCCTTATATAGGCTGAGGGTAGGAGATCGATCTGTCGAGGGGTGAGATCAATCTGCGTTTGAAATTTGGGGACGACCTGGGCAATTTTATGCCTAGGAGATCGATCTGTCGAGGGGTGAGATCGATCTCTTTATGGCTTTATGAGATCGATCTACTCCTAAGGAGATCGATCTTCCCCAAACAGAATCATTTGGAGATCGATCTCTTCCTCATGAGATCGATCCTTTCTCAAACAGAATCATTTGGAGATCGATTTGCTCCTCAAATTCTTCCTCCCTTCTCATTTTTAACTCACCAGATCGATCTCTCCTTCTCCCAGATCGATCTGTCCTCATAGTTTCACATTTATTTTAACACTTAACATATAAATCTCTAATTATCATTCCCACAATTCACTTAGCTCAATAAATTACACTTCAAATTATTATTACATCAATAAAATATGTCTGAAATTCTCAGATCTCACAATCGATTACCATAAAAACTTATGTGCATAGACGAATTCACTGTATTGATCCAGCATCGAGTCGTAACACAACGATATTGTATAGTAAAATGGGTCGTTACAGGACATATTTTTATATAATTGTTCAATATTAGAGTTGATGGTGAACTCAACACTGAATATATTAGAATTCTCTGTAAAATAGAATATTATAATACCTTATGTGAAAGAATTAAATAGAAATTAGAACACAATTTTACCAAATAAATATAAATTTTAATTAATAGTTAAACATTATGATCTATTAATAAATTATCGATTTAGTTCTAGGTAATATGAAAAAAAAATAATGATATGAATTAGTATTAGGTTAGAAGTAAGCCATACTCTCATAAAGTAATTCAACATAATTATGAGTCTTTTACACCAAATATATTAATTAATAATAATCTTAATTAAAATTACACTAAAAATTGGAGACGTTATAAAATAATAGAGTTTGAGATTTAAGGTCTTTTATTTTTCCAGAAGATTCCCTAGGAGTAGAACTTAGTAATATATTCCAATGACCCAAACTTTTGCTATAAATTTCTTCTAAACAACCAACTTTTTTAATTTCTCACAACACCATGTTATTTTGTCTATTCATTTCCCTCCCTATCATGTCCTTGTTAAATAGGTCTAATAAAATTCCTACATTCACTTTCACGGGCAAGATATTGAAAATTGAAATGGAAAAGTTTTTAGCAATTTTCACCTACCAAATTTATCATGGGATCATTACCCTTAGTTTTTCAATTAATGATAACCATATAATTAAACGTATTTATTTTTTTTCTTTTTATGAATTTTGAATGTCATAAATTAAATAAGATAAGCTATTGATCATCCAACTGCTAGGCTGGTAGCAGCTTAGCTATCTCTGTTATCATATCCAAGTTGTTAAATTATATGTATGATACATGTTAGTGGACTAGTTAATTCTCAATATAATTCACATCATTTTTAGTAATATAATGTTGTATAAGATGTAATCATTTATATAAATATATAATATATGTATATTATAATGAAAATCAAGCCGAAACACATGAATTGATTTAACTTCTCTAGGCATTTTGTATGCTTGTTATAAAACTATACAATGATAGTTGTTTTAGTATGTTATTATGTCCATGTTTGAGGTATGGTAATATCTCTTGGAATATGCATGAAATTATGTTAGAACATTAAATTTGTATTAGATTTCTCTTGGGATATATTAATTGGTATTTTTATGGAGAACCTATGTCACGCCCCTCTTCCCATGACTTAACTACTACGTACAGTTGGGCTGTGAGTCAACATCTAATCCATATCTCATCCATTTATAATTTAATAAATGCAATTAAATGAAATAGAATAGAAACTGGAATTTTATATATGTGTGCGGAAACGTTTACATCAGTTTCTATTATATACATCCCCCAAAATACAAAATACAAACTTTCATGTGCATTACTTTACCAAGATACAAAAATTTTCATCTCAAGTGTATATTCTATACTGTTGGAGGACTGAAGCAACACAATAGTAGGAACGACTGTAGTGTACTCACTGTTGCATAGAATCTATGGAGGAGAAATAAGGGGGTGAGCTAACACGCTCCGTAAGAAAAATATGAAAAGCAGGTAGATAACTACACTATCTACATGCTTAAAATATAAACATTGATTTTCCTTATAAAACATATGCATTCTTTAAAATAACTTCCATCGATGCGAAATCATTAATTCACGGGATGGGTATATGCATATTCACACAGCATACTCTTTTCACACAGCTCATCTTTAAAATTACCCAGTACACATTTAGAAATCACTTTGCACTCAGCAAATATACATGAGAAATAATTATGGGTTATCATATCCCCAGACACACAGTAGAGGGAACATATGTCACCTCACACAGTAGTGACAATGTCATATCACAAAGATAAATATAGGACTTATGGCCATAGTCGGATTCCAGGCAAGCACTGATCAGGTGTGCAGGAATCCCATGCTTTGGGAGGCAGATCAACCATCCCTTTAGCTCATACAGAAATCATTGTACATCATACTCCATGGCTAACGCTCACGGTACATCGTTCTCCCGTGGATCCTTGTCACCGATTTCCATTGTCTCAAAATCTCGTGCGAGCAGATCTATGCTAGACACACAGCAATAGACGATGAATCTAGTACGATTTTGTACTCATTTCATCACATCCATAAACCACGTGCGAGCAGGTTAATGTAAGAAACATAGCAATACACGACGGCTCCAGCACGATTTTACTCAGCACTCAGCATAATCATAAAAACCTTGTGCGAGTAACTCAGCGTAAGATCACATAGCATACCTGAGGCATCTAACACGGTTTTACTAGGAAATTACATACGAGCATAGTCAAAGTAAGACTAAAAACAATACTCAAAGGCTCCGGCATGATTCCTAAAAATCTGGTGTAAGCTCTTGAGTGGAACACACAACATCACCCGAGGCATCAAGCTCCCTTTTTGCTTTTCTCAAAATCCTTTTAAAAAATGATGTGCGAGCATACTGGTATATCTACCATTGCCACATTGGCTCTAGCACAACTCACACATAAAAATCGTTAACTGGCTCTACACACAAGTATGAGTGAGAGGGCAATCTCCTTTTAATCAATTATTAAATTATTTTCAGTTAGAAACACATGCATTCTATATGCAATAGTCAAACCGGGAGCCAGTTTATGATTATACACACTCAAAACATTGACAAACATCTTTTCAGACCAAGACATTATAGGTATATAATTCATGCATATGAGCTTCTACTTATGCTCAGTTTTCATGTAGATAATTTAATATCTATCTACTTATTGATATTATTCATTTACATACAGGGATTTATCAAAATACGTCTAGCTATCTCTATAGCTTTGCATAAATCCCTTACCTCGAATCACACTTGAATCACTTTCCTTCGATTTCCACTGCTCGTGATCCGATCTTATCGACTCCAATTTTATCTTAAGGAGCTGAAATTGTGTACTACTCACATCAGTATACTTTCATACACTTCATTTCACTTGCATGATATTCAAATCAATGCATTGGGCCATTTACATCTTATTGGACATGATTCTCTCTTACGTCCATTTCGATTATATGATTCATTTCTCGAGAATCTCTACTAGTTTGTATTTAATCGGCATTTATCTCACAATTCTTAAGTTCATCATATACCTGATGAATATTTCAACCATTATTGTTTCTAGCATATGGATTTCACCAACTATCTTACAATCATATAAACATGCACACTAACATCAATTCATGCCTAATTTTATCATCAATTCCATGCCTAAACTACTTTCTCACACTAAGCCATTTATAAGTAATGGAAGATTAAGCATGTTCATGGATGTTTCAACCATCAATATATATATACACCAATCAACTCATCAAAACATATAGATTAATATTCTAGAAGTTTGTGTATTAAAATCTTACCTATCTCAACTTTTCTCCTTTTTGGCAACTTTGGGGAAAACTACTTTTCTCCTTCAATTGACCAACTCAACCTCGAGATTTCAACTGTGTTGTTCTCTTCCTCTCTAGGAAAAACTTTGTTGAAATGAACTTCTCTCCAATCTCTATGGAAGGTGTTGATAATTCCTAGAAAAATGAAGTTTGCTTTCTTTAAGTAAAAACGGAAGGATTTGAAGTTTCTGGGGAAGAAGCTAAATGTCAAGCTCCTTTATATAGAATTCACATTATGAGATCGATCTCCTAGGGTAGAGATTGATCTCCTCTTGCTCCAATTACACAATTTATAGCCTTGGAGATCATTCCGCTATAAGGGTAGGATTAATCTTAGCTAGGTAAAGAGCTTCAGAGATTGATCTGCCAAAGGGATGAGATCGATTTGCTTCTGGTTGAGACACAATGAGATCGATCTACTTGAGGATGAGATCGATCCTTTCTTGGTAGAAGCATACCGAGAGCGATCTGGCTTGAAGGAGGGATCGATCTCCCCTTACTCTGCAGTATACTTAGCTGGAATTTTTTCCAGATTTTCAAAACTAACTTCATATCAAATTTGCTTCACTACTCCACATTTATCACTTAAAAAGGTCAATTTATTATAATTCATACATAACGAAACTTGTGTGTACATCACAAACTCATATAACAAGTATGTACATCAACACACAGCCCAATCCCTGTCCCGAGCCATTTGTATACACTGAAAAACCTCATAAACTGGTAGGTATGGTGAGAATAGGTGTGGTGGTCAGTCTGTGCTTTAGCTCACAGAAACTACTTTCTCATTTATCATCCCACTCAAACGCCACATTCTTTCGAGTGAGACATGTCAATGGAGTAGCCAGCTTAGAGAATCCCTCAACAAACCATCGGCAATAACCTACTAAATACAAGAAACTAAGGGTCTCTGTAACTGTCTTGGGTCTTTCCCACTATATCACAGCCTCTATCTTAGATGGATCCACTGAGACCCCGTCTCTCGAGACTACATGACCTAGAAACGATATCTCACTCAGCTAGAAATCACATTTATTGAGTTTAGCTTACAACTCCTGATCTCAGAGGGTCTGTAACATTATTCTCAAATGCTGCTCGTGCTCTTCCTGGACTTCGAGTATACCAATATGTCATTTATAAAGACAATCATGAATCTATCCAGGTATGGCTTAAACACATCATTCCTTTAAGCCATAAACGTTGGAAGAGCATTCTTTAACCCAAATGGTATAACTAGAAACTCAAAATGGCCAAAACGGGTTTAAAATGATGTCTTGGGCACATCTCCACTTCGAATTCTAAATTGATGATACCCAAACCTCATATCAATCTTCGGAAAGATCTGTGCTCCTTGCAACTGATCCAATAGATCATCAATCCATGGAAGGGGGTATTTATTCTTGATGGTAGTCTTGTTCAACAACCGATAATCTATACACAGTCGGAGACTCCCATCTTTCTTCTTCACAAACAAAATCGATGCGCCCCAAGATGATACACTCGGTCTGATGAGCCTCTTATCCAACAACTCTTGCAATTGCTTCTTTAGCTCCTTCAATTCCACTGGAGCCATTCTATTCGGTGGTTTGGATATTGGTTTTGTTCTAAGCACCATATCAATACAGAATTCCATCTCTCTATCTGGTGGTAATCCTGGTAATTCTTCCAAAAAGACATATGGGAACTCTCTAACCACTAGGATGTCAACTAATTCCTGGTGTGCCTTATCCAAATCAACCATATATGCTATAAAACCTTCAACATATTATGATCACATTTTTTAGTAAAATCATCCATACTTGGAAATAATTTACTACTTTTTTCATTACTCTTTAAGTCTTACAGCATACTTGTCAAGGATGGAAAACATTACTGTCTTGGCACAATAGTCTAACACAGCATGGTTTGCAGCCAACCAATCCATTCCTAGTATTACATCAAAATCTTTCATGCCTAACAGAATAAGATTGGCCAACATATTCTTTTCCCCTTCTTTAAACTTACAACTCTTACATACATACTCAGTTACTACATTATCTCTTACTGGGGTGCTTATGAGCAACACCCTACCTAAAGGTATAGGTTTCACATGTTCAAACAGTTTACATGCAAATGAAGTCAATATAAACGAATGCGTGGCAACAGGATCAATTAATCCACTACTTCAAAATCAAAGACTAGGATGGTATCTTTAATCACGTTCGAGGAAATCTCTGCAGATGCATGTTCCAAAGAAAACACTCGCAATCGACCAACGGCTTGTTTCCATTTCTCTTCAACTGTGGCCTTCCTCTTAGGTGTAGGTGTCTCAACTATAGCCTTCTTTGGCTCTTTGCACTTTTGTGGGGCTGTATCAATCAACTCTAGGCATTCATGAGCTATGTGCCCTAGTTTACCACACCTATAACATGATCTCAACGGTAACGGGCATGGTCTACTCCCATGATATCTACCACATAACCTGCACTGCTTTGTGGTAGGTCGAGGTCCATCAATAACTATGCCTTAATAAGCTGGAGGCTTCGTAGGCCTCTATCGTACCTCCTTAATCTTAGGCCCCTTACCAAATAATCTTTGACCCTTTCTGAACCCTCTATCATCAACTAACCTCTTCCGATCTCGATCTCTGCCTTTACCACTCTTGCTCAATTCTAAGGATTGTAACTTATAATCCTGCTCATATAGCTAAGCTCTGCGTACTGCCTTGTCATAGGTGGTAATGTCGAATGGGGCTAATCGATCTTTGATGGAAGGTCTCAGCCCTCAATAAATTTTTGAACCTTTTTATCCTTAAGGCTCATAGTGACAGTATCATATCTACCCAGCGATGTGAATCTAGACTCATACTCATCCACTGTCCCGTTTCCATAAGTCAAAGTCATAAATTCCATCTGTATCTTTCTCTGAACAGTGGCTAGAATGTACTGCCTCCTAAAGGCATCTAAAATTATATCCCATGTCATAACCGGGTGTCGTGCACTAAACTTCAGCTCTTTTGCCATCCACCAATGCTTGGCCTCATCCTCTAATACAAAAGTCAAAACGGTGACCTTCTCTGTGACGGAGAAATGGAAAAATTGGTAAAGCTTCTCCATACTATGTATCCAATGCTCAGCTAATACTGGGTTCTTCACGCCACTAAATCAAGGTGGTCCGAACTTTCGAAACTCTCTCAGTTTACCCAGATCACAATCATACACTCCTTCACCACTAACCTGTTGAGGAGCTACAGGATCCTATACTGGTGGGGGATTATCCTGAACTAGGGGAGGTGCCAGAATCTCTGCCTCTGCATCCTGAGGTCTCAATGCAGGCTATGCAGTCTCATGTCTCTCAGGTGCAGCAACTTGACCAATAGGGTTCTCCTGTCTACCCTCAAATCTGGCAGTTACCTATGTAAGCATCTCCATATTCGTGTCTACACTGCGCTATAATTACTCTATACGTGCCTCAACAGCCTCACTAAGACCAAGTGGATCCCTACTAGAACTGGACCCACTGTGCCTCTTGGGCTCATCTCTATGCTCCTGAAGTGTGAACTCTCTCCTCTATGTGTACATCATCTATCAGACATCCTACATACTTAAAATAAGTGTCTTAGTCACATTTTCCAGCTTTGTATACACAATTGTATCCTAATAATGCACAGTATTTAGGGGATGTATAATTTCCTAACTATGGATACTGACTCACATCGGACCAACTCAAGATCTGATACCATTAATTCTGTCACGGCCCTCTTCCCGTGACTTAACTACTGCATACAATTGGGCCGTGAGTCAAGATCCAATCCATATCTCATCCATTTATAATTTAATAAGTGCATTTAAATAAAATAGAATAGAAATTTGACTTTTATATATGTGCGGAAGCATTTACATCCGTTTCTATTATATACATCCCCCAAAATACAAAAGACAAACTTTACTGTACATTAGTTTACCAGGATACAAAATTTTTCATCTTAAGTGTATACCGCTATACTGCTGGAGGACTAAAGCAACACAATAGCAAGAACGACTGCAGTGTACTAACTACTGCGTATAATCTGTGGAGGAGAAATAAAGGGGTGAGCTAACAGGCTTAGTAAGGAAAATATGAAAAGCAGGTAGATAACTACACTATCTGCATGCTTAAAATATAAACATTTGTTTTCCTTATAAAACATATGCATTCTTTAAAATGACTTCCATCGATGCGAAATCATTAATTCGCGGGATGGGTATATGCATATTCACACAGCATACTCTTTTCACACAGCTCATCTTTAAAATCACCCAGTATACATTCAGGAATCACTTTGCACTCAACAAATCAATATACGTGAGACATAATTATAGGTTATAATATCCCCAGACACACAGTAGGGGGAACATATGTCACCTCACACAGTAGTGACAATGTCATAACACTTAGATAAATATAGGACTTATGGCCATAGTCGTATTCTAGGCAAGCACTGATTAGGTGTACGAGAATCCCATGCTTGGGGAGGCAGATCAACCATCCCTTCAGTTCATACAAAAATCACAGCACATCGTACTCTATGGCTAACGCTCATAGTACATCGTACTCCCATGGATCCTTATCACCCATTTCCATTGTCTCAAAATCTCATACGAGGAGGTCTGTGCAAGACACACAACAATACATGATGACTCCAGCATGGTTTTGTACTTATTTCATCACATCCATAAACCACGTGCGAGCAGGTCAATGTAATACACATAGCAATACACGACGGCTCTAACACAATTTTACTCAGCACTCAGCGTAATCATAAAAACCTCATGCGAGCAACTCAGCGTAAGATCACACATCATTCTTGAGGCATCTAACACGATTTTACTAGGAAATTACATGAGAGCATAGTCAAAGCAAGACACACAGTAATACTAGAAGGCTCCTACATGATTCCCAAAAATCTAGTGTGAGTTCTCGAGTGGAACATAGCATCATCCGAGGGATCGAGCACCCTTTTTTCTTTTCTCAAAATCCTTTTAAAAAATGATGTGCGAGCATACTTGTATATCTACCATTGCCACATTGGCTCTAGCACAAGTCACACACAAAAAATTGATAACTGGCTCTACACACAAGTATGAGTGAGAAGGCAATCTCCCTTCAGTCACTTGTTAAATTCTTTTCACTTAGAAATTCGTGCATTCTATATGCAATAGTCAAATCGGGAGCTAGTTTACGATTATACACACTCAAAATATTGACAAACATCTTTTCAGACCAAGACATTATAGGCATATAATTCATGCATATGAGCTTCTACTTATGCTCAGTTTTCATGTAGATAATTCAATATCTATCTACTTATTGATATTATTCATTTACATACAAAGATTTATCAAAATACGTCTAGCTATCTCTATAGCTTTGCATAAATCCCTTGCCTCGAATCACACTCGAATCACTTTCCTTCGATTTCCATTGCTCGTGATTTGATCTTATCGACTCTAATTATATCTTCAAGAGCTGAAATTATGTACTACTCACATCAGTATACTTTCATATACTTCATTTCAGTTGCATGATATTCAAATCAATGTATTGGGCCATTTACATCTTATTGGACATGGTTCCTTCTTATGTCATTTTGGATTATACGATTCATTTCTCGAGAATCTCTACTAGTTCGTATTAAATCAGCATTTATCTCACAATGCCTTAAGTTCATCATATACCTTATATACCTATTTCAACCATTATTGTTTCTAGCATATGGATTTCTCCAACTATCTTACAATCATATAAACATGCGCACTAACATCAATTCATGCCTAAATTATCATCAATTCCATGCCTAAACTACTTTCTCACACTAAGCCATTTGTAGGTCATCAAAGATTAAGCTTGTTCATGGATGTTTCAGCCATTAATATATATACACCAGTCAACTCATCAAAACATCCAGATTAATATTCTAGAAGTTGGTGTATTGAAATCTTACCTATCTCAACTTTTCTCCTTTTTGGCAACTTTGGGGAAAACTACTTTTCTCCTTCAATTGACCAACTTAACCTCTAGATTTCAACTGTGTTGTTCTCTTCCTCTCTAGGAATTACTTTGTTGAAATGAACTTCTCTCCAATCTCTATGGAAGGTGTTGATAATTCCTAGAGAGATGAAGTTTACTTTCTTTGAGTAAAAATAGAAGGCTGTGAAGTTTCTAGGGAAAAAAGCTAAATGTCGGGCTCCTTTATATAGAATTAACATTATGAGATCGATCTTTTAGGCTTGAGATCGATCTCCTCTTACTCCAATTACACAATTTACAACCTTAGAGACCGATCTGCTCTAAGTGTAGGATCGATCTTGGCCAGGCAGAGAGCTTTAGAGATCAATCTGCCAGAGGGATGAGATCGATTTGCTTCTGCCCGAGACATAATGAGATCGATCTGCTTGGGGATAAGATCGATCCTTTCTTGGTAGAAGTATACCGAGATCGATCTGGCTTGAAGGAGGGATCGATCTCCCCTAGCTCTACAGCATACTTAGCAGAAATTTTTCCTAGATTTTGAAAACTAACTTCATATCAAATTTGCTTCACTACTCATTATTCATTCAATCCACATTTATCACTTAAAAAGGTCAATTTCTTATAATTCATACATAACGAAACTTGTGTGTACATCACGAACTCATATAACAAGCGTGTACATCAAATTTACGGACCTTACATCTCTTATGATTCTTATTACATCAACAAATGTATACTTAGAGAATCATAAGGATACATATGAAAATACGGGCCTTAAAACCTATGCCTTATAGGTCATCATCAAGAGTTTCTTGAAGTGTAACTCGACAAATCCAACATGATCTTCCTATCAGACAAGATGACATGGAAGGCATGTTGTGGGATGCTTTTAACATCCATGAGCAACATTTATAAAATTCATCACCTCAAAAGTAATTTTGCTGAAATGAATGATTTCGGTGAACATGGTAGAGGTCATGGTGACCAAGAACAAAGTAAAGAAGTACCAAAGTTTAATAAGTTGTTTGAGGATATGAACAAAGAACTCTGAGGGATCAAACCATTAAAGTTTGTTTGACTTTTTCACTTGAAATGGTTATGTGGGTGGATAAGAAACTCTTTAACCTTATTATTAGAGTTTATGAAAGAAATGTTCCTTTTCGCAAAAATTCTTAAAACTTGTAAGGATTCTAAAAAGATGATTAGGGATATAGGTCTTGCATGTTTTATTGGGGTGACAGAAAAAATCAACAATCTTGCTATGTGTGTGGTAATTGTTGAGTTAATGTATTTTGAAATGACAAAACAAGTTAATTCAATAATGTTAAGATGATATACAAACATGTTTAGAGGTTATTAGTACCAGAACTTAGAGTTCTACTGATAAGAGATCGATCTGGGGTATGAGAGATCGATCTCCTGGGTTTTTACTTGATGAGAGATCGATCTCATGATGGAAGAGATCGATCTGGCAAGCCTTAAATCTGTACAAAGGTATTTAGGAAGAATGAGATCGATCTGCAAGGGTTAAGAGATCAATCTGGCTAATGCTAGAGTTGAGAGATCGATCTGGTCGATGAAGAGATCGATCTCCCTTAAGAGCTTAAGACTATAGATCGATCTGAGAGATCGATCCACATTCAAACAGAGAACTTATGAGATCGATCTGGTAAGGAAGAGATCGATCTCCTCAAATTCAGAGAGCTAAAGAGATCGATCTGTGTTGTTGAGAGATCGATCTCCTCTCTACGAGATTGCATGGCAGATCGATCTGGAGATCGATCTTGCTTCAAACAGAGAGTTTAGGAGATCGATCTTCCTATTCGACAGATCGATCTGCCTCATTATTTTCAAACTAACAGATCGATCTGGTAACCTATGAGATCGATCTCCTTGTGTATTTGTGCTTCAATCTTGCAGGATTTATAACTAAGAGATCGATCTGGCCAAGAAGGCAGATCGATCTGGCACTCTACTGGAGGTACCCAACGGCTAGTTTCTGCAAAACACAACGGGAAGAATAGCATTTAATGCTCCAACTACCAATCCTTCAGTATTTAACCAAGCATTGAAGACAAAGAGAATAGAGACACTATTGCTGAACATTCCAAACATTCTCAAGCTTTAATTCATTCATTCTTTGTGTCCCTATTGCTCATCAATTGAAATTTATTGTACAAGCTTAAGTGCAACAAGCTTTGTTGGCACTACCCATTGAAAAGCCTTATTCTGTATTCATCCATACCCAAAAAGAAAAGAGGATTGTTCCTCAGTGAGTGACATTGTAAAAGGGTGAATACATTTCTGTATTGCTAAGGGTAGAGAGGTTTTTCCTTAACCTGTAAAAGGAACATTGTAAGCTCTATTGAAAGAGAGAAAGAAAGCACTTGACAAGAAGGTCAAGGAGAGAGGACGTAGGCAAGAGTTTGGCCGAACCTCTATAAACGATTGTGTTTGTTTCTCTCTTCCCTACTTTGCATTAAATTGTTATATTGCACTATATTGCTCATTATCATTTGTGATTAAATTGTGATTAATTTTTAATTTGCCATAATTGTTAGAAAACCGATTCACCCCCCTCTCGGTAGAGCCAACAATTGGTATCAGAGCAAGGACTCTTTAATCACATAGGAACAACTTCCTAAGAGTTAAAAACGATCAAATGGCTCTTAACAATGTAGCAACTAGTTTGATAGGAGAGGGGCACTCTACAGTTAGACCTCCCATGTTCAATGGTGAACATTATTCATATTGGAGGACTAGGATGATGCTATTTATTCAAGCAAATGATTATGAAGTATGGAGAATTATAGTTAAGGGACCTCAAATCCCTACAAAAAGAATAGAGGGAAGAGACATCCCCAAAGAAGAAGATGAATGGGATTCTAATGACATTAAATGTACACAACTAAATGCTAAAGCTATGCACACATTATTTTGTGCTTTAGGTCCTAATGAATACAATAGAGTCTCCGGGTGTGATAATGCCAAGCAAATATGGGATAAATTGGCAATAACTCATGAGGGTACAACCCAAGTGAAGGAGACAAAAGTAGGTATGCTCACACATGACTATGAGCTCTTTAGGATGAAGGAAGGAGAATCAATTAGTGATATGTTCACTAGATTCACAAACATAATTAATGGATTAAAATCTTTAGGAAAAATATATTCTAATATTGAAATGGTAAAGAAAATTCTAAATAGCTTACCTAAATCATGGGAAGCTAAAGTGACGGCAATTGAGGAATCTAAGGATCCTCACACATTGTGCCTAGATGAATTGATAGGATCTTTGCTCACTTATGAGATGAAACTTAAAAGAAATGAAGAGCCACACAAGAAAGTGGGTGTTACTCTAAAATCCACTGCTCAAGAGGAGATTAAAAATGAGAGTGGCAGTGAGGAGGATATTGAGATGGCAATGTTTGCCAAAAGATTTAATAAGTTCATGAGGATGAAAGCTAGTAGTAGTAATAGGAGAAACAATAGGAGAGAACAAGAGGAAGTAGGTAGAAAAGACTCTATTGTATGTTATGAATGTAAAAAATCGGGATACATAAAATTTAACTGCCCTCTTCTTAAAAGGTCAAATGATAGGTTCCATAAAAAGAAGGCAATGGTGGCAACATGGAGTGACAGTGATTGCTCCGATGAAGAATCAAATGAGGACATTGCCAACTTATGCTTCATGGCTATTGATGATGATCAAAAGGTAACCTCTAATCTCAATGAATACTCATTTGATGAATTGCAAGATGCATTTGATGATCTTGCATTAGAGTATGAATGTATGAGCATGAAGTATAAAAAGTTAATATCTAAATTAAAAAAGGAGAATGAGATAATGTTAAAAGATAAATTAGAATGTGAAAAGAAACTAGAGATTTCAAACCTAGAAATTTGTGACCTTAAGGAGAAAAATAACAATCTACATAACTCCTTTAATAGATTTCACATGGGGCAACAAAAGCTAGATAGCATGTTAGAAACCCAAAGGGCATTTTTTGACAAAAATGGCTTAGGATATAATGCACAAAGTAGGGAGACCCATCTTAGGAGTTTTATTGCTAGGAAGAGCACGAATAAACCTGCAATTACTTGTTCATATTGTAATAGAAAGGGACATAAGTCACATTATTGCAATATAAAGATGAGGAATCTTAAAGGAAAAAGAGTAAAAAGGATATGGATTCCAAAAGAGGTAATTCATTCCAAGGACTATAATGCATTAGCAAAATGGATCCCAATGGGATCAAGAATTGCATTTACTAACCTCCAAGGACCCAAGAAAATTTGGGTACCTAAGACTTGAGTTTAATTTTTTGTAGGTGATTGAGCATAGCCACAAAGCTAAAACAAAAGATGCTTGGTACTTAGATAGTGGATGCTCAAGGCACATGACGGGTGATAAAAGCCATTTCAATTCCTTCAAATCGAAAATTGGTGGAGAAGTCACTTTTGGGGACAACTCCAAAGGCCAAGTGGAAGGAAGTGGCTCAATAGGTAATGATCATTTCTCTTTAGAAAAAGTATTACTTGTTAGGGGTCTAAAGCATAACTTACTAAGCATTAGTCAACTTTGTGACAAAGGTTACAAAGTAATTTTTGATTGCATGAAGTGTAATGTTATAGATCCTAAGTCGAATAAAATTCTTTTTCTAGGTCATAGGCAAGGTAACATATATATTGTCTATCTTAATGAACTCAAAAATGAAAACATATGCTTAATGGTAGACAACAAAAAGGAATCTTGGTTATGGCATAGAAGACTAGGTCATGCTAGCATAAGTGTGCTATCCAAGTTAGCTAGAAAGGATCTAGTAATAGGCTTACCCAAAATACCTTTTGATCATGAAGAAATATATGAAGCTTGTGTTAAAAGAAAACACAAGAGGACAACTTTTAAGCCTAAGAATAGTGTATCCACCACTAGGCCTCTCCAATTACTGCATTTAGACTTATTTGGACCAACTAGAACCACTAGCCTAGGTGGGAAACACTATGGATTTGTAATAGTTGATGATTACACTAGGTACACTTGGGTGTTCTTTTTGAGAGTAAAAAATGAAGCCTTAGAGAAATTCATAACTTACTCAAAGGTGACCCAAAATGAAAAAGGATATACAATAACAAGCATTAGGAGTGATCATGGCAAAGAATTTGAAAACATAGGATTTGATGAGTATTGCAATGATCAAGGAATTAGCCATAATTTTTCAGCCCCTAGGAACACCACAACAAAATGGTGTAGTTGAGAGAAGAAATAGAACTTTGGAAGAGATGGCTAGAACTATGTTATGTGAGAATAACTTACCAAAGTATTTTTGGGCTGAAGCTATAAACACATCATGTTATATAATTAATAGAGCTATGATAAGACCCATGCTAAAGAAAACTCCTTTTGAGCTCTACAAAGGTAAGAAGCCTAACATTAGTTACTTCCATCCTTTTGGCTGCAAATGCTTTGTTCTAAATAATGGAAAAGATAATTTATGAAAATTTGATGCCAAGAGTGATGAGGGAATATTCCTAGGATACTCATTGAATTCAAAGGCCTATAGAATATATAACAAAAGAACATTAATGGTTGAAGAGTCTATTCATGTTGTATTTGATGAATCAAATAATATATCTAAAGATTCAACCAATGATGAAAATGTTGGAATATTTGATGAAGGCCTAGAAGATGACTTTCTAGAAAAGCTTGACTTGAATAAAGAAGATAAAGAAGAAATAGAGGTTTTAGAAAGAGAACCTAGAGCACCAAGAGAGTTAGGATATGTAAAAGATTGTGAAATAGTAGGAGATCCAACTCTTGGAGTTAGAACTAGATCATCCCTAAGGAATATGTACCAATATATAGCCTTTGTATCTCAAATTGAGCCTAGGAATGTCAATGAAGCTTTAGAAGACAATAATTGGTTCCTAGCAATGCAAGAAGAATTAAATCATTTTGAGAGAAGCAAAGTATGGAAACTAGTTCCTAGGCCTAGTGATCACTCAATAATTGGAACTAAATGGATATTCAAGAACAAAATGGATGAAAATAGTGTGATCACAAGGAATAAGGCTAGGCTAGTTGCTCAAGGCTATAGACAAGAGGAAGGCATAGACTATTATGAAACATATGCTCCGGTAGCTAGATTAGAGGCAATAAGAATGTTACTTGCCTTTGCATGTTATAAAAACTTCAAGTTATATCAAATGGATGTAAAGAGTGCATTCTTAAATGGTTTTATTAATGAAGAAGTATATGTTGAGCAACCTCCCGGATTTGAAAATCATGAATTTCCTGAACATGTTTTTAAATTATCAAAGGCACTTTATGGGTTAAAACAAGCTCCTAGAGCTTGGTATGAAAGGTTGTCAAAATTCTTAATAGAAAAGGGATTTTCAAGAGGAAAAGTGGATACCACCTTATTCATTAAGAATAAAAATAAGGATTCATTAGTTGTACAAGTGTATGTAGATGATATTATTTTTGGTTCAACTAATGAGTCTTTATGCCAAGAGTTTGCTAGGATCATGCAAGGAGAATTTGAGATGAGCATGATGGGAGAACTCACATTCTTCTTGGGACTTTAAGTGAAGCAAACAAAAGATGGAACATTCATCAATCAAGCAAAGTATACTAAGGAATTGCTCAAGCGATTTGGAATGGACAATTGCAAACCTCAAGGAACTCCAATGGGCACCAACATCAAGCTTGATAAAGATGAAAGTGGTAAGTGTGTAGACACTAAACTTTATAGGTCTATGATTGGCTCATTGCTTTATTTAACTGCAAGTAGACCAGATATTTTGTTTAGTGTATGCCTTTGTGCTAGATTTCAATCCTGTCCTAAGGAATCACATCTATTGGCAACTAAGAGGATCTTTAGATACCTCAAAGACACTCCCTCACTAGGACTTTGGTACCCCAAAGACTCTACTTTTGCCCTTCATGCATTTTTAGATGCTGATTTTGGAGGCTGCAAAATAGATAGGAAAAGTACTTCAGGTACTTGCTAATTCTTAGGAAATAGGTTAATTTCTTGGTTCTCCAAGAAACAAAATAGTGTGGCTCAGACCACAACTGAAGCTGAATATATAGCAGCTGGTAATTGTAGTGCTCAAGTGTTGTGGATTAAACAACAAATGAGAGATTATGGTATTGACATGAAGCAAGTCACTATTAAATGTGATAATACCAGTGCCATTAATCTGTCTAAGAATCCTATTCAACACTCCAGAACCAAGCACATAGAAATTAGACATCATTTCCTTAGAGACCATGTACAAAAAGGGGATATAATTTTAGAGTACATTGACACTCTACATCAAATAGCTGATATATTCACCAAACCCCTTGATAGAGATAGGTTCTATATCCTTAGAGGTGAATTTGGACTCATGGATATGCCTTAGGACTTTCATGTTTTAAAAATCTTGGTTTCAAGTTGATTTTAAAAGAGTTTTTGCAAAGATTTTCTGGCAATGAGGATGAGAGATCGATCTCCTTGCAATATAGATCGATCTCCATACCTCCAACAACCCTAAATCATCAAGGTTAAGCTAAGCAGATCGATCTTCTAACCATAAGATCGATCTCCTTACGTCTCTGTTTAAAGGAAGATCGATCTGTCAACACGACAGATCGATCTCTTCAAGCTTCCGCATTCTGCAGATCGATCTTTGCATTGGGAAGATCGATCTTCCTAAGCCTCTGTTAAACGACAGATCGATCTGTGTGTAACAGATCGATCTCCTTAAGCCTCTGTTTGCGACCAGATCGATCTGGCCTTACGACAGATCGATCTCTCTTGGATTCTGGAAATGACAGATCGATCTGTCGCCTCGACAGATCGATCTCCTATGCCCTGGAGTATAAATACCCGCGTAAAATTCCCAAATTTCACAAACCTAATTTTCAAAATTCCCAAATTTCCCTCGTATCCTTTCCTTCGATTCCTCCTCAGATCGATCTCCGTACGGACCTCCTTGAGTCTTGGTGTCAAATTCTGGTATAATAACCAACATTCCTTACTGATTTTCTCCAAATTTTTCTTCAATTTGTGTTCATTTTGATTCTAGGGCAAACCTAGGTACTGTTTCATTGCTTTTCTCATTGTTGAATCTGTTTAGCGCAAATCTAGAGTCTATAATAATGCCTAGGCTTAAGAAAGTAGGAGTCAAACCTCCTAGAACCACTGTAGAGGCAGGTTCCTCATCACAACCTGTTCCTCCACCTCCTATCGCTTCCTTCAATCGGTGTTTTAAAACACCAGCAAAAAGAAAGCGATATGAGGAATACTTCTCAACCATGCCAATCAAGCATTGGCGTACTATCAATTTTTCCTTCCTCAATCGTATAGATTTTCCTTACGTGTCAAAGTTTGAGGAATTTGGTTGGATGAATTTCTTAAAAATCAACACTCCAGTCCCTCCAAATCTAGTTCGTGCATTCTTTTCCAATGCCGAATTACTTTTTGACCCAAATGACACTTGCAAAATTGTCGGTTTCAAAACATTTGTCATGGGTAAACCCATTATAATAGACACTGAAGTTCTAGCCAAAGCGTTTGATATACGCGATAAAGGCTTAACAAATGAGGATGAGGAAGTTTCCTTGGAGTTTGATCTCCCTGGGGACAAGGCGAGTGACCTGCCGATGCATCCTCGGTTACTCCACCTCATAATTTCGTGGAACCTCCGCCCTTTCGGTACTCATCATTCTACCGTTAGGCGCTTAGATCGCTTTTGGCTCCATCACATTCACACCACAAGCTAAAAACCTAACCTCCCTCACTTTATATACGAAGATTGGCTGAAGATTGTGCGTGGACAAGCTACCACGATCGTTTTTCCACAACCGGTAGCTTATCTTCTCCACCGCCTTGGTATCGACTGCAGCAGCGAAACTGGCGAACTCCCTTCTCCCAAGAGCATGCTTAACATTGGGACCCTCCATCATATGGGGTACTACAAAGACTTCCGGGGAGAGTGGACGAAAAAGAGGGACCAACAACCTGCTGAGGCTATGGAGGAGGACCCCTCCAATGAGCCAGTGGCCCCATCTGCTGCCCCAGCTCCGGAACCATCGTCCTCAATGGCTCCGCCCACTGCACCGGCAGCCCCACCGGGAGAAAGGGAGATCTTTATGAAGATGATGAGTGATCTCACTCATAAAATCGATGAAGGATTTGCATATTTAAACCAAAGAGTGGATAAGATTCAAGAAGCTCAAGAGGCGATGTTCGATGAGGTCCAAGTCACACGCACGCACGTTGAGAATCTATTGGATCGTGCTCCTTCCTCATCTTAGGCCATAGGTGTTTGTTGTAGTTTAGTTTCATCATGTTTGATCTTTAATGTTACTTGTACTAAATTTGCTTGAATGAAATGTGATTTGACTGGATATTAGGTGAGTTAATGAAAATGTTGATTTTGAAATGCCATGAATCTTCTATTTTGTGTGTGATTGATATGACAAAAAGGGGGAGAAGAAACATGTGTTGTGGTTGTGTTAACTGTTTAAAAGAATGATTTAATTGAGGGGGAGGTAAGTCATTAACAAAGTCAAAAGCTCACAAAAAGGGGGAGTTTTGCAAATTCACTAAACATGTTTATTTGATGAGTTTTGTCATATCAAAAAGGGGGAGATTGTTGAGTTAATGTATTTTGAAATGACAAAACAAGTTAATTCAATAATGTTAAGATGATATACAAACATGTTTAGAGGTTATTAGTACCAGAACTTAGAGTTCTGCTGATGAGAGATCGATCTGGGGTATGAGAGATCGATCTCCTGGGTTTTTACTTGATGAGAGATCGATCTCATGATGGAAGAGATCGATCTGGCAAGCCTTAAATCTGTACAAAGGTATTTAGGAAGAATGAGATCGATCTGCAAGGGTTAAGAGATCGATCTGGCTAATGCTAGAGTTGAGAGATCGATCTGGTCGATGAAGAGATCGATCTCCCTTAAGAGCTTAAGACTATAGATCGATCTGAGAGATCGATCCACATTCAAACAGAGAACTTATGAGATCGATCTGGTAAGGAAGAGATCGATCTCCTCAAAGTCAGAGAGCTAAAGAGATCGATCTGTGTTGTTGAGAGATAGATCTCCTCTCTACGAGATTGCATGGCAGATCGATCTGGAGATCGATCTTGCTTCAAACAGAGAGTTTAGGAGATCGATCTTCCTATTCGACAGATCGATCTGCCTCATTATTTTCAAACTAACAGATCGATCTGGTAACCTATGAGATCGATCTCCTTGTGTATTTGTGCTTCAATCTTGCAGGATTTATAACTAAGAGATCGATCTGGCCAAGAAGGCAGATCGATTTGGCACTCTACTGGAGGTACCCAACGGCTAGTTTCTGCAAAACACAACGGGAAAAATAGCATTTAATGCTCCAACTACTAATCCTTCAGTATTTAACCAAGCATTGAAGACAAAGAGAATAGAGACACTATTGCTGAACATTCTAAACATTCTCAAGCTTTAATTCATTCATTCTTTGTGTCCCTATTGCTCATCAATTGAAATTTATTGTACAAGCTTAAGTGCAACAAGCTTTGTTAGCACTACCCATTGAAAAGCCTTATTCTGTATTCATCCATACCCAAAAAGAAAAGAGGATTGTTCCTCAGTGAGTGACATTGTAAAAGGGTGAATACATTTCTGTATTGCTAAGGGTAGAGAGGTTTTTCCTTAACCTGTAAAAGGAACATTGTAAGCTCTATTGAAAGAGAGAAAGAAAGCACTTGACAAGAAGGTCAAGGAGAGAGGACGTAGGCAAGAGTTTGGCCGAACCTCTATAAACGATTGTGTTTGTTTCTCTCTTCCCTACTTTGCATTAAATTGTTATATTGCACTATATTGCTCATTATCATTTGTGATTAAATTGTGATTAATTTTTAATTTGCCATAATTGTTAGAAAACCAATTCACCCCCCCTCTCGGTAGAGCCAACAGTAATTATCTTTGGCTATACACAAACCTCGATAGCTTGAATGAGGATGATGTTGAGGCACATGTGAAAAGAAAACCTATAAAGGTCTTACGACATTATCCTTTAATACCAAGACTTTAAAGACTTTTCATGTCTTCCAAAACATCAAATTCTATGGGGTGTCATCATGATGGGCAGACGAATGATGCCTTATTGTGGCATCTTGTTGATTCTTTAACATGTGAATCATTTAATTTTAAGTTTCTAGACTTTGCTTCTGATCCTCAAAATGTGAGGATGGGAGTTACATATGATAGTTTTATTCGATTTAAAGTGATGAGTGCTTCTTATAGTACTTGGCCAATTATTCTAATTCTTTACAATTGGCTACCATGGATTTACACGAAACAATGTTCTTTTATCTTGTCCATGATAATTCCTGGTGAGAAAGGTCTCAGAAATGATATAGACAACTACTTTCAACCTCTTATTGAAGAGTTAAAGAAGTTATGGGATGGAGTTAAGAGTTATGATCCCTCAAAGGAGAACTTTTGTATGCATGCTGCTTTATTGTGGACCATTTAATGATTTCCTTGCTTATATAAATTTATTAAGATGGAGAACTAAAGGTCATCATGTTTGTCCTTGTTGTGCTGCACAGACATGTTCAAAGTGGTTATATCAAGGTAAAAAGTTTTGTTATATAGCCCACTGTCGGTGGTTACATAAAAATTATCGATTTAGATTCCAAAAATATCTTTCTGATGGCACTAAAGAGCTCAAGAAACCACCTACACTTCTTTTTGGGTTTGATAGATTGTCAGTGCTAATAGATATCAATTTCACATATCGAAATGGAATCATTCAAGTGGTAGCAAATCAAGAAAAAAAGTGAGATAGATGCTTAAAGGTGGCCCTACTACATTGGAAGCTGATGATGTTGATCATCAAAGCGGTGGGGATAGAGATGGCAAAAATGCCCCTTATGAGGCTAATTTGTGGAAAAAAAAAGAGAGTATTTTCTTTGATTTACCTTATTGGGAATACAATCTATGCACCATAACCTTGATGTGATAAGAAGAATGCTTGTGAGATTATTATCGAGATAATTCTTAGTGTGGATGAAAGATCAAAGGACAAATTAAATAGTCGGCTTAACCTAGTTGACATGAGAATCTGTATTGGGCTTCATCCTGGAATGCTTCCTAATGGAAAATTACGATTTCCATCTACTTGTTTTTGGATTTCTAACAAAAGAAGGATGTGTTTTGTAACATTTTCAAAGATGTGAATATCTCGGATGCTTACGCTTCAAATATATTAAGATATGTGAATCTCAAGGATCGAAGACTTTAAGGTTTAAAGTCACATGAGCACCACATATTGATGCATGATTTACTTCTAATTGCTTTACATTCATCCATATTAAAGCAAGTAGTTTAAGTTATAATTGAACTTAGTAATATATTCATAGCTATTTGTGGCAAAGTTCTATTGGTAGAAGAGCTTGAAAAACTTTAAGATCGAGCAGTAAAAAAATGCCATTTGGAAAAAAAAATTCCTCTTAACTTCTTAATTATAATGTTTATTTGATTATTCACCTTATATATGAAGCAAAAGTTGGTGGATCGGTGCATTATCGATGGATGTATCCAATCGAGAGGTATTATTCATTAAATAACTTATTAAAAGGTTTGCATTTATCATTCCTATTAGTGTACAAGGTATATATAACATTCTCATAATCCTTAGGTTTTTGTGGAGATTAAAATATTATTGTCGAAACAAGCATATCCAGAAGGTTCCATTGCTGATGGATATTTAGTTAAGAAGTGTATGACATTTTGTTGAAGATATTTGTTAGATGTTGAAACAAGATTTAACTACCTATCGAGGAATTTTGGGCTCCCTCATAGTGGCTTTGCTAACACTTACATGTTTGGATGTTTTGGACAACCAATAAGTAGAGTTGAAGTGGTGGCTTTGGATGATAAATCTTGGGGACAAGTGTATCGATAAGTGATTTTCAATCATGAATCCATTGAACCATTATGCACATAAGTTTTCATACAATGTAATGATTCATTATTTATGGTAGAATTATTATGTTTTTTCTTATTTTAATAGTTAATGTTAATGTGTATAGTGAATTGAAGAAACAACTTGAGAGCTCATGTCATTAATTAAAGGCCGTGACATTTTGAAATTTTTGTTTGGGAAGTACGAAATTTTAAGCTAACTTTTTATTTTTCCTTCACAAACGTTTGTGTTGTGAGCAGTCCCACCCAGTACCATCCAATTGATACATACTTTCACATTTAAGGTAATTTACCTAAAAATCGTGTTTAATAAATGCACTTATAGACTTAATGTCATATAGCTTTTCTTATCAATACATATTTTATTTACATTCTGATATATATAAAACTTTACATAATTAATCACATTTAACATATTACACATCCCGACACATTATTGCAAATAACTATCTGAAATAATACATACATACAGTATAATTATACCGAATGTGAGCTATGCAATCTTCGCAGTCTCAACTTCGAAGAAAGATACTAGCGTCGATACTAATGCATCTCTTATCTTAACCTAAGATGGAAAGTAAGGGGGTGAGTTTTGGGGGAAAGCTTAGTAAGTAAATCAATAGAACTACCAAAATAATAACATATAGATGTTGAATTCTAATGTATGACTAACACATTCATATTTATGCTATCTTTCTTATTATACATTCACATCACATTTTGAACCTTATTGAAATAAAATCTTTATGGGTTTAGGCTAGAACACTATTTAAACGCTGTCAAGTCTTTTAGGCAGAGACGTATTTGAAATACCTGGATTGGCCATCCAACTTAACCACCGAAGAACAATCACAAAGACATAAGGGTTAAAATTTAAAACCCATAATCAAATGTTCATCCTTAAAACACATATCCATATTCGAAATCATATCTCGTAATTTGAAACATATTTCAAAGATCACATTTCACATACTTTCATCATCCGACTTATTTCACATATCGAAATGCCTTTCACATACTTTCATAATTCAAAAACATATTTCAGACATTAAAACACATATTTTTCGTCGTAGGGACCACATCACTAATTATTATAAACCTCATTAGTAGAGGTTACATCATATTCTATCATATCGATGGGATATCTTTTGTGAACAATGCTCATGCCTGTAAAACATATCATTTCATATTCATATAAAAAACGTTTTTCATTTCATAAAACCATTCCATATTGTCACTATTTTAACCCATGATCAAGGTTATACTAAAAATCATAGTTTAGATTACTGTAGCTAACCACTACTGGCCATTAGTTAAGCCCTTGCTAACTATTATCGATCGTCAGCTAGGCCATACATATTAACTATTATAGTGCCCGTCAATTAGGGCCATGCATACTAACTATTAATGCCTATCTATGGCCATACATACTAACTATTATAATGTTCGTTCGCTAGGACCATAAGCATCATGATCATGGCTAACTATTATCGTCTGTTAGCTAGGCAAAATACTAAAGCTTTGCAAAGCTATCTGTGCGTATGTTTGAAACGACATCAAATTAAAGGTGGCTTCAAAGCAAAGCATTCTTAATCCAAAAACATAGAGATGTATGTCTCATATACTTGCAAAACATGTTATAAGTAAGATTTCAAAGCTCTCTTTGATGCGGGTATAAACCAATGGAAGCTTTCTAAATCCCACAAAACTCATCTTATGCATAAGAATGCAAGTGTAATACAAAAACCAGGTTTACATGAGCATATGATAAGTGCTTAACATTCTTTTAGCTTTATATTGTGTTTAGAAGTGAAATGTAACAATTTTTTGATGTTATAGGCATCAAAAAAAAAAGTTTATGGAGAAAATGGAGCTAAAATGACATTTTTGCACTATTTATGAAATTTGACTAATAGGGGTTTTTTTAAAAGTTCGCCCCAGTCTTATTTTTTGGTGAAAAAGTGACACACTTCAATGTTGTAGAGAACTTCTGTGAGACCCCGTATATGTATAAGGGTATATATGTACATAGAAGTGTAAATAGAGTTGTACTATGAATTCATGAGTGAAGTATATGTGATGTAAGTCCATAAGTAATGTACACACTTGTACTGAGAGTGGTAATCGTACATACAAGTTTCATTATGTATGAATGTGTAGAAATGGACTTAAACATGTGGAGAATGTGTGTAGAATGGATTATGAGTAGTTTGGTAAAATGGAAGTAGAATTGCATAAGATGTGCACTTCCATTTTTGGTTATATTAAGTACCATTGGTCATACAAAGATTCTACACAAGTTTTAATGAGTATGAAGTGAGGATGGATGCCATCTTCAAGTCTCAAAGATGAATGAATGAGGAAATGATCATGGTAGCAAATTAAGGATGTTTGGTAAGTGTTGTTGCAGAGGAAATCTGGAAATTTTGAAGGGCAGATCGATCTCATGGGATGAGAGATCGATCTGGAAGAGCCAAAATTCTCTTATTTGGGCAAAAGAATAGAGCAGATCGATCTCCAATGGAGCCAGATCGATCTCCTAAGCATTTGGTAGTGAAAAGATCGATCCCCAAGCACCCAGATCGATCTCCTTAGCTCTCTGTTTGGGAGCAGATCGATCTCATGCTTCGACAGATCGATCTCATGCCTTGACAGATCGATCTCATGCTTCAACAGATCGATCTCAGGCTTAAAAATGCCGTGAAAAAGAGGGATTTTAAGGGACCAGATCGATCTCCTCTTGGACCAGATCGATCTCCTCAAGCTATTTCTATATAAGGAGTGCTGGAAATCAGAAAATTTCGGGAAAAACACAAACTTTCCACTTTCAACCCAAAAACCTAACATTCTCTCTCAAAAATCAGCCATTTTCAGTGAGGTTTGAAGAGAGACCATTAGAGATAAAGTTGTTCCTATCAAAGAGAAGAACAACATAGTTGGAAAGCATTTTCCCATTGTTGGTATTAGAGGAGTTAAGGGCATTGCCATTGGAGCAAGAAGAGAAATCAAATTTGGTAAGATTCTAACACTCCAACTATGGTACATTGTTTATTTAAAAGATTTTGGAGTTGTTTGGCATGAGTATGGATGGTTAGAAACTATCTAAATACATTGGAATGATTATGACCTAGAAATGGTCTAGAGTGAGAAAGTGGAATGTATAGAGATTAATGATGAATGAGATATGTGAAAGTTATTTATAGTGTTGTGCTATGATTTTAAGATGTGGTTAGTGGATAAATTGTGAGATTTACCTAAAAGAGGTAAAAGGTGGATTAAGGCATTTGTAAAATGCATAAGTGAATAATATTGACTAGTGAGGTCAATTATGGGTTAAATACATTAACTCAATCGATTTAATGAATGAATCGCAGCTTCCGAGGATACGCCGAGGCGAGTTGAGCCAAGAGCGTGAGAAGCTAAAAGGAAAGGAGTCACACCAAGTAAATCGAGGTAAGGGAATTGTGTGGACTCTTAGAGATATTGTGCACAATTTGGGCGCTTAAATGTTTTGCTAGAATGCATGAGATTAGGAAATGTTGTTGGGTGATTGAAGGGTAAAAGTTGGGAGTTTGAGAAATGTGCATGAAAACAAAAGCATATTTCTTTGGAAATCATGTTTTATTGCTTTTTAGCAAATGATTGGTAGGTTGGCTAACATTGAAATGATTTGTAAAAGAAATGAGTATGTTTTGGTTTTTGTTAACCATATTTTGCAAGTTTTGAGCCACCTACATGATTTCGTGAGTATGAAAGAGTGCAAGAGGCACTAGTTTTCACATGGATTTCATATTGTTTTGGCATTGTGCTTTGAGTTTATCTCGCACTGGATGCCCACCTTGCATGTTGCCGTGTTTGGAGCTTTGAGTAGACTTGGTGTCATATCGATTAAATAGGCTCACACGTGCATTGTTTTGAGACATGGCATGTTGAAACAACCTGATGAGCCTGAACGAGGGATAAGGGTTGGAGATCCACCTGATGTGCCCGAACGAGGGATAAGGGTTGGAGGAACAGCTGATGAGCCCGAACGAGGGATAAGGCTGGGGGTCCACGGAGTACGTTGTACCGTGCATATAGCATGGAGTACATTGTACCGTGTTGTGATGTGATGTGCCATCTTCGGATGAGATCTGCTATGGACCGGCGGGTAGGATTTGACCCACCTCCCGTGTGGAAGCAGATGGTGGTGATATCCCGCACACCTGATCCGTGTAGCAGGTATCACAGGTTATGTACATAGGCCTTGATGTTATTACCTATTGTTGAACTGCCTATCTCACATGTCTAATGCTATTTGAGAATAAATCCATGTTTGAAGTGATTGTGGTCAGGAAAGCCCGAGGGATGGGCTGGGACCTGACGTTGAATTGATTTGTTAATGGTTTTTAAAGTGCACGGATGCATGATGTTTAATGCCATGCTTTATTGTGAAAATGCATGATGTTTAATGCCATGCTTTGATTGTGAATCATGCATGATGATTCATACCATGCTTTGAGTTGAAATGTGCACTGAATTTTAATAGCATGAATGCTTTACATACCATTAACACAATTATACACTCATGTTTTGAGATAAACAATGAATTAAATGCTTTTGAGCATGGCATCACGATCACGTAGATAGTACAGTATCTACCTGTTTGCATGATTGCCTTACTGAGCGTGTGGTTTGCTCACCCCCCTTATTTTCCCCTCTCTACAGAGATTTGAGTATAGATTGGACGTGACTGGAGGCGTCCCCTTTTTGGTAATTTCGTTGCATCCCATCGCTAAAGGTATACACACATCGATTATTTTGTATCTAAACTAGACGTAGCACAGTAGCATTTTGTATGTAACCACTGGGGATGTAAAACAATGTAAACACATGTAACAACTCTGATATATATATACATTTATACAAGTGTTTACTCATAAATAATGTTTCAAATTGAATTGGTATGGTGGAGTGAGTTAGACGTCGACACACAGCCCAACTGTAAGTGTGTGGTTGTTCACGATCGAGGAAGGATGATTAAGAATTGATGCATGAAAATGCAAAAAATTTGTACGTATTTTGATAAGTTGAGGGTCGTGACAGAAGTTGGTATCAGAGCTCGAGTTGGTCTGACGTGTGTCATGTCTAAAATACTTAATAAGTGGAAAAAATTACATCCTCAAGTTACTGTGCTTGTTTAGATACAAATGTGTATGTCGATGGGTTGACTAAGTAATTGGTTGTGAATGTAGGGAACTGAGTAAGTATGCCTAATACCAGTCACGGTAGAGGGATGAGAGCATAGGCTCGAGGCCGTAGAGGTAGGCCTGGGGGTCGTGTTGAGCCAGAAACACACGAGGCTCAGGAGAATGTTGAGGTGGAGGCTGATGTTGAGCACGCTCCACAGGGTCCAGAGGAGAGGCCCAAGAGTACTGACGCTCGCTTCGCGAGGATTCAGCGGAGCATTGAGATGATTGTGGAGTTGGTCACCCAATCTTTATCTGGAGTTGGCGGTAGACAGAGTCTCGCTACACAGGGTGATGCCGAGCAGGCAGCAGCTCTCGAGGCACGGGCAAAGCAAGCCCAAGGACCTCAGACGACAGATACCCCACCCCCACAGGATGTGCCTACGCCGGTTGCTATGCCAGGCAGTAGAGGTTGGGGATATGGATGTGATTTGGATAGACTGTGGCAGTTCCAGAAGTTTGGACCACCGTCTTTCAGTGGAGTAAAGGACCCAGTAGCGGCTGAGGATTGGATCAATGAGATCGAGAAATTATATGAGTTCTTTGAGTGCACTACTACCGAGATGGTAGCATTTGCTGCTTTTATGCTGAAGGGATCAGCAGAACATTGGTGGAAATCCACCAGGCCTATTTTGAGAGCCCGGCATACTGAGATCAGTTGGGATGTATTTCTAGAGGCCTTTCGGAGACAGTATGTCCCGGATACCGCACAGCGGAAGCTAAAGATGGCATTTTTGGGACTGACCCAAGGGAGCAGGACTGTGGATGAGTATGAGACTGCTTTTATATCCCTGGGCAGGTATGATCCCAACACGATGGGTAATGAGGTCGAGAAGATCCAAAAGTTTGTGGATGGATTGAGACCAACCGTCAGGTCTAGATTGGTTCCCCTAGATATACCGACCTATGAAGAGGCAGTGCGCAGGGCGCAACTATGTGAACAAGATGTTGATAGAATCGCCTCGGAGTTTGGAAAGGTTGGTAAGATGAGGGACAGAGATAAGAAGAGACCTATGATGGAAAGAGGCTTCAGCTATAAAGGAAGCAAGAGATTCTCTGGAAAGAGGCCGAGAATTGATGAGATCCGGGAGAGGACAGTTGATACTCCCATGTATGCAGCCATTGCTCCAGCTAAGGGAATCGTGATTGGAGGACCACGGCCTACTACAGAACAGTGTGGCAAGTGTGGTAGGTACCATGGTACTCGACCATGTTATGGACCTCAGGTTGTATGCTTCAGATGTGGGAAGCCAGGGCACATAATCAGAGATTGCCCAGAGATGATAGAGAGAGCCCCACAGAAGGGCAAGGAGCCAGAGAGAGCTCCAGTTGGTACAGCTGCTCCGAGAAGGAGGGCTACAGCTGAGGAAAAGGGGAAGCAAGCAGTGGGTGTAAGCAGAGGATGAGTGCACGCACTGGATCAGGATACTGCAGATCAGTCATCAGATGTGGTAAAAGGTACCATCCAAATCTTTGATTTAGAAGCTTATGTACTGTTTGATCCTGGTGCCACGCATTCCTTTATTTCGCCATCCTTTGCATGTAAATTGTTGAAGCATGTAAAACCCACGCTACTTGATAAGATGTTGTTGATATCTACCCCTATGAATGATAGTCAGTTGACTGAGCATATATATAGGGATTGTAAAATGAAGATAGGAGGTAAAGAGATGGCAGCCGATTTAATTTTATTAAACATGAGTGATTTTGATGTGATCCTAGGAATGGATTGTTTGGTTGCCAATCATGTTGTTATGGATTGTCATGCTATAACCTTGATGTTTCCAAAGATAGACAATCTTGTAGTTAATTTTGTGAAATAAAATTAAAGAACATGATTTTTATAAGTGTGATGAGTATAATCTTGATACATGATGTATGAAAGATAAATTTGATTTCATTTATGTATGTGATGTGATGATTTATGATGCTAATGGTGGAAAGAATAATGTGAAGGATTCATCGCTTTTGTGATTGAGACGGATAAGGCACGTCCGGAATTGGAAGAGATACTAGTGGTTAGGGAATTTCCAGATGTCTTTCCGGATGAGTTACCAGGGTTACCTCCAGATAGGGAGATGGACTTTGGTATAGATTTGGCACCTGGTACAGAGCCGATGTCCAAACCACCATACAGAATGGCTCAAGTTGAGTTAGAGGAGTTAAGGAAACAATTACAAGAGTTGCTGGAGAAGGGGTTCATCAGGCCAAGCGTCTTACCTTGGGGAGCACCGGTTCTGTTTGTAAGGAAGAAGGATGGAAGCCTCCGACTGTGTATAGACTACCGATTGTTGAATAAGGCCACCATCAAGAATAAGTATCCCCTTCCACGCATCGATGATTTGTTGGATCAGCTTAAGGGAGCGCAGGTCTTTTCCAAGATAGATCTGAGGTCAGGGTACCATCAGTTGAAGATACGAGATGGAGATGTACCCAAGACAGCTTTTCGCACCCGGTATGGACATTATGAGTTTATGGTTATGCCATTCGGGTTGACGAATGCTCCCGCAGCTTTTATGTCTTTGATGAATGAGGTATTCCACCAGTACTTGGATCGATTTGTTATTGTGTTTATTGATGATATACTGGTGTATTCAAGGTCTAGAGAGGAGCATGAAAGGCATTTAAGGATAGTGCTACAAACCCTCCGAGAGAAGAAGTTGTACGCTAAACTCAGTAAGTGTGACTTTTGGTTGGAACAGATCTCTTTTTTGGGTCACATAGTATCAAAGGATGGAGTATCAGTGGATCCATCTAAGATTGAGGCCGTAGTTCAGTGGCAGAGACCCCAGACAGTGACAGAGATCAGAAGTTTCCTAGGTTTAGCTGGGTATTACCGAAGGTTTGTAGAGGGATTTTCGAGGTTAGCTGCTCCTTTGACACGTCTCACAAGGAAAAATGTAGAGTTTGTGTGGGACAAAATGTGTGAAGATAGTTTTGAGGAGTTGAAAAGGAGATTAACTACGGCTCCAATACTCACCATTCCTACCAGCTCAGGAGGTTTCTCAGTGTATGCGGATGCTTCACACCTAGGACTGGGCTGTGTATTGATGCAGGATGGGAAGGTAGTAGCCTATGGATCAAGACAGTTAAAGGATCATGAGAGGAACTACCCGACCCATGACTTGGAGTTGGCAACGGTGGTGTTTGCGCTGAAGATATGGCGCCACTACCTCTATGGTGAGAGATTTCAGGTTTATACAGATCATAAGAGCCTTAAGTACCTGTTCTCACAGAAAGAGTTGAACATGAGACAGAAGAGATGGCTCGAGCTGTTAACGGATTATGATTGTGAAATCCTATACCACCCGGGTAAAGCAAATGTGGTTGCTGATGCATTGAGTAGGAAGCATCTCGGGATGGTATCATCCATGATGATCAGGGAACACGAGCTGTTGGAACAGTTCATGAACCTCAGTTTGGATATGACCCCGCCTGACGCTGATAGTGGATTTATGATAGCTAGCCTGCAGTTGGAACCGGATCTGGTAGATCGAATCCGACAGGCTCAACGAGTTGATCAGCAGTGTAGTGATATTGTCGGGCAGATACAGAGGGGTATAGAGACGGACTTTGGGTTGAGTTCGGATGGATTGTTGAGGTTCAGAGGTAGGATATGTGTTCCTGATGACGCAGAGATCAAAAGGTTGATCCTGACATAGGCTCACTCATCGAAGTATACGATACATCCAGGGGGTACCAAAATGTATCAAAACCTTCGAAAGGTTTATTGGTGGTCGGGAATGAAAAAGCACATTGCTAAATATGTTGCTAAGTGTCTTATTTGTCAGCAGGTAAAGGTAGAGCATCAGAAGCCTGCAGGGTATTGTAGCCTCTACCGATACCGACATGGAAGTGGGAGCATGTCACCATGGATTTTGTGATGGGATTACCGAGGACCCGGAGAGGTCATGATGCCATATGGGTGATTGTGGATCGGTTGACGAAATCAGCCCATTTTCTAGCTATGAGAGCTACCGATACTCTGAGCCAGTTAGCGAACCTATATGTGCGCGAGATAGTGAGGCTACATGGAATTCCAGTGAGCGTTGTTTCTAATAGGGATGCCCGCTTCACTTCCCACTTTTGGGAACATTTTCAGGAAGTGATGGGGACCCAGTTGAATTTTAGCACCGCGTTTCATCCTCAGACAGATGGTCAGTCAGAGAGGACTATACAGACCCTGGAGGACATGTTGAGAGCATGTGCATTGGATTTTGGAGGCTCCTGGGATGACCATTTGCCACTCGCAGAGTTCGCGTATAATAACAGTTTTCATGCCAGTATCGGGATGGCACCATATGAGGCATTGTATGGGCGTAGATGCCGTTCCCCTATTGGATGGGAAGAGGTTGGTGATAGACAGATCTTTGCTCCCGACTTGGTTAGACAAGCCTCTGAGGACGTCCAATTGATATGTGAGAGGTTACGGACAGCTCAAAGTAGGCAAAAGAGTTATGCTGACAAGAGACGGAGACCACTAGAGTTTGAGGTGGGTGAGTCAGTGTTTTTGAAAGTTTCCCCTTCGAAGGGTATTATGAGATTCGGGAAGAAGAGAAAGTTGAGCCCTCGATATATAGGGCCATTTGAGATACTTGATAAGGTGGGAGACAAGGCGTATAGGTTGGCATTGCCACCAGAGTTGGCAAGTGTGCATAACGTCTTCCACGTATCCATGTTGAGGAAGTATCACCCGGACCCAACACATGTGATAAGATATGAGCCTTTGGAGCTCAATGAGGGTATGACCTATGTTGAGAAGCCAGTTCAGGTATTGGACAGAAAAGAGAAAGTGCTAAGGACAAAGACAATTCCCTTGGTGAAGATACATTGGCAACATCACACTGTGGAAGAAGCCACATGGGAATTGGAGAGTTTGATGCGGGAGAGGTATCCCGAGTTGTTCACAGAATAATTGGTTCCAATTTGGAGGACCAAATTTTCTAAGTGGGGGAGAATGTGAGACCCCGTATATGTATAAGGGTATATATGTACATAGAAGTGTAAATAGAGTTGTACTATGAATTCATGAGTGAAGTATATGTGATGTAAGTCCATAAGTAATGTACACACTTGTACTGAGAGTGGTAATCGTACATACAAGTTTCATTATGTATGAATGTGTAGAAATGGACTTAAACATGTGGAGAATGTGTGTAGAATGGATTATGAGTAGTTTGGTAAAATGGAAGTAGAATTGCATAAGATGTGCACTTCCATTTTTGGTTATATTAAGTACCATTGGTCATACAAAGATTCTACACAAGTTTTAATGAGTATGAAGTGAGGATGGATGCCATCTTCAAGTCTCAAAGATGAATGAATGAGGAAATGATCATGGTAGCAAATTAAGGATGTTTGTTAAGTGTTGTTGCAGAGGAAATCTGGAAATTTTGAAGGGCAGATTGATCTCATGGGATGAGAGATCGATCTGGAAGAGCCAGAATGCTCTTATTTGGGCAAAAGAATAGAGCAGATCGATCTCCAATGGAGCCAGATCGATCTCCTAAGCATTTGGTAGTGAAAAGATCGATCCCCAAGCACCCAGATCGATCTCCTTAGCTCTCTGTTTGGGAGCAGATCGATCTCATGCTTCGACAGATCGATCTCATGCCTTGACAGATCGATCTCATGCTTCAACAGATCGATCTCAGGCTTAAAAATGCCGTGAAAAAGAGGGATTTTAAGGGACCAGATCGATCTCCTCTTGGACCAGATCGATCTCCTCAAGCTATTTCTATATAAGGAGTGCTGGAAATCAGAAAATTTCGGGAAAAACACAAACTTTCCACTTTCAACCCAAAAACCTAACATTCTCTCTCAAAAATCAGCCATTTTCAGTGAGGTTTGAAGAGAGACCATTAGAGACAAAGTTGTTCCTATCAAAGAGAAGAACAACATAGTTGGAAAGTATTTTCCCATTGTTGGTATTGGAGGAGTTAAGGGCATTCCCATTGGAGCAAGAAGAGAAATCAAATTTGGTAAGATTCTAACACTCCAACTATGGTACATTGTTTATTTAAATGATTTTGGAGTTGTTTGGCATGAGTATGGATGGTTAGAAACTATCTAAATACATTGGAATGATTATGACCTAGAAATGGTCTAGAGTGAGAAAGTGGAATGTATGGAGATTAATGATGAATGAGATATGTGAAAGTTATTTATAGTGTTGTTGTATCATTTTAAGATGTGGTTAGTGGATAAATTGTGAGATTTACCTAAAAGAGGTAAAAGGTGGATTAAGGCATTTGTAAAATGCATAAGTGAATAATATTGACTAGTGAGGTCAATTATGGGTTAAATACATTAACTCAATCGATTTAATGAATGAATCGCAGCTTCCGAGGATACGTCGAGGGGACTTGAGCCAAGAGCGTGAGAAGCTAAAAGGAAAGGAGTCACACCAAGTAAATAGAGGTAAGGGAATTGTGTGGACTCTTAGAGATATTGTGCGCAATTTGGGCGCTTAAATGTTTTGCTAGAATGCATGAGATTAGGAAATGTTGTTGGGTGATTGAAGGGTAAAAGTTTGGAGTTTGAGAAATGTGCATGAAAACAAAAGCATATTTCTTTGGAAATCATGTTTTATTGCTTTTTAGCAAATGATTGGTAGGTTGGCTAACATTGAAATGATTTGCAAAAGAAATGAGTATGTTTTGGTTTTTGTTAACCATATTTTGCAAGTTTTGAGCCACCTACATGATTTCGTGAGTATGAAAGAGTGCAAGAGGCACTAGTTTTCACATGGATTTCATATTGTTTTGGCATTGTGCTTTGAGTTTGTCTCGCACTGGATGCCCACCTTGCATGTTGCCGTGTTTAGAGCTTCGAGTAGACTTGGTGTCATATCGATTAAATAGGCTCACACGTGCATTGTTTTGAGACATGGCATGTTGAAACAACCTGATGAGCCCGAACGAGGGATAAGGGTTGGAGATCCACCTGATGAGCCCGAACGAGGGATAAGGGTTGGAGGAACAGCTGATGAGCCCGAACGAGGGATAAGGCTGGGGGTCCACGGAGTACATTGTACCATGCATGTAGCATGGAGTACATTGTACCGTGTTGTGATGTGATGTGCCGTCTTCGGACGAGATCTGCTATGGACCGGCGGGTAGGATTTGACCCACCTCCCGTGTGGAAGCAGATGGTGGTGATATCCCACACACCTGATCCGTGTAGCCAGTATCACAGGTTATGTACATAGGCCTTGAGGTTATTACCTATTGTTGAACTGCCTATCTCACATGTCTGATGCTATTTGAGAATAAATCCATGTTTGAAGTGATTGTGGTCAGGAAAGCCCGAGGGATGGGCTGGGACCTGACGTTGAATTGATTTGTTAATGGTTTTTAAAGTGCACGGATGCATGATGTTTAATGCCATGCTTTATTGTGAAAATGCATGATGTTTAATGCCATGCTTTTATTGTGAATTATGCATGATGATTCATACCATGCTTTGAGTTGAAATGTGTACTGAATTTTAATAGCATGAATGCTTTACATACCATTAACACAATCATACACTCATGTTTTGAGATAAACAATGAATTAAATGCTTTTGAGCATGGCATCACGATCACGTAGATAGTACAGTATCTACCTGTTCGCATGATTGCCTTACTGAGTGTGTGGTTTGCTCACCCCCTTATTTTCCCCTCTCTACAGAGATTTGAGTATAGATTGGACGTGACTGGAGGCGTCCCCTTTTTGGTAATTCCGCTGCATCCCATCGCTAAAGGTATACACACATCGATTATTTTGTATCTAAACTAGACATAGCACAGTAGCATTTTGTATGTAACCACTGGGGATGTAAAACAATGTAAACACATGTAACAACTCAGATATATATATACATTTATACAAGTGTTTACTCATAAATAATGTTTCAAATTGAATTGGTATGGTGGAGTGAGTTAGACACAGCCCAACTGTAAGTGTGTGGTTGTTCACGATCGAGGAAGGATGATTAAGGATTGATGCATGAAAATGCGAAAAATTTGTACGTATTTTGATAAGTTGAGGGTCGTGACAACTTCTCAAGCTTTTCGAAATGTTCAAGATCATCCAAATTGGAGTTCATTTGATGGGTCAAAAGTCCTTGCAAAATCAATACAAAAACTAAGAAAGTTAAACTCCTAGTCAAAGTGGGATTGCTACAAGGACGATTGAAAAATTAATTAAAGCTTTCTTTGGAAGATGATTACAAGAAGAGAGAAGATCCTTGATGAATTGGCAACCAAGTCAACCATTTATGAGTTATTATTAGATAAATATTAGTAGAGGTGGCAAAAATCGAATTGATCCAAAAAACCAATTCGATTGCCCGGTCGATCCGATTTGACTAAAAAAAGTCAACAACCTAAGCCCAACCTGATCCTAATCCAAATTGATCCGAACCCAATTTGTAAACCCTATAACATAATCTCCCTAATTAAAGTCCTTTGGTAGTAGTACACTCCAAAAAGTCACATAAGAAAGAGTTAAAGAGTATGATATGTGTGGAATATCCGGAGTGATTTACAGACTAATTTTGTTCTAATTTGGAGGACTAAATTTCTTATGTGGGGGAGATTATGTAAGACCCGAATTATATCGTAATTTCTTATAAAGGATTGAAAATGGTCCAAATTTAAGCAAATGGGATTCGGACTGGAAATAAGGATTTAAAATACGAAATAAATGAGTATTCGTGAAGGGAAGTCGAGTTAAATTAATTCCGAACACGTGCAAGGGCAAAAAGGTCAAAAGATCGAAAGTCAGTATAATTTCGATAAGAACAATTTAATTAAAAATAGGGATTGAGAAATCTTGATCAATAACGAAGAAATAATTAAATTTCAGGATAAATTGATCAAGATATGAATTTATGAGAATTAATCAAAATTAATCGGGATTTTTACTTCTGAAAATAATCTCGAAAATAATTAAAAATATACCAAAAAGTCGAAATAATACAGAGAAAATTATTTATTCATTAAATAAATTAAATAATAATTTTCTTAAGATATTTTGACAAAATAATAATAAAATAAGGATTAAAATATTAATAAAAATAAAAAATAAATAAAAATAAAAATAATTAAAAAAAGAATCAGAAATTGGTCGGGGAGAGAGAAGAAGAAAGAAACTGAAAACAGAAAGAGACGCGGGACCAAGCCACTGACAGGCACCGGCGCTCGACGGCTCGAGGGAAGACCCGAGGAGAAAGAGGGGAAGCCGGCGAGCAAGTTGGCACTGACGACGCGCCCCAAGGACGGCCGAATTCGACGAACGGAGGAGGAGAAACCGACGGGAGAAAGGAGCTCGATCCCGGTGATCCACGACAGTTGGGCATGAACGGTGGGCACTGGCGCGATCGGGAGGAGGAGCCGATCATTTTGAACCGGTAGCGGTTGATGAAACGGCCGAAATCGTCGGCGACGACCAGGACCAGAAATGGGTACCGACGACGAGGGGAGAACACACCGAACCGGCCACTTTCCAACGGCCTTGGACTAAAACGAGGCCAGATCCGAGAATCAAACAACCCAGCAGAGCTGTTGGCGATGAAAACTGGTGGAGAACCGATCGGCGAGGCACCGAACCGGTCGAACCGGACTGAACCGACAGTCTGAACCAGGTTGAACCAGACCGAACTAGTTCAGCCAAGAAAGATAGAAAAAATGGAGAAAAAGAGAAAAAAGGAAAAAGGGGAAGAATTTTCAGAGATACACTGGACTTCAGGTAAGTCGGTAAGAGGTCAAAATTGACCGATTTGATTTTTGAAAAATTTATTTAAATTATATTCGATCGAAAAAATAACCCGAAATTAAATATAAACTGTGCAGTTCGACAATAAATTTCAAACGTGAACCGATTGAACTTCGATTTGCCTACCATCGCATAATCTCGTGTAAGTAAAGCTCATTTACGACAATTTATATGAGTATTCGCATATTAGAAATGTATTTTTCGCATTTCGGATTTAATTCTGCCTTTAGTGGATAATATTGGGAATTTTGAGTAAACTGTCGTAAATGATATACGGGCTATCCAAAGAGTTTGGAACGAAGCCCAATGGGTATTGAGAGCCCAATACGCTCGATGAAGGGATTAAATAAATGGAAACAAGCTGAAAATGAGTCGAGGCCCATTAAGATACAATCGAGCCCAATAAAGTAAAACGGGCCCAGTGTTTTAGATTCGATCAGTATAAGTGAAATACTGATAAGTATAATTGAATTGACCCAAATATATGGTTATATGCAGTTTCGTAGACTTGACTTGGAGCAAATTAGACTGAGAGACCTGGTACGGGCGGAAGGGGATAAGCTCGCGCGTGATTCCAGGTAAGGGAATTTTACGGACTACTAGAGGTAACTTTACGAAATTTCAACTTCATTTGTAGTCTTTTAAATGGTCTGAGGGGTCTAGATTTCATATAAAATTTTTAGTGCCCCGAATGGGCAAATTACTAAAATACCCTTGTTAAGGGTAAAATTTCCAACTTTAGGAAAAATGTGGGAGGAACAAGGACAAGAGGTTCCTGCTCATTTCTTGAGATATTTGACAACATGCATGAGTAGGCTGGCTAATTTTTAAATAAAAATGAACATCATTGCATATTTTCAACAAGTGTTGATTTTCTCTGAAAATGATTTGAGGAATGTAGCCGCCTACGTGATTTTATGAAAATGTTACGTGCTAGAGCTCAGCTCGATCGAGTTTTGATTTGTGTGATGCATACCTTAGTGCTGGAGCGAGAGCTCGCACTAGAGTTTTACATGTATTGGTGCTGGAGTCTAACTCGCACCAGATTTTTATATAATTTTTGTGACACGGTGCTCAAGCCTAACTCGCACCAGATTTTTATATAATTTTCATAATACGGTGCTAGAGTCTAACTCGGACCAGATTTTCACATGAAATGTTTACAGAGTGCTAGAACTTAGCTTGCACTAGTTTTACTTGATTTTTATGAGAGTGCTGGAGCATTGCTCACACTGGTTTTCTGAGAACATACGATGAGCCGTGCTTGGAATGTCGGGTAGACTGTGTGTCACACCGATTAAATAGGCTCGCATGTGCATTTTGAGACAGGGCATAAGTATGGAGATATATATGGGTTCATGGAGTACGTTGTACTAGGCAAGTAGCATGGAGTACATTGTACCGTGTGGTATCTTCGGATACGTGGTATCTTCGGATACGAGTGGCATCTTCAGATGCGTCGGATCGGATAAGACTAACGGGTTGGACTGACCTACCTCCCGGGAGGTTCTCGATCATGGTGAGACCCCGCACAGTAGGATCTGTGTAGCAAAGGGGCTCACGAGGACACATGGCCATAGTCCTGGATATTTACCTGAGATATACATGTATTGCCTAGTCTCGTATGTTGATGTTTTGAGAAACTCATATGGGGATTTTTACATGAGTCTGGATCACCCGAGGGAGGGGTTGGATCTTGACTGAGATATGGTTTTGATGGAAATTAAATTGGGTTTTAAACGGAAACTTGCATAAGGTTATTTTCCATGTTATTTAAACCCATGAATGATGTCAACTGGTTTCACATGACATTCAGTGAATCGCATATTATTATTGCTTTAAAAAGTATTTGATTTTATGGTTTTAAGTGAGTCAGGAACACCCGAGGGAAAGGTTGAGTCCTGACTATGTTGTGAAATTTTAACGATGTTGAAAGGTTTTAAATGGATATGCATGTCGAGTTTTCCATGCTTTTGAATCCATATATGAACTTGTTTTACATGACATCATGACATCACGAATTATAACATCGATTTTGAAATGTGTGGAGAAAGGGTGGTTTATGCATGGCACCACGTTCATGTAGGTAGTATGTTACCTACTTGTTCGTAGGATTGCCTTACTGAGCTTGATGTGCTCACCCCTTTCATTTTCCAACACAGATTCCCTCTACACATTGAGGCGACTGAGTACTGCATTCCTGATATCTGCTGCTACCCATCATGTTAAGGTATATACACTTGTACATATTATATCTAAATAAGTATAGCACAATAACATATTTGTAAGTAACTGTCAGGGATGTATAGATAATGTAAACACTTGTAAATAAAAGGAAAAGAATAAATGAAAAACGAATGTGTTTACCTTTTCTGTAATAAGAAATTAAGTTATATGATGATTAAATGGTGGGATTGGCATTGACTCACAGCCCAATTATTAGTGGAGTGTGGTCACGATTCGGAGGATAGATAAGTATGAAATAAAAATGAAAAATTTACTTTGATTTTTGGGTAATTTTGGGTCATGACAAACGGTGGTATCCAAGCGAAATTGGTCTGATGTGTGTTAATGTCAGTAATTAGGAAATTACATACCTGTGTTACTATTCTTGGTTAGATACAATAGTGTATATCGAGATGGGTTTTAACTAAGAAATGATTGAGAATGCAGGAATATAGGCATTATGCCTAATATTAGTCGCGATAGAGGAGGTAGAGCACGAGGCAGAGGTCGTAGAGGTAGACTTGAGCATGCTAGTCGTGTTGTGTTGACCTATGAGAACCAGGATGAGATTAAAATGGAGGCTAATGTTGAGCATGCTCCACAGAGTCCAACAAAGAGATTGGACAGTATTGAGACACGCTTCGCGAGGTTAGAGCGGAGTGTAGAGAATATTTTGGGAGCTAATTGCTCAGAGTATGCAAGGGATTTGAGGGCGAGTCGGAGCATTGGTGGAAGTCCGCTCGACCAATCTTAAGAGTTAGATATCCAGAGTTGACATGAGAAATATTTTTGGATGTATTCCATTGATAGAATATCCCGAACACTGTTTAAAGGAAATTCAAGTAAAATTTCTTACACTGCCCAAGGACACTGGTTGATTGATGAATATGAATCTCAGTTTATAAACCTGCCCAGGTATGACCTCGACACTATGGGCAATGAGAGTCGAAAAGCCCAAAAGTTCATGGAAGGGCTCAGATTGTTGATTAGAGTTCAAATGGCCCTGTTGGATATCAATACTTATGCCGAGGTAGTATGCAGACCACAGTTGTGTGAATAAGATCATATGTTACATGCCTCTGAGATTGCGAAAGGTAGGAAGGGTCGCAATAGAGACAAAAGAAAATAGAGAATGACAGAGATGTCAAAACATGAGAAAATGTAGTTTAGTAAGAGATTAGAATTTATAAGTCACGGGGTAAGATATTGGTAAGGCCCCAGTGTATCCAATTTCAGAACTTTTAAGGGGTATTGTGATTTGAGGACCCTAACCTGCTACGAAGTTGTGTAGCAGTGTAAGCAATGTAGCAGTGTAGCAGTGTAAACAATGTAGGATATGTGGTAGATACCACAGAAGTAAGGCCTACACCTACACCTTATTAACTAAAATAGGCGTTAAGTATGGTAAGATGGGCCACTTAATTAATGATTGCTCAGAGTTGGGTAAGACTACCCTACAGAAGACCAAAGAGACAGAGAAAACCCTGTTGATATCTCTGCACCGAAAAGGGAGGCCACAGCCGAAGAGAAAGGGGAAAATAGGCTGTTGGACGAGGGCGAGTGTATGCCTTGGACCAGGACACTACTGATGTTTCATATGATGTGGTGAAAGATACCACACTGGTTATGAATAGTGAAGTAGTTATTTTAATTAATACTGGTGCCACGTACTTAGTCATACCGCCTTCATTTGTATATAAGTTAGTAAAAGATGTGAATGACTACACCTTTAGGCACAATACTGATAGTTAGTACCCCAATAAAGGAGGGTTAACTAACAGAATAATTATGAAGAAATTATAAGTTGAAAATGGGGGGAAGAAGTATAAGTCAGCCGATTTTATTCAATAGACTATGAATAATTTGAAGTAATATTTGAGAATAAATTGGTTGGCTACAAATTATGATGTTCAGAGTTCTAATCTAAGACAGTGTTGTTTTACCCCTGGAAAGTATACAGTAAGTTTTACAAGTAATAAAAGGGGTGCAGCGATTAAAATTAAAGGAGTAAATGATTGTACTCACGGAATGAGTAATCACAGAGTTTGTTATAAGTGATATACGAAAAGAGATAAGTTTTAAGATGTAATAGATCCTAAATACGAGTTATATTGGAATAAAAGGAGTATGCAAGGTACGAATATATCTGATATGTGAAGTAATTTGGATCAAATGATATGTAGTAGATATGAATTGTGACCACATGGACTGATATGTAAAGTAATTATGGTCAAGTCTGAGGGTTAATAAAGGTATTTCAAAATACCTCCCCGCCTGAAGACTTGACAGCGTCTAAAAGTATACACAACCTATAAATTGAAATGCGATAGTCGTAATATATACATTTAAAATTATGGTACCTTTACTGGTACGATAAATATATATATATATATATATATATAGAATTAGATTAATCAAGAAGGTTTGAATATTAAAATTTTATAAAAGTAGTTGACTAGTAGCTTGAACGAAAGCGATTTCGACATGAGATTATCCATTTATGTGTACCGAGGTCAAGGATATGGATAATTTAAATATTCAGTAGAACTCAACTACGATGAGGTATTTAAACTTTACCCGGACCGATTTGTCATCATCCTTATTGATGATATTTTGGGGTATTTAAAGTCCAGGGGAAATTATAAGCAACAATTAGAGATTGTTTGTACAGATGGTTTGTAGAGAGTTTATAGAAACGAGCTGCTCAGTTGACACATGTCATTCGAAAAAGATTGCATACGAGTGGGATGATAAGTATGAACTAACCACCATGATTATTTGCACCATACCCAATAGCTTAAGAGGTTACTTAGTGTATATGGATACCTCAAAATAATGAATGGGCTATGTATTGATACAAAATGGGAAGATAATCAATTATGGATCCAAACAACTCAAGGATCATGCAAGAAACTATATGTCCCATGATTTAATGTTGGCAGCGACTGTGATTGTACTGAGAATGTCGCTCCATTATTTACACGATTAAAAATTTTTCGTATGCACTGATCATAAAAAGCCCCAAGTATCTGTTTTCACAGAAAGAGTCGAATATGAGAATAAAGAGGGTTAAAGCTTCTGAGGGATTATGATTGTGGAAAATTGTACCACCCAAGAAAGGCTAATGTAATGGCTGATGCCTTGAGCAAAGAGAGCCTCGGGATGGTATTACATATGATGGTCAATGAGCGTGAGCTGCTAGAGCAGTTGTGAGCCTCAGTCGTGATGTGATCCCTTCTGATGATGACAGTGATTGTGTGATAGCTAGCCTGAGATGAGAACCAGATTTGAGTGACTGGATTTGACAGGATTAGCATGATGATCGACATGGTGTAGATAATTTGAGTCAGATTCAGAAGGGTACAGTGATAGAGTTCACAGAGAGAGATGATGGCTTACTGAGGTTCAGAGATAGTATAATAATATAAGTGCTCCCCAGGACCACAGTGATGAGATAGAGTTATTGTTAGAAACTCACTCTTCGGGATATACAGTGCATCCGAGAGGTAACAAATATATCGAATTCTCTAAAAAGGGGTATTGGTGGTCAAATTTAAAAAGAGAAATTATGGAGATTATGAAGAAGTGTCTCGAATGTCAGCAGAGTAAGGTAGAGCAATAGAAGTTTTCAAGATTATTGCAATCTCTACCTATATCGACACAAAAATAGGAGCATGTTACCATGAATTTCGTGATGGGTTACAGAGGACCCGAATAAATCACGAGGCTATCTGGACAATAGTCGATAGATTGACTAAGTCTACCCACCTTCTGGTTATGAAATCCCCAGATACTCTGAGTGTGTAGGCGAATTTATGTATAAGGAAGATTATGGAACATTATGTAGCGTTCCAGTGAGCATGGTATCATATAGGGATTCCCGCTTCACTTCTTACTTCGGAGAATATTTTTCAGGAAGCTATAGGAATCCGATTGAGTATTAGCACAGCTTTTCATCCTCAGACAGATGTTCAATCAGAGAGGACTGTACAGATTCTGGAGGATATGATGAGAGTGTGTGCCATTGATTTTATAAGCTCCTGGGATGATTAGTTGCTACTAATTTAATTTGCCAATAATAATAGTTGTCACTTGAGTATCGGGATAACATTATATGAGGCATTGTATGGCCATAAGGGTTGTTCCCCGGTTTGGATAAGAAGTGGGTAACAGATATAGAGTTGCTCTCGAATTGGTAAGACAGACCTCTGAGGATGTTCAGTTAAATTGTGAGAGATTAAGAAACACCTCAGAGCAGACAAAAAAGCTATGATGACATGAGACATAAACCATTGGAATTCACCAAGAGTGAATTAGTATTGTTGAAAGTTATTGGTCTTAAGGACATAACAAGATTCAAAAGAAAGCAAATTGAGTTTCATTAGATTGAATCTTTTCAGTGATTGGACAAGTGGGAGATAAGTCCTGTAGGTTGATGTTACCACCTGAATTAGCAGGCATCCACAATATGTCCCATCTTTTGATGTTTCGAAAATATTATTCAGACCCAGCGTATGTGATCAGATATGAGCTCCAAGAGCTTAGCTCAATGGAAGTATAACATATGTTGAAAACTTGATTCGGGTATTAAAACATGAAGGAGAAGTGTTGAGATTTAAGACGATCTCCCTAATTAAAGTCCTTTCGTAGTAGTACACTCCAGAAAAGTCACATAAGAGTTAAAGAGTATGATATGTGTGGAATATCCGGAGTGATTTACAGACTAATTTGGTTCTAATTTGGAGGACCAAATTTCTTAAGTGGGGGAGATTATGTAAGACCCGAATTATATCGTAATTTCTTATAAAGGATTGAAAATGGTCCAAATTTAAAAAAATGGGATTCGGACTGGAAATAAGGATTTAAAATACGAAATAAATGAGCATTTGTGAAGGGAAGTCGGGTTAAATTAATTTCGAATACATGCAAGGGTAAAACGGTCAAAAGATCGAAAGTCGGTATCATTTCGATAAGAACAATTTAATTAAAAATATGGATTGAGAAATCCTGATCAATAAGGAAGAAATAATTAAATTTTGGGATGAATTGATCAAGATATGAATTTATGAGAATTAATCGAGATTTTCACTTCAGAAAATAATCCCAAAAATAATCGAAAAATATACGGGAAAGTCGAAATAATACCGAGAAATTTATTTATTCATTAAATGAATTAAATAATAATTTTCTTAAGATATTTTGAGAAAATAATAATAAAATAAGGATTAAAATGATAATAAAAATAAATAATAAATAAAAATAAAAATAATTAAAAAAATTAAAAATCGGTCAGGGAGAGAGAAGAAGAAAGAAACTGAAAAGCGAAGGAGACGCGAGTCTGAGCCACCGACGGCCACTGGTGCTCGACAGCTCGAGGGAAGACCCGAGGAGAAAGAGGGTAAGCCGACGAGCAAGTTGGCACCGATGACGAGCGCCAAGGACGGCCAAATCCGGCGAATGGAGGAGGAGAAATCGACAAGAGAAAGGAGCTCGATCCCGATGATCCACGGCAGTTGGGCGTGAACGGTGGGCATCGGCGTGATCGAGAGGAGGAGCCGATCATTTTGAGACTGGTAGCGGTTGGCGAAACAGTCGAAATTGCCGGCGACGACCAAGACCAGAAATGGGTACCGACGACGAGGGGAGAACACACCGAACCGACCACTTTTCGGCGGCCTTGGACGAAAACGAAGCCAGATCTTAGAATCGGACAACCCAGCGGAGCTGCTGGCGATAGAAACCAACGGAGAACCGACAGGTGAGGCACCGAACCGGCCGAACCAAACTGAACCGACTGCCTGAACCAGACCGAACCGGTTCAGCCAAGAAAGAGAGGAAAAAGGGAGAAAAAGAGAAAAAATGAAAAAGGGGAAGAATTTTCAGAGATACACCGGACTTCAGGTAGGTCGCTAAGTGGTCAAAATTGACAGATTTCATTTTTGAAAAATTTATTTAAATTATATTGAATCGAAAAAATAACTCGGAATTAAATATAAACTGTGCAGTTCGATGATAAATTTCGAACATGAATCGATTGAACTTTGATTTGCACACCATCGCATAATCTCGGGTAAGTAAAGCTCATTTACGACAATTTATATGATTATTCGCGTATTAGAAATGCATTTTTCGGATTTTGGATTTAATTCTACCTTTAGTGGATAATATTGGGAATTTTGAGTAAACTGTCGTAAATGATATACGGGCTATCTAAAGAGTTTGGAATGAAGCCCAATGGGTATTGAGAGCCTAATAGGCTCGATGAAGGGATTAAATAAATGGAAACAAGCTAAAAATGAGTCGAGGCCCATTAAGATACAATCGGGCCCAATAAAGTAAAACGGGCCCAGTGTTTTAGATTCGATCAGTATAAGTGAAATACTGATAAGTATAATTGAATTGACCCAAATATATGGTTATATGCAGTTCCATAGACTTGGCTTGGAGCAAATTGGACTAAGAGACCTGGTACAGACGGAAAGGGATAAGCTCGCGTGTGATTCCAGGTAAGGGAATTTTACGGACTGCTAGAGGTAACTTTATGAAATTTCAACTTCATTTGTAGTCTTTTAAATGGTCTGAAGGGTCTAGATTTCAGATAAAATTTTTAGTGCCCCGAATGGGCAAATTACTAAAATACCCTTGTTAAGGGTAAAATTTCCAACTTTAGGAAAATGTGGGAGGAACAATGACAAGAGGTTCCTACTCGTTTCTTGAGATGTTTGAAAACATGCATGAGTAGGCTGGCTAATTTTTAAATAAAAATGCACATCATCGCATATTTTCAACAGATGTTGATTTTCTTTGAAAATGATTTGAGGAATGTAGCTGCCTACGTGATTTTATGAAAATGTGACGTGCTAGAGCTCAGCTCGAACGAGTTTTGATTTGTGTGATGCATACCTTAGGGCTGGAGCGAGAGCTCGCATTAGAGTTTTACATGTATTGGTGCTGGAGTCTAACTCGCACTAGATTTTTATATGATTTTCGTGACACGGTGCTGAAGCCTAACTCGCACCAGATTTTTATATAATTTTCATAATACAGTGCTAGAGTCTAAATCGCACCAGATTTTCACATGAAATGTGTACAGAGTGCTAGAGCTTAGCTCGCACTAGTTTTACTTGATTTTTATGAGAGTACTGGAGCATTGCTCGCACTGGTTTTTTGAGAACATACGATGAGCTGTGCTTGGGGCGTCGGGTAGACTGTGTGTCACACCGATTAAATAGGCTCGCACGTGTGTTTTGAGGCAGGGCATAAGTATGGAGATATGATATGGGTTCACGGAGTATGTTGTATTGTGCAAGTAGCATGGAGTACGTTGTACCGTGTGGTATCTTCAGATACGTGGTATCTTCAAATACGAGTGGCATTTTCGGATGTGTGGGATCAGATAAGACTGACGGGTTGGACTGACCCACCTCCCGGGCAGTTCTCGATCGTGGTAAGACCCCGCACACTAGGATCCGTGTAGCAGAGGGGCTCACGAGGACACATGGCCATAGTCTTGGTTATTTGCCTGAGATATACTTGTATTGCCTAGTCTCGTATGTCGATGTTTTGAGAAACTCATTTGTGGATTTTTACATGAGTATGGATCACCCGAGGGAGGGGTTGGATCTTGACTGAGATATGGTTTTGATGGAAATTAAATTGGGTTTTAAATGAAACTTGCATGAGGTTAGTTTCCATGCTATTTAAACCCATGAATGATGTCAACTGGTTTCACATGACATTCAGTGAATCACATATTATTATTGCTTTAAAAAGTATTTGATTTTATGGTTTTGTGTGAGTCAGGAACACCCGAGGGAAGGGTTGAGTCCTGACTATGTTGTGAAATTTTAACTGTGTTTAAAGGTTTTAAATGGATATGCATGTTGAGTTTTCCATGCTTTTGAATCCATATATGAACTTGTTTTACATGACATCATGACATCATGAATTATAACATCTGTTTTGAAATGTGTGGAGAAAGGGTGGTTTATGCATGACACCATGTTCATGTAGGTAGTATGGTTACCTACTTGTTCGTAGGATTGCCTTACTGAGCTTGATGTGCTCACCTCTTTCATTTTCCAACACAGATTCCCTCCAGTAGACATTGAGGCAGCTGAGTACTGCATTCCTGATATCTGCTGCTACCCATCATGTTAAGGTATATATACTTGTACATATTGTATCTAAATAAGCATAGCACAGTAACATATTTGTAAGTAATTGTCAGGGATGTCTAGATAATGTAAACACTCGTAAATAAATAGAAAAGAATAAAAGAAAAACAAATGTGTTTACCTTTTTCTGTAATAAGAAATTAAGTTATATGATGATTAAATGGTGGGACTGGCATTGATGCACAGCCCAATTATTAGTGGAGTGTGGTCATGATTCAGAGGATAGATAAGTATGAAATAAAAATGAAAAATTTACTCTGACTTTTGGGTAGTTTTGGGTCGTGACAGTTGAGTATAGGTAGGGTAAAGCTTAAACAGATGCCTCAGACTATAGAGATTTTCACACCCCTCTGGTATATAGCGATGTAAAGAAACCAATAGTTGCTGAGGACTGGGTGAATGAGATAGCGAAGTTGTATGGATTCTTTCGGTGTATGTCAACTGAGAAGGTGACTTTTAAATACGTTTATGTTCGAGGCGAGGCGGAGCATTGGTGGAAGTCCGCTCGACCCATCTGAAGAGTTAGACGTCCAGAGCCGACATGAGAAATATTTCTGGAAGTATTCTGATGACAGAATATTTCGGACAATACTTAAGGGAAATTACAGGTAAAATTTCTTAGAATGATCCAGAGACACTGGTTGATTGACGAGTATGAATCTTAGTTTATATACCTGCCCAGGTATTACCCCGACACTATGGGCAGTGAGAGTCGAAAAGCCCAAAGGTTCATGGAAGGGCTTAAATTGTCGATTAGAGTCCGATTGGCTCACTACTTATGTCGAGGCAGTGCGCATAATACAGAAAAGAATAGAGAATAATGGAGATGTCAAAGTGGGAAAGAGACTAGTTGGTAACAGACTAGGGTTGATGTGTCACGTTGTAAGATGAGTGGTAAGGCCCCAGTGTATCCAATTTCAACACTTATGAGGGGTATTGTGATTTGAGGACCCAACCTCCTGCGGAGCAGTATAAGCAGTGTAACAGAGTAAGCAGTGTAAGCAGTGTAGGATGTGTGGCAGATACCACGGAAGTAGGGCCTACACCTACACTTTATTGACTAAAATAGGCATAAGTGTGGTAAGACGGGCCAATTATTTAATGATTGCTCAGAGTTGGGTGAGACTGCCCCATAGAAGGGTAAAGAGACAGAGAAAACCCTATTGGTATCTCTGCACCGAAAATGGGGTGTAGCGATTGAAATAAAAGGAGTAAATGATTGTACTCACGGAATAAGTAATGACAGAGTTTGTTATAAATGATATACGAAAGGAGATAAGCTTTTAGATGTGATAGATCCTGAATACAAAATCTATTGGAATAAGAGGCGTATGCAAGGTACGAATATCTCTGATATGTGAAATAATTTTGGATTAAGCGATATGTAGTAGATATGAATTGCGACCAAGGATAAGGGGTGCATATATCCATAACCAGTCCATGTGGTTAAGTCTTAGGGTTAATAAAGGTATTTCAAAATACCTCCCTGCTTGAAGACTTGACAGCGTCTAAAAGTATACACAACCTATAAATTGAAATCGACAGTCGTAATATATACATTTAAAATTAGGGTACCTTTACTTGTACGATAAAGAAATATAGAATTCGATTAATCGTGAAGGTTTAAAAATTAATTAAAAATTTTATAAAAGCCGTTAATATAAGAAAAAAGAAATGACGCGGGTTAGTGTCTTGAACGGAAGCGATTTCGAAATGACATTATACGTTTATGCGTACATAGGTCAAGGATATTGGTGATTGAAATATTTAGTGGAACAAAACTACGATGAGGTATTTGAACTTTACCTGGACCAATTTGTTATCATCATATTGATGATATTTTGGGCCTATTTACAGTTCAGGGAAAATTATAAGCAACAATTGAAAATTATTTTTACAGATGATTTGTTGAGAGTTCTCGAAATGGACTACTTTATTAACACATTTAACTTAGAAAAAGTTGTATCTGAATGGGATGATAGATGTGATAGGAGTTTTAGTGTACTGAAGTAATAAATTGACCACCGCATTTATTCTCACCATACCCAACAGATTAAGAGGTTTCTCATGAGTCTATGGATACCTCAAAATAATGAATGGGTTGTGTATTGATGCAAAAGGGGAAGATAGTCAATTATGAATCCAGACAACTCAAGGATCATGAAAGAAACTATCTGACCCATGATTTAAAGTTGACAGCGATAGTGGTTGTACTGAGTATATGACACTACTATGTACACGGTGAGAAATTTCAGGTATGCACTGATCATAAAAGTCTCAAGTATTTGTTTTCACAGAAAGAGTCAGATATGAGAACAAAGAGGGTTAGAGCTTTTGAGGGATTATGATTGTGGAAATTGTACCACACAGGAAAGGCTAATGTGATAGCTAATGACTTGAGCAGAAAGAGCCTCGGGATGGTAGTACATATGATGGTCAGGGAGTGTGAGCTGCTAGAGCAGTTGTAAGCCTCAGTAGTGATGTGATCCCCTCTGATGATGATAGTGATTGTGTGACAGCTAGCCTGAGATTAGAACCAGATTTAAGTGACCGGATTTGACAGGCTTAGCGTGATGATCGGCAAGGTGTCGATAGTGTGGGTCAGATTCAGATGGGTACAGTGACAGAATTCACATAGAGTGATGATGACTTACTAAGGTTCAGAGACAGTATAAGTGCTCCCTAAGACCACAGTGATGAGATAGAGTTATTGTCAGAAGCTCACTCTTCGGGATATACAGTGCATCCGAGAAGTAATAAATATATCGAAATCTTAGAAAAGGGTGTTGGTGGTCAGATATGAAAAGAGACACGATAGAGATTGTGGAAAAGTGTCTCGTATGTCAGCAGAGTAAGGTAGAGCAAAAGAAGTTATAGGGTTATTGCAGTTTCTACTTATATTGACACAAAAATGGGAACAAGTTACCATGAATTTTGTGATGGTTATGCAGGACCCGGATGAATCATAAGGCTATCTAGGTGATAGTCGATAAATTGACTAAGTCTACCTACCTTCTGGTTAGGAAATCCCGAGATACTCTGAGCGTGTAGGTGGATTTATATGTGTTAAAAATTGTGGAACACCAAGTATTTTTCCAGTGAGCATTGTATCATATAGGGATTCCCGCTTCACTTCTCACTTCTAGGAATATTTTTCAGGAAGCTATGGGCACCGACTAAGTGTTAGCACAGCTTTCCATCCTCAGATAGATGGTCAGTTAGAGAGGACTGTGCAGGTTTTGGAGGATATGATAAGAGCATGTGCCATTTATCTGATAAGCTCCTGGGATGATCAGTTGTTACTAATCGAATTCGCCAATAATGACAGTTGTCACTTGAGTATCGGGATGACTTCAGATGAGGTATTGTATGGCTGTAAGGGTTATTTCCCCGATTTGGATAAGAAGAAGTGGGTGATAGATAGAAAATTGTTCCCAAATTGGTAAGACAAACCTCTGAGGATGTTCAGTTAATTGTGAAGGATTAAGAACACCTCAGAGCAGAGAGAAAAGCTATGTTGACAAGAGACAGAAACCATTAGAATTCACCAAGGGTGAATTAGTATTGTTAGAAGTTACATGCCCTTAGGACATAGCATAAGGACGTAACGAGATTCAGAAAGAGATTGGACAAAGTGGGAGACAAGGCATGTAGGTTGGCGTTACCACCTGAATTAGCAGGCATCCACAATGTGTCCTATCTTATGATACTTCAGAAATACTATCTGGATCTAGCATATGTGATTGGATATGAGCTCCAACAGCTTAGCTCAATGAAAGTATAACGTATGATTGGAAAATCGATTCGGGTATTAAACAGGAAGGAGAAAGTGTTGAGGTTTAAGATGATCTCCCTAATTAAAGTATGTTGGTAATATTACACTCCGAAAAAAGTCACTTGAGAATGGCAGTATATGATACAATAGACGTACCCGGAGTTGTTTATGGATCCATTAATTTGGTTCTAATTTGGAGGACCAAATTTCTTAAGTGGGGAGATTATGTAAGACCCGATTTTAGTTAAAACACGAAATGAGTATGTTCGTGAAAGAAATGATTAAAATGAAATTTTTAAACACATTGAAGGGTAAAAAGGTCAAAGACTGAAATTCAGTATTAATCGGGACAAGAAAATTTAATTAAAAATATGAGATTAAGAAATCTTGATTAATAACAAAGAAATAATTAAATTTAGGGTTAAATTGATCAATATATAAATTTATTGGAATTAATCAGAATTTTCACCTCGGGAAATAATCCCGAAAATAATAGAAAAATATACCGAAAAGTCGAAATAATACCGAAAAATTCATTTATTGATTTAATGAATTAAATATAAATTTTTTAGAAATTTTTGGATATTTTTAGATTTTTAATAATAAAATAAGGATTAAAATAATAATAAAATTAAATAATAAATTAAATTAAATTAATTCAAAAAAATAAAATAAAAAAATAAAAAATAGAAATCGCAATTTGGAAAGGAAGCAGACAACCGAGGCTGCCTCCACCGACAGGTGGGGCCACCGGCGACTGGGATCATCGAGGGAGCCCAGCCGAGAGGCGACTGACCCTGTGCGGCCACCACCTGCACCAACGATGCCGGAATCTGGCGAAATCGAAAGAAGAGAGGACCCAAGGGAGAAAAAGGAGATCGGCGGCAACCGACGTCGATCTAGCCCCAACCGACCAAAGTCAAGGGTTCCCCAGGTACAGGCGATGCGATCGGTGGTGGCCACAACTGGCAAAACCGACGGACAGCGCCAGAAATGCTGGAAAAGAGAAAGGGTACCGACGCTGAGGGAGAAAAGGTCAGACCGGCCACTTTTTGGCCATCTCGGGCGAAACCGAGACCAGATCCGTGCATCGGACGACCCCACGGAGCTGCTGGCGGTGGAAGCCGACGGAGAACCGACCGGCGAGGCCTTGAACCGACTGAACTAGACTGAACCGACTGAACCAGACCGGTCTGAACTGGGTAGAATCGGACCGAACCGGTTCAGCCAAGAAAGAGAAAAAAAGGAGAAAAAGAGAAAAAGGAAAAAGGGGAAGAATTTTTGGGGATACATCAGACTTCGGGTAAGTCGATACGAGGTCAAAAGTGACCGATTTGATTTCTGAAAAAATTTAATTAAATTATATTTAATCGAAAATTAACCCAGAATGAAATTTAAAATTGTGCAGTTTGACGATAGATTGTGTACTTGAGCCCGAACGAGAGTCGATTGAGCTCTAATTTTCATACCCCGCATCATATTGGGTAAGTATATTTTAATTACGATAATATGAGTCCTTTAATACAGAGTTTCGATTATTTTACGAAATTTACGGATTAATTCTGTATAAAAAGGAATATTATTCGAAATTGTAACGTAATTACCGTAAATAGTATACGGGCTATCCAATGAGTTTGGAACGAAGCTCGACGATTATTGGTAAGCTGAATAAGCCCAGTAAACCCAAAGAAAGGATTTATTAAGTAGAAACGGGCTGGAAATGGGTCGAGGCCCATTAAGGTGCAATTGGGCCCAATAAAGTAAAACGGGTCCAGCACTTTAGATTGATCAGTGAATGTGACATACTGATAAAGATAAGTGTATTGACCCAAAAATGTGGTTATATGTAGTTCTGTAGACTTGGTTGGCGCGCATTTGGACTGAGAGATCGGGTATTATCGGGATCGGATAAGTTTGCGCGTGATTCCAGGTAAGGAAATTTTGTAGGTGCATAGAGATACCTATACGTATTTTTGAGGGTATTTACAGGGCCCAAAATTTCTTAAAGTATCTAAAAACGAAATAATAATTTTTACGAAAATCGAGGCATGGATGAATAAATAAAAAGACGATATTGCCCCTAGGAGTAAAATTTACAAAAACGGTAGTAAGGCAAATAAATTGCATGATTATCATGTTTTGATGTTTTATATGAATGTATTGCTTTGGTTTAAGCAAATTTAGACATAAGTTGGCTATTAATTTTATGAATTATACGAAAGGGTACAGGTTTGTACCGATTACGATTTTAAAAATGTTTTATCAAAATTGAGCATCCTATCATATTTATATGAGTAAAAAGAGTGCTAGAGTCCTACTCGCACTAAATTTTACTGATTTATTACTCATAAAAGTCGTACTAGAGCATTGTTCGTACGAGAAATTTGTGTGGCTACAAAAATCATGCTGGAGCTTCACCATCACGAGATTTTAGATATCATGATATGGATAGCATCATACTGGAGCTTCGCTCACATTAGACATGAGTTGACATGCATATAGTCGTGCAGAAGCCTCCTGTAAACTGTGTGTCGCAGAGAGTTGATATGCTCGCACATATACTTTGAGACATAGGTTGGTTATCGACATAGTATTGGGGTTGAGAAGACCTATGACAAGCACCCCCAAGCTATAATATGGGTCCATAGAGTACGTTGTACCATGAATGTCACACGGAGTACGCTGTACCGTGCAGTCATGATGACTCGATGATGTTACTTGATATTCTGGCGGGTAGGATTTGACCCCACCTCCCGTTACAGTTGTGATGCCCTGCACATCGAGATTCATGTAGCCTGGGATCACAGCGACATAATATGTCCATAGTCCTCGATTTTTCATACAGTAACCTACATGCCTCACTTGATATCATACGGTCTGAATAGACCAGGACAGTCCCGAAGGAGGGGTAATGTCCCGATTTATGTTTTTAAATGAGATGCGATTTAATGAATCAAGGTATTCCCGAAGGATGGGTTTAGCCTTGATGTGGTTATTTTATGATGAAACAAATAAGTTTCAACATGATGAGTTTATGATGAAACAAATAAGTTTTAAAGTGATGAGCATGAGATGTCATACATGATGATTTTTCCATGGTTGTTTTATATGTCTATTTCATGATTTCTCTTATATGATATATATACATGTGGCATCCTTTTAATCTTACCTCATTCTCCAAATGTAAATGATTTTATATCATGACATTATCAGCACGTAGATATTATAGTTATCTACCTGCTTACATTATTGCCTTACTGAGCTAGTTATGCTCACCCTTTCATTTTTCACCCTCCACAGAGCATCTATAGTAGTTGAGAGCGGGTAGAGATTGCATTCTTGGTTGTCCGCTGCTCCCATCGTGAATCAGGTATACACATCATACAGTTTTGTATCTAAACAAATAACAACACAGTTTTGTAACGAATATAATTATGGGGGATGTAAATATATGAAAATATATGTACACACAGTTGTATAATTTATGTACTTATTATTACACTGTCTGAAATTCTAACATTATTTCCATGGTAAGAATGATATGGTCAATTGGGATAAGAGTTAGGATTATTACTGACTCATAGCCCAACTCGTTAAAAAAAATGGAATTTGTCACGAGGAGGTGAGAAGTAGAGAAAAAGCAAAAAAAAATTGTAGTGATTTTGTTAGAACGGGTCGTGACAACTGCTATGCATGTGACAGGCTAAAGGTGAGTGTAGTTGAAATAAGACAAAAGCTAGAAGCATAGACCTGAAAAAGGAAAAGAAATAAATAATTTTCTTTTTTTAAATATAGGACATGAAGACTGAACATGGTAGGAAATGTGGGTAAGGAAATGGAAGATCTGCAGCGATAATTGAGAAGAAATGATGCAAACATGAGAAGAAACCGAGTCTGAAAAAAAAATGAAACAGTAAAAGAGCTGAACATAATAGAAAACAGAAGTAAGGGCAGGTAACGAAACAAACTGAAGAACAAAAAAGTGATGAGGGCTGAAAATGATACAAAGTAGTGAAACCAAGAGGGAGTGAACTGAAAACTTACAAGGAATGGAAGAAAACTGATCGAAGCAAGTAAGGGGAGTAGATAAATAGCTAAATACACTTATGTGTAAGGGAACACTGGAGCTGTAGCAGATATTGAAATGTGAAAGAAAATAAGAGCTACTGAAAAACTGGGAAGTTCTTCATCGGGCTACAGGAACCATAGTGAAGAATTAGGGAAGAAATTACTGGTATGAGAAGGAGGAGAGGAAGACTGAACCTCTCGGCCAGCAGTTGGAAAAGGAGGAACCGAGGGTGGAAGGAGCTGAAATGGAAGCGAAGCGGAATACTGAAGTAGGCTAGAATGTGACCAAACAGAGGTGGTTGCTGCATGAGAAACAGGGGCAGTAGGGGACTTCTTGGCTAGTTTAGATGTCATGACCGACTTTTACCAAAAACCACTACTAATTTTTCACTTTTTCTTACCTTTCTTCCTATCATAATTCCACCACCAACAGTTGGGCTATTATTCGGTATTAGTATCATCTCTTACCTTATCATTCGTTCATTACATACATATCAATATGAACTATCTATTGACTGTTAATACTTTTGTACCATAAGTGAGCTCACATATATTGAAATACAAATGCATCCCCCATTATTACATTGTTTACATCACTGTGCTGCTATATGTTCAGATACAAAATAATACGTGATGTTTATACCTTTCGCTCGATGGAAATGCTGCGAAAAAAAATAAAGCAAGTCCTCAATCGTACTCTATCTATTCCAGATGCTATGTAGAGAGGTGGAAATGAAAGGGGTGAGCTCACTACCTCAGTAAAGAAATCAGGCAAGCAAGTTGATAACTACACTATCTACTGAAAATAATGCCATGCCTTGAAATACTTTTTCCTTAGTTTCACATTTAATGCATGAATTGGAAAACCGATATAGTATGTACATATTAATCACATGTACTGAAATCATGCTGAGTTCGTAAATATAGGCATATCATGCAAAGCACTGCATCTTTGTAAACTCATAATGCCTTTAAATAAATCATGCCATTAAATTCAAACATGTTAAATATGGCATTTCAACAATAAGAACATATTAATTAGGTTCCGACCCATCCCTCATGTCTACCCGAATTCATAAAATCATGTGATATAATCATGTGAGACATCAGTGGCTAAATGCAATAATATCTTGGACTATGGCCATATCCTATACGGTGATCCCAAGCTACACAGTACTCAGTGTGGGGGGCATCACTGCTGTAATGAGAGGTGTGTCAAATCCTCACAACTGCCAGCTATCAACTCCTCAACTCCACATATCACTCCAAACAACACATGGTACAACATACTCCAAGACATATACACGGTACAACGTACACTCGTAGTCCCTATCTCAATGGATAATTAATAACACATCTCTAAATCCACATGCGAACATCTCATCAGTGTGACACTCAGTCTACATGAGGAAATCAGCACAGTTTTAACATGTCATGTATATCACATCAAAGTTATAGTGCGCGCCTTGAGTGCGACTCACAGTCGACACCCCGTTTAAACACTGTTTCACACATATCACAAACTTAAACACTAGTACAAGTAACACTCCAGCTAGGTCATGCATATTTCACATTTCAAATCAAGTACGAGCAATCGCTTCAGTATTATGTCATGCACAAAACTCATTAAAATCTAGTACGAGCAAATTCCAGTACTATGCCATGTATGTCATGGGAAATCAAGTGTGATTAATCACTCCAACACTGTTCATATAGAAAACATATAAAATCAAGTGCAAGCAGCGCTCCAGCATGATTTGTTTTCATATAACTCGATAGATGGCTCTTTTAAACAGAAATATTTCAAAACTGTAAAATCAACACCATAATTGGGTTCTTTTGTGTATTTCACAAAACCATTGGCCAATCTATCTATTCTTCTGTTAACAGTAGTAAAAACATTAAAAAATATGATTTCCATGCTTTTCAGGACCTTTCCTAAACTTTGACTTTTTACCCTTAGTAGGGGTAAAATCGTAATTTACCCATATCAAGTCTTAATAAATATTATTCACTTTCTTTGACCCTCAAACTTTTTAAGTGAATGTAAAAGCAGATGAAACTAAATGCAGATATCACTAATTACCCGTAAAATCTCCTTACCTGAAATCACATCGAGCAATTCCACTTTCTCGACGCTGCTCGATCACGCTGTTTGATTAGCTCCCAATATAACCTCTGGAGCTGCATATAACCATATATTAGGTTAATTGTATTTTTCCAACTATATTTCACTTTTAATATAGTCTATTTCACTTAATGGGCCTATTTACTCTTATTGGGTCTTAAGAAATCTTAATAGGCCTAACACTGTCTTAAGCCCATTTCACTTTACTATTCATTTCATCTGGGCCTATTAGGCTTGTAAGGCCCACCAACTCTTATTGGGCTTGGTCTAAAGCCCACGATGGCTTATTGAGCTGAGACCTCATCAACAAGGCCCAATGGCCTCTCGACCATGGCATGTGGCTGAGGGCCATCATGTCGCACCATGCCGAGCACCATGTCACTCATGGCCATTTGTCCAACCTTTCACTTAGGCATTTCATCAAACACCAAGTGTGCATGTGTAAGACCAGAATTTTCGTGTAGCGTATTCCTTATGATTCCTATATATCCAAACATTATATTATGTTAGTTGAATCATAAGAAGAGTATTTACTTGAATGAAAGTGTAAGTAAAATAATTAAATGCACATAAGCTACGTAAAAGCCAAATAAGAACTATAAGAGCCATAGGCTAAACCGAGTGGATTTAAATCATTCTGACTGAAGATAAGAATTTATAATGTGAGAATATAGAGAGCTTATGAAGGAAAGTCAGTTTGATTTGATCCCGAACACATTGAAGTAGAGTAAACGCCAAAAAGGGGCTAAACGAGTCTGAAATGGTCTGTTTGAGGTGTTTTCGACATATTCGCCTTCCAAAAATGACCAAAACAGAAAGATAAGAGTGTAAACCATAAGATATGATCAAACCAAGAAAAGTCAATGATAGTTAAGAAAATGGGACTTTGACCATAGTTGACTAACCATGATTAAAATTTAACCAAAGTAATGTTAAAAAGTGGGGAAGAAATATTTTTGGTTAAAACACACAATATTCATCCTCTAAAGTATGGAAAATTTATTTAATCAAAATCGGGATTAAATCAAAAGGGTAAAACACAATGGGCCAAAGTTGGAAATTTTAAAGCCCAATATGAAGTGAATTTAAGGCCCAATTGGTAGGAAAATTTTTAACCCAAAAGTCCAAGAGAAAAGCCTAAATAGAGAAGTCCAAAGTTCAAGCCCATTAGTAAATAAACTAAAAGCCTAATTGGTAAACTATGGCCCAAACCATTTTAAGCCCAAATTAATGGCTGAAGTTGTGACTTAATGACTAAGGCTTTAAGCTAGCAAATCAGCCAACACAACATCATCTTCATCCTTTCATTCTCAGCAACAAGGGGACACCATTACCAAACATAATTTCAAGCTTTCTCTCACTAGAAATCACTAACCTAAGACATATTTGGAACCTGCAATATTTATGAAAGTTATTCAAAATTGAGAGAGGATTAACATATCTTGGAATTAGCTATCAATGAGCCATATTGAGAGAGGAGGAATCCTTCAAAATTTTGTCCATAAGGAGAAACACCAAGCTAGGTATAATTTCAAGCTTCCAATCTCACATATGTTAATCTATGAATTATTCTAAGTTGATTGGTGTATGAATTATGGACCAAAACACACAAAATCACTAAGATCTTAAGTTGGCCTAAAATGGGTATTTGTATTTTGATGACCACCCATATGATTTTAAGGCATGTATAGGTTGGCATGCATGTGTACTTGATTATGGCATAGTTAGTTTTAATCAATTTGATCAATTGGTTAATGAATAGAAGTTGGCATATAAGGTGTTTGATAAAATGCCTAAATGAACATAAACTAAGGTTTAAGACATGCTAACCAAGTGTTTGATGAAATGCCTAAGACTATGGCTAAGCAAACGACCATAGGTTGTGTGACCGATGACATGGATGGCATGCATGGCTCTAGGCCACATGCCATGGCTGAGAGGCCAATGGGCCTTGCCGATGTGGTCTCGACCCAATAAGGTGCCATGGGCCTCGAAACAAGCCCAATAAGAGTTGGTTGGCCCCATAAGGCCAATAGGCCTAGCTGAAATGAATACTAAAATGAAAATGAGCTTAAGAAAGTGTTAGGCCAGTTAAGATTCATTAAGTCCCAACAAGAGTAAATGGGCTCATTAAGTGAATAGACAATATTTTAAGTGAAAGACAGATGAGAAAGTATAAATAACCAAAAAAATGGTTATATGCAGCTTTAGAGATTATCGTAGGAGCGAATCGGATTGCGAGATCGGGCAGCTCTAAGAAAGTGAAATTTCTCTAAGTGATTCCAGGTAAGCGATTTTTACGAGTAGTTAGAGATATCTGGCGTATTTTCATCTGCTTTCACATTCACTTAAAAAGTCCAAGGGTCAGAGAAAGTGATTAAAAATTATAGTGACCTAAAAAGGGTAAATTACGATTTTACCCTTATTAAGGGTAAAAAGTCAACCTTTAGGAAAAGTCCTAAAAAGCCTGGAAAGTATGTTCTTAATTGTTTTTAATGTTGTTTAGTAGATGCATAGATAGATTGGCTGATGTTTTCAAGTTAAATGGAAAACAACAAAATATAGTGTCATTTGATTTAATTGAGTAAAACTCTTTTAATTAAGCCATCTATCGAGTTGTGTGAAGACAAATTATGCTGAAGCACTTCTCGCACTTGATTTTATATGTATTCTGTATAACAAAGTACTGGAGCATTACTCGTACTTGATTTTATATGATTGATACATGATAGAGTGCTGGAGCAATACTCGTACTCAGTTTTACATGACATAGTCGTACTAGATCTTTATGAATTATGCATGAGGTCATGCTGGAGTTTACTCGCACGTACCGATTTTTGAATGAGATAGCATGGAACGCCATGTTGGAGCCTTGTACAGATTATGTGTCACATCGATTATATGCTTGCACGTGCATTTTGAGATATGACAGAGGTCTATGGAAACTATTCTTGGGTCCATGGAGTACTTTATACCGCGTATGACACACGGAGTACGTTGCACCTTTTGTACATGATGTTGATGAGTTGTGGAGATGTTGAGTTGTTAGCTGACGGTTGAGGATTTGATCCACGTATCGTTATAGCAAGTGAAGCTCCGCACACCGGGATCCACGTAGCTTGGGATCACCGAAAAAAAGGATATGATCATAATCCTCAAAACCTGATATTTCTTGTTTTAATTGTCATAAGATTTTATAAATTGGGTAGACTCGAGGGATGGGTTAAGCCTCGACATGTGACATTGTGTTTTATAAAGGGTAAACCCGAGGGATGGGTAAAGCCTCGATTTCCTTGTTTTAACATGATTAATTGCCATTTTTACTTTGATTTAATTAAAATGGTATAATAAAATGTGGTTTCCATTATTTATATAAGAATGCAATATTTTGCATGATTTGCTGATGTTACTAAACCAGCATGTTTTCAGTATACACTGATGATTTGTATTTATATATACATACTTGCATAAATGTTTAAAAGAAAGATACATCCTTTAGATGTAAAATAAAAAGGAATGTTTTCAAGGCACAACATTATATTCATGTAGATAGTGTGGTTATCTACATGCTTGCCTTATTTCCTTACTGAGCTAGTGAGCTCACTCCTTTCATTTTCCCCTATCTACAGAGCATCCGTAGTAGATAGAGTACGGTTAAGGACTAGCATTCCTTTTGTCCGCTGCATTCCCATCGAGCGAAAGGTATGCACATCACGTAAGATTTTCTATCTGACCATATAAACAGTACAATAATGTAAATGTAAGTAATATTTGGGGATGTATTTGTATAACATTATAGTGAATTCACTTATGGTACAAAAGTTAAATTATAGTCAATAGATAGTTATTATCGACATGTATGTATCGATATGAATGGTTGACATGGTAAGTATAGGTAAGGATAATAATACCGAATCACAGCCTAACTGTTTGGTGGTTGAATTATGATAGAAGGAAAGGTAAGTAAAAAGTGAAATATTTATAGTGGTTTTGGGTAAAAGTCGGTCGTGACATAATGATATCAGAGTAGAGTTAGTCTGATGTGAGTTGGTGTTAGTAGTTAGGAAAGTTTATATCCTCATATTAATGTGTTGTGTTTAGTTACAAGTGTGTATTTTGGATGGGAAATGGACTAATTAGTGATTATGAATGCAGGAATCGAGCCATTAAAGCAAATACTAGCTGTGGTAGAGGGCTAGAGGCAAGGCTAAAAGCTGTAGAGGTAGGCCTGAGAGCCGAGATGATTCTGAGTCTTCATCTGACTCGGTGACTCCAGGTCCCATTGAGGTAACAGTGAGTACAGAGGCATGGTTTATGAATTAGAGCATAGTCTAGAGACGATAATGGAGTTGTTCACACGGACTATGCATGGGAGGCAGGGTCAGGCTGCAGAGACTATTAATGGACAAGGAGTTGCTCTTGATATGCCTGCACAAACGCCATAGCCTACGGATACCCCTACACCTCCACCAGTTCAGTTACACCCTCTTTTGTTAGGCCACAGCAGGTCAGTAGTGGACTGGGATACGGCTGTGAGCTAGATCGTCTAAGATAGTTCCAGAAGTTTAGACTGTCATCATTTAGTGGGGTCAAGGACTTAGTGGTTGTTGAGGATTAGATTGGAGAGGTCGAGAAGTTGTACGGATTCTTCCAGTGTATGACATCATAGATGGTTGCTTTCACCGCCTTCATGCTAAAGGGAGCAGCAAAGTATTGGTGGAAGTCGACAAGAGTTATACTAAGAGCTTGACACATGGAGATGAGTTGGGATATTTTTCTGGATGCCTTAGCAGGCAATATGTCCCAGATATAGCGCAACAGAAGCTACAGATGGATTTCTTAAGGTTAAATTAGGGGAGTCAGTCAGTAGATGAGTATGAGACATGATTTATGTCTCTGAAAAGGTACGACCCTGACACTATGATCAGTGAGACCAAGAAGGTCCAGAGATTTGTAGACGGACTCAGACTGGTGCTACGTTCGAGATTGGTTCCACTAGATATTACTACTTATGAGGAGGTAGTGTGTAGAGCGCAACTCTATGAGTAAGATTATGAGAGGACTGCCTCTGAGTTTAAGATTGTAAGACCCCGTATATGTATAATGGTAATGTGTAATAAATATGAATGGACTTGTAATGTAAAGTATGATTGATGTAAGTCCATGGATTCAATGTATGTATGTGTAATATGAAATGTAACGTACATACAAGTTTCATTGAGTATGAATATGAAGAAATGAGTTCTGGCAGGTGATGGATGTGATTGAAACTCAAAATGAGTAGTGTGGCAAATGGAATGGAGTTATGCTTCCTTTTGGTTTTATGTAGCATACCTTTGAACATACAATGAATGCACACAAGTTTCAATGTGCATAAAGTATGGATGAATGGATGCCATTTTCAAGTTATAAAGGTGGATGGATGAGAAAATGGCCATGGCAACATATTAAGGATGTGTTGGTATGAGTTGCAGCAAGGAAACTGCAGGAAATCTGGAAAACATGAGGGCCAGATCGATCTCATAGGATGAGAGATCGATTTGGAAGAGCCAGAATGCTCTTATTTGGGTGAAAGAATAGAGCAGATCGATCTCCAATGGAGCCAGATCGATCTCCCAAGCATTCTGTAGTGAAAAGATCGAACCCTAAGCACCCAGATCGATCTCCTTAGCTCTCTGTTTGGGAGCAGATCGATCTCATGCCTCGACAGATCGATCTCATGCTTCGACAGATCGATCTCAAGCTTAAAAATACCGTGAAAAAGAGGGATTTTAAGGGACCAGATCGATCTCCTCTTGGACCAGATCGATCTCCTCAAGCCATTTCTATATAAGGAGAGCTGAAAATCAAGAAATCTCGGAAAAAACACTAACCTTCCACTTTCAACCCAAAAACCTAACCTTCCCTCTCCAAATCAGCCATTTTCAGTGAGATTTGAAGAGAGACCATTAGAGGCAAAGTTGTTCCTATCAAAGAGAAGAACAACATAGTGTGAAGGCATTTTTCCATTGTTGGTATTGAAGGAGTTAAGGGCATTGCCATTTGGAGCAAGAAGAAAAATCATATTTGGTAAGATTCTAACACTCCAATCCAAATACATTGTCTATTTAATTGATTTTGGAGTTGTTTGGCATGACTATTGATGGATAAATTATCTAGGGATGTGGTGGAATTGGTGTGACCTAGAAAACCTAGAATGGGTATGATGTGAGAATATATGGGTTGAATGAGTTTATGATTTATGGGCATGCTAAAGTTGTTAGTGAGGTAATGCTTATGATTTTAGATGGTTAAATGAGATTACATTTTGAGTTTGGAGGAATTGTGAAAATGGGTATGTATATGCTTGATAAATGCCATAGTGAGGGAATTCATGGAATATGAACACTATGAGCTTAATGTCGATTTAATATCAATTTTGAATAAGTTAATAGGCCTAAGAAGATCCATAGACTCGAGTTATGGATAAAGTGATGAAACGAGGCCTCACAAGCATTAATAGAAAACTCTATGTCGAATTGACTGTAGTGAACGCACGATGTCATTATATGGATCGAATATAATGCGGGATACGATTTTGTGCAGTCCCGAAGAGTTCGTTGAAGACGAATCGAACCGTACGAGTAAGCAGCTTAAGGAAGTGGAATCACGCATCGCTATTCCAGGTAAGGGAATTTTGTGAGTATATAGAGGTAGCTGCTCGTACTTTGAACTTGTGGGTGAATATTGGGTGTTGTATGAAATGCATGGTTGCTCAAATAAATGATTGATGGTATTCGTGAATGATGAGGAGTATATGCGTGGTTTTGGATTTGAAGTGGATTTTATGAAATGGGATAGTAAGGCTAATAATTGCATAAATCTAATGTTTTGATGTTTTTCCAAAACGAATTGCTTGGTTTTAAGCAAGCTTGTAGATGGGTCGGCTAGTATTGTATTGTTGTTATGGAAAAGCAATTGTGAGTGCTAAACCCGATTACCGAGATTGTTTAATTGCATATGAGCCGCCTATCATATTTGTATGACGTAAATGGCGCTAGAGCCTCGCTCGCGCTGGATTTCTATGTTTTCATTTGTATGAAACGTGCTGGAGCTTAGCTCGCACCTTGATTTGGAAACTATGATGATGTTTATAAACTGTACTGGAGCTTCTGCTCGTACGTGGATTTTGAGTGGTTGTCTTATGAGTATAATCGTACTAGAGCTATGCTCGTACGCGTCTCTTTATGAGAGGATGCCTGAGTCGTGCTAGAGCTTTGCTCGCACAAGTTTGCACATTGTGACACGTATAAGGTTATAAAAGTTGGTAAGATCCTTAAGCCTTACATCCTTAAGCCAACATCCTTAAGCCCAAAGGGGCAGGGAGGCTTTGTTAGGCGGGGAGGCTCTATTCGGTAGGGAGGCTCTCTTACGGTGGGATCCTTAAGCCAACATCTTTAAGCCCTAGAGGGGCGGGGAGGCTCTGTTAGGCAGGGAGGCTCTCCTACATGGGTACGGTAAGATCCTTAAGCCCTACATCCTTAAGCTAACATCCTTAAGCCCAAAGAGGCGGGGAGGCTCTGTTAGGCGGGGAGGCTCTGTTCGGTGGGGAGGCTCTCTTACGGAAGGATCCTTAAGCCCTACATCCTTAAGCTAACATCCTTAAGCCTGAGGAGGCAGGGAGGCTCTGTTAGGCGGGGAGGCTCTGTTCGGTAGGGAGGCTTTCCTTCACGGATATGGAAAACTCTTGGTATGGGGTAGGTAAGACCTAGGAATGGCACCCCCAATCACGATATGAGTCTGCGGAGTACGCTGTACCGTGCATATCACAAGGAGTACGATGTACCGCATGATGGTTATGTGGTGAGAAAGTCTGGCGAGGGATAATCCATCTTCGTGCCAGCGTGATACCCCGCACACCTGGATGCGTGTGGTCTGGGATGATTTATGATGTAATGGTCCACATAGGCACTTTTGATATAGTGACCTAGTTTTTATACACATGCGTGAATTGTGAAATGAAAATGTGGTTGTGATTGTGAGTTGATTTGGTGGTAATTATGTGTTGAGAAAGAGGTTTATGATGTTGGTTTAAAAAAGGAGGTTTCTTAATGAATTGCCATTTTTATGAATTTAAATGAGATTGAGCATGAGATGACTTATACATGATGTTTCTACCATGTTTTATATGCCAATGCACAGGATTTTGATACATGATATATATGTATATTCACATGGCATAGTTTTATTCCTCATGCTCCTACCATAAATGATTTATACATAACACTATCAGCATGTAGATAGAGTAGTTATCTACCATGCTTGTATTATTGCCTTACTGAGCGTGTGGTTGCTCATCCCACTCTATTTTCCCCTTACAGAGCGTGCATAGTAGCCCAGTAAGGACTGAGGCGTGGTATTTTGGACTCCGCTACATCTCCATTGCTAAGAGGTATATACACAGTGATTCTTTTTGTATCTAAACAATGTAAAAGCATAGTATTCTTTTGAGTTGTAATTATGGGGGATGTAGATGTCAGTAAAACATGTATTCGTATAAGTACACGATTAAATGCGCATGTATGACATCGTTTTAATTAATTGAGAATGAATGAGATGTAGTGTTTATTATTGGCTCACAGCCCAACAGTGTGTGGTGAGTTTAATTCACGATCGGGTAAGGTAACAGTAAAACGCAAAAAATTTTCAGTGATTTTCGGTTAAATAAAATGGAATTGGGTCGTGACAGAGATTGGTATCAGAGCTGTGTTTGCCTGATGTGAGTCATTAATAAAACGTAGGAAAGTACATCCCCATAGTACTGTGCTTTTGTTTAGATATAACTGTGTATACCGTGATGGATTGAGCTTAATGAATTATTATAATACAGGAAGTTAGGCACTATGCCAGTTACACGAAAAGGTAGAGGGGCGAGAGCACATGCTAGAGGCCGTAGAGGTAGACCTGAGAGCCGTGCGGAGCCACAGACTGAGCAGGCTCCACAAAACCCTGCTAAGAGAGCAGAGGATACTGAGGCTCGCTTCGCTAGGTTAGAGCGGAGTATTGAGAATTTGGTGGAGATAGTCACGCAGGCCTTGGGCGCCGGTGATAGATGTGGTCCCGCAGCACAGCCTACTACTGAACAGGCAGCTGCAGAGGCGGAGAGACCTCATGCTGCTGAGACAGCTACAGTTACACCACCTACAGCCCAGGATACAGATTCTCCTATCGCTCCACAGCAGAGCGGTAGTGATTTAGGTTATGACTGCGACTTGAGCAGGTTGCGAGAGTTTCAAGCGCTAAAACCCCCAGTGTTTAGAGGGGTGAAGGACCCAGTGGTTACGGAGGATTGGGTGTATGAGATGGAGAAACTGTATAGGTTTTTCCGATGCACTTCTGCTGAAAAGGTAGCCTTTGCCGTGTTTATGTTGAAAGGCGAGGCCGAGCATTGGTGGAGGTCCACCGAGGTTATTTTGAGGGCCAGACACTCTGAGATCTCATGGGAGATATTTCTAGAGGCCTTCAGAAGACAGTATATTCTAGCTACCGCACAGAGGAAATTGCGGATGGAATTTATGAATTTGGTTCAGGGGAACCAGACTGTGGACGAGTATGAGTCCAAGTTTATGTCATTGAGGAGATATGACCCTGACACGATGGGTAGTGAGACCCGAAAGATACAGAAGTTCATGGATGGATTGAGATTGGCCATCCGGACTAAGCTAGCTCCCTTTGACATCTTGACCTATGAGGAGGCTGTACATAAGGCTTAGTTATGTGAGCAAGACTTTGAGCGAAATGCCTCCGAGTTTGGGAGAGTCAGTTTTAGAAAGGACAGGGACCGAAAGAGATCCGGGTTTGGAAGAGTGGCCAAGAGAGATGGCTAAAGATTTTACGAGAAGAGGCCAAAGATTGAGGAGGTGCGGGAGAGACCTACTAGACCTCCCGTATACCCAGCCTTGACTGCGCCGAGGGGCATGACTATTGGAGGACCACGCCCTACTATTAACCAGTGTAGGAGATGTGGGAGATTTCATGGGAATAGGCCCTGTCTGATGGCCCCTATGGTATGTTTTAGATGCGAGAGACCAGGACATATGGCTAAGTATTGTCCCGAGAAGATGGAGATTACCCCACAGAAGGGCAAGGAGCCTGAGGGAGCTCCAGTTGAGACAGCAGCCCCGAGGAGGAGGGCTACAGCTGAGGAAAAAGGGAAACAGGCTGCGGGTGTGAGCAGAGGAAGAGTACATGCACTGGACCAGGACACTACAGACGCATCGACGGATGTGATTAAAGGTACCATCCGAATCTTTGATTTAGAAGCATTGGTATTATTTGATCCTGGTGCCACGCATTCTTTCATATCACCTTCCTTCGCACATAAATTATTGAAGCATGTGAAACCAACATTGTTGGATAAAATGTTGATGATTTCCACACCCATGAATGATAGTCAACTGACTGAGCATGTATGTAGGGATTGTAAGTTAAAGATAGAGGGGAAGGAAATGATAACCAATCTGATTTTACTGAATATGAATGATTTTGATGTAATTTTGGGAATGGATTGGTTGGCTACCAATCGTGTTGTGATGGATTGTCATGCCAAAACATTGATGTTTTCAGGATTAGACAATCTTATTGTAAATTTTGATGAAAAGAAATTATATGAAACTTGTATAATTGTGGTAAATAAAAGAGTATAATTTTAAATGCATATTGCTTGAGAGATAAATTATTTGTTTTTGATAAATATTGAATGTGGAGTGATGGTTTATGTTACTAACGATGGAGAGGATAATGTGTAGGGTTCATTGCCTATGTGGTCGATATAGATGAGGCACACCCGGAATTGAGGGACATAGCCGTAATTGAGGATTACCCTGATGTCTTTCCGGATGAATTACCAGGACTACCACCTGAAAGGGAAATGAAATTTTGCATTGAGCTAGTACCTGGTACAGAGCCGATATCGAAACCACCCTATAGAATGGCTCCGATAAAGTTGGAAGAGCTGAAGAAACAGCTGCAAGAGTTGCTGGAGAAGGGGTTTATTAGACCGAGTGTCTCACCTTGGGGAGCACCAGTTCTATTTGTAAGGAAGAAGGATGGAAGCCTCCGACTGTGTATAGATTACCGGTTATTGAATAAGGCCACTATTTAGAACAAGTACCCCCTTCCAAGAATCGATGATTTGTTGGATCAGCTCCAGGGAGCCGAAGTATTTTCTAAGATAGATCTGCGGTCAGGGTATCATCAGTTGAGGATCAGGAGTGGAGATGTACCTAAGACAGCATTTCGTACCCGTTATGGCCACTACAAGTTTTTGGTGATGCCATTCGGATTGACGAATGCTCCCGCAGCATTTATGGCATTGATGAATGATATATTCAAGCCATACCTGGACAAGTTTGTGATTGTTTTCATAGATGACATTTTGGTGTATTCTAAGTCCAGGGAAGATCATGAGGAGCACTTGAGGATAGTTCTGCAGACCCTCCGAGAGAGAGAATTATATGCCAAACTCAGCAAGTGTAACTTTTGGTTGGAACAGATCTCATTTCTGGGGCATGTTGTGTCAAAGGATGGGGTATCGGTGGATCCATCCAAGATAGAGGCAGTTGTACAGTGGGAACAGCCCAAGACAGTAACTGAGATCAGAAGTTTCCTAGGATTGGCAGGATATTATCGGAGATTTGTAGAGGGTTTCTCCAGACTAGCTGCTCCGTTGACACGCCTCACGCGTAAGGATGTTAAGTTTACATGGAATGAGGCATGTGAGAGGAGTTTAGATGAGCTTAAGCGTCGATTGACGACTGCTCCAGTTCTCACCATTCCTACCAACTCAGGAGGATTCTCGGTGTATACGGATGCATCACACCAGGGACTGGGCTGTGTGCTTATGCAGGATGGGAAGGTAGTTGCCTATGGATCTAGACAGTTGAAAGATCATGAGAGGAACTACCCGACACATGATTTGGAGTTGGTGGCTGTAGTATTTGCTTTGAAAATATGGCGCCACTATCTCTATGGTGAGAAATTTCAGGTGTTCACAGATCATAAGAGCCTTAAGTACCTGTTCTCGCAGAAAGAGCTGAATATGAGACAGAGGAGATGGCTCGAACTCCTGAAAGACTATGATTGTGAAATCATGTATCACCCAGGTAAGGCAAATGTAGTTGCCGATGCTTTGAGTAGAAAGAGCCTTGGGTTGGTGTCTTATATGATGGTACGGGAACATGAATTGTTAGAACATTTTGCGAACCTTAGTTTAGATGTAACCCCACCTGGATCTGAGAGACTTGATCATGGCTAGTTTGAGACTAGAGCCAGAGTTGATTGGCTGTATTCAGCAAGCCCAGTAGAGCGATCGACGGTGTATCAATTGTCTGAGGCAGGTACAGGCAGGTATGGGTATTGATTTTGAGCAGAGTGCTTATGGCTTATTGAGGTTCAGAGGCAGAGTATGTGTTCCCAGGGATCCTGAGATCAGGAGAACGATTTTATCAGAGGCTCACTCATCAAAGTATACGATACATCCGGGAAGTACCAAGATGTATCAAAATCGTCGGAAGGTTTATTGGTGGTCTGGAATGAAGAGAGACATTTCTAAATATGTCGCTAAGTGTCTCGTTTGTCAGCAAGTGAAGGTAGAGCATCAGAAGCCTGCAGGATTATTGCAGCCTCTACCGATACCGACCTGAAAGTGGGAGCATGTCACCATGGATTTTGTGATGGGGTTGCCGAGGACCCGTAGAGGTCATGATGCCATATGGGTTATTGTGGACCGGTTGACTAAGTCCGCCCATTTCTTGGCTATAAGAGCTACCGATACACTGAGTCAGTTGGAGAACCTGTATATTCGAGAGATAGTACGGCTACATGGTGTACCAGTGAGCGTTGTTTCTGACAGGGATGCCCGCTTCACTTCCCATTTCTGGGAACGTTTTCAGGAAGAGCTGGGGACCCGATTGAGTTTTAGCACCGCTTTTCATCCTCAGACAGATGGCCAGTCAGAGAGGACTATACAGACCCTTGAGGATATGTTGAGAGCGTGTGTGCTGGATTTTAGAGGCTCCTGGGATGACCACCTGCAGTTATCCGAGTTCGCTTATAATAATAGTTATCATGCTAGTATTAGGATGACACCCTGTGAGGCATTATACGGGCGTAGATGCCGTTCCCCTATTGGATGGGAAGAGGTTGGTGACAGACAGATTTTTGCTCCGGACTTAGTGCAGCAGGCATCTGAGGACGTCCAATTGATATGTGAGAGATTACGGACAGCTCAGAGCCGACAAAAGAATTGTGCTGACAAGAGACGAAGACCACTGGAGTTTGATGAGGGTGAGTCGGTGTTTCTGAGGGTATCACCATCGAAGGGTATTATGAGATTTGGTAAGAAGGGTAAGCTGAGCCCTAGATATATCGGACCCTTCGAGATTTTGGAGAGAGTGGGAGATAAGGCGTATAGGTTGGCATTGCCACCGAACTTGGCAAATGTCCACAACGTCTTCCACGTCTCGATGCTTCGGAAGTATCACCCGGACCCGGCACACGTGATAAGATATGAGCCATTGGAGCTCCATGAGAGTATGACGTATGTTGAGAAGCCGGTTCGGATATTGGACAGAAAAGAGAAAGTGTTGCGAAATAAGACAATTCCCTTGGTGAAAGTTCTTTGGCAACACCACATGGTGGAAGAGGCCACGTGGGAATTGGAGAACTTGATACGGGAGAAGTACCCCCAACTTTTTAAAGAGTGACTTGGTTCTAATTTGGAGGTCCAAATTCCTTGAAGGAGGGGAGAATGTAAGACCCCGTATATGTATAATGGTAATGTGTAATAAATATGAATGGACTTGTAATGTAAAGTATGATTGATGTAAGTCCATGGATTCAATGTATGTATGTGTAATATGAATTGTAACGTACATACAAGTTTCATTGAGTATGAATATGAAGAAATGAGTTCTGGCAGGTGATGGATGTGATTGAAACTCAAAATGAGTAGTGTGGCAAATGGAATGGAGTTATGCTTCCTTTTGGTTTTATGTAGCATACCTTTGAACATACAATGAATGCACACAAGTTTCAATGTGCATAAGGTATGAATGGATGCCATTTCCAAGTTATAAAGGTGGATGGATGAGAAAATGGCCATGGCAACAGATTAAGGATGTGTTGGTATGAGTTGCAGCAAGGAAACTATAGGAAATCTGGAAAACATGAAGGCCAGATCGATCTCATAGGATGAGAGATCGATCTGGAAGAGCCAGAATGCTCTTATTTGGGAGAAAGAATAGAGCAGATCGATCTCCAATGGAGCCAGATCGATCTCCCAAGCATTCTGTAGTGAAAAGATCGATCCCCAAGCACCCAGATCGATCTCCTTAGCTCTCTGTATGCCTCGACAGATCGATCTCATGCTTCGACAGATCGATCTCAAGCTTAAAAATGCCGTGAAAAAGAGGGATTTTAAGGGACCAGATCGATCTCCTCTTGGACCAGATCAATCTCCTCAAGCCATTTCTATATAAGGAGAGTTGAAAATCAGGAAATCTCGGGAAAAACACTAACCTTCCACTTTCAACCCAAAAACCTAACCTTCCCTCTCCAAATCAGCCATTTTCAGTGAGATTTGAAGAGAGACCATTAAAGGCAAAGTTGTTCCTATCAAAGAGAAGAACAACATAGTGTGAAGGCATTTTTCCATTGTTGGTATTGAAGGAGTTAAGGGCATTGCCATTTGGAGCAAGAAGAAAAATCATATTTGGTAAGATTCTAACACTCCAATCCAAATACAATGTCTATTTAATTGATTTTGGAGTTGTTTGGCATGACTATTGATGGATAAATTATCTAGGGATGTGGTGGAATTGGTGTGACCTAGAAAACCTAGAATGGGTATGATGTGAGAATATATGGGTTGAATGAGTTTATGATTTATGGGCATGCTAAAGTTGTTAGTGAGGTAATGCTTATGATTTTAGATGGTTAAATGAGATTACATTGTGAGTTTGGAGGAATTGTGAAAATAGGTATGTATATGCTTGATAAATGCCATAGTGAGGGAATTCATGGAATATGAACACTATGAGCTTAATGTCGATTTAATATCGATTTAATATCGATTTTGAATAAGTTAATAGGCCTAAGAAGATCCATAGACTCGAGTTATGGATAAAGTAATGAAACGAGGCCTCACAAGCATTAATAGAAAACTATAGGTCGAATTGACTATAGTGAACGCACGATGTCATATTATATGGATCGAATATAATACGGGATACGATTTTGTGCAGTCCCGAAGAGTTCGTTGAAGACGAATCGAACCGTATGAGTAAGCAGCTTAAGGAAGTGGAATCACGCATCGCGATTCCAGGTAAGGGAATTTTGTGAGTATATAGAGGTAGCTGCTCGTACTTTGAACTTGTGGGTGAATATTGGGTGTTGTATGAAATGCATGGTTGCTCAAATAAATGATTGATGGTATTCGTGAATGATGAGGAGTATATGCGTGGTTTTGGATTTGAAGTGGATTTTATGAAATGGGATAGTAAGGCTAATAATTGCATAAATCTAATGTTTTGATGTTTTTCCAAAATGAATTGCTTGGTTTTAAGCAAGCTTGTAGATGGGTCAGCTAGTATTGTATTGTTGTTGTGGAAAAGCAATTGTGAGTGCTAAACCCGATTGCCAGGATTGTTTAATTGTATATGAGCCACCTATCATATTTGTATGACATAAATCGCGCTAGAGCCTCGCTCGCGCTGGATTTCTATGTTTTCATTTGTATGAAACGTGCTGGAGCTTAGCTCGCACCTTGATTTGGAAACTATGATGATGTTTATAAACCGTACTGGAGCTTCTGCTCGTACGTGGATTTTGAGTGGTTGTCTTATGAGTATAATCGTACTAGAGCTATGCTCGTACGCGTCTCTTTATGAGAGGATGCCTGAGTCATGCTAGAGCTTTGCTCGCACAAGTTTCCACATTGTGACACGTATAAGGTTATGAAAGTTGGTAAGATCCTTAAGCCTTACATCCTTAAGCCAACATCCTTAAGCCCAAAGAGGCGGGGAGGCTCTGTTAGGCGGGGAGGCTCTGTTCGGTGGGGAGGCTCTCTTACGGTGGGATCCTTAAGCCAACATCCTTAAGCCCTGGAGGGGCGGGGAGGCTCTGCTAGGCAGGGAGGCTCTCCTACATGGGTATGGTAAGATCCTTAAGCCCTACATCCTTAAGCTAACATCCTTAAGCCCAAAGAGGCGGGGAGGCTCTGTTAGGCGGGGAGGCTCTGTTCGGTGGGGAGGCTCTCTTACGGAAGGATCCTTAAGCCCTACATCCTTAAGCTAACATCCTTAAGCCCGAGGAGGCAAGGAGGCTCTGTTAGGCGAGGAGGCTCTGTTCGACAGGGAGGCTCTCCTTCACGGATATGGAAAACTCTTGGTATGGGGTAGGTAAGACCTAGGAATGGCACCCCTAATCACGATATGAGTCTGCGGAGTACGCTGTACCGTGTATATCACATGGAGTACGATGTACCGCATGATGGTTATGTGGTGAGAAAGTCTGGCGAGGGATAATCCATCTTCGTGCCAGCGTGATACCCCGCACACCTGGATGCGTGTGGTCTGGGATGATTTGTGATGTAATGGTCCACATAGGCACTTTTGATATAGTGACCTAGTTTTTATACACATGCGTGAATTGTGAAATGAAAATGTGGTTGTGATTGTGAGTTGATTTGGGGGTAATTATGTGTTGAGAAAGAGGTTTATGATGTTGGTTTAAAAAAGGAGGTTTCTTAATGAATTGCCCTTTTTATGAATTTAAATGAGATTGAGCATGAGATGATTTATACATGATGTTTCTAACATGTTTTATATGCCAATGCACATGATTTTGATACATGATATATATGTATATTCACATGGCATAGTTTTATTCCTCATGCTCCTACCATAAATGATTTATGCATAACACTATCAGCATGTAGATAGAGTAGTTATCTACCATGCTTGCATTATTGCCTTACTGAGCGTGTGGTTGCTCATCCCACTCTATTTTTCCCCCTACAGAGCGTGCATAGTAGCCCAGTAAGGACTGAGGCGTGGTATTTTGGACTCCGCTGCATCTCCATTGCTAAGAGGTATATACACAGTGATTCTTTTTGTATCTAAACAATGTAAAAGCATAGTATTCTTTTGAGTTGTAATTATGGGGGATGTAGATGTCAGTAAAACATGTATTCGTATAAGTACACGATTAAATGCGCATGTATGACATCGTTTTAATTAATTGAGAATGAATGAGATGTAGTGTTTATTATTGGCTCACAGCCCAACAGTGTGTGGTGAGTTTAGTTCACGACCGGGTAAGGTCACAGTAAAACGTGAAAAAGTTTCAGTGATTTTCGGTTAAAGAGAATGAAATTGGGTCGTGACAGAGATGGTTAGCCGAATCAGAGATAGAGATAGGAAGTGGTCAGCGAGTGACAATGGCAGAGGTTTTGGTTATCGACAAGGTTGGAGACTCCTTGGTAAGGGGCCACAAATTGAGAAAGTGCGAGAGAAGGCTATTAGACCTCCTGCATATCCGGCCATAGCTCCAGCTAGGGGCATTGTTATTGGAGGACAAAGGCCTACTACCGAGTAGTATGACAAATGTGGTAGATACCATGGCGATAGACCTTATCTAATTTCTTACAGATTATGCTTCATATGTGGAAAGCCAGGGCATATGGCTAGAGCTTTCCTAAAGATGATAGAGATTGCCCTACAGAAGGGCAAGGAGCCAGAGAGAGTTGCAGGGAATACGTCTCCTACGAGAAGGAGAGTGACAGCAGAAGAGAAGGGGAAGTAGGTGATTGGTCAAGGGCAAGTACATTCTCTATACTAGGGCACAGTTGATGCTTCATCGGATGTGATTAAAGGTAACATCCTGATGTTTTATCTTGAAGAATATGTTTTATTTGATCCTGGTGCCATGTATTCATTTGTATCTCCTTCATTTGCATGTAAGCTAGAGAAACTTATAGAGCGTACACGTTTAAGTAGGATGATGTTGATTAGTACGCCTATGATAATAGTTAGCTAGTCGAGTATGTGTTTAATGACTGTAAGCTAAGAGTAGGGGAAAAAGGATATGGCAGCCAATATAATTTTGTTAAGTATGAGTGATTTTGATGTAATCTTATGAATAGATTGGTTAGCTGCAAACCATGTTGTTTTAGATTGTTATGCTGAGACAGTTATGTTTCTTACCCCTGAGAATTATATTGTAAAGTTTACTGAAAAGAAATGAAAGAAGTAGTTGCAGTATTTAGTAAAATAACTATTATTTTGATTGAATAATTAAAATGTTGAAGGTTTCATTATGTACGTGGTTGATATGAATAAGGCAGGTCTAGAGTTGGTAGATATCCTTGTGGTTAGGGAGCTCCCAGATGTCTTTTCGGATAAATTGCCAGGGTTACCACCAATAAGAGAGATAGAGTTCTGTATAGATTTGGTGTCTGGTACTGATTCTATTTCGAAACCAGAGTATTGCATGGCCTTAGTTAAGTTGGATGAGCTCAAGAGACAGTTGCAGAAACTATTAGATAGGGGGTTCATCAGACCGAGTGTTTTACCTTGGGGAGCACCGATTTTGTTTGTAATGAAGAATGATGAAAGCCTCCGATTGTGTATTGACTACGGATTGTTGAATAAGGCTACCATCAAGAATAGGTATCCCCTTACACGCATAGATGACTTGTTGGATCAATTTTGGGGAGCGTAACTTTTTTCTAAGATTGATCTGAGGTCTAGGTATCATCAATTGAAATTTTGGAGTGGAGATGTACCCAAGACAGCATTTCGGACCTAATATGGCCATTATGAGTTCTTGGTTATGCCATTCGGATTGACGAATGGTCCTGTTGTTTTTATGGCTCTGATGAACGATGTGTTCAAGCCATACTTGGATTAGTTTGTTATCGTCTTTATCGATGACATCTTAATGTAGTCGAAGTCTCAGGAGGAGCATGGGCAGCACTTGAGAATTGTATTTCAAACCCTTCGAGAGAAAGAGTTGTATGCTAAACTCAGTAAGTGTGAATTTTGGCTGGCATAGATCTCGTTTTTGGGACACGTTGTGTCGAGGGATGGTGTATCAGTAGATCCATCCAAGATTAAGGCTATAGTTCAGTGGGAACAGCCGAGGACAGTCACTGAGATTAGCAGTTTTTTGGGTTTAACAGGATATTATCGGAGATCCATTGAGGGATTTTCGAAGTTGGTTGCTCTGTTGACATGCCTCACTAAGAAGAATGTTGCATTCTTGTGGGATGAGGATTGTGAGAGGAGTTTTAAGGAGTTGAAGCATCGATTGACCATCGCTCCGATTCTCACTATTCCTACCAGTTCAAGAGGTTCTTCTGTATATACAGATGCTTCACATCGGGGACTGGGCTGTGTATTGATGTAGGATGGGATGGTAGTTGCTTATGGATCTAGACAACTAAAGGATCATGAGAAGAACTATCCGACTCACGATTTGTAGTTAGCAGCAGTAGTGTTTGCATTGAAGGTATGACGCCACTACTAATACGGTGAGAAGTTTCAAATTTTTACCGACCACAAGAGCCTCAAGTATCTGTTCTCACAGAAGGAGCTGAACATGAGACAGAGAAGATAGCTAGAGCTTCTGAAGGACTACGATTGTGAGATACTTTATCATCCGGGTAAGGCTAATGTTGTAGTTGATGCTTTGAACAGGAGGAGCCTTAGGATGGTATCGTATATGATAGTCAGGGAATATGAAATGCTAGAGCAGTTTGCTAGCCTTAGTTTGGGAGTTATACCTTCTGACATGGATACGGATTGTATGATAGCTAGCTTGAGGTTGGAACCCGACTTGTTGGACAGGATCAGATAGGCTCAGCAAAGTGATCCGTATTACATTGATATGACTGGTCAGATGCAGAGGGGCACAGAGACTGATTTTGAGTTGAGTTCTGATAGACTACTGAGGTCAAAGGTAGACTATGCGTTCCCAAGGATCCAGAGCTCAGGAGACTAATTTTGTCAAAATTTCATTCTTCGAGGTACACGTTACATCCGAGGAGTAATAAGATGTATCAAAATTTTTGGAAGGTGTATTTGTGGTCAGGGATGAAGAAGGATTTGGCAGAGTTTGTGGAAAGATGTCTTATATGTCAGTAGGTGAAGGTAGAGCATCAAAAACCTGTAGGGTTATTGTAGCCTCTACCTATACCAACATGAAAATGAGAGCATATCACCATGGATTTAGAGATGGGTTTATCGAGGACCCGCAGGAATCACGATGCGATATGGGTGATTGTTGACTAACTGACGAAGTCAGCCCACTTCCTAGATATGATAGCGACCGATACTCTGAGTTCATTGGTAGAGTTGTATGTACGCGAGGTAGTGAGGTTACATGGTGTTCCAATAAGCATTGTTTCGGATAGGGATTCTCGCTTCACTTCCTACTATAGGGAACATTTACAGGAAGCCATGGGAACCCAGTTGATTTTGAGCACCACTTTCTATCCTCATATAGATGGTCAGTCAGAGAGGACTATACAAACTCTGGAGGATATGTTCAGAGCATGTGTACTGAATTTAGAGGCTCCTAAGATCATTTGCCACTAGTCGAATTCACCTACAACAACAGTTATCATTCGAGTATCAGGATGGCACCGTATGAGGCTTTATATGGTCGTAGATGTCGTTCTCCTATTGGATGGGAAGAAGTGGCTGACTGAAAGATTTTTTCTCCTAATTTGGTTACGAAAACCTTTGAGGATATTCATTTGATTGTTGAGAGATTGAGGACAGCTCAGAGCAGACAGAAGAGTTATGCTGATAGGAGATGGAGGCCACTAGAGTTCACAGTCGGTAAGTCAGTGTTTTTAAAGGTTTCTCATTCCAAAAAAATAACGAGATTTAGAAAGAAAGGTAAGTTGAGTCCTCTCTAAATTAGACCCTTTGAGATACTAGATTGAGTGGGAGATAAGGCCTATAGGTTGGCATTGCCACTGGACTTATCAGGTGTACACAACGTCTTCCACATTTTGATGCTTCTGAAGTATCACCTAGATCCAGCACATGCTATTTAGTATGAGCCGTTAGAGATCAGAGATGACATGTCATATGTTGGGAAGCCGATTCTGATACTGGAGAGTAAGGAGAAGGTATTGAGATCGAAGACGATCGGGTTAATGAAGGTTCTCTTGCAGCATCACACTTCAATGGAAGCTACTTGGGAGTTAAAGAGCCTAATGCGCGAGAAGCACCCCCAACTGTTTGAAGACTGACTTGGTTCTAATTTGGAGGACCAAATTCTTTATGTTGGGGAGGATTGTAAGACTTGGATTTTCATGTAGCTTATTCCTTATGATTCTTATATATACAAACATTATATTATGTTAGTTGAATCATAAGAAGAGTACTTACTTGAATGAAAGTGTAAGTAAAATGATTAAATGCACATAAGCTACATAAAAGCCAAATAAGAGCTATAACAAGCTAAATTGAGTGGACATAAATCATTCTAACTGAAGATAAGAACTTATAATGTGAGAATATAGAGAGCTCATGAAGGAAAGTTAGTTTGATTTGGTCCCGAACACTTTGAAGTAGAGTAAAAGCCAAAAAGGGGCTAAACGAGTCCGAAATGGTCCGTTTGAGGTGTTTTCGACATATTCGCCTCTCAGAAACAGCCAAAACATAAAGACGAATGTGTAAACCATAAGATATGACACTTTCAGATTTGTGAGAAAAATTCAAACATGGTCAATGGTCAATAAAAGTCAATGATAGTTAAGAGAAGTAGACTTTGACCATAGTTGACTAACCATGATTAAAATTTAACCAAAGTAAGGTTAAAAAGTGGGAAAGAAATATTTTTGGTTAAAGCACACGATATTATCCTCTAAAGTATGGAAAATTTATTTAATCGAAATCCAGATTAAATTAAACAGGTAAAACGCAATAGGCCAAAGTTGGAAATTTTAAAGCCCATTAAGGTATAACAAGTGTGGGCCAAATTTCTTAGGCCCATTAAGCCGAACTGTTGGCCGATTTATTGGCCCAATATTGTCAGGACCCCAATTTCAATCCTTGACTTTAACCAAAAACCACAATAAATTTTTCGCATTTTAACTTACCTTTCCTCTCTTCACTGGTTGGGCTGTGATTCGATGTCAGAGTCTTCACTTACCATTATATCCATTCTCATACATACATGTCAATATATTAATTCTGACTGTAGTTGCTCTTATTATACATGTAAGATTTTATAAATCTAATACGATTACATTCCCCATAATATATAACGTATACATCACTGTGCTGTTTCTATGTTTAGATACACAACTGTACATAATAAGTATACCTGATGAATCGATAGGAACTAGCAGTGGACTCTTGGACACTCTCCCACGATAACTCTCGCTCTACTGACGCTCTGTAGAGAGATGTAAAGAAAAGGGGGGGTGAGCATAACGCGCTCAGTAAGGAAATCAGGCAAGCAAGTAGATATCCACACTATCTACTCAAAATAGTGCTATGCCTTGAAAACATTATTTACTTAACTCACTTTAAAAGCATGTCTTGAAATATAATATATATGTACTTGTACAGAATAAATCCCATGTACAGAAATCATGCTTTATTTCTCAAAAGTAGGCATGTAGTGCAACACAATGCATTTATATATAAATCATGCCTTTATGTAAATCATGCCATGTATATTTAAATCACATATAAATATGGCATCAAATGATTCACAACACAAATCGGAGTCCGACCCATCCCTCAGGTCTGTCCGCAGTTTAAATCAGTAAATCAATCAAGGTGATATATCATGTAAGACTCTGTGGTACATGTAAATAGTATCCTGGATTATGATCATATCCGATGTGATCCCAAGCAACACAGTACTAGGTGTGCGGGGCATCACCGCTGTAACGGGAGGGGGGTCAGTCCATCACAACCGCCAGCTATATCCTTCTCAACTCCATAACAACACACGGTACAGCGTACACCTCGTGCCACTCAGACACGGTACAAAGTACACCCGTGGACCCGTTCTCACGGCCAGAGTGCCTACCATAGGACTTAGCTCTCACTCCCGTGGAACTTATCAACATCACAGTCAGGGTGCCTAACAAAGGTCTTAGCCCTCGCGCCTGTGGAAATATCATACCACGTCTATACCAACCTCATGCGGATATCCTCTCTAGCTATGACACACAGTCACGCAAGGTCTCAGGCATGGGTTTCAACATGTATTACATATCACATACAGTGTGTGTTTTGAGTGCGACTCACAGTCGTTACTCCGCTCAAACACTGTTTCACATCATAAAACTCAACTCCAGTGCGAGCACTCTCAAGCAACTAGGTCAATGCATAGTTTATGTATTAAATCAAGTACGAGCAATAGCTCCCAGTACTATGCTATGCACAATATCAAAATCAAGTACGAGCAATAGCTCCCAGTACTATGTCATGTATAAACCATGTAGAATCGAGTACGAGCCACGCTCTAGCACTCTGTCATGCATATATCATTCAAAGCTGAGTACGAGTAAAACTCCAGTACTCTATCATGCATGTCATGAAAATCTAGTGCGTATCAAATCCAGCACTAATATTATGTGGAAAACATATGAATCACAGTGCGAGCTGTGCTCTAGCACGATTCATTCTCACATAATATGATAGATGGCTATTTAAAAAGGGATTATTTATAAAACATCAAAATCAGCACTCAAAGTGTGCTTAAGTCATATCAACCTTAAAATCATTAGCCCATCTATTTATTTTCATGCTAATAACAATTAAACACTCACAATAGCATTTTCCATGCTTTTTGCAACTTCTCACAAAAGTTGACTTTTTGACTAACTAGGGGCAAAATCGTAATTTGCCACTATCGGGTCGCAATAATTATTATTCACTTTCTCTGACCCTCAGAGTTTTTAAGTGAATACAGAAGCAGTTGAAAATACGTGCAGGTATCTCTAACTACTTGCAAAAGTCCCTTACCTCGGATCACGTCAAGTGACCTCACTTCCTCGGTGCTGCTCAATCCCGCAGTCCGATCAGCTCTCGATGTAAACTCCGGAGCTGTAAATAACCATTCCTCATGTTAATTATAATTTTCCTACTGTATTACACATTAATACAGTTTAATTTCCTTTAATGGGCCTTAAAAATCCTTAATGGGCCTTAACCGTATTAAGCCCGTTTTCCACTTATTATTTCCCTTCATCAGGGTCTATCGACTCATTGGGCCTATCAATACCCATTGGGCTTTATTCCAAGCTCTTTGGATAGCCCGTATATCATTTACGACATTTAATTCAAAATTCCAATTATAATTCACTAAATACGGAATTTAATCCGAAATGCGTAAAATAAATTTTAAATACGCATAAATCACATAAATTGTCATAAATGAACTTTACTTACCCGAGAATATGCGATGGTACGCAAATCGAAGTTCGATCGGGCTTTCGTTCGGAATTTATCGTCGAACTGCACAATTTATTATATTTAACTCCGGGTCAATTTCCGATTAAATATAATTTAAATAAATTCATCGAAAATCAAATCGGTCACTTTTGACCTCGTATCGACTTACCCGAAGTCCGGTGAAATCCCAAAAATTTTCCTTTTCCTTTTTCTTTCTTTTTCCTCTTTTTCCCCTTTTCTCCTTGGCTGAACCGGTCCGGTCCGGTTCAGCACAGAACCTTCTCCACTGAACCGTCGACTGGTTCAGGCATCCTTTGGCCGTGCCGACCTATTCCGGCCGGTTCCCGACGCATCACCACCGCAGTTCGGCGCGCCTAAGCCTGGGCAACACTCGGCTGGGCTCGATCGGGACCAAGCACCGCCGGTGGCCGCCGGATTCCTTCTTTTCCTCCGCGGCTTCACCTCTTCGATTCGCCGGCGTCCGGCGTCGGTGGAGGTCGTGATGGGTGCCGATGGGTGCGCACGGTGCCGGGCTTCCTTTTCCGACCGCTTGCCTGCCCGTGGGGTGGCCGGTGCTCGCCGTCCGGTGGTCTTCTCCCTCGGGTTGGCTTGCTTCCGTTTCTTTCCATTCTTTCTCTCTCCCCGCGTTCCAAATTCAGATTTCCCTCTTTATTTTTTATAATATATTTTTATTATTATTTTACTATAAAATAATAATAAAAATCCCATAAATATCCCATAAATATCCCAAAAATATCTAGAAATATAAAAAAAAATCATATTAAATTCATTTAATCCGTAAATGAATTTATCAGTCCGCTTTTACCTTTTCGGTATATTTTTCCACTATTTTTGGGCTCATTTTTCGAGGTAAAAATTTCGATAAATTCTAATAAATTCATATCTTGATCAATTGGGCTCGAAATTAAATATTTTCCTCGATTTTGATCAAGATTCCTTAATTTCATATTTTTAATGAAATTCTCTTATCGAAATTATACCGAATGTCAGTCATTTGACCGTTTTACCCCTGCACTCATTCGGGAATTAACTTAACCCTTATATCGCTGTTATGTAGCTTACATGCATTTTTAAATTTCTCAAATTGTCGATTGCATGTTAGTAAATACTCTTCTTATGATTCAACTATGTAATAAAGTGTTCATACACATAGGAATCATAAGGAACAAGCTACATAAATCCGGGTCTGACAAATATGAAGTGAATTTAAGGCCCAATTGGTAGGAAAAGTTTCAACTAGAAAGCTCAAAAGAAAAGCCCAAACCTAGAAGCCTAAAGTTCAAGCCCATTAGTTAAAGTTCAAGCCCATTAGTGAATAAACTAAAAGCCCACTTGGTAAACTATGGCCCAAACCCTTTTAAGCCCAACTTAATGGCTGAAATTGTGACTTAATGGCTTAGGTTTGAAGCTAGAAAATCCACCAACACAACATCTTCTTCATCCTTTCATTCTCGGTAACAAGGGGACACCATTACCAGACATAATTTCAAGCTTTCTCTCACTAGAAATCACTAACCTAAAGACATATTTGGAACTTGTAATCTTCATGGAAGTTGTATTAAATTAAGAGATGATTAACATATATTGGAATTAGCTATCAAGGAACCATATTGAGAGAGGAGGAATTCTTCAAAGTTTCGGTCATAAGGAGAAACACCAAGTTAGGTATAATTTCAAGCTTCCAATCTCACATATGTTAATCTATGGATTATGCTAAGTTGATTGGTACATGAATTATGGATCAAAACACACAAAATAACTAAGATCTGAAGTTGGTCAAAAATGGATACTTGTATTTTGATGAATATCCATATGATTTTAAGGTATTTATAGGTTGGTATGCATGTGTACAAGATTATGACATAGTTAGTTTTAATCAATTTGATCAATTGGTTAACAAATTGAAGTTGTCATATAAGGTGTTTGATAAAATGCCTAAATGAACGTAAACTAAGGTTTAAGACATGCCAACCAAGTGTTTGATGAAATGCCTAAGAGAATGGAGAAGAAAATGGCCATAGGTGGCGTGACCGACAGCATGGATGGCATGCATAGTAAAATGAAAATGAGCATAAGATAGTGTTAGGCTCATTAAAATTCATTAAGGCCCAATATGAGTAAATGGGCCCATTAAGTGAAATAGACAATAGTTAAAGAGAAATACAGATGAGAAAGTATAATTAACCAAATAAATGGTTATATGCAGCGCCAGAGATTATCGTAGGAGTGAGTAGGAACTGCGAGATCGGGCAGCTCTGAGAAAGTGAAATTTCTCGAAGTGATTCCAGGTGAAGAACTTTTGCGAGTAGTTAGAGATATCGACGCGTATTTTCATTTGCTTTTACATTCACTTAAAAAGTCTGGGGGTCAGAGAAAGTGAATAAAAATTATAGTGACCTGAAAAGGGTAAAATACGATTTTTACCCCTATTAAGGGTAAAATGTCAACCTTTAGGAAAAGTCCTAAAAAGCATGAAAAATATGTTTTTAATGCTGTTTAACAGATGCATAGATAGATTCGCTGATGTTTTCATGTTAAATGCGAAAACAACAAAATATAGTGTCTATTTGATTTAATTGAGTAAAACTCTTTAAATTAAGACATCTATCAAGCTGTGTGAAAACAAATCGTGCTGGAGCACTGCTCGCACTAGATTTTATATGTATTCTCCATAACAAAGTCCTGAAGCATTGCTCGTACTTGATTTTATATGATTGATGCATGATAGAGTGTTGGAGCATTGCTCGTACTCAGTTTTACATGACATAGTGCTAGAGCATTGCTCGTACTAGATCTTTATGAATTATGCATGAGGTCTTGCTGGAGTTTACTCATATGTACCGGTTTTGAAAGAGATAGCATGAAACAGCTGTGTTGGAGCCTTGTGCAGACTGTGTGTTGCATGATTATATGCTTGCACGTGCATTTTGAAATATGGCAGAGGGCTATCGAAACTGTTATTGGGTTCATGGAGTACTTTGTATCGTGTATGATAGACGGAGTACGTTGTACCGTGTGTACATTATGTTGTGAAGTTGTTGAGATGTAGAGTTGTTAGCTGACGGTTGAGGATTTGATCCACCTACCGTTACAGCATGTGATGCCCCGCACACAGGGATCTGTGTAGCTTGGAATCACCAAAAAGGGATCCGATCTCAAAGATTCACAATTATAAGTCTAACATTCAGAATCATTCAATCATAAGTCCTAACCCAAATTAGACTCCTCGTGTGTGTGTGAAAATGTCAAATCCACTTCACAGTACATTATCCGGATCAGATTATGCGAACACAGTGAATGCAAAGTCAATACCAAGTGATCATTCCCATAAGTTTACTTTTCACTTCTGTCTCCACTAATGTAGTCACACTTAACCAAAGATCAATAGGACTTCATTAAGCTTGTAATGTAAGGCTAGGGCAAAGGTATGATAAAGTCGATTTAGGTTTAATTACCCCTCAACATGCATTACTTCTAGGGTCTTTGATGTAAGAGCTCATAATGTTCCCCTAAACTTATTTATTTTGCTAAACATTTTTATTCTCTTTTTGTATTTTTCTTCTTCTTCTTTCTTCTTTTTTTTTTTTCCAATTTCACTATCACCTATAACCCATACGTACATAGCTCAAGATATATCCTAGTGAATTTATAGCTTTCGGGGTAAGGGATAGAACATAGTGTTTAAGCTAAGGAAAAATATGCAGATGTATTTACAGAGAAAAGCTTATTTGGCCAATATGGGTGACTAGGGGTAAAATGTGTACAAGGACGGCTAGAAAGGCTCAAAATATATGCAATCCTATGTCCACATAAGCTTTCTCTAAATAAATATACAGATTCATGACATGACATGTGCATAAAATAAGGAAATCTCAATCAGATCGAGACAAATTCAAGAATTCAACTTCATGCTTTTCCTACAATCATGCTTCTTAATCAATCAAAGCTAGACTAAATCATGGGGCTATATCATCGAAATATGGAAAAACTAAAATTAAACAATGTAAGCTCATATTTTTGAAATGTTTTCTTCAATTTTGCCCAAAATTTTCAAAAATGCTAAAGTGATATCCTCACCCCCAAACTTAAAGTGTACAGTGTCCTCAGTGTGTAGATAATATAAGAATTAAAGCTCAAGAATAGAATACTCCCCTATCTGATGATGAAGAACAATTGAAACTTGATTGGAAGATACTAGAAAAGCAATATGCAAAAGAAACAAAGAAAAAAATAACAGAAAAGAAAAAGAAAAAGAACTATACAAAAAGTGAAAAGAAAAATTAAGTCACTTCAAATGCAGCTGAAGAAAATGACACTCAGCAACAGGGCTAGAAGTAGTAGGGTCAGCCAAAGTGGTGACAGCATGTTAATAGCTAAATCCTCCTTAACTCTTTCTACTTCCATCTTTCTAGCAGATATCTCGTGCTTCAGCATTATATCTTCCTTAACCTCCATCTTAAAACAATCTTGAGAGTTATTAGGGAACCTCAAAGGTTTAAAAACATTAAATGTCACCTCCTGATTTAGGACTCTCATTGTCAATTCCCCCTTTTGCACATCAATTAATGTCCTACCAGTAGCTAAGAAGGGTCTGCTTAGAATAATAGGGACTTCCTTGTCTTCTTCCATATCCAAAATAATAAAGTCTGTAGGGAAAATTAACTTATCCACCTTAACTAGCACATCCTCAATGACTCCCTTCAGATATTTAATGGATCTATTAGCTAACTGAAAGGCCACTGTGGTGGGCTTTGCATCTCCTATTCCTAGCTTCTGGTATATGGACCAAGGCATAACGTTAATGCTGGCTCCTAGATCACATAGGGCTCTACCAAAGAACCGATCTCTTATGGTGCAAGGTATGGAAAAAGTACCTGGATCTTTGAGCTTGGGGGGTAATCTCCTTTAAATAATTGCACTACACTCCTCAGTTAAGGCCACCGTCTCATAATCCTCTAATCTTCTCTTCCGCGAGAGGATATCCTTCATAAACTTCACATAACTAGGCATTTGCTCTAAACCATCTGCGAAAGGAATGTTAATGTGAAGTTTCTTAAAAACTTCAAGAAATTTAGAGAATTGTTGATCAAGCTTTTAGTTTTGGAACCTCTGAGGAAAAGGTACTGATGGTCTAACTGGGGGAAGTGTAGTGGTAACATGTGTAGCATCAGATGAAGAGGAAGGTTGTGAAGAAGAAACACGTGAATATGAAGAAGCGTCTAACTTAGATTCCTTTGCAGCTTGATCCTGATGTTCTTGCTTTTTCTGAACTGCCTCCTTAGAACCTAGGGATTCTTCAACTATAGGCTTAAAAAGACTGGACTTAACATGTGGTTCATCTAGCTCTCTGCAGCTCCTAAGGGTTATGGCCTTAACATGCTCCTTACCCTCCCTCCGCCTAACAGGGTTAGCTTCAGTATTACTGGAGAGGGTCCCTTGTGGACGTTGGCTAAGAGCACTAGCTATTTGTCCAACCTGAACTTCTAAATTCTTGATAGAGGCTGCTTGATTTTGCAGGATAGTTGTGAACAATTCCTCAAGCAAGGGTTTCTTCTCAGCTGTAGCTGCTGGTGTAAGTAAGTGCTGTGGCTACATAGGTGGTGGTAGTGATGGATGATGTTGAAATTATTGAGGTGGGTATGGATGATGAGAGTGATGAGGTGGATGATATGGAAGTTGCTGATGTGGTGGTACATGAACAAGTGGAGCTTGAAAACCAGGGGGTCCTACAGGTCTGGAATTAGAAGATTGCCCTTGATTTTGGCTCTAGGAAAAATTAGGATGGTTCCTCCACCTTGGATTATAGGTGTTTGAAAAGGGGTTGTTTTGTTGCTTCTGAGATAGGGCAACGTACTGAACAAATTCTAAATTAAGCAGACACCTATCTACAGAGTTCGTACCACCACACAGATTGCAATAATTAAAAGGACTTTTGGATAGCAAGAAGAGGATTATGACTTTTTGCAAGGTTATGCTGGGTACTGAGTGACTCTACCTTTTTCGTGAGATTGGCTATTTGAGAAGTCAAGGTAGACAGTGTGTCTAACTCATAGATACCCGTCGACTTCTTAGGCAGCTGCCTCTCCGAAGACCATTAGTAATTGTTAGCTACCATCTTCTCTAAGAGACCGTAAGCTTCCTCCTCCGTCTTGTACATTAACGCTCCTCCCGCAGCAGCATCGACTACGGTCATATTTTGGCTCATGAATCCGTTGTAGAACGTCTGGATTTACAGCCATAAGGGCAGGTCATGATGAGGACACTTCCTGAGAAGGTCCTTGTAACGTTCCCATGCCTCGTATAGGGTCTCAGAGTTGAATTGGGAAAAGAAAGATATGTCACTATGTAATTTAGCCATCTTTGAAGGAGGAAAAAACTTAGCTACAAATTGATGGCTAACTCGTCCCAGGTGGTGATGGATCCTGAAGGTAAAGAAGTTAGCCAATGTCGCGCTATATCTCTAAGTAAGGAAGGAAATAGCCTAAGCCTCAGCGTATCATCCGATAATCTATTATGCTTAAAAGTGTTGCACAGATATAAAAATTACCCTAAGTGAGCATGTGGTAATCATGGGGAAGCCCACTGAACTGTAGCGAAGATCGGATCATCTGGAGGATTGAAGGCTTAAGTTCAAAATTGTTTACAAGGATAGCTGGTGGCCTAATGCCAGTATAATAACCTCCTATAGTCGGTACAACATAATCTCCTACAGTCCTAATTTCTCTGTTTTCAGCCATCTCATTTTGCAGCGGAGCTATGATTTTCCTAGAATCCTTTCTGATTTTTCAAAGATTTCTTTTAATTTCAGGATCTAAAGGAAAGCAATAAAAGCTCTTAGCTCTACGCATGCAACCATTAAAAGTCCTCAGGATTTTTTTTTAATTTTTAATTAGAGAGAAAATTTAACTAATCTAAACTAAGGCTCTATGTACAAAACTAGAATTATACCTAAGCATAATTTCTTCGATATTAATTAATGGCTAATTATGATTCCCCAACAACGGCGCCAAAAACTTGATGACAACTACGCCCACTCTAAGTGACCTAGGCGTGTTAACCGCAAGTGCACGGGTCATACAAGTAATAATGAGATTTGAGTATCGGATTATCGTCCCATAGAGAATCTAATTAGCCTAATTAAGTACCGATTAATTTTACCTTAAGTATATCCTAGCAAGTTAAGAAAATTTAATGGGTGATCTATTAAGTTTAAAATTAAAATTACTAAAAAACAAAGAAAACTAAAAATAAACAAAACATAGCTAAAATTACTTACAGAGCTCCAAGCAAATAAAAGCGATAATCTACAAAAGATAAATAACAAAGTTAAAATTAATTAGTGCAAATAAACTGTAATGCAAATAAGAAAATAAAGCAAAAAAATTAATTAGAATAAAACTAAAAATAAAATGTTCATGCAATTAATCTAATTATCAAAAATTAAAATGCAAATTAAACTAACCTAAAATCTAAGAAAATAAAATTCTAAAAATTTAAGAAAATAACTATAAGCCTAAATGCCTAAAATTGTGTCCCTAAATTAAATCTAACTTTATATGATTAATAACATGCCTAAATAAATGATTAAAATCTACTCTAAATCATGCATAAAATATTTTTGGATTTTTAAATTTAAAGTGAAGACTAAATTAAAAATGCGTGAATCAATTCTACCCTAATTTGATTCTAAATGCAACACATAAACTCTACACTAACATTAAGTCTTAAATCCTATTATATAAAATCAACTATTAACAGAATTAAAACTAAAAAAATTAAATTAACAAACAAAGAAACTATAACTAACCTTCAATTTGATTTAAAACTTTACCTAAGCTAACAATTAATAATAAAACTTTTAATAAATAACATAAAAGCATGAAATTTAAATGAGAACAATGTGGTGATGCCAAACGCAGCCTTGTCTAGTTTGCAAATCAGTAGCTTGTCTCGACCGTGCAGTGTACAGAGCTGCCTCAATTGTTGTAGTGCCATTCTATACTGTACTGCTTCTTCACGTGAATTGTCTGCTGGCGTTACTGATGTAAACCAGAAAACAATATTGCACCAACATTCCCTGCTTGATTCTGCATCTGTCTTGCCTCCAAAACTGCCATGAGCCTTCTGCCTCACTACCTCCTGCCAGTCGCGCATATTATCTGCCATGTGTCTGCTCTACTGCCAACTCCTGCTTCAGTCCAAACTAGCCACCAGTACACCGCCTCCTTCCGATTTAGCTGCTGTTCCTGCAACAGCTTTCATACCCTCCATAACAACACACACGTTTTGTACCGTGTCTTCAGCAGCAGCTCCTGTTGGACCTCAAGCACTACTTCAATAGCTAACCAACGCTAGAAACTACGACAAAAAATTGAAACAGGGACTGGACCCGAGCTTGGTAGCACAAACTCTGCACCAATAACAACCTCAGCTGCAACTTGCCAAGGTCCTCCGCAGAAGCTCAGTGTTAGTGTAAGCACATCGTAATGAACCTACAAACAGCCAACACAGCATTAGAGCAGAATGACAACACATAGAGACGATGAACAGTGTAAAAAAACTTGAAACAGAGCCAAACAAAGGATGAATGTGGCTTCTGTTCACTGCAACGATGAGGTAGCTTCTATACTACACCGAATGGTAGCACAATTTAGCCTCCCCGTCCTGTCAACCTGATGCACAGCTAAGCCACCTGCCTTTTCTACCAGCACAACAACAAGCAGCCGGTTATATCTTAGCTTGAAAATAAATACACAGAAATGGCAATGTAAAACAATAGCTCGGTAGCAACCGTAACCTTCCAGCAAGCAACTTAAGTTAATGAAGAACTAGAAATAATAAAATACTTATATAAAATTAGAGAAAATCAAAGCTAAAATGTTTAAGGCAGAAACATATGGGAAACAGATTATAATTTTTTATAACAGTATAAATGCTTCAAAAATGTACTGCTAAAAAGTTTTAAACTAATCTAAAATAAATCTTAAATTACTTTAAAACAAAAAGGAAGAGTTCTAAAAGAAAAAGAAAAGAAAATCAAAACACAATTAACGCAAAACCAAAATTTTAATGAATTTGCACAGTGAAATAGTTGAAGAAGATGGCTAATGTCACTGGCGTCTTCTTCCCTTCTTTACTTTTCATCAACTTAAGCTATAAAACATAAGGAACATAAAAATAAACATTATGGTGTATTGCTCCTGTCAGCCGAGCCTCCTCTCCATTATGATTCAACAGTGAATGAAATAAAATTAAAAGATAGTAAAATGAATCTAGTATTCTCGGAAGAAAGTATTTTTTTTTCATTAAGGAACTTAGAGGTGCCAAATCTCAGTCACCAACCAACGTGAAAAGCTTCCCACATGAATCAACAAAAGAAAACGGAAATGGAGTAGTAAAATGAAAATAGTAAAACAAAATAAACTTTGCATTAATAACATTAAACTATGCCAAAATCAAAGGAATAAAAATTGCTAGACTTAGAAAATGGTGGCTGCCAAACTCCCTAACGTGAAAACCTTGAAGGAAAACTATAAAATAAAACCTAGCAATGAAAACTTTAACCAAAAATAAAACTATTCTAAAAACTACCCTAAAACTACTTCTATTCTACTCCTATTCTACTTTACCCTAAAACTACTTCTACTCTACTTACTTCTAAACTATTTTACTACTTTTACCTTACATACACTACTTACCCTAAAAATTACTTGGTCCTCCAAATTAGAACCAAGTCATTCCTCAAAAAGTTAGGGTTACTTTTCCCGCTATAGGCTATCAAATTCCCAGGTAGCCTCCTCTAAAGTGTGGTGCAGCCTGATAACCTTAACAAACAAAATTATCCTGGTCTGTAACACCTTTTCCTTCGTATCAAGTAAGCGGACTAGCCTCTCTACATACGGCAGATCATCCTTAGGCTCCAATGGCTCATATCGAATTTATAGGTTGGATTTGGATGGTACTTTCGAAGCATCGATACGTAGAAAACATTATGAATACTTGCTAGCTCTGGTGGCAATCTAAGCTTGTAAGCCTTATCTCCCACTTGCTCCAGTATCTCAATTGGCTCGATATACCAAAGGCTCAGGTTGCCCTTCTTACCGAACCTCATAATCCCTTTCGAGGGAGAAACTCTTAAGAACACTGAGTCACCTACAGTGAACTCTAATGGCCTCCTTCTCGTGTCAGCATAACTCTTCTGCTTGCTTTGAGCTGTCCTCAATCTCTCACATATCAACTGAACATCCTCAAAGGCTTGCTTCTATCACGACCAAATTTCTCAAAAATCACTACAAATTTTTTCGTGAACTTACCTTACTTAAAATGGTTGGGCTGTGAATCAATTTTCGCCACTCAGTATCATACATATTAAATATATCTCAGGTAATACTTTCATCCCAGTCACTAACATTTGCGGAAGCTCATAAAGTTATCTTTCATAAATAGAAAGTTGATTATATTACCTTACATACACATCCTCCATATAAACATGTCTACATCACTATACACTATTATTCATATACAATTACCACATAAGTGTGTATACCTCTATACTACTGGATCAATATATGCAAAAGAGCACAGGGCAGACGTAGCTGACGTACTCTTACTGCAATTGCTCCGTAGAGGGGAGCAAAGTAAAGGGGTGAGCACAACACGGCCAGTAAGAAATATATGGAAGCAGGTAGATAACCATACTATCTATGTGCTTATAACGCATGCTTAAAATCATTTCAAAGCAATGCATTTAATTATCACTTAACAAATTAGACACATTTACTTTGCCAAATACTGGAATATAATGCCATGTCATGTATTAAAACATACAGATCCGTATCATTCAAGATCAGTTCATAAATTAGGTATGGAGACAATCCAGGTCTCATAAAACAGATAAGAAAGGTCTCATAAAACAGCAAAAGACAGATATGGAGACAAGTAGAGCATACAATAGCGTAAGAGACAAACATATGTTCGTAGTCAATGGATTCCATACAATCACTAGCTAGGTGTGCATGAATATCCCTAGATGGCTGAAGGCAGAGGGGGTTCTCTACTTATCAGTCACAGATCAGAGTCCGAAGACCCAACATCACGGTACAATGTACTCCATGTTTTCCACACAGTACTACGTACTCCGTGAACCCCCATTTTAGATCGAAAGATTGGGAGTGCTCGAAAGAATCGGGGCTTATAGTCCCATCTCCAGCTGCTATGTCTCAAAATCACGTGCAAACAAGTCAATGTGACACATAGTCAACACGAGGCTCCAACACAGCTTATCAAATCACGTGCGAGGATCAATGCAGCTCATATGGCCTGCACGACGTCTCCAAACATGATTTTATTTAAAATCATAATGAGTTTAGGAATTCATCAACGACCAGGTCAGAGTAATATTGTAACGGACCAGCCCAATAGGCCATGGCCACTCGGCCCCAGGTCTACTAACCCGCACAGGCACACAACAACGACTGCTATGACATCGTTACTCAACCGTACTGCTTGCTTTAGGCCCACTGACTCGCACGATTTTGTCATGAAGTGCACCACCCTCAGCGGCCACCACTCCAAAAATCGCGTCTCGAATGAATTCAAAACCCAGTGCGAGCTCTTTAGTGTCTCACTCAGCTTACACATAACTCTAGCACTGCTTTCATTCTCAAATTCAGTTTAAAACTAATTGCGAGAAAATCTGGTAACCTATAGTACCACGTTGGCTCTAGCATATTATAACACAAAAAATTAATGGATGGCTTACTTTTGGTGAAGACGGTACTCAAAATTGAGTTTAGCATAAAAAAAGATGTAAAATGGAGCGAGAAGGGTAACTTCCCATATGGTCATCCATTATGGAATTTCTCCCACTCAAGCACACTTAACTTTGGAAAATGTGTAATTTAATGCAGACAGTAAAATCTTAAGCTAATCTATCATTATACACTAACAAAACAACTTTTCACGATAAAGACACTGAAAACATGCACTTTATGCATATATGCTTTTTCTATAATTTACAGTATAATTTCATATGTAAATTTGGTTATTTTAAGAATTTCCTATAATTTGGTTTTCAAGTAGATATATCAATATCTATATACTCTACAATATTTATTTGTATACAGAAGGTAAGAAATATATGTATAGCTATCTTTAATAGCTCGCATAAATCCCTTACCTTGAATCCCATCGAATGCACTTTTCACCTTTTCCACTTTCCACATATCGGTTTATTCGGCTCCGTATATATATCCGGGAGCTGCAGATAATCATCAATCACATCACTGAACTTTATTAACCCGTATTCCACTTTCTGTATGGTTAATTTAAAGTATTGGGCCCAAATACTTTTATTGGACCTTATTACAGCTTAATGGGCCTAACTCTTTCTTAAGCCTATTCTCACTTCACTATTCATTCTATCAAGCCCATTGGGCTCACAAGTCCCATTAACACTTATTGGGTCGACCTTAAGGCCGATCAACACAATTAGGCTGATTGCACCATGTGCTTGGCTCATGAACCATTTCGGCCATGTATGGTGTGTCGAGCACCATCACGCCTAGCCATGCTGATTGGCCATCACCATGGCGTGCCATACTTGCCTAGCTCACTTAGGCATTTCGGTAAACACTTGGTGTGCTTGCCTTAAGCTTTTCACTTGTTCATTAAGGCATTTCATCAAACACCTTATATGCTTAAGTCATAAACATATCCAAATCTTACAAATTGATTTCACATAATCACACCATCATCATCTACACACCATAATCAACACATACCTATCATTAAATATCATACATGTTCATCATAAATCAAATACCCATTTTCGGCCAATCTTGGTTTACCACTCTAAGTGATGTTTTCCCATGCAATTCATACACCAATCAACTCCGTCTAATTCATAGATCTACATATATGAGATTGGTGGATTGAAAACATACCTAGCTTACACTTTGTTCTTTGGACGAAACTTATCGAGGAACTTGACTTCTCCGATTCCACTTCTTAAGTGTTGTTTTTTGAGTATGTTACTCCTCTCATAATATGGAACAACTTTGATGAAGACCACTTGTTCTAAATATGTCTCTATGTAGGTGATTTCTAAAGAGAGAAAGCTTAAATATGGTTTGGTAATGGTGTCTCCTTGTTTGCCAAAAATGATGGGATGGAGAAGACAATGTGTTGGCTGATTTTTATAGCCTAAAGACTTAGTCATTAAGTCACAAATTCAGCCATCTTATTTGACTTTTAAAAGGGTTTAGGTGATGGTTACCAAATTGAATTTTGCAACCTTTTACTAATGGGTTTTAACTTAAACTAATGGGCTTTCGAAATTGGGCTTTTGGTTTGGGCCTAAAATGTAAGACTCGATTTTATTTAAACACGAAATGAAAAATGCAAAAGGATTGAAATGGAACTCCCGAACACTTATAAGGGTAAAACGATCAAAAGATTGAAATTCGGTATTTATCGTGATAAGAAAAAATTTAATTAAAAATATGGGATTGAGAAATCTTGATCAATAACGAAGAAATAATTAAATTTCAGGTTAAATTGATCAAGATATGAATTTATAGGAATAAATCGAAATTTTCAAATCGAAAAATAATCTTGAAAATATTCAGAAAATTATCCCGGAAGACGAAATAATACCGAGAAATTCATTTATTGATTAAATGAATTAAATATACTTTTTTTAGATATTTGGCAAAAATAATAATATTTAATTGAATAAAATAATAATAAAAATAAATTATAAATAAAATAAAAAATAAAATAATAATAAAAAAAAGAAATTGAAATCGTGAAAAATCGCGAAACTGGAAAAGCCCGACGAAGTAGGAAGCCGAGCCTTCTGCGGCACCGACGGAGGAGGCCGGCGGCATCCCAGGCGAAGGAAGCCCAATCGAGCCACCACCGACACCAAAAAGCTGACGAACGGCGGCAAACGGCGAAAGAAAGGGGAAAAGAGAGAACCAAGAGGGAGAAAAGGAATTTCCCAGCGACCGAGGCCGATTTGGCTCCAGCCACCGACTACCAAAGGACCCCCACATAATGCCGAGTCGAATGGGGGTGAAAACAACCGGGAAAATGCCGGCCAGTGCCGACAAAGGAGGAAGAAGAGAAAAGTCACCGATGAGGAGGAGAGAACAGGCCGGACCGGCTACTTTTCGATGACCTCGGGTGAAGCCGACCCCAGATCCGTGCATCGAACGATCCAACGGAGCTGCTGGTGACGAAAGCCGGTAGAGAATCGACTGACGAGGCCCTAAACTGGTCAAACCGAACTGAACTGACTAGACAGAACAGGTCTGAACCGGGTTGAACTGGACCGAACCGGTTCAGCTAAAAATAAAAGGAAAAAGAAGAAAAAAGGAAAAAGAAATAAAGGAAAAATTGGGAAAAATCCTAATGATGCAATCAAGCTACGGGTAAGTCGGTAAGCGGTCGAAATTGATCGATTTAAATTTTGAAATATTTAATTTGATTAATATCCGACTGGAAATTTACCCGAAAAAATATTAAATTGTGTAGCTCGACAATTGGCATCAATCAAGAGCTCGAGACAGCCTCAATTTGTTTACTATCATGGAATCACGGGTAAGTAACCCTTATTTACGATAATTTTACATCTTTATACGTGTTAGAATTTACTGCATAAGTTACAGATTTAAATTTCGTATTAAATGAATTATATTCTAGAAATTGGGATAAATTATCGTAAATAATTAATTGAGCTATTGAAGAGTTTAGAACGAGATCCAATAAATACTGATGGGCCCAATGAGCCTCTATAGTATGAATAGTAAGTGGAAAAATAGGCTTAAGGCCGATTAAGGCACATTATGGTACAATTGGGCCCAATATGGGTAAACGGGCCCAATGGCTTAAATTAAGCCCAAAAAATATGAAATACAATTAATTGTACTGTATTTGACCTGATGAATATTATCCGCAGTTCAGGAGATTAGATTCAGAGCAAATCGAACTACATGATGAGACATCAGTGAAATGTCATACTATATAGAAAAATGAGGTAAGGGAATTGTGTGAGTAGCTAGAGGTAGCTACGCGTACTTTAAATAGCTTTTGTATACACTGAATATGTATGTATACATTGATATTGTACAAAGGTCCTAAAAATGGTTTAAAGATTTTAAGGACTTGAAATAGGAAAAGACTATTTTACCCCTATTGAGGGAAGTTTACCTAGGATGGTGAAAGCATGACATGCATGAAATGCATGATTTAAGAAAATTTTTAGTTTAAGGAATTTTATTGGTTTTAAGCAAAGCAAATCGATAGATTCGCCAGTAATTGCATAAATTTCACAAGATAACAGTACGTAAGTGTTATTTATATTTAAATGAAATTTCTTTGGAAAATAGGCCAACTATCAATTTTATATGGAAACAGATAGTGCTGGCACATAGCTCGCACTATATCTGCGTTTGTGAGTGTGCATAAATGTGCTTGAGCTGTTGCTCGCACTGACTTGTGTGACATCATATGCATGAAATGTGCTAGAGCGGTTGCTCGTACTGATTTTTATTATTGTGAAATGCATGAGAGGTGTTGGAGCCTAACTCGCACCCTATTTTGACTGTTTTAACGGTTTTGACTATTTTGATTGAATATGCATAAAAAGGTGCTGGAGAGATTGCTCGCAGTAGTTTTAATGATTTGACATGCATAAGAGGTGCTGGAGCCAAGCTTGCATCCAATTTTGATATGATATTGCGTAAAAGTCGTGCTAGAGTGTAACTCGCACGAGATTTGATTTATTGATGCATAACATCGTGCTGGAGCTTGCTCGTACGAAGGTTTATATGGATTTATAACTCATTTTAAAGTCATACTTAAGTGCTACTCATATGCAGGTTTTACTAATTTTTATGAAACCGTGCTAGAGCTTTGCTCACACGAGATTTTCAGATATCATGAATATGCATGGAGCCATGCTAGAGCTTCGCTCGCATAGGGATTTATATGACATGCATATAGCCGTGTTGGAGCCTCTTGTAGACTGTGTGTCACAGTGAGATGATATGCCCACACGTGCAAACTGAGACAGAGATGGTATAAGTGGATAAAACCTATTGCAGACATCCTTGACTGAGCTTAGGTTCACGGAGTACGTTGTACCGTGTATGTCACGTAGAGTACGTTGTACCATGGGGATTGTTGGAGTGGAGTGGAATTAGCCACAAGGCAGCAAGCCTTGCCCTCGCAATCCTGATGTTATACTGTTCTGGCGGGTAAGACCGACCCACCTCCCGTTTCAGGTGTGATACCCTGCACACTAGGTATCGGGTTGCCAGGGATCACTAGGTTATGGCAATAGTCCTTGTTGTTACTAATAGTCACCTACTTGTCTCACATCATATAACTTGTAGTCTCGATAGACCAAGGTAGACCCGAGGGTGGGGTCAGGCCCTCGATTTTATGATTTTGTACTATGATGATAGATTTTTTTGAGAATTTTATAACAAATTGTTTTATGAGATGATTGACCCGCAAGGGTTATTTTATTCTGTGTTTTAATGAAATGATTTAAATGCAGTCGCATAAGGAATTTTCCATGCTTTAATTACAAATTCCTGATTTGTCTTACATGGCATGAAATAATGCATGATCTTGATTTGCTTCATGCTCATTATGATTTAATGATCTCACATAAAATGCTATTGATACATGATTTCGATATGCACGAATAGTTTTATAAACTAAGTCATTGATGAAATACATGATTTGTGCTTGAGATTTTAATGAAAATAAATGGATTTTAAGGGCACGGCATTATGAGCATGTAGATAGTGGAGCTATCGACTTACTTGCATAATTGCCTTACTGAGCGTGTGGTTTGCTCACCCCCTTATTTTCCCATCTTTTCAGATCACTCACAGTAATTAGTAAGCGGCTGGGGACTTGCATCTTGGTATTCCCTGCTTCCCATCGAGAGACAGGTATACACATTTGTATAGTTTTGTATCTAAATATGTAATGCACAGTACTGTAAATGGATATGATGTCGGGGATGTAAGGTAATGTAATACCATTATATATGTATTTAGTTAAAGTCAAAAGATAGTAAACTCTTATATGTGAATGTGATTATGGAAATCGAATGGTAAATAGGTGAGAGGTGACTAACACTGAATCATAGCCCAACTGTTTGGTAAGATGTTCACAATGAGAGAAAGGTAAGAATTAAATAATAATTCGAAAAGCAAAAAATTTGTAGTGATTTTAGAAAATTTGGGTCATGACAGTTTAATGGTATTAGAGCTAAGTTGGTTTGATATGAGTCGGTGTTAGTGGTTAAGGAAGTTTATATTCCCATGTACTGTGCATTGTTTAGATACAATTGTGTATATTGAGATGCAATTGCAACTAAGAATTCGGTTTTGAATGCAAGAATATAGACTCATTAACTGATAGCCGCTATGGTAGAGAGGCGAGTAGAGGTAGGCCCGAGAGTCGTACTGAGTCACCACATGAGACTCAAGATGAGATTGACATGGAGGCTGGTATTGAGTATGCCCCCACAGAGTTTGACAGAGAGATCGGACAAAGTTCGAAAGAGAGATCAGACAGTATTAAGACACGTTTCACGAGGTTAGAGCGAAGTGTAAAGAATATTTTGTGAGCTAATTGCTCAGTGTATGTATGAGATTTAAGGGCGAGTCGGAGCATTGATGGAAGTCCGCTGGACCCATCTTAAGAGTTAGACATCCAGAATGGACATGGAACATAATTATAGATGACAGAATATCTCGGACACTGCTTAAAGGAAATTACAGATAAAATTCTTTACTCTGACCTAGAGGAACTGGTTGATTAACGAGTATGAATCTCAGTTTATATATCTGCCCAGATATGACTCCGATAATATGAACAGTGAGAGTCGAAAAGTCTGAAAGTTCATGGAAGCGCTCAGATTGTCAATTAGAGTCCGATTGGCTCCGTCAGATATCACTACCTATGCTGAAGGAGTTCGCAGACTACAGTGTGAACAAGATCATGAGTTGCATGCCTTTGAGATTGGAAAAGGTATTAATGGCTGAAATAGAGATAGAAAGAGAATAGAGAATGACAGAGATGTCAGAACGGGAAAAAGGTAGTTTGGTACAAGATTAGAGCTGATGAGTCACGGGGTAAGATGATTGGTAAGGCCCCAGTGTATCCAAATATAGTACTTATGAGGGGTATTGTGATTGGAGGACCTCCACCTACTCCGTAGCAATGTAAACAGTGTAGGATGTGTGGTAGATACCACGAAAATAAGATGTTGGATGAGGGCGAGTGTATGCGTTGGACCAGGACACTATTGATGTTTCATCAAATGTGGTGGAAGATACCACACTGGTTGTAAATAATGAAGTATTATCTTAATTGATCCTGGTGCCACGCATTTATTCATACCGCCTTCAGTTGCTTATAAGCTAATGAAAGATGTGAAGCCTATACCCTTAGGCAAGATGATGCTAGTTAGCTGATTATCACTAACTGAATATGGGTATAGGGATTGTAAGTTGAAACGGGGGAAAAAGGATATGTCAGCCGATTTTATTCAATGGAATATGAATAATTTTGAAGTAATATTTAAGAATAGATTGATTCGGCTACAAACTAAGATGTTTAGATTGCTATCCTAAGATAGTGATGTTTTCACCCCTGAAAAGTACAATGTATGTTTCAACAAGTAATGAAAGAGTTTGTTATAAGTGATATATGAAAGGAGATAAGCTTTAAGATGTAATAGATCTTGAATACGAGATATATTGGAATAAGAGGCGTATGCAAAGTAAGGGTATCTTTGATATGTAAAATACTTTGGATTGAGCGTTATGTAGTGAATATGGATTGCAACCAAGTATAAGCGGTGGATATATCTACATCCAGTCCATGTGGTCAAGTTTGAGGGTTAATAAAGGTATTTCAAAATACTTGCCCGCCTGAAGACTTTATAGCGTCTAGAAGCGCACACATAATCTATAAATTGAAATTGATAGTCGTAATATATACATTTAAAATTAGGGTACCTTTACTGGTACGATAAAGAAATATAGAATTTGATTAACCATGAAGTTTTAAAAAATTAAAATTTTATAAAAGCCGTTAATATAAGGAAAATGAAATGATGTGGGTTAGTATCTTGAACGGAAGTGATTTCGAAATGACATTATACGTTTATGCGTACATAGGTCAAGGATATGAGTGATTGAAATATTTAGTGGAACTCAACTACGATGAGGTATTTAAACTTTATCTGGATCGATTGGTTGTCATATTTAGCGATGATATTTTGATGTATTCAAAGTTTGGGAAAGAGCATGAGTAGCAACGAGAAACTGTCTTACAGATGAATTATTAAGAGTTTCTCGAAATGGGCTGCTCAATTGACACATCACATTCGAAAAAAGATTGTATGCCAGTGGGATGATAAGTATGAAAGTAGCTTCGGTGAGTTTTGGTATATGGAAGTAATAAACTAACTACTGTAATTATTCTCACCATAACTAACAGCTTAAGAGGTCTCAGTGTGTATGGATACCTCAAAATAAGGATTGGGTTGTGTATTGATGTAAAATAGGAAGATAGTCATTTATGGATCCAAATAGTTTAAGGACCATGAGAGATATTATCCAACCCATGATTTAGAGTTGGCAATTGTAGCGTTTACACTTAAGGTATGACGCCACCACTTAAGTGGTAAGAAATTTTGGGTATGCACTGATCGTAAAAGCCCCAAGTATTTGTTTTCACAGAAAGAGTAGAATATGAGATAGCCAAGAGGGTTAGAGCTTCTAAGGATTATGATTGTGAACATTATACCACCCAGGAAAGGCTAATGTAATGGCTGATGCTTTGAACAGAAAGAGCCTCGGGATGGTATCACATATGATGGTCAGGGAGCGTGAGCTGCTAGAGCAGTTGTGATCCTCAGTAGTGATGTGATCCCTTCTGATGATGATGGTGATTTTGTGACAGCTAGCCTAAGGTTAGAATCGGATTTGAGTGACCGGATTTGCCAGGCTTAGCGTGATGATCGGCATGGTGTCAATAGTGTGGGTCAGATTCAGAAGGGTACAGTGACAGAGTTTACAGTGAGTGATGATGACTTATAGAGGTTCAGAGCATGATTGTTAGTTATGGATAGTTAGGGTTGTTGAGATGATTTGATTTGCATAAATGGTATTGAGGATATGGGCTGCTATATTGTTTTGTTTACAGGTTGGGTAGAGTCAAATTGCAGCCGTTATGCTGCCGAAATTTCTAGAAATATTGGGACCTTAATAAAATCAGTCACATATTAGTCTAAAGGATTTAAACCTATATCGGATACGAAACTACAAGAAAAGATCCGGAAGAAATTGAAATAAACACTAGCCTAGGATTAGATCACATTAAAACATTTCCACATTAATTTAGGCGCTTAGGGATAGAAGTAGAGGTCACGGGTCGTAACAGCCTTTTTGGTATCAGAGCGGTTTGTAGTTAGACCGTGTCGATGTAGGTTAGCTAGTATAGAATACACCCTAAATATCGTGCATGTCTGAAATATATATTTATATGTTGCGTATACTTTTGATGGTTAATAAATATGGATGGGTCTTTGCTATGTGAATCGTAAATAAATATGCGCGGGAGACGAGGACGAGGTAGAGGTAGAGGTAGAGCGAGACAGGCTCCACCACCACCAGTACCCTTCCTCCCCAACTAAAAAGTTCGAACACTTGGATGGCTATACTAGAGCAGACCATGGAGTAAATATCTAATACTTTTACACAGTTCATGACTAACTTTGCTCAGTTTGCGAATGCATCACAGGCTCCCCACTACCACCCAAGCCACAATCAATACCCCAAGATCTTCTACCACCAGCTCCACAAGTATCAGAACCACCACCTCTTCCACCTACTCCACCACAACCCCAAGTGGTGCAGCTACCAGCCCAAGATTTGGTGGATAGGAATATAACCCGATTGAAATAGTTTTAGAAAATGAATCCACTAGTCTTTGAGGGAGTTAAGGACCCTGATAAAGCTAGGAGTGGATTTTCAAATTGGTGAAAATGTTCAAGTACATGTAGTGCAGTACTGTCAAGAAACTAGAGTTAGCTACCTACATCCTAGAGAGTGAGGTAGATCGATGGGGGATGTCTGTCGAAACTATTTTGTTAGCTAATCACTTGGATATTTCATGGGAGATTTTCTTTGAGGGATTTAATGAACAATACATCCCAGAATGTGCTCTAAGAAAGAAAGAAGTAAAGTTTCTGAGTGTGGTCCAAGGTAACATGATGATGGATCAATATGAGTCGAAATTCACTGTACTCCTTCGATATGACCCTAACATAGCCCATAATGAGTTGAAGAAGATAGTTAAGTTCATCCATGGGCTAAAACCCATGATCTGAAGTAGGTTAGAATCTTTGAACCTATGGACTTATGCCGAAGCCATCCAAATGGCACAATTTGTAGAGAAAGATATGGAGTTATCCCAAGTAGAATCTTAGACGAGATTGAGAAGTCAAGGTATGAGATATGATGACAAGAAGTCTTTTTAGAATAGAGGGGAGAATAAGAAACCGAGATTCGGTGCATCTAGAGCTTTGACCACTAGATCAAGGGTTCCTCCTATTCTAAATGCTCCTGTACCCTCTTTTGCTAGGAAGTTGAAGAGAAAACCCAAGACTCTAGGTTATATACTCAAGGTTAAGACACCAAGGAAAGAGTCACCAACAATTGAGGTAGTGTACAGAAATTGTGAAGATAAGATAGTTTATAAGGTGGTGTTAGCTAGCCTAATTTTGCTAAACATGTTAGATTTTGATTCTTGATGCTTTGAGAACAAATGAGTTAGGAGATTGTTGCATCTTTCTTATGTCGATCTTGTTACTAAGAGTCATTTGAATAAAATCAAAATTGTGTTGAAGCTAATTTGCTCAATTATGATTGAAATGGACATGTTTTGCATATTTTGGAGTCTATGGAATTTGGCATTTTGCTACAAGAAAAAAAAATAAAAAATAAAAAATAAATAAAAAAATTGGGATTGAAGATTTGGAATGTTTATTACATAAGATTTGAAATCATATTCATTTTGATTCAATTATAGGATAAATGATTATGAGGAGTTTTGATAGAAGCTGATCACATTACACCTAGTGGATCGTTCTAAGAGGAGAATTGCAAGTTATCCGTGTTGAGATATGAAGAAGACTTTGAATTCACGAGTTTTGACTTTGAAAGATGAAATTAAATACCTGAGTCGAGTGCCGCCTTGTGAATGCGAAAATTGAATTTCATTCTAGTTAAATTGTGTGAACTATGGAAAATGGATCAATGGTTCAATATCAACTGCAAAGAAATGCTAAGTGGGAAGAACGTAGATTTTAGGCAATATTTAAAAATCATCAGCATAAAAATTTATCATTGTATATTGTAAGATTTTATATTGGCTAGGTTAATCTATTGTTTAAAGAGGATATTTGCTTAATTTGAAGTGATTTTGGTTTAGTAAAAGAAAGAGAAAAGTATCTTAACTTAAGGATATGAATTGATATATACTTAAGTTGTTAAAGTACAATCTTTAGACTTCTATATGGAGTGATGTAATTCGCTAATGATGAGAGTGATTAATTCGTGATAATGGTTTCAAAAATTGAGGTATAATATAAGATTAATCCTGATAAGGATTAATGGTATATGGCACATGTTATGCATTGTGTATGCACAAAGGTTGAGGTAATTATTATCGTAAGATCCTATTATGGAAATTGATTTTGATTAAGTATTTCGAATTATAGAGATGTGTTTTGTGAAGACGATTTGAGCTGCTTTAAGTACATAGTATAATTCATATTGTGGTTAAACCAATAATTCATGAGTGGTTTATATATTTGGTGATCTAGAGTATGTATTAAATTTTAAAGAGTTTGAGGAATCTATGTGATGTATGTGATTTGTGTTTGGAGTTATGATCTTGATATAAATTCTATTATTCGGAGTTATAATGATTGAAATTATCGATTGATTTTTCCTATTGTTCCTAGGCTCTAACTTTTAGTTTCAATTAAGTGTGTTTGGGCTAATAGAAAAATTTGGATTATGATATTTTAAGCTCTGCGAAGAGTTCTGTCGTCATCTATTAAAGGATCTATGGAATTTGAAAGATATTAATATTTGAAATTGGAGATGAGTTGGATACTCAGAGATCTATGTTTGAATTTATTACATATTTCTGTTATATTTATTTCATCTTTATCGAAGTGTATAATGGTCAACTGAAGATAAATATTCTGATGCAGGGGAAAAGAAAAGAAAATCAATATCCAATCATTTATAGGTAACTAAAAAAATTCTGTTGATATCATTATTCATATTTAAAGTTCTATGTGGTTATAATTACTTAACATGATTTGAAAAATTTTATTCTAAGAAATTTGGTGAATAAGAAATTAAGTTGATCTCGGACTAGGCTATGAATAATAACTTTGTGGTTTTCACAATTGCATTCGAATGGCATATTAGAGTTAGTAGTTGAAGTGTGATTGGATTTAAGTTACAAACTTTGGATTATTGTTAATTTAACTAGTGGTTAACCTCTAATATGGTGGTTAATTTTGACTGAAGCTCACAGTAGTAAGTACACTCTGCATCCCGGTAGTACTAAAATGTACCAAAACTTACGAAAGGTGTATTGGTGGCCCGAAATGAAAAGGGATGTCGCAGAGTTTGTAGCGAGGTGTCTTATATGCCATCAAATAAAGGTAGAACACTAAAAGCTAGCAGGTTTACTTCAACCCCTACCTGTGCCAACTTGGAAGTGGGAACACATAACTGTGCACCTTGTTATGGGCTTACCCAGAACTCGGAGAAAACATGATACCATCAGGGTAATTGTGGATAGACTTGCCAAATCGGCCCACTACTTGGCAATTAGCTCCACTACTGCTTTGAATGTCTTGGTAGATTTATTTATCAAGGAGATAGTGAGACTGCATGGAACCCCAGTTAATATCACCTTAGACAGGGACTTTTGGGTTCACGTCTCGATTTTGGAAGAAAGTTCAGGAGTCCTTAGGATCTAAGATACAATTTAGCACAACATACCATCATCAGACTAACGGACAGTCCGAACGGGACGATATAAACTTTGGAGGATATGCTACGTGCATGTGTGAAGGATTTTGGAGGTTCGTGGGATGAACACTTGCCGTTAGTAGAGTTTGCGTATAACAATAGCTATCATGCCAGCATGGGAATGGCCCCGTATGAACCTCTTTATGGATAGAGGTGTAGATTGCCAATAAGTTGGGAAGAGGTTGGTGATAGAAAGATTTATGCTCCGGACTTGGTTGAGCAAGCATTCGAGAAGGTTTGCACGATTTGTAAAATGCTCAAGACAATCCAGGATAGACAGAAAAGTTATGTAGTCCATCAAAGAAGGGATTTGAAGTTTGAAGTGGGTGATCATGTCTTCTTAAATGTTTCTCCGACAAAAGGTGTTATAAGATTTGGGAAGAAAAGCAAGTTGAGTCCTCGGTACATAGGACCATTTGAGATATCAGAGCGTGTTGGTGAGGTAGCGTATCGACTAGCTTTACCACCCCAGCTAGCCGAGGTACATAATGTATTCCATGTGTCCATGCTCCATAAATACCAACCCGATCCTTTTCACATTATTACTTATGAACCCTTGGAGATAGGGAAAGACTTGAGTTATGAAGGAAGGTCGATCCGAATTATTGATAGAATGGATAAAGTCCTGAGGCCTAAAACTATTCTACTCGTCAAGTTCTCTGGCAACACCACAATACCGAGGAAGTGACATAGGAGTTAGAGAGCTTGATGCGAGAGAGATACCCATAGCACTCCTAACTTGGCTCTAGAATTCAGAGGACCAAATTCTGTAAGGTGGGGGAGAAATGTAAGACCGCCAGTTAAATATTAAGTCATTTTTAATATTGATGCGTAAATTTGTTCATTTAGTTAAATTTGAAATTTGACTTTATAACTTAGAAACAAAATTGGAATTATATGCATGTATTTGGGTATATTTATTTAGGGTAAATTAGAAAATGTCATTAAATGGGAAAAATTATATAATTTAGTAATAAAATTTGTAGAAGAAATAAAATATAGTTAAAATTTAAATTTTCTAACTAGAAAAAAAAATTTTGAAATATATATTTTCTTGGTTAATTTGAAAATTGTTTAAATAAATAAATAAAAGAGTAAAAAAGGGGGGGCGGGGGAAGTAAAGTTATAAAAAAAAAAAAGAAAACTGAAAAAAAGGAAGAGAATCGTGCGACACCCTCCTGTCTCGCGATACTCTTCCCCCCCCCCCCAACCAGTTTATTCTGCCTCAGACACGTCTGGCCACCTTCGAGATGCCGATGACGAACCGACACCAGGAGACTGACGGCCTTCGCTTCTTTCTGCACCATCGGTGACATCTCTTTTCCCTGGCATTCGAGAAACCCGAACTACTCCCCCTTTTCTCTGTGTCTCATCCTTCGCTACCGTCGGCAATAGAACCCATGCCAAAAGATCGACCGACGACCTCTCCTCCCTTAAACTGAAACCCCCATTTTCCCTATCCTCCCCTCCCCTTCACCAAAAACCCGAGAACCCAGCAAAACCCCACTCCCTTATCACTGTCTCTTTCATAAGCAGAACCGTAGAAGACCTGACGTCGTTCCCCTCCAACCAGCTAACCCCAGTGACCACCAGCACTCCCATTTCCCTGTTCACACCTTCTCTATTCCCCTCTGACATCAACAGTAGCCATAACCAACAAATACCCATTTTCCTGCATCTCCATTTTTGAACTAAAAAACTTCTAGGTAAAAACTAAAATTTTATCTAGCCAAATTAGTATACAAATTGTGTTATAAACGTGAAATTGTTGTAGAAATAAATTTAATTATTGTTTTGGAAAAATTAAGAAATTAGGGCTTGTAATTTAACAAAAATTGAGGGTTTTGATACTTCGATTAGAAACTAAAAGGTGGATAAAAATTGTGAAGAATTGAAAAATTAATTTATTGAAATCATGAAATGGGTATAAAGATTTGAATTCGGCAAATTGGGAAATTTAGATAAAATTTGTAAAATTGAGAATCCAAGGTTTGAAGTAATTAAATTGTGTTATGAGAAATATATTTGTAGTGTAGAATGATTAGAAATTTAATGCCCATAAGTTGGAGTAGAAATTAAGGTTTCAGTCACCTTGGAAGGGTATGATTAATCTATCATAATTGAGAATTTTGTTTAAACGTAATCAAATAATGTAGGTCATTTTCCAAAAAAATAATTAATATATAAATGAGTTATTATAAGGTTAAAAGGAGTATAAAATTTAATATACAAACTATCATGGCAAGTCTAATTAAAGTGTTCAATTAATTTATCTAGTTATGGGAACTAATAGTGATAAATAAATAATTATGTCAAACCTAAGCCGAACTCATATTTAGATATTAAGCTTAATACAAAAGGATAATAAAATAAGATGGTTTCATTTTAATGGAATTAGAAAAGTATATAATAGTATTTTGGAAATAATTCTAAGTATAATTAAGTTGTTGATTTCAAATTTAAGAAAGCTTGGAGGAATCAAGAGATTTAGAAATTTGGGGATTTCATTAGGAAGAATGAAATTGGATTTATAAGTGAATTATGATGAAATTAGTATTTAGTTAATGGTTGCAAAATTAGATTTATGTAAATTGATATTAAATCGAATGAAAACGGATGTTGATGCTACCTTAATGTATTCATGGATTTTGTAGCAAATATCCCTTCAAGGGGTAAGGCATACGAAAAGGAGATATAGGCACATATATGCATGCCTAAGGCGAGAATGGTAAATAGTACACGTCGCCTTTGTGGTAAGGGATTTATATAGCTCGTATTTAGTAGGATACCTCAGGTTAAGCTAAAACTTTACTAGGAACCATAAGCTGTTAGTTTAGTTAGGATTTATTTTAAAGTTAATTACCTACCTTACCTGATTTTATCGTTTTTAACTTATAGCTAATGAGATACCTAGATTTATTTAAAATCTGACTACAAAACCATAGACCATTTGGTCAGCGAGAATTTTTAGGATTTATTTAAGGTAATTATGTATTTTACTTGATTTTCAATCCTGCTACATTTATTTTTATTTCGAAATTGCTAGCTTTAGTTAAAGCGCTATTACGTGGGTGACTATTTCATTTTTTCCTAATAGATTTGGAAAATGGTAAAACCCAAACTTGCATGCAAGCGCTACATCTTTTGATTTTATCATTTCCCTCACTACTACATGATTTTTGTTACTTGTTTGCATGGGCTGTTTTGAATGTGATTCAGAAAAGTACAATGTTTTAAACCAAATGATGGTTGTCTATTTGAAATGATGTTGCATGTTTTAGTCAAAGGTTTACTTTCCCAAACCGTGGTTTAGAATTGAAATGATTTTGTAGTTGTATTGTACACCCGTCATGGTGGTTGGTTTTTGAGAATGGTGGCAATCCCCGAAAATGCTTATGTGGTAGTCATGACCTATGAGAGTCATCTCTAGCACCAATAGGAGGTTCTATGTGATTGCCTTATGGTGCCAAGTGCTTCACAGGGGTGCCTAGGTGGCATCGAGTTTATGAGACATGAGAGCCATCTCTAGCACCGATAGGAGGTTCTGTTTGATTGCCCTACGTTACCAAGTGCTTCACGGAAATGCCTTTATGGCATTGAGATTTTTTTAGTAGCACTGGTAGGAGGTTCTGCGTGATTTCCCTACGGTGCCAGCTACCTATTACTGTAGACATTGATAATGTCTTCAGTACCCTAGTCCAGACCTGATCAGTCTATGATAGGGCAGTAGTTACTATGACCATAGGTGTGTATACATTGTGTAACTGGTTCCATGAAAAACTTAAGGGTTATGCCACATCTCTCCTATTTGTATTGAATATTTATTTGAGCACATGTATGCGTTTGCTAGACCGTACTTGTTTTCAGTAAAGATGTAATGTTCTTGTATTTTCAGGTTTTCTGTGCTTTGATTTTGCACCGATGATTTATAAACTATGAATTTTTAGCAAGCTTTGTGAAATCTTCAGTTTTGAAAATATGCTGATTTAAATCATTCGTGTTTAACTTTTTTTCACGTTTAAAAACCAAAATAAAGCTTGTACATTTTCCACAAAGTGCATGATTTACTAAACGTAAAAAATATTTATACAACCACTTGCTTGGTATGTTATTAGCTTCAGTTATATGATTTCCTTACTGAGTTTGTGGTTGCTCACCCCTTCCTTTAAAACAGATTTATTCATGGGTGAACCACTTCGAAATCACTGATTTCCCGTGCTGAGAGCCCGGCTTTTATGCCAAGGTATACGCAACAATTGTAAGGTTTTTATTTTAGACTTTATGTATGCACAAATATTTATTATTATTATTATTATTATTATTATTGTTATTATTATTATTATTATTATTATTATTATTATTATTATTATTATTATTAGGTCTGGATGTAATAGCTTTTCATTATAAGTACGAATATTAAGCAAGTCAATAATACATTTCCCAGATAATGAACCTATTTAATCGGGTTAGTATGAATTAAGATGAATCTACAAGTTAATGAAAGAATGTGAATGTAAAGAATGATTGTTAGTTATGGATAGCTAGGGTTGTTGAGATGATTTGATTTGCATAAATGGTATTGAGATATGGGCTGCTATATTGTTTTGTTTGTAGGTTGGGTAGAGTCAAATTGCAGCCGTTATGCTACCGAAATTTCTAGAAATATTAGGACCTTAATAAAATCAGTCACAAATTAGTCTAAAGGATTTAAACATATATCGGATACGAAACTACAAGAAAAGATCCGAAAGAAATTGAAATAAACACTAGCCTAGGATTAGATCACATTAAAATGTTTTCGCATTAATTTAGGAGCTTAGGGATAGAAGTAGAGGTCATGGGTCATGACAGCCTTTTTGGTATCAGAGCGGTTTGTAGTTAGACCGTGTCGATGTAGGTTAGCTAGTATAAAATATATCCTAAATATCGTGCATGTATGAAATATATATTTATATGTTGCGTATACTTATGATGGTTAATAAATGTGGATGGATCTTTACTACGTGAATAATAAATAAATATGGGCGGGAGACGAGGACGAGGTAGAGGTAGAGGTAGAGCGAGACAGGCTCCACCACCTCCGGTACCCCTCCTCCCGAGATGAATAGTCCGAACACTTGGATGGCTATACTAGAGCAGACCATGGAGCAAATATCTAATACTTTTTCATAGTTCATGACTAACTTTGCTCAGTTTGCGAATGCATCACATGCTCCCCCACTACCACCCGAGCCACAACCAGTTCCCCAAGATCTTTTACCACCAGCTCCATAAGTACCTAAACCACCACCTCCTCCACCTACTCCTCCACAACCCCAAGTGGTGCAACTACCAGACCAAGATCCGATGGATAGGAATATGACCCGATTGAAATAGTTTTAGAAAATGAATCCACTAGTCTTCGAGGGAGTTAAGGACCCTGATAAAGCTAAGAGTGGATTTTAAAATTGGTGAAAATGTTCAAGTACATGTAGTGCAGTAGTGTCAAGAAAGTGGAGTTAGCTACCTACATCCTAGAGAGTGAGGTAGATCAAAGGGGGACGTCTGTCGAAACTATTTTGTTGGCTAATCACTCAGAGATTTCTTGGGAGATTTTCTTTGAGGGATTTAATGAACAATACATCCTGGAAGCTACTCCGAGGAAGAAAGAAGCAGAGTTTCTGAGTGTGGTCCAAGGTAACATGATGGTAAACCAATATGAGTCAAAATTCACTGTACTCCTTCGATATGACCCTAACATAGCCCAAAATGAGTCAAAAAAGACAGTTAAGTTCATCCATGGGCTAAAACCCGTGATCCGTAGTAGGTTAGAATCTTTGAACCTATGGACTTATGCCGAAGCCATGCAAATGGCACAATTTGTAGAGAAAGATATGGAGTTATCCCGAGCAGAATCTTAGACGAAATTGAGAAGTCAAGGTAGGAGATATGATGACAAGAAGTCTTTTTAGAATAGGGGGAGACTAAGAAGCCGAGAGTGGGTGCATCTAGCGCTTTGACCACTAGATCAAGGGTTCTTCCTATTCCAAATGCTCATGTACCCACTTTTGCTAGGAAGTTGAAGAGAAAACCTAAGACTCTAGGTTATATACTCAAGGTTAAGACACCAAGGAAAGAGTCACCAACAATCAAGGTAGTGTACAGAAATTGTGAAGATAAGATAGTTGATAAGGTGGTGTTAGCTAGCCTAATTTTGCTAAACATGTTAGATTTTGATTCTTAATGCTTTGAGAATAAATGAGTTAGGAGATTGTTGCGTCTGTCTTATGTCGATCTTGTTACTAAGAGTCATTTGATTAAAATTAGAATTGCGTTGAAGTTAATTTGCTCAATTATGATTGAAATGGACATGTTTTGCATAATTTGGAGTCTATGGAATTTGGCATTTTGCTATGAGACAAAAAATAAAAAATAAAAAATAAATAAAAATAAAAAAATTGGGATTGAAGATTTGGAATGTTTATTACATAAGATTTGGAATCATATTCATTTTGATTCAATTATGGGATAAATGATTTTGAGGAGTTTTGATAGAAGCTTATCACATTACACCTAGTGGATCGTTCTAAGAGAAGAATTGCAAGTTATCCGTGTTGAGATATGAAGAAGACTTTGAATTCATGAGTTTTGACTTTGAAAGATGAAATTAAATACCTGAGTCTAGTGCCACCTTTTGAATGTGAAGAATTGAATTTCATTCTAGTGAAATTGTGTGAACTATGGAAAATGGATCAATGGTTCAATATCAAGTGCAAAGAAATGTTAAGTGGGAAGAACGTAGATTTTAGGCAATATTTAAAAATCATCAGCATAAAAATTTATCATTGTATATTTTAAGATTTTGTATTGGCTAGATTAATCTTTTGTTTAAAGAGGATATTTGCTTAATTTGAATTGATTTTGGTTTAGTAAAAGAAAGAGAAAAGTATCTTAACTTAAGGATTTGAATTGATATATACTCAAGTTGTTAAAGTACAATCTTTAGACTTCTATATAGAGTGATGTAATTCGCTAATGATGAGAGTGATTAATTTGTGATAATGGTTTCAAAAATTAAGGTATAATATGAGATTAATCCTAATAAGGTTTAATGGTATATGGCACATTATGTATTGTGTATGCATAAATGTTGAGGTAATTATTATCGTAAGATCCTATTATGGAAGTTGATTTTGATTAAGTATTTCGAATTATAGAGCTGTGTTTTGTGAAGATGATTTGAGCTGCTTTAAGTACATAGTATAATTCATATTGTGGTTAAACCAATAATTCATGAGTGGTTTATATATTTGGTGATCTAGAGTCTGTATTAAATTTTGAAGAGTTTGAGGAATCTATGATATGGTATGTGATTTGTGTTTAGAGTTGTGATCTTGATATAAATTCTATTATTCATAGTTATAATGATTGAAATTATCGACTGATTTTTCCTATTGTTCCTAAGCTCTAACTTTTAGTTTCAATTAAGTGTGTTTGGGCTAATAGAAAATTTGGGTTATGATATTTTAAGCTCTGCGAAGAGTTCTGTCATCATCTATAAAAGCATCTATGGAATTTAAAAGCTATTAATATTTGAAATTGGAGATGAGTTGGATACTCATAGATCTATTTCTGAATTTATTACATATTTCTGTTATATTGATTTCATCTTTATCGAAGTGTATTATGGTCAACTGAAGATATATATTCTGATGCTGGGGAAAAGAAAAGAAAATCAATATCCAATAATTTATACGTAACTAAAAAAAAATTATTGATATCATTATTCAGATTTAAAGTTTTATGTGGTTATAATTACTTAACATGATTTGAAAAATTTTATTCTAAGAAATTTGGTGAACAAGAAATTAAGTTGATCCTAGACTAGGCTATGAACAATAACTTTCTGGTTTTCATGATTGCATTCGAATGGCATATTAGAGTTAGTAGTTGAAGTGTGATTGGATTTAAGTTACAAACTTTGGATTATTGTTAATTTAACAAGTGGTTAACCTCTAATATGGAGGTTAATTTTGACTGAAGCTCACAGTAGTAAGTACACTCTGCATCCCGGTAGTACTAAAATGTACCAAAACTTGCGAAAGGTGTATTGGTGGCCCGGAATGAAAAGGGATGTCGCAAAGTTTGTAGCGAGGTGCCTTGTATGCCATCAAATAAAGGTAGAACACCAAAACCAGCAGGTTTACTTCAACCCCTACCTTTGCCAACTTGGAAGTGGGAACACATACTATGGACCTTGTTATGGGCTTACCCAGAAGTCGGAGAAAACATGATGCCATAAGGGTAATTGTGGATAGACTTGCCAAATCAGCCCACTACTTAACAATTGGCTCCACTGCTCCTTTGAATGTCTTGGCAGATTTATTTATCAAGGAGATAGTGAGACTGAATGGAACCCTAGTTAGTATCACCTCAGACAAGGACTTTGGGTTCACGTCTCGATTTTGGAAGAAAGTTCAGGAGTTCTTAGTATCTAAGATACAATTTAGCACAACATACCATCATCAGACTGATGGACAGTCCAAACTGATGATATAAACTTTGGAGGATATGCTACGTGCATGTGTGAAGGATTTTGGAGGTTCATGGGATGAACACTTGTCGTTGGCAGAGTTTGCGTATAACAATAGCTATCATGCCAGCATAGGAATGGCCCCGTATGAACGTCTTTATGGATAGAGGTGTAGATTGCCAATAAGTTGGGAAGAGGTTGGTAATAGAAAGATTTATGCTCCGGACTTGGTTGAGCAAGCATCCGAGAACATTTGGACGATTTGCAAAAGCTCAAGACAGTCCAGGATAGACAGAAAAGCTATGCAGTCCATCAGAGAAGGGATTTGAAGTTTGAAGTGGGTGATCATGTCTTCTTAAATGTTTCTCCGACAAAAGGTGTTATAAGATTTAGGAAGAAAGGCAAGTTGAGTCCTCGGTAGATAGGACCATTAGAGATATCGGAGTGTGTTTGTGAGGTAGCGTACCGACTAGGTTTACCACCCCAGCTAGCCGAGGTACATAATGTATTCCATGTGTCCATGCTCCGTAAATACCAACCCGATCCTTTTCACATTACTGCTTATGAACCCTGGGAGATAGGGAAAGACTTGAGTTATGAAGAAAGGTTGATTCGGATTATTGATAGAAGGGATAAAGTCCTGAGGTCTAAAACTATTCCTCTCGTTAAGTTCTGTGGCAACACCATAATATCGAGTAAGCAACATAGGAGTTGGAGAGCTTGATGCGAGAGAGATACCCATAGCACTCCTAACTTGGCTCGAGAATTCAGAGGACCAAATTTTGTAAGGTGGGGAGAAATGTAAGACCGCTAGTTAAATATTAAGTCATTTTTAATATTGATGCGTAAATTAGTTCATTTAGTTAAATTAGAAATTTGACTTTATAACTTAGAAACAAAATTGGAATTATATGCATGTATTTGGGTATATTTATTTGGGGTAAATTAGAAAATGTCATTAAATGGGAAAAATTATATAATTTAGCAATAAAATTTGTAGAAGAAATAAAGCATAGTTAAAATTTAAATTTTCTAACTAGAAATAAAAATTTGAAATATATATTTTCTTCGTTAATTTGAAAATTGTTTAAATAAATAAATAAAAGTGTAAAAAAGGGGGGCGGGGGGGGGGGGAAGTAAAGTTAACAAAAAAAAAAAAGAAAATTGAAAAAAAAGGAAGAGAATCGTGCGACACCCTCCTGTCGCGCGATACTCTCCCCCCCCCCCCCAACCAGTTCATTCTGCCTCAGACACATCTGGCCACCTTCAAGATGCCGATGACGAACCGACACCAGGAGACCGACGGCCTCCGTTTCTTTTTGCACCATCGACGACATCTCTTTTCCCTGGCATTCGAGAAACCCGAAACACTCCCCCCATTTCTGTGTCTTATCCTCCGCTACTGTCAGACCCGATTTTATCGTAAGGGCAAAAAGGGAATGAATAGAAATTTTTGAGTTCAGTTAAAAATGCAAAAGGATTGAAATGGTATTCTCGAACACGTGCAAGGGTAAAATGGTCAAAAGATCATAATTCGCTATTAATTGGGACAAGAAAATTTAATTAAAAATATAGGATTGACTGATCAATAACGAAGAAATAATTAAATTTCGGGTTAAATTGATCATGATGTGAATTTATTGGAATAAACCATAATTTTTGTATCGAAAAATAACCCCGAAAATAATCGAAAAATATACCGAAAAGATAAAATCGAACTGATAAATCCATTTACGGATTATATAAATTTAATATGATATTTTTAGATATTTTGATATTTTAATATTATTTTAATGATTAAAATAATATTAAATAAATAAATTTTAATTAAATAAATAAATAAATAAAATAAAATAAAATAAAAAAGAAATCTGAATTCGTAAGAATCGCGAAACAGAAACGAAACAAAGTAGCCGAACCGAGGAGACTCATCGGCGCGCCACCAGTCGGACTGAGGGGCCGACGAGGGTCGGCCATGGTAGCCCGTCACTCGCGTGACCACCGGCAGCCACGACGCATGCCCTCAGCCATCGGAAAACCCAAAATCGGTGGATGAAAACCGCGAGGAAGAAAGGATGATTTCACCGGTGTTGACGCTGATCTGGGGCCGGCCACCACCATCTGAGCGTCCCCCAGGCATGGGCGACGCGATTGGTGGCAACACCGACGGGTAAGACGACGGCCAGTGCCGAAAACGGAGGAAGAAAAGAGAAGTTACCGACGGCGAAAAGGAGAAGGGCCGAACCGACCACTTTCAGGTGGCCTTGAACAAAACCAACCCCAGATCCGAGATGCAGATGACCCAACAGAGCCACTGGCGGCAGAAATCGGTCGAGAACCGGTTGGCAAGCCATTAAATCGGCCGAACCGGAGTGAACCGGCAGTCTGAACCTGGTTGAACCGAACCGAACCGAACCGGTTCAGCCAAAAAGAAAAGGAAAAAAAAGAGAAAAAGGGGAAAAAGAAAAAGAGGAAAAATTGGAGAAAATTTCGATGATGTAATCGAGCTACGGGTAAGTCGGTAAGCGGTCGAATTGACCGATTTAAATTTTTGAAATAATTAATTTGATAAATAATCGACTGAAAGTTTATCCGAAAATATATTTAATTGTGTAGCTCGATAATTGGCATCCACCGGGAGCTCGAGACAGTCGATTTGCGTACTATCATGGAATCACGGGTAAGTAACCCTTATTTACGATAATTTTGCATCGTTATGCGTGTTAGATAAATTACGAATTTAAATTTCGCATGAAATGAATTAAATTCTGCAAATTGGGATAAATTATCATAAATAATTCATAAGCTGTCTGAGACTTTAGAACGAGGCTAAATAAATAATGATGGGCCCAATGAGCCTAATAGGGCTCGATAAAGTGTAGTAGACGGGCTTAAGGCCGATTAAGGCCCATTATGTTATAATCGGACCCAATATGGGTAAACGGGCCCAATGATTTAAATTAAGCCCATAAAATTATGAACTACACCAAATTGTATTGTTTTTGACCTGATGAATATGTATCCGCAGTTCCGGAGATTGGATTCGGAGCAAATCGGAATACGTGATGAGTCATCAGTGAAAAGGTCAGATTGTACAGAAAAATGATGTAAGGGAATTATGTGAGTAGCTAGAGGTAGCTACGCGTATTTTAATAGGTTTTCTGTACACTGAATATGTATGTATACACTGATATTGTATAAAGGTCCTAAAAGTGGTTTAAACGATTTTAATGATTGAATTAGGTGAAAAGTCTATTTTACCCCTATTGAGGGAAGTTCACCTAAGGATGGTGAAAGCATGACATGCATGAAATGCATGATTTAAGGAAATTTCGGAATTAAGAATTTTATTGGTTTTAATTAAAGCAAATCGATAGATTGGCCATTAATTGCATGAATTTCACATGATAACTCTACGTAAGTGTTATTTATATTTAAATGGAAATTTCTTTGGAAAATAGGCCAACTATCAAGTTTATATGGAAACAGATAGTGCCGACACATAGTTCGCACTATATCTGCATTTGTGAATGTGCATAAATGTGCTGGAGCGGTTGTTCGCACTGACTTGTGTGACATCATATGCATAAAATGTGCTAGAGCGGTTGCTCGCACTGATTTTATGATTTGATATGCATGAGAGCTGCTAGAGCCTAGCTCGCACTCTGTTTTGACATGTTTTGACTTGTTTTGACGCGGTATGCATAAAATGGTGCTGGAGCGATTGCTCGCACTAGTTTTTATGATTGACGTGCATGAGAGGTGCTGGAGCCTAGCTCGCATCCATTTTTGATATAATAATTGCATAAAAGCCGTACTGGAGTGTAACTCGCACGAGATTTGATTTAATGATGCATAAAGCCGTGCTGGATTGTAACTCGCACGAGATTTGATTTACATGAGCATTCATTTGTGCTGGAGTGTTGTTCGCACAAAGTTTTATATGGTTTTATAACTCATTTGAATGTCATACTGGAGTTTTTCTCGTACGAGGTTTTCAAACTGTACTAGAGCATAGCTCGCACGTGGATTTTACTTGAATTCATAATCAGTTTAAGTCGTGCTGGAGCGGTGCTCGTACGCAGATTTTTCTTGATTTTTATGAAATCGTGCTAGAGCTTCGCTCGCACAATGTTTTTTGATATTATGAATATGCATGGAGCAGTGTTAGAGCTTCGCTCGCACAGGGATTTATATTACATGCATATAGCCGTGTTGGAGCCTCCTGTAGACTGTGTGTCACAGTGAGATGATATGCTCACACGTGCATACTGAGACAGAGATGATATGGGTGGATAAGACCTATTACAAGCACCCCTGATTGAGCTTGGGTTCACGGAGTACGTTGTACCATGTATATCACGCGGAGTACGCTGTACCGTGGGGATTATTAGAGTGGAGTGGCATTAACCACGAGGCAGCAAGCCTTACCCTTGCAATCCTGGTGTTATACTGTTCTGGCGGGTAGGACGACCCACCTCCTGTTTCAGGTGTGATACCCCATACACTAGGTACCGGGTTGCCAGGGATCACGAGGTTATGGTCATAGTCCTATGTTGTTACTGATAATTACCTACTTGTCTCACATGATATAACTTGTGGTCTGATAGACCAGGGTAGACCCGAAGGAGGGGTAAGGCCCCCGATTTTATGATTTGATGATTTTATGATCTTCTAATATGTGACCCTGAAAGAAAGGTGGTTTTATAACCAAAGTTTTATAATGAATTTTAAATAAATTGTTTTATGAGATGATTGACTCGGAGGGGGTTATTTTATTCTGCATTTTAATATGTGACCCTGAAAGAAGGGTGGTTTTATAACCGAAGTTTTATAATGAATTTTAAATGAATTGTTTTATGAGATGATTAACCCAGAAGGGTTAGTTTTACTGCAGTTTTAATGAATTGATTTAAATTTAGTAGCATGATGATGTTTTCCATGCTTTCATTTGAAATCCATGATTTATCTTACATGACATGAACGACTGCATGATCTTGATGAAATTCATGCTTATTATGATTTAATGATGCCACATAAAATGCTTTGATGCATAAGTAGTATGATTTATATATGCACGAACAGTTTTATAAACTAAGTCATTGATGTTCGCATGACATTGTGATTGATGATTTTAATGAAAAGAAATGGATTTAAGGGCATGGCATTATGAGCATGTAGATAGTAGAGCTATCTACTTACTTGCATAATTGCCTTACTGAGTGTGTGGTTTACTCACCCCCTTATTTTCCCATCTTTTCAGAGCACTTGCAATAGTTATTGAGCAGCTGAGGACTTGCATGCTTGGTATCCGCTGCTTCCCATCGAGAGTTAGGTATACACATTTGTACAGTTTTGTATCTAAATATGTAATGCACAGTACTGTAAATGGATATGATGTCGGGGTTGTAGGGTTAAAAAAATACCATTGTGTATGTATTTAATTAAAGTCAAAAGATAGTAAACTCTGATATATGAATGTGAATATGGAAATGGAATGGTAAATAGGTAAGAGGTGACTAACACCGAATATAGCCCAACTGTTTGTAGGATGGTCACGATGAGAGAAAGGTAAAAATTAAATAATATATGAAAAAGCAAAAAATTTACTCTAATTTTTAGGTAATTTGGGTCGTGACAGTTAATGGTATCAGAGCTAAGTTAGCCTGATATGAGTTGGTGTTAGTGGTTAAGGAAATTTACATCCCCATGTACTGTGCATTATTTAGATACAATTGTGTATATCGAGATGGAAGTACAGCTAAGAATTTGGTTTTGAATACAAGAATAAACTCATTAACTGATAGCCGCTATGATAGAGAGGCGAGTACACGAACTCAAGGCCGTAGAGGTAGGCCCAAGAGTCGTACTGAGTTGCCACATAAGACTCGAGATGAGATTGATGTGCTGGTCCAAGGCATACACTCGCCCTCGTCCAACGTCTTACTTTCGTGGTAACTACCAGACATTCTACACTGCTTACACTACTACACTGCTTCGTAGCAGGTCAGGGTCCTCAAATCACAATACCCCTCGTATGTATTGAAATTGGATACACTGGGGCCTTACTAATCATCTTACCCCGTGACTCATCAGCTCTAAACTTTTACCAAACCACCTTTTCTTCGTTCTGACATCTCTGTCATTCTCTATTCTCTTTTGTCTCTATTTCAGCCCTTACTACCTTTTCCAATCTCAGAGGCATGCTACTCATGATCTTATTCACACAACTATAGTCTGCGCACTGTCTCAGTATAGGTAATTATATCTAACAGTCCAATCAGACTCTAATTGACAATCTGAGCCCTTCCATGAACTTTCAGACATATTGACTCTTACTGTTCATAGTGTCGGAGTCATATCTGCCCAGGAATGTAAACTGAGTTTCATACTCATTAATCAACCAGTTCCTCTGGGCAGAGTAAAGGATTCCATCTATAAGTTTCTTTAAGTGTCCGAGATATTCTGTCACCAGAATACATCTAGAAATATTTCTCATGACCATTCTGGATGTCTAACTCTTAAGGTGGGTCGAGCGAACTTCCACCAATGCTCCAACTCGCCCTCAAATCTCATGCATACACTGAGCTATTAGCTCGCAAAATGTTCTCCACACTCCGCTCCAATTTCGTGAAGAGTGTCTCAATACTGTCCGATCTCTTTGTCAAACTCTGTCTGATCTCTCTGTCGGACTCTGTGGGGCATGCTCAATACCAGATTGTAAGTTAAAAAATAGGGGTGAAAACATTACTGAAAAGTGTATTGTAGTTTGACAAGTAATGAAAGAGTTTATTATAAGTGATTTATGAAAAGAGATAAGCTTCGAGATGTGATAGATCCTGAATACAAGATATATTGGAATAAGAGACGTATGCAAGGTAAGGATATCTTTGATATGTAGCGAATATGAATTGTGACCACATAGACTGATATGTAAAGTAATTGTGATCAAGTCTGAGGGTTAATAAAGGTATTTCAAAATACTTCCCCGCTTGAAGATTTGACAGCGTCTAGAAGCGTGCACATAACCTATAAATTGAAATCGACAGTCATAATATATATACATTTAAAATTTGGGTACCTTTACTGGTACGATAAAGAAATATAGAATTCGATTAATCATGAAGGTATAAAAATTAAAATTTTATAAAAGCCATTAGTATAAGAAAAAGGAAATGACACGGATTAGTATCTTGAACAGAAGCGGTTTCGAAATGACGTTTTACGTTTTTGCGTACATAGGTCAAGGCTATGGGTGATTAGAATATTTAGTGGAACTCAACTACGATGAGGTATTTAAACCTTACCTGGACCAATTGGTTGTCATCTTTAGCGATGATAGTTTGATGTATTCGAAGTCCAGGGAAGTGCATGAGTAGCAACTCGAAACTGTCTTACAGATGTTGTTAAGAATTTCTTAAAATGGGCTACTCAGTTGACACGTCTCGTTTGGTAAAATATTTCATACGAGTGGTATGATAAGTATGAAAATGGCTTCGGTGAGTTTTGGTATATTGAAGTAATGAACTGACCACCGTAAGTATTCTCACAATAACCAACAGCTCAAGAGGTTTCAGTGTGTATGGATACCTCGAAATAAAGATTGAGCTGTGTATTGATGTAAAATGGGAAGATAGTCGTTTATGGATCCAGATAGTTTAAGGATCATGACAGAAACTATCTGACCCATGATTTAGAGTTGGCAGTCGTAGTGATTATACTTAAAGTATAGCGCCACCATTTATACAGTGAAAATTTTTTGGTATGCACTAATCATAAAAGCCCCGAGTATCTGTTTTCACAAAAAGAGTAGAATATGAGATAACCAAGAGGGTTAGAGGTTCTAAGGATTATGATTATGAACATTGTACCACCCAGGAAAGGCTAATGTAATGGTTGATGCCTTGAATAGAAAGAGCTTCGGGATAGTATCACATATGATGGTCAGGGAGCGTGAGCTGCTAGATCAGTTGTGAGTCTCAGTAATAATGTGATCCCTTCTAATGATGACAGTGATTATGTGACAGTTAGCCTGAGGTTAGAACCGAATTTGTGTGATCGGATTTGCCAGGCTTAGCGTGATGATCGGCATGGTGTCAATAGTGTGGGTCAGATTCAGAAGGGTATAATAACAGAGGTCACAATGAGTGAAGATGACTTACAAAGGTTCAGAGATAGTATAAGTGCTCCTTAGGACCACAGTTGATGAGATAGTGTTATTGTCAGAAGCTCACTCTTCGGGATATACAGTGCATTCGAGAAGTAATAAATATATCAAAATCTCTGAAAAGGGTATTGGTGGTCAGATATGAAAAGAAATATTATAGAGATTGTAGTAAAGTGTCTCATATGTCAGCACATTAAGGTAGAGAAAAAGAAGTTGCAGGATTATTGCAGCCTCTACCTATATTGACACGAAAATGGGAAGAAGTTACCATAAATTTTGTGATGGCTTACAGAGGACCTAGATGAATCACGAGGCTATCTCGGTGATAGTCGATAGATTGATTAAGTCTATCCACATTCTGGCCAAGGAAATCCCCAGATACTCTGAGTGTGTAGACGGATTTATGTGTATTGAAGTTGTGAAACAGTATGTAGCGTTCTAGTGAGCATGGTATCGAATAGGGATTCTCGCTTCACTTCCCACTTCTGGGAATATGTTTTTGGAAGCTATGGGAACCCAATTGTGTGTTAGCATAGCTTTCTGTCCTCGGAGAGATGGTCAGTTAGAGAGGACTGTACAGGTTCTAGAGGATGTGATGAGAGTGTGTGCCATTGATTTTATGAGCTCCTGGGATGATCAGTTGTTACTACTCGAATTCGCCAATAATAACAGTTGTCACTCGAGTATCGGGAAGACTTTATATGAGGCATTGTATGGCCGTAGAGAGTTGTTCTTGACTTAGATAAGAAAAAGTGGGTAACAGATAGAGAATTGTTCCCAAATTGGTAAAACAAACCTCTGAGCATGTTCAGTTGATTTGTGAGAAATTAAGAACAGCTCAGAGCATACAGAAAAGCTATGCTGACAAGAGACAGAAAACCATTGGAATTCACAAAGGGTGAATTAGTATTGTGGCACTTACATTTCCTAAGGACGTAACAAGATTCGGATAGAGATATTGGACAAGTGGGAGATAAGGCCTGTAGGTTGGCATTACCAAGAATTAACAGGCATCCACAATGTGTCCTATTTTTTGATGCTTTGGAAATACTATCCGAACCCGACATATGTAATCAAATATGAGCTTCAACAGTTTAGTTCAATGAAAGTGTAACGTATGTTGAAAAAATCGATTCGAGCATTAAACGGAAGGAGAAAGGGTTGAGGTTTAAGATGATCTCCCTAGTTAAGTGTGTTGGTAGTATTACACTCCGGAGAAAGTCACTTAAGGATGATAGTATATGATAAGATAGACGTACCCGGAGTTATTTATGGACTCATTTGCCTTGGTTCGAATTTGGAGGACCAAATTTCTTAAGTGGGGGAGATTGTAAGACCCGATTTTATCGTAAGGGTAAAAAGGGAATGAATAGAAATTTTCGAGTGCATTTAAAAATGCAAAAGGATTGAAATGGTATTCCAGAACACGTGCAAGGGAAAAATGGTCAAAAGATCAAAATTCGATATTAATTGGGACAAGAAAATTTAATTAAAAATATGGGATTCAGAAATCTTGATCAATAACGAATAAATAATTAAATTTCGGGTTAAATTGATCAAGATGTGAATTTATTGGAATAAACTAGAATTTTCGTACCGAAAAATAACCCCGAAAATAAACGAAAGATATACCGAAAAGGTAAAATCGGACTGATAAATTCATTTACGGATTAAATAAATTTAATATGATATTTTTAGATATTTTGGGATTTTAATATTATTTTAATGACTAAAATAATATTAAAAAAATAAATTTTAAATAAATAAATAAATAAAATAAAATAAAATAAAATAAAATAAAAAAAGAAATCTGAATTCGCGAGAATCGCGAAACAGAAACGAAACAAAGTAGCTGAACCGAGGAGACTCATCGGCGCTCTATTGGCCGAACTGAGGGGCCTGTGAGGGTCGGCCATGGAAGCCCGTCACCTGCGTGACCACCGACAGTCACGACGCGCGCCCTCAGCCACCGGAAAACCCAAAATCAACGGATGAAAACCGCGAGGAAGAAAAGATGATTTCGTCGACGTTGACGCCGATCTGGGGCAGGCCACCACCAGCCGAGCGTCCCCCAGGCGTTGGTGACGCGATTGGTGGCAACACCGGCGGGTAAGACAGCGGCCAACGTCTGAAACGGAGGGAGAAAAGAGAAGTTATCGACGGTGGAAAGGAGAAGGGTCGAATAGGCCACTTTTCGGCAGCCTTGAACGAAACCAACCCCAGATCCGAGATGCGGACGACCTAGCGGAGCCACTGGCGATGGAAACCGGCGGAGAATCGGTCGGCAAGCCACTGAACCGACCGAACCGGAGTGAACCGGCGGTCTAAACCGGGTTGAACCGAACCGGTTCAGCCAAAAAGAAAAGGAAAAAAAAAGAAAATGGGGAAAAAGAAAAAGACAAAAAATTGGAGAAATTCCAGTGATGGAATAGAGCTACGGGTAAGTCGGTAAGCGGTCGAATTGACCGATTTAAATTTTTGAAATATTTAATTTGATAAATAATCGACTGAAAGTTTACTCGAAAATATATTTAATCGTGTAGCTCGACAATTGGCATCCACTAAGAGCTCAAGACAGCCTCAATTTGCGTACTATCATGGAATCACAGGTAAGTAACCTTTATTTACGACAATTTTGCTTCGTTATGCTTGTTAGAAAAATTATGGATTTAAATTCCGCATGAAATGAATTAAATTCTGGAAATTGGAATAAATTATCGTAAATAATTCATAAGTTGTCTGAGAGTTTAGAACGAGGCTAAATAAATAATGATGGGCCCAATGAGCCTAATAGGCCTCGATAAAGTGTAGTAGACGGGCTTAAGGCCGATTAAGGCCCATTATGGTATAATCGGACCCAATATGGGTAAACGGGCCCAATGATTTAAATTAAGCCTAAAAAATTATGAACTACATTAAATTGTATTGTTTTTGACCTGATGAATATGTATCCACAATTCCGGAGATTGGATTCGGAGCAAATCAGACTGCATGATGAGTCATCAGTGGAAAGGTCAGACTGTACAGAAAAATGAGGTAAGGGAATTATGTGAGTAGCTAGAGGTAGCTACGCGTATTTTAATAGGTTTTCTGTACACTGAATATGTATGTATACACTGATATTGTATAAAGGTCCTAAAAGTGGTTTAAATGATTTTAATGATCGAATTAGGTGAAAAGTCTATTTTACCCCTATTGAGGGAAGTTCACCTAAGGATGGTGAAAGCATGACATGCATGAAATGCATGATTTAAGGAAATTTCGGAATTAAGAATTTTATTGGTTTTAATTAAAGCAAATCGATAGATTGGACAGTTGTGACGCCCCGGAAGCGCGAAAAATAGGGCTAATTTAAAACTTTTTTTTTTACTCATTAATTCACAATTAAGAGTGCATTCCTGTGCAGTGTCATACATCATCATAATTATCATACCTCAGGATCTCATCATAATATAGTATATATTGTATCATATACATTACTCAATTCCAAGTTAATTAATCCTAATACATCTCGTACATCATTGTACAATAAGTGTCTGTAAATATAACTCTAGTCTGGGTACATGAATATTAAATATCTACCTCAGTACACAAAATACGGCCTGGAGCTCAAGTCCTCCACTAGCCTCTAACCCGTATGCCGCAGGGAACTCACTTCACTTGAAACGATCTGGGGGGAAGAGAAAACAGGGTGAGCTTCCAAATCGCTCAGTAAGGGGGGGGGGTAAGGGAACTCAGTTATATAAACCATATCACACTTCACAAATATGTATTTGTTTATGAAACTCATTTGAAATCGCAGCATGAAAGTTCTCAAAACATCATCATCTCATAACTCATAAATCATGTGAAAACATGAAGATAAAAAGGCTCAATATCGAGCACTCACAAGCATGTGTAAGTATACGCGATAATGACTGTTCTCAAAATACGTGATAAAAATCACCTCAGTAAATAGCACTGACAAGGTCACAAAACACAACTCATGTGTAAAACGAGACTAGGCAATAAAACTCAATTAAAACTCATCATGGCACATCAAATGTGTAATCTCCTCTGGGTGCGCACCCCAGGCATCCTCGTATAGAGGGAACGTCGACAATATGGTCGTATGCATGGTATATTGGACTTATATGTTACCAGAACAAGGCCCGGCCTTACATGCTACCAGAGCAATGCCTCGCCTCATGCACACTATCACGTGGTCCCTGGGTCGATTCCCAGGCGGCCCACTCTCTCGGTCTTACATGCTACCAAAGCAAGGCCACCCAGCGTTACCAGAACGGGGGTCATCTCACGTTACCAAAACGGAGGCATCTTTTGTTACCAAAACGGAGGAATATCGGACTTACATGCTACCAGAGCAAGGCCTCCCAACGCTACCAAAGCGGAGGAATAATCGGACTTACATGTTACCAGAACAAGGCCTGTGGTCCCTGGGTCGGTTCCCAGGTGTCCCACTATATCGATCTTACATGCTACCAGAGTAAGGCCCGATGTGTATTCAACATGACACGCCTAAGTCTCAATCATTAGCTATTATCTTATAAAACGTTATGCCTTCACGTAGAACTCATAATGGTTTTCTCTCATAAAACTCATTTAAAACATTTGTGTACTCAACACAAAACATATTAAAACCGAGTTCCAACAGGCAAAACACGCACATATTTTCTCAAATCTCAATATCGCCTTAACATAGAGCCCAATTTACTTTTCACGTAACTCAAAGGTTTATAAAGCAATTTCACACTCAGCTTATAAACTCACAAAATAATGGGCTCCAACCGGCTATAAAAACCGTGTGCAATTATATCACAACACAACACCAAACATGCTTGTATTCTCAAATCATGGTTCATGCTACAACAATTCATCAAAACACATATACAAATGGTTTAGTTTTCCCTTACCTCTTTGCACCTCGTATAGTGCAATCGTTTCCCCCATATCACGGACTAGCCTCGCATTCCACTCTGGAACTCCCGAGCTGTCCAAACTATGTTAAAACATCAATACTCATTATCACATCAACCTCAATTCTCAAAATCGAGCATAATTGCTCATAACTTCTCAAATTTCTCAATTCTCATAACTCCATCACAAACCACAATCTCGCTCACGACACCTCAACATTCTATATTTCCTATGCCACAATATCTATGCTAATACACCACATTGTCTAAATCTCCATTTATAGCTCAAAATTCCTAAATTTACCAAAGTTGCCAAATATCATCATCACTCCAACTACATTGTAATTTCATCAATCCCTAATCATTTTTCAGCTATTTAAACACAATGCCAACAACTATCATCACCGAAATCATCTCAAATATAAGGATCGAAGTTTAGAAATTACCCAAAACTTGTGGAGAGCTTATCTCTTGCCTCGATTCGATCTGTCTTTCGATTTCCAAGTATGTTGTTCTCCCTTGGGTGAGGAACAACTTTCCTTCTTGCCACAACTTTTGATTTGGACGGAAATGGGTGCTTTGGATGAGTGAGAAAGCTAGGGCTCGATGAAAATGGGGGTTGGAAGAGAGAGAAAGTGAAATTACAAGAGAAAAATAGGAGTTCCTTATATAGGCTGAGGATAGGAGATCGATCTGGCTCTTGATGAGATCGATCTGCATTTGAATTTTGAGACGATTTGGGGCAATTTATGCCTAGGAGATCGATCTGTCGAGGGGTGAGATCGATCTCTTTATGGCTTTATGAGATTGATCTGCTCCTTAAGGAGATCGATCTTCTCCCAAACAGAAACATTTGTAGATCGATCTCTTCCTCATGAGATTGATCTTCTCTCAAACAGAATCATAAGGAGATCGATCCTCTTCCATTGGAGATTGATTTGCTCCTTAAATTCCTCCTCCCTTGTCATTTTCAACTCAACAGATCGATCTCTCCTACTCCCAGATCGATCTGTCCTCATAACTTCATACTAATTTTAAACACTTAACATATAAATCTCCAATTATCATTCCCACAATTCACTTAGCTCAATAAATTATACTTCAAGTTCATATTACATAATTAAAATATGTCTGAAATCCTCAGATCTCACATCTTCCCCACCTTAAAAGAATTTGGTCCTCCAAATTCAACTCAACTAGTCAAAGAGATGGGGGTATTTCTCCTTCATGAGGTTCTCTAGTTCCCACGTTCCCTCTTCCCTTGAGTGATGTTTCCACAAAACTTTCACTAATGGGATGCTCTTGGTTCTCAGTACCTTCTCCTTCCTATCAAGAATCCGGACGGGTTCCTCAGTGTAGCTCATGTCCTCCTGTATGTCCATCTCGTCGTACTCTATAACATGAGAACGGTCCGGATGGTACTTCCTCAACATAGACACATGAAAAACATTGTGTATTCCGGACATCTTTGGGGGTAATGCCAATCTGTAGGCTACCTCTCCCACTCTCTCAAGAATCCCGAATGGTCCTATGTATCGAGGACTCAATTTTCCTTTCTTCCCATATCACATGATACCCTTACTCGGTGATACTTTCAGAAATACTGCATCACCAACATCAAACTAAAGTGGCCGTCTACGCATATCTGCGTAGCTTTTCTGTCTACTCTGTGCAACCCGTAGCCTCTCACATATGAGTTTCACACTCTGTACAGCTTGCTCCACAAGCTCGGGAGCATTTATCTTTCTGTCACCGACTTCTTCCCAAGCTACAGGGGATCTACACCTCCTACCATATAGAGCCTCAAAGGGTGCCATTCCAATACTTGCATGATAGCTGTTATTGTACGCAAACTCTGCTAGGGGCAGGTGATCATCCTATGATCCCTTAAAATCCATCGTACACGCCCTCAACATATCCTCCAGGGTCTGAATAGTCCTCTCTGACTGACCATCTGTCTGAGGATGATAGGCGGTACTAAAACTCAATTGAGATCCCATGGACTCCTGAAACTGGGTCCAAAATCTGGAAGTAAATCGGGAATCTCTATCAGAAGTAATACTCACTGGAGCCCCATGTAATCTAGCTATCTCGCTGACATACAGCTCAGCTAAGGCATCCACAGTATCTGTGCTCTTAATGGTAAGGAAGTGGGCACTCTTGGTCAATCTATCCACAATGACCCATATCGTATCACAACCTCTTCAGGTCCTCGGTAAACCCATAATAAAATCCATGGTGACATACTCTCATTTCCATGTTGGTACAGGTAAGGGCTGTAGTAGTCCTCTGGGCTTTCGATGCTCAGCTTTCACTTGCTGGCATACTAAACACCTGGCCACATACTCTGCCACGTCTCGCTTCATACCACTCCACCAATACACCTTTCTCAAGTCTCGATACATCTTAGTACTCCCTGGGTGCATGGTGTATCACGAGCAGTGGGATTCTCTCAGTATCTATCTCTTCAGGGTATCATCGTCCGGTACACAAATCCACCCTCTGTATCTCAATTATCCATCCTCACTGATGGTGAGATCCGACTGCGAACTCTGTTCAGCTTGGCTAACCATTTCTATCAACCTCTGATCACTACGCTGCCCAGTTCTAATCTGATCCATGATCCTGGGCTCTATCCGCAAGCTAGCCAAAAATCCAGTCTCTACCTCTTTAACTCTGATCCGAAGTTCGGCGAACTGCTTTAACAAATCCCATTCCCTGATCATCATAGCAGATATCATACTCTTCCTGCTCAGGGCGTCAGCAACTACATTCGCCTTACCCGGATGATATAGAATCTCGCAGTCATAATCCTTAAGGAGTTCCATCCATCTCCTTTGTCTCATGTTTAACTCTTTCTGATCAAAGAGATATCTCAAACTCTTGTGATCAGTGAAGATCTGGAATCTTTCCCCATATAAGTAGTGTCGCCAGATCTTCAAAGCAAATACCACAGCGGCTAACTCCAAATCATGCGTGGGGTAATTCCGCTCATGATCTTTCAACTGTCGCGATCCATATGCGACCACTCTTCCGTGCTGCATAAGCACACACCCTAATCCTTGATGAGATGCATCACTATACACCGAAAATTCTCCTGATCCCTCAGGAATAGTTAACACAGGTGCCGCTATCAATCTCCTTTTTAACTCCTGAAAATTGAGCTCACATTAATCAGTCCATATGAACGGAGTCTCCTTACGTGTGAGTTTAGTCAAAAGAGCGGCAATCCTTGAAAATCCTTCCACAAATCTTCTGTAATACCCTGCCAAACCAAGGAAGCTTTGCACCTCAGTAACTGTCCTCGGTCTCTCCCAACTAAGCACAGCTGCTACTTTACTTGGATCCACTGATACTCCTTCCTCTGAGACTATATGACCAAGGAAAGCTATCCGGTTCAGGCAAAACTCACACTTACTAAGCTTTCAGTATAATTGCTTATCTCAGAGTATCTGAAGTACTAACCACAAATGCTGTGCATGCTCCTCATACGACCGAGAGTATACTAGGATATCATCAATAAAGACTATCACAAATTTATCCAGATAGTCTCTGAACACTTCGTTCATCAACCTCATAAATGCAGCAGGGGCGTTTGTCAATCCAAAGGACGTCACCAGAAATTCATAATGGCCATACCTTATCCTGAAGGCTGTCTTGGGAATATCTTCTTCCTTGATCCTCAATTGGTGATAGCCCGATCTCAAATCAATCTTAGAAAAGACTGAGGCCCCTCTTAGCTGATCAAGTAGATCATCAATCCTAGCAGTGGGTATTTATTCTTCACCGTGGCTTTATTCAACAGCCGGTAGTCTACGCATAATCTGAGACTACCATCATTCTTCTTGACAAATAAAACCGGTGCTCCCCACGGTGAAACACTGGGCCTAATGAACCCTTGATCCAATAACTCTTGTAGTTGTCTCTTCAATTCCTCTAGTTCCACTAATGCCATCCTGTAGAGAGGTTTAGAGATCGGTTGAGTATCTGGTACTAAATCAATGGTAAACTCCAGCTCTCACTCTGGTGGCAAACCTGGCAGCTCATCTGGGAAAACATCAGAGAATTCACACACCACAGGTACATCCTCAATCCTCGGATGTTTTCGCTCATCGTCTGAGATGAGTGTTTCGTAACCTTCACATGAACAATCATATTTAATACTCTCAAAAATAATATTAAAATCCTCAAATTACTTACTAGAATTCCACATATTCATTTCCTCAATATCTCAACCGTACACTGTAAGGTTCAGGTAGGGAGAAAGTTACAATATTAGTGTAGCAGTCTAAACTCACTCGATTGGTTGCCAACCAATCCATTCCCAGAATTACATCAAACCCATGTATATTCAACATGATTAGATCTGCTAACATCACTCTATCTCCCACCTTTATTTCACATCCTCTACAGATTAACTCAGTTCTTTGGGATTCACGCATAGGGGTATTTACATGTAGTACATACTCTAGAGGTTTAAACTTCAAATTTAAACTACATGCAAAATGCTCTGAAATAAATGAATGCGTGGATCCTGGATCTATCAACACATGGGCCTTATGATTACAGACAGAAAGTGTACCTCTTATAGTTTCTGCTGAAGTGTCCGCAGTTTCCTTATCTAGGGCAAACACACGTCCCTGTGCCACAGGTTTCTTCCCTTTCTCTACAGCAGTGGCCCGTCTCTAGGGATTCACTTTCTGAGGCTGCTGTCTAGTAGGCTCCGTAGCATGTGGTATCTGAGGTTGAGGACAGTCCTTCACTTTGTGACCCATGTCACCACATCTAAAACATCCACGGATCGAGCCAGTACAACTTCCCTCATGCGATCGACCACAGTCTCTACAAACCCTTATTTTTGGCCTGTCATATCGAGGGGTCTCCTTGATAATAGGATAAGCTCTGGGTCTCTCCAATCTGCCCTTCTGTACCTCAATCCTTCCTCTCCTGAAGGAACCTCTCTGAACATCTGCTTGAGACATCGCTGGCCTTTTGCCTTTGTCCCTAATCACTGCTCCAAACTCATTCTGGGACTGTACAATTTCAATCCCCCTCTCAATCTCTTGTCCTCGTCTCAGAGCATCTCTAAACTCAGTAATACACAACCTAATCAATCGATCTCTTATGATGGGCTTTAATCCATACACAAATCTCTCTGTGCGGAGCTCTTCATTCTTGAAAGTCTCTGGATCATATCTCAGCAGAGCGGTAAATCGGCTCTCGTAATCATCTACAGACATGTCACCCTGTACCAAACTCAGAAACTCTGCTTGCCTCCTTCTCTGGGCAGCTCGTGGTACATATTGGGTTCTAAAGGCTGTCTGAAACTCTTCCCAACCAATCACATCCTGGTGGGACATCAAAATACCCTGGGTAGTACCCCACCAATCTCGGGCTCTCCCTTTCAACATATAGGCACTCATACTGACCCTCTTAGCATCGGTGCACCCCAGATAGTCGAATATAACTCTCAACTCCGTCAACCACTCCTCAACCTCTGTAGGATCCTTCTTTCCCCTAAATGCAGGTGGGTTCATTTTCAAAAAGTCCTTCAATCAGACCATACTTCTGTCATCAGGCTGAGTGACGGGAGGTATTGGGGGTATGGGAGGTCCTTGCGGTGGTGTAGGAGTACTACCCGAGGCATTAACTCCAAAGTGTTGCACGCTGCCATCTGCTCAAAACCTTGCCTCACATCGGTCTCAATTTGATTAAATCGAGAGTTAGGACTCTCTGGTTGTGGGACAGGTGACGGAGGGGACTCTACCTGCCTCCTCGAACGACCTCGTCGTTTACTCATTCTCTATCTCAACTCGTCTCCTGCGCGTACATATCAAAATCGATTGAAATCCCAATCCTCAGATTCAGTTCATGACCAGACTATTATAGACACTTTGGATGTATTCTATTTCACTTAACCGACACTGACAGTACTAAACACCCTAAGCTCTGATACCAAGAGAACTCTGTGACGCCACGGAAGCGCGAAAAATAGGGCTAATTTAAAACTTTTTTTTTATTCATTAATTCACAATTAAGGGTGCATTCCTGTGCAGTGTCATACATCATCATAATTATCATGCCTCAGGATCTCATTATAATATAGTATATATTGTATCATATACATTACTCAATTCCAAGTTAATTAATCCTAATACATCCCGTACATCATTGTACAATAAGTGTCTGTAAATATAACTCTAGTCTGGGTACATGAATATTAAATATCTACCTCAGTACACAAAATACGGCCTGGAGCTCAAGTCCTCCACTAGCCTCTAACCCGTACGCCGCAGGGAACTCACTTCACTTGAAGCGATCTGGGGGGAAGAGAAAACAGGGTGAGCTTCCAAATCACTCAGTAAGGGGGGGTAAGGGAACTCAGTTATATAAACCATATCACACTTCACAAATATGTATTTGTTTATGAAACTCATTTGAAATCGTAGCATGAAAGTTCTCAAAATATCATCATCTCATAACTCATAAATCAGGTGAAAACATGACGATAAAAAGGCTCAATATCGAGCACTCACAAGCATGTGTAAATATATGCGATAATGGCTATTCTCAAAATACGTGATAAAAATCACCTCAGTAAATAGCACGTGACAAGGTCACAAAACACAACTCATGTGTAAAACGAGACTAGGCAATAAAACTCAATTAAAACTCGTCATGGCACATCAAATGTGTAATCTCCTCTGGGTGCGCATCCCAGGCATCCTTGTATAGAGGGAACGTAGACAATATGGTCGTATGCATGGTATATTGGACTTATATGTTACCAGAACAAGGCCTGGCCTTACATGCTACCAGAGCAATGCCTCGCCTCATGCACACTATCACGTGGTCCCTGGGTCGGTTCCCAGGCGGCCCACTCTCTCGGTCTTACATGCTACCAAAGCAAGGCCACCCAACGTTACCAGAACAGGGGTCATATCACATTACCAAAACGGAGGCATCTCTTGTTACCAAAATGGAGGCATCTCTCGTTACCAAAATGGAGGCATCTCTCGTTACCAAAACGGAGGAATATCAGACTTACATGCTACTAGAGCAAGGCCTCCCAACGCTACCAAAGCGGAGGAATAATCGGACTTACATGTTACCAGAACAAGGCCTGTGGTCCCTGGGTCGGTTCCCAGGCGTCCCACTATATCGATCTTACATGCTACCAGAGCAAGGCCCGATGTGTATTCAACATGACACGCCTAAGTCTCAATCATTAGTCATTATCTTATAAAACGTTATGCCTTCACGTAGAACTCATAATGGTTTTCTCTCATAAAACTCATTTAAAACATTTGTGTACTCAACACAAAACATATTAAAATCGAGTTCCAACCGGTAAAACACGCACACATTTTCTCAAATCTCAATATCGCCTTGACGTAGAGCCCAATTTACTTTTCACGCAACTCAAAGGTTTATAAAGCAATTTCACACTCAGCTTATAAACTCACAAAATAATGGGCTCTAACCGGCTATAAAAATCGTGTGCAATTATATCACAACACAACACCAAACATGCTTGTATTCTCAAATCATGGTTCATGCTACAACAATTCATCAAAACACATATACAAATGGTTTAGTTTTCCCTTACCTCTTTGCACCTCGTATAGTGCAATCATTTCCCCCGTATCACGGACTAGCCTCGCATTCCACTCTGAAACTCCCGAGATGTCCAAACGATATTAAAACATCAATACTCATTATCGCATCAACCTCAATTCTCAAAATCGAGCATAATTGCTCATAACTCCTCAAATTTCTCAATTCTCATAACTCCATCACAAACCACAATCTCGCTCATGACACCTCAACATTCTATATTTCCTATGCCACAATATCTATGCTAATACACCACATTGTCTAAATCTCCATTTATAGCTCAAAATTCCTAAATTTACCAAAGTTGCCAAATATCATCATCACTCCAACTACATTGTAATTTCATCAATCCCTAATCATTTTTCCAGCTATTTCAACACAATGCCAACAACTATCATCACCGAAATCATCTCAAATATAAGGATCGAAGTTTAGAAATTACCCAAAACTTGTGGAGAGCTTATCTCTTGCCTCGATTCGATCCGTCTTTCGATTTCCAAGTATGTTGTTCTCCCTTGGATGAGGAACAACTTTCCTTCTTACCACAACTTTTGATTTGGACGAAAATGGGTGCTTTGGATGAGTGAGAAAGCTAGGGCTCAGTAAAAATGGGGGTTGGAAGAGAGAGAAAGTGAAAATACAGGAGAAAAATAAGAGTTCCTTATATAGGCTGAGGGTAGGAGATCGATCTGGCTCTTGATGAGATCGATCTGCATTTGAATTTTGGGAGATTTAGGGTAATTTATGCCTAGGAGATCGATCTGTCGAGGGGTGAGATCGATCTGCTCCTTAAGGAGATCGATATTCTCCCAAACAGAAACATTTGGAGATCGATCTCTTCCTCATGAAATCGATCTTCTCTCAAACAGAATCATAAGGAGATCAATCCTCTTCCATTGGAGATCGATCTGCTCCTTAAATTCCTCCTCCCTTGTCATTTTTAACTCACCAGATCGATCTCTCCTACTCCCAGATCGATCTGTCCTCATAACTTCATACTTATTTTAAACGCTTAACATATAAATCTCCAATTATCATTCCCACAATTCACTTAGCTCAATAAATTATACTCCAAGTTCATATTACATAATTAAAATATGTCTGAAATCCTCAAATCTCACACCAGTAATTGCATGAATTTCACATGATAACACTACGTGTCACGACCCAAACTACCCAAAAATCAGAGTAAATTTTTCGCGTTTTGTTATTTACTTAAAATGAAACCTGTCCTCGAATCGTGACCAACACTCCACTAATAATTGGGCTGTGCGTCAATGCCAGTCCCACCATTCAATTACCATCTAACTTATTTACTCTCCAGTCATTTATAATTGTTTATATTATTTATACATCCCCTAAAGTTACTTACAAACATGTTACTGTGCTATGCTTATGTAGATACAATAAGTACAAGTGTATATACCTTGTGTTGATGGGCAGCAGCGAATATCCGGAATGCAGTACTGAGTCGTCGCAACTTCAACTGGAGATTATCTGTGGGAGAAAATGAAAGGGGCGAGCACATCAAGCTCAGTAAGGCAATCCTACGAACAAGTAGGTAACCATACTACCTACATGAACGTGGTGCCATGCATAAACCACCCTTTCTCCACACATTTTAAAACAAATGATATGACAGTTATGATGTTATGTAAATCGCATTGCACGAAAAATCCAACATGCAAGTATATTCAAAATCATATCTTTCTCGTTTAAAATTTCACAGTAAAGTCAGGACTCGACCCCTCCTTCGGGTGATCCTGACTCACTCAAAATCATGAAAATCGTTAACATCACATATGGGTTTTAAAAGCATGGAATATAACCATCATGCATATTTAATTTAAATCCCAGTTTAAATCATCGAAATCGTCGACATGCGAGACGAGGCAATATTTGTATAACGGTAATAACTAGGACTATGGCCACATCTGTCCTCGGGAGTTCCACAGCTACACGGATCCTAGTATGCGGGTTCTCACCATGATCGGGAATCGCCCGGGAGGTGGGTCAGTCCATCCCGTCAGTCTTATCCGATCCCCGGCATCCGAAGATGCTGCATCCGGAGATGCCGTATCCAAAGATACCACACGGTACATCGTACTCCATGCTACTTGCACGGTACATCGTACTCCGTGAACCCATATAATATCTCTAGGTACTCCAGCCCAATTGGCCTGCTTCCCACAGAGGTTTTGTTTCTCAATACTCATGCCATGTCTCAAAATGCACGTGCGAGCTTATTTAATCGGTGACACACAGTCTACCCGATGCTCCAAGCACGGCTCATCGCATGTTCTCATAAACTCAGTGCGAGCAATGCTCAGCACTCTCATCAAATCACGTAAATCTAGTGCGAGCTAAGCTCTAGCACTCTGTATGCAAATCGTATAAAAATCTGGTGCGAGCGAAGCTCTAACACCCTGTCTCAAAATCATATAAAAATATGGTGCGAGTTAGACTCTAGCACCCTGTCACGAAAATCATATATATATGTATACAAATCTGGTGCGAGTTGGACTCCAGCACCTATGCATGTAAAACTCTAGTGCGAGCTCTCGCTCTAGCACTAATGCATGCATCACACAAATCAAACATCGTGCGAGCTAAGCTCTAGCACGTCACATGTAAATAAAAACACGTAGGCGGCTCTGTTTCCTCAAAACAGTTTTCAAAACAATTTCACGTTGAAAGTATGCAATGCTGTGCATTTTCTTTCAAGGTAAGCCAGCCTACTCATGCATGCATCAAAACACCTCCAGAATGAGCAGAAACCTTTTGCTCTTGCTCCTCCCAATTTTTCCTAAATTTTTAGATTTTACCCTTAACAAGGGTATTTTAGTAATTTGCCCATTCGGGGCACAAATTATTATTCGACCTCTAGACCCTTCAGATAAATTTTAAAGGACTGCATATGAATTTAAAATTGCGTAAAGTTACCTCTAGCAGTCCGCAGAATTCCCTTACCTCGATTCTCGTCGAGTCTGAACTTTTCTTTTCCAATGTAGTCCCGTCGCGCAGTCCGATATGCTTCCAATCCACTGCCCGGAACTGCGTATTAACATTCCTCAGGTCAGATAACATATAATTTAATTGTATTTTATCTTTCTGGGCTTAATTTAAATCGTTGGGCCCATTTACCCCTATTGGGCCCGATTGAACCTTAATGGGCCTTAATCGGCCTTAAGCCCGTTTTCCACTTAATTTTCACTTTATCGAGGCCTATTGGGCTCATTGGTCCCACCAATAATTTATTGGGCCTCGTTCTAATTCTCGAATAGCTAAATTTAATATTTACGACAATTTAACTAATTTTCCATAATTTAATTCAATTTATGCGGAAATTAAATCAATATCACGCATAACGAGGTAATTATCGTAAATAGGGGTCACTTACCCGAGATTCCATGCTAGTCTGTAAATTGAGGCTGTCTCGAGCCCTCGGTGGATGCCAATCGTTGAGCTACACAATTAAATATATTTTTCGGGTAAACTTTCAGTCGATAATTAATTAAATAAAATATTCCAAATTTAAATCGGGTCAATTTGACCGCTTATCGACTTACCCGAAGCTCGATTGCATCATAGGAATTTTCCCCAATTTTTTTCTCTTTTTCTTTTTCCCTTTTTCTCCTTTTTTTCCCTCTTTTTGGCTGAACCGGTTCAGTCCGGTTCGGACCGGTTCAGACCGCCGGTTCACCCCGGTTCAGCCGGTTCACCGCCGGTTCACCACCTTGCCGGTCGGTTCTTCGCCGGCTTCCACCGCCAGTCGCTCCACTGGGTCGTCCACAGCCCGAATCTGGCCTCGGCTTGGGTCAAGCTCGTCGGAATGCCGCCGGTTCGGCTGTTCTCCCTCTCGCCGTCGGACCCATTTCTCCTCTTGCTGTTTCCGGCGCCGTCCGCCGGTTTCAGTGGCTACCACCACCGCCAATCTAGTCACCGTCGCCTGGGGAAGCATCGGCTGGGGTCGATCGGGCCTGAATCTCGTCGATCGCTGGCGATTCTTCTTCTCTCCCTCGGTCTCGATTTTTCGCTCCGTCCGCCGCCTACAGCCACCGTTTGGGCCTCCATGGGGCCGGTAGTGGGTCAGCCCTCGTCGGGCTTGCCTTCGCCGGCCTCCGTCGGCCGTCGTTCCGCCGGCAGCTCCTCGGATCGGCTGCTTCGTTTCTTCGTTTCGCTCTCACGCGATTTCGCGTTTCTGTCCTTTTTTTTTCATTTCATTAATTTATTTTTATATTTTTATTATTATTATTTTTATTTATTTTAATTATTTTACTATTCATTAAAATACATTAAAATACCCAAAATATCACTTAAAATTATAATTTTATTCTAACTTAATTAATTTAATTTAATTTAATTTAATTTATTTAGTTTTTAAATTATTTTTCCGGTATAATTCTTCCGTATTTTCGGGATATTGTCCCGGGTGACTTTTCGGTATTTCTAAAAATTTCGGATCTTCATCAATTAGACTCGAAATTGTATAATTCCTCATTATTGATCAAGATATCCTAATTCCTTATTTTTTAATTAAATTTTTCTTCTCGAATTTATACCGGCCTTCAGTCTTTTGACTGTTTTGCCCTTATACGTGTTCGGGATTAATTTAACCCGACTTCCTTCAGACTTCCCCCATCTTTTCTTATTTAATTAATTTTTTTTGTCTTTTAATTAAATTCGGGTCTTACAACTCTCCCCCACTTAAGGAATTTGGTCCTCCAAATTAGAACCAATTCATATGAGTCCATATACAACTCCGGGTACATCGATCGTATCATACTCTTAAATTCTTATGTAACCTTCTCCGGAGTGTATTACTATCAAAGGACTTTAATTAGGGAGATCGTCTTAAACCTCAATACTTTCTCTTTCCTGTTTAATGCCCGAATCAACTTCTTCAATATACTTGTATTTTCATTAAATTGAACTTTTGGAGTTCATATCCAATCACCTGTGCTGGATCTGAATAGTATTCCCGAAGCATCAAAAGCTGAGACACATTGTGGGTGCCTGTTAATTCAGATGATAACACCAACCTACAGGTCTTATCTCCCACTTGTCTAATCTCTCAAAATATTCCATCCAGCGCAACTCAATTTACTTTCTTCCAGAAGTTCGCTATGTCCTTATTCCCTTAGGACAAGAAATATTTCAATCATACTTAATTCACCAAGGGTGAATTCCAATACTTGTCTATCTGCTCTGAGGTGTTCTTAATCTCTCATCCTTAACTAAACATCCTCAGAGACTTATTATCCAAAGTCGAAATTAATTCTGTTCTGTCACCCACTTTTCTTATCCAATTTGGGGAACAACCCCTACAGCCATACACTGCCTCATATCTCGTTATCCCGATACTCAACTACCAACTGTCACTATTGACAACTTCAATTAGAAATCAACTGATCATTCCAGGAGCTTATAAAATCAATGGCACACGCTTTCATCGGATCCTCCAAAACTTGTACAGTCCTCTTTGACTGACCATCTGTCTGAGGATGGAAAGCCGTGCTTAATACTCAGTCGGGTTCCCATAGCTTCCTAAAAACATCCTCCGAGGTAGGAAGTGAAGCGGGAATCCCTATATAATACCATGCTCACTGGAACGCTACTTAATGTTTCACAATCTTCCTTATACCTGAATCCTCATACACACTCTGAGTATCTGGGGATTTCATAACCTGAAGGTGGGTGGACTTAGTCACTCTATCGGCTATCATCCAAATAGCCTCGTAATTCACCTGGGTTCTCTGTAACCCATCATAAAATTCATGGAGACTTGTTCTCATTTTCCGTGTCGTGTCGATATAGGTAGGTGCTGCAATAACTCTGCAGCCTTTTAATACTCTACCTTACTCTGCTGACACACTAGGCACTTTTCCACAATTTCCACAAATATCTCTTTCCACATCTGACCACCCATACCCTTTTTGAGATTTTAATATATTATTATTACCTTCCGTATGCACTGTATATCCCGAAGAGTGAGCTTCTGACAATATCACTATTTCATCAACTATGGTCTTGGGGAGTACTTATACTATCTCTGAACCTCTGTAACTCATCATCTCCCACTGTGAACTCTATCACTGTACCCTTCTGAATCAGACCCAAACTATCGACATCCGGTCGATCATCACGCTAAGCCTGGCAAATCCGGGCACTCTCATCCGGTTCTAATCATCAGGCTAGCTGTCACATAATCATATCAATCACTGTCATCATCAGAAGGGATCACATCAATACTGAGGCTCACAACTGCATCTAGCAGCTCACGCTCCCTGACCATCATATGTAATACCATCCCAAGGCTCTTTCTACTCAAGGCATCAGCCTTTACATTAGCCTTTCCTAGGTCGTACAATTTTCACAAATCAACTCTCCCAGAAGCTCTAACCCACTATGTATTCTCATATTCGTCTCTTTCCGTGAAAACAGATACTCGGGCTTTATGATCAGTGCATATCCATAATTTCTCACCATGTACATAATAGTACCATATCCTCGGTACAAACACTTTCGCTGTCAACTTTAAATCATGGGTATCTTCCCATTATACATCAATACACAGCTCCATCATAACTTTGAGGTATCCATGCTCACTGAGAACCTCTTGAGCTGTTGGGTATAGTGAAATTAATCACGGTGGTCAGTTCATACTTCACTGCACCGAAACTCCTGTCACATCTATCATCTCATTTATCATCTCTTTCCAAGACCACGTTTCTTAGTTAAACGTGTCAATAAGGTATATCCTTTTAGAACTCGCAACAACCATCTGCAAAAGCAATTTCTCCATTTTTACTTATAAATCGCCCTAGACTTTAGCTACGCCCAATATATCAGCGATAATGATGATTACAAGTCGATCTAATCCTTGACTTATTTACGCATAAGCGTATAAGATCCTTCTCAACCGCTTACGTTTTCAGGTACTAACCTGCGTCACTTCCTTTCCTTATCTTAACGACTCTTATTAAATTCTACTCTGTTAAACTTTATGATTTGTCGAATTTTTAATATTGTTTTCGTCTTAGTAGAGGTATCCTAATGCTAAAGGTATTTATTACATCGATCGATTTCACGTTATAGGTCATATATATATATATATCTAGACGCTGTCAAGTCTTCAGGCGGGGAGGTATTTTGAAATACCTTTATTAACCTTCAGACTTAACCACAACTACGTTATATCTCAGTCTATGTGGTCATAATTTATATTCGCTACTAATTGTTTTAATCCTAATTACTTCACGTATCATAGATATTCTTACCTAGCATATATCTCTTACTCCAATACATCTTGTATTCAGAATCTATCTTATCTTAAAGATTATCTCCTTCGTATATCAATCATGACAAAACTCTAGTCATTATTCATTCCGTGAGTACAATCCTTTACTCCTTAAATTTCAACTGTTGCATCCCTTTTTATCACTTGTCAACACTTCCAGTATACTTTTCAGTACTGTTTTCACCCATGTTTTCAACTTAAAATCTCTATATCCTTATTCCGATAATTAATCCTCCTCTATTGGGGTACTCATTTATCAATATTGCCCAATGATGTAGGCATTCATGCCTTTTTACTCACTTATATGCAAATGGAGGCGGTATGAATAAATGTGTGGCACCAGAATCAATGAACATATGTACTTCATTATTCACAACAAGTGTGGTATCTTACACCACATCCATGAAACATCAATAGTGTCCTGGTCCAAGACATCCTCTCGCCTTCGTCCAACAACTTACTTTCCTTTTTCTTTTCGGCTATTGCCTCCCTTCTCGTTGCAGCTATACGAATGAAATTTTTCTCTGTCTCTTTACTTTTCTGTGGGGCGATCTCGCCCAACTCTGTGCAATCAAAATCAATGGTCCGTCTTATCACACTTAACGGCCATTTTCATTAATACCGTGTAGGTATAGACCCTCTTTCCGTGGTATCCACCACACATCTCACACTGCTTACAGTGCGTACACTACTACACTGCTACGTAGCAGGTCGGGGTCCGCCAATCACAATGCCCCTCAACAGTGCCAAAATTGGATGCACTAGGGCCTTACCAATTATCTCACTCCATGACTCGTCAAATTAATCTTTTACCAATTACCTTTTTCTCATTCAACATCTTTGTCATTTCTCGATTCTCTTTTCTGTCTCTATTTCAGCCCTCACTACCTTTCCTAATCTCAGAGGCGTGCAATTCATGTTCGTATTTACCCAACCGTAAATCTGCGCACTGCCTCGGTATAGGTAATATCGCACGGGCCAATCAGACTCTAATTGGAAAGTTGAGTCGTTTCATGATCTTTAGACATCTCGACTGTCACTTTTCATAGTGTCGAGGTAATATCTGCCCAAAATTATAACTGAGTTTTCATACTCATAATCAATTTAGTATTCCTGGGCAATGTAAGAAATTTTTCCTTTAAATCATGTCCGGGATATCCTGTCACCGGAATACATCCATAATCATTTCTCATCTCAGCTCTGGATGTTTAACACTTAAGATGGGTCGAGCGGGTTTCCACCAATGCTCCGCTGCGCCCTCTGATCTCATACATAATCTGAGCAATTAGCTCCTCAAAATGATACCCATGCTCCGCTTCAATCTCGCGAAGCGTCTCTCAATACTGTCCGATCACTCTGTCGGACTCTGTGGGGCATACTCAACATTAGCCTCCATTTCAATTTCATACTGATTCTCATAGTCAAACTCAGCACGACTTAGCAGACTCAGGTCTACCTCTACGACCTCTGCCTCGTGCACTATCTCATCTAACGCGACTCATATTAGGCATTCCTGCATTCTCAACCATTTCTTAGTCAAGCCCATCTCGATATACACTATTGTATCTAACTAAGTACAGTAACACGGGGATGTAATTTCCTAATTACTGACACTGACACACATCAGACCAATTGTGCTCTGATACCACCTTTATATGTCACGACCCAAACTACCCAAAAATCAGAGTAAATTTTTCGCGTTTTGTTATTTACTTAAAATGAAACCTGTCCTCGAATCGTGACAAACACTCCACTAATAATTGGGCTGTGCGTCAATGCCAGTCCCACCATTCAATTACCATCTAACTTATTTATTCTCCAGTCATTTATAATTGTTTATATTATTTATACATCCCCTAAAGTTACTTACAAACATGTTACTGTGCTATGCTTATGTAGATACAATAAGTACAAGTGTATATACCTTGTGTTGATGGGCAGCAGCGGATATCCGAAATGCAGTACTGAGTCGTCGCAACTTCAACTGGAGATTATCTGTGGGAGAAAATGAAAGGGGTGAGCACATCAAGCTCAGTAAGGCAATCCTACGAACAAGTAGGTAACCATACTACCTACATGAACGTGGTGCCATGCATAAACCACCCTTTCTCCACACATTTTAAAACAAATGATATGACAGTTATGATGTTATGTAAATCGCATTGCACGAAAAATCCAACATGCAAGTATATTCAAAATCATATCTTTCTCGTTTAAAATTTCACAGTAAAGTCAGGACTCGACCCCTCCTTCGGGTGATCCTGACTCACTCAAAATCATGAAAATCGTTAACATCACATATGGGTTTTAAAAGCATGGAATATAACCATCATGCATATTTAATTTAAATCCCAGTTTAAATCATCGAAATCGTCGACATGCGAGACGAGGCAATATTTGTATAACGGTAATGACTAGGACTATGGCCACATCTGTCCTCGGGAGTTCCACAGCTACACGGATCCTAGTGTGCGGGTTCTCACCATGATCGGGAACCGCCCGGGAGGTGGGTCAGTCCATCCCGTCAGTCTTATCCGATCCCCGGCATCCGAAGATGCTGCATCCGGAGATGCCGTATCCGAAGATACCACACGGTACATCGTACTCCATGCTACTTGCACGGTACATCGTACTCCGTGAACCCATATAATATCTCTAGGTACTCCAGCCCAATTGGCCTGCTTCCCACAGAGGTTTTGTTTCTCAATACTCATGCCATGTCTCAAAACGCACGTGCGAGCCTATTTAATCGGTGACACACAGTCTACCCGATGCTCCAAGCACGGCTCATCGCATGTTCTCATAAACTCAGTGCGAGCAATGCTCAGCACTCTCATCAAATCACGTAAATCTAGTGCGAGCTAAGCTCTAGCACTCTGTATGCAAATCGTATAAAAATCTGGTGCGAGAGAAGCTCTAACACCCTGTCTCAAAATCACATAAAAATATGGTGCGAGTTAGACTCTAGCACCCTGTCACGAAAATCATATATATATGTATACAAATCTGGTGCGAGTTGGACTCCAGCACCTATGCATGTAAAACTCTAGTGCGAGCTCTCGCTCTAGCACTAATGCATGCATCACACAAATCAAACATCGTGCGAGCTAAGCTCTAGCACGTCACATGTAAATAAAAACACGTAGGCGGCTCTGTTTCCTCAAAACAGTTTTCAAAACAATTTCACGTTGAAAGTATGCAATGCTGTGCATTTTCTTTCAAGGTGAGCCAGCCTACTCATGCATGCATCAAAACACCTCCAGAATGAGCAGAAACCTTTTGTTCTTGCTCCTCCCAATTTTTCCTAAATTTTTAGATTTTACCCTTAACAAGGGTATTTTAGTAATTTGCCCATTCGGGGCACAAATTATTATTCGACCTCTAGACCCTTCAGATAAATTTTAAAGGACTGCATATGAATTTAAAATTGCGTAAAGTTACCTCTAGCAGTCCGCAGAATTCCCTTACCTCGATTCTCGTCGAGTCTGAACTTTTCTTTTCCAATGTAGTCCCGTCGCGCAGTCTGATATGCTTCCAATCCACTGCCCGGAACTGCGTATTAACATTCCTCAGGTCAGATAACATATAATTTAATTGTATTTTATCTTTCTGGGCTTAATTTAAATCGTTGGGCCCATTTACCCCTATTGGGCCCGATTGAACCTTAATGGGCCTTAATCGGCCTTAAGCCCGTTTTCCACTTAATTTTCACTTTATCGAGGCCTATTGGGCTCATTGGGCCCACCAATAATTTATTGGGTCTCGTTCTAATTCTCGAATAGCTAAATTTAATATTTACGACAATTTAACTAATTTTCCATAATTTAATTCAATTTATGCGGAAATTAAATCAATATCACCATAACGAGGTAATTGTCGTAAATAGGGGTCACTTACCTGAGATTCCATGCTAGTCTGTAAATCGAGGCTGTCTCGAGCCCTCGGTGGATGCCAATCGTCGAGCTACACAATTAAATATATTTTTGGGGTAAACTTTCAGTCGATAATTAATTAAATAAAATATTCCAAATTTAAATCGGGTCAATTTGACCGCTTATCGACTTACCCGAAGCTCGATTGCATCATAGGAATTTTCCCCAATTTTTTTCTCTTTTTCTTTTTCCCGTTTTCTCCTTTTTTTCCCTCTTTTTGGCTGAACCGGTTCAGTCCGGTTCGGACCGGTTCAGACCGCCGGTTCACCCCGGTTCGGCCGGTTCACCACCGGTTCACCACCTTGCCGGCCGGTTCTTCACCGGCTTCCACCGCCAGTCGCTCCGCTGGGTCGTCCGCAGCCCGAATCTGGCCTCGGCTTGGGTCAAGCTCACCGGAATGCCGCCGGTTCGGCTGTTCTCCCTCTCGTCTCGGACCCATTTCTCCTCTTGCTGTTTCCGGAGTCGTCCGCCGGTTTCAGTGGCTACCACCACCGCCAATCTGGTCACCGTCGCCTGGGGAAGCTTCGGCTGGGGTCGATCGGGCCTGAATCTCGTCGATCGCCGGCGATTCTTCTTCTCTCCCTCGTCTCGATTTTTCGCTCCGTCCGCCGCCTACAGCCACCGTTTGGGCCTCCATGGGGCAGGTAGTGGGTCAGCCCTCGTCGAGCTTGCCTTCGCCGGCCTCCGTCGGCCGTCGTTCCGCCGGCAGCTCCTCGGATCGGCTGCTTCGTTTCTTCGTTTCGGTCTCACGCGATTTCGCGTTTCTGTCCTTTTTTTTTTTCATTTCATTAATTTATTTTTATATTTTTATTATTATTATTTTTATTTATTTTAATTATTTTACTATTCATTAAAATACATTAAAATACCCAAAATATCACTTAAAATTATAATTTTATTCTAACTTAATTTAATTTAATTTAATTTAATTTATTTAGTTTTTAAATTATTTTTTCGGTATAATTCTTCCGTATTTTCGGGATATTGTCCCGGGTGACTTTTCGGTATTTCTAAAAATTTTGGATCTTGATCAATTAGACTCGAAATTGTATAATTCCTCATTATTGATCAAGATATCCTAATTCCTTATTTTTAATTAAATTTTTCTTCTCGAATTTATACCGGCCTTCAGTCTTTTGACCGTTTTGCCCTTATACGTGTTCGGGATTAATTTAACCCGACTTCCTTCAGACTTCCCCCATCTTTTCTTATTTAATTAATTTTTTTTGTCTTTTAATTAAATTCGGGTCTTACACTACGTAAGTGTTATTTATATTTAAATGGAAATTTTTTTGGAAAATAGGCCAACTATCAAGTTTATATGGAAATAGATAGTGCCGACACATAGTTCGCACTATATCGGCATTTGTGAATGTACATAAATGTGCTGGAGCGGTTGCTCGCACTGACTTGTATGACATCATATGCATAAAATGTGCTAGAGTGATTGCTCGCATTGATTTTATGATTTGATATGCATGAGAGCTACTGGAGCCTAGCTCGCACTCTGTTTTGACATGTTTTGACTTGTTTTAACGTGGTATGCATAAAATGGTGCTGGAGCGATTGCTTGCACTAGTTTTTATGATTGACGTGCATGAGAGGTGTTGGAGCCTAGCTCGCATCCGTTTTTGATAAATAATTGCATAAAAGTCGTGCTGGAGTGTAACTCGCATGAGATTTGATTTAATTATGCATAAAGTCGTGCTGGAGTGTAACTCGCACGAGATTTGATTTACTTGAGCATTCATTTGTGCTGGAGTGTTGTTCGCACAAAGTTTTATATGGTTTTATAACTCATTTGAATGTCGTTCTGGAGTTTTTCTCGTACAAGGTTTTCAATGAGTTTTTATACATATCCGTACTAGAGCATTGCTCGTATGTAGATTTTACTTGAATTTATAATTAGTTTAAGTCGTACTAGAGCGCTGCTCGTACGCAGATTTTACTGATTTTTATGAAACTGTGCTAGAGCTTCGCTCGTACGAGGTTTTTTGATATCATGAATATGCATGGAGCCGTGCTAGAGCTTCGCTCGCACAGGGATTTATATTACATGCATATAGTCGTGTTGGAGCCTCCTGTAGACTGTGTGTCACAATGAGATGATATGCTCACACGTGCATACTGAGAAAGAGATGATATGGGTGGATAAGACCTATTACAGGCACCCCTGATTGCGCTTGGGTTCAGGGAGTACGTTGTACCGTGTATATCACGCGGAGTACGCTGTACCGTGGGGATTGTTGGAGTGCAGTGGCATTAGCCATGAGGCAGCAAGCCTTGCCCTCGCAATCCTGGTTTTATGCTGTTCTGGCGGGTAGGACAACCCACCTCCCGTTTCAGGTGTGATACCCCGTACACTAGGTACCGTGTTGCCAGGGATCATGAGGTTATGGCCATAGTCCTATGTTGTTACTGATAATTACCTACTTGTCTCACATGATATAACTTGTGGTCTGATAGACCAGGGTAGACCCGAAGGAGGGGTCAGGCCCCCGATTTTACGATTTGATGATTTTATGATCTTTTGATATGTGACCCTGAAAGAAGGGTGCTTTTATAACCAAAGTTTTATAATGAATTTTAAATAAATTGTTTTATGAGATGATTGACCCGTAGGGGGTTATTTTATTCTGCATTTTAATATGTGACCCTGAAAGAAGGGTGGTTTTATAACCGAAGTTTTATAATAAATTTTAAATGAATTATTTTATGAGATGATTGACCCGGAAGGGTTAGTTTTACTGCAGTTTTAATGAATTGATTTAAATGCAGTAGCATGATGATGTTTTCCATGCTTTCATTTGAAATCCATGATTTGTCTTACATGACATGAAAGACTTCATGATCTTGATTAAATTCATGCTTATTATGATTCAATGATGTCACATAAAATGCTTTGATGCATAAGTAGTATGATTTATATATGCACGAACAGTTTTACAAACTAAGTTATTGATGTTTGCATGACTTTGTGCTTAATGATTTTAATGAAAAGAAATGGATTTAAGGGCATGGCATTATGAGCATGTAGATAGTGGAGCTATCTACTTACTTGCATAATTGCCTTACTGAGCGTGTGGTTTGCTGACCCCCCTTATTTTCCCATCTTTTCAGAGCACTTGCAATAGTTATTGAGCGGCTAAGGACTTGCATGCTTGGTATCCGCTGCTTCCCATCGAGAGTCAGGTATACATATTTGTACAGTTTTGTATCTAAATATGTAATGCACAATACTGTAAATGGATATGATGTCGGGGATGTAGGGTTAAAAAATACCATTGTGTATATACTTAATTAAAGTCAAAGGATAGTAAACTCTGATATATGAATGTGAATATGGAAATGGAATGGTAAATAGGTAAGACGTGACTAACACCGAATCATAGCCCAACTATTTGTAGGATGGTCACGATGAGAGAAAGGTAAAAATTAAATAATATATGAAAAAGTGAAAAATTTACTCTGATTTTTAGGTAATTTGGGTCGTGACAGCTACTGGCGGCAAGAGAACCCACGCTAGAAGATCGACCGACGACCTCTCCTCCCTTCAACCGAAACCCCTATTTTCCCCATCCTCCCTTTACCTTCGCGAAAAACTCGACAACCCAGTAAAACCCCTCCCCCTTTTCACTATTTGTTTCATAAGCAGCATCGGAGAAGACCTGACGTCGTTCCCCTCCAACCAGTCAACCCCGACGACCACCAGCAATCCCATTTCGCTGTTCACACCTTCTTTATTCCCCTCCGACATCAACAGTAGCCAAAACCAACAAATACCCATTTTCCTTCATCTCTATTTTTGAACCAGAAAGCTTCTAGGTAAAAACTAAATTTTTATCTAGCTAAATTAGTATACAAATTGTGTTATAAACATGAAATTGTTGTAGAAATAAATTTAATTATGGTTTTGGAAAAATTAATAAATTAGAGCTTGTAACTTGACAAAATTTGAGGGTTTTGATACTTAGATTAGAAACTAAAAGGTGGATAAAAATTGTGAAGAATTGAAAAATTAATTTGTTGAAATCATGAAATGGGCATAAAGAGTTGAATTTGGCAAATTGGGAAATTTAGATAAAATTTTTTAAATTGAGAATCCAAGGTTTGAAGTAATTAAATTGTGTTATGAACAATATATTTGTAGTGTAGCTTGATTAGAAATTTAATGCCCATAAGTTGGAGTAGAAATTAAGGTTTTAGTCACCTTGGAAGGGTATGATTAATCTATCATATTTGAGAATTTGGTTTAAACATAATCAAATAATGTAGGTCATTTTCCAAAAAATAATTAATATATAAATGAGTTCTTATAAGGTTAAAAGGAGTATAAAGTTTAATATACAAAATATCATGGCAAGTCTAATTAAATTGTTCCATTAATTTATCTAGTTATTGGAACTGATAGTGATAAATAAATAATTATGTCAAACCTAAGCCGAATTCATATTTAGATTTTAAGCTTAATACAAAAGGATAATAAAATAAGATGGTTTCATTTTAATGGAATTAGTAAAGTATATAATAGTATTTTGGAAATAATTCTAAGTATAATTAAGTTGTCGATTTCAGATTTAAGAATGCTTGGAGGAATCTAGAGATTTAGAAATTTGGGGATTTCATTATGAAGAAAGAAATTGGATTTATATGTTAATTATGATGAAATTAGTATTTAGTTAATGGTTGAGAAATCAGATTTGTGTAAATTGATATTAAATCGAATGAAAATGGATCTTGATGCTACCTTAATGTATTCATGGATTTTTCAGCAAATATCCCTTTGAGGGGTAAGGCAAATGATAAGGAGATATAGGCACATATATGCGTGCCTAAGGCGAGAAGGGTATATAGTACGCGTCGCCTTTGTTGTAAGGGATTTATATAGCTTGTAGCTAGTAGGATACCTCAGGTTAAGCTAAAACTTTACAAGGAACCATAGGTTGTTAGTTTAGTTAGGATTTATTTTAAAGTTAATTACCTACCTTACCTGATTTTATCATTTTTGACTTATAGCTAATGAGATACCTAGATTTAGTTAAAATCTGACTAGAAAATCGTAGACCATTTGGTCAACGAGAATTTTTAGGATTTATTTAATGTAATTATGTATTTTACTTGATTTTCAATCCTGCTACATTTATTTTTATTTTCAAATTTCTAGCTTTAGTCAAAGCGCTATTATGTGGGTGAATATTTCATTTTATCCAAATAGATTTTGAAAATGGCAAAACCCAAACTTAGGTGCAAGCGCTATATCTTTTGATTCTATCATTTCCCTCATTACTGCATGATTTTTGTTACATGTTTGCATGGGCGGTTTTGAATGTGATTCAAAAAAGTGGAATGTTTTAAACCAAATGATGGTTGTCTGTTTGAAATGATGTTGCACGTTTTAAACTCAAAGTTTACTTTTTCGGACGTGGTTTTGAATTGAAATGATTTTGTAGTTGTACTGTACACCCGTCGTGGTGGTTGGTCTTTGAGAATGGTGGCGATCCCTAAAAATGCCAATGTGGTAGTCATGTCCTATGACAGCCATCTCTAGCACCGGTAGGAAGTTCTGTGTGATTGCCCTACGGTGCCAAGTGCTTCACAGGGGTGCCTGGGTGGCATCAAGTTTATAAGACGTGAGAGCCATCTCTAGCACCGGTAGGAAGTTCTGTGTGATTACCCTACGGTGCCAAGTGCTTCACGCAAATGCCTTTGTGGTATTGAGATTTTTTAGTAGCACCGGTAGGAGGTTCTGTGTGATTTCCCTACGATGCCAACTACCTACTACTGTAGACATTAATCCCATCTTCAGTACCCTAGTCCAGACCTGATCAGTCTAGGATAGGGTGGTAGTCACTATGGCCATAGGTGTGTATACATTGTGTAACTGGTTCCATGACAAACTTAAGGGTTTTGCTACATCTCTCCTATTTTTATTGAATATTTATTTGAGCCCATGTATCCGTTTGCTAAACCGTACTTGTTTTCGATAAAGATGTAGTGTTACCAAATGTTTAGGTTTTTTGTGCTTTGATTTTGCACCGATGATTTATAAACTATGAATTTTTAGCAAGCTTTGTGAAATCTTCAGTTTTGAAAATATACAGATTTAAATCATTGTGTTTAACGTATTTTCACGTTTAAAGACCAAAATAAAGGTTGTACATTTTCTACAAAGTGCATGATTTACTAAACGTAGAAAATATTTATACAACCACTTGCTTGGTATGTTATTAGCTTTAGTTATATGATTTCCTTACTGAGCGTGTGGTTGCTTACCCCTTCCTTTAAAACATTACAGATTTATTTGTGGGTGAACCACTCGAAAATCACTGATTTCTCGTGCTGAGAGCGCAGCTTTTGTGCTAAGGTATACACAACAATTGTAAAGTTTTTATTTCAGACTTTATGTATGAACAGATATATATATATATTATTATTATAAGGTCGAGATGTATTAGCTGTTTCATTATAAGTAGGAATATTAAGCAAGTCAATAATGCCTTTCCTAGCTAATGCACCTATTTAATCGGGTTAGTATGAATTAGGATGAATCTGGAAGTTAATGAAAGAATGTGACTGGAAAGCATGATTGTTAGTTGTGGATAGCTAGGGTTGTTGAGATGATTTGATTTGCATAAATGGTATTGATGATATGGGCTGCTATATTGTTTTGTTTACAGGTTGGGTAGAGTCAAATTACAGCCATTATGCTACTGAAATTTCTAGAAATATTAGGACCTTAATAAAATCTGTCACTTATTAGTCTAAAGGATTTATACCTATATCGGATACGGAACTATAAGAAAATATCCGAAAGAAATTGAAATAAACACTAGCCTAGGATTAGATTACATTAAACTGTTTCTGCATTAATTTAGGCACTTAGGGATAGAAGTAAAGGTCATCGGTCGTGATAGGTAATAATAGCCACAAGCTAAACTGAGCAGATCTAAATCATTCTGACAGAATATAGGAACTTATAATGAAAAAATATAGAGAGCAAGGAAAGTCGATTTGATTTGGTCCCGAACACATTGAAGTAGAGTAAATCCCAAAAAGGGGCTAAACAAGTCTGAAATGGTCCGTGTAAGGTGTAAATGATATAGTCGCCTCCCGAAAATGGACAAAACATAAAGATGAGAGTGTGAAGAATGGAAAGTGACACGTTTGGATTTTTGAGAAAAGTCAAACGTGGTTAATGGTCAAGAAAAGTTGATGGTAGTTAAGAAAAGTGAACTTTGACCATTGTTGACTAACCATGATTAAAATTTAACCTAAGTATGGTTAAAAAATTGGGGAAGAAATAATTTTAGTTAAAACACATGATATTTATCCCTTAAAGTAAGGAAAATTTAATTAGACAAAATTCAAAATTAAATTTAATGGGTAAAACGCAATGAGCCAAAGTTGGAAATTTTAAAGCCCATTAAGGTGTAACAAGTGTGGTTCGAATTTCTTAGGCCCATTGGGCCGAATTGTTGGGCAATTTGATGGGCCTAATATTAAGCCAATTTAAGGCCCAATTGGTAAGAAAAATTTCAGCCCAAAAGAAAAGCCCAGACTGAAAGCCCAATTTGGAAAGCCCATTAATTTAAGTTAAAACCCATTAGTTAAAGGTTGCAAAATCCAATTAGGTAACCATCACCTAAACCCATTAATATTCAAATAAGGTGGCTGAATTTGTGACTTAATGACTAAGTCTTTAAGCTTAAATATCAGCCAACACATCATCATCTTCATCCTTTCTTTTTCTGTAAGCTTAAGGAAACCATTACCAAACCATATTTCAAGCTTTCTCTCACTAGAAATCACTAGGTTAGAGACATATTTAGAACAAGTGATCTGCATGAAAGTTGTTCCATATTGAGAGAGGAATAACATATCTTGGAATCAGCTATCAAGGAGCAATATTGAGCAACCCAAATATCAAGGAAGTTTCGGCCAAAGTGAGAAGTCTAAGTTAGGTGAGTTTTCAAGCTTTCAACTTCATATATATTGATCTTTGAGTTATATGAATTTGATTTGTATATTTTTTATTGATTGAAACACATGAAATCACCATAAACAAGTGAAATTTCTCGAGTGATTGTAGGTAAGGGACTTTTGCGAGTAGTTAGAGATACCTGCACATATTTTTGTATGCTTTTACACTCACTTAAGAAGTCTGAGGGTCAGAGAAAGTGAATAGAAAATTATAGCCACCTGATATGGGTAAATTACAATTTTACCCCTACTAAGGGTAAAAAGGTCAAAAATTAGGAAAGTTAGGAAAAGTTGTGAAATGCATGTAAAGTGTGTTTTTGAGTGGTTTTAACGCTGTTTAGTAAATGCATTGATAGATTGGTTGATGTTTTCATGACATATGCGAAAACAACACAATATAGTGCCGATTTGATTTATTTGAGTGAATCTCTTTTAAATGAGCCATCTATCGAGTTGTGTGAAAACAAATCATGCTAGAGCATTGCTCGCACTGGATTTTAAATGTTTTCTACACAAATTAGTGCTGGAGTATTACTCGCACTAGATTTTACATGTATTTTGCATAATAAAGTACTAGAGCACTGCTCGTACTTGATTTTTATATGATTGATGCATGATAAAGTACTGGAGCATTGCTCATACTCAGTTTTACATGACATAGTGCTGGAGTATTGCTAGCACTAGATCTTTATGAATTATGCATGAGGTTGTGCTGGAGTTTACTCGCATAGACCAATTTTGAAAGAGATAGCATGAAACAGCCGTGTTGGAGCCTTGTGCAGACTCTGTGTCGCACCTATTTACATGCTTGAACGTGCATTTTGAGATATGACAGAGGGCTATCGAAACTGTTATTGGGTCCACTGGTGTACATTGTATAGTGTTTGACACACAGAGTACGTTATACCGTGTGTACATGTTGTTATGTGATGTGATGTGGAGTTCTGGAGTTAAGGAGTTGTTAGCTGGCGGTTATGAGGATTTGACCCACCTCCAGTTACAGCAAGTGATTGCCCCACACACCGAGTACTGTGTAGCATGGGATCACCAAAAAACGGATATGATCATAATCTTTGAACAAGTAGTCGCCTATCTCATCTCACCTGATATTTCTTATTTGAATTGTCACATGACTTTATAAAAAAAAAGGTATGGGTCTAGCCTCGATATGTGAATGTGTGTGAAAAAGGGTAAACCCAGGGATAGGTGAAGCCTCAATTTTTATGTTTTAACATGACGAAATGCCATCTTTACTTTGATTTAAATGATATGGCATAATGAAATGTGATTTACAACATTTATATGAGAATGCAATATTTTGCATGAATGGCTGATGTTTATAAACCAACATGTTTTCAGTATACACAAATGCATGTTTTCATATATACTTGCATAAATGCTTTAAAGAAAGATACCTGCTTTTAATGTGAGTTAAGGAAATAGTATTTCAAGGCATGGCATTATTTTCAGTAAATAGTGTGGTTACTTACTTGCTTGTCTAATTTCCTTACTGAGCTAGTGAGCTCACCCCTTTTTTCCCTCTCTACAGAGCCTACGTTGTAGATAGAGTATGGCTGAGGACTTGCATTCCTTGTGCCCGCTGCACTCTCATCAAACGAAAGGTATACGCACACACTTACAATTTTGTATCTGAACATCTAAATAGCACAGTGATGTAAACGTATGTAATATTGGGGGATGTATTTGTATTTAATATATGTGAGCTCACTATGAGACAAAAGAAATTACAGTCAATAGATGGTTGATATTGACATGTATGCATTGTATTGAATTGATGATATGGTAAGTAAGGGTGACGATACTAATACCGAATCACAGCCCAACTGTTAGTGAAGAGAAAGGTAAGTAAAAAGTAAAAAATTTGTAGTGGTTTTTGGTAGAGGTCACGATCGTGACAAGTTTGGAGTAGAGATGTACCCAAGATAGCATTTCAGACCCAATATGGCCACTATGAGTTCTTGGTTATGCCATTCGGATTGAAAAATGCTCCCGCAGCTTTTATGGCCCTGATGAACGATGTGTTCAAGCCATACTTGGATCGGTTTGTTATCATTTTTATCGATGTCATCTTGGTGTATTCGAAGTCTAAGGAGGAACATAAGCAGCACTTGAGGATTGTATTACAGACTCTCCAAGAGAAGAAGTTGTATGCTAAACTCAATTAGTATGACTTTTGGTTAGCGCAGATCTCGTTTTTGGGACATGTTGTGTGGAAGGATGGGGTGTCAGTGGACCTATCCAAGATAGAGGCTGTAGTTCAATGGGAGCAGCCGAGGACAGTCACCGAGATTAGGAGTTTTTTTGGTTTAGCTGGGTATTATCAGAGATTTGTTGAGGGATTTTTGAAGTTGGCTGCTCTGTTAACCCGTCTCTCGAAAGAATGTTACATTCGTTTGGGACGATGATTGTCAGAGGGGCTTTCAGGAGTTGAAGCGTCGATTGACCACCGCTTTGATTCTCACTATCCCTACCAGCTCAAGAGGTTTTGTTGTGTGTATCGATGCTTCGTATCAAGGACTAGGCTGTGTATTGATGCAGGATGGAAGGGTAGTTGCTTATGGATCCAGACAGCTGAAGGACCATGAGAAGAACTATCTGACCTAGAATTTGATGTTAGCAGCAGTGGTGTTTGCATTGAAGGTATGGTGCCACTACTTGTACGGTGAGAAGTTTCAGATTTATACTGACCATAAGAGCCTAAAGTATCTGTTCTTGCAGAAGCAGCTGAACATGAGACAAAGAAGTGGCTAGAACATTTGAAAGATTACGACTGTGAGATACTTTATCATCCGGGTAAGGCTAACATTGTAGTGGATACGTTGAGTAGGAAGAGCCTTGGGATGGTATCATATATGATGGTCAAGGAACAAAAGTTGCTAGAGCAGGTTGCTAGCCTTAGTTTGGATGTTGTGCCTTCTGACATGGATACGAACTGTGTGATAGCTAGCTTACGATTGGAACCTGATCTATTGGATAGGATTAGACAAGCTTAGCAGAGTAATCCGTGTTGCGGTGATATGATTAGTTAGATGCAGACTGGCATAGTGACCAAGTATGAGTTGAGTTCCGATAGAATACTGAGGATCAGAGGTAGGCTGTGTGTTCTCGAGGACCCAGAGCTCAGGAGACTGATTTTGTTGAAAGCTCATTCTTCGACGCACACGTTGCATCCGGGGAGGAACAAGATGTATCAGAATCTCCTGAAACTGTAATGGTGGTCGGGTATGAATAAGGATGTGGCAGATTTTATGGCGAGGTATCTCGTTTGTCAGTAGGTGAAGGTAGAGCATCAGAAGCCTATAGGGTTATTACAGCCTCCACCTATACCGATATGGAAATAGGAGCATATCACCATGGATTTCGTGATGGGTTTACCGAGGACCCTCAAGAATCATGATGCGATATGGGTGATCATTGATAGACTGACGAAGTTTGCTCACTTCCTAGCTATGTGTCATGACCCTCAAACCACCAAAATCCACTACAAATTTTGGCCATTTTAAAATTTAATATTTAACCCGTTATTTATTGATTAATCTTTACCTGAATCGTGAACAGCTACACCACCAATAGTTGGGTTGTGTATCGATGTCAATCTCATCCAACCAAATAATTTAAAATTTCAATTAATTTAAAAGTAAACATTTGTATTACTTAATCAGAGTTATCATTTACAGGTGTTTACAAACTCTCTACATCCCCAAAATTACATTAAAAGATACTATTGTGCTTGTACATATCGAGATACAAAAACCATACAAATGTGTATACCTCGTGTGCTGAGATGCAGCAGACACCAAAAATTCAATCCTCAGTCGCTCTCTCTATCTATTGTAAATGCTCTATAGAGGGGGAAAATAAAGGGGGTGAGCAAACCACGCGCTTGTAAGGCAATTAGGCGAACAGGTAGATAACTGCAATATCTACGTGATCGTGATACCATGCTTAAACCACAGATTTATTGTCATATTTCAAAATGTGTGCTCATGCTTGTGTTTATGCCATGGAAGGTAAATCATGCTATATAAATTAGTGCACAGTTATTAAAGCATAACATGGAAAATCATCATGCGTAATCAAAGTCAAAGCATGGTAAATCATGCAACGTGAACTTAAAACATTTCCAATTCATAACATAAGCCAATACAAAACCATTCGCACGTCAGGACTCAGCCCCTCCCATGGACTATCCTGACCCACAAAACACATTTAAAAAACATTGATTTATCATTCATCCATAGACATGTGAGATAGGCATATAATATAATAAGAGAAATATCATTTAGGACTATGGCCATATCCTCTGTGATCCCAGGCTACACGGATCCTAGTGTGCGGGGTATCACCTCTATCTGCTTCCGTACGAGACGTGGGTCACATCAAACCTGTCGGTCCATAGCAGAATCCATCGTCAGAAGATGACACATGTATCATACACGGTACAGCGTACCCTATGCTACTTGCACGGTACAACGTACTTCGTGGACCCATATCAACACAGTATATCCTACGACATCTCAATACGCATGTACGAGCCTATTTAATTGGTGTGGCACACAGCCTACCCGAAGCTCCCAACACGACTCCCAACATATCACAAAACTACGTGCGAGTAGTCTCAAGCATGGAAACAAATATGGTGGACATCTAGTGCGAGCTATGCTCCAGCACCATATCCAATCCAGTATAAAAATTTGTACGAGCTATACTCCAGCACAATGTCATAAAATCCATGTAAAACTCTAGTGCGAGCATCGCTCTAGCACTAATGCATGTGTAAACATGTCAAATCTCGTGTGCGCAATGCTCTAGCACGTTTCATTTCCACAACTTATGTAGGTGGCTCATTCTTTGTAAAACTTGGTTAGAAAACCAAATCAAGAAATTTCTCGTGCAAATTATTTCAAATGCTAACCAACCTACCAATCACATGCTAAAAAGCAATGAAAATTGATTTTCAAAGCATTATGCTCTTGTTTTCCTGCATCTTTCTCAAATTCCCTTTCTTTTCCCTTCAACACATATTTCATTCCTATTTCCACAAATATTCTAGAAAACCATAATGTGCCCAAAATGAGCACAGATATCTCTAATAGTCCACACAATTCCCTTACCTCGATTTACTTGGAAGCAATTCTTTTTTCCTTTCCCGCTTTTCACGATTTGGCTCAATTTGCTCCGGATATACCCCCAGGAGCTAGAAATATACATCAATCATATGAGTTAATACCAATAACTCATAGTCCAACTTTAACTAGTTCGATATATCTTGTCGAGCCTATATCATCGAGTTTGGCTCATTATTGTATTTGGCCATTGTTATGCCATTTCTATCAAATTTATCTAGTAACTCCCTTAGTTACTTATTAGGCACTTGGGAGTGCATACTCTACCCTTAATTCTCTCATTCACTCATACATTTCACCAATTCCATACATGTACATTTTACCATTTGGTAAATCTTACAATTCATTTCACACCACTATCTTAAAATAATACTTACAACACATTTATCACCTTAAGATATCCCATTCATCATTAACTCCACCACGCTATTTCTAGGTCATTGTTGGTTCATTATATCCTAGGTAGTTTTAACCATTGAAATGTACACCAATCTAACCATACCAACATTTAGGTAAACATATTTAGAGTTGGTGCATTGGAAACTTACCTAGCTTGCTTTTCCTCTTGTCCAAATTTGGAATACTCCTTTGCTCCTTCAATCTAATAAGTTAGATGTTGGCTTTAAGATATATTGTTCTCCTCCCCAAGGTGAATAACTTTGCACTAATATCTTTTTCTCAAATCCTTATGGGAAATGTGGGTATTCTAGAGAGAGAAAGCTTAGTATTTAGGAAGAAATGGAAAGAGATTAAGTTTCCTGCATATTGAAGCCTTTTGTCATCAGGTTTATATAGAAAAAGGGTAAGGAGATCGATCTGGTTAGGTAAGAGATCGATCTACCTTTTCTTTTTGTTCTTAAAATGTTCAGGCATTACAAAGTGATATTGATTTGTTCAATGGGGAAGAGATCAATCTCTCTTTGGCAGAAGCTTAAGGAGATTGATCTGGAGATTGATCTGCTCATGGGGAGAGATCGATCTGCTTATGGGGAGAGATCGATCTTCTCTTCATAGAATGTAAAGGGGATCGATCTGCACTTAAGGGAGGATCGATCTGAGCTTGGCAGAGGCTAATGCAGATCGATCTGGTCATCGAGGAGATCGATCTGCTTAATAGGGATATCGATCTACCTTAGCAATTTAACTTGAAATGGCTGTGTTTGGCACAAGAGATCGATCTGCCTTGAATGGGAGAACGATCTGGCCTTCATCTGCAGCCCCTTTGCTGCAAGTTTTCCAGATTTTTCAATGGTAAGTTCCTATTCCATTGCTCCAATACTCATTTTGCGTTTTAATTCCATTTCGAGCATGGAAAGGCTTATTTCTTAAGATTTTCATGTTTTGGAACTTATGTGCATTGCTTGGAAATTCGAATGGATACTTAATTTCACAATTCATGCGTTAACATCCCGTGTTTTAAGTCCTTATCTCTAGTCCGGATGCTTTAAGTTCTATTCATTTCGTTTGTGGCCACTTTAGCCCTTATTTGACATTTACATGCATCCATGATACACATTCATTCTCATTTGAAATTCATTCACATTTGCATGATTTAAATCATTTGTCTTCTAATTCCATTTATATATTTTACAAAGTTATACACATATGGGGTCTCACATTCTCACCTACTTAGAAAATTTGGTCCTCCAAATTAGAACCAAATCAATCTGTGAATAACTCGGGATACGTTTCCTATGTCAAACTCTCTAACTCCCATGTAGCTTCTTCTGCAGTGTGGTGCCGCCAAAGAACTTTCACTATAGGAATCGTCTTAGATCTTAATACCTTCTCCTTCTTATCCAATATCTGAATCGGGTTCTTAACATATGTCATGTTCTCATAGAGCTCCAATGGCTCATATCTTATCACATGTGCCAGATCCGAGTGGTACTTCTGTAACATAGAGATGTGGAAGACATTATGAACGCCTGCTAGCTCAGGTGGTAGTGCTAGCTTATAGGCCTTATCGGCCACTCTATCCAATATCTCAAAGGGGTTTAATGTAGCGAGGACTTAACTTTCTTTTCTTTTCAAACCTCGTTATACCCTTGGAAGGAGACACTTGTAAAAACACCGATTCACCCACTGTGAACTCCAATGGTCTTCGTCTCCTGTCACCATAGTTCTTTTTTCTGCTCTAAGCTATCTGTAATCTCTCACAAATCAATTGAACATCCTCATAGGCTTTTCTTACTAAATCGGGAGTGAATATCAGTCGATCACCAACCTTTTCCCATCCAATAAGGGAACGACATCTACAGCTATACAAAGCCTCATACGGTACCATCCCGATACTCAAATGAAAATTGTTATTATAGGTGAACTTTGCGAGTGGCAAATGGTCATCCCAAGAGCCTCCAAAATCCAATGCACACGCTCTCAACATATCCTCTAGGATCTGTATAGTCCTCTCTGATTGACCATCTATCTAAGGATGAAACGCGGTGCTAAAACTAAGTTAGGTTCCCATCGCTTCCTGAAAGTGTTCCCAAAAGTGGGAAGTGAAGCAGGCATCCTTATCAGAAACAATTCTTACTAGAATACTATGCAATCTCACTATCTCGCACACATATAATTTTGCCAATGTACTCAAAGTATCGGTGGCTCTCATAGCTAGGAAGTATGCCGACATCGTCAATCTATCCACTATCACCCAAATCATATTGTGATTCCTACAGGTCCTAGGTAAACCCATCACGAAATCTATAGTGACATGCTCTCATTTCTAAATCGGTATAGGTAGAGGTTGTAATAGCCCTGCAGGTTTCTGATGCTCTACCTTCACTTACTGACAGACGAAACACTTTGCCACAAATTCAGATACCTCTTTTTTCATTCTAGACCATCAATACACTCTTCGGAGATTCTGATACATCATATTACTTCCCGGATGTAACGTATACTTGATCGAGTGAGCTTCCGTCAAGATCAACATCCTAATCTTTGGATCATCTGGAACACATATCCTACACCTGAACCTCAACAAGCCATCTAAACTCAACTCAAAATCAGTATTCGTACCCCTTTGTATCTGCCTGACAATATATCTGCACTGCTAATTAATCTGCTGAGCTTGTCAGATATGATCTATCATATTGGGTTCCAATCGTAGGTTAGCTACTGTAAAGCCAATATCAGCATCAGGCGGGGTCACATCCAAACTGAGGTTCGTGAACTGTTCTAACAGCTAGTGTTCCCTGATCATCATATACGATACCATCTCGAGGTGCTTTCTACTTAATGCATCAACTACCATATTTGTTTTACCCGGGTGGTATAAGTCTCGCAATCATAGTCCTTTAGGAGCTTGAGCCACCTCCTTTGTCTCATGTTCAACTCTTTTTATGAGAACAAATACTTAAGGCTCTTGTGGTCTGTAAACACTTGGAACTTCTCACCATAAAGATAATGGCGCCATATTTTCAAAGCAAATACCACGACATGTAAAACCCACACTTTATATCGCCATCCTTTGCATGTAAATTGTTGAAGCATGTAAAACCCACACTGGTAGATAAGATGTTGATGATATCTACCCCTATGAATGATAGTTAATTGACTGAGCATATATATAGGAATTGTAAGAAAAGGATAGAAGGTAAAGAAATAGTAGCCGATTTGATTTTATTAAAAATGAGTGATTTTGATGTAATCCAATGGGATGGATTGGCTAGCTATAAAGCATATTGTTATGGATTGTCATGCTAGAACATTGATGTTTTTAGAATTAGACAATCTTATTGTAAACCTTGATGAAAAGAAATGAAATGACATGATCTTTATAAATGAGAAGAGTATGATTTTAATTCAGAATACTTGAAAGATGAATCTGTTTATCAATTATGAATGTTAATGTGAAGGATACATTGCTTATGTGGTTCAGACGGATAAGACACGTCAATAGTTGATAGACATTCTAGTGTTTAGGGAATTTCCAGATGTCTTTCCAGATAAATTACTAGGGTTACCTCAAAATAGAGAGATGGAGTTTTGTATAGACTTCTCACCTAGTATAGAGCCAATATCCAAGCCACCATACAAAATGGCTCAAGTTGAGTTTGAAGAATTAAGAACACGGTTACAAGAGTTATTGGAGAAGGGGTTCATCAGACTGAGTGTATCACCTTGGGAAGCACCGGTTCTATTTGTAAGGAAGAATGATGGAAGCCTCCGACTGTGTATAGATTATCGATTGTTAAATAAGGCCACCATCAAGAATAAGTATCCCTTTCCATACATCAATGACTTATTGGATCAGCTTAAGGGAGCGCATGTCTTTTCCAAGATAGATCTGAGATCTGGGTACCATCAGTTGAAGATACGGAGTGGAGACGTACCTAAGACAGTTTTTGCACCCGGTATGGACATTATGAGTTCATGGTTATGCCATTCGGGTTGACGAATGCTGTCACAGCTTTTATGTCATTGATGAATGAGGTGTTCCACCAGTATTTGGATCGATTTTTAATTATGTTTATTGATGATATACTGTTGTACTCAAGGTCTAGAGAGGAGCATGAACAGCACTAAAGGATAATGCTACAGACCCTCCGAGAGAAGAAGTTGTACGCTAAGCTCTGTAAGTGTGATTTTTGGTTGGAGCAGATCTCTTTTCTGGGTCACATAGTATTAAAGGATGGTGTGTCAGTGGATCCATCTAAGATTGAGGTCGTGGTTCAGTGGAAGAGACTTCAGACAGTGACAAAGATCAGACGTTTCCTGGGTTTAGTTGGATATTATAGACGATTTATGGAGGGATTCTTAAGATTTGATACTCCGTTGACACGTCACACGAAAAAAATATGGAGTTTGTGTGGGATGATAGATGTGGGGAGAGCTTTCAGGAGTGGAAAAGGAGATTAACCACAACTCTGATTCTTACCATTCCTACCACCTCAGGAGGTTTCTCAGTGTATACGGATGCTTCACACTAAGGACTGGGTTGTGTACTTATGCAGGAAGAAAGGTTAGTTGCATATGGGTCTAGACAACTGAAGGATCATGAGAGAAACTACCCGACCCACTATTTAGAGTTGGCGGTCGTAGTGTTTGCATTGAAAATATGGCGCCACTATCTCTATGGTGAGAGATTTCAAGTTTACACATATCATAAGGGCCTTAAGTACCTGTTTTTTTTAGAAATAGTTGAACATGAGACAAAGGAGATGGCTCGAACTTTTAAAGGATTATGATTGTGAGATCCTGTACCACCCAGGTCAGGTAAATGTAGTTGCTGATACACTGAGTAGGAAACATCTCGGGATGGTATCATTTATGATGATCAGGGAACACGAGCGGTTTTAATAGTTCATGAACCTCAGTTTGGATGTGTCAGACCCAGATTTTTTGTAGCTTGTACCCTATGATTCCTATGTGTATGAACACTATGTAATAATAGTTGAATCATAAGAAGAGTATTTACTAGACTTAAAGTGCTCTTGGAATGAATTAACACGCAAAAGCTACATAAAATGCCTAATGTGAGCGATGGGTATCACAGGCTAAACCGAGTTATTCTAAATCATTCTGACTGAAAATAAGAACTTAAAATAAGAGAGCGTAGAGAGCTCATGAAGGAAAGTCAGCTTGATTTAGTCCCGAACATATAAAACGAAAGTAAAAGCTAAAAAAAGGGTAAAATGGACCTTTTTGGCGAGAAAAGGAGTTTCGGGTGAAATTATCCACCGGGAGCGATTGGAATATAAAGACGAGAGTGTAAGACATAAGATATGACGCTCTCAAAATTTTAAGAAAAAGTCAACATAGTCAATGGTTAAGGAAAAAGTCAACTATAGTTAAGAAAGTGGACTTTTACCATAGTTGACTAATCATGGTTTAAAATTAACCTAAGTGTGAAGGAAAATTTGGGAAAAAATATTCTAGGTCAGAATACAAGATAATCATCCCCGAAAGTAAGGAAAATTTATTCGGAAGGATTTCGGATTAAATTTAATGGTTAAAAACGTAATGGGCCTAAGGTGAAAATTTTAAAGCCCATTAAGGTATACTAAATGTATATAGAAATTCTTAGGTCCTTTAGACCGAATTTTTGGACCAATTGATCAGCCAAATTTTGAGACAATAAAAGGTCCAAGACATAGTAAAAATTTCAGCCCAAAAGCCCATTAGGAAAGCCCAAACCGAGAAGCCCAATTGGAAAAGCCCATGAGATAAATATCTAACCATAATTAAAGTTAACTATGACTCATAAGGTGACTCATAAGGTGACTCATGGCTAAGACTTGGAAAGTCAAGTATAATGGCTCAAAAGTAAAGCTTAATGGCTAAGTATATGGCTTATAAATCCAGCCACACCATTGTCATCTTCATCACACCAATTCCGGCTAGAAGAAGAAACCATTGAAACATAAACATCCAAGCTTTCTCTCACTAGAAATCACTAGAAATTAGGCATATTTGGAACTTGCATTCTTCATCGAAGTTGTTCCAAATTGAAAGGAGATTAACATATGTTGGAATTGGCTATCAAGGAGCCATAGAGTACAAACCGAGAGCCTCCAAAGTTTCGGCCAAAGGGTGAACACAACAATTGGTATATTTTCTAAATTCCAATTTCATATATGTTAATGTATGAATGATTTCAAGTATGTTGATATATGTTTTAAGCATTGAAACATATTAAATCACCATGAAATGGGTTAGGCCGAGAGTGATCAATGGGATATAAAATTATGTCAATATGATTTTAAGACATAAATGGATTAGTGTACATGTATTAATGTTAATGGTATAATTAGAATTAATCAAATTGATTAATTAATACATGTAAATTGTTGGCAATCAAGGTGTTTGATAAAATGCCTAAATGAACTATGTGATAATTGGTAATGTTGCCTACCAAGTGTTTGTGAAAATGCCTAAGTGAAAATGGCTAGATAATAGGCATGAATGGCATGCCACGGTGATACCGAGACATGGGTAACTCTCGGCCATGGCATGTGGCCGAGAGGGCTAATGGGCCAAGCCCAATTATTTTAGGCCCAATAAGGTGTAATGGGCCTAGGACAAGCCCAATAAGAGTTGGTGGGCCCCACAAGCCCAATAGGCCCAACGAAAATGAGTAGTAAAATGAAAATGGACATAAGGCCTAGTTAGGCCCATTAAGGATTATTAAGGCCCATTAAGGGAAAATAGACTGTATTAATGTATAATACAGTAGGACAATTATGATTAACCTGAGGAATGGTTATTTACAGCTCCGGAGTTTACATTGAGAGTTGATCGGACTACGAGATTGAGCAGCACCGAGAAAGTGAGGTCACGTGACGTGATCCGAGGTAAGGGACTTTTGCGAGTAGTTAGAGATACCTGCACGTATTTTCATCTGCTTTTGCATTCACTTAAAAACTCTGAGGGTCAGAGAAAGTGAATAATAATTATTACGACCCGATAGTGGCAAATTATGATTTTACCCCTAGCTAGTCAAAAAGTTAACTTTTGTGAGAAGTTGCAAACAGCATGGAAAATAATATTGTGAGTGTTTAATTGCTATTAGCATGAAAATAAATAGATGGGCTAATGATTTTAAGGTTGATGTGACTTAAGCACACTTTATAGTGCTAATTTTAATGTTTTATAAACAATCCCTTTTAAATAGCCATCTATCATATTATGTGAGAATGAATCGTGCTAAAGCACAGATCGCACTGGGATTCATATGTTTTCCACATACATTAGTGCTGGATTTTTATACGCACTAGATTTCCATGACATGCATGATAGAGTACTGGAGTTTTACTCGTACTCAGTTTTATATGATATATGCATGACACAGAGTGCTGGAGCGATTAGCTCGTACTCGAGTTTTACATGAGATACATGACAGAGTACTGGAGCGTTGCTCGTACTCGATTCTTCATGGTTTATACATGACATAGTACTGGGAGCTATTACTCGTACTTGATTTGATATTGTGCATAGCATAGTACTGGGAGCTATTGCTTGTATTTGATTTAATGCATAAACTATGCATTGACCTAGTTACTGGAGATTGCTCGCGCTAGAGTTGAGTTTGTGATATGAAACGGTGTTCGAGCGTAGTGTCGACTGTGTGTCGCACTCGAGGGCGCACACTGTATGTGATATTATATACATGGTACCTATTCATGCCGCATTCTTGTGTGACTGAGTGTCACATTTTGAGAGGATGGCCAGCATGAGGGTATTTGTGAATGTGGTATAAATATTTCCATAGTTATGAGGGCTAAATCCTATGGGAGGCACCCTGGCTGTGAGGGTCCACGGGTGTACTTTGTACCGTGTCTGAGTGGCACGAGGTGTACACTGTACCGTGTGTTACGTATAGCTGATGGCTGTAGTGGACTGACCATCCTCTCGTTGCAACAGTGATGCCCCGCACACTGAGTACTGTGTTGCTTAGGATCACTTTTCAGATATGATCATAGTCTAGGATACTATTTGCATAAACCATAGAGTCTTACATGATATATCACATTAATTGACTGATTTAAACTGCGGACAGACATGAGGGATGGGTCAGACTCTGATTTTGTGTTGTGAATCATTTGATGCCATATTTATTGTGATTTAAATATACTTGGCATGATTTACATAAAGGCATGATTTATATACGATGCATTGTTTTGCACTACATGCCTACATTTGAGAAAGAAAACATGATTTTCTGTACATGGGATTTATTCTGTATAAGTATATATATTATATTTCAAGACATGCTTTTTATAGCGAGTAAAGGAAATAATGTTTTCAAGGCATAGCATTATTTTGAGTAGATAATGTTGATATCTACTTGCTTGCCTGATTTCCTTACTGAGCGCATTGTATGCTCACCCCCTTTCTTTACATCTCTCTACAGAGCGTCAGTAGAGCGAGAGCTATCAAGAGATAGTGTTCTAGAGTCCACTGCTAGTTCCTATCGATCGCCAAGTATACTTATTATGTACAGTTGTGTATCTAAACATAGAAACAGCACAGTGATGTATACGTTATATGGGGAATATATTTATATGAGATTTTATATAATCTTACATGTATAATAAAAGCAGTTACAGTCAGTAATAATATATTGACATGTATGATAATGGATGATGTGGTAAGTGAAGACTCTGACATCAAATCACAGCCCAACCATTGAAGAGAGGAAAGGTAAGTTAAAAATGTGAAAAATTTATAGTGGTTTTTGGTTAAAGTCAAGGATTGAGAACGGGTCCCGACAGAATGGTATCAGAGCAGAGGTTGGTCTGATGTGAGTCGATGTTAGAAAATAGGAAAGTGTACATCCCTATAGTACTGTGCTGTGTTTAGACATAACTGTGTATATCGGATAGGAGATGGACTAATTCATTATTATGAATGCTGGAACTTTGCCTATATGGCAAATACGCGTAGTGGTAGAGGTATGAGAGGTAGGGCTCGAGGCCGAGGAGATAGACCCGAGGGACGAGCCGCTGCTGGACCATTACCTACGCATGAGACTCCAGGTGCTACCAAGGCACCCGAGTGTGCCGAGACACGCTTCATGAGATTAGAGCATGGTCTCGAGACTATTATTGAGACACTGGCACAGACGATGCCAGGTAGGAAGAGACAGGAGGCAGGAGCTGCTACAGGAGAGGTAGTTACCCCTGATACACCTACGCAGACAGCTGATGCACAGAGGACTGTAGATACTCCTACACCCCCACCGATTTCGGGTGGCAGTGGATTAGGATATGGATGTGATCTGCATCGGTTGCGAGAATTCCAAAAGTTTAGGCCTCCATCCTTTAGTGGGGTCAAGGACCCAGTGGCTGCTGAGGAGTGGTTAGCAGAACTGGAGAAGCTTTATGGATTCTTCGAGTGTACGACCTCGGAGATGGTCGCGTTTGCTGCGTTCCTACTGAAGGGAGCTGCAGAGCATTGGTGGAAGTCCACCCGACCTATATTGAGATCCCGACACACGGATATCAGTTGGGACAGATTTTGAGAGGCCTTCAGGAGGCAGTTTGTTCCCGACACCGCACAGCGGAAACTACAGGCAAAATTTTTGGGACTACGCCAGGGGAGTCTATCTGTGGACGAGTATGAGACTCGATTCCTATCCCTAGGAAGATATGACCCGGATACCATGTACAGTGAGACCAGGAAGGTCCACAGGTTTATTGACGGGTTGAGACCGATGCTACGGTCCAAGTTGGTCCCATTAGACATAGTGACCTATGAGGAAGCAGTGCGCAGGGCGCAATTATGTGAGCAGGATTACAAGAGGAATGCTTTCGAGTTTGGGAAGTTTAGCCATAGCTGAGATGTACAGAGGAAGAGGTCGGCTAGAGATTTCAGTTATCGAGGAGGGAAGAAACTCTTCGGTAAGAGATCACGAGTAGAGGAGGTGCGAGAGAGATATGTTAGACCTCCTGCTTATCCGACTGTAGCCCAAGCAAAGGGCATTGTCATAGGAGGACAAAGACCTGCTGCAGATCAGTGCAGAAGATGCGGTAGATCACATGGAGATAGACCGCGTTCACAGGGTGCTATGGTATGTTTCCGATGTGGGAAACAGGGGCACATGGCTAGAGAGTGCCCAGCGCCATTTGTGACTGCACCACAGAGGGGCAGGGAGTTTGATAGAACTCCAGCTGGTACATCTGCTCAGAGAGGTAGAGCGACGACAGAGGAGAAGGGGAAATAAGTGATGGGTCAAGGGCGAGTACATGCTTTAGATCAGGGAACAGCTGATGCTTCATCGGATGTGATTCGAGGTAACATCCTGATTTATGATATTGAAACATATGTTTTAATTGATCCTGGTGCCACGCATTCTTTTGTATCGCCATCATTTGCATGTAAATTAGCAAGACATGTAGAGCGTACACCATTATGTATGATGATGTTGATTAGTACGCCTATGAATAGTAGTCAAGTGGTAGAATATGTATTTAATGACTGCAAGCTGAGAGTAAGGGATAAGGAGATGACAGCCAATCTAATATTGCTAAGTATGAGTGACTTTAATATAATATTAGGAATGGATTGGCTATCTGTAAACCATGCTGTTTTAGATTGTTATGCTAAGACAGTTATGTTTCCTCACCCTACTAGATATGTTGTAAAATTTAGAAAGAATAAATAAAAGAGTAGTTATGATTATTACATGGTTACTGATTTAGAAAACCTTCAACATATCAAGGTTTCATTGCGTACGTGGTAGATATGGAAAAGGCACATCCGAAGTTGTCAGATATCACTGTGGTCAGTGAGTACACAGATGTTTTCCCCGATGAATTGCCAGGGTTACCACCAGACAGAGAGATAGAGTTCTGTATAGATCTGGTACCTGGTACGGAGCCTATTTCGAGACCACCATATCGCATGGCCTTAGTTGAGCTAGAGGAGCTCAAGAGATAGTTACAGGAGCTGTTGGATAGGGGTTTTGTTCGACCGAGTGTTTCACCTTGGGGAGCACCGGTTCTGTTTGTGAAGAAGAAGGATGGGAGCCTCCGATTGTGTATAGACTACCGATTGTTGAATATGGCCACCATCAAGAATAGATACCCCATTCCACGCATTGACGACTTGTTAGATCAGCTTCAGGGAGCACAGGTCTTTTCCAAAATTGACCTGAGGTCTGGGTATCATCAGCTGAAGGTTCGGAGAGGAGATGTACCCAAGACAGCATTTCGTACCCAATATGGCCATTATGAGTTCTTGGTCATGCCATTCGAATTGACGAATGCTCCAACTGCTTTCATGGCTTTGATGAACGATGTGTTCAAGCCATATTTGGACCAGTTTGTTATCGTCTTCATCGATGACATCTTGGTGTATTCGAGATCCAAGGAGGAGCATGAGGAGCACCTCAGGATCGTGCTGCAGACGCTACGGGAGCATGAGTTATATGCTAAGCTTAGCAAGTGTGACTTTTGGTTGTCACAGATCTCGTTTTTGGGACATGTTGTATCGAGAGATGGTGTATCAGTTGATCCATCTAAGATAGAGGCTGTAGTTCAGTGGGAACAGCCGAGGACAGTCACCGAGATCAAGAGTTTTCTGGGTTTAGCTGGATACTATCGGAGATTCGTTGAGGGATTTTCGAAGTTGGCTGCTCCGTTGACACGTCTTACTCGAAAGAGTGCACCGTTCATATGGAACGAGGATTGTAGAAGAGTTTTAAGGAGTTGAAGCGTCGATTGACCACTGCTCCGATTCTCACTATCCCTACCAGCTCAGGAGGATTTACAGTGTATACCGATGCTTCGCATCAGGGACTGGGCTGCGTGTTGATGCAGGATGGGAAGGTAGTTGCTTATGGATCCAGACAGTTGAAGGATCATGAGAAGAACTATCCGACCCATGATTTGGAGCTAGCTGCAGTAGTGTTTGCGTTGAAGGTATGGCGCCACTACTTATATGGTGAGAAGTTCTAGATATTTACCGACCACAAGAGCCTCAAGTATCTGTTCTCACAGAAGGAGCTGAACATGAGACAGAGAAGATGGCTAGAGCTTCTAAAGGACTACGATTGTGAGATACTTTATCATCCAGGTAAGGCTAACGTTGTAGCTGATGCCTTGAGCAGGAAGAGCCTGGGGATGGTATCGTACATGATGGTTAGGGAACATGATTTGCTAGAGCAGTTTGCTAGCCTCAGTTTGAGAGTCGTACCTTCTGACATGGACACAGGCTATGTGATAGCTAGTCTACGCTTGGAGCTGGATCTGTTGGACAGGATCAGAATAGCTCAGGAGACTGATCCATTTTGTATGGATGTCAGTAGTCAGATGCAGAAGGGCACCGTGACTGATTTTGAGTTGAGTTTTGATCGACTACTGAGGTTCAGAGGCAGATTGTGTGTTCCCGAGGATCCAAGACTCAGGAGATTGATATTGGTGAAAGCTCATTCGTCGAGGTATGCGTTACATCCGGGGAGTAACAAGATGTATCAGAACCTCCGAAAGGTATACTGGTGGTCGGGTATGAAGAGAGATGTAGCAGACTTCGTGGCAAAGTGTCTCATATGTCAGCAGGTGAAGGTAGAGCATCAGAAATCTGCAGGGTTATTGCAGCCTCTACCTATATCGACATGGAAATAGGAGCATATCACCATAGATTTCGTGATGGGTTTACCGAGGACCCGCAGGAATCACGATGGTATATGGGTGATCGTCGACAGACTGACGAAGTCAGCCCACTTTCTAGCTATGAGAGCTACCGATACTCTGAGTTCATTAGCGGAACTGTATGTACGCGAGGTAGTGAGGTTACACGGTGTACCAATGAGCATAGTCTCTGATAGGGATTCCCACTTCACATCCCACTTTTGGGGACATTTTCAGGAAGCCATGGGAACCCAGTTGAGTTTGAGCACCGCTTTCCAACCTCAGACAGATGGTCAGTCAGAGAGGACCATACAGACTCTGGAGGATATGTTGAGAGCATGGGAGCTAGATTATCGAGGCTCCTGGGATGACCACCTGCCACTAGCCGAGTTCGCCTACAACAACAGTTATCATTCGAGTATCAGGATGGCACCGTATGAGGCTTTGTATGGCCGTAGATGTCGTTCCCCTATTGGATGGGAAGAAGTGGGTGACCGTAAGATTTTTGCTCCTGACATGGTTACACAAGCATCTGAGGACGTCCGCTTGATAGTAGAGAGACTGAGGACAGCTCAGAGCAGACAGAAGAGTTACGCTGACAGGAGACGTAGGCCACTAGAGTTTGCAGTTGGTGAATCCGTGTTTTTGAGAGTTTCTCCTTCCAAAGGCATAGCGAGATTTAGGAAGAGAGGGAAACTAAATCCTCGCTATATTGGACCCTTTGAGATACTTGATCGAGTGGGAGATAAGGCGTATAGGTTGGCATTGCCACCGGACTTATCAGGTGTCCACAATGTCTTCCACATATCGATGCTTCGGAAGTATCACCCGGATCCGTCACATGTGATTAATTACGAGCCTTTGGAGCTCCGAGAGGACATGTCATATGTTGAGAGACCAATTCGGATATTGGATAGGAAGGAGAAGGTATTAAGATCGAAGACCATCAAATTAGTGAAGATTCCCTGGCAGCATCATACTTCAGAGGAAGCTACTTGGGAGCTAGTTAGTCTGATGCGAGAGAAGTACCCTCACCTATTTGAGGACGGACTTGGTTCTAATTTGAAGGACCAAATTTTCTGAGTGGGAGAGGATTGTCAGACCCGGATTTTTTGTAGCTTGTACCCTATGATTCCTATGTGTATGAACACTATGTAATAATAGTTGAATCATAAGAAGAGTATTTACTAGACTTAAAGTGTTCTTGGAATGAATTAACACGCAAAAGCTACATAAAATGCCTAATGTGAGCGATGGGTATCACAGGCTAAACCGAGTTATTCTAAATCATTCTAACTGAAAATAAGAACTTAAAATAAGATAGCGTAGAGAGCTCATGAAGGAAAGTTAGCTTGATTTAGTCCCGAACATATAAAACGAAAGTAAAAGCTAAAAAAGGGAAAAATGGACCTTTTTGGCGAGAAAAGGAGTTTCGGGTGAAATTATCCACCGGGAGCGGTTGGAATATAAAGACGAGAGTGTAAGACATAAGATATGACGCTCTCGAAATTTTAAGAAAAAGTCAACATATTCAATGGTTAAGGAAAAAGTCAACTATAGTTAAGAAAGTGGACTTTTACTATAGTTGACTAATCATGGTTAAAAATTAACCTAAGTGTGAAGGAAAATTTGGGGAAAAATATTCTTGGCCAGAATACAAGATAATCATCCCCGGAAGTAAGGAAAATTTATTCGGAAGGATTTCGGATTAAATTTAATGGTTAAAAACGTAATGGGCCTAAAGTGAAAATTTTAAAGCCCATTAAGGTATACTAAACGTATATCGAAATTCTTAGGTCCTTTAGACCGAATTGTTGGACCAATTGATCGGCAAAATTTTGAGACAATAAAAGGTCCGAGACATAGTAAAAATTTCAACCCGAAAGCCCATTAGGAAAGCCCAAACTGAGAAGCCCAATTGGAAAAGCCCATGAGATAAATATCTAACCATAATTAAAGTTAACTATGACTCATAAGGTGACTCATAAGGTGACTCATGGCTAAGACTTGGAAAGTCAAGTATAATGGCTGAAAAGTAAAGCTTAATGGCTAAGTATATGGCTTATAAATCCAGCCACACCATTGTCATCTTCATCACACCAATTTCGGCTAGAAGAAGAAACCATTGAAACATAAACATCCAAGCTTTCTCTCACTAGAAATCACTAGGAATTAGGCATATTTGGAACTTGCATTCTGCATGGAAGTTGTTTCAAATTGAAATGAGATTAACATATGTTGGAATTGGCTATCAAGGAGCCATAGAGTGCAAACCGAGAGCCTCCAAAGTTTTGGCCAAAGGGTGAACACAACAATTGGTATATTTTCTAAATTCCAATTTCATATATGTTAATGTATGAATGATTTCAAGTATGTTGATATATGTTTTAAGCATTGAAACATATTAAATCACCATGAAATGGGTTAGGCCGAGAGTGATCAATGGGATATAAAATTATGTCAATATGATTTTAAGACATAAATGGATTAGTGTACATGTATTAATGTTAATGGTATAATTAGAATTAATCAAATTGATTAATTAATACATGTAAATTGTTGGCAATCAAGGTGTTTGATAAAATGCCTAAATGAACTATGTGATAATTGGTAATGTTGCCTACCAAGTGTTTGTGAAAATGCCTAAGTGAAAATGGCTAGATAATAGGCATGAATGGCATGCCATGGTGAAACCGAGACATGGGTAGCTCTCGGCCATGGCATGTGGTCGAGAGGCCCAATGGGCCAAGCCCAATTATTTTAGGCCCAATAAGGTGTAATGGGCCTATGACAAGCCCAATAAGAGTTGGTGGGCCCCACAAGCCCAATAGGCCCAACGAAAATGAGTAGTAAAATGAAAATGGACATAAGGCCTAGTTAGGCCCATTAAGGATTATTAAGGCCCATTAAGGGAAAATAGACTGTATTAATGTATAATACAGTAGGAAAATTATGATTAACCTGAGGAATGGTTATTTACAGCTCCGAATTTTACATTGAGAGCTGATCGGACTACGAGATTGAGCAGCACCGAGGAAGTGAGGTCACGTGACGTGATCTAAGGTAAGGGACTTTTGCGAGTAGTTAGAGATACCTGCACATATTTTCATCTGCTTTTACATTCACTTGAAAACTCTGAGGGTCAGAGAAAGTGAATAATAATTATTGCCACTCGATGTGGCAAATTACGATTTTGCCCCTATCTAGTAAAAAAGTCAACTTTTGTGAGAAGTTGCAAACAGCATGGAAAATACTATTGTGAGAGTTTAATTGCTATTAGCATGAAAATAAATAGATGGGCTAATGATTTTAAGGTTGATGTGACTTAAGCACACTTTATAGTGCTGATTTTAATGTTTTATAAACAATCCCTTTTAAATAGCCATCTATCATATTATGTGAGAATGAATCATGCTAGAGCACAGCTCGCACTGGGATTCATATGTTTTCCACATACATTAGTGCTGGATTTTTATACGCACTAGATTTCCATGACATGCATGATAGAGTACTGGAGTTTTACTCGTACTCAGTTTTATATGATATATGCATGACACAGAGTGCTTGAGCGATTAGCTTGTACTCGAGTTTTACATGAGATACATGACAGAGTACTGGAGCGTTGCTCGTACTCGATTCTTCATGGTTTATACATGACATAGTACTGGGAGCTATTACTCGTACTTGATTTGATATTGTGCATAGCATAGTACTGGGAGCTATTGCTCGTACTTGATTTAATACATAAACTATGCATTGACCTAGTTACTGGAGATTGCTCGCACTAGAGTTGAGTTTGTGATATGAAACGGTGTTCGAGGGTAGTGTGACTATGTGTCGCACTCGAGGGCGCACACTGTATGTGATATTATATACATGGTACCTATTCATGCCGCATTCTTGTGTGACTGAGTGTCACATTTTGAGAGGATGGCCAGCATGAGGGTATTTGTGAATGTGGTATAAATATTTCCATAGTTACGAGGGCTAAGTCCTATGGGAGGCACCCTGGCTGTGAGGGTCCACGAGTGTACTTTGTACCGTGTCTGAGTGGCATGAGGTGTACACTGTACCGTGTGTTACGTATAGCTGACGGTTGTAGTGGACTGACCATCCTCCCGTTGTAGCAGTGATGCCCCGCACACCGAGTACTGTGTTGCTTGGGATCACTTTTCGGATATGATCATAGTCCAGGATACTATTTGCATAAACCACAGAGTCTTACTTGATATATCACATTGATTGACTGATTTAAACTGCGGACAGACCTGATAGATGGGTCGGACTCCGATTTTGTGTTGTGAATCATTTGATGCCATATTTATTGTGATTTAAATATACATGGCATGATTTACATAAAGGCATGATTTATATATGATGCATTGTTTTGCACTACATTCCTACATTTGAGAAAGAAAACATGATTTTCTGTACATGGGATTTATTCTGTACAAGTATATATATTATATTTCAAGACATGCTTTTTAAAGCGAGTAAAGAAAATAATGTTTTCAAGGCATAGCATTATTTTGAGTAGATAGTGTTGATATCTACTTGCTTGCCTGATTTCCTTATTGAGCGCGTTGTATGCTCACCCCCTTTCTTTACATCTCTCTACAGAGCGTCACTAGAGCGAGAGCTATCAAGGGATAGTGTTCCAGAGTCCACTGCTAGTTCCTATCGATCGCCAGGTATACTTATTATGTACAGTTGTGTATCTAAACATAGAAACAGCACAGTGATGTATACGTTATATGGGGAATGTATTTATATGAGATTTTATATAATCTTACATGTATAATAAAAGCAGTTACAGTCAGTAATAATATATTGACATGTATGATAATGGATGATGTGGTAAGTGAAGACTCTGACATCGAATCACAGCCCAACCATTGAAGAGAGGAAAGGTAAGTTAAAAATGCGAAAACTTTATAGTGGTTTTTGGTTAAAGTCAAGGATTGAGAACGGGTCCCGACAGGATGTGACCCCGCCCGCTGCTGATAGTGGTTTTGTGATAGCTAGCCTATAGCTGGAACCAGATCAGGTAGATAGAATCCGACATGCTCAGCGCAGTGATCAGCAGTGCAGTGATATTGTCGGGCAGATACAAAGGGGCACAAAGCCTGATTTTATGTTGAGTTCAGATGGATTATTGAGATTCAGAGGCATGATATGTGTTCTTGATGATGCAGAGATCAGAAGATTGATCTTGACAGAGGCTCACTCATCGAGGTATATGATACATCCAGGGAGTACCAAGATGTATCAAAACCTTCGAAAGGTTTATTAGTGGTCTAGGATGAAAAAGCACATTGCTGAATATGTCGCTAAGTGTCTCATTTGTCAACAGGTAAAGGTAGAGCATCAGAAGCCTGCAGGGTTATTGCAGCCTCTACCGATATCGACTTGGAAGTGGAAGCACATCACCATGGATTTTGTGATGGGATTGTCGAGGACCCCTAGAGGTCATGATGCAATATGGGTGATTGTGGATCGGTTGATGAAGTCAGCCTACTTTCTCGCTATGAGAGCTACAGATGCTCTGAGCTAGATAGCAAACTTGCATGTGAGCGAGATAGTGAGGCTACATGGAATTCCAGTGAGCGTTGTTTCTGATAGGGATGCCTGCTTCACTTCTCATTTCTGGGAACATTTTTAGGAAGCGATGGGGACCCAGTTGAATTTTAGCATCGCGTTTCATCCTCAGAGAAATGGTCAGTCATAGAGGACTATACAGACCCTGGAGGATATGTTGAGAGCATGTGCGATGGATTTTTGAGGCTCTTGGGATGACCATTTGCCACTCACAGAGTTCACCTATAATAACCGTTTTCATGCGAGTATCGGGATGGCACCATATTAGGCATTATAAGGGCGTAGATGTCGTTCCCCTATTGGATGGAAAGAGGTTGGTGACAGACTGATTTTTGCTCCTGACTTGGTTAGATAAGCCACTGAGGATGTCCAGTTGATTTGTGATAGGTTACGGATAACTCAGAGCAGACAAAAGAGTTATGCTGACAGGAGATGGAGACCACTAGAGTTTGACGTGGGTGAGTCAGTGTTCTTAAAGTGTAAGACCCAAAATTTTTAACGTAAGAGCAAAAGGGAATAAATAGAAATTTTCGAGTGCATTTAAAAATGCAAAAGGACTGAAATGGTATTCTCGAAAATGTGCAAGGGTAAAATGGTCAAAACATCGAAACCCGATATAATTTTGACAAGAAAATTTAATTAAAAATAATGGCTTGAGAAATCTTGATCAATAACGAAGAAATAATTAAATTTCAGGTTAAATTGATCAAGATATGAATTTATTGGAATAAACCGAAATTTTTGTATCGAAAAATAATCTCGAAAATAATCGAAAAATATACCGAAAAAGGTAAAATCGGATTGATAAATTCATTTACGGAATAAATGAATAAAATAATAATTTTTTTAGATATTTTGGAATTTTAATATTATTTTGATGATTAAAATAATATTAAAAATAAATAATAAATAAAATAATAATTAAAAAAAAGGAAATATGAATTGGAAAATCGTGAAAACTGAAGGAAATCGAGAAAACAGAAGTCGAGTCTTCTACGGCATCGACGGAGGCGGCCGACGGCGAGCCCAGGCCAGAGGCAGCCCAGCCGAGCCTCGCCGACGCCAGTAGGCGGAAGAGAATCGACGACCGACAGGAAAAGAGGTGGGAAATGGAGAAGCCGAGAGAGGAAAAGGAAATTCCCGGTGACCGGCGCCGATTCGGGACCGGCCACCACAACCCGAAGGTAGCCCACGCCAAGGCTGGCCGATCAGCGGCTAAATCGATCGGTGGGGTGGCAGCTAGCTCTGAAAAATGGCAAGAAACAGAATCGGTACCAACGACGAGGGGAGAAGTGCTGGACCGGCCACTTTTCAGTGACCTCGAATGAAACCAACCCCAGATCTGTGCATCGGATGGCCCAGCGGAGCCACTGGCAGCAAAAATCGGTGGAGAATCGGCCGGTGAGCCACTGAACCAGCCGAACCAGACTGAACCGGTGGTCTAAACTGGGTTGAACCGGACTGAACCTGTTCAACTAAAAAGAAAAGGAAAAAAAAGTAGAAAAAGGGAAAAAGAAAAAGAGGAAAAATTGGGAAAAATTCCAGTGATGCAATCGAGCTATGTGTAAGTCGGTAAGTGATCGAATTGACCGATTTAAATTTTGAAATATTTAATTTGATTAATATCCGACTGGAAATTTACCCAAAAAAAATATTTAAATGTGTAGCTCAAAAATTAGCATCAAACGAGAGCTCGAGACAGCCTAGATTTGTGTACTATCATGGAATCTAGGGTAAGTAACATTTATTTACGATAATTTACATCGTTATGCGTGTTGATGAATTACGGATTTAATTTCTGCATAAATGAATTAAATTTTGGAAATTTGAATAAATTGTCGTAAATACTAAATTGAGATATCCGAGAATTTAGAACGAGGCTAAATAAATACTGATGGGCCCAATGAACGTAATAGGCCTCGATAATATGAATAGTAAGTGAAAAACAGGCTTAAGGTCGATTAAGGCCCATTATGGTATAATCGAGCCCAATATGGGTAAACGGGCACAATAATTTGAATTAAGCCCAGAAAATATGAAATACAATTAAATTGTATTGTAATTGACCTGATGAATGTGTATCCGCAATTCCGAAGATTGGATTGGAAGAAAATCAGACTGTGTGACGAGTCATCAGTGGAAAGGTCAGACTGTACAAAAAAATGAGGTAAGGGAATTGTGTGAGTAGCTAGAGGTAGCTACGCGTATTTTAATAGCTTTTCTGTACACTGAATATGTATGTATACCCTGATTTTGTAAAAAAGGTCCAAAAAAATGGTTTAAAGATTTTAAGGAATCGGAATAGGTAAAGACTATTTTACCCCTATTGAGGGAAGTTCACCTAAGGATGGTGAAAGCATGACATGCATGAAATGCATGATTTAAGAAATTTTCTGATTTAAGGGATTTTCGTGGTTTTAAGCAAAGTAAAACGGTAGTTTGGCTAGTAAATGCATAAGTTTCCCAAAATAACACTACGTAAGTGTTATTGGTATTTAAATGAAATTTCTTTGGAAAATGGGTCAACTATCAAGTTTATATGGAAACAGATAGTGCCGGCACATAGCTCGCACTATATCTGAGTTTGTGAGTGTGCATAAATATGCTTAAGCGGTTGCTCGCACCGACTTGTGTGACATCATATGCATGAAATGTGCTAGAGCGGTTGCTCGCACTGATTTTTATATTATGAAATGAATGAGAAGTGCTGGAGCATAGCTCGCACTCTGTTTTGACATGTTTTGACTTGTTTTAACTCGATATGCATAAATGGTGCTGGAGCGATTGCTAGCACTAGTTTTAATGATTTGACAAGCATGAGAGATGCTGGAGCTTAGCTCGCATCCTGTTTTGATATGATATTGCATAAAAGCAATGCTGGACTGTAACTCGCATGAGATTTGATTTAGTTATGCATAAAGCCATGCTGGAGTGTAACTCGCACGAGATTTGATTTACTTGAGCATTCATTTGTGTTGGAGCTTGCTCGCACGAAGTTTTATATGGTTTTATAACTCATTTTAAAGTCGTACTGGATTTTTCTCTTACGAGGTTTTCACTGAGTTGTTTTACATATCCATACTAGAGCATTGCTTGTACGTGGATTTTACTTGAATTTATAATCAGTTTAAGTCGTACTGGAGCGCTGCTCGTACGCAGATTTCATTGATTTCTCTGAAACCGTGCTAGAGTTTCGTTCGTACGAGATTTTCAGATATCATGAATATGCATGGAGCCGTTCTTGAGCTTCGCTCGCACAGGGATTTATATTACATGTATATAGCCGTGTTGGAGCCTCCTATAGACTATGTGTCACAGTGAGATGATATGCTCACACGTGCATACTGAGACAGAGATGATATGGGTGAATAAGACCTATTGCAGGCACCTCTAACTGAGCTTGGGTTCACGGAGTACGTTGTACCGTGTATGTCACGCGGAGTACGTTGTACTGTGGGGATTGTTGGAGTGGAGTGGCATTAGCCACGAGGCAGCAAGCCTTCCCCTCGCAATCCTGGTGTTATGCTGTTCTGGTGGGTATGATGACCCACCTCCCGTTTCAGGTGTGATACCCCGCACACTAGGTACCGTGTTGCCTGTGATCATTAGGATATGGCCATAGTCCTCGATGTTGTTACTGATAGTCACCTACTTGTCTCACATGATATAACTATTGGTCGATAGACCAAGGTAGACCCGAGGGAGGGGTCAGGCCCCCGATTTTATGATATGTGACCCTGAAAGAAGGGTGGTTTTATAACCAGAGTCTTATAATGAATTTTAATTAATTGTTTTATGTGATGATTGACCCGGAACGGTTATTTTATACTGCGTTTTAAATGAAATGATTTAAATGCAGTAGCATGATGAGTTTTTCATGCTTTAATGATAAATTCGTGAAATGATTGTATCTCACGATTTGTTTTATAACGCATAAAGTAATGCATGATTTTGATTTAATTCATGCTAAGTATGATTTAATGATGTCACATAAAATGCTATTGATATATGATTTCGATATCCACGAATAGTTTTATAAACTAAGTCATTGATGATATACATGATTTGTGCCTGAGATTTTAATGAAAAGTAATGGATTTTAAGGGCATGACATTATGAGCATGTAGATAGTGGAGCTATCTACTTACTTGCATAATTGCCTTACTGAGCGTGTGGTTTGCTCACCCCCTTATTTTCCCATCTTTTCAGAGCACTTGTAATAGTTATTGAGCGGCTGAGGACTTGCAATCTTGGTATTCATTGCTTCCCATCGAGAGACAGGTATACACATTTGTATGGTTTTGTATCTAAATATGTAATGCACAGTACTATAAATAGATATGATGTTGAGGATGTAGGGTTATAAATACCATTATGAATGTAATTATGGAAATGAAATGGTAAATAGGTGAGAGGTGACGAACACCGAATCATAGCCCAACTGGTTGTAGGATGGTCACGATGAGAGATAGGTAAGAATTAAATAATAAATGAAAAAGCGAAAAATTTACTCTGATTTTTACGTAATTTGGGTCGTGATAGGTTTAATGGTATCAGAGCTTAAGTTGGCCTGATATGAGTCGGTGTTAGTGGTTAAAGAAGTTTACATCCCCATGTATTGTGCATTGTTTAGATACAATTGTGTATATCGAGATGGAAAGTACAGCTAAGAATCTGATTTTTAAATGTAAGAATAGACTCATTAACTGATAGCCGCTATGGTTAAGGGGCGAGTACACAAGCTCAAGGCCGTAGAGGAAAGCCTAAGAGTTGTACAGAGTCGTCACATGAGACTCAATATGAGATTGTAGTGGAGGCTGATGTTGAGCATGCCCTATAGAGTCCGACAGAGAGATCGAACAGAGTCTAACAGAGAGACCGGACAGTATTGAGACACACTTCGCGAGGTTGGAGCAGAGTGTGGAGAATATTTTACAAGCTAATTTCTCAGAATATGCATGAGAGTTAAGGGCGAGTCGAAATATTGGTGGAAGTTCGTTCGACCCACCTTAAGAGTTAGACATCCATAATGGACGTGGAAAATAATTCTATATGTATTCCGATGATAGAATATCCCAGACACTGTTTAAAGGAAATTATAGATAAAATTATTTACTTTGACCCAAAGCAACATGTTGATTGACGAGTATGAAAATCAGTTTATATTTCTGAGCAGATATGACTCCGACACTATGAACAGTGAGAGTCGAGATGTCTGAAAGTTCATGAAGGGCTCAGATTATCAATTAGAGTCTGATTGGCCGTTAGATATCACTACCTATGCCGAGGTAGTGCGTAGACTACAATTGTATAAGTAAAATCATAAGTTGCACGCCTCTGAGATTAGAAAAGGTAGTAAGGGCCGAAATTGAGACAAAAGAGAATAGAGAATGACAGAGAAGTCAGAATGGTAAAAAGGTAGGTTGATAAAATATTTGAGCTGATGAGTCACGGGGTAAGATGATTGGTAAGACCCCTGTGTATCCAAATACAATATTTTTTTAGGGGTATTGTGATTTGAGGACCCCGACCTGCTCCATAGCAGTGTAGCCGTGTAACAGTGTAAGCAATGTTGGATACGTGGTAGATACCACGAAAATAAGATGTTGGACGAGGGCGAGTGTATGCCTTGGACCAGGACTCTATTAATGTTTCATCGGATGAGGTGGAAGATACCACACTGGTTGTGAATAATAAAGTAATTATTTTAATTGATCCTGGTGACAAACATTTATTCATACCGCCTTCAGTTACTTATAAGCTAATGAAAGATGTGAAGCCTGTACCCTTAGGCAAGATAATGGTAGTTAGCTGATTATCACTAACTAAATATCGGTATAGAGATTGTAAGTTGAAAATAGGGGTGCAAACATCACTGAATAATATATTGTAAGTTTGACAAGTAATGAAAGAGTTTGTTATAAGTGATATATGAAGGGAGATAAACTTTGAGAAGTGATAGATCCTAAATACGAGATATATTGGAATAAGAGGCATATGCAAGATAAGAATATCTTGGATATGTGTAGTCAATTTGGATTAAGCGATATGTAGGTTATATGTAGTGCGACTAAGGATAAGAGGAGGATATATCAAAACCCAATCTATGTGGTCAAGTCTGAGGGTTAATAAAGGTATTTCAAAATACTTCCCTGCCTGAAGACTTGACAGCGTTGAGAAGCGCACACATAACATATAATTGAAATCAATAGTCATAATATATACATTTAAAATTTGGGTACCTTTATTGGTACGATAAAGAAATATAGAATTTGTTTAATCACGAAGGTTTAAAAAATTAAAATTTTATAAAAGACATTAATATAAGAAAAAGTAAATGACGTGGGTTAGTATCTTGAACGGAAGCGATTGCAAAATGACATTATACGTTTATGTGTACATAGGTCAAGGATATAGGTGATTGAAATATTTAGTGGAACTCAACTACGATGAGGTATTTAAACCTTACCTGGACCGATTAGTTGTCATTTTTAGCGATGATATTTTGATGTATTCGAAGTCCAGGGAAGAGCATGAGTAGCAATAGGAAACTGTCTTACAGACGCGTTGTTATGAGTTTCTCGAATGGGTTACTCAGTTGACATGTATCGTTCGAAAAAAAAATTATATACCAGTGGGATGATAATTATGAGAATGGCTTCCTTGAGTTTTGGTATATTAAGGTAATGAACTGACCACCGTAAGTAATCTCACCATAAATAACAGCTCAAGAGGTTTCAGTGTGTATGGATACCTCAAAATAATGAGTGGGCTATGTATGATGTAAAATAGGGAGATAGTCGCTTATGAATCCAGATAGTTTAAGGACCATGAGAGAAACTATCGGACCCATGATTTAGAGTTGGTAGTCATAGCGTTTACATTGAAGGTATGGCGCTACCACTTAAATGGTAAGAAATTTTGGATATGCACTGATTGTAAAAACCCCGAGTATCTGTTTTCACAGAACGAATAGAATATGAGATAACCAAGAGGGTTAAAGCTTCTAAGGATTATGATTGTGAACATTATACCACCCAGGAAAGGCTAATGTAATGGCTGATGCCTTGAACAGAAAGAGCCTCAAGATGGTATCACATATGATGGTCTGGAAGCGTGAGTTGCTAGAGCGGTTGTGAGCCTCAGTAGTGATGTGACCCCTTCTGATGATGACGGTGATTTTGTGACAGCTAGCCTAAGGTTAGAACCGAATTTGAGTGACCGAATTTGCCAGGCTTAGCGTGATGATCGACATGGTGTCGATAGTGTAGGTTATATTCAAAAGGGTGTAGTGACAGAGTTCACAGTGAGGAATGATGACTTATAGAGGTTCAGAGACGGTGTAAGTACTCCCCAGGACCACAGTGATGATGATAGTGCTATCGACAGAAGCTCACTCTTTGGGATATACATTGCATCCGAGAAGTAATAAATATATCGGAATCTCTGAAAAAGGTATTGGTGATCAGGTCTGGAAAAAAGATATTGTAGAGATTGTGGACAAGTGTCTCGTATATCAGCAGAGTAAGGTAGAGCAAAAGAAGTTGCAGGGTTATTGCAGCCTCTACCTATATCGACATGAAAATGAGAATAAGTTCCATGAATTTTGTGATGGGTTACAAAGGACCCGGATGGATCACGAGGCTATCTGGGTGATAGTCGATAGATTGATTAAGTCTACCTACCTTCTGGCTATGGAAAATCCCCAGATACTCTGAGTGTGCAGGCGATTTATGTGTATGGAAAATTGTGAAACATTGTATAGCGTTCCAGTGAGCATGATATCAGATAGGGATTCCCGTTTCACTTCCCACTTTTGAGAATATTGTTTTTGGAAGCTATGGGACCCTGATTGAGTGTTAGCACAGCTTCTGTCCTCAGACAGATGGTTAGTCAGAGAGGACTGTATAGGTTCTGGAGGATGTGATGAGAGCGTGTGCCATTGATTTTATGAGCTCCTGGGATGATCAGTTGTTACTAACCGAATTCGCCAATGATGATAGTTGTCACTTGAGTATCAGGATGACATTATATGAGGCATTATATAACTGTAGGGATTATTTCTCGACTTAGATAGGAAGAAGTGGGTGACGTATAGAGAGTTGTTTCCGAATTGATAAGACAAACCTCTGAGGATGTTCAGTTGCTTTGTGAGAGATTAAGAACACCTCAGAGCAAATAGAAAAGCTATGCTGATAAGAGACAAAAAATCTTTGGAATTCACCGAGGGTGAATCAGTATTGTTGGAAATTACTTATCCGAAGAGCATAAGAGATTGGGCAAAGTGGAAGGTAAGGCCTGTAGGTTGACATTACCACTTGAATTAGCAGGCATCCACTATGTGTCCTATTTTATGATGTTTCGAAAATAATATCTGGACCCAGCATATGTGATCGAATATGAGCTCCAACAGCTTAGCTCAATGAAAGTATAACGTATGATTGGAAAATCGATTCGGGTATTAGACGGAAGGAGAAAGTGTTGAGGTTTAAGATGATTCCCTAGTTGAGTATGATGGTAGTATTACACTCTAGAGAAAGTCACTTGAGGATGACAGTATATGATACGATAGATGTACCCGAAGTTATTTATGGACTCATTTGCCTTGGTTCTAATTTGGAGGACTAAATTTCTTAAGTGGGGGAGATTGTAAGACCCAAAATTTTTAACGTAAGAGCAAAAGGGAATAAATAGAAATTTTTGAGTGCATTTAAAAAAATGCAAAAGGACTGAAATGGTATTCCCGAAAATGTGCAAGGGTAAAACGGTCAAAAGATCGAAACCCGTTATAATTTTGACAAGAAAATTTAATTAAAAATAATGGCTTGAGAAATCTTGATCAATAACGAAGAAATAATTAAATTTCGAGTTAAATTGATCAAGATATGAATTTATTGGAATAAACCGAAATTTTCGTATCGGAAAATAATCCCAAAAATAATCAAAAAATATACCGAAAAGGTAAAATCGAACTGATAAATTCATTTACGGAATAAATGAATAAAATAATAATTTTTTAGATATTTTAGGATTTCAATATTATTTTAATGATTAAAATAATATTAAAAATAAATAATAAATAAATAAATAATAATAATAATAATTAAAAAAAGAAATCTGAATTGGAAAATCGTGAAAACTGAAGGAAACCGAGAAAATGGAAGCTGAGTCTTCTGCGGCACCGACGGAGGCAGCCGACGGAAGAGAATCGACGATCGGCGGTGAAAGAGGCGGGAAACGGAGAAACCGAAAGAGGAAAAGGAAATTCCCAATGACCGGCGCCGATTCGGACCCGGCCACCACCACCTGAAGGTAGCCCACGCCAAGGCCGGCCGATCCGCGGCTGAATCGACCTGTGGGGCGGCGGCTAGCTCCGAAAAATTGCAAGAAACAGAATCGGTACCGACGGCGAGGGGAGAAGAGCCAGACCGGCCACTTTTCGGTGACCTCGAACGAAACCAACCCCAGATCCGTGCATTGAATGGTCCAGCGGAGCCACTGGCGGCGAAAACCGATGGAGAACCAGCCGACGAGCCACTGAACCGGCTGAACCGGACTGAACCGGTGGTCTGAACCGGATCGAACCTATTTAGCCAAAAAGAAAAGGAAAAAAAGAAGAAAAAGGGAAAAAGAAAAAGAGGAAAAATTGGAGAAAATTTCAGTGATGCAATCGAGCTACGGGTAAGTCGGTAAGCGGTCGAATTGACCGATTTAAATTTTGAAATATTGAATCTGATTATTATCCGACTGGAAATTTACCCAAAAAAATATTTAAATGTGTAGCTCAACAATTGGCATCAACCGAGAGCTCGAGACAGCTTCGATTTATGTACTATCATTGAATCTCGGGTAAGTAACCTTTATTTATGATAATTTACATCGTTATACGTGTTGATGAATTACAGATTTAATTTCTGCATAAATGAATTAAATTTTGGAAATTTGAATAAATTGTAGTAAATACTAAATTGAGATATCCGAGAATTTAAAACGAGACTAAATAAATACTGATGGCCCAATGAGCCCAATAGGCCTCGATAATGTGAATAGTAAATGAAAAAGGGGCTTAAGGCCGATTAAGGCCCAATATGGTATAATCGGGCCCGATATGGGTAAACGGGCCCAATGATTTAAATTAAGCCCAAAAAAATATGAAATACAATTAAATTGTATTGTAATTGACCTGATGAATGTGTATCCGCAGTTCCAGAGATTGGATTGGAAGCAAATCCGACTGCGTGATGAGTCATCAGTGGAAAGGTCAGACTGTACAGAAAAATGAGGTAAGGGAATTGTGTGAGTAGCTAGAGGTAGCTATGCGTATTTTAATAGCGTTTTTGTACACTGAATACGTATGTATACCCTGATTTTGTAAAAAAGGTCCAAAAAATGGTTTAAAGATTTTAAGGACTCGAAATAGGTAAAGATTATTTTACCCCTATTGAGGGAAGTTCACCTAAGGATGGTGAAAGCATGACATGCATGAAATGCATGATTTAAGAAATTTTTTGATTTAAGGGATTTTCGTGGTTTTAAGCAAAGCAAAATGGTAGTTTGGCTAGTAAATGCATAAGTTTCCCAAAATAACACTACGTAAGTGTTATTAGTATTTAAATGAAACTTTTTTGGAAAATGGGTCAACTATCAAGTTTATATGGAAATAGATAGTGCCGGCACATAGCTCGCACTATATCTGAGTTTGTGAGTGTGCATAAATGTTCTTGAGCGGTTGCTCGCACCGACTTGTGTGACATCATATGCATGAAATGTGCTAGAGCGGTTGCTCGCACTGATTTTTATATTATGAAATGCATGAGAAGTGTTGGGGCTTAGCTCGCACTCTGTTTTGACTTGTTTTAACTCAATATGCATAAATGGTGCTGGAGCGATTGCTCGCACTAGTTTTAATGATTTGACATGCATGAGAGATGCTGGAGCTTAGCTCGCATCCTGTTTTGATATAATATTGCATAAAAGTCGTGCTGGAGTGTAACTCGCACGAGATTTGATTTAATTATTCATAAAGTCGTGCTGGAGTGTAACTCTCACGAGATTTGATTTTCTTGAGCATTCATTTGTGTTGGAACTTGCTCACACGAAGTTTTATATGGTTTTATAACTCATTTTAAAGTCGTACTGGAGTTTTTGTCGTACGAGGGTTTCACTGAGTTGTTTTACATATTCGTACTAGAGCATTGCTCTTACGTGGATTTTACTTGAATTTATAATCAGTTTAAGTCGTACTGGAGCGCTGCTCGTACGCAGATTTCATTAATTTCTATGAAACCGTGCTAGAGCTTCGCTCGCACGAGATTTTCAGATATCATGAATATGCATGGAGCCATGCTAGAGCTTCGCTCGCATTGGGATTTATATTACATGCATATATCTGTGTTGGAGCCTCCTGTAGACTGTGTGTCATAGTGAGATGATATGCTCACATGTCCATACTGAGACAGAGATGATATGGGTGGATAAGACCTATTGCAGGCACCTCTGACTGAGCTTGGGTTCACGGAGTACGTTGTACCGTGTATGTCACGCGAGTATGCTGTATAGTGGGGATTGTTGGAGTGGAGTGGCATTAGCCACGAGGCAGCAAGCCTTGCCCTCGCAATTCTGGTGTTATGCTGTTCTGGCAGGTAGGACGACCCACCTCCCATTTCAGGTGTGATACCCCGCACACTAGGTACCGTGTTGCCAGGGATCACTAGGATATGGCCATAGTCCTTGATGTTGTTACTAATAGTCACCTACTTGTCTCACATGATATAACTATTGGTCGATAGACTAGGGTAAACCCGAGGGAGGGGTCAGGCCCCTGATTTTATGATATGTGACCCTGAAAGAAGGGTGGTTTTATAACCAGAGTTTTATAATGAATTTTAATTAATTGTTTTATGAGATGATTGATTTAAATGCAGTAGCATGATTTAAATGCAGTAGCATGATGAGTTTTTCATGCTTTATTGATAAATTCATGAAATGAATGTATCTCACGATTTGTTTTATATCGCATGAAGTAATGCATGATTTTGATTTAATTCATGCTAGGTATGATTTAATGATGTCACATAAAATGCTATTGATATATGATTTCAATATGCACGAATAGTTTTATAAACTAAGTCATTGATGATATACATGATTTTTGCTTGAGATTTTAATGAAAAGTAATGGATTTTAAGGGCATGACATTATGAGCATGTAGATAGTGGAGCTATCACTTACTTACATAATTGCCTTACTGAGCGTGTGGTTTGCTCACCCCCTTATTTTCCCATCTTTTCAGAGCACTTGTAATAGTTATTGAGCGGCTGAGGACTTGCAATCTTGGTATTCGCTACTTCCCATCGAGAGACAGGTATACACATTTGTATGGTTTTGTATCTAAATATGTAATGCATAGTACTGTAAATGGATATGATGTCGGGGATGTCACGACCCTCAACTTACCAAAAAAAGTACAAATTTTTCGCATTTTCATACATCAATTATTAATCATCCTTCCTTGATCGGGAACAACCACACTCTAAATAGTTGGGTTGTGTGTCGACGTCTAACACACTCCACCATATCAATTCACTTTGAAACATTATTTATGAGTAAACACTTGTATAAATGTATATATATCAGAGTTGTTACATGTGTTTACATTATTTTGCATCCCCAATAGTTACATACAAAATGCTACTGTGCTATGTCTAGTTTAGATACAAAATAATCCAAGTGTGTATACCTTTAGCGATGGGATGCAGCGGATTACCAAAAGGGAAACGCCTCGAGTCACGCTCACTCTATACTCAAATCTCTGTAGAGAGGGGGAAAATATGGGGGGTGAGAAAACCACACGCTCAGTAAGGCAATCATGCGAGCAGGTAGATACTGCACTATCTACGTGATCGTGATGCCATGCTCAAAAGCATTTAATTCATCGTTTATCTCAAAACATGAGTGTATGATTGTGTTAATGGTATGTAAAGCATTCATGCTATTAAAATTCATTGCACATTTCAACTCAAAGCATGGTATAAATCATCATGCATAATTCACAATAAAAGCACGACATTACCCATCATGCATTTTTCTCAAATAGCATGGCATTAACCATCATGCATTTTCACAATAAAGCATGGCATTAAACATCATGCATTTTCACAATAAAGCATGGCATTAAACATCATGCTTCCATCCACTTTAAAACCATTAACAAATCAATTCAACACTGGTCAGGTCTCAGCCCATCCCTCAGACTTTTCAGACCCACAAATCATTTTCAAACATGGATTTATTCTCAAATAGCAGTAGACATGTGAGATAGCCAGTTCAACAATAGGTAATAACCTCAAGGCCTATGTACATAACCTGTGATACCGGCTACATGGATCAGGTGTGCGGGATATCACCACTATCTATTTCCACACGGGAGGTGGGTCAAATCCTACCCACCGGTCCATAGCAGATCTTGTCCGAAGACGGCACATCACATCATAACACGGTACAATGTACTCCATGCTACAATCACGTACAACGTATTCCGTAGACCCAATCAACACATCATATCACGCCACATCTCAAACGTATGTGTGGGCCTATTTAATCGGTACGACCTCTTGTCTACCCGAAGCTCCTAACACGGCTAATTAATCATGTCAAAACAATGCACGTGTGAGCCTATTTAATCGATGTGACACCCAGTCTACTCGAAGCTCCAAACACGGCAACATGTAAGGTGGGCATGCAGTGCGAGACAAACTCTAAGCACAATGCCAAAACAATTATGAAATCCATGTGAAAACTAGTGCCTCTTGCACTCATGTGTATAAAACACGTTAAATCTCGTGCGAGTCATACTCTTGCACGCTTTCATACTCACGAAATCATGTAGGTGGCTCAAAACTTGCAAAGTATGGTTAACAAAACCAAAACACACTCATTTCTTTTGCAAATCATTTCAATGTTAGCCAACCTACCAATCATTCACAAAAAAGCAATAAAACATGATTTTCAAAGCAATATGCTTTTGTTTTCATGCACATTTCTCAAACTCCCAACTTTTACCCTTTAATCACCAAACATCATTTCCTAATCTAATGCATTCTAGGCAAAACATTTAAGCGCCCAAATTGTGTACAGATATCTCTAAGAGTCCACACAATTCCCTTACCTCGATTTACTTGGTGTGACTCCTTCCTTTTAGCTTCTCACGCTCTTGGCTCAACTCGCCTCGGCGTATCCTCGGAAGCTGCGATTGATTCATTCAATCAATTGAGTTGATGTTTTTAACCCATAATTGACCTCACTAGTCAATATTATTCACTTATACATTTTACCAATGCCTTATTCCACATTTTACCTCTTTTAGGGAAATCTCACAATTTATCCACTAACCACATCTTAAAATCATACCACAACACTATTAATAACTTCTACATATCTCATTCATCATTAATCTCCATACATTCCACTTTCTCACTCTAGACCATTTCTAGGTCATAATCATTCCAATGCATTTTAGATAGTTTCTAACCATTCGTACTCATGCCAAACAACTCCAAAATCAATTATATAAACAATGTACCATAGTTGGAGTGTTAGAATCTTACCCAATTTGATTTCTCTTCTTGCTCCAAATGGCAATGCCCTTAACTCCTTCAATACCAACAATGGGAAAATGCCTTCCAACTATGTTGTTCTTCTCTTTGATAAGAACAACTTTGCCTCTAATGGTCTCTCTTCAAACCTCACAAAAAATGGCTGATTTTAGAGAGAGAAGATTAGGTTTTTGGGTTGGAAGTGGAAGATTAGTGTTTTTCTCGAAATTTTTAGATTTTCAACACTCCTTATATAGAAATAGCTTGAGGAGATCGATCTGGTCCAACAGGAGATCGATCTGGTCCCCTTAAATCCCTCTTTTTCACGGCATTTTAAGCATGAGATCGATCTGTCGAAGCATGAGATCTATCTGCTCCCAAACAGAGAGCTAAGGAGATCGATCTGGGTGCTTGAGGATCGATCTTTTCATTACAGAATGCTTAGGAGATCGATCTGGCTCCATTGGAGATCGATCTGCTCTATTCCATTGCCCAAATAAGAGCATTTTGGCTCTTCCAGATCGATCTCTCATCCCATGAGATCGATATGCCCTTCATAGTTTCCAGATTTTCTGCAGTTCTTCTGCAGCAACTCATTCTCAAACCTCCTTAATTTGCTACTATGATCATTTTCTCATTCATTCATCTTTGAGGCTTGAGAATGACATCCATACATACCTTATTCCTATTGAAACTTGTGTGGAATCCTTGTATAACCAAAAGTATATGACATAAACCAAATGGAAGTGCACAACTTATGCAATTCTACTTCCATTTTACCACACTATTCATAATCCATTCCACTCACATTCTCCACATGTTTAAGTCTATTTCTTTACATTCACACATAATGTAACTTGTATGTTCAGTCACAACTCTTATTACAAGTGTGTACATGCTTATGGACTTACATCACATATACTTCACTTATGAATTCATAGTACAACTCTATTTACATTTCTATGTACATATATACCATTATACATATACGAGGTCTCACATTCTCCCCTACTTAGAAAATTTGGTCCTCCAAATTAGAACCAATTATTCTGTAAACAACTCGGGATACTTCTCCCGCATCAAACTCTCTAATTCCTATGTGGCTTCTTCCACAGTGTTATGTTCCCAAAGTATTTTTACTAAGGGAATTGTCTTTGTCCTCAGCACTTTCTCTTTTCTGTCCAATACCCGAACTGGCTTCTCAACATATGTCATACCCTCGTTGAGCTCCAATGGCTCATACCTTATTACATGTGCCGGGTCCGGGTGATACTTCCTCAACATGGATACGTGGAAGACATTATGCACACTTGCCAACTCATGTGGCAATGCCAATCTATAAGCCTTATCTCCCACCTTATCAAGTATCTCAAATGGCCCTATATATCGAGGGCTCAACTTTCCCTTCTTTCGAAATCTCATAATTCCCTTCGAAGGGGAAACTTTCAAAAACACTGACTCACCCACATCAAACTCTAGTGGTCTCCGTCTCTTGTCAGCATAACTCTTTTGCCTGCTCTGAGCTGTCCGTAACCTCTCACATATCAATTGGACGTCCTCAGAGGCTTGTCTAACCAAGTCGAGAGCAAAAATCTGTCTGTCACCAACCTCTTCCCATCCAATAGGGGAACGACATCTACGCCCATACAATGCCTCATATGGTGCCATCCCGATACTCGTATGAAAATTGTTATTATACGCGAACTCTGCGAGTGGCAAATGGTCATCCCAGGAGCCTCCAAAATCCAATGCACACACTATCAACATGTCCTCCAGGGTCTGTATAGTCCTCTCTGACTGACCATCTGTCTGAGGATGAAACGCGGTACTAAAATTCAACTGGGTCCCCATCGCTTCCTGAAAACGTTCCCAAAATTGGGAAGTGAAGCGGGCATCCCTATCAGAAACAACGCTCACTGGAATTCCATGTAGCCTCACTATCTCGCGCACATATAGGTTCGCTAATTGGCTCAGAGTATCGGTGGCTCTCATAGCTAGAAAATGGGCTGATTTTGTCAACCGATCCACAATCACCCATATGGCATCATGACCTCTCCGGGTCCTCGACAATCCCATCACAAAATCCATGGTGACATGCCCCCACTTCCATGTCGGTATCGGTAGAGGCTGCAATAACCCTGCAGGCTTCTGATACTCTACCTTCACTCGCTGACAAACGAGACACTTAGCAACATATTCAGCAATGTGCTTTTTCATTCCAGACCACCAATAAACTTTTCGAAGGTTTTGATACATCTTAGTACCCCCTGGATGTATTGTATACTTCGATGAGTGAGCCTCTATTAAGATCAACCTTCTGATCTCTGCATCATCAAGAACACATATCCTACCTACGAACCTGAACAATCCATCCGAACTCAATCCAAAGTCCGTGTCTGTACCCTTATGTATCTGCCCGACAATATCACTGCACTGCTGATCAATTCGCTGAGCCTGTCGGATTCGATTTACCAGATCCGGTTCCAATTGTAGGCTAGCTATCATAAATCCACTATCAGCATCAGGTGGGGTCATATCCAAACTGAGGTTCGTGAATTGTTCCAACAGCTCATGTTCCCTGATCATCATAAATGATACCATCCCGAGATGCTTCCTACTCAAAGCATCAGCAACCACATTTGCTTTACCTGGGTGGTATAGGATTTCACAATCATAATCCTTTAACAGCTCGAGCCATCTCCTCTGTCTCATGTTTAACTCTTTCTGTGAGAACAGGTACTTAAGGCTCTTATGATCTGTATAAACTTGAAGTCTCTCACCATAAAGGTAGTGGCGCCATATCTTCAGCGCAAACACCACCGCCACCAACTCCAAGTCATGGGTCGGGTAGTTCCTCTCATGATCCTTTAACTGTCTTGATCCATAGGCTACTACCTTCCCATCCTGCATCAATACACAGCCCAGTCCTAGATGTGAAGCATCCGCATACACCGAGAAACCTCCTGAGCTGGTAGGAATGGTGAGGATTGGAGCTGTGGTTAATCTCCTTTTCAACTCCTCGAAGCTTTCCTCACACTTATTGTCCCATACAAACTCTATATTTTTTCTCATGAGACGTGTCAAAGGAGTAGCTAACCTCAAAAATCCCTCTACAAACCTTCGATAATACCCAGCTAAACCCAGGAAACTTCTGATCTCTGTCACTGTCTGGGGTCTCTACCACTGAAGTATGACCTCAATCTTAGATGGATCCACTGATACTCCATCCTTCGATACTATGTGACCCAAAAAGAGATCTGTTCCAACCAAAAGTCGCACTTGTTGAGTTTAGCGTACAACTTCTTCTCTCGAAGGGTCTGTAGCACTATCCTTAGATGCCTCTCATGCTCCTCTCTAGACCTTGAATACACCAGTATATCATCAATAAAAACGATCACAAATCGGTCCAAATACTGGTGGAATACCTCATTTATCAACGACATAAAAGCTGCGGGAGCATTAGTTAACCCGAATGGCATAACCATACACTCATAATGTCCATACCGGGTGCAAAAAGCTGTCTTGGGTACATCTCCACCTCGTATCTTCAACTGATGGTACCCTGATCTCAGATCTATCTTGGAAAAGACCTGCGCTCCCTTAAGCTGATCCAACAAATCATCGATGCGTGGGAGGGGATACTTATTCTTGATGGTAGCCTTATTCAACAACCGGTAGTCTATACACAGTCGGAGGCTTCCATCCTTCTTCCTTACAAACAGAACCGGTGCTCCCCAAGGTGAGACGCTCGGCCTCATGAACCCCTTCTCAAGCAACTCTTGTAATTGTTTCCTTAACTCCTCTAACTCAACTTGAGCCATTCTGTATGGTGGCTTGGACATCGGCTCTGTACCAGGTGCCAAATCTATACCAAACTCCATCTCCCTATCTGGAGGTAACCCTGGTAACTCATCTGGAAAGACATCTGGAAATTCCTTAACCACTGGTATGTCTTCCAATTCCGGACGTGCCTTATCCTTCTCAATCACGAAAGCGATGAATCCTTCACATTATTCTTTCCACCATTAGTATCATAAATCATCACATAGATAAATGAAATCAAATTTATCTTTCATACATCATGTATCAAGATTGTACTCATCACACGTATAATAATCATGTTCTTTAATTTCATTTCACAAATTTTACTACAAGATTGTCTATCTTTGGAAACATTAAAGTTTTTGCATGACAATCCATAACAACATGATTTGCAGCCAGCCAATCCATCCCTAGGATTACATCAAAATCATTCATATTTAATACAATTAAATCGGCTGCCATCTCTTTACCTCCTATCCTCATCTTACAATCCCTATATACATGCTCAGTCAACTGACTATCATTCATAGGGGTAGATATCAATAACATTTTATCGAGCAGTGTGGGTTTTACATGCTTCAACAATTTACATGCAAAGGATGGTGATATAAAAGAATGCGTGGCACCAGGATCAAATAGTACATAAGCTTCTAAATCAAAGATTTGGATGGTACCTTTTACCACATCCGATGACTGATCTGCAGTGTCCTGGTCTAGTGCGTGCACTCGTCCTCTGCTTACACCCATTGCTTGCTTCCCCTTTTCCTCGACTGTTGCCTTCCTCCTCGGAGCAACTGTACCAATTGGAGCTCTCTCTGGCTCCATACCCTTCTGTGGGGCTCTCTCTATCATCTCTGGGCAATCTCTGATTATGTGCCCTGGCTTTCCACATCTAAAGCATACTACAGGAGATCTATAGCATGGTCGAGTACCATGGTACCTACCACACTTGCCACACTGTTCCGTAGTAGGCCGTGGTCCTCCAATCACGATTCCCTTAGCTGGAGCAATGGCCGGATACAAGGGAGTATCAACTGTCCTCTCCCGGATCTCATCAATTCTCGACCTCTTTCCAGAGAATCTCTTACTTCCTTTATAACTGAAGCCTCTATCCATCATTGGTCTTTTCTTATCTCTGTCCCTCATCTTACTAACCTTTCCAAACTCTAAGGCAATTCTATCAATATCTTGTTCACACAATTGCGCCCTACGCACTGCCTCTTCATAGGTCGGTATATCCAAAGGAACCAATCTCGACCTGATGGTTGGTCTCAATCCATCCACAAACTTCTGGATTTTCTCGACCTCATTACCCATCGTGTTGGGATCATATCTGCCCAGGGATATAAAAGCAGTCTCATACTCATCCACAGTCCTGCTCCCTCGGGTCAGTCCTAAAAATGCAATCTCTAGGTTCCGCTGTGCGGTATTCGAGACATACTATCTCCGGAAGGCCTCTAGAAACACATCCCAGCTGATCTCAGTATGCCAAGCTCTCAAAATAGGCCTGGTGGACTTCCACCAATGTTCTGCTGATCCCTTCAGCATAAAAGCGACAAATGCTACCATCTCGGTAGTAGTGCACTCAAAGAACCCATATAATTTCTCGATATCATTGATCTAATCCTCAACCGCTACTGGGTCCTTTACTCCACTGAAAGACGACGGTCCAAACTTCTGGAACTGCCGCAATCTATCCAAATCACATCCATATCCCCAACCTCTATTGCCTGGTATAGCAACCGGCGTAGGCACATCCTGTGTGGGTGGAGTATCTGTCGTCTGTGGCCTCTGGGCTTCCCTTGCCCATGCCTCAAGAGCTGCCGCCTGCTCAGCATCACCCTGTGTAGCGGGACTCTGTCTACCGCCAACTCCAGATAAAGATTGGGTGACCAACTCCACAATCATCTCAATGCTCCGCTCAATCCTCGCGAAGCGAGCCTCAGTACTCTCGGGTCTCTCCTCTGGACCCTGTGGAGCGTGCTCAACATCAGCCTCCACCTCAACATCATCCAGAGCCTCGTGTGTTTTTGGCTCAACACGACCCCCAGGCCTACCTCTACGGCCTCGAGCCTGTGCTCTCATCCCTCTACCACGACTGGTATTAGGCATACTTACTCAATTCCCTACATTCACAACCAATTACTTAGTCAACCCATCGACACACACACAATTTGTATCTAAACAAGCACAGTAACATGGGGATGTAATTATCAAACTTATTAAGTATTTTAGACACGACACACGTCAAACCAACTCGAGCTCTGATACCAACTTCTGTCACGACCCTCAACTTACCAAAATACGTACAAATTTTTTACATTTTCATACATTAATTATTAATCATCCTTCCTTGATCGTGAATAACCACACTCTCAACAGTTGGGCTGTGTGTCGACGTCTAACTCACTCCACCATACCAATTCACTTTGAAACATTATTTATGAGTAAACACTTGTATAAATGTATATATATCAGAGTTGTTAGATGTGTTTACATTGTTTTACATCCCTAGTAGTTACATACAAAATGCTACTGTGCTATGTCTAGTTTAGATACAAAATAATCCAACTGTGTATACCTTTAGCGATGGGATGCAGCGGATTACCAAAAGGGAAATGCCTCCAGTCACGCTCACTCTATACTCAAATCTTTATAGAGAGGGGGAAAATAAGGGGGTGAGCAAACCACACGCTCAGTAAGGCAATCATGCGAATAGGTAGATACTGCACTATCTACGTGATCGTGATGCCATGCTCAAAAGCATTTAATTCATCGTTTATCTCAAAACATGAGTGTATGATTGTGTTAATGGTATGTAAAGCATTCATGCTATTAAAATTCAGTGCATATTTCAACTCAAAGCATGGTATAAATCATCATACATAATTCACAATAAAAGCATGGCATTACCCATCATGCATTTTTCTCAAATAGCATGGCATTAACCATCATGCATTTTCACAATAAAGCATGGCATTAAACATCATGCATTTTCACAATAAAGCATGGCATTAAACATCATGCATCCGTGCACTTTAAAACCATTAACAAATCAATTCAACACTGGTCAGGTCTCAGCCCATCCCTCAGACTTTCCTGACCCACAAATCATTTTTAAACATGGATTTATTCTCAAATAGCAGTAGACATGTGAGATAGGCAGTTCAACGATAGTAATAACCTCAAGGCCTATGTACATAACCTGTGATACCGGCTACACGGATCAGGCATCCGGGATATAACCACTATCTGCTTCCACACGGGAGGTAGGTCAAATCCTACCCGCCGATCCATGGCAGATCTCGTCCGAAGACGGTACATCACATCTCAACATGGTACAATGTACTCCATGCTACATGCACGGTACAACGTATTCCGTGGACCCAATCAACACATCATATCACACCACATCTCAAACGCACGTGTGAGCCTATTTAATCGGTACGACCTCTTGTCTACCCGAAGCTCCTAACACGGCTAATTAATCATGTCAAAATAATGCACGTATGAGCCTATTTAATCGATGTGACACCCAGTCTACTCGAAGCTCCAAACACGGCAACATGTAAGGTGGGCATCCAGTGCGAGACAAACTCTAAGCACAATGCCAAAACAATTATGAAATCCATGTGAAAACTAGTGCCTCTTGCACTCATGTGTATAAAACACGTCAAATCTCGTGCGAGTCATACTCTTGCACGCTTTCATACTCATGAAATCATGTAGGTGGCTCAAAACTTGCAAAGTATGTTAACAGAACCAAAACACACTCATTTCTTTTGCAAATCATTTCAATGTTAGCCAACCTACCAATCATTCACTAAAAAGCAGTAAAACATGATTTTCAAAGCAATATGGTTTTGTTTTCATGCACATTTCTCAAACTCCCAACTTTTTCCCTTCAATCACCAAACATCATTTCCTAATTCATGCATTCTAGGCAAAACATTTAAGCGCCCAAATTGCGCACAGATATCTCTAAGAGTCCACACAATTCCCTTACCTCGATTTACTTGGTGTGACTCCTTCCTTTTAGCTTCTCACGCTCTTGGCTCAACTCACCTCGACGTATTCTCGGAAGCTGCGATTGATTCATTCAATCAATTGAGTTAATGTATTTAACCTATAATTAACCTCACTAGTCAATATTATTCACTTATGCATTTTACCAATGCCTTATTCCACATTTTACCGCTTTTAGGTAAATCTCACAATTTATCCACTAACCACATCTTAAAATCATACCACAACACTATTAATAACTTCTACATATCTCATTCATCATTAATCTCCAAACATTCCACTTTCTCACTCTAGACCATTTCTAGGTCATAATCATTTCAATGCATTTTAGATAATTTCTAACCATCCGTACTCATGCCAAACAACTCCAAAATCAATTATATAAACAATGTACCATAGTTGGAGTGTTAGAATCTTACCCAATTTGATTTCTCTTCTTGCTCCAAATGGCAATGCCCTTAACTCCTTCAATACCAACAATGGGAAAATGCCTTCCAACTATGTTGTTCTTCTCTTTGATAGGAACAACTTTGCCTCTAATGGTCTCTCTTCAAACCTCACTAAAAATGGCTGATTTTAGAGAGAGAAAGTTAGATTTTTGGGTTGGAAGTGGAAGGTTAGTGTTTTTCCCGAAATTTTTAGATTTTCAACACTCCTTATATAGAAATAGCTTGAGGAGATCGATCTGGTCCAACAGGAGATCGATCTAGTCCCCTTAAATCCTTCTTTTTCACGACATTTTAAGCATGAGATCGATTTGTCGAAGCATGAGATCGATCTGCTCCCAAACAGAGAGTTAAGGAGATCGATCTGGGTGCTTGAGGATCGATCTTTTCACTACAGAATACTTAAGAGATCGATCTGGCTCTATTGAAGATCGATCTGCTCTATTCCATTGCCCAAATAAGAGCATTCTGGCTCTTCTAGATCGATCTCTCATCCCATGAGATCGATCTGCCCTTCATAGTTTCCAGATTTTCTGCAGTTCTTCTGCAGCAACTCATTCTCAAACCTCCTTAATTTGCTACTATGATCATTTTCTCATTCATTCATCTTTGAGGCTTGACAATGACATCCATACATACCTTATTCCTATTGAAACTTGTGTGGAATCCTTGTATAACCAAAAGTATACGACATAAACCAAATGGAAGTGCACAACTTATGCAATTCTACTTCCATTTTACCACACTATTCACAATCCATTCCACTCACATTCTCCACATGTTTAAGTCCATTTCTTTACATTCACACATAATGTAACTTATATGTACAATCACAACTCTTATTACAAGTGTGTACATACTTATGGACTTACATCACATATATACTTCACTTATGAATTCATAGTACAACTCTATTTACATTTCTATGTACATATATACCATTATACATATACGGGGTCTCACAGGGGATGTAGGGTTATAAATACCATTATGAATGTATTTAATTTAAGTCAAAAGATTGTAAACTCTGATATGTGAATGTAATTATGGAAATGGAATGGTAAATAGGTGAGAGGTGACTAACATCGAATCATAGCCCAACTAGTTGTAAGATGGTCACGATGAGAGAAAGGTAAGAATTAAATAATAAATGAAAAAACGAAAAATTTACTCTGATTTTTAGGTAATTTGGGTTGTGATATAAAGGTTTCTCCTTCGAAGGGGATTATGAGATTCGGGAAGAAGGGGAAGTTGAGCCCTTGATATATAGGGCCATTTGAGATACTTGATAAAATGGGAGATAAGAATTATAGGTTGGCGTTGCCACCAGAGCTAAAGAATGTACATAATGTCTTCCACATATCCATGTTATAGAAGTACCACCTGGACCCAGTGCATGTGATAAGGTACGAGCCTTGGGAGCTCAATGAAAGCATGACGTACGTTGAGAAGCTAGTTCAGATATTGGATAAAAAAGAGAAAGTGTTGAGGATAAAGAAAATTCCCTTGGTGAAAGTTCTTTGGCAACATCACACTGTGGAAGAGGCCACATGGGAATTAAAGAGTTTGATGGTGGATAGATATCTTGAGTTATTCACAGGGTGATTGGTTCCAATTTGGAGGACCAAATTTTCTAAGTGGGGGAGAATGTGAAACCCCGTATAGGTTTAGCCTTGTATACGTGTAAATGAATTCATAAGTTTGGTGGTGTACTTGTAATGTGCAACGTAAGTGATGTAAAGTCCATAAATTCAATGTACACACTTGTAATAAGAGTTGGTGATGCGCGTACAAGTTTCATTATGTATGAATATGAAGAAATGGACTTTTGTATGTGATGAATGTGAGTGGAATGAAAAAAGAGTAGTGTGGTAAAATGGAATAGAGATTTGCATGAGTTGTGATCTTTCATTTAGTTTATATCATATATATTTGTTTAAACGAGGAATACATATAAGTTTGAATGTATATAAGGTATGAATGGAAGTCATTTTCAAGTCTTAAAGGTGGTCGAATGAGGAAATGTCTATGGCAGCAAAATGTATGAAGTTTGGTATAAGTTGCTGCAGAACAACTATAGAAAATATGGAACTATGAATGTCAGATCGATCTCATAGGATGAGAGATCGATCTGGAATAGCAAAAATGCTTCTATTTGAGCAATGAAACAGGGCAGATCGATCTCCAATAGAGCTAGATCGATCTGCTCAACATTCTATAATGAGAGGATCAGTTTTAAGGCAAGCAGATCGATTCCCTTAACTCTCATGTTAGAGCAGATCGATCTCCTCCCTAGCCAAATTGATCTCTTCAACTTTCTGCCTGAGACAAATCGATCTCAAGGTTTCAACAGATCGATCTCAAGGTTTTGATAGATTGATCTCCTGCCTTCAAATGTCATGAAAAAGAGGGATTTTAAGAGGACCAGATTGATCTCTACCCAAGACAAATCAATCTCATCAAGCTAAATCTATAAATAGGAGCAGTTAGATCTACAGATTTCGAGAAACACTCTCACTCTACCATTTTTAATCCAAAACCTAGTTTTCTCTCTCTTAAATCCATCCATTTTCAGTAAGATTTGAAGGAAGGCTATTAGATATAAAGTTGTTCACATCAAGGAAAAGAACAACATAGCTTGGAGGCATTTCCCTCTTTTGTTATATTGAAGGAGCTAGGAGCATTGTCATTTGGAGTGAGAAGGAAATCCAAAGAGGTGAGTTTCTAAAGCACCAACTCAAGTAAATTGTTTAAGTTTTGATTTTGGGAGTTGATTAGTGTGCTTATTAATGGTAGAAGCTATCTAATATGCAATGGAATGATTATAACCTAGAAATGGGTTAGTGTGAGAAAGTAAAATGTAGTGGAATAAATGATGAATAGGATGTCTTGAGATGATAATTGTGTTGTGGGTATGATTTTAAGATGGTGTTATGGAATGAATTGGGAGACTTACCTAAAAAGGGGTAAAAATGTGTATTTAAGGCATTGGGTAAAATGCATAGTTGAATGAGAGTTAAAAGCGTTAACTCAAGTGTTTAATGGATGAATTTCAGCTTTCGAGGATACACCGGAGCAAGTTAGGCCAAGAACGTGAGAAGCTAAGAGGAAGAGAGTCACACCCCAAGTAAATCGAAGTAAGGGAATTGTGTGGGCTCTTAGAGATATCTGTGTGCAATTTGGGCAATTAAATGTTTTGTTAGAGTGCATGTGATACTAGGAAATAAAATTGGGTGATTGAAGTCAAAGAGTTGGGTTTTGAGAAATGTGCATGAAAACAAAAAGCATGACACTTTGAAAACCTTATTTCGTTGCTTTTTAGCAAATGATTGGTAGGTTGGCTAACATTTGAAATGATTTGCAAAAGAAATTCTTTGATTTGGTTGATAACCATGTTTTGCAAAAAATTGAGACATGTACATAGATTTCGTGACAATGAAAGCGTGCTAGAGTATGACTCGCACGAGATTTGATGTGTTTTCATATGCATGAGTGCTAGAGTGTAGCTTGCACTAGTTTTCACATGGATTTCTATGATGTTGTGCTAGAGTTGAGCTCACACAGACTTTACATTGGTTTTAGTATGGTGCTAGAGCGTAGCTCGCATTATATGCCCACCATATTTGTTGTCGTGCTAGGAGTTTCGGGTAAACTGGGTATCACACTAATTAAATAGGCTCACTCATGCACTTTTGAGAAATTGACATGTTGATAGCCGTGCTAGGAGCTTCGGGTAGACTCGGTGTTACACCAGTTAAATAGGTTCGCACGTACATTTTTAAGAATTTGACATGTTGATAGTCGTGCTAGGAGCTTCGGGTAGACAGGATGTCGTACCGATTAAATAGGCTCGCACGTGTGTTTTTTAGACGTGGTGTGATATGATGTATTGATATGAGTCCACAGAGTATGTTGTACCATGCAGGTAGCATGAAGTACGTTGTACTATGTTGAGATTGTGATATACCATCTTCGGACGATGTTTAGATATGCTATGAACCGGTGGGTTGGATGTGACCCACCTCCCGTGTGGAAGTAGATAGTGGTGATACCTCGCACACCTGATCCATGTAGCTAGGATCACAAGATATGGCCATAGTCCTAGAGGAGATTTCCCTTATTGTATTACCTATCTCACATGTCTATTGCTTTGTGAATAAATCAATGTTTGAAATGTTTTGCTGGTCAGGACAGTCCAAGGGAGGGGCTGAGTTCTGACAAGTGTTGAATTAATGAGATGAGAAAGCTTGTTAATGGTTTTAAAGTGCACTTATGCATGATGAGTTTTCCATGCCTTAAATGTAAAATACACATAATGGTTTTCCATGCTTTGTATTTGAATTGTGCACTGAATATGAATAGCATGAATTGCTTTACATACCATTAACACAATCATATACTCATGTTTTGAGATAAAATGATGAAATGTATGCTTTTGAGCATGGCATCACGATCACGTAGATAGTGCAATATCTACCTATTCACATGATTTCCTTACTGAGTGTGTGGTTTGCTCACCACCCATTATTTTCCCCTCTTTACAGAGCATTGAGTAGTTCTTAGGGCGACTGGAGGCTTTCTTTTTGTTAGCTGCTGCATCCCATTGTGAAAGGTATACACACTTCGATTATTTTGTATCTAAATTGTCTATAGCATAGTAGCATTTTTTTATGTAACATTGGGGATGTAAAGCCATGTAAACACTTGTACACAGTAACTCTGATTCATTTATAAAAGTGTTTACTTCTAAATTTATAATGCATATTATGGATTGAATGAGATGGGCATCGACACACAGCCCAACTATTGAGAGTGTAGCTGTTCATGATCAGAGTAAGGTAAGGGCGAATAAATAATAAACTGGAAAAGCAAAAAATTTGTGACGATTTTTGGTAAGTTGAGGGTCGTGACAAGATATGTCAAAGCATAGTAATGTCTTTAAATGTAATTTCAGGGATGTAGAAGATTGTAAACACATGTAAATAGTAAATCTAATTTAGTAATATAAGTGTTTACATTTTAAATGCTTTGTAATTTGAAATGGTATGAATGGATAAGATTGACATCAATACATAGCCCAACTGTTGGAGGTGTAGCTGTTCACGATCTAGTAAGGTAAAGGTAAAGAACAAACAATAAGGAAATAGATTAAATAATAAATGAAAAAATTTGTACTGGATTTTCGGTGGATTGAGAATCGTGACATTTATGGTGTTTACATTCTCACCAGCTTAGGAAATTTGGTTCCCAAATTCAAAATTACATCAGTTCTTCAAACAAATGTGGATATTTCTCTCGCATTAAACCTTCCAATTCCCACATGGCCTCTTCTAAAGTGTGGTAGTGCCACAGAACCTTAACCAAAGGAATCGTCTTAGACCGAAATGCCTTCTCTTTTCGATCTGAGATCTGAATCGATTTCTCCATACACGTCATATCTTCCTTCAACTCCAATGGTTCATACCTTACCACAAAAATTAAACCTGGATGATACTTGTGAAGCATTCAAGCATGGAAGACGTTGTGGGTACTCAATAATTCTGGCGGTAACTCCAATCTATTAGCTCATCTCCCACTTGGTTTCAGACCTTGAAAGGTCCCATATAACAGAGACTTAACCTTCATTTCTTCCCAAATCGTCTTATGCTATTGGGAGGAGAAACTTCCAAGACACCAAATCTCCTATTGTAAATCCCAAAGACCATCATCTTTGGTCAGTATAACTCTTTTGCTTATTCTGAGTTGTTCTCAACCTTTAACAACTTAATTGAATATCTTTACAAACTTGTTTAACCAAATTGGGAATAATTATCTTCCTATCACCGACTTTTTCAATCATGACCCTCAACTTACCAAAAATACGCATAATTTGTTTCCGCAATTTCATGCATTATTTAATATTTCATTCTTACCTTACTTTGATCGTGAACAACTACTCTCCTCAACAGTAGGGCTATGTGTCGACGTCTATCTCATTCCACCATACCAATTTAATTTGCATTATAAATTAAGGTAAATACTTGTATAAATAAATCAGAGTTGTTTACATGTGTTTACATTGCTTTACATCCCCAATAGTTACATACAAAATGCTATTGTTCTATAGAAAGTTTAGATACAAAAAAAATCTCTTCAGTGTGTATACCTTATGCGATGGGATGCAGCGGATACCAAAAGGGAACACCTCTAGTCGCTCTCAATCTATACTGAAATCTCTATAGAGAGGGGAAAAATAAGGGGGATGAGCAAACCACACGCTCAGTAAGGCAATCATGCGAACAGGTAGATATTGCACTATCTACATGATCGTGATGCCATGCTCAAAGCATATATTTCATCATTTTCTCAAAACATGAGTTCATGCTTGTGTTAATGGTATGTAAAGCATTCACGCTATTAAAATCCAGTGCACAATTCAATTCAAAGCATGGAATATCCATCATGCATATTTCACAAATAAGGCATGAAAAACACATCATGCGTACGTGCACTTTAAAACCATTAACAATCCGACATCTCAAAAAAATCCAACACTTATCAAAACTCAGCCCCTCCCTCGGACTATCCTGACCCACAAATTGTTTCAAACATGGATTTATTCATAAAGTAATAGACATGCGAGATAGGCAATACAATAAGGGAAATATCCTCTAAGACTATGGCCATATCCTGTGATACCAGCTACACGGATCAGCTGTTCGGGATATCACCACTATCTATTTTCGCACGGGAGGTGGGTTAGGTCCAACCCGTCGGCCCATAATAGAACACTCATCGTCTGAAGATAGCATATCACAATCTCAACACGGTACAACATACTACATGCGGTACAGCGTACTCCGTGGACCCAATCAACACATCATATCACGCCACATCTCAAAATGCACGTGCGAACCTATTTAATCGGTACGACACCAAGTCTACTAATAATTCTATATTTTTAGAATTATTTGTGCTTAATTTCTTAATTAATTATTTAAATCCCCAATTTATTTTTTTAATTATCCCTTTATTTAATTAAAATTCTCATGTTTGCAGATAAATTAAATCCAGATGAATTTTGAATATTTGGTAGAAAATGGACCAAAATTGAGCTAAAATCGAGATTGGACTACGCGGACAACACGAGCCTCGCACATCCAATTGGGCAAAAAGACAGATGACATGGAAATATTATTTTTCAAGGAGCCAATGGTGTGAAGACAAGTGGCCATGGATTAATTATAATTGTACCCCTAAGTGTGTATATATATAGAAAAAGATGGCAATTGAAAAGGGGGTAGCTTCATTTTTTTTTTTTAGGTTAAAATTTTATTGCTATGTTTTATTATTTTTCCTTAGGTTTTCTTTTTTAGTTTTCGGCTGATGACAGTGGCCAAAGCTTCTCCCCTGTTATTGATGCGTTGTTTTCCATTGTTCTGTGCTTTTAGTTTCTGTTTTATTTAGATTTTAATTAGCTCTTCAGTTTATCGTTACGTTTACAGTTTGGTTATGTTGTTGCCTGAAACAACAATAATGAATTACTGACATCCTTCATGCCACGTGCTGCCGAAATCTCTGCAAGAAAAAGAAAGATCAGAGGGACGCAGGGCTTTCCCTGCGTTAGCACTCCGATGCTTAAGTCAGATCGAGAATTTGACAGAGTTTTAGTAGGGAAATAGAGACTTAGTTTCAAGCATCATACCTGTCCCCCCCCTTTCACTTGTTGGTGGTGATTGTGCTTTTAAAGACATGAGTTTGTATCCGATTGAAACTCTCTTTCTTTATCTATATATATTCTGATTTTTATCTTGATAATGTTACAACCATGTAGATGAGGTTGAGTTTGAATCCAACGCCAATTACTTTTTTTTACCACTTTTTTTTTTATTATTATCAGTCACAACAGAATTAAATTCAAGTTTTTGAATAAATCAAATCTAAATAATTTACGAATTTCAACTACACCCCCTAGCCCATTGCGCTGAGAGTGCACTAGGAGAAACTTGAACAATAGATAATTTCATAATCCCTCTAAAGTAAATTCGAGGGCCAGCGTTAGAATACTTATCTAAAATGAACATAGGCAAGACCCTTCACCTTGTGTTCATCTTGGTCTGGATGTTAAACTCCAGCTTGCTGAATATACACCTTGACAAGCAATCCACCAGCTTTGGAAATCATGATGAAAAAAATGCTGCCTGAAAGAAAACAATTCAACAGCAGTTTTTGACAGGTGCTGTTTCAGCTTCACTACTAATCAAGTCCTTTAATCAGCCAATCGTAACTCATACCCAAGTTCATTTAGCTGAAGAACAGAAAACTTCTGAAAGCTAAATCATACTCCCTGCATCATCAGTATTCATAATCTAAGCCAGTTTAGATGACAATGTAGCCAATGAGAGCCGCAATTGAGTGCTCATAACAAGCATGACTGCAGCTAAAGAATTATTGATTTACATGATTCAAATGATAATGAGCACTAACATAATGAAAGAGACTAGTGATAAATTTACTTAACAAATTCATCAAACATTTACGAAACAGTTTTTTTCCATTTTCAGTAATTAATTAAAGCTTCTAATGATATTTAATTTCCTGAAATGGATCAAAAACTGTCAAAAATAGCAAATGAAATATTCAAATTAGAAAAGTGAAAATTGAAAATTGATTACAACTATTATTGATTTCACCTTTGTTCAATTAAACAAGAAAAAGAGTAACCAAATCTATGACCTAAGGGCAAAAAGGGGAGTTCAAATTCACAGATTAAGCTAATCTCATTCACTAGTTAATAAATCCAAAACCGGATCAGGCAAATCATGAGCCGACTGAGTTGAATTCAGAACAATTGGTATCATGTGTGTCAGAGTAAAAACTTTAAGGTCTTGGGTTCGAACCTCTGAAGACGCGATAAAATCGTGAGGGTGGGGCCGTAAAGGCGGGGCCCAAAGCGGACAATACGATTGAGTGGGTCGATACCAGCTGAGCTAAGACACCACAACAAGTTACAATAGAATTCAATCTCCTTTTCAGAATTTAAATTCAATGAAGCTTCATTTTTATCGTTTCCCCTTGATTTGATTAGTAACTTACTGTTCTGATATTTTCTTGCTTAGTTTCTTTAGATCATGGTTTAAACTTACTGTTCTGGTTCTTTGATTCTACACTGCATTGTTTCTGTTTACTGCTTGTTGTCAGTTTCTGCAACGAGTTGGTGCTTGAAAGCGGTTCACGACAAGGCTGGTCGAAGGTAGCGTTGCTGCAGTTGCATGCTGTTTGGATAGATGTTGCTTGGCTTGGCCACAGGTTGAAGGATTAAGGATACTGTAAAAGGCAGCAGCTAGCGTCGGTATAAGTTGGAACGCGTTGTTGCAGTCGATAGAGAACCACATTTCTTCTCTCTTCTCCCCTGTTTTCCCACCCAATTACTGTTCATTTTCTGTATTTTGTTTTTAGCTTTTAGTTTCAGTCCACTTAAGTTGTTATCTTCCATTTACTGAAGTGCATATTACATCTTTTCTTTGCTAATATTTTCTTTTGTTCCTAAGTTAGCATTGTTGAAAATTACAGGAAAATCGCATGTGTAAGTTCGGTAGGAGTAAGGTGACTTGTGGTTGTTGTACCTAACTTTGCTGGATATCAAATTACCTGGGTTTGCACAACATGAGCAGTTGCTAAACAAGTTAAACTCAGAATAGTTGAAGCATGTGGGAGACCAAGAGCATTTGCAGCAGCTGAAGTAGACCGCGACATGCAGCAGGTTGGAGCAGAAGACAAGACCATGAGCACCTAAAGCAAGCAGCGGGGACATGCATTGTACTGGGTAGAACTGGTAGTTGATGCACATCAGTCTAGAGCAGCAAGACACATGCAAAACCGAAAGCAGAGTGCAGGACACCTGCAGCGGTGAGCAAGCCGAGAATGCCTGGAAATGAAAGTTGTGAAATTGAAGACGTGAACATTGTTTGGAGGGACATTTGGATGATTTAAAATTGGTTAAGGCTTGTTTGGCTAGTGCATAATAGTTAATTAATTCATTTTCATGCATTGTTAGTTTAATTTAATTCCAATTTAATTTGTTAGCTTAGTTTAGAGTCTTTAATTAAATTGCATGATTAGTATTCTTGCTTAATGGTTTAGAACTTAGTTTTAATTAGGTTGATAGTTAATTAAGTGTCCATTTAGAATTAGATTAGGGGCAAATTTATTTGATTAAATCTTCACTTAGTTTAAATTGCATTTTGATTAAGTAGTTTAATTGCATTTTAGGTTAGATTAATTTTAGTTTAATTAATCTTGCTTTGTTATTTTCATAATTGCATTTTATTTTAATTACTTTAATTAGTTTTAACTGTTTTAATTATTTTTGTAGGTTTTTTATTTTAATTGTGTAGAGCACTGTAAGTAATTTTGCTCGGTTTTATTTAGTTCTTTTTATTTTATTGCTTTCTAGTATTTTTAACTTTAGACTTAGTAGATCACCCACTTCAATTTTATAATTTGCTAGAATATACTTAGGGTAAGATTAACCGGTAGTTAATTAAGCTAACCAACTTCTCTGAGGGACGATAACTCGGGACTCAAATCCGATTATTACTTGTACGACCCGTGCACTTGCGGACTATACCTTCAGGGCGTGTTAAGTTTTTGGTGCCGTTGCTAGGGAAGTTTTAAATAGTCGTTAATTGATATCGGTAAAATTATGCTTAGGTGTAATTCTAGCTTGTAAATATTTAGATCCTTAGTTTAGTTTAGTTAATTTTGTTATACTTAATAAAATAAATAAATTTCTAAGGACTTTCTGATGTTTGCATGCGTAGAGCCAGGGGTTTTGATTGCTTTCCTCTAGATCTTGAAATTGAACGCACTCTTAGGAAAATTCGAAAGGATTCTAGGAAATTTATAGTTCCACAGTAAAACACGATGGCAGAAAATAGGGAAAGTAGGACCGTTAGAGATTATGCGATGCCGACGATTGAAGGATATTATACTGGCATTAGGCCACCAGCTGTCCCTGCTAATAATTTTGAAATTAAGCTTTCCATCCTTCAGATGATCCAGACTTCTTTACAGTTCAGTGGGCTTCCACATGATGACCCACATGCTCACTTCGGGCAATACTTGGACTTGTGCACCACGTTCAAACACAATAGATTATCTGATGATGCGCTTATACTCAGACTATTCCCCTTCTCACTTAGGGATAGGGCGAGACACTGGTTGACTTCCCTGCCTCCAGGATCAATTTCTATATGGGATGAGTTAGCCCACTAATTTCTAGCTAAATTTTTTCCTCCCTCTAAAATGGCTAGACTTCGTAGCGATATATCCTCCTTTGCCCAGTACGACTCTGAATCCCTTTACTAGGCATGGGAATGATATTAGGAGCTTCTTAGGAAATGCCCTCACCATAGCCTACCTCTATGGCTGCAAGTCCAGACCTTCTACAATGGACTTAAAAGCCAAAATAGGACCATAGTGGACGCTACTTTGGGTGGAGCCTTGATGCGTAAAACAGAGGAGGAGGCTTATGAGCTGCTGATAAGATGGCGGCTAACAACTATCAATGGTCCTTGGAAAGGTAATTGCCAAAGAAATCGGTGAGTATATATGAGCTCGACAATCTGTCCACCTTGACCTCTCAAATAGCCAATCTTACAAAGAAGGTGGACTCACTCAGTACCCAATCTAATCCTTCCAACAATCCTAACTCTATGTTTTCTATCCAAAGTCCTTTTCTCTCTTGTGATCTGTGTAGTGGTACCCATGCTGTAGATAGGTGTCCATTTAACTTAAAATCGGTTCAGTACGTTGCCTCTAAGCAACAAAACAACCCTTTTTCAAACACTTATAATCCAGGGTGGAGGAACCATCCTAACTTTTCATGGAGCCAAAACCAAGGGCAAACCTCTAATTCTAGACCAGTAAGACCTCTGGGTTTTTAAGCTCCATCGGTTCAGGTACCACCACAGCATCAATTTCCTCACCACTCACTACCACAGTATCTACATCATCCACGTAACCATTCCCATCCATCCCACTTCCATCAACCACTACCACCACCATAACCCTAGCACTTACTAGCAGCTGATAAGAACCCCTCGCATGAGGAAATGCTTATAACAATCTTGTAAAATCAAGCAGTTTCAATTAAGAACCTAGAGGTTCATGTAGGACAAATAGCAAACATTCTTAGTCAACGTCCTTAGGGGACCCTTCCTAGTAACGCTGAAACCAATCCTGTTAGGTAAAGGGAAGGGAAGGAACATGTGAAAGCCATCACCCTTAGGAATGGCAAAGAGCTAGTAACTCTCCCTGTTAAGTCCAGACCTGACCAGCCCATAGTTGAAAAACCCATAGGTTCTAGTGAAGCTGCTCAGAAGGATTAAGAATCAAAAGATCAAGCTACAAAGGAAACAAAGCCAGGTAATTCTTCACATTTACCTGTTTCTTTGTCATAACCTTCTTTATCCTCTGATGCTATAAAAGTTTCCACTACATCTCCTCCTGTTAGACCACCAGTCCCTTTTCCTCAGAGATTTCAAAATCAAAAACTGGACTAACAATTTGCAAAATTCCTTGAGGTTTTTAAGAAACTTCACATCAACATTCCATTCACAGATGCCTTAGAGCAAATGCCAAGCTATGTGAAGTTTATGAAGGACATCCTCTCTAGGAAAAGAAGATTGGAAGATTACGAGACGATGGCCTTAACTGAGGAATGTAGTGCCATTATCCAGAGAAGGTTACCCCCAAGCTCAAGGATCCCGGGAGTTTTACCATACCATGCACTATTAAAAATTTATTCTTTAGAAGAGCCCTATGCGATTTAGGAGCTGGTATAAATTTGATGCCATTGTCTATTTATCATAAGTTAAGAATAGAGGATGCCAAGCCCACCACAGTAACCTTCCAGTTGGCCGATCGATCAATTAAATATCCGAAGGTGGTCATTGAGGATGTCTTAGTAAAAGTGGACAAGTTTATTTTCCCTGTGGATTTTATCGTGTTGGACATAGAGGAAGACAGGGAAGTCTCAGTTATACTAGGCAGGCCATTCCTAGCAACTGGTAGAACTTTAATAGATGTATAAAAGGGGGAGTTAACAATGAGAGTTCAAGATCAGGAATTCAAGTTTAATGTGTTCAAATCTCTAAGGTTCCCTGATGACTCTCACGATTGTTTTAGGATGGATTTAGTGGATAAGGACATCACCGAGGAGTTTTCCAAGACACATCCTTTAAACCCTTTAGAAGCCTCCTTAGTGACATCTATTGATCTTAAAGAATACAGTGAAGATGATGATAAGGTCTACGAGACTTTACAGTTATTAGAGGTCACTCCTTTTGAGGAAATTACCCAATTTGAGACACTAGACTCTTCATCTATTCCAGTTTCAAATATCTTTCCATCCACTAGTGATCCTTTAGCATTAGAACTCAAAACTTTACCCTTACACCTTAGGTATGCTTACTTAAGTGAATCCTCCACATGATCAGTAATAGTATTTGCTGCTCTCTCCAGTGATCAGGAAGAAAAATTACTACAAGTGTTAAGAGAGCATCGGAAGGCTATAGGCTGGTCTATTTCTGACCTTAAGGGTATTAGTCCCTCTATCTGTATACATAAGATAATATTAAAGGAGGGGTATAGGTCATCCATAGAGCACCAGCATCGATTGAACCTTGTAATGAAAGAAGTTATCAAGAAGGAGATCATTAAGTGGTTAGATGCAGGGATTATCTCTCCCATTTTTGACAGTGACTGGGTGAGCCCAGTACAATGTGTCCCTAAGAAGGGAGGGATGACAGTGATCAAAAATGAAAATAATGAGCTCATCCCTACCAGGACTGTCACTGATTGGTGAGTATGTATGGATTATAGGAAATTAACAAGGCCACCAGGAAATACCACTTCCCTTTGCCCTTCATTGACTAAATGTTATATCGATTAGCTGGTCATGAATTCTACTGTTTGCTGGATGGATACTCTAGGTACAATCAGATAGCTATAGCCCAGAAGACCAAGAAAAAACTACTTTCACCTATCCTTATGGGACCTTTGCTTTTAGAAGAATGCCTTTTGGCCTATGTAATGCACCTGCTACATTCCAGCATTGCATGATGGCTATATTCCATCATATGGTGGAGGATTTTCTTGAGGTTTTCATGGATAATTTCTCAGTATTTGGGGATAACTTTGATTTATGTTTGCAAAATTTAGCACTAGTGCTGAGGAGGTGTGAAGAAAAAAACTTAGTGCTTAATTAGGAGAAATGCCACTTTATGGTGAAAGAAGGTATAGTGCTAGGGCACAAAATCTCTGCTAGGGGGATAGAAGTGGATAAGGCTAAGGTGGAAATTATTAAAAAGTTACCTCCCCCCACCACTGTAAAAGGAAATTGAAGTTTCCTGGGCCATGCATGATTTTACAGAAGGTTCATTAAGGAATTTTCTCAGATATCTAAGCCTTTATGTAATCTCCTTGAGAAGGACACTGTGTTTTGCTTTGATGAGAGATGCTTAGAAGCATTTAAGACTTTAAAGAAAGAATTAGTTACAGCCCTTGTAATCATAGCTCCAGATTGGAGTTTACCTTTTGAGCTTATGTGTGATGCAAGTGATTATGCTGTCGGGGCTGTACTAGGACAAAGAAAAGGAAGAGTCTTTTATGTTATTTACTACGCAAGTAAAACACTTAATGAGGCCCAGATGAACTATGCTACTAGCAAGAAGGAGCTATTAGTTGTGGTATTTTCCTTTGATAAGTTTCGCTCCTATCTCATTGGTACTAGGGTAGTAGTATATACTGATCATGCTACCATTAAGTACTTAGTCTCCAAGAAGGATGCAAAGCCAAGGCTGATTCGATGGATCCTCCTACTACAGGAGTTTGACTTGGAGATTAGGGACAGGAAAGGTATGAAGAATCAGGTTACTGACCATTTATCTAGATTAGAGAGTGGACTTAAAGAAGATGGTACAGTTATTAATGAGTCCTTTCCTGATGAGCAGCTATTTACTTTCGGGTACTCCAGATTGCCTTGGTATGCTGATTTTGTAAATTATTCGGTGAGCAATGTGATGCTACCTGATTTGACTACCCAGCAAAGGAAAAAGTTTTTGAGTGATGTCAAGTATTATGTTTAAGATGAACCCTTCCTATACAAGCAATGTAAAGATCAGATTTTGAGAAGCCGTGTTCCCAGGGAAGAAGTAGAAGATATACTTAGACATTGTCATTCTTCTGATTATGGAGGACATTTTGGAGGAGAGAGGACAACAGCTAAGGTTTTACAATCTGGATATTATTGGCCCACGTTATTTAAGGATGCCCACTACTTTGTGCTGAAATGTGATAGGTGTCAGAGGGTAGGAAATATTTCCAAAAGATATGAGATGCCTCTGACTAATATTTTAGAAGTAGAACTCTTTGATGTTTGGGGCATTGATTTCTTTGGACCATTTGTTCCTTCATATGGCAATCTCTTTATTCTGTGGCTGTGGACTATGTATCAAAATGGGTTGAAGCGATGGCTTTACCGACTAATGATGCCAAGGTGGTAGCAAGGTTTTCAAAGAAGAATATTTTCACACGATTTGGCACACTTAGGGCATTAATTAGTGATGGAGGATCCCACTTTTGCAATTGAAGTTTTGATGGGCTGTTAAAGAAATATGTGGTCAAACATAAGGTAGCAATTGCTTATCACCCACAGACGAGTGGCCAAGTAGAGTTGTCCAATAGGAAAATTAAGGGGATATTAGAGAAAACAGTGAACCTAAGTAGGAAGGATTGGTCCATTAGGTTAGAAGATGCACTTTAGGCCTATAGGACAACCTTCAAAACACCTCTAGGAATGTCCATTTATCAGCTTATTTATGGTAAAGCCTGTCATCTACCAGTAGAGCTAGAACACAAGGCCTATTGGGCCCTTAAGAACCTGAATTTCAATTTAGAGGCAGCAGGGGAGAAGAGGCTGCTACAGCTTAATCAATTAGATGAGTTCAGGTTGCAGGCATATGAGAATGCCAAGCTCTACAAGGAAAAGACTAAGCGATAACATGATAAGAAAATTAAGGAGAGACACTTTGACCCAGGCCAGCAGGTTCTGTTGTTTAATTCACGCTTGAAGTTGTTTCCAGGAAAGCTTAAGTCTAGGAGGTCAGGTCCCTTTACATTACGCAAGTATTCCCTCATGGAGCCATTGAAATTATGGATGAGACCCTGAATCAACCCTTTAAGGTTAATGGGGGCAGACTGAAACACTATTTTAGGGGAGGGTTTGATCGTCAGCATTCTGTGACCACTTTAGCTGACCCTCCTACTTTTGATCCTGCTACTTAGCTTCATTTTTCTTTCATTTTTTGTACAATTCTTTTCTTTTCTGCTGTTTCTTTCTTTATTTATTTTGCAGATATCTTTTATAGAATTACCTTTTCAATCAAGCCTTAATTATTCATCATCATCAGAAAGGGGAGTACTCTATTTATGAACTTCAATTCTTATATTATCTGCACACTGAGGACACTATGCACTTTAAGTTTGGGAGAGGGGATATCACTTGAGCATTTTTCAAAAATTTGGGCAAAATTGAAAATTTTTTCAAAATTTTTTAAAAAATCTGAGCTTAAACTGTTTGATTTTGGGATGATTTAGTATTTAGCATGTAGCTTTCCCATATTCCAATGATATGACCCCATGATTAAGTTTGATTTTGATTGACTAAGAAGCATGATTATAAGAAAAGCATGAAGTTGAATTCTTGAATTTGTCTTGATTCTGCTTGTGATTTCTTCATCTTACACACATGTCATGTCATGAATCTGTATATTTATTTAGAGAAAGCTTATGTGGACTTAAGATTGCATTTGTTTAGTTGATTTTGTGTATCATATTCTAGAATTTGTTTGATCTAATCTCGAGGTGAAATATTAGATCACACTTAATTAGGGAGATGATTTAGGCCATTTTTGGATCGTTTGAGCCTTTCGAGCCATCCCTGTACATACTTTATCCATAGTCACCCATCTGGGCCAAATAAGCCTTTCTCTGTAAATACACCTGCTTATAATTTTCCTTAGCTTAAATACTTTGTTCCTATCTCCTACCCCGAAAGCATAAAAGTCATTGGGATATATTTTGAGCTTTGTACATATGGGTATCTGGTGATAGTGAATGTTTAAAAAAATGAAAAAAAAATAAGAAAGAAGAAGAAGAAAAATAACAAAAATAGAATAAAATGTCTAGTGAAAGAAATAAGTTTGGGGGAAATAAATTGAGCTCTTACATTAAAGATCCTAGAAATAATGCATGTTAAGGGGTAATTAAACTTAAATCGACTTTATCATACCTTAGTTCCAGCCTTACATTACAAGCTTAATGAAGTCCTATTAATCTTTGATTAAGTGTGACTACATTAGTGGAGAGAGAAGTGAAAATCAAACTTATGGGAATGATCACATGTCATTGACTTTGCATTCACTGTGTTTGCATAATCTAATCCGGATAATGTACTGTGAAGTGACTTTGACATTTTTCACACACTCACGAGGAGTCCAATTTGTGTTAGGACTTATGATTGAATAATTCCGAATGTTGGATTTGTAATTGTGAATCTTTAAGATCATAGTCTGTACTTTTTCTTTGAGGATAATATTGGAGAAATTATTGTGTTTAGTACTTGTCATTCCAACAATTATTTTGTTTTGCTTGAGGACAAGCAAAAGCTCAAGTTTGGGGGTGTGATAATTCTATATTTTTAGAATTATTTGTGCTTAATTTCTTAATTATTTATTTAAATCCCCAATTTATTTTATGAATTATCCCCTTTATTTAATTAAAATTCTCATGTTTGCTGATAAATTAAATCCAGATGAATTTTGAATATTTCGATAGAAAATGGACCGAAATTGAGCTAAAATCGAGATTGGACCACGCGGATAACATGAGCCTAGCACATCCAATTGGACAAAAAGACAGATGACATGGAAATATTATTTTTCAAGGAGCCAAAGGTGTGAAGACAAGTGGCTAAACAATTCCAACTCATCTAGGATGGAATAATTATAATTGTACCCCTAAGTGTGTATATAAATAGAAAATTATGGCAATTGAAAAGGGGGTAGCTTCAGTTTTTTTTTTAGGTTAAAATTTTATTGCTAGGTTTTATTATTTTTCCTTAGGTTTTCTTTTAAGTTTTCGGCTGGTGACAGTGGCCAAAGCTTCTCCCCTGTTCTTGATGCATTGTTTTCCATTGTTCTGTGCTTTTAGTTTCTATTTTATTTAGATTTTAATTAGCTCTTCAGTTTATCGTTACGTTTACAGTTTGGTTACAATAGAATTCAGTCTCCTTTTCAGAATTTAAATTCAATGAAGTTTCGTTTTTATCTTTTCCCCTTGATTTGATTAGTAACTTACTGTTATGATATTTTCTTGCTTAGTTTCTTTGGATCATGGTTTAAACTTCCTGTTCTGGTTCTTTAATTCTACACTGCATTGTTTTTGTTTACTGCTTGTTCTTGGTTTTTGCAACGTGTTGGTGCGTGAAAGCAGTTCACGACAAGGCTGGTCGAAGGCAGCGTTGCTGCAGTTGCATGCTGTGTGGATAGATGTTGCTTGGCTTGGCCACAAGTTGAAGGATTAAGGATACAGCAAAAGGCAGGAGCTAACGTCGGTATAAGTTAAAACGCGTTGTTGCAGCCGATAGAGAACGACATTGCCTCTCTTGTAAGACCCGATTTTATCGTAGAACAAAAAGGGAATAAATAGAAATTTTCGAGTGCATTTAAAAATGCAAAAAGACTGAAATGGAATTTACCGAACATGTACAAGGACAAAACGGTCAAAAGACCAAAATTCGGTATTCATCAGTACAAGAAAATTTAATTAAAATATGAGATTGAGAAATCTTTATCAATAACGAAGAAATAATTAAATTTCGGGTTAAATTGATCAAGATATGAATTTATTGGAATAAAATCAAAATTTTAGTATCGAAAAAAAATCTCGAAAATAATCAAAAAAAATATCGAAAAGGCAAACACGGACTGATAAATTTATTTACAGATTAAATGAATAAAATATAATTTTTTTAAGATATTTGTGGATTTTAATATTATTTTAATGAATAAAATAATATTTAAAATAAATAAATAAATAAAGTTAAAAAAACAAAAAAACGAAATTTGGAATCTGGATTGAAAACTGAAGAGAGAAAAGAAATAGAAACGAAAGAAGCGAAAACAAGCCGAGATCGAGGAACCACCGGACGAGCCACCACCGACGGGGCTGAGGGGCAGGCGAGGCCGACGAAGGTAGACCCACACCAGGCGAACTACTGACAGTCGGCACGCGCGCCGAGAACGATGGAGAACGTCGAAAATGAAAAGAGAAGCCGCGAAAGAGGAGCCCCGATTGGTGGATATCAACGCCATTTTGACTCCAGTCGAGGGTCGATTTTGGAAGCCCAGGCCATGGCGCATCGATTGGTGGCGAAATCGGCCGAAGAACGGGCCGGACGGTGACAGAACGACCAGAGGATGACTGAATCGGTTGAACCGGACTGAACCGATCGAACTGGACTGAACCGGCCGAACCGAACCGAGCTGAACCGGTAGTCTGAACCGGGTTGAACCGGACCGAATTGGTTCATCCAAAAAGAGAAGGAAAAAAGAAGAAAAAAGGAAAAAGAAAAAAAAAGAAAAAATTGGGGAAAATTTCAGTGATGCAATCGAGCTTCGGGTAAGTCGGTAAGCGGTCGAATTGACCGATTTAAATTTCAGAATATTTTATTTGATTAAAATTCGACTGAAAGTTTACCCGAAAAAAAATATTAAATTGTGTAGCTCGAAAATTGGCATCAACCGAGAGCTCGAGACATCCTCGATTTGCGTACTATCAGGAAATCTCGGGTAAGTAACATTTATTTATGACAATTTGCATTGTTATGCGTGTTAGATAAATTACGGATTTAATTTTCGTATTAAATGAATTAAATTCTAGAAATTGAGATAAATTGTCGTAAATAATTCATAAGCTGTCTAAGAGTTTAGAACGAGGCTAAATAAATATTGCTAGGCCCAATGAGCCCAATAGGCCTTGATAGAGTGAGAGAACAGGCTTAAGGCCAATTAAGGCCCATTATGGTGCAATCGGGCCCAATGATTTAAATTAATCCCAGAAAATATGAAATACAATTAAATTGTATTGTATTTGACCTGGTGAATGTGTATTCGCAGTTCCGGAGATGTGATTGGAAGCAAATCGGACTGCGTGACGAGTCATCAGTGGGAAAGGTCAGACTGTACAGAAAATGAGGAAAGGGATTTATGTGAGTAGCTAGAGGTAGCTACGCTTATTTTAAATAGTTTTTCTGTACACTGATTATGTATGTATACACGATTATTGTATAATGATCCTAAAAGTGGTTTAAATGATTTTAAGGATCGAATTAGGTGAAAAGACTATTTTACCCTTATCGAGGGAAGTTCACCTAAGGATGGTGAAAGCATGACATGCATGAAATGCATGATTTAAGGAATTTTATGATTAAGGAATTTTATTGGTTTAATCAAAGTAAAGCGATAGATTGGCCAGTAATTGCATGAATTTCACAAGATAACATTACGTAAGTGTTATTTATATTTAAATGGAAATCTCATTGGAAAATAGGCCAACTATCAAGTTTATATGAAAACAGATAGTGCCGAAACGTAGTTCGCACTATATCTGCGTTTGTGAATGTGCATAAATGTGCTTGAGCGGTTGCTCGCACCGATTTGTGTGACATCATATGCATAAAATGTGCTTAAACGGTTGCTCGCACTAATTTTATGATTTGATATGCATGAGAGCTGCTGGAGCCTAGCTCGCACTCTATTTTGACATGTTTTGACCAGATATGCATAAAAAGGTGATGGAGCGATTACTCGTACTAGTTTTTATGATTGACATGCATGAGAGATACTGGAGCTTAGCTCACATCCTATTTTGATATGAAATTGCATAAAGTCGTGCTGGAGGGTAACTCGCACGAGATTTGATTTAATTATGCATAAAGCCGTGCTAGAGTGTAACTCAAACGAGATTTGAATTACTTCAGCATTCATTTGTGCTGGAGCGTTGTTCACACAAAGTTTTATATGGTTTTATAACTCATTTGAATGTCGTACTGGAGTTTTTCTCGTACGAGGTTTTCACTAAGTTTTTATACATATCCGTAAGAGAGCATTGCTCGTACGCAGATTTTACTTGAATTTATAATTAGTTTAAGTCATACTGGAGCGCTCCTCGTACGCAGATTTCATTGATTTCTATGAAACCGTGCTAGAGCTTCGCTCACACGAGATTTTCTGATATCATGAATATGCATGGAGCCGTGCTAGAGCCTCGCTCGCATAAGGATTTATATTACATGCATATAGCCATGTTGGAGCCTCCTGTAGACTGTGTGTCACAGTGAGATGATATGCTCACACGTGCATACTGAGACAGAGATGATATGGGTGGATAAGACCTATTACAGGCACCCCTGACTGAGCTTGGGTTCACAGAGTACGTTGTATCGTGTATATCACGCGGAGTACGCTGTACCGTGGGGATTGTTAGAGTGGAGTGGCATTAACCACGAGGCAGCAAGCCTTTCCCTTGCAATCTTGGTGTTATGCTGTTCTGGCAGGTAGCACGACCCACCTCCCGTTTCAGGTGTGATACCCCATACACTAGGTACCGTGTTGCCAGGGATCACTAGGATATGGCCATAGTCCTCGAGGTTACTGATATAATCAATTACATGTCTCACATGATATAACTATTGGTCGATAGACCAGGTTAGACCCGATGGAGGGGTCAGGCCCCCGATTTTATGATATGTGACCCTGAAAGAAGGTTGGTTTTATAACTGAAGTTTTATAAAGAAGTTTAATGAATTGTTTTATGAAATTGAAATTTACTTATGAGATAATTGACCCGGATGGGGGTATTTTATTTCGCATTTTAATGAAATGATTTGAATGCTGTAGCATGACGATGTTTTCCATGCTTTCATTTCAAATTTATGATTTGTCTTACATGACATGAAGGAATGCATGATCTGGATTTACTTCATGCTCATTATGATTTAATGATGTCACATAAAATACCTTTGATGCATGAATTATATGATTTCTATATGCATAAATAGTTTTGATAAACTATGGCATTGAAATATGCATGATTTTGTGCGTAAAATTTTAAATGAAAAGAAATGGATTTTAAGGGCATGGCATTATGAGCATGTAGATAGTAGAGCTATCTACTTACTTCCATAATTGCCTTACTGAGCATGTAGTTTGCTCACCCCCTTATTTTTCCATCTTTTCAGAGCACTCGCAATAGTTAGTGAGCGGTTGAGGACTTGCATGCTTGGTATCCCTGCTTCCCATCGAGAGACAGGTATACACATTTGTATAGTTTTGTATCTAAATATGTAATGCACAGTACTGTAAACGGACATTGATGTCGGGGATGTAGAGTTATAAATACCACTGTGTATGTATTTATTTAAAAGTCAAAAGATAGTAAGCTCTGATGTATGAATATGATTATGGAAATGAAATGGTAAATAGGTGAGAGGTGACTAACACCGAATCATAGCCCAACTGTGTTGTGGGATGGTCACGATGAAAGAAAGGTAAGAATTAAATAATAAATGAAAAATTTACTTTGATGTTTAGGTAATTTGGGTCACAACAATTTTTGGTATCAGAGCTTGAGTTGGCCTGATATGAGTCGGTGTTAGTGGTTAAGGAAGCTTACATCCCCATGCATTGTGCATTGTTTAGATACAATTGTGTATATCGAGATGGAAGTGCAGCTAAGAATTTGGTTTGAATGCAAGAATAGGCTTATTAACTGATAACCGCTATGATAGAGAGGTGAGTACACGAGCTCAAGGCCGTAGAGGTAGGCCTGAGAGTCGTACAGAGTCGCCACATGAGACTCAAGATGAGATTGAATTGGAGGCTGATGTTGAGCATGCCTCACAGAGTCCAACAAAGAGACCGGACAGTATTGATACACGCTTCGCAATGTTAGAGCGGAGTGTGGAGAATATGTTGTGAGCTAATTGCTCGGTGTGTGTTTGAGATATAAGGGCGAGACGGAGCATTGGTGGCAGTCCGCTCGACCCATCTTAAGAGTTAGACATCCCAAATGGACTTGGAAAATAATCTTAGATGTATTCCAATGACAAAATATCTCGGATATTGTTTAAAGAAAATTACAAATAAAATTAGTTACTCTGACCCAGAGGTACTGGTTGATAAGAGAGTATGAAACACAGTTTATTCTTGGGCAGATATGACTCGGACACTATAAACAGTGAGAGCCGAGATGTTTGAAAGTTTATGGAAGGGCTCAGATTGTTGATTAGAGTCTGATTAACCACGTTAGATATCACTACCCATGCCGAGGCAGTGTGCAGACTACAGTTGTGTGAATAAGGTCATAAGTTGCAGCATGCCTCTAAGATTGGAAAAGGTAGTAAGGGCCAAAATAAAGATAAAAGAGAATAGAGGATGATAAGGATGTCAGAACAGGAAAAAGGTAGTTCGGTAAAAGATTAGATTTGATGAGTCACAGAGTAAGTTGATTGATAAGCCCCAGTGTATCCAATTTCAATACTTCTGAGGGGTATTGTGATTTGAGGACCTCGACCTGCTACAGAGCAGTGTAACAGAGTAGCTGTGAGACCCCGTATATGTAAAGTTGTAATGTGTAATGAATGTGAATGGACTTGTAATGTAAAGTATGATCGATGTAAGTCCATGGATTCAATGTACGTATGTGTAATATGATTTGTAACGTACATACAAGTTTCATTAAGTATGAATATGAAGAAATGAATTCTTGTAAGAGATGAATGTGATTGAAACTCAAAATGAGTAGTGTGGTAAAATGAAATGAAGTTATGCTTCCATTTGGTTTTATATAGCATACCTTTGGACATACAATGAATGCACACAAGTTTCAATGTGCATAAGGTATGAATGGGTGCCATTTTCAAGTTATAAAGGTGGATGGATGAGAAAATGGCCATGGCAATAGATTAAGGATGTGTTGGTGTGAGTTGCAACAAGAAAACTACAGAAAATCTGGAAAGTATGAAGGCCAGATCGATCTCATAAGATGAGAGATCGATCTGGAAGAGCCAGAATGCTCTTATTTGGGCAATGGAATAGAGCAGATCGATCTCCAATGGGGCCAGATCGATCTCCTAAGCATTCTGTGATGAAAAGATCGATCCTCAAGCACCCAGATCGATCTCCTTAGCTCTCTGTTTGGGAGCAGATCGATCTCATGCTTCGACAGATCGATCTCATGCTTAAAATTTCACAAAAATGAGAGATTTAAGGGGACCAGATCGATCTCCTCTTGGACCAGATCGATCTCCCCAAGCTATTTCTATATAAGGAGGGTTAAAAATCTGGAAATTCCAGGAAAAACACAAATCTTCCATTTCTAACCCAAAAACCTAACTTTCTCTCTCTAAAATCAGCCATTTCCAGTAAGAATTGAGGGGAGACCATTAGACATTAAGTTGTTCATCTTGAGAAAGAGAACAACATAGTTGGAACCCAAAATCCCATTGTGGGTATTGAAGAGATAAGGGCATTGACATTTGGAGCAAGAAGAAAAATCATATTTGGTAAGATTCCAACACTCCAATCCAAGTACATTGTCTATTTAATTGATTTTGGAGTTGTTTGGCATGAGTGTGTATTGATGGAAACACCTAGGTTGTGTTAGAAACTAATGTAACCTAGAAAATGGAATGCCTCTAGTGTGAGAAAGTATGAATTGGGGAGTTGGTGGTTTATGGGTTAAGATAAGTTGTTAAATGAGTAAGGTGGGTGATTTGGAATGGTTTTGTGGAGTTATAATATGGGTTTAAGTGAAATTGTGAAAATGAGTATGTATATGCTTGATAAAATGCCATAGTGAGGGAATTCATGAAATATGAACACTATGAGCTTAATATCGATTTAATATCGATTTAGAATGAGTTAATAGGCCTAAAAGAATCAATAGACTCGAGTTTTAGGTAAAGTAATGAAATGAGGCCTCGTAAGCGTTAATAGAAAACTATAGGTCGAATTGACTATAGTGAACACACGATGTCATATTATATGGATCGAGTATAATGCAGGATATGATTTTGTGCAGTCCCGAAGAGTTCGTTGAAGACGAATCGAGTGGTAAGAGTAGCAGCTTTAAGGAAGTGGAATCACGCATCGCGATTCCAGGTAAGGGAATTCTGTAAGTATATAGAGGTAGCTGCTCGTATTTTGTGTGTGTATAGGGCTTTGGAAATGTGCATGGATTTATAGAAATGTGTTTTGACGATGTATGGATGTGACTATGAATAATTGTATGAGATTTGGTGGTTGAAATGGTATTGTAAAGAAATGGGATAGTAAGGCTAATAATTGAATAAATCTAATGTTTTGATATTTTTCAAAACGAAATTTGCTTGGTTTTAAGCAAGCTTGTAGATGGGTCGGCTAGTGTTTTATTATTGTTATGGAAAAGCATTTATGAAGTCCTAAACCCGATTGTCGGGATTGTGTGTGATTGTGTATGAGCCGCCTATCGTATTTGTATGACATAAATCGCGCTAGAGCCTCGCTCGTGCTGAATTTCTATGTTTTCACTTGTGTGAAACGTGCTTGAGCTTAGCTCGCACTTTGATTTGAATTGTGATGATGTTTTATAAACCGTACTGGAGCTTACGCTCGTACTTGGATTTGAGTGGTTTTTCTTATGCATATAACCGTACTGGAGCTATGCTCGTACATGGTTTCTTCATATTTTTATGCATAAATGCCGTACTAGAGCGTTACTCGTACGAAGTGATTGGTTTAGATGCATGAATTCACGCTAGAGCGTAGCTCGCGCTGGTTTTCACACTGTGGTATGTATGAGGACGTGGTTAGAGATACGGATTAACTCAGAGAACCCAACAGGCCTGACAGACCTCTTGAGTGGGGTGAGGGTGAGGGGCTAGGACCTGACATAATCCATTCAGGGAACCCAACAGGCCTAACAGACCTCTTGAGTGGGGTGAGGGTGAGGGGCTATGACCTGAATCAGGGAACCCAACAGGGGCGAGCAAGGCCATGAGGGGCTAGGACCTGGTATTGAGGTTACTCCCACGCGCTCTTGAGACTATAAAGGTTACACTTGGCATGGGGTAGATAAGACCTATGGCAGGCACCCCCAACCTTGTTATGGGTCTGTGGAGTACGATGTACCGTGTATATCACATGGAGTACGATGTACCGCGTGGTGGTTACTTGATTTGAGAAAGTCTGGCAGAGAACTAACCCACCTTCGTACCAGCATGATACCCCGCACATCGGAATCCATGTGGTCTGGGATGATATGTGACAATTGGCCAACGTAGTCACTTGAGATATAGTAACCTGTCTCCTTGCTTGATTTACTTACTACCACATGATTTTAAATCTCTAAGTGTGATTTGTGATTGTTTAAGGTAGACCCGAAGGAGGGGTCGAGCCTCGTGGATTTGATTTGTGAATTGATGTGATGTGATTGTATGTGTTGAGAAAGAGTTTTATGACGTGGGTTTAAAAAGGAGGTTTCTTAATGAATTGCCATTTTTATGAATTTAAATGAGATCGAGCATGAGATGATTTATACATGATGTTTTTACCATGTTTTATATGCCAATTGACATGATTTTGATACATGATATATATATGTATACTCATATGGCATACTTTTATTCCTCATGCTCCTACCATAAATGATTTATGCATAACACTATCAGCATGTAGATAGAGTAGTTATCTACCATGCTTGCATTATTACCTTACTGAGCGTGTGGTTGCTCATCCCTCTCTATTTTTCCCCCTACAGAGTGTGCATAGTAGCCTAGTGAGGACTGAGGCGTAGTATTTTGGACTCCGCTGCATCTCCATCGCTTAGAGGTATATACACAGTGATTCTTTTTGTATCTAAACAATGTAAAAGCACAGTATTCTTTGAGTTGCAATTATGGGGGATGTAGATGTCAGTAAAACATGCTTTTGTATAAGTACAAGATTAAATGCAAATGTATGACATCATTTTATTTAACTGAGAATGAATGAGATGTGGTGTTTATTATTGACTCACAGCCCAACAGTTTGTGGTGAGTTAGTTCACGACCGGGTAAGGTAACAGTAAAACGCGAAAAATTTTTAGTGATTTTCGGTTAAAGAGAATAGAATTGGGTCATGACAGTAGCAGTGTAAGCAGTGTAAGATGTGTGGTAGATACCACGAAAATAAGATGTTAGACGAGGGCGAGAGTATGCCTTGGACTAGGACACTATTGATGTTTCATCGGATGTGGTGGAAGATACCACCCTGGTTGTTAATAAAGAATTAATTATTTTAATTGATCCTGGTGCCACGCATTTATTCATACCGCCTTCAGTTGCTTATAACTAGGGAAAGATGTGATGCCTGTACCCGTAGACAAGATGATGATAGTTAGTTGATTTTCACTAACTGAGTATGGGTATAGAGATTGTAAGTTGAAAATATGGGTGAAAACATCACTGACAAGTGTATTGTAAGTTTGACAAGTAATGAAAGAGTTTATTATAAGTGATTTATGAAAGGAGATAAGCTTTGAGATGTGATAGATCCTGAATACGAGATATATTGGAGTAAGAGACGTATGCAAGATAAGGATATCTTTGATATGTAGCGAATATGAATTGTGACCACATGGACTGATATGTAAAGTAATTGTGGTCAAATCTGAGGGTTAATAAAGGTATTTCAAAATATCTCCCTGCCTAAAGATTTGACAGCGTCTTGAAGCGCACACATAACCTATAAATTGAAATCGATAGTCATAATATATATTTAAAATTTGGGTACCTACGATAAAGAAATAAAGAATTTGACTAATCATGAAGGTTTAAAAAATTAAAATTTTATAAAAGTCGTTAATATAAGAAAAACGAAATGACGCGAGTTAGTACCTTGAATGGAAGCGATTACGAAATGACATTATATGTTTATGCGTACAAAGGTTAAGGATATGAGTGATTGAAATATTAAGTGGAACTCAACTACGAGGAGGTATTTAAACCTTACCTGGACCGATTGGTTGTCATCTTGAGTGATGATATTTTGATGTATTCGAAGTCAGGGAAGAGCATGAGTAGCAACAGGAAACTATTTTACAGATGAATTGTTAAGAGTTTCTGAAATGGGCTGCTCAGTTGACATGTATCGTTTGGGAAAAGATTGCATACGAGTGGTATGATAAGTATGTAAATGGCTTCAGTGAGTTTTGGTATATTGAAGTAATGAACTGACCACCATAATTAATCTCACCATACCTAACAGCTCAAGAGGTTTCAGTGTATATGGATACCTCAAAATAAGGATTGAGTTGTGTATTGATGCAAAATGGGAAGTAGTTGTTTATGGATCCAGATAATTCAAGGACCATGAGAGAAACTATCTGACCCATGATTAGAGTTGGCAGCCGTAGCGTTTACACTAAAAGTATAGCGCCACCACTTAAATGGTGAGACATTTCGGGTATGCACTGATCGTAAAAGCCCCGAATATCTATTTTCACAGAAAGAGTAGAATATTAACCATGAAGGTTAGAACTTCTAAGGATTATGATTATGAACATTGTACCACCCAGGAAAGGCTAATGTAATGGCTGATGCCTTGAGCAGAAAGAGCCTCGGGATGGTATCACATATGATGGTTAGGGGGCATGAGCTGCTAGAGTAGTTATGAGCCTCAGTATTGTTGTGATCCCTTCTGATGATGACGATGATTTTGTGACAGCTAGCCTGAGGTTAGAACCGGATTTGAGTGACCGGATTTACCAGGCTTAGCATGATGATCGGCATGGTATTGATAGTGTGGGTCAGATTCAGAAGGCTATAGTGACAGAGTTCACAGAGAATGATGATGACTTACAGTGGTTCAGAGACATTATAAGTACTCCCCAGGACCATCGTTGCTGAGATAATGTTATTGACAAAAGCTCACTCTTCGGAATATACAGTACATCTAAAAAATAATAATTATATCTGAATCTTTGAAAAATGGTATTGGTGGTCAGATATGAAAAGAGACATTGTAGAGTTGTGGAGAAGTGTCTCATATGTCAGCAGAGTAAGGTAGAGTTATAGAAGTTGCAAGATTATTGCAGCTTCTACCTATATTGACACTGAAATGGGAACAAGTTACCATAAATATTTCGTGATGGGTTATAGAGGACCCGAATGAATCACGAGGCTATCTGGGTGATAGTCGATAGATTGATTTAGTTTACTCACCTTCTGGCTATGGAAATCCCCAGATACTCTTAGTTGTAGGTGAATTTATGTGTACAAAAGATTGTGAAACATTATTTAGCGTTCCAGTGAGCATGATATCAAATAGGGATTCCCGCTTCACTTCCCAATTCTGGGAATATTTTTCAGGAAGCTATGAGAATCCGATTGAGTGTTATCACAACTTTCGTCCTCAGACAGATGGTCAGTCAGAGAGGACTGTACAGGTTCTGAAGGATGTGATGAGAGCGTGTGCCATTGATTTGATAAGCTCCTGGGATGATCAGTTGTTACTAATCAAATTCGCCAATGATGACATTTGTCACTTGAGTATCTGGATGAGATTATATGAGGCATTGTATGGCCGTAGGGAGTTGTTCCCCGACTTGGATAAGAAGAAGTGGGTAACAGATAGAGAATTGTTCCCGAATTGGTAAGACAAACCTCTGAGGATGTTTAGTCGATTTGTGAAAGATTAAGAACACCTCAGAGCAGATAGAAAAGCTATGCTGACAAGAGACAAAAAATCATTGGAATTCACAAAGGGTGAATAATTATTATTGGCAGTTACATGTCCTAAGGACGTAACGAGATTCGGGAAGAGATTGGACAAAGTGGGAGATAAGACCTGTAGATTGGTGTTACCACTTGAATAAACAGGCATCCACAAGGTGTCTCATCTATTGATACTTCGAAAATACTATCCGGATCCAGCAAATGTGATCGGATATGAGCTCCAACAGTTTAGCTCAATGAAAGTATAACATTTGATTAGAGAATTGATTCGAGTATTAGACGAAAGGAGAAAATGTTGAGGTTTATGATGATCTCCCTAATTAAGTATGATGGTAGTATTACACTCCGGAGAAAGTCACTTGAGGATAATAGTATATGATACAATAGATGTACCGGAGTTATTTATGGACTCATTTGACTTAGTTCTAACTTGGAGGACCAAATTTCTCAAGTGGGGGAGATTGTAAGACCCAATTTTATCGTAGAACAAAAAGAGAATAAATAGAAATTTTCGAGTACATTTAAAAAAGTAAAAAGACTGAAATGGAATTTACCGAACATGTGTAAGGACAAAACGATCAAAAGACCAAAATTCGGTATTCATTGGGACAAGAAAATTTAATTAAAAAATATGAGATTGAGAAATCTTGATCAATAACGAAGAAATAATTAAATTTCGGGTTAAATTGATCAAGATATGAATTTATTGGAATAAAATCGAAATTTTCGTATCGAAAAATAATCGAAAAATATACCGGAAAGGTAAAATTGGACTGATAAATTTATTTACAGATTAAATGAATAAAATATAATTTTTTAAAGATATTTGTGGATTTTAATATTATTTTAATGAATAAAATAATATTAAAAATAAATAAATAAATAAAGTTAAAAAAACAAAAAAAATGAAATTTGGAATCTGGATTGAAAACTGAAGAGAGAAAAGAAACAGAAACGAAAGAAGTGGAAACAAGCCGAGACTGAGGAACCACCGGACGAGCCACCACCAGCGGGGTTGAGGGCAGGCGAGGGCCGGCGAAGGTAGACCCACACCAGGCGAACCATCGGCAGTCGGCACGCGCGTCGAGAACGACGGAGAACGCCGAAAATGGAAAGAGAAGTCGTGGAAGAGGAGCCCTGATTGGCGGCCATCGGCGCCGTTTTGACTCCAGCCGAGGGTCGATTTTGGAAGCCCAGGCCGTGGTGCGCTAATTGGTGGCGGAATCAGCCGCAGAACCGGTTGGACGGCGACAGAACGGCCAGAGGATGACTGAACTGATCGAACCGGACTGAACCGATCGAACCAAACCGAGCTGAACCGGCAGTCTGAACCGGGTTGAACCAGACCGGACCGGTTCAGCCAAAAAGAAAAGGAAAAAAGGAAGAAAAAAGGAAAAAGAAAAAAAGAAAAAATTGGAGAAAATTCCAGTGATGCAATAAAGCTTCAGGTAAGTCGGTAAGCGGTCGAATTGACTGATATAAATTTCAGAATATTTTATTTGATTAAAATTCGACTGAAAGTTTACCCGAAAAAAATATTAAATTGTGTAGCTCGACAATTGGCATCAACCGAGAGCTCGAGACATCCTCGATTTGCGTACTATCATGAAATCTCAAGTAAGTAACATTTATTTACGACAATTTGCATTGTTATGCGTGTTAGATATATTACGGATTTAATTTCCGTATTAAATGAATTAAATTCTAGAAATTGAGATAAATTGTCGTAAATAATTCATAAGCTGTCTGAGAGTTTAGAACGAGGCTAAATAAATATTGCTAGGCCTAATGAGCCCAATAGGCCTCGATAGAGTGAGAGAACGAGCTTAAGGCCGATTAAGGCCCATTATGGTGCAATCGGGCCCCATATGGGTAAACGGGTCCAATAATTTAAATTAAACCCAAAAAATATGAAATACAATTAAATTGTATTGTATTTGACCTGGTGAATGTGTATTCGCAGTTCCGGAGATGTGATTGGAAGCAAATCGGACTGCGTGACGAGTCATCAATGGGAAAGGTCAGACTGTACAGAAAATGAGGTAAGGGAATTATGTGAGTAGCTAGAGGTAGCTACGCGTATTTTAAATAGTTTTTTTGTACACTGATTATGTATGTATACATGGTTATTGTATAATGATCCTAAAAGTGGTTTAAATGATTTTAAGGATCGAATTAGGTGAAAATACTATTTTACCCCTATTGAGGGAAGTTCACCTAAGGATGGTGAAAGCATGACATGCATGAAATGCATGATTTAAGGAATTTTATGATTAAGGAATTTTATTGGTTTTAATCAAAGTAAAGCGATAGATTGGCCAGTAATTGCATAAATTTCACATGATAACACTACGTAAGTGTTATTTATATTTAAATGGAAATCTCTTTGGAAAATATGTCAACTATCAAGTTTATATGAAAACAGATAGTGCCGACACGTAGTTCGCACTATATATGCGTTTGTGAATGTGCATAAATGTGCTTGAGCAGTTGCTCGCACCGATTTGTGTGACATCATATGCATAAAATGTGCTGGAGCGGTTGCTCGCATTGATTTAATGATTTGATATGCATGAGAGCTGCTGGAGCCTAGCTCGCACTCTGTTTTGACATGTTTTGACCAGATATGCATAAAAAAGTGCTGGAGCGATTGCTCGCACTAGTTTTTATGATTGACCTGCATGAGAGATGCTGGAGCTTAGCTCGCATCCTATTTTGATATGACATTGCATAAAGCCGTGCTGGAGGGTAACTCGCACTAGATTTCATTTAATTATGCATAAAGCCGTGCTTGCGGCACTCTGTTTTGACATGTTTTGACATGATATGCATAAAAAGGTGCTGGAGCGATTGCTCGCACTAGTTTTTATGATTGACATGCATGAGAGATGCTGGAACTTCGCTCGCATCCTATTTTGATATGACATTGCATAAAGCTGTGCTGGAGGGTAACTCGCACGAGATTTGATTTAATTATGCATAAAGCCGTGCTGAAGTGTAACTCGCATGAGATTTGAATTACTTGAGCATTCATTTGTGCTGGAGCGTTACTTGTACAAAGTTTTATATGGTTTTATAACTCATTTGAATGTCGTACTGTAGTTTTTCTCATACGAGGTTTTCACTGAGTTTTTATACATATCCGTACTAGAGCATTGCTCGTACGTGGATTTTACTTGAATTTATAATTATTTTAAGTTGTACTGGAGTGCTGCTCGTATGCAGATGTCATTGATTTCTATGAAATCATGCTAGAGCTTCGCTCGCACGAGATTTTCTGATATCATGAATATGCATGGAGCCGTGATAGAGCTTCGCTCGCACAAGAATTTATACTACATGCATAAAGCCGTGTTGGAGCCTCCTGTAGGCTGTGTGTCACAGTGAGATGATATGCTCACACATGCATACTGAGACAGAGATGATATGGGTGGATAAGACTTATTACAGGCACCCCTGACTGAGCTTGGGTTCACGGAGTATGTTGTATCGTGTATATCACGCGGAGTACGCTGTACTATGGGGATTGTTGGAGTAGAGTGGCATTAGCCACGAGGCAGCAAGCCTTGCCCTCGCAATCCTGGTGTTATGCTATTCTGGCGGGTAGGACGACCTACCTCCCGTTTCAGGTGTAATACCCCACACACTAGGTACCGTGTTGCCTGGGATCACTAGGATATGGCCATAGTCCTCGATGTTACTGATATGATCAATTACGTGTCTCACATGATATAACTATTGGTCGATAGACCAGGGTAGACCCGAGGGAGGGGTCAGGCCCCTGATTTTATGATTTTATGATATGTGACCCTGAAAGAAGGGTGGTTTTATAACCGAAGTTTTATAAAGAAGTTTAATGAATTGTTTTATGAAATTGAAATTTACTTATGAGACAATTGACCCGGATGGGGTTATTTTATTCCGCGTTTTAATGAAATGATTTGAATGCAGTAGCATGACGATGTTTTCTATGCTTTCATTTCAAATTTATGATTTGTCTTACATGACATGAAAGAATGCATGATCTGGATTTACTTCATGCTCATTATGATTTAATGATGTCACATAAAATACCTTTGATGCATGAATTATATGATTTCTATATGCATAAATAGTTTTGATAAACTATGGCATTGAAATATGCATGATTTTGTGCGTGAAATTTTAAATGAAAAGAAATGGATTTTAAGGGCATGGCATTATAAGCATGTAAATAGTGGAGTTATCTACTTACTTACATAATTGCCTTACTGAGCGTGTAGTTTGCTCACCCCTTATTTCCCCATCTCTTTAGAGCACTCGCAATAGTTAGTGAGCGGCTAAGGACTTGCATGCTTGGTATCCGCTGCTTCCCATCGAGAGATAGGTATACACATTTGTATAGTTTTGTATCTAAGTATGTAATGCACAGTACTGTAAACGGACATTGATGTTGGGGATGTAGAGTTATAAATGCCATTGTGTATGTATTTAATTAAAAGTCAAAAGATAGTAAACTCTGATATATGATTATGATTATGGAAATGAAATGGTAAATAGGTGAGAGGTGACTAACACCGAATCATAGCCAAACTGTGTTGTAGGATGGTCACGATGAGAGAAATGTAAGAATTAAATAATAAATGAAAAATCGAAAAATTTACTTTGATTTTTAGGTAATTTGGGTTGCGACATCTCTACTCTCCCTTGTTTTCCCACCCAATTACTGTTCATTTTCTATAATTTGTTTTTAGCTTTTAGTTTCAGTCCACTTAAGCTGTTATCTTTCATTTACTGAAGTGCATATTACATCTTTTCTTTGCTAATGTTTTCTTTTGTTCCAAAGTTAGCATTGTTGAGAATTGCAGGAAATTCGCATGTGCATGTTTGGCAGGAGTAAGGTGACTTGTAGTTGCTGCACCTAACTTTGTTGGATATCAAATTACCTGGGTTTGAACAGCATGAGCAGTTGCTCTAAACAAGGGAAACTCAAAATAGTTGAAGCAGGTGGGAGACCGAGAGCAGTTGCAGCAGCTGAAGCAGACCGCGAGGTGCAGCAGGCTGGAGTAGAAGATAGGACCGTGGGCACCTGAAGCAAGTAGCGGGGATGTGCATTATACTGGGTAGAACTGGTAGTTGATGCACATCAGTCTAGAGCAGCAAGACACATGCAAAACCAAGAGAAAAGTGCAGGACACCTGTAGCAGTGAGCAAGCCGAGAATGCCTGGAAATGAGAGTTGTGAAATTGAAGATGTGAACAGTGTTTGGAGGGAGATTTGGATGATTTAAAATTGGTTAAGGCTTGTTTGGCTAGTGCATAATAGTTAATTAATTCATTTTCATGCATTGTTAGTTTAGTTTAATTCCAATTTAATTCGTTAGCTTTTAGTTTAGAGTCTTTAATTAAATTGCATGATTAGTATTCTTGCTTAATGGTTTAGAACTTAGTTTTAATTACGTTGATAGTTAATTAAGTGTCCATTTAGAATTAGATTAGGGGTAAATTTATTTCATTAAATCTTCACTTAGTTTAAATTGCATTTTGATTAAGTAGTTTAATTGCATTTTAGGTTAGTTTAATTTTAGTTTAATTAATCTTGCTTTGTTATTTTCATAATTGCATTTTATTTTAATTGCGTTAATTAGTTTTAACTGTTTTAATTATTTTTGTAGGTTTTTTATTTTAATTGCGTGGAGCACTGTAAGTAATTTTGCTCGGTTTTATTTAGTTCTTTTAATTTTATTGTTTTCCAGTATTTTTAACTTTAGACTTAGTAGATCACCCACTTCAATTTTATAATTTGCTAGAATATATTTAGGGTAAGATTAACCGGTAGTTAATTAGGATAACAAACTTTCTCTAAGGGACGATAACTCGGGACTCAAATCCCATTATTACTTGTACAACCCGTGCACTTGCGGACTATACCGTCAGGGCGTGTCATCTACCCAAAGCTCAAAGCACAGCTACCAACATGTCACATTCTCAAAATGCATGCCTATTTAATCGGTGCGACACCAAGTGTACCAGAAGCTCCAAGCATGGTAACAAGTAAGGTGGGCATCTAATGCGAGCTATGCTCCAGCACCATGCCAAAACCAGTATAAAAATCCATGTGAAAACTAGTGCGAGCTAAGCTCCACCACTCATGCGTATAAACACATCGAATCTCGTGCGAGTCATACTCTAGCACGCTTTCATTCTCACAAAAACCATATAGGTGACTCAATTCTTTGCAAAGTATGGTTAACAAACCAAAACAACTCATTTCTTTTGTAAATCATTTCAAAAGTTAGCCAACCTACCAATCATTTGCTAAAAAGCAATAAAATATGATTTTCAAAGCATTATGCTTTTGTTTTCATGTACATTTCTCAAAACCCAACTCTTTGCCCTTCAATCACCTAATATCATTTCCTAGTATCACATGCATCCTAGCAAAACATTTAAGCGCCCAAATTGTGCACAGATATCTCTAAGAGTGCACAGAATTCGCTTACCTCGATTTACTTGTGTGTGACTCTCTTCCTCTTAGCTTTCTTGTGCTTTACGCTCAATGTGCTCCGGTTTATCCTCGGGAGCTTCAATTCATTCACCAATTCACTTGAGTTAATGTTGTTAACTCACATTTTGACCTCACTAGTCAATATGACTCATTGAGCCTATTTCATTATGCATTTACCTATGCTTTAATCCACATTTTACCCATTTTAGGTAAATCTCACAATTTATTCACTAACAACATCTTAAAATCATACTCATAACACTATTATCACCTCAAGATATTCCATTCATCATTAATCTCAATACATTTCACTTTTTCACACTAGACCATTTTTAGGTCATGGTGGATTGATTCTACTCTAGGTAGTTTCTATCATTTCTATGCATACCAATCATTTCCCACATCAATATTCAAACAAATGTACTTGAGTATTTGCATTAGAAACTCTCTTAGCTCGATTTTCGCTTTGCTTCAAATGGAAATGGACCTTGTTCCTTAAATCCAACAAATGAGGAAAATGCTTCCAAGCTTAGTTGTTCTTCTTTTCGATGTGAACAACTTTGCGTCTAATAGCCTTCCCTCAAATCCTCTTGAAAATGGTCGGATTTAAAGAGTGAAATCTAGGTTTTGGGTTGAAAATGGTAGAGTGAGAGTGTTTCCCGAAATCTACAGATCCAACTACTCCTATTTATAGATTTCGCTTGATGAGATCGATCTGCCTTGGGTGGAGATCGATCTGGTCCTTTAAAAATCCCTTTTTTCATGGCATTTGAAGGCATGAGATCGATCTGTCGAAGACTGGAGATTGATCTGTCTCAAGTAGTAGCATTAAGGAGATCTATCTGGCTCTGAATGAGATCGATCTGCTTCGACCTGAGAGCTTAAGGAAATCGATCTGCTTGCCTTGAAATCAATCTTCTCTTTACAGAATGTTTAACAGATCGATCTGACTCCATTGGAGATCAATCTGTCCTGTTCCATAGCTCAAAATAAGAGCATTTTGGCTCTTCCAGATCGATCTCTCATCCTATGAGATCGATCTGGCATTCATATTTCCAGATTTTCTACAGTTTTTTTGCAATAACTTCACCCAAAATATCTTTAATTTACTGTCATGGTCATTTTCTCATCCATTCATCTTTGAGACTTGAAAATGGCATATGTTCATATTTATACCTATTAAAACTTGTGTGAAATCTTTGTATAACCAAAGGTATATGGTATAAACCAAATGGAAGTGCACAACTCATGCAAATCTTCCTTCTCTATTACCACACTACTAATTTTCCATTCTACCCACATTCTTCACATGTTTAAGTCCATTTCTTCGTATTCATATAAAATACAACTTGTACGTATAATCACAACTCTTATTATAGGTGTGTACATTAAATTTATGGACTTACATTACATATACTTCACATTACAAGTATATCACCATACTTATGAATTCATTTACATATATATACAAGGTTAAACCTATACGGGGTCTCACATTTTCCATCCAATCGATGAACAATAATTTTTTTATCATACTACGCTTCATATGGTATCATTTCGATACTTGACTGGTAATTGATATTTTATGCAAACTCTGCTAATGGCAATTGGTCCGTCCAGGAACCTCTAAAATCCTAACACATATTTTCAATTCCATATAGGCATAGGTAATGATCTCATAGGCTTTAGGTGATTTACCTTAACCTGCTGACCTATGAGACATTCAATCCCAATTTCAGTTATTTCTCTTATTGTACTTGATTACCAATGTACCTTCAGGAGATTTGATAAATCTTTACCATTCTCCGAATGTGGGGTATATATCTGTAAATGAGTCTCCAACGACATCAATTCCTTTAACTATAGAACATTTGGTACATAATTTTGCTTTTAAATCTCAATAAATTATCAGTACCAATACTCAACCTAGTTGTAGCACCCATGTCACGACCCAAAACTACCCAAAAATCTGAGTAAATTTTTCGCGTTTTGTTATTTTCTTTCATGCTTACTTGTCCTCTGATCGTGACCACACTCCACTAACTAATTGGGCTGTGCGTCAATGCCAGTCCCACCATTCATTTACCATATAACTTAATTCTTTCTCAGTCATTTATAAGTATTTACAATATTTATACATCCCCTAGAGTTACTTACAAACATGTTACTGTGCTATGCTTATTTAGATACAATATGTACAAGTGTGTATACCTTAAATGATGGGGGGCAGCGGATATTCGGAATGCAGTACTGAATCGCCTCAACTTCAACTGGAGATTATCTGTGGGAGAAAATGAAAGGGGTGAGCACATCAAGCTCAGTAAGGCAATCCTACGAACAAGTAGGTAACCATACTACCTACATGAACATGGTGCCATGCATAAACCACCCTTTCTCCACACATTTTAAAACAGATGATATGAGTTATGATGTTATGTAAATCCATTCGCATGGCAAAAATTCAACATGCAATTATTTCAAATCATTTCTTTCTCGTTTAAAATGTCACAACAAGGCCAGGACTCAACCCATCCCTCTGGTGGTCCTGACTCACATAAAACCATGAAAATCGATTTATATTCACACACGGGTTTGAAAAGCATGGAAATAGCATCATGCAAATTTAGTTTAAAACCCAGTTTCAATCATCGTCAAGATTATCAACATGCGAGACTAGGCAACGTCTGTATATCGGTAATAATTAGGACTATGGCCATGTGTCCTCGGGAGTTCCTCTGCTACACGGATCCAGTGTGCGGGTTCTCACCATGATCGGGAACCGCCGGGGAGGTGGGTCAATCCATCTCGTCAGTCTTATCTGATCCCATGCATCTAAAGATGCCGCATCCGAAGATGCCGTATCCGAAGATACCATACGGTACATCGTACTCCATGCTACTTGCACGGTATATCGTACTCCGTGGACCCATATATCATATCTCAATACTCATGCCATGTCTCAAAACGCACGTGCGAGCCTATTTAATTGGTGACACACAGTCTACCCGATGCTCCAAGCATGGCTCATCGCATGTTCTCATAAAATCAGTGCGAGCGATGCTCAGCACTCTCATCAAATCAAGTAAAACTAGTGCGAGCTAGGCTCTAGCATTCTATATATGAATCACATGAAAATCTTATAAAATCTGGTGCGAGTTAAACTCCAGCACCCTATCTCGAAAATCATATAAAAATATGGTGCGAGTTAGACTCCAGCACCGTTTCACAAAAATCATATGAAAAACTGGTGCGAGTTAGACTCTAACATCGTGTCACGAAAAAGCATGTGAAATCTGGTGCGAGTTATACTCAAGCACCTATGCATGTAAAACTCTAGTGCGAGCTCTCGCTCCAGCACTAATGCATGCATCATCCAAATCAAAACATCGTGCGGGCTAAGCTCCAGCACGTCACATGTGAATAAAAACACGTAGGCGACACTGTTTCCTCAAAATAGTTTTCAAAACAATAATATCGTTGAAAGTATGCAATGCTGTGCATTTTCTTTCAAGGTTAGCCAGCCTACTCATGCATGCATTAAAATGACTCCAGAACGAGCAGAAACCTCTTGTTCTTGCTCCTCCCAATTTTTCCTAAATTTGTAAATTTTACCCTTAACAAGGGTATTTTGATAATTTACCCATTCGAGGCACTAAAATTATTATTTGACCTCTAGACCCTTCAGATAATTTTTAAAGGACTGCAAATGAACTTACAATTTCGTAAAGTTACCTCTAGCAGTCCGTAGAATTCCCTTACCTTATTTTCCTGTCGAGTCTAACCTTTCCACTGATGTCACATCGCGCAGTCCGATCTGCTCCCAATCCAATGTCTGAAACTGCGTATAATTATTCCTCAGGTCAGATATTATGCAACTTAATTGTATTTAATACTTTCTGGGCTTAATTTAAATCATTAGGCCCATTTATCCCTATTGGGCCCGATTGCAACTTAATGGGCCTTAATCGGCCTTAAGCCCGTTTTCCACTTAATTTTCACATTATCGAGGCCTATTGGGCTCATTGGGCCCACCAACAATTTATTGGGCCTCGTTCTAACTCTCGAATAGCTCAATTTATTATTTACGACAATTTATCTAAATTTCCATAATTTAATTCATTTTATGCGATAATTAAATTTGAAACGCGCATAACGATATAAATTGTCGTAAATAAGGGTTACTTACCCGAGATTCCATGCTAGTATGCAAATCGAGACTGTCTCGAGCTCTCGTTGGATGCCAATTGTCGAGCTACACAATTAAATATATTTTCGGGTAAACTTTCAGTCGATTATTTATCAAATTAAATATTTTTAAAATTTAAATCGATCAATTCGACCGCTTACCGACTTACCCGAAGCTCGATTGCATCGTCGGGATTTTTCCCCAAGTTTTTCTCTTTTTCTTTTTCCCTTTTTCTCCTTTTTCCTCTCTTTCTTGGCTGAACCGGTTCGGTCCGGTTCAACCCAGTTCAGACCGCCGGTTCACTCCGGTTCACCGCCTTACCGACCGGTTCTCCGCCTGCTTCCACCGCCAGCAGCTCCGTTGGGTTGTCCCCAGCTCGAATATGGCCTCAGCTTCGTCCAAGGCCGCCGAAAAGTCGTCGGTCCGGCTGTTCTCCTCACCGTCGGTACCCATTCCTCTTTTCGCCGTTTTTCGACGCCGTTCGTCGATTTCGACAGTTGTTTCCGGTGCCATTCGGCGCGCCGTCGTCTGGGCTTCCAGAATCGAGCCTTGGTGGGGCTCGAATCAACCCCGATGGCCGCCGATCGGAGCGTTCCTCCCCGTGGCTTTCTCCTTCCGTTTTTGGCCTGCTCCGGAGTCGGTGTGGCACATCGTCGGTACCAGGGAGGTCGCCGGCCTCTCCTCTCCCTTTTTCGGTGGTCGTGACCTCTCATCCGACGTCGGTGGTGGCTCACCGGTGATCCTCGGTTTGCTTCGTTTTTCCGTTCTCTGCTTCTCTTTCTCTCTCCCCGACATTTCAATCTTCTTTCTCTTTTTTTTTTAACTTATTAATTAATTTTTATTTATTTATTTATTTATATCATATTTTAATCATTAAAATACATTAAAAATACCTAAATATCTACCAAAAATTATTATTTTATTCTAAATTAATTAATTTAATTTAATTTAATTTATTTATTATATTTTAACCCTTTTTCTGGTATAATTTCTCCGTATTTTCGGGATATTGTCCCGAATGACTTTTCGGTATATTTTTTGATTATTTTCGGGATTATTTTTCGAATTAAAAATAATTTCGATTAATCCCGATTAATTCCAATAAATTGATATCTTGATCAATTTAACCCAGAATAAATTTATTTCACCTTTATTGACCAAGATTTCTCAATCCATTATTTTTAATTAAATTTTCTTATCGAAATTATACCGGCTTTCGGTCTTTTGACCGTTTTGCCCTTGCACGTGTTCGAAGATTCCATTTCAGTCCTTTTGTATTTTTAATTTTCGTGTTTTAACTAAAATTGGGTCTTACATAATCTCCCCCACTTAAGGAATTTGGTCCTCCAAATTAGAACCAATTCATATGAGTTCATAGACTACTCCGGGTACATCAATCGTATCATACTCTTAAACTCTTATGTGACTTTCTCCGGAGTGTATTACTACCAAAGGACTTTAATTAGGGAGATCGTCTTAAACCTCAATACTTTCTCTTTCCTGTTTAATGCCTGAATCAACTTTTAATATACTTATATTTGCATTAAACTGAACGGTTGGATCTCATATCCTATCACCTATGCTGGATCTGGATAGTATTTCCGAAGCATCAAAAGATAGGACATATTGTGGGTGCCTGCTTATTCAAGTGGAAATGCCACCTACAGGTCTTATCTTCCACTTGTCCAATCTCTCAAAAGATTCAATCCAGCGAAACTCAATTTACCTTCTTCCAAAAGTTCACTATGTCCTTATTCTCTTAGGACAAGAAACATTTCAACCATACTAATTCACCCTCGGTGAATGCCAATACTTTTCTATCTGCTCTGAGGTGTTCTCAATCTCTCATCCTTAACTAAACATCCTCAGAGACTTATTATCCAAGGTCGAAAATAATTCTATCTGTCACCCACTTTTTCTTATCCAATTTGGGGAACAACCCCTACAGCCATACACTGCCTCGTATCTTGTTATCCCGATACTCAAGTGACAACTGTCACTATTGGCGAATTCGATTTGTAATAATTGATCATCCCAGGAGCATAAAAAAATCAAGGGCACACGCTTTCATCGGATCCTCCAGAACCTGTACAGTCCTCTCTGACTTACAATCTGTCTGAGGATGGAAAGCTGTGCTAACACTCAGTCGGGTTCTCATAGCTTCCTGAAAAATATTCCCTGAAGTAGAAAGTGAAGTGGGAATCCCTATCTGATATCATGCTCACTGGAACGCTACATAATGTTCCACAATCTTCCTTATACCTGAATCCTCATATACACTCTGAGTATTTGGGGATTTCATAACCAGAAGGTGGGTAGACTTAGTCAACTTAGCGACTATCATCTAAATAGCCTCGTGATTTATCTGGGTCCTCTGTAACCCATCACGACATTCATGGAGACTTGCTCTCATTTTTCGTGCCGTGTCGATATAGGTAGAGGCTGCAATAACCCTGCAGACTTTTAATACTCTACCTTATTCTGCTGACATACTAGGCACTTTTCCACAATCTCTACCATGTCTCTTTTCATATCTGACCACCAATACCCTTCTCAGAGATTTCATATATATATATGTATTCGTTACTTTCCGTATGCACTGTATATCCCAAAAAGTGAGCTTTTGACAATATCACTATCCCATCAACTGTGGTCTTGGGGAGCACTCATACTGTCTCGAAACCTCTGTAAATCATCATCACACTCTGTGAACTCTATCACTGTACCCTTCTGAATTTGACCCACACTATCGACACCCTGCCGATCATCACGCTAAGCCTGTGCAATCCGGGCACGCTCATTCGGTTCTAATCTCAGGCTAGCTGTCACATAATCACTGTCATCATCAGAAGGGATCACATCACTACTGAGGTCTACAACTGCTTAGCAGCTCACGCTCCCTGACCATCATATGGGGTACCATCCTGAGGCTCTTTCTAGTCGAGGCATCAGCCATTAAATTAGCTTTTTCTGGGTGGTACAATTTTCACAATCAAAATCTCTCAGAAGCTCTAACCCACTATGTACTCTCATATTTTCCTCTTTCTATGAAAAACAGATACTCGGGGCTTTATGATCAGTGCATATCAAAAATTTCTCATCCTGTACATAATAGTACCATATCGTCAGTACAAATACTACCGTTGCTAACTTAAAATCATGAGTCAGATAGTTTATTTCATGATTAAGGAGTTGTCTGACTCCATAATTGACTATCTTCCCATTAGACATCAATACACAGCTCCTTCATTATTTTGAGGTATCCATACTCACTGAGAACCTCTTGAGCTGTTGGGTATGGTGAAATTAATCACGGTGGTCAGTTCATACTTCACTACACCGAAATTCATGTCACATCTATCATCTTATTTATCATCTCATTCAAAGACCACATTTTCTTAGTTAAACGTGTCAACCAAGTAGACCATATTGAAAACTCGCAACAACTCATTTGTAAAAGCCATTTTCCAATTGTTGTTTATAATTTTCCCTGGACTTTCACTACACTCAACATATCATCAATAAGGATAATGACAAATCGGTCCAGGTAAAGTTTAAATACTTCATCGTAGTCGAGCTCCACTACTTATTTCAATCGTCCATATCCTTAACTTATTTACTCATAAGCGTATAAGATCCTTTAAAATCGCTTACGTTTTTCAGGTACTAACCTGCGTCATTTCCTTTTCTTATCTTAACGGCTCTTATTAAATTTTACTATGTTAACCTTTATGATTTGTCGAATTTTAATATTCTTATCGTCTTGGTAAAGGTATCCTAATGCTAAAGGTATTTATTACGACGATTGATTTCACGTTATATGTTATATATACATACTTTTAGACGCTGTCAAGTCTTCAGGCGGGGAGGTATTTTGAAATACCTTTATTAACCTTCATACTTAACCACATAGTCTGGTTATGGTTATATCCATCTTTATCCTTGGTTATAATTTATATTCCCTACTTATCACTTAATCCCAATTACTTCGCATATTAAGGGTATTCCTTACCTAGAATATGTCTCTTACTCCAATACATCTTGTCTTTAGGATCTATCTTATCTTAAAGATTATCTCCTTTCGTATATCCCTCATGACAAAACTCTTTCATTATTCATTTCGTGAGTACAATCCTTTACTCCTTTAATTTCAACTGTTGCACCTTTTTTTATCACTTGTCAACACTTACAGTATACTTTTCAGTGATGTTTCCACCCCTGTTTTCAACTTAAAATCTCTATATCCATATTCCGTTAATTAATCCTCCTCTATTGGGGTACTCATTTATCAGTATTGTGCCCAATGATGTAGGCATTCATGCCTTTTACTCACTTATATACGAATGAAGGCGGTATGAATAAATGTGTGGCACCAGGATCAATGAACATATGTACTTCATTATTCATAACAAGTGTGGTATCTTACACCACATCCATGAAACATCAATAGTGTCCTGGTCCAAGACATCCTCTCGCCTTCGTCCAACAGCCTACTTTCTTTCTTTTCTTTTCCTCTTTAGCTATGACCTCCATTTTCGTTGCAGCTATACCAACGAAGTTTTTCTCTGTCTCTTTACTTTTTTGTGGGGCGATCTCGCCCAACTTTGTGTAATGAAAATCAATGGTCCGTCTTACCACACTTAACGGCCATTTTAATCAATACAGTGTAGGTATAGACCCTCCTTCCGTGGTATCTACCACACATTCCACACTGCTTACAGTGCTTACACTGCTACACTGCTTCGTAGCAGGTCGGGGTCCTCTAATTACAATGCCCCTCAAGAGTGCCAAAATTGGATGCACTGGGTCCTTACCAATTATCTTACTCCATGACTCATCAAATTAAATCTTTTACCAATTACCATTTTTCCATTTTAACATCTCTATCATTTCTCGATTCTCTTTTTTTATCTCTGTTTCAGCCCTCACTACCTTTTCCAATCTCAGAGGCGTACAATTCATGTTCTTATTTATCCAACTGTAAATCTGCGCACTGTCTCGGTATAAGTAATATCTCACAGGCCAACCGAACTCTAATTGAAAAGTTGAGCCATTTCATGAACTTTTAGACATCTCGACTGTCACTTGTTCATAGTGTTGAGGTAATATCTGCCCAAGAATATAACCGAGTTTCATACTCATAAATCATACTCATCAATAAATCAATTTCTCTGGTTCAGAGTAAGGATTTTATCTATCATTCCCTTTAAACAGTGTCCGGGATATTCTATCACCGGAATACATCCATAAACATTTCTCATCTTAGTTCTGGATGTTTAACACTTAAGATGGGTCGAGCGGGTTTCTACCAATGCTCCGTCTCGCCCTCAAATCCCTTGCATACTCTGAGCAATTAGCTCCTAAAATATTCTCCACACTCCGCTCCAACCTCGCGAAGCGTGTCTCAATACTGTCTGATCTCTCTGTCGGACTCAGTGGGGCATGCTCAACATTAGCCTTCATTTCAATTTCATCCTGATTCTCACAGGTCAACTCAGCACGACTAGCAAACTCAGGTCTACCTCTACGACCTCTGCCTTGTGCACTATCTCATCTAACGCAACTCATATTAGGCATTCCTGCATTCTCAACAATTTCTTAGTCAAAACCCATCTCGATATACACTATTGTATCTAACCAAGCACAGTAACACGGGGATGTAATTTCCTAATTACTGACATTGACACACACCAGACCAATTATGCTCTGATACCACCTTTATATGTCACGACCCAAAACTACCCAAAAATCTGAGTAAATTTTTCGCGTTTTGTTATTTTCTTTCATGCTTACTTGTCCTCTGATCGTGACCACACTCCACTAACTAATTGGGCTGTGCGTCAATGCCAGTCCCACCATTCATTTACCATATAACTTAATTCTTTCTCAGTCATTTATAAGTATTTACAATATTTATACATCCCCTAAAGTTACTTACAAACATGTTACTGTGCTATGCTTATTTAGATACAATATGTACAAGTGTGTATACCTTAAATGATGGGCGGCAGCGGATATCCAGAATGCAGTACTGAATCACCTCAACTTCAATTGGAGATTATCTGTGTGAGAAAATGAAAGGGGTGAGCACATCAAGCTCAGTAAGGTAATCCTACGAACAAGTAGGTAACCATAATACCTATATGAACGTGGTGCCATGCATAAACCACCCTTTCTCCACACATTTTAAAACAGATGATATGAGTTATGATGTTATATAAATCCATTCGCATGGCAAAAATTCAACATACAATTATTTCAAATCATTCCTTTCTCGTTTAAAATGTCACAACAAGGCCAGGACTCAACCTATCCCTTGGGTGGTCCTGACTCACATAAAACCATGAAAATCAATTTGCATTCACACATGGGTTTGAAAAGCATGGAAATAGCATCATGTAAATTTAGTTTAAAACCCAGTTTCAATCATCGTCAAGATCATCAACATGCGAGACTAGGCAACATCTGTATATCGGTAATAACCAGGACTATGGCCATGTGTCCTCGGGAGTTCCTCTGCTACACGGATCCTAGTGTGCGGGTTCTCACCATGATCGGGAACAGCCCGGGAGGTGGGTCAATCCATCTCGTTAGTCTTATCCGATCCCATGCATCCGAAGATGCCGCATCCGAAGATGCCGTATCCGAAGATACCACATGGTACGTCGTACTCCATGCTACTTGCACGGTACATCGTACTCCGTGGACCTATATATCATATCTCAATACTCATGCCATGTCTCAAAACGCACGTGCGAGCCTATTTAATCGGTGACACACAGTCTATCCGATGCTCCAAGCACGGCTCATCGCATGTTCTCATAAAATCAGTGCGAGCGATGCTCAGCACTCTCATCAAATCAAGTAAAACTAGTGCGAGCTAGGCTCTAGCACTCTATATATGAATCACATGAAAATCTTATAAAATCTGGTGCGAGTTAAACTCCAGCACCCTGTCTCGAAAATCATATACAAATATGGTGCGAGTTAGACTCCAGCACCGTTTCACAAAAATCATATGAAAACTTGGTGCGAGTTAGACTCTAACACCGTGTCACGAAAAAGCATGTGAAATCTGGTGCGAGTTATACTCTAGCACCTATGTATGTAAAACTCTAGTGCGAGCTCTCGCTCCAGCACTAATGCATGCATCACCCAAATCTAAACATCGTGCGGGCTGAGCTCCAGCACGTCATATGTGAATAAAAACACGTAGGCGGCTCTGTTTCCTCAAAACAGTTTTCAAAACAATAATATCGTTGAAAGTATGCAATGCTGTGCATTTTCTTTCAAGGTTAGCCAGCCTACTCATGCATGCATTAAAATGACTCCAGAACGAGCAGAAACCTCTTATTCTTGCTCCTCCAAATTTTTCCTAAATTTGTAAATTTTACCCTTAACAAGGGTATTTTGGTAATTTGCCCATTCAGGGCACTAAAATTATTATTTGACCTCTAGACCCTTCAGATAATTTTTAAAGGACTACAAATAAATTTAAAATTTTGTAAAGTTACCTCTAGCAGTCCGCAGAATTCCCTTACCTTATTTTCCTGTCGAGTCTGACCTTTCCTCTGATGTCACGTCGTGCAGTCCGATCTGCTCCCAATCCAATGTCCGAAACTGCGTATAATTATTCCTCAGGTCAGATATTATACAACTTAATTGTATTTAATACTTTATGGGCTTAATTTAAATCATTGGGCCCATTTATCCCTATTGGGCCCAATTGCACCTTAATGGGCCTTAATCGGCCTTAAGCCCGTTTTCCACTTAATTTTCACATTATCGAGGCCTATTGGGCTCATTGGGCCCACCAACAATTTATTGGGCCTCGTTCTAACTCTCGAATAGCTCAATTTATTATTTACGATAATTTATCTAAATTTCCATAATTTAATTCATTTTATGCGATAATTAAATCCGAAATGCGCATAACGATGTAAATTGTCATAAATAAGGGTTACTTACCTGAGATTCCATGCTAGTACGCAAATCGAGACTATCTCGAGCTCTCGTTGGATGCCAATTGTCGAGCTACATAATTAAATATATTTTCGGGTAAACTTTAAGTCGATTATTTATCAAATTAAATATTTTCAAAATTTAAATCGGTCAATTCGACCACTTACCGACTTACCCGAAGCTCGATTGTATCGTTGGGATTTTTTCCTAATTTTTCCTCTTTTTCTTTTTCCCTTTTTCTCCTTTTTTCCTCTCTTTCTTGGCTGAACCGGTTCAACCCGGTTCAGACCGCCGGTTCACCCCGGTTCACCGCCTTGCCGACCGGTTCTCCGTCGATTTCCACCACCAGCAGCTCTGTTGGGTCGTCCGCAGCTCGAATCTGGCCTCGGCTTCGTCCAAGGCCACCGGAAAGTCACCGGTCTGACTGTTCTCCTCACCGTCGGTAACCATTCCTCTTTTCGCCGTTTTTCGGCGCCGTTCGTCGATTTCGGCGGTTGTTACGGGTGCCATTCGGCGCACCGTCGTCTGGGCTTCCAGAATTGAGCCTTGGTGGGGCTCGAATTAACCCCGATGGCCGCCGATCGGAGTGTTCCTCCCCGCGGCTTTCTCCTTTCGTTTTCGGCCTCCTCCGGCATCGGTGTGGCACATCGTCGGTACCAGGGAGGTCGTCGGCCTCTCCTCTCCCTTTTTCGGTGGTCGTGACCTCTCATCCGGCGCCGGTGGTGGCTCACCGGTGATCCTCGGTTTGCTTCGTTTTTTCATTCTCTGATTCTCTTTCTCTCTCCCCGACATTTCAATCTTCTTTCTCTTTTTTTTTTTACTTATTAATTAATTTATTTTTATTTATTTATATCATATTTTAATCATTAAAATACATTGAAAATACCCAAATATCTACCAAAAATTATTATTTTATTCCAAATTAATTAATTTTATTTTATTTAATTTATTTATTATATTTTAACCCTTTTTCGGGTATAATTTCTCTGTATTTTCGGGATATTGTCCCGAATGACTTTTCGATATATTTTTCAATTATTTTCGGGATTATTTTTTGAATTAAAAATAATTTTGATTAATCCCGATTAATTCCAATAAATTGATATCTTGATCAATTTAACCCCGAATAAATTTATTTTACCTTTATTGACCAAGATTTCTCAATCCATTATTTTTAATTAAATTTTCTTATCGAAATTATACCGGCTTCCGATCTTTTGACCGTTTTGCCCTTGCACGTGTTCGAAGATTCCATTTCAATCTTTTTGTATTTTTAATTTTCATGTTTTAACTAAAATCGGGTCTTACAACCCATCTGGGTCTGACTAGCCACATCAATGCAGTATTTATCATTACACTATGCTTGTTTGATTTGATCAATCAAGTCCAGTTTTAACTCTCAGGTTAGCCACCATGTAACGAATGTCAGTGTCAATAAAGGACTACATTCAAGTCGAGGTCCACCAATAATTCAATAACTCATGTCCTTGTCCAATATAACATAACGCCATCTTGAAATCACTTCTGCCCAAGGCACTAGCCTTAGTCATTTCCTTGTTCTTGGATTAGAAGGCTTTTGTGAAATTTAATACTTAAACCTTCATGATTCGTAGAATTTCGTAACTCTTTACCGCACAAGTAATGGTATCTTGACTTCAAACACGAACATTACAACTGTCAATTCTAGTTTATGGGTTAAGGATCAGGTACTTCTAGACGCTGTCAAGTCTCTCAGGTGGGGAGGTATTTTGAAATACCTTTATTAGGCATCAGACTTGATCACATAAACTGGTTATGGATATAAGGGTTTAAGGTTCAGTCCCAATAAGAAGTAGGATACTAGAATTTATCGATATTCTCATTTATCCTTAGTTGCAATTCATTTTCAGTTCATATCACTTGATCTGAATCACTTCACATACCAGAGATATTCTTACCTTGCATACACCTATTATTCCAATGTAACTTTTGTTCATAATCTATCACATTTCAAGCTTGTCTCATTTTGTACATCAATTATAACAAAACTCTTTCCTTATTCTAATTAAGTCTCGCATTCAAAACATAAGCACATACAAATCACAATCCTTAGATTTGAAACGTATTTTACGTTCCAAACTCTCTTTATATTCTTACAATTCTAAATTCTCTTAATAGCTTGGGTCTTTCCCGCTGGTCTATAACCTCTGTTTTTGGAGGATCCAATTGACTACCGTTTTTGAAATAAAGTGACCTAGAAAGCTCCGAATCTTCTTAACAATTAATGCCAGTACACTCCAAAGTGGATCACCTAGTCCGATAATCTCCTTTTCATGCAATCCTAGCACTTGCTTCTTTAGCATTTCTAATTCAATCAAAAACACTAAGTATAGTGGTCTGAATAATTAATTCGATGTCAGGTGCTAAATCAATTTCAGAACTTCACATTTCAATTTAGTGGTAACTCTGATAGATCATCCGAATACGTGTCAAAAATCCCTCTGTCTACTAGGGTATCTCTTTACTCCCTACACACCCTATCTTTATCAATCATGTAAGCAGTATGACCTTTAAGTCCCTTCATATAATTAGTCATGTCATTCATTCTTTCCATTATAGTGACTTTACTCTATCACTCTCACTGCTTCCTTAGTACATCACTTTTCTGTCACTCTCTTTACCTTTTCATTTTCGTAGCAACTTCGAAATATACATTTCATATCATCACGGTTGTGCCTTGCACACTGCTTCCATCAAATGGAGCTATCCTAGCTCGGTTGAGGATCCCAATACCTCCTATGAGTTTCTTGGACTTCCTCCGTCTGCATTTCTACTTATCCGGATTATACTCCTTCTAAATCTATTTAATTTCATATTCATTTTCGGACTTGTTTCCTTATGTTTGATTTACTCATTTCATCTATAATTGTAACTTTATTTCATCTGGAATGTGTTGCCGTCTAAGGGCCTTCAGGAATATATCTCATGTAATTCTCTGATGTTGGCTCTCGGATTAATTTGGGGGACTTCCCTCCTAGTTTAACTTTCTATTTCGATACTGATGCTACAAATGCTACTTTTATAGTAGCGCACTCTTAAAATCCATGTAGCTTCTCCAATTCCTTAATACAAAAGTTGCAAAACAACTTTATCGGTAGAGTTACTTCTAAAATCATCAAGTTTTTCTATCTCATTTATTCAACCCTCTGAATCATTGAATTCTTAACCTTATTGAAAAATGGAGACTTAAACTCTTAAAACTGCCCCCAGTCTATTAAGTTCACAATCATACTCTATGAATTCATGTGGGTTTTCCAATTCATTTATCCCAGTTTTCCATTACAATGGAATTCTTGACTCTAGTATGTATTAGTGTACTATTTTCTAAAATTGTCTTAATCTTTCTCTCAGTCACACCTCAATCATTATCATTATCACGGGCCACTATCACTTAACCCGATAATGCCATCATTATTTCCTTATCCTGCTCAAAACTTACGAAGTGGACTTCAAAAATTTTCGGTTAACTATGAGGGGTACATTTAAATAGGGGTTCACTAAATCTCTCAAGCCTATCTTTACAGCCACGAGAAATGATTTCCATTTGCCAATATGGCTGTCATACCAATCAGCCATATCTATTAGCTTCCCTTCATTTACTGACACAATTTTCAATAAAACACAGCCAGGTATACCCGTTTGTATCTAAATAATATACAGTAAAGTTGAGGATGTGAACTTTCTAAGTCTTTTTTACTTTTAATATCGACTCATATTAGGCCAACCTTGCTCGGATACCAACTCTGTAACGACGTGAATTACACACATTTCGGTTGAGCTATAAGTCGATATTATGTCAAAACAATACTCAGTCTGATTAATTTTTTTCTTTCTTAGTAACAATTTAAAAAAAATATATTCACATTCCCTATATGCATCTCGTATGCATTACTGTACTTATAAAAATTTTAGATACAAAAGAATTTCTTACAACTGGGTATACCTTAGATGCAAAAATATGATCCGCAAAATCATAACTATGCGAAATGCCTTACTAATGAAAGCAATCCCAGCTATAGAGGAACGCTGTGGAGGAAAGTAAGGGGTGGAGCTCAACATGCTCAGTAAAAAAAACACATGGCAGGTTGATAAATACTCTACCTATATACTTTTTTTTTAGTTTAGAAATAGAAATTAACAAATATTATCTTCACAGTTTACTGCACAAATTTCATAATTTCAAAATTCAAGCAGTGAAACACATAATTTCAAATCACAACACAACAGGCAAGACATTTCACAATATATAAAATATCAGAAGTGACTATTGGCCAATGTTGGTGACTCTGGGCAATTCATGGGCCAGGTGTGTTGGGATGTCAGGTGCCGTGGGAGTCGTCAGCTACCCATACGGCTCACACAGTACACTATTTTCCAGTAACATGATACATCATGCACACATGCACACAAGATGGTACATCGTACTCCATGGACCTTGGCATCATTCACCATTCAGTATAATTTCAATATTCACGATTCCATATAATTTCACTGTCGGCTTTCTGTCTCAAATCACATGCAAGCAAGTAGTGTAAGATCACACAGCAATATACACCTGACAGACACGATTTTAACATCAAAATGCTTTAAATCACGTGCAAGCAGGTAGTGCAAGATCACACAACAATGCACACCTAAGTGGCTCGATTTTTAACCTCGAATACTGTAATCTCGTTTCAACTCATAAAATAGAGTAAAAGGGGCTGGTCTTGCCCTTTTTCACAAAACATGATTTTTTAGTGTAATTCCGAGATTTTTTAGATTTTTCACAAATAATTTTAAAACTACTCAAATACTTATTTAAATAGGCTCGATAATACTATACTGGAAATCAGGCTATTTTTACAGAGTTTTAAAACTCTTCATTAAATTCCAAAATGTAAAATCGGCTTCAGGTTTTCTATAATTCAGGCGACTAAAAATTTTTGTCCTAAAGTTCGAAGTCTCAAATACCCAAAAAATATACGCAGATATTTTTAACAATTCACTAACATTTTTATACAGTAGATATACTACCTAAATTTATATCTACAACGTATCAAAAAAATACGTGCAATTTATCTCTAGCAGCACACGAGATTTTCCTTACGTTGGTGTCTGTTCGTAATCCTCGATTCCTCAGTAGTGCGGGTCGGCGGGTCCAGTCCACTCGAGTTATTTCCTCCAAATTTTTGGAATAATTATTTTTGAATTATCACTCTCGAGGTTGTCTCAAATCCTCAGTGTCTTCTTTCCTTCCTCTAAATATATGTATATATTATATACAAATATTACTCTGTCTCTTTTTTCTTTTCAAATTATTTTTTTTGTTTTCCCGCCAACCTTACTTTTCATTTCTTCTTCTTCCTTGCTCCTACTGTTCATGGCATCTTCTCCATTTTTCTCCATCTCCTCGTTCTTCCCTCAACCTCACCATCATAGTCATCCTCAACATTTCCTCTTCTACCATCTTCTCCTATTCATGCCTCGATTCCTACTAAATGCCTACCTCGTCGGGTTCACGTCATTGCTGATATGGTTCTACTTCCACCTTCTCTTTCTTCAACTGCTGGTTGAGAAGCTCAGCCTTCCTCTCCTCCTTCCACTGATCAGCACTGCCCTACTCTATTTTCCTTTTCCAATGAAATTCACTCTCTCTTTTTCTTCTGTTATACAACTCATCATTGTTCATCGTTTCTCCCAAGCTCTCGATTTACTCTGTTTTCAGCTTCAATTTTCGTTTCTCTATTTTGACTTCACCTCATTTTCTTGATTTCCTTTACCAATCGTCAATCTTCTCTTCTGCTTCGTTTCTTCAACAAACCAGTCTCTCTCTCGAGCTTTCTACTGTGGTTTTCAGTCTTCCTCCTCTACTCTCGGGTTACTCTTCCTTGTCTCTCTATATAGCCTTCTTTTATTTTGGTTCTCCACTAACCGCTTTGAGTATATATATATATATATATGGCTACATTTATCCCCTTACTTATCTGCAACTTTCCAGCCTTTACTTCAGCTATTGTCCTAGGTAGCTTCTGTAAGACTCGTAACTTAACATGTAACCTTTATGATTTTGGAATGTATAGACAAGTCACAAATGATACAAATTATGAGGAATGAATGTTTTGAAGTTGTAAATGTGGATGGAATGAAAAATGGATGGTTAAGTAAATTAAAAACTAATGTAATAGTGAAATTGGATGGAAAAATGCAGCAGAACTGCTTCAGGAAGGGAGCAGATCTATCTCCTTGGCAATACAGATCGATTTCCTTAAATCTCAGGTTGTAATAGTTCGATCTCATTGTAAGGCCAGATCAATCTCCTTAAGGTTCTGAGTTGTGCAGATCAATCTCATGCTTAGGGACAGATGGATCTCATATAGCCTGAAAGGTCGGTTCTGAGGTGAAAAGTGCAGGAAAGATCGATCTCATGTAGTCAGCAGATCGATCTCTATGAGACAATTCTATAAATATTGGACTTCTGCACTTTAGTTTTCACGCGAGAAACTATTCCATTCAAAACAAAAGTGTAACCTAACTCTTTTACACCAGAGAACTTCAGTTTTCAACCAGTTTTGAGTAAGATTTAGTTGAGTAAAGTTGTTCTTAGCAAAGAGGAGAACAACATACTTGGAATGAAGAGATTGAAATCAATGATTTCAAGAACAAGGAGGATTTGTACAAATTGGTGAAAAAGGAAGGAAATCTCAGCTATGTAAGATTTAATGCACCAAGTTGATATATGTTAAACTGGTGTGTTGATGAATTTATTGGTATATGTATGAATTGTTTGAAATGAAAAGATCATGAAAAATGAGCATGAGACCTAGCTTTTGACATAAAAAGTGAGAAAATGATGATGAAGTGATCTTAACATGAATTTAATGGTGGATTATGCATAAATGGAAGATTATAAAGTAATCTTATGAAATGCGTATATTGGAAATAAGGAATAATGAGTATGGTTATATGAAAAATGTGGTATAATACCATATGGAGAGAAAATCATGAAATTGATGTATTGAGTTGACATTAAGCAAATGAAACGAGTATATTACGATATACAAACATAAATACGTATAACAGCTTCGAAAAACCACATTGGAAGCTGATCAGACTCTGAGAGTAAGCAGCACCGAGGAAGTGAGGTCACTTGATGAGATCCGAGGTAAGGGAATTTCGTGAGTAGCTAGAGATGGCTCCACATATTTTGAATAGCATTTTGATAATATATGCTATATGAATTCCCATGAATAGGCATGATGTTGTGATAGAAACCAAAAAGGATAAGTGTAATTTATCCAAAACTAGGGTGAAAATACCTTAGAAGCATGTTGTGATCGATATTCATGAGTTGCATGATAGAATGGCAATTGTTTTCATTTATATGCGAAAACATGCACCTTTGAGTGCTTATTTGATTTGAATAGCCATCTATCTGGTTTTGTGTGAAAACCATAAGTACTAGAGATTACTCGTACTATATTTTGAGATATGCATCACATAGTACTTGAGTTATATTCGTACTAAATTTTAATGCATGTTATGCATGTTAGAGTACTGGGAGCATTGCTCGTACTCAGATTGTGATTGATGCATTATAGAGTACTGGGAGCTTAGCTCGTACTCAGTTTTAACATATTATACATTATAGAGTATTGGGAGCTTTGCTCATACTCGTGTTTTTACATAACATAGTGTTGGAGCATTGATCACACTAGGGTTGTGATATGGTGATATGGTCGTGTTGGGAGTTTTACTCACACATACCAGTTTTGAAAAGAGCATGAAACAGTCGTGTTGGGAGCCTGTGCTGACTGTGTGTCGCACTGATATTATATGCTCACACGTACATTATTTTGTGATATGGCAAAGGGTTATCGAAATAACCCATAGGTGTGACGACTAAGACTCATGGCGAGCATCCTAACTATGAAGTAGACCCGTAGCATGTGGACTGACTGGCCCTAAGGGTATATTCTGTAAGTGCACGGGTCGTACCAGTAATAATGGGATTTGAGTCCCGAGTTATCGTCCCACAGAGAAGTTGATTAGCCTAATTAACTATCGGTTAATCTTACCCTAAGTATATCCTAGCAAATTATGAAATTTAAGTTGGTGATCTACTAAGGCTAATTAAACGTACTGAAAACAATAAACATTAAAAAAAAAAGAAAATAAAACTCAACTAAGATTTTCTTACCGAACTCCGAGCAATTAAAGAAAATACCTACAAAAGAAAATTAAAAGAGTTAAAATGAATTAACGCAACTAAAATAAAATGCAAATATGAAATAAAGCAATAAAATTTAATTAAACTAAACTTAAAATAAAAATTCATGAAACAAATTTTATCTAAATTAATTCTAAAATATAACTCATAAAATACTAAACTAAAAATTAAATCCTAACACATATAATCTAAAATGAACTATTAACTAAGACGTAAAACTAAGATTAAATTAAGAACTTAAAACATTAAATTAATCCAACAATTATCAACTAACAACTACACTAAACTAACAACTAATGAAACAATCAAAATAATAAAAATGCCATAAAAGATTAAACTAAGCAAAATAGAGGTGGCCAAACAAGGCCTTAACCGAATTGCAAAACACCAAGTGGTCCTAATTGTGCATGTGTACTGTGCACTTGTCTTCTTCCAATCTTTTCTGCCCAGGCGTGTTCTGCTCTTTCAGTTCTGGCCAGTCCTTTGTACCAGCACACACATCTTGCCACCTTCATGCATCAGCAACCTTGCATCGCTTGTTACAGTCATTTTGTAGAATACCTCTACTTCTCGATCCGTAACTCCAGCAGCAGGAATGAATTGCTTCAGTCCAGGTAATACCTGACTCTGCATGCACATCATCTGTCCCACTTGTTGTAATACCGTCTGCACTGTATCACCTTAGCTTCTCTATGCCAAATTCTATCTCAATTTCACTGCTAGGTGCTGGTCACTGCAGCAAGGCACGCACAAAGTAGCAGTTCCTACTCTGCTCAGCAGCATGATCTACTGCTCCGATTCGCCTGTGCCAAAAACACAATGTTACACTATCTCGGTTGGCCAACATAGCAGAAATTGGGCACAGATGGCTTCGCAATGGCAGATGCAGGATCAGAGGTAGAGCTCTTGCCACTAGACTCGCATTTGCTTGCTTCCAATCCTTCGACAGCTGTATACCCCTGCTGCACAGCTCAGCACAGTAGCTCAACCCAGCAGTATTTACAGCTCATCTGACCTTCAACCAATCCAGCCATCTTCAACCGAGGGACAGCAGAGAATGAAAATAGTGAGGCAATCTTAACAGAGTGCAAATAAATGTAAATTAGTCATTAACAATAAACTAGAACAAAACCAACTTATGAATAGTAAATTACACTAAAACAGAGCAGAATAGAGAGAAATTTTATTTTTCCTGCCCTTGTCACAGTAAAGCATGCATCGAATGCTTGTTGTGGCTTCAGAATAAGTATGAATCTACTCCTGTAATGCAAGTGCATCGAAAGATAACTATACTACACAAAAAGAACCAAACAGAGAAAGAACTACTGCAAATAATTATGCCAGGCATCTCGTCCAGCAAAAGTTCAATCTGCACTGCTTCCTTACTAATCCACGTTCTGCCTCCAGCATAGTCTACCAGGCATTCAGCTTCGAGCCAGCAAACACACGCAGTCTTTCCTGCACTATTTCACCTTGTGACGCCAGCAGTGGCAAAACACTAAAGCTATGCAATGCCTCAGTCACCTTTCCTTCTCTCTTTTGTTTGATCAATCAAGATTAAGATTAAAGCAAAACAAGCTATTCGGTAAACTGTCACACAGCCTCCATTCATCATCTCATTTCAATAGTAAAGAGAGACTCAAAAGAAACAAATGACGAAGAGCACTTTGGAAAATTTGAAAGGCAAACGTAATAAATAAATATGTATATAAATGCAGTAAACGAAAATGGAACAAGGGTACGGGCTGAGCAATAGGGCTGCTAATTACCCGTTCCAGCTCCCCAAAATCTACCCAAATGAACACTAAAAACCATGGAAACAAAGTAGTGAAAATGAACTAAATGAAAACAAGTTTTCCATTCAATAGTTTTAAAGGTCTGAACTTTACTAAAATAAAAACTTGTAAAAACTCATATCCATAGAGGCTACCAATGTTAACTACAAAAGACTAGGAAAGAAATGAAATTTCTCTTAAAATAAAAGTAACATTTCCTATGAATAGTAGCTTAACAAGAATGGTGGCTATAAACAACAAGCTAACGTGAGAAGTAAAAGGAAACAAGAAAAATAAAAGATAGCAATGGAAAATTTAAACTAAAAATAAAACTAATCTAAAAAAAAAAAACTACCCTAAATTAAAACTACTCCTAATTTACTCTACACTATTCCTACCCTAAACTACTTCTACTTACCCTACACCTACTTTATTTTTCAATTGCCATCATGTTCTATTTATATACAAACATAGGGGTACAATGGTAATTTTTCCATCCTAGATGAGTTGGCATTGTTTGGCCACTTGTCTTCCTTTAATTTGTCGCAGAGTAGATATTTCCACGTCATCAGTCTTTTTGTCCAATTTGATGTGCGATGTGGCCCGGCGTGTGTCCTCCAAGAGGTTAGCACAGTGTCCTTCGATCTTATCGTTTTGGAGCAAATAAAAATTGAACATCTGGCATCACGAGTGTCCAGACGATTGATGACTTGGTCTGCAAATTAGAAGTGGTCCAATCTCCTTTAGCCAGATTTCAGCCCAATTTGACTGAAATGATTAAGTTTCATCCGGATTTAATTTATCTGCACATTAAAGAATTTTAATTGAATAAAGGGGATTATTAATAAAATAATATGGGGATTAAATAAATAATTAGGAATTTAAGCACAAATAATTCTATAAAAAAATAGAATTATCACACCCCCAAACTTGAGCTTTTACTTGTCCTCAAGCAAAACAAAATAATTGTAGGAATGATTAGTACAAAACATAATAATTTCCCTAATATCTTCCTCAAAGAAAAAGTACAGACTATGAAATCAACGACTCACAATTACAAGTCCAACACTTAGAATTATTCAATCATAAGTCCTAACCCAAATTGGATCCCTCGTGTGTGTGTGAAAATGTCAAGGTCACTTCACAGTATATTACCCAGATCAGATTATGCAAACACAATGAATGCAAAGTCAATGACATGTGATCATTCCCATATGTTTGCTTTTCACTTCACTCTCCACTAATGTAGTCACACTTAATCAAAGATCAATAGGACTTCATTAAGCTTGTAATGTAAGGCTGGGGCTAATGTATGATAATGTCGATTTAGGTTTAATTACCCCTTAACATGCATTACTTCTAGGATCTTTAATGTAAGAGCTTTAATTATTCCCCCAAACTTATTTATTTCACTAGACATTTTATTCTATTTTTATATTTTTCTTCTTCTTCTTTCTTCTTCTTTTTCTTTTTCTTTTTCTTCACTTTTTTTTTTCGAATTTTCACTATCACCAGGTACCCATATGTACAAAGCTCACAATATATCAAATGACTTCTCATGCTTTCGGGGTAAGGGATAGGAACAAAGTATTTAAGCTAACGAAATTTATGTAGGTGTATTTACAGAGAAAAGCTTATTTGGCCCATATGGGTGACTAGGGGTAAAATATGTACAGGGATGGCTAGAAAGGCTCAAACGATCCAAAGATGGCCTAAATCATCTCCCTAATTAAGTGTGATCTAATATTTCACCTCGAGATTAGATCAAACAAATTCTAGAATATGATACACAAAATCAACTGAACAAATGCAATCCTAGGTCCACATAAGCTTTCTCTAAATAAATATACAGATTCATGACATGACAAGTGCATAAAATGAGGAAATCGCAATCAGAATCAAGACAAATTCAAGAACTCAACTTCATGCTTTTCCTATAATCATGCCTCTCAGTCAATCAAAGTCAGACTAAATCATGGGGTCATATCATCAAAATATGGGAAAACTACATGCTAAGCACTAAATCATCCCAAATCAAACAATTTAAGCTCAGATTTTTAAAAAAAAAATTTGAAAAATACTTAAGTGATATCCCTTCCTGCAAACTTGAAGTGCACAGTGTCCTCAGTGTGTAGATAATATAAGAATTAAAGTTCAGGAACAGAGTACTCCCCTTTCTGATGATGATGAACAACTGAAGCTTTGATTGAAAGCGTAAAACTAGAAAATAAACATGCAAAATAAACAAAGAAAGAAACAACAGAAAAGAAAAAGAAAAAGAACTATATACAAGATGAAAAGGAAAACATAACCACTTCAAATGCAGCTGAAGAAGACAACACTCAACAGCAAGGCGAAGAGTAGGAGGATCAGCCAAAGTGGTGACAAATGTTCACAGTTAAATCCTCTTGAGCCCTATCTATTCCTTCTTTCTCTCAGATATTACATGGTCAAGCCTTATATCATCCATCCTAAAATAGTTTTGAGAGTCATCAGGGAACTTTAAAGGTTTGAAAACATTAAACTTCACTTCCTGATCTAGGACTCTCATAGTTAACTCCCCCTTTTGTACATCAATTACTGTTCTACCAGTAGCTAGGAAAGGTCTGCCTAGTATAATGGGGACTTCCCTGTCTTCCTCCATGTCCAACACCATAAAATCCACAGGGAAAATAAACTTGTCCACCTTTACTAAGACATCCTCAATGACCCCCTTCGGATATTTAATTGATCGATCGGCCAACTGAAGGGTCACTGTGGTAGGCTTGACATCCCCTATTCCTAACTTATGATAGATAGACAATGGCATTAAATTTATACTAGCTCTTAAATCACACAAGGCTCTACCAAAGAATAAATTTCCAATCGTGCAGGGTATGGTAAAACTTCGAGGATCCTTGAGCTTGGGGGGTAATTTCCTCTGGATAATGGCACTACATTCCTCAATTAAGGCCACCGTTTCATAGTCTTCCAGTCTTCTCTTCCTCGAGAGGATATCCTTTAGAAACTTCACATAACTTGGCATTTGCTCTAAAGCATCTGCGAAAGGAATATTAATGTGAAGCTTCTTAAAAACCTCAAGGAATTTAGCAGATTGTCATTCCAACTTTTGATCTTGGAACCTGTGAGGAAAAGGTACTGGTGGTCTAACTAGAGGCAATGTAGTGGGAACCTGTGTAGCATTAGAGGACGAGGAAGGCAATAAAGAAGAAGAAGGTATAGATGAAGAAGCGCCTAGCTTTGTTTCCTTGGCAGCTGGATCTTTAGGTTCCTGCTCTTTATGAGCTGCTTCTTTAGAACTTACGAATTCTTCAACTATGTGCTGTTTAGGTTGGGACTTAACTTGTGGCTCCTCTAGCTCTCTGCCACTCCTAAGGGTGATAGATCTAACATGTTCCTTACCCTCCCTTTGCTTAACAAGATTAACTTCAGTATTACTAGGAAGGGTCCCTTGAGGACGTTGGCTAAGAGCACTAGCTATTTGTCCCACCTGAACCTCTAAGTTCTTAATTGAAGCAGCTTGATTTTGCAGGATCGTTGAGAACATCTCCTCTAATGTAGGCTTCTTCTTAGCTGCTGGTGCATGGTAAAGTTGGGGCTGCATAAGTGGTGGTAGTGGTGGTGATGGATGATGTGAGAATGGGTGATAAAAAGGCGGATGAAATGGAAATTGCGATTGTGGTGGTACCTAAACCGGTGGAGCTTGAAAAGTAAGGGGTTCTACAGGTCTAGAGCTAGAAGTTTTCCCTTGGTTTTGGCTCCAGGAGTAGTTATGATAGTTCTTCCACCCTGGGTTGTAGGTGTTTGACAAGGGGTTGTTCTGTTGCTTCTGAAGTGAAGCAACATACTGAGCCGATTCTAGGTTAAGTGGACACCTATCCATAGAGTGTGTACCACTACACAGATCGCATGAAAGGAAAGGACTTTGGACAGAATAAATCGGATTAGGACTGGTAGAAAGATTATACTGGGTACTGAGCGACTCTACTTTCTTCATAAGATTAGCGATTTGAGAGGTCAAGGTAGACAGTGTGTCGAGCTCATAAATACCCGTCGACTTCTTTAGCAATTGCCTCTCTGAGGACCATAAATAGTTGTTAGCCGCCATCTTATCTAACAACTCATAAGCTTCCTCCTCTGTTTTACACATTAGCGCTCCACCCGCCGCAGCATCAACAATGGTCCTATTTGGGCTTGTAAGTCCATTGTAAAAGGTCTGGACTTGCAACCACAAAGGTAGGCCATAGTGAGGGCACTTCCTAAGAAGCGCCTTATATCGTTTCCATGCTTCATAAAGAGATTCAGAGTCGTACTGGGCAAAGGAAGATATATTACTACGGAGTTGGGCCATTTTAGAGGGAGGGAAAAACTTAGATAAAAATTGATGGGCTAACTCGCCCCTTGTAGAAATGGATCCTGGAGGCAGGGAGGTTAACCAGTGTCTCGCCCTATCCCTAAGTGAGAAGGGGAATAATCTAAGCCTAAGCGCATCATTAGATAATCCATTATGTTTGAAGGTGTTGCACAAGTCCAAGAATTGCCCAAGGTGAGCGTGTGGGTCATCGTGAGGGAACCCACTGAACTGTAATGAAGTCTGGATCATTTGGAGGATGGAAGGCTTAATTTCAAAATTGTTTTCATTGACAGCTGGTGGCCTAATGCCGGTATAATAACCTCCAATAGTCGGCATTGCATAATCTCCAACGGTCTTAATTTCCCTATTTTTTGTCATGATGCTTTGTAGCGGAGCTATAAATTTCCTAGAATCCTTTCAAATTTTTCTAAGAGTGCGTTTGATTTTAGGATCTAGATGAAAGCAATCAAAACTTCTGGCTCTACGCATGCAATCATCGAAAAGACCTTAGAAATTTTTTTTTCAGTTTTTTAATTTCTCAATTTTTTTTATTTTAATTAAGAGAAAATTTAACTAACCTAAGCTAAGGCTCTATATATTTACAACCTAAATATTTACAAGCTGGAATTACACCTAAGCATAATTTCACCGATATTAACTAACGACTAATTAAAACTTCCCCGGCAACGGCGCTAAAAACTTGACGGGCCCTAAGGGTATATTCCGCAAGTGCACAGGTCGTACAAGTAATAATAGGATTTGAGTCCCGAGTTATCGTCCCACAGAGAAGTTGATTAGCCTAATTAACTACCGGTTAATCTTACCCTAAGTATATCCTAGCAAATTATGAAATTTAAGTTGGTGATCTACTAAGGCTAATTAAACTTACTAAAAACAATAAACATTAAAAAATAAAGAAAATAAAACTGAACTAAGATTTGCTTACCGAACTCCGAGCAATTAAAGAAAATACCTAAAAAAGAAAATTAAAACAGTTAAAATGAATTAATGCAACTAAAATAAAATGCAAATATGAGAATAAAGCAATAAAATTTAATTAAACTAAAATTAAAATAAAAATGCATGAAACCAATTTAATCTAAATTAATTCTAAAATATAACTCATAAAATACTAAACTAAAAATTAAATCCTAATACATATAATCTAAAATTAACTATTAACTAAGACTTAAAACTAAGATTAAATTAACAGCTTATAACATTAAATTCATCCTACAATTATCAACTAACAACTACACTAAACTAACAACTAATGAAACAATCAAAATAATAAAAATGCCATAAAAGATTAAACTAAGCAAAATAGAGGTGGCCAAACAAGGCCTTAACCGAATTGCAAAACACCAAGTGGTCCCGACTGTGCACTTGTCTTCTTCCAATCTTTTCTGCCCAGGCGTGTTTTGCTCTTTCGGTTCTGGCCAGTCCTCTGTACCAGCACACACATCCTGCCACCTTCATGCATCAGCAGCCTTGCGTCGCTTGTTACAATCATTTTGCAGAATACCTCCACTTCTCAATCCGTAACTTGCTTCAGTCCAGGTAATACCCGACTCTGCATGCACATCATCTGTCCCACTTGTTGCAATACCGTCTACACTGTATCACCTTAGCTTCTCTGCGCCAAATTCTATCTCAATTTCACTGCTAGGTGCTGGTCACTGTAGCAAGGCACGTACAAAGCAGCAGTTCCTACTTTGCTCAGCAGCATGATCTGTTGCTCCGATTCGCCTATGCCAAAAACACAATGTTACACTATCTCGACTGGCCAACATAGCAGAAACTGGGCACGGATGGCTTCACAGTGGCAGATGCAAGATCAGAGGTAGAGCTCCTGTCACTAGCCTCGCATTTGATTGCTTCCAATCCTTCGACAGCTGTATACCCTTGCTGCACAGCTCAGCATAGTAGCTCAACCCAGCAATATTTACAGCTCATCTGACCTTCAACCAATCCAGCCTTTTTCAATCGAGGGGCAGCAGAGAATGAAAATAGTGAGGCAATCTTAACAGAGTGCAAATAAATGTAAATTAGTCATTAACAATAAACTAGAACAAAACCAACTTATGAACAGTAAATTACACTAAAACAGAGCAGAACAGAGAGAAATTTTATTTTTCCTGCCCTTGTCATAGTAAAGTATGCATCGAATGCTTGCTGTGGCTTCAGAATAAGCATGAATCTACTTCTGTAATGCAAGTGCATCGAAAGATAACTATACTACACAAAAAGAACCAAATAGAGAAATAACTACTACAAATAATGCTGCCAGGCATCTCCTCCAGCAAAAGTTCAGTCTGCACTACTTCCTTACTAATCCATATTCTGCTTCTAGCTTAGTCTACCATGCATTCGGCTTTGAGCCAGCAAACACACGCAGTCTTTCCTGTACTATTTCACCTTGCGATGCAAGCAGTGGCAAAACACTAAAGCTATGCAATGCCTCAGTCACCTTTCCTTCTCTTTTTTGTTTGATCAATCAAGATTAAGATTAAAGCAAAACAAGTTATTCGGTAAACTGTCACACAGCCTCCATTCATCATCCCATTTCAATAGTAAAGAGAGACTCAAAAGAAACAAATGATGAAGAGCACTTTGGAAAATTTGAAAGGCAAATGAAATATATATATATAAATGCAGTAAACAAAAATGGAATAAGGGTACGGGTTGAGCAATAGGGCTGCTAATTACCTGTTCCAGCTCCCGAAAATCTACCCGAATGAACACTAAAAACCATGGAAACAAAGTAGTGAAAATGAACTAAAGGAAAACAAGCTTTTCATTCAATAGTTTTAAAGGTCCGAACTTTACTAAAATATAAACTTGTAAAAACTCATCCATGGAGGCTGCCAATGTGAACTACAAAAGACTAGAAAAGAAATGAAATTTCTCTTAAAATAAAAGTAACATTTCCTATGAACAGTAGCTTAACAAGAATAGTGGCTATAAACAACAAGCTAACGTGAGAAGTAAAAGGAAACAAGAAAAATAAAAGATAGCAATGGAAAATTTAAACTAAAAATAAAACTAATCTAAAAAAAAAAACTACCCTAAATTAAAACTACTCCTAATTTACTCTACACTATTCCTAGCCTAAACTACTTCTACTTACCCTACTCCTGCTTTATTTTTCAGTTGCCATCATGTTCTATTTATATACAAACATAGGGGTACAATGGTAATTTTTCCATCCTAGATGAGTTGGCATTATTTGGCCACTTGTCTTCCTTTAATTTGTTGTAGAGTAGATATTTACACGTCATCAGTCTTTTTGTCCAATTTGTTGTGCGATGTGGCCCGACGTGTGTCCTCCAGAAGGTTGGCACTGTGTCCTTCAATCTTATCGTTTCGGAGCAAATAAAAATCGGACACCTGGCATCATGCGTGTCCAGACGATTGATGACTTGGTCTACAAATTGGAAGTGGTCCAGTCTCCTTTAGGCAGATTTCAGCCCAATTTTGACTGAAATGACTGAGTTTCATTCGGATTTAATTTATCTGCACATTAAAGAATTTTAATTGAATAAAGAGGATTATTAATAAAAAAATATGGGGATTAAATAAATAATTTGGAATTTAAGCACAAATAATTCTATAAAAAATAGAATTATCATGGAGTAAGACTCATGGCGAGCATCCTGACTACGAGGCATATCCAAGGTATGAGGACTAAGACTCATGGCGAGCATCCTTCCTTGAGATAGGGTCCATGGAGTACTGTGTACCATGTATGTCACATAAAGTACATTGTACCGTGAGTACACAATGAGAGTGAGTTGTGAGTTGACGGCTAGGATTTGACCCACCTCCCATTACAGCAATTGTGAGACCCCGTACACCGAGTACTGTGTAGCTTGGGATCACGAAAAATGAGTTATGATCATACACTCGGAACATGTAGTCGCCTATCTCCTTTCTTGCTAATTGAATTTCTTGAATGAATTACCACATGGTTTTATGATATAAATATGTGAGTTTGTTAATTGTGAAAAGCGTAACCCGAGGGATGGTTGAGGCCCAAATTTTCATGTTTTTAAACATTATGAATGCCATACGATTTTGATTTTAATGCATGGCATGATAAATGAGATTTATGAAAGTACATAAGAAATGCAGTGTTATGCATATAATGTTGAGGTTGTTAAACCAGCATATTACCAATTTTATAACTGATGTTTTGTATCTATGTATATATATATTGCATAATGATTTGAGAGAGATGCATGTTATAGATACAGATAGTGTAAGGAAATGATTTCGAGGCATAAGTATTGTATTTTGTAGATAGTGCAGTTATCTACTTACTTGTCTGATTTCCTTACTGAGTTGTGAGCTCACCCCCTTATTATTTCCCCCTTTTTAGAGTATCCACGGTAGGTGGACACAGCTAAGGGCTGATATTCCCTGATATCCACTGCATAACCATCTTGTGAGAGGTATACACACTTGGCATTTTGTATTAAACATTGTATAAGCACAGCTATGTAAATTAATGTACGGTCGGGATGTATATGTATAAATAAATGTATTAATGTATAAGAGTTTGGATTATAGAAAGCAATATTGAATTCTATATATGTTCTGAATGAGTGTGAAAGGGTGACTAATATCGAATCATAACCCAACGTTTGATGTGAGAGATGACAGAAGAAGAGGTAAGTGAAATGCGAAAACTTTATTGTGAATAAGGTAGGTCTCGTGTGGGGGAAAGGTGTTATAGCTTCACATGCATTTCTTCCATTTCTTCCTTAAGTAGGCCAATATGCATGAAGTTTCAATTTGATTCAATTTTTTTTTGTAGTTGGTGTGTGCACAGCAGAGCTTTCTTCATCCAGCCATGTAGTCATTAATGATCTCTTCACCCTCACGTTTTTCTATTCCTCCTACCTTATCTCGGTTAATCCCATTTTCTGCAGTTAAATCTATCATCTACAATCATCTTATCCTTCCAATTTGTTTCAGACTTCAATTTACTGTGCTCGACCATTTATATAACATTATTTTCATTTCTTTTCCCCTCCAAACCATCCCATCATCTCTTCTTCCTCTTCGGTTGTTTCAGTTAAATATCTCATATTCACTACCACACCAGCAGCTCCAACATCTCTTTAAAATTTGTTTAAATCTTTTCTTTAACTCTGTACAACCTTCAACAACTTCTTTGATCAGACCATATCTTCATCATACTGACTTCTTTGTTTTTTGGCCTACTGCTCCCATATTGTCCCTACTTCAGTTTCGATTTCTTCTCCTACTGACACCTGCTTCTTTCCTATGTAGAGCACTCACCGAGACACTCCTTCTTAGATCCCATCATTCCATTTTCCTGACTTCCTATTTCCTAGGCATGAATAAACATTGTCCTACACAGCCTTATATATATATATAGATATATATGAGTTTTCATATACTTATGCATATCCTCATATATATTGCTTTTGGAATCTCTCGAGATTGGCTTCATTTGGAAGCTAATCTACGAATTCCTTTACATCTACATAGATTTATTTGCTTATATATGTATATATATATACATGTGTATACACATGTATGTATATATATATATATATATTTTATATATGTCTACTTGCTAAACTTGATGATTACATAAAATATTACAGACATATATGTATATATATCGATACATACTTTATAAATTTACTTGTAATATACATAATAAATTTAATCTAATGATGTATATATATATATACACACATCATAAGGGAATATTCTTAGCTCATATAAATTTTATTCTTATTCCTCGAATTATTTATTCATAGGGTTAATATATTTTACTTAATTAGTTCTTCGAAGTCTCACAATCGAAAAATATAATCTAAATTAAATCATTGACTGAGGGAATACATTTTCAATCCCAATGGCTTAACTGGTATTCATCGTTAAAATCAAGTACATAAAAATTTATGGTGTTTACAACAAGTCTTTAAACCCCTAGGTCACCTCTAATTGATGAGTGTGTCTCATGAGAGCTTTTAAGAGACATACCCACAAAATCATTTATTTAGACTCGGTCCTAAAACTTAAAACTTTTTAACTAAGATCATGACAAATTGTTAATCTTCTAACTTTTAAACCATAACTCAACAAAATCAAATAATTTCGTCAATTATATTTTAATCATTACTCTCATATTCATGCATACTTCTAAATAAATCATGCAAGACTCATAATCAACATACATGGAAACATATAATATAAAATTTCAACTTCTCATCTTCATTACTACAAGAATAAGCAATAAATCAAGAATTTTGTTCTTTTTCTCTTTTCTATTGAGGTTATAGCATGCTTTCTCTATGTACTCACCTGTAGAACGAGTTGGTTTTCATATTTAGTGTGCTTTCCATATTCATATTTCAAGTCACAAAATATATTTATCTATAAAAACTTTATATGACTTAAAACATTGGAGTAGACTTTATAAATTTTAACCTTTTAACCTTTTTCTCTTTTTCTTTTCTTCTTTTTCATTGCTTCTCTTTTTTTTTTTGGTTAAGATTCTTATTTACATGCACCTTACTTAAGACTAACTTCAATGAATAAATCAAAATATAAATATCACATGAACAATTATATCAAATCATAAATTCATATAAACACTTTAGAAAGTACTCACTTCAACAATTATAACAATTAAAACAATCTCAACTCTTTCAAAAAACCTTATTTGTAGAGTAAAGACCTAAAATAGGAACCAAAATGAGAAATTAAGTGCAAAAAAAAAAAAATTGAAAAGCTGTGTGAAAACCCTAATTTTCATACATTGGACATGTATAAGACCTAATTGGACAATTATGAGATCAAGAGAACTAAAAGGAATCGTTAAATAGTGATTTTTTGGTTTTTGGGTAAAAAGGGCTAGCTCCAATACAAAGAGGTTCATGGGTGGCATGGGAGCGCACACCCAACTAGAAATATCAGAATCATCATAAAATGATAAAATATGACTTCAAGTAAGCCATTCGAATATATAAAACTATGATTATGACTTATTTCAAAAAACGTGCAACAAATGTGAAAGTGACGATTTTATCCATATGTCAAACTTTCACACTGGATAAATCTACTATGTGGAATGACTTAAGGGTATTAACTGAGTTATGTCAAGCCCTTAAATTTTTATGTTAGACATCGTAACAAAATTTAAAGAGTTATAACTGAAAAACGTCGAAATAGGTGAAAATGGGCATAAATGCTATGTTTGAGAGACATGGCCGGTAATTGATAATTCTATTAAAATAGAATTATTTGTACTTAATTTCTTAATTAATTATTTTAATCCCCATATTATTTTATTAATTATCCCTTCAATTTAATTAAAATTCTTTTATGTGTAGGTAAATTAAATTCAGATGAATTTCAGTCGAAAATGGGTTGAAAACAGGCTAAAAGGAGACTGACCACTACCATTTCGCAGTCCGAGTCACCATTCGTCTGGACACGTGTGATGCCTGGTGTTCGTATTTTATTCATCTCGAAAAGATATGATCGACGGACACTGTGCCTACCTCATGAAAGACACATGTCGGGCCACATCGCACATCCAAGTGGACAAAAAGACAAGTGACGTGGAAATATCCACTCTGCAGCGAATAGAATGAAGACAAGTGGCCAAACAATGCCAACTCATCTAGGATTGAAAATTACCATTGTACCCCCAATTTTGTGTATAAATAGAATATGTTGAGAATTGAAAAAAAACCAAGTAGGTAAGGTAGAGGGTAAAGTAGTTTAGGAGTAGAATTTTAGGGTAGGAGTAGAAGTAATTTTAGGGTAGAAGTAGTCTAGGGTAAGTAGTCTAGGTAGGAGGTAATTTTAGGTAGTGTTTAGAATAGTCTTAATATTTATGAGATTTTTATTTTTCCTAGTCGTATCAAGTTTTTCCCATTGTTGGTAGTCGCTATTATCTTTTTTGATACTGTTCATGATATTCTAAAGGCTATTTTATTGAAACTGTTTTCATGCAACCTTTCTTTTAAATCTCAGTTCCACTTTTTCATTATTTAATAGTTTCCATAATGAACAACTTAATAGCCATTTTTTTCATTTTCGGTTCCGGTAAATTTGTTTTGCATTTAGTTAATCCTGCATTTATCAACTAGTGGGCTTGAACATTCTGTCCGAGATTGCTCTAAGGCTGATTCGGAATGGTGAATAGAAGCTGAGTGACCAGTAGCAAATTCTTTTCTATTTTCAGTGTTTGATAACTTGTTCTTACATTTTAGTTTTTGCTTTATCGTTTGATTTTCTTCACTGATCAGGTGCTGCTTTTGCCATTATGATTCCTGCATTTTCATTTTATGCTTTTCTGTTCATTTTTACACCTTGTTGTTACTTGTTCTCGCGGTCGACTTTTGATGCATTTAGTTTCTAAGTGCTATGTGGTGTAGAGAGGCTTGTTGCTGTTAAGTGGAGCTGTTCATTGGCTGGAACGCGTGTGCTGGGTGCAGGGAATGAAAGCTGTTGGATGAACAACAGCTGAATCAGAAGCAGGTCGTAACTCCTGAAGCTGATGGGAGTGTTGTCGATCGGTGTAAAACCAAGTAACAGTGTGTTGTGGCAATGGACAGGGACTAAATCCCTCATCTGTTCTGCTATGCTTTAGTTTAATTTTACTATTCATCTTAGCTATCTTGTTATCCTACATTGTTGTCGATGCTCTAATTTCGACTGGTGATCTATTTGTTATTTAGTTGTGATGTTGCCTGAACGAACAGCAACAGGAATTTACCTTCCACGTAGTCTGATTGCACTAACGACAAAGAAGTGACGTCGGTGCAATTTGTTCCACGTGTTCTTCGTATGTTCTGCAAAAACAACAGGAATCAGAGGGCGCAGGGATCTGTCCCTGCACGCGCACTCTGATGATTAAGTCAGAAATCGAGAGTTGTGTATGAAGGAATGAAGAAGAGAATGTATTACTTAATTCAGAGAGTCTAAGTTTTTTCCCTTCCTTTTTGTTTTTTCGTCCTCCCCCCTTTTTGAGAGCTCACCTGGATATTTATAGGTTCTCTAAGTCGGTTCCAGCTGAGGCCCAGGCGCGTGTCTGGGCCGCGACAGAGTTATGGAGCACTCTGTCGCGCTTCGGGTTAAGTAGCTTGCGGGGGAATCGGTAGGCGACAGAGTACCGATGGACCTCTGCCGCAGACTATGCGAAAGACCTCTGCCACAGGCTGTGCGGGAGACCTCTACAGTGGGGGCAATGCAGGAGACCTCTACCGCGGGGCAATGCGGGAGACCTATGTCGCAATAGGGGCGATGGAGGTCTGTCGCGCCAACTGTGCAGCACACATACTAGGCGACGAAATCCCTGTCGCCTCGAACATCTGTCGCTCAACAAAGCAACTGTGTCGCGTGACCACACTGTCGCCACATCAGCCACGTAGCTTATTCTTGTTCTGACATGTGACACTCTCTGGTTGGCGGATAGTTGTACACGTGGATTCTGGTGACACGGCCACCATCAATTGCTCCCCACTCTTTGGTAGGAATATTTCCTGCGAAAGAGGATTCTTAATAGAAAGATATATTTTCGGAAAGAATTTTACATACCTTTCTCAGGCCTGACTATCACGACGCGAGCGCGTCTTTAGTTCTTACGGCCTTTATGTTTCCATTGCCTGGCCACAGTGACGTATAGCGCCTCAGGCTCTTATGGCTAGTCTGAATATACGCCTGGCCACAGTGACGCACAGCGTCTCAGGCTCTTACGGCTCTTCTGAATATACGCCTGGCCACAGTGACGCATAGCGCCTCAGGCTCTTACGGCTCTTCTGAATATACGCCTGGCCACAGTGACGCATAGCGTCTCAGTCTCTTATGGCTCTTCTGAATATACGCCTGGCCACAGTGACGCATAGCGTCTCAGGCTCTTATGGCTCGTCTGATTGTGACGTCTAGCCCAGCCGGTAGAGCCACTCAACCGTATTGTCCGCTTTGGAGCTGTTCAACCCATGGCAGCCTGCGTTCGCAGGGCCCGAGCTCAAAGGTAACAGTCCTCACTGTTTTCTTTCGCGTCCCCAGGGGATCGAACTCAGGACATAGTCCGTGAGAAATCACCCCTGGTATCATTGAGCACTCGTTTTGTTGTGAGGCAAGGTACCAAGCCTCGGGCCCACTCAACCATATTGTCCGCTTTGGAGCTGTTCAACCCATGGCAGCCTGCGTTCGCAGGGCTCGAGCTCAAAGGTAGCTGTCCTCATGGTTTTCTTTCGCGTCCCCAGGGGATCGAACTCAGGACATAGTCTGTGAGAAATCACCCCTGGTATCATTGAGCGCGCGTTTTGTTGTGAGGCAAGGTACCAAGCCTCGGGCCCACTCAACCGTATTGTCCGCTTTGGGTACGGCCCATTGGCAGCCTGAGTTCGTAGGGCCCGAACCAAGGGTTCCCCTCATGGTTTTCTTTCGCGTCCCTGGGCTGTATCATCTTCATCATCTCTTCTTGGGCCATATACTTATTGGCCCTAGCAAAGAGATCGGAGATTGTCTTCGGCTGGTCAAGAGAGAGAGATTTTTGTAGCTTTTCGGAGCTCGTCCCTTGCAATATTGCAGCCATGGCTACCCCTACCGGTAGATCTTTCACTTCCAAGGTTGCATCTCGGAAGCGGTCTACAAAACTCTCTAAGGATTCTTTATGCCCTTGCTTAAGTGTGAGTAGGTAAGTAGCGTCTTTCTTCCTCTGGCTGTGGATCATGAAGACTTTCAGGAATTCATTTCTCAATTGGTCGAAAGAGGAGATTGAACCTTCGCTCAACCCGTTGAACCACTTCAGAGCGTGCCCGGACAATGTGAGAGAAAAAGCCCTGCACATGATTTCGTCCTCCCACCCATGCAGCAGCATGAGGGATTCATAACTCTGTATGTGATCATAGGGGTCTGCTTTGCCGGTGTAAGTAGCCATAGAAGGCATTTTAAACTTCTTCGACAAAGGTTTGTTCATGATCTCTGGACTGAATGGATCCTCCTCCTTTGGCCATCATCCGGAGACACCAGTTTTTTCTTCTCAAGGATCTATTGGACGACCTTCTCCACGTTCTCCGACCCTCAAATTGAGTGTGGCCATCTCCCTTCGGGTCTGGAAGAGTCTGACTGATAAGCACCCCTTCCAGCACCTCCCATTCCGGGACTTGAGATTTCGAGACCTTTTCGTAGGTCTGGACCTCTCTGTCTCCGTCGCTCCCCAGCCCTATATTCTCTTAAATCATGTTCCAACTCCACGGGAGATGAGCTGCGGCATGTGGGGGAACTCTGCCGCCTATCGGCTAGAGGAGAGGTCTGCCGCCTATAGGCGGCGGGAGAGCACCGTCGCGTATGTGTTGCGGGATACCTCTACCGCATGTAGTCCCTGGGAGAGCTCTGCCGCACGGGTTTCGCAAGAGAACACTGTCGCCTGAAGTTTGGGGGTGAGCTCTGCCGCCGTTGAGCGGTGGGTGAGCTCTGTGGTCTATCTGCTGGGTGAGACCTCAGCCGCGCTAGGTCTGCGGGTGAGCTCTGTCGCATAGGTGCTGTGGGCGAACTCTGCTGCCTGTCTGCTGCGGGTGAGCTCTGCGGTCTGCCTGCTGCGGGAGACCTTTGCCGCATGAGATCCGCGGGTGAGCTCTGTGGTGCAAGTGCTGCGGGCGAACTCTGCCGCCTGCGGTCCGCGGGTGAGCTCTGTCTTGCAGGGTTTGTAGTAGTATTCACTTCCCGTAACTCCGTCCCAGGACGATTCCTTTGAAATGCGATAGAGTTTGGGGTCAATCCCGTGGCGTCCTTTAGCACTCCTGCTCCTTGTCCAACACTCACCAGGGTGGAGGGTTGACCTCTTTCATAGATCTGCCTTGGGATAATTTCCCCCACCAACTGCTGCACTTCAGGGGGTAAGCTGAATTGTGGGAGAGCGTTCTTGAAGAAGTTCACCACAGCTTTCAACGCTGTCGTCGTTTCCTCATTCTGACGCTTCAGAGCCTCAAATTCCTCCATAGAAACCGAGGCCACTCTGTCATCCCTTTCACTATGTTTTCATCTTTGTTCCGATCTGCCGGGGGGACTCACAGAATTCTGCTCCCCTGTCAACTCTGCTATAGAACGTGTCCTCACCATTTTGATAGGGAATCCAACTTTTTGTTCTGATTCCCACAGACGGCGCCAATTGATGTTGCCTGAACGAACAGCAACAGGAATTTACCTTCCACGTAGTCTGATTGCACTAACGACAAAGAAGTGACGTCGGTGCGATTTGTTCCACCTGTTCTTTGTATGTTCTGCAAAAACAACAGGAATCAGAGGGCGCAGGGATCTGTCCTTGCACGCGCACTCCGATGATTAAGTCAGAAATCGAGAGTTGTGTATGAAGGAATGAAGAAGAGAATGTATTACTTAATTCAGAGAGTTTAAGTAATACATTCTCTTCTTCATTCCTTCATACACAACTCCCGATTTCTGACTTAATCATCGGAGTGCGCGTGCAGGGACAGATCCCTGCGCCTTCTGATTCATGTTGTTTTTGTAGAACATACGAAGAACACGTGGAACAAATCGTACCGACGTCATTTCTTTGTCGTTAGTGCAATCAGACTACGTGGAAGGTAAATTCCTGTTGCTGTAAGTTCAGGCAACATCAAGTTGCTGTTCGAGGTTTTTTTTTTTTATTTTTGTTTTAAGTGTAGTTGAGGTTTTTCGTTTCTCTTTTGGTTCTTTTTGCTTTCTATCTTAGCATGAGTTTAGTCATCCTGGTTATTTTCTTGCAATTTTAAGTTACTTGTTGTCTGTTGGAGATAGGTGATCAGTGCTGAAGCAAAACCAGCAATGGGGGCAGCAGCGATCAGGAATGGTAGCAAGCACAGATAGTGCTTGATGATAGTGTTGTGCCGAACAGGGGACAGATGGTGAAGGCTACTGTGTTTTGCTTCCAGTCAGGTGTTGCAAAGCATGTTCTCTGTTGTGGAGCAGCTGCTTGCATGATCTGCTGCAGACTACCCATACATGGCCGCTACATGAAGTGTGCAACGAATGTGGTGCAGAGAATGAGGAGCGACAGCAGCTGGTGACACTCATGGACTGACCTGAAGCAGCTACAGGAAGATTGATGCAGGTTGCAGAGCATAGTACAGTGCACGAGACAGTTTACATACTGTCGAGACTGTATAAAGGCCATGTTTGGCAGTTTTATGTAACCTTCACAATTTATTTTTCATGTTTTATATTGATTGTCTCTTATTATTATTTGTTAGCTTAGGTAAAAATAGGTTTAAATTAATTTGCATGTTCGTTAAATGTTCTTTGCTTATTAGTTTAAAATTTTAGGGTAGAATTTATGTATTGCATTTAGGATTAAAATTAATGGTAGAATTATTTTATGCATTTTTAAGTTAGTTTTTATTTTAAAATTAAAAATCCAAAAATATTATGTTCTCATGCATTATTTAGATTTTGTTATATTATTTTATTAAGTTAGTAATTAGTTAGAGTTATATTTAATTTAGAGTCATCATATGGGTATATAATTTCTTAGTTATATTTAGGAATTTCCTTAAATTACTAGAATTTAATTTCATTAGATCATATGATAAATTATTTTGCATTAGATTAACTTACATGCAATTTTATTAGAATTTTCTAGTGTTATTTATTTATTTTACATTTGTGTATATTTGCATTTTAGTCTATTTGCATTAATTAATTTTTAGTTTCATTATTGTTCTTTTGCATATTATTGCTTTTATTTGTTTGAAGCGTTGTAAGTAATCTTTGCTCTATTTTTATTATTTTCTTTATTTTATAATTTTTATTGTTTTTTAGTACTTTTTAATTTAAGCCTTGTAGATCACCCACTAAATTCATAATTTGCTAGGATATACTTAGGGTAAAATTAATCGATACTTAATTAAGTTAATTAGATTCTCTGTGGGATGATAATCTAGGACTCAAATCTCATTATTACTTGTACGACCTGTGCACTTGCGGTTAACACGTCTGGGTAATTTAGAGTGGGCGTAGTCATACCAGTAATCATTGTTTAATTCCATCTATGATATATCATTTAGATAGGATATTCATGTGAATAATGAATTTGTCGCCTACCATACAGTGTTAACCAATGAGAATAAAGAAAAATACTCTCTAGAGAGGTGATCTATAATTGGCCAACTTGGCGTTCTTGGTGAGATGTTTGATTCAAACCTCCAATTTGATATATGATAATGTATTCATGTTGTAATGATGTTATGGTGTTAAAATGAAATGAATTTGATGGGATCATGAGGTTTAGCATTCGGCTACCTAGGGTTTACTAAGTTACTATGTGTAATTAAAAGGCTTTTTGAGATATGTTGTCTAATTCATGTAATTAAGCATGAATTTAATGTAATTGTGGAATAATTGATGATATGATATGTATATGCATTCAGCCAAGAGGAGGATAAAATGTTAATTTTACATTTAAGGTGCAATTGAGGTGTTATCTGAATGATATGTCAATGATAGCATGATAGGTGTGATTAGAATGATTAGAAAGTAAGAAACAATAACTTTTGTCACTTTGATACAATGGTAACATAGAAGCAAGTTAACTTAAAGTGTGGTGTTTAAGTGGCATTAGCTGCTGTGAATGTGATATGAAATGAATACTAAGTGAATTGTAGGTATTTGAAACCTCTGGAGGGTTATGATGCTTACGGCCAAAGTATGGGTTCATTATGGAATGAAAGTATTCTTTATAAGTGAACCATATATGATTCAGTATGTATAACATATAGGGTATTTTAATTGCATATGTTGCAAATTAATTTCTTACCAAGTGAATCTAAACATTAAGTGAAATCGAATAAGCATAAGGTTTATATGTGTTATATGTACATGTAGATGTTCAACGTAGTGAATTCGAATGTTTGAATAAGGTTATCATCCATAAGTGTTATAAGTCTACATGTGAATGATTAATTAAGGATAAGAACTGTGTATTGGATATGTTATGTGATTTTCAGTGCAGGGCTGGGAAATGAGCTTGTATAGCGAGGTTGTATTGCAAGAAATTCTCTTGTATCTATAAGTTATAAGTATAGGAAAGTATACCGTACATTCCTCATGTTTTCTGATAGATTCATATGTTTTCCAAACCATGCTTGGAGGTTATACTGCATTATTGTGTATAACATGGTGTTTGTAAGATTTATAAGCTTGCATTGATTTTTAATTGCATAAAGAAAAGCTTTAAAATCTCACCTTTGACATGTTTTGAAAGTTTGTGAAACTTATGGCTTATTCAGCCTTGGTCTACTATTTACGAATTTAAACGTATTCTGCTTATATCCACAATGTGATATGATTTCAAAACATGCTTTCAGACTGTTTTTACAGCTCTCAGTTGATAACTCTATTTTATATAGTTATTTATGTGCTTATTTTCCTTGATTATTGCTTGATTCTATTATAATTATTTTATTTATCCCCTAACTTTTATTAATTTTCTCTAATTTTACAGATAAATAATTTTTTTTGGTGAATAATAAGCAGTTTGTGGATTTTAGGCTTCAAATGCATATGAACTCTCTCACATGAGATTTTTTCTTGCCAACTAAGCATTCCACATGGCATTCTGATATGTAATCATTAAGAAGTCACATGGCAATTCTAACTTTCACATGGATTCCACATGAGCTTTGCCACATGAGAGCTTAGGTGGACTAGAAGACAAAATTAGTGGTTATTGAAAAATGAGTGGTCCATGGGATGATATGGAGCTTAGGATTACATGGAAATATGTTGTTATCAAGCCCAATTATGTTAAGGCACATAGCAATTAATTACCAACTCACCCACCTTGTGTTCTTACCCCATTACCTCTAATTTCCCTATGTATTTAAGCAAAATTATAGGGGAGGAAGATAAGGCCCAGTACTTGGGATTTTTAGGTTTATTCTCTTGTTTTCTTTAATGTTTTCCTTAGTGCAGCATAGCCACCATTTTTCTTTAGAAGCTTCCTCTACATTTCTATGCACTTAACTTAAGTTCTCCTTGTATTTTCTTCACTTTAAGCTCACTTTAAGCAATTTTAATACAAGTTTTATTTTTTTTTTTCATTATGTATTTAATTTCTAGCACACTTAATCTTCTTTTCTTCTTCATTTCTTATCTTCCATTTTTATTTTAGATTGAGCTTTAAGTTCATGGAAGCCTTGGAGGTTGAAAAATTACATCCATAGCTTTGGTAATTAAGCTTGGTCCACATTTATTTTCTTATTTGTTTTAGCTGTTGTTTTGATTTTTCCTTTGCTGTTTGGGAAGTTTATTTACTGTTTTAAGCTTGATTTTTAATTTCTACAATAATTTTAAAGTAGTTAAAAATTGTTTTCCAAGGCTAGGGATCAAATATTTTAGGTTAGGTACTTGTTTGATCTTGTTTTTAGGTGTGATTTTGTTATTTTAAAATACTTTTTAGAGTTAGATTTTTTGGGGTTATAAGTTAGGGTATATTTGTTTGTATTTAGATGACATTTTCACCTTCATTTTTTTCTTTTTATTTTCTATTTCCTGCACTTTTCACGTTAGTTTAAGGAGTCATTTAGGTACTATTTTGTAGTTATTTCATGTCTATTTAGGTAGCTTAGCATCATATTAGAGTTATATAATTTTTATAAAAAATTTAGATTAGGCTAGGTTATATTACATGACATTTTTAAATGCATTTCTTTAACTTATTCTTTTTCTGTTCAGGCGTACATTCCCGATTTAATTAAGAAACTGATTTGTGTTGTTTTAAGTTGTATTTAGGCAAATTTAGGTCATTATAGGTCTATATTTTCATTAGGCAATTTTTAAGGATTTATTAAGTTAGTTAACATTGCATTTTAGTTGCATTTTCTTACATTATTCCTCAAATTGTCTATTATTTTTACATGCTGTCTAGGTATAGTTTAGGTTACTGTTCATTTAGGGTATATTTAGATGTATTTAGGTGTTAATTAGGTAATGCATTCGTTAATTAGATTTCTAAAATAGTTAAGTAATTTTTCTTTGGAATTTTAACTTTTTTTTCTTACATTTAGGTGCCTTGGGCGTCTTTTATAGTAGTTCACTATTTCGATTTTTAATTCATTGTTTTAGGAAGTTTATAGGTGCATTTAATTAATATTTTGGTGATAATTAGTTCATGTAATTAGTGGATAAAGTTTAGGTAATTTCTAACTAAGGTTTCATAGCATTTGCATTATATTTAGAATTTAATTTGGATCATTTTAACGATTCTACCCAAGTTTGTTTTTTTCATTGTCTCATCTTGATTAGTTGATGTTTTAGGTCCATTCTTAGTGTCTTAGGGTGTCATTCACATAAGATAACAACTAGCTAAAATTTGGTTTAGATTCTATGACATTTGCATAAGTAACTCCATGCATTAGCTAAGCAATATGGTATTTTGCGTTTAATGTTTTTACTAGGCTAATTTAGGTGCATTTTTATTAGTGAATTAGGCATTCAATTGCTTTATTTTAGGTTTTATAACATGCATTTATGTAAAGCCCGTAACTTAATATGTACTCTTTATGAATTGTGATGTACGGACGAGTCACATTCGATATAAATCAAAGGAATGACTGTTTTTAAGCTGCAAATGAGTATGAAATGCAAAACAGGTAATTAAACAAATCGAAAATGAACGTAACAGTGAATTCTAAGAAGAATTGCAGCAAGAACTGTAGTGGAAGAGGAGCAGATCAATCTCATAAGTAAGGAAGATCGATCTCATAGCTTGGAAATTCAATGTCACAGCATCTGCAAGAGGCAGATCGATCCCTGATTAAATGCAAATTGATCTTGATTAGGTTTTGGGTAGAACAGATCGATCTCATACCAAGGCCAGATCGATCTCCTTAAAGTTCTGTGTAAAACAGATTAATCTCATGCTGAGAGCAGATCGATCCCTTAGGCTTAAAAAGTCATTTTTTGAAGGGAAATATGCAGGGCAGATAAATCTTATTTAGTTAGTAGATCGATCCCTTAGAGCAATTCTATAAATACACGGCTCTGCAACCTCTGTTTTCCCGAGAACACCAAACCTTTCCTGAAACAAAGTGAAAACCTAACCTTTATACTCCAGAAATATTCATCTTTCAAGTAGTTTTGATTGAGACTCATTTTAGCGAAGTTGTTCGTAGTAAAGAGTAGAACAATATAGTTGGAAACTAGAAGTTGGAATCAAAGATTGAAGGAGCAAGGTGGATTTTATCAAATTTGGCAAAAAAAGGAAAAGTTTAAGCTAGGTAAGATTCAATACACCAAGTTCATATATGTTAATCTAGGTGTCTTGGTGAGTTGATTGGTGTATGTTTAAATTGTTGAAAACACCTTGATCATGAAAAATATCCATGACCTAGTTATTTGTATGAGATTGAGAAAATGATGAAGAAGTTGAGTAAACATGGATTAAATGATGAAATAAGCATGTATGTAAGATTATAAGGTAGTTTTGTGAAATACATGAATTGGAATAGATGAGAAATGAATATAGATATATGAGATATATGGTAAAATACCATAATGGGGGAAGTGATGAGATTGAGGCATTGAGAAGAGTTAAATGGATTGATTTAGAGTCATGCAAGTGAAAACAAGTATATTAAAGTATACTGATGTGGATAATTATTAACAGCTTCGAAGTTGATATTGGAAGCTGATCGGACTGCGAGAGTGAGCAGCACCGAGGAAGTGAGGTCACGCGACGTGATCCGAGGTAAGAGAATTTTGTGAGTAGCTAGAGATAGCTGCACGTATTTCAAATAGAATTTTGATTATTATATTGTATATGAAATCCCATGTATAGAAATGCCGCGATAGGAACCGGTGAGATAAATTGTGGTTTTATCCAAAATTATGGTAAAAAGCCTTAAAAGCATTTTTGTGACTAATGTTTATAGTTGCATTGATAGAATGGGTAATGTTTTCATATATATGCGAAAATAGCACATTTAAGTGTCGATTTGATTTAATTGGGTGAAATTCCATTTAAATAAGCTATCTATCGGGTTTGTGTGTAAACCATTAGTGCTAGAAAATACTCGCACTATATTTTACGAGATATGCATCACATAGTACTTGAGTATATTCTCGTACTTAATTTTAAATGCGATTTATGCATTATGGAGTATTAGGAGCATTGCTCATACACAGTTTTACATGATAGAGTATTGGGAGCATTGCTCATACTCCGTTTTCATTGATTGATGCATTATAGAGTATTGGGAGCATTGTTCATACTCGATTTTTACATGACATAGTGCTGGGAGTATTGCTCGCTCTAGATTTATATCACTTGTGTTATGGTCGTGCTGGGAGTTTACTCGCATGTACCGGGCTTTGAGAGAGAACATGAACAGCCGTGTTGGGAGCCTATGTTGACTGTGTGTTGTACTGATAATATGCTCACACGTGCAATATTTTGAGATATGGTCGAGGGCTATCAAAAATATTATCCATAGTATGAGGGCTAAGACTTATGGCAAGCACCCAAGGTATGAGGGTTAAGACTTATGGCAAGTACCATGACCTTGAGATTGGGTCCATGGAGTACTTTGTACTCTGTATGTCACATGGAGTACGATGTACCATGAGTACACGATGTTATTGAGTTGTGAGCTAACGGTAGAGGATTTGAACCACCTCCCGTTACAATAAATGTGAGACCCCGCACACCGAGTACTGTATAGCCTGGGATCACGAAAATGAGTTATGATCATAATATCGGAACATGTAGTCGCCTATCTCGTTTGATTCACATGAGATTTCTTAAATAACCTATCACATGATTTTATAATCTAAACATCTGACTTTATGTGTAAAAAAGGTAACTCGAGGGATGGGTGAGGCCCAGATTTCCATGTTTTTAACATGACGATATGCCATATTATTTTGATTTAATTGAAATGGCATGATAAATGTGATTTATATTAATTACATGAGAAATGCAACCTTTTGCATAATTTGCTGAAATGATTTTACCAGCATGTTTTCAGTTTCATAACTAACGACTTATATCTATATGAATATATTGCATAAATGTTTAATTAAAGACACATGCTTTAGATATGAATCGATAAGGAAATGATTTCAAGGCATGAGCATTATATTTTGTAGATAGTGTGGTTATCTACTTGCTTGCCTGGTTTTCTTATTGAGCTGTAGGCTCACCCCCTTTTTATTTCCCCTCTCTACAGAGCGTTCACAGTAGTCGAGTACGGCTTGATCCGCTGCATATCGATCTTAGGAGAGGTATACTGTCACGACCTTCTCTCTCTCTTTCCGTGACTTTTACCTTACTTCCAACAGTTGGGCTGTGAATCAACATCCGATCCATATCTCATCTATTATAATTTAAGTAATTTCATTTAAATGAAGTAGAATATAAACTGGACTTTTATATATATGTGCGAAAGCGTTTACATCAGTTTCTATTATATACATCCCCCAAAATACAAAAGACACTAGACTGTGCATTAATCTATAGGATACAAAATTTTTCATATCAAGTGTATACCTCTATACTGCTGGATGACTGAAGCAACACGATAGCAGGAGCGACTGTAGTGTACTCACTACTGCGTAGGATCTGTGGAGGAGAAATAAGGGGGTGAGCTAACACGCTCAGTAAGGAAAATATGAAAGCATGTAGATAACTACACTATATACATGCTAAAAACATAGATATTCATTTTCCCTTATAAAACATATGCATTCTTTAAAATAACTTCCATCGATGCGAAATCATTAATTCACGGGATGGGTATATGCGTATTCACACAGCACATTCTTTTCACACAGCTCATCTTTACAAATCACAGAGTACATATTTAGAAATCACTTTGCACTCAGCAAATCAATATTCATGAGAAATAATTATGGGTTATCATATCCCTAGACACACAGCAAGGGAAACATATGTCGCCACACATAATAGTGACAATGTCATATCACTCAGACAAATATAGGACTCATGGCCATAGTCGAATTCCAAGCAACACTGATCAAGTGTACGAGAACCCTATGCTTGGATAAGCTGATCAACCACCCCTTCAACTCATACTAAAAGTACGACACATAGTACTCCATGGCTAACGCTCACAGTATATCGTGCTCCTGTGGCTCCTTATCACCTATTTTCATTGTCTGAAAATCTCGTGCGAGTAGGTTAATCTAAGACACACAACAATACACGACGGCTCAAGCACGGTTTTACTCAACACATAGTATAATCATAAAAAAACCTCGTACGAGCAACTCAACGTAAGAGCACACAACATACTTGAGGCATCGAGCACGGTTTTACTAGGAAATTACATGCGAGCATAGTCAGAGCAAGACATACAGCAATACTCGAAGGCTCCAGCATTATTCCCAAAATCTAGTGCGAGCTCTCGAATGGAACACACAGCATCGCCCAAGGTATCGAGCACCCTTTTTGCTTTTTTCAAAAATGCTTTTAAAAATTATGTGCGAGCATATCTGGTATATCTACCATTGTCATATTGGCTCTAGCACACGTCACACATAAAAATCGATTGCTGGCTCTAGACACAGGTAGAGTGAGAGGGCAACCTCCCCTCAATCACTCGTTAAATACTTTTCACTCAGGAATACATGCATTCTTTATGCAATAGTTAAATCGAAAGCCAGTTTATGATTATATATGCTCAAAACATTTACAAACATCTTTTCACACCAAGACATTACAAGCATATAATTCATACATATGAGCTTATACTTATGCTCGATTTTCACATAGATAATTCAGTATCTATCTACTTATTGATATCATCCATTCACATACAGGGATTCATCAAAATACGTCTAGCTATCTCTATAGCTTTGCATAAATCCCTTACCTTGAATCACGCTTGAATCACTTTCCTTCGATTTCCACTTCTCGTGATTCGGTCCTGTCGACTCTAATTATATCTTCTGGAGCTCAAATTGTGTACTTCACACATTAGTATACTTGTATATACTTCATTTTACTTGCATGATATTCATATCAATGCATTGACCATTTACATCTTATTGGACATGATTCTCTCTTACATCCATTTCGATTATACGATTCATTTCTCGAGAATCTTTACTAATTCTCATTAAATCAACGTTAATCTCACAATACCTTAGTTTTATTTTATACCTCATATGCTTATTTTCAACCATTATTGTTTCTAGCATATGAATTTCACCAACTATCTACAATCATATAAATGCTTACTAACATCAATTCATGCCTAATTCATCATTAATTCCATTCCTAAGCTAGTTTCTCACATTAAGCCATTTGTAGGTCATGGAAGATTAAGCATGTTCATGGATGCTTCAACCATCAATACATACACCAATCAACTCATCAAAATATCTAGATTAATACACTAAAAGTTGGTGTATTGAAATACTACCTATCTTAATTTTTCTCCTTTTTGGCAACTTTGCGGGAAAATTCTTGTTCTCCTTAAATTGATCAACTCAACCTCTAGATTTCAACTATGTTGTTCTCTTCCTCTCTAGGAACAGCTTTGCTAAAATGAACTTCTCTCTAATCTCAATGGACGGTGTTGATACTTTAGAGAGGGAAACTAGGTTACTTTGCTTAAAAAATGGGAGGCTTTTCACATTTCAAGGGATGAAGGCTTCAAATGTCGGGCTCCTTTATATAGAATTCACCTTGTGAGATCGATCTCCTAGGGTAGAGATCGATCTCCTCTTCCCCCAATTACACGATTTTACAGCTTTGGTGATCGATCTCCTCTAAGGAAAATGATCGATCTTGGCTAGGCAGAGAGCTTTAGAGATCGATCTGCTAGAGGGATGAGACGATCTGTTTTTGGCTGAGACATAATGAGATCGATCTGCTTGAGGATGAGATCGATCTGGCTTAAAGGAGGGATCGATCTCCCCTTGCTCTGTAGCATACTTAGCTGAATTATTTCCCCAATTCCCAAGGCTAACTCCATATCAATTTACTTAACTACTCATTTTGCATTCAATATACATTTATCACTTAAAAAGGTCCATTTCTTATAATTCATACATAACGAACTTGTGCGTACATTACGAATTCACATAACAAGTGTGTACATCAAATTTATGGACCTTACATCTCTTATGATTCATTTTACATGAACAAGTGTATACTTAAGGAATCATATGGATACATATGAAAATACGAGCCTTACATTCCTCCCCTCCTTTAAGAAATTTGGTCTCCAAATTAGAACCAAGTTACTCCTCAAATATTCGGGGGTACTTTTCCCGTATAAGGTTCTCTAACTCCCAAGTAGCTTCCTCTCTAGTATGGTACTACCAGAGAACCTTAATAAGCAGAATCATCTTATTCCATAGCATCTTTTCCTTCCTATCCAGCATCCGGATCGGTTTCTCTACATATGACAAATCATTCTTGAGCTCAAATGGCTCATACCGAATCACATAGGTTGGATCTGGATGGTACTCTTGAAGCATAGACACATGGAAGACATTATGTATGCCTACTAGTCTGGTGGCAATGCTAGCATGTAGGCCTTATCTCCCACATGTTCCAATATCTCAAATGGTCCGATATACCGAGGGCTTAACTTACCCTTCTAACCGAACCTCATAATCCCCTTTGGGGGAGAAACTTTCAAAAATACCGAGTCACCCACAGTGAACTCTAGTGGCCTCCGTCTCATGTCAATATAACTTTTCTGTCTGCTCTGAGCTGTTCTCAATCTCTCACATATTAACTGAACAACCTCATAGGCTTGTTGTACCAAATCAAGAGCAAAAATTTTCCTTTCACCAACTTCTTCCCAACCAATAGGGGAACGACACCTTCTACCATACAATGCCTCATATGGTGCCGTCCCGATACTTGAGTGATAACTATTGTCGTATGAAAATTTGGCTAACGGTAGGTGATCTTCCCAGCAGCCTTTAAAATCCATAACACTTGCTCTCAACATATCTTATAACGATTGGATAGTTCTCTCTGACTGACCATCGGTCTGAGGATGGAAAGTAGTACTAAAACTCAATCGGGTTCCCACAGCTTCTTGAAATTGTTCTCAAAAGTGAGAAGTGAAGAGGGCATCTGTCACGACGATCACTCCCTGCCATGACCTTTACCTTACCACTTAAAGTTGGGCTGTGATTGAATATCCAATTCATATCTCATCCATTATAGTTTAATAAGTTCATACAAATGAAGTAGAACAGAAACTGGACTTTTATATATATGTGCGGAAGTGTTTACATCAGTTTCTATTATTTACATCCCCCAAAATACAAAATACAAAATACAAACTTTACTGTGCATTAATTTACATGATACAAAATTTTTCATCTCCAATGTATACCTCTCTAAACTATTGGATGACCGGTGCAACACAATAGCAGGGACGACTGCAATGTACTCACTACTGAGTAGTATATGTGGAGGAGGAAATAAGGGGGTGAGCTAATGCGCTCAATAAGGAAAATATGAAAGCATGTAGATAACTATACTATCTACATGCTTAAAATACATATATATTCATTTTCCTTATAAAACATATGCATTCTCTTTAAAACAACTTCCATTAATGTGAAACCGTTAATTCGCTAGATGAGTATATGCATATTTACACAGAATCACAGAACATATTCGAAATCACATAGCTCATCTTAAAATCGTTGAGTACATATTTAAAAATCACTTTGCACATAGCAATTTAATATGCATGAGACATAATCATGGGTTGTCATATCCCCAGACACACAGCAGGAGAAACATATACCACCTCACACAGTAGTTACAATGTCGTATCAAACAGATATCAGAAGACTTATGGCCATAGTCGAATTTCGGGTAACATTGATCAGGTGTGTGGGAACCCTACACTTAGGGAGGTGGATCAACCATCCCTTCAGCTCATACTCAAATCACGACACATTATACCCTATGGCTAATGCTCACAGTACATCGTGCTCGTATGGATCCTTATCACTCATTTTGTTGTCTCAAAATCTCACGCGAGCAGGTAAGTCCAAGACACACATCAGTACATGACAACTCAAGCATGATTTTATACTCATTACATCACATTCTTAAACCACGTGTGAGTAGATCAATGCAAGACACACAACAATACATGACGGCTCTAACACGGTATTGTTTAACACAACATAATCATGAAAAACCTCGTGCAAGCAACTAAGCGTAAAACACACAACATACTTGAGGCATCGAGCATCGTATTACTAGGAAATTACATGCGAGCATAATCAGAGCAAGACACACAGCAATACTTGAAGGCTTTAGCATGATTCCCAAACTCTAGTGCGAGCATCTCGAGTGGAACACACAGCATCAGCCGAGGCATCGAGCACTCTTTTACTTTTCTCAAAATCCCTTTAAAATAACGTGCGAGCAGGGCCAGTCAATTTACCTATGCCATTAGGCTCTAGCATGATTTCACACGGAAAAGAAATAGAAGGGGCTCCATGTATAGTTATGAGTGAGGGGGAAAATCTCCCTTTATTCACTCGTTTGAAGCATTTCATGCAATTCGTTAAACTGGGGGCCTGTCTATTATTATTTTTCTCAATACATTTGCAAAAACCTCTTTTCAAAACAATTATAAAAGTCATGAAACTCATACTATGGACTTATTCTCATACGTGGTTTTCTACGTATATACTTTTCGTATACACTCGCACACAGTAGGTAAGAAAACATATGTATAGCTATCTCTAATAGCTCGCATAAGTCCCTTACCTCGAATCACACTTGAATCGTTTTCCTTCGATTTCCACTTCTCATGATTAATCCTATCGACTCCAATTATATCCTCTGGAGCTGAAATTGTGTATTACACACATCAGTATATCATCATATACTTCATTTCATTTGCTTGATATTCAAATCAATGCATTGAACCATTTATATCTCATTTAGCCTAGTTACATTATTATCAGACTTCACTCTTTCATAAGTTCATTTCAAGTATATAACTCATTTTTGAGAATTCTCTTAGACTCCTCAAGTTTATTGATTCGTATTAAACCAGTATTAAGCTTACAATACCTTAAGTTCATGATTTTGTTTAATAGGGGCATTTCATCGAATACCTTATATACTCACTTTCAGCCATTATTGTTTCTAGCATATGGATTTCACCAAACTATTATACAAGCACATATACATTCTTAATAACTTCTTTACATACTCAAATCTCTATTAAACCATGGCTACTCGATTTTACATCATTAGATCGATCCTAGGTTTTATCTTTTTTTAAGTATATTTATCACATTTCAACCGTCAATCTATATACTGATCAACTCATACAAGTGTATAGATTAACATACATGAGATTGATGCATTGAAATCTTACCAATCTCAGTTTTTCTTTTTTTTTTTTTTACCACTTTGAGGAAAAACTTCGTTTCTCCTTCGATTTAGTGATTCAACCTCTCGTTCCCAACTATGTTGTTCTTCTCCACTCTATGAACAACTTTGATGTAATAAAATTTTCTCTAATCTCAATGGAAATTGTTGCTAGTCTAGAGAGTAAAAACTAGGTCACTTAGTTTCAAAATGGAAATGTTTGATGTTTTCTCCCCTGAATTGCAGTTCAGCAACCCTGTTTTATAGAAATTGCTTGAAGAGATTGATCTTCATAAGTGAGGGATTGATCTATTGTTGTTTTTAGCCTTCCTGCATTCAGTTTCAAGCTTGAGAGATCTATCTGTCAAAGAGCATGAGATCGATCTCAGCCAGGCAGAATGCTTAAAAGATCGATCTGGCAGGGAAATGAGATCGATCTACTTTTAGCCGAGGCATAAGGAGATCGGTCTGCATGAGGTTGAATCGATCTGTTCTTCATAGGGGATCGATCTGGCTTAGACTGAGGATAGATCTCCTCTTTACAGAATGCTCTGGTTAGGCATTTTGAGCACAATGAGATCAATTTGCTTGCTTCTAAGATCGATCTCCCCTTGCTTTGCAGCCATACTTAGCCAATTTTCATGCCAAATTCTCAAAGCTAACTTCATATCAATTTACTCCACTACTCATCTTACATTCAATACACATTTTTCACTTCAAAAGGTCCATTTCTTATTTTTCATACTTAATAAAACTTACGTATACATCACGAATTCACATAACAAGTGTGTGCAATGGATTTACGGACCTTGTATCACTTATGATTCATATTACATAAACGAATGTATACTTAGGGAGTCATGAAGGTTACATGTGAAAATACAGGTTTTACATTCCTCCCCTTCTTTAAGAAATTTGGTCCTCCAAATTAGTACCAAGTTACTCCACAAAAAGTCGGGGGTACTTTTCCTGTATAGAGTTTTCTAACTCCCAAGTAGTTTCCTCTGAATTATGGGGCTACCAGAGAACCTTGATAAGCGGAATCATCTTGTTTCGTAACACCTTTTCCTTCCTGTCCAGTATTCGGACCAGTTTCTCTACATATGACAAATCATTCTTAAGCTCCATTGGCTCATGCCGAATCACATGGGTTGGATCTGGATGTTACCTTCGAAGCATCGATACGTGGAAGACATTTTGTATGCCTGGTAGCTCTGGTGGTAAGGCTAGTCTATAGGCCTTATCTCCCACATGCTCTAATATCTCAAATGGTCTGATATACTGAGGGCTCAACTTACCCTTCTTATCGAACCTCATAATCCCTTTCGAGGGAGAAACTTTCAAGAAAATTGAGTCACGCACAGTGAACTCAAGTGGCCTCCGTCTCATGTCAGCGTAACGTTTTTGCCTGCTTGAGCTGTTTACAATCTCTCACATATCAGCTGAACAACCTCAGAGGCTTGCTGTACCAAATCAAGAGCAAAATTCTTTCTTCCACCCTCTTATTCCCAACCAATAGGGGAACGACACATTCTACCATACAAGGCTTCATATGGTGTCGTCTCGATACTAGAATGGTAACTATTGTTGTATGCAAATTTGGCTAATGGAATGTGATCATCCCAGGAGCCTTTAAAATCCATAACACTAGCTCTCAACATGTCTTCTAACGTTTGGATGGTTCTCTTTGACTGACCATTGGTCTGAGGATGGAAAGCAGTACTAAAACTCAATCAAGTCCCCATAGCTTCTTGGAATTATTCCCAAAAGCGAGAAGTGAAGCGGGAATCCCTATCCTATACGATGCTTACTAGAACACCATGTAGCCTCACTATCTCCCTTACATACAACTCTGCAAAACTACTTAGAGTATCTATAGATTTCATGGCTAGAAAGTGAGTCAATTTTGTCAATCTCTCAACCACTACCCAGATAGCATCATGGTTCCTCTTAGTCCTTAGTAATCCCATGATGAAATCCATGGTGACATGCTCTCATTTCCAAGTTGGTACTGGTAGAGGCTGCAATAGCCCTACAGGCTTTTGATGTTTTACCTTTACTTGCTAACATATCATACATATTGCCACAAACTCTGCAATATTTCTTTTCATCCCTGACCACCAATACACTTTTCGGAGGTTCTGGTACATTTTGTTACCTCCCGAATATAATGTATATCTCGATGAATGAGCTTCATTTAAAATAAATCTCTTTAACTCAAGGTTATCAGGAATGCAAATCTTACCCTTAAACCTCAGTAGGCCATCATCACTCACTAAGAAATCAACCACATCACCCCTCTGAATTTGACTCGCACGATCCTCACACAGTAGATTGGCAAGCTGAGCCTAGCGTATCCAATCAATCAAATTCGGTTCAACTCTCAGGCTAGCTATCACACAGTCTCTATCAACATCAAGAGGGTCTATATCTAACCTGAGGTGAACAAACTGCTCGAGCAGCTCATATTCCCTACCATCATGTGCGATACCATTTCGAGGCTCTTTCTACTCAAGGCATCAGCCACAACATTAGCCTTTCATGGATGGTAGAGTATCTCACACTCATAATCTTTTAGAAGCTCTATCCATCTTTTCTGCCTCATATTCAACTCTTTCTATGAAAACAGATATCTAAGACTCTTATGATCTGTATACACCTGGAATTTCTCACCGTATAAGTAGTGGCGCCATATTTTTAATGCAGATACCACGACAGCCAACTCTAAATCATAGGTCGGGTAGTTCCTTTCATAGTCCTTAAGTTGTTAGGATCCATAGGCTACTACCTTCCCGTCCTCCATCAACACACAGCCCAGCCCCTGTCCCGAGGCATCTATATACACTATATAACCTCCTGAGCTGGTGGGTATGGTGAGAATAGGTGTAGTGGTCAGTTAATGCTTTAGCTCGTAGAAACTACTCTCACACTAATCATCCCACTCGAATACCACATTCTTTCAAGTGAGACAAGTCAATAGAGTAGCCAACTTAGAAAATCCCTCGATAAATCGTCGGTAATAACTTGCTAAACCCAAAAAATTACGGATCTTTGTAACCGTCTCGAGTCTTTCCCACTATGTCACACCCTCTATCTAGGACAGATCCACTGATACACCATCTCTCGAGACTACGTGACACAAAAACGATATCTCATTCAGCCAGAAATTACACTTGTTGAGTTTAGCATAAAACTCCTGATCCCGGAGGGTCTGCAACACTATTCTCAAATGTTGTTCATGTTCCTCCCTGGACTTCAAGTACACCAATATGTCATCTATAAAGACAATCACAAATCTATCCAGGTATGGCTTAAACACATCATTCATTAAAGCCATAAATGCTACAGGAGCATTCGTCAACCCAAAGGCATAACAAAAAACTCATAATGGCCATAACGGGTTTAAAATGTTGTCTTGGGTATATCTGCACTTTAAATCCTCAACTGATGATATCTAGAGCTCAGATCAATCTTTGAAAAGACCTGTGCTCCCTGTAACTGATCCAATAGATAATCTATCCGTGGAAGGGGGTATTTATTCTTGATGGTAGCCTTATTCAACAATTGATAGTCTATACACAACCAAAGGCTCCCATCTTTCTTTTTTACAAACAGAACCGATGCTCCCTATGGTAATACACTCGGTCTGATGAATCCCTTGTCTAAAAACTTTTGTAATTGCTTCTTTAGCTCCTCCAATTCAATCAAAGCCATTCGATATGGTGGCTTGAATTTCAGTTCAGTTTTAGGCACCAAATCAATGCAGAATTCCATTTCTCAGTCAGGTGGCAACCATGGTAATTCTTCCAGAAAGATATCAAGAAATTCTCTAAACACTAAGATGTCAACCATATCCGGGTACACCTTATCCAAGTCAACCACATAGGTGATAAAACCTTCAACACATTATCATTACATTCGTTAGCAAAATCACCATCCTTGGAAATTAATTTCCTACTTCTTTCATTACTTTGCAAATCTTACAATGAACTTTTCAAGGATGGAAAACATTACTGTCTTAGCATAATAGTTTAAAACAGAATGGTTTGCAGCCAACCAATCCATTCCTGGTATTACATCGAAATCCTTCAGAATTAATAGGATGAGATCGACCGATATGTCTTTTTCCCCTACTTTTAACTTACAACTCTTACATACATACTCTGTCATTACATTGTCTCTCATCGAAGTGCTTATAAGTAAGATTCTACCTAAATATACAGGTTTCACATGTTCACACAGTTTACATGCAAATAAAGGCGATATTAATGAATGCGTGGCACCAGGATCAATCAATGCTAATGCTTCATAATCAAAGACAATGATGGTACCTTTAATCACATCCAAGGAAGCTTCTGCAGATGCCTGGTCCAATGCAAACACTCCCCATCTACCAACGCTTGTTTCCCTTTCTCTTCAGCTGTGGCCTTCCTCTTAGGTGTAGGTGTCTCAACTGTAGCCTTCTCTGGCTCTTTGCCCTTCTGTGGGGTTGTATCAATCAAATCTGAGCACTCACGAGCTATGTGCCCTGGTTTACCACACCTATAACAAGATCTCATCGATAACGGGCACGGTCTACCCCCATGATATCTACCACACATCCTGCACTGCTCGATGGTGGGTCGATGTCCACCAATAACTATGCCCCTCGATGCTGGATGAACTTGTAAGACCTGAATTATATCGTAAATTCTTATGAAGGATGGAAATGGCCACAGATTTAATGAATGAGATTCAAAGCATTCGTATTGGAGATAAGAATTTAAAACACGAAATGAGAAAGTGTTCATGAAGGGAAGTTGTGTTGAATTGATCCCAAACACGTGCAAGGGTAAAACAATCAAAAGACCGAAATTCGATATAAATTCGATAAGAAAATTTCAATTAAAAATAAGGATTTAGGATATCTTGATCAATAATGAGGAAATTATCAAATTTCGAGTCCAATTGATTAAGATCCATAATTATTAAGGTTTACCAAAAATTCACTCGGAACAATATCTAAAAAATACGAAAAAAAATATACCTGAAAAAGGGTTAATGTCACGACCCAATTCCATTCTCTTTAACCGAAAATCACTGAAAATTTTTCGCGTTTTATTGTTACCTTACCCGGTCGTGAACTAACTCACCACACACTGTTGGGCTGTGAGTCAATAATAAACACCACATCACATTCATTCTCAGTTAAATAAAATGATGTCATACATTTGCATTTAATCGTGTACTTATACAAAGACATGATTTACTGACATCTACATCCCCCATAATTACTACTCAAAAGAATACTGTGCTTTTACATTGTTTAGATACAAAAAGAATCACTGTGTATATACCTCTAAACGATGGAGATGCAGCGGAGTCCAAAATACCACGCCTCTGTCCTCACTAGGCTACTATGCACGCTCTGTAGGGGGGAAATAGAGAGGGATGAGCAACCACACGCTCAGTAAGGCAATAATGCAAGCATGGTAGATAACTACTCTATCTACATTCTGATAGTGTTATGCATAAATCATTTATGGTAGGAGCATGAGGAATTAAAACTATGCCATATGAGTATACATATATATATATCATGTATCAAAATCATGTCCATTGGCATATAAAACATGGTAAAAACATAATGTATAAATCATCTTATGCTCGATCTCATTTAAATTCATAAAAAGGGCAATTCATTAAGAAACCTCCTTTTTAAACCCACGTCATAAAACTCTTTCTCAACACATACAATCACATCACATCAATTCACAATCACAACCTCATTTTCATTTCACAAATCAAATCCACGAGGCTCGACCCCTCCTTCGGGTCTACCTTAAACAATCACAAATCACACTTAGAGATTTAAAATCATGTGGTAGTAAGTAAATCAAGCAAGGAGACAGGTTACTATATCTCAAGTGACTACGTTGGCCAATCATCACATATCATCCCAGACTACACGGATCCCGGTGTGCGGGGTATCATGCTGGTACGAAGGTGGGTTAGTTCTCCGCCAGAGTTTCTCAAATCAAGTAACCACCACGCGGTGCATCGTACTCCATGTGATATACACGGTACATCGTACTCCGTGGACCCATAACATGGTTGGAGGTGCCTGCCATAGGTCTTATCTACCCCATGCCAGTGTAACCTTTATAGTCTCAAGAGCGCGTGGGAGTAACCTCAATACTAGGTCCTAGCCCCTCATGGCCTTGCTCGCCCCTGTTGGGTTCCCTGATTCAGGTCCTAGCCCCTCACCCTCACCCCACTCAAGAGGTCCGTTAGGCCTGTTGGGTTCCCTGAATGGATTATGTCAGGTCCTAGCCCCTCACCCTCACCCCACTCAAGAGGTCTGTCAGGCCTGTTGGGTTCCCTGAGTTAATCTGTATCTCTCACCACGGCCTAATACATACCACAGTGTGAAAACCAGCGCGAGCTATGCTCTAGCGCGAATTCATGCATCAAAACCAATCACTTCGTACGAGCAACGCTCTAGTACGGCATTTATGCATAAAATATGAAGAAACCACGTACGAGCATAGCTCCAGTACGGTTATATGCATAAGAAAAACCACTCAAATCCAAGTACGAGCGTAAGCTCCAGTACGATTTATAAAACATCATCACAATTCAAATCAAAGTGCGAGCTAAGCTCAAGCACGTTTCACACAAGTGAAAACATAGAAATCCAGCGCGAGCGAGGCTCTAGCACGATTTATGTCATACAAATACGATAGGCGGCTCATACACAATCACACAATCTCGGTAATCAGGTTTAGCACTTCACAAATACTTTTCCACAACAACAAGTAAAACACTAGTCGACCCATCTACAAGCTTGCTTAAAACAAAGCAAATTTCATTTTGAAAGACATCAAAACATTAGATTTATGCAATTATTAGCCTTATTATCCCATTTCATAGAATCCACTTCCAAAACCAAAAATGTTGAGTTAATGTATTTTGAAATGACAAAACAAGTTAATTCAATAATGTTAAAATGATATACAAACATGTTTAGAGGATATTAGTACCAGAACTTAGAGTTCTGCTGATGAGAGATCGATCTGAGGTATGAGAGATCGATCTCCTGGGTTTTTACTTGATGAGAGATCGATCTCATGATGGAAGAGATCGATCTGGCAAGCCTTAAATCTGTACAAAGGTATTTAGGAAGAATGAGATCGATCTGCAAGGGTTAAGAGATCGATCTGGCTAATGCTAGAGTTGAGAGATCGATCTGGTCGATGAAGAGATCGATCTCCCTTAAGAGCTTAAGACTATAGATCGATCTGAGAGATCGATCCACATTCAAACAGAGAACTTATGAGATCGATCTGGTAAGGAAGAGATCGATCTCCTCAAAGTCAGAGAGCTAAAGAGATCGATCTGTGTTGTTGAGAGATCGATCTCCTCTCTACGAGAGTGCATGGCAGATCGATCTGGAGATCGATCTTGCCTCAAACAGAGAGACTAGGAGATCGATCTGCCTATTCGACAGATCGATCTGCCTCATTATTTTCAAACTAACAGATAGATCTGCTAACCTATGAGATCGATCTCCTTGTGTATTTGTGCTTCAATCTTGCAGGATTTATAACTAAGAGATCGATCTGGCCAAGAAGGCAGATCGATCTGGCACTTTACTGGAGGTACCCAACGGCTAGTTTCTGCAAAACACAACGGGAAGAATAGCATTTAATGCTCCAACTACCAATCCTTCAGTATTTAACCAAGCATTGAAGACAAAGACAATTGAGACACTATTGCTGTATATTCCAAACATTCTCAAGCTTTAATTCTTTCATTCTTTGTGTCCCTATTGCTCATTCATTGAGAATCATTGTAAAAGCTTAAGTGCAAAAAGCTACATTTGTCCTACCACTTTAAAGCCTTATATTGTATTCAGTTTTCTCTTAAAAGAGAAGAGGATTGTTCCTCAGTGAGAGTAAATTGTAAGAGGCTGAATACTCTTTCTGTATTGTTAAGGGTAGAGAGGTTATTCCTTAACCTGCAAAAGGAACTGTGTAAGCTCTATTGAAAGAGAGAAAGAAAGCACTTGACAAGAAGGTCAAGGAGAGAGGACGTAGGCAAGAGTTTGGCCGAACCTCTATAAACGATTGTGTTTGTTTCTCTCTTCCCTACTTTGCATTAAATTGTTATATTGCACTATATTGCTCATTATCATTTGTGATTAAATTGTGATTAAGTTTTAATTTGCCATACTTGTTAGAAAACCGATTCACCCCCCCTCTCGATAGAGCCAACAATTGGTATCAGAGCTAGGACTCTTTAATCACATAGGAACAACTTCCTAAGAGTTAGAAAACGATCAAATGGCTCTTAACAATGTAGCAACTAGTTTGATAGGAGAGGGGCACTCCACGGTTAGACCTCCCATGTTCAATGGTGAACATTATTCGTATTGGAGGACTAGGATGATGCTATTCATTCAAGCAAATGACTATGAAGTATGGAGAATTATAGTTAAGGGACCTCAAATCCCTACAAAGAAAATAGAGGGAAGAGATATCCCCAAAGAAGAAGATGAATGGGATTCTAATGACATTAAATGTGCACAGCTAAATGCTAAAGCTATGCACACATTATTTTGTACTTTAGGTCCTAATGAATATAATAGAGTCTCCGGGTGTGATAATGCCAAGCAAATATGGGATAAATTGGCAATAACTCATGAGGGTACAACCCAAGTGAAGGAGACAAAAGTAGGTATGCTCACACATGATTATGAGCTATTTAGGATGAAGGAAGGAGAATCGATTAGTGATATGTTCACTAGATTTACAGATGTAATTAATGGACTAAAATCCTTAGGAAAAATATATTCTAACATTGAGATGGTAAAGAAAATTTTAAATAGCTTACCTAAATCATGGGAAGCTAAAGTGACAGCAATAGAGGAATCTAAGGATCCACACATATTGTCCTTAGATGAATTGATAGGATCTTTGCTCACTTATGAGATGAAACTTAAAAGAAATAAAGAGCCACCCAAGAAAGTGGGTGTTGCTCTAAAATCCACTGCTCAAGAGGAGATTAAAAATGAGAGTGGCAGTGAGGAGGATATTGAGATGGCAATGTTTGCCAAAAGGTTTAATAAGTTCATGAGGATGAAAGCTAGTAGTAGTAATAGGAGAAACAATAGGCGAGAACAAGAGGAAGTAGGTAGAAAAGACTCCATTGTATGTTATGAATGTAAAAAACGGGGACACATAAAATTTAACTGCCCTCTTCTTAAAAGGTCAAATGATAGGTTCCATAAAAAGAAGGCAATGGTGGCAACATGGAGTGACAGTGATTGCTCCGATGATGAATCAAATGAGGACACTACCAACTTATGCTTCATGGCTATTGATGATGATCAAAAGGTAACCTCTAATCTCAATGAATACTCATTTGATGAATTGCAAGATGCATTTGATGATCTAGCATTAGAGTATGAATCTATGAGCATGAAGTATAAAAAGTTAATATCTAAATTAAAAAGGGAAAATGAGATAATTTTAAAAGATAAATTGGAATGTGAGAAGAAACTAGAGATCTCAAATCTAGAAATTTGTGACCTTAAGGAGAAAAATAACAATTTACATAACTCCTTTAATAGATTTCACATGGGGCAACAAAAGCTAGATAGCATGTTAGAAACCCAAAGGGCATTTTTTGACAAAAATGGCTTGGGATATAATGCACAAAGTAGGGAGACCCATCTTAAGAGTTTTATTGCTAGGAAGAGCATGATTAAACCTGCAATTACTTGTTCATATTGTAATAAGAAGGGACATAAGCCACATTATTGCAATATAAAGATGAGGAACCTTAAAGGAAAAAGAGTAAAAAGGATATGGATTCCAAAAGAGGTAATTCATTCCAAGGACTGTAATGCATTAGCAAAATGGATCCCAATGGGATCAAGAATTGCATTTACTAACCTCCAAGGACCCAAGAAAATTTGGGTACCTAAGACTTGAGTTTAATTTGTTGTAGGTGATTGAGCATAGCCACAAAGCTAAAACAAAAGATGCTTGGTACTTAGATAGTGGATGCTCAAGGCACATGACGGGTGATAAAAGCCATTTCAATTCCTTCAAATCGAAAATTGGTGGAGAAGTCACTTTTGGGGATAACTCCAAAGGCCAAGTGGAAGGAAGTGGCTCAATAGGTAATGATCATTTCTCTTTAGAAAAAGTATTACTTGTTAGGGGTCTTAAGCATAACTTGTTAAGCATTAGTCAACTTTGTGACAAAGGTTACAAAGTAATTTTTGATTGCATGAAGTGTAATGTTATAGATCCTAAGTCAAATAAAATTCTTTTTCTAGGTCATAGGCAAGGTAACATATATATTGTCTATCTTAATGAACTCAAAAATGAAAACATATGCTTAATGGTAGACAACAAAAAGGAATCTTGGTTATGGCATAGAAGACTAGGTCATGCTAGCATGAGTGTGCTATCCAAGTTAGCTAGAAAGGATCTAGTAATAGGCTTACCCAAAATACCTTTTGATCATGAAGAAATATGTGAAGCTTGTGTTAAAGGAAAACACAAGAGGACAACTTTTAAGCCTAAGAATAGTGTATCCACCACTAGGCCTCTCCAATTATTGCATTTAGACTTATTTGGACCAACTAGAACCACTAGCCTAGGTGGGAAACACTATGGATTTGTAATAGTTGATGATTACACTAGGTACACTTGGGTGTTCTTTTTGAGAGTAAAAAATGAAGCCTTAGAGAAATTCATAACTTACTCAAAGGTGACTCAAAATGAAAAAGGATATACAATAACAAGCATTAGAAGTGATCATGGCAAAGAATTTGAAAATATAGGATTTGATGAGTATTGCAATGATCAAGGAATTAGTCACAATTTTTCAGCCCCTAGGACACCACAACAAAATGGTGTAGTTTAGAGAAGAAATAGAACTTTGGAAGAGATGGCTAGGACCATGTTATGTGAAAATAACTAGCCAAAGTATTTTTGGGCTGAAGCTATAAACACATCATGTTATATAATTAATAGAGCTATGATAAGACCCATGCTAAAGAAAACTCCTTATGAGCTCTACAAAGGCAAGAAGCCTAACATTAGTTACTTCTATCCTTTTGGCTGCAAATGCTTTGTTCTAAATAATGGAAAAGATAATTTAGAAAAATTTAATGCCAAGAGTGATGAGGGAATATTTCTAGGATATTCATTGAATTCAAAGGCCTATAGAATATATAACAAAAGGACATTAATGGTTGAAGAGTCTATTCATGTTGTATTTGATGAATCAAATAATATATCTAAAGATTCAACCAATGATGAAAATGTTGGAATATTTGATGAAGGCTTAGAAGATGACTTTCTAGAAAAGCTTGACTTGAATAAAGGAGATGAAGAAGAAATAGAGGTTTTAGAAAGAGAACCTAGAGCACCAAGAGAGTTAGGATATGTAAAAGATTGTGAAATAGTAGGAGATCCAACTCTTGGAGTTAGAACTAGATCATCCCTAAGGAATATGTGCCAATATATAGCCTTTGTATCTCAAATTGAGCCTAGGAATGTCAATGAAGCTTTAGAAGACAATAATTGGTTCCTAGCAATGCAAGAAGAATTAAATCAATTTGAGAGAAGCAATGTATGGAAACTAGTTCCTAGGCCTAGTGATCACTCAATAATTAGAACCAAATGGATATTCAAGAACAAAATGGATGAAAATAGTGTGATCACAAGGAATAAGGCTAGGCTAGTTGCTCAAGGCTATAGACAAGAGGAAGGCATAGACTATGATGAAACATATGCTCCGGTAGCTAGATTAGAGGCAATAAGAATGTTACTTGCATTTGCATGTTATAAAAACTTCAAGTTATATCAAATGGATGTAAAGAGTGCATTCTTAAATGGTTTTATTAATGAAGAAGTATATGTTGAGCAACCTCCCGGATTTGAAAATCATGAATTTCCTGAACATGTTTTTAAATTATCTAAGGCACTTTATGGGTTAAAACAAGCTTCTAGAGCTTGGTATGAAAGGTTGTCAAAATTCTTAATAGACAAGGGATTTTCAAGAGGAAAAGTGGATACCACCTTATTCATTAAGAATAAAAATAAGGATTTATTAGTTGTACAAGTGTATGTAGATGATATTATTTTTGGTTCAACTAATGAGTCTTTATGCCAAGAGTTTGCTAAGATCATGCAAGGAGAATTTGAGATGAGCATGATGGGAGAACTCACATTCTTCTTGGGACTTCAAGTGAAGCAAACAAAAGATAGAACCTTCATCAATCAAGCAAAGTATACTAAGGAATTGCTCAAGCGATTTGGAATGGACAATTGCAAACCTCAAGCAACTCCAATGGGCACCAACATCAAGCTTGATAAGGATGAAAGTGGTAAGTGTGTAGACACTAAACTTTATAGGTCTATGATTGGCTCATTGCTTTATTTAACTGCAAGTAGACCAGATATTTTGTTTAGTGTATGCCTTTGTGCTAGATTTCAATCCTCTCCTAAGGAATCACATCTATTGGCAACTAAGAGAATCTTTAGATACCTCAAAGACACTCCCTCACTAGGACTTTGGTACCCCAAGGACTCTACTTTTATCCTTCATGCATTTTCAGATGCTGATTTTGGAGGCTGCAAAATAGATAGGAAAAGTACTTCAGGTACTTGCCAATTCTTAGGAAATAGGTTAATTTCTTGGTTCTCCAAGAAGCAAAACAGTGTAGCTCAGTCCACAACTGAAGCTGAGTATATAGCAGCTGGTAGTTGTAGTGCTCAAGTGTTGTGGATTAAACAACAAATGAGAGATTATGGTATTGACATGAAACAAGTGTCTATTAAATGTGATAATACCAGTGCCATTAATCTGTCTAAGAATCCTATTCAACACTCCAGAACCAAGCACATAGAAATTAGGCATCACTTCCTTAGAGACCATGTACAAAAAGGGGATATAATTTTAGAGTACATTGGCACTCTACATCAAATAGCTGATATATTCACCAAACCCCTTGATAGAGATAGGTTTTGTATCCTTAGAGGTGAATTATGACTCATGGATATGCCTTAGGACTTTTGTGTTTCAAAAATATTGGTTTCAAATTGATTTTAAATGAGTTTTTGCAAAGATTTTCTGGCAATGAGGATGAGAGATCGATCTCCTTGCAATATAGATCGATCTCCATACCTCCAACAAGCCTAAATCATCAAGGTTAAACTAAGCAGATCGATCTTCTAACCATAAGATCGATCTCCTTACGTCTCTGTTTAAAGGCAGATCGATCTGTCCACACGACAGATCGATCTCTTCAAGCTTCCGCATTCTACAGATCGATCTTTGCATTTGGCAGATCGATCTGCCTAAGCCTCTGTTAAACGACAGATCGATCTGTGTGTAACAGATCGATCTCCTTAAGCCTCTGTTTGCGACCAGATCGATCTGGCCTTACGACAGATTGATCTCTATTGGATTCTGGAAATGACAGATCGATCTGTCGCCTCGACAGATCGATCTCCTGTGCCCTGGAGTATAAATACCCGCGTAAAATTCCCAAATTTCCCAAACCCAATCTTCAAAATTCCCAAATTTCCCTCGCATTTCTTCCTTTGATTCTCAACCAGATCGATCTTTGTACGGTCCTCCTTGCGTCTCGGTGTCCAATTCTGGTATTGTAACCAACATTCCTTACTGATTTTCAAAATATTTCTTCAATTTGTGTTTTTTTTTAATTCTAGGTCAAACCTAGGTACTGTTTCATTGCTTTTCTCGTTGTTGAATCCATTTAGTGCCTCTTTAGAATCTAGAATCATGCCTAGGAAGTCAGTAGCAAACAAACCTCCTAGAACCACTGTAGAGGCAGGTTCCTCATCACAACCCATTCCTCCACCTACTGTCGCTTCCTTCAATCGGTGTTTTAAAACACCAGCAAAAAGAAAGCGATATGAGGAATACTTCTCAAATATGCCAATTAAGCATTGGCGAACCATAGATTTTTCATTCCTCAATCGCATAGACTTTCCATACATGTCAAAGTTTGAGGAATTTGGTTGGATGAATTTTTTGAAAATCAACACTCCTGTTCCTCCAAATTTAGTTCGTGCATTCTTTTCCAATGCCGAACTTCTTTTTGACCCAAATGACACTTGCAAAATTGTTGGTTTCAAAACCTATGTCATGGGTAAATCAATTATAATAGATACTGAAGTTCTAGCCAAAGCGTTTGATATACGCGATGAAGGCTTAACAAATGAGGATGAGGAAGTCCCCTTAGCGTTTGATCTCCCTGGGGACAAGGCGAGTGACCTGCCGATGCATCCTCGGTTACTCCAGCTCATAATCTCTTGGAACCTCCGCCCTTTCGGTACTCGTCATTCTACCATTAGGCGTTTAGATCGCTTTTGGCTCCATCACATTCACACCACAAGCCAAAAACCTAACCTCCCTCACTTTATATACGAAGATTGGCTGAAGATTGTGCGTGGACAAGCTACCACGATCGTGTTTCCACAACCGGTAGCTTATCTTCTTCACCGCCTTGGTATCGACTGCAGCGGCGAAACCGGCGAACTCCCCTTGATGAGCCCAAAGGGTATCTACCGCAAGTGCACGGGTCGTCCAAGTAATAATGGGATTTTGAGTCCCGAGTTATCGTCTCTCAGAGAAGTTGTTAGCCTAATTAACTACCGGTTACTTTTATCCTAAGTATATCCTAGCAAATTTATGAATTTTCAAAGGTGATCAACTAATCTAGAATTGAAAATACCAAAAGCAAGAAAATAATAAGACTATAAAATAAGTAACTAAAACCGAGCTCAGAGTACTTACAAAATTCCAAGCACTTAAAATCGAAAACCTGCAAAAGAAATTAAAACAATTAAAACTAATTAACCAAATTAAAATAAAATGCAAAATAAATGAAAAGACATGATTAATTAAACTAAAATCTAACTAACCTAAAAAATGCATGTAATTAAACTAATTGCAAATTAAACTATTCCTAATACTAGATTAAAATTACTTAGAAACTAATTAAATCTAAATTAACTAACTAAACATGATTGACTACATCTAAATACATAATTAAAACTATTAACTAAACTAATTACATCATCTAACTAATCTTAAAAACTAATCTAACACTAACTATATGAAAAATGCATTAATCCCTAAATAAGTAACCAAACATGGCCTAAAGATTTTAAACAAATAGTAACTTTCCCACCAAAACACTATTCCTCATTAATTTTCTGCATTTTCCAGGTGGGGCTCGGGTTGGTGGCTGCTGCCCATGCTGTTTGGCGTGTTGGCTTGCTCATGCTTCACGGGTTGCTGCTGCTATCCATGTCCTGTCCAAGCCTGCTGCCCACTACCAGCTCCATGCATAACCGTGCACGTTTCCTTCTCCAGGTGGCTCGGGTTGGTAACTGGTCCAGGCGTGGTCGTGTTCGCTGGTCCGCTGCTGCTTCCGCTGGTCTGCTGCTTCAAGCTTTGTTCCAGCTTGCTTCACCAACTCCCACCAGCTTTTCTTGGCTTCCATGCACTGCACCAGTCCTACTAACTTCCACCTGCTGCCATTCTCAAAGGACCACACAGCAGCTGTGCACCGTTCTACAACAGAGCAGAACAGAGGATAAATTGGTCCCTGTTTGCTGCTACGATGCCGTCTCTGCCTGCTTATGCTGCTGCTGTCTCTGTTCAGTCATGCATTGCTGCATCCATCCTCATCCCACGTACCGTAACAGGGGTCTAGAGTTCACCTTCATGCAGTGGTCACGCACGGTTCATTTGCACAGGTTCAGCTGCTCCTCTGCCGAGACATGCTCTGCAACAGATGATTGGAAGCATACCGCAACCTCCAAGCCTTCTCATTGCAACATGAACACGGTGTGAAGACTTAAGAAACTAAACTCACTACAGCTTTGATGACAACTACCGAAAGGAAAGACTAGAATAAAACGAAACGGAAGCAAACCGAGAATTTAAGAACAAAGTTGAAAACAAAATTGAAAAATTAAGGAAAAACCGAGAAGAGCAAAGACAAGGAGATGAACTTGACAATTAGATACTCCATGGGAAAGAAACCGAGAGCATGAAAACAAAAGGTTGATTAGCCATTGAAACATAAATTTAACAAAGATTGATGAAGAACATGGTTTCGGGAAAAAAGTTTCTAAAAATAACAACTAAACTAAACTAATCTAACTAAACTACTCTAATTACTTCTACACTAACACTACTCCTACTCCTATTCTACTTCTACACTACTCCTAAAAATTACATTTTTTTCAATTGTCATCTTTTCCTATTTATAAACACACTAGGGGTAAAATGGTAATTTTCACATCCTTGATGAGTTGGCATTTTTTTTTGGCCACTTGTCTTCACACCATTGGCTCCTTGAAAAGATATGTCCATGTCATCGGTCTTCTTGTCCAATTGGATGTGCTTGGTGGTATGACTCGTGTTGTCCACGTGGCTCAATCTCGATTTTAGCCCAATTCCGGTCCATTTTCTACCGAAATATTCAAAATTCATCCGGATTTTATTTATCTGCAAACATGAGAATTTTTATTAAATAAAGGGGATAATTAACAAAATAAATTGGGGATTTAAATAAATAATTAGGAAATTAAGCACAAATAATTCTAAAAATATAGAATTATCACACCCCCAAACTTGAGCTTTTGCTTGTCCTCAAGCAAAACAAAATGATTTTAGGAATGATAAGTACAAAACACAATAATTTCCCCAATATTATCCTCAAAGAAAAAGTATAGACTATGAAATCAAAGAATCACAATTACAAGTCCAGCACTTAGAATTATTCAATCATAAGTCCTAACCTAAATTGGACTCCTCGTGAGTGTGTGAAAAATGTCTAAGTCACTTCTCAGTATATTACTCGGATCAGATTATGCAACACAGTGAATGCAAAGTCAATGACATATGATCATTCCCATAAGTTTGTTTTTCACTTCTCTCTCCACTAATGTAGTCACACTTAACTAAAGATCATTAGGACTTCATTAAGCTTGTAATGTCAGGCTGGGGTTAAGGTATGATAAAGTCGATTTAGGTTCAGTTACCCCTTAACATGCATTACCTTCTAGGATCTTTAGTGTAAGAGCTCTAATTATTTCCCCCAAACTTATTTCTTTTGCTAAACTCTTTTTTCTTTTTTTCTTTTTTTTTTAACAATTTTTTTTTTTACATACTCCTTCACTATCACTTAATACCCATATAGCTCACAATATATCCAATGACTTTTCATGCTTTCGGGGTAAGGGATAGGAAAAAGTATTTAAGCTACGAAAATTAAGTAGGCGTATTTACAAAGAAAAGCTTATTTGGCCCAGACGGGTGACTAGGGGTAGAATATGTACAAGGAAGGCTAGAAAGGCTCAAACGATCCAAAGATGGCCTAAATCATCTCCCTAATCAAGTGTGATCTAATATTTCACCTTGAGATTAGATCAAACAAATTCTAGAATATGATGCACAAAATCAACTGAACAAATGCAATCCTATGTACACATAAGCTTTCTCTAAATAAATATACTGATTCATGACATGACATGTGCATAAGATGAGGAAATCACAATAAGAATTAAGAGAAATTCAAGAACTCAACTTCATACTTTTCCTATAATCATGCTTCTAAGTTAATCAAAGTCATACTAATTCATGGGGTCATATCATCGGAATATGAGAAAACTACATGCTAAGCACTCAATCATCCCAAAATCAAGCAATTTAAGCTCATTTTATCGAAAAAATTTTGAAAATTCCTTCTCAGATTTTCGAAAAAATTTTAAAAATTTTTCCAATTTTTCAAAAAATTGCTCAAGTGATATCCCCTCCCCCAAACTTAATGTGCACAGTGTCCTCAGTGTGCAGATAATATACGAATTTAAAGTTCAAGAATAGAGTACTCCCTTTTCTGATGTTGATGAACAATCAAAGCTTTTATTGAAAGCATAAAACGAGAAAAGAAACCTGCAACACAAATAAAGAAAGACACAATAGAAAAGAAAAAGAAAAACGAACTATATACAAAGTGAAAGTAAAAACACAGCCCCTTCAAATGCAGCTGAAGAAGACAACACTCAGCAGCAAGGCGAAGAGTATGAGGGTCATCCAAAGTGGTGACAGGGTACTAACAGTTAACTCCTCCTGAGCCCTATCTATTTCCTTCCTTCTTTCAGATTTTATATGGTCAAGCTTTATGTTCTCCTCAATCTCTATCTTAAAACATTCTTGAGAGTCATCAGGGAGCTTCAAAGGTTTGAAAACATTAAGCTTTACTTCCTGATCTTGGACTCTCATCGTCAACTTCGTAGCATCAGAGGGCGAGGAAGGCAATGAATACGAAGAAGGTATAGATGAAGAAGCGCTTAGCTTTGTTTCCTTGGCAGCCCGATCTTTAGGTTCCTGCTCTTTCTGAGCTACTTTGTTAGAACCTATGTGTTCTTCAACTATGTGCTGTTCAGGTTGGGACTTAACTTGTGGCTCCTCTAGCTCTCTGCCACTCCTAAGGGTGATAGATCTAACTTGTTCCTTACCCTCCCCTTGCTCATCAGGATTAACTTCAGTATTACTAGGAAGGGTCCCTTGAGGATGTTGGCTAAGAGCACTAGCTATTTGTCCAACCTGAACTTCTAAGTTCTTAAGTGAAGCAGCTTGATCTTGCAGGATAGTCGTGAACATCTCCTCTAATGTAGGCTTCTTCTCAGCTGCTGGTGCATGGTAGAATTGGGGCTGCATAAATGCTGGTGGTGGTGGTGGGTGATATTGAAATTGAGGTGAGGATGGATGATGTGGATGGTGGTAAGGAAATTGCTACTGTGGTGGTACCTGAACTTGTGGAGCTTGAAAACTAGGGGGTTCTACAAATATGGAATTAGAAGTTTGCCCTTGGTTTTGGCTCCAGGAGAAGTTAGGATGGTTCCTCCACCCTGAATTATAGGTGTTTGAAAAAGGGTTGTTCTGTTGCGTAGGGAGAGCAACATACTGAACCGACTCTAAATTGAGCGGACACCTATCTACAGAGTGGGTACCACTACACAGCTCGCATGAAAGAAAAGGACTTTGGACAGAATATATAGGGTTAGGACTGTTGGGAGGATTATATTGGGTACTGAGCGACTCCACCTTCTTTGTAAGATTGGCAATCTGAGAGGTCAATGTGGACAGTGTGTCAAGCTCGTACATACCCGTCGATTTCCTTGGCATCTGCCTTTTCGAGGACCATTGATAGTTGTTAGTCGCCATCCTTTCTAGCAACTCATAAGCCTCCTCCTCTGTTTTGCACATCAATGCTCCACCCGCAGCAGTGTCAATAATGGTCCTATTTGGGCTTGTAAGTCCGTGGTAGAAGGTCTGAACTCGCAACCACAATGGTAGGCCATGGTGAGGGCACTTCCTAAGAAGCTCCTTATATCGTTCCCATGCTTCATAAAGAGATTCAAAGTCGTACTGGGCAAAGGAAGATATATTGCTACGGAGTTGGGCTAATTTAAAGGGAGGAAAGAATTTGGCTAAAAATTGGTAGGCTAACTCATCCCATGTAGAAATGGATCCTGGAGGCAGAGAGGTCAACCAATGTCTCGCCCTATCCCTAAGTGAGAAAGGGAATAGTCTAAGCCTAAGTGCATCGTCTGATAATCCATTGTGCTTGAAGGTGTTGCATAAGTCCAAGAATTGCCCGAGATGAGCATGTGGGTCATCATGTGGAAGCCCACTGAACTGCAAAGATGTTTAGATTATCTGGATGATTGCGGGCTTAATTTCAAAATTATTTGCATGGACAGCTGGTGGCCTAATGCCGGAATAATATTCTCCAATTGTCGGCATCGCATAATCTCCAACAGTTCTAGTTTTCCTATTTTCTACCATGGTGAATTGCAGCGGAGCTAATAATTTCCTCGAGTCCTATTAAATTTTTCTAAGAGTGTGTTTGATTTTAGGATCTAGAGGAAAACAATCAAAACTTCTGGCTCTACGCTTGCAATCATCTAAAAGTCCTTAAAAAATTTTTTTTTTAAATTTTTTAAATTTTTGAATTTTTTTTTGATTTTAATTAAGAGAAAATTTAACTAACCTAAGCTAAGGCTCTAAATATTTACAACCTAAATATTTACAAGCTAGAATTACACCTAAGCATAATTTCACCGATATTAATTAATGACTAATTAAAACTTCCCCGGCAACGGCGCCAAAAACTTGATGAGCCCAAAGGGTATCTACCGCAAGTGCACGGGTTGTCCAAGTAATAATGGGATTTTGAGTCCCGAGTTATCGTCCCTCAGAGAAGTTGTTAGCCTAATTAACTACCGGTTACTTTTATCCTAAGTATATCCCAGCAAATTTATGAATTTTCAAAGGTGATCAACTAATCTAGAATTGAAAATACCAAAAGCAAGAAAATAATAAAACTATAAAATAAGTAACTAAAACCAAGCTCAGAGTACTTACAAAATTCCAAGCACTTAAAATCGAAAACCTGCAAAAGAAATTAAAACAATTAAAACTAATTAACCAAATTAAAATAAAATGCAAAATAAATGAAAAGACATGATTAATTAAACTAAAATCTAACTAACCTAAAAAATGCATGTAATTAAACTAATTGCAAATTAAACTATTCCTAATACTAGATTAAAATTACTTAGAAACTAATTAAATCTAAATTAACTAACTAAACATGATTGACTACATCTAAATACATAATTAAAACTATTAACTAAACTAATTACATCATCTAACTAATCTTAAAAACTAATCTAACACTAACTATATGAAAAATGCATTAATCCCTAAATAAGCAACCAAACATGGCCTAAAGATTTTAAACAAATAGTAACTTTCCCACCAAAACACTATTCCTCATTAATTTTCTGCATTTTCCAGGTGGGGCTCGGGTTGGTGGCTGCTGCCCATGATGTTTGGCGTGTTGGCTTACTCATGCTTCACGGGTTGCTGCTGCTGTCCATGTCCTGTCCAAGCCTGCTGCCCACTACCAGCTCCATGCATAACCGTGCACGTTTCCTTCTCCAGGTGGCTCGGGTTGGTAACTGGTCCAGGCGTGGTCGTGTTCGCTGGTCCGCTGCTGCTTCCGCTGGTCTGCTGCTTCAAGCTTTGTTCCAGCTTGCTTCACCAACTCCCACCAGCTTTTCTTGGCTTCCATGCACTGCACCAGTCCTACAAACTTCCACCTGCTGCCATTCTCAAAGGACCACACAGCAGCTGTGCACCGTTCTACAACAGAGCAGAACAGAGGATAAATTGGTCCCTGTTTGCTGCTACGATGCCGTCTCTGCCTGCTTATGCTGCTGCTGTCTCTGTTCAGTCATGCATTGCTGCATCCATCCTCATCCCACGTACCGCAACAGGGGTCCAGAGTTCACCTTCATGCAGTGGTCACGCACGGTTCATTTGCACAGGTTCAGCTGCTCCTCTGCCGAGACATGCTCTGCAACAGATGATTGGAAGCATACCGTAACCTCCAAGCCTTCTCATTGCAACATGAACACGGTGTGAAGACTTAAGAAACTAAACTCACTACAGCTTTGATGACAACTACCGAAAGGAAAGATTAGAATAAAACGAAACGGAAGCAAACCGAGAATTTAAGAACAAAGTTGAAAACAAAATTGAAAAGTTAAGGAAAAACCGAGAAGAGCAAAGACAAGGAGATGAACTTGACAATTAGATACTCCATGGGAAAGAAACCGAGAGCATGAAAACAAAAGGTTGAGTATCCATTGAAACATAAATTTAACAAAGATTGATGAAGAACATGGTTTCGGGAAAAAAGTTTCTAAAAATAACAACTAAACTAAACTAATCTAACTAAACTACTCTAATTACTTCTACACTAACACTACTCCTACTCCTATTCTACTTCTACACTACTCCTAAAAATTACATTTTTTTCAATTGTCATCTTTTCCTATTTATAAACACACTAGGGGTAAAATGGTAATTTTCACATCCTTGATGAGTTGGCATTTTTTTTTTTGGCCACTTGTCTTCACACCATTGGCTCCTTGAAAAGATATGTCCATGTCATCGGTCTTCTTGTCCAATTGGATGTGCTTGGTGGTATGACTCGTGTTGTCCACATGGCTCAATCTCGATTTTAGCCCAATTCCGGTCCATTTTCTACCGAAATATTCAAAATTCATCCGGATTTTATTTATCTGCAAACATGAGAATTTTTATTAAATAAAGGGGATAATTAACAAAATAAATTGGGGATTTAAATAAATAATTAGGAAATTAAGCACAAATAATTCTAAAAATATAGAATTATCACCCCTCTCCCAAGAGCGTGCTTAACATTGGGACCCTCCATCATATGGGGTACTACAAAGACCTCCGGGGAGAGTGGACGAAAAAGAGGGATCAGCAACCTGCAGAGGCTATGGAGGAGGACCCCACTGCTGAGCCAGTGCACCGACCTGCTGCACCAGCTCCGGAACCATCGGCTCTGCCCACTGCACCAACATCGTCTCCTGCTGACTTGGAGATGCTCATGACGATGATGAATGACCTCAGTCAGCAGATACATGACGGCTTTGCCACTCAGCGGCGTATGATCGAGAACTTAACCCAAAGAGTGGATAAGATTCAAGAAGCTCAAGAGGCGATGTTCGATGAGGTCCAAGTCACACGCACGCACGTTGAGCATCTTTTGGATCGTGATCCTCCCTCATCTTAGGCCATAGGTGTTTGTTGTAGTTTAGTTTCATCATGGTTGATCTTTAATGTTACTTGCACTACATTTGCTTGAATGAACTGTGATTTGACTGGATATTGGGTGAGTTAATGACAATGTTGATTTTGAAATGCCATGAATCTTCTATTTTGTGTGTGATTGATATGACAAAAAGGGGGAGAAGAAACATGTGTTGTGGTTGTGTTAAATGTTTTAAAAGAATGATTTAATTGAGGGGGAGTTAAGATTTAACTGAGGGGGAGTTAAGTCATTAACAATGTTAAAAGCTCACAAAAAGGGGGAGTTTTGCAAATTCACTAAACATGTTTATTTGATGAGTTTTGTCATATCAAAAAGGGGGAGATTGTTGAGTTAATGTATTTTGAAATGACAAAACAAGTTAATTCAATAATGTTAAAATGATATACAAACATGTTTAGAGGATATTAGTACCAGAACTTAGAGTTCTGCTGATGAGAGATCGATCTAGGGTATGAGAGATCGATCTCCTGGGTTTTTACTTGATGAGAGATCGATCTCATGATGGAAGAGATCGATCTGGCAAGCCTTAAATCTGTACAAAGGTATTTAGGAAGAATGAGATCGATCTGCAAGGGTTAAGAGATCGATCTGGCTAATGCTAGAGTTGAGAGATCGATCTGGTCGATGAAGAGATCGATCTCCCTTAAGAGCTTAAGACTATAGATCGATCTGAGAGATCGATCCACATTCAAACAGAGAACTTATGAGATCGATCTGGTAAGGAAGAGATCGATCTCCTCAAAGTCAGAGAGCTAAAGAGATCGATCTGTGTTGTTGAGAGATCGATCTCCTCTCTACGAGAGTGCATGGCAGATCGATCTGGAGATCGATCTTGCCTCAAACAGAGGGACTAGGAGATCGATCTGCCTATTCGACAGATCGATCTGCCTCATTATTTTCAAACTAACAGATCGATCTGCTAACCTATGAGATCGATCTCCTTGTGTATTTGTGCTTCAATCTTGTAGGATTTATAACTAAGAGATCGATCTGGCCAAGAAGGCAGATCGATCTGGCACTCTACTGGAGGTACCCAACGGCTAGTTTCTGCAAAACACAACAGGAAGAATAGCATTTAATGCTCCAACTACCAATCATTCAGTATTTAACCAAGCATTGAAGACAAAGAGAATTGAGACACTATTGCTGTATATTCCAAACATTCTCAAGCTTTAATTCTTTCATTCTTTGTGTCCCTATTGCTCATTCATTGAGAATCATTGTAAAAGCTTAAGTGCAAAAAGCTACATTTGTCCTACCACTTTAAAGCCTTATATTGTATTCAATTTTATCTTAAAAGAGAAGAGGATTGTTCCTCAGTGAGAGTAAATTGTAAGAGGCTGAATACTCTTTCTGTATTGTTAAGGGTAGAGAGGTTATTCCTTAACCTGCAAAAGGAACTGTGTAAGCTCTATTGAAAGAGAGAAAGAAAGCACTTGACAAGAAGGTCAAGGAGAGAGGACGTAGGCAAGAGTTTGGCCGAACCTCTATAAACGATTGTGTTTGTTTCTCTCTTCCCTACTTTGCATTAAATTGTTATATTGCACTATATTGCTCATTATCATTTGTGATTAAATTGTGATTAAGTTTTAATTTGCCATAATTGTTAGAAAACCGATTCACCCCCCCTCTCGGTAGAGCCAACAAAAAATCACACATATACTCATTCTCATTCATGAATACCATCAATCATTTACTTTAGCAACCATGCACTTCGTAAAACACCCAATATTCACCCAAAAATTTAAAGTACGAGCAGCTACCTCTATATACTCACAAAATTCCCTTACCTGGAATCCCGATGCGTGGTTCCACTTCCTTAAGCTGCTTACTCGTACGGTTCGATTCGTCTCCAACGAACTCTTCGGGACTGCACAAAATTGTATCCCACATTATATTCGATCCATATAATATGACATCGTGCGTTCACTATGGTCAATTCGACCTATAGTTTTCTATTAACGCTTATGAGGCCTCGTTTCATCACTTTACCCAAAACTTGAGTCTATGGATCTTCTTAGGCCTATTAACTTATTTCGAATCGATATTAAATCGACATTAAGCTCATAGTGTTCATATTTCATGAATTCCCTCACTATGGCATTTTATCAAGCAAATACATACTCATTTTCACAATTTCACTTAAACTCATATTATAACTCCACATAACCATTCCAAATCACCCACATTACTCATTTAACAACTTATCATAACCCATAAACCACCAATTTCCCAAATCATACTTTCTCACACTAGAGGCATCCCATTTTCTAGGTTACATTAGTTTCTAATACAACCTAGGTGTTTCCATCCATACATACTCATGCCAAACAACTCCAAAATCAATTAAATAGACAATGTACTTAGATTGGAGTGTTAGAATCTTACCAAATATGATTTTTCTTCTTGCTCCAAATGTCAATGCCCTTATCTCCTTCAATACCCACAATGGGATTTTGGGTTCCAACTATGTTGTTCTCTTCCTCAAGATGAACAACTCAATGTCTAATGGTCTCCCCTCAATTCTTGCTGGAAATGGCTGATTTTAGAGAGAGAAAGTTAGGTTTTTGGGTTAGAAATGGAAGATTTGTGTTTTTCCCGAAATTTCCAGATTTTCAGCCCTCCTTATATAGAAATAGCTTGAGGAGATCGATCTGGTCCAAGAGGAGATCGATCTGGTCCCCTTAAATCTCTCATTTTCATGAAATTTTTAAGCATGAGATCGATCTGTCGAAGCATGAGATCGATCTGTCGAAGCATGAGATCGATCTGGTCCCAAACAGAGAGCTAAGGAGATCGATCTGGGTGCTTGAGGATCGATCTTTTCATCACAGAATGCTTAGGAGATCGATCTGACCCCATTGGAGATCGATCTGCTCTATTCCATTACCCAAATAAGAGCATTCTGGCTCTTCCAGATCGATCTCTCATCCTATGAGATCGATCTGGCCTTCATGTTTTCCAGATTTCTTGCAGTTTCCTTGCTGCAACTCATACCAACACATCCTTGATCTATTGCCATGGCCATTTTCTCATCTATCCACCTTTATAACTTGAAAATGGCATCCATTCATACCTTATGCACATTGAAACTTGTGTGCATTCATTGTATGTCCAAAGGTATACTATATAAACCCCAATGGAAGCATTTATATTCATGCAACTTCCTTCCATTTACCACACTACTCATTTTGAGTTCCAATCACATCCATTACTTGCAAGAACTCATTTCTCCATATTCATACAAAATGAAACTTGTGTGTACATTACAAAATCATACTATCATTATGTACATTGAATCCATGGACCTAAATAAATCATACTTTACATTACAAGTCCATTCATATTTATTTGATCCAATTACACACATTACCATTATACATATACGGGGTCTTACAGTTAAAATATAATAAATAAATTAAATAAATTAATTTGAATAAAATATAATTTTTGTTGATATTTTTGGAATTATAATTTTATTTTAATGATTAAAATAATAATATAATAAATTATATATAAAAAAGAAAGAAACTAAAATTTTCATGAAGAGAGAGAAAGAACAAAATGAAACGAAGAAGTCGAAACCGAGGAGATGACCGGACGACCACCGGTGACCTAGCAGCCAGGCGAAGGGCTGAAAAAGGAAGAGGACGTCGTCGCGACCTCCCTGGTAACGGTGATACGGCCCACCGACGCCAAAATTCGATAGATCGAGGGAGAGAAGCCGCAAATAGGAGAAGCGAAATCGGTGGTCACCGGCGCTGAGTCGGCCCTAGCCACTACCAACTGAAGCTCCACCATGCGGTGCCGAGCTGATTGGTGGTGAAAACGGCTCGAAAAATGACGGCAAACGCCGGCAACAGCGAGAAAGGAAAATGGGTACCGACGCCGGAAGGGAGAAGAGTCAGACCAGCCACTTCTTGGCAAGCCATGGCGAAACTGAGGGCAGATCCGAGCTTCGTGAGGTCCCGCGGAGCTGCTGGCGAGGGAAGCCAGTGAAGAACCAACCGGCAAAGCCCTGTACCGGCTAAATCGGACTGAATCGACTAAACCGAATAGGTCTGAACCATGTTGAACTAGATCGAACCAGTTCAGCCCTAAAAGAAGAAAAAAAAAAGAAAAAAGGGAAAAGGAAAAAGAGAAAAAATTGGAGAAAAATTCGGTGATGCAATCGAGCTACGGGTAAGTCAATAACAGTCGAAATTGACCAATTTAAATTTTGGAATATTTAATTTGATTTATATCCGACTAAAAATTTACTCAAAAATATGTAATTGTGTAGCGCGATAATTGACGTCAAACGAGAGCTCGAGATAGCCTCGATTTACGTACTATCATGGAATCTCGGGTAAGTAACCTTTATTTACGATAATTTACATCGATATTCGTATAAAATGAATTAAATTCTGGAAATTAAGATAAATTGTCTTAAATAATTAATTGAGCTATCTGATTGTTTAGAACGAGGCCCAATAAATACTGATGCGCCCAATGAGCCCAATAGGCCTCGATAATGTGAATAATAAGTGAAAAACGGGCTTAATGCCTATTAAGGCCTATTAAGGTGCAAACGGGTCCAATAGGGGTAAACGGTCCCAATGATTTAAATTAAGCCCAGTAAAAGTGAAATATGAATTAATATGTTTGGATTTAACCCAATAAATGATTATTTGCAGCTTCGGAGAACATATTGGGAGCTAAACAGATCGGGTGATCGGTAACGTTGGGAAAAGTCAGACCATACAGAAAAAAAGAGGTAAGAGAATTTTACGGACTGCTAGAGGTACCTTTACGCAATTTCAACTTCATTTACAGTCTTTTAAATTGTCTGAAGGGTCTAGATTTCAGATAAATTTTTAGTGCCCGGATGGGCAAGTGACCAAAATACCCTTGTGAAGGGTAAAATTTGCAAAATTAGGAAAAGTTGGGAGGAGCAAGAATAAGAGGTTCTTGCTTATTTTTGAGGTGGTTTGACACATGCATGGGTAGGCTAGCTAACTTTTAAATAAAATGCGCAACATTACATAACTTTAATCAATGTTGATTTTCTCTAAAATTGATTTGAGAAATGTAGCCGTCTACGTGATTTTATAGAAATGTGACGTGCTAGAGCTCAGCTTGCATGAATTTTGATTTGTGTGATGCATGCATTAGTGCTGGAGCAAGAGCTCGCACTAGAGTTTTACATGTATTGGTGCTAGAGCCTAGTTCGCACTAGATTTTTTTACATGATATTCGTGACAGGGAGCTAGAGCCTAGCTCGCACCAGATTTCTTACATGATTTTCGTGACAGGGTGCTGAAGTTTAACTCGCACCAGATGTTCACATGATTTTAGTGACAGGGTACTAGAGCCTAGCTCGCACTAAATTTTCACATGATTTATGTACAGAGTGCTAGAGCTTTGCTCACACTGGTTTTACTTAATTTTATGAGAGTTCTGGAGCATCATTCGTACTGATTTTATAAGACATGCAACGAGCCGTACTTGGAACGACGGGTAGACTGTGTGTCATGCCGATTAAATATGCTCGTATAGGCACGATTGTCGATATGAGATATGGGTCCACGGAGTACGTTGTACCATGTAAGTAGCATAGAGTACGTTATACCATGCTGGGATTGATTATGTGGCATCTTCGAATGCATGGCATCTTCGGATCCGTGGCATCTTTGGATGCGTGGCATTTTCGGATGCAAGTGGCATCTTCGGATGCGAGTGATCGGACAGGGCCAACGGGATGGACTGACCCACCTCTCAGGGCGGTCCTCGATCGTGGTTAGACCCCGCACACCGGGATCCGTGTAGCAGTGGGATCACGAGGACATATGGCCATAGTCCTAGTTATTTGCCCGAGATATATATATCTATTGCCTAGTCTCACATGTTGATGTTTTGAGAAACTCGTTTTGTGGATTTTTGTATGAGTCTCGATCACCGGAGGGAGGGGTTAGATCCTGACTCAGATAAGATTTTGATAAGAATGAAACTGGGTTTTAAACTGAATTTACATGATGTTATTTCCATGCTATTTAAACCTATGAGTGATTACATGACAGTCATTGTACTGCATGTTATTATTGCTTTGAAAAACATTTGACTTCATGATTTTGTGTGAGTCAGGAAACACCCGAGGGATGGGTTGAGTCCTGACTTTGTTATGAAATTTTAAACGAGAATAAAATGCTTTAAATGGATTTACATGTTGAGTTTTCCATGCTCTTTTAAATCCATATTTGAACTTGTTTTACATGACATCATGAATTATCGCATCTATTTTGAAATGTGTGGAGAAAGGGTGGTTTATGCCTGGCACCACGTTCATGTAGGTAGTATGGTTACCTACTTGTTCGTAGGATTACCTTACTGAGCTTGATGTGCTCACCCCTTTCATTTTCCTTCACAAATTACCTCCAGTAGACTTTGAGGTGACTGAGTACTGCATTCCTGATATCCGCTGCTGCCTATCATTTTGAGGTATATACACTTGTACATATTGTATCTAAATAAGAATAGCACAGTAACATGTTTGTAAGTAATTTTCGGGGATGTATAGACACTGTAAACACTTATAAATGAATGGGAAAGAAGTAGTGAAAAACGCATGTGTTTACCTTTCATTTAATAAGGAATTAAGTTATATGGTGATTGAATGGTGGGACTGACATTGATGCATAGCCCAATTGTTAGTAGAGTGTGGTCATGATCAGAGGACATGCAAGTATGAAAGAAAAACAAAAAATTTACTCTGATTTTTGGGTCTTGACAAATGGTGGTATCAGAGCGTAATTGTTCTGATATGTGTCATTGTCAGTAATTAGGAAATTACATCCCCGTGTTACTGTGCTTGGTTAGATATAATAGTGTAAGGCTAGTCTGTAGGCCTTATCTCCCACAAGCTCCAATATCTCAAATGGTCCGATATATCGAGGGCTCAATTTACCCTTCTTACCGAACCTCATAATCCCTTTCAATGGAGAAACTTTCATGAAAACTAAGTCACCTACAATGACCTCTATTGGCCTCCATCTCATGTCAGTGTAACTTTTTTACCTACTCTGAGCTGTTTGCAATCTCTCACATATCAGCTGAATAACCTCAGAGGCTTACTGTACCAAATAAGGAGCAAAAATCTTCCTTTCACCCACTTCATCCCAACCAATAGGGGAATGACACCTTCTACCACACAAAGCTTCATATCGTGTCATCTCGATACTCGAGTGGTAACTATTGTTGTATGCAAATTCGGCCAATGGTAGGTGATCATCCTAGGAGCCCTTAAAATCCATAACACTAGCTCTCAAAATGTCCTCTAACATTTGGATGGTTCCCTCTGACACACCATCGATCTGAGGATGGAAAGTAGTACTGAAACTTAATTTGGTCCCCATAGCTTCTTGGAATTATTCCTAAAAGTGAGAAGTGAAGCGGGAATCCCTGTCTGATACGATGCTCATTGGAACACCATGTAGCCTCACTGTCTCTCGTACATACAACTCTGCCAAACTACTCAAAGTATCTATAGATTTCATAGCTAGAAATTAGGCGGATTTTGCTAGTCTGTCAACCACTATGCAGATAGCATCGTGGTTCTTCTTAGTCCTTGGTAATCCCATGATGAAATCCATGGTGACATGTTCCCATTTCCAAGTTGGTATTGGTAGAGGCTGCAATAGCCCTGCAGGCTTCTGATGTTCTACCTTCACTTGCTGACATATCAAACATCTTGTCACAAACTCTGTGATATCTATTTTCATCCCTGACCACTAATACATTTTTCAGAGGTTTTTGTACATTTTGTTACCTCCTGGATGCAATGTATATCTCGATGAATAAGCTTCCATCAAAATAAATCTCTTTAACTCAGGGTTATTGGGAACGTAAATCCTGCCTTTAAACCTCAGTAGGCCATCATCACTCACTAAGAAATCGGCCACATCACCCCACTGGATCTGACTCGCACGATCCTCACACAGTAGATCGACATGCTGAGCCTAGCGTATCTGATCAATCAAATCTGGTTCCACTGTCAGGCTAGCTACCACACAGTCTCTATCAACATCAAGAAGGTCTATATCTAACCTGAGGTGAGCAAACTACTCGAGCAGCTCATATTCCTTGACCATCAAGTCCGATACCATTCAGAGGCTCTTTCTACTCAGGGCATAAGCCACAGCATTAGCCTATCCTAGACGGTACAATTTCTCACACTCATAATCTTTTAGAAGCTCTATCCATCGTCTCTACTTCATATTTAACTCTTTTTTGTGAAAACAGATATCTGAGGCTCTTATGATCAGTATACACCTGGAATTCTCATCGTACAAGTAGTGGTGTCATATTTTTAATGCAAATACCACGACTAGAAACTCTAAATCATGGGTCGGGTAGTTCCTCTCATGGTCTTTAAGTTGTTGGGATCCATAGGCTACTACTACCTTCTCGTCTTGCATCAACTCACAGCCCAGCCCCTGTCCCAAGGCATTTGTATACACCCTATAACCTCCTGAGCTGGTGGTTATGGTGAGAATAGGTGTGGTGGTCAGTTTGTGCCTTAGCTCACAGAAACTACTCTCACATATCATCCCACTCGAATACCACATTCTTTCAGGTGAGACGTGTCAATGGAGCAGTCAGCTTAGAAAATCCCTCAACGAATCGTCAATAATAACCTGCTAAACCTAGAAAACTACGGATCTCTGTAACCGTCTTGGGTCTTTCCCACTATATCACAACCTCTATCTTGGACGGATCCACTAATACACCGTCTCTCGAAACTACATGACCCAAAAATGATAACTCACTCAGCCAAAAATCACACTTGTTGAGTTTAGCATACAACTCTTGATCTCGAAGGGTCTACAACAATGTTCTCAAATGCTGCTCATGTTCCTCCCTGGACTTCGAGTACACCAACATTTCATCTATAAAGACAATCATGAATCTGTTTAGGTATGGCTTAAAACCATAATTCATTAAATCTATAAACGCTGCAGGAGCATTCGTCAACCCAAACAACATAACCAAAAACTCATAATGGCTATAACAGGTCTGAAATGCTGTCTTGGGTACATCTCCACTCCGAATCCTTAACCGATGATACACAGACCTCAGATCAATCTTTGAAAAGATCTGTGCTCCCTACAACTGGTCCAATAGATCGTCTATCCATGGAAGGTGGTATTTATTCTTGATGGTAGCCTTATTCAACAACCGATAGTCTATACACAGTCGAAGGCTCCAATCTTTCTTCTTTACAAACAGAACCGATGCTCCCTATGGTGATACACTCGGTCTGATGAACCCCTTGTCTAACAACTCTTGCAATTGCTTCTTTAGCTCCTCCAATTTAATTGAACCCATTCTATATGGTGGCTTGGATATCGGTTCAGTTCCAGGCACCAAATCAATACTGAATTCCATTTCTCTGTCTGGTGGCAATCCTAATAATTCTTCTGAAAAGATATCGAGAAATTCTCTAATGACTGGGATGTTAACCATATCCGGGTACACCTTATCCAAGTCAACCACATAGGCAATAAAACCTTCAACACATTATCATTATATTCGTTAGCAAAATCACCATCCTTGGAAATTAATTTCCTACTTCTTTCATTACTTTGCAAATCTTACAATGTACTTTTCACGGATGGAAAATATTACTATCTTAGCATAAAAGTCTAAAACAGCATGGTTTGTAGCCAACCAATCCATTCCTGGTATTACATCGAAATCCTTCATAGTTAATAGGATGAGATCGGCCGACATGTCCTTTTCCCCTAATTTTAACTCACAACTCTTACATAAAAACTCTATAATTACATTGTCTCTCACCGAAGTGTTTATAAGTAAGATTCTACCTAAGGGTACAGGTTTCACATGTTTACAATGTTTACATGCAAATAAAGGTGATATGAATGAATGTGTGGCACCAGGATCAATCAATGCTAATGCTTTATAATCAAAGATAATGATGGTACCTTTAATCACATCCAAGGAAGCTTTTGTAGATGCCTGGTCTAATGCAAACACTCACCCTCTACCAACGCTTGTTTCCCTTTCTCTTCAGCTGTGGCCTTCCTCTTAGGTGTAGGTGTCTCAACTGTAGCCTTCTCTGGCTCTTTGCACTTCTGTGGGGCTATATCAATAAACTTTGAGCACTCACTAGCTATGTGCCCTGGTTTACCACACCTATAACAAGATCTCATTGATAACGGGCACGGTCTACCTCCATGATATCTACCACACATCCTACATTGCTCGGTGGTAGGTCAAGGTCCACTAACTATGCCCCTCGATGCTAGATGAACTGGAGGCCTCGTAGGCATCTCTCGTATCTCCTCAATCTTAGGTCCCTTACCAAATAACCTTTGGTCCTTTCGAAACCCTTTGTCATCGACTGACCTCTTCTGGTCTTTATCTCTTCCTTTACCACCCCTGCTCAACTCTGAGGCCTGCAACTCATAATCTTGCTCACACAGCTGAGCTCTGCGTACTGCCTCATCATAGGTAGTAATGTCTAACGGAGCTAATCGAGCTCTGATGGAAGGTCTCAGTCCCTCAAGAAATTTTTGAACCTTTCTGTCCTTAAGTCTCATAGTGACTGTATCATATCGACCTAGGGACGTGAATCAAGACTCATACTAATCCACTGTCCGGTTCCCCTGAGTCAATGTCATAAATTCCATATGCATCTTTCTCTGAGCAGTAACTGGAATGTATTGCCTCCTGAAGGCATCCAAGAATATATCCCATATCACAACCAGGTGTCGTACACTCAACACCGGCTGTGTGGCCATCCACTAATGCTTGGCCTCATTCTCTAATTCAAAAGCCGTAAAGGTGACCTTCTTTGTGTCAGAGCAATGGAAGAATCGATAGAGCTTCTCCATACTGCGTATCCACTGCTCAGCTAATACTGGGTTCTTCACCCTATTAAATGAAGGTGGTCCGAACTTTCGAAACTCTCTCAGTCCATCCAGATCACAATAATAAACTCCCTTGCCACCAACCTATTAAGGAGCTACAAGATCCTGAACCAGTGGGGGAATGTCCTAAACTGCAGGGGGTACATGTATCTCTGCCTCTACATCTTGAGGTCTCGGTGCAGGCTATGCTGGCTCTAGTCTCTTAGGGGCAGCAGCCTGACCAACAGGGTTCTCTTGTTTACCCTCAAATATGGTCATAACCTGTGTAAACATCTCCATAACCATGTCTACACTGCGTTGTAACTGAGCTATACGTTCCTCAATGGCCTCACTAAGACCGGGTGGATCTATACTAGAACTAGACCCACTACGTCTCTCGGGCTCATCTCTACGCCCTTAAGATCATAAACTCTCTCCTCTACGAGTACGTTGTCTATCAGACATCCTGCATACTCAAAATATGTATCTCAGTCACATTTTCCAACTGGGTATATACATTTGTATCCTAATAATGCACAATACTTTGGTGATGTATAATTTCCTAGATATGGATACTGATTCACATCAGACTAACTCATCTCTGATACCATAAATTTTGTCACTACCCTCACTCCCTGACCGTGACCTTTACCTTACCACTTACAGTTGGGCTGTGATTCAATATCCAATTCATATCCCATCCATTACAGTTTAATAAGTTCATACAAATGAAGTAGAACAAAAACTGAACTTTTATATATATGTGCGGAAGCGTTGCATCAATTTCTATTATTAACATCCCCCAAAATACAAAATACAAACCTTACTGTGCATTAATTTACAGGATACAAAATTTTTCATCTCCACCGTATACCTCTCTAAATTGCTGGATGACCAGTGCAACACAATAGCAGGGACGACTGCAATGTACTCACTACTGAGTAGTATCTGTGGTGGAGGAAATAAGAGGGTGAGCTAACGCGCTCAGTAAGGAAAATATGAAAGCAGGTAGATAACTACACTATCTACATGCTTAAAATACATATATATTCATTTTCCTTATAAAACATATGCATTCTCTTTAAAACAACTTCCATTAATGTGAAACCGTTAATTCGCTAGATGAATATATGCATATTTACATAGAATCACATAACATATTCCAAATCACACGGTTCATCTTAAAATTGTTGAGTACATATTTAAAAATCAATTCGCACACAACAATTTATTATGCATGAGACATAATCATGGGTTGTCATATCCCCAAACACATAGCAGGGGAAACATATGTCACCTCACACAGTAGTGACAATGTCATATCACAAAGATATAAGAAGACTTATGGCCATAGTCGGATTCCAAGCAACACTAACCAGGTCTATGGGAACCCTACTCTTGGGGAGGCGGATCAACCATCCCTTTAGCTCATACTCAAATCACAGCACATCATACCCTATGGCTAATGCTCACGATACATCGTGCTCCTGTGGATCCTCATCACCCATTTTGGTTGTCTCAAAATCTCATGCGAGCAGGTCAGTGCAAGACACACAGTGGTACATGATGGCTCAAACACGGTTTTGTACTCATTACATCATATTCATAAACCACGTGTGAGCAGGTCAATGCAAGACACACAACAATACATGACAGCTCTAACACGATTTTGTTTAACACAGCATAATCATGAAAAACCTCATGCAAGCAACTCAACGTAAGAAACACAGCATACTTGAGGCATCAAGCATGGTATTACTAGGAAATTACATGCGACCATAGTCAAAGCAAGACACACAGCAACACTCGAAGGCTCCAGCATGTTTCCCAAAATCTAGTGTGAGCATCTCGAGTGGAACACACAGCATCACCCGAGGCATCGAGCACTCTTTTTCTTTTCTCAAAATCCCTTTAAAATAATGTGGGAGCAAGGCCGATCAATTTACCTCTGTCATTAGGCTCTAGCATGATTTCACACAGAAAAGAAATAGAAGGGGCTCCATGTATAGTTATGAGTGAGAGGGAAAATCTCCCTTCAATCACTCGTTAGAAGCATTTCTTGAAATTGGTTAAACCAGGAGCCCATCTATTATTATTCTTTCTCAAAATGTTTGTAAAAACCTCTTTTCATAACAATCATGAAGTCATGCAACTCATACTATGGACTCATTCTCATACGTGGTTTTCTACTTGGATATGCCAATATCTATATACTTTTCGTATACACTCGCACACAGCAAGTAAGAAAACATATGTATAGCTATCTCTAATAGCTCGCATAAGTCCCTTACCTCGAATCACGCTTGAATCATTTTCCTTCGATTTTCACTTCTCGTGATTAATCCTATCGACTCCAATTATATCCTCTGGAGCTGAATTGTTTATTACACACATGAGTATATCGTCATATACTTCATTTTGCTTGCTTTATATTCAAATCAATGCATTAGGCCATTTATATCTCATTTGGCCTAGTTACATTATGATAATTCTATTTTTCATAGAGTTATTTGTGCTTAATTTCTTAATTAATTATTTAAATGCCCAATTTATTCTATTAATTATCCTCTTACTTAATTAAAATTCTCTTATGTGCAGATAAAATAAATTCGGACTCAGTCATTTCAATCAAAATTTGGCTGAAATCTGGCTAAAGGAGACTGGACCACTTCTAATTTACAGAACGAGTCACCAGTCGTCTGGACACGCGTGATGCCGGGTGTCCGTATTTTATTCGCTCTGAAATAATAAGATCGACAGACACTGTGCCAACCCTCTGGAAGACACACGCCGAGCCACATCGCACAACCAATTGGACAAAAAGACGGGTGACGTGGAAATATCTACTTTGCAGCAAATCAAATGAAGACAAGTGGCTAAACAATGCCAACTCATCTAGGATGGAAAAATTACCATTGTACCCCTATGTTTATGGCAATTGAAAAGAGGAAGTAAGAAGGGTAGGAAGTAGTATAGTAGGTAGCCTAGGGTAGGAGTAGTGTAGAGTAATTTAGGAGTAGTTTTAATCTGGTTTAGTTTTATTCTAGATTAAATTTTTCATTGCTATGTTTTATTTTCTTGTTTCCTTTTAGAATTTTCGTTAGTTTATTTTTCTTTAAGCACCATTGTTTTAGCAAGCTTTAAACATTTTTACTTTGTCATTTTCAATGGATTTTAATGAAGCAATTTCCTTTCAATTTCTAAGTTTTCTTCTACTGTTCATGTCTACTTTCAACTTGTTAGATTTTATGAATGCTTATTTTCTTATCGGTTTTACAAGCTTTCATCTCCTTTTTGTTCAGTGCATTTAAGTTTTAATGATAAGCTTTAGTTTTTTTATGTTATTATTGGTTCTCGGTTGTTCATCATGCTTACATGCAAGGATATATTTTTCTTTTCTTTGAACTTTACCTCTTTATGCAATTAAACCACATTGTTCTGTGTTGCTAGATTCTTTTAAACCGTGACTAGTGGAGAGGAGTTGCCTAGTTGTGGTGAAGACCTGGAGAGGCAGCAGCTTGCATCGGTGTAGAGGCAGCAGTTAGACGGCACCATGACACAGGAATATGGAACAATTCTCTGTTCTGCTCTGTTTCCATTCTTCTGTACTGTTCACTAATTTGTTATTCGTCGAGTTTATTGTACTGACTGATTTACATTTCTTTGTAGTTCTTTTAAGCATGTGCAGGAAAGAGCAAAAAGTTGGTGTATCCTTTTTTTTGTTGTACGTTGCTGTGCATGAAATGAAGCAGTGTAGTGTAGAGCAGGACAACAACCAGGTGCAGGAGCGGGAGCTGGAAATTGCAAGGACAGTCAGCATGAGCAAAGCAGGCGCCAGTACAGTAGTAGGATGCAGAAGTAGTCAAAAAAAACAGGATCAGTTTCTAGTCAGTACCTAGAGCCGAGGGCAAACAGAGAGGCGTGGACAGACTGGATGCAGCGGACAACATTGCCTGAAGATAAATTTTGCTGAAGAAGACATGTACAGTGCTTAAAAATCGGGACCACTAGGCTGGCTTGTTCAGTTAAGGCCACGTTTAGCCACATTGCATTTTTCCTCATAGTTTAATATTCCATGCAATTACGTTGCTTTCTCCAAGTTTTGTTATGTTTTTTTTATTACTTTCTAGCTTAGTTAGACTGAAAAGTTTAATTCTCTTAGTTTGTAGTTTTAAGTTTTAGTTTAATTTCATTAAAAGTTAATTGGTGAATAGATTAGGATTTAAGATGCATTTAGAATTAAATTAGAGGAGTATCATGTTATGCATTTTTAATTTAGTCTTCATTTTTATCAGATTTTAGGTTAGCTTAATTTGCATTTTTATTAAGTAGTTTAATTACATGTATTTTTTATTTTTATTTTGATTAAATTTTAGTTTAATTAATTTTTTTTCTTTATTTTCTTATTTGCATTTTATTTTAGTTGCGTTAATTAATTTTAACTGTTTTAATTTTCTTTTGTAGGTTGTTGTTTTTTTGCTTGGAGTTTTGTAAGTTAATTTTTTCTCGATTTTATTTTCTTTATTTTTATCATTGTTTTTAGTATTTGTTTAATTTTAGCCTTGTAGATCACCCACTTAAACTTCATAATTTGCTAGGATATACTTAGGGTAAGATTAACCGATAGTTAATTAGGCTGATCAACTTCTCTGTGGGATGATAATTCGGGACTCAAATCCTATTATTACTTGTACGACCCATGCACTTGCAGATAATACGTCTAGTTCGTACCACACTATTATCGGACTTCACTCTTTCATAAGTCCATTTCAAGTATATGACTCATTTTCGAGAATTCTCTTAGACTCCTCAAGTCTATTGATTTGTATTAAACCGGTATTAAGCTTACAATACCTTAAGTTCATGATTTTGTTTCATAGGGGCATTTCATCGAATACCTTATATACTCACTTTCAGCCATTATTGTTTCTAGCATATGGATTTCACCAAACTACTATACAAGCGCATGTACATGCTTAATAACTTCTTTACATACTCAAATCTCTATTAAACCATGCCTACTCGATTTTCCATCATTAGATCGATTCTAGGTCTTATCTTTGTTTAATCATGTTTATCACATTTCAACCGTCAATCTATATACGGATCAACTTATACAAGTTTATAGATTAACATACATGAGATTGATGCATTGAAATCTTACTAATATCAATTATTCTTTTTTTTCACCACTTTGAGGAAAAACTCCTTTTCTCCTTTGATTTAATGATTCAACCTCTCGTTCATAACTATGTTGTTCTTCTCCACTCTATGAACAACTTTGATGTAATAAACTTTTCTTAAATCTCAATGGAAAGTGTTGATTGTCTAGAGAGTAAAAACTAGGTCACTTAGTTTCAAAATGGAAAGGTTTGATGTTTTCTCCCGTGAATTGTTGTTCTGCAGCCCTGTTTTATAGAAATTGCTTGATAAGATCAATCTCCATAAGTGAGGGATCGATCTGCTGTTGTTTTTAGCCTTCCTACATTCAGTTTCAAGCTTAAGAGGTCAATCTGTCAGAGAGCATGAGATCGATCTCAGCCAGGCAGAATGCTTAACAGATCAATCTGGCAGGAAAATGAGATCGACCTGCTTCTGGTCGAGGCATAAGGAGATCGGTCTGCTTGAGGTTGAATCAATTTGTTCTTCATATGGGATCGATCTGGCTTGGACTGAGCATCAATCTCCTCCTTACAGAATTCTCTGGTTAGGCATTTTGAGCATAATAAGATCGACCTGCTTCTGGCTGAGGCATAAGGAGATCGATCTACTTGAGGTTGAGTCGATTTGTTCTTCATCAGGGATCGATCTGGCTTGGACTGAGCATCGATCTCCTCCTTACAGAATGCTCTGGTTAAATGCTTTGAGCATAATGAGACTGATCTGCTTGATTCTAAGATTGATCTCCCCTTGCTCTGCAGCTATACTTAACCAATGTCATCCCAAATTCTCAAAGTTAACTCCATATCAATTTACTCCACTACTCATCTTACATTCAATACACATTTATCACTTCAAAAGGTCCGTTTCTTATTTTTCATACTTAATGAAACTTGCGTATACATCTCTAATTCACATAACAAGTGTGTACATTGGATTTACAGACCTTACATCACTTATGATTCATATTACATAAACGAATGTATACTTAGGGAGTCATGAAGGTTACATGTGAAAATACGGGTCTTACAAAATCCCTATCTGATACGATGCTAATTGGAACACCATGTAGCCTCACTATCTCCTGTACCTACAACTCTGCCAAACTACTCAAAGTATCTGTAGATTTCATAGCTAGAAAGTGGGTGGATTTCATCAATCTGTCAACCACTGCCCAGATAGAATCATGGTTCCTCTTAGTCCTCGATAATCCCATGATGAAATCTATGGTGACATGCTCCCATTTCCAAGTTGGTTTAGGTAGAGGTTACAATAACCCTGCGGCTTCTGATGCTCTACCATCACTTGCTGACATATCAGACATCTTACCACAAATTCTGTGATATCTCTTTTCATCCCTGACCACCAATACACTATCTGGAGATTTAGATACATCTTATTATTGCTCGAATGTAATGTATATTTGGATGAATAAGCTTCTATCAAAATCAACCTCTTTAACTCTAGGTCATCGGGAATGCAAATCCTGCCTCTAAACCTCAGTAGGCCATCATCACTTACTAAGAAATAGGCCATATCACCTCTCCGAATCTGACTCGCACGATCCTCACACTGTAGATCGACATGCTAAGCCTGGCGTATCAGGTCAATCAAATCAGGTTCCACTCGTAGGCTAGCTATCACACAGTCTCTGTTAATATCAATAGGGTCTATATCCAACCTGAGGTGACCAAACTGCTCAAGCAGCTCATATTCCCTGACCATCATGTGCGATACCATTATAAGGCTCTTTCTACTCAGGGCATCAACATTAGCCTTTCTCGAATGGTATAGTATCTCGCACTCATAATCCTTTAGAAGCTCTATCTACCGAATGTTTTTAGCCTTCCTCATATTCAACTCTTTCTATGAAAACAGATAACTAAGGCTCTTATGATATTATATACCTAAAATTTCACACCGTATAAGTAGTGGCACCATATTTTCAATGCAACTACTACAGCTTCTAACTCTAAATCATGGGTCAGGTAGTTCCTCTCATGGTCCTTAAGCTGTCTAGAATCGTAGGCTACTACCTTCCTATCTTGCATCAACACACAGCTCAGTCCCTATCCTGAGGCATCTGTATACACTGAGTAACCTCTTGAGCTGGTGGGTATGGTGAGAATAGGTGCGGTGGTCAGTCTGTGCTTTAGCTCGTAGAAACTTCTTTCACATTTAGCATCCCACTCAAATACCACATTTGTTTTAGTGAGACGTGTCAACAGAGCAGCCAGCTTATAGAATCCCTCGATATATCGTCGGTAATAACTTGCTAAACCCAAGAAACTGCAGATCTCTGTAATCGTCTTTGGTCTTTCCCACTGTATCACAGCCTCTATTTTGGATGGATCCACTGATACACCATCTCTCGAGACTATGTAACCCAAAAATGATATCTCACTCAGTAAAAAATCACACTTATTGAGTTTAGCATACAGCTCTAGATCTCGTGGGTCTGTAACACTGTTCTCAAGTGCTACTCATGCTCTTCCCTCGACTTCGAGTATATCAATATGTCATCTATGAAGACAATCACGAACCTGTCCAGGTATAGCTTAAAAACATAATTCATTAGAGCCATAAATACTGTAGGAGCATTCGTCAACTCAAATGGCATAACCAAATACTCATAATGGTCATAACAGGTTTGAAATGCTGTCTTGGTTACATCTCCACTTTAAATCCTCAACTGATGATACCCAGACTTCAAATCAATCTTCGAAAAGATTTGTGCTCCTTACAACTTATCCAATAGATCATTAATTTGCTGAAGGGGATACTTGTTCTTGATGGTAGCCTTGTTTAACAATCGATAGTCTATATAAAGTTAGATACTCCTATCTTTCTTCTTTACAAACAGAACTGGTGGTCCCCAAGGTGATACACTCGGTCTGATGAACCCCTTGTCCAATAACTCTTGTAATTGCTTATTTAGCTCCTCCAATTCAGTCAGAGCCATTCTATATGGTGGCTTGGATATCGGTTCAGTTCCAGGCACCAAATCAATACAGAATTCCATTTCTCTGTCTGGTGTCAACCTTGGTAATTATTTCAGAAAGACATCGAGAAATTATCTAACCACTGGGATGTCAGCTATATCTAGGTACACCTTATCCAAGTCAAGCACATTATTATTACATTCATTAGTAAAATCATCCATCCTAAAAAATTACTTACTACTTCTTTCATTACTTTTCAAATCTTACAATGTACTTTTCAGGGATGGAAAACATTACTGTCTTTGCATAATAGTCTAAAATAGCATGGTTTGAAGCCAACAATCCATTCCTAGTATCACAACGAAGTCCTTCATAGTTAATAGGATGAGATCGATCGACATGTCCTTTTCCCCTACTTTTAACTTACAACTCTTACATACATACTTCGTCATTACATTATCTCTCACTAGAGTGCTTATAAGTAAAACTCTATCTAAGGGTATAGGTTTCACATGTTCACACAGTTTACATGCAAAAGAAGGAGATATGAAATAATGTGAGGCACCAGGATCAATCAATGCTAATGCTTTAAAATCAAAGACTAGGATGGTACATTTAATCACATCCGAGGAAGCCTCAACAGATGCCTGGTCCAATGCAAACACTCGCCCTCAAACAACACCTTGCTTTCCTTTCTCTTCAGTTGTGTCCTTCCTCTTAGGTGTAGGTGTCTCAACTATAGCCTTCTCTTGCTCTTTGCTCTTCTGTGGGGCTATATCAATCAACTCTGGGTGTTCACGAGTTATGTGCCCTGGTTTACCATACCTATAACATGAACTCACTAATAACAGGCATGGTCTACCCCCATGATATCTACCACATAACCTGTACTGCTCTTTAGTAGGTCGGGGTCTGCCAATAACTATACCCCTCAAAGCTAGAGGTAAAGCTGGATGAACTGGAGGCTTCGCAGGCCTCTCTCGTACCTCCTCAATCTTAGGCCCCTTACCAAATAACCTTTGGCCCTTTTTGAACCCTTTATCCTCAACTGACCTCTTCTGGTCTTTATCTCTGCCTTTACAACTCTTGCTCAATTCTGAAGCATGTAACTCATAATCCTGCTCACGTAGTTGAGCCTGCGTGCTGCCTCGTCATAGGTGGTAATGTCCAGTGGAGCTAATCGAGCTCTGATGGAAGGTCTCTATCCCTTAAGAAATTTTTGAACCTTTCTGTCCTTAAGGCTCATAGTGATTGTATCATATCTACCCAGGGATGTGAATCCATACTCATACTCATCCACCGTCTGTTTCCCCTGAGTCAATGTCATAAACTCCATCTGTATCTTTCTCTGAGCAGCAGCTAAAATGTGCTGTCTCCTAAAGGCATCCAAGAATATATCCCATGTCATAACCGGGTATCATGCACTCAACATTGGCTGTGTGGCCATCCACCAATGCTCGGCCTCATCCTCTAATACAAAAGCTGCAAAGGTGACCTTTTCTATGGCTGAGCAATGGAAAAATCGGTAAAGCTTCTCCATATATGTATCCAATGCTCTGCTAACACTGGGTTCTTCACCCCACTAAATGAAGGTGGTTCGAACTTCCAGAACTCTCTTAGTCTACCCAGATCACAATCATACACTCCTTCACCACCAACTTGTTGTGAAGCTACAGTATCCTGAACTGGTGGGGGAATGTCCTGAACTAGAGGGGGTGTAGGAATCTCTGCCTCTGCATCTTGAGGTCTCAGTGCAGGTTGTGCAGCTCATGTCTCTCAGGTGCAGCAGCATGACCAGTAGGGTTCTCCTATCTACCCTCAAATCTTGTCATTGTCTATGTAAACATCTACATGACCGTGTCTACACTACGTTCTAATTGTGCTATACGCACCTCAACGGCCTCATAAAGATCGGGTGGATCTCTACTACAACTGGACCCACTGCATCTCTTGGGCTCATCTCTACGGCTTTGAGAGCGCGAACTCTCTCCTCAATGAGTACGTCGTCTATCAGACATCCTGCATACTCAAAATAAATGTCTTAGTTAGATTTCCCAGCTTAGTATACATAATTGAATCCTAATCATGCACAGTACTTTGGGGATGTATAATTTCCTAACTATGGATACTAACTCACATCAAACCAACTCTGCTCTGATACCATTAATTCTGTCACGATCCTCTCTCTCTTTCCGTGACTTTTACCTTACGTCTAACAGTTGGGCTCTTAGTCAACATCTGATCCATATCTCATCCATTATAATTTAAATAATTTCATTTAAATGAAGTAGAATAGAAACTAGACTTATATATATGTGCGAAAGCGTTTACATCAGTTTCTATTATATACATACCCCAAAATACAAAAGACACTAGACTATGCATTAATTTACAGGATACAAAATTTTCCATCTCAAGTGTATACCACTATACTACTGGATGACTGAAGCAACACGATAACAGGAGCGACTGCAATGTACTCACTACTGCATAGAATTTGTGGAGGAGAAATAAGGGGGTGAGCTAACACACTCAGTAAGGAAAATATGAAAGCAGGTAGATAACTACACTATCTACATGCTAAAAATATAGATATTCTGTCAAACCCGAGTTTTCGATTTACGTATGTAGCTTGTACCTTATGATTCCTATGCGTACGAACGTTATATTTCATAGTTGAATCATAAGAAGAGTATTTACTATCATGCAATCGATTTATTGAGAATTAAAAATGCATGTAAGCTACATAATAGCAAGATAAGGGTTAAAGTGATTTTTGAGCAAGTACAGGGGTAAAACGGTCAATTGACCAAAATTCGGTATAAATCCGATGAGAAAATTTCATTAAAAAATATGAAATCGAGAGATCTTGATCAATAACAAGGAAAATATTGAATTTCGAGTCCAATTGATCGAGATATGAATTTAATTAATATTTTTGGAATTTTTGTCTCGAAAAACGAGCCCAAAAATAGTGGAAAAATATACCGAAAAGGTAAAACTGGACTGATAAATTCATTTACGGACTAAATGAATTTAATTGGAATTTTTGAGAATTTTTGGGATATTTTTGAGATTTTTATTATTATTTTAATGAATAAAATAATAATAAAAATTCTTTATAAAAAAAAACAAAAAAAACAAAAAACAGAAATCTGAAAAACAGAAAGCTGAGGAAACGAAACCCGCACGAAACCGACGCAAACCAAGGGAAGAAGAGCTTGCCGGACCAGTCACCTCCGGCGATCAGCGGCCAGGCACGCGACCGGAAAAGGAAGGCCGGCACCGTGCGACCTCCCAGCCACCAGGACGCGCGCCACCGGCGCCGAAATCCGACGGATCGAAGGGAGAAAGCCGCGAGGAAAAACGGGCATTCGGCGGCCACCGGCGGGAGTTGGCTCCGATCGAGGCCAACCGAGAGGTCCCCTGTCCAATACGCGTCGAACGGCGGCAACGGCACACCGGGAACCGGCCGGACGACGTCGGCACGACTAAAAAGGTATTGAACCGGTCGGCGGTTCAGTGGAAAGTGACTGTGCTGAACCGGACCGGACCGGTTCAGCCAAGGAGAAAAGGGAAAAAAGAGGAAAAAGGAAAGAAAAAGGAAAAGAAAAATTTTCGGGATTTCACCGGACTTCGGGTAAGTCGATACGAGGTCAAAAGTGACCAATTTAATTTCTGATAAATTTATTTAAATTATATTTAATCAGAAATTGACCCGGAGTTAAATATACGAAATTATGCAGTTCGACGATTAATTCCAAACGGAAGCCCGATCGAACTCCGATTCGCGCACCATCACACAATTTCGGGTAAGTAAAGCTCATTTACGACAATTTATGTGATTTATGCGTATTTAAGATTTAATTTATGCATTTCGGATTAAATTTTGGATTTAGTGAATTATATTCAGAAAATTGAATAAAATGTCGTAAATGATATGCGGGCTATCCAAAGAGCTTGGAATAAAGCCCAATGGGTATTGATAGGCCCAATGAGTCGATAGACCTTGATGAACGGGCTTAATACGGATTAAGGCCCGATTAACGTGATTAAGGCCCATTAAGCGTAAAAGGGCCAATTTAAGTGAAATAAACTGTATTAAATGTGTAATACAGTAAGAAAAGTGTAATTAACTCAGTGAATGATTAAATGCAGTTCCAGAGTCATATTGAGAGTTGACCGGACTGCGAGATTAGACAGCACAGAGGAAGAGAGGTCACACGACGTGATCCGAGGTAGGGGACTCTTGCAAGTAGCTAGAGATATCTGTGCATATTTTCGTTGGATTTTACATTCACTGAAATTGTTTGAGGGTCAGAGAAAATCTATAATAATTTTAGGGACCCGATATGGGTAAATTACGATTTTGCCCCTAGTTAGGCAAAAAAGTGAAATTTTGGGAAAAGTGGTAAAAAGCATGGAAATGATATTTTGAGTGGTTTTTACTGCTGTGTAGCAGAAGAGTAGGTGGATGGGCTAATGTTTTGAGGTCGATGTAAATTAAGCACACTTTATAGTGCTGCTTTTAGTGATTTTTAACATCCCTATTTTTAAAGAGCCATCTACCGAATTATGTGGAAACAATCGTGCTAGAGCATAACTCGCACTTGATTTCAGATGTTTTTCACATACATTAGTGCTGGAGGTTGACTCGCACTACATTTATTTGACATGCATGATAGAGTACTGGAGCATTGCTCGTACTCAGTTTTTATGTGATTTGTGCATGATAGAGTGCTAGAGCGATTAGTTTGTACTCGAGTTTTACATGAGATGCATGACAGAGTGCTGGAGCGTTGCTCGTACTCGATTTTTCATGATTTGTACATGACATCGTACTTGAGCGATTTGCTCGTACTTGATTTGTAATGAGAACTATGGATGACCTGGTGCTGGAGGTTTACTCGCACTAGTGTTGATATTTTGACATGCATATACAGTGTTTTGAAGCGGAGTGTTGACTGTGTGTTACACTCAAGACGCGCACTGTAGTTTTTCATGATATATACACATGTTAGAAAAACCGTGACGATTTCCTCCGTGTAGACTGAGTGTCACACTGTTGAGATGTTCTCACATGGATTTAGAGACGTGGCATTGATTCCATAGTATGAGGGCTAAGACCTATGGCAGGCACCCCGACTATGATGTATTTCCATGGTATGAGAGGCTAAGACCTATGGCAGGCACCCCGACCATGATGTATGGGTCCACGGGTGTACGTTGTACCGTGCATGTGGCATGGAGTACATTGTACCGTGTTTTTTGTTGTGGAGTTGCGGAGGAGTGTGTTGATAGCTGACGGTTGTGATGGACTGACCCCCCACCCGTTACAGCAGTGATTGCCCCGCACACCGAGTACTGTGTTGCCTGGGATCACCATTGTTAGGATATGGCCATAGTCCGGAGATACTCTCTTACGGTAAGATCCTTAAGCCCAACATCCTTAAGCCTGTTCGGCGGGGAGGCTCTGTTCGGCGGGGAGGCTCTCTTACATAGTCTAGAGAGATTGCATTTAGCCACTGAGTCTCGCATGATATATCACATGTATTTTATGATACGGGCAGACCAAGGGATGGGTCGAAACCCAGTTTATTTGTGTTGTGATGAGAAATGCCATATTTACTGCGTTTTGAATGTAAATGGCATATTTTATATAAAAGCATTCTTAAATGATTTAATATGCACTGTTTTGCATGAATGCCTCTGATTGATAAACCAGCATGTGTTTAGTACATGGGATTTTAAATCTGTACTATATTATATATATTTTAAACATGCTTTTGAAATGAGAGAAGGAAAGGCAAAGTACTATTTTCAAGTAGATAGTATGGATGTCTACTTGCTTGCCTGATTTTCTTACTGAGCGCGTTGATAGCTCATCCCATTCATTTTCCCCCCATCTCTACAGATTCTCATCAGTAGATCGAGTCGGCCAGGGTATTGTATTCCTTTGATCCGCTGCCACTCCCCATCTAGCAAAAGGTATACACACGCGTACTCTTTTGTATCTGAACAATGTATAAACACAGTGATGTACACGTTTTAATATGGGGGATGTAATGATGTAATTATATTTAAGAATACGAATTTACTTATGATATAAATGTCATGTATGTATGATACGAAAAAAAATGGTAAGGTATGTATGGATGAGGAGACTAATGCCTATTCACAGCCCAACTGTTGAGGAGATAAAGGTAAGTAAAAAGCGAAAAATTTGTTGTGGTTTTTGGTAAAGTCGCGTGTGGGAGAAGGGCGTGACATATTCCTTTTCCCTTATAAAACATATGCATTCTTTAAAATAACTTCCATCGATGCGAAATCATTAATTCGCATGATGAGTATATGAATATTCCAACAGCTCATCTTTATAAATCACAGAGTACAAATTTAGAAATCACTTTGCACTCAGCAAATCAATATTCATGAGACATAATTATGGGTTATCATATCCCCAGATACACAACAAGGGAAACATATGTCACCACACATAGTCGTGACAATGTCATATCACTCAGATAAATATAGGACTCATGACCATAGTCAGATTCAAGGCAATATTGATCAGGTGTACGGGATGCTTGGGGAGGCGGATCAACCATCCTTTTAACTCACACTGAAATCATGGCACATTGTACTCCATGGCTAACGCTCACGGTACATCGTGCTCCTGTGGATCCTTATCACCCTTTTCAATTGTCTCAAAATCTCGTGCGACTAGATCAATGCAAGACACACAGCAATACATGACGGTTCAGGCATGATTTTACTCAACACACAGCATAATCATAAAAAAACCTCGTGCGAGCAACTCAGCGTAAGAGTACATAGCATACCTAAGGCATCAAGCACAGTTTTACTAGGAAATTACATGCGAGCATAGTCAGAGCAAGACACACAACAATACTCAAAGGCTCCAGCATGATTCCCAAAATCTAGTGTGAGCTCTCAAATGGAAAAGACAACATCACCCAAGGCATCGAGCACCCTTTTTTCTTTTTTCAGAAATCCTTTTAAAAACGATGTGTGAGCATGTCTGGTATATCTACCATTGTCACATTGGCTCTAGCACATGTCACACATAAAAATTGATAGCTAGCTCTACACACGGTATGAGTGAGAGGGCAACCTCCCTTCAATTAGTCGTTAAATACTTTTCACTCAAGAATACATGCATTCTTTATGTAATAGTTAAACCGAGAGCCAATTTATGATTATATACGCTCAAAACATTTACAAACATCTTTTCACACCAAGACATTGCAAGCATATAATTCATACATATGAGCTTATACTTATGCTCGATTTTCACATAGATAATTCAGTATCTATCTACTTATTGATATCATCCATTCACACACAGGGATTCATTAAAATACGTCTAGCTATCTCTATAGCTTTGCATAAATCCCTTACCTCGAATCACGCTGGAATCACTTTCCTTCGATTTTCACTTCTCGTGATCCAGTCCTATCGACTCCAATTATATCTTGTGGAGCTGAAATTGTGTACTACACACATCAGTCTACTTGTATATACTTCATTTCACTTACATGATATTCAAATCAATTCATTGACCATTTACATCTTATTGGACATGATTCTCTCTTACGTCCATTTCGATTATACGATTCATTTCTCAAGAATCTCTACTAATTCTCATTAAATCGACGTTAATCTTACAATGCCTTAGTTTTATTTTATACCTCATATGCTTATTTTCGACCATTATTTTTTCTAGCATATGAATTTCTCCAACTATCTACAATCATATAAACATGATTACTAACATCAATTCATGCCTAATTCATCATCAATTCTATGCCTAAGCTAGTTTCTCACACCAAGCCATGTAGGTCATGGAAGATTAAGCATGTTCATGGATGTTTCAACCATCAATACATACACCAATCAACTTATCAAAACATCTAAATTAATATACTAGAAGTTGGTGCATTGAAATCTTTATCTCAATTTTTCTCCTTTTTGGTAACTTTGGGGGAAAACTCTTTTTCTTCTTAAAAATTATCAACTCAACCTCTAGATTTCAACTATGTTGTTCTCTTCCTCTCTAGGAACAACTTTGTTGAAACGAACTTCTCTCCAATCTCAATGGAAGGTGTTGATACTTTAGAGAGGGAAACTAGGTTACTTTGCTTCAAAAATGAGAGGTTTTTCACGTTTCAAGGGATGAAGGCTCGAAATGTCAGGCTCCTTTATATAGAATTCACCTGGTGAGATCGATCTCCTCTTACCCCAATTACATAATTTTATAACTTTGGTGATCGATCTCTTCTAAGGAAAAGGATCGATCTTGGCCAGGCAGAGAGGTTCAGAGATCGATTTGCTGGAGGGATGAGATCGATCTATCTCTGGCCGAGACACAATGAGATCGATCTGCTTGAGGATGAGATCGATCATTGCTTGGCAGAAGCATACCGAGATCGATCTGGCTTGAAGGAGGGATCGATCTCCCCTTGCTCTGTAGTATACTTAGCTGAATGTTTTCCCAGATTCCCAAGGCTAACTCGATATTAATTTACTTCCCTACTCATTTTGCATTTAATCTACATTTATCACTTAAAAAGGTTCATTTCATATAATTCATACATAACGAAACTTGTGTGTACATTATGATTCACATAACATGTGAGTGCATCAAATTTACTGACCTTACATCTCTTATGATTCATTTTACATGAACAAGTGTAGACTTAAGGAATCATAGGGATACATATGAAAATACGGACCTTACATATCCACATTCGAACATTTTATACTGAACAATGTAAAAGCACAGTTATGTAAACGAATGTACGGTCGGGGATATATATGTACAAGATTTTTGTATTTAAAGTATATGAGTTTACTTTTAAGAAAAGAATACTTATAGTCAATAGAATATCTATATTAATATGTATGTATGTTATGGAATGAATGTGAATGAGGTGACTAAAATCGAATCACAACCCAATTGTTTGGTGTTGAGTTATGACAAAAGGAGAGGTAAGTAAAATGCGAAAAATTTCGTGGTGATTTTAGTAGGTCACAGGAGGGGAGGTCGTGACAATTTAGGGTTAGTTTAGGGTTAGTACACATTTCATGCACTTTTAGTTTAGTTTCATTCCAATTTCCAAAATCCAAAAATATTTTAATTCTCATGCATCATTAAAGTTAGTTTTTAGTAATTAATTATGCATTTCATTAGTTTAGTAGTCATTTAGGGTTACAAATAGTTTTAGAGTTTGTATTTTAGGGCATTTTAGGGTTAAAATTTAAATTAGGAGTTTTAAGGTTTTTATTAGGACTTCATTTTATCATGCATTAGTGTAGGTTTTTTTTCGCATTTTTATTTTATTTAATTAAATCGGATACATGCATTTTTTCATTTCATATTAGGATTTTCTAGATTTATTTAATTATTAGCATTTTAGGCTCATATTTTCTATTATTTGCATTTTTAGCCCATTTTCATTATTGATTTTTTTTTTCTTTAGTCGTTACGTTTAATTAGCTATTTCAGTTCTATAAGTATTTCTATTTTCATTTTATTTGTTTATTTTTATTTTCATTTTGTCCAATTTTTATGAGATGAACTAACATATGAAATTCGTTGGGGCATCCCCTACTACATCGGAGCCCAAGTATGGTGAAAAATGTGCAAGGGTTTCTAGGTGGTCGCCCGAAAGTGACACGCCATATCAACACCTAAATGTGATGCCCAATAGGTAAAGGTTCCACACCATAATGGACAGGGGTCGGTAAAGAAGCTAATCAATAATCATCAGCTTAGGTTAGGATTTTGAGGACCCGAAGTGCACTGGGGTGCACCACCCTTGGCTGGCCACCGCCCCAGCCACCACTCCGCCTCACTCAACCGTACTGTCCTCTTTGGCTGCGCAGCGGAAGCCTTAAGGTTTTATCATGGAGGGTATCTAGGGGGCCACCATTCCACAATTCGCATCCCCAGTGGTTCGAGCCAAAGACCTTAAAGTCTTAGTTCTTACGCACTTGGTACCAATTGATCCAAGGATGTATTCTAATCTCCGGACAGACAGTCACAGTACTATACAACTATTGCTCTAATACCACGTAAACTGTAATGCCCCGAAAGTGCAAAAAAATGGGTGAATTTAAACTTTCTTCTCTTTTTTTTTTAATCTAAGTTGCATTCCTATCAGTGTCATATACTTAACCCAATTTATTTATAAAAATTTCGGCAGCATAACGGCTGCCATTGGACCTAAGCCACCTACAAAGTTTAATCACAGTTCATGTTCGCAACCCAGTTGATTTTAGAATCTTTTCCCAACTTAATACAATCTTCATTCTCTTTGAAAAGAACATAAAACATATAATATACATAAATGTATAGATTACATGTTTACAACTGTGTTTACATCCATTTACACCTAATTACATCCTATACATAAACTTACATCATTGTCTATGCTTTACAATAAGTCTGGCATATAAAGTAAAGTAATACCTTAATAATACAAAATAGTCTGGAAGGGTCGGTGCCTCGTCCACAATCACTATAGTGCAAGTGCAGAAATGATCACTGTAGGTAATCTGAAAGATGGAATGGAAGGGGGTGAGCTCTTCAAGCCCAGTAAGACGATCGTTTAAAGCAGTCTTAGCAATAAAACATGTAAATCACGTAGCTTTTCAAATTAACATATACATGTATACAAGTTGAAATATTTATAGCCTTATAAGTAAGATAAAACATACGTGAAATTAAAGCTCGTAACATGCAAAAGTATAAACCACGTAGAAAATGAACCGCGTAACCTATATAGCTCATAGGACGCGTTACATGAAATTCACATAGGATAGAACACATAGAATATTTGTAAGTAAAATCAAAGCTTTCATGTAGTTTATATCACATAAAATACTTAAAAACATCATATCAAGTTTTCACATAGCATATATCATGTAGCGCATAGCATATAAGCCATATGATTTATAAAATAGCACATGACATATGAAACACAGAGTTAAACATTCATTTCATGGAGACTAGGCAATAACACGTAGCATTTCATGTCATGTTCTCGTAGATGTTTCCCGAAGGAAATTCGCGTAGATAATTCTTGTAGACAGGGTACCTATGGCCATGGTAAGGGGACTGTAGACTGGATCATGGTCGTACAATGCCTTATGCCACTTAATCAAATGGCAACTATAAGGCTCCATGTGGTATAACTACTGACGTGCTCAAACACGTGCCACAAGGGATGAAAAGTACACCAAGTGGTTTATAGCACGGACCACAGAGGTTCAAGCCTCACACGAGCCATTCATGACAATTTCTCATAGATTTCATATGGCCTCAGTCTCAAAACTTAGCTCTTAAAGCATTTTTCGAGTCCATATCCCGTATACTCGTAGAAAACAACACTTTTCTTTCTTTTCATAAACAAAATCATCTTAACGTAGACATTTACATTTCAAAGCATCTTATAGATCATAAAACGTGTGTTTGAAGAGCTCAAAAAACAAAGTTTCTTGGTTTTAGGTGAATAGTAACTCATTTTCGATTTTTGAGGGACTTTTTCATGGAATACCAATACAACTTTAAAGTACACCCCTTACCTCTTAAACCTTAGATGGTGTAAAAATTCGATTCCTGAGTTTACCTCAATTTACGTGCCATCCTGAGCTTCCCAAACATGACCAATTCATCGAACACTGCTTAATAACATCTCAACATGTTCAAATGTTTGATTACTTTCCTTTTTGCTGACCAAGTTCGACTTTTTCGTTAACTTTGCTTGTTTTCTCAATTTTTCCCGTTTAAGTATTAGATTAAGCTATTTTGACTAATTTGGGGTTTCCAACTTCAATTTCAATACCCTTATATCCTACTTATTCATTCAAGCTTATAATTCACCCTAAACAACTTGCCAAATTGCATATCCTTACGATTTTTTATATTTCACCGGTTTAAACTCTAAATCAAACTTTTACGATATAAATTTAACTGTAAACATCCTCGAATTAGATCAAATTTCATCATTTTCATAACTTCCTCATGCTGACAGTAACTACATCAATTCATACAAATTAATTCATCTAATTCCATTTCACTAAAAATCATTTAAATATAGCAAACAAGAACATACCACATGTTCTTCATCATTCATCAATTTCTCTTACCTTTTGATTAAAGCAAATCACTTCACAAATACTCTAAATCAGTCCTCAATTGTAAATCATCAAATATACAACTTATATTTACTCAAAAACACATGAAAACCCAAGTAGATTTCATCAAAAATCAAAACTTACACTTACCCATGATCAAGATAGTTTTTGTCCAGCAACGTCTCTCTAAGTTTACCTAGGTAAATGAACTTGTTTGTGGCTAGCTTTTTTATATGTTAGAGAGGACGCATAGGGGAAGATTTAGTCCTTCTTGGTCATTGCCTGATTCTAGCCAGAATATGAATGAAAAAATCCCTCAAAGTTGGTTGTACAATACCATTTCGGGAATGAATAAGAGAGGAAGACAAGGCTGGTTCTCTCAAGTTAGGTGGGAAAATCAGGTGATTCCAAAAGAATTGGTTATTTTATTAAGTTAAATAATGATCTAGAGGCGATGGGTGCCATTGGATGAGAGGAGGGTAATCAAATCCAAGGGTTATCATGATTGGTCTGCTGACTTGGACTAGGTAGATTTTCTACCCTGTTTTGTAAAATCCCGATCAAAATATTTATAGTCCAATTTCTTCACATTTCTCACTTCTCCAATATTCTATTATGTCTCTAGTATCTCTCATAAAAATGTGGGGGTCACTTGTTTAAGAAAATTTCCCCGATTGAGCTCATTTTACTCGATTGGGTCAATACCGAGCAAAATGGCTTTAAGCTTTCGGTTCACTTTAAAAATTCATTTCAACATCCAAACCTCCATATTTCCACTTGATTTTAATTTTTCAAGTAAATCGTATCTTATACTAACTTTCCATGGCCTCAGAATAATTTTCTTGAATTTTTATAACTTATTTTGATTTATTTCCTTAACTAGACCCATTTTTTGAATTCAATGCAAAACTCGAGTTTAACTTACTTTTTCACTTGCAAGGGCTTAGTTTTCATTCCTAGACATCATTTCAAGCATGTTCATGAAATTCTAAATGAATTCTCAGGCTTAAGATCTTACCTTGATTTTTGTACCATCTGGCCCCACGTTACTAACCGAGGGCTTGGATCATCTTCGGGCCTGCATAACATTGTTCCAAGTTCCTAGTCACTTCTTAACATTCCAAATAACTAACATAGTGTGAAAATTTTGGGTTTCACATTTCTCCCCTGCCAAGAATCTCTTGGTCCGGCGCATAGGATTTCTGACTATGTCTGGATCATATCTCATCAGGGTAGTGAATCGTTTTCATGCTTATTTACGGTTATACACCCCTAAATCAGATTCAAAAACTATATGCATCTTCTTCTATGCCATGAGCATAATATATTGAGCTCGAAATGCAGCAAGGAAGGTATCCCACGTAATCTCTAATGGTTCCTCTGCCAATACAGTTTGTGTAGCTCTCCACCAAATTTTGGCCTAGCCTTTCATCATATAGCCAGCCATAGTAACTCTCTCCATGTCTGTACACTTCAGAAACTGAAATATTGTATCCATCTCTATTATCCACTCCTCAGTTTTGACCGGATCTTTCACCCCTATGAACTCTGGTGGATGCATACTCAAAAAGTCTTTCAGCCTCTATGTCTTTATGTCATCCCTATGTTGTGAGACTACAAGCTAAGGGGCTGGGGCTACCGGATTGACCGGTGGTGGAGGAGTAGGTGCTGGTGTAGTAGCACCAGTACTAAGTGTAGTTGCCCCAAACTACTGGGCGAACATAGCAGTAAGTCCTTCCCTCATACTTTGCATGACCTCTTCCGTCCTCCTCATTCAAGTGTTCGGGCTAAGGGGGAGAGGGTGGAGTGGGTTGCGCCTGTCTCTGTGGACGGCCCCGTCGACCTTTCATAGTTTAGTGATCAAGTACCTGCACGTAACCCAAGAATTTAGTCATACTTTAACAAATATACTTACTTTATTACCAGACAAGCATAGACAATTTGGGATGTAATCTAATTTCCGGACCGACACTGACAGTACTAGACAACTATTGCTCTGATACCACGTAAACTGTAATGCCTTCGAAGCACGAAAAAATGGGCAAATTTAAACTATCTCATTTTTTTATCTAAGTTGCATTCCTATCAGTATCATATACTTAATCTAATTTATTTATAAAAATTTTGGCAGCATAACGGCTGCCATTGGATCTAACCCACCTGCAAAGTTTAATCATAATTCATATTCGCAACCTAATTGATTTTAGAATCTTTTCCTAACTCAATACCATCTTCATTCTCATTACAAAGCACATAAAACATATAATATACATCAATGTATAGATTGCATGTTTACAACTGTGTTTACATCAATTTACACCTAATTACATCCCATACATAAACTTACATCATTCTCTATGCTTTACAATAAGTTTGGCATATAAAGTAACATATACATGTATACAAGTTGAAATATTTATAGTCTTATAAGTAAGATAAAACATGCTTGAAATTAAAGCTCGTAACATGCAAAAGTATAAACCACGTAGAAAATGAACCGCGTAACCTATATAGCTCATAGGATGCGTTATATGAAATTCATGTATGATAGAACACATAGAATATTTTGTAAGTAAAATCAAAGCTTTTATGTAGTTTATATCACGTAAAATACTTAAAAATATCATATCAAGTGTTCACATAACATATATCACGTAGCACGGAGCATATAAGCCATATGATTTATAAAATAGCACATGGCGTATGAACACATTGTTAAACATTCATTTCTTGAAGATTAGGCAATAACACATAGCATTTCATGTCATGTTCTTGTACATGTTTCCCGAAGGAAATTTGCATAGATAATTCTCATAGACAGGGTACCTATGGCCATGGTAAGTGGGCTGTAGACTGGATCAGGGTCGTACAATGCCCTAAGCCACTTAATCAAATGGTAATAATAAGGCTTTGTGTGGTATAACTACTCGACGTACTCAAATGTACGTCACAAGGGACGAAAAGTAAAGTTGGTGGTTTATAGCACAGACCACGAAGGTTCAGACCTCACATGAGCCATTCATGACAAGTTCTCGCAGATTTCATGTGGCCTCACTCTCAAAACATAGCTTTTAAAGCATTTTTCGGGTCTATATCTCGTATACTCATAGAAAACAACACTTTTCTTTCATTTCATAAATAAAATCATTTTCACGTAGACATTTACATTTCAAAGCATCTCATAGACCATGAAAGGTGTGTTTGAAGAGCTCAAAAAATAAAGTTTCTCGGTTTTAGGTGAATAGTAACCCTTTTTCGATTTCGAGGGATTTTTCATGGAAACATGTAAAAACATGTATACTTAAGCATATATATATATATATATATATATATATATATATATATATATACAGGGTATTGGAATACCAATATAACTTTAAAGAACACCCTTTACCTCTTAAAGCTTAGATGGTGTAAAACGTCGATTCTTGGGTTTGCCTCGATATGCGTGCTAATAACCTAAGCTGCCCAAACATGACCAATTCATCAAACAATGCTTAATAACATGTCAACAAGTTCAAATGTTTGATTACTTTCCATTTTGTTGACCAAGTTTGACTTTTTCGTTAACTTTGCCTATTTTCTCGGTTATTCCCGTTTAAGTATCGATTTAAGCTATTTTGACTAATTTGTCATTTTCAACTTCAATTTCAATACTCTTATAGCCTACTTATTCATTTAAGCTCATAATTCACCCTAAACAACTTGCCAAATTGCCTATTCTTACGATTTTTGATATTTCACTGGTTTAAGCTCTAAATCAAACTTTTAAGTATAAATTTAACTATAAACATCCTCGAATTAGATCAAAATTCATCATTTCCATAACTTCCCCATTCTGGCAGTAACTACATCAATTCATACAAATTAAATCATCTAGTTCCATTTCACTTAAAATCATTTAAATATACCAAACAAGAACATATCACATGTTCTTCAACATTCATCAATTTCTCTTACCTTTTGATCATAGCAAATCACTCCACAAATACTCCAAATTAGTCCTCAACTATAAATCATCAAATATACAACTTATATTTACTCAAAAACAGATGAAAACCCAAGTAGATTTCATCAAAAATAAAAACTTACACTTACCCATGAACAAGACATTTTCTGTCTAGCAACTTCTCTCGAAGTTTACCTAAGTAAATAAATTTTTTTTTTGCTGGATTTTTTATATGTTAGAGAGGACTCATAAGGGAAGATTTATTCCTTTGGATGTTGCTTTATTCAGGCCAAAAGGTCACCAGAAAAATCTCTCAAAGTTGGCTATACAATACCATTTCGGGAATGAACAAGGGAGGAAGACAAGGCTGGTTCTCTTGGGTTAGGAGGGAAAATCAGGTGATTCTAAAAGCATTGGTTAGTTTATTAAGTTAAGTAATGATCCGGAGGAGATGGGATCCATTGGATGAGAGTAGGGTAATCAAATCCAAGGGTTATCATGACTAGTCTGCTGACTTTGACTGGACAGATTTTCTGCCCTGCTTTGTAAAATCCCAAAAAAATATTTCTAGTCGAATTTCTTTCAATTTCTCACTTCTCCAATATGCTATTATGTCTCTAGTATCTCTCATAAAAATTTAGAGGCACTTGTTTAAGAAACTTTCCCCGATTGAGCTCATTTTACTTGATTGGGTCAATACCGAGCAAAATGGCTTTAAGCTTTCGGCTCACTTTAAAAACTCATTTAAACATCCAAACCTCCATATTTCCACGTGATTTTAATTTTCCAAGTAAATCTTACCTTATAATAACTTTCCATGGCTTCGGAATAAGTTTCTTGAATTTTTATAATTTATTATGATTTATTTCCTTAACTAGACCTATTTTCTGGATATCAATGCAAAACCCGAGTTTAACTAACTTTTTCACTTGCAATGGCTTAGTTTTCATTCCTAGACATCATTTCAAGCATGTTCATGAAATTCTGAATGAATTCTCGGGCTTAGGATCTTACCTCAATTTTCATGCCACGGGGTCCCGCATTACTAACCGAGTGCTTGGATCGTCTTCACGCCTACATAGCATTATTCTAAGTTCTTAGTCACTTCTTAACATTCCAAATAACTAACATAGTGTGAAAAATTTAGGTTTCACAAAGATTTTGGAATATATGTGTGTTTAATGGTAAGTTAGTGCAGATTTTTTGAGGTTACAACTAGGACGAGGGTTAACATGTTGTGTCTTTAAGAGACCAAATGGGTAGGGGAGAAGGTTTGGGAGATAGCATCTTGGTAGTATAAGCTTAGGTATACAAGGAAGGATAGAGACCAAATTGGTGTTGGTATCATTATCGACAAAGAATATCAAAAGGACGTTATACAAGTTAAGTGACAAGGGGATAGAATTATTTTGGTAGAGCTAGTTCTAGGAGGGGACGTTTTGAATGTTATTAGTGCATAGCACTACTAATAAGACTTGATAATGCTAGTAAAATATAGTTTTTAGAGGATTTAGATAAGATAGTACAAGAAGTGCCAATAAGAGAGAACATTTGTATTGGTGGTAACCTTAATGGCCATGTAAGTGCTAGCAGAGAGGGTCTTGAGAGTGTACATGGGAGTTTTAGTTTAGGTGTAAGAAATGAAGGTGGATATGTTATTTTAGATCTTGTTTTATCTTCTTATAACCTTTAAGAGTGGATCGAACGTGAGTGAGATAAACTTCTTTTTTGCTAGGAGGAGGAATAGACATAGCGTTTAGACTGTAAAGTTATCCTAGATGAAAGTGTGACGGTGCAACATAGACTAGTAGTACTAGAGCTAAAAATTCATAAACGACATCGTAAGAACCAACAAGAAAGAGCTAAAAGGATTCGATGGTGGAAGCTAAAAGAAGATTATCACGGAGTATGTAGAAATAGTTGAACCCAATAAGAAGACTGTACAACAAAGGAGAACTTGAATACAATTGGGGAACAAGATGGTAAAATACATTTACGAGGTGGTAAGGAGTACTAGGAGTATCAATCGAAAAAGTACCGACTGAAAGGGATGCAACATGGTAAATTGAATTAGTTAAGGAAGCTATAAAGACTAAGAGAGATTGTTACAGGGCTTTGAAGGCAAATAACATTGAAGAGAGCTTTACAAAATACAAGTTAGCTAGGAAATAGGCAAAAAGGACTATGGCAAAAGCTAAGGTAAAGGTTATGAAAGAGATTTATAACAAGTTGAATACAAAGGAGGGAGAGAAAGAGATATATAGATTAGAGCGAGTAAGAGAGAAGAGGAGTCGGGACTTATGTATGGTGAAATGTATAAAGGATAAGCACTAAAAAACTCTAGTTAAGGACAATGATATTAAAGAAATGTGGCATGATTATTTTAACAAGCTATTCAGCGATGGGCAAAGTCCAATTGTGGACAATATCTCAGTGCCTTCTTAAGATTTGAACAGATGCGTATGCGCAAAATCAAAGAGATGGAGGTAAATAAGGCACTTAAGAGGATGAAAACAAGGAAACCTATTGGGCATGATGACATTTCTATCAAATTTGAAATTTCTTGGACATGTCAAAGTTAGGTGGTTAACAAATCTTTTTAATAAGATTCGACGCACTAACAAGATGCCTGAGGAATAGAGAAAGAGTGCATTAGTGCCTCTCTAAAGAATAAGGGAGATATTTAAAGTTGTTCTAATTATCGAGGTATAAAACTAATGTGAAACCCAAATTTTTCCCACTTTATTTCTTATTTGAAAAACTAAAAAGTAATTGAGAACTCAAAATAATGTTGTGCAGGCTCGAAACCATCGAAGCACTCGGGTTAGCGACATGGGGCTCGCTGGCATGAAAATCGAGGTAAGACCTTAAGCCTAAGAATTTCTTAAGACTTTTATATATGGTCATTAAATGATAATTAGAAATGAAAACTAAGGTATTGGAAGTGAAAAAGTTAGTAAGGTTCAGGTTTTGCACTAAACCGAGCCAATAGGCTCGAAAATAGAAATAAATTCGAATTAAATTCTAAAAATTCCCAAAAATTATTCTGAGACCATAGAAAATTAATATAAGGTGAAATTTACTTGAGAAATAAAAATCAAGTGGAAATATGGAGGTTTCGGGGATCAAATTAATTTTTAAGGTAAACCAAAAATTTTAAGCCATTTTGCTCAGTATTGACCAAATCAGGCAAAATGGGCCCAATTGAAAAAAAAAATTTCCCAAACAAGTGACCTCATAATTTTTAAGGACAACACTAGAGACATATTATAACACTTGAGAAGTGAAAATTTGGAGAAAATGTAACTAGAATAAAAATTTTTCAAAACAGACAGAAATCTGTCCTGCTTTAGAATTTCGGCCTACTCTCCAATTTTGTTAAATTTAAAGACTTTAGGGAAAGGCATTACACCCCAACTTTTCTAGTTATAAATTTAGCTTGATAATATTTCTGGAGGCACAAAATACAACCCTATTTGATTTTCCAGCCGAGAGATCTGACCTCTCCAAGTTGCCGCTAGCGGTACTTCTAGTCTCTCCTTGTACGATTTTTTTGGTGGCCTTCCGACCGTATTCAGGCATTGGTAAAGATGGATCAAATATTCCTCTTCAAGTCCTATATAACATATAAAAACTTTAGCCACAAATAAGTTTATTTACTATGTGAAAAACTTGAAATAAAAACAGTGGATAAATCTGCCCTGTTCTTGGTAAGTTAAGAACTTGGAATTTTTTATTCTTTGGTTGGAATTTCTTGTAGTTTTTGATTATTCTAAGCTCTATATATGTTAAATTACAGTTGATGATCAATTTTGAGGAATAAAAATGTGGTCAACCTTGGTCAAACGCGAGGTAAAGTTGATGGATGATGATGAAGTTCATATATGTTGTTGTTTGGTGTTTTTAGAAGGTTTTTAGTTAAGTCGAATTGGATGATTTAATTTCTATGGATGATTTGAGGTCTAGATAGCAAGGTGTTGATGTGTTTGTGGTGAAAATTGGATGGATCTAAGGTTGTTAATGGTTAAATTTATACCGAGAAAGCCCGATTTATAGTTTAACCCAGTGTAAAACCAAAAAAATGAAAGAATTGAAAATTTGGCAAAGTGACCAGCAAGGTTTATGAACTTGAATGAGTCATAAGGTTAATGAGTAATGAAATGAGAAATTAGAATAATGAAATTTGCAAAAAACCGACACTAAATTGATAAAACCAAGAAAACCAAACAAAGTTGACCATAAAGTGAAAAATGGTCAAACTTTGAGAAGATAAATCAAAATTGAGCATGTTAAGATGAAATTGATCAATATATGATGAATTGGTATCGTTTTATGCACCTCAAGAATTTAGCACGTAAATCGAGGTAATCTCGAGAATCAAAAATTTTATGTTGCCCTAAGATCTATGAGGTAAGAAAATTTTGTGAGTAGCTAGGGGTAGCTATATGTATTTTTGGGTAGATTTTTGAATAATTAAATTGTATATGGATTTCCCAAATGGAACAATATCGGTAGAGACCCGACATGAAAAAATTATCGTTTTGCCCCTACTAAGGGAAACTTTGGAAGAGTTAAGATTGTATTGGAACAGACATAAATAGCATGTTTTGAGTGTTTTTACTATGAAATACTACTTTTTAACAGATTCAATAATATTTATTGCGACCCAAAAGGGTAAATGACTATTTTAGAAAAAGTCATGAAAAGTAGGAACTGAGTGTTCTTGATGGATTTTAATGCTTTTCAATAATGATATGAGTAGGCTGGCTGAAGTTTTATCAATTTACATAAAATAGCATGTGGCAGGTGCTGATTTTGGTTTTAAAACCATTTTTTGAAATTGAGCCACTTACATGATATATGTGGAAACAAAACGTGTTGAGAGTATTGTTCGCACGAGATTTGACATGATTTGTGCATGTGACAAAGTGCTGGAAGCTTGGCTTGCACTTGATTTTTTTTACTTGATTTTATACATGACATAATGCTGGGAGTTTTGCTCGCACTAAATTTTTATATGACATGCATAAGGTCGTACTGGGAGCACTGGTATGTTTGTAACAAAGAATGATGGGAGCCGTTGACTGTGTATTGACTACTGGTTGTTGAATAAGGTGACCATCAAGAATAAGTACCCTTCCATGCATCGATGACTTGTTGGATCAGCTTTGGGGACAGCAGGTCTTTTCTAAGATAGATTTGAGATCTGGGTACTATCAGTTGAGAATTTAGGATGGAGATGTACCCAAGACAGTTTTTCACACCTGGTGTGGTGATTTTGAGTTTATGGTTATGTCATTCGGGTTGACGAATGCTCTCGTAGCTTTTATGTCATTGATGAATGAGGTGTTTCACCATTATTTTGATCCGTTCGTCATCATGTTCATCGATGATATTCTGGTGTATTCAAGATCTAAAGAGGAGTATGAGCAACACCTAAGGATTGTGCTACAGACCCTCCAAGAGAAGAAGTTATACGCTAAACTTAGTAAGTGTGATTTTTAGCTAGAACATATCTCTTTTTTGGGTCATATTGTATCGAAGGATGGAGTGTCAGTGGACCCAACCAAGATTGAAGCAGTTGTTTAGTGGCAGAGACCTCAGACAGTTACAGAGATCAGGAGTTTTTTGGGTTTACCTGGGTATTATTGACGCTTGTGGAGGGATTCTCGAGATTAGCTGCTCTGTCGACACGTCTCACGAGGAAAAATGTTGAATTTGTGTAGGACGATAAATGTAAGAAGAGTTTTTAGGAGTTGAAGAAGAGATTAACCACAGCTTCGATTCTCACCATTCTTACCAACTCAGGGGGTTTTTTTGTATACACAGATGCTTCGTACCAAAGACTGGGTTGTCTACTAATGCTGGATGGGAATGCGGTCGCCTATGGATCTAGATAACTATAAGATCATGAGAGGAACTACCCAACCCACGGTCTAGAGTTGGTGGTCATAGTATGTACCTTGAAAATATGGTGCCATTATCTTTATGGTGAGAAATTTCAAGTATTTACTGACCACAGGAGCCTTAAGTATCTGTTCTCACAGAAGGAGTTGAATATGAGACAAAAAAGATGGCTTAAGCTTCTGAAGGACTATGATTGTGAGATCTTGTACCACCCGGGTAAGGTGAATGTAGTAGTCGATGCACTGAGTAGGAAGCACCTCGAGTTGGTATCATATATGATGATCAGGGAAAATGAGTTGTTGGAACAGTTTGCGAGCCTTAGTTTGGATGTGACCCCGCTTGATACTGATAGTGGCTTTATGGAAGCTAGCCTTCGGTTGGAACCAAATCTAGTAGATCGTATTTGGCAGGCTCAACAGATTGATCAGCAGTACAATGATGTTATCGGGTAGATACATGGGGGTACAGAGACTAATTTTGATTTGAGTTCAGATAGTTTGTTGAGGTTTAGGGGTAGAATATGTTTTCCTCATGATCCAGAAATCAGGAAGTTGATTTTATCAGAGGCTCACTCGACGAAGTATACACTGCATCCAGGAAGTAACAAGATGTATCAGAACCTTTGGAGAGTGTATTGGTGGTCAGGCATGAAGAGAGATGTAGCTGAGTATGTGGCTAAGTGTCTCATCTATCAGCAGGTGAAGGTAGCGCATCAGAAGCCTGCAGGGCTATTACAACCTCTACCTATAACAACTTGGAAGTGGGAGCATGTCACTTTGGAGGATATCGTGATCTGTTTACTCAGGACCCATAGGAATCACGATGCGATTTGGGTGATAGTGGACAAATTAATGAAGTCAGCATACTTCCTAGCTATGAGAGCCACCGATACTCTGAGTACACTAGTAAAACTATATGTGCACGAGATAGTGAGGTTGTATGGTGTTTCAGTGAGCGTTGTTTTTGATAGGGATGCCTGCTTCACTTCCCACTTCTGGGAACATTTTCAGGAAGTGATGGGGACCCAATTGAGTTTTAGCACAGCGTTCCATCCTCATACAGATGGTCAATCAGAGAGGACTACACAGACCCTGAAGGATATGTTGAGAGCGTGTGCATTAGATTTTTGAGGCTCTTGGGATGACCATTTACCACTCGCAGAGTTCGCTTATAATAACAGTTATCATTCGAGGAGATGTCATTCCCAATTAGATGGAAAGAGGTTGGTGACCGACTTATATTTGCTCCCGACTTAATGAGACAAGCCTCTGAGGATGTCTAATTGATTTGTGAGACGTTACAGACAGCTCAAAGTAAACAAAAGAGCTATGCTAACAGGAGATAAAGACCATTAGAGTTTACAGTGGGTGAGTCGGTATTTTTACGAGTTTCTTCTTCCAATGGTATAACGAGGTTTGGAAAGAAAGGAAAGTTAAGTCCTCATTACATTAGACCCTTTGAGATACTGGATAGAGTGGGAGATAAGGCCTACAGGCTAGCATTGCTACCTGAGCTAGCAGGCATTCACAACATCTTCCACATCTCTATGTTACGAAAGTACCACCCGGACCTAGCACATGTAATTAGATATGAACCATTGAAGCTCAGCGATAGCATGTCATATGTTGAGAAGCCGGTTTGGATATTGGATAGGAAGGAGAAGGTATTGAGATCAAAGACGATTCCCTTAGTGAAAGTTCTTTAGCAACACTACATTGCAGAAGAAGCTATATGGGAGTTGGAGAGTTTGATGAGGGGAAATACCCCGAGTTGTTCACAGACTGATTTGGTTCTAATTTAAAGGACCAAATTTTCTTAGTGGGGGAGATTGTGAGACCCCATGTATGTATGACTTTATTATATGTTTGGAATTATGAGATAGATGATTTGTTGATCATATAAATGTGAACGGATTGAAAATGAGAATGAATGAGTATCATGGATGCATGTAGAGGCTAAATAAGGGCTGAAGTAGCCGTAAACTAAACGAATAGAACTTAAAACATCCAGACTGGAGATAAGGATTTAAAACATGAAATGATAATGCATGGATTGTGAATTCTGTGTATCCTTTTTGATTCCAAGCAATACACACAAGTTCCATAACATGAAAATCATAAGGAATGAACCTTTCCATGCTTAAAGTGTGAATAGATTGCAAAATGACTAGTGAAGCAATCAAACATAATTTTTTCCTTAAAAACTGGAAATTTTACAGCAGGAAGCCTGTAGATGAAGGCCAGATTGATCTTTTATTCAAGGCAGATTAATCCCTTATGCAAGCAGGACAATTTCAAGTGAATCTGCCAAGGCCAGATCGATCCCCCCTTTAAGCAGATCGATCTCCCTAATGAGCATATCGATTTTCATTTTCTTCTGCCAAGCAGAGATTGATCCCTTCCTAAGAGCATATCGATCTCCATTTGATTCTATAAAGAGCAGATCGATATCTCCCTATGAGCAGATCGATCTCCTCAAGTTTCTGCCAAGAAAGTATCGACCTCTTCCCCAAAGAGTATATCAATCCCACCTTTCATGCCTGAACGTCTCGATAGTTCAAAAGTCGAAGGCAGATCGATCTTCACCCTAGCAGATCGATCTCATCATCCCTACTCTACAAAAAATCCGACAGCCAAACCACATTCTTCAGCAAATCAAACCATCCCCCTCCATTTTTAACCAAAAAGTAAGCTTTCTCTCTCTAGAATACCTCCATTTCTAAAAAGATTTGAGAAGAAACTATTAGAGCAAAGTTGTTCATTGTAAGGAGAAGAGCAACATACCTTGGAATCAAAACTCAACTTGTTGGATTGAAGGAGTAAAAGAGTCTTCTTGTTGGGACAAGAGGAAAGTTAAGCTAGGTGAGTTTCCAATACACAAACTCTAATTATATTTATCTAGATGTTGTTGTGAGTAGATTGGTGTATATATTGATGGTTGAAACTTCCTATAATGTAATGAATTAATCATGACCTAGAATTATTTTAATGTGAGAAAATAATATATACGGATGATTAGATGATAAGTGGATCATATCAAGTTGTTAGTGAGGTAATATGCATGATTTTGAGATGATTGGATAAAATTATATTGTGAGATTGGTCAAGTGATAAAATGTGCATAAATGATGTTGTAGAAATGCATGCATGAATGAGAAATTATGGATAAACATCTATGCTAAGTGTTGATAAGTTACTAAGTGGGTTACTAGATTAATCGTATAAGAATGGCATAATGATGGCCAGATGTGATAAGGGGCCAAACTTGATGAAATAGGCTCGATAAGATATACTAACTAGTTGAAGTCAGAACATGAGTTATTGGTATTGACTCATATGATTGACAAATGTTTGCAACTCCTGAGGATACATCCGGAGTAAATGAGCCCAATCACGAGAAACAAGAAAGGAAGAAAGAGTTGCTTCCATGTGAATCGAGGTAAGGGAATTGTGTTGGCCTTAGAGGTATCTGTACGCGTTTTCTGGTGCATGGGTGAATTCTTTAAGTGTCTAAGGGTCTTAGAATGAAATAGAATTCTGAAGGGCAAAAGAAATTAGGGAACTTTAAGAAATTATTCATGAAAAGTAAGAACATGATGTTCTTGGGTTTTTACTGTTTTTTAGCATACGAATTGGTAGGTTGGCTAGCATTTTAAATGATTTGTATGAAACATAGCTTGATTTGGTTTTATAACCATGCTTTGTAAAGAATGACCCACCTACATGAGTTTGTGGAAATGAAACGTGCTAGAGCGTTGCTCGCACGAGATTTGACATGCTTACACATCCATTAGTGTTGAAGCATAGCTCGCGCTAAAGTTTTACATGCATGAGTGCTGGAGCCTAGCTCGCACTAGTTTTCACATGGATTTTTATGGTATTATGCTGAAGCCTAGCTCATACTGATTTTCATACTGGTTTTGACATTGTGCTGGAGCGTTGCTCACACTAGATGTCCACTATACTTGTTGTCATGCTTGAGACTACTCGTACATGGTTTTATGACATGTTGGGAGCCATGCTGAGAGCTTCTGGTAGGCTGTGTACCATGTCGATTAAATAGGCTCGCACGTGCGTATTGAGATGTGGCAGTGTATGATGAGATGATATGGGTCCACGGAGTACGTTGTACCTTGCATATAGCATGGAGTATGTTGTATCGTGTAAGGATATTATATATATACTGTCTTCGGATGATGGATACTCTACTATGGATCGACGGGTTGGATGTGACCCACCTCCTGTGCAGAAGCATATAGAGGTGATACCCCACACACTAAGATCTGTGTAGCTTGGGATCATAGAGGATATGGCCATAGTCCTAGTTATTTCCTTATTATTATTATTTGTCTATCTCACATGTCTCTTGATTTCTGATAAATCCATGTTTAAAATGTGTTTATGGGTCAGGACAGTCCATGGTAGGGGCTGAGTCCTGACAAATGGTGATTTGTATCGATTTGTGTTAAGTTTTAAATGCTTTGAAGTGCACTTTGCATGATGACTTACCATGCTTTGATTTCAATCTATGCATGATGAATTTCCATACTTTGTTTAAGAATTGTGCACTGATTTGAATAGCACAAACTGCTTTACATATCATGAACACGAGCATGCACTGATATGTTTTAAGTATGATAAATAACTGTGTGGTTTAAGCATGGCATCACGATCACGTAGATAGTGCAGTTATCTACCTGCTCGCATGATTGCCTTTCTGAGCGCGTGGTTTGTTCACCCTCCTTATTTCCCCCTCTACATAGCACTTACAGTAGATAGAGACGGTTGAGGATTTGATTTTTGTGTCTGTTGCATCCCGTCACACAAGGTATACACATTTGTATAGTTTTGTATCTAGACATGTCAAAGCACAGTAATATCTTAAATGTAATTTTTGGGGATGTAAAGGATTGTAAACACATCTAAACAACAACTCTGATTTAGAAATACAAGTGTTTACGTTTAAATGAATTGTAAATTGAAATGATCTGATTTGGATGAGATTTACACTAACACACAGCCCAACTGTTGGTGGTGTAACTGTTCACGATCAGGTAAGGTAAAGGTAAAGAACAAACAATAAGAAATGGATCAAATAATAAACGAAAAATGAAAAATTTATAGTAGATTTTTGGTGGATTGAGGGTTGTGACATTTTGAAGTTAAACTAGGTTTAAAGATATGGTTTAAAGGTTTGAGGGTTGTGACATTTTGAAGTTAAACTAGGTTTAAAGATATGGTTTAAAGGTTTCCAACACCAAATTCAGACACTTTTTCTTGATTTGTATAATTTTCTTAATTTATTCATTATTCTGAATTTTGTGCACATGAAGAAAAATTAAATAATTAGGGAAGAAATTAAATTTAAAATTTAAAATTTAATCAAAATTCGTGTAATAAAGTACCTAAAATGTGATATTTTAGAGACTTATCAGACGTTAGGAAGTTATTAAGATCATATTTATAGACGTTACTGGTCTATATTGCTCGGCATAAGAGTGTTGGAATTATGATTTATTTTAGATGGTGAATAATGTTATCATGGATAAAAATGACTTTATAGTACATTGTGATTGTGTTTGAACAATTTTGTAACGATAAAAATGAATCAATGATGATGATATTTGTGGAAAACTAAGAGGATACTGATGATAGGGGTCTTAGTATCGATATTTAGATGTAAAACTAAGTGAAATGAATTGGTAATCTTGTGGAATGATACTGAATTAAGGATGGGCATTTTGATACCTTGAGGAATTGTGAACACCAGACTTAGGAATTTGAAAGTACATTAGGCACACCTCGTATTGTTAGCCTAAGCATGTATCATGTATTTTTTCTATCATGCATGACATGGGAATTATTTAATGAGATCCATGTGTTTTCTAACTGTAAGCATTTTTTTAAACAATGCATAAAATCTTTTCAGTATAGTGAAATGATTTACAAACACGTACCCATTTTTTTATTGGTTATGATCATGCATTTTAGGATACTAAATGCTTTGATCATGTTTTATCCTAAAGGATGCCTAAATAAAGAAATTGTTTTGAGACTTATGGTATCCTATTATTGTATGCCTGTTTAACATTGTGGGCAAGTTTATGTATATAGTTAGATGGCCACCTATTTGGCAGGACCCTTGTATATATATATATATACACACACGCACATGCGTGGTGATTCAAAGAAAATGAAGTAATTGCCTTATGGCATATTTAATGTTCAACAAAGCCAGTCGACATATTTACACTAGTTGCCAGCTGTACAGTGGCACAAGGAAGATCTATGATCATAGATAGTGTACCCTTATGAAGGGTGTGTGGACTATAGCAAGGTACTATGGATACATTGTGGTTATATTGCCTATCAAGGATTAATACCGTGTCTCGCAATAATTATTTCGATCTATACAATTGTGCATAGGATCTCAGATTTGATAACAGTTCTAGAATATTGAAATTGAGATTTAACATATATTGCATAAATTGTGTATGCTTTTATAAAGGGTGGTTATATGAAATGCTTTTAGTGTTCTCAAGATGCAGCATTACAAATGCAGGATTTTGATGCATTATATTTATGCATGATACATGCATTTAGTGATTCTATTATGTACGTGTGGGGACCACATAGGGTAAGTGTTAGGGCAGGAGGAAATAAGGAGTTTCAAAGTATCCTTTTGACTAATACTCCTTAAAGCCCTAAGACGAGAATATGATAGTTGAGGATAGCTAGCTAGACTCATCAGGATACATATGGCATGATTTATACTACTTAACTTTGGTTTTTGTCCATGCGCATACATCCATTAGTACCATGTGAGCCTAGCATCGCTTATATATATATTTCTTACTGGGCTTTAACTCACCTCCTCTTTCTCTTCATAGATTTCTTTCAAAAGAATTGGTGCGAGGCAGACGAACTAAGTGGTGTTTCCACGTGCGTCAAGAACTTATTACTTTTGTTAAGGTATAACCTCTTTGTTATTCTGTTTAAATTCCACACTATAATTCTTTTGTATACACAATGTATAGGATTGGAATGTAAGTAATAGGAATAAGAATTGTAAATGCACGTTATATTATGCCTTGTGATGAAAATTAAGTAGGTTTATATGCAAAGTGTAATGAGACTTTTTAGAGATGACTACAAGGACTATTGATTTATTGATTTGACCTAATATTATGTTATTGATTAAAAGCGAAAATAGGTATGTTGAAATTGTAAACTACCTTAAGATAAATGGCATGCATCACGAGGTAGTTATTCGAGACCTTAGATAATTAGTCTTAAACTTTTAAGTAACACAATTTGTTTAGTGAAACTTACACTGCATGAATAGAAGACGTGATAAGAAAAGGAAAATGTTGGCTCGAATTTCCAAGCTTCCGAGAGTGTTACATTACTAAAATATTAATATAAAAATATTTGTGAATAAATTATAAAAACATTATATCTTAAGTTAAACTATTAAGAAATTATTAAAAATATTATTTATTAAAATAATAAATATATTATTTATTTTTATTATTTATGTTTAAATAATATCATAATATTGTTTATTATTGAAATAATAAAAATATTTAAGGTTAATAATATAAAAAATAAAATATTTGAAGTTTTAATATTTAAAATTTTTAATCTAATTAAAACAATATTTTTATTAATATAATAATATTTTATGTAGGGTTAAATTAAATTCAAGTTTAAAAACCATATCCAAGTTTAACTTGAGTAGAATTATACTCACAAGATTAATAAGTAACCTTACATATAGGCAGCTATTTTTTGGAAAATATTTTCCCCTTTGCAAAAGCGTAAGACGATTTGTAAGAAAATGACATAATTTTCTGTTGACTTGTAAGTTATTTTTTGTTGACTAATCAATTTTCTTCCAATTAAACACTAGAAAATGTAGAAATCATTTTTCAAAAATAATTTTCAAACGAAGCCTTAAGAGAGAAAAATAAAAATATAAAAAAACACTTTTTTCTTTCAATCAATGTCCTTGATAGAAAAGACAAGAGGAAAAAAATCTAGTTTTCTTTCTAATTTTTTGTGACATCATTAAATCATAATGAGCATGACGTAAAATCCATTTATGCATATAGAAATCATGTAATTCATTCATCAAAGGCATTTTATGTGACATCATTAAATCATAATGAGCATGACGTAAATTCAGATCATGCATTCTTTCATGTCATGTAAGACAAATCATGAATTTGAAATGAAAGCATGGAAAACATCATTATACTACTACATTCAATTCATTTCATTAAAACTGCAGTAAAAACTAACCCTTCTGGGTCAACCATCTCATAAAGCAATTCATTAAAATTCATTATAAAACTTCGATTATAAAAATTCTGTTAAAAGGCACATCTCAGTAAAAATCATAAAATCGGGGGCCTGACCCTTCCCTCAGGTCTACCATGGTCTATCGACCAAAGTTATATCATGTGAGACAAGAAGGTGACTATCAGTAACAACATAGGACTATGTCCATAACCTCGTGATCCCTGGCAACACAGTACCTAGTGTGCGGGGTATCACACTTGAAACGGGAGGTGGGTCATCCTACCTGCTAGAACAGCATAACACCAGGATTACGAGGGCAAGGCTTGCTGCCTCGTGGCTAATACCACTCCACTCCAACAATCCCCACGGTACAGCGTACTACGCGTGATATACACGGTACAACGTACTCCGTGAACCCAAGCTCAATCAGGGGTGCCTGCAATAGGTCTTATCCATCCATATCATCTCTGTCTCAGTATGCACGTGTGAGCATATCATCTCACTGTGACACACAGTTTACAGGAGGCTCCAACATGGCTATATGCATGTCATATAAATCCCTGTTCGAGCGAAGCTCAAGCACGGCTCCATGCATATTCATGATATCAGAAAAATCACGTGCGAGCGAAGCTTTAGCATGGTGTCATAAAAATCTGTAAAATCTGCGTACGAGAAACACTCCAGTACGACTTAAAAATGAATGAGTTATAAATCCATATAAAACTTCGTGCTAGCAACGCTCCAGCACGAATGGATGCTCCAGTAAATCAAATCTCGTGCGAGTTACACTCCAGCACGGTTTTATGCAATATTAAATCAAATCTCATGCGAGTTACACTCCAGCATGGCTTTTATGCAATATCATATCAAAACAGGATGCGAGCTAAGCTTCAGCATCTCTCATGCATGTCAAATCATTAAAACTAGTGCGAGCAATTACTTCAGTAACTTTTTATGCATATTCAGTCAAAACAAATTTGAACAGTCAAAACATGTCAAAACAGAGTACGAGCTAGGCTCCAGCAGCTCTCATGCATATCAAATCATAAAATCAGTGCTAGCGACCGCTCTAGCACATTTAATGCACATGATGTCACACAAATCGGTGCGAGTAACCGCTCAAGCACATTCTATGCACATTCACAAACGCAGATATAGTGCGAACTATATGCCAGCACTATCTGTTTCCATATAAACTTGATAGTTGCCCGTTTTCCAAAGAAATTCCATTTAATTATTAATAACACCTACGTAGTGTTATCTTGTGAAATTTATGCAATTACTGGCCAATCTATCGATTTGTTTTGATTAAAACCAATAAAATCCCTTAATTCAGAAAATTCCTTAAACCATGCATGTCATGCATGTCATGCTTTCACCATCCATAAGTAAACTTCCCTCAATATGGGTAAAATAGTCTTTTCACCTATTTCGATCCTTAAAATCATTTAAACCAATTTTAGGATCATTATACAATAACAGTGTATACATACGTAATCAATGTATACAAAAACTATTAAAATACACGTAGCTACCTCTAGCTACTCACACAATTCCCTTACCTCATTTTCTGTACAGTCTGACCTTTCCACTGATGACTAGTCACGCAGTCCGATTTGCTCCAAATCCAATCTTCGGCACTGCGGATGCATATTCATCAGGTCAAATACAATACAATTAATTGTATTTCATATTTTTCTGGGCTTAATTTAAATCATTGGGCCCGTTTACCCATATTGGGCCCGATTATACCATAATGGGCCTTAATCGGCCTTAAGCCCATTTTGCACATTTTATCGAGGCCTATTGGGCTAATTGGGCCCATCAGTATTTATTTAGCCTCATTCTAAATTCTCGGATATCTCAATTTAGTATTTACGACAATTTATTCAAATTTCCAAAATTTAATTCATTTATGCGAAAATTAAATCCGTAATTCATCAATTGGGCATGTACATATTCATAAATCATATTAGTCAATACCGATAACTCGGGAGCTGTACATATTCATAAATCATATTAGTCAATACCGATAACTCATACTCTGACTTCAACTAGTCGATAGATCTCATTGGGCCTATTTCATTAAGATTGACCCATTTTCACCTTTGGCCATCATTATGCCATTTCTAATCAACTCTATCTAGTAACATACTTGGCATGAATGTTTATCAGTAACCTTCCATCACTTATGGATTCTCTACCACACCATTTCTGCACATTTTCATCAATTGACTAATCTCAAAATGTGGCTTCATCCAATCATCTTAAAATCATGCACATTACCTCACTAACAACTTGAGATAATCCTCTTTATCATATAATCAACTGCATTCTATTTTCTCACACTAAACTCATTCTAGGGTATACTTGTTCCATTACATTCTAGGTAGTTTCATTCATCAATAAATACACCAATCTACTGATAACAACCAGATAAATATACTTGGAGTTGGTGTATTGAAAACTCACTTAGCTTGACTTTCTTCTTTTCTAAGTTTTCAAGACTCCTTAGCTCCTTCAATCCAATGAGTTGGATGTTGGCTCCAAGATATATCGCTCTCCCCCCCAAGATGAATAACTTTGGCTCTAATAGCTTTTTCTCAATTCTTTTTGGAAGAGGGTGTATTCTAGAGAGAGAAAGCTTAGGATTTTGGTTGGAAATGGAAGAGGTGTGTTGGTTTGTTGAAGAAAAGGGTTTTGCCTTAGGGTATTTATAGATTGAGAGTGATGAGATCGATCTGCTAGGGTACAAAGAATCGATCTTCCTTTGGTTTAAGCCATCGAATTCTCAGTTTTCGAAGGGGGAGATCGATCTGCTTATTGGGGAGAGATCGATCTTGGTTTGGCAGAAGCTTAAGAAGATCAATCTGCACTTAAGGAGAGATCAATCTGGGCTTGGCAAAGGCTAATGTAGGTCGATCTTCTCCTTAAGGAGATCGATATACCTTAGCAGATTCACTTAAAATTGCTTGTTTTGCACAAGAGATTGATCTGCCTTGAATGGGAGATTGATCTGGCCTTCATCTGCAGCCCTTTTGCTGTATTTTTCCATATTTCACAAGGATGGATTCCTATTTCATTGCTCCAATACTCATTTTGCATTTTAATCCCACTTAAAGCATGGAAGGACTTATTTCTTATGATTCACATACATTTTAACTTGTGTGCATTGCTTAAATTCATAAAGGATACTTAGGATTCACAATTCATGCCTTATCATCTGTGTTTTCATTCCTTATCTTCATTTCGGATGCTTAATGTTCATTTTGTTTAGTTCGGGGCCACTTCGGCCCGTATTTATCCTTTACTTGCATCATGACACTCGTTCATTCTCATTTGAAATCCATTCGCATTTATATGATTCAAAAATCAATTCTCTTTTAATTCCATTTACATGTATTACAAGGTTATACGTACATGGGGTCTCACAGTAAGACCCTAATCCAGTCTACAGTCCTTTACCACGGCCATCGATATTTCGTTTAAATGAATTATCTATACAAATTTCCTATGTGAAATGCATACATGAATATGACTTTTATCGCTATGTAAATCTGTCTAGTCTCCATGAAATGACTTAGTATAATTTGAAAGAAAGAGTACTAAGTTTCATGATTTAAATATTCTGTACTCTGACTTGATTTGCTCTTTAAATGAGCTACGTGATATATGCTATGTGAAATGAATTCCTACGGGATATTCCTTACATGATTTACTTGCTGCGTGATTTATTAGATATTTGAAAACAAATAAGCTATGTGATTTTATATGCTACGAGTTGCATGGTTTACAAATTACATGTTACTTGTCATGATATAACATGTGCTTTGACTTGACTTTCGAAACTAAATATGTTTCAATTTTTATTCACGTGCATGATATATTTATAAAGCTTGAATCACAATATTTTGCTTTTACATGTTTTATTGCTAAGGCTGCTTTAAATGCATCTCTTACTGGCTTGAAGATCGCCCCTTTATTTTCACCTCACAGATTATCTTAAGTGAACTATCATCCTACCTATTGTAAAATAGTCGTGAACGGGTGTACTTAGTCCTTCTCCAGGCTATCTTCAGCACTAGTAAGGCCTATTTTTACTTTATCTACCAGACAGCCTGTAAAGCATAGACAATGTTGTAATACCATATTAAGATGTAAAATAAGAAATATGAATGTAACTAATGTTGTAGTAACGCAGTTTAAACCATACTGTATATTCTGGATATGTAAAGTGTGAGAATAAGAATAGATGTATTGATAAGTAGAGGAGAGAAATTAAAATGGACTGGTTGTAATTATAAACTGCGTTTTGTACATTAATGAAAGATTAAGAAATTGGCACTGATAGGAATACAACTTAAGCAATGGATATAAAAAAAATAGCCCATTTTTCCAGGTTCTCGGGGCGTCACAATGGGTCAATCCAACCTGTCGGCCAATCAATACAATATTGTTCAGTTTAATTTAGTTCAGCAGTCTGAATACTCAATACACAATGCAACGTACTCCATGTGCATCCACATGGCATAGCGTACTCCGTGGACCTCGATACAGTACAATATGACTGAGGATACCGAGTAGTCTCAAGGATTTACCCCCCAACATCAATATCAACCAACACCTTAGTCTCACAATCTAGTGCGAGTAGGTCAATACAAGATCACACAGGAATACACAACGGCTCCAGCATAATTTTTCTCATAAATCATATAAAAATCCAGTGCGAGCAATTCACTGTGACACACAGTCTACACGAGGGCTCTAGCATTGTTTCATGTCAAAAATCAAACAGGTGGTTCAATTCTTTTAAAAATGATATAAAAATCAATGTTCAGTACAGAAATAGTGCATAAACGATATGTGAGTGGAGACTTTTCGAGAGGTCACCCATAATGGAATTTCTCCCACTTAAGCACACTTCGTAAAACGTGCTATTTTATGCAAACAGTAAAAACAATAGCCGACCTATCCAATACCATTGGAAAGAGTATTCAACAATGAAAACACTGAAAACATGCAATTTATGCATTTATGATTTTTCAACACTTTATGGTACAATTCAGTCTATAGGGAGGGGTAATATAGGAAATTTTTATCTCTACGGTATCTATTTAGCTACTCAAAATCAAAAAAGTACTACAGTTATCTCTAATAGCTTTGATAAATTCCTTACCTCGGTAACTGTCTGTAATGCTGATAGTGTTATGCATAAATCGTTTATGGTAGGAGCATGAGGAAGTAAAACTATGCCATATGAGTATACATATATATCATGTATCAAAATCATGTACATTGGCATATAAAACATGGTAAAAACATCATGTATAAATCATCTCATGCTCAATCTCATTTAAACTCATAAAAAGGGTAATTCATTAAGAAACCTCCTTTTTTAAACCCACGTCATGAAACTCATTCTCAAACAAATACAATCCAATCAAATCAATTCACTATCACAACCACATTTTCATTTCACAAATCAATTCCACGAGGCTCGACCCCTCCTTCGAGTCTACCTTAAACAATCACAATCACACTTAGAGATTAAAATCATGTGGTAGTAATTAAATCAAGCAAGGAGATAGGTTACAGTATCTCAAGTGACTACGTTGGCCAATCGTCACATATCATCCCAGACCACACGGATCCCGGTGTGCGGGGTATCATACTGGTACGAAGGTGGGTTAGTTCTCCGCCAGACTTTCTCAAATCAAGTAACCACCACGCGGTACATCGTACTCCATGTGATATACATGGTACATCATACTTCGCGGACCCATAACAAGGTTGGGGGTGCCTGCCGTAGGTCTTATCTACCCCATACCGAGTGTAACCTCTATAGTCTCAAGTGCATGTGGGAGTAACCTCAATACCAGGTCCTAGCCCCTCATGGCTTTGCTCGCCCCTATTGGGTTCCCTGATTCAAGTCCTAGCCCCTCACCCTCACCCCACTCAAGAGGTCTATTAGGCCTATTGGGTTCCCTGAATGGATTAAGTCAGGTCCTAGCCCCTTACCCTCACCCTACTCAAGAGGTCTGTCAGGCCTGTTGGGTTCCCTAAGTTAATCTGTATCTCTCACCACGGCCTCATACATACCACAGTGTGAAAACCAGCTCGAGCTACGCTCTAGCGCGGATTCATGCAACAAGACCAATCACTTCGTACGAGCAACGCTCTAGTACGGCATTTATGCATAAAAATATGAAGAAAACCATGTACGAGCATAGCTCCAGTACGGTTATATGCATAAGAAAAACCACTCAAATCCACAAACGAGCGTAAGCTCTAGTATGGTTTATAAACATCATCCCAATTCAAATTCAAGTGCGAGCTAAGCTCCAGCACATTTCATACAAGTGAAAACATAGAAATCCAGCACGAGCGAGGCTTTAGCGCGAATTAAATCACATACACACGAGAGGTGGCTCACATGCATTCAAAACATCTCAAAACATGCTTAGCGCCTCACATGGGCTATTTCACAACATCATTCAAGTATTAGCCAGCCTATCCTTTTATTTGCTCAAATCAAAGCATTATGTTTTGTAAAAGCATTCAAAACACGTGATTTATGCAATTATTAGCCTTACTATCCCTTTTTCAATAACCATTTCAAACAAGCAAATCTCATCCAAATACCCATAGTAATTTCCATACATCTTCAAACACATTTCTATAAACTCATGCACATTTCCAAAGCCCTATACACCCACAAAATATGAGCAGCTACCTCTATATACTTACAGAATTCCCTTACCTGGAATCGCGATGCGTGATTCCACTTCTTTAAGCTTCTTACTCGTACGATTTGATTCGTCTTCAACGAACTCTTAGGGACTGCACACAATCATATTTCACATTATATTCGATCCATATAATGCAACCCTTGTGCTTGCTATAGTCAATTTAATCTATAGCCTCTATTAAGGCTTATATGGCCTCGTTTCATTACTTTACCCATAACTCGAGTCTATGGATCTCCTTAGGCCTATTAACTTATTCCAAATCGATATTAAATTGACATTAAGCTCATAGTGTTCATATTTCATGAATTCCCTCACTATGGCATTTTATCAAGCATATACATACTCATTTTCACAATTTCACTTAAACCCACATTATAACTCCACATAACCATTCCAAATCACCCACATTACTCATTTAACAACTTATCATAACCCATAAACCACCAACTCCCCAAATCATACTTTCTCACACTAGAGGCATTCCATTTTCTAGGTTACATTAGTTTCTAACACAACCTAGGTATTTCCATCCATCCATACTCACGCCAAACAACTCCAAAATCAATTAAATAGACAATGTATTTGGATTGGAGTGTTAGAATCTTACCAAATCTGATTTTTCTTCTTGCTCCAAATGTCAATTCCCTTACCTCTTTGAATACCCACAATGGGATTTTGGGTTCCAACTATGTTGTTCTCTTCCTCAAGATGAACAACTTAGTGTCTAATGGCCTCCCCTCAAATCTTACTGGAAATGGCTGATTTTAGAGAGAGAAAGTTAGGTTTTTGGGTTAGAAATGGAAAATTGGTGTTTTTCTCGAAATTTTCAGATTTTTAGCCCTCCTTATATAGAAATAGCTGGAGGAGATCGATCTGGTCCCCTTAAATCTCTCATTTTCATGAAATTTTAAGCATGAGATCGATCTATCGAAGCATGAGATCGATCTGCTCCCAAACAGAGAGCTAAGGAGATCGATCTGGGTGCTTGAGGATCGATCTTTTCATTACAGAATGCTTAGGAGATCGATCTGGCCCCATTAGAGATCGATCTGCTCTATTCCATTGCCCAAATAAGAGCATTCTGGCTCTTCCAGATCGATCTCTCATCCTATGAGATCGATCTGGCCTTCATACTTTCCAGATTTCCTGCAGTTTCCTTGCTGCAACTCACACCAACACATTCTTAATCTAATGCCATGCCTATTTTCTCATCCATCCACCTTTATAACTTGAAAATGGCATCCATTCATACCTCATGCACAGTGAAACTTGTGTGCATTCATTGCATATCCAAAAGTATCACATTCCAAACTAAATGGAAGCTTAACTTCATTCCATTTTACCACACTACTCATTTTGAGTTCCAATCACATTCATCACTTACAAGAACTCATTTCTTCATATTCATACTCAATGAAACTTGTATGTACGTTAAAATTCATATTACACATACGTACATTAAATCCATGGACTTACATCAATCATACTTTACATTACAAGTCCATTCATATTCATTACACATTACAACTATACATATACAGGGTCTCACATTCTCCCCTCCTTCAAGGAATTTGGTCCTCCAAATTAGAACCAAGTCACCCCTCAAAAAGTTGGGAGTACTTCTCCCGTATCAAGTTCTCCAATTCCCATGTGGCCTCTTCCGCCATGTGATGTTGCCAAAGAACTTTCACCAAGGGAATTGTCTTATTCCGTAACACTTTCTTTTTTTGTCCAATATTCGAACCGACTTCTCAACATACTTCATTCTCTCATTGAGCTCTAACGGCTCATATCTTATCACGTGTGTCGGGTTCGGGTGATACTTCCAAAGCATCGAGACGTGGAAGACGTTATGGACATTCGCCAAGTCCGGAGGCAATGCCAACCTATACACCTTATCTCCCACTCTCTCCAAAATCTCGAAGGGTCCGATGTATCTAGGGCTCAGCTTGCCCTTCTTACAGAATCTCATAATACCCTTCGATGGAGAAACTCTCAGAAATACTAACTCACCCTCATCAAACTCCAGTGGTCTCTGTCTCTTGTCAGCATAACTCTTTTACAGGCTCTGAGCTATTCGTAATCTCTCACATATCAACTGGACATCCTCAGATGCATGCTGCACTAAGTCCGGAGCAAAAATCTGTCTGTCACCAACCTCTTCCCATCCAATAGGGGAACAGCATCTATGCCTGTACAATGCCTTATAGGGTGCCATCCCGATACTCGCATGATAGCTATTATTATAAGCGAACTCGGCTAACTGCAGGTGGTCATCCTAGGAGCCTCTAAAATCCAGTACACACACTCTCAACATATCCTCCAGGGTCTGTATAGTCCTCTTTGACTGCCCATCTGTCTGAGGATGAAAAGCAGTGCTAAAACTCAGTCGGGTCCCGCGTGCTTCCTGAAAGCGTTCCCAAAAATGGGAAGTGAAGTGGGCATCCCTATCAGAAACAATGCTCATTGGTACACCATGTAGCCATACTATCTCTCGAATATACAGGTTCGCCAACTGACTCAAAGTATCGACAGCTTTCATAGCCAAGAAATAAGCGGACTTAGTCAACCGGTCCATAATAACCCATATGGCATCATGACCTCTGCGGGTCCTCGATAACCCCATCACAAAATCCATGGTGACATGCTCCCACTTTCAAGTCGGTATCGGTAGAGGCTGCAATAATCCTGCAGGCTTCTGATGCTCTACCTTCACTTGCTGACAAACGAGACACTTACCGACATATTCAGTAATGTCTCTTTTCATTCTAGACTACCAATAAACCTTCCGAAGGTTTTGATACATCTTGGTACCTCCCGGATGTATCATATACTTCGATGAGTGAGCCTCTGATAAAATCATTCTCTTGATCTCAAGATCCTTGGGAACGCATACTCTGCCTCTGAACCTCAATAACCCATCAGCACTCTGCTCAAAATCACTACCCACACCCGTCTGTATCTGCCTCAGCCAATCGATGCATTATCGATCGCTCTGCTGGGCTTGCCGAATACGGCCAATCAACTCTGGCTCTAGTCTCAAACTAGCAACGATCTCAAGTCTCTCCGAACCAAGTGGGGTTACATCCAAACTGAGGTTCGCAAAGTGTTCAAACAATTCATGTTCTCGTACCATCATATATGACACCAACCCAAGGTTCTTTCTACTCAAAGCATCGACAACTACATTTGCCTTACCCAGGTGGTACATGATTTCACAATCATAGTCCTTCAGGAGTTCGAGCCATCTCATCTGTCTCATATTCAGCTATTTCTGCGAGAACAGGTACTTAAGGCTCTTATGATCTGTGAATACCTGAAATTTCTCACTATAGAGATAATGGCACCATATTTTCAAAGAAAATACCACGGCCGCTAACTCCAAATCATGTGTCGGGTAGTTCCTCTCATGATCTTTCAACTGTTTAGATCCATAGGCAACTACCTTCCCATCCTGCATAAGCACACAGCACAGTCCCTGGTGTGATGCATCCGTATACACCGAGAATCCTCCTGAGCTGGTAGGAATGGTGAGAACTGGAGCAGTGGTCAATCGACGCATAAGCTCCTCAAAACTCCTCTCATATGCCTAATCCCAAACAAATTTAACATCTTTTCGCGTGAGGTGTGTCAATGGAGCAGCTAGTCTGGAGAAACCCTCTATAAATCTTCGATAATATCCTGCCAATCTCAGAAAACTTCTGATCTCAGTAATTGTCTTGGGCTGTTCCCACTGTACAACTGCCTCTATCTTGGATGGATCTACTGATACCCCATCCTTCGACACAACATGGCCCAGAAATGAGATCTGCTCCAACCAAAAGTTACACTTGCTGAGTTTGGCATACAATTCTCTCTCTCGGAGGGTCTGCAGAACTATCCTCAAGTGCTCCTCATGATCTTCCCTGGACTTGGAATACACCAAAATGTCATCAATGAACACTATTACAAACTTGTCCAGGTATAGCTTGAATATATCATTCATCAGTGCCATAAATGCTGCGGGAGCATTCATCAATCCGAATGGCATCACCAAAAACTCGTAGTGGCCATAACGGGTACGAAATGCTGTCTTGGGTATATCTCCACTCCTGATCCTCAACTGATGGTACCCTGACCGCAGGTCTATCTTAGAAAAACTTCGGCTCCCTGGAGCTGATCCAACAAATCGTCGATCCTTAGAAGGGGGTACTTGTTCTTAATGGTGGCCTTATTCAACAACCGGTAATCTATACACAATCGGAGGCTTCCATCCTTCTTCTTTACAAATAGAACCGGAGCTCCCCAAGGTGAGACACTCGATCTTCTAAACCCCTTCTACAGCAACTCTTGCAGCTGCTTCTTCAGCTCTTCTAACTCTATCAGAGCCATTCTATAGGGTGGTTTCGATATCGGCACTGTACCAGGCACTAACTCTACGTAAAATTCCATTTCCCTTTCGGGTGGTAGTCCTGGTAATTCATCCGAAAAGACATCAGAATAATCCACAATCACGGGGATGTCCCTCAATTCCGGGCGTGCCTCATCTATATCAACCACGTATGCAATGAACCCTTCACATTATCCTCTCCATCATTAGTAACATAAACCATCACTCCACATTCAACATTTATCATAAACAAATAATTTATCTCTCAAGCAATATGCATTTAAAATCATACTCCTTTATTTACAACAAACATACTATTTTCATATCATTTCTTTTCATCAAAGTTTACAATAAGATTGTCTAATCCTGAAAACATCAATGTTTTGGCATGACAATCCATCACAACACGATTGGAAGCCAACCAATCCATTCCCAAAATTACACCAAAATCATTCATATTCAATAAAATCAGATTGGCTATCATTTCCTTCCCCTCTATCTTTAACTTACAATCTCTACATACATGCTCAGTCAATTGACTATCATTCATGGGTGTGGAAATCATCAACATTTTATCCAATAATGTTGGTTTCACATATTTCAACAATTTATGTGCAAAGGAAGGTGATATGAAAGAATGCATGGCACCAGGATCAAACAATACCAATGCTTCTAAATCAAAGATTTAGATGGTACCTTTAATCACATCCGTCGATGTGTTTGCAGTGTCCTGGTCCAGTGCGTGCACCCTTCCTCTGCTCACACCCACAGCCTGTTTCCCTTTCTCCTCAGCTGTAGTCCTTCTCCTCGGGGCCGCTGTCTCAACAGGAGCTCCCTCAGGCTCCTTGCCCTTCTGTGGGGCAGTCTCAATCATCTCATTGCAGAACCTTGATATATGCCCCGACCTCCCACATCTATAACAAGAAACAGGGGGCATCTGACATGGCCTAGTCCCATGGTATCTGCCACATCTCCTACACTGATCAGTGGTAGGTCGTGGTCCTCTAATAGTCATACCCCTCAGTGCAGTCAAATTTGGGTATACGGGAGGTCTAGCAGCTCTCTCCTGTACCTCCTCGATCTTAGGCCTCTTCTCAAAATACCTTAGGCCTCCTTTCCTGGCCACTCTATCTCTCCTGGATCTCTTCCAGTCTCTGTCCTTTCTAACACTGATTCTCCCAAGCTCGGAGGCATTTCGCTCAAAGTCTTGCTCACACAACTGAGCCTTATGTACAGCCTCCTCATAAGTCATAATGTCGAAGGGAGCTAGCTTAGTCCGAATGGCCAATCTCAATCCATCCATGAACTTCTGTATCTTTTAGGTCTCACTGCCCATCGTGTCCGGGTCATATCTCCCCAAGGACATAAACTTGGACTCATACTCGTCCACAATATGGTTCCCCTGAACCAAATTCATAAATTCCATCCGTAATTTCCTCTGTGCGGTGGCTGGGATATACTGTCTCCTGAAGGCCTCTAGAAATATCTCCCATGAGATCTCAGAGTGTCTGACCCTCAAAATAACCTCGGTGGACCTCCACCAATGCTCGGCCTCGCCTTTCAACATAAACACGACAAAGGCTACCTTTTCAGCTGAAGTGCATCGGAAAAACCTATATAGTTTCTCCATCTCATACACCTAATCCTCCGTAACCACTGGGTCCTTCACCCCTCTAAACATTGGGGGTTTCAGCGCTTGAAACTCTCGTAACCTGTTTAAGTCGCAGTCATACCCTAAATCACTACCGCTCTGCTGTGGAGCAATAGGAGAATCTGTATCCTGTACTGGAGGTGGTGTTGCAGTAGCAGTCTCTGTAGTCTGAGGTCTCACCGCCTCTGCAACTGCCTGTTCAGTAGTAGGCTGTGCCGTGGGACCTCGTCTGTCACCGGCGCCCAAGGCTTGCGTGACTATCTCCACCAATTTCTCAATACTCCACTCTAACCTAGCGAAGCGAGCCTCAGTATCCTCTGCTCTCTCAGCAGGGTTCTGTGGAGCCTGCTCAGTCTGTGGCTCCGCACGGCTCTCAGGCCTACCTCTACAGCCTCTAGCACGTGCTCTCGCCCCTCTACCTTTGCGTGTAACTGGCATAGTGCCTAACTTCCTGTGTTTAAAATCATTTATCAAGCTCAATCCATCACGGTATACACAGTTATATCTAAACAAAAGCACAGTACTATAGGGATGTACTTTCCTACGTTTTATTAATGACTCACATCAGGCCAACACAGCTCAGATACTAATCTCTGTCACGACCCAATTCCATTCTTTTTAACTGAAAATCACTGAAGATTTTTCGCTTTTTACTGTTACCTTACCCGGTCGTGAACAACTCACCACACACTGCTGGGCTATGAGTCAATAATAAACACCATATCTCATTCATTCTCAGTTAAATAAAACGATGTCATACATTTGCATATAATCGTGTACTTATACAAAAACATGTTTTACTGACATCTACATCCCCCATAATTACAACTCAAAAGAATATTGTGCTTTTACATTGTTTAGATAAAAAAAGAATCAATGTGTTTATACCTCTAAGCGATGGAGATGCAGCGGAGTCCAAAATGCCACGCCTCAGTATTCACTGGGCTACTATGCACGCTCTGTAGGAGGGGGAAAGTAGAGAGGGATGAGCAACCACTCGCTGAGTAAGGCAATAATGCAAGCATGGTAGATAACTACTCTATCTACATGCTGATAGTGTTATGCATAAATCGTTTATGTTAGGAGCATGAGGAAGTAAAACTATGCCATATGAGTTTACATATCTATCATGTATCAAAATCATGTACATTGGCATATAAAACATAGTAAAAACATCATGTATAAATCATCTTATGCTCAATCTCATTTAAACTCATAAAAAGGGTAATTCATTAAGAAACCGCCTTTTTTAAACCCACATCATAAAACTCATTCTCAAACACATACAATCCCATCAAATCAATTCACAATCACAACCACATTTTCATTTCACAAATCAATTCCGCGAGGCTCGACCCCTCCTTCGGGTCTACCTTAAACAATCACAATCACACTTAGAGATTAAAATCATGTGGTAGTAATTAAATCAAGCAAGGAGACAGGTTACAATATCTCAAATGACTACGTTGGCCAATCGTCACATATCATCCTAGACCACACGGATCCCGATGTGCGGGGCATCATGTTGGTACAAAGGTGGGTTAGTTCTCCACCAGACTTTCTCAAATCAAGTAACCACTACGCGGTACATAGTACTCCATGTGATATACACGGTACATCATAATCCGCAGACCCATAACAAGGTTAGGGGTGCCTGCCGTAGGTCTTATCTACCCCATACCGAGTGTAACCTCTATAGTCTCAAGTGCACGTGGGAGTAACCTCAATACCAGGTCCTAGCCCCTCATGGCCTTGCTCGCCCCTGTTGGGGTCCCTGATTCTGGTCCTAGCCCCTCACCCTCACCCCACTCAAGAGGTCTGTTAGGCCTGTTGGGTTCCCTGAATGGATTATGTCAGGTCCTAGCCCCTCACCCCACTCAAGAGGTCTGTCAGGCCTGTTGGGTTCCCTGAGTTAATCCGTATCTCTCACCACGAACTCATACATACCACAGCGTGAAAACCAGCGCGAGCTACGCTCTAGCGCGAATTCATGCATCAAGACCAATCACTTCGTATGAGAAACGCTCTAGTACGACATTTATGCATAAAAATATGAAGAAAACCACGTTCGAGCATAGCTCCAGTACGATTATATGCATAAGAAAAACCACTCAAATCCACATACGAGCGCAAGCTCCAGTATGGTTTATAAACATCATCCCAATTCAAATTTAAGTGCGAGCTAAGCTCCAGCACATTTCACACAAGTCAAAACATAGAAATCTAGCGCGAGCGAGGCTCTAGCGCGAATTAAATCACATACACATGATAGGTGGCTCACATGCATTCAAAACATCTCAAAACATGCTTAGCACCTCACATGGGCTATTTCACAACATCATTCAAGTATTAGCCAGCCTATCCTTTTATTTGCTCAAATCAAAGCATTGTGTTTTGTAAAAGAATTCAAAACACATTATTTATGCAATTATTAGCCTTACTATCCCTTTTTCAATAACCGTTTCAAACAAGCAAATCTCATCCAAATACCCATAGTAATATCCATACATCTTCAAACACATTTCTATAAACTCATGCACATTTCCAAAGCCCTATACACCCACAAAATACGAGCAGCTACCTCTATATACTTACAGAATTCCCTTACCTGGAATCGCGATGCGTGATTCCACTTCCCTAAGCTGCTTACTCGTACGGTTCGATTTGTCTTCAACGAACTCTTCGGGACTGCACACAATCATATTTCACATTATATTCGATCCATATAATGCAACCCTTGTGCTTGCTATAATCAATTTAATCTATAGCCTCTATTAACGCTTATATGACCTCGTTTCATTACTTTACCCATAACTCGAGTCTATGGATCTTCTTAGGCCTATTAACTTATTCCAAATCGATATTAAATCGACACTAAGCTCATAGTGTTCATATTTCATGAATTCCCTCACTATGGCATTTTATCAAACATATACATACTCATTTTCACAATTTCACTTAAACCCACATTATAACTCCACATAACCATTGCAAATCACCCACATTACTCATTTAACAACTTATCATAGCCCATAAACCGCCAACTCCCCAAATCATACTTTCTCACATTAGAGGCATTCCATTTTCTAGGTTACATTTGTTTCTAACACAACCTAGTTGTTTCCATCCATCCATACTCACGCCAAACAACTCCAAAATCAATTAAATAGACAATGTATTTGGATTGGATTGTTAGAATCTTACCAAATCTGATTTTTCTTCTTGCTCCAAATGTCAATGCCCTTAGCTCCTTCAATACCCACAATGGGATTTTGGGTTCTAACTATGTTGTTCTCTTCCTCAAGATGAACAACTTAGTGTCTAATGGCCTCCCCTCAAATCTTACTGGAAACGGTTGATTTTGGAGAGAGAAAGTTAGGTTTTTGGGTTAGAAATGGAAGATTGGTGTTTTTCTCGAAATTTTCTGATTTTTAGCCCTCCTTATATAGAAATAGCTTGAGGAGATCGATCTGGTCCAAGAGGAGATCGATCTGGTCCCCTTAAATCTCTCATTTTCATGAAATTTTAAGCATGAGATCGATCTGTGGAAGCATGAGATCGATCTGCTCCCAAACAGAGAGCTAAGGAGATCGATTCAGGTGCTTGAGGATCGATCTTTTCATTACAGAATGCTTAGGAGATCGATCTGGCCCTATTAGAGATCGATCTGCTCTATTCCATTGCCCAAATAAGAGCATTCTGGCTCTTCCAGATCGATCTCTCATCCTATGAGATAGATCTGGCCTTCATACTTTTCAGATTTCCTGCAGTTTCCTTGCTGCAACTCACACCAACACATTCTTAATCTGTTGCCATGGCCATTTTCTCATCCATCCACCCTTATAACTTGAAAATGGCATCCATTCATACCTTATGCACAGTGAAACTTGTGTGCATTCATTGTATATCCAAAAGTATCACATTCCAAACTAAATGGAAGCTTAACTTCATTCCATTTTACCACACTACTCATTTTGAGTTCCAATCACATTCATCACTTACAAGAACTCATTTCTTCATATTCATACTCAATGAAACTTGTATGTACGTTACAATTCATATTACACATACGTACATTGAATCCATGGACTTACATCAATCATACATTACATTACAAGTCCATTCATATTCATTACACATTACAACTATACATATACGGGGTCTCACATTCTCCCCTCCTTCAAGGAATTTGGTCCTCCAAATTAGAACCAAGTCACCCCTCAAAAAGTTAGGAGTACTTCTCCAGTATCAAGTTCTCCAATTCCCATGCGGCCTCTTCTGCCGTTTGATGTTGCTAAAGAACTTTCACCAAGGGAATTGTCTTATTCCGCAACACTTTCTCTTTTCTGTCCAATATCCGAACCGGCTTCTCAACATACGTCATACTCTCATTGAGCTCCAACGGCTCATATCTTATCCCGTGTGCCGGGTCTGGGTGATACTTCCGAAGCATCGAGATGTGGAAGACGTTGTGGACATTCGCCAAGTCCAGTGGCAATGCCAACCTATACGCCTTATCGCCCACTCTCTCCAAAATCTCGAAGGGTCTGATGTATCGAGGGCTCAGCTTGCCCTTCTTACCGAATCTCATAATACCCTTCGATGGAGAAACTCTCAGAAATACCGACTCACCCTTATCAAACTCTAGTGGTCTCCGTCTCTTGTCAGTATAACTCTTTTGTCAGCTCTGAGCTGTCCGTAATCTCTCACATATCAACTGGACGTCCTCAGATGCTTGCTGCACTAAGTCCGGAGCAAAAATTTGTCTGTCACCAACCTCTTCCCATCCAATAGGGGAACAGCATCTACGCCCGTACAATGCCTTATAGGGTGCCATCCCGATACTCGCATGATAGCTATTATTATAAGCGAACTCGGCTAACTACAGGTGGTCATCCCAGGAGCCTCTAAAATTCAGTACACACGCTCTCAACATATCCTCCAGGGTCTGTATAGTCCTCTCTGACTGCCCATCTGTCTGAGGATGAAAAGCGATGCTAAAACTCAGTCAGGTCCCTTGCGCTTCCTGAAAGTGTTCCCAAAAATGGGAAGTGAAGCGGGCATCCCTATCAGAAACAATGCTCACTGGTACACCATGTAGTCGTACTATCTCTCGAATATACAAGTTCGCTAACTGACTCAAAGTATCGGTAGCTCTCATAGCCAAGAAATGGGCGGACTTAGTCAACCGGTCCATAATAACCCATATGGCATCATGACCTCTGCGGGTCCTCGGCAACCCCATCACAAAATCCATGGTGACATGCTCCCATTTCCAAGTCGGTATCGGTAGAGGCTGTAATAATCCTGCAGGCTTCTGATGCTCTACCTTCACTTGCTGACAAACGAGACACTCAGCGACATATTCAGCAATGTCTCTTTTCATTCCAGACCACCAATAAACCATCCGAAGGTTTTGATACATCTTGGTACTTTCCGGATGTATCATATACTTCGATGAGTGAGCCTCTGATAAAATCATTCTCCTGATCTCAAGATCCTTGGGAACGTATACTCTGCATCTGAACCTCAATAACCCATCAGCACTCTGCTCAAAATCACTACCCACACCCATCTGTATCTACCTCAGCCAATCGATGCATCGTTGATCGCTCTGCTGGGCTTGCCGAATACGGCCAATCAACTTTGGCTCTAGTCTCAAACTAGCCATGATCTCAAGTCTCTCCGAACCAGGTGGGGTTACATCCAAACTGAGGTTCGCAAAGTGTTCTAACAATTCATGTTCTCGTACCATCATATATGACACCAACCCAAGGTTCTTTCTACTCAAAGCATCGACAACTACATTTGCCTTGCCCAGGTGGTATATGATTTCAGAATCATAGTCCTTCAGGAGTTCGAGCCATCTCCTCTGTCTCATATTTAGCTCTTTCTGTGAGAACAGGTACTTAAAGCTCTTATGATCTGTGAACACATGAAATTTCTCTGAACACATGAAATTTCTCACCATAGAGATAATGGTGCCATATTTTCAAAGAAAATACCACGGCCGCCAACTCCAAATCATGTGTCGGGTAGTTTCTCTAATGATCTTTCAACTGTCTAGATCCATAGGTAACTACCTTCCTATCCTGCATAAGCACACAGCCCAGTCCCTAGTGTGATGCATCCGTATACACCGAGAATCCTTCTGAGTTGGTAGGAATGGTGAGAACTGGAGTAGTGGTCAATCGACGCTTAAGCTCCTCAAAACTCCTCTCACATGCCTCATCCCATATAAATTTAACATCTTTTCGCGTGAGGCGTGTCAATGGAGCAGCTAGTCTGGAGAAACCCTCTATAAATCTCCGATAATATCCTGCCAATCTCAGAAAACTTCATATCTCAGTAACTATCTTGGGCTGTTCCCACTGTACAACCACCTCTCTCTTGGATGGATCTACTGATACCCCATCCTTCGACACAACATGGCCCAGAAATGAGATCTGCTCTAACCAAAAGTTACACTTGCTGAGTTTGGCATACAATTCTCTCTCTCGGAGAGTCTGCAGAACTATCCTCAAGTGCTCCTCATGATCTTCCCTGGACTCGGAATACACCAAAATGTCATTAATGAACATTATTACAAACTTGTCCAGGTATGGCTTGAATATATCATTCATCAGTGCCATAAATGCTGCGGGAGCATTCGTCAATCCGAATGGCATCACCAAAAACTCGTAGTGGCCATAACGGGTATGAAATGTTGTCTTGGGTGCATCTCCACTCCTGATCCTCAGCTGATGGTACCCTGACCGCAGGTCTATCTTAGAAAACACTTCGGCTCCCTGGAGCTTATCTAACAAATCGTCGATCCTTGGTTGTACTTGTTCGTAATGGTGGCCTTATTCAACAACCGGTAATCTATACACAGTCAGAGGCTTCCATCCTTCTTCTTTACAAATAGAACCGGAGCTCCCCAAGGTGAGCCACTCGGTCTTATAAACCCCTTCTCCAGCAACTCTTGCAGCTGCTTCTTCAGCTCTTCTAACTCTATCGGAGCCATTCTATAGCGTGGTTTCGATATCTGCTCTGTACCAAGCACTAACTCTATGCAAAATTCCATTTCCCTTTCGGGTGGTAGTCCTGGTAATTCATCTGGAAAGACATCAGAATTATCCACAATCACGGGGATGTCCCTCAATTTCGGGCGTGCCTCATCTATATTAACCACGTATGCAATGAACCCTTCACATTATCCTCTCCATCGTTAGTAACATGAACTATCACTCCACATTCAACATTTATCATAAACAAATAATTTATCTCTCAAGCAATATGCATTTAAAATCATACTCCTTTATTTACAACAAACATACTATTTTCATATCATTTCTTTTCATCAAAGTTTACAATAAGATTGTCTAATCCTGAAAACATCAATGTTTTGGCATGACAATCCATCACAACACGATTGGTAGCCAACCAATCCATTCCCAAAATTACACCAAAATCATTCATATTCAATAAAATCAGATTGGCTATCATTTCCTTCCCCTCTATCTTTAACTTACAATCTCTACATACATGCTCAGTCAATTGACTATCATTCATGGGTGTGGAAATCATCAACATTTTATCCAACAATGTTGGTTTCACATATTTCAACAATTTATGTGCAAAGGAAGGTGATATGAAAAAATGCGTGGCACCAGGATCAAATAAAACCAATGCTTCTAAATCAAAGATTTGGATGGTACCTTTAATCACATTCGTCGATGCGTCTGCAGTGTCCTGGTCCAGTGCGTGCACCCTTCCTCTGCTCACACCCACAGCCTGTTTCCCTTTCTCCTTAGCTGTAGCCCTCCTACTCGGGGCCGCTGTCTCAACAGGAGCTCCCTCAGGCTCCTTGCCCTTCTGTGGGGCAGTCTCAATCATCTCATTGCAGAACCTCGATATATACCTTGGCCTCCAACATCTATAACAAGAAATAGGGGGAATCTGACATGGCCTAGTCCCATTGTATCTGCCACATCTCCTACACTGATCAGTGGTAGGTCGTGGTCCTCCAGTAGTCATACCCCTCAGTGCAGTCAAAGTTGGGTTTACGAGAGGTCTAGCAGCTCTCTCCTGCACCTCCTTGATCTTAGGCCTCTTCTCAAAATACCTTGGGCCTCTTTTCCTGGCCACTCTATCCCTCCCGGATCTCTGTCGGTCTCTGTCCTTTCTAACACTGATTCTCCCAAGCTCGGAGGCATTTCGCTCAAAGTCTTGCTCACACAACTGAGCCTTATGTACAGCCTCCTCATAAGTCATAATGTCGAAGGGAGCTAGCTTAGTCCGGATGGCCAATCTCAATCCATCCATGAACTTCTGTATCTTTCAGGTCTCACTGCCCATCATGTCCGGGTCATATCTCCCCAAGGACATAAACTTGGACTCATACTCGTCCACAGTATGGTTCCCTGAACCAAATTCATAAATTCCATCCGTAATTTCCTCTGTGCGGTGGCTGGGATATACTGTCTCCTGAAGGCCTCTAGAAATATCTCCCACGAGATCTCATAGTGTCTGACCCTCAAAATAACCTCGGTGGACCTCCACCAATGCTTGGCCTCGCCTTTCAACATAAACATGGCAAAGGCTACCTTTTCAGCTGAAGTACATCAGAAAAACCTATATAGTTTCTCCATCTCATACACTCAATCCTCCGTAACCACTGGGTCCTTCACCCCTCTAAACACTGGGGGTTTCAGTGCTTGAAACTCTCGCAACCTGCTTAAGTCGCAGTCATACCCCAAATCACTACCGCTCTGCTGTGGAGCGATAGGCGAATCTGTATCCTGTACTGGAGGTGGTGTAGCAGTAGCAGTCTCTGTAGTCTGAGGTCTCTCCGCCTCTGCATCTACCTATTCAGTAGTAGGCTGTGCTGCGGGACCTCGTCTATCACCAGCGCCCAAGGCCTGCGTGACTATCTCCACCAAATTCTCAATACTCCACTCTAACCTAGCGTAGCGAGCCTCGGTATCCTCTGCTCTCTCAGCAGGGTTCTGTGGAACAGCTCAGTCTGTGGCTCCGCACGGCTCTCAGGCCTACCTCTACGGCCACTAGCACGTGCTCTCGCCCCTCTACCTTTGCGTGTAACTGGCATAGTGCCTAACTTCCTGTGTTTAAAATCATTTATCAAGCTCAATCCATCACGGTATACACAGTTATATCTAAACAAAAGCACAGTACAATGGGGATGTACTTTCCTACATTTTATTAATGACTCACATCAGGCCAACACAGCTCTGATACCAATCTCTGTCACGACCCAATTCCATTCTTTTTAACAGAAAATCACTGAAGATTTTTCACTTTTTACTGTTACCTTACCCCGATCGTGAACTAACTCACCACACACTGTTGGGCTATTAGTCAATAATAAACACCATATCTCATTCATTCTCAGTTAAATAAAACGATGTCATACATTTGCATATAATCGTGTACTTATACAAAAACATGTTTTACTGACATCTACATCCCCCATAATTACAACTCAAAAGAATACTATGCTTTTACATTGTTTGGATGCAAAAAGAATCAATGTGTTTATACCTCTAAGCGATGGAGATGCAGTGGAGTCCAAAATGCCACGCCTCAGTCCTCACTGGGCTACTATGCATGCTCTGTAGGAGGGGGAAAGTAGAGAGGGATGAGCAACCACACGCTCAGTAAGGCAATAATGCAAGCATGGTAGATAACTACTCTATCTACATGCTGATAGTGTTATGCATAAATCATTTATGGTAAGAGCATCAGAAAGTAAAACTATGCCATATGAGTATACATATATATCATGTATCAAAATCATGTACATTGGCATATAAAACATGGTAAAAACACCATGTATAAATCATCTCATGCTCAATCTCATTTAAACTCATAAAAAGGGTAATTCATTAAGAAACCTCCTTTTTTAAACCCACATCATAAAACTCATTCTCAAACACATACAATCCCATCAAATCAATTCACAATCACAACCACATTTTCATTTCACAAATCAAATCCACGAGTCTCGACCCCTCCTTCGGGTCTACCTTAAACAGTCATAATCACACTTAGAGATTAAAATCATGTGGTAGTAATTAAATCAGGCAAGGAGACAGGTTACAATATCTCAAGTGACTACGTTGGCCAATTGTCACATATCATCCTAGACCACACGGATCCCGGTGTGCGGGGTATCATGCTGGTACGAAGGTGGGTTAGTTCTCCGCCAGACTTTCTCAAATCAAGTTACCACCACGCTGTACATCGTACTCCATGTGATATACACGGTACATCATACTCCGCGGACCCATAACAAGGTTGAGGGTGCCTGTCGTAGGTCTTATCTACCCCATATCGAGTGTAACCTCTATAGTCTCAAGTGCACGTGGGAGTAACCTCAATACCAGGTCCTAGCCCCTCATGGCCTTGCTCGACCCTGTTGGGTTCCCAGATTCAGGTCCTAGCCCCTCACCCTCACCCCACTCAAGAGGTCTGTTAGGCCTGTTGGGTTCCCTGAATGGATTATGTCAGGTCCTAACCCCTCACCCTCACCCCACTCAAGGGTCTGTTAGGCCTGTTGGGTTCCCTGAGTTAATCCGTATCTCTCACCACGGCCTCATACATACCACAGTGTGAAAACCAGCGCGAGCTATGCTCTAGCACGAATTCATGCATCAAGACCAATCACTTCGTACGAGCAACGCTCTAGTATGGCATTTATGCATAAAGATATGAAGAAAACCACGTACGAGCATAGCTCCAGTACGGTTATATGCATAAGAAAAACCACTCAAATCCACATACGAGCGTAAGCTCCAGTATGGTTTATAAACATCATCCCAATTCAAATTCAAGTGCGAGCTAAGCTCCAGCACATTTCACACAAGTGAAAACGTAGAAATCCAGTGCGAGCGAGGCTCTAGCACGAATTAAATCACATACACACGATAGGTGGCTCACATGCATTCAAAACATCTCAAAACATGCTTAGCGCCTCACATGGGCTATTTCACAACATCATTCAAGTATTAGCCAGCCTATCCTTTTATTTGCTCAAATCAAAGCATTGTGTTTTGTAAAAGCATTCAAAACACGTGATTTATGCAATTATTAGCCTTACGATCCCTTTTTCAATAACCGTTTCAAACAAGCAAATCTCATCCAAATACCCATAGTAATTTCCATACATCTTCAAACACATTTCTATAAATTCATGCACATTTCCAAAGCCCTATACACAAAATATGAGTAGCTACCTCTATATACTTACCGAATTCCCTTACCTGGAATCGCGATGCATGATTCCACTTTCTTAAGCTGCTTACTCATACGGTTCGATTCGTCTTCAACGAACTCTTCGGGACTGTACACAATCATATTTCACATTATATTCGATCCATATAATGCAACCCTTGTGCTTGCTATAGTCAATTTAATCTATAGCCTCTATTAACGTTTATATGGCCTCGTTTTATTACTTTACCCATAGCTCGAGTCTATGGATCTTCTTAGGCCTATTAACTTATTCCAAATCGATATTAAATCGACATTAAGCTCATAGTGTTCATATTTCATGAATTCCCTCACTATGGCATTTTATCAAGCATATACATACTCATTTTCACAATTTCACTTAAACCCACGTTATAACTCCACATAACCATTCCAAATCACCCATATTACTCATTTAACAACTTATCATAACCCATAAACCACCAACTCCCTAAATCATACTTTCTCACACTAGAGGCATTCCATTTTCTAGGTTACATTTGTTTCTAACACAACCTAGGTTTTTCCATCCATCCATACTCACGCCAAACAACTCCAAAATCAATTAAATAGACAATGTATTTGGATTGGAGTGTTAGAATCTTACCAAATCTGATTTTTTTTCTTGCTCCAAATGTCAATGCCCTTAGCTCCTTCAATACCCACAATGGGATTTTGGGTTCCAACTATGTTATTCTCTTCCTCAAGATGAACAACTTAGTGTCTAATGGCCTCCCCTCAAATCTTACTGGAAATGGCTTATTTTAGGGAGAGAAAGTTAGGTTTTTGGGTTAGAAATGGAAGATTGGTGTTTTTCTAAAAAAATTTATATTTTTAGCCCTCCTTATATAGAAATAGCTTGAAGAGATCGATCTGGTCCAAGAGGAGATCGATCTGGTCCCCTTAAATCTCTCATTTTCATGAAATTTTAAGCATGAGATCGATTTGTTGAAGCATGAGATCGATCTGCTCCCAAACAGAGAGCTAAGGAGATCGATTTGGGTGCTTGAGGATCGATCTTTTCATTACAGAATGCTTAGGAGATCGATCTGGCCCCATTGGAGATCGATCTGCTCTATTCCATTGCCCAAATAAGAGCATTCTGGCTCTTCCAGATTGATCTCTCATCCTGTGAGATCGATCTGGCCTTCATACTTTCCAGATTTCCTGCAGTTTCCTTGCTGCAACTCACACCAACACATCCTTAATCTGTTGCCATGGCCATTTTCTCATCCATCCACCTTTATAACTTGAAAATGGCATCCATTCATACCTTATGCACAGTGAAACTTGTGTGCATTCATTGTATATCCAAAAGTATCACATTCCAAACTAAATGGAAGCTTAACTTCATTCCATTTTACCACACTACTCATTTTGAGTTCCAATCACATTCATCGCTTACAGGAACTCATTTCTTCATATTCATACTCAATGAAACTTGTATGTACATTACAATTCATATTACACATACGTACATTGAATCCATGGACTTACATCAATCATACTTTACATTACAAATCCATTCATATTCATTACACATTACAACTATACATATACGGGGTCTCAAACTAACCCTGTGTATTCTGTCCAAAGTCCTTTTCTTTCCTGCGAGCTATGTAGTGGTACCCACTCTGTAGATAAGTGTAAGACTCGAGTTTTTTTGTAAAAGCAAAAAGGGAATGAATAGAAATTTCGAGTGCATTAAAAAATGTAAAAGGATTGAAATGGTATTCTCAAAAATGTGCAAGGGTAAAACGGTCAAAAGACTAAAATTCGGTATTAATCAGGTTAAGAAAATTTAATTAAAAATATGAGATTGAGAAATCTTGATCAATAAGGAAGAAATAATTAAATTTCGGGTTAAATTGATCATGATATGAATTTATTGGAATAAGTCGAAATTTTCGTATCGAAAAATAATCCCAAAAATAATCAAAAAATATATCGAAAAGGCAAAATCGGACTGAAAAATTTATTTACAGATTAAATGAATAAAATAGTATTTTTTTAGATATTTTGCCAAAGAATAATATTTAATTGAATATAATAATAATAAAAATAAATAATAAATAAAAAAATATAAATGAAAAAATGAAAATTCTGCAGATTGAAAAAAATAGAAACAGAAATGAAAGAAGCGAAAACAAGCCGAGACCGAGGAACCACCAGACAAGCCACCATCAGCGAGGTTGAGGGGCCGGTGAGGATGGACGAAGATAGCCCAACCTCGGGCGAACCACCAGCGACCGTGATGCGCCTCGAAGTCGTCAAAAAACTTCGAAAATAGAGGAAGAAGCCGCGAGGAAGAAGCCTCGATCGGTGACCATCGATGTCGATTCGCGCGACTCCGAGGCCTGATTTAGGAAGCCCATGCGATTGCGCGCCGAACGGCGGTGGTGAGACGCCGAGAACCGGTCGGATGGCACCAGAACGACCAATGATGCTGAACCAGACTGAACCGCTGGACCAAATCGGACCGAACCGCTGGACCGAACCGGTTTGAATCGGGTTGAACCGGATCGAACCGGTTCAGCCAAAAAGAGAAGGAAAAAAAAGAAAAAGGGAAAAAGAAAAAGAAAAAAATGGAAAAAATTTTCGTGATGCAATCGAGCTACGGGTAAGTCGGTAAGCTATCAAATTGACCGATTTAAATTTTAAAATATTTAATTTGATTAATATTCGACTGGAAATTTACTCGAAAAAATATTTAAATATGTAGCTCGACAATTGGCATCAACCGAGAGCTCGAGATAGCCTCGATTTGTGTACTATCATGGAATCTCGAGTAAGTAACCTTTATTTACGACAATTTGCATCGTTATACGTGTTGATGAATTACGGATTTAATTTTCACATGAAATTAATGAAATTCTAGAAATTGGATAAATTGTCGTAAATATTAAATTGAGATAACTGAGAATTTAGAACGAAGCTAAATAAATATTGAAGGGCCCAATGAGCCCAATAGGCCTCGATAAAGTGTGGAAAATGGGCTTAAGGCCGATTAAGGCCCATATGGTGCAATTGGGCCCAATATGGGTAAAAGGGCCCAATGATTTTAAGGATCGAAATAGGTGAAAAGACTATTTTACTCCTATTGAGGGAAGTTCACCTAAGGATGGTGAAAGCATGACATGCATGAAATGCATGATTTAAGGAATTTTATGCATTAAAGACTTTGATTGGTTTTAATCAAAGCAAATTGGTAGATTGGTCAAAAATTGTATACATCTCACAAGATAACACTACGTAGGTGTTATTTATATTTAAATGGAAATTTCTTTGAAAAATGGGAAAACTATCAAGTTTATATGGAAACAGATAGTGCTGGCATATAGTTCGCACTATATCTGGGTTTGTGAGTGTGCATAAATTGTGCTTGAGCGGTTGCTCGCACTGATTTGTGTGACATCATATGCATAAAATGTGATAAAGCGGTTGCTCGCACTGATTTTATGATTTGATATGTATGAGAGCTGCTAGAGCCAAGCTCGAACTCTGTTTTGACATGTTTTGACATGTTTTGACTTGTTTTGACGTGGTATGCATAAAATGGTGCTGGAGCGATTGCTCACACTAGTTTTTATGATTGACATGCATGAGAGATGTTGCCGCTTAGCTCGCATCCTATTTTGATATGACATTGCATAAAGCCGTGCTGGAGGGTAACTCGCATGAGATTTGATTTAATTATGCATAAAGCCGTGCTGGAGTGTAACTCGCACGAGAATTGATTTACTTGAGCATTCATTTGTGCTGGAGCTTGCTCGAACAAAGTTTATATGGTTTTTATGATTATTTTAAGTCATACTGGAGCACTGCTCGTACGCAGATTTCATTGATTTCTATGAAACTATGCTAGAGCTTCGCTCGCACGAGGTTTTTTGATATCATGAATATGCATGGAGCCGTGCTTGAGCTTCGCTCGCGCAGGGATTTATATTACATGCATATAACCATGTTGGAGCCTCCTGTAGACTGTGTGTCACAGTGAGATGATATGCTCACACGTGCATACTAAGACAAAGATGATATGAGTGGATAAGACCTATTGCAGGCACCCCTGATTGAGCTTGGGTTCATGGAGTACGCTGTACCGTGGGGATTGTTGGAGTGGAATGACATTAGCCACGAAGCAGCAAGCCTTGCCCTCGCAATCCTAGTGTTATACTATTCTGGCGGGTAGGACGACCCACCTCCCGTTTCAGGTGTGATACCCTGCACACTAGGTACCGTGTTGCCAAGGATCACTAGGATATGGCCATAGTCCTCGATGTTACTAATATAATCACCTTCTTGTCTCACATGATATAACTATTAGTCGATAGACCAGGGTAGACCCGAGGGAGGGGTCAGACCCTCGATTTTATGATTTTATACTGTGATACTAGATTTCAGATGATTTTATGATATGTGACCCTGAAAGAAGGCTGGTTTTATAACCGAAGTTTTATAAAGAAGTTTAATGAATTGTTTTATGAAATCGAGATTTACTTCTGAGATAATTGACCCGGATGGGGTTATTTTATTCTGCAGTTTTAATGAATTGATTTAAATGCAGTAGCATGATGATAATTTCCATGCTTTCATTTGAAATCCAAGATTTGTCTTACATGACAAGAAAGACTGCATGATCTTGATTAAATTCATGCATATTATGATTTAATGATGTCACATACAATGCTTTGATGCATAAGTAGTATGATTTATATATGCACGAACAGTTTTATAAACTAAGTCACTGATGTTTGCATGACTTTGTGCTTGATGATTTTAATGAAAAGAAATGGATTTTAAAGGCATGGCATTATGAGCATGTAGATAGTGGAGCTATCTACTTACTTGCATAATTGCCTTACTGAGCGTGTGGTTTGCTCACCCCCTTATTTTTCCATCTTTTCAGAGCACTCACAGTAATTAGTAAGCGACTGATGACTTGCATTCTTGACATCCGCTGCTTCCCATCGAGAGACAGGTATACACATTTGTATGGTTTTGTATCTAAATATGCAATGCACACTACTATAAATGGATATGATGTCGGGGATGTAGAGTTAAAAATACTAATGAGTATATATTTATTTAAAGTCAAAGGATAGTAAACTCTCATATGTGAATGGGATTATGAAAGTGGAATGGTAAATAGTGTGAGGTGACTAACACCGAATCATAGCCCAACTGTTTGTAGGATGGTCACGATGAGAGAAAGGTAAGAATTAAATAATAAACGAAAAAAAACAAAAAATTTACTCTGATTTTTAGGTAATCTGGGTCGTGACAGGTTTTGGTATCAGAGCTGAGTTGGCTTGATATAAGTCGGTGTTAGTGGTTAAGGAAGTTTACATCCCCATGTACTGTGCATTGTTTAGATACAATTGTGTATATCGAGATGGAATTACAGCTAAGAATTTGATTTTTAAATGTAAGAATAGACTCATTAACTGATAGCCGCTATGTTGAGAGGCAAGTACACGAGCTCGAAGCCGTAGAGGTAGGCCTGAGAGTCGTACTGAGTCGCCACCTGAGACTCGAGATGAGATTGAAGTGGAGGCTGATATTGAGTATGCCCCACAGAGTCTAACAGAGAGATTAGATAGATTCCGACAGAGAGATCGGACAGTATTGAGACACGCTTCGCGAGGTTGGAGCGAAGTGTGGAGAATATTTTGCGATCTAATTGCTCAGAGTATGTATATGATTTGAGGGTGAGTCGAAACATTGGTGGAAGTCTGCTCGACCCATTTTAAGAGTTAGACATCCAGAATGGACGTGGAAAATAATTCAAGATTTATTTCGGTGACAGAATATCCCGGATATTGTTTAAAGGAAATTACATATAAAATTCGTTACTCTGACCCAGAGGAATTGGTTGATTGACAAGTATGAAACTCAGTTTATATTCCTGGGCAGATGTGACTCTGACACTATGAACAGTAAGAGTTGGAATATCTGAAAGTTCATTGAAGGGCTCAGTTTGTCAATTAGAGTCTGATTGGGCCATTAGATATCACTACCTATGTCGAGGCAGTGCGCAGACTACAGTTGTGTTAATAAGATCATGAGTTGCATGCCTCTGAGATTGGAAAAGGTAGTAAGGGTCGAAATTGAGATAAAAAGAGAATAGAGAATGACAGAGAAGTCACAACGAGAAAAGGTAGTTTGGTAAAAGATTAGAGCTGATGAGTCACGGGGTAAGATGATTGGTAAGGACCTTAGTGTATCCAATTTCAATACATATGAGGGGTATTGTGATTTAAGGACCCCGACCTGCTATTGTCACGCCCTGAAAACGTGAAAAATAGGGCTAATTTAAAACTTTTTACTCATCAATTCTCAATTAAGAGTGCATTCCTGTGCAGTGTCATACATTATCATAATTATCGTACCTCAGGATCTCATCACTAGAAATTATATATCATATCAAATACATTAATCCATCTCAAGTTAATAATACATCCCATACAATGTTATACATCAAGTGTCTGCAATTACAGTAATTGTCTGGGTACATGAAAAGATAAAAGATACCTCAAAATACAATATATGGCCTGGAGCTCAAGTCCTCCACTAGCCACTACTCCGTACGTCGCAAGAAAACCCTTTTCACTTGAAGAAATCTGGGGGAAAGAAAACAGGGTGAGCTTCTAAATCGCTCAGTAAAAGGGGGTAAGGGACTCATTTCATAAACCAAAATGCACATCACAAAATATTTATTTGTATGTGAAACTCATTAATCTCATTTGCAAACCATAGCATGAAAGTACTCAAAACGACATTCTCATGTCTCAAATCATGTGAAAACATGAAGTAAAAAGGCTCAGTCTAGAGCAATAACAAAGCATGTGAAAATAATGCGATAAACGCTTTCTCAATGAACGTGATAAAATCACTGAAATAGTAATGCACGTGGCACAGCCACTAAACACACGTGGCATAGCCACTGATTTAAATTCACACGTGGCATAGCCACTAAACACACGTGGCATAGCCACTGATTTCAATTCACACGTGGCACAACCACTAAGCACACGTGGCATAGCCACTGATTTCAATTCACGTGGCACAGCCACTAAGCACACGTGGCATAGCCACTGAGTTAAATTTATACGTGGCACAGCCACTGGATAGGGTTTCACGTGGCAACGGCCACCAATTAGGGTTTCTCACGTGGCAATGGCCACCAAATAGGGTTTCTCACATGGCAACGGCCACCAAATAGAGTTTCTCACGTGGCAACGGCCACCAAATAGGGTTTCTCATGTGGCAACGGCCACCAAAGGGGGTTCTCACGTGGTAACGGCCACCAAAGGGGGTTCTCACATGGCAACGGCCACCAAGTATACGTGGCATAGCCACAGAATGGGTTATTCTCACGTTACCAGAACGGAGAAGAATCAGGCTTACATGCTACCAGAGCAATGCCCGGTGTGTACTCAGAATTACACACCTAAGTCTTAATCACATAAGACTAGTTTGCCTTCACGTAGAACTCATAGTGGTTTTTCTCTCATAAAACTCATTTGAAAACCGTTTTGTACTCAACACAAAACATAATAAAATCGAGTTCCAACAGGCAAAGCACGCACACATTTCTCAAGTCTCGATATTGCCTTAACGTAGAGCCCAATTCATTACTCACACAAAATTCAACGGTTTATAAAGCAATTTCACACTCAGCTTATAAACTCATAAAATAATGGGCTCCAACCGGCTATAAAAATCGTGTGCAATTGTATTACAACACAACACTCAACATGCTTGTTTTATAAATCACAATTCATGCTATAGTAGTTCATAAAACACATACACAAATGGTTTAGTTTCCCTTACCTCTTTGCACCTCGTATAGTGCAATCGTTTCCCCCGTATCACGGACTAGCCTCGCATTCCACTCTGGAACTCCCGAGCTGTCCAAACGATGTTAAAACATCAATACTCAATTATCTCATCAACCTCAATTCTCAAAATCAAGCATAATTGCTCATAACACCTCAAATCTCTTGATTCTCATAACTCTACCCCAAACTACACTCTCGTTCACGACATCTCAACGTTCTACATTTCTCATGCCAATTATCTATGCTAATTCACCACATTGTCTAAATTTCTATTTATAGCTCAAATTCCCAAATTTGCTAAATATCATTATCACTCCAACCACATTGCAATTTCATCAATCCCTAATCATTTCTCAGCTATTTCAACACAATGACAAAAACCATTATCATCAAAATCATCTCAGATATCAAGATCGGGGTTTAGAAATTACCCAAAACTTGTGGAGAGCTTATCTCTTTCCTCAATTCGATCCGTCTTTCGATTTCCAAGTATGTTGTTCTCCCTTTGATGAGGAACAACTTTCCTTCTTGCCACAGCTTCTGATTTGGCCGAAAATGGGTGCTTTGGATGAGTGAGAAAGCTAGGTTTCGGTAAAAATGGGGGTTGGAAGAGAGAGAAAGTGAGATTGTAGGAAAAAAATAGGGGTTTCTTATATAGGCTGAGGGCAGGAGATCGATCTGGCTCTTGATGAGATTGATCTGCATTTGAATTTTTGGGACGATTTGGGCAATTTTATGACTAGGAGATCGATCTGTCGAGGGGTGAGATCGATTTCTTTATGGCTTTATGAGATCGATCTGCTCCTTGAGGAGATCAATCTTCTCCCAAACAGAATCATTTGGAGATCAATCTCTTCCTCATGAGATCGATCTTCTCTCAAACAGAATCATAAGGAGATCGATCCTCTTCCATTGGAGATCGATCTGCTCCTCAAATTCCTCCTTCCTCGTCATTTTTAACTCACCAGATCGATCTCTCCTTCTCCCAGATCGATCTGTCCTCATAACTTCACACTTATTTTAGACACTTAACATATAAATCTCCAATTATCATTCCCCAATTCACTTAGCTCAATAAATTACACTTCAAGTTCATATTACATAATTCAAATATATCTAAAATTCTCAGATCTCACATCCTCCCCACCTTAAAAGAATTTGGTCCTCCAAATTTAACTCAACTAGTCGAATAGATGGGGGTATTTCTCCTTCATGAGACTCTCTAGTTCCCACGTTGCCTCTTCCATTGAGTGATGTTTCCATAAAACTTTCACTAATGGGATGCTCTTAGTTCTCAGTACCTTCTCCTTTCTATCGAAAATCCGGACGGGTTCCTCAGTGTAGCTCATATCCTCTTGAATGTCCATCTCGTCATACTCTATGACATGAGAAGGGTCCGGGTGGTACTTCCTCAACATAGACACATGAAAAACATTGTGCATTCTGGACATCTGTGGGGGTAATGCTAATCTGTAAGCTACCTCTCCCACTCTCTCAAGAATCTCGAATGGTCCTATGTATGGAGGACTCAATTTCCCTTTCTTCCCAAATCGCATGATGCCCTTACTCGGTGATATTTTCAGAAATACTGCATCACCAGCCTCAAACTCAAGTGGCCGTCTATGCACATCCATGTAGCTTTTCTGTCTACTTTGTGCAGCCCGTAACCTCTCACATATGAGTTTCACACTCTGTACGGCTTGCTCAACAAGCTCGGGAGCATTTATCTTTCTGTCACCGACTTCTTCCCAAGCTACAGGGGATCTACACCTCCTACCATATAGAGCCTCAAATGGTACCATTCCAATAATCGCATGATAGCTGTTATTGTATGCAAACTCTGCTAGGGGCAGGTGATCATCCCATGATCCCTTAAAATCCATCGTACACGCCCTCAACATATCCTCCAGGGTCTGAATAGTCCTCTCTGACTGACCATCTGTCTGAGGATGATAGGCGGTACTGAAACTCAATCGAGATCCCATGGACTCCTGAAACTGGGTCCAAAATCTAGAAGTAAATCGGGAATCTCTATCAGAAGTAATACTCACTGGAGCCCCATGTAATCTAGCTATCTCGCTGACATACAGCTCAGCTAAGGCATCCACAGTATCTTTGCTCTTGATGGCAAGGAAGTGGGCACTCTTGGTCAGTCTATCCACTATAACCCATATAGTGTCACGACCTCTTCGGGTCCTCGGTAAACCCATAATAAAGTCCATAGTGACATGCTCCCATTTCCATGTAGGTACAGGTAAGGGCTGTAGTAGTCCTCCGGGCTTCCGATGCTCAGCTTTCACTTGCTGGCATACTAAACACCTGGTCACATACTCTGCCACGTCTCGCTTCATACCACTCCACCAATACACCTTTCTCAAGTCTCGGTACATCTTAGTACTCCCTGGGTGCATGGTGTATCGCGAGCAGTGGGATTCTCTCAGTATCTGTCTCTTCAGGGTATCATCATCGGATAAACAAATTCGTCCTCTGAATCTCAACAATCCATCCTCACTGACTGTGAGATCCGACTACGAACTCTGCTCAGCTTGGCTAATCATATCTATCAATCTCTGATCATTGGGCTGCCCAGTTCTAATCTGATCCATGATCCTGGGCTCTATTCGTAAGCTAGCCACAAGTCCAGTCTCTATCTCTTTAACTCTGATCCGAAGTTCGACAAACTGCTCCAGTAAATCCCATTCCCTGATCATCATAGCAGATATCATACTCTTCCTGCTCAGGGCATCAGCAACCACATTCGCCTTGTCCGGATGATATAGAATCTCGCAGTCATAATCCTTAAGAAGTTCCATCCATCTCCTTTGTCTCATGTTTAACTCTTTCTGATCAAAGGATATCTCAAACTCTTATGATCAGTGAAGATCTAGAATCTTTCCCCATATAAGTAGTGTCGCCAGATCTTCAAAGCAAATACCACAGCGGCTAACTCCAAATCATGCGTGGGGTAATTTCGTTCATGGTATTTCAGCTGTCGCGATCCATACGCGATAACTCTTCCGTGCTGCATAAGCACACACCCCAATCCTTGATGAGATGCATCACTATACATCGAGAATCCTCCTGATCCCTCATGAATAGTTAACACAGGTGTCGCTGTCAACCTCCTCTTTAATTCCTGAAAACTGAGCTCACATTGATCAGTCCATATAAATGGAGTCTCTTTGATCGTGAGCTTAGTCAAAGGGGCGGCAATCTGGGAAAATTCCACAAATCTTTTGTAATACCCTGCCAAACCAAGGAAGCTTCGTACCTCAATAACTGTCCTCGGTCTCTCCCAATTAAGCACTACCTCCACCTTGCTTGGGTCCACTGATACTCCTTCCTCTGAGACTATATGACAAGGAAAGCTATCCGGTTCAGCCAAAACTCACAGTTACTAAGCTTTCCATATAATTGCTTATCTCAGAGTATCTGAAGTACTAACCATAAATGCTGTGCATGCTCCTCATACGACTGAGAGTATACCAAGATATCATCAATAAAGACTATCACAAATTTATCCAGATAGTCTCTGAACACCTCGTTCTTCAATCTCATAAATGCTGCAGGGGCGTTCGTCAATCCAAAGGACATCACCAGAAATTCATAATGGCCATACCTTGTCCTGAAGGCCGTCTTTGGAATATCTTCTTCCTTGATCCTCAATTGGTGATAGCCCGATCTCAAATCAATCTTAGAAAAGACTGATGCCCCTCTTAGCTGATCAATTAGATCATCAATCCTGGGCAATGGGTATTTATTCTTCACCGTGGCTTTATTCAACAACCGATAGTCTACGCATAATCTGAGACTACTGTCCTTCTTCTTGACAAATAAAACTGGTGCTCCCCACGGTGAAACACTGGGCCTAATGAACCCTTGATCCAATAACTCCTGTAGTTGTTTCTTCATTTCCTCAAGTTCCACTAATGCCATCCTATAGGGAGGTTTAGAGATCGGCTGAGTATTTAGTACCAAATCAATGGTAAACTCCAGCTCTCTCTCTGGTGGTAAACCTGGCAACTCATCTGGGAAAACATCCAAAAATTCGCAAACCACAAGTATATCCTCAATCCTCGGATGTTCCCGCTCATCGTCTGAGATGAGTGTCTCATAACCTTCACATGAACAATCATATTTAATATTCTTCAAAATAATATCAAAATTCTTAAATTACTTACTAGAATTCCACATATTCATTTCCTCAATATCTCAATCGTACACTGTAAGGTTCAGGTAGGGAGAAAGTTACAATCTTAGTGTAGCAATCTAAGCTCACTCGATTGGTTGCCAACCAATCCATTCCCAAAATTACATCAAACCCATGTATATTCAACATGATTAGATCTGCTAACATCCTTCTATCTCCCACCTTTATCTCACATCCTCTACAGATTAACTCAGTTCTCTGGGATTCACGCATAGGGGTATTTACATGTAGTATATATTCTAGAGGTTCAAACTTCAAGTTTAATCTACATGCAAAATGCTCAGAAATAAACGAATACATAGATCCTGAATCAATCAACACATGAGCCTTATGATTACAGACAGAGAGTGTACCTCTTATAGTTTTTGCAGAAGTGTCAGCGGTCTCCTTATCTAGGGCAAACACACGTCCCTGGGTAACAGGTCTCTTTCCTTTCTCTGCAGCAGTGGCCCGTCTCGAGGGATTCACTCTCTGAGGCTGTTGTCTAGTGGGCTCCAAGACATGTGGTTTCTGAGGTTGAGGGTAATCCTTCACCATGTGACCCATGTCTCCACATCTAAAACATCCATGGATCGACCCAGTACAACTCCCCTTATGCATTCGGCCACAATTTCTCTAAAACCTTGTCTCAGGCCTGACATCTCGAGGGGTCTCTCTAATCTGCCCTTCTATACCTCAATCCTTCCTCTTCTGAAGGAACCTCTCCGAGCCTCTGATTGGAAAATCGCTGGCCTCTTGCCCTTATCTCTATTCACCGCTCTGAGCTCATTTTGGGATTGTACCATTTCAATTCCTCTTTCAATCTCTTGTGCTCGTCTCAAAGCATCTCCAAACTCAGTAATACATAGCCCTATCAATCTATCTCTGATGATGGGCTTCAATCCATACATAAATTTCTCTGTGCGGAGCTCTTCATTCTTATAGGTCTCTGGGTCATATCTCAATAGCACTGTGAATTGGCTCTCATAGTCATCCACAGACATGTCACCCTATACCAAACTCAAAAAATTGACCTGTTTCTTTCTCTGGGCGACTCGTGGTACATATTGGGTCCTAAAGGCTGTCTGGAACTCTTCCCAACCAATCACATCCTGACGGGACATCAGAATACCCTGGGTAGTACCCCACCAATCTCGAACTCTCCCTTTCAACATATGGATACTCATACTGACCCTCTCAGCATCGGTGCACCCCAGATAATCAAATATAATTCTCAACTCCGTCAGCCACTCCTCAGCCTCTGTAGGATCCTTCCTTCCCCTAAACGCGGGTGGATTCATCTTTAGAAAATCCTTCAGTCGGACCATACTTCTATCATCAGGCTGAGTGAAGGGAGGCGCTGGGTCCATCTGTACTGGGGGTATGGGAGGTCCTTGTGGTGGTGTAGGAGTAGTACCCGAGGCATTAAATCCAAAGTGTTGTGCGAATAACACTGCCATCTGCTCAAAACCTTGCCTCACATCGGTCTCAATCTGATTAAATCGAGAGTTAGGACTCTCTGGTTGTGGGACAGGTGGCGGAGGGGACTCTGCCTGCCTCCTCGAACGACCTCGTCGTCCACTCATTCTCTATCTTAACTCGTCTCCTGCGCGTACATATCAGAATCGATTGAAATCTCAATCCTCAATTTCAGTTCATGACCAGACTATTACAGACACTTGGGATGTATTCTATTTCACTTAACCGACACTGACAGTACTAGATACCCTAAGCTTTGATACCAAGAAAAATCTATCACGCCCCGAAAACGCAGAAAATAGGGCTAATTTAAAACTTTTTACTCATCAATTCTCAATTAAGAGTGCATTCCTGTGCAGTGTCATACATTATCATAATTATCGTACCTCAGGATCTCATCACTAGAAATTATATATCATATCAAATACATTAATCCATCTCAAGTTAATTAATCCTAATACATCACATACAATGTTATACATCAACTGTCTGCAATTACAGTAATTGTCTGGGTACATGAAAAGATAAAAGATACCTCAAAATACAATATATGGCCTGGAGCTCAAGTCCTCCACTAGCCACTACTCCGTACGTCGCAGGAAAACCCTTTTCACTTGAAGAAATCTGGGGGGAAAGAAAATAGGGTGAGCTTCTAAATCGCTCAGTAAAAGGGGGTAAGGGACTCATTTCATAAACCAAAATGCACATCACAAAATATTTATTTGTATGTGAAACTCATTAATCTCATTTGAAAACCATAGCATGAAAGTACTCAAAACGACATTCTCATGTCTCAAATCATGTGAAAACATGAAGTAAAAAGGCTCAGTCTAGAGCAATAACAAAGCATGTGAAAATAATGCGATAAACGCTTTCTCAATGAACGTGATAAAATCACTGAAATAGTAATGCACGTGGCACAGCCACTAAACACACGTGGCATAGCCATTGATTTAAATTCACACGTGGCATAGCCACTGATTTAAATTCACACGTGGCACAGCCACTAAGCACACGTGGCATAGCCACTGATTTAAATTCACACGTGGCACAGCCACTAAGCACACATGGCATAGCCACTGAGTTAAATTTACACGTGGCACAGCCACTAAGCACACGTGGCATAGCCACTGAGTTAAATTTACACGTGGCACAGCCACTGGATAGGGTTTCACGGGGCAACGGCCACCAATTAGGGTTTCTCACGTGGCAACGGCCACCAAATAGGGTTTCTCACGTGGCAACGGCCACCAAATAGGGTTTCTCATGTGGCAACGACCACCAAAGGGGGTTCTCACGTGGCAACGGCCACCAAAGGGGGTTCTCACATGGCAACAGCCACCAAGTATACGTGGCATAGCCACAGAATGGGTTATTCTCACGTTACCAGAATGGAGAAGAATCGGGCTTACATGCTACCAGAGTAATGCCCGGGGTGTACTCAGAATTACACACCTAAGTCTTAATCACATAAGACTAGTTTGCCTTCACGTAGAACTCATAGTGGTTTTTCTCTCATAAAACTCATTTGAAAACCGTTTTGTACTCAACACAAAACATAATAAAACCGAGTTCCAACCGACAAAGCACGCACACATTTCTCAAGTCTCGATATTGCCTTAACGTAGAGCCCAATTCATTACTCACACAAAATTCAACGGTTTATAAAGCAATTTCACACTCAGCTTATAAACACATAAAATAATGGGCTCCAACCGGCTATAAAAATTGTGTGCAATTGTATTACAACACAACACTCAACATGCTTATTTTATAAATCACAATTCATGCTATAGTAGTTCGCAAAACACATACACATATGGTTTAGTTTTCCTTACCTCTTTGCACCTCGTATAGTGTAATCATTTCCCCCGTATCACGGACTAGCCTCGTATTCCACTCTGGAACTCATGAGCTGTCCAAACGATGTTAAAACATCAATACTCAATTATCTCATCAACCTCAATTCTCAAAATCGAGCATAATTGCTCAAAACACCTCAAGTCTCTTGATTCTCGTAACTCTACCCCAAACTACACTCTCATTCATGACATCTCAACGTTCAACATTTCTCATGCCAATTATCTATGCTAATTCACCACATTGTCTAAATTTCTATTTATAGCTCAAATTCCCAAAATTGCTAAATATCATTATCACTCCAACCACATTGCAATTTCATCAATCCCTAATTATTTCTCAGCTATTTCAACACAATGACAACAACCATTATCATCAAAATCATCTCAGATATCAAGATCGGGGTTTAGAAATTACCCAAAACTTGTGGAGAGCTTATCTTTTGCCTCGATTCGATCCGTCTTTCGATTTCCAAGTATGTTGTTCTCCCTTTGATGAGGAACAACTCTCCTTCTTGCCACAACTTCTAATTTGGCCAAAAATGGGTGCTTTGGATGAGTGAGAAAGCTAGGTTTCGGTAAAAATGGGGGTTGGAAGAGAGAGAAAGTGAGATCGTAGGAGAAAAACAGGGGTTCCTTATATAGGCTGAGGGCAAGAGATCGATCTGGCTCTTGGTGAGATCGATCTGCATTTGAATTTTTAGGACGATTTAGGCAATTTTATGCCTAGGAGATCGATCTGTCGAGGGGTGAGATCGATCTCTTTATGGCTTTATGAGATCGATATGCTCCTTGAGGAGATCGATCTTCTCCCAAACAGAATCATTTGGAGATCGATCTCTTCCTCAAGAGATCGATCGTCTCTCAAACAGAATCATAAGGAGATCGATCCTCTTCCATTGGAGATCGATCTGCTCCTCAAATTCCTCCTTCCTCGTCATTTTAAACTCACCAGATCGATCTCTCCTTCTCCCAGGTCGATCTGTCCTCATAACTTCACACTTATTTTAGACACTTAACATATAAATCTCCAATTATCATTCCCCAATTCACTTAGCTCAATAAATTACACTTCAAGTTCATATTACATAATTCAAATACATCTAAAATTCTCAGATCTCACAGCTATAGAACAGTGTAGCAGTGATAGTAGTGCAGCAAGTGTAACAGTGTAAGATATGTAGTAGTTACCACGAAAATAAGATGTTGGAAGAGGGCGAATGTATGCCTTGGACCAGGATACCATTGATGTTTCATATGAAGTGGTGGAAGATACCACACTGGTTGTGAATAATGAAGTAATTATTTTAATTGATCCTGGTACCACGCATTTATTCATACCGCCTTCAGTTGCTATAAGCTAGTGAAAGATGTGAAGCCTGTACCCTTAAGCAAGATGATGATAGTTAGCTGATTTTCACTAACTGAATATGGGTATAGAGATTGTAAGTTGAAAATAGGGGTGAAAACATCACTGAAAAGTGTATTGTAAGTTTGACACGTAATGAAAGAGTTTGTTATAAGTGATATATGAAATGAGATAAGCTTGGAGATGTGATAGATCCTGCATACAAGATATATTGGAATAAGAGGCGTATGCAAGGTACGAATATCTCTGATATGTGAAATAATTTGGATTAAGCGGTATGTAGTCAAGTCTGGGGGTTAATAAAGGTATTTCAAACTACTCCCTGCCTGAAGATTTAACAGCGTCTAGAAGCATACGCATAATCTATAAATTGAAATCGACAGTCATAAAATATACATTTAAAAATTGGGTACCTTTACTGGTACGATAATAGAATTCGAGTAATCATGGAGGTTTAAAAATTAAAATTTTATAAAAATCGTTAATATAAAAAAAGGAAATGACGTGGGTAGTACCTTGAATGGAAGTGATTTCGAAATGACATTATACGTTTATGTGTATAAAGGTTAAGGATATGAGTGAATGAAATATTTAGTGGAACTCAACTACGATGAGGTATTTAAACCTTACCTGGACCGATTGGTTGTTATCTTTAGCTATGATATTTTGATGTATTCGAAGTCCAGGAAAGAGCATGAGTAGCGATTGGGAACTGTCTTACAGACGATGTGTTGTGAATTTCTTGAAATGAGCTACTCAGTTGACACATCTCATTCGGGAAAAGAATTCATACGAGTGGTATGGTAAGTATGTAAATGGCTTCGGTGAGTTTTGGTATATTAAAGTAATGAACTGACCACCGTAAGTATTCTCACCATAACCAATAGCTCAAGAGGTTTCTTAGCGTATATGGATACCTCAAAATAAGGATTGGGCTGTGTATTGATGTAAAATGGGAAGATAGTCGTTTATGGATCCAAATAGTTCGAGGATCATGACAAAAACTATCCGACCCATGATTTAGAGTTGGCAGCCGTAGAGATTACACTGAAAGTATGGCCCCACCATTTTTACTGTAAGAAATTTCGAGTATGCACTGATCGTAAAAGCCCCGAGTATTTGTTTTCATAGAAAGAGTAGAATATGAAATAACCAAGAGGGTTAGAGGTTCTAAAGATTATGATTGTAATGGCTTATGCCTTAAACAGAAAGAGCCTCGGGATGGTATTACATATGATGGTCAGGGAGCGTGAGCTGCCAGAGCAGTGTGAACCTCAGTAGTGATATGATCCCTTCTGATGATGACGGTGATTTTGTGACAGCTAGCTTGAGGTTAGAACCAAATTTGAGTGATCGAATTTGCCAGGCTTAGCGTAATGATCGGGATGGTGTCGATAGTGTGGGTCAGATTCAGAAGGGCATAGTGACAGAGGTCACAGTGAGTGAAGATGACTTACACAGGTTCAGAGACTGTATAAGTGCTCCCCAGGACCACAGTGATGAGATAGTATTATTGTCAAAAGCTCACTCTTCAGGATATACAGTGCACCCAGGAAATAATAAATATATCAGAATCTCTGAAAAAGGTATTAGTGATCAGGTATGAAATGTGATATTGTAGAGATTGTGGAGAAGTGTCTCATATGTCGGCAGAGTAAGGTAGAGTAATAGAAGTTGCAGGATTATTGCAGCCTCTACCTATATTGACACAAAAAATGGGAACGAGTTACCATGGATATCGTGATGGGTTACAGAGGACCAAGATGAATCACGAGACTATCTGGGTGACAGTCGATAGATTGATTAAGTCTACCCACCTTCTGGCTATGGAAATCCCCAGATACTCTGAGTGCGTAGGCGATGTTATATGTAAGGAATATTGTGAAACATTATGTAGCGTTCCAGTGAGCATGATATCAAATAGGGATTCCCGCTTCACTTCCCACTTCTGGGAATATTGTTTCTGGAAGCTATGAGACCCGGATTGAGAGTTAGCACAGCTTTCTGTCCCTGGACAGATGGTCAGTCAAAGAGGACTATACAAGTTCTGGAAGATATGATGAGAGCGCGTGCCATTGATTTTATAAGCTCCTGGGATGATCGGTTGTTACTAAATGAATTCGCCAATGATGACAGTTATCACTTGAGTATCGGGATAACCTTTTATGAGGCATTGTATGACCGTAGGGAGTTGTTCCCCGATTTGGATAATAAGAAGTGGGCGACAGATAGAGAATTGTTCCCAAATTGGTAAGACAAACCTATGAGGATGTTTAGTTGCTTTGTGAGAGATTAAGAACACCTCAGAGCAGACAGAAAAGCTATGCTGACAAGAGACAAAAATCATTGGAATTCACCGAGGGTGAATCAGTATTGAGTTTCGTTAGATTGACTCCTTTGAGAGATTGGACAAGTGGGAGATAAGACCTGTAATTTGGCGTTACCACTTGAAATAAGCAGGCATCCATAATGTGTCCCATCTTATGATGCTTCAGAAATATTATCCGGATCCAGCATATGTGATCGAATATGAGCTCCAACGGCTTAGCTCAATGAAAGTATAACATATGATTGGAAAAATCAATTCGGGTATTAGACGAAAGGAGAAAGTGTTGAGGTTTAAGATAATCTCCCTAGTTAAGTATGAAGGTAGTATTACACTCCAGAGAAAGTCACTTGAGGATGACAATATATGATACGATAGATGTACCCGGAGTTATTTATGGACCCATATGACTTGGTTCTAATTTGGAGGACCAAATTTCTTAAGTGGGGGAGATTGTAAGACCCGAGTTTTTTGTAAGAGCAAAAAGGGAATGAATAGAAATTTCGAGTGCATTAAAAAATGCAAAAGGATTGAAATGGTATTCCCGAAAATGTGCAAGGATAAAACGGTCAAAAGACTAAAATTTGGTATTAATCGAGTTAAGAAAATTTAATTAAAAATATGAGATTGAGAAATCTTGATCAATAACAAAGAATTAATTAAATTTCGGGTTAAATTTATCAAGATATGAATTTATTGGAATAAGCCGAAATTTTTGTATCGAAAAATAATCCCGAAAATAATCGAAAAATATACCAAAAAGGCAAAATCGGACTAAAAAATTCATTTACAGATTAAATGAATAAAATATATATTTTTTAGATATTTTGCCAAATAATAATATTTAATTGAATATAATAATAATAAAAATAAATAATAAATAAAAAATAAATAAAAAATGAAAATTCTGCAGATTGAAAAAAATAGAAACAGAAACGAAAGAAGCGAAAACAAGCCGAGACCGAGGAACCACCGGACGAGCCACCATCGGTGGGGCTGAGGGGCCAGCGAGGGCCGACGAAGATAGCCCGACCTCGGGCGAACCACCAGCGGCCGTGACCCGCCTCGAAGTCATCGAAAAATGTCGAAAATGAAGTAGGAGGCCGCGAGGAAGAAGCCTTGATCGGTGACCATCGGCATCGATTTGAGCGACACCGAAGCCTGATTTAGGAAGCCCATGCGATTGCGCGCCGAACGGCGGTGGTGAGACGCCGGGAACCAGTCGGACGGCGTCGGAACGACCAAATGATGCGGAACCAGACTGAACCACTAGACCTAATCGGATCGAACCACTGGACCGAATTGGTCTGATCTGGGTTGAATTGGACTGAACCGGTTCAGCCAAAAAGAGAAGGAAAAAAGGAAGAAAAAGGGAAAAAGAAAAAGAAAAAAAATTGGAAAAAATTTTAGTGATGCAATCGAGTTACGGGTAAGTCGATAAGCGGTCGAATTGATCGATTTAAATTTTCAAATATTTAATTTGATTAATATCCGACTAGAAATTTACCCAAAAAAATATTTAAATGTGTAGCTCGACAATTGGCATCAATCGAGAGCTCGAGATAGCCTCGATTTACGTAATATCATGGAATCTCAGGTAAGTAACCTTTATTTACGACAATTTACATCGTTATACGTGTTGATGAATTACGGATTTAATTTTCGCATGAAATGAATTAATTCTAAAAATTGGATAAATTATCGTAAATATTAAATTGAGATAGCCGAGAATTTAGAATGAGGCTAAATAAATATTGATGGGCCTAATGAGCCCAATAGGCCTCGATAAAGTGTGGAAAACGGGCTTAAGGCCGATTAAGGCCCATATGGTGCAATTGGGCCCAATATGGGTAAACGGGCCCAATGATTTAAAATTAAGCCCAAAAAATATTAAATACAATTAATTGTATTGTATTTGACCTGATGAATATGTATCCGCAGTTTTGGAGATTGAATTTGGAGCAAATTGGACTGCGTGATGAGTCATCAGTGGAAAGGTCAGACTGTACAGAAAATAAGGTAAGGGAATTGTGTGAGTAGCTAGAGGTAGCTAAGCGTATTTTAATAGCTTTTCTGTACACTGATTATGTATGTATACTCTGTTATTGTATAATGATCCTAAAAATGGTTTAAATGATTTTAAGGATCAAAATAGGTGAAAAGATTCTTTCACCCCTATTGAGGGAAGTTCACCTAAGGATGGTGAAAGCATGACATGCATGAAATGCATGATTTAAGGAATTTTATGCATTAAAGAATTTGATTGGTTTTAATCAAAGCAAATTGGTAGATTGGTCAGAAATTGTATAAATTTCACAAGATAACACTACGTAGGTGTTATTTATATTTAAATGGAAATTTCTTTGAAAAATGGGCCAACTATCAAGTTTATATGGAAACAGATAGTGCTGGCATATAGTTCACACTATATCTGGGTTTGTGAGTGTGCATAAAATGTGCTTGAGCGGTTGCTCGTACTGATTTGTGTGACATCATATGCATAAAATGTGCCAGAGCGATTGCTCGCATTGATTTTATGATTTGATATGCATGAGAGCTGCTGGAGCCTAGCTCGCACTCTGTTTTGACATGTTTTGACTTGTTTTGACGTGGTATGCATAAAATGGTGCTGGAGCGATTGCTCGCACTAGTTTTTATGATTGACATGCATTAGAGATGCTGGAGCTTAGCTCGCATCCTATTTTGATATGACATTGCATAAAGCCGTGCTGGAGGGTAACTCGCATGAGATTTGATTTAATTATGCATAAAGTCGTGCTGGAGTGTAACTCGCACAAGAATTGATTTACTTGAGCATTCATTTGTGCTGGAGCTTGCTCGCACAAAGTTTATATGGTTTTTATGATTATTTTAAGTTGTACTGGAGCGCTGCTCGTATGCAGATTTCATTGATTTCTATGAAACCGTGCTAGAGCTTCGATCGCACGAGGTTTTCTAATATCATGAATATACATGGAGCCGTGCTTGAGCTTCGCTCGCATAAGGATTTATATTACATGCATATAGCTGTGTTGGAGCCTCCTATAGACTGTGTGTCACAGTGAGATGATATGCTCACATGTGCATACTGAGACAGAGATGATATGGGCGGATAAGACCTATTGCAGGCACCCCTGATTGAGCTTGGGTTCACGGAGTACGTTGTACCTTGTATATCACGCGTAGTACGCTGTACCGTGGGGATTGTTGAAGTGGATTGGTATTAGCCACGAGGCAACAAGCCTTGCCCTCGCAATCTTGGTGTTATGCTGTTCTGGCAGGTAGGACGACCCACCTCTCATTTCAAGTGTGATACCCCGCACACTAGGTATCGTGTTGCCAGGGATCACTATGATATGGCCATAGTCCTCGATGTTACTGATATAATCACCTGCTTGTCTCACATGATATAACTATTGGTCGATAGACTAGGGTACACCCGAGGGAGGGGTCAAGCCCCCGATTTTATGATTTTATATTGTGATACTAGATTTCAGATGATTTTATGATATGTAACCCTGAAAGAAGGGTGGTTTTATAACCAAAGTTTTATTAAGAAGTTTAATGAATTGTTTTTTGAAATCGAGATTTACTTATGAGATAATTGACCCGGATGGGGTTATTTTATTCTGCAGTTTTAATGAATTGATTTAAATGCAGTAGCTTGATGATGTTTTCCATGCTTTCATTTGAAATCCATGATTTGTCTTACATGACATGAAAGACTGATGATCTTGATTAAATTCATGCTTATTATGATTTAATGATGTCACATACAATGCTTTAATGCATAATTAGTATGATTTATATACGAAAGAACAGTTTTATAAACTAAGTCATTGATGTTTGCATGACTTTGTGCTTAATGATTTTAATGAAAAGAAATGGATTTTAAAGGCATGGCATTATGAGCATGTAGATAGTGGAGCTATCTACTTACTTGCATAATTGCTTTACTGAGCTTGTGGTTTGCTCACCCCCCTTATTTTTCCATCTTTTCAGCGCACTCACAGTAATTAGTAAGCGGTTGATGACTTGCATTCTTGGTATTCGCTGCTTCCTATCGAGAGACAGGTATACACATTTGTATGGTTTTGTATCTAAATATGCAATGCACAGTACTGTAAATGGATATGATGTCGGGGATGTAGAGTGATAAATACTAATGAGTATGTATTTATTTAAAGTCAAGGGATAGTAAACTCTGATATGTGAATGGGATTATGAAAGTGAAATGGTAAATAGTGTGAGGTGACTAACACCGAATCATAGCCCAGCTGTTTGTAGGATGGTCACGATGAGAGAAAGGTAAGAATTAAATAATAAACGAAAAAACGAAAAATTTACTTTGAGTTTTAGGTAATTTGGGTCGTGACAGGTTTAGTATCAGAGCTGAGTTGGCCTGAAATGAGTCGATGTTAGTGGTTAAGGAAGTTTACATCCCTATGTACTGTTCATTGTTTAGATACAATTGAGTATATCGAGATGAAAGTACAACTAAGAATTTGATTTTTAAATGCAAGAATAGACTCATTAACTGATAGCCGCTATGGTTGAGAGGCAAGTACACGAGCTCGAAGCCGTAGAGGTAGGCCTGAGAGTCGTACTGAGCCACCACCTGAGACTCGAGATGAGATTGAAGTGGAGGCTGATATTGAGTATGCCCCACAGAGTCTGACAGAGAGATTAGACGGAGTCCGACAGAGAGATCGGACAGTATTGAGACACGTTTTGCGAGGTTGGAGTGGAGTGTGGAGAATATTTTGTGATCTAATTGCTCATAGTATGTATATGATTTGAGTGTGAGTCGGAACAGTGGTGGAAGTCCGCTTGACCCATTTTAAGAGTTAGACATCCAGAATGGACATGGAAAATAATTCAAGATTTATTTCGGTGACAGAATATCCCGGATATTGTTTAAAGGAAATTACAGATAAAATTCTTTACTCTGACCCAGAGGAATTGGTTGATTGACAAGTATGAAACTCAGTTTATATTTCTGGGTAGATGTGACTCCGACACTATGAACAGTGAGAGTCAAAATGTCTGAAAGTTCATTGAAGGGCTCAGATTGTCAATTAGAGTCTGATTGGGCCGTTAGATATCACTACCTATGTCGAGGCAGTGCGCAGACTACAGTTGTGGGAATAAGATCATAAGTTGCATGCCTCTGAGATTGGAAAAGGTAGTAAGGGTCGAAATTGAGACAAAAAGAGAATAGAGAATGACAGACACGTCAGAACGAGAAAAGGTAGTTTGGTAAAAGATTAGAGCTGATGAGTCACGGGGTAAGATGATTGGTAAGGACCCTAGTGTATCTAATTTCAATACATATGAGGGGTATTGTGATTTAAGGACCCCGACCTGCTATAGAGTAGTGAAGCAGTGATAGCAGTGCAGCAAGTGTAACTGTGTAGGATATGTGGTAGTTACCACGGAAATGAGATGTTGGAAGAGGGCGAATGTATGCCTTGCACCAGTACACCATTGATGTTTCATATGAAGTGACGGAGGATACCACACTGGTTGTGAATAATGAAGTAATTATTTTAATTGATCTTGGTGCCACGCATTTATTCATACCGCCTTCAGTTGCTATAAGCTAGTGAAAGATGTGAAGCCTGTACCCTTAAGCAAGATGATGATAGTTAGCTGATTTTCACTAACTGAATATGGGTATAGAGATTGTAAGTTGAAAATAGGGGTGAAAACATCACTGAAAAGTGTATTGTAAGTTTGACACGTAATGAAAGAGTTTGTTATAAGTGATATATGAAATGAGATAAACTTGGAGATGTGATAGATCCTGCATACGAGATATATTGGAATAATAGGCGTATGCAAGGTACGAATATCTCTGATATGTGAAATAATTTGGATTAAGCGGTATGAAGTCAAGTTTGAGGGTTAATAAAGGTATTTCAAAATACTCCCTGCCTGAAGATTTGATAGCGTCTAGAAGCACACGCATAATCTATAAATTGAAATCGACAGTCATAAAATATACATTTAAAAATTGGGTACGTTTACTGGTATGATAAAGAAATATAGAATTCGAGTAATCATGGAGGTTTAAAAATTAAAATTTTATAAAAACCGTTAATATAAAAAGGAAATGACGTGGGTAGTACCTTGAATGGAAGCGATTTCGAAATGACATTATACGTTTATGCGTATAAAGGTCAAGGATATGAGTGAATGAAATATTTAGTGGAACTTAACTATGATGTGGTATTTAAACCTTACCTGGACCGATTGGTTGTCATCTTTAGCGATGATATTTTGATGTATTCGAAGTCCACGAAAAAGCATGAGTAGCAATTGGGAACTGTCTTACAGACGATGTGTTGTGAGTTTCTTGAAATGAGCATCTTAGTTGACACATCTCATTCAGGAAAAGATTTCATATGAGTGGTATGGTAAGTATGTAAATGGCTTCGGTGAGTTTTGGTATATTAAAGTAATGAACTGACCCCCATAAGTATTCTCACCATAAGCAATAGCTCAAGAGGTTTCTCAGCGTATATGGATACCTCAAAATAAGGTTTGGGCTGTGTATTGATATAAAATGGGAAGATAGTCGTTTATGGATCCAAATAGTTCAAGGATCATGACAGAAACTATCCGACCCATGATTTAGAGTTGGCAGAAGTAGAGATTACACTGAAAGTATGGCGCCACCATTTTTACTATAAGAAATTTCAGGTATGCACTGATCGTAAAACCCCGAGTATTTTTTTTCACAGAAAGAGTAGAATATGAAATAACCAAGAGGGTTAGAGGTTCTAAAGATTATGATTGTGAACATTTTACCACCCAGGAAAGGCTAATGTAATGGTTGATGCCTTAAACAGAAAGAGCCTCGGGATGGTATTACATATGATGGTCAGGGAGCGTGAGTTGCCAGAGCAGTGTGAACCTCAGTAGTGATGTGATCCCTTCTGATAATGATAGTGATTTTATGACAGCTAGCCTAAGGTTAGAATCGAATTTGAGAGACCGGATTTTCCAGGCTTAGCGTAATGATCGGGATGGTGTCGATAGTGTGGGTCAGATTCAGAAGGGTATAGTGACAGAGGTCACAGTGAGTGAAGATGACTTACAGAGGTTCAGAGACTGTATAAGTGCTCCCCAGGACCACAGTGATGAGATAGTTTTATTATCAGAAGCTCACTCTTCGGGATATACAGTGAACCCAGGAAATAATAAATATATCAGAATCTCTGAAAAAGGTATTAGTGGTCAAGTATGAAATGTGATATTGTAGAGATTGTGGAGAAGTGTCTCATATGTCAGCAGAGTAAGGTAGAGTAATAGAAGTTGCAGGATTATTGCAGCCTCTACCTATATTGACACGAAAAATGGGAACGAGTTACTATAGATATCGTGATGGGTTACAAATGACCAAGATGAATCACGAGACTATCTGGGTGATAGTCGATAGATTGATTAAGTCTACCCACCTTTTGGCTATAGAAATCCCCAGATACTCTGAGTGCGTAGGCGATGTTATATGTAAGGAATACTGTGAAACATTGTGTAGCGTTCTAGTGGGCATGATCTCAGATAGGGATTCCCGCTTCACTTCCCACTTCTGGGAATAATGTTTCTGGAAGCTATGGGACCCTGATTGAGAGTTAGCACAGCTTTCTATCCTCGGACAGATGGTCAATTAGAGAGGACTGTACAGGTTCTGGAGGATATGATGAGAGCGTGTGCCATTGATTTTATAAGCTCCTGGGATGATCGATTGTTACTAAATGAATTCGCCAATGATGACAGTTGTCACTTGAGTATCGGGATAACCTTTTATGAGGCATTGTATGGCCGTAGGGAGTTGTTCCCCGATTTGGATAAAAAGAAGTGGGCGACAGATAGAGAATTGTTCCCAAATTGGTAAGACAAACCTGTGAGGATGTTTAGTTGCTTTGTGAGAGATTAAGAACACCTCAGAGCAGACAGAAAAGCTATGCTGACAAGAGACATAAATCATTAGAATTCACCGAGGGTGAATCAGTATTGAGTTTCATTAGATTGACTCCTTTGAGAGATAGGACAAGTGGGAGATAAGACCTGTAAGTTGGCGTTACCACTTGAAATAAGCAGGCATCCATAATGTGTCCGATCTTATGATGCTTCAGAAATATTATCCGGATCCAGCATATGTGATCGAATATGAGCTCCAACGGCTTAGCTCAATGAAAGTATAACATATGATTGGAAAAATCAATTCGGATATTAGACGGAAGGAGAAAGTGTTGAGGTTTAAGATAATCTCCCTAGTTAAGTATGATGGTAGTATTACACTCCAGAGAAAGTCACTTGAGGATGACAGTATATGATACGATTGATGTACCCGGAGTTATTTATGGACCCATATGGCTTGGTTCTAATTTGGAGGACCAAATATCTTAAGTGGAGGAGATTGTAAGACCCGAGTTTTTTTGTAAGACCAAAAAGGGAATGAATAGAAATTTCGAGTGCATTAAAAAATGCAAAAGGATTGAAATGGTATTTTCGAAAATGTGCAAGGGTAAAATGATCAAAAGACTAAAATTCGATATTAATCGGGTTAAGAAAACTTAATTAAAATATGAGATTGAGAAATCTTGATCAATAACGAAGAAATAATTAAATTTAAGGTTAAATTGATCAAGATAAGAATTTATTGGAATAAGCCGAAATTTTCGTATCGAAAAATAATCCCGAAAATAATCGAAAAATATACAGAAAAAGTAAAATCAGACTAAAAAATTCATTTACAAATTAAATGAATAAAATAGCATTTTTTTAGATATTTTGCCAAATAATAATATTTAATTGAATATAATAATAATAAAAATAAAAATAAATAAATAAAAAATATAAATAAAAAAATGAAAATTCTGCAGATTGAAAAAAATAGAAACAGAAACGAGAGAAGCGAAAACAAGTCGAGACCGAGGAACCACAGGACGAGCCACCATCGGCGAGGCTGAGGGGCTAACGAGGGCCGACGAAGATAGCCCGACCTCGGGCGAACCACCAGCCGCCGTGACTCGCCTCGAAGTCACAGAAAAACGTCAAAAACGGAGGAAGCGGCTGCAAGGAAGAAGCCTCGATCGACGACCATCGGCGACGATTCGAGCGACACCAAGGCCTGATTTAGGAAGCCCATGCGATTGCGCGCCGAATGGCGGTGCCGGGAACCGGTCGGACGGCATCGGAACGACCAAATGATGCTAAACCGGACTGAACCGCTGGACCAAACCCGACCGAACCGCTAGACCGAACCGTTCTGAACCGGGTTGAACCGGACCGAACCGGTTCAGCCAAAAAGAGAAGAAAAAAGGAAGAAAAAGGGAAAAAGAAAATGAAAAAAAATTGGAAAAAATTTCAGTGATGCAATCGAGCTACGGGTAAGTCAGTGAGCAGTCGAATTGACAGATTTAAATTTTAAAATATTTAATTTGATTAATATCCGACTGGAAATTTACCCGAAAAAATATTTAAATGTGTAGCTCGACAATTGGCATCAACCGAGAGCTCGAGACAGCCTCGATTTGCATACTATCATGGAATCTCGGGTAAGTAACCTTTATTTATGACAATTTGCATCGTTATGCATGTTGATGAATTACGGATTTAATTTTCGCATGAAATGAATTAAATTCTAGAAATTGGATAAATTGTCGTAAATATTAAATTGAGATAACTGAGAATTTAGAATGAGGATAAATAAATATTGATGGGCCTAATGAGCCCAATAGGCCTCGATAAAGTGTGGAAAACGGGGTTAAGACCGATTAAGGCCCATATGGTGTAATTGGGCCCAATATGGGTAAACGGGCCCAATGATTTAAAATTAAGCCCAAAAAATATAAAATACAATTAATTGTATTTATTTGACCTAATGAATATGTATCCACAGTTACGGAGATTGGATTTGGAGTAAATCGGACTGCGCGACAAGTCATCAGTGGAAAGGTCAAACTGTACAGAAAATAAAGTAAGGGAATTGTGTGAGTAGCTAGAGGTAGCTACGCGTATTTTAATAGCTTTTCTGTACACTGATTATGTATGTATACATTGTTATTGTATAATGATCCTAAAAGTGGTTTAAATGATTTTAAGGATCGAAATAGGTGAAAAGACTATTTTACCCCTATTGAGGAAAGTTCACCTAAGGATGGTGAAAGCATGACATGCATGAAATGCATGATTTAAGGAATTTTATGCATTAAAGAATTTGATTGGTTTTAATCAAAGCAAATTGATAGATTGGTCATAAATTGTATAAATTTCACAAGATAACACTACGTAGGTGTTATTTATATTTAAATGGAAATTTCTTTGAAAAATGGGCCAACTATCAAATTTATATGGAAATAGATAGTGCTGGCATATAGTTCGCACTATATCTGGGTTTGTGAGTGTGCATAAAATGTGCTTGAGCAGTTGCTCGCATTGCTTTGTGTGACATCATATGCCTAAAATGTGCTAGAGCTGTTGCTCGCACCGATTCTATGATTTGATATGCATAAGAGCTGCTGGAGCCTAGCTCGCACTCTGTTTTGACATGTTTTGACATGTTTTGACATGTTTTGACTTATTTTGACGTGGTATGCATAAAATGGTGCTGGAGCGATTGCTCCCACTAGTTTTTATGATTGACATGCATGAGAGATGCTGGAGCTTAGCTCGTATCCTATTTTGATATGACATTGCATAAAGCCGTGCTGGACGGTAACTCGCACGAGATTTGATTTAATTATGCATAAAGCCATGCTGGAGTGTAACTCGCACGAGAATTGATTTACTTGAGTATTCATTTATGCTGGAGCTTGCTCATTGGAGCGCTGCTCGTACGCAGATTTTATTGATTTCTATGAAACCGTGCTTAAGCTTCGCTTGCACAGGGATTTATATTACATGCATATAGTCGTGTTGGAGCCTCCTGTAGACTGTGTGTCACAGTGAGATGATATGCTCACACGTGCATACTGAGACAGAGATGATATGGGTGGATAAGACCTATTGCAGGCACCCCTGATTGAGCTTGGGTTCACGGAGTACGTTGTACCATGTATGTCACGCAGAGTACGTTGTACAGTGGGGATTGTTGGAGTGGAGTGGCATTAGCCACGAGGCAGCAAGCCTTGCCCTCGCAATCCTGGTGTTATGCTGTTCTGGCTGGTAGGACGACCCACCTCCCGTTTCAGGTGTGATATCCCGCACACTAGGTACTGTGTTGCCAGGGATCACTAGGATATGGCCATAGTCCTCGATGTTACTGATATAATCACCTGTTTGTCTCACATGATATAACTATTGGTCGATAGACCAGGGTAGACCCGAGAGAGGGGTCAGGCCCTCGAGTTTATGATTTTATACTGTGATACTAGATTTCAGGTGATTTTATGATATGTGACCCTGAAAGATGGGTGGTTTTATAACCGATGTTTTATAAAGAAGTTTAATAAATTGTTTTATAAAATCGAGATTTACTTATGAGATAATTGACCCGGATGGGGTTATTTTATTCTGCAGTTTTAATGAATTGATTTAAATGTAGTAGCTTGGTGATGTTTTCCATGCTTTCATTTGAAATCCATGATTTGTCTTACATGACATGAAAGACTGCATGATCTTGATTAAATTCATGTTTATTATGATTTAATGATGTCACATACAATGCTTTGATGCATAAGTAGTATGATTTATATATGCACGAACAGTTTTATAAACTAAGTCATTGATGTTTACATGACTTTATGCTTGATGATTTTAATGAAAAGAAATGGATTTTAAAGGCATGGCATTATGAGCATGTAGATAGTGAAGCTATCTACTTACTTGCATAATTGCCTTACTGAGCGTGTGGTTTGCTCACCCCCTTATTTTTCCATCTTTTCAGAGCACTCATAGTAATTAGTAAGCGGCTGATGACTTGCATTCTTGGTATCCGCTGCTTCCCATCGAGAGACAGGTATACACATTTGTATGGTTTTGTATCTAAATATGTAATGCACAGTACTGTAAATGGATATGATGTCGGGGATGTAGAGTTATAAATACTAATGAGTATGTATTTATTTAAAGTTAAAGGATAGTAAACTCTGATATGTGAATGGGATTATGAAAGTGGAGTGGTAAATAGTGTGAGGTGACTAACACCGAATCATAGCCCAACTGTTTGTAGGATGGTCATGATGAGAGAAAGGTAAGAATTAAATAATAAACGAAAAAAATGAAAAATTTACTCTGATTTTTAGGTAATTTGGGTTGTGACAATAAGTATTTGCTCAACTTAGAATTGGTTCAGTATGTTGCTCCCCCTACGCAACAGAACAACCTTTTTTCAAACACCTATAATCCAGGGTGGAGGAACCATCCTAGCTTCTCCTAGAGCCAAAACCAAGGGCAAACTTCTAACTCCATATCTGTAGGACCCCCCAGTTTTCAAGCTCCACCGGTTCAGGTACCACCACAGCATCCATTTCCTCATCATTCGCCTTCTCATCATCCCCATCCACCTCAATTTCATAATCAACCACCTTACTTCCATCAACCACCACCACCTATCTAGCCACAGCATATACTTGCACCAGCACCATCAGCTGAGAAGAAGCCCTCGCTTGAGGAAATGTTTACGACTATCTTGCGAAATCTAGCTACCTCAATTAAGAACTTAGAAGTTCAGGTTAGACAAATAGCTATTGCTCTTAGCCAACGTCCTCAAGGGACCCTTCCTAGTAACACTGAAGTTAATCCTGTTAAGCAAAGGGAGGGTAAGGAACATGTTAGATCTGTCACCCTTAGGAGTGGCAGAGAGCTAGATGAGCCACAATTTAAGTTTGGACCTGAACAGTCCATAGTTGATAAACCCTTAAGTTCTAAAGAGGCAGCTCAAAAGGAGCAGGAACATCAGGATCAAGCTGCAAAAGAATCCAAGCTAGGCGCTTCTTCATCTATACCTTCTTCTATTTCACAGCCTTCCTCGCCCTCTGATGCTATACATGTTTCCACTACATCCTCTCCGGTTAGACCACCAGTACCTTTTCCTCAGAGGTTCCAAAATCAAAAATTGGAACAACAATTTGCTAAATTTCTTGAGGTTTTTAAGAAGCTTCACATCAACATTCCTTTTGCTGATGCTTTAGAGCAAATACCAAGTTATGTGAAGTTTCTAAAGGATATCCTCTCGAGGAAGAGAAGACAGGAAGATTATGAGACGGTGGCTTTAACTAAGGAATGTAGTGCAATTATCCAGAGGAAATTACCCACTAAGCTCAAGGATCCTCGGAGTTTTACCATACCCTGCACTATTAGAAATCAGTTCTTTGGTAGAGCCCTATGTGATTTAGGAACCAGTATCAATCTGATGCCTTTGTCTATCTACCAAAAGTTAGGAATAGGGGATATCAAGCCTACCACAGTGACCCTTCAGCTAGCTGATCGATCTATTAAAAATCCGAAGGGGGTCATTGAAGATGTGTTAGTAAAGGCGTACAAATTCATTTTCCCTACGGATTTTATCGTGTTCGACATGGAGGAAGATAGGGAAGTCCTCATTATACTAGGGAAACCTTTCCTAGCGACTGGTAGAACTTTAAATGATGTACAAAAAGGGGAGTTGACTACGAGAGTCTTAGATCAGGAAGTGAATTTTAATGTTTTCAAACCTCTGAAGCTACCTGATGACTCTCAATAGTGTTTTAAAATGGATATTGAAGAGGAAATAAGGCTTGACCACAAGAAATCTCAAAGAAGGAGGGAAGTAGCTAAAGCTCAGGAGGAGTTAACTGTCGACATTCGGTCACTACTATGGCTAATCCTCCTACTCTTCGCATTGCTGCTGAGTGTTGTGTTCTTTAGTTGCATTTGAAGTGGCTTAATTTGTCTTTTCACTTTGTATATAGTTCTTTTTCTTTGTTGTTGTTTCTTTCTTTGTTTATTTTGTAGGTTTCTTTTCTAGTTTTATGTTTTCAATCAAGTTTCGATTGTTCTTCATCATCATCAGATAGGGGAGTACTCTGTTCCTGAACGTCAATTCTTATATTATCTGCACACTAAGGACACTATGCACTTTAAGTTTGGGGGAAGGGATAGTACTTGAGCATTTTTCAAAAATTTGGGCAAAATTGAAAATTTTTTTAAAATTTTTTCGAAAATCTGAGCTTAAACTGTTTGATTTTGGGATGATTTAGTGCTTAGCATGTAGTTTTCCCATATTTCGATGATATGACCCCATTATTAAGTATGATTTTGATTGAATGAGAAGCATGATTATAGGAAATGCATGAAGTTGAATTCTTGAATTTGTCTTGATTCTAATTGTGATTGCCTTATCTTATGCACATGTCATGTCATGAATCAGTATATTTATTTAGAGAAAGCTTATGTGGACTTAGGATTGCATTTGTTTAGTTGATTTTGTGTATCATATTCTAGAATTTGTTTAATCTAATCTTGAGGCGAAATATTAGATCACACTTAATTAGGGAGATGATTTAGACCATCTTTGGATCGTTTGAGCCTTTCTAGCCTTCCTTGCACATATTCTACCCCTAGTCACCCATCTGGGCCAAATAAGCTTTTCTCTGTAAATATACCTGCGTTATTTTCCTTAGCTTAAATACTTTATTCCTAACCCTTACCCCAAAAGCATGAAAAGTCATTGGGATATATTGTGAGCTATATGGGTATTAAGTGATAGTGAAAGAGTATGTATAAAAAAAATGATGAAAAAGAAAGAAAAAAAAGAAAGAAGAAAAAAAAAGAAAGAAGAAAAATTTAAAAAAATGTTTAGTGAAATAAATAAGTTTGGGGGAAATGATTTGAGCTCTTACATTAAAGATCCTAGAAGTAATGCATGTTAAGGGGTAATTAAACCTAAATCGACTTTATCATACCTTAACCTCAGCCTTACATTACAAGCTTAATGAAGTCCTATTAATCTTTAGTTAAGTGTGACTACATTAGTGGAGAGAGAAGTGAAAAGCAAACTTATGGGAATGATCACATGTCATTGACTTTGCATTCATTGTGTTTGCATAATCTAATCCGGATAATGTACAGTGAAGTGACTTTGACATTTTTCACACACTCACGAGGAGTCCAATTTGGGTTAAGACTTATGATTGAATAATTTTGAATGTTGGACTTGTAATTGTGAATCTTTAAGATCATAGTCTGTACTTTTTCTTTGAGGATAATATTGGAGAAATTATTGTATTTATTACTTGTCATTCCTACAATTATTTTGTTTTGCTTGAGGACAAGCAAAAGCTCAAGTTTGGGGGTGTGATAATTATATATTTTTAGAATTATTTGTGCTTAATTTCCTAATTAATTATTTAAATCCTCAGTTTATTTTGTTAATTATCCCCTTTATTTAATTAAAATTCTCATGTTTGCAGATAAATTAAATTCGGATGAATTTTGAATATTTCGGTAGAAAATGGATCGAAATTGGGCTAAAATCAAGATTAGACTAAGCGGATAACACGAGCCTAGCACATCCAATTGGACAAAAAGACAGATGACATGGAAATATTATTTTTCAAGGAGCCAATGGTGTGAAGACAAGTGGCCAATCAATGCCAACTCATCTAGGATGGAAAAATTACAATTATACCCCTAAGTGTGCGATAAATAGAAAAAGATGGCAATTGAAAAAAGAAGGTAGCCTAGGTTATGAGTAGTGTAGAGAAATTTAGGCATAGTTTTAATTTAGGGTAGAATAGTTTTAGGTTAATTTTAAAGCTTTCCTTGTTTTAAATTTTCGAATGTTTTCTTTTTCCAACAAATAATTTGTTTTTACTGTTCATGGCAATCAATTTAATTTTTTGCTCTCGATTTGTTCATCCATTTTGTTCTTCAATGTTCATTCAAGTTAATCGATTTCATCCATCACTGCCTTTGATTCTGATGTTTTGATGCGGGTTGGGTGTTGGGTATTATTTCCACATCAATGGTAATGTGGGATCACAACAGTAGGAGGAGGAATCGAAAGAACCCGAGATCATTAGAGTTTCTTATTCTTCTGTTCTTGATTTCTTTTGTTTCGGCTTTAGCTTTAAAAGGATTCAAATCTTCCTCTCGATTGCACTTTAAGTTGCCTTTCACATTTTGTTTGCAGCTCTAAGCTTTTATTAGATGTATGTTTTATGGATATAGCATAGGTAGCATGATATTGCAAGGAACCGAGAGCCACAAATCCCACTCTGCTCTCCTCTGTTTTTGAATGTTTGTGTTGTTCATCATCTCTTATGTTTTTTTGTTTTAATTCATTTAAATCTCCACTTAAAAGTAAGGTATAGGATAAATGATCACTGCATTTCAGTAAGCTTCTCCTCTATCGACATTTAAACTTGTCTCGGTTTGTTTGGTTTCATTTCATATTTTTTGATTAGCAGGTTGTTAAATTATTTTTGCTCTAAAATTTGTTGCTGCTTGCTGACCATCATACGCTTGTTCAGGATTGGATTATAAAAGGTGCTTTAGTGTGTAGCCAAACTGTACGGGACATGCTTGTAGGATTATGTTCTGTTGCCATGCCGAGAATGAAGCTGGTACAGATAGCGCCTTGGGTACAAGCTGTAGGACAAACCGAGATCAGTGCATCACCAACAGCACCTAGAAATGGAGAGCAAGGCCGGCATGCAAGATGACAAGCGGTAACAACAACTGAAGCAGGACAGAACTGAGCACCAGTGGACAAACCTGTAGTAAACAGCAGCTGGACAGAAGCTCGCGGACAGCACCTGGGAAAAGAAGCAGTACAACAGCTAGATAAACCGTGAGCAGCAAAAATGGAGAAGACGTGAACAGTACCAGCAATCGGGACCACTTTGTTTTGCAATTTGTTAAGGCCATGTTTGGCCGTGTCATTTTAATCATGTTGCTATAGTTTAATGCATTTTTAGTATTTTCATGCTTTTCTTAGTTAGTTAGTTAAGTCAATTAAAATGGTAAGTTAGTTTTAATATTTTTGCATGTTAATTTAATTTGTAGTGTTAATTTTTAGTTAGTAGTTAATTTTATATTATATGTTTTAGGACTTAATTTTAGTTTATTATTTTAAGAGTTGCATTCAGAGTTGATTTCGATTAAATGTGTTTCATGCATTTTTAATTTAGTTTTCAATTTTATTAGATTTTAGGTTAGTTTAATTTGTAATTTTTTATTAGTTTAATTACATGCATTTTTATTTTAAGTTTGTTTAAATTTTAAATTAATTTTATTTCTTTATTTCCATATTTGCAGTTTATTTTAATTGCGTTATCTTTTACAGGTATTTTCTTTTATTGCTTGGAGCACTATAAGTACTTTTAGCTTGGTTTTATTTTCTTTATTTTTTAATGTTTATTGTTTTCAGTACTTTTAATTTTAGCCATGTAGACCACCCATTATCAATTCATAATTTGTTAGAATATACTTAGGGTAAGATTAACCGGTAGTTAATTAGGCTAGTCAACTTCTTTGTGGGACGATAACTCGGGACTCAAATCCCATTATTACTTGTACGACCCGTGCACTTGCGGACAATACCTTTAAGGCGTGTCATTCCTCCATTGCCACCGTCGTCCCAATATCACTTTCTGACTCCTCTATTTCAGTGTCTCCAACACGATCTCCTGTTTCTTCTCGTTTTTAAGCCACACTTATGCCTTCAGCTTACCTTCACCATCACCATCACCTTTTTAGCCTCCTTTGTTCGGCCCCGTCTCTACCCGAGGTCTGGCCTCTACCTCTCTGCTTCGTCCTCTTTCACTTCGGTTTACACCCCTGTCATGGCTTCTTCATTCAGTTTTCGATAGCATGCATGACATCGGTACAATGGTGGCCTTCCTGCTTGCACAGATGCCTTCAGATCTGGACCAGCCTAAAATCGCCCATGATTTCAAGCCCCCTTGCTTGCCCCTCTTACTCTTGGCTATTGTCTCCCCTCCCTGTTTTCCTTTAACTCCACACCTTCCTTTGTCTAAACATCGATTTTCTCCATGGCTCCCTCTTCCTTCCCTCGTTTTATTTCCTAAAGCTCCTGTGCACTCGTACATGTATATTGTCCATTGTCCTGGCCTCTCCCTCATCAATCACCAACCTTTATGCTACCAGGCATTTCCCAGGGCCAGTAAGTGCACAGAAACTGGGTACGTGCAAGGGTCTTGAGAGTGCACTACAAGGGGTTCGGTGGATTGCTTCAGTCTTCATGTTTAAAGTTTTCCCCTATTGGATTCAGGGTGGGTGGCAGCAGGTTTCAGACCTACTTGTTTTCACAGTCGTGCCATCAATCTTCCTCAACTGTTGTTGTAGTTTCTTCTCTTTTCCAATCCTTGTCAAGTTGCTTCAATTATGTTATATAATTATATATGTATTTTACTTCACCGAACAATTATAAATCCCAACTCCCTACATGCTTTCGTTCTCTCCTCCATTTTTCGCTGCCTATTTACTGTTTATTCACAGACCTTAGGACAACAAATCTGGAAATCCTGCCACCACCTATTCCTATGCTGTTATACAACACTACACGTTTTCTTCTTCCTTGCCAGTTTCTTTCTGCCAAACCACATACCTCTCTGGTATCTAATATATTATTATTGCATTTGATGGATCAGCATAATCCTCCATTTGCCACTTCCTAGACCACTCAACACCTTCGTTATCCATTTCCCTTTCAAGTATTTATATATATGTACATATACATATATCCTTATATGTACATGTTGCTGATGGAGCTCTCGGGATTGTCTTCTTTGGAAGCCAATCCACGGCTCATGCAATATATATATATGTACATTTATATATATATATATATTCACCTATCTATATACACATATACCTATCCATTTAATCTTAAAGGCTAATTGAAACATAACACACACGCATATATATATATATTATGTATTTAATGAATTTTTTTCTTATAGTATAAAATGAATTTAGTCAAATTTTTGTACTTACATTTTATAGGGGAATATTCTCAGCTCATATAGAATTTATTTCCATTTCTCAAAATTATTTATTATTAGAGCTAATATTTTTTACTTAATTTAATTCCTCAAGTCTCTCTAGGAAAAGTATAATCTCTATATGTGCATTTCAAATTTCATTCGTTTACTTTATTAACCGAATACCAAAAAATTTCGTAGGGTTTACATTCTTCCCACCTTGGAAAATATGGTCCCTAAATTTAGAAGTACATTAGCCTCCAATATACGGGGATTAAACTTTCCTTTCTTCCCAAACCTTCTTATACTCTTGGAGGAGAAACTTCGAAAAACACTGAATCTCTTACTGAAACTTGGTCTTTAATCAATATAATCTCTTTTACCTGTTTTACTCTGTTCCTCAGTTTCCCACAACTTAATCGTTCTTCCTCAGAAACTTGCTTAACCAAATTGGAAACAATTACCTTCCTTTCACCTATCTCTTCCATCCGATCAGTGAACGACATTTTTGACCATATGACGCTTTATACAATCTCACTCTGATACTTGAGTTATAATTGATATTATATACAAACTTTAATAATTTGCAATTGGTCCTTCTAAGAGCCTTAAAATTCCAGGTACATGCTTTCAATTACATATTGGCATGGTTGAAGTGGTGATAGCCACATAAGCTTCTGTACTTTTCCTTAACCTGCTGACTTATGAGACTCTTAGTCACACTTCCAGTTATACTTCTTGTCGTACTTGGTTGTCAATATACCTTTAGGAGATGTGATAAATCTTTACCATTCTCTGGATGCATAGTATATCTCTATAATGAGCTTTTGATGACATCAATTCATTTAACTATAGAGCGTTTAGTACACAATTCTATTTTTAAATCTCCCAAAATTGTCAATACCAATACCAAAACTTGTTGTAGCACCCCTCTGGGTCTAACTAGCTACATCAAAATGTATTTATCATTACACTATGCATGTTCGATTCGATCAATCACGTCCAGTTTTATCTCCCAGGCTAATCACCATGTAATGAATGTCAGTTATCAGGAAAAGGACCACATCCAAGTCGAGGTTCACTAAATATTTCAATAACTCATGTCCCTGAACAATATATATATATAATGTCACCTCGAAGTCACTTCTACTCAAAGCACTAATCCTAGTCATTTCCTTTTTCTTGTATTAGACGGCCTTTGTGAAATTTAATATTTAAACCTTCATGATTCGTAAAATTCCATAATTCTTTTCCGCACAAGTAATGGTATCCTAACATCAACGCGAATATTACGACTGTCAATTTCAATTTATAGGTTATGGTTACTTCTAGACGCTGTCAAGTCTCTCAGGCGGAGAGGTATTTTGAAATACATTTATTAGCCATCAGACTTGACCACATAAATTGGTTATGGATATAAGGGTTCAAGGTTCAATCCCAATAGGAAGCAGGATACCAGAATTTATCGATATTCTCATTTATCCTTGGTCGCAATTCATTTTCAGTTCATATCACTTGATCCGAATCACTTCACATATAAGCGATATTCTTACCTTGTATACGCCTCTCATTCCAATTACAATCTTGTATCTAAAATTTATCACACTTCTAAACTTGTCTCATTTCGTACATCAATTATAACGAAACTCTTTTTCTTATTCGAATTAAGTCTCGCATTCAAAACATAAGCACATTCAAATTACAATCTTTAGATTCAAAATGTAATTCATATTCCAGAGTCTCCTTATATCCCAAGCTCTAAATCATCTTAACAGTTTTGGGTCTTTCCCTTTGATCTATAATCTCTATTTTGGGAGAATCCAATTGACTCCCTTTTTTGATACAAAGCGACCCAGAAGACTCTGAAACTCCTTAAAAATTAATGCTAGTACACTCCAAAATGGACCATCTGGTCCGATAATCTATTTTTTATATAATCCTTGTAATATTTTCAGCATTTCTATTGTAATCAAAGCAACTCAGTATAGTGGTTTGAATAATTAATTTGGTACCAAGTATTATATCACCTCAAAACTTCATCTTTCTATCTAGTGGTAACTCTGATAGATCATATATGTGTAGAAAAACTCTCTGTTTACAGGGTTTTTGTACTTCCTCCATTTTACGTCTCTATTTATTCGGATTATAAATCTTCAAAACCATAAATTTAGTTTCGTATTCATTCTTGGACTTGTTACTATTGGCTCTACCGAGAGGGGGGTGAATCAGTTTTCTAAAGTTAATGGGAAATTTAAACTTAATTAAATCTAATTGAAAGTAAAGAATAATTAATATAATGTAATGCAATAAATTGAAAGAAGATAAGGGAAGGAAATAACAAACTCAGTAGTTTATAGAGGTTCGGCCAATCTCTTGCCTACATCCTCTCTTCTTGACCTCCGTGTCAAGAGCTTTCTTTCACTCTATCAATGGATGTTACAAACTCCCTTTTACAGGTTAAGGAATAACCTCTCTACCCTTTTTACACAAACAAATATTCACCTTTTACAAAATTATCTCACAGAGGAACTCTCCTCTTCTCTCTTGAATTAAGGATGAATACAAGGTAAAGCTTTCTTTTGAGGGTAGGATAGAATAGCTTTTTACACAAAGATTTTTACAGCAATATCAATAAATGATTCTTGAAGACAAAGAGAATGTTGGAAAAGAATTCTTAAGAATATACAGAGTTTACAGCAATAGTGTCTTGTTTTTTAGTGTCTTCAATGCTTGATTTTATACAGCAGGATTGGTAGTTGGAGCATTTAATGATGTTTTCCCGTTGAAGATTTTGCAGAAAGAGCCGTTGGGAACCTCCAGTAGAGTGCCAGATCGATCTCCCATTATGACCAAATCAATCTCTTAGCTTAATTTCCTGCGATTACAAAGCAACTTGAAGCATGGAGATCGATCTCATATTTGTAGAGATCGATCTTACAATTTGAAAATGTTAGTGAAGATCGATCTGTCGAACCAGTAGATCGATCTTCCTATCTCTCTGTTTGAGGCAAGATCGATCTCCAGATCGAGCTAGCAAGTATTCTCGTAGAGAGGAGATCGATCTCTAAACACCCTAGATCGATCTCATTAACTCTTTGACTTTGAGGAGATCGATCTCATAAACTCTCTGTTTGAGGATAGATCGATCTACAGATCGATCTACTACCTTTACCCTTTGTTTTAGAAGAGATCGGATCTCTTCCTAGATCAGATCGATCTCACAGACATTCTGTAATAAACAGATCGATCTTATAACCCTTATAGCTCGATCTCTGCTTCCTCAACAACTTATACAGTTTCTTTGAGATTTCAATCTTTTAGCAGATCGATCTCATATTCTCATGAGATCGATCTCTCATACTAGAAAACCCAGGAGATCGATCTCTCATCTCACCAGATCAATCTCTCATCCGTAAATACTTAGTTTCTGGTACTGATAACCTCTAAACATGTTTTAAATCATTTCTATATTATTGAATTTACTTGTTTTGTCATTTCAAAATATATTAACTCAACAGTTACCTTATGTCCGATTTCAATCATTTCATCTATAATTGCCACTATGCTTTATCAGGGATGTGTTGTCATATAAGGGCCTTCAGAAATATATCTCATGTAATTCTCTAATGTTGTCTCTCGGATTAATTTGGGGGACTTTCCTCAGACCTCGACTTTTCATTTCGATACCGGTGCTACAAAAGCTACTTTCTTTATGGTAGTGCACTTTAGAAGCCTGTAAAATTCCTCCAATTCTTTAACACAAAAGTTGCAAAAGTAACTTTCTCGATAGAGTTACTTCTAAAATCATCAAGCTTTTCTATCTCATTCATCTAACCCTCTGAATCATTGAATTCTTAACCTTATTGAAAAACAGAGGCTTAAACTCCTAAAACTGCCCCTAGTCTATTAAGTCTACAGTCATACTCTAAGAATCCATGTAAGTTTTTCAATTTAATTTTCCAATTTTCCATTATAATTGGATTCTTGACTCCAGTATGTAATAGCATACTATATTTCAAAATTAGCTTAGTCTTTCTCTCAGCCACACCTCAATCATTATCATTATCATTGTACCGCTATCACTTGATCAGACAATGTCATCACTGCTTCCATGTCCCGCTCAAATCTTGCGAAACAGACTTCAAACTTTTCAGTGAAACTATAAGGTGTACACTCAGACGAGGTGTTCACTACACCTCTCAGGCCTATCTCTACGGCTTTAGGGAACGGTTCATTTTCATCTGTCAATATGGGTGTAATACCAATCACCCATATCTATTAGTTTCCCTTCATTCACAAACACAATTTTCAATAAAGCACAAGCAGGTATGCTCGTTTGTATCTAAATAATGTATAGTAATACTAGAGGTGTGAACCATCCAAATTTTTCTTACTTCTATATCAACTCGTATCAGGCCAACCTTGCTCTGATGCCAACTTCTGTAACGACCCAAATATTCAGATATTTTGGTTGGGCTACAAGTCGATATTAGGTCAAAATAATACTCAGTCTGATTTATTTTTCTTTCTTAGTAACAAATTTAAACAAAATATGTTCACATTCCCCATACACATCTCGTATGCATTACTGTACTTATAAAAATTTTAGATACAAGAGAATTTCTTATAACTGGGTATACCTTCATCGCAGAAAGATACTCTGCAGAACCATAGCTATGTGACATGCCTCACTAACGGAAGCGCCCAAGTTACAGTTGGGACTATGTGGAAGAAAGTAGTGTCACGACCCATTTTATCCTTTTTAACCAAAAATCACTATAAATTTTTTCACATCTTCCTTTCCTTACCCGGCCGTGAACAAACTTACCACTTCACAGTTGGGCTGTGAGTCAATAAATAACATCACTCAACATTCATTCTCAATTGAATCAAAAGAAGTGTCATTCATTTAGAGTTAAGTTATACATGACACGTTTTCTAACTTTTACATCCCCCACATTACAATACAATTGACTACTGTGCCTTTACATGTTTAGATACACAAAGAATCCCTATGTGTATACCTTTTGGTGATGGAAGTAGCGGATGTCCAAAATAAAATGCCTTAGCCCTCACTGGGCTGCTATGTACGCTCTGTAGAGGGGGGAAATACAGAAGGATGAGCAACCACACACTCAGTAAGACAATAATGCAAGCATGGTAGATAACTACTCTATCTACGTGCTGATAGTGTTATGCATAAATCATTCATAATAGGAGCGTGAGGAAATAAAACTATGTCATATGAGTATACATATATCATGTATTGAAAATCATGTAAATAGGCATAAAACATGGCAGAATTCAACATGTAAAACCGTCTCATGCTCAATCTAATTTGAAACTTATCACAAAAAGGGAAATTCATATAAAAACATCCTTTTCAAATCACATTTCATCTCATTACAATTCTCTTTTCAAATTCCACCACATCTCATCATAAATCAAATCATCATTTCATTAAATCAAAAATCCCACAAGGCTCAACCCCTCCCTCAGGTATACCCTGGACAATTCACAATCACACTCATGTATAAAATCATGTGGTATTATGTAATACCAAATGAGACAGGTCACTATATCACAATAGACTATGTTCGCCAACTATGTCATAAATCATCCCAGACCACATGGATCCCGATGTGCGGGGTATCATGCTGGAATGAAGGTGGGTTAGTTCTCCACCAGACTTTTCAAATCACGTAACCACCATGCGGTACAGCATACTCCATGTGGTATACACAGTACAACGTACTCCGCGGACCCATATCATAGTTGGGGGTGCCAGCCGCAAGTCTTATCTACCCCATACCACATGTAACCAACTCAATCTCAAGTGCACGTAAGGGTGTTTTCCTTTGGTGTCAAGTCCTAGCCCCTTATGGCCTTACTCGCCCTTTTTGGGTTCCCTAAACACCATATCAGGTCCTAGCCCCTCATGGCCTTACTCGCCCCTTTTGGGTTCCCTGAATTAATCCGTATTACCCTCACCACGGTATCATACATACCACAATGTGAAAACCTGTGCGAGCTAAGCTCTAGCACGATACATGCATCATAGATAAATCTCCTCATACGAGCAGTGTTCTAGTACAGCATTTATGCATAAAAATATAAAGAAAACCACGTACGAGCATAGCACCAGTATGGTTATATGCATAAGAAAACCACTCAAAATACACGTACGAGCAGAAGCTCCAGTACGGTTTATAAAACATCATCACAATTTCAAATCAAAGTGTGAGCTAAGCTCCAGCACATTTTATACAAATAAAAGCATAAAAATCTAGTGCGAGCAAGGCTCCAGCACGATTTAATTCACACAAACACGATAGGCGGCTCATATACATTCAAAACAATCTCAAAACATATTTAGCACCTCACTTGGGCTATTTCACAACATCATTTAAACACTAGCCAACCCATACATTAATTCGCTTAAAACAAAGAATGTGTTTCTTGAAACCATTGAAAACTTATGATTTATGCAATTATTAGCCTTACTATCCCTTTTTTATGAAACTTACTTCGAAAACCAAATCATATATACATACTCGTAGTTATTCATGCATATCAGCAATCACTTTTTGCAAACAATCATGCATTTCGTAAACGCCCTATATTCATCCACGAATTTAAAGTATAAGCAGCTATGTCTATACACTTACAGAATTCCCTTACCAGGAATCGAGTCGCGTGATTCCATTTCCTTAGAGCTGCTTACTTGTGCAGTTCGATTCGTATCCAACGAACTCTCTGAAACTGTACAAAGTCGTATAACGCATCAATTAGCCCATATAACTCAACTCTTGTGTTCGCTATAGTTGATTTAACCTATAGCCTCTATTAATCTTTATAAGGCCTCATTTTATCATTCTACTCATATCTCGAGTCTATTGATTTCTTTTAAGCCTATTGGTTCATACTAAATCGATATTAAATTGATATTAAGCTCATAGTGTTCATATTTCATTAATTTCTTCACTATGGCATTTTATCAAACATCTTACATACTCATTTCCATAAATCCTCTAAACTCACAATGTGGCTTCATTAACCATTACAAATCATTCATATTGCTTAAATAACAACTTATCATAATCCATAAACCACCAACTCATCAAAATCACACTTTCTCACACTAACCCATTCTATTTTCTAGGTCACCCTAGTTCTATCATAACCTAGATAGTTTTAACCATCAATGCACATACTAATCAACTCCAAAATCAATTGATGTTGCCTACCTGACAGCAACAAGAAAATGCTTCCCACGTAATCTGATTGCACTCACGACAAAAGGGTGACGTCGATGCAATTTGATCCACGTGTTCTTCGTATATCCTGCAAAAACAACAGGAATCAGAGGGAGCAGGGATTTATCCCTGCACGCGCACTCCGATGATTAAGTCAGTAATCGGAGTTGTGAATGTATGAAGAAGAGAATATATTGCTTAAATCAGAGAGTTTAAAGCTTTTCCCTTCTTTTTGTTTTTTTGGTTTTTTCTCCTTTTTCATTCAGAGAGCTCACCTGGTATTTATAGGTTTCTGCAAGTCGGTTCGAGCTGAGGCCCAGGCGTGTGTCTGGGCCACGACAGAGTGATAGAGCACTCTGTCACGCCTTAAATTCAAGTAGCTAGCGAAGGACCTCTACCGCAGATTGTGCGGGAGCCTCTACCGCAGTCTGTGTGGGAGGCTATGTCGCAAGCTGTGCGGGAGACTTCTATCGCGGGCTGTGTGGGAACCCTCTACCGCAGACTATGCGGAAGACCTCTACCGCAGTCCGTGCGGGAGACTGTTGCAAGCTGTGTGGGGGACTTCTATCGCGGGCTGTGTGGGAGCCCTATACCGCAGACTGTGCGGAAGACCTCTACCGCAGTCCGTGCGGGAGACTGTCGCAAGCTGTGCGGGGGACTTCTATCGCGGGCTGTGCGGGAGCCCTCTACCGCAGACTGTGCGGGAGACCAACACCGCAGCCCTTGCGGGAGACTGTCGCAAGTTGTGCGGGGGACTTCTATCGCGGGCTGTGCGGGAGACCTCTATCGCAGACTGTGCGGAAGACCAATGTCGCGATATGGGCGATGGAGGTCCGCCGCGCCACACTGTCGCCAAATCTGCCACGTGGCTCGGTTTTGGTTTGACACGTGGCAGGCAGATAGTTGCACACGTGGTTTCTGGTGACACGACCACCATCAATTGCTCTCCACTCTTTGGTAGGAATTTTTCCTGCGAAAGAGTATCTGGGTCTGGATTTCCTCGGGTCGGGTCGGATCTCCCGCGTGTGTCGACGCAGGCGAGCCGCTATATATACTGGGCCCCTGCTGTCCTTGTCGCTATTGAGTTCTCCCGCAAAAAGACACTCAGTCGCGATTTTCTCTGCACACTCTCTCGCAACTCTGCCGCACTCTACTGTACTCTGCCGCAAGTCTGTCGCGTACACATCACTGTGTCGCAACTCTGTCGCAAGTTCTTCATACTCTGTCGCCAGTCTCTCCTGTTCTTCATTTTAGGTAATTTCATAGTTCGTAGTCCCACTCTTTTGATTTATAGATTCCTAAAATGGCTGGCCATGGTATAGGAAAACAAACTGATTTAGGCGTTAAGTCGACTTTAAAGGAAGCTGACGTCCAAGACCTAGAATCCTGATTTCCTTTACCTGAGGGATACTCTTATAGGCTCCCAGCCCCTCAGGAGAGCGACATACGTCGTGTGTCCGACGGGGCTGTCATTTTTAGGGCAGCTTTGGAGTTAGGACTCCGCTTCCCCTTGTCCGACTTGGGGCTTCCTTCCTTAGAACGCACAGGGTATCCCCGGGGTAACTGCATCCTCATGCATGGATGCAATTGGTAGCATTTAGCGTGCACTGCCATTTAAGGGGCGTCTCTCATTCCCTTCCTCTTTTAGAAGTATTCTTTAGGCTTCGAGGGAGCCCCGGCTTGGTGCCTTACTCGCTTCAGCGGGTGTACCAGCCTGGTTTTGAGAACCGATTATTCGAGAAACCGACTAACAAGCTCCATGGTTTCAAAACGGAATGGCTGGTTGTGAAAGTGCCCGATGGCCTGGATTTTTCCACTCGTTGGGAGAATAGGCGTGAGATTCCCAAGGGTCCCCGGGTTGCTACACTTAGGGAGCAGTTGTCTTCTGACGTCAACAAACTGCTAGTCCCTCATCCCCTTAGCCTCGACACCCTTATATCAAATGAAAATTTGATATTAGCAGGCTGGGGTGTGGGTCCGGTCCCTGTTGCCGGACCCTCTATTCCTTCGTCAGATCCTCTGCCTTCAGTTTCCCCCGAATTAAATCCTGAAGCACCTAGGCCACAAGAGGATATAGGGAGCACCAACGTAGAATCAAGTTCTGGCAGCGAACCCTTAGCCGATCTGACTGGTTGGGAAGGGTTCGGCTCTACTTTCATGGTGCTCCCTGATGACGACACCATAAATATAGAGTCCCTTCAGGAGCATCTCGATTCTCCTGACGGTAACTTTTAATTTTCTTTACGGCTTGCTGTTTTTGATCAGTTTTTGACCACTGATTTGTCTTCTTTTTCTTTTTTGCAGATATGAGTCATTTTCGGCAATCGTTAGGTCGCCAGGTTTCTGAAGCTGGTCCTTCCAGCGCTCCTGCCAGGAAGAGGCATCATTTGGCTGACGATGTCCCAAGTGAGGCACCGGTCCCCTCTTATCCACCTCGTGCTCGGACCCCTCCTGTTTCTAGGCAGGCGATGCCTCCCCCTCCTTCAGAGCAGAGAGATCTCTCTCGGGATAGGGGGAGAGTTGCCTCGTCTTCACGAGGGGCTTTCGGGTCATCCGGGCAATCACGCTTCGAGGAGCGCGCAGAATGCAATATCATTCCGTCTCAGCGGAAGAATAGAAGGCGCTTGTACATCGAAGGTTCGATGGGAAGCAGGCCAATATTGCCGAGGATAGGTCCTGCCGATGAGAGGCCCTATTCCGTGGACGGGGGAAATATTATGAGGGGCCACGAGTTCCGAGTCTACCCCGGGGTTCGTGACAACGACATTTTGGACACTCCCGAGGTGGCCTCCCGGTTAAGCTGGTCCACTATCCTTCCTCGGGACGAGGCAAGGATATTCAGAAACTACCCGGAGGGGGAGGATTTAGCTGACATGGAGGCATTGAGGGTAAGTTTCATACTCCTCTTCGTTTGACTCATTTTTGCCGCATTCTTTGAATCTAACTTTTTGTATTCCTTTGCAGCTGGCTCAACGAACTGTGGCCAACAATGCCCAGCATCGGGCTTATCGGGAGCGTGCTGATAGGGAAATCCGGGAGTTAAAGGATCAAGTTATGGAGTTGCAGAACACCATCAACAACTTGTCCAAACTTCCAGATTTAGTTCGAAGCTTGGAGGAGCAGCTCGCAAAGGTTCATCAAGACCTTAATCACTCCCAGGGGGATCTTACTGTAGAGAAGGCTCGGTCTAGCAGATTTCAAGAGGATCTTCGGGATGCCCACTCTGAGCTAGATTGTATGCAGTCCAACTACGGGTCTTTACTTGCTCGGAATCAGGAGCTCGAGCAGCGTGTTGCCGAGTTGGAAAGTCAGGCTGCTCCTACATTGACCCAAGTGGAGATTAATAGCATACGGGCCGAGGCTGTGAAGGAGTACCGTCTCTCCAAGGATTGCTTGAGACGGAAGGAGGATTTCTCGAATCCCTATGTAAAGTACGGGTTCTATCTTGCCCGATCATGGTTAGAAGCACATAGGGAAGGAGAGGAATTCCCAGAGCTCCAGTACACCAACGAGGCAATGCTATTTGAGGCCCCCGACTGGACTAAATATGAGCCTGAAGCTGAACCTGCAGACGAGTTATTTAAGAAGACTGCCCAAGATGACCTCGTCAACCTCACTGGTCCTTGGGAGCCCATGGATTTGGATGGTGCTCCCGAGCCTATCGAGGCTCTCATTGATTTAGACGACGAGGAGGGTCAGCAGTCCTTGGGAAGTGATGGTCCGTCTGCAGCTGATCCCCAGCTTCCTCCCGAAGAGTAGATAGCTATTTTTGTTTTTTGTATTTCTTTTCAAGTACTTTGTTGTTTTTTATTTTAACTTCGTACTTTTGTCGAATGTAATGACTTTTGAATGAAATGAAATTGAGATTTTTGTTCATGCTTTGTATTGCATTACTTCTCTATTTATCATTTATCATTCTTTGTCTGTTTATTTTGGTTGAATGTATTCGTTTGAATGTATTCATGCATGCTCCCCAATTCTTGATAGAAAGGTAAACTTTCAAAAAGAATTTTTCGAGCGAACGTATAATTGTTTAAGGCTTGATTACTGCGACGTGTATGCGTCTTTAGTTTTTATAGCCTTGATATTTTTATCGCCTGGCCACAGTGACGCATAGCGCCTCAGGCTCTTACGGCTCGTCTGAACTACGCCTGGCCACAGTGACGCATAGCGCCTCAGGCTCTTACGGCTCGTCTGAACTACGCCTGGCCACAGTGACGCATAGCGCCTCAGGCTCTTACGGCTCATCTGAACTACGCCTGGCCACAGTGACGCATAGCGCCTCAGGCTCTTACAGCTCGGTTGAACTACGCCTGGCCACAGTGACGCATAGCGCCTCAGGCTCTTACGGCTCGTCTGAACTACGCCTGGCCACAGTGACGCATAGCACCTCAGGCTCTTACGGCTCGGTTGAACTACGCCTGGCCACAGTGACGCATAGCGCCTCAGGCTCTTACGGCTCGTCTGAATACCTGTCACAAGATTTAGATGCATATAAGTCACAGATGTATAATAAAATGACATTCTGCGTGATGATTTGATGATAATATCTTGTGATGGTATAAACAGATAATAATACTGTTTGGGAAAGAAAATATAGCGATTAATTCAAATACAGCTTTAGGTGATTTGAATTCCATGTTTTCCCTATCTTCTTCCCTTGTAGAGTTCCCAGGACACATGTGTTAGGTCCAATCTTGTATCTAATTCTGTAGGGACCTTCCCAGTTGGCTCTGAACTTCCCATCCTCCTTCAGGGCATTCGTGATCTGCGACTTTCTGAGCACTAGATCTCCCTCAGACATTGGCCTATCTCTCACCCGGCTATTGTAGTAGTTGGCTACCCTCTGATGATAGGATGCCAATCGAATAGCCGCGGTTTCTCTATGTTCGTCGAGTAGGTCCAAGCCTTCTCTTAGAGCTTGTGAATTTTCTTCCTCTATTAAGGGTATCACTCTTGGTGATGACGCTCCAATTTCTACGGGGATCAGTGCTTCTGTGCCGTATACAAGGCTGAATGGCGTTTCTTTAGTCGACACACGACTGGTGGTACGATATGCCCATAAAGCACTAGGCAATTCGTCCACCCATGCCCCTTTTGCTTTGTCTAGCCTGGTCTTCAGCCCATGGAGGATAGTTCGATTACTGACTTCGACCTGTCCATTAGCTTGAGGATATGACACTGAGGAGATCCTTAGCTGAATGTTGAGGCTCTTACAAAATTCACGGAAGGCGTTGCAATCAAATTGCTTTCCATGGTCGGCATTTAGGATGCGGGGAATTCCGAATCGACAAATAATGTCTTTCCACACCATTGTCTCCACTTTCTTTTCCGTGATTATGGCTAAAGGCTCTGCTTCAATCCACTTTGTAAAGTAATCGGTAGCCACTAGCAGGAACTTTCTTTGGCCCGTGGCTAAGGGGAAAGGTCTAAGGATGTCTAATCCCCACTGTGCAAAAGGAATTGGCTGTACTGTGCCTTGAGAGGGAGTCACTGAGGCTGTTGTGATAGGCGCAAAACTCTGACATTTGTCACAATTGCGGGTTTGGTCCATCGCATCTTTCTTCAACGTGGCCAGTAAAATCCCGATCGCAGTATTTTAGCAGCGAGGGCTCTCGCTCCTAAGTGTAAGCCGCAAATTCCTTCATGCACTTCAGCTAGGGCGTAACTTGCTTGTTCTGGTCCCAGACATTTCAATAAGGGTGACGAATATCCCCTTTTGTACAGTTCTCCATTGATGAGTGTAAACTTCGCCCCTTGTACTTTTAAGCGACGAGCCTCGTCCTTATCTTGGGGGAGTGTTCCTTCGGTGAGATACTGTTTGTATGGGGATCTCCAATCGTCTCCCACTTGAATGTCACACACTTCGACCTCTTCAATACTAGGTCGTTCGAGCCTCTCCACCTTCACTATCCTTCCTCGTGTTTCGGTGGAAGAGGCTAACTTAGATAATGCATCAGCATGTGTGTTTTCGGACCGGTTGATTTGTATCAGCTGAAAGTTTTTGAAAGTCTGTGCCAGAAGTTGGACTTTCTTCAAGTAAGGGACCAGCATCGGTTCTCATACCTCGTACTCTCCGCTGAATTGGTTCACCACCAATTGAGAATCATTGTGTGCTATCAAGTGGTGAACCTGTAGCTTCTTCGCTAACATCTTCCCTGCTATAAGAGCTTCATACTCCGTTATGTTGTTCGAACTGGGGAATTCGAACCGTAGGGAGTATTCAAGGGATTTTCCTTCGGGTGATACTAGGACTATACCCGCTCCACTTCCATTGGCACTTAATGCCCCGTCAACATGCAGCAACCATAGGTGAGCCTCCCCTTCACTGCTGTCGCTTGGGATGGTGCATTCTACGATGAAGTCAGCCAGAGCTTGACCTTTGATAGCCTGCCGTGGTTGAAATGTGATTTCATATCCCCCAAGCTCCACTGCCCATTTCACTAACCTTCCTGAGTGTTCAGGTTTCTGAAGGATCTATCTTAACGGTTGATCTGTCAAGACGGTGATAGGGTGTGCTTGGAAATACGGGCGCAACTTTCGCGAGGCCATCACAAGAGCTAATGCTAACTTTTTGGCCAGCGGGTAGCGGGTCTCTGGATCCAATAACACTTTACTCACGTAGTACATGGGACGGTGCACCTTTTCATCTTTCTTCAGTAGCACCGCACTGACGGCGAAGTCACCGACTCCCAAATACATATAGAGTTGTTCTCCTTCCAGGGGCCTTGTTAACAAAGGCAGCTGTTTCAAGTACTCCTTGAGGTCTTCAAAGGCTTTTTGACAATCTTCCGTCCATTCGAAGTTCTTCCCCCCCCCCCCGGTAGAGTTTTGAAGAACGGCAGGCTCCTTTCTGCTGATTTTGACAAGAAGCGATTCAGAGCTGCTATCCTGCCTGTCAATCTCTGGACCTCTCTTATGGTGGTTGGGGGTTTCATGTCAATGACAGCCTGTACCTTCTCAGGATTTGCCTCAATGCCCCTGTTAGTGATCATGAAGCCTAAGAACTTCCCTGATCTTACCCCGAATGAGCACTTTTCAGGGTTTAGCTTCATGTTGAATCTCCTCAATACTTCGAACACCTTGGACATTTGATCAGTATAAGACTCTCCTACGCGGCTCTTGATTATCATGTCATCCACGTAGGCTTCCATGGTATTTCCCAGAAGATCCTTGAACACTTTGCTCACCATTCGTTGATAGGTGGCTCCCGCGTTCTTTAGACCGAACGGCATTACCCGATAGCAATAGGTTTCGTCGTCGGTTATAAAGGAAGTCTTTTCTTCATCTTCTGGGTGAAGCATGATTTGGTGATACCCGGAGAATGCATCCAAGAAACTGAGGAATTTGTAGCCGGATGTATCGTCTACGATTCTGTCTATCCGAGGTAGGGGGTATGAATCTTTAGGGCAGGCTTTGTTCAGGTTTGTGAAATCCACACACATTCGCCACTTCCCGCTAGATTTCTTTACCATCACTACATTGGCCAACCACTCAGGGTAGTAGACCTCTCGGATGAATCCGGCGCCCAGGAGTTTATTCACTTCTTCAGTGATTGCTTTTTGTCGTTCTGGGGTGAAACTCCTCTTCTTCTGTTTGACGGGTCTGTGTCAGGGTATGACATTAAGCTCATGGCATATCACTTCGGGATTAATTCCAGGCATGTCCGTCGGACTCCAGGCGAAGACATCCGAGTTTCTTCTCAGACACTTGACTATCTCATTCTTTAGTGGTTCGCCCAGTTGAGTCCCTATGAATGCCTTTTTTCTCCCATCCCCTTCTATTAGCTCTATGGGTTCTGTCTCCTCTACCGGCTGAGGTTTGGGTGGATCGTCTATGCACAAGGTTTCTTTCCTTTGTACTACCTTGTTGGCAGTGGAAGCGAGATAACAAGTACGGGCGCTCTTTTAGTTTCCTCGTACTTGCCCGACTCCGCTGGGAGTGGGAAACTTCATCAACAGATAGCAAGAGGATATTACCGCCCTCATGTCATTCAGCACAGGTCTGCCTAAAATCCTGTTGTAGGCAGCAGAGGTTGACCTGACCACCATGAACAATACTTGCCGGGTCACATTCTTCGGGTGCTCTCCGAGAGTCACAGGCAACTCTATGGACCCGGTAACCTTCACTCGCTCCCCCGTGAATCCATATAGTGGCGCCATAACGGGCTTTAACCTATCTTCGGATATGCTCATTTTTTCGAAGCAGTTCCAATAGATCAGGTTCACTGAGCTCTCGTTATCGACCAGGACCCTGCTCACCGGGTGTTTGGCCACTACCGTAGATATCACCATGGGATCGTCATGAGGCATGACAATATCACCTTTGTCAGTCGGAGTGAACATGATGGGTTCTTCATCCGCCTGTTCCTCCATCACAACGTTAACCTGATACGCTTGCCTAGCGTAACTTTTGTGGGAAGTAGATGAGCTTCCTGCACTTGAGTCCCCGCCTACGATGACATTTATTGCGGGGGCTGTAGGTTCGTTGTTTGGCGAATTAGCATGGGGGATTGGCCTGACTACTTCGTTTCTAAGCCTATCCCTTCTGTTGTCATTGTTTGCCCCAGTCCGTGGACGATCATTCCTTTGGTCACGCGGAGGATAACGGGGTCTCTCGCTTCTCCATAGGAAGCGGTTGATCTTCCCCTCTCTGGCCAGTCTTTCCAACTGGTCCATTAAATCTCTGCACCTCTCTGTTGGGTGACCGTGAGCACAATGGAATTCATAGTAGGCTTCGGGGTTTCGTCCTACATCTCCAATTTTCTTCTTGGGGAATTCCAATAATCCTGCCCCTTCGATAGCTGCCAGTATCGCAGTGCGAGGCTCGTTCAACCTGGTATAACCTTCATATCTGAGCCTAGGGGCTTTGTCTACTCTCACGGGTCTTGGGGAACTTCTCTCGGGAGCATCTCTCTCTCTCTTCTTTCCTTCCTTTGCTTCCTTGGGCTGTATCATTTTCATCACTTCTTCTTGCGCTACATACTTGTTAGCCCGGGCAAAGAGGTCGGAGATTCTCATCGGTTGATCGAGAGAGAGAGATTCTTGTAGCTTTTCGAAGTTCATCCCTTGTAGCATTGCAGCCAAGGCTACGCCTACCAGTAGATCTTCCACTTCCAAGGTTGCATCTCGGAAGCGGTCTACGAAGCTTTTCAAGGGTTCTTTATTCCCTTGTTTAAGCGTGAGTAGGTAGGTGGCATCTTTCTTCCTCTGGCTGTGGATCATGAAGACTTTGAGGAATTCATTTCTCAACTCGTCAAAAGAGGAGATTAAACCTTCGCTCAACCCGTTGAACCACTTTAGAGCGTGCCCGGACAATGTGAGGGAAAAAGCCCTGCACATAATTTCATCCTCCCACCCATGCAGCAGCATGAGGGACTCGTAACTCTGTATGTGGTCATAGGGGTCCGCTTTGCCAGTATAAATGGCCATGGAAGGCATTTTGAACTTCTTTGGCAAAGGTTTGTTCATGATCTCCAGGCTGAATGGGATTCTCCTCCTTTGGCCGTCATCTGGAAACACCAGTTTTTTCTTCTCGAGGATCCTTTGGACGACCTTCTCTACGTCTTCCGACCTTCGACCTGAGCATGGCCTTATCCCTTCGGATCTAGAAGAGTCTGACTGATAAGCTCCTCTTCCAGCACCTCCCATTCCGGGACTTGTAATTTTGAGACCTTCTCGAGGGTCTTGGCCTCTCTGTCTCCGTCGCTCCCCAGCCCTACATTCTCTTAAACCATGTTCCAACTCCACGGGAGATGAGCTGCGGTATGTGGGGGAACTCTGCCACCTATCGGCTATAGGAGAAGTCTGCCGCTTGCCGGGCAAAGGAGAACTCTGCCGCCTATCAGCGGCGGGAGAGCACCGTCGCACATATGTTGCGGGATGGCTCTACCGCATGTAGTCCCCGAGAGAGCTCTGCCGCACATTTGGTGGGCTCTGTCGCCTATCGGCCAGTGGTGAACACTGCTGCCGTTGAGCTGCGGGCGAGCTCCGTGGAATATCTGCTGGGGGAGACCTCTGCCGCACGAGGTCTGTGGGTGAGCCTTGCCGCACAGGTGCTGTGGGCGAACTCTGTCGCCTAAGGTCCGCGATTGAGCTCTGCCGCCTATCTATTGGGGAAGACCTCTGCCTTACTGGATCCGTAGTGGCATTATTTCGTGTTCCTGCCTCTTGTCCAGCGTTTACCAGGGTGGAGGGCTGACCTCTCTCATAGATCTGCAGAGGTGTGTTTTCTCCCACTAACTGCTGCACTTCATGGGGCAAGCTGAATTGGGGGAGAGCGTCTCTGAAGAAGCTCACCATAGCCTTCAAAGCTGTCGTGGTCTCTTCATTTTTGCACTTCAGGGTCTCAAATTCTTCTAGAGAAACCACGGCTTCTCTCTGACCCCTTTCACCATGTCTTCGTCTTTGTTCTGATCTGACAGGGGGACTCACAGAATTTTGCCCTCCTGTCAACTCTGCTGCAGAACGTGTCCGCACCATTTTGATAGAGAACCTGACTTTTTGTCAAATTTCCCACAGACGGCGCCAATTGATGTTGCCTACCTGACAGCAACAAGAAAATGCTTCCCACGTAATCTGATTGCACTCACGACAAAAGGGTGACGTCGATGCAATTTGATCCACGTGTTTTTCGTATATCCTGCAAAAACAACAGGAATTAGAGGGGGCAGGGATTTGTCCCTGCACGCGCACTCCGATGATTAAGTCAGTAATCGGAGTTGTGAATGTATGAAGAAGAGAATATATTGCTTAAATCAGAGAGTTTAAAGCTTTTCCCTTCTTTTTGTTTTTTTGGTTTTTTCTCCTTTTTCATTCAGAGAGCTCACCTGGTATTTATAGGTTTCTGCAAGTCGGTTCGAGCTGAGGCCCAGGCGCATGTCTGGGCCGCGACAGAGTGATAGAGCACTCTGTCGCGCCTCAAATTCAAGTAGCTAGCGAGGGACCTCTACCGCAGATTGTGCGGGAGACCTCTACCGCAGTCTGTGTGGGAGGCTATGTTGCAAGCTGTGCGGGAGACTTCTATCGTGGGCTGTGCGGGAACCCTCTACCGCAGACTGTGCGGAAGACCTCTACCGCAGTCCGTGCGGGAGACTGTCGCAAGCTGTGCGGGGGACTTCTATCGAGGGCTGTACGGGAGCCCTCTACTGCAGACTGTGAGGAAGACCTCTACCGCAGTCCGTGCGGGAGACTGTCGCAAGCTGTGCGGGGGACTTCTATCGCGGGCTGTGCGGGAGCCCTCTACCGCAGACTGTGTGGGAGACCAACACCGCAGCCCGTGCGGGAGACTGTCGCAAGCTGTGCGGGGGACTTCTATCGCGGGCTGTGCGGGAGACCTCTATCGCAGACTGTGCGGAAGACCAATGTCGCGATATGGGTGATGGAGGTCCGCCGCGCCACACTGTCGCCAAATCTGCCACGTGGCTCGATTTTAGTTTGACACGTGGCAGGCGGATAGTTGCACACGTGGTTTCTGGTGACACGACCACCATCATCAATAAATAGACAATGCACTTGGGCTAAAGTATTAAAACTTACCAAATCTAGTTTCTCATCTTGCTCCAAATGAGAATGTCCCTTGCTCCTTCAATCCAACAAATGGGGCTTTGAATCCAAAGTATGTTGTTCTTCTCTTTGATAGGAACAACTTTGTATCTAATAGGCTTTCCTCAAATCTTACTGGAAATGGGTGGATTTGGGATTGAAGTTAGGTTTTTGGATTGAAAATTGGGGAGAATGGTTTGGTTTTTGTGATTTGCAGATTTCACTGCGCCATTGTATAGAAATTGCTTGATGAGATCGATCTGTCGAGGCATAAGATCGATCTGGTCCTCTTAAATCCCTCATTTTCACGCCAATTTGAATGCATGAGATCGATCTATTGAAGCTTAAGATCGATCTGTTCTCAAATAGTAGCTTAAGGAGATCGATCTGCTTCCAGGGGAGATCGATCTGCTCCAACCCGAAAGCTAAGAAAATCGATCTGTTTACATCAAAATCGATCTTCCCATTATAGAATGTTTAGTAGATCGATCTGGGTCCAATGGAGATTGATATGTCTTGTTCCATTGCTTAATAAGAGCATTTTTTGCTCTTCCAGTTCGACCTCTCATCCTATGAGATCGATCTGGCCTTCATATTTTCCATATTTTGCTGTAGTTTTCTGCAGTCACTTATACAAAACATTCTCAATTTGCTGTCATGGTCATTTTCTCATCCAACCACCTTTAACACTTGAAAATGACATCCATTCATTCTTTATACACACACAAACTTGTGTGCATTCATTGTATAACCAAAGGTACACAATACAAAACCAAATGGAAGTACAAAGATTCTTACAACTTCATTCCATTTGCTGCACTACTCATATTCATACATAATGAAACTTGTACGTACATCACAACTCTTATTACAAGTGTGTACATTAAATCTATGGACTTTACATCACTTATGCTTCACATTACAAGTACATACGTCTTACTTATGAAATACGGGTCTTACATTTCTCCCTTCCTTAAAAGAATTTGGTCCTGCAAATTAGAACCGAGTTACTCCTCAAAAAGTTAGGGGTATTTCTGTCACGACCCAAACTACCCTAAAATCAGAGTTAATTTTTCGCTTTTGTTTATTTTCTTACTTAAATTCTTACATGTCTTCTGATCGTGACCACACTCCACTAACAAATTGGGCTGTGCGTCAATGCCAGTCCCACCATATATTTACCATCTAACTTATTTCTTCTCCAGTCATTTATAATTGTTTACATTAATTATACATCCCCTAAAGTTACTTACAAACATGTTACTGTGCTATGCTTATGTAGATACAATATGTACAAGTGTATATACCTTAAATGATGGGCAGCAGCAGACATCCGGAATGCAGTACTGAGTCGCCTCAACTTCAACTGGAGATTATCTGTGGGAGAAAATGAAAAGGGTGAGCACATCAAGCTCAGTAAGGCAATCCTACGAACAAGTAGGTAACCATACTACCTACATGAACGTGGTGCCATGTATAAACCACCCTTTCTCCACACATTTTAAAACAGATGATATGAGTTATGATGTTATGTAAATCAAGTTTGCACAAAAAATTCAACATGAAATTATTTCAAATCATTTCTTTCTCATTTAAAAATTTCACAATAAAGTCAGGACTCGACCCCTCCTTCGGGTGATCTTAACTCACACAAAACCATAAAAGTCGGTTTACATCACACATGGGTTTAAAAAGCATGGAAATAGCATCATGCACATTTTATTTAAAACCCGATTTGATCTCATCAAAATCGTCGACATGCGAGACTAGGCAACATCTGTATATCGGCAATAACCAGGACTGGCCAATATGTGTCCTCGTGAGTCCCTCTAGCTTCACGGATCCCAGTGTGCGAGGTCTCACCCTGATCGAGAACCGCCCGGGAGGTGGGTCAATCCAACCCGTCGATCTTATCCGATCCTACGCATCCGGAGATACCGTATCCGAAGATACCCCGTATCACAATACCGTATCCGAAGATACCCCGTATCACAAAGATACCGTATCCGAAGATACCCCGCGGTACATCGTACTCCATGCTACTTGCACGGTACATCGTACTTCATGGACCCATATCACTCTAGGTACTCCAGCCCAAATGGCCTGCTTCCCACAGAGAGGTTTTGTTTCTCAATACTCATGCCATGTCTCAAAACGCACGTGCGAGCCTATTAAATCGGTGACACGCAGTCTACCCGATGCTCTAAGCACGGCTCATCGCATGTTCTCATAAAATCAGTGCGAGCGATGCTCAGCACTCTCATCAAATCAAGTAAAATCGGCAGAGCCCGCTTTACATCCCCACAAGGCCGCCAACCTCATCCCTCACTCTCACCCTACCTAAGAGGTCTTTTGAGCCTGTTGGGCCTTTTGGCTGACTCCAAGGGCAGACAGCGCTACTCCACAAATCCAGTAAAACTAGTGCGAGCTAGGCTCTAGCACTCTATATATAAATCACATGAAAATCTTATAAAATCTGGTGTGAGTTAAACTCCAGCACCCTGTCACGAGAATCATATAAAATCTGGTAAGAGTTAGAGTCTAGCACCGTGTCACGAACAAGCATGTGAAATCTGGTGCGAGTTAGACTCTAGCACCCATGCATGTAAAACTCTAGTGCGAGCTCTCGCTCCAGCACTAATGCATGCATCACACAAATCAAACATCGTGCGAGCTGAGCTCTAGCACGTCACATGTAAATAAAAACACGTAGGCGGCTCGGTTATCTCCAAATAGTTTTCACAGAAATTACATCGTTTAAGGTATGCAATGCTATGCATTTTTCTTTAAAAGTGAGCCAGCCTACTCATGCATGTGTTAAAATACCTCCAGAACGAGTAGGAACCTCTTGTCCTTGCTCCTCCCAATTTTTTCCTAAATTTGTAAATTTTACCCTTAACAAGGGTATTTTGGTAATTTGCCCATTCGGGGCACTAAAATTATTATTTGACCTCTAGACCCTTCAGATAATTTTTAAAGACTGCAATGAACTTAAAATTGCGTAAAGTTTACCTCTAGCAGTCCGTAGAATTCCCTTACCTTATTTTCCTGTCGAGTCTGACCTTTTCTTTTCCACTGTTGTCTCGTCGCGCAGTCCGTTATGCTCCCAACCAAATGCCTGGAACTGCGTATCAATATTCCTCAGGTTAGATAACATACAATTTAATTGTATTTAATCTTTTCTGGGCTTAATTTAAATCATTGGGCCCGTTTACCCCTATTGGGCCCGATTACACCTTAATGGGCCTTAATCGGCCTTAAGCCCGTTTTCCACTTAATTTTTACTTTATCGAGGCCTATTGGGCTCATTGGGCCCACCAACCATTTACTGGGCCTCGTCTAACTCTCGAATAGCTAAATTCATTATTTACGACAATTTATCTAAATTTCCATAATTTAATTCACTTTATGCGGAATTTAAATTCATATCACGCATAACGATGTAAATTATCGTAAATAAGGGTCACTTACCCGAGATTTCATGCTAGTACAAAATTCAAAGCTGTCTCGAGCTCTCTTTGGATGCCAATCGTCGAGCTACACAATTTCATAATTTTTCGAGTAAATTTCCAGTCAAAAATTAATTAAATAAAATATTCCAAAATTTAAATCGGTCAATTTGACCGTTTATCGACTTACCCGAAGCTCGATTGCATCACTGGAATTTTCTCCAATTTTTTCCTCTTTTTCTTTTTCCCTTTTTCTTCCTTTTTTCCTCTCTTTTTGGCTGAACCGGTTCAGTCCGGTTCGGACCGGTTCAGACCGCCGGTTTACTCCGGTTCGACCGGTTCACCGTCGGTTCTCGCCACCAATCGCTCCGCTGGGTCGTCTGCATCTCAGATCTGCCCTCGGTTTGGGTCAAGCTAGCCGAAACGCCGCCGGTTCGGCTCTTCTCCCTCGACCGTCGGACCCATTTTCCTCCTCTTGGCTGTCGCCGGCATTTCTCGCCGTTTCGTCGGCTGCTACCGGTCTCAAAATAACCAGCTCCTCCTCCTGAACTCATCGGTGGCCTCTGTTGATGCCCAACCGTCGTGGATCGCCGGAAATCAGGCCGTTTCTCCTCGGTTCTTTCCCTCCTCCCATCGGCTTCCTCCGGCCACTGCACGGCGCGTCTCCGGTACCATCTTGCTCGTCGGTCTCCCCTCTTCCTCGTCGGCTCCTCGTCGGGGGTCGTCGGTCACCGGTGCGTCCTCGAGCTTCCTCGGTTTTCTCAGCTTCCGTTTTTCGTCTCCTTTCGCGTTTCTGATTCTCTTTTTTTTCATTTATTATTTATCTTTTATTATTTATTTATTTTATTAATATTTTAATCATTAAAATACATTAAAATACCCAAAATATCTACCAAAAATTATTATTTTATTCTAAATTAATTAATCTAATTTTTAATTTATTTATTATATTTTAACCTTTTTCGGGTATAATTTCTCCGTATTTTCGGGATATTATCCCGAATGACTTTTCGGTATATTTTTCGATTATTTTCGGGATTATTTTTTTGAACTAAAAATTTTGATTAATCCCGATTAATTCCAATAAATTGATATCTTGATCAATTTAACCCAAAATAAATTTATTTCACTTTTATTGACCAAGATTTCTCAAATCCATATTTTTAATTAAATTTCCTCATCGAAATTATACCGACTTTCGATCTTTTGACCATTTTGCCCTTACACATGTTCGGGATTAATTTAACCCGACTTCTCTTCACGAATGCTCATTCATTCCGTATTTTAATTAAATTCGGATCTTACAACTCTCCCCCACTTAAGAAATTTGGTCCTCCAAATTAGAACCAATTCATATGAGTCCATAAACTACTCCGGGTACATCAATCGTATCATACTTCTTTAATTGTTATGTGACCCTTTTCCGGAGTGTAACACTACCAAAAGACTTTAATTAGGGAGATCATCTTAAACCTCATTACTTTCTCTTTCCTGTTTAATGCCCGAATCAACTTATCAATATACTTATATTTTCATTAAACTGAACTTTTGGAATTCATATCCGATCACCTATGCTGGATCCGGATAGTATTTTCGAAGCATCAAAAGTTAGGACACATTGTGGGTGCCTATTAATTCAGGTGATAACGCCAACCTACAGGTCTTATCTCCCACTTGTCCAATCTCTCAAAATATTCAATCCAGCGAAACTCAGCTTACCTTCTTCCAGAAGCTCGCTATGTCCTTATTCTCTTAGGACAAGTAACTTTCAACCATACTAATTCACCAAGGGTGAATTCCAATACTTGTCTATCTGCTCTGAGGTGTTCTTAATCTCTCATCCTTAACTAAACATCCTCAAAGACTTATTATCCAAAGTCGAAAATAATTCTATCTGTCACCCACTTTTTCTTATCCAATTTAGGGAACAACCCCTACAGCCATACACTGCCTCATTTCTTGTTATCCCGATACTCAAGTGACAACTGTCACTATTGACGAATTCGATTTGTAATAACTGGTCATTCCAGGAGCATAAAAATTCAAGGGCACACGCTTCCATCGGATCCTCTAGAACCTGTACAGTCCTCTCTGACTGACCATCTGTCTGAGGATGAAAAGCTGTGCTAATACTCAGTCGGGTTCCCATAGCTTCCTGAAAAATATTCCCTGAAGTAAGAAGTGAAGCGGGAATCCCTATATGATATCATGCTCACTGGAACGCTACATAACGTTTCACAACCTTTCTTATTCATAAATTCTCATACACACTCTGAGTATCTGGGGATTTCATAACCAGAAGGTGGGTAGACTTAGTCACTCTATCGACTATCATCCAAATAGCCTCGTAATTCACCTGGGTTCTCTGTAACCCATCACGAAATTCATGGGGACTTGTTCCCATTTTCGTGCCGTGTCGATATAGGTAGAGGCTGCAATAACCCTGCAGACTTTTAATACTCTACCGTATTTCTTTTCACATCTGACCACCAATACCCTTTTCGAGATTTCAATATATTTTTATTACTTTCCGTATGCACTGTATATCCCGAAGAGTGAGCTTCTGACAATATTACTATCTCATCAACTGTGGTCCTGGGGAGCACTCATACTGTCTCGGAATCCTCAGTAACTCATCATTACACTCTGTGAACTCTGTCACTGTACCCTTCTGAATCTGACCCATACTATCGACATCATGTCGGTCATCATGCTAAGCCTGTCAAATCCGGGCACTCTCATCCGGTTCTAGTCTCAGGCTAGCTGTCACACAATCACTGTCATCATCAGGAGGGATCACATCAATACTGAGGCTCTTAACTGCTCTAGCAGCTTACGCTCCCTGACCATCATATGTAATACCATCCCAAGGCTCTTTCTGCTCAAAGCATCAGCCTTTCCTGGGTGGTACAATTTTCACAATCAAAACCTCTTAGAAGCTCTAACCCACTATGTATTCTCATATTCGCCTCTTTCTGTGAAAACAGATACTTGGGCTTTATGATCAGTGCATACCCAAAATTTCTCACCATGTACATAATAGTACCATATCCTCGGTACAAACACTACCGTTGCCAACTTTAAATCATGGGTCAGATAGTTTATTTCGTGATCAAGGAGTTGTCTGACTCCAAAATTGACTATCTTCCCATTATACATCAATACACAGCTCATCATGATTTTGAGGTATCCATACTCACTGAGAACCTCTTGAGCTATTGGGTATGGTGAAATTAATCGCGGTGGTCAGTTCATACTTCACTACACCGAAATTCATGTCACATCTATCATCTTATTTATCATCTCATTCAAAGATCACATTTTCATAGTTAAACGTGTCAAGGTATACCCTTTTTAGAAGTCGCAACAACCCATTTGTAAAAGCAATTTTCCAATTATTGCTTATAATTTGCCCTAGACTTTAACTACACCCAACATATCATCGATAATGATGATTACAAACCGGTCCAATCCTTGACTTATTTACGCATAAGCGTATAAGATCCTTCAAAATCGCTTACGTTTTCAGGTACTAACCTGCGTCATTTCCTTTTCTTATCTTAACGGCTCTTATTAAATTTTACTATGTTAACCTTTATGATTTGTCGAATTTTTATATTCTTATCGTCTTAGTAAAGGTATCCTAATGCTAAAGGTAGTTATTACAACGATCGATTTCACGTTATAGGTTATATATATACTTTTAGACGCTGTCAAGTCTTCAAGCGGGGAGGTATTTTGAAATACCTTTATTAACCTTCAGACTTAACCACATATACTTATATACCAGTCCATGTGGTTACAATTTGTATTCGCTACTAATTGCTTTAATCCTAATGACTTCATATCGTAAGGATGTTCTCACCTTGCATACGCCTCTTACTCCAATACATCTTGTATTCAGAATTAAGCATATCTCATCTTAAAGATTATCTCCTTAGTGTATCTATTATAACGAAACTCTTATCATTATTCATTTCGTGAGTATAATCCTTTACTCCTTTAATTTCAACTGTTGCACCCCTTTTTGTCACTTAAAATCTCTATATCCATATTCCGTTAATTAATCCTCCTCTATTGGGGTACTCATTTATCGGTATTGTGCCCAATAATGTAGGCATTCATGCCTTTTACTCACTTATATGCGAATGAAGGCGGTATGAATAAATGTGTGGCACCAGGATCAATGAACATATGTACTTCATTATTCATAACAAGTGCGGTATTTTACACCACATCCATGAAACATCAATAGTGTCCTGGTCCAAGACATCCTCTCGCCTTCGTCCAACAGCCTACTTTCTTTTTTCTTTTTGGCTATAGCCCCCTTTTCGTTGCAGCTATACCAACGAAGTTTTTCTCTGTCTCTTTACTTTTCTGTGGGACGATCTCGCCCAACTCTGTGCGATCAAAATCAATGGTCCGTCTTACCACACTTAACAGCCATTTTCATCAATACAGTGTAGGTATAGACCCTCCTTCTGTGGTATCCACCACACATCTCACACTGCTTACAGTGCTTACACTGCTACACTACTTAGTAGCAGGTCGGGGTCCTCCAATCACAATACCCCTCAAGAGTGCCAAAATTGGATGCACTGGGGCCTTACCAATTATCTTACTCCATGACTCGTCAAATTAAATCTTTTACCAATTACCATTTTTCCATTTTAACATCTCTGTCATTTCTCGATTCTCTTTTCTGTCTCTATTTCAGCCCTCACTACCTTTCCCAATCTCAGAGGCGCCTCGCAATTCATGTTCTTATTTACCCAACTGTAAATCTGCGTACTGCCTCGGTATAAGTAATATTTCACGGGCCAATCGGACTCTAATTGACAATCTGAGCCCTTCCATAAACTTTTAAACATCTCGACTGTCACTTGTTCATAGTGTCGAGGTAATATCTGCCCAAGAATATAACTGAGTTTCCATACTCGTCAATAAATCAAATCCACTGGGTCAGAGTAAGGACTTTTATCCATAATTTCCTTTAAATCATGTCCGAGATATCATATCATCGGAATACATCTATAAATATTTCTCATCTTAACTCTTAAGATGGGTCGAGCGGGTTTCAATCAATACTCCGCTGCTCCCTCGAATCTCATTCATAATCTGAGCAATTAGCTCTTCAAAATAATCTCCACACTTCGCTCCAATCTAGCGAAGCGCGTCTCAATACTGTCCGATCTCTCTGTCGGACTCTGAGAGGCATGCTCAACATTAACCTCTATTTTCATCTCATCCCGATTCTCATAGGTCAACTCAGTACGACTTAGCAGACTCAAGTCTACCTCTACGACCTCTGCCTTATGCACTATCTTCTCTATCGCGACTAATATTAGGCATTCCTGCATTCTCAACCATTTCTTAGTCAAAACCCATCTCGATATACACTATTGTATCTAACCAAGCACAGTAACACGGGGATGTAATTTTCCTAATTACTGACACTGACACACATCAGACCAATTTCTGCTCTGATACCATAAAATCTGTCACGACCCAAACTACCCAAAAATCAGAGTTAATTTTTCGCTTTTGTTTATTTTCTTACTTAAATTCTTACATGTCTTCTGATTGTGACCACACTCCACTAACAATTGGGCTGTGCGTCAATGCCAGTCCCACCATATATTTACCATCTAACTTATTTCTTCTCCAGTCATTTATAATTGTTTACATTAATTATACATCCCCTAAGTTACTTACAAACATGTTACTGTGCTATGCTTATGTAGATACAATATGTACAAGTGTATATACCTTAAATGATGGGCAGCAGCGGACATCCGGAATGCAGTACTGAGTCGCCTCAACTTCAACTGGAGATTATCTGTGGGAGAAAATGAAAGGGGTGAGCACATCAAGCTCAGTAAGGCAATCCTACGAACAAGTAGGTAACCATACTACCTACATGAACGTGGTGCCATGTATAAACCACCCTTTCTCCACACATTTTAAAACAGATGATATGAGTTATGATGTTATGTAAATCAAGTTTGCACGAAAAATTCAACATGCAATTATTTCAAATCATTTCTTTCTCATTTAAAAATTTCACAATAAAGTCAGGACTCGACCCCTCCTTCGGGTGATCTTGACTCACATAAAACCATGAAAGTCGGTTGACATCACACATGGGTTTAAAAAGCATGGAAATAGCATCATGCACATTTTATTTAAAACCCGATTTGATCTCATCAAAATCGTCGATATGCGAGACTAGGCAACATCTGTATATCGGCAATAATCAGGACTGGCCAATATGTGTCCTCGTGAGTCCCTCTAGCTTCACGGATCCCAGTGTGCGAGGTCTCACCCTGATCGGGAACCGCCCGGGAGGTGGGTCAATCCAACCCGTCGGTCTTATCCGATCCTACGCATCCAGAGATGCCGTATCCGAAGATACCCCGTATCACAAAGATACCGTATCCGAAAATACCCCGTATCACAAAGATATCATATCCGAAGATACCCCACGGTACATCGTACTCCATGCTACTTGCACGGTACATCGTACTCCATGGACCCATATCACTCTAGGTACTCCAGCCCAAATGGCCTGCTTCCCACAGAGAGGTTTTGTTTCTCAATACTCATGCCATGTCTCAAAACGCACGTGCGAGCCTATTAAATCGGTGACACGCAGTCTACCCGATGCTCCAAGCACGGCTCATCGTATGTTCTCATAAAATCAGTGCGAGCGATGCTCAGCACTCTCATCAAATCAAGTAAAATCGGCAGAGCCCACTTTACATCCCCACAAGGCCGCCAACCTCATCCCTCACTCTCACCCCACCTAAGAGGTCTTTTGAGCCTGTTAGGCCTTTTGGCTGACTCCAAGGGCAGACAGCGCTACTCCACAAATCCAGTAAAACTAGTGCGAGCTAGGCTCTAGCACTTATATATAAATCACATGAAAATCTTATAAAATTTGGTGCGAGTTAAACTCCAGCACCCTGTCACGAGAATCATGTAAAATCTGGTGCGAGTTAGACTCTAGCACCGTGTCACGAACAAGCATGTGAAATCTGGTGCGAGTTAGACTCTAGCACCCATGCATGTAAAACTCTAGTGCGAGCTCTCGCTCCAGCACTAATGCATGCATCACACAAATCAAACATCGTGCGAGCTGAGCTCTAGCACGTCACATGTAAATAAAAACACGTAGGCGGCTCGGTTATCTCCAAATAGTTTTCACAGAAATTACATCGTTTAAGGTATGCAATGCTATGCATTTTTCTTTAAAAGTGAGCCAGCCTACTCATGCATGTGTTAAAATACCTCCAAAACGAGCAGGAACCTCTTGTCCTTGCTCCTCCTAATTTTTTCCTAAATTTGTAAATTTTACCCTTAACAAGGGTATTTTGGTAATTTACCCATTCGGGGCACTAAAATTATTATTTGACCTCTAGACCCTTCAGATAATTTTTAAAGACTGCAATGAACTTAAAATTGCGTAAAGTTTACCTCTAGCAGTCCGTAGAATTCCCTTACCTTATTTTCCTGTCGAGTCTGACCTTTTCTTTTCCACTGTTGTCTCGTCGCGCAGTCCGTTATGCTCCCAATCAAATGCCCGAAACTGCGTATCAATATTCCTCAGGTCAGATAACATACAATTTAATTGTATTTAATCTTTTCTGGGCTTAATTTAAATCATTGGGCCCGTTTACCCCTATTGGGCCGGATTGCACCTTAATTCAATTTATGCGGAATTTAAATTCATATCACGCATAACGATGTAAATTATCATAAATAAGGGTCACTTACCCGAGATTCATGCTAGTACGAAATTCGAGGCTGTCTCGAGCTCTCTTTGGATGCCAATCGTCGAGCTACACAATTTCATAATTTTTCGGGTAAATTTCCAGTCGAAAATTAATTAAATAAAATATTCCAAAATTTAAATCGGTTGCATCGCTGAAATTTTCCCCAATTTTTTCCTCTTTTTCTTTTTCCATTTTTCTTCCTTTTTTCCTCTCTTTTTGGCTGAACCGGTTCAGTCCGGTTCGGACCGGTTCAGACCGCCGGTTCACTCCGGTTCGACCGGTTCACCGCCGGTTCACCACCTTGCCGGCTGGTTCTCCGCCGGTTCTCGCCACCAATCGCTCCGCTGGGTCGTCCGCATCTCAGATCTGCCCTCGGTTTGGGTCAAGCTCGCCGGAACGCCGCCGGTTCGGCTCTTCTCCCTCGGCCGTCAGACCCATTTTCCTCCTCTTGGCCGTCGCCGGCGTTTCCAGCCGTTTCGTCGGCTGCTACCGGTCTCAAAATGACCGGCTCCTCCTCCTGAACTCATCGGTGGCCTCCGTTGATGCCCAGCCGCCATGGATCGCCGAAAATCGGGCCGTTTCTCCTCAGTTCTTTCCCTCCTCCGATCGGCTTCCTTCGGCCACTGCACGGCGCGTCTCCGGTACCATCTTGCTCGCCGGCCTCCCCTCTTCCTCGTCGGCTCCTCGTAGGGGGTCGTCGGTCGCCGATGCGTCCTCGAGCTTCCTCGGTTTTCTCGGCTTTCGTTTTTCGTCTCCTTTCGCGTTTCTGATTCTCTTTTTTTTTCATTTATTATTTATCTTTTATTATTTATTTATTTTATTAATATTTTAATCATTAAAATACATTAAAATACCCAAAATATCTACCAAAAATTATTATTTTATTCTAAATTAATTAATCTAATTTTATTTAATTTATTTATTATATTTTAACCCTTTTCGGGTATAATTTCTCCGTATTTTCGGGATATTGTCCCGAATGACTTTTCGGTATATTTTTTGATTATTTTTGGGATTATTTTTCTGAACTAAAAATTTCGATTAATCCCGATTAATTCCAATAAATTGATATCTTGATCAATTTAACCCAAAATAAATTTATTTCACTTTTATTGACTAAGATTTCTTAAATCCATATTTTTAATTAAATTTCCTCATCGAAATTATACCGACTTTCGATCTTTTGACCATTTTGCCCTTACACATGTTCGGGATTAATTTAACCCGACTTCTCTTCACGAATGCTCATTCATTCCGTATTTTAATTAAAATCGGGTCTTACAATTTCTCTCGTATCAAGTTCCCCAATTCCCATGTGGCCTCTTCCACCTTGTGATGTTGCTAAAGAACTTTCACCAAGGGAATTACCTTTGTCCTCAACACCTTTTCCTTTCTGTCCAATATCCAAACCGGCTTCTCAACATATGTCATACTCTCGTTAAGCTCCAATGGCTCATATCTTATCACATGTGCCGGGTCAGGGTGATACTTCTGAAGCATAAAGATGTGGAAGACATTATGAACATTTGCCAAGTCCGGTGGCAATGCCAACTTATACGCCTTATCTCCCACTCTCTCTCTCAAATCTCAAAGGGTCTGATATATTTAGGGTTTAGCTTGCCTTTCTTACCAAATCTCATAATACCCTTCGAAGGTGAAACTCTCAGAAATACTAACTCACTCACAACAAACTCTAATGGTCTCCATCTCTTGTCAACATAACTCTTTTGCTGGCTCTGAGCTGTCCGTAATCTCTCACATATCAATCGAACGTCTTCAGATGCCTACTGTACTAAGTCTAGAAGAAAAATCTGTCTGTCACCAATCTCTTCCCATCCAATAAGGGATCAACATCTGTGTCCATACATTGCCTCATATGGTGTCATCCTGATACTCGCATGATAGCTGTTATTATAGGTGAACTCCGCTAACTACAGGTGATCATCATAGGAACCTTCGAAATCCAGCACACACGCTCTCAACATATCCTCCAGGGTCTGTATAGTCCTCTCTGACTACCCATCTGTTAGAGGATGAAAACCGGTACTAAAACTCAAGTGGGTCCCCATCGCTTCTTAAAAATGTTTCTAGAAATGGGAAGTGAAGCGGGCATCCCTATCAGAAACAATGCTCACTGGTACACCATGTAGCTGTACTATCTTTCGAACATACAAGTTTGCCAACTGACTCAGAGTATCGATAGCTCTCATAGCTAAGAAATGGGCTAACTTAGTCAACCGATCCACAATAATCCATATGGCATCATGACCTCTATGGGTCCTTGGCAATCCCATCACAAAATCCATGGTGACATGCTCTCACTTCCATGTCAGTATCGGTAGAGGCTGCAATAACCCTACAGGCTTCTGATGCTCTACCTTCACCTGCTAACACACGAGACACTTAGCGATATATTCTGTAATATCTCTCTTCATTCCAGACCACCAATAAACCTTCTAAAGGTTTTGATACATCTTGGTACTCCCCGGATGTATCGTGTACTTCGATGAGTGAGCCTCTGATAAAATCAGTCTCCCGATCTTAGGATCCTTGGGAACACATACTTTACCTCTAAACCTCAATAAGCCATATGTACTCAACTCAAAATCAATACCCACACCTGCCTGTATCTGACTTAACCAATCAATATACTGTCAATCGCTCTGGTGAGCCTGCCAAATATGACCAATCAACTTTGGCTCCAATCTCAAACTAGCTATAATCTCAAGTCTCTCTAAACCAAGTGGGGTTACATCCAAACTGAGATTAGCAAATTTCTCTAACAACTCGTGTTCCCTAAGCATCATATAAGACACTAACCCTAGGTTCTTCCTGCTTAAAGCATTGGCAACTACATTTGCCTTACCCGGGTGGTACATGATTTCACAATTATAATCCTTAAGGAGTTCGAGCCATCTCCTCTGTCTCCTATTTAACTCTTTCTGCGAGAACAGGTACTTAAGGCTCTTATGATCTGTAAAGACCCAAAATTTCTCACCATAAAGATAATGGCACCATATTTTCAAAGCAAACACCATGGCCGCTAACTCCAAATCATGTGTCGGGTAGTACCTCTCGTGATCTTTCAATTGTCTAGATCCATAGGCAACTACCTTCCCATCCTGCATAAGCACACATCCCAGTCCCTGGTGTGATGCATCCATATACACCGAGAAACCTCCTGAGCTAGTTGGAATGGTGAGAACCGGAGCAGTAGTCAATCAACGCTTAAGCTCCTCAAAACTTCTCTCACATGCCTCATCCCATAAGAACTTAATGTCTTTCTGCGTGAGGCATGTCAATGGAGCAGTTAGTCTGGAGAAACCCTCTACAAATCTCTGATAATAACATGTAAATCCCAGAAAACTTCTGATCACAGTAACTGTCTTGGGCTGTTCCCACTGTACAACTGCCTCTATCTTAGATGGATCCACTGATACCTCATCCTTCGACACAACATGGCTTAGAAATGAGATCTGCTCTAACCAAAAGTTACACTTAACGAGTTTGGCATATAACTCTTTCTCTTGGAGGGTCTGCAGAACTTCTCTCAAGTGCTCCTCATGATCTTCCCTGGACTTGGAATAGACCAATATGTCATCAATAAACACAATCACAAACTTATCCAAATATGGCTTGAATACATCATTCATCAGTGCCATAAATGCTGCGGGGGCATTTGTCAATCCGAATGGCATCACCAAAAACTCGTAGTGGCCATAACAGGTACGAAATGCTATCTTGGGTACATCTCCACTCCGTATCCTCAACTGATGATACCTTGACCGTAGATCTATCTTAGAAAAGACTTGTGCTCCCTGAAGCTGGTCTAACAAATCATCTAAACGTGGAAGGGGGTACTTGTTCTTAATGGCAGCCTTATTCAACAATCGGTAATCTATACACAGTCAGAGGCTTCCATCCTTCTTCCTTACAAACAGAACCGATGCTCCCCAAGGTAAGACACTCGGTCTAATAAACCCCTTCTCTAGCCACTATTGCAGCTGTTTCTTAAGCTCTTCCAACTCAATCGGAGCCATTCTATATGGTGGTTTAGATATCGGCTCGGTACCAAGCACTAACTCTATGTAAAATTCCACTTCCCTTTCAGGTGGTAGCCCTGGTAAATCGTCCGAAAAGACATCAGGAAATTCTGCAATCACTGATATGTCTCTCAATTCCGAGTATGCCTTATCTATGTCAACCACGTATGCAATGAACCCTTCACAACATCCTTTCCATCGTTAGTGTCACAAGTCATCACATCAATATTCAACATAAACAATTAAATTCATCTCTCAAGTAGATTAAATAAAATCACACCCTTTTTCATTTATAATAAATCAGGTTCTTTCATTTCATTTCACAAATCTTATAACAAGATTTTCTATCTCAGGAAACCTCAATGTTTTAGCATGACAATCCATAACAACATAATTGACAGCCAACCAATTCATTCCCAATATTACATTAAAATCATTCATATTCAATAAAATTAAATCAGCTGTCATTTCTTTTCTCTCTATCTTAAATTTACAATCCCTACATAAATGCTCTGTCAATTGACTATCATTCATGGGTGTGGAAATCATCAATATTTTATCCAACAATGTAGGTTTCACATGATTCAACAATTTATGTGGAAAGAAAGGTGATATGAAGGAATACGTGGCACCAGGATCAAACAATACTAATGCTTCTAAATCAAAGATTAGGATGATACCTTTAATTACATCCGTCGATGCGTCTGCTGCGTCCCGGTCCAGTGCGTGCACTCCTCATCTGCTCACACCCACGACTTGTTTCCCTTTTTCTTCAGCTGTGGCCCTTTTCCTCGGGGTAGCTGTCTCAACTGGAGCTCTTTCTGGCTCCTTACCCTTCTGTGGGGTAGTCTCAACCATCTCAGGATAAAATCTCAAAATATGTCTAAGCTTCCCACACCTATAACATGAAACAGGGGGCATCTGACTTCGTCTAGTCCCATGGTATCTGCCACATCTCCTACACTGATCAGTAGTAGGTCATGGTCCTCCAATAACCATACCCCTCGGTGCAGTCAAAGTCGGGTACACAGGAGGTCTAGCAGCTCTCTCATGCACCTCCTCAATCTTAGGTTCTCAAAAAACCTTTAGCCTCCTTTCCTGGCCACTCTATCCATCTCGGATCTCTTCTGGTCTCTGTCCTTTCTGACACTAATCCTCCCAAGCTCGGAGGCATTCTTCTCAAAGTCTTGCTCGCATAACTGAGCCTTATGTACAGCCTCTTCATAAGTCTGTATGTCAAATGGGGCTAGCTTAGTCCGGATGGCCAATCTCAATCCATTAACAAACTTCTAAATCTTTTGAGTCTCATTATCCATCGTATCCGGGTCGTATCTCCCCAAAGACATGAATCTCTACTCATATTCGTCCACAGTACGGTTCCCCTAAACCAATTCATAAATTCCATCCGTAATTTCCTCTGTGCGGTGGCTGGGATGTACTGCCTCCTGAAGGCCTCCAAAAATATCTCCCAGGTGATCTCGAAGTGTCTGGCCCTCAAAATAGCCTCAGTGGATCTCCACTAATGTTTTGCCTCGCCCTTCAACATAAACACTGTGAAGGCCACTTTCTCAACTGTTGTACATCAAAAAAATCTGTATAGTTTCTCCAACTCATAGACCCAATCCTTAGTAATCACCGGGTCTTTTACCCCTCTAAACATTGGAGGTTTCAACTCTTAAAATTGTCTCAATCTGCCAAGTCGTAGTCATACCCCAAATCGTTATCGCTCTGCTATGGTGCGATAGGTGAAGCTGTATCCTATATTAAGGGTGTCATCATCTCAGTAGCCTAAGGTCTCCCTGCCTCTGCAACCGCATGTCCAGTAGTAGGCTGTGCTGCGGGACCTCGTCTATCACCAGCACCCAATACCTGTGTGACTATCTCCACTAGGCTCTCAATACTCCGCTCTAGTCTAGCGAAGTGTGCCTCAATATCCCCTGGTCTCTCAACAGGGTTCTGAGGAGCTTGGTCAGTATGTGGCTCAGCACAGCTCTCAAGCCTACCTCTACGGCCTCTAGCACGTGCTCCCGCCCCTCTACCTCTATGCATAACAGGCATTCTACCTAACTTCTTTATTCACAATCACTTATTAGACTCAATCCAACACGGTATACACAGTTATATCTAAACAAAAGCACAGTAATAAGAGGATGTAATTTTTCCTAAGTTTTATTATTGACTCTCATCAGGCCAACTCGGCTCTGATACAAATCTTTGTCACAACCCATTTTATTGTTTTTAACCAAAAGTCAATATAAATGTTTTTGCATTTTCCTTTCCTTACCCAGTCGTGAACAAACTTACCACTTCACAATTGGACTGTGAGTCAATAAATAATATCACTCAACATTCATTCTCAATTGAATCAAAAGAACTGTCATTCATTTAGAGTTAAGTTATACATGACACGTTTTCTAACTTCTACATCCCCCACATTACAATACAATTGACTACTGTGCCTTTACATGTTTAGATACAAAAAGAATCTCTGTGTGTATACCTTTTGACGATGGAAGTAACGGATGTCCAAAATAAAATGCCTCAGTCCTCACTGGGCTGCTATGTACGCACTGTAAAGGGGGAAAATAGAGAGGGATAAGCAACCACACGCTCAGTAAGGGATTAATGCAAGCATGGTAGATAACTACTCTATCTACATGTTGATAGTGTTATGCTTAAATCATTCATAATAGGAGCATGAGGAAATAAAATTATGCCATATGAGTATACATATATCATGTATTGAAAATCATGTAAATAGGCATAAAACATGGAAGAATTCAACATGTAAAACCATCTCATTTGAAACTTATCACAAAAAGGGAAATTCATTTAAAAACATCATTTTCAAATCACATTTCATCTCATCACAATTCTCTTTTCATATTCCATTACATCTCATCATAAATCAAATCAACATTTCATTAAATCACAAATCCCATAAGGCTCAACCCCTCCCTCGGGTCTACCCTGGACAATTCACAATCACACTCTTGTATAAAATCATGTGGTATTATGTAATATCAAATGAGACAAGTCACTATATCACAATAGACTATGTTGCCCAACTATGTCTTAAATCATCCCAAACCACACGGATCTCGATGTGCAAGGTATCATGCTGAAACGAAGGTGGGTTAGTTCTCCGCTAGACTTTTCAAATCACGTAACAACCACGCGGTACAGCGTACTACATGTGATATACACGATACAACGTACTCCGCGGACCCATATCATGGTTGGGGGTGCCAGCCGTAGGTCTTATCTAACCCATACCATGTGTAACCAACTCAGTCTCATGTGCACATGGGGGTGTTTTCCTTTGGTGTCAGGTCCTAGCCCCTCATGGCCTTACTCACCCCTTTTGGGTTCCCTGAATGGATTAATACCAGGTCCTAGCCCCTCATGGCCTTGCTCACCCCTTTTAGGTTCCTTGAATTAATCTGTATTACCCTCACCACGGCATCATACATACCACAGTGTGAAAACCTGTGCGAGCTAAGCTCTAGCACGATACATGCATCATAGATAAATCTCCTTGTATGAGTAGCGCTCTAGTACAACATTTATGCATGAAAACATGAAGAAAACTAAGTACGAGCATAGCTCCAATACGATTATATGCATAAGAAAACCACTTGAAATCCATGTATGGGCAGAATCTCCAGTACGGTTTATAAAACATCATCACAATTTCAAATCAAAGTGCGAGCTAAGCTCCAGCACATTTTATACAAATAAAAGCATAAAAATCCAGTGCAAGCGAGGCTCCAGCACGATTTAATTCACAAAAACACGATAGGCAGCTCATATACATTCAAAACAATCTCAAAACATGTCTAGCACCTCACCTGGGCTATTTCACAACATCATTTAAACACTAGCCTGCCAATAAATTAATTCACTTAAAACGAAGCAATGTGTTTCGTGAAACCATTGAAAACTTATGATTTATGCAATTATTAGCCTTACTATCCCTTTTTTATGAAACTTACTTCGAAAACCAAATCATATATACATACTCATAGTTATTCACGCATATCATCAATCACTTTTCGCAAACAATCATGAATTTCATAAACGCCCTATATTCATCCATGAATTTAAAGTACGAGTAGCTATCTCTATACACTTACAGAATTCTTTTACCTGGAATCGAGTCACGTGATTCCAATTCCTTAGAGCTACTTACTTGTGCGGTTCGATTCGTCTCCAACGAACTCTTCGGAACTGCACAAAGTCGTATATTGCATCAATTAGCCTATATAACTCAACTCTTGTGTTCGTTATAGTGATTTAACCTATAGCCTCTATTAATCTTTATAAGACCTCGTTTTATCATTCTACTCGTATCTCGAGTCTATTGATTTCTTTTAGGCCTTATGGTTCATACCAAATCGATATTAAATCGATATTAAGCTTATAGTGTTCATATTTCATCAATTTCTTTACTATGGCATTTTATCAATCATCTTACATAATCATTTCCATAAATCCTCTAAACTCACAATGTGGCTTCATTTAACCATTACAAATCATTCATATTGCTTCAATAACAACTTATCATAATCCATCACACTAACCCATTCTATTTTCTAGGTCACCCTAGTTCCATCATAACCTAGGTAGTTTTAACCTTCAATGCACATGCCAATCAACTCCAAAATCAATAAATAGACAATGCACTTGAGCTGAAGTATTAAAACTTACCATATCTAGTTTCTCTTCTTGCTCCAAATGAGAATGTCGCTTACTCCTTCAATCCAACAAATGGGGCTTTGAATCCAAATTATGTTGTTCTTCTCTTTGATAGGAACAACTTTGTATCTAATAGGCTTTCCTCAAATCTTACTGGAAATGGATGGATTTGGGAGTGAGAAAGTTAGGTTTTTGGATTGAAAATGGGAGAGAATGGTTTGGTTTTCGTGATTTGCAGATTTCACTGCACCTTATAAAAATTGCTTGATGAGATCGATCTGTCGAGGCTTAAGATTGATCTGGTACTCTTAAATCCCTTATTTTCACGCCAATTTGAATACATGAGATCGATCTATTGAAGCTTAAGATCGATCTGTTCTCAAACATTAGCTTAAGGAGATCGATCTGCTTCCAGGGGAGATCGATCTACTTCCAGGGGAGATCGATCTGCTCCAACCCGAGAGCTAAGGAAATTGATCTGTTTGCATCAAAATCAATCTTCTCATTACAGAATGTTTAGCAGATCGATCTAGCTCCAACGGAGATCGATCTGTCTTGTTCCATTGCTCAATAAGAGCATTTTTTGCTCTTCCAAATCGATCTCTCATCCTATGAGATCGATCTGGCCTTCATATTTTTCAAATTTTACTGCAGTGTTCTACAGTCACTTACACAAAACATCCTCAATTTGCTACCATGGTCATTTTCTCATCCAATCACCTTTAAAACTTGAAAATGATATCCATTCATTCTTTATACACATTTAAACTTGTGTGCATTCATTGTATAACCAAAGGTACACAATACAAAGCCAAATGGAAGTACAAATATTCATGTAACTTCATTCCATTGGCTGCACTACTCATTTTGAGTTCCAATCACATTTATCACATACAAAAGTCCATTTCTTCATATTCATAGATAATGAAACTTGTACGTACATCACAACTCTTATTACAAGTGTGTACATTGAATCTATGGACTTTACATCACTTATTCTTCACGTACAAGTACATATGTCTTACTTATGAAATACGAGTCTTACAAGTAGGGAGTGAGCTTAACGCGCTCAGTAAGAAACTTATGTAAGCAATAGACAACTATATTATCTACATGCTTATAATGTATGTCATGATCAGTTATAAAGTACTGTAAAACACTTGCATATAATTCAATTCGTTAATACTGAAAACGATTCACAATTGATGCACTTTCTTTGAAAAACACTTTCAATCACACCCCATTTCTGGTAAAATACTTTACCATATGTAAAACATATGCATTCAATATGGCCGATACGATGAAACCATTTACCATTCAATCAATGCAGTAAAACATTTGAATTCATTTCTCTGAAACGATTCATTTAATCAGTAAACAGTTCAATTCACTTTTCTTTCTATCAATAAACAATTTAGTTCGCTGAGACTACTCTGGGATTCAATCAATAATAGTAGGATTTAATCAATAACAATACAGTTGACATATGGCTATAAACAGTGACCCCATGCCTCATGGGCCAAGTGTGCGCGAGTGTCATATGCCTCAAGGGGGATGGGTCAATCCAACCCGTCCGCCAATCAATACAATATTGTTCAGTTCAATTCAGTAGTCCGAAGACTCAATACATGATGCAATGTACTCCATGTGGGTCCACACGGTACAGTGTACTCCGTGGACCTCGATACAGTATAATATGAATGAGGGTACCAAGGAGTCTCGAGGATTTACCCCCTAGCATCAATATCAACAATCACCTTAGTCTCAAAATCTAGTGCGAGCAGGTCAGTGCAAGATCATACAGCAATACACGACGGCTCCAGCACGATTTTTCTCATAAATCATATAAAAATCTAGTGTGAGCAATTCACTGTGACACATAGTCTACACGAGGGCTCTAGCACTGTTTCATATCAAAAATTGGATAGGTGGTTCAATTCTTTCAAAAATAATATAAAAATCAATGTTCAGTATAAAAACAATGCATAAACGATATATGAGTGGAGACTTCCAGATAGATCACCCATAATGGAATTTCTCCCACTCGAGCACACTTAACTTCGTAAAACATGCCATTTTATGCAGACAGTAAAAACAATAGTCTACCTATCCATATACCGTTGGAAATAGTATTGAACAATGAAAACACTGAAACATGCAATTTATGCATTTATGATTTTTGAACACTTTACGGTACAATTCAGTCTATAAGTAGGGGTAATATAGGAAATTTATATCTCTACGGTATCTATTTAGCTACTCGAAATCATAAAAATACGTATAGTTATCTCTAAAGCTTGCATAAATTATTTACCTCAGTAACTGTTCGTAATCCTCGATTGCCTCGATGTTACAAGTTATCGGGTTTGGTCCACTCGGTTTATTTCCTCGAAATTTCGTACCAGTATTTTTGAAATTTTGAATTGATATTTTCAATCTTCTTTTCCCGGGTTTTTTTCAAACTCTTTGTGCCTTTTTCTTTATTCTAAATATATATATATACATACATACATACATAAAAATACTTCTTTCTTCTTTTTTTTTTAATCTTTCTTTCATTTTCTTCTCTCTCTTCCACGTTCTCTGTTTCTTCACTGTTTCTTCTCCTTTGGTAAATGCTCATCGTCCTCACCATCCCTTCTTCTCAACGTTTTCAACCACCCCCTCATCATTCTTCTCTTCCTGTTGCCATCCACGTTTTCTATCATCTCCTATGCTTCCTCCCTTGCCACCGCCTTCCCAATGCCACTTCCTGACTCCCTTGTTTCAATGTCTCCAACACGATCTCTTGTTTCTTCCCATTTTCAGGCCACACCCATGCCTTCAACCAACCTCCACCATCACTATCACCTTTTCAGCCTCCCTTGTTTAGCCCTGTCTTTACCTGAGGTCTGGCCTCCACCTCTTTATTTTGTCCTCTTTCACTTCGATTTACAACCCTGTCCTAGCTTCTTCATTCACTTTTCAATAGCATGCATGACATCGGTACAGTGGTGGCCTTCCTGCTTGCATAGTCACCTTCAACTCTGGGACCAGCTGCAATCGCCTACGATTTCAGGCCCCCTTACTTGCCCCTTTTGCTCTCGGCTACTGTCTCCCCTCCATGTTTTCCTTTCACTCCACACCTTCCTATGCCTAAACATCCGTTTTACCCATGGCTCCCCCTACCTTCCCTCATTTTTGTAAGACCCGTATTTTCATATGTAAACCTTATGAGTCCGTAAGTATGGTGATGTACTTGTAATGTGAAGCATAAGTTATGTAAAGTCCATAAATTCAATATAAACACTTGTAATAAGAGTTTATGATATACGTATAAGTTTCATTATGTATGAATATGAAGAAATAGACTTTTGTATGTGATGAATGTGAGTGGAATAAAAAATGAGTAGTGCAGCAAATGGAAAGGAAGTTGCATAACTTGCATAAATCGTTGTACTTTCATTTAGTTTTGTATTGTATACCTTTGGTTATACAGTGAATGTACACAAGTTTTAATGTGTATGAAGTATGAATGGATGTCATTTTCAAGTCTTAAATGTGGTTGGATGAGAAAATGACTAGGGCAGTAAATTAAGGATGTTTTGTATGAGTTACTGCCAAAAATTACAACAAAATCTGAAAAATATGAATACCAGATCGATCTCATAGGATGAGAGGTCGATCTGGAAGAGCCAAAAATGCTTTTATTTGAGCAATGGAACAGATCAGATCGATCTCCAATGGGGCCAAATCGATCTTCTAAACATTTTGTAAAGAAGAGACCGACTTCCTTAGCTCTCAGGTTGGAGCAAATCGATCTCCTCCTTAGCCAGATCGATCTCTTTAAGGTACTGCCTAGAACAGATCGATCTCAGACCCCCGGTAGATCGATCTCATGCATTCAAATTGGCGTGAAAATGAGGGATTTAAGAGGGCCAGATCGATCTCCACCTAATGCAGATCGGTCTCATCAAGCAATTTCTATAAATAGGAGCGATGAAATCTGCAAATCACGGAAACAACCTCATTTTCTCCATTTCCAACCCAAAACCTAGCTTTCTCACTCCTAAATCCACCCATTTTCAGTAAGATTTGAGGGAAAGCTATTAGATACAAAGTTGTTCTTATCAAAGAGAAGAACAACATACTTTGGAATCAAAGCCTCATTTGTTGGATTGTGGGAGCAAGGGACATTCTCATTTGGAGCAAGAAGAGAAACTAGATTGGTAAGTTTCTAATTGCTTCAGCCTAAATACATTTGTCTATTTATTGATTTTGGAGTTGATTTGTATAAGTATTGATGGTTAAAACTACCTAGGATGTGATAAAACTAGTGTAACCTAGAAAATGGAATAAATCTAGTGTGAGAAAGTAAGATTTGGATGAGTTGGTGGTTTACGGATTATGATAAGTGGTTATTGGAGTAATGTCAATGATTTAAGATGGGTAAATGAAGCCACATTTTGAGGATAGTCAAATTATTGAAAATGAGTATATAGGATGTGTGATAAAATGTCATAGTGAAGAAATTGATGAAATATGAACACTATGAGCTAAATGTCGATTTAATACCGATATTGTATAAATTAATAGGCCTAAAAGAATCAATAGACTCGAGATATGAGTAGAACGATAAAACGAGGCCTTATGAGTGTTAATGGGACTATAGGTTGAATCGACTATAGCAAACACAGGAGTTGTGTTATACGGACTAAATTGATGTGAAATACGACTTTGTGCAGTTCCGGAGAGTTCATTGGAGACGAATCAGACCGCACAAGCAAGAAGCTCTAAGGAAGTGGAATCACGCAACGCGATTCAAGGTAAGAGAATTTTGTGGGAATATAGAGATAACTGCTCATACTTTGAACTCGTGGGTGAATATAGGGCGTCTATGAAATGCATGATTGTTTAAGAAAATGATTGTTGGCATGTGTGAAATTACTCCGAGTATGTATATGATTTGGACTATGAAATGATTCGCAAAAAGGGGATAGTAAGGCTAATAATTGCATAAATCGCATGTTTTGATGTTTCTACAAAACACATTGCTTTGTTTTAAGCAAACTTATGAGTAGGCTGGCTAATGTTTGAATGATATTGTGAAATAGCACATGTGAGGTGCTAAACATGTTTTGAGATTATTTTGAATGTATATAAGCCGCCTATCGTGTTTGTGTGAATTAAATCATGTTGGAGCCTCACTCGCACTGGATTTTGATGCTTTCATTTGTATAAAATGTGCTGGAGCTTAGCTCGCCCTTTGATTTGAAATTGTGATGATGTTTTATAAATCGTATTGGAGCTTCTGCTCGTACGTGGATTTCGAGTGGTTTTCTTATGCATATAACCGTACTGGAGTTGTGCTCGTATGTGGTTTCTTCATGTTTTATGCATAAATGTCGTACTAGAGCATTGCTCGTATGAGGAGATTTATCTATGATGCATGTATTGTGTTTGAGCCTAACTCACACAAGTTTTCACACTGTGGTATGTATAATGTCGTGGTGATGGTAATACGAATTGGTGTTTAGGGAACCCAAAAAGCGCAAGCAATGCCATGAGGGGCTAGGACTTGTCACTAATTAATTCAAGGAACCCAAAATGGGCGAGCAAGACCATGAAGGGCTAGGACCGACATGGTGATCAGGGAACCCAAAAGGGGCGAGCAAGGTCATGAGGGGCTAGGACCTGACATCAAAAGAGGATACTCCCACGTGCACTTAAGACTGAGTAGGTTACATGTGGTATGGGGTAGATAAGACCTACGGCTGGCACCCCTAACCATGATATGGGTTCTCGGAGTACGTTGTACCTTGTACATCACATGGAGTACGCTGTACCACGTGGTTGAGTTACTGATGAGAAAGTCTGGCGAAAAACTAACCCACCTTCGTTCCAGCATGATACCCCGTACACCGGGATCCGTGTGGTCTGGGATGATTTATGACATAATTGGCCAACATAGTCTCTGAGATATAGTGACCTGTCTCACCTGATATTACATAGTACCATAGGATTTTTATACATGAGTGTGATATGGTTGTCCAGGGTAGACCCGAGGGAGGGGTCGAACTTTGTGGGATTTTGATTGAGAAATGATAATGATTTGTGATAAAGAAATGATTGTGATAAGATTTTTAACATGGTTTGGGAAAGAGATGAATTTAAAAAAAGATGTTTCTTAAATGAATTTCCCTTTTGTGATGAGTTTTAATGAGAATAAGCATGAGACAGTTTTACATGTTGATATTTCCATGTTTTATGCCTATTTACATGATTTTCAATGGATGATATATGTATATACATGTGGCATAGTTTTATTTCCTCATGCTCTGATTAGAAACGATTTATGCATAACACTATCAGCATATAGATAGAGTAGCTATCTACCATGCTTGCATTATTGCCTTACTGAGCATGTGGTTGCTCATCCCTCTCTATTTCCCCTCTCTACAGAGCATACATACCAGCCCAGTGAGGACTGAGGCGTTGTATTTTGGACATCCGCTGCTTCCATCGCTAAAAGGTATACACACGAGGATTTTTTTGTATCTAAACATGTAAAGGCACAATAGTCATTTTGTATTGTAATGTGGGAGATGTAAAAGTTAGAAAACGTGTCATGTAAAAGTGTATAACTTAACTTTAAATGAATGACACCTCTTTTGATTTAATTGAGAATGAATGATGAGTGTTATTTATTATTGACTCACAGCCCAACTGTGTAGTGATGAGTTTGTTCACGACCGGGTAAGGAAAGGAAAATGCGAAAAATTTATTGTGATTTTCGATTATAAATGATGAAAAAGGGTCGTGACAGTTTTATCTCTTGAAGCTCCTGTACACTCGTACATGTATATTGTCCATTGTCCTGGCCTCTCCCTCGTCAGTCACCAACCTTCCTGCTACCAGGCATTTCCCGAGGCTAGTAGGTGCACAGAAATTGGGTGCGTGTAGGGGTCTTGAGAGTGCACTGCAAGGGGTTCGATGGATTGCTTCAGTCTTCCTGTTTTGAGTTTTCCCCTCTTGGATTCTGGGTGGGTGGTAGCAGGCTTCACACCTACTTGTTTTCACAGTCGTGCCATCAGTCTTCCTCAACTGCTGTTGTAGTTTCTTCATTTTTCTAATCCTTGTCAAGCTGCTCCCATTATGTTATATAATTATATATGTATTTTGCTTCACCGAACAATTGTAAATCCCAGCTCCCTACATGCTTTGGTTCTCTCCTCCATTTTCCGCTGCCCATCTATCACTTCTGTCAGGTTTTACCTTCTCCATTTACTATCCATTCTCAGACCTTGGTACAACAAATCTGGAAATCCTGCCACCACCTCCTCCTAAGCTATTATACAACACTACACGTTTTCTTCTTCCTTGCCAGTTTCTTTCTGCTGAACCGCTTACCTCTCTGGTATCTAATATATTACTGTTGCAGTTGATGGATCAGCATAATCCTCCATTTGCAACTTCCTAGACCATTCAACACCTTCACCATCCATTTCCCTTCCATGTATTTTTGTATATGTACATGTACATATATCCTTATATGTACATGTTGCTAATGGAGCTCTCGGGATTGGCTTCTTTGGAAGCCAATCCACGGCTCATGTAATTATATATATATATGTACATTTATATATATATATATATATATATATATATATATATCTATATATCTATATATATATATATATTCACATATCTATATACACATATACCTATCCATTTAATCTTAAAGGCTAATTGAAACATAACACACACACACACATACATATTATATATTATGTATTTAATGAATTTTTTTTCTTATAGTATAAAAACGAATTTAGTCAAATTTTTGTACTTACATTTTATAAGGGAATATTCTCAGCTCATATAGAATTTATTTCTATTTCTCAAAATTATTTATTCCTAGAGCTAATATGTTTTACTTAATTTAATTCCTCCAAGTCTCTCTAGGAAAAATATACTCTCTATACATACATTTCAAATTTCATTTGTTTGTTTTATTAACGGATATCGAAAAATTTTGTGGGGTTTACAGAGCACGTCTAAGGGTCAACTTCATTGACTTGATAATAGAGTTTAGATAAAGTTCAGTAATTCAAAGTTCAAACAAGGTAATTAAAATCAAAAGAGTTGTGGACAAATGTTGAAAAGCTTCCTCAAATAAATTCTAAGGGTTTTCTTCCCCCTATATTTCCACCGATAAGAGCTCACTTGACATATAGTTCAAATCCTAGAAATTGTAAAAAGCAATTTCTGTCAACAAGTCTTCTCTATTAATATCTTAATAAGGAATCAAGTAGCACGTAGAATAAGGAATAAGAATAGCCTGTTCATATTGTTTGGCCACTGTTATAAGTTATTGGATACAGCATAAATGTGAGGATGAACATCACATCCACTGCCATCATCCTTAGACCATTCACAGCTCAAGCCAAAAAAACAAAGAAAAAATGGAACAGTCGTACAAAGAAAAGAAAAAGTACATAGCTTCCAAATATTTGAGTCTTTATCCTTGGAAAAACAACCAACCCATTTTCTGACTACTTCCAAAACTTTTCTAATAAAATATACGAATGTTTTAAAAAAGACATACTGATTTGAAAATTTGACCCTGTTGCATCGTTTGCCGACACTACAACCACCTGCTCTGCTGGTTTGCTTAGTTTCCTCTCCTTCTCATTGGACACACCGACAAAATGCTTGATGCGATCAATCCACACACTTCATGCATCACCCAAGAAACAATCGATGAGCACCTCCACTGACATGCGTGTTCTTGAAGCACCAGAATACCCTTCTAAAATCACTACATTGACTTTACCACTTCGCCATCCACCACATTACATGCCACGGCAGAATTTTGGCAAGGGCTTTCCTCAATTTTGAGGTTCGTTTTGCAAGGTTTAGCCTCTAAAAGTCAAATTTGGCATGATCAGATTGTCAACTTTCGCTTTTTATTTTGAGGTTATAAAACCTGCACGGTTCACAATTTAGATGATAATAGTTAGGATGCCTCTGAGCACTTGAATGCGTTCTTTAAACAAATAGGTGTAATACTGAGATTCCTCATCTTCAGTATCCTGTGATCTTAAAATTTACACACTTTAGAGCCAAAAAAACACTTGAAGAATGGAGAGTTCAGTATATGTACAATCAATTGGAAAAAAATGCAAACATCTTCGACTTCATTTACAACCTCATGATTTTGATTTGTTCCTCCAACATGAATTAAGTATTCCAATTGAAATTGATGTAATAATTTTGGAAGTAGAGAACATTGAGGAAGAACAAAAGAGAAACAATTACAAGGAAAGTAGTGGATACATCCTTTATTATTTTAGTCAAACAAAATAACATGGAAGAAGGTTTTGAGAATTCAAAAGATGATAGGCAAAGATAAAGACGGATCAGTTTGTGCAAGATGATTTGTGTAAAGAGTTGGATGTTCAGCAACTAGGTTCTTTGAAGCAGCTAACACAACCCGAATTGATTTCGTTCCTGAAACCTATAAATGTATTGCCGAAAATGCTATTTAGCAAATCTAATAGAAGTTTCTTCTGCTTCAATACTTCAAACAAAAGGTTGAGTTTTTTAACCAAGGGAGAATAATACGGGACAAAATGAACCTGATCAAATTTATTGCTGCTATTAGGGTTTCTAAGTTATTTTATATTAATATGTATTTTTGTTTAGTAACTACTGACAAAGTACTAAGTACCCGTCTAATATCAGTTTCTAGCTACTTTGGATTTCTAAGATATTATAGATGGATTAAGACTCAAATATGGTGACTTTCTAGTTGGTACTCTCCCTTTCCTTTTTTAAACCCTCTCTCTCTCTCTCTCTCTCTCTTAAATTCCTATATATTACTCTTCTTCCTCCTTAATTGTCTTCCTATTCTCTACTTTTGCCCTTTTCCCCAGTTTTTCTGCATCAACCAATCAGCCTCCTCCCTCTGCTTCTTTGAAATTCTAATCAAGCGAGCGCTGAGAATGAAATTCAGAGTAGTTTTACTTCTACCTTGACATTTCAGTACGGCAAAAATTTATAGAGTAATTAAGGCTACCAAGATTGCAAAGAAAGATACCTAAGAAATGTGAGAGAGAACTCTGTACAATCAACAAAGTATTGTGCAAGCATGTTATACTCTGGACCTCGTGTCATTGAGATCTTAAACACTTTCAAGAAGTACAGAAGTTCAAAGGAGCTTCAGTTTATTCTCAAATTTGGTAAATCTCACAGTAGAAGCACGAGCTTTTCACATTTATTAGCTATTTTACTTCAGGAATCAGGTTGGATCAGATGCCGCGTAACATAAAATCCCAAAGAGCAAGACCAAGGGGTAGAATCTATTCACAGCATGCTAGTAAATCTAATGTTCAAAAGGCTCCACAGTAAAACGTTAAAATTGCAATTATTTAAGTGAAATCAAACAATCTATTCATACTGTTTAATAAGTCATTCTCAATTGCTCATAACAATAACCACAGAATTCACAGAAACTTCATTAACATTTCAAGCATTCAACATTCAAAAACAACCATTCACAGCCTCACAAGTATACCATGTAAAAAAATAAATTTTATTACCTTGAAACTCCAATATGAAAATACATAGAAATGTACACCAACCTGAAAATTTATCTACTTTGGGCTGGAATATACAAACTTATTTTTTCAACTTAAGTGCAGCATTCCACCAATCATAGAAATACTCATTGCCTAGTCAGAGAATTCTCGATAACCAACCTCAACCGCCTCCCCAACGCATCCAGCTCCAAAACCCTTTGCTCCTTCCACCTCCTCTCTGTTGCATCCATCCAAACAACACCCTGCTTCGCAAAAACCATTCGAACCTCTTTAAAACACTCATCAAAGGCATCCAACACGCCTTTTGCTATGACACCATCAATTGCCTCGCTATTAATCACCTCATATCTTCCCCCACCAAAACCGTGATTCACATTAGCCTCATTAATCTTGACTTCCCCATAATTATCAATCATATCACAATCATCAAAATCATTCTCATCAACGCCATTGTTTGCATGGACTAGATTAAAGACGGAAGAGTTCTTACCAAAAGGGGAAGTGGAAGCAAACTCAGGACTCCAAAGCCTTTTAGAAAGATCAAAAAGAGCTTGATCATGAGGAGAGAGAGCAGAATGGTTGAGCCCTCGAGCCAGCCTGGAGGAAATGACCCGGAACTTTTTCCGGAGTCGTCTAAGCTTTTCGGAGAGTTGGGATTTGGTGTAAGGCTGGGAGATGGAGTTGGAAAAGTTGGAGTAGAAAATAGGGAGGTCTTTAGGGAAAGAGAGAGAACGGGATTGGAGAAGGCCTTGGAGGAAACTGATCTCGTCAGGCTCGGTCCAGATCCGGTGGAATTTGAAAGGAGGGGGTTTGGGTTTGGGAGGTGAGGCATCAAGGGGAGCAAAGGAGAAGGGTGGGGGAAAAGGGGTTTTGGGTTTGATGGGGAGCTTGGAGGCAGAGGGTTTAAATGGTTGGGATTGGGGAAGGAGTGGGGTGGCGTCCATGGCTAGTTTTTTTCCTTGCGTGTTTGGGGTTAGGGTTAGGGTTAGTGGGGAGATGGTGGTGTTGAATGTGAAGGGTGGGGTTACTGTCTATAATCTATATTTATGATTTGCGATGGTGATGGGTGCTCTGTTCGGCCCCGTTTGGGTGTTGGTGTGGATCTGGTCGGTGTTCGGGGTGGGTGTAATCATAATTTTATACACGGTGACGATATAAAATCAATTAGAATAGAGGAGTAAAAAAAAAATTTTAATACGAATTAAAAATTAATAAAAATAATATATAAATACGATAAAATTTAAATAAATTATATTTAACGTATTAACATAATTTGATATAAAAATTTATATATTTATTATAATAAATATAATTTTTATGATATAAATATAAATTTTATACCATAATTATCATATTTACGTGCGAGGAAGAATTGAGAGCGGTGGTCAGGATGAATTGGCTTACGCCTTAAAGGGGATTGTTTGCCTTGGGTTTAGTGAATTTGCTGAAGGCTCGGTTTTCTTTTTTTTTTTTTTTTGCAAAAAAATATTTTATTCTTTGAAAATAATTTTATATTTTGAAAATTACGATTGGTAAGTAAAAATAAAAATTTTATTGAAACTTATGAAAATGTGGTGTCTTCGTTTTTCTTGTACATAAACAGGATTGCTCCAAGATATTTTTAGCATAATAAAGTACAACAATACTTATATGCTAATTTATTGACATTTGATTTCAAGCAAAATCAATTTTTTTTTCAACGTAATCTTGAAAAAGTCAAAACAATATTATATATATAACATAAGCAATTCAAAAACGCAAATGAATTAATTAAAGTATAACTCAAAACTATTCATTGGTCAAATATTAAACATGTCATGGTTAGATCTAATAAATATAGACACGACACGAGTGACATGATACAAACACGATACGAAAAAATCGTATATGTGTTTTAAAATTTTGTGTTTCGTGTTTAATCGTATCGATACGAATTTTGACACAGTAATTTTCAATTTTAGTCGTGTCAGACACGACTAAATAGGTATAAGACACGAAAACACGTTTTTTTTTTAAATCGTGTCACACGAATACACGGTTAATACGTATACGATACGAGAAACACGTTTTCTTAAATTGTTGTTTCTTGCATTGTATTGAGTTGGTATTTGCAAATTTAATGTTTGAATGTTTGTTGACTATTTATGTTTTATGACTTAATGTTAACTCTTTATATTTTATTTGTATATTTTGTAATTTTAAATAAATATTATGAATGGTATGGATTGAAGATTATTATTATGTTATATTTGTTAATAATATTTAAATGTATGTAAATTAAATTATTACTGTAAATCAGTAAATATTATAATTTTTTTCATTTTTGATTATGTTTTATTTTTAACCATGTCATTCATGTTTATTCATGTCGTGTCTATTCGTGTCGTATCGTGTGACACAGACGATTATAATGTGTCAACCGTGTCGTGTCATGTGTCACACGTATAAAATACGTGTTATGTTCGTGTTTACGTTTCAGACACGTTTTATAATTCGTGTCGTGTTTGTGTTTAATAAATTCGTGTCGTGTTTTAATTCGTGTCATGTCGTGTCGACACGGATTGCCAGATCTAGTCATGGCACATAAAAAATTATACTTGTTGTTGCCTTGAAACAACAATGATGAATTGCTGACGTCCTTCGTGCCACGTGTTGTCGAAATCTCTGCAAGAAAAATCAAGATCAGAGGGACGCAAGGCTTTCCCTGCGTTTGCACTCCGATGCTTAAGTCAGACCCAGAAATTGGCAGAGTTTCTGTAGGGGAAATAGAGACTTAGGTTAATGAATCATACCTGACCCCTATTTATAGGGATTTACTTGTCATTAATTACATTTTGCCCCTTTTTTTATCTTACTCAGGGCTTGTATCATTTCTCATACGTTTTCTTCATGCGCCACGTGTCATTCTTTTATTATTCTTTTATCATGCACAACAATTGCTCCCCACTCTTTCGCTAGGCATAACCTTGCGGAAGAGTACATATGTTCTCATTGTAACCTCAAGTCAAATTCTCTCGCCTTCTAATTCTCAAGCTCTTGTTTTGAGTGCGTGGCTTACCTCGCGCATTTTTCGCTTCAAGCCTTTTGTTTGTGCGCTTAGCTTACATCGCGCACTTTTCGCTTCAAGCTTTTTACATTGTCTTCGTGACTTACCTCGCGCATTTTTCGCTTCAAGCCCTTGATTGAGTGCTTAGCTTACATCACGCATTTTTCGCTTCAAGCTCTCGCACATTTGTCTTCGTGGCTTACCTCGCGCATTTTTCGCTTCAAGCCCTTGATTGAGTGCTTAGTTTACATCGCGCATTTTTCGCTTCAAGCTCTCGCACATTGTCTTCGTGGCTTACCTCGCGCATTTTTCGCTTCAAGCCCTTGATTGAGTGCTTAGCTTACATCGCGCATTTTTCGCTTCAAGCTCTCGCACATTTGTCTTCGTGGCTTACCTCGCGCATTTTTCGCTTCAAGCCCTTGATTGAGTGCTTAGCTTACATCGCGCATTTTTCGCTTCAAGCTCTCGCACATTGTCTTCGTGGCTTACCTCACGCATTTTTTGCTTCAAGCCCTTGATTTGTGTGCTTAGCTTACATCGCGCACTTTTCGCTTCAAGCTCTCGCACATTGTCTTCGTGGCTTACCTCGCGCATTTTTCGCTTCAAGCCCTTGATTGAGTGCTTAGCTTACATCGCGCATTTTTCGCTTCAAGCTCTCGCACATTTGTCTTCATGGCTTACCTCGCGCATTTTTCGCTTCAAGCCCTTGATTGAGTGCTTAGCTTACATCGCGCATTTTTCGCTTCAAGCTCTCGCACATTGTCTTCATGGCTTACCTCGCGCATTTTTCGCTTCAAGCCCTTGATTTGTGTGCTTAGCTTACATCGCGCACTTTTCGCTTCAAGCTCTCGCACATTGTCTTCGTGGCTTACCTCGCGCATTTTTCGCTTCAAGCCCTTGATTTGTGTGCTTAGCTTACATCGCGCACTTTTCGCTTCAAGCTCTTGCACATTGTCTTCGTGGCTTACCTCGCGCATTTTTCGCTTCAAGCCCTTGATTTGTGTGCTTAGCTTACATCGCGCACTTTTCGCTTCAAGCTCTTGCACATTGTCTTCGTGGCTTACCTCGCGCATTTTTCGCTTCAAGCCCTTGGGTTGGTTGAGTGTCTGGCTTACCTCGCGCATTTTTCGCTTCAAGCCCCTGCACATGTGTAGCTGGTGCGATCAGTCATTTATCAATTATGTGCGAATCTCAACAGCTAATAAAATATCAATATGACATAAATAATAGTTCAACAAATTAAATTTCAACCAATAGTTGAATTAACAAAAAATAATATTAAATGTCATAAAGTCTCGCTGCCAGTGTAGTTGCAAGTGGTTGATATTCCACGTTTTTGCTATCCTCTTGCTTCGTGACCTTTCCATCTTCTTTCAAGGCATTGGTGATGGCTTAGGTAGCCCGACGATGGTAAGGGTTTCTTTTCTTTGAACTCCCTTACATGTAGTTCAGCGTCGGTATCCTTTTCATCACTTCTTCTTGAGTGATATATTTATCTGCTCTAGAGAACAAGTCTGAGATCGTCGTTGGCTGATCTAAAGATAGCGACTCTTGCAACTTTTCAGACCTTGTCCCTTGTAGCATAGCTGTCACAGCTACTCCAACTTGTAGATCATGTATTCCAATAGTAGCATTACGGAACCGATCCACATAGCTTTTGAGTAATTCCTTGCTTCCCTGCCTTAAGGTAAGCAGATAGGTGGCCTCCTTCCTTTTCTGGCTTTTTATCACAAAGGCCTTCAGGAATTCACTTCTTAATTGATTGAAAGACGAAATAGACCCCTCTGGCAAACTGTTAAACCATTTTTGTGCATGGTCAGTTAAAGTTGAGGGGAATGCTCTACTCATGATCTCATCCTCCCATCCATGTAATAGCATCAATGACTCATAGTTCTGAATGTGGTCATAAGGGTCAGTTTTTCCCGTATACATCTTCATCTGCGGCATTTTGAATTTTGGGGGCAGCGCTTTTCCCATGATCGTTGTACTGAATGGGATTCTCCTTCTCTGGTTTTCTTCAGTTTGAACCAACCTTTTCTCTTCTAAGATTTGTTCCACTATTCTTTTCATATAAGTGGTAACTTGTGCCTTGGAGACAGGTCTGTTTTGCACTTTCTTAGCATCGTATGTATCAGCTTGACTGTAGTCCATAGCTTCTTTCCTGTTACCTTGAGTTCGGTTTTGACGAGCCTGAGATTGAAAGTTTATCATTCCAGTTTCAAGGTTTCGTGCTGGATCTATTTTCGAGTCTCTCTCAATATGAGATCCTGTCATTCCCACATCTTTGATTCCGTTATTTGGTGGGCTGTTTGTGTTCTGGGGCCAAGGATCTTCGATGCCCAAGTATCCAGAGTCTACTCGAGCCGGACCCTCAAGGTTTCTAGTACTTTGGCGTCTCCGACCACCAATAATCTCCCGTGTTGAATTCTTTGTACCATGACGCCGTAGTTTTTTGACACTCTGATGTCTCCAGTTCATTGGAGTCTCGCGCATGGGGTCTTCCGTAACTTGGTGCTGCAAGCCTTTCGAGGCCTCACGCACAGGGTCTCCCATACCCTGACGCCTCATATCTTCCTCAGTCTCACACATAGGGTCTTGTGCGGCCATGCCACGAGGATCTCGAGAACCCCTGCCGAGAGGGTCTCGCGCAGAAGGGTCTCGCGTAAGCTGGCATCCCCGCGTTATGAGTGCGCCACGTGGCGCGCGAAGAACGCGCCACGTGGCGCACGAAGCCAACGAGGGGTCTTGCGCGGCCATGCCGTGAGAGTTTCGTGCACCCCTGCCGTGAGGGTCCCGCGCTCCCCTGCCGTGAGAGTCCGCTAAGGGCATGCCGCGAGGGTTCAATGCGGATATGCCGTGAGGGTCCATTGTAGGCATGCCGCGAGGGTCCATTGCTGACATGCCGTGAGAGTCAGATGCGGGCATGCCGCGAGGGTCTCGCACACCCATACCGTGAGGGTCTGGCGCACCCTTGCCGTGAGGGTCCGACGCAGGCATGCCGTGAGGGTCCTGCAGCACAATGCCGCCCATGCCGCGAGGGTCTCCAGCAGCCATGCCGCCCATGCCGTGAGGGTCTCCAGCAGCCATGCCGCGAGGGTCTCCTGCAGCCATGCCGCCCATACCGCGAGGGTCTCCAGCAGCCATGCCGCGAGGGTCTCCTGCAGCCATGCCGCCCATGCCGCGAGGGTCTCCAGCAGCCATGCCGCGAGGGTCTCCTACAGCCATGCCGCCCATGCCGCGAGGGTCTCGCACACCCATACCGTGAGGGTCTGGCGCACCCTTGCCGTGAGGGTCCGACGCAGGCATGCCGTGAGGGTCCTGCAGCACAATGCCGCCCATGCCGCGAGGGTCTCCAGCAGCCATGCTGCCCATGTCGCGAGGGTCTCGCACACCCATACCATGAGGGTCTGGCGCACCCTTGCCGTGAGGGTCCGACGCAGGCATGCCGTGAGGGTCCTGCAGCACAATGCCGCCCATGCCGCGAGGGTCTCCAGCAGCCATGCCGCCCATGCCGCGAGGGTCTCCAGCAGCCATGCCGCGAGGGTCTCCTGCAGCCATGCCGCCCATGCCGCGAGGGTCTCTAGCAGCCATGCCACGAGGGTCTCCTGCAGCCATGCCGCCCATGCCGCGAGGGTCTCCAGCAGCCATGCCGCGAGGGTCTCCAGCAGCCATGCCGCGAGGGTCTCCTGCAGCCATGCCGCCCCTGCCACGAGGGTCTCCAGCAGCCATGCCTCGAGGGTCTCCTGCAGCCATGTCGCCCCTGCCGTGAGACTCATGCGCAACACTTCCTTCTCCTACCAAATTTCGCACCGTTACCGGCAAATTCACTTCTGGGAAGGTGCCTTTGAACAGGTTCACCATCTCACGCAGGGCTCGGGCAGTTTCCTCGCCCTGTTTCCTCATCGCTTCGAACTCTGCCACAGGGATAGTCATCATATGACTCTCCTCCCGAGCTTCTTCTCCACGGTCTAGGGGAGAACTGGCCGTGTCTTCATTCTCCGCATCCCTGATTGTCGTGGATCGTGTCTTCACCATCGTTGTAGAATCACAGCTTTTCTTTCGGTTCCCACAGACGGCGCCAATTGTTGTTGCCTTGAAACAACAATGATGAATTGCTGACGTCCTTCGTGCCACGTGTTGTCGAAATCTCTGCAAGAAAAATCAAGATCAGAGGGACGCAGGGCTTTCCCTGCGTTTGCACTCCGATGCTTAAGTCAGACCCAGAAATTGGCAGAGTTTCTGTAGGGGAAATAGAGACTTAGGTTAATGAATCATACCTGACCCCTATTTATAGGGATTTACTTGTCATTAATTACATTTTTGCCCCTTTTTTTATCTTACTCAGGGCTTGTATCATTTCTCATACGTTTTCTTCATGCGCCACGTGTCATTCTTTTATTATTCTTTTATCATGCACAACAATACTATTAATGAAATCTTTTAACTCTACAAGTGAGATTAAAATTATGATATATGTTTTATTTTATTTATTATTATTTTTTTAGTATTTTAAATATATCATGATCTTAACTCCACTTGTGAAGTAAAAAATTTTACTAACTATTAGATAATTATCCATATTATAAAAAAAATTATTAATATCCAATACACCATCAGTGAAGCTTTTTTACTCTACAAGTAGAATTAGGATGATGACAAGTATTCTTTAAAAATATTACGAAAACTAAAAATAAATAAAATAACATATGTATCATTATTCTAATCTCATTTTTGAAATCGACTATCCTATAAAGAAATTACTTATACAGTTATTTTAACTTTTTTTCTATAAAAAAAGGTTAAAGAAAAAATTGCATTTATTGAATTCTATTTTCTGTCAAAATGAAAACACAAGACAATTTTATTTTCATAAACCAAACATACGTATTTTTGATAATGTCAACGGAAGGCATCAAAACTTTAATTTTAAAATATTTTACAGTCAAGAAGATTAAATTATTTAATTAAATCAATTAAAAAATTTATGGATTATTATTTTTTGGATTAAATACTTGCCTAAACAATCAGCACTTGTTTGTACGGTAAAAGTAAGTTTAAAGATTATTATAAAAAATTCTTCTCTAATATATCTAACATTGGTAAAAGGTTTTCAGAAAAACAGAAATAAATTGTTTGTAGAAAATTTTTCCAAACTTTATAACTCTCTCAAGTAAAAATAGAATCCTAACTTGAAGATAGAAATAACTTCTTTATTTTTTATATTTTAATAAAAGAAGTTGAAATGATCAAATTTATATCTACTCTTTCGTTACTCCTTAAATAAATAATGTCTAAATTGATTTTTTCTCAAATTTTGATAATTGATATTTTAAATATTTTATTAAACTTAGATTTTATAAAATATATTTGAAAGCTTCTTCCGATGTTTTTGAAAAATAATTTTTATATATTTTTTAATTAATAACATATTTAATCATAAATTATATTAAAGTCAAAAATTAATTCATAAAAAATCAAATTAAAACTGTATTTATGGTATGAAGGGAGTATATGATTTTTCGAATAATAATAATAATAATAATAATAATAATAATAACCCAAGCTAAGTGTGAAGTTGAATAATGTAACAAACCAATTTCTTAAAATTTTGGAACAAATTTTCATTTTTCTTACTTATATGTGTTTATGTCCAGTGTAGGTTCTAACTTGATCGATTTAATTACCAATGAGTTTAATCTTGTGATCCCAATCTAATAGTGGGTGATGTAATTCATGGACGGTCGATTCTTAATTTCTTCATTTCTTTCGAGTTTATAATTAAACTTCAAATCATCAAAATGTTTATGCACTAAATTAGAAACATGTCACATCACATCTAAAGTGAACTATAATTGACATCCTAAAATAATATTTAGTTTACATACCAAAATTGTAAATATATAAACTGCGTCTAAAGTGTCTGAAATAATAAACTAAAAGTTTACATAAAGGTGTACCTTTCCAAAAGTGTAGTAGGCATGTGGAAGACACACTATCCGAATGCGCACTCTAATGTATACTCGATCCTACTACAAGTAATCTGGAAGGTGGGAAAAAGGGGAATGAGCTTACACCCATATTACACCTTAAAAATTCGCAACGATGCGTAAATATACGTAAGCGAATTTAAGCTAAATTATTTTGATAGATTTTGGACAGATTTGGTGGATTTAGGATGCCCCGAGGCTCGAAGTCCATTTTTATGGAATTTCGGTACCAAGGGCAAAAAGGTAATTTTATATCTCAATATTAAAGTTTAAATATGGGCCACGAGTTTTGGAGCATTTATTTTGTTGAAAAATAAGTAAATTTGTGTGACAACCCGAAAACGCAAAAAATATGGCAAATTTAAAATTTTTCTTAAGACAAATTATAACTATCAACTCTGAGTATATTCCTGTACAATGTCATTTAGTCACTTACGTTCATAAACAAACATTTCCCTCAAGATCATTCAACTTATACTTAAAGAAATCAAATACATAATATCCCAAAAAAAGAATCAACACATAAGTCTCAACTCATTTCTTTCATATCAACCTAATTACATCTTAAAATACTTATCACAAATGTCTATATTACATCATTGTTTGGATACAAAATGAACTGAATTATACCTTAGGCGTGTACAAGCGATAGCCTGGGGAGATCGTGTCCAGCCGCCTATATCACGTACGCGGCAGGCTCTATCTCGTTTACTTCAAGTAATTTAGAGGGGGGAGGAAAAAGGGTGAGCTCTCAAAACGCTCAGTAAGGCTAACACAATATGATGGAAATAATGAGCATGCAAATCGTTATAGAAATAACTGTATAAAACAATAGCATCAATATACTTCACGTGATAAAAATCACAAATCACATTACATCAAATCTCAATGCGTGATATAAATCACAGTTGTAAAATCACATCATCATCATCACAGAAATCGAGACTAGGCATTTATAAAAACTCATATGAAATCAACGTCACGACACATCACATCAATTAAATTCGTCCCCTAGGCGGACATCCCCAATCGAGGGATTTCGTCGACAATAATACACATGGCCATGATTCGCTGTAGACTTGATCAGAGTCGTATAGCCGTCGATCTTACATGCTACCAAAGCAAGGCCACCCATCGCTACAGGAGTGAGGTCATCTCACATTACCAGAACAGAGGCGTTGGTCTTACATGCTACTAGAGCATGACCCGACCTTACATGCTACCAGAGCAAAACCCGATGTGCATCTCATGACAAACCATAGTCTCAGTAAAAATTGTTTTGCCTTCACGTAGAGCTTTTAGTGGTTATCACAAAAATCCATTTCGGTTATAAACCATTGTGTTCACATTTACACAAAACTCATCAAAATCAAGCTCAAACCGGCAAAACACTCACACAGTAAAAGCATGCAATTGTTGTATATAAATAGTTTTACCTTCACGTAGAGCTCATGGTGGTTATCACAAAACCCATTTTGGTTATAAAACATATGTTTTCACATTTACGCAAATCTCATCAAAATCGAGCTCAAACCGGCAAAATACTGACACATTTATCAACACATCAAATCATCTCATTTCTCATAAACATGCTCATTTCATTAAACATTTTTCATGCTAATTAAAACGTTTTCATTCATTCAAAAACTCATAAGCACAAATGGTTTATTTCTCTTACCTCTTGCACCTTGAGTGGTACAATATCCTCGGGTTCTCGGACTAGCCTCGTTTCCCGCGTCGAATTCTCGAGCTATCCACACACATCATTAACCCATCAATATACATCATTTTCATTTTCCATCTCTTTCTCTTACTCATTCTAACTCAACATTATCTCAAAACTCTTTCGACATCTTTATCAATACTTTGGTTAACTCATAACCATCACAAAACATCCACATTAAATCTTTTAACCAAATCCATTTGTTGGTTCCTTCATGCCTTAAACATTTTTAACCAAATATATAAACATTTATGTTTATTCACCCATATATAAAATGGTAATGCTTAAGAGCAAAGGTCTTGTGAGCATACCTAGCTTGTCTCCTCTCTTGACCAAGCTTGTAGAATGTTTGTCTCTTCCCTTTGTTCAAGCCAACCTTTGATTTTCTAGTATGTTGTTCTCCTTGCTAAGAGGAACAACTTTGTCTCTTGCCCCTTTGTCTAATTTTGTCTAGAATAGGGTGAATCTTAGAGAGAGAAAGCTTGGTTTGGGTGAAAATAGTAAAGGTTTGGGTTGCAGAGAGAGAAAGGCTTGGTTTTAAATGAAAATCTTGTAGTCCTTATATAGACAAGGCTTATGAGATCGATCTGTATTGATAGGGATCGATCTTTGCTTCATTTCAACTGCTCCATCTACTCCATTAACAACTACAAGATCGATCTGGTCGAGGGTGAAGATCGATCTGTTCTTCTAAGAGGTGATCGATCTGGCATTGAATTAGGGATCGATCTCTTCCAGGCCGAGAGTTAAGGAGATCGATCTACCCTTGTGACAAGATCGATCTGTGCTAGGTAGAGGAATTAGGAGATCGATCTTCTTCCTTATGAGATCGATCTGCTAGTCTGCTTTTGCACGTTTTCTGCATTCTGGAGCTATGGGATTGATCTCTCATCCTTAGAGATCGATCTGACCTTCACAGATTCTACTGCTGCTGCATCAATTGTAAGAAACTCAATGCAAAACTCACCATAATCTACTCTATAGGCCATATTTCAGTCCATACATATTTAAGACTTAAAAACTTCATCTCCTTATACTTCATTAAATTTAAAACTTGCTTGTACATCGACATATCATAATTACATTCACCAAATTACAATTATCACTTAGCAAATCTCATAAAATTTACAGTTCTCACATCCTCCCCACCTTAAGAGAATTTGGTCCTCCAAATTCAACTCGACTCATTAAATAGCTGAGGGTACTTCTCCTTCATAAGGCTCTCTAGTTCCCAAATTGCTTCCTCCACTGAGTGGTGCTTCCAGAGAACTTTAACCAATGGAATCCTTTTCGTCCGAAGTACTTTTTCCTTCCTATCAAGTATTCGGATGGGTTCTTCCACATAACTCATATCCCCTTGAATATCTAATGCTTCATACTCAATGACATGGGTGGGATCCAAATTATATTTCCTCAACATGGATACGTGAAAGACATTGTGTATCCTGGAGAACTGCGGAGGTAAGGCCAACCGATAGGCGATATCTCTCCACTCTCTCTAAAATCTCAAACGGTCCTATATATCGAGGACTCAATTTCTCTTTTTTCCTGAAACGCATGATACCTTTACTTGGAGATATTTTAAGAAATACAAAATCTCCAGTTTGGAATTCTAGTGGCCGTCTACGCATATCTGCGTAACTTTTCTGTCGGTTCTGAGCAGCCCGTAACCTTTCACATATGATTTTGACACTCTGAACTGCTTGCTCAACTAGGTCGGGAGCAATTACCTTTTTGTCATCCACTTCTTCCCAAGCTATGGGGGATCTACATCTCTTACCATATAGAGCCTCATAAGGTGCCATACCAATACTCACATGATAGCTATTGTTGTACGCAAACTCAGCAAGGGGTACGTGATCATCCCATGATCCCTTAAAATCCATCGTACACGCCCTCAACATGTCCTCCAAGGTCTGTATCATCCACTTGGACTGACCATCAGTTTGAGGATGATAGGCGGTACTAAAATTCAACCGAGATCCCATGGCCTCCTAAAAATGAGTCCAAAACCTGGAGGTGAACCGAGAATCTCTATCAGAGGTAACACTCACTGGAGCCCATTGTAGTCTCGCTATCTCTCTAACATATAGCTCGACTAATGTACTCAATGTATCTGTGCTCTTGATGGAAAGGAAGTGGGCACTCTTGATTAATCTATCCACTATGTAAGACCTAGTTTTATCGTAAGGGCAAAAGGGGAATAAATAGGAATTTTTGAGTGCATTTAAAAATGCAAAAGGATGGAAATGGAATTCCCGAACATGTGCAAGGGTAAAACGATCAAAAGACCAAAATTCGATATTAATCGGGATAAGAAAATTTAATTAAAAATATGAGAATGAGAAATCTTGATCAATAACGAAGAAATAATTAAATTTCGGGTTAAATTGATCAAGATATGAATTTATTAGAATAAATCGAAATTTTCGTATCAAAAAATAATCCCGAAAATAATCGAAAAATATACCGAAAAAGTAAAATCGGACTGATAAATTAATTTATGAAATAAATGAATAAAATAATAATTTTTCAGATATATTGGTAAAATAATAATAAATAATTAATTAAAATAATAATAAAAATAAATTATAAATAAATAAATAATGTAAAAAAAAAAAGAAACTGAATTGAAAAAAACGCAAAACAGAGAAAAAAATGGAGAAACAAAGCAGCCGAACACGAGGAAGAAGAGGAGGCTCACCGGTAAGCTACCGACGGCTAGGGACCTCAGGCGAAGGAGGCCCGAAACCCGCGCAACCCACCTGCGACAGAGACGCGCGGCGAGGTGGCCGAAAAACATCGAAAACGGAGGGAGATGCAGCGGGAGAAAATCTTCGATCGATGGCCATCGAAGCCGATTTGGTCCAAGCCGAGGCTCGATTTAGGGAGCCCATGCGACGGCGCACCGAACGGCGGTGGAATCGCGCCGGGAACCGATCGGACGGCGTCGGCACGACCAAATGTTGCCTGAACCGGCCGAACCGAACTGAACCGGTCGAACCGGACCGAGCTGAACCGGTGGTCCGAACCGGGTTGAACCGGACCGGACCAGTTCAGCCAAAAAGAGAAGGAAAAAAGGAAGAAAAAGGGAAAAAGAAAAAGAGAAAAAATTGGAAAAAATTCCAGTGATGCAATCGAGCTTCGGGTAAGTCGGTAAGCGGTTGAATTGAGTGATTTAATTTTCAGAATATTTAATTTGATAAATAATCGACTGAAAGTTTACCCAAAAATATATTTAACTGTGTAGCTCGACGATTGCCATCAACTGAGAGCTCGAGACAGCCTCGATTTGTGTACGATCATGGAATAACGGGTAAGTGACCCTTATTTACGACAATTTTATATCGTTATGCGTGATTGATATTTAATGCATAAATTATGGATTTAATTTCCGCATAAATGAATTAAATTTTGGAAAATTGGGATAAATTGTCGTAAATAATTCATAAGCTGTCTGAGAGTTTAGAACGAGACTAAATAAATACTGTTGGGCCCAATGAGCCCAATAGGCCTCGATAAAGTGTAGTAAACGGGCTTAAGGCCGATTAAGGCCTATGAAGGTGCAATCAGGCCCAATATGAGTAAACGGGCCCAATGATTTAAATTAAGCCTAGAAAATTAAGAAATACAATTAATTGCATTGTATTTGACCTGATGAACATTTATCCGCAGTGCTGGAGATTTGATTTGGATTCGGAGCAAATCGGACTGCGTGACGAGTCATCAGTGGAAAGGTCAGACTGTACAGATAAATGAGGTAAGGGAATTGTGTGAGTAGCTAGAGGTAGCTACGCATATTTTAATAGATTTTGTATACACTGAATATGTATGTATACATTGATAATGTATAATGATCCTAAAAGTGGTTTAAATGATTTTAAGGATCGAAATAGGTGAAATGTCTATTTTACCCCTATTGAGGGAAGTTCACCTAAGGATGGTGAAAGCATAACATACATGAAATGCATGATTTAAGGAAATTTCTAAATTAAGGATTTTATTGGTTTTTAATCAAAGCAAATCGATAGATTGGCCAGTAATTGTATGAATTTCACATAATAACACTACGTAAGTGTTAATTGTATTTAAATGGAAATTTCTTTGGAAAATAGGCCAACTATCAAGTTTATATGGAAACAGATAGTGCTGACACATAGTTCGCACTATATCTACGTTTGTGAATGTGCATAAATGTGCTTGAGCGGTTGCTCGCACCAACTTGTGTGACATCATATGCATGAAATGTGCTAGAGCATGGTGCTCGCACTGATTTTTATTATTGTGAAATGAGAGCTGCTGGCGCCTAGCTCGCACTCTGTTTTGACATGTTTTGACATGTTTTGATTTGTTTTGACGTGGTATGCATAAAATGGTGCTGGAGCGATTGCTCGCACTAGTTTTTAATGATTTGACATGCATGAGAGATGCTGGAGCTTAGCTCGCATCCTGTTTGATATGACATTGCATAAAAGCCGTGCTGGAGTGTAACTCGCACGTGATTTGATTTAATTATGCATAAAGCAGTGCTGGAGTGTAACTCGCACGAGATTTGATTTACTTGAGCATTCATTTGTGCTGGAGTGTTACTCGCACAAAGTTTTAAATGGTTTTATAACTCATTTTAAAGCCGTACTGGAGTTTTTCTCCTACGAGATTTTCACTGAGTTGTTATACATATCCGTACTAGAGCATTGCTCGTACGTGGATTTAACTTGAATTTATAATCAGTTTAAGTCGTACTGGAGCGCTGCTCGTACGCAGATTTCATTGATTTCTATGAAACCGTGCTAGAGCTTCGCTCGCACGAGGTTTTCTGATATCATGAATATGCATGGAGCCGTGCTTGAGCTTCGCTCGCACAGAGATTTATATTACATGCATATAGCCCTGTTGGAGCCTCCTGTAGACTGTGTGTCACAGTGAGATGATATGCTTACACGTGCATACTGAGACAGAGATTATATGGGTGGATAAGACCTATTACAGGCACCCCTGACTGAGCTTGGGTTCACGGAGTACTTTGTACAGTGTATGTCACGCGGAGTACGCTGTACCGTGGGGATTGTTGGAGTGGAGTGGCATTAGCCACGAGGCAGCAAGCCTTGCCCTTGCAATCCTGGTGTTATGCTGTTCTGGCGGGTAGGACGACCCACCTCCCGTTTCAGGTGTGATACCCCGCACACTAGGTACCGTGTTGCCAGGGATCACTAGGATATGGCCATAGTCCTCGATGTTACTGATAATTACCTGATTGTCTCACATGATATAACTTGTGGTCTGTTAGACCAGGGTAGACCCGAAGGAGGGGTCAAACCCCCGGTTTGACGATTTTATGATTTCATGATTTTATGACATGTGACCCTGAAAGAAGGGTGGTTTTATAACTGAAGTTTTATAATGAAATTTATTGAATTGTTATATGAGATGGACCCGGAAGGGTTAGTTTTTACTGCAGTTTTAAAGAAATGATTTGAATGTAGTAGCATGAGGATGTTTTCCATGCTTTTATTCAAATTCATGATTTATCTTACATGACACAAAAGGATGCATGATATTGCTTTACTTCATGCTAATGATGATTTAATGATGTCACATAAAATGCTTTGAATGCATGAATTACATGATTTATATATGCACAAATAGTTTTGGATAAACTATGGCATGAATATGCATGACTTTGTGCGTGAAATTTTAAATGAAAAGAAATGGATTTAAGGGCATGGCATTATGAGCATGTAGATAGTGGAGCTATCTACTTACTTGCATAACTGCCTTACTGAGCTGTGGTTTGCTCACCCCCCTTATTTTCCCATCTTTTCAGAGCACTTGAAATAGTTATTGAGCGGCTGAGGACTTGCATGTATTGGTATCCGCTGCTTCCCATCGAGAGACAAGTATACACATTTGTATAGTTTTGTATCTAAATATGTAATGCACAGTACTGTAAACAGACATTGATGTCGGGGATGTAGAGTTATAAATACCAATGTGTATGTATTTATTTAAAGTCAAAAGATAGTAAACTCTGATAAATGAATGTGATTATGGAAATGAAATGGTAAATAGGTGAGGGGTGACTAACACCGAATCATAGCCCAACTGTGTTGTAGGATGGTCATGATAAGAGAAAGGTAAGAATTAAATAATAAATGAAAAAGTGAAAAAATTTACTCTGATTTTTAGGAAATTTGGGTCGTGACAGGTTTAATGGTATCAGAGCTTGAGTTGGCCTGATATGAGTCGGTGTTAGTGGTTAAGAAATTACATCCCCATGTACTGTGCATTATTTAGATACAGTTGTGTATATCGAGATAGAAGTGCAGTTAAGAATTTGGTTTTTAAATGCAAAAATAGACTCATTAACTGATAACCGCTATGGTTGAGAGGCGAGTACACGAGCTCGAGACCGTAGAGGTAGGCCCGAGAGTTGTACTGAGGTGCCACATGAGACTCGAGATGAGATTGACGTGGAGGCTGGTATTGAGCATGCCCCACAGAGTCCGACAGAGAGATCGGACAGAGTCTGACAGAGAGATCAGACAGTATTGAGATTCGCTTCGCGAGGTTGGAGCGGAGTGTGGAGAATATATTGAGAGCTAATTACTCAGAATATGTATGAGATTTGAGGGCGAGTTGGAGCATTAATTAAAGTTCGCTCGACCCATTTGAAGAGTTAGACGTCCAGAATGGATATGAAAAGTAATTCTAGATGTATTCCGGTGACAGAATATCTCGGACATTGTTTAAAGGAAGTTACTGATTAAATTCTTTACTCTGACCCAGAGGAACATGTTGATTGACGAGTATGAAGCTCAGTTTATATTCCTAGGTAGATGTGACTCGGACACGATGAACAGTGAGAGTCGAGATGTCTGAAAGTTCATGGAAGGGCTCAGATTATCAATTAGAGTCTGACTAGCCCGTTAGTAATCACTACCTATGCCGAGGCAGTGCGCAGACTACAGTTGTGTGAATAAGATCATGAGTAGCACGCCTCTGAGATTGGGAAAGGTAGTAAGGGCCGAAATAAAGACAAAAGAGAATAAAGAATGACAGAGATGTCAGAATGAGAAAAGGTAGTTTGGTAAAAGATTTGAGTTGATAAATCACGGGGTAAGTTGATTGATAAATCCCAGTATATCAAATTTCAATACTTTTGAGGGGTATTGTGATTTAAGAACCCCGACATGTTATGGAACGGTGTAGTAGTGTGAACAGTGTAAGATATGTGGTAGTTACCATGAAAATAAGATGTTGGACGAGGGCGAGTGTATGCCTTGGACCAGGACACTATTGATGTTTCATAGAATGTGGTGGAAGATACCACACTGATTAAGAATAATGAAATAATTATTTTAATGGAATCCTGGTGCCACGCATTTATTAATACCGCCTTCAGTTGCTATAAGTGAGTGAAAGATGTGAAGCCTATACCCTGCGACAAGAAGATGATAGTTAGCTGATTTTCACTAACTGAATATGGGTATAGAGATTGTAAGTTGAAAATAGGGGTGAAAACATCACTGAAAAAGTGTATTGAAAGTTTTAATAAGAAATGAAAGAGTTTGTTATAAGTGATATATTAAAGGAGATATATTGGAATAAGAGACGTATGCAAGGTAAGGATGTCCTTGACATGCAAAGTAAATTGGATTAAGCAATATGTAGTGTATATGAATTGCGACCAAGATAAGGGGTAGATATATCTACACCCAGTCGATGTGGTTAGATTTGAGGGTTAATAAAGGTATTTTAAAATATTCCCTGCCTGAAGATTTGACAGCGTCGGGAAGCTTACGCATAATCGATAAATTGAAATCGACAATCGTAAAATATACATTTAAAGTTTGGGTACCTTTACTGGTACGATAAAGAAAGATAGAATTTGATTAATCATGAAGGTTTAAAAATTAAAATTTTATAAAAGTCGTTAATATAAGAAAAAGGAAATGACGCGAGTTAGTATCCTGAACGAAAGCAATTTCGAAATAACATTATACGTTTATGCATATAAAAGTCAAGGATATGGGTGATTGAAATAATGAGTGAAACTCAACTACGATGCGATATTTAAACTTTACCTGGACAGATTGGTTGTCATCTTTAGTGATGATATTATGATGTATTCGAAGTCCAGGGAAGAGCATGAGTAGCAATAGAAAACTGTCTTTCAGACAAGGTGTTATGAGTTTCTTGAAATAGGCTACTCAGTTGACACGTTTTGTTTGGAAAAAGATTTCGTACGAGTGGTATGATAAGTATGAAAATGGCTTTGATGAGTTTTAGTATATTGAAGCAATGAACTGACCACCGTAAGTATTCTCATTTTAACCAACAGCTCAAGAGGTTTCAGTGTGTATGGATACCTCCAAATAAGGATTGGGCTGTGTATTGATGTTAAATGGGAAGATAGTCGTTTTATGGATCCAGTCAATTCAAGGATCATGAGAGAAACTATCCGACCCATGATTTAGAGTTGGCAGTCGTAGCATTTATACTGAAAGTATGGCGCCACCACTTATACAGTGAGACATTTCGGGTATGCACTGATCGTAAAAGTCCCGAGTATCTATTTTCATAGAAAGAGTAGAATATGAGATAACCAAGAGGGTTAGAGCTTCTAAGGATTATGAGTGTGAACATTATATCACCTAGGAAAGGCTAATGAACTAGCTGATGCCTTGAGCAGAAAGAGTCTCAGGATGGTATCACATATGATGGTCAGGGAGCGTGAGCTGCTAGAGCAGTTGTGAGCCTCAGTAGTGATGTGATCCCTTCTGATGATGACGGTGATTTTGTGACAGCTAGCCTGAGGTTAGAACCGGATTTGTGTGACCGGATTTGCCAGGCTTAGCGTGATGATCGACATGGTGTCGATAGTGTGGGTCAGATTCAGAAGGGTATAGTGACAGAGTTCACAGTATATGATGATGATTTACAGAGGTTCAGAGATAGTATAAGTGCTCCCCAGGACCACATTGATGAGATAGTAGTAATTGTCAAAAGCTCACTCCTCGGGATATACAGTGCATCCGAGAAATAATAAATATATCGAAATCTCTGAAAAGGGTATTGGTGGTCAGATATAAAAAGAGACATTGTAGAGTTCTGGAGGAGTGTCTTCGATGTCAGCAGATTAAGGTAGAGTACTAGAAGTCTGCAGAGTTATTGCAGCCTCTACCTATATTGACACGGAAATGGGAATAAGTTACCATGAATTGCGTGATGGGTTACAGAGGACCCGGATAAATCACGAGGCTATCTGGGTGATAGTCGATAGATTGATTTAGTTACCCACCTTTTGACTATGGAAATCTCCAGATACTTTGAGTGCGTAGGCAGATTTATGTGAATGGAAAATTGTGATACAATATGTAGCATTCCAGTGAGCATGGTATCAGATAGGGATTCCCGCTTCACTTCCCACTTTTGGGGATATTGTTGGAAGCTATGGGAACCCGATTGTGTGTTAGCACAGCTTTTTGTCCTCGGACAGATGGTCAGTCAGAGAGGACTGTACAGGTTCTGGAGGATGTGATGAGAGCGTGTGCCATTGATGTGATAAGCTCCTGGGATGATCAGTTGTTACAAATAAAATTGGCAATAATGACAGTTATCACTCGAGTATCGGGATGACTTTATATGAGGCATTGTATGGTCATAGGGAGTTGTTCCCTGACTTGGATAAGAGAAGTGGGTGACTGATAGAAAATTGTTCCCGAATTGGTAAGACAAACCACTGAGGATGTTCAGTTGATTTATGAGAGATTAAGAACACCTCAGAGCAGATAGAAAAGCTATGCTGACAAGAGACAGGAAATCATTGGAATTCACCGAGGGTGAATCAATATTATTGATAGTTACTTGTCCTAAGAGCATAAGGACGTAACGAGATTCGGATAAAGATATTGGACAAGTAGGAGATAAGACCTGTAGGTTGGCGTTACCACTTGAATAGACAGGCATCCACAATGTGTCCTATCTTAAGATGTTTCGAAAATAATATCCGAACCCAGTATATGTGATTAGATATGAGCTTCAACGGCTTAGCTCAATGAAAGTATAATATATGATTGGAGAAATCGATTCGGGTATTAGATGAAAGGAGAAAGTGTTAAGGTTTAAGATAATCTCCCTAGTTAAGTATGTTGGTAGTATTACACTCCGGAGAAAGTCACTTGAGGATGACAATATATGATGCGATAGACATACCCGGAGTTATTTATGGACTCATTTGCCATGGTTCAAATTTGGAGGACCAAATTTCTTAAGTGGGGGAGATTGTAAGACCCAGTTTTATCGTAAGGGTAAAAAAGGGAATAAATAGGAATTTTCGAGTGCATTTAAAAATGCAAAAGGATGGAAATGAAATTCTCAAACATGTGCAAGGGTAAAACGGTCAAAAGACCAAAATTTGATATTAATCGGGATAAGAAAATTTAATTAAAAATATGAGAATGAGAAATCTTGATCAATAACGAAGAAATAATTAAATTTCAGGTTAAATTGATCAAGATATGAATTTATTGGAATAAACCGAAATTTTCGTATCGAAAAATAATCCCAAAAATAATCAAAAATATACCGAAAAGGTAAAATCGGACTGATAAATTCATTTATGAAATAAATGAATAAAATAATAATTTTTCAGATATTTTGGTAAAATAATAATAAATAATTGATTAAAATAATAATAAAAAAAAATTATAAATAAATAAATAAATAAATAATGTAAAAAAAAGGAAACTGAATTGAAAAACGCGAAACAGAGAAAAAAATGGAGAAAAAAAGCAGCCGAACCCGAGGAAGAAGAGGAGGCTCACCGGCGAGCTACCGGCGGCTAGGGACTCCAGGCGAAGGCCGGCGAAGGAGGCCCGAAACCCGCACAACCCACCGACGGCAGGGACGCGCGGCGAGGTGGCCGAAAAACATCGAAAACGGAGGGAGATGCCGCGGGAGAAAATCTTCGATCGGCGGCCATCGACGCCGATTTGGTCCAAGCCGAGGCCCGATTTAGGGAGTCCATACGACGGCGCACCGAACGATGGTGGAATCGCGCCGGGAACCGGCCGGACGGCGCTGGCACAACCAAATGTTGCCTGAACTAGCCAAACCGGACTGAACCGGTCGAACCGAACCGAGCTGAACCGGCGGTTCGAGTCGAGTTGAATCGGACCGGACCGGTTCAGCCAAAAAGAGAAGGAAAAAAGGAAGAAAAAGGGAAAAAGAAAAAGAGAAAAAATTGGAAAAAATTCCAGTGATGCAATCGAGCTTCGGGTAAGTCGGTAAGCGGTCGAATTGACCGATTTAATTTTTGAAATATTTAATTTGATAAATAATCGACTGAAAGTTTACCCGGAAATATATTTAATTGTGTCGCTCAACGATTAGCATCAACTGAGAGCTCGAGATAGCCTCGATTTGTGTACGATCATGGAATAACGGGTAAGTGACCCTTATTTACGACAATTTTATATCGTTATGCGTGATTGATATTTAATGCATAAATTATGGATTTAATTTCCGCATAAATGAATTGAATTCTGGAAAATTGGGATAAATTGTCGTAAATAATTCATAAGCTGTCTGAGAGTTTAGAACGAGACTAAATAAATACTGTTGGGCCCAATGAGCCCAATAGGCCTCGATAAAGTTTAGTAAACGGGCTTAAGGCCGATTAAGGCCCATTAAGGTGCAATCGGGCCCAATATGAGTAAACGGGCCCAATGATTTAAATTAAGCCTAGAAAATTAAGAAATACAATTAATTGCATTGTATTTGACCTGATGAACATTTATCCGCAGTGCCAGAGATTTGATTTGGATTCGAAGCAAATCGGACTGCGTGACGAGTTATCAGTGGAAAGGTCAGACTGTACAGATAAATGAGGTAAGGGAATTGTGTGAGTAGCTAGAGGTAGCTACGCATATTTTAATAGATTTTGTATACACTGAATATGTATGTATACATTGATAATGTATAATGATCCTAAAAGTGGTTTAAATGATTTTAAGGATCGAAATAGGTGAAATGTCTATTTTACCCCTATTGAGGGAAGTTCACCTAAGGATGGTGAAAGCATGACATGTATGAAATGCATGATTTAAGGAAATTTCTAAATTAAGGATTTTATTGGTTTTTAATCAAAGCAAATCGATAGATTGGCCAGTAATTGTATGAATTTCACATGATAACACTACGTAAGTGTTAATTGTATTTAAATGGAAATTTCTTTGGAAAATAGGCCAACTATCAAGTTTATATGAAAACAGATAGTGCTGACACGTAGTTCGCACTATATCTACGTTTGTGAATGTGCATAAATGTGCTTGAGCGGTTGCTCGCACCGACTTGTGTGACATCATATGCATGAAATGTGCTAGAGCATGGTGCTCGCACTGATTTTTATTATTGTGAAATGAGAGCTGCTGGAGCCTAGCTCGCACTCTGTTTTGACATGTTTTGACATGTTTTGATTTGTTTTGACGTGGTATGCATAAAATGGTGCTGGAGCGATTGCTCGCACTAGTTTTTAATGATTTGACATGCATGAGAGATGCTGGAGCTTAGCTCGTATCCTGTTTTGATATGACATTGCATAAAAGCTGTGCTGGAGTGTAACTCGCACGTGATTTGATTTAATTATGCATAAAGCCGTGCTAGAGTGTAACTCGCACGAGATTTGATTTACTTGAGCATTCATTTGTGCTGGAGCGTTGCTCACACAAAGTTTTAAATGGTTTTATAACTCATTTTAAAGCCGTACTGGAGTTTTTCTCGTACGAGGTTTTCACTGAGTTGTTATACATATTCGTACTAGAGCATTGCTCGTACGTGGATTTAACTTGAATTTATAATCAGTTTAAGTCGTACTGGAGTGCTGCTCGTACGCAGATTTCATTGATTTCTATGAAACCGTGCTAGAGCTTCGCTCGCACGAGGTTTTCTGATATCATGAATATGCATGGAGCCGTGCTTGAGCTTCGCTCGCACAGGGATTTATATTACATGCATATAGCCGTGTTGGAGCCTCCTGTAGACTGTGTGTCACAGTGAGATGATATGCTGACACGTGCGTACTGAGACAGAGATTATATGGTTGGATAAGGCCTATTACAGGCACCCCTGACTGAGCTTGGGTTCACGGAGTACTTTGTACTATGTATGTCACGCGGAGTATGCTGTACCATGGGGATTGTTGGACTGGAGTGGCATTAGCCACGAGGCAGCAAGCCTTGCCCTCGCAATCCTGGTGTTATGCTGTTCTGGCGGGTAGGACGACCCACCTCCCATTTCAGGTGTGATACCCCGCACACTAGGTACCGTGTTGCCAGGGATCACTAGGAGATGGCCATAGTCCTCGATGTTACCGATAATTACTTGATTGTCTCACATGATATAACTTGTGGTCTGTTAGACCAGGGTAGACCCGAAGGAGGGGTCAGGCCCCCGATTTGACGATTTTATGATTTCATGATTTTATGACATGTGACCCTGAAAGAAAGGTGGTTTTATAACTGAAGTTTTATAATGAAATTTATTGAATTGTTATATGAGATGGACCCGGAAGGGTTAGTTTTTACTGCAGTTTTAAAGAAATGATTTGAATGCAGTAGCATGAGGATGTTTTCCATGCTTTTATTTAAATTAATGATTTATCTTACATGACACAAAAGGATGCATGATATTGCTTTACTTCATGCTAATGATGATTTAATGATGTCACATAAAATGCTTTGAATGCATGAATTACATGATTTATATATGCACAAATAGTTTTGGGTAAACTATGGCATGAATATGCATGACTTTGTGCGTGAAATTTTAAATGAAAAGAAATGGATTTAAGGGCATGGCATTATGAGCATGTAGATAGTGGAGCTATCTACTTACTTGCATAATTGCCTTACTGAGCGTGTGGTTTGCTCACCCCCCTTATTTTCCCATCTTTTTAGAGCACTTGAAATAGTTATTGAGTGGCTGAGGACTTGCATGTATTGGTATCCGCTGCTTCCCATCGAGAGACAGGTATACACATTTGTATAGTTTTGTATCTAAATATGTAATGCACAGTACTGTAAACGGACATTGATGTCGGGGATGTAGAGTTATAAATACCAATGTGTATGTATTTATTTAAAGTCAAAAGATAGTAAATTCTGATAAATGAATGTGATTATGGAAATGAAATGGTAAATAGGTGAGAGGTGACTAACACCGAATCATAGTCCAACTGTGTTGTAGGATGGTCACGATAAGAGAAAGGTAAGAATTAAATAATAAATGAAAAATTGAAAAAATTTACTCTGATTTTTAGGAAATTTGGGTCGTGACACACTATCATCCATATTACATCATGACCTCTTTGGGTTCTCGGTAATCCCATGATAAAGTCCATGGTGATATGCTCCCATTTCCATGTAGGCATAGGCAAAGGCTTAAGTAATCCTTTGGGCTTTTGGTGTTCAGTTTTCACTTGTTGACATACCAAACATTTGGCCACGTATTCTGCCACGTCCCGTTTCATACCACTCCACCAATACACCTTCCTCAGATCATGATACATCTTGGTACTTCCTGGGTGCAGTATATCAGGAATAGTGAGACTCTCTCAGTATTTGTTGTTTCAGGGTATCATTGTTCGGAACTCAAATTCGACCCTTAAACCTCAATAACCCATCATCACTGACCATGAAGTCCGATTGTGATGTCTGTTCAGCTTGGCTAACTGTATCCAATAGCCTCTGATCATTTCGCTGCCCTGTTCTAATTTGATCCATAATACTGGGCTCTATTCGCAGGCTAGCCATAAATCCAATCTCTACCTCTTCAACTCTGAACTTGAGTCCGACGAATTGTTCCAACAAATCCCATTCCCTGATCATTATAGTAGATACCATACTCTTCCTGCTCAAGGCATCAGTAACTGCATTCGCCTTCCCCGGATGGTAGAGTATCTCATAATCATAATCTTTAAGGAGTTCCATCCATCTCCTTTGTCTCATATTTAACTCCTTCTGGTCAAATATGTATCTCAGGCTCATGTGGTCAATAAATATTTGGAACCTTTCCCCATATAAGTAATGCTGCCAGATCTTTAATGCAAACACCACTGCGGCTAACTCCAAATCATGTGTGGGGTAGTTCTGTTCATGATCCTTCAGCTGTCGTGAACCATAAGCGACTACTCTCCCATGCTGCATGAGCACACACCCCAATCCTTGTTGAGAGGCATCACTGTACACTAAAAGGCCTTCAGGTCCATTTGGGATAGTCAACACAAGTGTCGTTGTTAATCTCCTCTTTAATTCTTGGAAACTCTGCTCACACTTCTTAGACCATACAAAAGGAGTCTCCTTACGTGTGAGTTTAGTTAAAGGAGCGGTAATGCTGGAAAATCCTTAAACAAACCTTTTGTAATACCCTGCCAACCCTAGGAAACTCTGAATCTCAGTAATTATCCTCGGTCTCTCCCAATTAAGTACAGCTTCTATCTTAGACGGATCAACTAACGCTCCGTCTTTAGATACAATAAGCACAAGAAAAGGTATTTGATCCATCCAAAATTCACTCTTACGGATCTTTCCATAAAGCTGCTTATATCTGAGTACTTGTAACACAATCCTCAATTGTTGTGCATGTTCCTCATGAGACCAAGAATACACAAGGATGTCATCAATGAAGACTATCACAAACTAATCTAGATAGTCCATAAATACCTCATTCATTAAGCTCATAAAAGTAGTAGGGGCATTTGTTAAACCAAAGGGCATCTCTAAGAACTCGTAGTGGCCATAGCTAGTTCTGAATGCCGTATTTGGAATATCCTCTTTCCTAATTCTTAACTGGTGGTAGCCTGATCTTAAATCAATCTTAGAAAAGATAGAAGCCCCTCTCAGGTGGTCAAACAGATCATCTGTCTTTGGTAGGGGGTACTTGTTCTTCATCGTAGCCTTATTCAGTAATCTGTAGTCTATATATAGTCTCAGGCTACCATCATTCTTCTTTACAAACAGCATCGGAGCTCCCCATAGTGATACACTAGGTTTAATGAAACCCTGGTCAAGCAGTTCTTGCAATTATTTCTTTAACTCTTCCAATTCGACCAACGCCATCCCATAGGGGGTTTGGAGATCGGTTGAGTATCTGGCACTAAATCGATAGTAAACTCCAGCTCTCTTTTTGGTGGTAAGCCAGGCATTTCATCTGGGAATACATCCAAAAACTCACATACTACCGGTATGTCCTCTATCCTTGGATGTTCTCAACTCATATCAAAGATGAGTGCGATGTAACCTTCACATCAATAATTCAATCAGTATTTATAGCTATATAATCATATCTTAAGATTTCATGATAAACGTCACATGTCTTTATTCTTTAACATTGAAACATATACCAAACTTTTCTGGTAGGGAGAAAGTTACAGTTTTAGTATAACAGTCTAGACTCACACGATTGGCTGCTAGCTAATCCATCCCTAAAATCACATCGAAACCACATATGTTTAACATCACTAGATCTGCTAACATCACCTTATCTCCCACCTTAATCTCATAACTCTTGCACATTACATCAGTCCTCTGGGACTCACGCATAGGGGTATTTACATGTAGAATATAATCTAAGGATTCATACTTCAAACTCAGTTTACATGCAAATTGTACATCAATAAAAGAATGCGTGGATCTCGAATCAAATAACACATGAGCCTTATGATTATAGACAAGAAGTGTACCTCCTATGGTCTCGGATGAAGTGTCTGCGGTTTCCTTATCCAAAGCAAACACACGTCCCCCTGTGATCAGCTTCTTGCCCTTATCAATAGTCGTAGCCCATCTTTGGGGAATCGTCTTCTGTGGCTGCTGTCTAGAAGGCTCTTAAGAATGTGGCTTTTGTGGTTGCGAGAAATATCTCACTCTGTGGCCCATGTCCCCGCATCTATAGCATCCTTGTATGGTTTTGGGACAGCTCCCCTTATGTGATCTATCACAGTCTCTGCAGACTCTAACCTCTGGGTTGACACCTTGAGGGGTCTCCATAGTGATGGGAGGAACTTTAGGTCTGTCAACTCTTCCCCTCGGTCCCTCAAACTGTCTCCTCTTAAAAGAACCCCTCTGAAGGTCTATGTGAGAAGCCACAGTTCGCTTACCCTTATCTTCGGTTAAAATTCTGGACTCAGTCTGAGACTATACCAACTCTAGTCCCCTATCCACTTCTTGTGCTCATCTCAGAGCATCCTTAAACTCGGTGATACAGAGCCCTATCAAACGGTCTCTAATGATAGGTCTCAACCCATATACAAATCGTTCTGTGAGGAGCTCCTTATCCTTAAGAGTCTTCAGGTCATACTTAAGGAGAGTGGTGAATCGGCTCTCGTAATCATCAACCGTCATATTACCATGAGTCAAGTTTAGAAATTCAGCTTGCTTCCTCCTCTGGGTAGCTCTTGGCACATACTGGGTTCTAAATGTCGATTGAAATATCTCCCAGCTAATCACCTTATGGCTAGTTGCTAATATACTCTAAGTAGTGCTCCACCAATCTCGAGCTTGTCCCTTTAGCATATAAGTACCCATATTGACTTTCTCGACATCGGTGCATCCTAAAAAGTTAAAAATGACTCGCAACTCAGTCAGCCACTCCTTAGCCTCTGCGGGGTCTTTCACCCCTCTAAAAGTCGATAGGTTCATCTTCAGAAAGTCTTTCATCCGACCCTTATCTCTATCATCAAGTTGGGTCTACACTGGAGGCTGTGTGGCAGGAGGCACCATATTAGTCTATGGTGGGTGTGCGGGTGGTCCCAATGGTGGTGGAAGAGTCGATACCGGCGTGGTACCCGAGGCATTAGCCCCAAAATGCTATGCGAATAGCGCTGCCATCTGCTCGAATCCCTGACGCACATCGTGCTCTAGGCGATTCATTCGAGAGTTAGGACTCTCTGGCTGTGGTTCATGTGGCGGAAGTGGCTGTGCCTGCCTCCCTAAACGTCCTCCTCTCCCTCTCATATTCTATCTCTTGCGTGCCTGCATGTATTCATTAAGCATTGATCATAATGTTACTTGTTAAATTCAATTCATTACCAGATAATATAGATACTTGGGATGTAATCTATTTCCAATTGATCGACACTGACAGTACTAGATACCCTTTCCTCTGATACCAAGAAAAATCTGTGACAGCCCAAAAGCACAAAAAATAGGGCAAATTTAAAATTTTTCTTAAGACAAACTATAACTATCAACTCTGGGTGTATTCTTGTACAATGTTATTTAGTCACTTACGTTCATAAACAAACATTATCCCCAAGATCATTCAACTTATACTTATGCGTGTGCAAGCGATAGCTCGGGGAGATCTTGTCCACCAGCCTATAACACGTACGCGGCAGGCTCTATCTCGCTTGCTTCAAGTAATCTAGAGGGGGGAGGAAAAATGGTGAGCTCTCAAAACGCTCAGTAAGAAGGATAAGAGAAGTTATTAAAATTATCATCACAAACACAATATGATGGAAATAATGAGCATGCAAATCGTGATAGAAATAACTAAATAAAACAATGACATCAGCATACTTCACGTGATAAAAATCACAAATCACATTACATCAAATCTCAATGCGTGATATAAATCACAGTTGTAAAATCACATCATCATCACAGAAATCGAGACTAGGCATTTATAAAAACTCATATGAAATCAACGTCATGGCACATCACATCAATTGAATTCGTCCCCTAGGCGGACATCCCCAATCGAGGGATTTTGTCGACAATAATACACATGGCTATGATTCGCTGTAGACTTGATCAGAGTCGTACAGCCGTCGGTCTTACATGCTATCAAAGTAAGGCCACCCATCGCTACCGGAGCGAGGTCATCTCACGTTACCAGAATAGAGGCGTTGGTCTTACATGCTACTAGAGCACGGCCTGAGCTTACATGCTACTAGAGCAAAGCCTGATGTTCATCTCATGACAAGCCATAGTCTCGGTGAAAATCATTTTTCCTTCACGTAGAGCTCTTAGTGGTTATCACAAAAACCCATTTCGGTTATAAACCATTGTGTTCACATTTACACAAAACGCATCAAAATCGAGCTCAAACCGGTAAAACACTCACAGTAAAAGTATGCCATTGTTGTATATAAATCATTTTACCTTCACGTAGAGCTCATGGTGGTTATCACAAAACCCATTTCGGTTATAAACCATATGTGTTCACAATTACGCAAATGTCATCAAAATCGAGCTTAAACCGGCAAAACACTCACACATTTATCAACACATCAAATCAACTCTCATTAACATGCTTATTTCATTAAACCTTTTTTATGCTATTAAAACGTTTTCATTCATTCGAAAACTCATAAGCACAAATGATTTATTTCCCTTACCTCTTGCACATTGAGTGGTACAATATCATCGGGTTCTCGGACTAGCCTCGTTTCCCACGTCGAATTCTCGAGCTGTCTACAAACATCATTAACCCATCAATATACATCATTTTCATTTTCCATCTCTTTCTCTTACTCATTCTAACTCAATATTATCTCAAAACTCTTTCTACATCTTTATCAACACTTTGGTTAACTCATAACCATCACAAAACATCCACATTAAATCTTCTAACCAAACCCATTTGTTGTTTCCTTCATTCCTTAAACATTTTTAACTAAATATATAAACATATATGTTTATTCACCCATATATAAAATGGTAATGCTTAAGAACAAAGGTCTTGTGAGCTTACCTAGCTTGTCTCCTCTCTTGACCAAGCTTGTAGAATGTTTGTCTCTTCCCTTTGTTCAAGCCAACCTTTGATTTTCTAGTATGTTGTTCTCCTTGTCAAGAGGAACAACTTTGTCTCTTGCCCCTGATAATTCTATGAAAATAGAATTATTTATGCTTAATTTTCTAATTAATTATTTAAATCCCCATTTTATTTTAATTATCCCCTTTATTTAATTAAAATTCTCATGTTTGCAGATAAATCAAAGCCGAATGAATTTTGAATATTTTGGTAGAAAATGGATCAAAATTGGGCTAAAATTAAGATTGGATCACGCGGACAACATGAGCCTAGCATATCCAATTGGACAAAAAGATAGATGACATGGAAATATTATTTTTCAAGGAGCCAATGGTGTGAAGACAAGTGGCCAAACAATGCCAACTCATCTAGGAAGGAAAAATTACAATTGTACCCCTAAGTGTGTGTATAATAGAAAAAGATGGCAATTTAAAAGGGAAGTAGCCTAGGTTAGGAGTAGTGTAGAGTAATTTAGGAGTAGTTTTAATTTAGAGAAGTTTAAGTTTTTAATTTTTTTTTTAGATTTTCGATTGTAGTTTTTGTTTTTAATTACCATGTTATTTTACTGTTGATGCTATCTAAATTTTATGAAAAGTTTGTTTTAATTTCTAGTTTCCTAGCATTTTACATTAGCTAATTTCAATCCAATTCCTAGTTTATCTTTTTCTCTTTTCTCGATTTTGTTAGATTTCCCTTTCATTATTTTCAGGTTTTGTTTTGTTATGAAATGTTTTTATGAGTTTTTATGGCTTCAAGCTCTCGGTTTGGTCATTCTTTAGAGTCATCTTCTATTCTTTAATTTTCAACCAAGTTAATCGTTTTCATCCATCACTGTCTTTGATTCTGATGCTTTGATGTGGTCTTAATGCCTAGTATTATTTCCACATCAATGGTAATGTGGGATCACAACAGTAGGAGGAAGATTAGAATCAAACCGAGGAAGCTAGTTTTTTTTTTTTATGTTTATGTTCTTTACGGGTGTTGATGTTTTTTTCTTTTTTTAGTTGCTAATGTTACTTAGTTCCTTTCGGTTCCATGATCATGTTAATTGCTATATTTTTCTTATATTTACTTATTAGTTTCTAGTAGTTCATATTGTCATATTGTCATATAGCTTATATTCAACCCGTATGTTCTTCATCATCAGTTTTTATCCTCTGTTTGTCTCTGTTTGAATATCATTGTCATGTTCATTATCTTCATGTGTTGATAGTCAGTTTGAATCCCGTTTTGGCCTTTAGTTCTAATTGTTAAATGCTGAAATCCATCACTATTACCGAGATGTTATGTGGCCATGGATGTGTAGCTGGAAAAATCTGTTGAAGAGTTGCAGATTGGGCTGTATATAAAATAGCTAGCAACGTGTGTGGGTGCATGAAGAAGCCAACGTTAGCTGGGTAGAGCATTGCTGATTGCAGAGGACATGTGCAGCACCTGGACAGCGGCTGGGCAGTGTGGCCATAGCAGCGCAGTAAGAATTGTGAGCAGTATCTGGGTGCAGGAGCAATCGAACAAAAATAGACAGAGAGCTGCAGCACACAAAAGGAGACAATACAGGACCAGTTCGTGAAGGATAACATTTCCTGCTAGCTGGACAGAGGTTGCGCGAACCAGCAGCAGCTGAACCTGGAGCAGAAGCAGGCAGCAGACGTGTACTGACCTGGAGCAGAAGTTTGCAGGACGAGCAGCAACGACATAAGCAAACCTCGCCTGGACAACAGTTGATGAAGACAGTAGGCCTGGAACTGAGAGCATTGCCTGGAAATGAAATAGAAGATGTGAACAGTGTTTGGAGGGACATTTGGATGATTTAAATTTGATTAAGGCTTGTTTGGCATTTACCTTGTGCACAATAATCAATTTTTCTTGATTAGTTCATGAAGTAGATTTAATTATGTCCTTAGCTCATTTTTATTTTATCATGCATTAGTTAAGTTAGCTCAAATTAGTTACATGCATTAGTTAGATTTCATTGCTTAATTAGTAATTAGATATAGTTAGGATTAGTCTAGAGTTAATATTTTAGACATGTAGTTTTATAATTATTTTCTTAATTTCCTAGGATTTTATTTTCATTAAGTTTTAGTTTAAGTTTAAATTGCATTTTGATTAAGTAGTTTAATTGCATTTTAGGTTAGTTTAATTGTAGTTTAATTAATCTTGCTTTGTTATTTTCATATTTGCATTTTATTTGCGTTAATTAGTTTTAATTGTTTTAATTTCTTTTGTAGGTTTTTTATTTTAATTGCGTGGAGTACTGTAAGTAATCTTAGCTCGGTTTTATTTTCTTTATAGTTTTATTATTTTCAGTATTTTTTAATTTCAAACTTAGTAGATCATCGATAATCAAAAATTCATAATTTGCTAAGATATACTTAGGGTAAGATTAACCTATAGTTAATTAGGCTAGTCAACTTCTTTGAGGGACGATAACTCGGGACTCAAATCCCATTATTACTTGTACAACCCGTGCACTTGTGGACAATACCCTTAGGGCGTACCAGTCCCTTTGTCTAATTTTGTCTAGAATAGGGTGAATCTTTAGAGAGAAAGCTTGGTTTGGGTGAAAATGGTGATGGTTTGGGTTGCAAAGAGAGAAAGGCTCGGTTTCAGGCAACAATTCATGGTCCTTATATAGACAAGGCTTATGAGATCGATCTGGTATTGAATGGGATTGATCTCTGCTTCATTTCAATTGCTCTATCTGCTCCATTAACAACTACAAGATCGATCTGATCGAGGGTGAAGATCGATCTGTTCTTCTAAGTGGAGATCGATCTGGCATTGAATTAGGGATTGATCTCTTCCAGGCTAAGAGTTAAGGAGATCGGTCTACCCTTGTGACAAGATCAATCTGTGCTACGCAAAGGCATTAAGAGATAGATCTTCTTCCTTATGAGATCGATCTGCCTGTCTGCTTTTGTACGTTTTCTGTATTCTGGAGCTATGGGATCGATCTCTCATCCTTGGAGATTGATCTGACCATCACAGATTCTACTACTGCTGCATCAATTGCAGGAAACTCAATGCAAAACTCACCATAATCTACTCCATGGGCCATATTTCAATCCATACATATTTATTAAAAACTTCATCTCCTTATACTTCATTAAATTTAAAACATATGTGTATATCGACATATCATAATTACATTCACCAAATTACAATTCTCACTTAGCAAATCTCATAAAATTTACAGTTCTCACAATTTGTGACTTATAAGAATAAATGAATTTAATTAGAATTATTTAAGTAAATGGTATGGCTTAAGTCAAAATCCCACTAAACCTTATGTCTTAATATTATATGGTGAGTATTTAAGATTAATGGTTAAAATAAAGTAACAATTGCCTATTATGAAGACAAACGAGGGAGCCATGTGATAAAACAAATTGACCATTTTTATAGTAATTAGAAGCTTAAAAAAAACGTGGGGTCCCTTGTTTTTAAGAATTAATATTTCAAGTTTTCCACTTAGCAATTAATCCAAAAGCTAATCTATCTTCTTCCAAAAAAAGCCTCACACACACTCTTTCTCATGACTCTTACAACTTTAACAACCATTAAATAAATCCTAGGTCTTGAAGGGGGAACAACCACGAGTTAGAAAAAAAATCAAGAGGAGATTGATGCTTTTTGAAGAAACTCAAGGATTTTGAAAGGAATAAGTTAAATACTTCTCTTGCTTGTTGTTTCATGGCTATTTGAGGTGGGTTTCTTGTAAAAATTTTCACTGTTTGAGTTTAAATCTAGAAGAGAATATAGTTTGTTGATGAAATGGTGTTGTAGGACTTAAGAATGTGACAAGAAAATTTCTTGGTGAAAATTTCGCATAGGTGTTCGGCTAATGACCTAACTTTGAAAATTCAGTATAATTATCTATAAGGAGGTAGAATCTAAAATATTTATGGTAGATAGCCTTATAAGTTACTTTTTTAGTTTTGGAATAATTGGATTTGGAGTTGTGTAGCTGGAGAAATATGCAAAATAGTGTACGACACTTTGCCCAGAAAACTTGGATTCTGACTCTGACTTTGAAAATTTGTAGGAAATAGTACAAAATGAGTTAGGTTATGATACTTACATTTCCAAATAGGGAAGTCAGTTAGCTTTCACTTATTGAATCAATTGGATATGTCTACAATTAGATAAGTTCATTTTAGTGGACAAAGGTCAGGAAGCTATTTTGCCTGGAAATGCTGAAACATGGTGTAAATTTGAGAATTCACAAGGAAGAGATAAATCATGAACCTTATAGTTCTAAATAGAGAATTAATTTAGGTTTATATAAATTTACGATTTAACAATCAGATTCTGAAATCTTTAATCAAGGCTAGCCTAATGACATAAGGTCAGAATTTGTAAAGGCTGAAAAATAATAACTATGAGATTTCACCTTGTGGCAATGATTTAACTTGGTGTAATTAATTATTGATGCCATTTAATAACCATGTATTGATTTAAGTTCTTGTCATTAGGCTCGGATTAGCTATGGCAACCTAGGGAAGACTCTTGGCCTAGTGACCAGTTTATGCGCAATTGCTGAAATAGCTCATTAGTTCACGACAAGCATTATTTAGCCATTTTTGGGACATTATCAAATCATTATAACTCTCGGCCTTTTTTAAGTTGGTAAGTAAATATAACTATTTGGCTTGTAAAATGTTTGGAAGATATTATTGGGTGTATATTGAGCTTTAAACTTTTGGTGTAGGTGTATTGGCGGTGGAGAGCTACACTAGCTCTCGAATACTTGGTTTTTACCTTATGGATTTGTATTGGCCAAGGCATTTGGCCAAGTGCATGGAAGAGAGTAAGTAGGTATACACTAGCTAACCTAGCATATTATGCTTTCAAAAATCATGATTTAAGTAATTGAGACTCTTAATTTTATCACTTGCTTGATTAGTGTGGTCTCAGTGTTTATTTGATTTATGCAAATCGCATACTTGCTTTCAAATCTGATTGGTATATTTACATCATTTATATATGATCTTGGAACATCATCATGTTTTATTGTTTAAACTTAAAATTGCATAAACCATGCCTACATGCTAAAAGTTGATTTGGGATGTTAAACTTAACTGAGATGTGAGCTGTTTAAGATGGTCAAGCCCCTCGGGGTACACCATGGTCATTTCGAACATAATCGAAACCTTTGCACCTAGCTTGAGTGGTAGGTACAGTGCTACTGGCCCGTTGACTAGTCATCTATGATCATAGGCAGGGCCTTATAATGATAGGGAGTTTGGCACTAATAGCTACAATGTAAGTGGATGTACCTAGCATTATGGATGCTTTCATTAATTTTAGTGTGCTTTCTCATGATGTTATTCACTTGATTTGATTGTTTTATTGTCCCCTCGGTTTATGCATTCTTTCGTTGGAATTACTGATTTTACAATATGATTTATTATACTACTCATGTGAAAGTTTTTCATTGTTTTAAGTTAGCATTCTTTCATTGGAATTACTGATTTTACAATATGATTTATTATACTACTCATGTGAAAGTTTTTCATTGTTTTAAGTTAGCATTCTTTCGTTGGAATTACTGATTTTACAATATGATTTATTATACTACTCATGTGAAAGTTTTTCATTGTTTTAAGTTAGCATTCTTTCATTGGAATTACTGATTTTACAATATGATTTATTATACTACTCATGTGAAAGTTTTTCATTGTTTTAAGCTAAAAATAGTTAGCATTGTTTTAAGCTTTTGTATAATTGCTTACAAGGCTATCCTTAATGCTCATCCATCTCTCCCTCTCCACAGATTGAACCTCCTACTAAGAGTTGCGAGTCTCCATACAACCTTCGAGGTCTCCGTTTGTAGTATCTTGAGGTATTTTCAACACGGTGATGTATATAGACACACTTTTGGTGTATTTTGTACAGTGTACATTGCTATATAGTCTGGGATGTAAACTGATGTTTGAGACTTGGTCTTTTGAGATTGATGTTGTTGTATATACTTTTATATAGCTTGAATTATATAAATTTGAAGGTCATGAATGACCATTTAGTTGTGTATGCTTGAAAGTGTGGGAATTGATTGTTATGGTTGGGATATAATGAATGTTGATATTTTACAGGTGTTTTATCTGGGGAAACCTGTCATCACAAAGCAAGATATTTTTAATTCATTCCTAGAAATTTTGTGAAATGTATTGATTGGTTGACTAGATTGATGGAAGTGGAAAGGTTATATAGGAATGATGATGTCATTACGGTTTGTCACTTTATAATTGATTCATAATTTAATTTCATGTAAATAGGTGATTGTTATAACTTGATTTAATTACTATGGGAATTAAGCTTACACAATATTACGGGACTTGAAGTAAATAATTATGGTTGAGTTAATCAAAAGAGACTAACCTTGTAAGTGGTCTACACATATAAACTTAAAAGAGATTTTAAAGGTGAAAAAAATTTGGCCCAAAATTTTATAGCTTCCGTAAAGGTATGAAAATCGGAGCGTGATAGCTTGGTATCAAAACGATGTTTATATATGCTTATGTAGGTAGTTTGAGTAAGTGTTACATCCTAGTACACTATGTTTGTGTCTACATACTTATGAACTGTGATTTGGTTGACCTATATTGAAAGGTTAGTTTCTGTATAGGTGTTTGATATTGATAAAGATGAGGAGGTCAAAGAAACGAGCACAATCTCCCACATCACCTCCATAGTCTCTGAGCTCTAACACAAGGGTGATGCAGATGAAGCACAGTCTAGAGGAGTTGCAGAGTACTGTTCAAAAACTTATTGCACTCTTGACCTAGCAGCTTGGCAGTACACATGCTCAACCTGAGGCTACCGATTCGGCTTCTTAGGAGCCACAACCACAGTAGTAACAGGCTGCACCACCACCACCTCAACAGCTAGCAGTAGCACAAGCAGTTGCATCATAACCTCAGGCTATTGATACAGTAGATAAGAATATGGTGAGGCTAAGATAGTTTCAAAAGATGAATCCACCCACTTTTAAGGGCGAGAAAGACTCGGATGTTGCTAAAGGATGGGTAAAGTAGTTAGAGAAACTGTTTTGGTATATGAGATACAACTCTACTAAGAGAGTTGCTGTAGCTATCTTCATGTACAAGGAGAAAACAGAGATTTGGTGGGAATCCGTAGAAAAGCTATTGAGGGACAAAAGTCCCAAGATTACATGAGAGGCATTCTTAGAGAGTTTCTTTAAGCAGTATGTCCCCGAGCCAATCAGAAAGAAAAAGGCATGTAGATTTTGTTCGTTGAACACAGGGCTCGATGACGGTTAATGAGTATGAGTCTAGATTTATAGCCCTTTTCCGGTATGACCACTGACATCCAAGGATGAGTCAGCAAAGACAGTTATGTTTATAGCTAGATTGAGACACGAGACATTAGATCTAAGGTAGGCTAGCAGCATTTGACATAGATAACTATGTTGAGGCCCTCCGTCGATCCCAAATGGTGGAGTTAAAGATGGATGTGACTTAGCAAGAGTTGGACTAGTAAGGGAAAGGCAAAGGCAAGGAAAAATGACACAATTATAGGAGGCATGACAGAGACCGACAACAATCTAGTAAGCAATAGAAGACATTTAATTACTGCTCTAGGATCGAGGGGTCTATGTTTGATTAGTTCTGCCTCAAGTGTGACAAATTTCATGGCTCAAAGCCCTGTTATAGAGATATAGGTACTTGCTATGAGTGTGGCAAGCAAGGACACATCGCCAAGGATTGCTCGAGCTATAAGATAGTTTAGAAGGCTTTGGAGCAAACACCGGGGGATAAGGATAAGGATAAAGGCAAGCGACTAATGGCTCAGGGTCGTGTATTCGCTCTGGATGAGACAGCTACTCAAGGCATAGTATCAATTATTCGGGATAAGCTTATTATTGTCGATATTATAGCTAATGCATTGATTGAACCCGGTTCTACTCATTCTTTTATAGCTTCGTATTTTGCTATTAGGATTGGTGTAGAACTTGTATCCTTAAGGTATCTATTGCATGTTAGCACTCCCCTTTGTGCTACACAAGTGACTGATATTGTTTATAAATCTTATAACTTGAGGGTATAAGATAGGGCTTGGTACCTAATTTGCTACTGTTGCATATGCAAGATTTTGATGTAGTATTGGGGATAGATTGGTTAGCTCATCATCGTGAAACTGTAGACTACCATAAGAAAGTTATGACCTTTTCCTTATCCGAGATTGTTGTAATCACTTTTGATGATCAGAAATGAATGTGATGCCTTGATACAAATGCTTGGACATGCAATTAACGTTGTGAATTTGAGTTGGTATAACTTGATATGATTTTGGTTATTTGATTTGTCTATTACAATGTGAAGGATATCTAGCCTTTGTTGAGGATGCTGACAGGGTTCAGTTTGATATCTAAGATATTCTTATAGTCAGAGATTTTCAGGATGTATTTTCGGATGATTTACTGGGTTTGCCTCCAAAGCGAGAGGTTGAGTTTACTATTGATCTGGCTTCGAAATGTTAACCAACCTCGAAGCCTCCATATCATATGGCACCTGTTGAGTTAGAGGAACCAAAGAAGCAGTTGGAAGAGTTGTCTGATAAGGGATTCTACGCCCAAGCTTATCTCCCTAAGGTGCTCTAGTATTGTTTATGAAGAAGAAATAGGGGAGCCTGAGATTATGTATTGATTATTGGTAGCTTAATACGGTGACTGTGACGAACAAGTACCCCTTTCGCACATTAATTATCTATTTGATCAGTTTAAAGGTGCGCAAATTTTCTCCAAGATAGATTTGAGATTTGGTTACTATCAGTTGAGGATTCAAGGAGAAGACATTTCGAAAACAGCCTTTCAAACTAAATATGGTAATTTTATATTTCGGGTGATGCCTTTTCAGATTGATGACTGCATGATAATTCTATGAAAATAGAGTTATTTATATTTTATTTCTTAATTAACTATTTTAATCCCCATATTATTTTATTAATTATCCTCTCATTTTAATTAAAATTCTCATGTTTGTAGATAAATTAAATTCAGATGAATTTTAGTCATTTCAGTAGAAAATGGACTGAAAATGAGCTAAAAAGGAGATTGGACCACTACCATTTCGTCTTGTAGCATGAGTCAGCATTTTGCTTGACACATGTTATGCCAAGTGTCCATATTTTATTCACCTTTAAAGGATAAGATCAAAGGACACCTTGGCCATCTCATGGAAAACACAAGCCATGCCACTTTGCATATCTAAGTGGATAAGAAGACAAATGACATGGAAATATCTTCTCTAGAAGCCAGTGGTGTGAAGACAAGTGGTCAAACAATGGCAACTCATCTAGGATTAAAATTCCCCTTTGTACCCTTATTTTGATGTGTATAAAAAGAAAAGGATGAGACAATTTTAGGGAGTAGTTTTTAGAGTAGTTTTTAGTCTAGAGTTTTTTTTTTTTAGCTTGGCTGCTAGGTTTTCTTTTAAGTTGTTTTTTAGCTATTCTTACAGGGGGAGAGATTGGCTGGTGACAGTAGTCCTAGTCTTTCTTCAAGTTTCTGGGTTTGTATTTTTCTTTAGGTTTCTTTAGTTTCAGCTTCTTTTTCTTTTATGTTTTAGTTTTATATCAAGCACGTTCCTTTCCTATTTTCAAGTTGTTTAGAATAGTTGAAAGTTAAATTCAAGTTTGAACTTTTTCTTTCTTTATCGTAATAGTTAATTTAAGTTTCTCTTCTTATTGCTTTAGTTCAGATTATCATATCTTGAGTTAGAATAAGTTTTTGTATTATCTTTTTAGATTTTTATGGTTTCTTTAATTTATATCAGTTTTTAGTTAAATTAAATATAAACAAACTTTTCCTCCTCATTCATTTAGTTTCCAATGTTAGGTTTAAATTTTTTTTCTTTCATTTTCTTGTTCTTTTGTTTCATCATTATATCCATGGATTTAGGCAAAAGTGTCACGACCCCTTTTCATTCCCTTTAACCGAAAATCACTATAATTTTTTCGCGTTTTACTGTTACCTTACCCGATCGTGAACAAACTCACCACATACAGTTGGGCTGTGAGTCAATAATAATCACCACTTACCATTCATCCACAATTAATAGAAACAATGTCATAAATTCGAAATTAAATCATTCACTTATACAGAACATGTTTACTGACATCTACATCCCCCATAATTACAACTCAATCATTACTGTGCCATTACATTGTTTAGATACAAAAAGAATCCTGTGTCTATACCTTTCGACGATGGAAACAGCGGATGTTGAAAAACACAATGCCTCAGTCCTCATTGGGCTACTACGTACGCTCTGTAGGAGGGGAAAATAGAGAGGGATGAGCAACCACACACTCAGTAAGGCAATAATGCAAGCATGATAGATAATTACTCTATCTACATGCTGATAGTGTATGCATAAATCATTTATAGTTCGGAGCATGAGGAAAACAAAACTATGCCATATGCGTATACATATATCATGTATTAAAATCTTGTAAATTGGCATAATAAAACATGGTAAATCATCATGTACAAACCATCTCATGCTCAATTGTCATATCACATAATAAAAAAGGAAATTCTCTTAAAACATCCTTTTTAAAACTCATCTCTTTCTCAAATACATCAAAATCTCATAAAAATCGATTCTCGATCACAAATATCATCATCGTTTCACAAATCAAGTCCACAAGGCTTGACCCCTCCCTCGGGTCTACCCTGGTCAGTCACAATCACACTTATAGATTAAAATCATGTGGTAGTAAGTAAATCAAGCAATGAGATGGGTCACTATATCTCGACTGACTATGTTGGCCAACTATGTCACATATCATCCCAGATCACACGGATCCCGGTGTGTGGGGTATCATGCTGGTACGAAGGTGGGTTAGTTCTCTGTCAGACTTTCTCAAATCAAGTAACCACCATGCGGTACATCGTACTCCATGTGATATACACGGTACATCGTACTCTGTGGACCCATAACATGGTTGGGGGTGCCTGCATTAGGTCTTATCTACCCCATACCGAGTGAAACCTCTAGTCTCAAGTGCACGTGGGAGTACTCTTAATACCAGGTCCTAGCCCCTCATGGCCTTGCTTACCCCTGTTGGGTTCCCTGATTCAGGTCCTAGCCCCTCACCCTCACCCACTCAAGAGGTCTGTTAGGCCTATTGGGTTCCCTAAACACCAATCCGTATTATCTTGACCACGGCCTCCAACATACCACAGTGTGAAAACTAGCGCGAGCTACGCTCTAGCGCGAATTCATGCATCATAATAAATCACCTCGTATGAGCAACGCTCTCGTACGGCATTTATGCATAAAAATATGAAGAAACCATGTACGAGCATTGCTCCAGTATGGTTATATGCATAAGAAAACCACTCAAAATCCACATACGAGCAAAAGCTCCAATACGGTTTATAAACACATCGTCATAGTTCCAAAACAAAGTGCGAACTAAGCTTTAGCATGTTCAAACATGTGAGAACATCAATACTCGATGCGAGCTGGGCTCCAGCACGGTTTAATTTGCATAAAGATGATAGACGGCTCATGAGTTTTCAAAACCAATCTCAAAATATATTTAGCACTTCACATGTGCTATCACACAACATCAAACAACAATAGCCAACCTATCTATCAACTCGCTCAATACAAAACACATGTTTGGTGGAATCATTCAAAATATTCAATTTATGCAATTATTAGCCTTACTATCACATTTCTTTATAATACCACTTCAACAACCAAATCTCACATAAATACTCGTAATAATTTCTATACATTGTCAACCACATTTTCACAAACTCATGCACATTTCTAAAGCCCTATATACCCACAAAATATGAACAGCTACCTCTATATACTTACAAAATTCCCTTACCTGGAATCGGGATGCGTGATTCCACTTCCTTAGAGCTGCTTACTCGTGCGACCCAATTCGTCTCCAACGAACTCTTCGGAGTTGTACACAAATGTATTTCGCACCATTATAGTCCATTATAATCCAACTCTTGCGTTTACTATAGTCGATTCGACCTATAGTCTCTATTAACGCTTATGAGGCCTCGTTTCATTACTTTACCCATAACTAAAGTCTATGGATTCTTTTAGCCCTATTAACTCATTTCAAATCGATATTAAATTGATGTTAAGCTCATAATGTTCATTTTTCATAAATTTCCTTCACTATGGCATATTATCAAACACTACATGTGTTCATTCTCATAAATTCACAAAACCCATAATGTAGCTTCATTTACCCATTTCTAATCATCCACATTACACAAATAACAACTTATTATAACCCATAAACCACCAACTCCCCAAATCACACTTTTTCACACTATAGGCATTCCATTTTCTAGGTTACATTAGTTCCAATACTACCTAAATGGTTTCAATCATCCATTTACATGCCAATCAACTCTAAAATCAATAAAATAGACAATGTACTTGGATTGGAGTCTTAGAAACTTACCAAATCAGATCTCTCTTCTTGCTCCAAATGATAATGTCCTTAGCTCCTTCAATACCAACAATGAGATTTTAGGTTTCAACTATGTTGTTCTCTTCCTCTAGATGAACAAATTAATGTCTAATAGCCTTCCCTCAATTCTTACTGGAATGAGTGGATTTTAGAAAGAAAAATCTAGGTTTTAGGTTGGAAATGGAAAGGGTGATGTTTTTCTCAAAATCTGCAGATTTTCAACCCTCTTTTTATAGAAATAGGTTGAGGAGATCGATCTGCACTAGGAGGAGATCGATCTGGTCCCCTTAAATCCCTCTTTTTCATGACATTTTAAGCATGAGATCGATCTGTCGAAGCTTGAGATCGATCTGCTCCTAAACAGAGAGCTAAGGAGATCGATTTGTATGCTTGAGGATCGATCTTTTCATTACAGAATGGTTAGGAGATCGATCTGGCCCCATTGGAGATCGATCTGCTCTATTCCATTGCCCAAAGAAGAGCATTCTGGCTCTTCCAGATCAATGTCCTAACCATTCTGTAATGAAAAGATCGATCCTCAAGTGGGGCTTGAGATAAGGAGATTGATATGCTTGAGTGGGGGATTGATCTGGGCTTGGCAGAGGTAAATGCAGATCGATTTGGGAAACTGGGGAGATCGATCTGCTTTGCATATTTCACTTAAAATTGCCTCATTTTGCATGAGAGATCGATCTCCCTTGAATAAGAGATCGATCTGGCCTTCATTTTCTGCATTTCAACTGTAATTTTTCCCAAAATTTTTAAAGGTTAACTTGCCTTTGATTGCTTGACTAGTCATTTTGCAATCCATTCATACTTGGGGCATGGCAAGGCTCAATTCTTATGATTTCCATATTATGAAACTTGTGTGTATCGCTTAGAAATCAAAAGGGTTCGTATAACTCCTTGTTTTACACTCATTTATACATTTCATGTCCTTATACTCATTTCGGATGCTTGAAGTTTCATTTACTTAGTTTGTGGCTACTTCAACCCTTATTTAACTTTCACATGCATCCACGATACTCGTTCATTCTCATTTGAACTTCATTCACATTTACTTGATCCAAAATAATTTATCTTATAGTTGCATTTACAAATATTACAAATTATACATATATGGGGTCTCACATTCTCCCCCACTTAAAAAATTTAGTCCTCCAAATTGGAATCAATCATTCTGTGAATAACTTGGGATACCTCTCCTGCATCAAACTCTCCAATTCCCACGTGGTCTCTTCCACCGTGTGATGTTACCAAAGGACTTTCACCAAAGGAATGGTCTTTATCTCAACACTTTCTCTTTTCTATCCAATATCTGAACCGACTTCTCAACGTACATCATGCTTTCATTGAGCTCCAATGACTCATATCTTATAACATGCACCGGGTCCGGGTGGTACTTCCGTAACATGGATATGTGGAAGACGTTATGTACATTCACTAGTTCAGGTGGTAATGCTAGCCTGTATGCCTTATCTTCTATTTTATCAAGTATCTCAAGTGGCCCTATATATCGAGGGTTTAACTTCCCCTTCTTCCCGAATCTCATAATCCTCTTCGAGTGAGAAACCTTCAAAAACACTGACTCACCCACCATAAACTCTAGTGGTCTCCGTCTCCGATGAGCATAACTCTTTTGTCTGCTCTGAACTGTCCGTAATCTCTCACAAATCAACTGGACATCCTCAAAAGCTTGTCTAACCAAATCAGGAGCAAAGATCTGTCTATCACCAACCTCTTCCCATCCAATAGGGGAACGACATCTACGCCCATATAATGCCTCATATGGTGACATCTCGATACTCGCATGAAAACTGTTATTATATGAAAACTGTCATATAATGCCTCATATGGTCCCCATCATTTCCTAAAAATGTTCCCAGAAGTGGGAAGTGAAGCGGGCATCCTGATAAGCAACAATGCTCACTGGAATTCCATGCAACCTCACTATCTCGCCCTCATATAAGTTCGCTAACTGGCTCAGAGTATCGATAGCTCTCATAGCTAGAAAATAGGCTGATTTCGTTAACCGATCCACAATCACCCATATGGCTTCATGACCTCTGCTAGTCCTCAGTAATCCCATCACAAAATCCATGGTGACGTGCTTCCACTTCCAAGTCGGTATCGGTAGAGGCTGCAATAACCCTGCAGGCTTCTGATGCTCTACCTTCACCTACTGACAGACGAGACATCTAGCGACATATTCAACAATGTCTTTCTTTATCCCAGACCACCAATAAACTTTTCGCAGGTTTTGATACATCTTAGTACTCCCTGGATGTATCATAAGCCTCGATGAGTGAGCCTTTGTCAAGATTAAATTTTTGATCTCTAGATCATCGAGAACACATATCCTACCTCTGAACCTCAACAATCCATCTGAACTCAATTTAAAGTCCGTCTCTGTACCCCTCTGTATCTACTGGATAATATCACTACACTGCTGATCTATTCGCTGAGCCTGTCAGATTCGATCTACCAGATCTGGTTCCAACTACAGGCTAGCTATCACAAATCCACTATCAGGGTCAGGCGGGGTCATATCCAAACTGAGGTTCATAAACTGTTCCAACAACTCGTGTTCCCTGATCATCATGAATGACACCAACCCGAAATGCTTCCTACTCAATGCATCAGTAACTACGTTTGCCTTACCTGGGTGGTACAAGATCTCACAATCATAATACTTTAAAAGCTTAAGCCATCTCCTCTTTCTCATGTTCAACTCTTTTTGCGAGAACAGGTACTTAAGGCTCTTATGATTAGTGTAAACCTAAAATCTCTCACCATAGAGATAATGTCATCATATTTTCAATGTAAACACTACGATCGCCAACTCTAAATCATGGGTCGGGTAGTTCCTCTCATGATCCTTCAACTGTCTTGATCCATAGGCTACTACCCTCCCATCTTGCATGAGTACACAACCCAGTCCTTAGTGTGATGCATCCGTATACATCGAGAAACCTCCTGAGCTAGTAGGAATGGTGAGTACAACAGCTGTATTCAAATGATGCTTCAACTCCTGAAAACTTTCCTCACACTTATCATCCCACACAAATTCAACATTCTTTTTTGTGAGACATGTCAAAGGAGCAGCTAATCTTGAGAATCCCTTTACAAACCGTCAATAATATCCAGCTAAACTTAGGAAACTTCTAATCTTAGTTACGGTCTGGGGTCTCTACCACTGTATCACTGCTTCAATCTTTGATGGGTCCACTAACACTCCATCTTTCGATACTATATGACCTAGAAAAGAAATCTAATCTAATCAAAAGTCTCACTTACTGAGTTTAGCGTACAACTTCTTCTCTCGGAGGGTCTGTAGCACTATCCTTAAATGCTGTTCATGCTCCTCTCTAGATTTTGAGTACACTAGTATATCATCAATAAACACAATAACAAATCGATCCAAGTACTGGTGAAATACCTCATTCATCAACGACATGAAAGCTGGGGGACCATTTGTCAACCCGAATGGCATAACCATAAACTCATAACGACCATACCGAGTGTGAAAAGTTATCTTGGGTACATCTCCATCCTGAATTTTCAACTGATGATACCCAGATCTCAGATCTGTCTTGAAGAAGACCTGCGCTCCCATAAGCTGATCCACAAGTCATCGATGCGTGGAAGGGGATACTTATTCTTGATGGTGGCCTTATTCAACAACCAGTAATCTATACACAGTCGAAGGCTTCCATCATTCTTCCTTACAAACAGAACTGGTGTTCCCCAAGGTGAGACGCTCAGCCTGATGAACCCCTTCTCCAACAACTCGTTTAACTGGTTCCTTAATTCTTCCAACTCAACTTGAGCCATTCTATACGGTGGCTTGGATATCAGCTCTGTACCAGGTGCCAAAGCTATACAAAATTCCATCTCTCTATCTAGAGGTAACCCTGGTAATTCATTCGAAAAGACATCTGAAAATTCCCTGACCACTGGATGTCTATAAACTCCAAACGTTCCTTATCCGTCACAATCACATAAGCAATGAACCCTTCACATTATTCTTTTCACTGTTAGTAACATAAATCATCACATTAACATATATAGTTGATAAACAAATTTATCTCTCGAATATCACGTATTAAGATCATACTTTTTTATTTATATTAAACATGTCTTTCATTTCATTTCACAAAACTTTCAACAAGATTATCTATCTCTGGAAAAGTCAGTGTTCTAGCACGACAATCCATAACAACATGGTTTGCAGTCAGCCAATCCATCCCTAGGATTACATCAAAATCAATCATATTTAATAAAATTAAATCGGCTGCCATTTCTTTACCTCCTATCTTCAACTTACAATTCCTATATACATTCTCAATCAATTGACTATAATTCATAGGGGTAGATATCATCAACATCTTATCCAGCAGTGTGGATTTTACATGCTTCAATAGTTTATGTGCAAAGGATGGCGATATAAAGGAATACGTGGCACTAGGATCAAATAATACAAATGCTTCTAAATTAAGGAGTTGGATGGTACCTTTAACCACATCCGAAGACTGATCAGTAGTGTCCTGGTCCAGTACATGCACTCATTCTCTGCTTACACCCACTGCCTACTTCCCCTTTTCCTTAGCTATAGCCATCCACCTCGGAGTAGCTGTACCAACTAGAGCTCTCTCTGGCTCCTTGCCATTCTGTGGGACTCTCTCTATTATCTCTAGGCAATCTCGAATTATGTGCCCTGGTTTCCCATATCTGAAGCATACTGTAAGAGGTCCATAGCATGGTCGAGTACCATGATACCTACCACACTTGCTACACTATTCTGTAGTAGGTCGTGGCCCTCCAATCATAATTCTCTTAGCGTAGCTAAAGCCAGATACATGAGAGGATTAACTGTCCTCTCCCGGATCTCCTAAATCCTTGGCCTCTTCCCAGAAAGTCTCTTGCTTCCCTTATAACTGAAGCCTCTATCTAGCACTGGTATCTTCTTATCTCTATCCCTCACTTTATCGACTTTGCCAAACTTTGAGGTGATCCTATCGATATCTTGTTCACATAATTGCCTTGTGCACTGCCTTATCGTAGGTCGATATATCCAAGGGAACCAATATGGACCTGATGGTTGGTCTCAGTCTATCCACAAACTTATGGACCTTCTCGACCTCATTACCCATTATATCAGGATCATATCCACCTAAGGAGATAAAGGTCGTCTCATACTCATCCACTATCCTACTCCCTTGGGTCAGCCCTAAAAATACCATCTTCAGCTTTCGCTGTGCGGTATCCGGTACATACTGTCTCTGGAAAGCCTCCAAAAATACATCCCAACTGATCTCTATATGTCGGGCTCTCAAAATAGGCCTGGTGGATTTCCACTAATGTTCTGCTGATACCTTCAGCATGACTGTAGCAAACGCTACTATCTCGGTAGTAGTACACTCGAAGAACCCATAAAACTTCTCAATCTCATTTATCCAATCCTCTGCAGCTATTGATTCCTTAACTCCACTGAAAGATGACGGTCCAAACTTCTGGAACTACCGCAGTCTATCTAAATCACAACCGTAACCCCAACCTCTACTGCCCTGTGGTGTAGCAACAGGTGTAGGCATATCCTGTACGGGTGGGGATGTAGGTGTATCTGTCATCTGAGGTCTCTGGCCTGGCCGTGCCCGTGCCTCAAGAGCTGCTGCCTGCTCATCATCACCCTGTATAGTTGGACTCTGTCTACCCCCAACTCTAGATAAAGATTGAGTGACCAACTCGAAGATCATTTCTATGCTCTACTCAATCCTCGCGAAGCGTGCCTCAGTACTCTCGAGTCTCTCCTCTGGACCCTGTGGAGCATGCTTAACCTCAGCCTCTACCTCAATCTCTTCCTGAGTCTTGTGTGTTTCTGGCTTAACACGACCGCCAGGCCTACCTCTACGACCCCTAGCTTCCGCTCTCGCCCCTTTACCACGATTGGTATTAGGCATAATGCTCAATTCCCTATATTCACATCAATTTCTTAGTCAACCCATCAACACACACACAATTTTATCTAAACAAGCCAAGTAACATGGGGATGTAATTTTCTAACTTATTAAGTATTTTAGACAACGACATGCGTCAAACCAACTCAGCTCTGATACCAACTTCTGTCACGACCCTCGACTTACCAAAAATCATCACAAAATGTTTTCCTCTTTTCGTATATTTATTTATTATTCGTTCTTACTTTACCTCGATCGTAATCAGCTACACTCTCAACAATTGGGCTGTGTGTTAATGTCTATCTCATCTAATCATAACAATTTGATTTGTATTAAAGTTTAGAAGTAACACTTGTATAAATAAATTAGAGTTACTATTTCATGTGTTTACATTGCTTTACATCCCAAATGGTTACATTCAAAATGCTACTGTGCTATGGCAAGTTTAGATATAAAATTATACAAGTGTGTATACCTTTCGTGATGGGATGTAGCGGATACCAAAAAGGAAACCTCCAGTCGCCCTCAGTTTATACTCAATGCTTTGTAGAGAGGGGGAAAATAAGGGGGTGAGCAAACAACACGCTCAGTAAGGCAATCATGTGAATAAGTAGATACTGCACTATCTACGTGATCATGATGCCATGCTCAAAACCATATAATTACTCATTCGCACCTCAAAAGCATTAGTTCATGCTTGTGTTAATGGCATGTAAAGCAAATCATGTTATTTTGTTCAGTGCATAAATCAAATTCAAAGCATGGAATAACCATCATGCATATTTCATAAATAAGGCATGGAAAACAATCATGCGTAAGTGCACTTTAAAGCCATTATCATGCTTTCTCATCTCAATAAAATCAACACTTGTCAGGACTCAGCCCCTCCCTCGGACTGTCCTGACTTACAATACATTTCAAAACATGGATTCATTCATAAATAAGAGACAGGTGAGATAGGCAATATAATAGGGAAATATCCTCTAGGATTATGGCCATATCCTTTGTGATCCCAGGGTACACTGATCAGGTGTGTGGGGTATCACCTCTATCTGCTTCCGTACGGGAGGTGGGTCACGTCCAACCCACCGGTCCATAGTAGAACTAAACATCGTCCGAAGACGGTATATCATAATCTCAACACGGTATAATGAACTCCATGCACATGCACGGTACAACGTACTCCGTGAACCCATATCAACACATCATATTACGCCACATCCTAAAATGCACGTGCGAGCTTATTTAATCGGTGCGATACCCAGTCTGCCCGAAGCTCCTAGCACGATTATCAACATGTCACAAAACCACGTGCGAGTAATCTCAAGCACAAAAATCAAGTATGGTGGACATCTAATGCGAGCCATGCTCCAGCACTGTCACGCCCTCCTCCCATACGCGACTTTACCAAAAACCACAACAAAATTTTCACTTTTTACTTACCTTTATCTGCTCAACAGTTGGGCTGTGAATAGGCATTAGTCTCCTCATCCATACATACCTTACCATTCTTTTTCATATTATACATACATGAAATTTATATCATAAGTAAATTCGTATACTTAAATATAATTACATCATTACATCCCCCATATTAAAACGTGTACATCACTGTGTTTATGCATTGTTCAGATACAAAAGAGTACGCATGTGTATACCTTTCGCTAGATGGGGAGTGGTAGCGGATCAAAGGAATGCAATACCCTGGCCGACTCGATCTACTGATGAAAATCTATAGAGATGGGGGGAAAATGAATGGGATGAGCTATCAACGCGCTCAGTAAGGAAATCAGGCAAGCAAGTAGACATCCATAATATCTACTTGAAAATAGTGCTTTGCCTTTCATTCTCTCAATTCAAAAGCATGTTTAAAATATATATAATATAGTATAGATTTAAAATCCCATGTACTAAACACATGCTGGTTTATCAATCAGAGGCATTCGTGCAAAACAATGCATATTTAATCATTTAAGAATGCCTTTATATAAAATATGCGATTTACATTCAAAACACGGTAAATATGGCATTTCTCATCACAACACAAACAAATCGGGTTCCGACCCATCCCTCAGGTCTACCCGTATCGCAAAACACATGTGATATATCATGCGAGACTCAGTGGCTAAATGCAATCTCTCTAGACTATGTAAGAGAGCCTCTCCGCCGAACAGAGCCTCCCCGCCGAACAGGCTTAAGGATGTTGGGCTTAAGGATCTTACCGTAAGAGAGTATCTCCGAACTATGGCCATATCCTAACAATGGTGATCCCAGGCAACACAGTACTCGGTGTGCGGGGCAATCACTGCTGTAACGGGTGGGGGGTCAGTCCATCACAACCGCCAGCTATTAACACACTCCTCCACAACTCCACAACACAAAACACGGTACAATGTACTCCATGCCACATGCACGGTACAACGTACACCCGTGGACCCATACATCATGGTCGGGGTACCTGCCATAGGTCTTAGCCTCTCATACCATGGAAATACATCATAGTCGGGGTGCCTGCCATAGGTCTTAGCTCTCATACTATGGAATCAATGCCACGTCTCTAAATCCACGTGAGAACATCTCAACAGTGTGACACTCAGTCTACACGGAGGAAATCGTCACGGTTTTTCTAACATGTGTATATATCATGAAAAACTACAGTGAACGTCTTGAGTGTGACACACAGTCAACACTCCGCCTCAAAACACTGTATATGCATGTCAAAATATCAACACTAGTGCGAGTAAACCTCCAGCACCAGGTCATGCATAGTTCTCATTACAAATCAAGTACGAGCAAATCGCTCAAGTACGATGTCATGTACAAATCATGAAAAATCGAGTATGAGCAACGCTCCAGCACTCTGTCATGCATCTCATGTAAAACTCTAGTACGAGCTAATCGCTCCAGCACTCTATCATGCACAAATCACATAAAAACTGAGTACGAGCAATGCTCCAGTACTCTATCATGCATGTCAAATAAATGTAGTGCGAGTCAACCTCCAGCACTAATGTATGTGAAAAACATCTGAAATCAAGTGCGAGTTATGCTCTAGCACGATTTTTTCCACATAATTCGGTAGATGACTCTTTGAAAATAGGGATGTTAAAAATCACTAAAATCAGTACTATAAAGTGTGCTTAATTTACATCGACCTCAAAACATTAGCCTATCCACCTACTATTCTGCCATACAGCAGGAAAAACCACTCAAAAGATCATTTTCATGCTTTTTGAAACTTTTCCTAAAATTTCACTTTTTGCCTCACTAGGGGCAAAATCATAATTTACCCATATCGGGTCCTAATAATTATTATAGGTTCTCTCTGACCCTTAAACAATTTCAGTGAATGTCAAATCCAATGAAAATATGCACAGATATCTCTAGCTACTTGCAAGAGTCCCCTACCTCGGATCACGTCGTGTGACCTCTCTTCCTCTGCGCTGTCTATCTCGCAGTCCAGTCAACTCTAATATGACTCTGGAGCTGCATTTAATCATTCACTGAGTTAATTACACTTTTCCTACTGTATTACACATTTAATACAGTTCATTTCATTTAAATGGGCCCGTTTACTCTTAATGGGCCTTAAACACGTTAATCGGGCCTTAATCTGTATTAAGCGCGTTCATCAGGGTCTATCGACTCATTGGGCCTATCTATACCCATTAGGCCTTATTCCAAGCTCTTGGATAGCCCGTATATCATTTACGACATTTTATTCAATTTTTTGAATATAATTCACTAAATCTAAAATTTAATCCGAAATGCGTAAATTAAATCTTAAATACGCATAAATCACATAAATTGTCGTAAATGAGCTTTACTTACCCGAGATTGTACAATGGTGCGTATAATTTAAATAAATTTATCAGAAATTAAATCGGTCACTTTTGACCTCGTATCGACTTACCCGAAGTCCGGTGAATTCCCGAAAATTTTCTTTTTTCCTTTCCCTTTCTTTTTTTCCTCTTTTTCCCCTTTTCTCCTTGGCTGAACCGGTCCGGTCCGGTTCAGCACAGTCACTTTCCACTGAACCGCCGACCGGTTCAGTACCTTTTTGGTCCTGCCGGCGTCGTTCGGCCGGTTCCCTACGTGCCATTGCCGCAGTTTGACTCGTCTTAGATAGGGGACCTCTCGGTTGGCCTCGATCGGAGCCAACTCCCGCCGGTGGCCGCCGAACGCCCTCTTTTCCTCCGCGGCTTTCTCCCTTCGATTCACCGAATTTTGGCACCGGTGGCGCGCGTCCTGGTGGCAGGGAGGTCGCACGGTGCCAACCTTCCTTTCCCGATCGCGTGCCTGGCCGCTGGTGGCCGGAGGTGGCCGCCTGGTGGTACTTCTTCCCCTCGGTCTTCGCGGCTTGATTTCCTCTTTTCCAATTTCTTTGTTTTCTCTCTCCCCGAAATTCCTTTCCAGATTTCTTTTTTTTTCAATTTCTTTATAATATTTTTTTATTATTTTAATCCTTAAAATAATATTAAAAATCCTAAAATATCCCAAAAATTCATATTAAATTCATTTAGTCCGTAAATGAATTTATCAGTTCGATTTTACCTTTTCGGTATATTTTTCCACTATTTTTGGGCTCATTTTTCGAGACAAAAATTCCAAAAATATCAAATAAATTCATATCTTGATCAATTAGACTCAAAATTCAATATTTTCCTCGTTATTGATCAAGATCTCTCAATTTCATATTTTTAATAAAATTTTCTCATCGAATTTATACCGAATTTTAGTCAATTGATCGTTTTACCCCTGTACTTACTCGAAAATAAATTGAACCCTTATCTCGCTGTTATGTAGCTTACATGCATTTTTTAAATTCTCAATTAGTCGATTGCATGATAGTAAATACTCTTCTTATGATTCAACTATGAAATATAACGTTCGTACACATAGGAATCATAAGGTACAAGCTACATACGTAAATCGAAAACTCGGGTCTGACAAGCACCATGTCAAAACCAGTATAAAGTCTGTACGAGCTAAGCTCTAGCACAACATGATAGAAATCCATGTGAAAACTAGAGCGAGCTAAGCTCCAGCACTCATGCGTATAAAAACACATCAAATCTCATGTGAGTCATACTCTAGCACGCTTTCTGTAAGACCCTTAAATTCATAAGTACATACATGAATATGCTATGTGAAGCATAAATGATGTAAAGTCCATAAATTCAATGTACACACTTGTAATATGAGTTTGTGATGTACGTACAAGTTTCATTATATAGGAATAAGAAGAAATGGACTTTTATATGTGATGAATGTGAATATATGGAATTTTGGGTGGTATGGTAAAATTGGAAGGAAGTTTACATGAGTTGTGTAAATCTTTATACTTTCATTTGGTGTTGTATTGTATACCTATGGTTATACAAAGAATGCACACGAGTTCAATGTATATAAAGTATGAATAAATGTCATTTTCAAGCTTTAAAGGTGATTGGATGAGAAAATGACTATGGCAGTAAAACATATGAAGTTTGGTATAAGTTACTACAGAAAACTATAGCAGAATTTGGGAAATATGAATGCCAGATTGATCTCGTTGAAGGAAAGATCGATCTGGAAGAGCAAAAAATGCTCTTATTCGAGCGATAGAATAGGACAGATCTATCTCCAATGGGGCCAAATCGATCTGCTAAACATTCTGTGTAGAAGGAATCGATCCCCTGAGGGGTCAGATCATCTCCAAATGTTACTGACTTGGAGAAGATCGATCTCACCCTTGGACCAGATCGATCTCCTTAAGCTACTGCCTGGAACAGATCGATCTCATGCTTAGAGGCAGATCGATTTGAGTAAGTCAGAAATGTCAATTTTGAGAGGAAAAATGCATGGCAGATCGATCTCATTGGAGAGTAGATCGATCTCATAGAGACAATTCTATAAATATTGGACTTTTACACTTCAGTTTGCACAAGAGAAACTATTCCATTCAAGAGCAAACGTGTAACCTAACATTTCTACCTTAGGAAACTTCAGTTTGTGATCAGTTTTGAGTGAGATATAGTTGAGTAAAGTTGTTCTTGGCAAAGAGGAGAACAACATACTGGGAAACAAGAGATTGAAATCAAGGATTTCAAGAATAAGGAGGATTTGTAACAATTTAGTAAAAAGGAAGGAAATCTTAGCTAGGTAAGATTTAATGCACCAAGTTTATATATTTTAAACTAGGTGCATTGATGACTTTATTGGTATATATATGAATTGTTGGAAATGAAAGAATCATGCAAAAAGAGCATGACCTATCTTTTGACGTGAAAGTGAGAAAATGATGAGGAAATGGTGTTGGCCTGGATTTAATGGTGGATTATGCATGTATGGAAGATTATAAGTTAATCTTATGAAATGCATATATTGGAAAGAAGGAGAATAAGTATAGTTATATGGAAAATGTGGTATAATACCATATTGGGAGAAAATCATGGAAATGATATGTTAAGTTGAGATTTGATAAATGAAATGAGTATATTACGATATACTAACGCAGATAAATATAACAGCTTTAGAAAATCACATTGAAGCTGATCGGACTGCAAGAGTGAGCAGAACCAAGAAAGAGAGGTCACTTGACATGATCCGAGGTAAGAGAATTTCGTGAGTAGCTAGAGATGGCTCCACGTATTGTAAATAGCATTTTGATATTATATGCTATATGAATTCCTATGAATAGGTATGATGTTGTGATAGAAACTAAAGAGGATAAGTGTGATTTTATCCAAAACTAGGGTGAAAATACCATAGAAGCATGTTGTGACTAAAATTTATGAGTTGCATGATAGAATGGCAATTGTTTTCATTTATATGCAAAAACATGCACATTTGAGTGCTTATTTGATTTGAATAGCCATCTATCTAGTTTTGTGTGCAAACCATAAGTGCTAGAGAATACTCACTCTATATTTTGAGATATGCTTCACATAGTACTTGAGTGTTTACTCGTACTAGATTTTATGCGATTTATGCATATTAGAGTACTAGGAGCATTGCTTGTACTTAGATTGTGATTGATGCATTATAGAGTATTGAGAGCTATGCTCATACTCTATTTTACATGATAGAGTACTGGGAGCTTTGCTGGTACTCAGTTTTCATCTATTATACATCATAGAGTATTGGGAGCTTTGCTCATACCCATGTTTTTATATGACATAGTGTTGGGAGCATTGCTCACACTAGAGTTATATCATTGTGATATGGTCGTGTTGGGAGTTTTGCTCACACGTACCAGATTTGAAAAGAGTATGAAAAAGCTATGTGGGGAGCTTGTGCTGATTGTGTGTTGCACTGATATTATATGCTCACATGTGTAATATTTTGAGATATGGCAAAGGGCTATTAAAATAACCCATAGGTGTGAGGACTAAGACTCATGGCCAGCATCTCGACCATGAGGTATATCCAAGGTGTGAGGACTAAGGCTCATGGCGAGCATCCTACCTTGAGATAGGGTCTATGGAGTACTGTTTACCGTTTATGTCACATGAAGTACGTTGTACCGTGAGTACATGATTAGAGAGCTGTGAGCTGATGACTAGGATTTGACCTACCTCCCGTTACAGCAATTTTGAGACCCCGCACATCGAGTACAGTGTAGCCTGGCATCACAGAAAATGAGTTATGATCATACACTCGGAATATGTAGTCGCCTATCTCTTTTCGTGCTAATTGAATTTCTTGAATGAATTACCACATGGTTTTATGATAAAAAACATGTGAGTTTGTGAATTGTGAAAAGGGTAACCCAAGGGATGAGTAAGGCCTAGTTTTCCATGTTTTTAAACATGATTAATGCCATATGATTTGATTTAAATGCATGGCATGATAAATGTGATTTGTGTGAAATTACATGAGAAATGCAAAAGTTTATGCATATAATGCTGAGGTTGTTAAACCAACATATTTCCAGTTTTATAACTAATGTTTTGTATCTATATATATTGCATAATGATTTAAGAGAGATGCATGCTATAGATACAGATAGGGTAAGGAAACGATTTCAAGGCATAAGCATGGTATTTTGTAGATAGTGAGGTTATCTACTTGCTTGCCTGATTTCCTTACTAAGCTGTGAGCTCACCCCCTTATTATTTCTCATTTTTCAGAGCATCCACAGTAGGTGGACACGACTGAGGACTGATATTCCCTGATCCGTTGCATATCCATCTTGCAAGAGGTATACACATTTGACATTTTGTACTGAACAATGTATAAGCACAGTTATGTAAATTAACGTACGACCGAGATGTATATGTACAAATAAATGTATTTATATACAAGAGTTTATATTATAGAAGAGAATATTAAATTCTATGTATGTTGTGAATGAATGAGAATGGGTGACTAATATTCAATCACAGCCCAACAAAATGGTGTGGAAAGATGACAAAAGGAAAGGTAAGTAAAATACGAAAAATTTATGGTGATTTCGATAGGTCGCGTGTGTGAGAAGGGCTTGACACTTTCATTCTCCTGAAATCCATGTAGGTGGCTCAATTCTTTGTAAAGCATGGTTATAAACCAAATCAAATAATTTCTTTTGCAAATCATTTCAAATGTTAGCCAACCTACCAATCACTTGCTAAAAAGCAATAAAACAAGATTTTCAAAGCATCATGCTTTTTTTTCATGCACATTTCTCACAAAAACCCAACTCTTGCCCTTCAATCACCCATTTCATTTCCTATTACCATATGCATTCTAGAAAAGCATTATGCACCCAAAATGCGCACAGACATCTCTAAGAGTCCACACAATTCTCTTACCTCGATTTACTCGAGGTGCGACTCTCTTCCTCTTAGCTTCTCACGCTTTGGCTCAACTTGCTTCGGGTGTATCCTCGAAAGCTGTAAATCATTCACCAATCACTTGAGTTAATGCTACTAACTCACATTATGACTTCAACTAGTCAATATATTTCATTGAGCCTATTTCGTTAAGTTTGGCCCATTTTTGTATTTAGCCATCATCAAGCCATTTCCAACTAATTTATCTAGTAACTCACTTAGTTACTTATTTAAGACTTGATGTGAAATACTCTACCCTTACTCTCTCATTCATTTATGAATTTTGCCCAATGCCTTAAATACACATTTTACCCCTTTTTGGGTAAGTCCCACAATTCATTCTATAACACCATCTTAAAATCATACTCACAACACCATTATCACCTTAAGATACCCAATTCATCATTAATTCCAATACATTTCACTTTCTCACACTAGACTCATTCTAGGTTATAATTGTTCCTTTGCATTCTAGGTAGTTTCTACCATTAATATACATAACAATCTACTCCAAAATCAATATCTAAGTAAATAAACTTGGATTGGTGCATTAGAAACTCACCTAGATTGATTTCCTCCTTGCTCCAAATGAAAATGCTCCTTGTTCCTTAAATCTAGCAAATGGGGAAATGACTCCAAGCTATGTTGTTCTTCTCTTTGATGTGATTAACTTTATATCTAATAGTTTTCCTTCAAATCGTTATGAAAATGGGTGGATTTAGGAGTGAGAAAGCTAGGTTTTTGGATTGAAAATGGAAAGGAATGGTTTTATCCCATGAAATGCAGATTTCATTGCTCCTATTTATAGAATTGTTTGATGAGATCGATCTGCAAAGAGTGGAGATCGATCTTCCTTGCTTAAATTCCTCATTTTCACGACATTTTAAAGGTAGGAGATCGATCAGTCGAGGGCTTGAGATTGATCTATCTTAGGCAGAGAGATAAAGAGATAGATCTGCTTGAGTAGGGGATAGATCTGGGCTTGGCAGAGGCAAATGCAGATCAATCTGGGCAATTGGGGAGATCGATCTGCCTTGCATATTTTACTCCAAATTGCCTCATTTTGCATGAGAGATCGATCTTTCTTGAATGGGAGATCAATCTGGCTTTCATTTTTTGCATTGTCACTACAGTTTTTCCCAGAATTTTTAAAGGTTAACTTGCCTTTGATTGCTTGACTAGTCATTTTGCAATCCATTCATACTTGGGGCATGGTAAGGCTCAATTCTTATGATTTCCATATTATGAAACTTGTGTGTATCGATCGAAAATTAAAAGGGTTCGTATAACTCCTCGTTTTACACTCATTTATACATTTCACATCCTTATACTCATTTCGGATGCTTGAAGTTTCATTTACTTAGTTTGTGGCTACTTCAGCCCTTATTTAACTTTCACATGCATCCACAATACTCGTTTAATCTCATTTGAACTTTATTCACATTTACTTGATCCAAAAATCATTCATCTTATAGTTCCATTTACACATATCACAAATTATACATATATGGGGTCTCACACTACTGTTGTGCGTGTGAAGAGCAGGAGCTGAGCCGTGTGGTGCTGTTGAAGGGAGAAAAATGGCTGGTGACAGCAGCCAAAGATCTTCCCTACTATTTTACTGTGATTTTCTTTTTTTTTAATATATGTTTTAGAGTTATGTTTTTATTAGATTCTGTTCAGGTTTCATATTAGTTTTGATAGTTCAATCAGATTTACATTGGAAGTAAGGTTTTCACAATCAATAAATTCATAGTTTTCTTGTTTTCTTTCCATGCTCTACTTTTGTTTCTTTACTGTTCTTAAAACTTCTTCATTGTGGTTTGCATTACTTTTTTCATGTTTCTGCTTTACTTTACTTGTTTTGGTTAGTTAAAATTCTACACTGCTTTGTTTTTTATCTTGGTCATCATTAACACTTTTGCAACATATCCTGCTTTTGCTGCTGCTCTGTTACGGTTCCTACCCTGCTTTATTGTCTGCACCAAGGAGAGTTACAGGGTTGTAAGAGGCAGAGCAGGATTGGTCTGGAATGGAGTAGGCTTGAAGCATGAGCCGTTTGCTGCTTTGTTGTTGGAAGGTGGAAGCTACTTCGTGGTAAGCTGGTGGTAGAGTCATTACTTGTGAGCTGTGCTTGGATCGTGATGGGCTGGAAAAGTGGTAGTGGTACATAGCTAGCTGCAGCACGAGGCTGAGGCAGTACGGGTGTTGCTGCAGCAACCTGTAAAGTTGCCTTGTCGTGCTTGTTGGATGAAGCAGAAGAGTGTGTGTTTTTGAAGAAGAAGACGACGCATGGCAGGATATGAAATAAGAAGTGGTGAGATCAGAAAAATGAAGACTAAAGGCAAAGACATGTTGGTTGGGACAGACACGTGGGGCTGGACGAGAGATTAAGCAGACAGATATGGATTTTTGGTTTTAGTGCACTGCTCACCATTTTGTTTACTGTTTCACGCATTTAAATACGATTAGTTGTATGATAATTCTATTAAAATAGAATTATTTGTGCGTAATTTCTTAATTAATTATTTTAATCTCCATATTATTTTATTAATTATCTCCTTAATTTAATTAAAATTCTTTAATGTGCAGGTAAAATAAATCTGGATGAAACTCAGTCGTTTCAGTAAAAAATGGGCTGAAAATGGGCTAAAGGAGACTGGACCACCCTCAATTCGCAGATCGAGTCACTATACATCTGGACACGTGTGATGCCGAGTGTCCGTATTTTATTCACTTCGAAAAGATAAGAACAACAGATACTGTGCCAACCTTATGAAAGACACACATCGGGTCACATCGTACAACCAAGTGGACTAGAAGACGAATGACGTGGAAATATCTACTCTGCAGCAAATGGAATGAAGACAAGTGGCCAAACAATGCCAACTCATTTGTTCCCCCAAGTTTGTGTATAAATAGAACATGATGAGCAATTGAAAAATCAAGTAGGTAGGGTAGAATAGAAGTAATTTAGGGTAGGAGTAGTGTAAGTAGTGTAGGTAGGGTAAAAGTAGTGCTAGGGTAATTTTAGAATAGTTTTTTTTTTAAGTTTTCCCGTTAGCCACCATTTTTAAGTTATTGTTCATAGCAATTTCCATTTTTATAAAAAGCTTTTTCTGTGAGACCCCGTATATGTATAGTTGTAAAATGTGTAATTGGATCAAATGAATGTGAATGGACTTGTAATGTAAAGTATAATTGATGTAAGTTCATGGATTCGATGTACATACGTGTAATATGATTTGTAATGTACATACAAGTTTCATTGTGTATGAATATGAAGAAATGGTTCTTACAAGTGATGAATGTGATTGGAACTAAAAATGAGTAGTGTGGTAAATGGAAGGAAGTTGCATGAATATAAATGCTTCCATTTGGTTTTATATAGCATACCTTTGGATATACAAGGAATATACACAAGTTTCAATGTGAATAAGGTATGAATAGATGCCATTCTAGAGTCATAAAGGTGGATGGATGAGAAAATGGCTATGGCAGCAGATTAAGGATGTTTTGGTGTAAGTTGCAGCAGGAAAACTATAAAAAATCTAGAAATATGAAGGCCAGATCAATCTCATAGGATGACAGATTGATCTGGAAGAGCCAGAATGCTCTTATTTGAGTAATGGAATAGAGCAGATCGATCTCCAATGGGGCCGATCGATCTCCTAACCATTCTGTAATGAAAAGATCGATCCTCAAGCATACAAATCGATCTCCTTAGCTCTCTGTTTAGGAGCAGATCGATCTCAAGCTTCGACAGATCGATCTCATGCTTAAAATGCCATGAAAAAGAGGGATTTAAGGGGACCAGATCGATCTCCTCCTAGTACAGATCGATCTCCTCAAGCTATTTCTATAAAAGGAGTGTTGAAATCTGAAAATTTTTGGAAAACAACATCACCCTTCCATTTCTCACCCAAAACCTAAGTTTATCTCTCTAAAATAGCCATTTCCTGTAAGAATTGAGGGGAGGCTATTAGGCACCAAGTTGTTCATCTTGAGGAAGAGAACAATATAGTTGAAACCCAAAATCTCATTTTTGATATTGAAGGAGCAAGGAACATTTCCCTTTAGAGCAAGAAGAGAAATCAGATTTGGTAAGCTTCTAAGACTCCAATACAAGCACATTATCTATTCTATTGATTTTGGAGTTGATTGACATGCATATGGATTATAGAAATCATCTAGAAAGCAATGGAACACATATAATCTAGAAAATGGATATAGTCTAGAGTGAGAAAGTGTAAATTGGGTATGTTGATGATTTATGGATTATGTTAAGTTGTTATTGGTGTAGTATGGATGATATGAGATAAGTAAATGTAATTACATTGTGAGTTTAGAGGATTTATGGAATTGAGAATGTGAGATGCTTGATAAAATGCCATAATGAAGAAATCAATGAAAGATGAACACTATGAGCTTAATGTTGATTTAATATCGATTTGGAATGAGTTAATAGGCCTAAGAAGATCCATAGACTTGAGTTATGGGTGGAGTAATAAAACGAGGCCTTATGAGCATTAATAGAAACTATAGGTCAAATCGACTATAGTGAACGCATGATGTCCTGTTATATGAATCGAATATAATGTGAAATATGATCGTGTGCAGTCGCGAAGAGTTCGTTAAAGACAAATCGGACCGCACGAGTGTGCAGTGCTAAAGAAATGAAATCACGTGTCGCGATTCCAGGTAAGGAAATTTTGTAAGTATATAGAGGTAGCTGCTCGTATTTTAAACTCGTGGGGTATATAGGGCTTTGGAAATGTGCATGAGTTTGTGAAAATGTGGTTGACAATGTATGAAAATTATTACGAGTATTTGCGTGAGATTTGGTTGTTGAAGTGGTATTATAATGAAATGGGATAGTAAGGCTAATAATTGCTTAAATTGAATGTTTTCAATGATTCCATTAATCATGTATTTTGTATTGAGCAAGTTGATAGATAGGCTGGTTATTGTTGTTTGATGTTGTGTGATAGTACATGTGAAGTGCTAAATATATTTCAAGATTGGTTTTGAAAACTCATGAGCCGCCTATCATGTTTATGCGAATTAAACCGTGCTGGAGCCTAGCTCGCATTGGGTATTGATGTTCTCACATGTTTGAATGTGCTAGAGCTTAGCTTACACTTTGTTTTGGAACTATGACGATGTTTTATAAACTGTACCGAGCTTTTGCTTGTACGTGGTTTTTGAGAGGATTTCTTATGCATATAACCGTACTGGAGCTATGCTCGTACAAGGTTTTCTTCATATTTTTATGCATAAATGCCGTACTAGAGCGTTGCTTGTATGAGGTGATTTATTATGATGCATGAATTCACGCTAGAGCGTAGCTCGCGCTGGTTTTCACAGTGTGGTATGTATGAGGCCGTGGAGAGAGTGATACGGATTGGTGTTCAAGGAACCCAACAGGCCTAACAGACCTCTTGAGTGGGGTGAGGGTTACGAGCTAGGACCTAAATCAGGGAACCCAACATGGGCGAGCAAGGCCATGAGAGGCTAGGACCTGGTATTAAAAGTACTCCCACGTGCACTTGAGGCTAAAGGTTTCACTCGATATGGGGTAGATAAGACCTACTGCAGGTACCCCCAATCATATTATGGGTATGCGGAGTACGATGTACCGCGTGGTTGAGATACTGATGAGAAAAGTCTAGCGGAGAACTAACCCACCTTCGTGCCAGCATGATACCCCGCACACCGGGATCCGTGTGGTCTAGGATGATATGTGACATAGTTGGCCAACATAGTCTATGAGCTTATAGTGACTTGTCTCCCTTGCTTGATTTACTTAATACCACATGATTTTAATCTATAAGTGTGATTGTGACGGTCCAGGGTAGACTTGAGGGAGGGGTCGAGCCTTGTGGACTTGATTTGTGAAACGATAATGATGTTTGTGATTGAGAATTGATTTTTATAGGATTTCGATGTATTGAGAAAGAGATGAATTTTAAAAAGGATGTTTCAAGTGATTTTCCCTTTTTATATGTGATTTGACAATGATGAACATGAGATGACTTCTACATGATGATTTTACTATGATTTATATGCCAATTTATATGATTTAATTGCATGATATATGTATACGCATATGGCATAGTTTTATTTTCCTCATGCTCTGAACTATAAATGATTTATGCATAACATTATCAGCATGTAGATAGAGTAGTTATCTACCATACTGCATTATTGCCTTACTAAGCGTGTGGTTGCTCATCCCTCTCTATTTTTCCCCTCCAATAGAGCGTACATTGTAGCCCAGTGAAGACTGAGGTGTGGTATTTTGGACATCTGTTGCCTTCCATTGCTAAGAGGTATACACATGAAGATTCTTTTTGTATCTAAATAATTGTAAAAGCACAATAGTCATTTTGAGTAGTAATTATGGGGGATGTAGATGTCAGTAAAACATGTTTTGTATAAGTAAATGATTAATTTCGAATGTATGACATCGTTTTATTAAATTTTGAATGAATGGTAAGTGGTGATTATTATTGACTCACAGCCCAACTGTGTTGTGGTGAGTTTGTTCACGATCGAGTAAGGAAAGGAACAAATGCGAAAAAATTATAGTGATTTTCGGTTAAAGGGAATGAAAAAGGGTCGTGACATTTTCATTTCTAGTTCTTTGGTATTTCACATTAACTAATGGCAACCATTTCCATTTTCTTCTTCTCAGTTTTGTTAAAGTTCCATTCCTCTATTTTTATGTTTGGGTTTTTATGGAAAGCTTATATTTTTCTATAGTTGTTACTCTCAGTTTGCTTATTATGTTGGTTTTATTCCTTTGATTTTCTACTGTTCATTCAGATTCATGGTTTCATGGGGTAGCCGAGTGGTATGAGAGGCTATACATAGCTGGTGACAGTGGCTAAGCATCCTCTCCTTGCTCCGATGCATCCATTAGCATACTGTTCACTCTATTGTTAGTTCAACGTTAGCTAATATTCTGATTACTGCTCGTGCATTTATATGTGCATTTGATGTTCTTTTATTTCGTTGAATAGAAGCTATCCATTTTCAGCATATTTTTTTTTCTTTTTGGTTGTTTCATTTTCTTGCACAAATCGATTTTACTTTATTGCATTTTTTGATTTCTGTTTTATGGATCTACTATAGCTCAAATTACATTGCTCGGGTTTCATGTTCGACAATAGTTTCTTTTAAAGCTCAGGTTTTGTTTACTGCCTCAATTTATTTTTGTTTTAGACATAGAGAGGCAGCAGCTAGCATCGGTGTAGAGGCAGCAGCTGGACGACACCGTGACAGCAACAAGTAATAATGCTCTGTTCTGCTCTGTTTCCATTCATCGGCATTGTTCACTAATTTGTTATTCGTCTAGTTTATTATACTGAATGATTTACATTTCCTTGTAGTCTTTTAAGCTTATTTCTCTGTCTTCTCTCTCTGCTACCGCCTTGTTGTCGGAGACTGGACTGGTTAAAGGTCGGACGAATTGTGAATATTGTTGGTCTCTTTTATGGTGCAGAGCTTCGTGACAAAGCACTAGGCTATCCACTATTTCCATTTACACTTTTAGAGTTGGATAGCTGCTATTTTTTGCAATACTGGTCTGGTTTGTGCTGGATAGAAGAGGATGATGTGCACTCTAGGTTGCTGAAGCATGTGCAGGAAAGAGCAGAAAGCTGGAGCACCCTTTTCTTTGCTGTGTGTTGCTGTGCATGGAATGAACCAGTGCAGTGCAGGGAAGGGACAACACCTGGATGCAGGAGCAAGCGGACAGTATTGAAGCAAAGCAGGGAGGCAGTACGTGGGTGCTGTTGGCAGCATTGGCAAGAGCTAGGTGGCGCGATTGATGCACGTACAGTGTAGAAAATTGAAGACCAGAGAAACAGTACAGTGCACGATTGGGACACCAGCGGGCTGGAAAATTGTCCAGGGCCATGTTTGGCATTTCATTTCAGTCACATAATCCATTTTTATTGCATTTTTGATATTTTATTTTCAATATTATTTGTTAGCTTAAAAATTAGAGTTTTAAATTAATTTGCATGTTAGTTATATTTTCTTTACTTGTTAGTTCAAAACTTAGATTTAATTATGTTAATAGTTAGTTTTTATTTTAGTGTTAGGTGTTGCATTTAAAATTAAATTAAAATCATTTTATGCATTTTTAAGTTTTCATTTTAAATTGAAAAATCCAAAAATATTCATTTCTCATGCATTATTTAAATTTTATTGTTAAGTTAGTAATTACCTAGAGTTAGGAGTAATTTAGAATCACTATTTTAGGCATTTACATTTATAATTATATTTAGAAATTTTAGAATTTTATTTTATTAGACTTTAGGTTAGTTTTATTTGCATTTTTATTAATTAGTTTAATTACATGCATATTTTATTAAGATTGTTTAATTTTAATTTGATTAATTTTGTTTCTTTAGTTTTATATTTGCATTTTAGTTTATTGGTATTATTTAATTTTAACTGTTTCAATTATTTTTTATAGGTTATTGCTTTTAATTGCTTTGAGCTCTCTAAGTAATTTTAGCTATATTTCATTTTCTTTATTTTATAATTTTTATTGTTTTCAGTTTTTTTTTTAATTTTAACCTTATAGATCACCCACAAAGATTTCATAATTTGCTAGGATACTTAAGGTAAGATTAATCGGTACTTAATTCGGCTAATTAGATTCTCTGTGGGACGATAATCCGAGACTCAAATCCTATTAGTACTTGTACGACTTGTGCACTTGCGGATAACACGTCTAGGTCACTTAGAGTGGGCATAGTCGCTACCAAGTTTTTAGCTCCGTTGCTGGGTAACCTTAATTAGCCATTAATTAATATCAATGAAATTATGCTTAGGTATAATTCTAGTTTTGTAATTATTTAGGTTGTAAATATTTAGAGAATTAATTTAGTTTAGTTAATTTTTTTCTCTCTATAAAAAAATTTAAAAATTAAAAAAAATTTCTGAGGACTTTTAGATGTTTGCATGCGTAGAGCCAAGAGCTATGATTGCTTTCCTTAAGATCCTGAAATTGAACGAACTCTTAGGAAAAATAAAAAAAGGATTCTAGGAAATTAATAGCTCCGCTGCAAAACACCATGGCAGAAAATAAAAAAATTAGGACTGTTGGAGATTATGCGGTATCGACCATTGGAGGTTATTATACCGGCATTAGGCCACCAGCTGTCCCTGCAAACAATTTCGAAATTAAGCCTTCAATCCTTCAGATAATCCACACTTTACTATAGTTCAGTGGGCTTCCTCATGACGACCCACATGCTCACCTAGAGTAATTTCTAGACCTGTATAACAACTTCAAGCATAATGGATTATTGGATGATGCGCTTAGGCTTAGATTATTTCCTCTTTTGCTTAGGGATAGGGTGTGACACTGGTTAACCTCCTTACCTCCAGGATCCATTTCTACTTGGGACGAGTTAGTCCATCAATTTTTAGCTAAGTTCTTTCCTCCATCCAAAATGGCTAGACTCCGTAGTGACATATCTTCCTTTGCCCAATTCGATTCTGAATCTCTTTATGAAGCTTGGGAACGATATAAAGACCTTCTTAGGAAGTGTCCTCATCATGGTCTACCCTTATGGCTACAAGTCCAGACCTTCTACAATGGACTTACTTGCCAAAATAGGACCATCGTTGACGCTGCTGCGGAAGGAGCTCTAATGTGCAAAACGGAGGAGGAAGCTTACAGTCTGTTAAACAAGATGGCAGCTAACAACTACCAATGGATCGATCTGCTCTTAAGCATGAGATCGATCTGCTTTATTCAGAACCTTAAGGAGATCAATCTGGCCATTAAATGAGATCGATCTGTTCTACCCAGAACCTATCCAAGATTGATCTCCATTGAATGAGAGATCGATCTGCTCCTCTTCTGGAGCAGTTATGCTGTAAGTTTTTCCAAAATTCACTGTTATATTGATATCAACTTTGCTTAACTACCCGTTTTGCATTTCATACACATTGGCAACTTAAAAACATTCATTCCTTATGATATATATCAAATGCTACTTCTCCATACATCACAAAATCATAAAGTGTACATGTTAAAATTATGGGTTTTAGAGCATTAGTCACTCTTTACCATCTACTATGTCATCCACCTTATAATTTATTTCAAAGCAAAACATGTATACTTCATAATTGAAATTCTATACTAGTACATGTCTATTAATATTTACATCCCCCATAATACATTCCAAAATGGTTACTGTTCTATTAAATGTTTAGATACAAAAAGATTCTTAAGTGTGTACCTCTTAGTGATGGAAGGTAGCGGATATCCGGATACAACTCCTCAGTCCCTCACTAGACTACTGTGTACGCTCTGTAGAGGGGGAAAATGAAGGGGATGAGCAACCACACACTCAGTAAGGCAATAATGCAAGCACGGTAGATAACTACACTATCTACATGCTTATAATGTCATGCATAAAGATCAGTTATATCCAGAGCACGAGGAAATATTAAAACTATGCCACATGTATATACATATATTATGTACTGAAAACATGAAAATAAGCATGTAAACATGGAAAATCATCATGTAAAACCTCTCATACTCATGATAATAAAACTCATTAGTTCCATCTCAAATCATAGATTTCATGCTTATCATATTAAATAAAACTCATCATAAAACTATCCCTCAAGGTTTAACAACTTCTCAAAACTTAGTAAAACTCATCACAAACATCATCCTTTAAAAACATCCCACAAGGCTCGACCCCTCCCTCAGGTCTACCCTGGATAACACACCATGTGTTTAGTATATAAAACCATGTGATATCATGTGAGATAGGTGGTCACTATATATATAATCGAGGACTCTGTTGGTCAACTATGTCACTATCATCCCAGACCACATGGATCCCAGTGTGCGTGGCATCATGCTATAACAGGAGGTGGGTTAATCCTACCCGTCAGACTTTAACTCAAACATCATCACCACATGGTACAACGTACTCCATGTGATATACACGTTACAACGTACTCCGTGGACCCATATCACGGTTGGGGGTACCTATCGTAGGTCTTATCTACCCCATACCATATATAACCGACTCAGTCTCAAGTGCACGTGTAAGCATCTCATCTGTGTGACAAACAGTCTACATGAGGCATCCAACACGACTCATTACATATCATAGTGTGAAAAGCCCAATGCGAGTAAAGCTCCAGCACGATTTCATGCATAATCGATAAAATCCTCATATGAGCAGCGCTCTAGTATGACTTTATTCAAAATAAACAATGATCAAATCACATACGAGCATAGCTCCAGTATGGTTATATGCATAAGAAATAAATGTAAGCCCACGTACGAGTAAAAGCTCCAGTACGACTTGCATGCATCTCAATTCAAAATATGGTGTGAGCTAGGCTCTAATATGTTTCATGCATCTAAGAGTATCAGAAGCCAGTGCAAGCAAAGCTCCAGCACGATTAAACTCATAAAATCTGATAGACGGCTCTATTTCAGCAAAACATGCTCAAAACCAAAGTTAGCACTTGACTCGAGCTATGTCATGAAGTTATGAAATCAAATAGCCAACCTATCCATCAATTTTTCTTAAATCGAAGCAATGTATTTCGTAAAAACATCAAAACGTGATGTTTATGCAATTATTAGCCTTACTACCCCTTTTTGTAAGATTTACTTCTAAGAAAAATCATCGTTTTCATCTATATCCGAAATCGTTCGCACAAATCATTATTTCCTTTGTAGATAACCAAGCAATTATAAAGCCCTATAAACATCCTTAAAATACGTGCAGCTTGTCACGAATGCCCGTGACTTACCCAAAACTTCTACAAATTTTTTGCATTTTACTTACCTTTCCTTTTATCATAATTTCATCACCAAACTGTTGGGCTGTGACTCGATATTAGTCACCTCAACCACATTCATTTCATATCATGCATACATGTCAACATAGTTATCTATTGACTGTAAATAGTCTTTCTTATAAGTAATTTACATATATTAAATACAAATACATGTACATATACATCCCCGACAGTACATTCGTTTATATAACTGTGCTTTTACATTGTTCAGTACAAAACGTTTCAAATGTATACCTTTCGTAAGATGGGTATGTAGCGGATAAAGGAATACCAGTCCTCGGCCGTGCCCAACTACTGTGAACGCTTTGTAGAGAGGAGGAAATAAAAAGGGGGTGAGCTCAAAATCAGTAAGGAAATAAGGCAAGCAAGTAGATAGCCACACTATCTACAAAATATAACGATCATGCCCTTAAATCATTTCCTTTTTGATTCACATCTAAAGCATGTATCTTTCTTGAAACATTTATGCAAGTATATATATATATATATAGATACAAATCATTAGTATGAACTGAAAACATGCTAGTTCAATAACTTCAGCAATTTATGCAAAACATTGCATTGTCATGTAAATACTGTAAATCACATTTCATTATACCATATCAATTAAATCAAAACAAAGATGGCATATCATCATGTAAAACATGGAAATCTGGGGCCTCACCCATCCCTCGGGTTACCCTTTTCACAATTCAAAAAGTCACATGTCTAATTTATAAAATCATGTGATAATTCAACCAAGAAATATCCAGTGAAATGAAGTGAGATGAGATAGGCGACTACATGTTCGAAGATTATGATCATATCCCATTTTTTCGTGATCCCAGGCTACATAGTACTCTGTGTGTGGGGCCTCACATTTGCTGTAATGGGAGGTGGGTCAAATCCTCAACCATCAACCAACAACTCTATATCATCATGTACGCACGGTACATCGTACTCCATGGGATATAAACGGTACAAAGTACTCCATGGGCACAATATCAAGGTTGGGGTGCCTGCCATAGGTCTTAGCCCTCATACCATATGTAATAGTTTCGATACCCCTCGACCATATCTCAAAAATGCACGTTCGAGCATATAATCAGTGCGACACGCAGTCAGTACAGGCTCCTAGTATGGCTGTTTCATGCTATCTCTTTCAAAATTGGTACGTGCGAGTAAACTCCAGCACGAGCTCATGCATAAGGTCATATAAATCTAGTGCGAGCACTGCTCCCAGCACTATGTTATGTAAAACTAAGTATGATCAATGCTCCAATACTCTATCATGCATCAATTAATAAAACTGAGTACGAGCAATGCTTCAGTACTCTATCATGTACAAATCGCATTAAAATCAAGTATGAGAAATACTTAAGTATTATGTGATGCATAACTTGTAAAATCTAGTGCGAGCTGTGCTCTAGCACGATTGGTTTTCACACAAGTCGATAGATGGCTTATTTCAATTGAAATTCACTCAATTAAATCAAATCGGCACTATAACGTGTTGTTTTCGAATATAACATGAAAACATTAGCCAGTCTATCTATGAAACTGTCAAACAACGTTAAAACAAGTTACAAACATGCTTCCTAGGCTTTTTACCCTTACTTGGGGTAAAATCACAATTCTACCATGTTGGGTCCCTACCGAAAGTTTTCCATATTCGAAAATCCATATACAATTAAATACTCGAAAATCTATTCGAAATATGTATAGCTACCTCTAGCTACTCACAAAATTCCCTTACCTCTGATCACGTCACATGACCTCACTTCCTCGGTGTTACTAAACCTTGCAGTCTAATCAACTCCCAATATAAACTCTGGAGCTGTAAATAACCGTTCACATCGGTATACCTTAATATACTTAATTTTCACTCGCATGAATTTCAAATCAATGCATTAGGACTTTTACACCCATTTGGCCTTATTACATCTTATTGGACCTTTCTTTCTTAAGTCCATTTCAATTTTACAATTCATTTCTTGAAAACCTATTAGACTCATCAAGTCTACTGATTCGAATTGAACTAACATAAATCTTTCAATGCCTCAAGTTCATCATTTTCTCCCACTATGGTATTTCACCATACATCTCATATGCCTATTTTCATTCATCATCTGTTTCAACACATGTATTTCATAAAACTATCTTACAATCATATATACATGCTTAATAACATCACTACATGCCTAAATCATCATTAAATCCATTTCTAATCAACTTTCTCTCACTAAATCACATTAAGCCCAACTTTTGGTCATGGAGGATTAGCATGTTCATGGGTGTTTTTAGCCAACAAAACATACACCAATCAACTTACCAAGATACCTATATTTACAAACTTGAAGTTGATGTATTGAAATCTTACCTAACTTGATTTTTCCTTTTTTGCCAATTTGGGGAAAATCACTTTGCTCCTTCAATCCTTAATTTCAGCTTCTAGTTTTCAACTATGTTTTTCTCCTTCTCACAAGGGACAACTTTGCTGAAATAAATCTCTCTCAAAACTGATTGAAAGGTGATGATTTTTAGAGTGAGAAAGTTAGGTTTCACATTTCTGTAAATAGGGGATTGGATGTTTTCGAGGAAGAAGATGCAGCAGTCGAGTTTTTATAGAATTGCCTTATGAGATCGATCTCCTAGAAAAGAGAGATCGATCAACCTTGTGTCTTAACTCTTTCAAATTCAACATTTAGAAGGTAGGATTGATCTACCTCTTGGTATGAGATCGATCTTGGCCAATCATAATCACTTAGAGATTGATCTGGTCTTGAGAAGAGATCTATCTGTCTCAACCAAAATTCATTCGAGATTGATCTACTTTGAATGAGGGATCGATCTCCCTTTTACAGAATACTCAACATTGTATTTCAAGGTGATGAGATCGATCTGCCCTTCAACTAAGATCGATCTGTCCTTCATCTGCAGCATTCTAGGTGTAATTTTCTCAGATTTTCAGAGATAACTTCACATTCAATTACATCACTACTCATTTTACATTTCATTCATTTCTTATGATTCACATCCAATGCAACTTGTCAGTACATCGCATAATCATAAAGAATACATATAAATTTATGGGCCTTACACAGCTACCTCTAGATACTCATAAAATTCCCTTATCTAGAATTACGTCAAGTAATTCCACTTCCTTAGAGCCGCTCGTTCGCGCAGTCTGATTCGATCCCAATGAAATCTCATGGGCTACACAAAATTACTCATCACATCAATTTAACCCAGTGTAATACAATTTTTGCGTTTACTATAGTCGATTCGACTCATTGTTTTCATTAACACTTATAAGGCATCAGTCTCTCTTAAGTCCATTTTGATTACACTATTCATTTCTCGAGAATCTATTGGACTCATCAAGTCTTATGATTCATATTAGGCCGATATTAAGCTCACAATGCCTTAAGTTCATCACTTTCCTTCACTAAGAAAATCATTATATACCTCACATGTCTACTTCCAATTGTCATCTATTCCAACATAAGTATTTCACAAAACTACCTTAGAATCATGTATATAACATCATTATCACCATAGTATAATCATTTCATCAATAAATCCACTATAGTTCACTTTCTCACACTAACCCATTTTTAGGTTATATGGGATTCATCATACTCTAGGTAGTTTTAGCCAACAATATATGTACCGAATAACCCACAATAATGCATAGATAAACATACTTGAAGTTGGTGTACTGAAAACTTACTTAGCTTATACTTCCTCACTTAGCCAAATCGTAAGGGAAGACTTTGCTCATTCAATCCTACAACTTGAATATTGATTCTAAACTATGTTGTTCTTCTCCTCACAATGAATAACTTTGCTCAAATAGTTTTTTCTCTAATCTTTTTAGAAGAGGGTGGTATTCCAGAGTGAGAAAACTAGGTTGTTTAGCTAAAATGGAAGGGTTTTGGGAATTCTGGGAAAATAGGCTCGACTGACGCCCCTTTTTTATACAAATCGCATTATGAGATTGATCTTCATCGTAAGAGATCAATCTTCCCTTGCTTTGAACTCTCTCTGCATTCAGTTTGCAGGCTGTAGGATCGATCTGCTCATGGGAGGGATCAATCCTTGCCTAGCAGAAGGCTTTAGAGATCGATCTGGCTCTGGGAAGAGATCGATCTTTGCTAGCCAGAAACAACTAGAGATTGATCTACGCATGGGGAGAGATTGATCTGTTATTTGTAGAACAAAATGAGGATCGATCCTCTCTAGGCAGAATTAAATTGAGATTGATATGCTTTGAATAGGAGATTGATCTGACCTTTATCTGCAGGTTTCAACTGTAAATTTTTGAAAATTTCAAGGGAAAAACTTACTTTTGATTTCTTCACTAGTCATTTTGCATCCTATTCACACTTAGAGTACGAAAAGATTCATTTCTTGTGATTCTCGTGTTAAGGAACTTTTGTGTACTGCTTGAAATAAAAAGGGTACACATAATTCATAGTTCTTGCATTACCATTTCGTGTTTTAAGTCCTCATATTCCATCTGAATGTCTTGAGTTCCTTTTGTTTAGTCTGTGGCCTCTTCATCCCTTATTTTGCCATTACATGTATTCACGAGTATTCATGTATTCTCTTTACAATCCCATTCACACATACATATGATCAAAATCATCCGTCTTATTATTCCATCAATATATAACAGAGTCATACATATATGGGGTCTCACAAATCTCCCCGTCTAATGAAATTTGGTCCTCCAAATTAGAACCAAATCAGTATGAGAACAACCCTGGGTACTTCTCTTGCATCAAACTCTTCAATTCCCATGTATCTTCCTCCAGAGTGTGATATTGCCAAAGAACTTTCACTAAGGGGATCATCTTTGATCTCAACACTTTCTCTTTTTGTTTGCAATGATGATTTTCTCCTTTTCTTAATTCGATGATGCAGAGAATGTTTTTACTGGAATCTTAACCTCTTTACCACTTCTTAAAACTATTGCACTTGCATTTTCTCGTTGATTTACTACCGTTTGAGAGGGTAATTTCCTAAAACTTTGTGCCTATTGCCGACTAATTGTTGTTGCCATCTGGCCCATCTGATTGTCCAGACTTTGAATATTGGCCCTCGTCTCCTGTTGAAATTGCAAAGTATTAGTGGCAAGAGACTTAACAATATCTTCTAAAGACATACTAGAATTAGAACCTTGGCTCGCTTGTTGTTTTGGGGGAAATTACTGCTTATATTGTTGAAAATTTAGACGGTTTTGAGTTGCTAGCTGATTTGCTTGTGGATTCCCATAGCTAAGATTAGGGTGATCCCTCCATCCTGGGTTATATGTGCTTGAATATGGATCATACTTCCTTTGCGATTGTCCAGGAAAACCACCCGCCATATTCACTTGTCCAATGGGCTCCTCTTAAAGAGTTGGGCACATATCGGTTGGATGCCCTTCTACCGAACAAATCCTATAAGCCTTTACTATTTGCATAGTACCTATAGCCAATTTACGAACAAGAGAAGTTAGACTTACAAGTTGTTGTTCGAGGTAGGAAATATTTACCTCATTAACATGCTTTGATGGAGAGTCAAGTCTAGTGCTAAATTGTTGAGAATTGGCCGCCATATTCGCAATCAAGTTTCTTGCTACTTCGGGAGTTTTGTCCACCAAAGCTCCTCCAATAGCTGCGACAATCATGCTCCTATCAGTGGGTAAAAGGCCTTCATAAAAATACTGGATAAGTAACTGCTCACTAATTTGATGATGGGGGCAGCTTGCACATAATCTCTTGAAACACTCCCAATATTCATGTAGGGACTCTCCGTTGTGCTGCCTTACACCACAAATTTCTTTTCGAATGGTGGTTGCCCTTGAAGCTGGGAAATATTTCTCCAATAACAACCTCTTCATATCGTTCCATGTGGTAATACTGCGAGAGGGTAGATAATACAGCCAATCATTAGCTGAATCCTTTAAAGAAAATGGAAAAGCTCTCAATTTAATTTGCCCCTCAGTTACCCCCGTGGTTTCATACTCGTGAAGACCACATGAAGCTCCTTTAGATGCTTGTGAGGATCTTCACCTGCAAGGCCATGAAAAGTGGGCAAGAGATGTATTAGTCCAAATTTTAATTCAAAAGTAATAGCAGCATCTAAATTAGGAAACGTTATGCATAAGGGTTGTTGATTCAAATCTGGTGCAACAAGCTCTTTCAAAGTTCGGTTTCCAGCCATGATTTCTTCCTCTTCTAAATCAGAATCGCTAGTAGACAGGGAATCAATAGATAGATTGTTCTCTTCAAAATTTCTCTGAGCTTCTCTTCTTAACCTGTGCACAGTTCTCTCTATTTTTGGATCATATTGCAATTCACCTTGATTAGAAGATCAAGTTATAGTCATAAACAATTAAGATAACTCTAATAAATCATAAAAAAAGAAGTTTCAAGAAATAAGGATCTTAAGAAGCATAAAAATCAACTAGAAAATGTCCTTGGCAACGGCGCCAAAAATTTAGTGTGCTGTCGCAAGCAACCAAAAATAAAACCTATACTCAAAGAAAATAAATATATGTAGTGGTGTGAGTAAGGATCGTTCCCACAGAGAGTATCTAACCTTGTTTTGTGCTACGTGAACACTGATGGAGGGATTTGAGTTCAATGAAATAATTTTAAGAAAAACCATTAAAGAATAATTCAAATTAAAATATCAAAATCAATCAAAAGAATAAACCTTGGTCTAAGTCAACATCTACCGTCAGAATTTTACAACAGATCATCGATACAAAAATATATCAATTCACACTTTGAATATTCACCGTTAGAACTACATTTTTTTCTTTTCTCATCTTAGTCATAATTGATTAGAAAACAAGCGATCTAATCAACCCTAACTACTAAACAACCCAAGACAAGCGTTAAAGGTTTAATCTAGTAACAGCCTTAAGAATTAGAGGGATCGATGAATCTAAACAACACAAGCGGTTGTATTTAATTTAATCAAATGTTCTTCCTAAGATATAATAATTTCTAACACAGCAAGTTATTAAATCTTAATTGCTTCACAAATTAAAGGGATCAAACAATTACGGATTTGATATCTAACTTAGCAGTAGATTGCAACGAATAATAAACTAGTAGGCCTCCTAGTAATTAACGGAACAATCATGTAAATAGGTATAGAAGAACATCCGATATTCAAAGCATAAATTGAATAAAAAAACACAAATTAGATCTCACAGTTTATTAATTTCGAGGCTTCCGTTTCCTTCGACCAAGTGAAAATTTAGCCACACAGGGCCATGATCAAAACTCAAAGAAGAAAATTAGAAAAGAGAGCAGAGAGAGGCCTCCCCCCAGGTCTGATAATTTATCCTCTTTTTATACACATTCATTCCGTATTGGAAGCCTACAAAATCTCCTAAAAATATGCTAATTATCTTCCTAAAATATCAATATTCAATTTTGACTAATTAAGGAAAATACTAAAAAAATAAAATAAAGTCCTAATGTAATCAGGAAAGTGGTGATTTTAGTTGGAATTTTCGTGCACTAGATCTGGAAACTTCAGAGAATACACCACGTCACATCTGCATGTTAGAATTGCAGGCTAAGAAACTGTCCAGATGTCAACAGTGCAGGTGCAGCAAATCAAGCCCGATTTCGTCCTTGATGCCGCCAGTATCTCTTGAAACTCAAAACATAAAAGTTATAGATCTGTTTCTTGTCGTTCCATATCATTTTAAATCCTCTGAATCAAAGCTCAAATGGGAAAGTTATGCCCATATTATGAAGTAATATCGAAACTGTAAAAAATGGCCTAATTAGCTCATTTTGCACTTAACACCTCTATTTGCTTCCTAATAACAGAATATAAGAATAATGTGTATATTTAAAGCTCGTTTCCTCATATTCATACACAATGAAACTTGTATGTACATTACAAATGCATATTACACGTATGTACATTACATTTATAAACTTTACATCAATTGTATTTTACATTACAAGTACTTTACCACACTTATGAATCCATAAGGTTTATATCCAAAAATATGGGTCTTACAAAAGGTATCACCTTTGAAATGTATCTTGAGGTTTGGTAAGAAAGGGAAGCGAAGCCCGAGGTTTATTAGACCTTTCGAGATTTTAGAAAGGGTTGGTGAGGTTGCATACCAGTTAGCTTTATCTCCTCAGTTGGCTAGTGTGCATGACGTATTTCATGTCTTCATGGTTCGAAAGTACCACATTGACCCTAGCCATGTGATTGAGTACAACACTTTGGATATCCAAAAGGACATGCCTTTTATGGAAGACCCGTTTGGATCTTAGACAGGCAAGAGAAGATTCTAAGGTCCAAGGACATTCCTATGGTGAAAGTGCAATGGAAATGGCTTGCTGAGATGAAGCCACGTAGGAATTGGAAAGTCAGATGCGAGAGAAGCATCTTTACTTGTTCGAATGACTGTAGCCAAATTTAGAGGACTAAATTTCAAAAGGAAGGGAGAAGGTTACATCGTGAAAATACGTAACGGTGCGTAAATGTACTTAAGCGAATTTAAGCTAAATCAAATATATTTTGATGGATTTTGGATAACTTTGGTGGATTTAGGATGCTCGAAGGCCTAATATCAATTTGGGTGGAATTTTGATACCAAGGGCAAAAAGGTACTTTTCACAGCACAATATTAAAGTTTAAATATTAGTTACAGGTTTTAGAGTATTTATTTTGTTGGAAAATAAGTAAATTTGTGACTTATAAGAATAAATAAATTTAATTAGAATTATTTGAGCAAATTGTACGGCTTAAGTCAAAATCCCACTAAAAATTTATGCCTTAATATTATATGGTGAATAATTAAGATTAATGTAAGACCGTAAATTTCTTATACTGAATGTCTCGTTTGCTTATGTTATATCAGAATTTAATTTGCGGAGATTCTTTTTTTTAGGAATGTATAGAGTGAGAATACGCTAGATTTTAGCTTTTATGATTAAGTCAAAATTGGAAGTCCGAATTAATAACGTTAGGTGTTAACCCAAAGCTAGCCAAATTTTAGAATAGCAGTATTACTAAGGTCCGAATTAACATAATTAGAACAAACTAATATAAAACTAAGATACTTAAAATAATGGAACGTAGGAACATAAAAATTTAGTTGCAAGAGTTAAATTTAAATTAACGTAGTATGAACATATTTTGAATACATAATGTATGTGCATAAATGTGTTCATTACTCAATTTATTAAGTAGCAATAGATTCATGTGACCAGATTAGGATAGATTAAGGTTGTGAGACCCTATATATGTATAGTTTGTAATATGTGTAAATGGAACCATAAGATGAATGATTTTTGGATCACGTAAATGTGAATGAAGTCAAATTGAGAATGAACAAGTATCGTGGATACATGTGAAAGTTAAATATGGGCTGAAGTCGCCACAAACTAAATAAATGAAACTTCAAGCATCCGGAATGAGTATAAGGACGTGAAATGTATAAATGAGTGTAAAACGAGGGGTTATACGAACCCTTTTGATTTTCGAGCAATACACACAAGTTTCATAATTTGGAAATCATAAGAATTGAGCCTTACCATGCCTCAAGTATGAATGGATTGCAAAATGACTAGTCAAGCAATCAAATGCAAGTAAACTTTTGAAAAATTGGGAAACACTGCAGTGGAAATGCTGAAAATGAAGGCAAAATCAATCTCCCATTCAAGGAAGATTGATCTCTGGTGCAAAATGAGGTAATTTGGAGTGAAATATGCAAGGCAAATCGATCTCCCCAATTACTGAGATCGATTTGCATTTGCCTCTGCCAAGCCCAGATCGATCCCCCACTCAAGCAGATCGATCTCCTTAGCTCTCGGGTTGGAGCATATCGATCTCCTCCCTTAGCCAGATGGATCTCCTTAGCTCTCTACCTGAGACAGATCGATCTCAAACCCTCGACAGATCAATCTCCTGCCTTCAAAATTTTGTGAAAATGAGGAATTTAAGTGAGGAAGATTGATCTCCACTCTATGTTTATCGATCTCATCAAACAATTCTATAAATAAGAGCAGTGAAATCTGCATTTCACGGGATAAAACCATTCCTTTCCATTTTTCAATCCAAAAAACTAGCTTTCTCACTCCTAAATTTGTCCATTTTCATAAAGATTTGAGGGAAAGCTATTAGATACAAAGTTGTTCACATAAAAGAGAAGAGCAACATAGCTTGGAGTCATTTCCCAATTTATTGGATTTAAAGAATAAGGAGCATTTCCTTTTGGAACAAGGAGGAAAACAATCTAGGTGAGTTTCTAATGCACCAATCCAAGTTTATTTGCTTATATATTGATTTTGGAGTAGATTGGTATGTATATTAAAGGTAGAAACTACCTAGAATGCAAAGGAACAATTATGACCTAGAATGAGTCTAGTGTGAGAAAGTGAAATGTATTAGAATTAATGATGAATAGGATATCTTAAGGTGATAAAGGTGTTGTGAGTATGATTTTAAGATGGTGTTATGGAATGAATTGTGAGACTTACCCAAAAAGGGGTAAAATGTGTATTTAAGGTATTGGGTAAAATGCATAAATGAATGAGAGAGTAAGGGTAGAGTATTTCACATAAAGTCTTAAACAAGTAACTAAGTGAGTTACTAGATAAATTGGTTAGAAATGGCTTGATGATGGCCAAATGCAATAATGGGCCAAACTTAACGAAATAGGCTCAATGAAATATATTGACTACTTGAAGTCATAATGTGAGTTAGCAACATTAACTCAAGTGATTGGTGAATGATTTACAGCTTCCGAGGATACACTCGGAGCAAGTTGAGCCAAAGCGTGAGAAGCTAAAAGGAAGAGAGTCGCACCCCAAGTAAATCGAGGGTCGTGACAGAAGTTGGTATCAGAGCTGAGTTGGTCTGACATGTGTCAGTGTCTAAAATACTTAATAAGTTGGAAAATTACATCCCTATGTTATTGTGCTTGTTTAGAAACAATTGTGTGTGTGTTGATATGTTGACTAAGAAATTGATGTAAATGTAGGGAATTGAGCATTATGCCTAATACCAGTCACGGTAGAGGGGCGAGAGTGAAAGCTAGAGGTCGTAGAGGTAGGCCTAGGGGTCGTGTTGAGCTAGAAACACACGAGACTCAGGAAGAGATTGAGGTGGAAGCTGAGGTTGAGCATGCTCCACAGGGTCTAGAGGAGAGACCCCAGAGTACTGAGGCACGTTTTGTGAAGCATAGAGATGATCTTGGAGTTGGTCACTCAATCATTACCTGGAGTTAGGGGCAGACAGAGTCCCATTACACAAGGTGATGCCGAGCAGGTGGTAGCTCCTGAGGCACGGGCACGACCAGCCAAGAGACCTCAGACGATAGATACACCTACACCCCCACCCGCACAAGATATGCCTACACCTATTGCTACACCACAGGGCAGTAGAGGCTGGGGTTACGATTGTGATTTGGATAGACTGTGGCAGTTCTAAAAGTTTGTACTGCCATCTTTCAGAGGAGTTAAGGACCCAGTAGCTGCAGAGGATTGGATAAATGAGATTGAGATGTTATATGGGTTCTTTGAGTGCACTACTACCGAGATGGTAGCTTTTGTCGTATTCATGCTGAATGGATTAGCAGAACATTGGTGGAATTCCACCAGGCCTATTTTGAGAGCCTGACATATAGAGATCAGCTGGGATGTATTTTTGGAGGTTTCTTGGAGACAGTATGTACCGGATACCGCACAACGAAAGCTAAAGATGGCATTTTTGAGGCTGACCTAAGGGAGTAAGACAGTGAATGAGTATGAGACGACCTTTATCTCTCTGGGCAGATATGATCCTGATACGATTGGTAATGAGGTCGAGAAGGTCCAGAAGTTTATGGATGGACTGAGGCTAACCATCAAGTCCAAATTGGTTCCCTTGGATATACCGGCCTACGAGGAGGTAGTGCGTAAGGTGTAATTGTGTGAACAAGATATCGATCGGATCACCTCAGAGTTTGGGAAAGTCAGTAAAGAGAGGGACAGTGCTAAGAAGAGGCCAGTGTTGGATAGAGGCTTCCGTTATAAGGGAAGCAAGAGACTTTTTGGGAAGAGGTCGAGGATTGAGGAGATCCAAGAGAGGACAATTAATCCTCTTATGTATTTGGCTTTAGCTCCAGCTAAGGGAATTATGATTGAAGGGCCACGACCTACTACAGAATAGTGCAACAAGTGTGGTAAGTACCATGGTACTCGACCATGCTATGTACCTCCTGCAGTATGCTTCAAATGTGGGAAACCAGGGCACATAATCTGAGATTGCCCAGAGATGACAGAGAGAGTCCCACAGAAGGGCAAGGAGCTAGAGAGAGCTCTAGTTGGTACAACTGCCCCGAGGAGGAGGGCTACATCTGAGGAAAAGAGGAAGTAGGCAATGGGTGTGGGCAGAGGACGAGTGCACACACTTGACTAGGACATTGCGAATCAGTCTTCGGATGTGGTTAAAGGTACCATTCAAATCTTTGATTTAGAAGAATTTGTATTGTTTGATTCTGGTGCCACGCATTCCTTTATATCGCCATCCTTTGCACATAAACTGTTGAAGCATGTAAAACTCACACTGCTAGATAAGATGTTGATGATATCTACCCCTATGAATGATAGTGAATTGACTGAGCATGTATATAGGAATTGTAAGTTAAGGATAGGAGGTAAAGAAATGGCAACTGATTTAATTTTATTAAATATAAGTGATTTTGATGAAATCATAGGGATGGATTGACTGGCTGCAAAACATGTTATTATGGATTGTCGTGCTAGAACACTGACTTTTCCAGAGATAGATAATCTTGTTGTAAGTTTTGTGAAATGAAATGAAAGACATGTTTAATATAAATAAAAGAGTGTGATCTTAATACATGATATTCGAGAGATGAATTTGTTTATCAATTATATATGTTAATGTGATGATTTGTGTTACTAACAGTGGAAAGAATAATGTGAAGGGTTCATTACTTATGTGATTGAGACGTATAAGGTACGTCTGGAGTTGATAGACATCCCAGTGGTTAGGGAATTTCCAGATGTCTTTTCGGATGAATTACCAGGGTTACCTCGAGATAGAGAGATGGAATTTTGTATAGATTTGGCACTTGGTACAGAGTCGATATCCAAGCCACCGTATAGAATGGCTCAAGTTGAGTTGGAAGAAATAAGGAAGCAATTACAGGAGTTGCTGGAGAAGGGGTTCATCAAGCCGAGCGTCTCACCTTGGGGAGCACCGATTTTGTTTGTAAGGAAGAAGGATGGAAGCCTACGACTGTGTATAGATTACCGATTGTTGGATAAGGCTACCATCAAGAATAAATATCCCTTTCCACGCATCGATGACTTGTTGGATCAACTTAGGGAAGCGCTGGTCTTCTCCAAGATAGATATGAGATCTGGGTATCATCACTTGAAAATTCGAGATAGAGATGTACCCAAGACAGCTTTTCACACATGGTACGGTCATTATGAGTGTATGGTTATGCCACTCGGGTTGACAAATGCTCCCGCAGCTTTCATGTCATTGATGAATGAGGTATTTCACCAATACTTGGATCGATTTGTTATTGTTTTTATTGATAATATACTAGTGTACTCAAAATCTAGAGAGGAGCATGAACAACATTTAAGGATAGTGCTACAGACCCTCTGAGAGAAGAAGTTGTATGCTAAACTCAGTAAGTGCAACTTTTAGTTAGTACAGATCTCTTTTCTAGGTCATATAGTATCGAAAGATAGAGTGTCAGTGGATCCATCAAAGATTGAGGCAGTGATATAGTGGCAGAGACCCCAGACAGTGACAAAGATCAGAAGTTTCTTGGGTTTAGCTGGGTATGATCGAAGTTTTGTGGAGGGATTCTCAAGATTAGCTTCTCCTTTAACAAGTCTCACAAAAAAGAATCTTGAATTTGTGTAAGACAGTAAGTGTGAGGAAAGTTTTCAGGAGTTGAAGCATCGTTTGACCACAGCTCTGATTCTCACCATTCCTACCAGCTCAGGAGGTTTCTAGGTGTATATAGATGCTTCACACTAAGGACTGGGTTGTTTGTTGATGCAGGATGGAAAGGTAGTAGCCAGTGGATCAAGACAGTTGAAAGATCATAAGAGGAACTACCCGACCCATGATTAAGAGTTTGTGGCCGTAGTGTTTTCATTGAAAATATGGCGCCATTATCTAATGGTGAGAGATTTCAGGTTTGCACTGATCATAAGAGCCTTAAGTACTTGTTCTCGCAGAAAGAGTTGAACATGAGGAGATGACTCGAGCTTTTAAAGGATTATGATTGTGAGATCCTGTACCACCCAGGTAAGGCAAATGTAGTTGCTGATGCATTGAGTAGGAAGCATCTCGGGTTGGTGTCATTCATGATGATCAGGGAACATGAGCTGTTGGAACAGTTCATGAAGCTCAGTTTGGATATGACCCCACCTGACGTTGATAGTGGATTTATGATAGCTAGCCTGCTGTTGGAACCAAATCTAGTAGATCGAATTCGACAGGCTCAGCGAATGGATCAACAGTGCAGTGATATTGTTGGGCAGATACAGAGGGGTACAGAGATAAACTTTGAATTGTGTTTAGATGGATTGTTGAAGTTCAGAGGTAGGATATGTGTTCTCGATGATCCAGAGATCAAAAAGTTGGTCTTGCTAGAGGCTCACTCATCGAGGTATACGATACATCCAGGGAGTACTAAGATGTATCAAAACCTGTGAAAAAGTTTATTGGTGGTTTGGGATGAAGAAAGACATTATTGAATATGTCGCTAAATGTCTCGTTTGTCAGCGGGTGAAGGTAGAGCATTAGAAGCCTGCAGGGTTATTGCAGCCTCTACCGATGCCGACTTGAAAGTTAGAGCACGTCACCATGGATTTTTTGATGGGATTACCGAGGACCCGCAGAGGTGATGATGCCATATGGGTGATTGTGGATCGGTTGACGAAATCAGCCCATTTCTTAGCTATGAGAGCTACCAATACTCTAAGCCAGTTATTGAACTTATATGTGCGCAAGATAGTGAGGCTACATGGAATTCCAATAAGCATTGTTTTTGATAGGTATGCCCGCTTCACTTTCCATTTCTGGGAACTTTTTCAGGAAACGATGGGGACCCAGTTGAGTTTTAGCACCGCGTTTAATCCTCAGACAAATGGTCAGTCAGAGAGGACTATACACACACTGGAGGATATGTTGAGAGCGTGTGCATTGGATTTTAGAGGCTCTTGGGATGACCATCTGCCGCTCGTAGAGTTTACCTATAATAACAGTTTTCATGCGAGTATCGGGATGACATCTATGAGGCTTTGTATGGGTATAGATGTCGTTCCCCTATTGGATGGGAAGAGGTTGGTGATAGACAAATCTTTGCTCCTGACTTGGTTAGATAAGCCTCTGAGGATGTCCAATTGATTTGTGAGAGGTTACAGATAGCTCAGAGCAGACAAAAGAGTTATGCTGACAAGAGACGGAGACCACTAGAGTTTATGGTGGGTGAGTCAGTGTTTTTGAAGGTTTCTCCCTTGAAGGGGATTATGAGATTTAGGAAGAAGGGTAAGTTGAGCCCTCGATATATAGGGCCATTTGAGATACTTGATAAAGTGGGAGATAAGGCTTATAGGTTGCCATTACTTCTAGAGTTGGCAAATGTTCATAACATCTTCCACATATCCATGTTATGGAAGTACCACCCGGACCTGATGCATGTGATAAGGTACGAGCCTTTAGAGCTCAATGAAAGCATGACGTACGTTGAGAAATCGGTTCGGATATTAGATAGAAAAGAGAAAGTGTTGAGGACAAAGACAATTCCCTTAGTGAAAGTTCTTTGGCAACATCACATGGTGGAAGAGGCCACATGGGAATTAGAGAGTTTGACGCGGGAGAGGTATCTTGAGTTATTCACAGAATGATTGGTTCCAATTTGGAGGACCAAATTTTCTAAGTGGGGGAGAATGTGAGACCCCATATATCTGTAATTTGTAATATGTGTAAATGGAACCATAAGATGAATGATTTTTGGATCAAGTAAATGTGAATGAAGTTCAAATGAGAATGAACGAGTATTGTGGATGCATGTGAAAGTTAAATAAGGGCTGAAGTAGCCACAAACTAAATAAATGAAACTTCAAGCATCCAGAATGAGTATAAGGACGTGAAATGCATAAATGAGTGTAAAACGAAGAGTTATACGAACCCTTTTGATTTTCAAGCGATACACACAAGTTTCATAATATGGAAATCAAATTGAGCCTTACCATGCCCCAAGTATGAATGGATTGCAAAATGACTAGTCAAGCAATCAAAGGCAAGTTAACCTTTCAAAATTCTGGGAAAAACTACAGTGGAAATGTAGAAAATGAAGGCCAGATCAATCTCCTATTCAAGGAAGATCGATCTCTCGTGCAAAATGAGGCAATTTGGAGTGAAATATGCAAGGCAGATCGATCTCTCCAATTGCCCAGATCGATCTGCATTTGCCTCAGCCAAGCCCAGATCGATCCCCCACTAAAGCATATCGATCTCCTTAGCTCTCTTTTTGAGACAGATCAATCTCAAGCCCTTGACATATCGATCTCCTACCTTCAAAATGTCATGAAAAGGAGGAATTTAAGCGAGGAAGATCGATCTCCACTCTATGCAGATCGATCTCATCATACAATTCTATAAATAGGAGCAGTGAAATCTGCATTTCACGGGACAAAACCATTCTTTTCCATTTTCAATCCAAAAACCTAGTTTTCTCAATCCTAAATTCGCCCATTTTCATATAGATTTGAGGGAAAGCTATTAGATACAAAGTTGTTCACATCAAAGAGAAGAACAACATAGCTTGGAGTCATTTCCCCATTTATTGGATTTAAGGAATAAGGAGCATTTCCATTTGGAGCAAGGAGGAAATCAATCTAGGTGAGTTTCTAATGCACCAATCCAAGTTTATTTGCTTAGATATTGATTTTGGAGTAGAATTGTATGTATATTAATGGTAGAAACTACCTAGAATGCAAAAGAACAATTATGACCTAGAATGAGTCTAGTGTGAGAAAGTGAAATGTATTGGAATTAATGATGAATAGAACATCTTAAGGTGATAATGGTGTTGTGAGTATGATTTTAAGATGGTGTTATGGAATGAATTGTGAGACTTACCCAAAAGGGGTAAAATGTGTATTTAAGGCATTGGGTAAAATGCATAAATGAATGAAAGAGTAAGGGTAGAGTATTTCACATCAAGTCTTAACGAAGTAACTAAGTGAGTTACTAGATAAATTGGTTGGAAATGGCTTGATGATGGCCAATTACAATAATGGGCCAAACTTAACGAAATAGACTTAATAAAATATATTGACTACTTGAAGTCATAATGTGAGTTAGCAACATTAACTCAAGTGATTGGTGAATGATTTGCAGCTTCCGAGGATACACCCGGAGCAAGTTAAGCCAAAGCGTGAGAAGCTAAGAGGAAGAGAGTCGCTCCCTGAGTAAATCGAGGGTCGTGACAAAGGTAATCTACCATTGGTTATTAAGTTTAACATACATGAATGTAGAATTAAATCAAATTCATGAGAGAAAACTTATGTAGTGTACTGAAATTTAATAAGAGCATAGGCTAAATTTAGTTAAATAAAATTTATATGGATAATTAAGTAGAGATAATTTAAAATTTGAGTAATCTAACTAAGTTAATTAAGTAGCAAATAAATTTAATAAGGTAACATAAGAAAACAGAAATTTTAAAGTTAGTAACAACATTTGGGATGAATTAAGCCTATGTACATAATGTAAATTGGAAATATATGTATATAAAACCATATATTTAGTAATTTTAGGAATATATATAAATATATATTATATTTTATAAGTACAAATCTGAATAAGAAAAAAAAGGTTGAAAACGTTAAAACCAAAGAAGAAAACTGGTTTCCCCTTTATTCTTCTCTACCCCTCACGAAAACAACACCTTACTCACCACCAGATTCACAAACAACCAACAAACCTACAAAAATCATGTTTGCATGTTAAATTAAATGATTTTAAGTTAGTCTTAGAGTTAGATTACTAGTTTTCACACCTACAATTCACGTTTTTCCCATGAAAATCTTTTCAGCCAAGAAACGAAAGCTTACCTTCCCCAAACTGTGAGCTTCCAAGAGAAAGAGGAGAGATTAGCCAAACCAGCAAAGGGAGATTTCACCCAATGAAATTGAATTGGTGTATAAGTTTAGCATTACACAAAATTTTTTGGAAATTTAATAAGAGAAATTGGGGATTTTTAGCTAGGGTAGTTGGCTATTGGCAATTGAGGTAAGTGAAGTTTAATTTCTGGAAATTTCAAGTTTAATTATTGTTATATTGGTATAGTTTAATTGAAATTTTAATTCAACTTCAGAATTGGGTGCATGCATGAAAGTTAGGGTTCTTAGTTAAGACAAATTAGGGATTTTGAAATTAGGAATTTCAGATTATTATGCCTAACAAAATTATAAACATGCATGTGAAAATTAAATGTATGAATTGGTAAATTTTAACAAATTGGGAAAATTTTAATGAGCATGAGGAATAGGGCATTCAGCCATTTAAGAAAGTTAGGAAAAACTTGCTGTATTGTGAAATGTAAGATTGAACTATATAAATCTATAATGTGCTTAAAGCAAATGTAGGTTTGCATGATTTAAAATGTAGCATGAAGGTAGGAAAGATGAGGCATAGTCTCGACTACAACAAGTATTAGGGTGAACTGATTTTTATATACATATAAATTTATATGCAATTTAAAATTCTGGAAATATATAATGTGATAGTTTAATTAGAAAAGCAAAATTTAAATGTTGGAAGGTTTCGGATTCATGTAATTTGGGGGAAACCTGAATTGAGGGCAAGACTTGATAACTTAGGTAAATTATAATGCTAGGTGATGAATTGACTATTTCAATGAGTAATTATAATCGAGTGCTGGAAATTATTCATGAATGGTGAAGATTGAGTGCTCAGCCAAGAGAGAAAATTTGGGGATTTCATGTTACATTTGATTTTGAGAGTTAGATTATAAAACTATCATGAAATCAGTACATACATTAGTTTGCATGTGGTGAATAAGGATAAAAATCAGGATTTAGATTCACCTTGGCTGAAATTATAAGAATTTATTAGTTGGTATAGCAATGTCAATCAATTGTTGGAATGTCAAGTGAATATAGAAGATTAGGTTCGGTCATTTTGAAATGTTTGGGAACAAATTGCTTTGCTGAAATTTTAGGATTAAGTCAGTAAACTATAGTAAGAATAACATAATTTCATGATTTGTATAACTAAAATTAAGCAATTGAGTAGGGATGGTTAAGTGTATGTTTCGGCCATGATGAAGATAACATGGGGATTTTAAAATTTGGGGATTTTTAGGGAAAATGATTAACTCTGTTTTGAATGGTAGATTAATGTGTAATTAGATTATAATTTCAATTTACCAAGCTGATATTTAAGCTTTGCTGAAATTTAAGTGTGAAAATAGAGAGGGAGTGTTCGGCCACTAAGTATGATTAGAAATAGTTTGTTTACTGGAAATTTTAGAATTTAAACTTTAAAATACGTTACGAGATATGTTCAAAGGATGATAATGATGATTTCAAGAGGTGAAAATCGATTGGGCAACTATGGTCATGAGTGAGGAGGATAAGCTATAATATTGGAATTTGATAATATGAGCATTAAATGTTGCTATATATTTGGTCATGCATGAACATTAAATGACACTTTGTTCTTATATGTTAATTCACAGCGACTACTTCATCGAGCGCCAAGGAAGCTTAGGCACATATATGCACGCCTAATGAGATAAGGGTAAAGTTGTGTGCGACGCTTTTGTGTGGTAATGGATTTACGTGGCTGCGGTTAGTAGAATGCCCTAGGATTAGTTAAGATTTTACGCGGAAACGTAAACTGTTAGTTTAGTTAGTTAGCTAGGCCGTATTTAGATTAAAAAATCTGTCTTACCTCACTTTACTAATTTTCTGCAATTATTGTTCAGTTGCATCACTATGGACTAAATCCTTATTGTCACAACCTCCCCTCTCGTGACATACCAAATTCACCACAAATTTTTCGCATTTTACTTACTTCTCCTTTTGTCATAACTCAACACCAAACAGTTGGGCTGTGATTTGATATTAGTCATCTCAACCACATTCATTCCATAACATACATATATATCAATACAATTTTCTATTGTATGTAAGTACTCTTTTCTTAAATGTAAACTCATTACATTATAATACAATACTTGTACATATACAATCCCCAATGGTACATTCGTTTACATAACTGTGCTTTTACAATGTTCAGTATAAAATGTTCGAGTGTGTATACCTCTCGTAAGATGGATGTGTAACAGATCAAGGAATACCAGTCCTCAGCCGTGCCAAACTACTGTGAATGCTCTGTAGAGAGGGGAAATAAAAAGGGGGTGAGCTCACAGCTCAATAAGGAAATCAGGTAAGCAAGTAGATTGTGAGACCCCATATATGTATGGTTGTAACTTATGTAATTGGATCAATGAATGGTAATGGACTTGTAATGTAAAGTATAATTGATGTAAGTCCATGGATTCAATGTACATATGTGTAATATGATTTGCAATATACATACAAGTTTCATTGTGTATGAATATGAAGGAATGAGTTCTTATAAGTGATGAATGTGAATGGAACTCAAAATGAGTAGTGTGGTAAATGGAAGAAAGTTGCATGAACATAAATGCTTCCATTTGGTTTTATATAGTATATCTTTGGATATACAAGTAATGTATACAAGTTTCAATGTGAATAAGGTATGAATAGATGTCATTTTCGAGTCATAAAGGTGGATGGATGAGAAAATGGCTATGGCGACAGATTAAGGATGTTTTGGTGTAAGTTATTGCAAAAAACTACAGGAAAATCTGGAAAATATGCAGGCCAGATCGATCTCATAGGATGAGAGATCGATCTAGAAGAGCCAGAATGCTCTTATTTGAGTAATAAAATAGAGCAAATTGATCTCCAATGGGGCCAGATCGATCTCCTAAACATTCTGTAATGAAAAGATCGATCCTCAAGCATACAGATCGATCTCCTTATCTCTCTGTTTGGGAGCAAATTGATCTCAAGCTTCGACAGATCGATCTGATGCTTAAAATGCCATGAAAAAGAGGGATTTAAGGAGACCAGATCGATCTCCTCCTATTGCAGATCGATCTCCTTAAGTGATTTCTATAAAAAGGGCGCTGAAAATCTACAGATTTTGGGAAAAACATCACCCTTCCATTTTTCACCCTAAACCTAAGTTTATCTCTCTACCCATTCCAGTAAGAATTGAGGGGAGGCTATTAGACATTAAGTTGTTCATCTTGAAGAAGAGAACAACATAGTTGAAACCTAAAACCTCATTGTTAGTCTTGAAGGAGCAAAGAACCTTTCCCTTTGGAGCAAGAAGAGAAATTTGATTGTTAAGTTTCTAATACTCCAATCCAAGTACATTGTCTATTCTATTGATTTTGGAGTTGATTGGCATCTATATGGATGATAGAAATCATCGAGAAAGCAATGGCACACATATAACCTAGAAAATGGAATAAGTCTAGTGTGATAAAGTGTAAATTGGTATGTTGATGATTTATGGGATTTGTTAAGTTGTCATTTGAGTAATGTGGGCGATTTGAAATGGTTATGTGGAGTTATATTGTGAGTTTAGAGAAGTTATGAAGATGGGTATATGAGATGCTTGATAAAATGCTATAGTGAGGAAATCAATGAAATATGAACACTATGAGCTTAATATCGATTTAATATCGATTTGGAATGAGTTAATAGGCCTAAAAGGAATCCATAGACTCAAGAAATGAAACGAGGCCTTATGAGCGTTAATAGAAACTATGGGTCAAATCTACTATAGTGAACACACGATGTCTTGTTATATGGATCAAATATAATGTGAAATATGATTGTGTGCAGTCTTGGAGAGTTTGTTGGAGACGAATTGAACCGTACGAGTAAGCAGCTCTAAGGAAGTAGAATCACGCATCGCGATTCCAGGTAAGGGAATTTTGTAAGTATATTAGAGGTAGCTACTCATATTTTTTGGGTACATAGGGCTTTGGAAGAGTGTATGATTTTATAGAAATGTGTTTGACGATGTATGGAAATAACTACGAGTATTTGTATGAGATTTGGTTATTGAAATGGTATTGTAAAGAAATGGGATAGTAAGGCTAATAATTGCATAAATCAAGTGTTTTGCATGCTTTCACAAAACATGTGTTTTGTTTTCAGCGAATTTATAGATAAGCTGGCTATTGTTGTTTGATATTGTGTGATAGCACATGTGAAGTGCTAAATGTGTTTTGAGATTGGTTTGAATGTTCATGAGCTGCCTATTGTGTTTATGTGAATTAAACTGTGCTGGAGCTTAGCTCGCACCGGGTATTGATGTTTTTATATGTTTGAAATGTGTTGGAGCTTAGCTTGCACTTTGGTTTGAAACTATGACAATGCTTTATAAACCGTATTGGAGCTTTTGCTCGTACGTGGACTTTGAGTGGATTTCTTATCTATATAACCGTACTGGAGCGATGCTCGTCCATGACTTCTTCATTTTTTATGCATAAATGCCGTACTAGAGCGTTGCTCGTACGAGGTGATTTATTATGATGCATGAATTCGCGCTAGAGCGTAGCTCGCACTGGTTTTCACACTGTGGTATGTATGAGGCTATGGTGAGGATAATACGGATTGGTGTTCAGGAACCCAACAGGCCTAACAGACCTCTTGAGTGGGGTGAGGGTGAGGGGCTAGGACCTAACATAATCCATTCAGGGATCCCAACAGGCCTAACAGACCTCTTGAGTGGGGTGAGGGTGAGGGGCTAGGACCTGAATCAGGGAACCCAACAGGGGCGAGCAAGGCCATGAAGGGCTAGGACCTGGTATTAAGAGTACTCCGACGAGCACTTGAGACTAGAGGTTTCACTCGGTATGGGGTAGATAAGACCTACTGTAGGCACCCCCAACCATGTTATGAGTCCGTGGAGTACGATGTACTGTGTATATCACATGGAGTACAATGTACCATGTGGTTGAGATACTGATGAGAAAGTCTGGCGGAGAACTAACCCACCTTCATTCCAGCATGATATCCCGCACACCGGGATCCGTGTGGTCTAGGATGATTTGAGACATAGTTGGCCAACATAGTCAATTGAGATATAGTGACCTATCTCCTTGCTTATGACATAATACCACCTGGTTTTAATATATAAGTGTGATTGTGACTGTCCAGGGTAGACCCAAGGGAGGGGTCGAGCCTTATAGACTTGATTTGTGAAATGATAATGATGCTTGTGATTGAGATTTGATTTGGAAGGGATGTTATGTATTGAGAAAGAGCTTTGTGATGTGATTTAAAAAGGAGGTTTCTTATATGAATTTCCCTTTTTATAAGATTAAATGAGAATGAGCATGAAACGGTTTTACACGTTGATGTTTCCATGTTTTATATGCCAATTTCACATGATTTTGATACACGATATATGTATACTCATATGGCATAATTCTAATTCCTCATTCTCCTATTATAAATTATTTATGCATAGCATTATTAGCATGTAGATAGAGTAGTTATCTACCATGCTTGCATTATTGCCTTACTGAGCGTGTGGTTGCTCATCCCTCTCTATTTTCCCCTCCTACAGAGGGTACATAGTGGCCCAGTAAGGACTGAGGCATTTTGGTTAAGGCATTCGCTGCATCTCCATCACTCAGAGGTATATACACAGTGATTCATTTTTGTATCTAAACAATGTAAAAGCACAGTAGCCAATTGAAATGTAATTATGGGGGATGTAGATGTCATAAATCATGTTTTGTATAAATGAATGATTGACGTTCAAATGTATGACATCACTTTTATTAACTAAGAATGGATATTGCGATTGGATTTATTATTGACTCATAGCCCAACAGTGTAGTGGTAAGTTTGTTCACGACCGAATAGGAAAAGGAATAAATGCAAAAAAAAATATTGAGATTTTCAGTTAAAAAGAACGAAAAAGGTCGTGATAGAGATAACCACATTGTCTACAAAATACAATGCTTACTCCTTGAAATCATTTCCTTATCGATTCATAACTAAAGTATGCATTTTTCTTGAAACAATTATGCAATATATATATATATATATATATATATATATAAATCTTCAACTATAAACTGAAATCATACTGGTTTAATAAACCTCAGCAGTTTATACAAAACATTGCATTTCTCATGTAATTCCATATAAATCACGTTTATCATGCCATTCAACTAAATCAAATAATATGGTATATCATTATGTTTAAAAACATGGAAATCTGGGCCTCAACGATCCCTCGGGTTACCCTTTATCACAATTCACAAATTCACATGTTCAGGTTATAAAACCATGTGATAAGTCATTCAAGAAATTCTCAATTTACATTGCATGAAAGGAGAATGAGATAGGCGACTACTTATTTCGAGATTATGATCATAACTCATTTTTCATGATCGCAGGCTACACAGTACTCGGTGTGCGTGGTCTCACATTTGTTGTAACAGGAGGTGGGTCAAATCCTCTACCGTCAGCTCACAACTCACTCACATCGTGTACTCACTGTCACAACCCATTTTTATTCCCTTTAACCGAAAATCACTATAAATTTTTTGTGTTTTACTGTTACCTTACCCGGTCGTGAACAAACTCACCACATACAGTTGGGCTATGAGTCAATAATAATCACCACTTACCATTCATCCACAATTAATAAAAACGATGTCATATATTCGAAATTAAATCATTTACTCATACAAAACATGTTTACTGACATCTACATCCTCCATAATTACAACTCAATCATTACTATGCCATTACATTGTTTAGATACAAAAAGAATCTTGTGTATATACCTTTCGGCGATGGAAGTAGCGGATGTCCAAAAACACAATGCCTCAGTCCTCACTGGGCTACTATTCACACTCTGTAGGAGGGGGAAAATAGAGAGGGATGAGCAACCACACGCTCAGTAAGGCAATAATGCAAGCATGGTAGATAACTACTCTATCTACATGCTGATAGTGTATGCATGAATCATTTATAGTTCAGAGCATGAGGAAAACAAAACTATGCCATATGCATATACATATATCATGTATTAAAATCATATAAATTGGCATAATAAAACATGGTAAATCATCATGTACAAACCATCTCATGCTCAATTGTCAGATCACATAATAAAAAGAGAAATTTACTTGAAACATCCTTTTTAAAACTCATATCTTTCTCAAATACATCAAAATCCCATAAAAATCGATTCTCAATCACAAACATCATCATCGTTTCACAAATCAAGTCCACAAGGCTCGACCCCTCCCTCGGGTCTACCCTGGACAGTCACAATCACACTTATAGATTAAAATCATGTGGTAGTAAGTAAATCAAGCAAAGAGACGGGTCACTATATCTCGACTGACTATGTTGGCCAACTATGTCACATATCATCCCATACCACACATATCTCGATGTGTGCGGTATCATACTGGTACGAAGGTGGGTTAGTTCTCCACCAACTTTCTCAAATCAAGTAACCACCACGCGGTACATCGTACTCTTTGTGATATACACGATACATCGTACTCCATGGACCCATAACATGGTTGGGGTGCCTGCATTAGGTCTTATCTACCACATACCGAGTGAAACTTCTAGTCTCATGTGCACGTGGGAGTACTCTTAATACCAGGTCCTAGCCCCTCATGGCCTTGCTCGCCCTTGTTGGGTTCCTTGATTCAGGTCCCAGCCCCTTACCTTCACCCCACTCAAGAGGTCTATTAGGCCTGTTAGGTTACCTGAATGGATTATGTCAGGTCCTAGCCCCTCACCCTCACCCCACTTAAGAGGTCTGTTAAGCCTGTTGGATTCCCTGAACACCAATCTGTATTATCCTCACCACAGCCTTATACATACCACAGCGTAAAAACCAGCGCGAGCTACGCTCTAGTGCGAATTCATGCATCATAATAAATTACCTCGTAGAGCAACGCTCTAGTACGATATTTATGCATAAAAATATGAAGAAACCATGTACGAGCATCGCTCTAGTACGTTTATATGCATAAGAAAACCACTCAAAATCCACGTACGAGCAAAAGCTCCAATATGATTTATAAAACATTGTCATAGTTCCAAAACAAAGTGCGAGCTAAGCTCTAGCACGTTCAAACATGTGAGAACATCAATACCCAGTGCGAGCTAGGCTCTAGCATGGTTTAGTTCGCATAAACATGATAGACGGCTCATGAGTTTTCAAAACCAATCTCAAAATATATTTAGCACTTCACATGTGCTATCACACAACTTCAAACAAAAATAGCCAACCTATCTATCAACTCGCTCAATACAAAACACATGTTTGGTGAAATCATTCAAAACATTCAATTTATGCAAGTATTAGCCTTACTATCCCATTTCTTTATAATACCACTTCAATAACCAAATCTCACGCAAATACTCATAATAATTTCCATACATTGTCAACCACATTTTCACAAACTCATGCACATTTCCAAAGCCCTATATACCCACAAAATATGAGCAGCTACCTTTATATACTTACAGAATTCCCTTACCTTGAATCGTGATACGTGATTCCACTTCCTTAGAGCTGCTTACTCATGCGGCCCAATTCATCTCTAACGAACTCTTCGGAGCTACACACAGACGTATTTTGCACCATTATAGTACATTATAATCCAACTCTTGCGTTTACTATAGTTATTTGACCTATAGTCTCTATTAACGCTTATGAGGCCTCGTTTCATTACTTTACCCATAACTTAAGTCTATGGATTCTTTTAGGCATATTAACTCATTCCAAATAGATATTAAATCGATGTTAAGCTTATAATGTTCATTTTTCATAAATTTCCTTCACTATGGCATATTATCAAACACTACATGTGCTCATTCTCATCAATTCACAAAACCCACAATGTAGCTTGATTTACCAATTTCTAATTATCCACATTACACAAATAACAACTTATCATAACCCATAAACCACCAACTTCCCAAATCACACTTTCTCACACTAGAGGCATTCCATTTTCTAGGTTACATCAGTTCCAATACTACCTAAATGGTTTCAATCATCCATTTACATGCCAATCAACTCTAAAATCAATAAAATAGACAATGTACTAGGATTGGAGTCTTAGAAACTTAACAAATCAAATTTCTCTTCTTGCTCCAAATGACAATGTCCTTAGCTCCTCCAATACAAACAATGAGATTTTGGGTTTCAACTATGTTGTTCTCTTTCTCAAGATGAACAAATTAATGTCTAATAGCCTCCCCTCAATTCTTACTGGAAAGGGTGAATTTTAGAGAGAAAAATCAAGGTTTTGGGTTAGAAATGGAAAGGGTGATTTTTTTCCCTAAATTTGTAGATTTGCAATGCTCTTTTTATAGAAATAGCTTGAGGAGATCGATCTGCACTAGGAGGAGATTGATCTGGTCCCCTTAAATGTGAGACCCCGTATATGTATAGTTGTAATATGTGTAATTGGATCAAATGAATGTGAATGGACTTGTAATGTACAGCATAAGTGGTGTAAGTCCATGGATTCAATGTACATAATGGTAGTATGATTTTGTAATGTACACATAAGTTCCATTTTATATGAATATGAAGAAATGGACTTTTATAAAGAATGTGATTGGAACTCAAAATGAGTAGTGTGGTGAATGGAAGAAAGCTGTATGAATATAAATGCTTCCATTTGATTTTATATTGTATACCTTTGGATATACAATGAATGCACATAAGTTTCAATGTGAATAAGGTATGAATGGATGCCATTTTTAAGTCATAAATGTGGATGGATGAGAAAATGACTAGGCAGTAGATTAAGGATGTTTTGGTGTGAGTTGCTGCAGAAAAACTACAGAAAATCTAGAAAGTATGAAGGCCAGATCGATCTCATAGGATGAGAGATCAATCTGGAAGAGCCAGAATGCTTTTATTTGGGCAATGGAATAGAGCAGATCGATCTCCAATGAGGCCAGATCGATCTCCTAACCATTTTGTAATGAAAAGATCGATCCTCAAGCATACAGATCGATCTCCTTAGCTCTCTATTTGGGAGTAGATCGATCTCAAGCTTCGACAGATCGATCTCATGCTTAAAATGCCATGAAAAAGAGGGATTTAAGGAGATCAGATCGATCTCATCCTAGTGCAGATCGATCTCCTCAAGCTATTTCTATAAAAGGAGTGCTGAAAATCTAAAAATTTCAGGAAAAACATCACCTTTCCATTTTCAACCCAAAAACCTATCGCTAAAATCAGTCATTTCCAGTAAGAATTGAGGGGAGGCCATTAGACACTAAGTTGTTCATCTTGAGGAAGAGAACAACATAGTTGGAACCCATAATCCCATTGTTGGTATTGAAGGAGCTAAGGGTATTGTCATTTGGAGCAAGAAGAGAAATCAGATTTGGTAAGCTTCTAATACTCCAGCCTAAGTACATTGTGTATTTAATTGATTTTGGAGTTGATTGGCATGTATATGGATGATAGAAATCATCTAGAAAGTAATAGAACACATATAACCTAGAAAATGGAATGCCTCTAGTGTGAGAAAGTGTGATTTGGGGAGTTGGTGGTTTATGGGTTATGATAAGTTGTTATTTGTGTAATGTTGATGATTAGAAATGGGTAAATGAAGCTACATTATGGGTTTTATGAATTGATGAGAATGAGCACATGTAGTGTTCGATAATATGCCATAGTGAAGGAAATTTTTGAAAAATGAACATTATGGCTTAACATCGATTTAATATCGATTTGAAATGAGTTAATAGGCCTAAAACGAATCCATAGACTCGAGAAATGAAACGAGGTCTTATGAGCGTTAATAGAAACTATAGGTCGAATCGACTATAGTGAACGTATGATGTCTTGATATATGGATCGAATATAATGTGAAATATGATTGTGTGCAGTCTCGAAGAGTTCATTGAAGACCAATCGGACCATACAAGTGAGCAGCGCTAAGGAAACAGAATCAAGCGTCGCGATTCCAGGTAAGGGAATTTTGTAAGTATATAGAGGTAGTTGCTCATATTTTAAACTCGTAGGTATATAGGGCTTTGGAAATGTGCATGAGTTTGTGAAAATGTGGTTGAAAATGTATGGAAATTATTACAAGTAATTGCGTGAGATTTGGTTGTTGAAATGGTATTGTAAAGAAAAAGGATAGTAAGGCTAATAATTGCATAAATCACGTGTTTTGAAGGTTTTAACAAAACACAATGCTTTGATTTGAGCAAGTAAGAGGATAGGCTGGCTAGTACTTGAATGATGTTTTGAAATAGCCCATGTGAGGCGCTAAACATGTTTTGAGATGTTTTGAATTTATTTGAGACACTTATCGTGTGTATGTGATTTAATTTGCGCTAGAGCCTCGCTCGCGATAGATTTTGATGTTTTCATTTGTATGAAACGCGCTGGAGCTTAGCTCGTATCTTGATTTGTAAACTAGGATGATGTTTATAAACCGTACTGGAGCTTTTGCTCGTACGTGGATTTCGAGTGTTTTTTTTTATGCGTATAACCGTAGTAGAGCTATGCTCGTACGTGGTTTCTTTATGATAGGATGCATGAGTCGTGCTAGAGCCTTGCTCGCACAAGTTTGCACATTATGATACGTATGAGGTTGTGAAAGTTGGTAAGATCCTTAAGCCCTACATCCTTAAGCTAACATCCTGAAGCCCGAGGAGGCAGGGAGGCTCTGTTTGGTGGGAAGGCTCTCTTACGGTAAGACCCTTAAGCCCTACATCCTTAAGCTAACATCCTTAAACTCGAGGAGGTGGGGAGGAACTGTTAGGCGGGGAGGCTCTCTTACAGAAGGATCCTTAAGCTAACATCCTGAAGCCCTAGAGGGGCGATGAGGTTTTGTTCAGTAGGGAGGCTCTCCTACATGGGTACAGAAGGATCCTTAAGCCAACATGCTTAAGCCCTGGAGGGGCGAGGAGGCTCTGTTCAGCAGGGAGGCTCTCCTACATGGATATGGAAAATTCTTGGTATGGGCTAGGTAAGACCTAGGAATGGCACCCCCAATCACAATATGAGTCCGCGTAGTATGCAGTACTGTGTATATCACATGGAGTACGATGTATCGCGCGATGGTTATGTGATGAGAAAGTTTGGCGAGGGATAATCCACCTTCGTGCTAGCACGATACCCCGCACACCTAGATGCGTGTGGTTTGGGACAATTTATGATGTAGTTAGTCCACATAGTCACTTGTGAAGTGACCTGGTTTTTAAACATATGTGTGATTGTGATTATTCAAGGTAGACCCAAAGGAGAGGTCGAGCCATGTGAAATTGATTTGTGAAATGAAAATGAGGTTGCGATTGTGAATTGATTTGATGGGATTTACGTATTTGAGAAAGAGATGTAATTTAAAAAGGAGGTTTCTTAAATGAATTGCCCTTTTTATGAGTTTAATGAGATGAGCATGAGATGTTTTCACATGTTGATATTCCATGTTTTATATGCCAATTTTACATGATTTTGATACATGATATATATGTTTGCTCATATGGCATTGTTTTATTCCTCATGCTCTTATTATAAATGATTTATGCATAACACTATCAACATGTAGATAGAGTAGTTATCTACCATGCTTGCATTATTGTCTTACTAAGCGTGTGGTTACTCATCCCTCTCTATTTTTCCCCTCCTATAGAGCGTGCGTAGTGGCCTAGTAAGGACTGAGGCATTGTGTTTTTGGACATCCATTGCTTCCATCGTCGAAAGATATATACACAAGATTCTTTTTGTATCGAAACAATGTAATGGTACAGTAATGCTTGAGTTGTAATTATGGGGGATGTAGATGTCAGTGAACATAACTTGTGTAAGTTAATGATTAACTTTTAAATGTATGACCTCACTTTATTTAACTGAGAATGAATGAGATGTGATGTTTATTATTGGCTCACAGCCCAACAGTGTGGTGGTAAGTTAGTTCATGATCGGGTAAGGTAACAGTAAAACGTAAAACATTTTCAGTGATTTTCGGTTAAAAAGAACGAAAAGGGGTCGTGACAGAGATTGGTATCAGAGTCGTGTTGGCCTGATATGAGTCAATAATAAAATGTAGGAAAAGTTACATCCCTATAGTATTGTCCTTTTGTTTAGATATAACTATGTATTTTGTGATGGATTGAGCGTGATAAATGATTTTAAATACAGGAAGTTAGGCATTATGCAAATTACGTGCCAAGGTAGAGGGCGAGGGCACGTGCTAGAGGCCATAGAGGTAGGATTGAGAGCCTTGTGGAGCCACAGACTAATCAGGCTGCACAGGACCCTACTGGGAGAGCAAAAGATACTGAGGCTCGCTTCACTAGGATAGAGCGAAGTATTGAGAACCTGGTGGAGATAGTTACGCAGGCCTTGGGTGCCGGTGATAGACGAGGTCATACAACACAGCCTATGACTAGACAAGCAGCTACGGAGGTGGAGAGACCTCAGGTTCTTGAGACAATGACACCTCTAGTACAGGATACAGATTCTCCTATCCCTCCACAACAGAGTAGTAGTGATTTGGGTTATGACTGTGACTTGAGCAGGTTGCGAGAGTTCCAAGCATTGAAATCTCTAGTGTTTAGAGGGGTGAAGAACCCGATTATCATGAAGGACTAGGTGTATCAGATGGAGAAGCTGTATAGGTTTTTTCGATGCACTTCAGCTGAGAAGGTTGCCTTTTTCGTGTTTATATTGAAAGGCAAGGCTGAGTATTGGTGGAGGTCCAGCGAGACTATTTTGAGGGCTAAACACTCTGAGATTTCATGGGAGATATTTCTGGAGGCTTTTAGGAGACAGTACATTGCAGCTACTGCACAGAGGAAACTGCAGATGGAATTCATGAATCTGGTTCAAGGGAACCGTACTGTGGACGAGTATGAGTCCAAGTTTATGTCCTTGGGAGATATGACCCCGACACGATGGGTAGTGAGACCCGAAAGATACAGAAGTTCATGGATTTATTGAGATTGGCCATCTGAACTAAGCTAGCCCCATTTGATATTCAGACTTATTAAGAAATAGTACATAAGGCTCAGTTGTGTGAGCAAGACTTTGAGCAAAAGGCCTCCGAACTGGGGAAGATTAATGTTAGAAGAGATAGAGATTGAAAGATATCTGAGATGGATAGAGTGGCCAAGAGGGGAGCCCAGAGGTTTTTTGAGAAGTGGCCTTAGATTCAAGAGGTGCAGGAGAGAGCTGCTAGACCTCCCGTGTACCCAGTCTTAACCGCACCGAGGGGTATGACGACCTACCACTGATAGGTGCAGGAGATGTGATAGATTTCATGGGACTAGGCCCTGTCCGATGACCCCTATGGTGTGCTTCAGATATGAGAGATCGGGACATATAGTTAAGTATTATCTCGAGAAGATGGAGATTGCCTCACAGAAGGGCAAGGAGCCAGAGAGAGCTCCAGTTGAGATGGCTGCCCCGAGGAGGAGAGCCACAGCTGAGGAAAAAAGGGAAGCAAGTAGCGGGTGTGAGCAGAGGAAGAGTACATGCACTGGATCAGGACACCGCAGATGCTTCGACGGATGTGATTAAAGGTACCATCTGAATCTTTGATCTAGAAGCATTGGTATTATTTGATCTTGGTGCCACTCATTCTTTCATATCACCTTCTTTTGCACATAAATTGTTGATGTAAGACCCGAAATTAAATCGTAAATTTTTATGAGGGATGAAAATGGTCAAAAAGTTAACTGAATGGGATTCAGATTGGAAATAAGGATTTAAAATGCGAAGTGAGTGAGTGTTCATGAAAGGAAGTCGGGTTAAATTAATCCCGTACACGTACAAGGGCAAAATGGTCAAAAGACCGAAAGCCGGTATAAATTCGAGAAGAAAAATTTAATTAAAAATAATGGATTTGAGAAATCTTGGTCAATAAAGGTGAAATAAATTTATTTTTGGTTAAATTGATCAAGATATAAATTTATTGGAATAAATCGAGATTTTTACTTCTAAAAATAATCCCGAAAATAATCAAAAAATATACTGAAAAGTCATTCGGGACAATACCCCAAAAATACGGAGAAATTATACCCGAAAAAGGGTTAAAATATAATAAATTAATTAAATAAAATTAAATTAATTAATTTGAAATAAAATAATAATTTTTGGTAGATATTTTAGATATTTTAATATATTTTATTGATTAAAATATTAATAAAATTAAATAATAAAATTAAAAATAAAAATAAATAAATTAATTGATTAAAAAAAAGAAAGAAATTAGAAAAAACGAAATCGCGAAAGGAAGAGAGAAATGGAAAACCACCGAGGAAACCATCACCGGCGAGCCACCACCGACGCCGAGTGAGGGGCCACGACCACAGGAAAAAGGAAGAGGAGCTTCAGGCGATCTCCCTGGTACCGGCAGCACGACCCACCGACACCAAAATTCGACTAATCAGGGGAGAGAAAGACCGACGGGAGAGAAAAGCTCGGCCCCGGCGATCCACGGCAGCTAGGTGTGAGCGGGGGCCACCGACGTGATCGAGAGGAGGAGCTAGTGATTTTGAGACCTGTAGCTGCCGACGAAACGGCCGAAATCGTCGGCGATGGCCAAGCCCAAAAATGGGTACCGACGGCGGAGAGAACAGGCCGGACCGGCCACTTTCCGGCGACCTCGACCGAAGCCGACCCCAGATCTGAGATGCGGACGACCCAGCGGAGCCACTGACTGCGGAAGCCGGCGGAGAACCGACCGGTAAGACCCTGAACCGGAGCGAACCGGAGTGTACCGACGGTCTGAACCGGGTTTGAACCGAACCGAACCGGTTCAGCCAAGAAAGAAGGGAAAAAAGGAGAAAAAGGGAAAAAAAAAAGAGAAAAAATTGAAGAAAAATCCCGGCGATGTAATCGAGCTACGGGTAAGTCGATAAGCGGTCGAAATTGACCGATTTGAATTTTGGAATATTTTATTTAATTAATTTTCGATCGAAAATTTACCCAAAAATTTATGAAATTGTGTAGCTCGACAATTGGCATCCAACGAGAGCTCGAGATAGCCTCGATTTACGTACTAGTATGGAATCTCGGGTAAGTAACCCTTATTTACGACAATTTACATCGTTATACGTGATATGAATTTAAATTTCGCATAAATTGAATTAAATTTTGGAAATTTAGATAAATTGTCATAAATAATAAATTTAGCTATTCGAGAGTTAGAATGAGGCCCAAGGAATTGTTAGTGGGCCCAATGAGCCCAATAGGCCTCGATAATGTAAAAATTAAGTGGAAAACGGGCTTAAGGCTGATTAAGGCCCATTAAGGTGCAATCGGGCCCAATAGGGGCAAACGGGCCCAATGATTTAAATTAAGCCCAGAAAATATTAAATACTATTAAGTTGTATAATATCTGACCCGAGGAATATTTATACGCAGTTCTGGACATTGGATTGGGAGCAGATCGGACTGCGCGAAATTTTAAGTTCATTTGCAGTCCTTTAAAAATTATCTGAAGGGTCTAGAGGTCAAATAATAATTTTAGTGCCCCGAATGGGCAAATTACCAAAATACCCTTATTAAAGGTAAAATTTACAAATTTAGGAAAAATTGGGAGGAGCAAGAACAAGAGGTTTCTGCTCGTTCTGGAGATGTTTTGATGCATCATGAGTAGGCTGGCTAACCTTGAAAGAAAAATGCACAGCATTTCACAGTTTCAACGATGAAATTGTTTTGAAAACTGTTTTGAGGAAACAGAGCCGCCTACGTGTTTTTATTGACATGTGACGTGCTAAAGCTCAGCTCGCACGATATTTTGAGTTGTGTGATGCATGCATTAGTGCTGGAGCGAGAGCTCGCACTAGAGTTTTACATGCATTGGTGCTGAAATCTAACACGCACCTGATTTTATATGATTTCGTGATACGGTGCTAGAGTCTAACTCGTACCATATTTTATATGATTTTTGAGACAGGGTGTTAGAGCTTCGCTCGCACCAAATTTTATATATATATATATATATGATTTTCATGATGGTTTACATACAGAGTGCTAGAGCTTAGCTCGCACTAGTTTTACTTGATTGATGAGAGTGCTGAGCATCGCTCGCACTGATTTTATGAGAACATGCAATTAGCCATGCTTGGAGCATCGGGTAGACTGTGTGTCACCGATTAAATAGGCTCGCACGTGCGTTTTGAGACATGGCATGAGTATAGAGACATGATATGGGTCCACGGAGTATGATGTACCGTGCAAGTAGCATGGAGTACGATGTACCGTGTGGTATCTTTGGATACGGCATCTTCGGATGCGGCATCTTCGGATGTATGGGATCGGATAAGATCGACGAGATGGATTGACCCACCTCCCAGGCGGTTCCAGATCATGGTGAGAACCCGCACACTAGGATCCGTGTAGCAGAGGAACTCCCGAGGACACATGGCCATAGTCCTGGTTATTACCGATATACAGATGTTGCCTGGTCTCGCATGTTGACGACTTTGATGAGATTAAAACTGGGTTTTTTTAAAATCAAACGTGCATGATGATTACTTCCATGCTTTTCAAACCCATGTGTGAATGTAAATCGATTTTTTATGGTTTTATGTGAGTCAGGACCACCCGAGGGATGGGTTGAGTCCTGGCCTTGTTGTGAAATTTTAAACGAGAAAGAAATGATTTGAAATAATTGCATGTTGAATTTTGCCATGCGAATGGATTTACATAACATCATAACTCATATCATCTGTTTTAAAATGTGTGGAGAAAGGGTGGTTTATGCATGGCACCACGTTCATGTAGGTAGTATGGTTACCTACTTGTTTGTAGGATTGCCTTACTGAGCTTGATGTGCTCAGTAATTTCCAGTTGAAGTTGAGGCGACTCAGTACTGCATTCCGGATACCCGCTGCTGCTCATCATTTAAGGTATACACACTTGTACATATTGTATCTAAATAAGAATAGCACAGTAACATGTTTGTAAGTAACTTTAGGGGATGTATAAATATTGTAAACATTTATAAATGACTGAGAAAGAATTAATTTGGTGGGACTGGCATTGACGCACACCCAATTTGTTAGTGGAGTGTGGTCACGATCAGAGGATAGGTAAGCATGAAAGAAAATAACAAAAAGTGAAAAATTTACTCTGATTTTTGGGTCGTGACATATAAAGGTGGTATCAGAACGCAATTGGTCTGATGTGTGTCAGTGTCAGTAATTAGGAATTACATCCCCGTGTTACTGTGCTTGGTTAGATACAATAGTGTATATCGAGATGGGTTTTGACTAAGAAATGGTTGAGAATGCAGGAATGCCTAATATGAGTCACGTTAGATGAGATAGTGAACGAGGCAGAGGTCATAGAGGTAGACCTGAGTTTGCTAGTCGTGCTGAGTTGACTTGTGAGAATCAGGATGAAATTGAAATGGAGGCTAATGTTGAGCATACCCTACTGAGTCCGACAGAGAGATCGGACAGTATTGAGACATGCTTCGCGAGGTTAGAGTGGAGTGTGGAGATTATTTTGAGGAGCGAATTGCTCAGATTATGAATGAGATTCGAGGGCGCAGCGGAGCATTGGTGGTAACCCGCTCGACCCATCTTAAGTGTTAAACATCCAAAGCTAAGATGAGAAATGTTTATGGATGTATTCCAGTGACAGGATATCCTGGACATTGTTTAAAAGAAATGATAGATAAAAGTCCTTACTCTTACCCAGAGGATTTGATTTATTGATGAGTATGCTTATGAGTATGAAACTCAATTATATTCCTGGGCAGATATTACCTCGACACTATGAACAAGTGACAGTCGAGATGTCTAAAAGTTCATGAAATGGCTCAACTTTTCAATTAGAGTCCGATTGGCCCGTGAGATATTACCTATACCGAGGCGGTGCGCAGATTTACAGTTGGGTAAATAAGAACGTGAATTGCACGCCTCTAAGATTGGGAAAGGTAGTGAGGGCTGAAATAGAGACAGAAAAGAGAATCGAGAAATGACAGAGATGTTAAAATGGAAAAAATGGAAATTGGTAAAAGATTTAATTTGATAAGTCATGGAGTGAGATAATTGGTAAGGCCCCAGTGCATCCAATTTTGGCACTCTTGAGGGGCATTGTAACTGGAGGACCCTGACCTGCTACGAAGCAGTGTAGCAGTGTAAGCACTGTAAGCAGTGTGGGATGTGTGGTAGATTCCACGGAAGGAGGGTCTATACCTACACTGTATTGATGAAAATGGCCGTTAAGTGTGGTAAAACGGACCATTGATTTTGATTGTACAAAGTTGGGCGAGATCACCCCACAGAAAAGTAAAGAGACAGAGAAAAACTTCGTTGGTATAGCTGCAACGAAAAGGGAGGCCATAACCGAAGAGGAAAAGGAAAGTAGGCTGTTGGACGAAGGCGAAAGGATGTCTTGGACTAGGACACTATTGATGTTTCATGGATGTGGTGTAAGATACCACACTTGTTATGAATAATGAAGTACATATGTTCATTGATCCTGGTGCCACACATTTATTCATACCGCCTTCATTCGCATATAAGTGAGTAAAAGGCATGAATGCCTACATTATTGGGCACAATACTGATAAATGAGTACCCCAATAGAGGAGGATTAATTAACGGAATATGGATATAGAGATTTTAAGTTGAAAACAGGGGTGAAAACATCACTGAAAAGTATACTATAAGTGTTGACAAGTGATAAAAAGGGGTGCAACAGTTGAAATTAAAGGAGTAAAGGATTGTACTCACGGAATGAATAATGAAAGAGTTTTGTCATGAGGGATATACGAAAGGAGATAATCTTTAAGATAAGATAGATCCTAAATACAAGATGTATTGGAGTAAGAGACATTCTAGGTAAGGAATACCCTTAATATGCGAAGTAATTGGGATTAAGTGATAAGTAGGGAATATAAATTATAACCAAGGATAAAGATGGATATAACCATAATCAGTCTATGTGGTTAAGTCTGAAGATTAATAAAGGTATTTCAAAATACCTCCTCGCCTGAAGACTTGACAGCGTCTAAAAGTATGTATATATAACCTATAACGTGAAATCGATCGTCGTAATAAATACCTTCAGCATTAGGATACCTTTACTAAGACGATAAGAATATTAAAATTTGACAAATCATAAAGGTTAACATAGTAAAATTTAATAAGAGCCATTAATATAAGAAAAGGAAATGACGCAGGTTAGTACCTGAAAACGTAAGCAATTTTGAAGGATCTTATACGCTTATGCGTAAATAAGTTAAGGATATGGACGATTGAAATAAGTAGTGGAGCTCAACTACAATGAGTTATTTAAACTTTACCTGGACCGATTTGTCATCATCCTTATTGATGATATGTTGAGTGTAGTTAAAGTCCAGGGAAAATTATAAGCAACAATTGGAAAAATTACTTTTACAGATAGTTGTTGCGAGTTTTAAAAAGAGTATACTTTGTGGACACGTTTAACTAAGAAAACGTAGTCTTTGAATGAGATGATAAATAAGATGATAGATGTGACATGAATTTCAGTGTAGTGAAGTATGAACTGACCACCGTGATTAATTTCACCATACCCAACAGCTCAAGAGGTTCTCAGTGAGTATGGATACCTTAAAATAATGAAGGAGTTGTGTATTGATGTATAATGGGAAGATAGTCAATTATGGAGTCAGACAACTCCTTGATCATGAAATAAACTATCTGACTCATGATTTTAAGTTGGCAACGGTAGTATTTGTACCGGGGATATGGTACTATTATGTACAGGGTGAGAAATTTTGGATATGCACTGATCATAAAGCCCCGAGTATCTGTTTTTCACAGAAAGAGGCGAATATGAGAATACATAGTGGGTTAGAGCTTCTGAGAGATTTTGATTGTGAAAATTGTACCACCCAGGAAAAGCTAATATAATGGCTGATGCCTTGAGCAAAAAGAGCCTCGGGATGGTATTACATATGATGGTCAGGTAGCGTGAGCTGCTAGAGCAGTTGTGAACCTCAGTAGTGATGTGATCCCTTCTGATGATGACCGTGATTATGTGACAGCTAGCCTGAGATTAGAACCGGATGAGAGTGCCCGAATTTGACAGGCTTAGCGTGATTATCGGCATGGTGTCGATAGTTTGGGTCAAATTCAAAAGGGTACAGTGATAGAGTTCACAGAGTGTGATGATGATTTACAGAGGTTCCGAGACAGTATGAGTGCTCCCCAAGACCACAGTTGATCGGATATTAATATTGTCAGAAGCTCACTCTTCGGGATATACGGTGCATACGGAAAGTAAAGAATGTATCAAAATCTCAGAAAGGGTATTAGTGGTCAGATATGAAAAGAGAAATGGTAGAGATTGTGGAAAAGTGCCTAATATGTCAGCAGAATAAGGTAGAGTATTAAAAGTCTGCAGGGTTATTGTAGCCTCTACCTATATCGACACGACACGAAAATGGGAGCAAGTCTCCATGAATGTCGTGATGGGTTACAGAGAACCCAGGTGAATTACGAGGCTATTTGGATGATAGTCGATAGAGTGACTAAGTTTACCCACCTTTTGGTTATGAAATCCCTAAATACTCAGAGTGTATATGAGGATTTATGTGTAAGGAAGATTGTGGAACATTAAGTAGCGTTCCAGTGAGCATGGTATCATATAGGGATTCCCGCTTCACTTCCCACCTCTGAGGATATTTTTAGGAAGCTATGGGAACCCGACTGAGTATTAGCACAGCTTTCCATCCTCAGACAGATGGTCAGTTAGAGAGGACTGTATAGGTTCTGGAGGATCCGATGAAAGCGTGTGCCCTTGATTTTTTTATGCTCCTGGGATGATCAGTTATTACAAATTGAATTCGTCAATAGTGACAGTTGTCACTTGAGTATCGGGATAACAAGATATGAGGCAGTGTATGGCTGTAGGGGTTGTTCCCCAAATTAGATAAGAAAAAGTGGGTGACAGATAGTAATTTCTTCTGAATTAGTATAATAAGTCTCTGAGGATGTTCAGTTGAGTGAGAGATTAAGAACACCTCAGAGCAGATAGAAAAGTATTGGAATTCACTGAGGGTGAATTAGTATGGTTGAAATGTTTCTTGTCCTAAGAGAATAAGGACATAGCGAACTTTTGGAAGAAGGTAAATTGAGTTTCGCTGGATTGAATCTTTTAAGAGATTGGACAAGTGGAAGATAAGACCTGTAGGTGGCATTTCCACTTGAATAAGCAGGCACCCACAATGTGTCCCATCTTTTGATGCTTCGAACATACTATCTAGATCCAGCATAGGTGATAGGATATAAGATCCAACAGTTCAGCTTAATGCAAATATAAGTATATTGAAAGTTGATTCGGGCATTAAACAGGAAAGAGAAAGTATTGAGGTTTAATATGATCTCCTTAATTAAAGTCCTTTGGTAGTAATACACTTCGAAAAAGGTCACATGAGAATTTAAGAGTATGATACGATCGATGTATCTGGAGTTGTATATGGACTCATATGACTTGGTTCTAATTTGGAGGACCAAATTCCTTAAGTGGGGGAGATTTGTAAGACCCGAAATTAATTCATAAATTTTTATGAGGGATGAAAATGGTCAAAAAGTTAACTGAATGGGATTCGGATTGGAAATAAGGATTTAAAATGCGAAGTGAGTGAGTGTTCGTGAAAGGAAGTCGGGTTAAATTAATCTCGAACACATGCTAGGGCAAAATGGTCAAAAGATCGAAAGCCGGTATAAATTTGAGAAGAAAAATTTAATTAAAAATAATGGATTTGAGAAATCTTGGTCAATAAAGGTGAAATAAATTTATTTTTGGTTAAATTGATCAAGATATAAATTTATTGGAATAAATCGAGATTTTTACTTCGAAAAATAATCCCGAAAATAATCAAAATATATACCGAAAAGTCATTCGGGACAATACCCCAAAAATACGGAGAAATTATACCCGAAAAAGGGTTAAAATATAATAAATTAAATTAAATTAAATTAAATTAATTAATTTGAAATAAAATAATAATTTTTGGTAGATATTTTAGATATTTTAATATATTTTATTGATTAAAATATAAATAAAATTAAATAATAAAATTAAAAATAAAAATAAATAAATGAATTGATTAAAAAAAGAAAGAAATTGGAAAAAACGAAATCGCGAAAGGAAGAGAGAAACGGAAAACCACCGAGGAAACCATCACCGGCGAGCCACCACCGACGCCGAGTGAGGGGCCACGACCACCGAAAAAAGGAGGAGGAGCTTCAGGCGACCCACCGACGTCGAAATCCGGCGAATCGGAGGAGGAGCCGGTCATTTTGAGACCGATAGCTGCCGGCGAAACGGCCGGAATCGCCGACGATGGCCAAGCCCAGAAATGGGTACCGACAGCGGAGAGAACAGGCCGGACCGGCCACTTTTCGACGACCTCGACCGAAGCCGACCCCAGATCTGAGATGCGGATGACCCAGCGGAGCCACTGGCGATGGAAGCCTGCGGAGAACCGGCCGGCAAGGCCCTGAGCCGGAGCGAACCGGAGCGAACCGGAGTGAACCGGAGTGAAACGACGGTCTGAACCGGGTCTGAACCGGACCGAACCGGTTCAGCTAAGAAAGAAGGGAAAAAAGGAGAAAAAGGGAAAAAGAAAATGAGAAAAAATTGAAGAAAAATCTCGGCGATGTAATCGAGCTACGGGTAAGTCGATAAGCGGTCGAAATTGACCGATTTGAATTTTAGAATATTTTATTTAATTAATTTTCGATCGAAAATTTACCTGAAAATTTATAAAATTGTGTAGCTCGACAATTGGCATCCAACGAGAGCTCGAGACAGCCTCGATTTACGTACTAGTATGGAATCTCGGGTAAGTAACCCTTATTTACGACAATTTACATCATTATGCATGATATGAATTTAAATTCCGCATAAATTGAATTATATTTTGAAAATTTAGATAAATTGTTGTAAATAATAAATTTAGCTATTCGAGAGTTAAAATGAGGCCCAAGGAATTGTTAGTGGGCCCAATGAGCCCAATAGGCCTCGATAATGTAAAAATTAAGTGGAAAACGAGCTTAAGGCCCATTAAGGTGCAATCGGGCCCAATAGGGGTAAACGGGCCCAATGATTTAAATTAAGCCCAAAAAATATTAAATACAATTAAGTTGTATAATATCTGACTCGAGGAATATTTATACGCAGTTCCGGACATTGGATAGGGAGCAGATCGGACTGCGCGACGTGACATCAGTGGAAAGGTCAGACTCGACATGGAAAATAAGGTAAGGGAATTCTGCGGAATGCTAGAGGTAACTTTACAAAATTTTAAGTTCATTTGCAGTCCTTTAAAAATTATCTGAAGGGTCTAAAGGTCAAATAATAATTTTAGTGCCCCGAATGGGCAAGTTACCAAAATACCCTTGTTAAGAGTAAAATTTACAAATTTAGGAAAAATTGGGAGGAGCAAGAACAAGAGGTTTCTGCTGGTTCTGGAGATGTTTTGATGCATGCATGAGTAGGCTGGCTAACCTTGAAAGAAAAATGCACAGCATTTCATAGTTTCAACGATGAAATTGTTTTGAAAACTGATTTGAGGAAACAGAGCCGCCTACGTGTTTTTATTGACATGTGACGTTCTAGAGCTCAGCTCGCACGATATTTTGAGTTGTTTGATGCATGCATTAGTGCTGGAGTGAGAGCTCGCACTAGAGTTTTACATGCATTGGTGCTGAAATCTAACACGCACCTGATTTTATATGATTTTCGTGATACGGTGCTAGAGTCTAACTCGCACCATATTTTATATGATTTTTAAGACAGGGTGTTAGAGCTTCGCTCGCACCAGATTTTATATATATATATATATGATTTTCATGATGGTTTGCATACAGAGTGCTAGAGCTTAGCTCGCACTAGTTTTACTTGATTGATGAGAGTGCTGAGCATTGCTCGCACTGATTTTATGAGAACATGCGATTAGCCGTGCTTGGAGCATCGGGTAGACTGTGTGTCACCGATTAAATAGGCTTGCACGTGCGTTTTGAGACATGGCATGAGTATAGAGACATGATATGGGTCCACAGAGTATGATGTACCGTGCAAGTAGCATGGAGTACGATGTACCATGTGGTATCTTTGGATACGGCATCTTCGGATGCGACATCTTCGGATGCATGGGATCGGATAAGACCGATGAGATGGATTGACCCACCTCCCGGACGGTTCCCGATCATGGTGAGAACCCGCACACTAGGATCCGTGTAGCAGAGGAACTCCCGAGGACACATGGCCATAGTCCTGGTTATTACCGATATACAGATATTGCCTGGTCTCGCATGTTGACGACTTTGATGAGATTAAAACTGGGTTTTTTAAAATCAAACATGCATGATGATTACTTCCATGCTTTTCAAACCCATGTGTGAATGTAAATCGATTTTTTATGATTTTATGTGAGTCAGGACCACATAAGGGATGGGTTGAGTCATGGCCTTATTGTGAAATTTTAAACGAGAAAGAAATGATTTGAAATAATTGCATGTTGAATTTTGCCATGCGAATGGATTTACATAACATCATAACTCATATCATCTGTTTTAAAATGTGTGGAGAAAGGGTGGTTTATGCATGGCACCACGTTCATGTAGCTATGGTTACCTACTTGTTCATAGGATTGCCTTACTGAGCTTGATGTGCTCACCCCTTTCATTTTCTCACATAGATAATTTCCAGTTAAAGTTGAGGCGACTCAGTACTGCATTTCGGATATCCGCTGCTGCCCATCATTTAAGGTATACACACTTGTACATATTATATCTAAATAAGCATAACACAGTAACATGTTTGTAAGTAACTTTAGGGGATGTATAAATATTGTAAACATTTATAAATGACTGAGAAAGAATTAATTTGGTGGGACTGGCATTGACGCATAGCCCAATTTGTTAGTGGAGTGTGGTCACGATCAGAGGATAGGTAAGCATGAAAGAAAATAACAAAATGTGAAAAATTTACTCTGATTTTTGGGTAGTTTTGGGTCGTGACAGTTGAAGCATGTGAAACCTATATTGATGGATAAAATGTTGATGATTTTCACACCCATGAATGATAGTCAATTGACTGAGCATGTATGAAGAGATTGTAAGTTAAAGATAGAGGGGAAGGAAATGATAGCCAATTTGATTTTATTGAACATGAATGATTTTGATGTAATTTTGGGAATGGATTGGTTGGCTACCAATCATGTTGTTATGGATTGTCATGCCAAAACATTGATGTTTTTAGGATTAGACAATCTTATTGTAAACTTTGATGAAAAGAAATGATATGAAAATAGTATGTTTGTTGTAAATAAAAGAGTATGATTTTAATTGCATAATGCTTGAGAGATAAATTTATTGTTTATGATAAATGTTGAATATGGAGTGATGGTTTATGTTACTAACGATGGAAAGGATAATGTGAAGGGTTCATTACATACGTGGTTGATATAGATGAGGCACACCCGGAATTGAGGGACATCCCCGTGATTGCGGATTATTCTGATATCTTTCTGGATGAATTACTAAGACTACCACCCGAAAGGGAAATGGAATTTTGTATAGAGTTAGTGCCTGGTACAGAGCGGATATCGAAACCACCGTATAGAATGGCTTCAATAGAGTTGGAAAAAGAAGCAGTTACAAGAGTTGTTGGAGAAGGGGTTCATTAGACCGAGTGTCTTACCTTAGGGAACACCAGTTCTATTTGTAAGGAAGGAGGATGGAAGCCTCCGACTGTGCATAGATTATTGGTTGTTGAATAAGGCCACCATTAAGAACAAATGTCCACTTCCACGCATAGATGATTTGTTAGATCAGCTCCGAGAAGCCCAAGTGTTTTCTAAGATAGACCTGCGATCAGGGTACCATCAGTTGAGGATCAGGAGTGGAGATGTACCCAAGACAGCATTTCGTACCCGTTATGGCCACTACGGGTTTATGGTGATGCCATTTGGATTGACAAATGCCCCCGCAGCATTTATGGCACCGATGAATGATATATTCAAGCCATACCTGGATAAGTTTGTGATTGTGTTCATTGATGACATATTGATATATTCCAAGTCCGGGGAAGATCATGAGGAGTACTTAAGGATAGTTCTGCAGACCTTCTGAGAGGAAGAATTATATGCCAAACTCAGTAAGTGTAACTTTTGGTTAGAGCATATCTCATTTCTGGGCCATGTTGTGTCAAAAGATGGGGTATCGGTGGATCCATCCAAGATAGAGGCAGTTGTACAGTAGGAACAGCCCAAGACAGTTACTAAGATTAGAAGTTTTTTGGGATTGGTAGGATATTATCGGAGATTTGTAGAGGGTTTTTCCAGACTAGCTGCTCCATTGACATGCTTCACGCGTAAGGATGTTAAGTTTGTATGGGATGAGGCATGTGAGAGGAGTTTTGAGGAGCTTAAGCGTCAATTGACCACTGCTCAAGTTCTCACCATTGCTACCAGCTCAAGAGGATTCTCGGTGTATATGGATGCATCACACCAAGGAATAGGCTGTGTGCTTATGCAGGATGGGAAGGTAGTTACCTATAGATCTAGACAGTTGAAAGATCATGAGAGGAACTACCCGACACATGATATGGAGTTAGCGGCCGTGGTATTTGCTTTGAAAATATGGCGGCACTATCTCTATGGTGAGAAATTTTAGGTATTCACAGATCATAAGAGCCTTAATACCTGTTCTCGTAGAAAGAGTTGATGGACTATGATTGTGAAATCATGTACCACTCGGGTAAGCCAAATATAGTTGCCGATACTTTGAGCAGGAAGAACCTTGGGTTGGTGTCTTATATGATGGTACAGGAGCATGAATTGTTGGAACACTTTATGAACCTCAGTTTGGATGTAGCCCTACCTGGATCAAAGAGATTAGATATCATGGCTAGTATGAGATTAGAGCCAGAGCTGATTGATCGTATTTGACAGGCCCAGCAGAGCGATCAACAATGCATCGATTGGCTGAGGCAGATACAGATAGGTGTGGGTATTGATTTTGAGCTGAGTGCTGATGGGTTATTAAGGTTCAGAGGCAGAGTATGTGTTCCCGAGGACCTTGAGATCAGGAGGTTAATTTTATCAAAGGCTCACTCATCGAAGTATACAATACATCCGAGAAGTACCAAGATGTATCAAAACCTTTCGAAGGTTTATTCGTTGTCTGGAATGAAAAGAGACATTGCTGCATATGTCGCTAAGTGTCTTATTTGTCAGCAAGTGAAGGTAGAGTATCAGAAGCCTGCAGGATTATTGCAGCCTCTACCGATACCGACTTGGAAGTGGGAGCATGTCACCATGGATTTTGTGATGGGGTTACCGAGGACCCGTAGAGGTCATGATGCCATATGGGTTATTGTGGACCGGTTGACTAAGTCTGCCCATTTCTTGGCTATGAGAGCTATCGATACATTGAGTCAGTTGGCGAACCTGTATATTCGAGAGATAGTGTGGCTACATGGTATACCAGTGAGCGTTGTTTCTGATAGGGATGCCCGCTTCACTTCCCATTTCTGGGAACATTTTCAGGAAGCACTGGGGACCTGATTGAGTTTTAGCACTGCTTTTCATCCTCAGACAGATGGGCAGTCAGAGAGGACTATACAGACCCTTAAGGATATGTTGAGAGTGTGTGTGCTGGATTTTAGAGGCTCTTGAGATGACCACCTGCAGTTATTCGAGTTCGCCTATAATAATAGCTATCATGCGAGTATTGGGATGGCACCCTATGAGGCACTGTATGGACACAGATGTTGATCCCCCATTGGATGAAAGAGGTTGGTGACAAACAGATTTTTACTCCAGACTTAGTACAACAGGCATCTGAGGATGTCCAGTTGATATGTGAGAGATTACAGATAGCTCAGACCCGACAAAAGAGTTATATTGACAAGAGATGAAGACCACTAGAGTTTGATGAGGGTGAGTCGGTATTTCTGAGAGTTTCACCTTCGAAGGGCATTATGAGGTTTGGTCAGAAGGGTAAGCTGAGCCCTAGATACATCCGACCCTTTGAGATTTTGGAGAGAGTGGGAGATAAGGTGTATAGGTTGGCATTGCCACCAGACTTGGCAAATGTTCATAACGTCTTCCACGTCTCGATGCTTCAGAAGTATCACCTGGACCCGGCACACGTGATAAGATATGAGTCATTGGAGCTCAATGAGAGTATGACGTATGTTAAGAAGCCGGTTCAGATATTGGACAGAAAGGAGAAAGTTTTACGAAATAAGACAATTTCCTTGGTGAAAGTTCTTTGGCAACATCACAAGGTGGAAGAGGCCACATGGGAATTGGAGAACTTGATACGAAAGAAGTACCCCCAACTTTTTGAAGAGTGACTTGGTTCTAATTTGGAGGACCAAATTCCTTGAAGGAGGGGAGAATGTGAGACCCCGTATATGTATAGTTGTAATGTGTGTAATTGGATCAAATGAATGTGAATGGACTTGTAATGTAAACTATAAGTGGTGTAAGTCCATAGATTCAATGTACATAATGGTAGTATTATTTTGTAATGTACACACAAGTTCCATTTTATATGAATATGAAGAAATGGACTTTTATAAGTAAGGAATGTGATTGGAACTCAAAATGAGTAGTGTGGTGAATGGAAGAAAGTTGTATGAATATAAATGCTTCCATTTGGTTTTATATTGTATACCTTTGGATATACAATGAATGCATACAAGTTTCAATGTGAATAAGGTATGAATGAATGTCATTTTCAAGTCATAAAGGTGGATGGATGAGAAAATGACTATGGCAGCAGATTAAGGATGTTTTGGTGTGAGTTGTTGCAAAAAAAACTGTAGAAAATCTGGAAAGTATGAAGGCTAGATCGATCTCATAGGATGAGAGATCGATCTAGAAGAGCCAGAATGCTCTTATTTGGGCAATGGAATAGAGCAGATCGGTCTCTAATGGGGCAAGATCATCTCCTAACTATTCTGTAATGAAAAGATCGATCCTCAAGCATACAGATCGATCTCTTTAGCTCTCTGTTTGGGAGCAGATCGATCTCAAGCTTCGACAGATTGATCTCATGCTTAGAATGCCACAAAAAAAGGGATTTAAGGGGACCAGATCAATCTCATCCTAGTGCAGATCGATCTTCTCAATCTATTTCTATAAAAGGAGTGCTGAAAATCTAAAAATTTTGGGAAAAACATCACCTTTCCATTTTTAACCCAAAACCTAACTTTCTCTCTATGAAATCAGCCATTTCCAGTAAGAATTGAGGGGAGGTCATTAGACACTAAGTTGTTCATCTTGAGGAAGAGAACAACATAGTTGGAACCCAAAATCCCATTATTGGTATTGAAGAAGCTAAGGGCATTGTCATTTGGAGCAAGAAGAGAAATCAGATTTGGTAAGCTTCTAATACTCCAGCCTAAGTACATTGTGTATTTAATTGATTTTGGAGTTGATTGGCATGTATATGGATGATAGAAATCATCTAGAAAGCAATGGGACAAATATAACCTAGAAAATGGAATGCCTCTTGTGTGAGAAAGTGTGATTTGGGGAGTTGGTGGTTTATGGGTTATGATAAGTTGTTATTTGTGTAATGTGGATGATTAGAAATGGGTAAATGAAGCTACATTATGGGTTTTGTGAATTGATGAGAATGATCACATGTAGTGTTCGATAATATGCCATAGTGAAGGAAATTTATGAAAAATGAACATTATGAGCTTAACATCAATTTAATATCGATTTGGAATGAGTTAATAGGCCTAAAAGGAATCCATAGACTCGAGAAATGAAACAGGCCTTATGAGCGTTAATAGAAACTATAGGTCAAATCGACTATAGTGAACGCACGATGTCCTATTATATGGATCAAATATAATGTGAAATATGATTGTGTGCAGTCCCGAAGAGTTTATTGAAGATGAATCGGACTGCACGAGTGAGCAGCGCTAAGGAAACGGAATCACGCGTCGCGATTCCAAGTTAGGGAATTTTTTAAGTATATAGAGGTAGCTGCTCGTATTTTGAACTCGTGGGTATATAGGGCTTTGGAAATGTGCATGAGTTTCTGAAAATGTGGTTGAAAATGTATGGAAATTATTGCGAGTAATTGCATGAGATTTGGTTGTTGAAATGGTATCGTAAAGAAAAGGGATAGTAAGGCTAATAATTGCATAAATCATGTGTTTTGAAGGTTTTCACAAAACACAATGCTTTGATTTGAGCAAATAAAAGGATAGGCTAGCTAGTACTTGAATGATGTTGTGAAATAGCCCATGTGAGGCGCTAAACATGTTTTGAGATGTTTTGAATGTATGTGAGCTGCCTATCGTGCGTATGTGATTTAATTCGCACTGGAGCCTCGCTCATGCTAGATTTCGATGTTTTCATTTGTATGAAACGTGCTGGAGCTTAGCTTGCATCTTGCTTTGTAAACTAGGATGATGTTTATAAATCGTACTGGAGCTTTTGCTCGTACGTGGATTTCGAGTGGTTTTTCTTATGCGTATAACCATACTAGAGCTATGCTCGTACGTGGTTTCTTTATGATAGGATGCATGAGTCATGCTAGAGCCTTGCTCGCACAAGTTTACACATTGTTATACGTATAAGGTTGTGAAAGTTGGTAAGATCCTCAAGCCCTACATCCTTAAGCTAACATCCTTAAGCCCGAGGAGGCAAGGAGGCTCTGTTAGGCGGGGAGGCTCTGTTTGGTGGGGAGGCTCTCTTACGGTAAGACCCTTAAGCCCTACATCCTTAAGCTAACATCCTTAAGCCCGAGGAGGCGGGGAGGAACTGTTAGGCGGGAGGCTCTGTTCGATGGGGAGGCTCTCTTACAGAAGGATCCTTAAGGCAACATCCTTAAGCCCTGGAGGGGCGGGGAGGCTCTGTTTGGCAGGGAGGCTCTCCTACATGGGTACAGAAGGATCCTTAAGCCAACATCCTTAAGCCCTGGAGGGGCGAGGAGGCTCTGTTCGGCAGGGAGGCTCTCCTACATGGATATGGAAAATTCTTGGTATGGGGTGGTAAGACCTAGGAATGGCCCCCCCAATCACAATATGAGTCTGCGTAGTACGCTGTACCATGTATATCATATGAAGTACGATGTACCTCGTGATGGTTATGTGATGAGAAAGTCTGGCGAGGGATAATCCACCTTCGTGCCAGCACGATACCCCGCACACCTGGATACGTGTGGTCTGGGATAATTTATGATGTAGTTAGTCCACATAGTCACTTGTGATACAATGACCTAGTTTTTATACATATGTGTGATTGTTCAAGGGAGACCCCAAGGAGGGGTTGAGCCTTATGAAATTGATTTGTAAAATGAAAATGAGGTTGTGATTGTGAATTGATTTGATGGGATTTACGTATTTGAGAAAGAGATGTAATTTAAAAAGGAGGTTTCTTAAATGAATTACCCTTTTTATGAGATTAATGAGATGAGCATGAGATGTTTTCACATGTTGATATTCCATGTTTTATATGCCAATTTTACATGATTTTGATACATGATATATATGTAAGCCCATATGGCATAGTTTTATTCCTCATGCTCTTATTATAAACGATTTATGCATAACACTATCATCATGTAGATAGAGCAGTTATCTACCATGCTTGCATTATTGCCTTGTTGAGCATGTGGTTACTCATCCCTCTCTATTTTCCCCCCACTACAGAGCGTGCGTAGTAGCCCAGTGAGGATTGAGGCATTGTGCTTTTGGACATCCGCTGCTTCCATCGCCGAAAGGTTTATACACAGGATTCTTTTTGTATCTAAACAATGTAATGGCACAATAATGATTGAGTTGTAATTATAGGGGATGTAGATGTCAGTGAACATAACTTGTGTAAGTTAATATTTAACTTTTAAATGTATGACATCGCTTTATTTAACTGAGAATGAATGAGATGTGATGTTTATTATTGACTCACGGCCCAACAGTGTGGTGGTAAGTTAGTTTATGATCGGGTAAGGTAACAGTAAAACGCAAAAAATTTTCAGTGATTTTCGGTGAAAGAGAATGAAAAAGGGTCGTGACATTAAATCCCTCTTTTTCACGACATTTTAAGCATGAGATCAATTTATCGAAACTTGAGATCGATCTGCTCCCAAACAGAGAGCTAAGAAGATCGATCTGTATGCTTGAGGATCGATCTTTTCATTACTGAATGGTTAGGAGATCGATCCCCATTGGTGATCGATCTGCTCTATTCCATTGCCAAAATAAGAGCATTCTGGCTCTTCCAGATCGATCTCTCATCCTATGAGATCGATCTGGCCTTCCTATTTTCTAGATTTTCTGCAGTTTTCCTGCTGCAACTTACACTAAAACATCCTTAATCTGCCGCCATAGTCATTTTCTCATCCATCCACGTTTATGACTTGAAAATGGCATCAATTCGTACCTTATTCACATTGAAACTTGTGTGCATTCCTTGTATATCCAAAGGTATACTATATAAAACTAAACGGAAGCATTTATATTCATGCAACTTCCTTCTATTTACCACATTATTCCAATCACATTCATCACTTATAAGAACTCATTTCTTCATATTCATACACAATGAAACTTGTATGTACATTACAAATCATATTACACATATGTACATTGAATCCATGGACTTACATCAATCATGCTTTACATTACAAGTCCATTCACATTTATTTGATCCAATTACACACATTACAGCTATACATATATGGGGTCTCACACTCATGGTACAACGTACTACATGTGACATACACAGTACTCCATGGACCCAATCTCAAGGTTGGGATGCTTGCCATGAGTCTTAGTCCTCATACCTTGGATATACCTCATAGTCGAGTGTTTGCCATAAGTCTTAGCCCTTATACTATTGGTTCTATTTTCGATAGCCCTCGACCATATCTCAAAAATTGCACGTGTGAGCATAAAATTGGTGTGACACACAGTCGGCACAAGCTCCCAACGCGACTATTTCATGCTTTCTCTTTTAAAACTGGTACGTGCGAGTAAACTCCTAGCACGACGACATAAATCTAGTGTGAGCAATGCTCCCAGCACTATGTCCTGTAAAAATCTGAGTATGAGCAATGCTCCCAATACTCTATAATGCATCAATCAATGAAAATGAGTACGAGCTATGCTCCCAGTACTCTATCATGTAAAACTGAGTATGAGCAACACTCCCAATACTCCATAATGTATAAATCGCATTAACAATTAAGTAGGAGAATACACTCAAGTACTGTGTGATGCATATATCGTAAAATATAGTATGAGTATTCTCTAGCACTAATGGTTTACACACAAACCTGATAGATGGCTTATTTAAATTGAATTTCACCTAATCAAATCAAATTGACACTAAAATGTGCTGTTTTCGTAGCCATTCTACCATAGACATTCAAAACATGTTGAATTTAATGACCCACATGCTTCCTAAGCTTTTTAACTTATCGGATCCTACCGAACGTTTCTATACATGGAATTTCATATAGAATATAGTTATTGAAATTCTATTCAAGATACGTGTAGCTATCTCTAGCTACTCATGAAATTCCCTTACCTTGGATCACGTTGCATGACCTCACGTCCTCGGTGCTGCTCACTCTTGCAGTTCGATCCACTTCCAATATCAACTTCAAAGCTGTTAATAATTATCCATATCGGTATACCTTAATATACTTGTTTTCACTTGCATGACTCTATATCAATGCATTAATCTTCTCTTAGTGCCTCAATCTCATCTCTTTCTCCAATTATGGTGTTTCACCATATGATAGAGGTCTACTTGCTCATAATGTTCATAATGATTGTGATGCCAAGGATCCATGGGTCATCCAAGGAGTTCCAATTATCTGAGCCATCTATATTTGTTTAGAAGCCCAAACGACATGAGTCTTAGTTTAGTAATAAGTTGGGTTAAGTGTTTAAATGGCCCACATTTGAGTCCTATTACATTTTAGACCAATTATCCTATGTAACTAGGCTTATGCCTGAATTTAGGTTTTAGTCTTATTTTCTATTTGGTGTTAATTCCAGCCCACTTGTTTAAGGGCTTAAGTGCTAGATATTATTACAAATACATTGTAAACGCTCTTGAATAGAATAGAATAGATCAGATCGAATTTTCAGAAATTTGAGTGTGCCTCTTTCGAGGGTTCTATCTCAACTAGGCTTATCAAGGTCTTCTTCCTTGTGACGCTTCCCTCTTCACCAACCACCATTGTTATACCTTAGGTTCTCGAATTTTATATTCGTAGGGTCGAGGTCCAATACCTTTGGTTCAAGTCTCTTTAGACTTCGGGTCTAGGTTGTTATTCTATTTTCCATTCAAAGTCTACCATCATTATTTCCGCCCCGCTTGCGTTTTTTTCGCTGTTTCAATTCCCAATCCACACGTTTCCTTGATCATCCTAAAACATCCTCTTGTACACGCATATCACCATAATTCCCATATATCTTTATTCATTTATCATCTATTTCACTTTGTGTATTTCATAATATCACCTTACAATCTTCCTTACATGCTCATTTCATCATTTAATCCATGTTTACTCCACTTGTCATCATTTTCTCAATCTCACATCAATAACTAGGCCATGGATGTTTTTCATGATCCATTTGTTTTCAACAATTTAATCATACACTAAGCAACTTCCCATGTCAACTAGATTAACATATATAAAAGTGGTGTATTGAATCTTACCTAGCTTGAACTTTTCTCCTTTTCACCAAAATTGGCAAAATCCACATTTTTTATTCAATCTTAGATTCCAACTTCTTGTTTCCAAGTATGTTGTTCTCCTCTTTACTAAAAACAACTTTATTGAACTGAATCTCACTCAAAACTACTTGAAAGCTGAAGTTTTATGGTGTAAGAAGGTTAGGTTTAACTTTGGTTCATGAAAGGTTTGAGGTTTCTCGGGAAAACAAAGGTTGCAGAGCCTTATATTTATAGAATTGCTCTTGGGGATCGATCTGCTAATGATGAGGGATCGATCTGTCCTGCCTTTTCTCCTCAAAAATTGACTTTTCAAGCCTAGGGAGATCGATGTGCTCCTAAGAATGAGATCGATCTGCTTTACACAGAACCTTAAGGAGATCAATCTAGCCCTTACATGAGATCGATCTGTTCTACTTAGAACCTCTTCAAGATCGATCTGCATTGAATGAGAGATCGATCTGCTCCTTTTCAGAAGCAGTTCTGCTGTAACTTTTTCCCAAAAATCACTGTTACATTCATTTTGATTTACTTAACTACCCATTTTGTATTCGATACACACTTTCAACTAAAAAACATTCATTCCTTATGGTTTATATTGTAAGACCGCAATTTCCTTATAGCAATGTTTTGTTTATTTTTATGTTAAGTCAGAATTAGTTTGCGGATAGGAGGATCCAATTTAATTAAGATATAAGATATATCAAGTTAGGATAGTGATTATTTGGGTTCACACCACTTAGTATAATAACTTTGGTGTATTTTAGTTTAGGAAAGGTAGGGATGTGTAAGACATTAACATAATAGGTAAGTATAAATGCTAAATCTGAAAATTTATAATCCAATACAAATAAAATATAACAATGATAAATTGTATAGGTAGAACAAAATTTAAATGCATAATGTATGCGCATGAATAGGTTCATGACCACAATTTATTTATTAGAAACCTATTCATGTGATCAAATTAGGATAGATTAAGGTGATTTACCATTAGTCATTAAGTTAAATATACATGAATGTAGAAATAAATTAAATTCATGCAAGTAATCCTAGGTAGTGAACAAAATTTAATAAGAAACAATGCTAAATTCGGTTAAATAGAAATTATATGATAATTAAGTAGTGATAATCTTAAATTTAAGTAAGCTAACTAAGTTAGTTTTGAAGCAAACAAATTTGATAATGTAATGTAACAAAATCTGAAATATTAAACTACTAACATTAAGATAAGAAATATACTTAAGTTTATTTGCAAAATTTGAAATATTTAGATATAAAACCTTATGTAAAATTATTTTGGAACATATATATAGAAATATTAGAGGTATAAAGTCAGATATCATGAATTTTGCATGAAAATAAATTTGAAATGTAATTACACATATATATTAGAAATATAAAACCTAAACACATGTTGATTAAATTGTAAAATCTGCAACTTATTTATCAAAAATTTAAAACAATATAAAACTGAAATAAATAAGAAAAATATAAATAGGAAACTATAAACCATTTCAGAATTTTTCCTTCTTCTCTTTTCCCTCCCACGTTTTCATCAAGCCAAAAAAACTAGAAAAATTATTTCCCCTCTCTTCCTCACGCCACCCTCACAGCTAGCTGAAAATCCGAAAGCCAGCCACCATTTCCCATGCCACCAGCCACCCAAAATAGCCCCTTCAGCAAGCCTGCATGCAAGCTTCCCCCATGGTTTCCTTTGCCTTCCACCGAACAGCCCCTCACTTACTAAAAATTTTTCAGAATCAGTCAACAAATCTGCAAATCCTAGTATGCATGTTAGTGTAGAGTGATTCGGAGATAGTTTTATGACTTAGATTGTTACTCCACCCTCACTAAACACGTTTTGCACCCTCCACCAATCTGAAAATTTCAAAATAACCACCACACCTACTTTGCATGTTGAAACCGAGAGCACCATAGGAGAAGGGAGCGCCTAGGTGGTCCAGTTAGATGAAAGGTACACACAATTAAGCTGCAAATGTGTAGAACTTTAGGAATTCACCAGAAAATGTCAAGAATTGCATAGAACAAAATTGGGGATTTTAGCTAGGAGTTTCGACATTGGCAATTGAGGTGAGAATTGTGTAATTTCTGGAAATTTATTATTGATTACTATTATATTAATGTTAAATGAGTGTTAATTTTAATCAATTTTAGAAATTGATACATGCATGAGGATTAGGGTTCTTAGCTAAGTAAATTGGGAATTCTGAAATTTACAAATGTAGGGACTTGTATGATAACTAAAATGTAACCTGCATGTGTGAATTTAGTGAAGCAATTGATAAATTATATCAATTGAAGAAAATTTAACATGGCCATTAGGATAAGTATTCGGCCACTTAGAGCTAATTTAGGAAAATTGGTTCGGCTGAAATTTAAAGATTAGATTAGTAATTTATAATGTGATTAATGTTGTTCTATGGTTGTATGATAAAAAAAATTAAGCTATGCAATTAGGGATATTAAGTGTGAGTGTCGACAATATAAAGGAATGTAGGAAATAATTGTCGAATTGTAAAGGGTGAATTAAATCATATAATCTGAAATACTGAAAAACAAATGTAAATTTCTATGATTTAAAATTCAACAAGAAATTGGAATGTTGGAACATAGGCATTCGGCCATAGAGAGAAATATAGAAGAAATTGTTGCATGTGAAGGATTTAATTAAATTAAGCAATCTGAAATGTTATAAAACAAATGTAGATGTATATGATTTAATATTTGATAAGAAATTTGCAATGTATGGGGGTATAGGCTCGGCTGTAACAAGAAAGAACAAAAACAGATTTTTACATGCATGTAAATTGTAAGTAAGCTAAAATATTGGAAAATTCAAAGTGCTATGTTTAAATTAAAATGCAGAAATTAGATGTTGGTTAGTATAAGTTTCATGTAATTTAAAGGAATAAAATCAGAATTCAATGGCTGAAAAATTTAGGATGAATTTAAGTAGATTTAAAATGCTTTGGAAATAATGCATTATCTCAATGAGTAATTATAGAGAATGACTGGAAATTGATGAGGAGTGATGGAGTGAATGCTCGGCTAAGGTAGGAAATTTAAGGAATTTTATGCATGAATTCGATCAGAGAGAGAGAGTTAGACTACAAAATCTCATGAAATCAATACATACATTGATGCATATAGTAAATGAGAAGAAATTTAGAAATTTAATACCCCTGGCTGAAATTATAAGGAATTATTAGTTAATGATAGCAATGTTGAACAAATGTTCAAATAATTGAATGAGTATAGAAGGTTAAGTTCGGTCAAATGAGAAGATTAGGAACGATATTGCTTGCTGGAAATTAAAATATTAAATTAACCAATTTATGTAGAAACAACATAGTTCCCAAATGATAAAACCAGAATTTAGACAATGAATAAGGATGATTATGGGAGTTTCGATTAATAAAAACATTAGAAAATTGGATGTTAGAAATTTTAGAATTTAAAGTAAATTTTAGGTGAGGAATATTATGTAAGTATAGGATTTGTATGAATTTAGTGCGAAATTAAGAATATGCTTAAGGCATTCAGCCACTTTGAATGGGAATGGAAATAATTAACTAGTAGATTGTAAGAATTAGGCCATAAAAGCATGATTGGAAATGATATAAATATATGGTTGGAAGAACAAAGATTTGTGCTAATAAGTAGAAATGATTAACGTAAGGTTCAGTTATGACCAAATAAAAAGGGGAATTTTTCAAGTACGATAAACGTAAGGCTTAAAATCGGTGAACTACATTAGTGGTAGATAGTCTTAAATTGACTTTGTGAGTGTGTATGCACTGAATTTTTATTCGTTATTATACGAATGGTAAATAACATATTCCCTTAAATATAATTTCGCAACAATTACTTCAGAAGGTACCAAGGAAGCTTAGACGCATATATATGCGTCTAAGGCGAAAGGCGAAAAAGGGTAAATTCGGGTGCGTAGCAATTGTGTGGTAAGGGGTCTATGTATCTATTGTTAGTAAAATGCTTAGGATAGGTTATGTGAGACCCCATATATGTATAACCTTGTATATATGTAAATGGAATTATAATAGTGATTATGAGTTCATAAGTGATGTAAAGTCCATAAATTCAATGTACACACTTGTAATAAGAGTTTCTTATGTACGTACAAGTTTCATTTTGTAGGAATATGAAGAAATGGACTTTTGTATGTGTAAATGTGAGTGGAATGAAAAATGAGTAGTGTGGTAAAATGGAATGGAGATTTGCATGAGTTGTGCACTTCCATTTAGTTTATATCATATATCTTTGGTTATACGAGGATTACACACAAGTTTGAATGTGTATAAGGTATGAATGAAAGTCATTTTCAAGTCTTAAAGGTGGTCGATGAGGAAATGACTATGGCAGCAAAATGTATGAAGCTTGGTATGAGTTGTTGAGAAAAACTGCAGAAAATATGGAAATATGAATGCCAGATCGATCTCATAGGATGAGAGATCGATCTGGAAGAGCCAAAATGCTCTTATTCGAATAATGAAACATGACCGATCGATCTCCAATGGAACCAGATCGATCTGCTAAACATTCTGTAATGAGAAGATCAATTTTAAGGCAAGCAAATCAATTTCCTTAGCTCTCGGGTTAGAGTAGATCGATCTCCTCCCTAGTCAGATCGATCTCCTTAGCTTTCTGCCTGAGACAGATCGATCTCAAGCCCTTGACAGATCGATCTCAAGCCTTTAAATATTATGAAAAAGAGAGATTTTAAGAGGACCAGATTGATCTCCACCCAAGGCAGATCGATCTCATCATGCTAAATCTATAAATAGGAGCAGTTGGATCTATAGATTTTGGGAAACACTCTCACTCTACCATTTTTAATCCAAAACCTAGCTTTATCTCTCTTAAATCCGTCCATTTTCAGTAAGATTTGAGGGAAAACTATTAGATACAAAGTTTTTCACATCAAAGAGAAGAACCACATAGCTTGGAGGCATTTCCCCTTTCGTTGGATTGAAGGAGATAGGAGCATTGTCATTTAGAGTGAGAAGGAAATCCAAAGAGGTGAGTTTCTAATGCACAAATCCAAGTACATTTTTAAGTTATTAATTTTGGAGTTGATTGGGGTGCTTATTAATGGTAGAAACTATTTAGAATGCAATGGAATGATTATAACCTAGAAATGGGTTAGTGTGAGAAAGTGAAATGCAGTGAAATAAATGATGAATAGGATGTCTTAAGGTGATAATGGTGTTTTGGGTAAGATTTTAAGATGGTGTTATGGAATGAATTGTGAGACTTACCCAAAAATAAGTAAAATGTGTATTTAAGGCATTGGGAAAAATGCATAGTTAAATGAGAGTTAAAAACGTTAACTCAAGTGTTTGATGGATAAATTGCAGCTCCCGAGGATACACCAGAGCAACTCGAGCTAAGAACGTGAGAAGCGTAAAAGAAGAGAGTCACACCCTGAGTAAATCGAGGTAAGGGAATTGTGTGAACTCTTAGAGATATATGTGTGGAGTATGGGTGCTTAAATGTTTTGCTAGAGTGCATGTGATACTAGGAAATGAAATTGGGTGATTGAAGGGCAAAGAATTGGGTTTTGAGAAATGTGCATGAAAATAAAGGCATGATACTTTGAAAACCTTATTTTATTGCTTTTTAGAAAATGATTGGTAGGCTGGCTAGCATTTGAAATCATTTGCAAAAGAAATGCTTTGATTTGGTTGATAACCATGTTTTGCAAAGAATTGAGCCACCTATATTGATTTCATTTGAATGAAAGCATGCTAGAGTATGACTCGCACGAGATTTGATGTGTTTTCATACGCATGAGTGCTAAAGCATAGCATGCACTAGTTTTCACCTGGATTTCTATGATGTTGTGCTATAGTTGAGCTCGCATAGACTTTACACTAGTTTTGGCATGGTGCTAGAGCGTAGCTCGCATTAGATGCCCATAATATTTGTTGTCGTGCTAGGAGCTTCGGGTAGATTGGGTGTCGCACCGATTAAATAGGCTCGCATGTGCATTATTGAGAATTTGACATGTTGATAGTCGTGCTAAGAGCTTCGGGTAGACTGGGTGTCGTACCAATTAAATAGGCTCACACGTGCATTTTTTAGATGTGGTGTGGTATGATGTGTTGATATGGGTCCACGGAGTATGTTGTACCATGCAGGTAGCATGGAGTACATTGTACCGTGTTGAGATTGTGATATACCATCTTCGAACGATGATTAGATCTGCTATGGACCGACGGCCTGGACGTGACCCACCTCCCGTGTGGAAGCAGATAGTGGTGATACCCTGCACACCTGATAAGTGTAGCCTGGGATCACAGGATATGGCCATAGTCCTAAAGGAGATTTCTCTTATTATATTGCCTATCTCACATGTCTATTGTTTTATGAATAAATCCATGTTTGAGATGCTTTGTGGTTCAGGACAGTCCGAGGGAGGGGCTGAGTCTTGACAAGTGTTGATTTTATTGAGATGAGAAAGTTGATAATAGCTTTTAGAGTGCACTTACAGATGATGAGTTTTCATGCCTTATTTATGAAATATACATGATGATTTATGCCATGCTTTGAGATTGATTTGTACACTGAGTTTAAATAGCATGACTTGCTTTGCATGTCATTAACTCAAGCATGAACTAATGCTTTGAGATTCAAATGAGAAATTGCAGGGTTTTGAGCATGGTATCACGATCACGTAGATAGTGCAATATCTGTCTGTTCACATGATTACCTTACTGAGCGTGTGGTTTGCTCACCCCCTTATTTTCCTCTCTCTACAGAGCATTGAGAATAGACTGAGGGTGACTGGAGGTTTCCCCTTGTGAGCTCTAAGAATTTTATATATCTAAATTATGTAATGAGAACATGGAGTGTAATTGATTGAGATAAATGTATTGTACTCATTTATTGAGGTGGTATGGAATGAAATTCCTAAGTGATGAATGAGTAATGAATGAGAAATAATCGATGGAGTAAACGATGGCAATTATATGAAGAGATTTTTTTGTTAAGGGTGTAACTAAAGTTTGAAACTATGAGGCCAGATCAATTTTGGAGAAGAGAGGATCGATCTGGTAGGCCAAAGTAACGAGGAATGAAGAAGTTAAGCGAGCAGATCGATCTCCAATGGAAGAGGATCGATCTCCTTATGATTCTGTAATGAAGAGATCGATCTCATGAGGAAGAAATCGATCTCATGAAGCATTCTGTAAGGAGCAGATCGATCTCCTCAAGGAGTAGATCGATCCTATGAAGCATTTTATAAATAGAAGATCGATCTCCTCATGAAGCAGATCGATCTCATAAAGCCATTAAGAGATCGATCTCACCCCACGACAGATCAATCTCCTAGGTATAAAATTACCTCAAAATGTTCCCAAATTCAAAGAGAGATCGATCTCATTAAGAACTAGATCGATCTCCTACCCTCCGTCTATAAAAGGATCTTGTGTTTTTTTGGAAATTCATTCTCTCTCTCTCCAGAAACCTCATTTCAATCGAAACCCTAGCTTTCTCTCTCTTCTAAATTGCACATTCCATTCAAATAAGAGGTTGTAGCAAGAAGGAAAGTTGTTCCTCATCCAAAGGAGAACAACATACTTTGAAATTAGAGGATGCATTGAGTCGAGGTGTGAATAGAGCTCTCCATAAGTTTTGGGTAAATTTTTAAGCTTGAATATTTGATTTGGAAGTAGATTCTTGTGATTGTGACTATGGGTGTTGTGATAAAATAGCTAGGAAATGATTAGAGTTGATGAAATTACAATTTTGTTGGAGTGATGATGATATTATGCAATTTGTGGTAAATTGCGAGATTTTGGCTATAAATTGGAGTTGAGGCAATGAGGTGATTTTGGCATAGATATTGTGCATGAAATATGTAGAATATGAAATGTAGTGGATGAGAATGTGAATTGGGATAAGAATGTGAGAAAAACGAGAATATGAGCAATTATAGGCTCGGTGAAGTGATTGAGATAAATTATTGATGTTTTAACATCGTTTGGACAGCCAGGGAGTTCCAGAGAGGAATGCGAGGCTAGTCCGTCATTTGATGGAACGATTACGCTATACAAGGTGCAACGAGGTAAGGGAAAACTCAAACCCATTTGTGTATGTGTTTTATGATGATATTGCAGCATGAAATAAGATTTGAGAAAACAAGCATGTTTTTGTGAGTTGTGAATGAGTTGTTGCACATGATTTTATAGCCGGTTGGGGCCCAATTTTTATGAGTTGTAAACTGAATGTGAAATTGTTTTACAACCGTTTTGAGTTTAAAAGAGAAAATGTGATTTGGGCTTTATGTTAAGGCGTATTGAGATTTGAGAAATGTGTGTGTTGTTTTGCCAGTTTGAGCTCAGTTTTAACATGTTTTGTGTTGAGTTCAAAACGGTTTTGAGATGAGTTTTATGAGAAAATCACTATGAGCGCTACGTGAAGGCAAAACGATTTTATATGATAATGGCTATTACTGAGACTTAAGCGTGTCATGTTGAATACACATCGGGCCTTGCTTTGGTAGCATGTAAGTTCGATATCCTCTGTTCTGGTAACGTGAGATGACCCCGCGGCAGCGTTGGGTGGCATTGCTTTGATAGCATGTAAGATCGGGCCTTGCTTATTAGCATGTAAGACCGGGCCTTGCTTATTAGCATGTAAGACCGATGGCTGTATGACTCTGATCAAGTCTACAGCGAACCATGATCATGGGTGTACTATTGTCGACGAAATCCCTCGATTGGGGATGTCCACCTAGGGGACGAGTTCAATCGTTTTGATGTGCCATGACGAGTTTTTATATGAGTTTTATTGCCTAGTCTCCTTTTTATACACATGAGATTGTGTTCTGTGGCTGCACCACGTGCATTATTAATGCAGTGATTTTCATCACGTTTTATGAGAAAAGCCATTATCGCATCATGTTTTATACATGCTTGTTCCATGCTTGTATCTACTTGTAACCATGGTTTTGTATTAAGCCATTGATTATCATGTTTCTACATGAGCTTTGAGAAATGAGTTGAGATGATGTTTTAATTATTCATGCTACGTTTTTCACTGAGTTTATCGGGTTTTCACCCACAAAATAAAATGACTGTGCTGTGTAAATCATTATTTTATTAATGAATCCCTTACCCCCTTACTGAGCGATTTAGAAGCTCACCCTATTTTGTCTCCCCCCAGATTTCTTCAAGTGAAGAGAGTTTTCCTGCGACGTATGGAGTAGTGGCTAGTGGAAGACTTGAGCTCCAGGCCATATATATATTGTACTTTGAGGTATAATTTATCATTTCATGTACCCAGACTATATTGTATTTACAAACACTTGATGTACAATGATGTGTGGGATGTATTAGGATTAATTAACCTTGAATTGAGTAATGTATATGGTATGACATATAATTATGAGATGATGAGATCCTGAGGTATGATATGTATTATGATGTATGACACTGCACAGGAATACACCCTTAATTGTGAATGGATGTGAAAAAGTTTTAAATTTGCTCTGTTTTCCACGCTTCCGGGGCGTCACACCCCTTTTGATATCTGCTACATCCCATCGCGTAAGGTATACACACTGATGAAATTTTGTATCTAAACTTTCTCTAGCACAGTAGCATTTTATATGTAACTATTAGGGATGTAACGCAGTGTAAACACATGTAAACAACAACTCTGATTTATTTATACAAGTGTTTACTTCTAAATTAAAATGCAAATTTTAATTGTTATGGTTGGATAAGGTAGACATTGACACACAGCCCAACTGTTTGAGAGTGTAGCTGATCACGATTGAGGTAAGGTAACAAAAGTGAAAAATTTGTGATGATTTTTGGTAAGTTGAGCATCGTGACAGAAGTTAGTATCAGAGCTGAGTTGGTCTGACGTGTGTCGGTGTCTAAAATACTTAATAAGTTGGAAAATTACAACCCCATGTTACTGTGCTTATTTAGATACAAATTGTGTGTGTGATGATGGGTTGACTACGAAATTGATGTGAATGTAGGGATCTTGGCATAATGCCTAATATTAGTCATGGTAGAGGGGCGATATCGTAAGTTAGAGGTCGTAGAGGTAGGCCTGGGGGTAGTGTTGAGCCAGTAACACACGAGGCTCAAGATAAGGTTGAGGTGAGGTCGAGGTTGAGCATGCTCCACATGGTCCAAAAGAGAGACTCGAGAGTACTAAGGCACGCTTCGCGAGGATTAAGCGGAGCATATAGATGATCTTGGAGTTGGTCACTCAATCATTGCCTAGAGTTAGGGGCAGACGAAGTCTCGCTACAAAGGATGACACCGAGCAGGTGGCAGCACCTGAGGCACGGGCCCGACCTGTCACGACCCAATTCCATTCTCTTTAATCAAAAATCACTAAAAAATTTTTGCATTTTACTGTTACCTTACCCGATCGTGAACTAACTCACCACACACTGTTGGGCTGTGAGTCAATAATAAACACCACATCTCATTCATTCTCAGTTAACTAAAACGATGTCATACATTTGCATTTAATCGTGTACTTATACGAAAACATGTTTTACTGACATCTACATCTCCTATAATTATAACTCAAAAGAATACTATGCTTTTACATTGTTTAGATACAAAAAGAATCACTGTGTATATACCTCTAAGCGATGCAGATGCAGCGGAGTCCAAAATACCACGCCTCAGTCCTCACTGGGCTATTATGCACGCTCTGTAGGGGAAATAGAGAGGGATGAGCAACCACACGCTCAGTAAGGCAATAATGCAAGCATGGTAGATAACTACTCTATCTACATGCTGATAGTGTTATGCATAAATCATTTATGGTAGGAGCATGAGGAATAAAACTATGCCATATGAGTATACATATATATCATGTATCAAAATCATGTACATTGGCATATAAAACATGGTAAAAACCATCATGTATAAATCATCTCATGCTCAATCTCATTTAAACTCATAAAAAGGGTAATTCATTAAGAAACCTCCTTTTTAAACTCACATCAATAAAACTCTTTCTCAAACACATACAATCCCATCAAATCAATTCACAATCACCACCACATTTTCATTTCACAATTCACACATGTGTATAAAAACCAAGTCACTATATCAAAAGTGCCTATGTGGACCAACTACATCATAAATCATCCTAGACCACACGCATCCAGGTGTGCGGGGTATCAAGCTGGCACGAAGATGGATTATCCCTCGCCAGACTTTCTCATCACATAACCATCACGCGGTACATCGTACTCCATGTGATATACACGGTACAGCGTACTCCGCAGACTCATATCGTGATTGGAGGTGCCATTCCTAGGTCTTACCTACCCCATACCAAGAGTTTTCCATATCCGTGAAGGAGAGCCTCCTTGCCGAACAGAGCCTCCCCGCCTAATAGAGCGTCCCTGCCTCCTCGAGCTTAAGGATGTTAGCTTAAGGATGTAGGGCTTAAGGATCCTTCCGTAAGAGAGCCTCCCCACCGAACAGAGCCTCCCTGCCTAACAGAGCCTCCCCGACTCCTCGGGCTTAAGGATGTTGGCTTAAGGATGTAGGGCTTAAGGATCTTACCGTACCCATGTAGGAGAGCCTCCCTGCCTAACAGAGCCTCCCCGCCCCTCCAGGGCTTAAGGATGTTGGCTTAAGGATCCCATCGTAAGAGACCCTCCCCACTGAACAGAGCCTCCCCGCCTAAGAGAGCCTCCCCGCCTCTTTGGGCTTAAGGATGCTAGCTTAAGGATGTAGGGCTTAAGGATCTTGCCAACTTTCACAACCTTATACGTATCACAATGTGCAAACTTGTGCGAGCTAAGCTCTAGCACGACTCATGCATCCTATCATAAAGAGACGTGTACGAGCATAGCTCTAGTACGATTATACTCATAAGACAAACCACTCAAAAGCCACGTTCGAGCAGAAGCTCCAGTACGGTTTATAAACATCATCATAGTTTCCAAATCAAGGTGCGAGCTAAGCTCCAGCACGTTTCATACAAATGAAAACATCAATACCCGGTGCGAGCTAGGCTCTAGCATGGTTTAATTCCCATAAACATGATAGGCGGCTCATAAGCTTTTAAAGCTATCTCAAAACATATTTGGCACTTCACATGTGCTATCACAAACATCAAACCACAATAGCCATCCTATCTATCAATTCGTTTAAAACCAAATACATGTTTTGTGAAAGCATTCAAAACACTTAATTTATGCAATTATTAGCCTTACTATCCCTTATTATACATCCATGTAAAACCAAATCATCCAATATTCACAACTATTTTCACATACCAAGCAATCTATTTCTCAAACGTTCATGCATTTCATAAACACCCTATAATCCCACAAATTACGAGCAGCTACCTCTATATACTTACAGAATTCCCTTACCTGGAATCGCGATGCATGATTCCACTTCCTTAAGCTGCTTACTCGTACGGTTCGATTCGTCTTCAACAACTCTTCGGGACTGCACACAATCATATTTCACATTATATTCGATCCATATAATGCAACCCTTGTGCTTGCTATAGTCAATTTAATCTATAGCCTCTGTTAACGCTTATATGGCCTCGTTTCATTACTTTACCCATAACTCGAGTCTATGGATCTTCTTAGGCCTATTAACTTATTCCAAATCGATATTAAATCGACATTAAGTTCATAGTGTTCATATTTCATGAATTCCCTCACTATGGCATTTTATCAAGCATATACATACTCATTTTCACAATTTCACTTAAACCCATATTATAACTCCACATAACCATTCCAAATCACCCACATTACTCATTTAACAACTTATCATAACCCATAAACCACCAACTGCCTAAATCATACTTTCTCACACTAGAGGCATTCCATTTTCTAGGTTACATTAGTTTCTAACACAACCTAGGTGTTTCCATCCATACATACTCATGCCAAACAACTCCAAAATCAATGAAATAGACAATGTACTTAGATTGGAGTGTTAGAATCTTACCAAATCTGATTTTTCTTCTTGCTCCAAATGTCAATGCCCTTATCTCCTTCGATACCCACAATGGGATTTTGGGTTCCAACTATGTTGTTCTCTTCCTCAAGATGAACAACTTAATGTCTAATGGTCTCCCCTCAATTCTTGCTGGAAATGGCTGATTTTAGAGAGAGAAAGCTAGGTTTTTGGGTTAGAAATGGAAGATTGGTGTTTTTTCTGAAATTTTCAGATTTTCAGCCCTCCTTTTATAGAAATAGCTTGCGGAGATCGATCTGGTCTAAGAGGAGATCGATCTGGTCCCCTTAAATCTCTCATTTTCATGAAATTTTAAGCATGAGATCGATCTGCCGAAGCATGAGATCGATCTGGTCCCAAATAGAGAGCTAAGAAGATCGATCTGGGTGCTTGAGGATCAATCTTTTCATTACAAAATGCTTAGGAGATCGATCTGGCCCCATTGGAGATCGATCTGCTCTATTCCATTGCCCAAATAAGAGCATTCTGGCTCTTCCAGATCGATCTCTCATCTTATGAGATCGATCTGGCCTTCATACTTTCCAGATTTTCAATAGTTTTCTTGCTGCAACTCACACAAACACATCCTTAATCTGCTGCCATGGCCATTTTCTCATCTATCACCTTTATAACTTGAAAATGGCATCCATTCATACCTTATGCACATTGAAACTTGTGTGCATTCATTGTATGTCCAAAGGTATACTATATATAACCAAATGGAAGCATTTATATTCACGCAGCTTCCATCCATTTACCACACTACCCATTTTGAGTCTCAATCACATCCATCACTTATAAGAACTCATTTCTTCATATTCAAACTCAATGGAACTTATATGTACGTTACAAATCATATTACACATACATACATTGAATCCATGGACTTACATCGATCATACTTTACATTACAAGTCCATTCACATTCATTACACATTACAACTTTACATATACGGGGTCTCACATTCTCCCCTCCTTCAAGGAATTTGGTCCTCCAAATTAGAACTAAGTCACTCTTCAAAAAGTTGGGGGTACTCCTCCCGTATCAAGTTCTCCAATTCCCATGTCGCCTCTTCCGCCGTGTGATGTTGCCAAAGAACTTTCACCAAGGGAATTGTCTTATTCCGCAACACTTTCTATTTTCTGTCCAATATCTCAACCGGCTTCTCAACATACGTCATACTCTCATGGAGCTCCAACGGCTCATATCTTATCACGTGTACCGGGTCCAAGTGATACTTCCGAAGCATCGAGACGTGGAAGACGTTATGGACATTTGCCAAGTCCGGTGGCAATGCCAACCTATACGCCTTATCTCCCACTCTCTCCAAAATCTCGAAGGGTTCGATATATCTAGGGCTCAGCTTGCCCTTCTTACCAAATCTCATAATACCCTTCGATGGTGATACCCTCAGAAACACCGACTCATACTCATCAAACTCCAGTGGTCTTCGTCTCTTGTCAGCATAACTCTTTTGTCAGCTCTGAGTTGTCCGTAATCTCTCACATATCAACTGGACGTCCTTAGATGCCTGCTGCACTAAGTCTGGAGCAAAAATCTGTCTGTCACCAACCTCTTCCCATCCAATAGGGGAACGGCATCTACGCCCGTACAATGCCTCATAAGGTGCTATCCCGATACTCGCATGATAGCTATTATTATAAGCGAACTCGGCTAACTGCAAGTGACCATCCCAGGAGCCTCTAAAATCCAGCACATACGCTCTCAACATATCCTCGAGGGTCTGTATAATCCTCTCTGACTGCCCATCTGTCTGAGGATGAAAAGCGTGCTAAAACTCAGTCGGGTCCCCAGCGCTTCCTGAAAATGTTCCCAAAAATAGTAAGTGAAGTGGGTATCCCTATCAGAAACAACGCTCACTGGTACACCATGTAGCCGTACTATCTCTCGAATATACAGGTTCACCAACTGACTCAGTGTATCGGTAGCTCTCATAGCCAAGAAATGGGCGGACTTAGTCAACCGGTCCATAATAACCCATATGGCATCATGACCTCTACGGGTCCTCGGTAACCCCATCACAAAATCCATGATGACATGCTCCCACTTCCATGTCGGTATCGGTAGAGGCTGCAATAATCCTGTAGGGTTCTGATGCTCTACCTTCACTTACTGACAAATGAGACACTTAGCGACATATTCATCAATGTCTCTCTTCATTCCAGACCACCAATAAACCTTCCGAAGGTTTTGATACATCTTGGTACTTCCCGGATGTATCGTATACTTCGATGAGTAAGCTTGTGATAAAATCGTTCTCCTGATCTCAGGATCCCTGGGAACGCATACTCTGCCTCTGAACCTCAATAAGCCATCAGCGCTCTGCTCAAAATCAATACCCACACCTGTCTGTATCTGCCTCAGCCAATCGATGCACCGTCGATCGCTCTGCTGGGCTTACCGAATACGACCAATCAATTTTGGCTCTAGTCTTAAACTAGCCATGATCTCAAGTCTCTCAGATCCAAGTGGGGTTACATCCAAACTGAGGTTCGCAAAGTGTTCTAACAATTCATGTTCCCGTACCATCATATATGACACCAACCCAAGGTTCTTTCTACTCAAAGCATCGACAACTACATTTGCCTTACCCGGGTGGTACATGATTTCACAATCATAGTCCTTCAGGAGTTCGAGCCATCTCCTCTGTCTCATATTTAGCTCCTTCTGCGAGAACAGGTACTTAAGCCTCTTATGATCTGTGAACACCTAAAATTTCTCACCATAGAGATAGTGGCACCATATTTTCAAAGCAAATACTACAGTCGCCAACTCCAAATCATGTGTCGGGTAGTTCCTCTCATGATCTTTCAACTGTCTAGATCCATAGGCAAGTACCTTCCCATCCTGCATAAGCACACAGCCCAGTCCCTGGTGTGATACATCCGTATACAGCGAGAATCCTCCTGAGCTGGTAGGAATGGTGAGAACTGGAGCAGTCGTCAATCTACGCTTGAGCTCCTCAAAACTCCTCTCACATGCCTCATCCCACACAAACTTAACATCTTTTCGCGTGAGGCGTGTCAATGGAGTAGCTAGTCTGGAGAAACCCTCTACAAATCTCCGATAATATCCTATCAATCCCGAAAAACTCCTGATCTCAGTTACTGTCTTGGGCTGTTCCCACTGTACAACTGCCTCTATCTTGGATGGATCCACCGATACCCCATCCTTTGACACAACATGCCCCAAAAATGAGATCTGTTCCAACCAAAAGTTACACTTGCTGAGTTTGGCATACAATTCTCTCTCGAAGGGTCTGCAGAACTATCCTCAAGTGCTCCTCATGATCTTCCCTGGACTTGGAATACACCAAAATGTCATCAATGAACACTATTACAAACTTGTCCAGGTATGGCTTGAATATATCATTCATCAATGCCATAAATGCTGCGGGAGAATTCTTCAATCTGAATGGCATCACCAAAAACTCGTAGTGGCCATAACGGGTACGAAATGCTGTCTTGGGTACATCTCCACTCCTGATCCTCAACTGATGATACCCTGACCACAGATCTATCTTAGAAAATACTTCGGCTCCCTGGAGCTGATCCAACAAATCATCGATTCTTGGAAGGGGGTACTTATTCTTAATGGTGGCCTTATTCAACAACCGGTAATCTATACACAGTTGAAGGCTTCCATCCTTCTTCCTTACAAATAGAACCAGTGCTCCCAAAGGTGAGACACTCGGTCTAATAAACCCCTTCTCCAGTAACTCTTGCAGCTGTTTCTTCAGCTCTTCCAATTCTATCGGAGCCATTCTATAAGGTGGTTTCGATATCGGCTCTGTACCAGGCACTAGCTCAGTGCAAAATTCCATTTCCCTTTCAGGTGGTAGTCTTGGTAATTCATCCGAAAAGACATCAGGGTAATCCGTAATTATGGCTATGTCCCTCAATTCTGGGTGTGCCTCATCTATATCAACCACGTATGCAATGAACCCTTCACATTATCCTCTCCATCATTAGTAACATAAACCATCACTCCACATTCAACATTTATCATAAACAATAATTTATCTCTCAAGCAATATGCATTTAAAATCATACTCCTTTATTTACAACAAACATACTATTTTCATATCATTTCTTTTCATCAAAGTTTACAATAAGATTGTCTAATCCTGAAAACATCAATGTTTTGGCATGACAATCCATCACAACACGATTGGTAGCCAACTAATCCATTCCCAATATTACATCAAAATCATTCATATTCAATTAAAATCAGATTGGCTATCATTTCCTTCCCCTCTACCATTAACTTACAATCTCTACATACATGCTCAGTCAATTGACTATCATTCATCGGTGTGGAAATCATTAACATTTTATCCAACAATGTTGGTTTCACATGCTTCAATAATTTATGTGCAAAGGAAGGTGATATGAAAGAATGCGTGGCACCAGGATCAAATAATACCAATGCTTCTAAATCAAAGATTCGGATGGTACCTTTAATCACATCCATCGATGCGTCTGCAGTGTCCTGGTCTAGCGCGTGCACCCTTCCTCTGCTCACACCCATAGCCTGTTTCCCTTTTTCCTCAGCTGTAGCCCTCCTCCTCGGGGCTGCTGTCTCAACTGGAGCTCCTTCAGGCTCCTTGCCCTTCTGTGGGGCAATCTCCATCTTCTCGGGACAATGCTTAGCCATATGTCCTGGTCTCTCGCATATAAAACACACCATAGGGGTCATCAGACAGGGCCTATTCCCATGAAATCTCTCACATCTCCTACACTAATCAGTAGTAGGACGTGGTCCTCCAATAGTCATACCCCTCGGTGCAGTCAAGGCTGGGTATATAGGAGGTCTAGCAGCTCTCTCCTGTACCTCCTCAATCTTAGGCCTCTTCTCAAAAAATCTTTGGCCACCTCTCTTGGCCACTCTTCCAAACCTGGATCTCTTTCGGTCTCTATCCTTCTTGACACTAATCCTCCCAAGCTCGGAGGCGTTTCGCTCAAAGTCTTGCTCACACGACTGAGCTTTATGTACAGCCTCCTCGTAAGTCAAAATGTCGAAGGGAGCTAGCTTAGTCCGGATGGCCAATCTCAATTCATCCATGAACTTCTGTATCTTTTAGGTCTCACTACCCATCGTGTCAGGGTCATATCTCCCCAATGACATAAACTTGGACTCATACTCGTCCACAGTATGGTTCCCCTGAACCAAATTCATAAATTCCATCTGTAATTTCCTCTGTGCGGTAGTTGGAATATACTGTCTTCTGAAGGCCTCCAAGAATATCTTCCATGAAATCTCGGAGTGTCTAACCCTCAAAATAGCTTCGGTGGATCTCCACCAATGCTCTGCCTCGCCTTTCAGCATAAACATGGCAAAGGTAACCTTCTCAGTTGAAGTGCATCGAAAAAACCTATATAGTTTCTCCATCTTATACACCCAATCCTCTGTAACCACTGGGTCCTTCACCCCTCTAAACACTGGGGGTTTCAGCGCTTGAAACTCTCGCAACCTGCTCAAGTCGCAGTCATAACCCAAATCACTACCGCTCTGCTGTGGAGCGATAGGAGAATCTGTATCCTGGGCTGGAGGTGGTGTAACAGTAGTTGTCTCAGCAGCATGAGGTCTCTCCACCTCTGCAGCTGCCTGCTCAGTAGTAGGCTGTGCTGCGGGACCTCGTCTATCACCGGCGCCCAAGGCCTGTGTGACTATCTCCACCAAATTCTCAATACCCCGCTCTAACCTAGCGAAGTGAGCCTCAGTATGCTCTGCTCTCCCAGCAGTGTTTTGTGGAGCCTGCTCAGTTTGTGGCTCCGCACTGCTCTCAAGCCTACCTCTACGGCCTCTAGCACGTGCTCTTGCCCCTCTACCTTTGCGTGTAACTGGCATAGTGCCTAACTTCCTGTATTATAATAATTTATTAAGCTCAATCCATCACGATATACACAGTTATATCTAAACAAAAGCACAGTACTACGGGGATGTACTTTCCTACGTTTTATTAGTGACTCACATCAGGCCAACACAGCTCTGATACCAATCTCTGTCACGACCCACTTCCATTCTCTTTAATCGAAAATCACTAAAATTTTTTTGCTTTTTACTGTTACCTTACCCGGTCGTGAACTAACTCACCACACACTGTTGGGCTGTGAGTCAATAATAAACACCACATCTCATTCATTCTCAGTTAACTAAAATGATGTCATACATTTGCATTTAATCGTGTACTTATACGAAAACATGTTTTACTGACATCCACATCCCCCATAATTACAACTCAAAAGAATACTGTGCTTTTACATTGTTTAGATACAAAAAGAATCACTGTGTATATACCTCTAAGCGATGGGGATGCAGCGGAGTCCAAAATACAACGCCTCAGTCCTCACTAGGCTATTATGCACGCTCTGTAGGGGAAAATAAAGAGGGATGAGCAACCACACGCTCAGTAAGGCAATAATGCAAGCATGGTAGATAACTACTCTATCTACATGCTGATAGTGTTATGCATAAATCATTTATGGTAGGAGCATGAGGAATAAAACTATGCCATATGAGTATACATATATATCATGTATCAAAATCATGTACATTGGCATATAAAACATGGTAAAAGCCATCATGTATAAATCATCTCATGCTCAATCACATTTAAACTCATAAAAAGGGTAATTCATTAAGAAACCTCCTTTTTAAACTCACATCAATAAAACTCTTTCTCAAACACATACAATCTCATCAAATCAATTCATAATCACCACCACATTTTCATTTCACAATTCACACATGTGTATAAAAACCAGGTCACTATATCAAAAGTGCCTATGTGGACCAACTACATCATAAATCATCCCAGACCACACGCATCCAGGTGTGCGGGGTATCATGCTGGCACGAAGATGGATTATCCCTCGCCAGACTTTCTCATCACATAACCATCACGCGGTACATCGTACTCCATGTGATATACACGGTACAGCGTACTCCGCAGACTCATATCATGATTGGGGGTGCTATTCCTAGGTCTTACCTACCCCATACCAAGAGTTTTCCATATCCGTGAAGAAGAGCTTCCCTGCCGAACAGAGCCTCCCCGCCTAACAGAGCCTCCCTACCTCCTTAAGCTTAAGGATGTTAGCTTAAGGATGTAAGGCTTAAGGATCCTTCCGTAAGAGAGCCTCCCCATCGAACAGAGCCTCCCCACCTAATAGAGCCTCCCCGCCTCCTCGGGCTTAAGGATGTTGGCTTAAGGATGTAAAGCTTAAGGATCTTACTGTACCCATGTAGGAGAGCCTCCCTGCCTAACAGAGCCTCCCCACCCCTCCAGGGCTTAAGGATGTTGGCTTAAGGATCCCACCGTAAGAGAGCCTCCCCACCGAACAGAGCCTCCCCGCCTAACAGAGCCTCCCCGCCTCTTTGGGCTTAAGGATGTTAGCTTAAGGATGTAGGGCTTAAGGATCTTACCAACTTTCACAACCTTATACGTATCACAATGTGGAAACTTATGTGAGCAAAGCTCTAGCACGACTCATGCATCCTATCATAAAGAGACGCGTACGAGCATAGCTCTAGTACGGTTATACTCATAAGACAAACCACTCAAAAGCCACATACGAGCAGAAGATCCAGTATGATTTATAAACATCATCATAGTTTCCAAATCAAGGTGCGAGTTAAGCTCCAGCACGTTTCATACAAATGAAAACATCAATACCCGGTGCGAGCTAGGCTCTAGCACGGTTTAATTCACATAAACATGACAGGCGGCTCATAAGCTTTTAAAGCTATCTCAAAACATATTTGGCACTTCACATGTGCTATCACAAACATTAAACCACAATAGCCATCCTATCTATCAATTCGTTTAAAACCAAATACATGTTTTGTGAAAGCATTCAAAACACTTGATTTATGCAATTATTAGCCTTACTATCCCTTTTTATACATCCATGTAAAACCAAATCATCCAATATTCACAATTATTTTCACATACCAAGCAACCAATTTCTCAAACGTTCATGCATTTCATAAACACCCTATAATCCCATAAATTACGAGTAGCTACCTCTATATACTTACAGAATTCCCTTACCTGGAATCGCGATGCGTGATTCCACTTCCTTAAGTTGCTTACTCGTACGATTCGATTCTTCTTCAACAACTCTTCGGGACTGCACACAATTATTTTTCACATTATATTCGATCCATATAATGCAACCCTTGTGCTTGCTATAGTTAATTTAATCTATAGCCTCTGTTAACGCTTATATGGCCTCGTTTCATTACTTTACCCATAACTCGAGTCTATAGATCTTCTTAGGCCTATTAACTTATTCCAAATCGATATTAAATCGACATTAAGCTCATAGTGTTTATATTTCATGAATTCCCTCACTATGGCATTTTATCAAGCATATACATACTCATTTTCACAATTTCACTTAAACCCATATTATAACTCCACATAACCATTCCAAATCACCCACATTACTTATTTAACAACTTATCATAACCCATAAACCACCAACTCCCCAAATCATACTTTCTCACACAAGAGGCATTCCATTTTCTAGGTTACATTAGTTTCTAACACAACCTAGGTGTTTCCATCCATACATACTCATGCCAAACAACTCCAAAATCAATTAAATAGACAATGTACTTGGATTGGAGTGTTAGAATCTTACCAAATATGATTTTTCTTCTTGCTCCAAATGTCAATGCCCTTATCTCCTTCAATACCCACAATGGGATTTTGGGTTCCAACTATGTTGTTCTCTTCCTCAAGATGAACAACTTAATGTCTAATGGTCTCCCCTCAATTCTTGCTGGAAATGGCTGATTTTAGAGAGAGAAAGTTAGGTTTTTGGGTTAGAAATGGAAGATTAGTGTTTTCCTAAAATTTTTAGATTTTTAACCCTCCTTTTATAGAAATAGCTTGAGGAGATCGATCTAGTTCAAGAGGAGATCGATCTGGTCCCCTTAAATCTCTCATTTTCATGAAATTTTAAGCATAAGATCGATCTATCGAAGCATGAGATCAATCTGGTCCCAAATAGAGAGCTAAGGAGATCGATCTGGGTGCTTAAGGATCGATCTTTTCATTACAGAATGCTTAGGAGATCGATCTGGCCCCATTGGAGATCGATCTGCTCTATTCCATTGCCCAAATAAGAGCATTCTCACTCTTTCAGATCGATCTCTCATCTTATGAGATCGATCTGGCCTTCATACTTTCCAGATTTTCTATAGTTTTCTTGCTACAACTCACACCAACACATCCTTAATCTGCTGCCATGGCCATTTTCTCATCTATCCACCTTTATAACTTGAAAATGGCATCCATTCATACCTTATGCACATTGAAACTTGTGTGCATTCATTGTATGTCCAAAGGTATACTATATATAACCAAATGGAAGCATTTATATTCACGCAGCTTTCATCCATTTACCACACTACCTATTTTGAGTTTCAATCACATCCATCACTTATAAGAACTCATTTCTTCATATTCAAACTCAATGGAACTTGTATGTACGTTACAAATCATATTACACATACATACATTGAATCCATGGACTTACATCGATCATACTTTACATTACAAGTCCATTCACATTCATTACACATTACCACTTTACATATACGGGGTCTCACAAGACCAGCCCAGAGACCTCAGATGACAGATACACCTACACCTGTTGCTATACCACAGGGCAGTAGAGGCTAGGATTACGATTGTGATTTGGATAGACTGAGGCAGTTTCAAAAGTTTAGACCGTCGTCTTTCAATGGAGTTAAGGACCCAGTAGCTGCAGAGGATTGGATCAATGAAATTGAGAAGTTATATGGGTTCTTCGAGTGCACTACTACCGAGATGGTAGCGTTTGTCGCTTTCATGCTGAAAGGATCAGCAAAACATTAGTGGAAATCCACTAGGCCTATTTTGAGAGCTCGGCATACTAAGATCAGCTGGGATGTGTTTTTTGAGGCTTTCTGGAGACAGTATGTACCAGATACTGCATAGAGGAAGATAAAGATGTCATTTTTTGGACTGACCCAAGGGAGTAGGACGATGGATGAGTATGAGGGGACTTTTATCTCCTTGGGCAGATATAATCCCAATACGATAAGTAATGAGGTCGAGAAGATCCAAAAGTTTGTGGATGTACTGAGACCAACCATCAGGTCCATATTAGTTCCCTTGGATATACCGACCTACGAAGAGGCAGTGCGCAGGGCACAATTGTGTGAACAAGACATTGATAGAATCGCCTCAGAGTTCGGAAAGGTTAGTAAAGTGAGGGATAAAGTTAAGAAGAGACCAGTGATGGATAGAGGCTTCAATTATACGGGAAGCAAGAGGATTTTTGGAAAGAGGTCAAGGATCGAGGAGATTTGAGAGAGGATAGTTAATCCTCCCATGTATTCGGCTTTGCCTCCAGCTAAGGGAATTATGATTGGAGGGCCACGACCTACTACAGAACAGTGTAGCAAGTGTGGCAGGTACCATGGTACTCGACCATGCTATGGACATACTACAGTATGCGTTAGATGTTAAAAACCAGGGCACATAATTAAGGATTGCCCAGAGATGATAGAGAGAGCCCCACAGAAGGGCCGGGAGCCATAGAGAGCTCCAGTTGGGATAGCTATTTCGAGGAGGAGGGCTACAGCTGAGGAAAATAGGAATCAAACAGTGGGTGTAATCAGAAGACGAGTACACGTGTTGGACCAAGACACTGTGGATCAGTCTTCAGATGTGGTAAAAGGTACCATCCAAATCTTTGATTTAGAAGCATTTCTATTGTTTGATCTTGGTGCTACGCATTCCTTTATATTGCCATCCTTTGCATGTAAATTGTTGAAGCATGTAAAACCCGCACTGCTAGATAAAATGTTGATGATATCTACCCCTATGAATGATAGTCAATTGACTGAGCATGTATATAGGAATTGTAAGATAAGGATAAGAGGTAAAGAAATGACAACCGATTTAATTTTATTAAATATGAGCGATTTTGATGTAATCCTAGGGATAGATTAGCTAGCTGTGAACCATATTGTTATGGATTGTCATGCTAGAACATTGATGTTTTCAGAATTAGACAGTCTTATTGTAAACTTTAATGAAAAGAAATGAAATTACATGATCTTTATAAATGAGAAGAGTATGATTTTAATTCATAATACTTGAGAGATGAATCTGTTTATAAATTATGTATGTAATGTGATGAATTGTGTTACTAACGGTGGAAAGGATAATGTGAAGGGTTCATTGCTTATGTGTTTGAGACGGATAAGGTACGTTCGAAGTTGATAGACATCTTAGTAGTCAAGGAATATCCAGATGTCTTTCCGGATGAATTACCAGAGTTACCTCAAGATAGAGAGATGGAATTTGGTATAGACTTGGAGCCTGGTACAGAGCGGATATCCAAGCCATCGTATAGAATGGCTTAAGTTTAGTTGGAAGAACTAAGGAAGCAATTATAGGAGTTATTGGAGAAAGGGGTCATCAGGCCGAGCATCCCTTGAGGAGCACCGATTCTATTTGTAAGGAAGAAGGATGGAAGCCTCCGATTGTGTATAGATTACCGGTTGTTGAGTATAGCCACCATCAAGAATAAGTATCCCCTTCCACGTATCGATGACTTGTTCGATCAGCTTAGGGGAGCACAGGTCTTTTTCAAGATAGATCTGAGATATGGGTACCACCAGTTGATGATACGGAGTGGAGATGTACCCAAGACAGCTTTTCACACCCGGTATAGACATTATGAGTTTATGGTTATACCATTCGGGTTGACAAATTCTCCTGTAACTTTTATGTTACTGATGAATGAGGTGTTTCACCAGTATTTGGATCGATTTGTTATTGTGTTTATTAATGATATACTGGTGTACTTAAGATCTAGAGAGGAGCATGAACAACATCTAAGGATAGTGCTACAGACCCTCCAAGAGAAGAAGTTGTACGCTAAACTTAGTAAGTGCAACTTTTGGTTAGAATAGATCTCTTTTCAGGGTCATATGGTATCAAAAGATGGAGTGTCAGTGGATCCATCAAAGATTGAGGTAGTGATACAATGGCAGAGACCCCAGACAGTAATAGAGATCAGAAGTTTCTTGCATTTAGCTGGGTATTACTGAAGGTTTGTGGTGGGATTGTTGAGATTAGCTCCTCATTTGACACGTCTCACGAGAAAGACAGTTGAATTCGTGTGAGACGATAAGTGTGAGGAAAGTTTTCAGGAGCTGAAAAAGAGATTAACCACAACTTCGATTCACACCATTCCTACCAGCTCAGGAAGTTTCTTAGTGTATACGGATCCTTCACACCAAGGACTGGGTTGTGTATTAATGCAGGATGGGAAGGTAGTAGCCTATGGATCAAGACAATTGAAGGATAATGAGATGAACTACCCGACCCACGATTTAGAGTTGCGGTCGTAGTGTTTGCATTGAAAATATGGTGCCACTATCTCTATGGTGAGAGATTCCAGGTTTACTCAGATCATAAGAGCCTTAAATACATGTTCTCACAGAAAGAGTTGAACATGAGACAGAAGAGATGACTCAAGCTTTTAAAGGATTATAATTGTGATATCCTGTACCACCCGAGTAAAGTGAATGTAGTTGCTGATGCATTGAGTAGAAAGCATCTCAGGTTGGTGTCATTCATGATGATCAGGGAACATGAGTTGTTAGAACAGTTCATGAACCTTAGTTTGGATATGACCCCATCTGACGCTGATAGTGGATATATGATAGCTAGCCTACAGTTAGAATCGGATCTGGTAGATCAAATTCGACAGGCTCAACGAATAGATTAGCAGTGCAGTGATATTGTTAGGCAGATACAGAGGGACACAGAGATTGATTTTGAATTGAGTTCAGATGGATTGTTGAGGTTCAGAGGTAGGATATGTGTTCTTTATGATCTAGAGATCAGGAAGTTAATCTTGACAGAGGCTCACTCATCGAAGTATACGATACATCCAGGGAGTACTAAGATGTATCAAAACCTCCGAAAAGTTTATTGGTCGTCTAAGATGAAGAAAGACATTGCTGAATATGTCGCTAAGTGTGTCATTTTGTCAGCAGGTGAAGGTAGAGCATCAGAAGCCTGTAGGGTTATTGTAGCCTCTACCGATACCGACTTGGAGGTGGGAGCACATCACCATGAATTTTGTTATGGGATTATCGAGGACCCACAGAGGTCATGATGCTATATGGGTGATTGTGGATCGATTGACAAAATCAGCCTATTTCTTAGCTATGAGAGCTACCGATACTCTGAGCCAGTTAGCAAACTTATATGTGAGCGAGATAGTGGGGCTAGATGGAATTCTAGTGAGCATTGTTTCTGATAGGGATGCCCGCTTCACTTCTCATTTCTGGAAACATTTTCAGGAAGCGATGGGGATCCAGTTGAGTTTTAACACCACTTTTCTCCTCAGACAAATGGTCAGTCAAAGAGGAATATATAGACCCTGGAGGATATGTTGAGAGCGTGTGCTTTGGATTTTAGAGGCTCTTGGAATGACCATTTGCCACTCACAGAGTTCGCCTATAATAACAATTTTAATGCAAGTATCGAGATGGCACCATATGAGGCATTGTATAGGTGTAGATGTCATTCCACTATTGGATGGGAAGAGGTTGGTGACAGACAGATCTTTGCTCCTGACTTGGTTAGACAAGCCTCTGAGGATGTCCATTTGATTTGTGAGTGGTTATGGATAGCTCAAAGCAGACAAAAGAGTTATGCTGACAGGAGACAGAAACCACTAGAGTTTAATGTGGGTGAGTCAGTGTTTTTGAAGGTTTCTCCCTCGAAGGGGATCATGAGATTCGAGAAGAAAGGAAAGTTGAGGCCTTGATATATAGGGCCATTTGAGATACTTGATAGAGTGGGAGATAAAGCATACAGGCTAACATTACCACTGGAGCTAGCGAATGTACATAACATCTTTCACGTATCCATGTTACAGAAATACCACCCGAACCCGATGCATGTGATAAGGTATGAGCCTTTAGAGCTCAATGAAAGCATGACATACGTTGAGAAGCCTATTCAGATATTGGATAGAAAATAGAAAGTGTTGAGGACAAAGATAATTCCTTTGGTGAAAGTTCTTTAGCAACATCACACGATAGAAGAGGCCACATGAGAATTGGAGAGTTTGATGCGGGAGAGGTATCCCGAGTTATTCACGGATTGATTTGGTTACAATTTGGAGGACCAAAATTTCTATGTGGGAGAGAATGTGAGACCCTATATATGTATAACCTTGTATATATGTAAATGGAATTATAATATGGATGATTTTGGCGCAAGTGATTATGAGTTCATAAGTGATGTAAAGTCCATAAATTCAATGTACACACTTGTAATAGGAGTTTGTGATGTACGTACAAGCTTCATTATGTATGAATATGAAGAAATGGACTTTTGTATGTGATGAATGTGAGTGGAATGAAAAATGAGTAGTGTGGTGGAATGAAAAATGAGTAGTGTGGTAAAATGGAATGGAGATTTGCATGAGTTGTGTACTTCCATTTTGTTTATATCATATATCTTTGGTTATACGAGGAATACACACAAGTTTGAATGTGTATAAGGTATGAATGAAAGTCATTTTCAAGTCTTAAAGTGGACGAATGAGGAAATGACTATGGCAGCAAAATGTATGAAGTTTGGTATGAGTTGTTGTAGAAAAACTGCAGAAAATATGGAAATATGAATGCCAGGTCGATCTCATAGGATGAGAGATCGATCTGGCAGAGCCAAAATGCTCTTATTCGAATAATAATGAACAACGTAGATCGATCTGCTAAAGATTCTGTAATGAGAAGATCGATTTTAGGGTAAGCAGATCGATTTTCTTAGCTCTCGGGTTGGAGCAGATCGATCTCCTCCCTAGCTAGATCGATCTCCATAGCTTTCTGCCTGAGACAGATCGATCTCAAGCCCTCGACAGATTGATCTCATGCCTTCAAATGTCATGAAAAAAAGGATTTTAAGAGGACCAGACTAATCTCCACCCAAGGCAGATCGATCTCATCAAGCTAAATCTATAAATAGGAGCAGTTGAATCTGTAGATTTCAAGAAACACTCTCACTCTACCATTTTCAATCCAAAACCTAGCTTTCTCTCTCTTAAATCCATCCATTTTCAGTAAGATTTGGGGGAAGACTATTAGATACAAAGTTGTTCATATCAAAAAGAAGAACAACATAGCTTGGAGGCATTTCCCTTTTTGTTGGATTGAAGGAGCTAGGAGCATTGTCATTTGGAGTGAGAAAGAAATCCAAAGAGGTGAGTTTCTAATGCACCAATCCAAGTACATTGTTAAGTTATTAATTTTAGAGTTGATTGGTGTGCTTATTAATGGTAGAAACTATTTAGAATGCAATGGAATGATTATAACCTAGAAATGGGTTAGTGTGAGAAAGTGAAATGTAGTGGAATAAATGATGAATAGGATGTCTTAAGGTGATAATGGTGTTGTGGGTAAGATTTTAAGATGGTGTTATGGAATGAATTGTGAGACTTACCCAAAAACGAGTAAAATATGTATTTAAGGCATTGGGTAAAATGCATAGTTGAATGAGGGTTAAAAATGTTAACTCAAGTGTTTAATGGATGAATTGTAGCTCCCGAGAATACACTGGAGCAAGTTAAGCTAAGAACGTGAGAAGCGTAAAGGAAGAGAGTCGTACCCCGAGTAAATCGAGGTAAGGAAATTGTGTGGACTCTTAGAGATATCTATACGCAATTTGGGCACTTAAATGTTTTGCTAGAGTGCATGTGATAATAGGAAATGAAATTGGGTGATTGAAGGGCAAAGAGTTGGGTTTTGAGAAATTTGCATGAAAACAAAGGCATGGTGCTTTGAAAACCTTGTTTTGTTGCTTTTTAGCAAATGATTAGTAGGTTGGCTAGCATTTTAAATGCTTTGCAAAAGAAATGCTTTGTTTTGGTTGATAACCATGTTTTACAAAGAATTGAGCCACCTACATGGATTTTGTAAGAATGAAAGTGTGCTAGAGTATGACTCACATGAGATTTGATGTGTTTTCATACGCATGAGTGCTAGAGCATAGCTCGCAATAGTTTTCACTTGGATTTCTATGATGTTGTGCTAGAGTTGAGCTCACACAGACTTTACACTGGTTTTGGCATGGTGCTAGAGCGTAGCTCGCATTAGATAGCCACCATATTTGATGTCGTGCTAGGAGCTTTAGGTAGACTGAGTGTCGCACCTATTAAATAGGCTCGCACATGCGTTTTTGAGAATTTGACATGTTGATAGCCATGCTAGGAGTTTTGGGTAGACTGGGTGTCGTACCGATTAAATAGGCTCGCACGTGCATTTTTTAGAAGTGGCATGATATGATGTGTTGATATGGGTCTGATAATTCTATATTTTATGAATTATTTGTGCTTAATTTTCTAATTAATTATTTAAATCCCCAATTTATTTTGTTAATTATCCTCTTTTTTTAATTAAAATTCTCATGTTTACCGATAAATTAAATCCGGATGAATTTTGAATATTTCGATAGAAAATGGATCGAAATTGAGCTAAAATCGAGATTGGACCACGCGGACAACACGAGCCTAGCACATTGGACAGAAAGACATATGACATGAAAATATTATTTTTCAAGGACTCAATGGTGTGAAGACAAGTGGCCAAACAATGCCAACTCATCTAGGATGAAAAAATTACAATTGTACCCTTAAGTGTGTATATAAATAAAAAAAAGATGACAATTGAAAAAGGGGTAGCCTAGGTTAGAATAGAGGTAAATTAGGGTAGAATAGTTTTAGGTTAATTTTAAAGCTTTCTTTGTTTTTTTCGAATAGTTTGTTTTCTTCTTTTCGATAGCCACCATTGCTAGATTATTATTCATCTCAACTTTTAGAAGCTTTCATTTTATTTTTATTCGATTGAAATGTAATTTTTGGTTATTCCAGTAGTTAGTATTCTATCTTATCACATTGTTTTTCATTTTTCCTTTTATTTATACTCGGGTAGATGAAATAGCTAGTGACAGTAGCTATTTCACCTCACCTCCCTTTGCATTTCCTTTATATTAGTTTGTATTCGATTCATTTCTTTCATGAAGGGCGAAACCGATTGTGTTGATGATTTACCCAGCTATTTCCCAATCATCTTACCCTCTTGTGATCAGTGATATGCATCATGGATAATGTGTCGAGGATCACTATTTGATTTTTCTTGTTTTCAACTAAACACTTCTTTCGAACTTTCAAGTTTGATGTAGATGTTACTGTATTTTGATTTAGCCATTTCTGTTTGGTTTAAATTTGCTCTTTCATTCTTCTAGGTTATTTAATAGCATTCATTTCATCCTTTACATTAATTTTTCTATTCCCGATTAGTATTGTATTCTTGCATTTTCTCTCGGTTTCGGTTGCAAGGCTTGTATTATATTTTGTATCTGATGAAAGGATTCAAGTATTTGTTAGCTGCTATGTGTGTGGTTCATGAGATGTGTCATTGATTGCTGTAGTGGGAGCAGTGACCTCGATAAATCTTAGATGAGGAAGCCAGTTTGTTGAGTTTACCAGCAACATGGGCGGAACATTATTGCTCTGCTTTACTCGCTTTCTTAGATATTTTACTGTTCAAATTCTTTGAAGTTATTTTCGCACATTTGGATCTATTGTTTTTGTTGTTTCCAAGTAATTTCTAATGTGTTGATCCTTTCATCTGGAGTAAGACGCAGAGGAAGAAGCAGGACAGCAGCTGGTTTGCACCTGCAGCACTTAGAAGCACAACAGACAGCAGCTGGAATGAAGCTGGACAGTAGTCGAGAGTAGCACCATTGTAGCAAATTATCGAGAGTTGCCTGGAGCAACATCTGGTCAGAACAGAGAAGCAGAATGCAGCAGGAACAGTAGGAACCGAGAACAGAGCTGAGCCGGTAGGACAGGCTAAGGAATCTGCTGCGTGAGTAGGAGTCGGGTGCCCAACGATTTGCAGAACAGACTGGTGCACATAGTAGTACCGTGCAGATCACTGTACAGTACACTTGCTGCATAGCACCTGGAGACAACCGAAATCTGGAGCAGAGGACAAATCGTGAGCACCGGACAGCAGACCAAGCAAACCGAGACCACACCTGGAAACCAGAAAATGAAATGAAGCATGAACAGTGTTTGGAGGGATTTATTGGTTGATTTAAATCTAAGGCTTTGTTTGGCATTCAACTCTTGCATTAATCCATTTTTCTTGCAGTTTTAGTATAGTTTAATTAGTTGTTAGTGTAGGATAATTGTTAGTTGTCAATTTAGATTAGTTCTAGTTTTTATTTTGTTAATTTAATTTTTAGTCTTAATTTTTAGTTAATAGTTAATTTTATATTTTATGTTTTAGGATTTAATTTTAGTTTAGCATTTTACAAGTTACCTTTAGATTTAATCTAGATTAAATGTGTTTCATGCATTTTTAATTTATTCTTTATTTTCATTAAGTTTTAGTTTAGTTTAAATTGCATTTTGATTAAGTAGTTTAATTGCATTTTAGGTTAGTTTAATTTTAGTTTAATAAATCTTGCTTTGTTATTTTCATATTTGCATTTTATTTTAAATACGTTAATTAGCTTTAATTGTTTTAATTTCTTTTATAGGGTTTTTTTATTTTAATTGCGTGGAGCACTGCAAGTAATTTTGCTCGGTTTTATTTAGTCCTTATTATTTTTTTGCTTTCCAGTATTTTTAATTAGACTTAGTATATCACCACCTTAATCTCATAATTTGCTAGGATATACCATAGGGTAAGATTAACCGGTAGTTAATTAGGCTAACCAACTTCTCTGAGGGACGATAACTTGGGACTCAAATCCCATTATTACTTGTACGACCCGTGCACTTGCGGTAATACCTTTAGGGCGTGTCAAGTTTTTGGCGCCGTTGCCGGGGAAGTTTTAATTAGTCATTAATTAATATCGACGAAATTATACTTAGTTGTAATTCTAGCCTGTAAATATTTAGGTTTTAAATATTTAGATCCTTAGTTTAGTTTAGTTAATTTTCTCAAAAAAAATAAATAAATTAAAAAAAACTTGAAAACATTTTTCTATGGACTTTTTGATGTTTGCATGCGTAGAGCTAGGAGTTTTGATTGCTTTCCTCTAGATCCTGAAATTGAACGCACTCTTAGGAAAATTCGAAAGGACTAGTAAATTTATAGCTCCGCTGCAATACACGATGGCAGAAAATAGGGAAATTAGGACCGTTGGAGATTAACGGTGCCGACTATTGGAAGTTATTATACCGGCATTAGGCCACCAGCTGTCCCTGCTAACAATTTTGAAATTAAGCTTGCAATCCTCCAGATGATCCAGACTTCATTGCAGTTCAGTGGGCTCCCACACGATGACCCACATGCTCACCTTGGGCAATTCCTGGACCTGTGCAACACATTCAAGCATAATGGATTATCTGATGATGCGCTTAGGCTTAGATTATTCCCCTTCTTACTTAGGGATAGAGCGAGACACTGGTCAACCTCCCTACCTCCAGGATCCATTTCTACATGGGACGAGTTAGCCCATCAATTTCTATCTAAGTTTTTCCCTCCCTCTAAAGTGGCCCAACTCCGTAGTAACATATCTTCCTTTGCCCAATTTGATTCGAAAACTCTTTACGAAGCATGGGTACGATATAAGGAGCTTCTTAGGAAGTGCCCTCACCATGGCCTACCTTTGTGGTTGCAAGTCCAGACCTTCTACAACGGACTTACAAACCAAAATAGGACCATTGTTGACGCTGCTGCGGGGGGAGCCCTAATGTGCAAAACAGAGGAGGAAGCTTACGAGTTATTAGAAAAGATGGCTGCTAACAACTATTTATAGTCCTCGGAGAGGCAATTGCTAAAGAAGTCGGCGAGTATTTATGAGCTCGACACGCTGTCTACCTTGACCTCTCAAATCGCTAATCTTACGAAGAATGTAGAGTCACTCAGTACCCAACATAATCCTTCTACCAATCCTAATCCGATTTATTTTGTCCAAAGTCCTTATTTTTCCTGCGAGCTGTGTAGTGGTACCCACTCTGTAGATAGGTGTCCGCTCAATTTAGAATTGGTTCAGTATGTTACCCATTCTCAAATGCAACAGAACAACCCTTTTTCAAACACCTACAATCCAGGGTGGAGGAACCATCCTAACTCCTCCTGGAGCCAAAACCAATGGCAAACTTCTAGCTCTAGACCTGCAGGACTCCTTGGTTTTCAAGCTCCACCGGTTCAGGTACCACCACAGCCGCAATTTCCATTTCATCCGCTTTCTCATCACCCATACCCACATCATCCATCACCACCACCACCACCACTTATGCAGCCCCAACTCTACCATGCACCAGCAGCTGAGAAGAAGCCTACATTAGAGGAGATGTTCACGACTATCCTGCAAAATCAAGCTGCTTTAATTACGAACTTAGAAGTTCAGGTTGGACAAATAGCTAGTGCTCTTAGCCAACGTCCTCAAGGGACCCTTCCTAGTAATACTGAAGTTAATCCTGTTAAGCAAAGGGAGGGTATGGAACATGTTAGAACCATCACCCTTAGGAGTGGTAGAGAGCTAGATGAGCCATAAGTTAAGTCTGGACCAAAACAACCCATAGTTGATAAACATATAGGTTCTAATGAAGCAGCTCAAAAGGAGCAGGAACATCAGTATCAAGCTGCAAAAGAATCCAAGATAGGTGCTTCTTCATCTATACCTTCTTCTACTTCAATGGCTTCCTCATCCTCTAAGGCCATACATGTTACCACTACATCCTTTCCAGTTAGACCACCAGTACCTTTTCCTCAGAGATTTCAAAACCAAAAGCTTGAACAACAATTTGCTAAATTTTTTGAGGTTTTTAAGAAACTTCACATCAACAGTCCTTTCGCAGATGCTTTAGAGCAAACGCCAAGTTATGTGAAGTTTCTAAAGGATATCCTCTCTAGGAAAAGGAGAATGGAAGACTATGAGACTGTGGCGTTAACTGGGGAATGTAGTGCAATTATCCAGAGAAAATTACCCCCCAAGCTCAAGGATCCTGAGAGTTTTACCATACCCTACACTATTGGAAATCTATTCTTTGGTAGAGCCCTTTGTGATTTAGGAGCTAGTATTAATCTAATGCCTTTGTCTGTCTATCAGAAGTTAGGAATAGGGGATGTTAAGCCCACTGCAGTGACCCTTCAACTAGCAGATCGATCCATTAAATATCCAAAGGGGGTCATTGAGGATGTCTTAGTAAAGGTGGACAAGTTTATTTTCACTGCAGATTTTATTGTACTAGATATGGAGGAAGACAGGGAAGTCCTCATTATTTTAGGTAGACATTTCCTAGCTACTGGTAAGATGATAATTGATGTGCAAAAGGGGGAATTCACTATGAGAGTGCAAGATCAGGAAGTGAAGTTTAATGTTTTCAAACCTTTGAAGCTCCTTGATGACTCTCAAGAGTGTTTTAAGATGGAGATTAATGAGGATATAAGGCTTAACCACATGAAATCTGAAAGAAGGAGGGAAGTAGATAGAGCTCAAGAGGATTTAACTGTTAACATTTTGTCACCACTATGGTTGATCCTCCTACTCTTCGCACTGCTACTGAGTGTTGTGTTCTTTAGCTGTATTTGAAGTGGCTATATTCTTCTTTTCACTTTGTATATAGTTCTTTTTCCTTTTTCTTTTTCGTTGTTTCTTTCTTTGTTTATTTTGCAGGTTTCTTTACTAGTTTTATGTTTTCAATCAAGCTTCGATTGTTCATCATCATCAGAAAGGGGAGTACTCTGTTCCTTAACTTCAATTCTTATATTATCTGCACACTGAGGACACTGTGCACTTTAAGTTTTGGGGAGGGAATATCACTTGAGTATTTTTTAAAATTTGAGCAAAATTGAATTTTTTTTTTCAAATTTTTTTCGAAAATCTGTGCTTAAACTGTTTGATTTTGGGATGATTTAGTGCTTAGCATGTAGTTTTCCCATATTTCGATGACATGACCCCATGATTAAGTATGATTTTGATTGACTGAGAAGCATGATTATAGGAAAAGCATAAAGTTGAGTTCTTGAATTTGTCTTGATTCTGATTGTGATTTCCTCATCTTACGCACATGTCATGTCATGAATCTGTATATTTATTTAGAGAAAGCTTATGTGGACCTAAGATTGCATTTGTTCAGTTGATTTTGTGCATCATATTCTAGAATTTGTTTGATCTGATCTCGAGGCGAAATATTAGATTAAACTTAATTAGGGAGATGATTTAGGCCATCTTTGGATCGTTTAAGCCTTTCTAGCCTTCCTTGTACATATTCTACCCCTAGTCACCCATCTGGGCCAAATAAGCCTTTCTCTGTAAATATATTTGCGTTATTTTCCTTAGCTTAAATACTTTGTTCCTATCCCTTACCCCAAAAGCATGAAAAGTCATTAGGATATATTGTGAGCTATATGGGTATTAAGTGATAGTGAAAGAGTATGTATAAAAAAAATTGAAAAAGAAAGAAAAAGAAAAAGAAAAGAAAAAAAGAAGAAAAATACAAAAATAGAATAAAATGTTTAGTTAAATAAATAAGTTTGGGGGAATAAATTTGAGATCTTACATTCAAGATCCTAGAAGTAATGCATGTTAAGGGGTAATTAAACCTAAATCGACTTTATCATACCTTAGCCCTAGCCTTACATTACAAGCTTAATGAAGTCCTATTGATCTTTAGTTAAGTGTGACTACATTAGTGGAGAGATAAGTGAAAAGAAAACTTATGGGAATGATCACATGTCTTTGACTTTGCATTCATTATGCTTGCATCATCTGATCCAGGTAATGTACTGTGAAGTGACTTCGACATTTTCACACACACGAGAGATCCAATTTGGGTTAGGACTTATGATTGAATGATTCTGAGTGTTGGACTTATAATTGTGATTCTTTGATTTCATAGTCTGTACTTTTTCTTTGAGGATAATATTGGGGAGATTATTGTGTTTAGTACTTGTCATTCCTACAATTATTTTCTTTTACTTGAGGACAAGCAAAAGCTCAAGTTTGGGGGTGTGATAATTCTATATTTTTAGAATTGTTTGTGCTTAATTTTCTAATTAATTATTTAAATCCCCAATTTATTTTGTTAATTATCCCCTTTATTTAATTAAAATTCTCATGTTTGCAGATAAATTCAATCCGAATGAATTTTGAATATTTCGGTAGAAAATGGACCGAAATTAAGCTAAATTGAGATTGGACCATGCAGACAACACGAGCCTAGCACATCCAATTGGACAAAAAGACAGATGACATGAAAATATTATTTTTCAAGGACTCAATGGTGTGAAGACAAGTGGCCAAACAATGCCAACTCATCTAGGATGAAAAAATTTCAATTGTACCCCTAAGTGTGTATATAAATAGAAAAAGATAGCAATTGAAAATGGGGTAGCCTAGCTTAGAATAGAGGTAAATTAGGGTAGAATAGTTTTAGGTTAATTTTAAAGCTTTCTTTGTTTTTTTCCGAATAGTTTTTGTTTCTTCTTTCCGATAGCCATCATTGTTAGATTACTATTCATCTCAACTTTTAGAAGCTTTCATTTTATTTTTATTCGATTGAAATGCAATTTTTTTTATTCCAGTAGTTAGTATTCTATCTTATCACATTGTTTTTCATTTTTCCTTTTATTTATACTCGGATAGATGAAATAGCTAGTGATAATAGCTATTTTACCTCACCTTCCTTTGCATTTCCTTTATATTAGTTTGTATTTGATTCTTTTCTTTCATTAAGGGCGAAACCAATTGTGTTGATGATTTACCCAACTATTTCTCGATCATTTTACCCTCTTATGTGCAGTGATATGCATCATGGACAATGTGTCGAGGATCACTATTTGATTTTTCTTGTTTTCAACTAAACACTTCTTTTGATCTTTCAAGTTTGATGTAGATGTTGCTGTATTTTGATTTAACCATTTCTGTTTGGTTTAAATTTGCTCATTCATTCTTCTAGGTTATTTAATAGCATTCGTTTCATCCTTTACATTAATTTTTCTATTTCCCAATTGGTATTGTATTCCTACATTTTCTCTCAGGTCTGGTTGCAAGGCTAGTACTATATTTTATATCTGATGAAAGGATTCGAGTATTTGTTAGCTACTGCGTGTGTGGTTCATGAGATGTGTCGTTGATTGCTGTAGTGGGAGCAGTGACCTCGATAAATATCAAATGAGGAAGCCAGTTTGTTGAGTTTGCCAACAACATGGGCGGAACATTATTGCTCTGCTTTACTCTCTTTCTTAGATATTTTACTGTTCAAATTCTTTGAAGTTATTTTCGCACATTTGGATCTATTGTTTTTGTTGTTTCCAGGTGGTTTCTAATGTGTTGATCCTTTCATCTAGAGTAAGACGCAGAGGAAGAAGCAAGATAGCAGCTAGTTTGCACCTGCAGCACTTGCAAGCACAGCAAACAGCAGCTGGAATGAAGCTGGACAGTAGCCGAGAGCAGCACCATTGTAGCAGATTATTGAGAGTTGCTTGGAGTAGCATCTGGTCAGAACAGAGAAGCCGAATGCAGCAGGGACAGTAGGAACCGAGAACAGACCTGAGCAGGTAGGACATCCCAAGGAATCTGCTGCGTGAGTAGGAGTCGGGTGCCCAACGATTTCCAGAATAGATGACTGGTGCACATAGCAGTATAGTGCAGATCACAGTACAGTACACTTGCTGCATAGCACCTGGAGACAACGAAAATTTGGAGAAGAGGACAAACCGTGAGCACCTGGAGAGCAGACCAAGCAAACTGAGACCACACCAGGAAATTAGAAAATGAAATGAAGCATGAACAGTGCTTGGAGGGATTTATTGCTTGATTTAAATCTAAGGCTTTGTTTGGCATTCAACTCTTGCATTAATCCATTTTTCTTGCATTTTTAGTATAGTTTAATTAGTTGTTAGTTTAGGATAATTGTTAGTTGTCAATTTAGATTAGTTCTAGTTTTTATTTTGTTAATTTAATTTTTAGTCTTAATTTTTAGTTAATAGTTAATTTTATATTTTATGTTTTAGGATTTAATTTTAGTTTAGCATTTTACAAGTTACCTTTAGATTTAATCTAGATTAAATATGTTTCATGCATTTTTAATTTAGTCTTTATTTTCATTAAGTTTTAGTTTAGTTTAAATTGCATTTTGATTAAGTAGTTTAATTGCATTTTAGGTTAGTTTATGTCAAGACCCCAGTTTCAATCCTTGACTTTAACCAAAAACCACAATAAATTTTTCGCATTTTAACATACCTTTCTCCTCTTCAATGGTTGGGCTGTGATTCGATGTCAGAGTCTTCACTTACCATAATATCCATTCTCATACATACATGTCAATATATTAATTCTGACTGTAGCTGCTTTTATTATACATGTAAGATTTTATAAAATCTAATACAATTACATTCCCCATAATATATAACGTATACATCACTGTGCTGTTTCTATGTTTAGATACACAACTGTACATAATAAGTATACCTGATGAATCGATAGGAACTAGCAGTGGACTCTGGGACACTCTCCCACGATAACTCTCGCTCTACTGACGCTCTGTAGAGAGATGTAAAGAAAAGGGGGGTGAGCATAACGCGCTCAGTAAGTAAATCAGGCAAGCACGTAGATATCCACACTATCTACTCAAAATAGTACTATGCCTTGAAAACATTATTTCCTTAACTCACTTTAAAAGCATGTCTTGAAATATAATATATACTTGTACAAAATAAATCCCATGTACAGAAATCATGCTTTATTTCTCAAATATAGGCATGTAGTGCAAAACAATGCATTGCATATAAATCATGCCTTTATGTAAATCGTGCCATGTATATTTAAATCATAATAAATATGGCATCAAATGATTCACAACACAAATCGGAGTCCGACCCATCACTCAGGTCTGTCCGCAGTTTAAATCATTCAATCAATGTGATATATCATGTGAGACTCTGTGGTAAATGCAAATAGTATCTTGGATTATGATCATATCCGAAAAGTGATCCCATGCGACACAGTACTCGGTGTGCGGCAATCACTGCTGTAACGGGAGGATGGTCAGTCCAATATCAACTGTCAGCTACGTAACACACGGTACAGCGTACACCTCTTGTCCCAAACACGGTACAAAGTACACCCGTGGACCCTCACAGCCAGGGTGCCTCCCATAGGACTTAGCCCTCGAAACTATGGAAATAAGTATACCACGTCTATATCAACCTCATGCGGATATCCTCTCTAGCTATGACACACAGTCACACAAAGATACAGGCATGGGTTTTAACATGTATTACATATCACATACAGTGTGCGTCTTGAGTGCGACTCACAGTCGTCACTCCGCTCAAACACTGTTTCACATCACAAAACTCAACTCTAGTGCGAGCAATCTCTAGCAACTAGGTCAATGCATAGTTTATGTATTAAATCAAGTACGAGCAATAGCTCCCAGTACTATGCTATGCACAATATCAAAATCAAGTACGAGCAATAGCTCCCAGTACTATGTCATGTATAAACCATGAAGAATCGAGTACGAGCCAATCGCTCCAGCACTTTGTCATGCATATATCATTTAAAGCTGAGTACGAGTAAAACTCCAGTACTCTATCATGCATGTCATGAAAATCTAGTGCGTATCAAAATCCAGCACTATGTATGTGGAAAATATATGAATCCCAGTGCGAGCTGCGCTCTAGCATGATTCGTTCTCACATAATATGATAGATGGCTATTTAAAAGGGATTGTTTACAAAACATTAAAATCGGCACTATAAAGCGTGCTTAAGTCATATCAACCTTAAAATCATTAGCCCATCTATTTATTTTCATGCTAATAGCAATTAAACACTCACAATAGTATTTTCCATGCTTTTTGCAACTTCTCACAAAAGTTGACTAACTAGGGGCAAAATCGTAATTTGCTACTATCGGGTCACAATAATTATTATTCACTTTCTCTGACCCTCAGAGTTTTTAAGTGAATGTAAAAGCAGATGAAAATACGTGCAGTTATCTCTTACTACTCGCAAAAGTCCCTTACCTCGGATCACGTCACGTGACCTCACTTCCTCGGTGCTGCTAAATCCCGCAGTCCGATCAGCTCTCAATGTAAACTCCGGAGCTGTAAATAACCATTCCTCAGGTTAATTATAATTTTCCTACTGTATTACACATTAATACAGTTTAATTTCCCTTAATGGGCCTTAAAATCCTTAATGGGCCTAACTAGGCCTTAAGTCCATTTTTATTTTACTATTCACTTTTGTTGGGCCTATTGGGCTTGTGGGGCCCACCAACTCTTATTGGACTTGTCTTAGGCCCATCACACCCTATTGGGCCTAAAAATATTGGGCTTGGCCCATTGGGCCTCTCGGCCACATGCCATGGCCGAGAGCTAGCCATTCTCGGTTTTCCACCATGGCATGCCATATATGCTTATTTCATAGCCATTTTCACTTAGGCATTTTCACAAACACTTGGTAGGCAAACATTACCAATCATCATATGGTTCATTTAGGCATTTTATCAAACACCTTGATTGCCAACAATTCACATGTATTAATTAATCAATTTGATTAATTCTAATTATACCATTAACATTAATACATGTGTACTAATCCATTTATGTCTTAAAATCAAATTGACATATTTCAATATCCCATTGATCACTCTCGGCCTAACCCTCTTCATGGTGATTTAATATGTTTCAATGCTTAAAACATATATCAACATACTTAAAATCATTCATACATTAACATATATGAAATTGAAAATTAGAAAATATACCAATTGTTGTGTTCACCCTTTGGCCGAAACTTTGGAGGCTCTCGGTTTGCACTCTATGGCTCCTTGATAGCCAATTCCAACATATGTTAATCTCCTTTCAATTTGGAACAACTTCCATGAAGAATGCAAGTTCCAAATATGCCTAATTCCTAGTGATTTCTAGTGAGAGAAAGCTTGGATGGTTATGTTTCAATGGTGTTCTTCTCTAGCTGGAATTGTGTGATGAAGATGACAATGGTGTGGCTGCATTTATAAGCCACTTACTTAGCCATTAAGCCTTACTTTTCAGCCACTATGCTTGACTTTCCAAATCTGAACCATGAGTCACCTTATGAGTCACCTTATGAGTCACCTTATGAGTCATAGTTAACTTTAACTATGGTTAGATATTTATCTCATGGGCTTTTCCAAATTGGGCTTCTCGGTTTGGGCTTTCCTAATGGGCTTTCGTGCTGAAATTTTTACTACACCTCGGGCCTTTTATTGTCTCAAAATTTGGCCGATCAATTGGTTCAACAATTCGGTCTAAAGGACCTAAAAATTTTGATATACGATTAGTATACCTTAATGGGCTTTAAAATTTTCACCTTAGGCCCATTACGTTTTTAACCATTAAATTTATTCCGGAATCCTTCCGAATAAATTTTCCTTACTTTCGGGGATGATTATCTTGTATTCTGGCCAAGAATATTTTTCCCCAAATTTTTCTCCAGACTTAGGTTAATTTTTTAACCATGATTAGTCAACTATGGCAAAAGTCCACTTTCTTAACTATAGTTGATTTTTTTCTTAACCATTGGCTAAGTTGACTTTTTCTCCAAATTTCGAAAGTGTCATATATTATGTCTTACACTCTTGTTTTTATATTCCAACCGCTCCCGGTGGATAATTTCACCCGAAACTCCTTTTCTCGCCAAAAAGGTCTATTTTACCCTTTTTAGCTTTTACACTCGTTTTGTATGTTCGGGTCTAAATCAAGCTGACTTTCCTTCATGAGTTCTCTACATTCTCTTATTTTAAGTTCTTATTTTCAGTCAGAATGATTTAGAATGACTCGGTTTAGCCTATGATACCCATCGTCCACATTAGGCATTTTATGTAGCTTTTGCATGTTAATTCATTTCACTAACACTTTAAATCTAGTAAATACTCTTCTTATGATTCAACTATAATTACATAGTGTTCATACACATAGGAATCATAAGGAAATAAGCTACAAAAATTCGGGTCTGACAATCCTCCCCCACTCAGAAAATTTGGTCCTCCAAATTAGAACCAAGTCAGTCCTCAAATAGGTGAGGGTACTTCTCTCGCATCAGACTCTCTAGCTCCCAAGTAGCTTCCTCTGAAGTATGATGCTGCCAGAGAATCTTCACTAATCCGATGGTCTTCGATCTCAATACCTTCTCCTCCCTATCCACTATCCGAATTGGTCTCTCTACATATGACAAGTCCTCTCGGAGCTCTAAAGGCTCGTAACTAATCACATGTGACGGATCCGGGTGATACTTCCGAAGCATCAATATGTGGAAGACGTTGTGGACACCTGATAAGTCCGGTGGCAATGCCAACCTATACGCCTTATCTCCCACTCGATCAAGTATCTCAAAGGGTCCAATGTAGCGAGGATTTAGTTTCCCTCTCTTCCCAAATCTCGCTATACCCTTGGAAGGAGAAACTCTCAAAAACACGGATTCACCAACTGCAAACTCTAGTGGCCTACGTCTCCTGTCAGCGTAACTTTTCTGTCTACTCTGAGCTGTCCTTAGTCTCTCTACAATCAAGCGGACGTCCTCAGATGCTTGCGTAACCATGTCAGGAGCAAAAATCTTACGGTCACCCACTTCTTCCCATCCAATAGGGGAACGACATCTACGGCTATACAAAGCCTCATACGGTGCCATCCTGATACTCGAATGATGACTGTTGTTGTAAGCGAACTCGGCTAGTGACAGGTGGTCATCCCAGGAGCCTCGATAGTCTAGCACACATGCTCTCAACATGTCCTCCAGAGTCTGTATAGTCCTCTCTGACTGACCATCTGTCTAAGGATGGAAAGTGGTGCTCAAACTCAATTGGGTTCCCATGGCTTCCTGAAAATGTCCCCAAAAGTGGGATGTGAAGCGGGAATCCCTATCAGAGACTATGCTCACTGGTACACTGTGTAACCTCACTACCTCGCGTACATACAGTTCTGCTAATGAACTCAGAGTATCGGTAGCTCTCATAGCTAGGAAGTGGGCTGACTTCGTCAGTCTATCAACGATCACCCATATAGCATCGTGATTCCTGCGGGTCCTCGGTAAACCCATCACGAAATCCATGGTGATATGCTCCCATTTCCTTGTCGGTATAGGTAGAGGTTGCAACAATCCTGCAGGTTTCTGATGCTCTACCTTCACCTGCTGACATACGAGACACTTTGCCACGAAGTCTGCTACATCTCTCTTCATACCCGACCACCAGTATACCTTCCGGAGGTTCTGATACATCTTGTTACTCCCCGGATGTAAAGTATACCTCGACGAATGAGCTTCCGCCAATATCAATCTCCTGAGTCTTGGATCCTCGGGAACACACAATCTACCTCTAAACCTCAGTAGTCCATCCGAACTCAACTCAAAATCAGTCACGGTGCCCTTCTGCATCTGACTACTCATATCCACACAAAATGGATCAGTCTGCTGAGCCACTCTGATCCTGTCCAACAGATCCGGCTCCAAGTGTAGACTAGCTATCACATAGCCTGTATCCATGTCAGAAGGCACGAAACTGAGGCTGGCAAACTGCTCTAACAAATCATGCTCCCTAACCATCATATATGATACCATCCCCAGGCTCTTCCTGCTCAAGGCATCGGCTACAACGTTAGCCTTACCCGGATGATAAAGTATCTCACAATCGTAGTCCTTCAGAAGCTCTAGCCATCTTCTCTGTCTCATGTTCAGCTCCTTCTGTGAGAATAGGTACTTGAGGCTCTTGTGGTTGGTAAATATCTGGAACTTCTCACCATACAAGTAGTGGTGCCCTTCAACGCAAACACTACTGCTGCTAGTTCCAAATCATGGGTCGGATAGTTCTTCTCATGATCCTTCAACTGTCTGGATCCATAAGCAACTACCTTCCCGTCCTGCATCAATACACAGCCCAGTCCCTGATGCGAAGCATCGGTATACACTGCAAATCCTCCTGAGCTGGTAGGGATAGTGAGAATCGGAGCGGTGGTCAATCGACGCTTCAACTCCTCAAAGCTCTTCTCACAATCCTCGTTCCATATGAACGGTGCACTCTTTCGAGTAAGACGTGTCAACGGAGCAGCCAACTTCGAAAATCCCTCAACGAATCTCCGATAGTATCCAGCTAAACCCAAATAACTCCTGATCTCGGTGACTGTCCTCGGCTGTTCCCACTGAACTACCGCCTCTATCTTAGATGGATCAACTGATACACCATCTCTCGATATAACATGTCCCAAAAATGAGATCTGTGACAACCAAAAGTCACACTTGCTGAGCTTAGCATATAACTCATGCTCCCGTAACGTCTGCAACACGATCCTGAGGTGCTCCTCATGCTCCTCCTTGGATCTCGAATACACCAATATGTCATCGATGAAGACGATAACAAACTGGTCCAAGTATGGCTTGAACACATCGTTCATCAAAGCCGTGAAAGCAGCTGGAGCATTCGTCAATCCGAATGGCATGACCAAGAACTCGTAATGGCCATATCGGGTACGAAATGCTGTCTTGGGTACATCTCCACTCCGAACCTTCAGCTGATGATACCCAAACCTTAGGTCAATCTTAGAAAAGACCTGTGCTCCCTGTAGCTGATCTAGCAAGTCGTCAATGCATGGAAGGGGGTATCTATTCTTGATGGTGGCCTTATTCAACAATCGGTAGTCTATACACAATCGGAGGCTCCCATCCTTCTTCCTCACAAACAAAATCGGTGCTCCCTAAGGTGAAACACTCGATCGTAGAAAGCCCCTATCCAACAGCTCCTGTAACTGTCTCTTGAGCTCCTCCAGCTCGACTAAGGCCATGCGATAAGGTGGTCTCGAAATAGGCTCCGTACCAGGTACCAGATCTATACAGAACTCCATCTCTCTGTCTGGTGGTAACCCTGGCAATTCATCTGGGAAAACATCTGGGTACTCTCTGACCACAGTGATATCTGACAACTCCGGATGTGCCTTATCCATATCTACCACGTACGCAATGAAACCTTGATATGTTGAAGGTTTTCTAAATCAGTAATCATGTAATAATCATAACTACTCCTTTCATTTATCTTTATTAAACTTTACAACATATCTTGTAGGGTTAGGAAACATAACTGTCTTAGCATAACAATCTAAAACAGCATGGTTTGCAGATAGCCAATCCATTCCTAATATTATATCAAAGTCGCTCATACTTAGTAATATTAGATTGGCTGTCATCTCCTTATCCCCTACTCTCAACTTGCAGTCATTATATACATATTCTACAACTTGACTACTATTCATAGGCGTACTGATTAACATCATCATACATAAACGTGTACGCTCTATATGTCTTGCTAATTTACATGCAAATGAAGGCGATATAAAAGAATGCGTGGCACCAGGATCAATTAAAACATATGCTTCAATATCATAAATCAGGATGTTACCTCGAATCACATCCGATGAAGCATCAGCTGTTCCCTGGTCCAAAGCATGTACTCGCCCTTGACCCATCACTTGTTTTCCCTTCTCCTCTGCCGTCGCTCTACCTCTCTGAGCAGACGTACCAGCTGGTGTTCTATCATACTCCATGCCCCTCTGTGGTGCAGTCACGTACGGCGCTGGGCACTCTCTAGCCATGTGCCCCTGTTTCCCACATCGAAAACATACCATAGCACCCTGTGGACACGGTCTATCTCCATGTGATCTGTCGCATCTTCTACACTGATCTGCAGCAGGTCTCGGTCCTCCCATGACAATGCCCTTCGCTGGGGCTGCAGTCGGATAAGAAGGAGGTCTAGTATATCTATCTCTTGTCCCCTCTATCCGTGATCTCTTACCGAAGGATCTCTTTCCCCCTCGATAACTAAAATCTCTAGCGGGTCTCTTCTTCTGCAAGTCTAGGCTACGACTAAACTTCCCAAACTCGGAAGCATTCCTCTCGTAGTCCTGCTCACATAGTTGCGCCATGCGCACTGCCTCCTCATAAGTCACTATGTCCAGCGGAACCAACTTGGACCGCAGCACTGGTCTCAACCTGTCGATAAATCTGTGGACCTTCCTGGTCTCACTGTACATGGTATCCGGGTCATATCTTCCTAGGGATAGGAATCGAGTCTCATACTCATCACAGATAGACTCCCCTGGTGTAATCCTAAAAATTCGGCCTGTAGCCTCCGCTACGCGGTGTCGAGAATAAACTGCCTCCTGAAGGCCTCCCGAAATATATCCCAACTAATATCCGGGTGTCGAGATCTCAATATAGGTCAGGTGGACTTCCACCAATGCTCTGCAACTCCCTTCAGTAGGAACGCAGCAAACGCGACCATCTCCGAGGTCGTGCACTCGAAGAATCCATAGAGCTTCTCCAGCTCTGCTAACCACTCCTCGGTAGCCACGGGGTTCTTGACCCCACTAAATGATGGAGGTCTAAACTTCTGGAACTCCCTCAACCGATGCAGGTCACATCCATATCCTAATCCACTACCACCCGAAACCGATGGGGGTGTAGGAGTATCTACTGTCCTTTGTGCATCAGCTGTCTGCGTAGGTGTATCAGGGGCAACTGCCTCTCCTGTAGGAGCTCCTGCCTCCTGTCTCTGCCTACCTGGCATCGTCTATGCCAGTATCTCAATAATAGTCTGGAGACCACGCTCTAATCTCGTGAAGCGCGTCTCGGCACACTCAGGTTCCTCAGTAGCACCTGGAGTCTCGTGCGTAGGTAATGGTTCGGCAGCGGCTCGTCCCTCGGGTCTCTCTCCCCGGCCTCAAGCCCTACCTCTCATACCTCTACCACTACGCGTATTTGCCATTTAGGCAAAGTTCCTGCATTCATAATAATGAATTAGTTCATCTCCTATCTGGTATACACAGTTATATCTAAACACAGCACAGTACTATGGGGATGTACACTTTCCTATTTTTCTAACACCGACTCACATCAAACCAACTTTGGCTCTGATACCATTCTGTCAGGACCCCAGTTTCAATCCTTAACTTTAACCAAAAACCACAATAAATTTTTCGCATTTTAACATACCTTTCTCCTCTTCAATGGCTGGGCTGTGATTCGATGTCAGAGTCTTCACTTACCATAATATCCATTCTCATACATACATGTCAATATATTAATTCTGACTGTAGCTGCTTTTATTATACATGTAAGATTTTATAAAATCTAATACAATTACATTCCCCATAATATATAACGTATACATCACTGTGCTGTTTCTATGTTTAGATACACAACTGTACATAATAAGTATACCTGATGAATCGATAGGAACTAGCAGTGGACTCTGGGACACTCTCCCACGATAACTCTCGCTCTACTGACGCTCTGTAGAGAGATGTAAAGAAAAGGGGGGTGAGCATAACGCGCTCAGTAAGGAAATCAGGCAAGCAAGTTGATATCCACACTATCTACTCAAAATAGTGCTATGCCTTGAAAACATTATTTCCTTAACTCACTTTAAAAGCATGTCTTGAAATATAATATATATACTTGTACAAAATAAATCCCATGTACAGAAATCATGCTTTATTTCTCAAATATAGGCATGTAGTGCAAAACAATGCATTGCATATAAATCATGCCTTTATGTAAATCATGCCATGTATATTTAAATCACAATAAATATGGCATCAAATGATTCACAACACAAATCGGAGTTCGACCCATCCCTCAGGTCTGTCCGTAGTTTAAATCATTCAATCAATGTGATATATCATGTGAGACTCTGTGGTAAATGTAAATAGTATCCTGGATTATGATCATATCCGAAAAGTGATCCCATGCGACACAGTACTCGGTGTGCGGCAATCACTGTTGTAACGGGAGGATGGTCAGTCCAATGTCAACCGCCAGCTACGTAACACACGGTACAGCGTACACCTTGTGTCCCAAACACGGTACAAAGTACACCCGTGGACCCTCACAGCCAGGGTGCCTCCCATAGGACTTAGCCCTCGAAACTATAGAAATAAGTATACCACGTCTATATCAACCTCATGCAGATATCCTCTCTAGCTATGACACACAGTCACACAAAGATACAGGTATGGGTTTTAACATATATTACATATCACATACAGTGTGCGTCTTGAGTGCGACTCACAGTCGTCACTCCGCTCAAACACTGTTTCACATCACAAAACTCAACTCTAGTGCGAGCAATCTCTAGCAACTAGGTCAATGCATAGTTTATGTATTAAATCAAGTACGAGCAATAGCTCCCAGTACTATGCTATGCACAATATCAAAATCAAGTACGAGCAATAGCTCCCAGTACTATGTCATGTATAAACCAAGAAGAATCGAGTACGAGCCAATCGCTCCAGCACTCTGTCATGCATATATCATTTAAAGCTGAGTACGAGTAGAACTCCAGTACTCTATCATGCATGTCATGAAAATCTAGTGCGTATCAAAATCCAGCACTATGTATGTGGAAAACATATGAATCCCAGTGCGAGCTGTGCTCTAGCACGATTCATTCTCACATAATATGATAGATGGCTATTTAAAAGGGATTGTTTACAAAACATTAAAATCGGCACTATAAAGCGTGCTTAAGTCATATCAACCTTAAAATCATTAGCCTATCTATTTATTTTCATGCTAATAGCAATTAAACACTCACAATAGTATTTTCCATGCCTTTTGCAACTTCTCACAAAAGTTGACTTTTTGACTAAATAGGGGCAAAATCGTAATTTGCCACTATCGGGTCGCAATAATTATTATTCACTTTCTTTGACCCTCAGAGTTTTTAAGTGAATGTAAAAGCAGACGAAAATACGTGCAGTTATCTCTAACTACTCGCAAAAGTCCTTTACCTCGGATCACGTCACGTGACCTCACTTCCTCGGTGCTGCTAAATCCCGCAGTCCGATCAGCTCTCAATGTAAACTCCGGAGCTGTAAATAACCATTCCTCAGGTTAATTATAATTTTCCTACTGTATTACACATTAATACAGTTTAATTTCCCTTAATGGGCCTTAAAATCCTTAATGGGCCTAACTAGGCCTTAAGTCCATTTTCATTTTACTATTCACTTTTGTTGGGCCTATTGGGCTTGTGGGGCTCACCATCTCTTATTGGACTTGGCCCATCACACCCTATTGGGGCTAAAAATATTGGGCTTGGCCCATTGGGCCTCTCGGCCACATGCCATGGCCGAGAGCTAGCCATTCTCGGTTTTCCACCATGGCATGCCATACATGCTTATTTCCTAGCCATTTTCACTTAGGCATTTTCACAAACACTTGGTAGGTAAACATTACCAATCATCATATGGTTCATTTAGGCATTTTATCAAACACCTTGATTGCCAACAATTCACATGTATTAATTAATCAATTTGATTAATTCTAATTATACCATTAACATTAATACATGTGTACTAATCCATTTATGTCTTAAAATCAAATTGACATATTTCAATATCCCATTGATGGCTCTCGGCCTAACCCTCTTCATGGTGATTTAATATGTTTCAATTCTTGAAACATATATCAACATACTTAAAATCATTCATACATTAACATATATGAAATTGGAAATTAGAAAATATACCAATTGTTGTGTTCACCCTTTGGCCGAAATTTTGGAGGCTCTCAGGTTGCACTCTATGGCTCCTTAATAGCCAATTCCAACATATGTTAATCTCCTTTCAATTTGGAACAACTTCCATGAAGAATGCAAGTTCCAAATATGCCTAATTCCTAGTGATTTCTAGTGAGAGAAAGCTTGGATGGTTATGTTTCAATGGTGTTCTTCTCTAGCCGGAATTGTGTGATGAAGATGACAATGGTGTGGCTGCATTTATAAGCCACTTACTTAGCCATTAAGCCTTACTTTTCAGCCACTATGCTTGACTTTCCAAATCTGAACCATGAGTCACCTTATGAGTCACCTTATGAGTCACCTTATGAGTCATAGTTAACTTTAACTATGGTTAGATATTTATCTCATGGGCTTTTCCAAATTGGGCTTCTCGGTTTGGGCTTTCCTAATGGGCTTTCGGGCTGAAATTTTTACTACACCTCGGGCCTTTTATTGTCTCAAAATTTGGCCGATCAATTGGTCCAACAATTCGGTCTAAAGGACCTAAAAATTTCGATATACGTTTAGTATACCTTAATGGGCTTTAAAATTTTCACCTTAGGCCCATTACGTTTTTAACCATTAAATTTATTCCGGAATCCTTCCGAATAAATTTTCCTTACTTTCGGGGATGATTATCTTGTATTCTGGCAAAAAATATTTTTCCCCAAATTTTTCTCCAGACTTAGGTTAATTTTTTAACCATGATTAGTCAACTATGGCAAAAGTCCACTTTCTTAACTATAGTTGACTTTTTTCCTTAACCATTGACTAAGTTGACTTTTTCTCCAAATTTTGAAAGTGTCATATATTATGTCTTACACTCTCATTTTTATATTCCAACCGCTCCCGATGGATAATTTCACCGAAACTCCTTTTCTCGCCAAAAAGGTCCATTTTACCCTTTTTATCTTTTACACTCGTTTTGTATGTTCAGGTCTAAATCAAGCTGACTTTCCTTCATGAGTTCTCTACGCTCTCTTATTTTAAGTTCTTATTTTCAGTCAGAATGATTTAGAATGACTCGGTTTAGCCTGTGATACCCATCGTCCACATTAGGCATTTTATGTAGCTTTTGCATGTTAATTCATTTCACTAACACTTTAAATCTAGTAAATACTCTTCTTATGATTCAACTATAATTACATAGTGTTCATACACATAGGAATCATAAGGAAATAAGCTACAAAAATTCGGGTCTGACAGTTTAATTAATCTTGCATTGTTATTTTCATATTTGGATTTTATTTTAATTGCGTTAATTAGCTTTAACTGTTTTAATTTCTTTTGTAGGTTTTTTATTTTAATTGCGTGGAGCACTGTAAGTAATTTTGTTCGATTTTATTTAGTCCTTATTTTTTTTTGCTTGCCAGTATTTTTAATTAGACTTAGTAGATCACCACCTTAATTTCATAATTTGCTAGGATATACTCTAGGGTAAGATTAACCGATAATTAATTAGGCTAACCAACTTCTCTGAGGGACGATAACTCGGGACTCAAATCCCATTATTACTTGTATGACCCGTGCACTTACGGTAATACCTTTCGGACGTGTCAGGGTCCACGGAGTATGTTGTACCGTACAGGTAGCATACAGTACGTTATACCGTGTTGAGATTGTGATGTATCATCTTTGGTCGATGATTAGATTTGCTATGGATCGACGGGTTGGACGTGACCCACCTCCCGTGTGGAAGCAGATAGTGGTGATACCCCGTACACCTGATCAGTGTAGCCTGGGATCACAGGATATGGCCATAGTCCTAGAGGAGATTTTTCGTATTATATTGTTATCTCACATATCTATTGTTTTATGAATAAATCCATGTTTGAAATGCTTTGTGGGTCAGGACAGTCCGAGGGAGGGGCTGAGTCCTGACAAATGTTGATTTTATTGAGATGAGAAAGTTGATAATGGCTTTTAGAGTGCACTTACGCATGATGAGTTTTCATGCCTTATTTATGAAATATACATGATGATTTATGTCATGCTTTGAGATTGATTTGTGCACTGAGTTTAAATAGCATGACTTGCTTTACATGCCATTAACACAAGCTTGAGCTAATGCTTTGAGATTCGAATGAGAAATTGCATGGTTTTGAGCATGGCATCACGATCACGTAGATAGTGCAGTATCTACCTGTTCACATGATTGCCTTACTAAGCGTGTGGTTTGCTCACCCCTCTTATTTTCCCCTCTCTACAGAGCATTGAGAATAGACTGATGGCGACTGGAGGTTTCCCCTTTTGATATCCGCTGCATCCAATCGCTTAAGGTATACACACTAATGAAATTTTGTATCTAAACTTTCTATAGCACAATAGCATTTTGTATGTAACTATTGGGGATGTAAAGCAGTGTGAACACATGTAAACATCAACTCTGATTTATTTATACAAGTGTTTACTTTTAAATTAAAATGCAAATTTTAATTGTTATGGTTGGATGAGGTGGACATTGACACACAACCCAACTGTTTGAGAGTGTAGCTCATAACGATCAAGGTAAGGTAAGAAAAGCGAAAAATTTGTGACGATTTTTGGTAAGTTGAGGGTCATGACAAGTTAGATTCACATTTTAAAGTTAGGCTATAGGTTAGCCGAGATGCTAGGATAGCTTAGATTAAAGTTCCCTTATCTATTATCGATTTGTCGTATGTTTGTTTTGAAATCGCCATGGTTTATAATTCAGTCACAGCACGGAGTCTATTGTTTTAAAAGATATGATTTTACTTATTAGTAGCATGTGTGTGTGAGCATTTCACTATAAATTTTTGTAACTCTATTAAGATTGTTGATTTTCAAAGCTGTTGCCTGGGCTCTTTTGACTATATTTTCGAAATAGCATGAAGTTGTATAAATTACATACATGCCAATTTTTGAACTTGGGATGATTTGCTGAATTTTATTATGAACCCATCGTGGAATTTTTTAGATAGTTGGCAACTCGGTTTATGCCTGTGTGGCCATCATGTCCCATGAGAGCCATCTCTAGCACTCGGTAGGAGGTTCTGTGTGATTGCCCTACGGTGACAAGTGCTTCACGGGGATGCCTTTGTGGCATTGAGATGTTATTACTACCTACTACTGTTAGACCCTGAGCCAGTCTTCAGTACCCTAGTCCAGAACTTGCTCAGTTAGGATATGGCGATAGTCACTATAGCCATAGGTGTTTATTTTCCATTGATATTGGTGATATTGTTTGAGTAATTGGTTCCATGACTGGTTGGGGTAATTGCCACATTCTCACTTTGTTGTATCGAATAATTTGAGTATGCCCATGCATGAATTTTGACTGAATTGCTCTTTTGACAATGGTGTTGGCTTTTGAGAATTTCTAAATATTATTTGGAAATTCGATTTTGTTTAATGATGTATCTTTTTTAGTTATGCAAGAATGTCTTAACCGAAGTATAAACAATATTGTTTTATCGAATTGTGTGTGACGTCTTTACATAACTCTCGTGATTTACCACTGTCTGGTGTGTTGCATGGTGTTTTACTAGATTTGGTTATGTAAACTTCCTACTGAGCCAGTGGTTGCTCACCCCTCTCTTTCCAACACTTTTCAGATTAGATTTGCGAGGTGAGCTCTACGTTTTGCTGACTCCATCTGTCTAGTTAGCTGCTTTTTGAGTATACCAAGGTATATGCGATGGACGATATATATATATGCATTTTTTTAGATATGTACGCACGGTTGTATTTTATGAGATGTATATTTTCGTTGGAAGTTTGTTTATGTATGATTACTAAGTATCGCACTTAGGTTTCTTCTTTTCGGTTTAAACAATAGATTTGGCAATATGTTGTAAGTTGTTAAACCGAGTGGTCATGATTGTGGTTATGTATTGATATGGTAGATTCCGTTACTATGGATTACCTTAGGTTTCTTCTTTTTGGTTTAAAATGGATGAACGACATGGCATGTTATATGGTTTGACCAACTTGTTGGATTTATGGTTAAGCGATGTATGATTAATAGTCCTATTAACACAGATTTAATATTACAGTAGTCAAGTACTTGTGATAGTTATGCCAAAAATGGTAGGAAAGACTTAATTCTATATTGTGGTTATGCTACCATTATTGTGAAAGAAACTCGATAATCACGATATTATAGGTCACTTTTAGGAATTTATCATTTATGAAAATATTAAAAAGAGTAGCATGGTTCCTACATCGGACACAAACAACAAGTAAAAAGGATCCATAGAGATACTTATGATATCTTATAACGCAATTTCGCTTAACACTGTGCATCTATGTTAGAAGTTAGCTCACGGGGTGTGGCATATATCAAATGTGACTTGTCCATACATCACAAAATCATAAAGGGTACATGTTAAATTACGGGTTTTATAATCCTCTACACCTTAAGAAATTTGGTCCTCCAAATTAGAACCAAGTTACTCTCTAAACAACTGGAGGTCTCTCTCTGGCATCAGACTCTCTAACTCCCAAGTAGCTTTCTTTGAAGTGTGATGCTGCCAAAGAATCTTCACTAACCCAATGGTCTTATTTCATAAGATCTTCTCCTTTCTATCCAATATCCGAATTGGTTTCTCTACATATGTGAAATGATCTTTGAGCTCCAATGGCTTATACTGAATCACATGAGTTAGATCTGGATGATACTTTCGAAACATAAAAATGTGAAAAACATTATGCACTCCCGATAAATTCGGTGGCAAAGCCAATCTATATGCCTTATATCCCACTCGATCAAGTAATTCAAAGGGTCCAATGTAGCGAGGACTAAGTTTTCCTCTTTTTCCAAACCTCGCTATACCCTTGGAAGGAGAAACCTTCAGAAACACTGAATCGCCAACTGCTCTAAGCTTAGCTTTTCCGTCTCTTGTCAGCATAGCTTTTCTATCTACTCTAAGCTGTCCTTAACCTGTCAACAATCAACTTAACATCCTGAGAGGCTTGTGTAACCAAGTCAGGAGCAAAAATCTTTCTGTCACCCACTTCTTCCCAACCGATAATGGAACGACATGTATGGCTATATAAAGCCTCATAAGGTGCCATCCTGATACTCGCATGATAACTATTCTTGTAGGCGAATTCGGCTAGTGGCAAAGGATCATCCCAGGGGCCTCTATAATCCAGCACATATGCTCTCAACATATCCTCCAGAGTCTGTATGGTCCTCTCTGACTGACCATCTGTCTAAGGATGAAAAGCAGTGCTCTAACTCAACTGGGTTCCCATGGCTTCTTAAAAATGTTCCCAAGAGTGGGAAGTGAAGCAGGAATCCCTATCTGAGACAATGCTCATTGGAACACCATGTAACCTCACTACCTCGCGTACATACAACTCTGCCAATGAACTCAGAGTATCGGTAGCTCTTATAGCTAGAAAATGGGCTGCTATCAATACTCACCCATATCGTATCGTGATTCCTCCGGGTCCTCGGTAAACCTATCACGAAAACCATGGTGATATGCTCCCATTTCCATGTAGGTATAGGTAGAGGCTGCAATAACCCTATAGGCTTCTGATACTCTAACTTCACCTGCTGACATATAGACATCTCGCCACGAATTCTACCACATCTCTCCGGATGTTCTGATACATCTTATTACTCTCCGGATGTAATGTGTACCTCAACGAATAAGCTTTCGTCAATATCAATCTCCTAAGCTCTGGGTCCTCGGGAACAAACACTCTACTTTTGAACCTCAGGAGTCCATCTAAACTTATCTAAAACACAGTCACTATGTAAGACCCGATATTTTTAACGTAAGAGCAAAAAGGGAATAAATAGAAATTTTCGAGTGCATTTAAAAATGCAAAAGGATTGAAATGGTATTCTCGAACACGTGCAAGGGCAAAACGGTCAAAAGACCAAAATTTGGTATTTATCGGGATAAGAAAATTTAATTAAAAATATGGGATTGAGAAATCTTGATCAATAACGAAGAAATAATTAAATTTCGGATTAACTTGATCAAGATATGAATTTATTGGAATAAATCAAAATTTTCGTATCGAAAAATAATCCCGAAAATAATCGAAAATTATACCGAAAAGTCGAAATAATACTGATAAATTCATTTAGTGATTAAATGAATTTAATATAATTTTTTTAGACATTTTTGGGAATTTTCTTATTATTTTAATGAATAAAATAATAATAAAATTTAATTATATATAAATAAATAAAGTTAAAAAAAAAAAATTGAAATTGGATTGAAAAACGCGGTGAGAGAGAAACCCGCAGAACCCAAAAATGCGAAACGAAGCCGTCGAGGAAGAGATCGTCGGACGAGCCACCACCGACGGGATCGAGGGGCCGACGAGGGTCGACGAAGGTAGCCTGACCTCGGGCGAACCATCAGTAGCGACGACGCGCCGTGGAAGTCGTCGAAAAATGCTAAAAACGGAGGAGGAACCCGCGGAAGAGAAGCCTCGATCGATGGCCATCGACGCCGATTCGAGCGACAACGAGGCCCGATTTAGGAAGCCCAGGTGCAGCCGAGCAGAACGACGGTGGAATCACGTCGGGAACCGGTCGGACGACGACGAAATGAGGAAATGGGGACTGAATCGGCCGACCTTGACTAAACCGATCGAACCAAACCAGACCGAACCGGCAGTCTGAATCAGGTTGAACCGGACCGAACCGGTTCAGCCAAAAAGGAAAGGAAAAAAGGAAGAAAAAGGGAAAAAGAAATAAGAGGAAAATTTGGGAAAAATTTCAGTGATGCAATCGAGCTTCGAGTAAGTCAGTAAGTGGTCGAATTGCCCGATTTAATTTTTGAAATATTTAATTTGATAAAAAATCGACTGAAAGTTTACCCGAAAATATATTTAATTGTGTAGCTCGACAATTGGCATCCACCGAGAGCTCGAGACAGCCTTGATTTACGTACTATCAGGGAATCACGGGTAAGTAACCCTTATTTACGATAATTTTGCATCGTTATGCGTGTTAGATAATTACAGATTTAATTTTTGGATTAAATGAATTATATCTTAGAAAATTAGAATAAACTATCGTAAATACTAAACTGAGATATCCGAGAATTTAGAACGAGACTAAATAAATACTGATGGGCCCAATGAGCCCAATAGGCCAAGATAAAGTGTGGTAAACGGGCTTAAGGCCGATTAAGGCCCATTATGGTGTAATCGGGCCAAATATGGGTAAATGGGCCCAATGATTTAAATTAAGCCCAGAGAATATGAAATAAAATTAAATTGTATTGTATTTGACCTGATGAATGTGTATCCGCAGTTTCGGAGATTGGATTCGGAGCAAATTGGATTGCATGACGAGTCATCAATGGAAAGGTCAGACTGTACAGAAAATGAGGTAAGGGAATTATGTAAGTAGCTAGAGGTAGCTACGTGTATTTTAATAGTTTTTGTATACATTGATTATGTATGTATACACTGTTATTGTATAATATCCTAAAAGTGGCTTAAATGATTTTAAGGATCGAATTAGGTGAAAAAACTATTTTACCCCTATTGAGGGAAGTTCATATAAGGATGATGAAAGCATAATATGCAAGAAATGCTTGATTTAAGGAAATTTATGGTTTAAGGATTTTATTGATTTTAATCAAAGCAAATCGATAGATTGGCCAGTAATTTCATGAATTTCACATGATAACACTACGTAAGTGTTATTTATATTTAAATGAAATTTCTTTGGAAAATAGGCCAACTATCAAGTTTATATGGAAACAGGTAGTGCCGACACGTAGTTCGCATTATATCTGCGTTTATGAATGTGCATAAAATGTGCTTGAGCGGTTGCTCGCACTGATTTGTGTGACATCATATGCATGAAATGTGTTAGAGCATTTGCTCGCACTGATTTTATTATCGAGAAATGCATGAGAAGTGCTGGAGCCTAGCTCGCACTCTGTTTTGACATGTTTTGACATGTTTTTACGGTTTTGAACTGTTTTGACTTGATATGCATAAAAAGGTGCTGGAGCAAGTGCTCGCACTAGTTTTTATGATTTGACATGCATGAGCGATGCTGGAGCTTAGCTCGCATCCAGTTTTGACATGATAATTGCATAAAAGCCATGCTGGAGTGTAGCTCACACGAGATTTGATTTAATTATGCATAAAGCCGTGTCAGAGTGTAACTCGCACGAGATTTAATTTACTTGAGCATTCATTTGTGCTGGAGCGTTGCTCGCACAAAGTTTTATATGGTTTTCATAATTCATTTGAATGTCGTACTGAAGTTTTTCTCGTACGAGGTTTTCGCTGAGTTTTTATACATATCCGTACTAGAGCATTGCTCGTACGTGGATTTTACTTGAAATTATAATCAATTTAAGTCATACTGGAGCGCTGCTCGTACGCAGATTTTACTGATTTTTATGAAACCGTGCTAGGGCTTCGCTCGCACGAGGTTTTCTGATATCATGAATATGCATGGAGCCGTGCTAGAGCTTCGCTCGCACAGGGATTTATATTACATGCATATAGCCGTGTTGGAGCCTCCTGTAGACTATGTGTCACAGTGAGATGATATGCTCACACGTGCATTCTGAGATAGAGATGATATGGGTGGATAAGACCTATTACAGGCACCCCTGATTGAGCTTGGGTTCACGGAGTACGTTGTACCGTGTATGTCATGCGGAGTACGCTGTACCATGGGGATTGTTGGAGTGGAGTGGCATTAGCCACGAGGCAACAAGCCTTGCCCTCGCAATCTTGGTGTTATGCTGTTCTGGCGGGTAGGACGACCCACCTCCCGTTTCAGTTGTGATACCCCGCACACTAGGTACCGTGTTGCCAGGGATCACTAGGATATGACCATAGTCCTCGATGTTGCTGATATAATCAGCTGATTGTCTCACATGATATAAATATTGGTCGATAGACTAGGGTAGACCCGAAAGAGGGGTCAGGCCCCCGATTTTATGATTTTATACTGTGATTTCTAGATTTCAGATGATTTTATGATATTTGACCCTGAAAGAAGGGTGGTTTTATAACTGAAGTTTTATAATGAATTTTAACGAATTGTTTTATGAGTTTGAAATGGAATTATGAGATTGTTTTATGAGTTGATTGACTCGAAAGGGTTAGTTTTTACTGCAGTTTTAATGAATTGATTTAAATGCAGTAGCATGTGAAGTTTTCCATGCTTTCATTTGAAATCCTTAATTTGTCTTACATGACATGAAAGATTGCATGATCTTGATTTAATTCATGCTTATTATGATTTAATGATGTCACATAAAATGCTATGATGCATAAGTAGTATGATTTATATATGCACGAACAGTTTTATAAACTAAGTCATTGATGTTTGCATGACTTTGTGCTTGATAATTTTAATGAAAAGAAATGGATTTAAGGGCAAGGCATTATGAGTATGTAGATAGTGGAGCTATCTACTTACTTGCATAATTGCCTTACTGAGCGTGTGGTTTGCTCACCCCCTTATTTTTCCATCTTTTCAGAGCACTTACCATAGTTATTGAGCGGCTGAGGACTTGCATGCTTGATATCCGCTGCTTCCCATCGAGAGACAGGTATACGCATTTGTATGGTTTTGTATCTAAATATGCAATGCACAGTACTGTATATGGATATGATGTCCGGGATGTAGAGTTATAAATACCAATGTGTATGTATTTATTTAAAGTCAAAAGATAGTAAACTCTGATATATGAATGTGATTATTGAAATGAAATGGTAAATAGTGTAAGGTGACTAGCCCCACAGAGTCTGACAGAGAGATCAGACAGTATTGAGATACGCTTCGCGAGGTTAGAGCAGAGTGTGGAGAATATTTTGTGAGCTAATTGCTCAGAATATACTTGGTATATGAGGGCGAGTTGGAACATTGGTAGAAGTTCGCTCGACCATCTTAAGAGTTAGACATCCAAATTGGACATGAGAACATAATTCTAGATGTATTCCGGTGACAAAATATCCCGAATATTATTTAAAGGAAATTACAGATAAAATTCTTTACTCTGGCCTAGAGGAACATGTTGATTAACGAGTATGATACTCAGTTTATATTCTTGGGCAGATGTGACTCGGACACAATGAACAGTGAGAGTCGAAATGTTTGAAAGTTCATGGAAGGGCTCAGATCGTCAATTAGAGTCCGATTAACCCGTTAGATATCACTACCTATGCCGAGGCAGTGCGCAGACTATAGTTGTGTGAGTAAGATCATGAGTTGCGCACCTTTGAGATTGGGAAAGGTAGTAAGGGCCGAAATAGAGACAAAAGAGAATAGAGAATGACAGAGATGTTAGAACGAAAAAATGATAGTTTGGTAAAAGAATAGAGCTGATGAGTCACGGGGTAAGATGATTGGTAACCTCTAGTGTATCCAATTTCAATACTTTTGAGATGTATTGTGATTTGAGGACCTCGACCTGCTATGGAGCATTGTAGCAGTGTAACAGAGTAGCAGTGTAACAGTGTAACAATGTAGCAGGGTAAACAGTGTAGGATGTGTGGTAGCTACCACGAAAATAAGATGTTGGATGAGGGCGAGTGTATGCCTTGGACCAGGACACCATTGATGCTTCATCGGTTGTGGTGGAAGATACCACACTGGTTGTAAATAATGAAGTAATTATTTTAATTAATCCTGGTGCCACGCATTTATTCATACTGCCTTCAGTTGCTTATAAGCTAGGGAAAGATGTGAAGCCTATACCTTTAGGCAAGATGATGATAGTTAGCTGATTTTCACTAACTGAATATGGGTATAGGGATTGTAAGTTGACACGTAATGAAAGAGTTTGATATAAGTGATATATGAAAGGAGATATATTGGAATAAGAGGCGTATGCAAGCTAAGGATATCCTTGATATGCAAAGTAAATTGGATTAAGCGATATGTAGTAGATATGAATTGTGAATGTAAGACCCAAATTTAATTAAAATATGAAATGAATGAGTATTTGTGAAGGGAATTCGGGTTAAATTAATCCCGAACACGTGTAAGGGCAAAATGGTCAAAAGATCGAAAGTCGGTATAATTTCGATAAGGAAATTTAATTAAAAATATGGATTTGAGAAATCTTGGCCAATAAAGGTGAAATAAATTTATTTTGGGTTAAATTGATCAAGATATTAATTTATGAGAATTAATCAAAATTTTTAGTACGGAAAAATAGTCCCAAAAATAATCGAAAATTATACCGGGAAGCCGAAATAATACCGAGAAATTAATTTATAGATTAAATGAATAAAATATAATTTTTTTAAAGATATTTTGAATATTTTAGACTAATTTAATCAATTAAATAATATTAATAAAAATAAATAATAAAAATAATAAAAAAAAGAAGAAGAAGTTAATCTGAAAAAAAAGAGAGAAAAGGGGGTCGGGGAGAGAGAAAGAGAAGCAGAGAAACGGAAGCCGAGAAAATCGAGGAAGTCGAGGACGCACCGATGACCGACGACCCCCAATGAGGAGCCGACGAGGAAGAGGGGAGGCCGACGAGCAAGATGGTACCGGAGATGCGTCGTGCAGTGGCCGGAGGAAGTCGATCGGAGGAGGGAAAGCACCGAGGAGAAATGGCCCTATTTTCGGCGATCCACGGCGACTGGGCATCAACAGAGGCCACCGATGAGTTCAGGAGGAGGAGCCGGTCATTTTGAGACCGGTAGCAGTCGACGAAACGGCGGGAATCGTCGGCGACGGCCAATGGAAGAAAATGGGTCCGACGGCCGGGGAGAAGAGGCCGAACCGGCGACGTTCCGGCGACCTCGACCGAAACCAAGGGTAGATTCATGCTGCGGACGACCTTGCAGAGGTGCTGGCGGTGGAAGCCGGTGGAGAACCGACCGGAAAGGAGGTGAACCGGTCGAACCGGAGTGAACCGGCGGTCTGAACCGGTCCGAACCGGACTGAACCGGTTCAGCCAAAAAGAGAAAGAAAAAGAGAGAAAAAGGGAAAAAGAAAAAAGAGAAAAAATTGGGGAAAATTCTAGCGATGCAATCGAGTTTCGGGTAAGTCGATAAGCGGTCAAATTGACCGATTTAAATTCTAGAATATTTTATTTAATTAATTTTGGACTGGAAATTTACCCGAAAAATTATGAAATTATGTAGCTCGACGATTGGCATCCACCGAGAGCTCGAGATAGCCTCGATTTGCAGATTAGCATGGAATCTCGGGTAAGTGACCCTTATTTACGACAATTGACATCGTTATGCGTGATATGAATTTAAATTTCGTATAAATTGAATTAAATTATGGAAAGTCGGATAAATTGTCGTAAATAATAAATTTAGCTATCCGAGAGTTAGAATGAGGCCCAATAAATTATTAGTGGGCCCAAATGAGCCCAATAGGCCTCGATAAAGTGAAAATTAAGTGGAAAACGGGCTTAAGGCCGATTAAGGCCCATTGAGGTGCAATCGGGCCGAATAGGGGTAAATAGGCCCAATGATTTAAATTAAGCCCAGAAAATAGGAAATATAATTAAATTGTATAATATCTGACCTGAGGAATATTGATACGCAGTTCCGGGCATTTGATTGGGAGCATAACGGACTGCGCGACGTGACAACAGTGGAAAAGAAAAGGTCAGACTCGACAGGAAAATAAGGTAAAGGAATTCTACGGACTGCTAGAGGTAAACTTTACGCAATTTCAAGTTCATATGCAGTCTTTAAAAATTATCTGAAGGGTCTAGAGGTCAAATAATAATTTTAGTGCCCCGAATGGGCAAATTACCAAAATACCCTTGTTAAGGGTAAAATTTACAAATTTAGAAAAAATTGGGAGGAGCAAGAACAAGAGGTTTTTGCTCGTTCTGGAGACATTTTAATGCATGCATGAGTAGGCTGGCTAACCTTGAAAGAAAATGCACAGCATTGCATACTTTCAACGATGAAATTATCTTGAAAACTGTTTTGAGGAAACAGAGTCGCCTACGTGTTTTTATTTACATGTGACGTGCTAAAACTTAGCTCGCACGATGTTTGATTTGTGTGATGCATGCATTAGTGCTGGAGCGAGAGCTCACACTAGAGTTTTACATGCATAGGTGTTATAGTATAACTCGCACCAGATTTCACATGCTTGTTTCGTGACACGGTGCTAGAGTCTAACTCGCACCAGATTTTATATGATTTTCGTAACAGGGTGCTGGAGTTTAACTCGCACCAGATTTTATAAGATTTTCAGGTGATTTATATATATATATATATAGAGTGCTAGAGCCTAGCTCGCACTAGTTTTACTGGATTTCGGGAGTAGCGCTGTCTGCCCTTGGAGTCAGCCAAAAGGCCCAACAGGCTCAAAAGACCTCTTAAGTAGGGTGAGAGTGAGGGATGAGGTTGGCGGCCTTGTGGGGATGTAAAGCGGGCTCTGCTGATTTTACTTGATTTGATGAGAGTGCTGAGCATCGCTCGTACTGATTTTATGAGAACATGCGATGAGCCGTGCTTGGAGCATCGGGTAGACTGTGTGTCACCGATTTAATAGGCTCGCACGTGCGTTTTGAGACATGGCATGAGTATTGAGAAACAAAACCTCTCTGTGGGAAGCAGGCCACTTGGGCTGGAGTACCTAGAGTGATATGGGTCCATGGAGTACGATGTACCGTGCAAGTAGCATGGAGTACGATGTACCGTGGGGTATCTTCGGATACGGTATCTTTGTGATACAGGGTATCTTCAGATACGATATCTTGTGATACGGGGTATCTTCGGATACGACATCTTCGGATGCGTGAGATCGGATAAGACTGACGGGTTGGATTGACCCACCTCCTGGGCGGTTCCCGATCAGGGTGAGACCTCGTACACTGGGATCCGTGAAGCTAGAGGGACTCACGAGGACACATATTGGCCAGTCCTGGTTATTGCCGTTATACAGATATTGCCTCATCTCGCATGTCGACGATTTCGATGATTTAAACTGGGTTTTTAATTAAATGTGCATGATGGTTATTTCCATGCTTTTTAAACCCATGTGTGATGTATACCGATTTTCATAGTTTTGTGTGAGTCAGGATCACCCGAAGGAGGGGTCGAGTCCTGACTTTATTGTGAAAATTTTAATTGAGAAATAAATGATTTGTAATAATTGCATGTTGAATTTTCCGTGGAAACTTGATTTACATAACATCATAACTCATATCATTTGTTTTATAATGTGTGGAGAAAGGGTGGTTTTTGCATGGCACCACGTTCATGTAGGTAGTATGGTTACTTACTTGTTCGTAGGATTACCTTACTGAGCTTGATGTGCTCACCCCTTTCATTTTCTCCCACAGATAATCTCCAGTTGAAGTTGGGACGACTCAGTACTGCATTTCGAATATCCGCTGCTGCCCATCATTTAAGGTATATACACTTGTACATATTGTATCTACATAAGCATAGCACAGTAACATGTTTGTAAGTAACTTTAGGGGATGTATAAATAATGTAAACAATATTAAATGATTAGAGAAGAAATAAGTTAGATGGTAATTGAATGGTGGGACTGGCATTGACGCACAGCCCAATTATTAATGGAGTGTGGTCACGATTCGAGGACAGGTAAGAGTTTAAGTAATAAAAATAACAAAGCGCGAAAAATTAACTCTGATTTTTGGGTAGTTTGGGTCGTGATAGATTTTATGGTATCAGAGCAGCAATTGGTCTGATGTGTGTCAGTGTTAGTAATTAGGAAATTACATCCCCGTGTTACTGTGCTTGGTTAGATACAATAGTGTATATCGAGATGGGCTTTAACTAAGAAATGGTTGAGAATGCAGGAATGCCTAATATGAGTCGCGTTAGATGAGATAGTGCACGAGGCAGAGGTCGTAGAGGTAGACCTGAGTCTGCTAAGTCGTGCTGAGTTGACCTGTGAGAATCGGGATGAGATTGAAATAGAGGTTAATGTTGAGTATGCTCACTGAGTCCGACAGAGAGATCGGATAGTATTGAGACACGCTTCGCGAGATTGGAGCGGAGTGTGGAGATTATTGTGAGGAGCAAATTGCTCAGAGTATACATAAGATCAGAGGGCGCAGCGGAGCATTGGTGGAAACCCGTTCGACCCATCTTAAGTGTTAAACATCCAGAGCTAAGATGAGAAATGTTTATGGATGTATTCCGGTGATAGGATATCCCGGACATGATTTAAAGGAAATTTTGGATAAAAGTCCTTACTCTGACCCAGAGGATTTGATTTATTGAAGAGTATAATTTATGAGTATAAAGCTCAGTTATATTCTTGGGCAGATATTACCTCGACACTATGAACAGTGACAGTCGAGATGTCTAAAAGTTTATGGAAGGGCTCATATTGTCAATTAGAGTCCAATTGGTCCCGTGAGATATTACCTATACCGAGGCAGTGCGCAGATTTACAGTTGGGTAAATAAGAACATGAATTGCACGCCTCTGAGATTGGGAAAGGTAGTGAGGGCTGAAATAGAGACAGAAAAGAGAATCGAGAAATGACAGAGATGTTAAAATGGAAAAATGGTAATTGGTAAAAGATTTAATTTGACGAGTCATGGAGTAAGATAATTGGTAGGGCCCCAATGCATCCAATTTTGGCACTCTTGAGGGGCATTGTGATTGGAGGACCCCGACCTGCTACAAAGCAGAGTAGCAGTGTGATCACTGTGGAATGTGTGGTAGATACCACGGAAGGAGGGTTTATACTTACACTGTATTGATTAAAATGGCCGTTAAGTATGGTAAGACGGACCATTGATATTGATTGCACAGAGTTGGGCGAGATCGCCCCACAGAAAAGTAAAGAGACAGAGAAAAACTTCGTTGGTATAGCTGCAACGAAAAGGGAGGCCATAGCCGAAAAGAAAAGAAAAAAAGGAAGTAGGCTGTTGGATGAAGGCGAGAGGATGTCTTGGACCAGGACACTATTGATGTTTCATGGATGTGGTGTAAGATACCTCACTTGTTATGAATAATGAAGTACACATGTTCATTGATCCTGGTACCACACACTTATTCGTACAGCCTTCATTCGCATATAAGTGAGTAAAAGGCATGAATGCCTATATCATTGGGCACAATACTGATAAATGAGTACCCCAATAGAGGAGGATTAACTAACGGAATATGGATATAGAGATTTTAAGTTGAAAGCAGGGGTGAAAACATCACTGAAAGGTATACTGTAAGTGTTGACAAGTGATAAAAAGGGATGCAACAGTTGAAATTACAGGAGTAAAGGATTATACTCACAAAATGAATAATGACAAGAGTTTCGTTATAATTGATACACTAAAGAGATAATCTTTAAGAGATGTTGGTTCTAAATACAAGATGTATTGGAGCAAGAGGCGTATGCTAGGTAAGAACATCCTTACGATATGAAGTCATTAGGATTAAAGTAATTAGTAACGAATATAAATTGTGACCACAGAGACTGAGGTATAACGTAGTTGTGGTTAAGTCTGAAGGTTAATAAAGGTATTTCAAAATACCTCCCCGCCTGAAGACTTGACAGCGTCTAAAAGTATATATATAACCTATAATGTGAAATCGATCGTCGTAATAAATACCAGGATACCTTTACTAAGACGATAAGGATATTAAAATTCGACGAATCATAAAGGTTAACATATTAAAATTTAATAAGAGCCGTTAAGATAAGAAAAGGAAATGACGCAGGTCAGTACCTGAAAACGTAAGCGATTTTGCAGGATCTTATACGCTTATGCGTAAATAAGTCAAGGATTGGACCGATTTGTAATCTTCATTATCGATGATATGTTGGGTGTAGTTAAAATCCAGGGCAAATTGTAAGCAATAATTGGAAAATTACTTTTACAAATGGGTTGTTGCGAATTCTCAAAAATGGTATACCTTGTTGACACGTTGAACTAAGAAAACATGGTCTTTAAATAAGATGATAGATGTGACATGAATTTCGGTGTAGTGAAGTATGAACTGACCACCGTGATTAATTTCACCATACCCAACAGCTCAAGAGGTTCTCAGTGAGTATGAATGACTCAAAATAATGAAGGAGCTGTGTATTGATGTATAATGGGAAGATAGTCAATTTTGGAGTTAGACAACTCCTTGATCACGAAATAGACTATCTGACCCATGATTTAAAGTTGGCAACAGTATTTTTACCGAGGATATGGTACTATTATATCGAAATTTTGGATATGCACTGATCATAAAGCTCGAGTATCTGTTTTCACAGAAAGAGGCGAATATGAGAATACATAGTGGGTTAGAGCTTCTGAGGGATTTTGATTTGTGAAAATTGTACCACCCAGGAAAGGCTAATGTGATGACTGATGCCTCGAGCAGAAAGAGCCTCAGGATGGTATTACATATGATGGTCAGGGAGCGTGAGCTGCTAGAGCAGTTGTGAGCCTCAGTATTGATGTGATCCCTTCTGATGATGACAGTGATTGTGAGATAGTTAGCCTGAGACTAGAACCGGATGAGAGTGCCCGGATTTGACAGGCTTAGCGTGATGATCCGCATGATATTGATAGTTTGGGGTCAGATTCAGAAGGGTACAGTGACACAGTTCACAGAGTATGATAATGATTTACAGAGAGGTTCAGAGACAGTTTAAGTGCTCCCCAGGGCCACAGTTGATGGGACAGTAATATCGTCAGAAGCTCACTCTTCGGGATATACAGTGCATACGGAAGGTAATAAAAATATATTGAAATCTCGAAAAGGGTATTGGTGGTCAGATGTGAAAAGAGATATGGTAGAGATTGTGAAAAAGTGCCTAGTATGTCAGCAGGATAAGGTAGAGTATTAAAAGTCTGCAGGGTTATTACAGCCTCTACCTATATCGACACGGCACGAAAATAGGAGCAAGTCTCCATGAATGTCGTGATGGGTTACAGAGAACTTAGGTGAATTACGAGGCTATTTGGATAATAGCCGACAGATTGCCTAAGTCTACCCACCTTCTGGTTATGAAATCCCTAAATACTCAGAGTGTATATGAGGATTTATGTGTAAGGAAGATTGTGGAACATTAAGTAATGTTCCAGTGAGCATGGTATCACATAGGGATTCCCGCTTCACTTCCCACCTCTGAGGATATTTTTAGGAAGCTATGGGAACTCGACTGAGTATTAGCACAGCTTTCCATCCTCAGACAGATGGTCAGTCAGAGAGGACTGTACAGGTTCTGGAGGATCCGATGAAAGCGTGTGCCATTGATTTTATAAGCTCCTGGGATGATCAGTTGATTTCAAATTGAATTCGCCTATAGTGACAATTGGCAGTTGAGTATCGAGATAACAAGATATGAGGCAGTGTATGGTTGTAGGGGTTGTTCCCCAAATTGGATAAGAAAAAGTGGGTGATAGATAGAATTATTTTCGACGTTGGATAATAAGTCTCTGAGGATGTTTAGTTAAGAGTGAGAGATTAAGAACACCTCAGAGCAGATAGACAAGTATTGGAATTCACCCTTGGTGAATTAGTAGGGTTGAAATGTTTCTTGTCCTAAGAGAATAAGGACATAGCGAGCTTTTGGAAGAAGGTAAATTGAGTTGCGCTGGATGGAATATTTTGAGAGATTGGACAAGTGGGAGATAAGACCTGTAGGTTGGTGTTATCACCTGAATTAACAGGCACCCACAATGTGTCTCAGCTTTTGATGCTTCGACAATACTATCCAGATCCAGCATAGGTAATAGAATATGAACTCCAAAAGTTCAGTTTAATGAAAATATAAGTATATTGATAAGTTGATTCGGGCATTAAACAGGGAAGAGAAAGTAATGAGGTTTAAAATGATCTCCCTAATTAAAGTCTTTTGGTAGTGTTACACTCCGAAAAAGGTCACATAAGAATTAAAGAAGTATGATACGATTGATGTACCCAGAGTAGTTTATGGACTCATATGAATTGGTTCTAATTTGGAGGACCAAATTCTTTAAGTGGGGGAGAGTTGTAAGACCCAGATTTAATTAAAATACGAAATGAATGAGTATTCGTGAAGGGAAGTCGGGTTAAATTAATCCCGAACATGTGTAAGGGCAAAATGGTCAAAAGATCGAAAGTCGGTATAATTTCGATAAGGAAATTTAATTAAAAATATGGATTTGAGAAATCTTGGTCAATAAAGGTGAAATAAATTTATTTTGGGTTAAATTGATCAAGATATTAATTTATGGGAATTAATCGAAATTTTTAGTACGAAAAAATAGTCCCGAAAATAATCAAAAATTATACCGGGAAGACGAAATAATACCGAGAAATTAATTTATAGATTAAATGAATAAAATATAATTTTTTTAAAGATATTTTGAATATTTTAGACTAATTTAATCAATTAAATAATATTAATAAAAATAAATAATAATAATAATAATAAAAATGAAGAAGAAGTTAATCTGAAAAAAAAAAAAGAAAAAAAAAGAGAGAAAAAGGGGTCAGGGAGAGAGAAAGAGAAGTAGAGAAATGGAAGCCGAGAAAACTGAGGAACCCGAGGACGCACCGACGACCGATGACCCCCGATGAGGAGCCGACGAGGAAGAGGGGAGGCCGGTGAGCAAGATGGTACCGGAGATGAACCGTGCAGTGGCCGGAGGAAGCCGATCGGAGGAGGGAAAGCACCGAGGAGAAACGGCCCGATTTTCGGCGATCCACGACGGCTGGGCATCAACGGAGGCCACCGATGAGTTCAGGAGGAGGAGCCGGTCATTTTGAGACTGGTAGCAGTCGACGAAACGGCGGGAATCGTCGACGACGGCCAAGGGAAGAAAATGGGTCCGACGGCCGGGGAGAAGAGGACGAACCGGCGGCGTTCCGACGACCTCGACCGAAACCAAGGGTAGATTCGTGCTGCGGACGACCTTCCGGAGGTGTTGGCGGTGGAAGCCGGCGGAGAACCGATAGGCAAGGCGGTGAACCGGTCGAACCGGAGTGAACCGGCGATCTGAGCCGGTCCAAACCGGACTGAACCGGTTCAGCCAAAAAGAGAAGGAAAAAGGGAGAAAAAGGGAAAAAGAAAAAAGAGGAAAAATTGGGGAAAATTCTAGCGATGCAATAGAGGTTCGGGTAAGTCGATAAGCAGTCAAATTGACCGATTTAAATTTTGAAATATTTTATTTAATTAATTTTCGACTGGAAATTTACCCGAAAAATTATGAAATTATGTAGCTCGACGATTGGCATCACCGAGAGCTCGAGATAGCCTCGATTTGCAGATTAGCATGGAATCTCGCGTAAGTGACCCTTATTTACGACAATTGACATCGTTATGCGTGATATGAATTTAAATTTCGTATAAATTGAATTAAATTATGGAAAGTCGGATAAATTGTCGTAAATAATAAATTTAGCTATCCGAGAGTTAGAATGAGGCCCAATAAATTATTAGTGGGCCCAAATGAGCCCAATAGGCCTCGATAAAGTGAAAATTAAGTGGAAAACGGGCTTAAGGCCGATTAAGGCCCATTGAGGTGCAATCGGGCCCAATAGGGGTAAATAGGCCCAATGATTTAAATTAAGCCCAGAAAATAGGAAATATAATTAAATTGTATAATATCTGACCTGAGGAATATTGATACGCAGTTCCGGGCATTTGATTGGGAGCATAACGGACTGCGCGACGTGACAACAGTGGAAAAGAAAAGGTCAGACTCGACAGGAAAATAAGGTAAGGGAAGTCTACGGACTGCTAGAGGTAAACTTTACACAATTTCAAGTTCATATGCAGTCTTTAAAAATTATCTGAAGGGTCTAGAGGTCAAATAATAATTTTAGTGCCCCGAATGGGCAAATTACCAAAATACCCTTGTTAAGGGTAAAATTTACAAATTTAGAAAAAAATTGGGAGGAGCAAGAACAAGAGGTTTCTGCTCGTTCTGGAGACATTTTAATGCATGCATGAGTAGGCTGGCTAACCTTGAAAGAAAATGCACAGCATTGCATACTTTCAACGATGAAATTATCTTGAAAACTGTTTTGAGGAAACAGAGCCGCCTACGTGTTTTTATTTACATGTGACGTGCTAGAGCTTAGCTCGCACGATGTTTGATTTGTGTGATGCATGCATTAGTGCTGGAGCGAGAGCTCGCACTAGAGTTTTACATGCATAGGTGCTAGAGTATAACTCGCACCAGATTTCACATGCTTGTTTCGTGACACGGTGCTAGAGCCTAACTCGCACCAGATTTTACATGATTTTCGTGACAGGGTGCTGGAGTTTAACTCGCACCAGATTTTATAAGATTTTCAGGTGATTTATATATAGAGAGTGCTAGAGCCTAGCTCGTACTAGTTTTATTGGATTTGTGGAGTAGCGCTGTCTGCCCTTGGAGTCAGCCAAAAGGCCCAACAGGCTCAAAAGACCTCTTAAGTAGGGTGAGAGTGAGGGATGAGGTTGGCGGCCTTGTGGGGATGTAAAGCGGGCTCTGCTGATTTTACTTGATTTGATGAGAGTGCTGAGCATCGCTCGTACTGATTTTATAAGAACATGCGATGAGCCGTGCTTGGAGCATCGGGTAGACTGTGTGTCACCGATTTAATAGGCTCGCACGTGTGTTTTGAGACATGGCATGAGTATTGAGAAACAAAACCTCTCTGTGGGAAGCAGGCCATTTGGGCTGGAGTACCTAGAGTGATATGGGTCCATGGAGTACGATGTACCGTGCAAGTAGCATGGAGTACGATGTACCGTGGGGTATCTTCAGATACGGTATCTTTGTGATACGGGGTATCTTCGGATACGGTATCTTGTGATACGGGGTATCTTCGGATACGGTATCTTGTGATACGGGGTATCTTCGGATACGACATCTTCGGATGCGTGAGATCGGATAAGACTGACGGGTTGGATTGACCCACCTCCCGGGCGGTTCCCGATCAGGGTGAGACCTCGCACACTGGGATCCGTGAAGCTAGAGGGACTCACGAGGACACATATTGGCCAGTCCTGGTTATTGCCGTTATACAGATATTGCCTCGTCTCGCATGTCGACGATTTCGATGATTTAAATTGGGTTTTTAATTAAATTTGCATGATGGTTATTTCCATGCTTTTTAAACCCATGTGTGATGTATACCGATTTTCATAGTTTTGTGTGAGTCAGGATCACCCGAAGGAGGGGTCGAGTCCTGACTTTATTGTGAAAATTTTAATTGAGAAATAAATGATTTGTAATAATTGCATGTTGAATTTTCCGTGCAAACTTGATTTACATAACATCATAGCTCATATCATTTGTTTTATAATGTGTGGAGAAAAGGTGGTTTTTGCATGGCACCACGTTCATGTAGGTAGTATGGTTACTTACTTATTCGTAGGATTGCCTTACTGAGCTTGATGTGCTCACCCCTTTCATTTTCTCCCACAGATAATCTCCAGTTGAAGTTGCGACGACTCAGTAATGCATTCCGGATATCCGCTGCTGCCCATCATTTAAGGTATATACACTTGTACATATTGTATCTACATAAGCATAGCACAGTAACATGTTTGTAAGTAACTTTAGGGGATGTATAAATAATGTAAACAATATTAAATGATTAGAGAAGAAATAAGTTAGATGGTAATTGAATGGTGGGACTGGCATTGACGCACAGCCCAATTATTAATGGAGTGTGGTCACGATTCGAGGACAGGTAAGAGTTTAAGTAATAAAAATAACAAAGCGCAAAAAATTAACTCTGATTTTTGGGTAGTTTGGGTCGTGACAGTGACCACATGGACTGATATGTAAAGTAAATGTAGTTAAGTCTGAGGGTTAATAAAGGTATTTCAAAATATATCCCTGCCTGAAGATTTGATAGCGTCTAGAAGCGCAGACATAGAACCTATAGATTGAAACCGATAGTCGTATATATGCATTTAAAATTTGGGTACCTTTACTGGTACGATAAAGAAATATAAACTTCGAGTTAATCATGAAGGTTTAAAAATTTAAAATTTTATTAAAGCCGTTAATATAAGGAAATGACGTGGGTTAGTATCTTGAACGGAAACGATTACGAAATGACGTTTTACGTTTCTGCGTACGTAGGTCAAGAATATGGATGATTGAAATATTTAGTGGAACTCAATTACGATGAGGTATTTAAACCTTACCTGGACCGATTGGTTGTCATCTTTAGCGATGATATTTTGATGTATTCGAAGTCCAAGAAAGAGCATGAGAGCAAATGAAAACTGTCTTACAGACGTTGTGGAAGAGTTTCTCGAAATTGGCTGCTCAGTTGATACGTCTCATTTGGAAAAAGATTTCATACGAGTGGTATGATAAATATGTAAATGGCTTCGGTGAGTTTTGGTATATAGAAGTAATAAACTGACCACCGTAATTAATCTCACCATAACCAACAACTCAAGAGGTATCAGTGTGTTTGGATACCACAAAAATAAGGATTGGGCTGTGTATCGATGTAAAATGGGAAGATAGTCATTTATGGATCCAGATAGTTCAAGGACCATGAGAGAAACAATCCGACCCATGATTTAGAGTTGGCAGCCGTAGTGTTTACACAAAAAGTATGGCGCCACCACTTATATGGTAAGAAATTTCAGATATGCACTGATCGTAAAAGCCCCGAGTATTTGTTTTCACAGAAAGAGTAGAATATGAGATAACCAAGAGGGTTAGAGCTTCTAAGAATTATGATTGTGAACATTGTACCACCCAGGAAAGGTTAATGTAATGGCTGATGCCTTAAACAGAAAGAGCCTCGGGATGGTATCACATATGATGGTCAGGGAGCGTGAGCTGCTAGAGCAGTTGTGAACCTCAGTAGTGATGTGATTCCTTCTGATGATGACAGTGATTGTGTGACAACTAGCCTGAGGTTAGAACCAGATTTGAGTGACCGGATTTGCCAGGCTTAGCGTGATGATCGGCATGGTGTCGATAGTGTGGGTCAGATTCAAAAGGGTGTTGTGACAGAGTTCACAGTGAGTGATGATAACTTACAGAGGTTCAGAGACAGTATAAGTGCTCCCCAGGACCACATTTGATGTGATAGTATTATTATTAGAAGCTCACTCTTCGGGATATACAGTGCATCTGAAAAGCAATAAATATATTGGAATCCCTGAAAAGGGTATTGGTGGTCAAGTATGAAAAGTGATATTGTAGAGATTGTGGACAAGTGTCTCGTATGTCAGCAGAGTAAGGTAGAGTAAAAGAAGTTGCAGGGTTATTGCAACCTTTACCTATATTGACACGGAAAAGAGAACAAGTTACCATGGATATTGTGATGGGGTATAGAGAACCCTAATAAATCACGAGGCTATCTAGGTGATAGTCGATAGATTGATTAAGTCTACCCACCTTCTGGCTATAGAAATCCCCAGATACTCTAAGTGTGTAGGCGGGTTCATGTGTATGGAAGATTGTGAAATAGTATGTAGCGTTCCAGGGAGCATGATATCAGATAGGGATTCCCTTTTCACTTCCCACTTCTGGGAATATTGTTTTTGAAAGCTATGGGAACCCGATTGAGTGTTAGCATAGCAGTCCATCCTCAGATAGATGGTCAGTCAGAGAGAACTGTACAGGTTCTGGAGGATGTGATGAGGGCATGTGCCATTGATTTTATAAGCTCTCGGGATGATCAATTGTTACTAATCGAATTCACCAATAATGATTATTGTCACTTGAGTATCGGGATGACTTTATATGAGGTATAGTATGACCGTAGGGGTTGTTCCCCGACTTAGAGAAGAAGAAGTGGGTGACAGATAGAGAATTGTTCCCGAATTGGTAAGATAAACCTCTGAGAATGTTCAGTTAAATTGTGAAATATTAAGAACACCTCAGAGCAGACAGAAAGACTATGCTGACAAGAGACAGGAAATCATTGGAATTCACCGAGGGTGAATGAGTATTGTTAATATTTACTTGTCCTAAGAGCATAAGGACGTAACGAGATTTGGATAGAGATATTGGACAAGTGGGAGATAAGACCTGTAGGTTAATGTTACCACTTGAATAAACAGGCATCCACTATGTGTCCTATCTTATGATGTTTCGAAAATATTATCCAAACCCGATATATGTAATCGGATATGAGCTCCAACAGTTTAGCTCAATGAAAGTATAACGTATGATTAGAAAATCGATCCGGGTATTAGACGGAAAGAGAAAATATTGAGGTTTAAGATGATCTCCCTAGTTAAGTATGATGGTAGTATTATACTCCGGAGAAAGTCACTTGAGGATGACAGTATATGATACGATAGATGTACCCGAAGTTATTTATGGACTCACATGACTTGGTTCTAATTTGGAGGACCAAATTTCTTAAGTGAGGGAGATTGTAAGACCCGATATTTTTAACGTAAGAGCAAAAAGGGAATAAATAGAAATTTTCGAATGCTTTTAAAAATGCAAAAGGATTGAAATGGTATTCCCGAACACGTGCAAGGGTAAAACGGTCAAAAGACCAAAATTCGGTATTTATCGGGAAAGGAAAATTTAATTAAAATTATGGAATTGAGAAATCTTGATCAATAACGAAGAAATAATTAAATTTCGGATTAAATTGATCAAGATATGAATTTATTGGAATAAATCAAAATTTTCGTATCGAAAAATAATCTCGAAAATAATCTCAAATTATACCGGAAAGTCGAAATAATACTGATAAATTTATTTATTGATTAAATGAATTTAATATAATTTTTTTAGACATTTTTGGGCATTTTATTATTATTTTAATGAATAAAATAATAATAAAATTTAATTATAAATAAATAAATAAAGTTAAAAAAATAAAATAAAAAAAAACTGAAATTGGATTGAAAAACGCGGGGAGAGAGAAACCCGCAGAACCTAAAAACGCGAAACGAAGCCATCGAGGAAGAGAACGTCGGACGAGCCACCACCGGCGAGACCGAGGGGCCGATGAGGGTCGACGAAGGTAGCCCGACCTCGGGCGAACCATCAGCCGCGACGACGCGCTGTGGAAGTCGTCGAAAAACGCTAAAAACGGAGGAGGAACTCGTAGAAGAGAAGCCTCAATCAGCGGCCATCGGCGCCGATTTGAGCGACAACGAGGCCCGATTTAGGAAGCCCAGGTGCAGCCGAGCCGAACGGCGGCGGAATCACGTCGGGAACCGACCGAACGACGTCAGAATGAGGAAATGGTGACTGAACCGGTCGAACCGAACCAGACCGAATCGGCGGTCTGAATCGGGTTGAACCAGACCGAACCGGTTCAGCAAAAATGGAAAGGAAAAAAGGAAGAAAAAGGGAAAAAGAAAAAAGAGGAAAAATTGAGAAAAATTCCAGTGATGCAATCGAGCTTCGGGTAAGTCAGTAAGTGGTCGAATTGACCGATTTAATTTTCAGAATATTTAATTTGATAAATAATCGACTGAAAGTTTACCCGAAAATATATTTAATTGTGTAGCTCGACAACTGGCATCCACCGAGAGCTCAAGACAGCCTCGATTTATGTACTATCAGGGAATCACGGGTAAGTAACCCTTATTTACGATAATTTTGCATCGTTATGCGTGTTAGATAATTACGGATTTAAGTTCTGGATTAAATGAATTATATCCTGGAAAATTAAAATAAATTGTCATAAATACTAAATTGAGATATTCGAGAATTTAGAACGAGGCTAAATAAATATTGATGGGCCCAATGAGCCCAATAGGCCTCGATAAAGTGTGGTAAACGGGCTTAAGGCCGATTAAGGCCCATTATGATGCAATTGGGCCCAATATGGGTAAACGGGCCCAATGATTTAATTAAGCCCAGAGAATATGAAATACAATTAAATTGTATTGTATTTGACCTGATGAATGTGTATCCGCAGTTCCGAAGATTGGATTTTCCGAGCAAATCGGACTGCGTGACGAGTCATCGGTGGAAAAGTCAGACTGTACAGAAAATGAGGTAAGGGAATTGTGTGAGTAGCTAGAGAGAGCTACGTGTATTTTAATAGTTTTTGTATACATTGATTATGTATGTATACACTGTTATTGTATAATGATCCTAAAAGTGGTTTAAATGATTTTAAGGACCGAATTAGGTGAAAAGACTATTTTACCCCTATTAAGGGAAGTTCATCCAAGGATGATGAAAGCATGCCATGCATGAAATGCATGATTTAAGGAAATTTATGGTTTAAGGATTTTATTGATTTTAATCAAAGCAAATCGATAGATTGGCCAGCAATTGCATGAATTTCACATGATAATACTACGTAAGTGTTATTTATATTTAAATGGAATTTTTTGGAAAATAGGCCAACTATCAAGTTTATATGGAAACAGATAGTGCCGACACGTAGTTCGCACTATATCTGCGTTTATGAATGTGCATAAAATTTGCTTGAGCGGTTGCTCGCACTGATTTGTGTGACATCATATGCATGAAATGTGCTAGAGCGTTTGCTCGCACTGATTTTATTATTGAGAAATGCATGAGAAGTGCTGGAGCCTAGCTCGCACTCTATTTTGACATGTTTTGACATGTTTTGATAGTTTTGAACTGTTTTGACTTGATATGGATAAAAAGGTGCTGGAGCGATTGCTCACACTAGTTTTTATGATTTGACATGCATGAGCGATGATGGAGCTTAGCTCGCATCCAGTTTTGATATGATAATTGCATAAAAGCCGTGCTGGAGTGTAAGTGGCACGAGATTTGATTAATTATGCATAAAGCCGTGCTGGAGTGCAACTCGCACGAGATTTAATTTACTTGAGCATTCATTTGTGCTGGAGCGTTGCTCGCACAAAGTTTTATATGGTTTTCATAATTCATTTGAATGTCGTATTGGAGTTTTTCTCATACGAGGTTTTCACTGAGTTTTTCTCGTACTAGAGCATTGCTCGTACGTGGATTTTACTTGAAATTATAATCAGTTTAAGTCATACTGGAGTGCTGCTCATACGTAGATTTTACTGATTTTTATGAAACCGTGCTAGAGCTTCGCTCGCACGAGGTTTTCTGATATCATGAATATGCATGGAGCCGTGCTAGAGCTTCGCTTGCACAGGGATTTATATTACATGCATATAGTCGTGTTGGAGCCTCCTATAGACTGTGTGTCACAGTGAGATGATATGCTCTCACGTGCATTCTGAGACAGAGATGATATGGGTCGATAAGACCTATTACAGGCACCCCTGATTGAGCTTGGGTTCACGGAGTACATTGTACCGTGTATGTCACGTGGAGTACGCTGTACCGTGGGGATTGTTGGAGTGGAGTGGCATTAGCCACGAGGCAGCAAGCCTTGCCCCTCGCAATCCTGATGTTATGCTGTATTGGTGGTAGGACGACCCACCTCCCGTTTTAGTTGTGATACCCCGCACACTAGGTACCGTGTTGCCAGAGATCACTAGGATATGGCCATAGTCCTCGATGTTACTGATATAATCAGCTGATTGTCTCATATGATATAAATATTAGTCGATAGACTAGGGTAGACCTGAAGGAGGGGTCAGGCCCTCGATTTTATGATTTTATACTGTGATTGCTAGATTTCAGATGATTTTATGATATGTGACCCTGAAAGAAGGGTGGTTTTATAACTGAAGTTTTATAATGAATTTTAACGAATTGTTTTATGAGTTTGAAATGGAATTATGAGATTGTTTTATGAGTTGCTTGACCCGGAAGGGTTAGTTTTTACTGCAGTTTTAATGAATTGATTTAAATGCAGTAGCATGTGAAGTTTTCCAAGCTTTCATTTGAAATCCATAATTTGTCTTACATGGCATGAAAGAGTGCATGATCTTAATTTAATTCATGCTTATTATGATTTAATGATGTCACATAAAATGCTATGATGCATAAGTAGTATGATTTATATATGCACGAACAGTTTTATAAACTAAGTCATTGATGTTTGCATGACTTTGTGCTTGATAATTTTAATGAAAAGAAATGGATTTAAGGGCATGGCATTATGAGCATGTAGATAGTAGAGCTATCTACTTACTTGCATAATTACCTTACTGAGCGTGTGGTTTGCTCACCCCCATTATTTTCCTATCTTTTCAGAGCACTTACAATAGTTATTGAGCGGCTGAGGACTTGCTTGCTTGATATCCGCTGCTTCCCATCGAGAGACAGGTATACACATTTGTATGGCTTTGTATCTAAATATGTAATGCACAGTACTGTATACGGATATGATGTCGGGGATGTAGAGTTATAAGTACCAATGTGTATGTATTTCTTTAAAGTCAAAAGATAGTAAACTCTGATATATGAATGTGATTATTGAAATGAAATGGTAAATAGTGTAAGGCGACTAACACCGAATCATAGCCCAACTGTGTTGTAGGATGGTCATGATGAGAGAAAGGTAAGAATTAAATAATAAATGAAAAAGTGAAGAATTTACTCTGATTTTTAGGTAATGTGGGTCGTGACACACTGTGTACTTTTGTATCTGACTACTCACATGAATGCAATACGGATCATTTTGCTGGGCCTATCTAATCCTGTCCAACAGATCTAGCTCCAAGCATAGACTAGCAATCATAGAGTCTGTATCCATGTCAGAAGGCACCACTCCTAAACTGAGGCTAGCAAACTTCTCTACCAACTCATGTTCCCTGACCATCATATACGATACCATCCCAAAGCTCTTCCTACTCAAAGCATCAGCTACAATGTTAGCCTTGCCTGAATGATAAAGTATCTCACAATCATAGTCCTTTAGAAGCTCTAGCCATCTTCTCTGTCTCATATTCAGCTCTTTCTGCGAGAACAGATACTTAAGGCTCTTGTGGTCGGTAAAAATCTGAAATTTTTCACCATACAAGTAGTGGCGCCATACCTTTAACGCAAACACTACTGCTGCTAACTCCAAATCATGGGTCGGATAGTTCTTCTCGTGGTCCTTCAGCTGTTTGGATCCATAGGTAACTACCCTCCTGTCACGACCCGTGACCTCTACATCTATCACTAAGCGCCTAAATTAATGCGGAAACGTTATTAAAGCATTAGTATTAACTAAATTATTATTAGTTAGCGTTTATTATTATGAGACTTATTATTATTCCTTTAGGATCTTTTCTTGTAGTTTCGTATCCAATATATGCTTAAATCTTTTAAATTATTATGTGAAGGATTTTATTGAGGTCCTAAATTTTCTAGAAATTTCGGCAGCATAACAGCTGCCACTTGACTCTAACCAACCTGCAAACAAAGCAATATAGCAACCCATATCCTCAATACCATTCATGCAAATCAAATCATCTCAAACAACCCTAGCTATCCACAACTAACAATCATACTTTCCATTCACATTGTTGCATTAACTTCAAGTTTCATCATAATTCATAGTAATTCGATTAAATAGGTGCATTATCTAGGAAAGGTATTATTGACTTCCTTAATATTCCTACTTATAATGAAACAGCTAATACATCCCAAAACGACTATTACTTAAACCTGTGTATACATACAATTTTGAGATAAAACTTTACAGTTGTTGCGTGATACAAGCTACGCCCACTCTAAGTGACCTAGACGTATCCACAAGTGCACGGGTCGTACAAGGAATAATAGGATTTAAGTCCCGGATTATCGTCCCACAGAGAAGTTGAATTTGCCTAATTAACTACCGGTTAATCTTACCCTAAGTATATTCTAGCAAATTATGAATTTTTCAGTGGGTGATCTACTAAGTCTAAAATTAAAAGTACTGAAAACAATAAAAATCATAAACTAAAGAAAATAAAACCGAGCAAAAATTACTTACAAAGCTCCGAACAATTAAAAGCAATAACCTACAAAAGATAATTAAAACAGTTAAAAGTAATTAATGCAATTAAAAATGCAAATTTGAAAATAAGAGACAAAATTAATTAAACTAAAATTAAACAATCCTAAAAATAAAATATGCATGTAATTAAACTAATTAATAAAAATACAAATTAAACTAAAATAATTCTACTACTAATTTAATTATGCACTACCTAAATACCAACTTTAATTCTAAATTCCTAACTAAGTTTATACTAAGAAGCAAGGTGCAATAATATGTAATTCAAATTAAGACTATAATTTTTTCTAACAAATCAAATAAAAGGGATAATATATTAATGGGCATGCATAAAAAAATGGTTATATGCATAAATGAGATGCCAAACGTGGCCTTAACAAATATTGCTAGCCAAGTGGTCCCGTGTACTGGCACTGTACATGTTCTTCACCATTATGTTTTCTTTCCCAAGTGTTGTCCAGGTGCTCCAGCTGCTACTACAGGCGCGTCCAGCTTCTGCTCCTGGTCTGTCCGCTGCTGGTTCGTGCTGTCTCCAGTCTGTCCACAACCTCTGCATCAGCTGCGGTCCAGGTACTGCTCTCGGCTTGCCCAGCATGTACCTACTGTGCATCAGCCAATATTCAGAGCCTGCTCCAAGTGCTGTCTTATACTGCTGCATCCGGTACTGCTGTGCATGCTGCACATTCCCTGACCTTCCTTTAGCACCAGTTATCTTTGTGGTGCTTAGTTTTTGCAGCACAAATTACATTCTGTGGCAGTAACGCAGTTGCTCACACACCAGAAGCTCCCGTCAGATTGGAGATGGGTAGAACATGAAGACAGGGGCTGGACCCGAGCTTGGTTGCTCCGCCTCTGCTCCCTTCAGCTGTAACCTATCAGCTTCTACGCAGCCACTCAATAATGGTGATGGATTTCAGCATTCCACAACTTGAAACAGAAGGCTAAAATGAGATTAAAACTAAATAATAGCAATATAAAGACAACGAACAGTGAAACAAACTTGAAACATGGGAGAACAGGAAAGAAATGTGATCCCGGACTATTGCAACAATACACTATTGTTAAGCTTTGCACTACACAGCAATTAATACACCATCTTCACCATCAACCAGCAATCAAAATGAGACAAACAAAGACAAATAAAATATGCATGAAATGAGTAATTGCAAAACAAAGTTAAAACTAAACTACGGCTGATATGTAGAAACTGAAAAAAAAAATTATAAAATGCAGAAAAGAAAGGTCCTAATATACTGCAGCAAAGGAAATAATTCATGCAAAAGAAATGACCATGCAATAGTATGTAATCAACTTAAAAAATAAAAAGCTATGTAAAATCGATAACTGAAGAGAAAATAACAAGTATCCGCGAACAGAGAAGTGGTGAAGCTACAGTGACCTCGGGTTGCTTCAGTGCCTGCTACCACCGTGGTTCCACCATGCTTTTGATGTAGAAAAAATGGCCAGCATTATCAAAGCATCAGAACAACTATGGCAGTAGTAGAAGAACCTTGTCACCCGAATGAGCAAAAAAAATGACAAGAAAAACAAACAATGCAAACCGAGAGGTTAACAATAAGAAAAATGAAGGTTTTTCATTAAAACAAAAACATTAAACACTAAATAAATGGAAACTTGGAAAAATCGAGAGCAACTAAGAAATCTAAACATTTCATAAAAATTGAAATTAACTTGAATACTAACTTAACAAAAATGAAAAATGCTAATGGGAAAGCTTTTAAAGAAACAAGAAAAAAAAACTATTCTAAAACTATTCTAACACTACTCCTACTCCTAAATTACTCTACCCTAAAAATTATCCTAAAAAACTACACTAAGCTACTCCTTTTCAATTGCTCATCATATTCTATTAATACACAAACATAGGGGTACAATGGTAATTTTTCATCCTAGATGAGTTGGCATTGTTTGACCACTTGTCTTCATTTGATTTGCTGCAGAGTAGATATTTCCACGTCACTCGTCTTTTTTTCTAATTGGTTGCGCGATGTGGCCCGACGTGTCTTCCAGAAGGTTGGCACGATGTCCGTCGATCTTATCATTTCAGAGCGAATAAAATACTAACACCCGACATCCCACGTGTCTAGACGATTGGTGACTCGATCTGCAAATTGGAAGTGGTCTAGTCTCCTTTAGCCCGTTTTCAGCCCATTTTTGACTGAAATGATAGAGTTTCATCCGGATTAAATTTACTTGCACATTAAAGAATTTTAATTAAATAAAGGGGATAATTAATAAAATAATATGGGGATTAAATTAATTAATTAAGAAATTAAGCACAAATAATTCTATTAAAAATAGAATTATCATGCGTATACCTTAACACAAAAGTCGCGCACTAAGCACGAGGAATTTACAGTCTCTGAGTGGATCACCCACGAACTAATTTGAAATTTTTAAAGAAAAGGGTGAGCAACCACATGCTCAATAAAGGAATCATATAACTGAAGTTAATAACATACCAAGTAAGCGGTTGTATAAATATTTTCTGCATTTTGTAAATCATGCCCTTTGTACATTGTACAAGCTTTATTTTAGTATTTAAACGTGATAATACGTTAAACACGAATGAGTTAAATCAACATACTTTTCAAAACTGAAGAGTAAATCATGCCCTTTGTAAAACATTGTACAAGCTTTATTTTAGTCTTTAAACGTGATAATACTTTAAACACGGATGAGTTAAATCAACATACTTTCAAAACTGAAGATTTCACAATGCTTGCTAAAAATCCATAGTTTATAAATCATCGATGTAAAAGCAAGCACAAAAAAACCTGAAAATCTAGTAATATTACATCTTTACCGAAAAATGTACAGTCTAGCGTACGCATACATGGGCTTCCATTAAAATATTCAACACAAATATGAGATGTGGGGCAATCTTAAACTTGTCATGGAATTCAATTTCACGATGTAAACACACTTATGGCCATAATGACTACCGCCCTATCCTAGACAAATCAGGTCTGGACTAAGGTAGTGAAGACGGGATCAAGGTCTACAGTAGTAGGTAGCTGGCACCGTGGAGAAATCATGCAGAACCTCCTACCGGTGCTACTAGAAAGTCTTAATGCCACAAAGGCATTTTCGTGAAGCACTTGGCACTGTAGTGCAATCAGACAGAACCTCATACTGATGCTAGAGATGGCTCTCACGTCTCATAAACTCGATGCCACCCAGGCACCCCTATGAAGCACTTGGCACCGTAGGGCAATCGTACAAAACTTCCTATCAATGCTAGAAATGGCTCTCACAGGACATGACTGCCACACAGACATTCTTGGGGATCGCCACCATTCTCAAAAACCAACCACCATGATAATTCTATTTTTAATAGAATTATTTGTGCTTATTTTCAAAATTATTTATTTAATCCCCATATTATTTTATTAATAATCCCATTTATCTAATTAAAATTCTTTAATGTGCAGATAAATTAAATCCGGATGAAACTCAGTCGTTTCAGTCAAAATTGGGCTGAAAACGAGCTAATGGAGATAGGACCACTTCCAATTTATAGACCAAGTCGTCAGTCGTTTGGACACACGTGATGCCAAATGTCCGTATTTTATTTCATCTGAAATGATAAGATCGAAGGACACCATGCCAACCCTCTGGAAGACACACGTCAGGCCACATCGCACAACCAATTGGACAAAAAGGCTGATGACGTGGAAATATCTGCTCTGCAGCAAATCAAATGAAGACAAGTGGCCAAACAATGCCTACTCATCTAGGATGGAAAAATACCCCTAAGTGTGTGTATAAATAGAACATGGTGGCAATTGAAAAAAAGAAAAGAAAAGTAGGAAGTAGGGTAGGAGTAGTGTAGAGTAATTTAGGAGTAGTTTTTAATGTAATCTAGGGTAGAATAGTTTTTAGGGTAATTTTAAGTTAGCATTTTATTTTTCCAAGCTTTCCCGTTTGTCTTACTCTTTAATTTTTTTTTTTTTTTGCCACCATTGTTAAACTTTTAGAAGCTTTTCGTTTGCCACCATTGTTCATTGATCTTCTCGATTTTGTTAAATCCATTTCTTCTACTTTTCAGTTTCAATACATAGTTTACATATTTTACATTTCCCAGTTGTAGCTCTCGGTTTGCAAAAGAATTGCTTATGTTTTGAGTTGAAAAACCATCTTTTTTTAGCTCTCGGTTATATATTCTTTGGTGCATTCGGGTGACATAAATGTTTCATTCATTCTTCTACCTTGTGGTTCTGTTGCCTTGATGTGGGTTGATGCTGAGCATTTATCCACATCATGAGTAAAGTGGAACATGGTTGGTGAAGAAAATGAAGCAATTTGAGGAAGTTGAGTTCCCTGTCAATGGAAGAAGCTCACGGGTGATGTTATAGTTGTGATTTTTATTTCCTTTCGGTTTTAAGTTTGTATTCAACTATGCATCATTGTTCTTTCCTTTCCTTCTTTCATTTTTATTTGCATGTAATTCATGATTCGATTTTTGACTGCATTTAGAGTAGTAGATTCCAATTTTTGTTTAATGCATCATCTTTTGTTTCTTTAATCCCTTTTCATTTACTGCATAGTTATTTCAGCATGATTGTTGTTAGTTCATTTGTTGCTTGCCGATGGTTAGTGAAAAGGATAGGGTAAGCTTTTCGGTGTAGAGTCTCAAGAAGCAGTTCGTGGAGCATAGTTTCATTCTTGGCTTCATATTTGTCCTCTGTTTAGCTCTGTTTTATATCCTACCACTGTTATTACAGTTTATTTGTTGTCTGTAAATTCTTTAAGGAGGCTCTCGGTACCAAGAATGGGCAAAGATGACGATGAAGCATGAACAGCAGTAAGCTGTCATCTAGCTTGATGTTACAGGGCCGAGAATGAGGATAAAATCGTGAGCAACACCTGAAGGGGCAAGACGTGGTGAATGATAATGTTCGGGACAATGTTGCTGGTGTTGCAGTGGAGGACTGAACCGGAAGTGAGCTGGGCATGCCGAGGAAGGAGCAGCCATAGCAGTATAGGACAATACTGGTAGTAGATACACAGCAGCCTGGAGCAGCAAGACACATGCACTGAACCGAGAGCAGCAGGATATATCTGGAGCAGCCAAGAAGAAAGACAATGAACAATGCACAGTACACATGCTCGGGACCACTCGATTTTTGCAATCTGTTAAGGCTATGTTTGGCATTATGAATTTGTTTCAATTAAATTTACCATGCATTTCTATTAGTTGTTATTGCTTTTACTTTAGTTTATTAACTTAGGTAGAGTTAGAGTATTGAATCAATTTGCTTATTAGTTATATTTTCTTAGTTTATTAGTTTAAGGCTTAGTTTTAATTTCATTAATAGTTAATTTTCCTTTTGCAATAGGAATTAAGGTTTTCTAAATAGAATTAATTTAGATTAAACTCATTTTATGCATTTTAAGTTTTCATTTTAATTTTAATAATCTAATAGTATTTATCATGCATTAGTTAGATTTTATTGTTAAATTAGTAACTAGATATAGTTAAGATTAGTTTAGAGATAATATTTTTGACTTTTAGATTTGTAGTTAATTTCCTAAATTTTTCTAGGATTTTATTTCATTAAATCTTAAGTTAGCTTAATTTGCATTTAGATTAAGTAGTTTAAAATTGCATTTTATGATTGTTTAATTTTAGTTTAATTAATTTTAATGCTTTATTTTCATATTTTCATTTAATTTTAGTTGCGTTAATTCATTTTGACTGTTTTAATTTTCTTTTGTAGGATATTCGCTTTTAATTGCTTCGAGCTTTGTAAGTAATTTTAGTTCTATTTAATTTTCTTTATTTTATAGTTTTATTATTTTCAGTACTTTTAATTCTAAACTTAGTAGATCACCCATAATCAAAACTTCATAATTTGCTAGGATATACTTAGGGTAAGATTAACCGGTAGTTAATTAGGCTGATCAACTTCTTTGTGGGACGATAACTCGGGACTCAAATCCCATTATTACTTGTACGACCCGTGCACTTGTGGTAATACATTTAGATCGTACTAAGTTTTTAGTGCCGTTGCCGGGGAAGTTTTAATTAGCCAGTAATTAGTATGGTGAAATTATGCTTAGGTGTAATTCTAGCTTGTAAATATTTAGGTTGTAAATATTTAGAGTCTTACTTAAATTAGTTAAATTTTCTCATAATTAATTAAAAAAATTGAAAAATTTAAAAACTACAAAAAAATTCTAAGGACTTTTTGATGATTGCATGCGTAGAGCCAAGAGTTACGATTGCTTTCCTTTAGATCCTGAAATTGAACGAATACTTAGAAAAAATCGATAGGATTCTAGGAAATTTATAGCTCCGCTGCAAAACACGATGGCAAAAAATAGAGGAATTAGAACCGTTGAAGATTACGCAATGCCGACTATTGGAGGTTATTATACCGGCATTAGGCCACCAGCTGTCCCTGCAAACATTTTTTTAAATTAAGCCTTCCATCCTCCAGATGATCCAGACTTCTCTGCAGTTCAATGGGCTTTCGCATGACGACCCACATGCTCATCTCGGGCACTTTCTGGACCTGTGCAACACATTCAAGCACAATGGATTATCTGATGATGCTCTTAGGCTTAGGTTATTCCCCTTCTCGCTTAGGGATAGGGCGCGACACTGGTTAATCTCCTTGCCTCCAGGATCCATTTCTACTTAGGAAGAGTTAGCCCATCAATTTTTAGCTAAGTTTTCCCCTCTCTCTAAAATGGCTAGACTCCGTAGCGACATATCTTCCTTTGCCCAGTTCGATTCTGAATCTCTTTACGAAGCATGGGAACGATATAAGGAGCTTCTTAGGAAGTACCCTCACCATGACCTACCTTTATGGCTGCAAGTCCAAACTTTCTACAACGGACTTACAAGCCGAAATAGGACCGTTGTGGACACGGCTGTGGGTGGAGCCCTGATGTACAAAACAGAGGAGGAAGCTTACGAGCTCTTAGACAAGATGGCGACTAACAACTATCTATGATCCTCAGAGAGTCAATTGCCAAAAAACTCAGCTGGTATTTATGAGCTCGACACGTTGTCTATCTTGACCTCTCAAATCGCTAATCTTACGAAGAAGGTAGAGTCGCTCAATACCTAGCATAATCCTTCCTCAAGTCCTAATCCTGTTTATTCTGTCCAAAGTCCTTTTCTTTTATGTGATCAGTGTGGTTGTACACACTTTGTAGATAGGTGTCCGCTTAACTTAAAATTGGTTTAGTAAGTTGCCCCCTCTCAAAAGCAACAGAACAACCCCTTTTCAAACACCTATAATTCAGGGTGGAGGAACCATCCTAATTTTTCCTGGAGATCTTCTAACTCCATATCTGTAGGACCCCTTAGTTTTCAAGCTCCATCGATTCATGTATCACCACACCAGTAATTTCCACACCATCCACCACATCATCCATCCTCACCTCAATTTCAACATCATCCACCTTACTTCCATCAACAACCACCACTACCATAACCCTTGCAGCCCCAACATTACCATGCACCAGCAGCTGAGAAGAAGCCCTCACTGGAGGAAATGTTCTCAACGATCCTGCAAAATCAAGCTACTTCAATTAAGAACCTAAAGGTTCACATAGGGCAAATAGCAAACGCTTTTAGTCAACGTCCTCAAAGGACCCTTTGTCAGACCCAGATTTTTGTAGCTTGTACCTTATGATTCCTATGTGTATGAACACTATGTAATTATAGTTGAATCATAAGAAGAGTATTTACTAGACTTAAAGTGTTATTGAAATGAATTAACACGCAAAAGCTACATAAATTGCCTAATGTGAGCGATGGGTGTCACATGCTAAATCGAGTTATTCTAAATCATTCTGATTGAAAATAAGAACTTAAAATAAGAGAGCGTAGAGGGCTCATGAAGAAAAGTCAGCTTGATTTAGACCCAAACATATAAAACGAGAGTAAAAGCTAAAAAGGGTAAAATGGACCTTTTTGGCGAGAAAAGGTGTTTCGGGTGAAATTATCCACCGGGAGCGGTTGGAATATAAAGACGAGAGTGTAAGACATAAGAAATGACACTCTCAAAATTTTAAGAAAAAGTCAACATAGTCAATGGTTAAGGAAAAAGTCAACTATAGTTAAGAAAGTGGACTTTTACCATAGTTGACTAATCATGGTTAAAAATTAACCTAAGTATGGAGGAAAATTTGGGGAAAAATATTCTTGACCAGAATACAAGATAATCATCCCCAGAAGTAAGGAAAATTTATTCGGAAGGATTCCGGAATAAATTTAATGGTTAAAAACGTGATGGGCTTAAGGTAAAAATTTTAAAGCCCATTAAGGTATACTAAACGTATGTCGAAATTTCTAGGTCCTTTAGACCAAATTGTTGGACCAATTGATCGGCCAAATTTTGAGACAATAAAATGCCCGAGGTATAGTAAAAATTGCAGCCCGAAAGCCCATTAGAAAAGCCCAAACCGAGAAGCCCAAATGGAAAAGCCCATGGGATAAATATCTAACCATAGTTAAAGTTAACTATGACTCATAAGGTGACTCATAAGGTGACTCATGGCTAAGGTTTGGAAAGTCAAGTTAAATGGCTGAAAAGTAAAGCTTAATGGCTAAGTCTATGGCTTATAAATTCAGCCACACCATTGTCATCTTCATCACACCAAATCCGGCTAGAAGAAGAAACCATTGAAATATATTTTCCAAGTTTTCTCTCACTAGAAATCACTAGGAATTAGGCATATTTGGAACTTGCATTCTTCATGGAAGTTGTTCCAAATTGAAAGGAGATTGACATATGTTGGAATTGGCTATCAAGGAGCCATAGAGTGCAAACCGAGAGCCTCCAAAGTTTCGGCCAAAGGGTGAACACAACAATCGGTATATTTTCTAATTTCCAATTTCATATATGTTAATGTATGAATGATTTCAAGTATGTTGATATATGTTTTAAGGATTGAAACATATTAAATCACCATGAAGTGGGTTAAGCTGAGAGTGATTAATGGGATATTGAATTATGTCAATATGATTTTAAGACATAAATGGATTAGTGTACATGTATTAATGTTAATGGTGTAATTAGAATTAATCAATTTGATTAATTAATACATGTAATTTGTTGGCAATCAAGGTGTTTGATAAAATGCCTAAATGAACTATGTGATGATTGGTAATGTTGCCTACGAAGTGTTTGTGAAAATGCCTAAGTGAAAATGGCTAAATAATAGGCATGGATGGCATGCCCTGGTAAAACCGAGACATAGGTAGCTCTCGGCCATGGCATGTGGCCGAGAGGCCAAATGGGCCAAGCCCAATTGTTTTAGGCCCAATAGGGTGTAATGGGCCTAGTACAAGTCCAATAAGAGTTGGGGCCCCACAAGCCCAAAAGGCCCAACAAAAATGAATAGTAAAATTAAAATGGACTTAAGGCCTAGTTAAGCCCATTAAGGATTATTAAGGCCCATTAAGGGAAAATAGACTGTATTAATGTGTAATACAGTAGGAAAATTATAATTAACCTGAGGAATGGTTATTTACAGCTCCGGAGTTTACATTGAGAGCTGATCGGACTGCGGGATTTAGCAGCACCGAGGAAGTGAGGTAACTTGACGTGATCCGAGGTAAGGGACTTTTGCGAGTAGTTAGAGATACCTGCACGTATTTTCATCTGCTTTTACATTCACTTAAAAACTCTGAGGGTTAGAGAAAGTGAATAATAATTATTGCGACCCGATAGTGGCAATTTACGATTTTGCCCCTAGTTAGTCAAAAAAGTCAACTTTTGTGAAAAGTTACAAAAAGCATGGAAACAATTATTATGAGTTTTTAATTGCTGTTTAGCATGAAAATAAATAGATGGGCTAATGATTTTAAGGTTGATGTGACTTAAGCACACTTTATACTGCTGATTTTGATGTTTTATAAACAATCCATTTTAAAGAGCCACCTATCATATTATGTGAGAATGAACCATGCTAGAGCACAGCTCGCACTGGATTTCATATGTTTTCCACATACAGTAGTGCTGGATTTTTATACGCACTAGATTTCCATGACATGCATGATAGAGTACTGGAGTTTTACTCGTACTCAGTTTTATATGATATATACATGACATAATGCTGGAGCGATTAGCTCGTACTCGAGTTTTACATGAGATATATGACATAGTACTGGAGCTATTGCTCGTACTTGATTTGATAATTGTGCATAGCATATTACTGGAGCTATTGCTCGTACTTGATTTAATACATGAACTATGCATTGACCTAGTTGCTGGAGATTGCTCACACTAGAGTTGAGTTTGTGATGTGAAACAGTGTTGGAGCGTAGTGTCGACTGTGTGTCGCACTCGAGGGCGCACACTGTATGTGATATTATATACATGGTACCTATTCATGCCGCATTCTTGTGTGACTGAGTGTCACATTTTGAGAGGATGGCCAACATGAGGGTATTTGAGATGTGGTATGATATTTCCACAGGCGCGAGGGCTAAGACCTATAGTAGGCACCCTGACTGTGATGTTGATATTCCACGGGTGCGAGAGCTAAGACCTATGGTAGGCACTCTGGCCGTGAGGACGGGTCCACGGGTGTACTTTGTACCGTGCCTGAGTGGCGCGAGGTGTACGCTGTACCGTGTGTTGTTGTGGAGTTGAGGAGGATATAGCTGACGGTTGTGATGGACTGACCCCCCTCCCGTTGCAGCAGTGATGCCCCGCACACCGAGATCTGTGTTGCTTGGGATCACATGTCGGATATGATCATAGTCCAGGATACTATTTGCACTTAACCACAGAGTCTTACATGATATATCACATTGATTGAATTAAACTGCGGACAGACCTGAGGGATGGGTCGGACTCCGATTTTGTGTTGTGAATCATTTGATGCCATATTTATTTTGATTTAAATATACATGGCATGATTTACATAAAGGCATGATTTATATACGATGCATTGTTTTGCACTACATGCCTACATTTGAGAAAGAAAGCATGATTTTCTGTACATGGGATTTATTCTGTACAAGTATATATATTATATTTCAAGACATGCTTTTAAAGCGAGTAAAGGAAATAATGTTTTCAAGGCATAGCATTATTTTGAGTAGATAGTGTTGATATCTACTTGCTTGCCTGATTTCCTTACTGAGCGCGTTGTATGCTCACCCCCTTTCTTTACATCTCTCTACAGAGCGTCAGTAGAGCGAGAGCTATCGGGGGATAGTGTCCCAGAGTCCACTACTAGTTCCTATCGATCGCCAGGTATACCTTTATGTACAGTTGTGTATCTAAACATAGAAATAGCACAGTGATGTATATGATATATATTATGGGGAATGTATTTGTATTAGAATTTATATAAATCTTACATGTATAATACAAGCAGTTACAGTCAGTAATAATATATTTACATGTATGTATGAAATGGATGATGTGGTAAGTGAGGACTCTGACATCGAATCACAGCCCAACCATTGAAGAGCGGAAAGGTAAGTTAAGAATGCGAAAAATTTATAGTGATTTTTGGATAAAGTCATGGATTGAGAATGGGGTCCTGACAGAATGGTATCAGAGTTGAGGTTGGTCTGATGTGAGTCGGTGTTAGAAAATAGGAAAGTGTACATCCCCACAGTACTGTGTTGTGTTTAGATATAACTGTGTATACCAGATAGGAGACGGACTAATTCATTATTATGAATGCAGGAACTTTGCCTATATGGCAAATACGCGTAGTGGTAGAGTTACGAGAGGTAGGGCTCGAGGCCGGGGAGATAGACCCGATGGACAAGCTGGTGCCGGACCATTACCTACGCATGAGACTACAGGTGCTACTGAGGTACCCGATTGTGTTGAGATGCGCTTCACGAGATTAGAGCGTGGTCTCGAAACTATTATCGAGATACTGGCACAGACGATGCCAGGTAGGCAGGGATAGGAGGCAGGAGCTGCGACAGGAGAGGCAGTTGCCCCTGATACACCTACGCAGACAACTGATGCACAGAGGACTGTAGATACTCCTACATCCCCACTGGTTTTGGGTGGTAGTGGATTAGGATATGGATGTGATCTGCATCGGTTGCGAGAATTCCAGAAGTTTAGACCTCCATCATTTAGTGGGGTCAAAGACCCAGTGCTGCTGAGGAGTGGTTAGCAGAGCTGGAGAAGCTTTATGGATTCTTCGAGTGTACGACCTCGGAGATGGTCGCGTTTGCTGCGTTCTTACTGAAGGGAGCCACAGAGCATTGGTGGAAGTCCACCCGACCTATATTGAGATCCCAACACACAGATATCAGTTGGGATATATTCCGGGAGACCTTTAAGAGGCAGTTTGTTCCCGATACCGCATAGCGAAAACTATAGGCAGAGTTTTTGGGACTACACCAGGGGAGTTTATCTGTGGATGAGTATGAGACTCGATTCCTATCCCTAGGAAGATATGACCCGGATACCATGTATAGTGAGACCAGGAAGGTCCACAGGTTTATCGACGAGTTGAGATCGATTTTGCGGTCCAAGTTGGTCCCATTAGACATAGTGACCATTGAGGAAGCAGTGCGCAATTATGTGAGCAGGATTACGAGAGAAATGCTTCCGAGTTCGAGAAGTTTAGTCGTAGCCGAGATATACAGAAGAAGAGGCCGGCTAGAGATTTCAGTTATCGAGAAGGGAGGAGACTCTTTGGTAAGAGATCACGGGTAGAGGAGGCACGAGAGAGATATGCTAGACCTCCTGCTTATTCTACTGTAGCCCCAGCAAAGGGCATTGTCATGGGAGGACAGAGACCTGCTGCAGATCAGTGCAGAAGATGCGGTAGATTACATGGAGATAGACCGTGTTCACAGGGTGCTATGGTATGTTTCCGATGTGGGAAACAGGGGCACATGGCTAGAGAGTGCCCAGCGACATTTGTGACTGCACCACAGAGGAGCAGGGAGTTTGATAGAACCCTAGCTGGTACGTCTGCTCAGAGAGGTAGAGCGACGGTAGAGGAGAAGGGGAAACAAGTGATGGGTCAAGGGCGAGTACATGCTTTGGACCAGGGAACAGCTGATGCTTCATCGGATGTGATTCGAGGTAACATCCTGATTTATGATATTGAAGCATATGTTTTAATTGATCCTGGTGCCACGCATTCTTTTGTATCACCTTCATTTGCATGTAAATTAGTAAGACATGTAGAGCGTACACATTTATATATGATGATGTTGATTAGTACGCCTATGAATAGTAGTCAAGTGGTAGAATATGTATTTAATGACTGCAAGTTGAGAGTAGGGGATAAGGAGATGACAGCCAATCTAATATTACTAAGTATGAGTGACTTTGATATAATATTAGGAATGGATTGGCTATCTGCAAACCATGCTGTTTTAGATTGTTATGCTAAGACAGTTATGTTCCCTAACCCTACTAGATATGTTGTAAAGTTTAATAAGAATAAATGAAAGGAGTAGTTATGATTATTACGTGATTACTGATTTAGAAAACCTTCAACATATCAAGGTTTCATTGCGTACGTGGTAGATATGGATAAGGCACATCCGGAGTTGTCAGATATTACTGTGGTCAGTGAGTACCCAGATGTTTTCCCGGATGAATTGCCAGGGTTACCACCAGACAGAGAGATGGAGTTCTGCATAGATCTGGTACCTGGTACGGAGCCTATTTCAAGACCACCATATTGCATGGCCTTAGTTGAGCTGGAGGAGCTCAAGAGACAGTTACAGGAACTGTTGGATAGGGGTTTTGTTCGACCGAGTGTTTCACCTTGGGGAACACCGATTTTGTTTATGAGGAAGAATGATGGGAGCCTCCGATTGTATATAGACTACCGATTGTTGAATAAGGCCACCATCAAGAATAGATACCCCCTTCCATGCATTGACGACTTGTTAGATCAGCTACAGGGAGCACAGGTCTTTTCCAAGATTGACCTGAGGTCTGGGTATCATCAGCTGAAGGTTCGGGGTGGAGATGTACCCAAGACAGCATTTCGTACCCGATATGGCCATTATGAGTTCTTGGTCATGCCATTCGGATTGACGAATGCTCCAGCTGCTTTCATGGCTTTGATGAACGATGTGTTCAAGCCATATTTAGACCAGTTTGTTATCGTCTTCATCGATGACATATTGGTGTATTCGAGATCCAAGGAGGAGCATGAGGAGCACCCCAGGATTGTGTTGCAGACGCTACGAGAGCATGAGTTATATGCTAAGCTCAGTAAGTGTGACTTTTGGTTGTCACAGATCTCGTTTTTGGGACATATTGTATCGAGAGATGGTGTATCAGTTGATCCATCTAAGATAGAGGCTGTAGTTCAGTGGGAACAGTCAAGGACAGTCACCGAGATTAGGAGTTTTCTGGGTTTAGCTGGATACTATCGAAGATTCGTTGAGGGATTTTCAAAGTTGGCTGCTCCGTTGACACGTCTTACTCGAAAGAGTGCACCGTTCATATGGAACGAGGATTGTGAGAAGAGTTTTGAGGAGTTGAAGCGTCGATTGACCACCACTCCGATTCTCACTATCCCTACCAGCTCAGGAGGATTTGCAGTGTATACCGATGCTTCGCATCAGGGACTGGGCTGCGTATTGATGCAGGATGGGAAGGTAGTTGCTTATGGATCCAGACAGCTGAAGGATCATGAGAAGAATTATCCGACCCATGATTTGGAGCTAGCTGCAGTAGTGTTCGCATTGAAGGTATGGCACTACTACTTATATGGCGTGGAGTTCCAGATATTTACCAACCACAAGAGCCTCAAGTATCTGTTCTCACAGAAAGAGTTGAACATGAGACAGAAAAGATGGCTAGAGCTTCTGAAGGACTACGATTGTGAGATACTTTATCATCCGGGTAAGGCTAACGTTGTAGTCGATGCCTTGAGCAGGAAGAGCCTGGGGATGGTATCGTACATGATGGTTAGGGAACATGATTTGCTAGAGCAGTTTGCTAGCCTCAGTTTGGGAGTTGTGCCTTCTGACATGGATACAGGCTATGTGATAGCTAGTCTACGCTTGGAGCCGGATCTGTTGGACAGGATCAGGGTGGCTCAGCAGATTGATCCATTTTGTATGAATGTGAGTAGTCAGATGCAGAAGGGCACCGTGACTGACTTTGAGTTGAGTTCTGATGGACTACTGAGATTTAGAGGCAGATTGTGTGTTCTCGAGGATCCAGGACTCAGGAGATTGATATTGGCAGAAGCTCATTCGTCGAGGTATACGTTACATCCGGGGAGTAACAAGATGTATCAGAACCTCCGGAAGGTATACTGGTGGTCGGGTATGAAGAGAGAGGTAGCAGACTTCGTGGCAAAGTGTCTCATATGTCAGCAGGTGAAGGTAGAGCATCAGAAACCTATAGGATTATTGCAGCCTCTACCTATACCGACATGGAAATGGGAGCATATCACCATGGATTTCGTGATGGGTTTACCGAGAACCCGCAGGAATCACGATGCTATATGGGTGATTGTTGATAGACTGACGAAGTCAGCCCACTTCCTAGCTATGAGAGCGATCGATACTCTGAGTTTATTAGCGGAACTGTATGTACGCGAGGTAGTGAGGTTACACGGTGTACCAGTGAGCATAGTCTCTGATAGGGATTCCCGCTTCACATCCCACTTTTGGGGACATTTTCAGGAAGCTATGGGAACCCAGTTGAGTTTGAGCACCGCTTTCCATCCTCAGACAGATGGTCAGTCAGAGAGGACCATACGGACTCTGAAGGACATGTTGAGAGCATGTGTGCTAGATTATCGAGTCTCCTGGGATGACCACCTGCCACTAGCCGAGTTCGCCTACAACAACAGTAATCATTCGAGTATCGGGATGGCACCGTACGAGGCTTTGTATGGCCGTAGCTGTTGTTCCCCTATTGGATGGGAAGAAGTGGGTGACCGTAAGATTTTCGCTCCTGACATGGTTACGCAAGCATCTGAAGACGTCCGCTTGATTGTAGAGAGACTAAGGACAGCTCAGAACAGACAGAAGAGTTACGCTGACAGGAGACGTAGGCCACTAGAGTTTGCAGTTGGTGAATCCGTGTTTTTGCGAGTTTCTCCATCCAAGGGCATAGCGAGATTTGGGAAGAGAGGGAAACTAAATCCTCGCTATATTGGACCCTTTGAGATACTTGATCGAGTGGGAGATAAGGCGTATAAGTTGGCATTGCCACCAGACTTATCATGTGTCCACAACGTCTTCCACATATCGATGCTTCGGAAGTATCACTCGGATCCGGCACATGTGATTAGTTACGAGCCTTTGGAGCTCCGAGAGTACATGTCATATGTTGAGAGATCGATTCGGATATTGGATAGGAAGGAGAAGGTATTGAGATCGAAAACCATCGGATTAGTGAAGATTCTCTGGCAGCATCATTCTTCAGAGGAAGCTACTTGGGAGCTAGAGAGTCTGATGCGAGAGAAGTACCCTCACCTATTTGATGATTGACTTGGTTCTAATTTGGAGGACCAAATTTTCTGAGTGGGGGAGGATTGTCAGACCCAGATTTTTGTAGCTTGTACCTTATGATTCCTATGTGTATGAACACTATGTAATTATAGTTGAATCATAAGAAGAGTATTTACTAGACTTAAAGTGTTATTGAAATGAATTAACACGCAAAAGCTACATAAAATACCTAATGTGAGCGATGGGTGTCACAGGCTAAATCGAGTTATTCTAAATCATTCTGACTGAAAATAAGAACTTAAAATAAGAGAGCGTAGAGGGCTCATGAAGAAAAGTCAGCTTGATTTAGACCCGAACATATAAAACGAGAGTAAAAGCTAAAAAGGGTAAAATGGACCTTTTTGGCGAGAAAAGGTGTTTCGGGTGAAATTATCCACCGGGAGTGGTTGGAATATAAAGATGAGAGTGTAAGACATAAGAAATGACACTCTCGAAATTTTAAGAAAAAGTCAACATAGTCAATGGTTAAGGAAAAAGTCAACTATAGTTAAGAAAGTGGACTTTTACCATAGTTGACTAATCATGGTTAAAAATTAACCTAAGTGTGGAGGAAAATTTGGGTAAAAATATTCTTGGCCAGAATACAAGATAATCATCCCCAGAAGTAAGGAAAATTTATTCGGAAGGATTCCGGAATAAATTTAATGGTTAAAAACGTGATGGGCCTAAGGTAAAAATTTTAAAGCCCATTAAGGTATACTAAACGTATGTCGAAATTTCTAGTCCTTTAGACCGAATTGTTGGACCAATTGATCGGCCAAATTTTTTAGACAATAAAAGGCCCGAGGTATAGTAAAAATTTCAGCCCGAATGCCCATTAGGAAAGCCCAAATCGAGAAGCCCAAATGGAAAAGCCCATGGGATAAATATCTAACCATAGTTAAAGTTAAATATGACTCATAAGGTGACTCATAAGGTGACTCATGGCTAAGGTTTGGAAAGTCAAGTTAAATGGCTGAAAAGTAAAGCTTAATGGCTAAGTATATGGCTTATAAATTCAGCCACACCATTGTCATCTTCATCACACCAAATCTGGCTAGAAGAAGAAACCATTGAAATATATTTTCCAAGCTTTCTCTCACTAGGAATTAGGCATATTTGGAACTTGCATTCTTCATGGAAGTTGTTCCAAATTGAAAGGAGATTGACATATGTTGGAATTGGCTATCAAGGAGCCATAGAGTGCAAACCGAGAGCCTCCAAAGTTTCGGCCAAAGGGTAAACACAACAATTGGTATATTTTCTAATTTCCAATTTCATATATGTTAATGTATGAATGATTTCAAGTATGTTGATATATGTTTTAAGCATTGAAACATATTAAATCACCATGAAGTGGGTTAGGCCGAGAGTGATTAATGGGATATTGAATTATGTCAATATGATTTTAAGACATAAATGGATTAGTGTACATGTATTAATGTTAATGGTGTAATTAGAATTAATCAATTTGATTAATTAATACATGTAATTTGTTGGCAATCAAGGTGTTTGATAAAATGCCTAAATGAACTATGTGATGATTGGTAATGTTGCCTACCAAGTGTTTGTGAAAATGCCTAAGTGAAAATGGCTAAATAATAGGCATGGATGGCATGCCCTGGTAAAACCGAGACATGGGTAGCTCTCGGCCATGGCATGTGGCCGAGAGGCCCAATGGGCCAAGCCAAATTTTTTTAGGCCCAATAGGGTGTAATGGGCCTAGTACAAGCCCAATAAGAGTTGGTGGGCCCCACAAGCCCAAAAGGCCCAACAAAAATGAATAGTAAAATGAAAATGGACTTAAGGCCTAGTTAAGCCCATTAAGGGAAAATAGACTGTATTAATATGTAATACAGTAGGAAAATTATAATTAGCCTGAGGAATGGTTATTTACAGCTCCAGAGTTTACATTGAGAGCTGATCGGACTGCGGGATTTAGCAGCACCGAGGAAGTGAGGTCACTTGACGTGATCCGAGGTAAGGGACTTTTGCGAGTAGTTAGAGATACCTGTACGTATTTTCATCTGCTTTTACATTCACTTAAAAACTCTGAGGGTCAGAGAAAGTGAATAATAATTATTGCGACCCGATAGTGGCAATTTACGATTTTACCCCTAGTTAGTCAAAAAAGTCAACTTTTGTGAAAAGTTGCAAAAAGCATGGAAACAATTATTGTGAGTGTTTAATTGCTGTTTAGCATGAAAATAAATAGATTGGCTAATGATTTTGAGGTTGATGTGACTTAAGCACACTTTATAGTGCTGATTTTGATGTTTTATAAACAATCCCTTTTAAAGAGCCATCTATCATATTATGTGAGAATGAACCGTGCTAGAGCACATCTCACACTGGATTTCATATGTTTTCCACATACAGTAGTGCTGGATTTTTATACGCACTAGATTTCCATGACATGCATGATAGAGTACTGGAGTTTTACTCGTACTCAGTTTATATGATATATGCATGACAGAGTGCGGGAGCGATTAGCTCGTACTCGAGTTTTACATGAGATATATGACATAGTACTGGAGCTATTGCTCGTACTTGATTTAATACATGAACTATGCATTGACCTAGTTACTGGAGATTGCCGCACTAGAGTTGAGTTTGTGATGTGAAACAGTGTTCAAACGTAGTGTCGACTGTGTGTCGCACTCGAGGGCGTACACTGTATGTGATATTATATACATGGTACCTATTCATGCCGCATTCTTATGTGACTGAGTGTCACATTTTGAGAGGATGGCCAGCATGAGGGTATTTGAGATGTGGTATGATATTTCCACTGGCGCGAGGGCTAAGACCTATAGTAGGCACCCTGACTGTGATGTTGATATTCCATGGGTGCGAGAGCTAAGACCTATGGTAGGCACTCTAGCCGTGAGGATGGGTCCACGAGTGTACTTTGTACCGTGCCTGAGTGGCGGGAGGTGTACGTTGTACCGTGTGTTGTTGTGGAGTTGAGGAGGATATAGCTGACGGTTGTGATGGACTGACCCCCCTCCCGTTGCAGCAGTGATGCCCGCACACCGAGATCTGTGTTGCTTGGGATCACATGTCGGATATGATCATAGTCCAGGATACTATTTGCACTTAACCACAGAGTCTTACATGATATATCACATTGATTGAATGATTTATACTGCGGACAGACCTGAGGGATGGGTCGGACTCTGATTTTGTGTTGTGAATCATTTGATGCCATATTTATTTTGATTTAAATATACATGGCATGATTTACATAAAGGCATGATTTATATACGATGCATTGTTTTGCACTACATTCCTACATTTGAGAAAGAAAGCATGATTTTCTGTACATGGGATTTATTCTGTACAAGTATATATATTATATTTCAAGACATGCTTTTAAAGCGAGTAAAGGAAATAATGTTTTCAAGGCATAGCATTATTTTGAGTAGATAGTGTTGATATCTACTTGCTTGCCTGATTTCCTTACTGAGCGCGTTGTATCTCACCCCCTTTCTTTACATCTCTCTACAGAGCGTCAGTAGAGCGAAAGCTATCGAGGGATAGTGTCCCAGAGTCCACTACTAGTTCCTATCGATCGCCAGGTATACCTTTATGTACAGTTGTGTATCTAAACATAGAAACAGCACACTGATGTATACTATATATATTATGGGGAATGTATTTGTATTAGATTTTATATAATCTTACATGTATAATACAAGCAGTTACAGTCAGTAATAATATATTTACATGTATGTATGAAATGGATGATGTGGGAGGACTCTGACATCGAATCACAGCCCAACCATTGAAGAGCGGAAAGGTAAGTTGAGAATGCGAAAAATTTATAGTGATTTTTGGATAAAGTCATGGATTGAGAATAGGGTCCTGACACCCTTCCTAGTAACGCTGAAGCCAATCTTGTTATGCAAATGGAGGGTAAGGGACATGTTAAATATATCACCCTTAGGATTGGCAGAGAGCTAGATGAGCCACAAGTTAAGTCTAGGCTTGAACAACCCATAGTTGAAAAACCCATAGGTTCTAATGATGCAGCTCAGAAAGAGCAAGAACATCAAGATCAAGCTGCAAAGAAATCTAAAGTAGGCACTTCTTCATCTATACCTTCGTCTTCTTTACAGCCTTCCTCACCTTCTGATGCTACACAGGTTCCCACTACATTGCCTCTAGTTAGACCACCAGTACCATTTCCTCAGAGGTTCCAAAATAAAAAACTGGAACAACAATTTGCTAAATTTCTTGAGGTTTTTAAGAAACTTCACATCAACATTCCTTTTGCAGATGCTTTAGAGAAAATGCCAAGTTATGTGAAGTTTTTGAAGGATATCCTCTCTAGGAAAAGAAGATTGGAAGATTATGAGACAGTGGCCTTAACTGAGGAATGTAGTGCAATTATTCAGATGAAATTACCCCCCAAGCTCAAAGATCCCGAGAGTTTTACCATACCCTGCACTATTGGAAATCTTTTCTTTGGTAGAGCCCTATGTGATCTAGGAGCTAGTATAAATCTGATGCCTTGGTCAATCTACCAAAAGTTAGGAATAGGGGATGTCAAGCATACCACAGTGACCCTTGAGCTAGCTGATCGATCCATTAAATATCTGAAGGGGGTCATTAAGGATGTGTTAGTAAAGGTGGACAAATTCATTTTCCCTGCGAATTTTATCGTGATGGACATAGAGGAAGACAAGGAAGTCCCCATTATACTAGGCAGACCTTTCTTAGCAGCTAGTAGAACTTTAATTGATGTAGAAAAGGGGGAGTTAACGATGAGAGTCCAAGATCAGGAAGTAAAGTTTAATGTTTTCAAACCTTTGAAGCTCCTTGATGACTCTCAAGAGTGTTTTAAGATGGAGATTGAGGAGGATATAAGGCTTGAGCATAAGAAATTTGAAAGAATGAGGGAAGTAGATAGAGCTCCGGAGGATTTAACTATTAACATTTTGTCACCACTCTAGCTAATCCTCCTATTCTTTGCCCTGCTGCTGAGTGTTATGTTCTTTAGTTGCATTTGAAGTGGCTTAATTTTTCTTTTCACTTTGTATATAGTTCTTTTTCTTTTCTGATGTTTCTTTCTTTGTTTATTTTGCAGATTTCTTTTCTAGTTTTATGTTTTCAATCAAGCTTCGGTTGTTCATCATCATTATCAAAAAGGGGAGTACTCTGTTCCTGAACTTCAATTCTTATATTATTTGCACATTGAGGACACTGTGCACTTTAAGTTTGGGGGAGGGGATATCACTTGCGCATTTTTTGAAAATTTGGGTAAAATTGAAAAAAAAATTCAAATTTTTTTGAAAATCTGAGCTTAAATTGTTTGATTTTGGGATGATTTAGTGCTTAGCATGTAGTTTTCCCATATTTCGATGATATGACCCCATGATTAAATTTGATTTTGATTAACTAAGAAGCATGATTATAGGAAAAGCATGAAGTTGAATTCTTGAATTTGTCTTGATTCTGATTGTGATTTCCTCATTTTATGCACATGTCATGTCATGAATCTGTATATTTATTTAGAGAAAGCTTATGTGGACATAGGATTACATTTGTTCAATTGATTTTGTGCATCATATTCTAGAATTTGTTTGATATTGTCTCGAGGCGAAATATTAGATCACACTTAATTAGGGAGATGATTTAGGCCATCTTTAGATCGTTTGAGCCTTTCGAGCCATCCCTGTATATATTTTATCCCTAGTCACCCATCTGGGCCAAATAAGCTTTTCTCTATAAATACACCTTTATAAATTTTCCTTAGCTTAAATACTTTGTTCCTATAGCTTAAATACTTTGTTCCTATCCCTTACCCCGAAAGCATGAAAAGTCATTGGGATATATTGTGAGCTTTGTACATATGGGTATGTAGTGATAGTGAAAATTCGAAAAATAATATTCAAATGAAAGAAAAAAGAAAAAGAAAAGAAGAAAGAAGAAAAATACAAAAATAGAATAAAATAAATAAGTTTTGGGGAAATAAATTTGAGCTCTTACATTAAAGATCCTAGAAGTAATGCACGTTAAGGGGTAATTAATCTTAAATCGACTTTATCATACCTTAGCCCCAGCCTTACATTACAAGCTTAATGAAGTCCGATTGATCTTTAGTTAAGTGTTACTACATTAGTGGAGAGATAAGGGAAAAGCAAACTTATGGGAATGATCACATGTCATTGACTTTGCATTCTCTATGTTTGCATAATCTGATCCGGATAATATACTGTGAAGTGACTTTGACATTTTCACACATACACAAGGAGTCCAATTTAGGTTAGGACTTATGATTGGATGATTCTGAATGTTGGACTTATAATTGTGAGTCTTTGAGATCACATTCTGTACTTTATCTTTGAGGATAATATTGGGAAAATTATTATGTTTTGTACTTGTCATTCCTACATCTGTTTTGTTTTGCTTGAGGATAAGCAAAAGCTCAAGTTTGGGGTGTGATAATTCTATTTTTAATAGAATTATTTGTGCTTAATTTCCTAATTATTTATTTAATCCCCATATTATTTTATTAATAATCCCCTTTATTTAATTAAAATTCTTTAATGTGCAGATAAATTAAATCTAGATGAAACTCAGTCGTTTCAGTCAAAATTAGGCTGAAAACGATCTAAAGGAGACTGGACCACTTTCATTTTGCAGACCGAATCATCAATCGTCTGGACACGCGTGATGCCAGGTGTCCATATTTTATTTGCTCCGAAATGATAAGATCGAATGACACCGTGCCAACCCTCTGGAAGACACACGCCGAGCCACATCGCACAACCAATTAGACAAAAAGAATGATGACGTGGAAATATCTGCTCTGGAGCAAATCAAATGAAGACAAGTGGCCAAACAATGCCAACTCATGTAGGATGGAAAAATTACCATTGTACCCCTAAGTGTGTGTATAAATAGAACATGATGGCAATCGAAAAAAAGAAGAAAAGTAGGAAGTAGGGTAGGAGTAGTGTAGAGTAATTTAGGAGTAGTTTTTAATGTAATCTAGGGTAGAATCGTTTTTTGGGTAATTTTAAGTTAGAATTTTATTTTTCCAAGCTTTCCCGTTTGTCTTACTCTTTAATTTTTTTTTTTGCCACCATTGTTCATTGATCTTCTCAATTTTGTTAAATCCATTTCTTCTACATTTCAGTTTCAATACATAGTTTACATATTTTACATTTCCCAGTTGTAGCTCTCGGTTTGCAAAAGAATTGCTTATGTTTTGAGTTGAAAAACCATAATTTTTTTAGCTCTCGGTTAGATATTCTTTGGTGCATTCAGGTGACATATATGTTTCATTCATTCTTCTACCTTAAAATCTGTTACCTTGATGTGCGTTGATGCTGAGCATTTATTCACATCATGAGCAAAGTGGTCATGGTTGGAGAAGAAAATGAAGCAATCCGAGGAAGTTGAGTTCCTTGTCAATGGAAGAAGCTCACGGGTGATGTTGTAGTTGTGATTTTTATTTCCTTTAGGTTTTAAGTTTGTATTCAGCTATGCATCATTGTTCTTTCCTTTCCCTATTTCATTTTTATTTGCTTGCAATTCATGATTCGGTTTTTGACTGCATTTAGAGTAGTATATTCTAATTTTTGTTTAATGTGTTGTCTTTTGTTTCTTTAATCCCTTTTCATTTACTGCATAGTTATTTCAGCATGATTGTTGTTAGTCCATTTGTTGCTTGCCGATGGTTAGTGAAAAGGATGGGGTAAGCTTTTCGGTATAAAGTCTCAAGAAACAGTTCGTGGAGAATAGTTTCATTCTTGGCTTCATATTTGTCCTCTGTTTAGCTCTATTTTATGTCCTGCCACTGTTATTACAGTTTATTTGTTGTCTGCAAATTCTTTAAGGAGGCTGTCGGTACTAGGAATGTGCAAAGATGATGATGAAGCATGAACAACAGTAAGCTATCATCTAGCTTGATGTTGTAGCGCCGAGAATGAGGACAAAATTGTGAGCAACACCTGGAGGGGCAAGACGTGGTGAATGATCATGTTCGGGACAGTACTGTTGGTGCTGCAGTGGAGGACTGAACCGAGACTGAGCTAGGCATGCCGAGGAAGGAGCAGCCATAGCAGTGTAGGACAATACTGGTAGTAGATGCACAGCAGCCTGGAGCAGCAGGACACATGCACTGAACCAAGAGCAGCAGGATATATCTGGAGCAGCCAAGAAGAAAGACAATGAACAGTGCACAGTACACATTCTCTGGACCACTCGGTTTTTGCAATCTGTTAAGGCCATGTTTGGCATTATGAATTTGTTTCAATTAAATTTACCATGCATTTCTATTAGTTGTTATTGCTTTTACTTTAGTTTATTAACTTAGGTAGAGTTAGAGTATTGAATTAATTTGCTTATTAGTTATATTTTCTTAGTTTATTAGTTTAAGGCTTAGTTTTAATTTCAGTAGTAGTTAATTTTCTTTTTCCAATAGGAATTAGGGTTTTCCAAATAGAATTAATTTAGATTAAACTCATTTTATGCATTTTAAGTTTTCATTTTAATTTGAATAATCCAATAGTATTTATCATGCATTAGTTAGATTTTATTGTTAAATTAGTAATTAGATATAGTTAGGATTAGTTTAGAGATAATATTTTAGACTTTTAGATTTGTAGTTAATTTCCTAAATTTTTCTAGGATTTTATTTCATTAAATCTTAAGTTAGCTTAATTTGCATTTTGATTAAGTAGTTTAAAATTGCATTTTAGGATTGTTTAATTTTAGTTTAATTAATTTTAATGCTTTATTTTCATATTTTCATTTTATTTAGTTGTGTTATTTCATTTTGACTGTTTTAATTTTCTTTTGTAGGATTTTTGCTTTTAATTGCTTGGAGCTTTGTAAGCAATTTTAGCTCTGTTTAATTTTCTTTATTTTATAGTTTTATTATTTTCAGTACTTTTAATTTTAAACTTAGTAGATCACTCATAATCAAAACTTCATAATTTACTAGGATATACTTAGGGTAAGATTAACCGGTAGTTAATTAGGTTGATCAACTTCTCTGTGTGACGATAACTTGGGACTCAAATCTCATTATTACTTGTACGACCCGTGCGATTGCGCTAATATGTTTAGATCATGCCACACCACAATGGATGTACAATATAAATATGAAATCACTTCAATTCAAAGCCAAAATTTCAGGAAAGTAAACCATTGATTGTTAAAAACGTGCATTATCATTTCAAAACCTACCACCATCAATTCGTTTAAAACATTGCACTTTTCCAAATCACATTCAAAACAGCCAATACAAACAACTTTGTAAACATCATGCATAAATGCACAAAACAATAAATTCAGGTAGTGAGACGTTTGTATTAATTCGGGTTTAACTATTTTTGGTAGACATTAAAAATCAATAAAACTTATATTTATAACTTTTTTTACTAAAGCTAGTAACTACGAACAAAGTCTCGGTATTGATAAAAATCAGGTAAGGTAGGTAATAAGTTTAAAATAATTCCTTAACTAAACTAATAACCTATGGTTCCTAGTAAGATTTTAGCTTAACCTGAGGTATCCTATTAGCTACGAGATATGTAAATCCCTTACCGTAACCGATGGGCAACAACTACCCTTATTGCCTTAGGCACACATATATGTGCCTACGCTTCCTTGGCACTCGACAGAGCGGTCGCTGCAAATTTACACGCAAGAGCATCCAATTATCAGTCTCCATGCTTATCTTATCATATTTCACTAATTTTAAGCCAAGAAAACTCAATTAGATCAAAACCCTTATCCTTCAAGTAATCGAGATACCAAGACCAATTTTCCTTTAGTCTAAACAATCACAACTCATTAAGGCATATACAATTTAGCTAACTCCAAATACAAGCCGAATTTCATGAGTAAATATCCAAGCCGAAATTCTTATCAATTAATTCATTAGATTATCTAAAACAACATAATAACCAATTATTTTGTAAATTTCTCCAAGTATTCTTAAATTCGAAATCGACAATTTATTTATACTTAGAATTATTTCCAAAGTGCAATTAGACCATGTTTAAGCTAAGTTTAACTAAGTTCCCTTTTTAGTTGATGGAAGTTATTCTCCAATACCCAATTTCCAACCTTTCATTCTCAATCTTGTACGGGCATTCTAATTTATGTACTGATTACATGTATTTTATTTATTTATCTTACCATTTAATTATTTAAACTTAAATTCCTAAATTTAATAACCTTCTTTTTCATACTTTCCTAAATAGCCACAACTAATCCCTCATGCCCGTTTCATATTCTCTTTCGACAATAAATTAAATCTAACTTGGCAACCAATAAATTCACCCAACATATAATCATATACTTATCCAAAATATGAGTGTTACTCTAATTATCAAAATCTCCAATATTGTCAAATTACATATCCAAATTTTCTAATTTCTCCAAAATAAATATTTAAAATAATTTCTACAACCATCATGCTTTTATAACATATTTTGTAACAAAATTTAACTATATAAATTTTTTGTTTTTACCTAAAAGTTTACTGGTGCAAAAATGGAGAAACAGAAAAATAAGCCAAGTGGGTTTTCGAGTTTCTTGGATTTTTCTAGGTTCCGAGAAAAAAAGGGGAGGGAGGAAAGGGGAAGACTGTGGGTCGGTGGGGGTCTCTGGTGCTGGCATGGTTGTCCGTGGCGAAGCAAGGGACAGCAGGAAATCGGGGAGAGGGGAGAAGGTTATGCGAGAGGAACGAATAGGGGAGGGAGTCTGCGTTTGGGAGAGGGAAATGGGAGAGGGGGAAAGGTGTCGTCGACGGTAGCTGGGGATGGTTGGCAGGGGAGAGGAAGGGAGAGACGGATTGGGAGGGGGGGTCTTGTGAAGAGAAAAAAAAAACTAGGGGAGGGGGGAAGTTTCTGTGGGTGTCGCGTAACAGACCCCCCTGACGCTCGACCCCTTTTTTTTTACTTTATTTATTTATATTATTATTATATTTATTTAATTATACCTAGATAAATATATCAATATATATGCAATAAATTTAAATTTGATCTAAATTATGAAGTCCTCATATATTTTATTACTTGTATAAATTTTATTTCCAAATTATAAAATTTTCCCTCTTTAATTTATATTACATCTTTTTAATTATATTATGTCTTATAATCACTATGATTAAATTATTTTAGCTTTTTGGTTTACCTATTTTATTTAAATTCCTATGCCTTATGCTTTATACTAGATTTAACAATTTTTCCCAAACTAAATCTAATTGCATGTATATATTTATTAACTAGTATTTAGCTAAAAATTCCAGATATACAAGTTAGTGGTCTTACACCTCCCATCCTGCATCAATACACAGCCTAGTCCCTGATGCGAAACATCGGTATACACTGAAAATCCTCCTGAGCTGGTAGGGATAGTGAGAATCAGAGCTTCCGAGTGAAACGTGTAAACGGAGCAGCCAATTTACAAAATCCTTCAACGAATCTCCGATAATATCCTGCTAAACCCAAGAAACTCTTGATCTCAGTAACTGTCCTCGGCTGTTACCACTAAACTACCGCCTCAATCTTGAATGGATCTACTGATACCCCATCCTTTGACACAACATGTCCCAAAAATGAGATCTGTGACAACCAAAAGTCACACTTATTGAGTTTAGCATACAACTTCTGCTCTCATAGAGTTCGTAGTACAAGCTCGAGGTGCTTCTCGTGCTCTTCCTCAGATTGTGAGTATACCAATATGTCATCGATGAAGACGATAACAAGTTGATCCAAATATGGCTTGAACACATCGTTCATCAAAGCCATGAAAGCTGCGGGAGCATTCGTCAATCCAAATGGCATAACCAAGAACTCATAATGGCCATATCGGGTCCTAAATGTTGTCTTGGGTACATCTCCACTCTGAACTCTCAACTGATGATACCCAGACCTCAGATCAATCTTAGAGAAGACCTGCACTCCCCAGAGTTGATCCAACAAATCATCAATGCGTGGAAGGGGATACCTATTCTTGATGGTTGCTTTATTCAACAATCTGTAATCTATACACAATCGGAGGCTTCCATCCTTCTTCTTTATAAACAAAATCGGTGCTCCCCAAGGTCCAACACTCGGCCTGATAAAACCGCTATCCAGCAGCTCTTGTAACTGTCTGTTGAGCTCTTCCAGCTTAACTAAGACTATGCGATACGATGGTTTCGATATAGGTTCAGTACCACGCACCAAGTCTATACAGAATTCCATCTCTCTGTCTGGTAGTAACACTGGCAATTCATCCGAAAAGACGTCTGAAAATTCACTAACCACAAGAATATCTTCCAACTCAGAATGTACCTTATCCATATCAACCATGTATGCAATGAAACCTTTAATGTATTCATTTCTTAGTCAGCAGAGTACATTGTCAATTACAACCATAACTACTACTTTCATTTATTTTCATTAAACTTTACAACATATTTTTCAGGGTTAGGAAACATAACTGTCTTAGCATAACAATCTAACACAACATGGTTTGCAGATAACCAATCCATTCCTAAGATTACATCAAAATCACTCATGATTAATAAAATTAGATTAGTTGTTATGTCCTTTTCCCCTACTTTTAGCTTACAATCCTTTAACACATACTCAACTAGCTGACTGTTATCCATAGGCATACTAATCAACATCATCCTACTCAGAGGCTTGCAATCTACATGCTTTGATAACTTACAAGCAAATGAAGGCGATACAAATGAATGCGTGGCACCAGGATCAATTAAAACATATGCTTCTAAATCATACATCAAGATGTTACCTCGAATCACATCCGACGAAGCATCAGCTATACCCTGATCTAAAGCATGTACTCGCCCTTGTCCAATGACCTACTTCTCCTTCTCCTCTATTGTCGCTCTCCTTCTCGGAGCTGACGTATCAGCTGAAGCTCTCTCTGGCTCTTTGCCCATCTGTGGGGAAATCTCAATAATCTTTTGGCAAGCTCTAGCCATATGGCCTGGCTTCCCACATCTGAAGCAAATCCGCTAGAAACGGGACAAGGTCTATCTCCATGGAATCTACCACATCTACTGCACTACTCAGTGGTAGGCCTTGGTCCTCCAATCACTACTCTAGCTGGAGCTATGGCCGAATATGTAGGAGATCTAACAGTCTTCTCTTGTACTTCCTCAATCTTGTGTCTCTTACCGAAGAGTCTCCTCCCTTCTCGATATTCAAAACCCCATGCACTATCACTTACCGGCCTCTTCCTATCCCAGTCTGTAAGACCCACTTTGTACGTACTTGTTGATACATTTCCTTATGATTCATGTGATGTACACTTCCACATATTAATTGAATCATAAGAAGAACTTTACTGAATTAAATTTGAAAATAAAATAAAATGAAATATCGGTGAATGTATGCAGTAGCCAAATACAGGCCGAGATGGCCATAGGCCAAACGAAAGAGATCAAAATCAAGTTGACTGAAAATACAAATTTAAAATAAGAAAATATAGTGAATGTAGGAAGGAAAATCGGGTTATATTGGTTCCGAAATAAGTGCAGGGGTAAAACGGTCAAAAGATCCAAATTCGGTATAAATTCGATAAGAGAATCTTAATTAAAAATAAGGATTTAGGATATCTTCATCAATAATGAGGAAATTATACAATTTCGAGTCCAATTGATCAAGAGCCAAAATTTTTAGAAATACCAAAAAGTCACTCGGGACAATATCCCGAAAATACGAAGAAATTATACCGAAAAAAGGGTTAAAAATATAATAAATAAATTAAATAAAATTAAATAAATTTATTTAGAATAAAATAATAGATTTTGTAGATATTTTAGAATATTTTAGAATATTTTAATGATTATTTTAATAATAAAATAATTTATAAATAATAATAATAATAATAATAATAAGGCTGAAATCGAAATCGGGAAACCTAAAAACAGAAACCGAAGACCCACATCACCCGTGACCCGAGCCACCCCAGTCCACCGACGATCAACGACCCCGACGAAGACCCGAGGAGGAAAAGGAGAGGTCTACGAAGCTCTTGGCACCAGAGACGGGCCGTTAGGAGGTCGAAAACCATCGATCAGAGGAGAGGAAAAATTGAGGAGAAACAGCATGATTCCCGACGACTCAAGGCAGTTGGGCTCGAACGGAGGGCACCGACGAGTTCAGGAGGAGGAGGCGGTCCTTTTGAGACCGGTACTGGCCGACAAAACCGTCGAAAACGCCGACAATGACAAAAGGTAGAAACGGCACCGTTTGGCTGGAAGGAAAAAGGAAGGAAAAAGGGAAGGAAAAGAAAAGAAAAGAAAAGAAAGAAAAAGGGGAAAAAGGAAAGAAAAATTATCGGGGACAACTCGAGATTCAGGTAAGTTGATCGAGGGTCGAGATTAACCTACGGGTAAATTTCAAAAATTTAATTAATATTATATTTAATGAAAAATAACCCGGATTTACCTAATTATGCAATTTTTCGACAAAGCCCGAACGAGAGCCGATTGAGCTCCGATTTTCTTACCCCGCATCATATTGGGTAAGTATATTTTAATTATGATAATATGAGTCCTTTAATACAGAGTTTCGATTATTTTACGAAATTCATGGATTAATTCTGTATAAAAAGGAATATTATTCAAAATTTTAACGTAATTATCGTAAATAGTATACGGGCTATCCAATGAGTTTGGAATGAAGCCCGATGATTATTGGTAAGCTAAATAAGCCCAGTAAACCCGAAGAAGGGATTTAATAAGTAGAAATGGGTTGGAAATGGGTCGAGGCCCATTAAGGTGTAATTGGGCCCAATAAAGTAAAACGGGCCCAATACTTTAGATTGATCAATGAATGTGACATACTGATAAAGATAAGCAAATTGACCCAAAATATGTGGTTATATGCAGTCTCGTAGACTTGGTTGGCACGCATTTAGACTGAGAGATCGGGTATTATTGAGACGGGATAAGTTTACTCGTGATTCTAGGTAAGGGAATTTTATAGGTGTATAGAGATTTCTATATGTATTTTTAAGGGGATTTACAAGGCTTAGAATTTCTTAAAGTATCTAGAAACGAAATAATAATTTTTACGAAAACCAGGGGATGGGTGAAAAAAGGCGATATTGCCCATGGGAGTAAAACTTACAAAAAAGGTAGTAAGGCAAATAAATTGCATGATTATCATGTTTTGATGTTTTATATGAATTTATTGCTTTGGTTTAAGCAAATTTACACATAGGTTGGCTGTTGATTTCATGAATTATACGAAAGGGTACCGGTTTGTACCGGTTACGATTTTAAAAGATGTTTTATCAAGATTGAGCCACCTATCATATTTACAAGAGTAAAAAGAGTGTTAGAGTCTTACTCACACTAAATTTTACTGATTTATTACTCATAAAAAGCCGTACTGGAGCATTGTAAGTACGAGAAATTTGTGTGTGTACAAAAAAATTGTGCTGGAGCTTTGCTCGCACTAGACGTGAGTTGACATGCATATAGTCCTGCAAAAGCCTCCTGTAGACTGTGTGTCGCAGAGAATTGATATGCTCGTACATATACTTTGAGACATGGGTTGGGTATCGACATAGTATTGAGGTGGATAAGACCTACGACAGGCACCCCTAGACTATGATAAGGGTCCCCAGAGTACATTGTACCATGTATGTCACACGAAGTACGTTGTACTGTGCAGTCATGATGGCTCGATAATGTTACTTGATATTTTGGTGGGTAGGATTTGACCCCACCTCCCGTTATAGTTTTGATGCCCCACACATCGAGATTCGTGTAGCTTGGGATCACAGGGACATAATATGGCCATAGTCCTCAATTTTCATACAGTAACCTACATGCCTCACATGATATCATACAGTCTGAATAGACCAGGACAGACCCAAAGGAGGGGTATTGTCATGATTTATGTTTTTAAATGAAATGCTGTCACGACCCAAATTACCTAAAAATCAGAGTAAATTTTTCGCTTTTTCATTTCCTTACCCGTTGTGAACAGTTACACTACTAAACAGTTGGGCTATGATTTGGTGTTAGTCACCTCTCACCTATTTCCCATTCCATTTTCATATTTCATTTACATATCAATTTATTTAAGCTAAATACATCCCCAATATTACATCCATATACAGTACTGTGCCTCTATATGTTCAGATACAAAAATTATACAAATGTGTATACCTGGTCTTGATAGGACGCAGTGGATAATTGAAATGCATGACTATGAGCTTTCTTCTACTGAATGTACCCTGTGGGGTGGAAAATGAAAGGGTGAGCATAAACAGCTCAGTAAGGAAATAATGTAAGCTGGTAGATAACTATACTATCTACGTGCTGATAATATCATGATATAAAATTGTTTATATTTGGAGCATGAGATATGACTAAAACGATGCCATATGTATGTATATCATATAAGAGAAATCATGAAATTGACATATAAAATCAACATGGAAAAATCATCATGTGTGACATCTCATGCTCGTCACATTAAAACTTATTAGTTTCATCATAAACTCTTCACTTTAAAACTTATTTGTTTAATCATAAACTCATCACATCAAGGCTAAACCCATCACTCGGGAATACCTTGATTCATTAAATCACATCTCTTTTAAAAACATAAACCGGGACATTACCCCTCCTTCGGGTTTGTCCTGGTCTATCCAGACCGTATGATATCATGTGAGGCATGTAGGTTACTGTATGAAAATCGAGGACTATGGCCATAATTTGTCCCTGTGATCCCAGGCTACACAGATCCGGGTGTGTAGGGCATCACAACTACAATGGGAGGTGGGGGCTACCCCCCAGAATATCAAGTAACATCATCGAGTCATCATGACTGCACGGTACAGTGTACTCCGTGTGACATACACGGTACATCGTACTCCATGGACCCATATCATAGTCTGGGGGTGCCTGCCATAGGTCTTATCCACCCCAATACTATGTCGATAACCAACCCATGTCTCAAAGTAAACGTGCGAGCATCTCAACTCTCTGCGACACACAGTCTACAGGAAGCTTCCGCATGACCATATGCATGTCAACTCACGTCTAGTGTGAGCGAAGCTCCATAACGGTTTTGTGCACACACAAATTTCTCGTATGAGCAATGCTCCAGTACGGCTTTCATGAGTAATAAATCAGTAAAATTTAGTGCGAGTAATACTTTAGCACTCTTTTTACTCGAATAAATATGATAGGTGGCTCAATCTTGATAAAACATCTTTAAAATCGTAACCGATATAAACCGGTTCGCTTTCGTATAATTCTTAAAATCAACAGCCAACCTATGTGCATATTTGCTTAAATTAAAGCAATATATTCATATAAAACATTAAAACATGAAAATCATGCAATTTATCTGCCTTACTACCCTTTTTGTAAATTTTACTCCCAATGGCAAAATCATCTTTTTCTTTATTCACCTAAGCCCTGATTTTCGCAAAAATTATTATTTCGTTTCTAGATACTTTAAGGAATTCTAAGCCCTTTAAATCCCCTCAATAAATACGTATAGAAATCTCTATGCACCTATAAAATTCTCTTAGCTTGATTCTTGTCGAGCGTGTATCTAAATTCCACTGTCGGGGGCTTGTCCGATCTGATTTGCTGCTAATCCAGTCTCTAGTGCTGCAGATAATTATTTATCATGTCAATTTAACCCAATAAATATAATTCTCGCGTTTACTATAGTCAATTTAACTAATTGGGTTAATTTACTCTTATTAGGTCGGATCGCATCTTAATGGGCCTCGACCCATTTTTAGCCCGTTTATACTTATTAAATCCCTTCCTCGGGTGTACTGGGCTTATTTAGCTTACCAATAATCGTCGGGTTTCGTTCCAAACTCATTGAATAGCCTGTATACTATTTACGATAATTACGTTGAAATTCTGATTAATATGCCTTTTTATACAGAATTAATCCGTAAATTCCATAAAATAATCGAAACTCTGTATTAAATTACTCATATTCTCGTAATTAAAATATACTTACCCAATATGATGCGGGGTACAAAAATTGAAGCTCAATCGGCTCTCGTTTGGGCTTTGTCGTAAAACTGCACAATTATATATTTAATCCTGGGTTATTTTTTGATTAAATATAATTTAAATAAATTTTTTGGAAATCAAATCAGTCACTTTTAACCTCTTACTGACTTACCCGAAGTCCGGTGTATCCCCGAAAATTCTTCCCCTTTTTCCTTTTTCTCTTTTTCTCCTTTTTTCCCTTCTTTCTTGGCTGAACTGATTCAGTCCGGTTTAACCCGGTTCAGATCGGTCCGGTTCAGCCGGTTCAGTTCGGTTCACCTCTTTGCTGAACCGGTCCGTATCGATTCAGGTCTTTTCACAGTCGTTTATGGTGTTTTCGACCGGTTCTCGGCTCGTTTCTGGCACCAAACAGTGCGCCTACACTGGGGGAGTGTTCGGTTGGGGTCGGGGTTGGTCGAATGACGCCGGTGGCCGTCAGATTTGTCTTCTCCCTTCGTGACACTCTCCCTCTCGATTCGTCGAATTCTGATGCTTGTTCTGGCCGATACCGATCTCAAAAGAACCGACTCATCCCCCTGAACTCGTCGGTAGCCTCCGTTCAAGCCTAGCCGTCGTGGTTCGTCGGGAATCGTCCCATTTCTCCTCAATTTTTCCTCTCCTCCGATCAGCATTTTTCGGCTTCCTGACGGCGCGTCTCCAGTGCCCAGAGCTTCGCCAGCCTCTCCTCTTTCTCCTCGGCTGTTCGTCGGAGCCGTCTGTAGCCGGTGGCAGTGGGTCGGTCGGGCCACGCGCGGTCTCCATTTTTGATTTCTTTCTTCTTCTCTTTCTCCGACCAATTTTCTGATTCTTTCCCTCTTTTTTTTGATTTATTTTATTTTTATTTATTATTATTTATAAATTAGTTTATAATTATTTTATTCATTAAAATAGTCAAAAATATTCAAAAATATCTAAAAATCAATTTTTTATTCCAAATAATTTCATTTAATTTATTTATTATATTTTTAACCCTTTTCGGTATATTTTATTCGTATTTTTGAGATATTGTCCCAAACGAAAATTTTGATTAATTCCAATAATTCATATCTTGATCAATTTAACCCAAAATTTAATTATTTCTTCGTTATTGATCAAGATTTCTCAGTCCATTATTTTTAATAAAATTTTCTTATCGGGTTTATACCGAATTTCGATCTTTTGACCATTTTGCCCTTCAAGGTGTTTGGGAATTCCATTTTAGTCCTTTTGCATTTTTAATTTCGTGTTTTGGATCCTTATTTCCAGTCCGAATCCCGTTTGTTTAATTTGGGACCATTTCAATCATTCCTTTCACGAACATACTCATTTCGTGTTTTAACTAAATTCGGGTCTTACAAAATCTCCCCCACTTAAGAAATTTGGTCCTCCAAATTAGAACCAAGTTAAATGGATCCATAAACAACTCTGGGTACGTCTATCGTATCATACTCTTTAATTCCCATGTGACTTTTTCGGAGTGTAATACTACCAACATACTTTAATTAGGGAGATCATCTTAAACCTCAACACTTTCTCCTGTCATCTAATACCCGAATCAAGTTTTCAATCATACTTTATACATTCATTGAGCTAAGCTGTTGAAGCTCATATCCGACTACATATGCTGGATTCGGATAGTATTTCCGAAGCATCATAAGATAGGACACATTGTGGATGCCTGCTAATTCAGGTGGTTGCACCAACCTACAGGCCTTGTCTCCCACTTTGTCCAATCTCTTTCTGAATCTCGTTACGTCTTTATGTTGTGTCCTAAGGGCATGTAACTTCCAACAATACTAATTCACCTTCGGTGAATTCCAATGGCTTCCGTCTCTCATCAACATAGCTTTTCTATCTGCTCTGAGGTGTTCTTAATCCTTCACAATTAACTGAACATCCTCAGAGGTTTGTCTTACCAATTCGGGAACAATTTTCTATCTGTCATTCACTTCTTCTTATCTAAGTTAGGGAAACAATCCCTACGGCCATACCATGCCTCATATAATGTTATCCCGATACTCGAGTGACAACTGTCATTATTGGCGAATTCGATTAGTAACAATTGATCATTCGAGGAGCTTATCAAATCGATGGCACACGCTCTCATCATATCCTCCAAAACCTGTACAGTCCTCTCTGATTGACCATCTGTCTGAGGAGGAAAAGCTGTGCTAACACTCAGTCGGGTTCCCATAGCTTCTTGAAAAGTATTCTCAGAAGTGAAAAGTGAAGCTGGAATCCCTATATGATACAATGCTCACTGGAAAAATACTTGGCGTTCCATAATTTTTCATACACATAAATTCGCCTACACACTAAGAGTATCTGGGGATTTCCTAATCAGAAGGTGGGTAGACTTAATCAACCTATCGACTATCACCCAGTTAGCCTTATGATTCATCGGGGTCCTCTGTAACCCATCACGAAATTCATGGTAACTTGTTCCCATTTTCGTGTCAATATAGGTAGAAATTGTAATAACCTTGCAAACTTCTATTTTTCTACCTTACTCTGCTGACATACGAGACACTTCTTCATAATCTCCATAATATCTCTTTTCACATCTAACCACCAATACCCTTTTTAAAGATTTCAATATATTTGTCACTTCTCGAATACACTGTATATCCCAAAGAATGAGCTTCTGACAATAACATTATCTCATCATTGTGGTCCTGGGGAGCACTTATACTATCTCTGAACCTCAGTACCATCATCACTCTCTGTGAACTCTATCACTGTACCCCTCTGAATCTGACTCACACTATCGACACCATGTCGATCATCACGCTAAGCCTGTCAAATCCGATCACTCAAATCCGGTTCTAATCTCTGGCTAGCTGTCACACAATCACTGTCATCATCAGAGGGAATTACATCACTACTGAGGCTTATAACTGCTCTATCAGCTCATGCTCCCTGACCATTACATGTAATATCATCCCGAGGCTCTTTCTGCTCAAGGCATTAGCCATTACATTAGCCTTTCCTGGGTGGTACAATTTTCACAGTCAGAATCTCTCTGAAGCTCTAACCCTTTTTATTCTCATATCCGACTCTTTCTGTGAAACAGATACTCGGGGCTTTTATGATCAGTGCATACTTGAAATTTCTCACCATGTACATAGTATTGTCATATACTCAATACAACCACTATCGCTGTCAACTTTAAATCATGGGTCGGATAGTCCTTTCATGATCCTTGAGTTGTCTGGATTCATAATTGACTATCTTCCCTTTTTGCATCATTACACCGCCTATTCATTATTTTGAGGTATCCATAGACTCATGAAAAACCTCTTAATCTGTTGGATATGGTGAGAATAAATGCGGTGGTCAATTTATTACTTCAATACACCAAAACTCCTGTTACGTCTATCATCCCATTCAAATACAACTTTTTCCTAAATTAAACGTGTCAATAAAGTAGTCCATTTCGAGAACTCTCAACAAATCATCTGTAAAAACAATTTCCAATTGTTGCTTATGATTTTCCCTGGACTTTAAATACATCCCAAAATATCATCAATAAGGATGATAACAAATCAGTCCAGGTCAAGTTTAAATAACTTGTCGTAGTTGAGTTCCATTGAATATTTCAATCACCCATATCCTTGACCTATGTACGCATAAACGTGTAATGTCATTTCGAAATCGCTTCTGTTCAAGATACTAACTCACGTTATTTCCTTTTTCTTATATTAACGGCTTTTATAAAATTTTAATTAATTTTTAAACCTTCACGATTAATTGAATTCTATATTTCTTATCGTATCAGTAAAGGTATCCTAATTTTAAATGTATATTACTACTGTCGATTTCAAATTTATAGGTTACGTGTATACTTTTAGACGCTGTCAAGTCTTCAGGTGGTGAGGTATTTTGAAATACCTTTATTAACCCTTAGACTTGACCACGATTACTTTACATATCAGTCCATGTCACAATTCATATTCGCTACTAATTGCTTTAATCCAAATTATTTCACCTATCAGAGATATTCGTACCTTGCATACGCCTCTTATTCCAATAGATTTTGTATTCAGGATCTATCGCATCTAAAAGCTTATTTCCTTTCGTATATCACTTATAACAAACACTGTCATTACTCATTTCGTGAGTACAATCATTTACTCCTTTAATTTCAATCGCTACACCCCTTTTTATTACTTGTCAAAACTTACAATATACTTTTTAGGTGTAACTATATCACTGTCTTAGAATAGAACTCTGAACATCATAATTTGCAGCCGGCCAATTGAGATTTATTCTCAATATTACTTCAAATTATTCATAGTCTATTGAATCAAATCAGCTGACTTATACTTCTTCCCCCGTTTTCAACTTATAATCTCTTAATAATTATTTCGTTAGTTAACCCTCCTCTATTAGGGTACTAACTATCAGCATTGTGCCCACAGATGTAGGCATTCATGTCTTTTACTAACTTATATACAAATGAAGGCGGTATGACTAAATACGTGGCACCAGGATTAATTAAAATAATTACTTCACTATTCTTAACTAGTGTGGTATCTTTCACCATATCATATGAAACATCAGTAATGTCCTGGTCCAAGGCATACAATTGCTCTCGTCTAACAGCCGACTTTCCCCTTTCTCTTCAGTTGTGGCCTCCCTTTTTCGGTGTAGAGATATCAATATGGTTTTCTCTGTCTCTTTACCCTTCTGTGGGGCAGTCTCATACAACTCTGAGCAATCATTAAATAATTGGCCCGTTTTACTACACTTAATGCCTATTTTAGTCAATAAAGTGTAGGTGTAGGCCTTACTTCCATAGTATCTACCACACATCCTACACTGTTTATACTGTTTACACTGCTCGGTAGCAGGTCGGGGTCCTCTACTCACAATACCCCTCATAAGTGTTAAATTGGACACACTGGGGCCTTACCAATCATCTTACCCCGTGACTCATCACTCTAATCCATTATCAACTGGTCTCTTTTTCCTGCTCTGACATCTCTGCCATTCTCTATTCTCTTCTGTCTCTATTTCAGCCCTTACTACCTTTCCCAATCTCAAAGGCATGCAACACATGATCTTCTTCACGCAACTGTATTCTGCGCACTGCCTCGACATAGGTAATGAGCTAATCGGACTCTAATCGATAATTTGAGCCCTTTCATGAACTTTTGGGCTTTTCGACTCTCACTGCCCATGGAGTCAGGTTCACATCTGCCCAGAGATATAAATTGAGTTTCATACTCATCAATCAACTAGTGCCTCTGGGTCAGTGTAAGGAATTTTATATATATATTCCTTTAAGTAGTGTCTGAAATATTCTGTCACCAGAATACATCCAGAAATATTTCTCATGTCTGCTCTGGACGTCTAACTCTTCAGATCGGTTGAGCGAACTTTCACCAATGCTCCGTCTCAACTCCAACATAAACGTATTTAAAAGTCACATTCTTGGTCGACATACACCGAAAGAATCCATAGCACATCGCTATCTCATTCCCCCAGTCCTTAGTAACTATTGGTTTCTTTACTTCGCTAAATACCGGAGGGGTGCGAAAACCTTTATAGTCTGAGGCATCTGTTTAGGCTTTACCCTGCCTATCCTCAACTACATGTATAGACTGAGTAAACAACTCCAAAATATTTTCTACACTCCACTCCATCCTCTCGGAGCGTGTCTCAAAACTATTTGGTCTCTTTATAGGACCCTGTGGAGTATGCTCAACAATAGCATCCACCTCACTCTCATTTTGAGTCTCATGTGACGACTCATTCGACTCTCAGGCCTATCTCTACGGCCTCGAGCATGTGTACTCACCCCTTTACCATAGCGACTATCAGTTATAAAACCTATATTCTTGCATTCGAAACAAAATTCTTAGCTGCAGTCCCATCTTGATATACACAATTGTATCTAAACAATGCACAGTACATGGGGATGTAAATTTACTTAACCACTAACACCGACTCATATCAGGCCAACCTACTTTGATACCACCTTTTTTGTCACGACCCCAATTACCTAAAAATCAGAGTAAATTTTTCGCTTTTTCATTTCCCTACCCGTTGTGAACAGTTACACTACTAAACAGTTGGGCTATGATTCGGTGTTAGTCACCTCACCTATTTCCCATTCCATTTTCATATTTCATTTACATATCAATTTATTTAAGCTAAATACATCCCCAATATTAAATCCATATGCAGTACTGTGCCTCTATATGTTCAGATACAAAAATTATACAAATGTGTATACCTGGTCTTGATAGGACGCAGCAGATAATTGAAATGCATGACTATTGTCACTTTATTCTACTGAATGTACCTTGTGGGTGGAAAATGAAAGGGTGAGCATAAACAGCTCAGTAAGGCAATAATGTAAGCAGGTAGATAACTATACTATCTACGTGCTGATAATATCATGATATAAAATCGTTTATATTTAGAGCATGAGATATGACTAAAACGATGCCATATGTATGTATATCATATAGGAGAAGTCATGAAATTGACATATAAAATCAACATGGAAAAATCATCATGTGTGACATCTCATGCTCGTCACATTAAAACTTATTAGTTTCATCATAAACTCTTCACTTTAAAACTTATTTGTTTAATCATAAACTCATCACATCAAGGCTAAACCCATCACTCAGGAATACCTTGCTGCTAATCCAGTCTCTGGGGCTGCAGATAATTATTTATCATGTCAATTTAACCCAATAAATATAATTCTTGCGTTTACTATAGTCAATTTAACTAATTGGGTCAATTTACTCTTATTGGGCTGGATCGCATCTTAATGGGCCTCGACCTATTTTCAACCTGTTTGTACTTATTAAATCCCTTCCTCGGGTTTACTGGGCTTATTCAGCTTACCAATAATCGTCGGGCTTTGTTCCAAACTCATTGGATAGCCCGTATACTATTTACGGTAATTACGTTAAAAGTCCGATTAATATGCCTTTTTATGCAGAATTAATCCATAAATTCCGTAAAATAATCAAAACTCTATATTAAAGGACTTATATTCTCGTAATTAAAATATACTTACCCAATATGATGCGGGGTATGAAAATCGAAGCTCAATCGGCTCTCGTTCGGGCTTTGTCGTAAAACTGCACAATTATATATTTAATCCTGGGTTATTTTTCGATTAAATATAATTTAAATAAATTTTTCAAAAATCAAATCAATCACTGTTGACCTCTTACTGACTTACCCGAAGTCCGGTGTATCCCCAAAAATTCTTCCTCTTTTTCTTTTTTCTCTTTTTCTCCTTTTTTCCCTTCTTTCTTGGCTGAACCGATTCAGTCCGGTTCAACCCGGTTCAGACTGATCTGGTTCAGCCGGTTCAGTTTGGTTCACCTCTTTGCTGAACAGGTCCGTACCGGTTCAGGCCTTTCTGTCATCGTTCATGGTGTTTTCGGTCGGTTCTCAGCTCGTTTCTGGTGCCAAACGGTGCGCCTACACTGGGGGAGTGTTCGGCTGGGGTCGGGGTTGGCCAAATCACGTCGGTGGCCGTCGAATTCGTCTTCTCCCTCTGTGGCACTCTCCCTCTCGATTCGCCAGATTTCGATGGTTTTGCCGGTCGATACCGGTCTCAAAAGAACTGGCTCATCCCCCTAAACTTGTCAGTAGCCTCCGTTGAAGCCTAGCCGCCGTGGGTCGTAGGGAATCGTCCCATTTTCCTCGATTTGTCCTCTCCTCCGATCAGCATTTTCTGGCTTCCTGATGGCGCGTCTCCGGTGCCCAGAGCTTCGTCGGCCTCTCCTCTTTCTCCTCGGCTGTTCGTCGAAGCCGTCGGTCGCCGGTGGCCGTGGATCAGTCGGGCCACGTGCGGTCTCCATTTTCAGTTTCTTTCTTCTTCTCTTTCCCTGACCAATTTTTTGATTCTTTCTCTCTTTTTTTGATTTATTTTATTTTTATTTATTATTATTTATAAATTAGTTTATTATTATTTTATTCATTAAAATAGTCAAAAATATCTAAAAAATCAATTTTTATTCCAAATAATTTTATTTAATTTATTTATTATATTTTTAACCCTTTTCGGTATATTTTCTCCGTATTTTCGGGATATTGTCCTAAACGAAAATTTTGATTAATTTCAGTAATTCATATCTTGATCAATTTAACCCGAAATTTAATTATTTCTTCATTGTTGATCAAGATTTCTCAGTCCATTATTTTTAATAAAATTTTCTTATCAGGTTTATACAAAATTTTGGTCTTTTGACCGTTTTACCCTTCAAGGTGTTTGGGAATTCCATTTCAGTCCTTTTGCATTTTTAATTTCGTGTTTTGGATCCTTATTTTCAGTCCGAATCCCGTTCGTTTAATTTGGGACCATTTCAATCCTTCCTTTCACGAACATACTCATTTCGTGTTTTAACTAAATTCGGGTCTTACAAATGCGATTTAATGAATCAAGATATTCCTGAGAGATGGGCTTAGCCTTGATGTGGTTGTTTTGTGATAAAACAAATAAGTTTTAACGTGATGAGTTTATGATGAAACTAATAAGTTTTAATGTGACGAGCATGAGATGTCATACATGATGATTTTTTCTTGTTTGTTTTATATGTCATTTCATGATTTCTCTTATATGATATATACATACATGTGGCATCGTTTTAATTTTACCTCATGCTCCAATTGTAAACGATTTTATATCATGACATTATCAGCACATAGTTAGTATAGTTATCTACCTGCTTACATTATTGCCTTACTGAGCTAGTTATGCTCACCCTTTCATTTTTCACCCTCCATAGAGCATCTGCATTAGTCGAGAGCAGGTAGAGACTGCATTCCTGGTTTTTCGCTGCTCCCATCGCGAATCAGGTATACACATCGTACAGTTTGTATCTAAACAAATAATAGCACAGTTTTGTAACGAATATAATTATGGGGGATGTAAATATATAAAAGAACATATGTACATAAGTTTTATAATATATGTACTAATTATTACACTGTCTGAAATTCTAACATGATTACCATGGTAAGAATGATATGATCAAATGGGATAAGAGTTGGGGTTATTACTGACTCATAGCCCAACTCGTTAAAAAAATGAAAATTGTCACGAGGAGGTGAGAAGTATAGAAAAAAGAAAAAAATTTGTAGTAATTTTGGTAGAACGGGCCGTGACAAAAGGTGGTATCAGAGCTGAGTTGGTATGATATGAGTCGGTGTTAATGGTTAAGTAAATTTACATCCCTATGTGCTGTACATTGTTTAGATACAATTGTGTATATCAAGGTGGAAGTGCAGCTAAGAATTTAGTTTTGAATGTAAGAATATAGTTTTTATAACTGATAGTCACTTTAGTGGAGGGGTGAGTACACATGCTCGAGGCCTAGAGATAGGCATGAGAGTCGAATGAGTCGTCATATGAGACTCTAGATGAGAGTGAGATGGAGGCTGATGTTGAGCATACTCCACGGGGTCCTATAAAGAGACCAAATAGTATTGAGACACGTTCCAAGAGGATGGAGTGGAGTGTAGAAAATATTTTGGAGTTGTTTACTTAATCTATGCAGGTAGTTGAGGATAGGCATGGTAAACCCTAAACAGATGCCTCAGACTATAGAGATTTTCACACCCCTCCGGTATATAGTGAAGTAAAGAAACCAATAGTTGCTGAGGACTGGGTGAATGAGGTAGCGAAGTTGTATGGATTCTTTCGGTGTATGTTGACTGAGAAGGTGACTTTTAAATACGATTATCTTGGAGGTGAGGCGGAGCATTGGTGGAAGTCTGCTCGACCCATCTGAAGAGTTAGACGTTCAGAGCCGACATGAGAAATATTTTTGGATGTATTCCGGTGATAGAATATTTCGAACACTACTTAAGGGAAATTACAAGTAAAATTTATTACAATGACCCAGAGACACTGGTTGATTGACGAGTATGAATCTCAATTTATATACATGCCTAGGTATTACTCCGACACTATAGGCATTGAGTGTCGAAAAGCCCAAAAGTTCATGAAAGGTCTCAAATTGTCAATTAGAGTCCGATTGGCCCTGTTAGATATCACTACCTATATCAAGGCAGTGCACAGAATACAGTTGCGTGAATAAGATCTTGTGTTGTATGTCTCTAAGATTGGGAAAGGTAGTAAGGGCCGAAATAGAGACAGAAGAGAATAGAGAATGACAGGGATGTCAGAGCGGGAAAGAGACCAGTTGGTAAGAGATTAGAGTTGATGAGTCACGGGGTAAGATGATTGGTAAGACGGGTCAATTATTTAATGATTGCTTAGAGTTGGGTGAGACTGCCCAACAGAAGGGCAAAGAGACAGAGAAAACTTTGTTGGTATCAGGATATTGGACGAGGGTGAGTGTATGCCTTGGACCAGGACACTACTGATGTTTCATATGATATGGTGAAAGACACCACACTGGTTATGAATAAAGACGTAATTATGTTACTTGATCCTAGTACTACACATTTATTCATACAGCCTTAATTAGTATATAAGTTAGTGAAATACATGAATGCCTACACCCTTGGGTACAAGACTGATAGTTAGTACCCCAATGAAGGAGGGTTAACTAACGGAATAATTATGAAGAGATTATAAATCAAAAACGGGGAAAGAAGTATAAGTCAATCCATTTTATTCAATGGAATATGAATAATTTAAGTAATATTTGAGAATAAATTGGTCGACTGTAAACTATGTTGTTCAGATTTCTATCCTAAGATAGCGATATGTAATAGATATAAATTGCGACCAAGGATAAGGGGTGGATATATTCATAACCAGTCCATGTGGTCAAGTCTGAGGGTTAATAAAGGTATTTCAAAATACCTCCCCGCCTGAAGACTTGACAGTGTCTAAAAGTATACACAACCTATAAATTGAAATCGATAGTCGAAATATATACATTTAAAATTAGGGTACCTTTACTGGTACGATAAAGAAATATAGAATTCGATTAATCATGAAGGTTTAAAAATTAAAATTTTATAAAAGCCGTTAATATAAGAAAAAGGAAATGACGTGGGTTAGTATCTTGAATGGAAGCGATTTCGAAATGACATTATACGTTTATGCGTATATAGGTCGAGGATATGAGTGGTTGACATAGATAAGGCACGTCTGGAATTGAGAGACATTCCAGTTGTGACAGAATTTCCAGATGTCTTTTTGGATGAGTTACCAGGTTACCGCCAGTACGGGAGATAGAGTTCATTATTGATTTGACATTCGGTACAGAGTCGATATCTAAACCACCGTACAGGTTGGCTCCAGTTGAGTTGGAGGAGCTGAGGAAATAGTTACAAGAATTATTAGAGAAAGGGTTCATCAGACTGAGTGTGTCGTCATGGGGAGCACCGATTCTGTTTGTGAGGAAGAAGGATGAGAGCCTTCGATTGTGTATCAACTACCGATTGTTGAACAAGGCTACCATTAAGAACAAGTATCCCTTTTCGAGGATTGAAGATTTACTGGATCAGCTACGGGGAGCACAGGTCTTTTCTAAGATTAATCTGAGATCTGGGTACCACCAGTTGAGAGTTCAAGATGGAGATGTACCCAAGACAGCTTTTCATACCCGTTATGGTCATTTTGAGTTTATGGTTATGCCATTCGGGTTGACGAACGCTCCCACAGCTTTTATGTCATTGATGAATGAGGTGTTTCGGCCTTATTTGGATCGATTTGTGGTAGTGTTCATCGATGACATCCTGGTTTATTCGAGATCCAGAGAGAAGCATGAGCAGCACCTGAGGATTGTATTGCAGACCCTCCGTGAGAAGCAGTTGTATGCTAAACTCAGTAAGTGTGACTTTTGGCTTAAGCAGATCTCCTTTTTGGGACATATTATGTCAAGGGATGGTGTGTCAGTGGACCTATCCAAGATTGAGGCAGTAGTTCAGTGGCAGAGGCCTCAAACAGTTACGGAGATTAGGAACTTTCTAGGTTTAGTTGGATATTATAGACAGTTTGTGGAAGGGTTTTCGAGGTTGGCTGCTCTGTTGACACGTCTCACTTGGAAGAGTGTTGCATTTGAGTGGGATGACAGATGTGAGGAGAGTTTTCAGGAGCTAAAGCGTCGATTGACCACTGCTCTGATTCTCACATTCCTACCAGCTCAGGAGGTTTTTCTGTTTACACAGATACTTCTTACCAAGGACTGGGCTGTGTACTGATGCATGACAGAAAGGTAGTCGCTTATGGATCCAGGTAGCTGAAGGATCATGAAAGGAACTACCCGACCCATGACTTAGAGTTGGCAGCCGTAGTGTTTGTATTGAAGATATGGTGCCACTATCTCTATGGTGAGAAATTCCAAGTATTTACCAATCACAAAAGCCTCAAGTATCTGTTCTCACAGAAAGAACTGAACATTAGACAGAGAAGGTGGCTTGAGCTTCTGCAAGATTACGATTCTGAGATCTTATACCACCCGGGTAAGGCGATTGTAGTGGCTGATGCGTTGAGCAGGAAGTACCTCGGGTTGGTTTCTTATATGATGGTACAAGAACACGAGTTGTTAGAGCAGTTTGTGAGCCTTAGTTTGGATGTGACCCTGCCTGATGTTGAGAGTGGTTATATGATTGCTAGCCTACGGTTAGAGCCGAATTTGATTGATTGAATTCGACAGGCTCAGCGTGATGATCAACAGTGTATTGAGATAGTCAGGCAGATGTAAAGGGGTATTGAGACTGAGTTTGAGTTGAGTTTGGATGGATTACTGAGGTTCCGAGATAGGATATGTGTTCCTGAGGATCCTAAGATCAAGAAGTTGATCTTGACGAGGCTCATTCGTCGAGGTATACCTTGCATCCAGGTAGTACAAAGATGTATCAGAATCTTCGAAAGGTATACTAGTGGTCATGGATGAAGAGAGAGATAGCAAAGTTTGTTGCGAGATGTCTCGTCTGTCAACAGGTGAAGATAGAGCATCAGAAGCCTGCAGGGTTATTGCAACCTATACCTATACCGACTTGGAAGTGGGAGCATGTCACCATGGACTTTGTGATGGGTTTACCGAGGACTCGTAGAGGGAATGATGCCATATGGGTGATAGTTAACAGATTGACCAAGTGGCATATTTCCTAGCGATGAGAGTCACCGATACTCTGAGTAGATTGGTGGAGCTATATGTGCTCGAGATTGTGAGACTGCATGGTGTCCCAGTGAATATTATGTCAGACAGGGATTCCCGCTTCACTTCCCATTTCTCGGAATACTTTCAGGAAGCTATGGGGACCCAGTTGAGATTCTATACAGCTTTCCATCCTCAGACAGATAGGCAATCAGAGAGGACTATACAGACCCTCGAGGATATGTTGAGAGCTTGTGTAATTGATTTAGAGGCTCTTGGGATGACCACCTACCACTCGCGAAGTTCGCCTACAATAACAGTTATCATTCGAATATCGAAATGGCACCATATGAGGCCTTGTATGGCCGTAGATGTCGTTCTCCTGTAGGATGGGAAGAGGTTGGTGACAGGCAGATATTCACTCCCAATTTGATACGTCAGGCCTCTAAGGATGTCCAGTTGATTTGTGAGAGGTTGAGGATAACTCAGAGTCGACAGAAGAGTTATGCTAACAAGAGACGTAGACCGTTGGAGTTTACAGTAGCGGAGTCAGTATTCTTCAAAGTTTTATTTCCAAGGGTATTACGAGATTCGAAAAGAGAGGGAAGTTGAGCCCTCGCTTCATAGGACCTTTTGAGATACTCGAGAGAGTGGGAGATCGAGCTTATAGGCTAGCGTTGCCACCAAAGCTAGCAAATGTCCATAACGTGTTCCATGTCTCCATGCTTCGAAAGAATCAGCCGGATCCGTTGCATGTGATCAGATAGAGCCACTGGAGCTCAGTAAGAGTATGTCCTAAGTTGAGAGACAGATCCAGATTGTGGATAGGAAGGAGAAGGTATTGAGATAGAAGACGATTCTCTTGGTGAATGTACTATGGCAACATCACACTCCGGAGGAAGCGACTTGGGAGTTAGAGAGTTTGATGAAAGAGAAGTATCCGGAGTTGTTCAGAGACTGATTTGGTTCCAATTTCGAGGACCAAATTCTTTTAGTGGGGGAGATTATGTAAGACCCACTTTGTACGTACTTGTTGATTAATTTCCTTATGATTCATGTGATGTACACTTCCACATATTAATTGAATCATAAGAAGAGCTTTGACTGAATTAAATTTCCAAATAGAATAAAACGAAATATCGGTGAATGTATGCAGTAGCCAAATACGAGCCGAGATGGCCATAGGCCAAACTAAAGAGATCGAAATTAAGTTGATGAAAAATACGAATTTAAAATAAGAAAAGATAGTGAATGTATGAAGGAAAATTGGGATAAATTGGTTACGAAACAAGTGCAGGGGTAAAACGGTCAAAAGATCGAAATTCGGTATAAATTCGATAGAGAATTTTAATTAAAAATAAGGATTTAGGATATCTTGGTCAATAATGAGGAAATTATACAATTTCGAGTCTAATTGATCGAGATCCGAAATTTTTAGAAATACCGAAAAGTCACTCGGGACAATATCCCGAAAATACGAAGAAATTATACCGAAAAAAGGGTTAAAATATAATAAATAAATTAAATAAATTTATTTAGAATAAAATAATAGATTTTGTAGATATTTTAGAATATTTAGAATATTTTAATGATTATTTTAATAATAAAATATTTTATAAATAATAATAAAAGAATGAAATTGAAATCACGAAACCCGAAAACGGAACCCGAAGACCCACATCGCGCCTGACCCGAGCCACCCCAGTCCACCGACTATCAACGACCCTGACGAAGACTCGAGGAGGAAGAGGAGAGGCTGGCGAAGCTCTTGGCACCGGAGACGGGCCGTCAGGAGATTGGAAATCGCCGATCGGAGGAGAGGAAAAATCGTGGAGAAACGGCGTGATTCCCGACAACTTAAGGCAGCTGGGCTCGAATGGAGGCCACCGATGAGTTCGGGAGGAGGAGGCGGTCCTTTTGAGACCAGTACCGGTCGGCAAAACAGTCGAAAACGTTGGCGACAGCAAAAGGCAGAACGACACCGTTTGGTTGGAGGGAAAATCAAGGAAAAGGAAGGAAAAGGAAGGAAAAAAGGGAAGGAAAAGAAAAGAAAAGAAAAGAAAAGAAAAGAAAGAAAAAGGGAAAAAGGAAAGAAAAATTATCGGGGACGACTCGAGATTCAGGTAAGTTGACCGAGGGTCGAGATTGACTTACGGGTAAATTTTGAAAGTTTGATTAATATTATATTTAATGGAAAATAACCCGAATTTACCTAATTGTGCAGTTTTTCGACAAAGCCCGAACGAGAGCTGATTGAGCTCTGATTTTCATACCCTGCATCATATTGGGTAAGTATAATTTAATTACGATAATATGAGTCCTTTAATACAGAGTTTCGATTATTTTACGAAATTTATGGATTAATTATGTATAAAAAGGAATATTATTTGAAATTTTAACGTAATTACCATAAATAATATACGAGCTATCCAATGAGTTTGGAACGAAGCCCGTTGATTATTGGTAAGCTGAATGAGCCCAGTAAACCCGAAGAAGGGATTTGATAAGTAGAAACGGGTTCGAAATGGGTCGAGGCCCATTAAGGTGCAATTGGGCCCAATAAAGTAAAATGGGCCCAGTACTTTAGATTGATCAGTGAATGTGACATACTGATAAAGATAAGTGAATTGACCCAAAATATGTGGTTATATACAGTTCCTTAGACTTGGTTGGCACGCATTTAGACTGAGAGATCGGGTATTATCGAGACGGGATAAGTTTAAGCGTGATTCTAGGTAAGGGAATTTTTTAGGTGCATAGAGATTTCTATACGTATTTTTGAGGGGATTTACAGGGCTTAGAATTACTTAAAGTATCTAGAAAGGAAATAATAATTTTTGTAAAAATCGAGGGATGGGTGAATAAAAAGACGATATTGCCCTTGGGAGTAAAATTTACAAAAAGGGTAATAGGGTAAATAAATTGCATGATTATCATGTTTTGATGTTTTATATGAATGTATTGCTTTGTTGAAGCAAATTTACATATAGGTTGGCTGTTGATTTCATGAATTATACGAAAGGGTACCGGTTTGTACCGGTTACGATTTTAAAAGATGTTTTATCAAGATTGAGCCACCTATCATATTTACAAGAGTGAAAAGAGTGTTAGAGTCTTACTCGCACTAAATTTTACTGATTTATTACTCATAAAAAGTCATACTGGAGCATTGCTCGTACGAGAAATTTGTGTGTGTACAAAAAATCGTGCTGGAGCTTCGCTGGCACGAGATTTTAGATATCATGATATGCATAGCGTGAGTTCACATGCATATAGTCGTGCGAAAGCCTCCTGTTGACTGTGTGTCGTAGAGAGTTAATATGCTCGTACGTATACTTTGAGACATGGGTTGGTTATCGACATAGTATTGGGGTGGATAAGACCTACGACAGGCACCCCATACTATGATATGGGTCCACGAAGTACGTTGTACCGTGTATGTCACATGGAGTACGCTGTAGCGTGAAGTCATGATGACTCGATGATGTTACTTAATATTCTAGCGGGTAGGATTTGACCCCACCTCCCGTTACAGTTGTGATGCCCCGCACACCGGGATCCGTGTAGCCTGAGATCATAGGGACATAATATGGCCATAGTCCTCAATTTTCATACAATAACCTACATGCCTCACATGATATCATATGGTCTGAATAGACTATAACAGACCCGAAGGAGGGGTAATGTCCCGATTTATGTTTTTAAATGAAATGCGATTTAATAAATCAAGGTATTCCTGAGAGATGGGTTTAGCCTTGATGTGGTTTTTTTGTGATAAAACAAATAAGTTTTAATGTGATGAGTTTATGATGAAACTAATAAGTTTTAACGTGACGAGCATGAGATGTCATACATGATGATTTTTCCATGTTTGTTTTATATGTCGATTTCATGATTTCTCTTATATGATATATACATACATGTGGCATCGTTTTAATTTTACCTCATGCTCCAATTGTAAATAATTTTATATCATGACATTATCAGCACGTAGATAGTATAGTCATCTACCTGCTTACATTATTGCCTTACTGAGCTAGTTATGCTCACCCTTTCATTTTCCACCCTCCGCAGAGCATCTGCATTAGTTGAGAGCGGGTAGAGACTGCATTCCTGGTTGTCCACTACTCCCATCGCGAATCAGGTATACACATCGTACAGTTTGTTTCTAAACAAATAATAGCACAGTTTTGTAACGAATATAATTATGGGGGATGTAAATATATAAAAACATATGTACATACAGTTTTATAATATATGTACTTATTATTACACTGTCTAAAATTCTAACATGATTACCATGGTAAAAATGATATGATCAAATGGGATAAGAGTTGGGATTATTACTGACTCATAGCCCAACTCGTTAAAAAATGGAAATTGTCACGAGGAGGTAAGAAGTATAGAAAAAGCAAAAAAAAATTGTAGGAATTTTGGTAGAACAGGTCGTGACACAGTCTCTACCATTGCTAACTGTCTTGAACTCGGAGGCATTCCTCTCATAATCTTGCTCACATAATTGTGACTTACGCATTGCCTCAGCGTAGGTAGAGATGTCAAATGGAACTAGTTTAGACCGTAATACTGGTATCAGTCCATCAATGAATCTACTGACCTTCCCGATTTCACTACTTATGATGTCAGGATCATACCTCCCCAGGGATAGAAATCTAGTCTCATACTCGGCTACTGAATGATTCCCCTAGCTCAACCCCAAAAACTTAGCCTGCAACCTCAGCTGGGTTATATCTGGAACAAACTGCCTCCTGAAGGAATCCAAAAATATCTCCCAACTGATCTTTGTATGTCGGGCACTCAGTATGGATTGGGTGGACTTCCACCAATGCTTTACCATCCCCTTCAATAGGAACGCAACAAATACGACAATCTCTAAAGTCGTACACTCAAATAATCCATACAACTTCTCCATCTCTCATATCCACTCCTCAGCCAAAGTGAGATCCTTGACCCCGTAAAATGATGGAGGTCTAAGCTTATGGAATTATCGCAGTCTGTCAAGATCACAACCATACCCCAAAACATTACCGCCTTGTCGTGGAGTAACATGAGACGACCTATCCTGAATTGGTGGAGGTGTAGGTGTATCTGTAGGCTGCGGCACATGATCTGGCTGTGTAGGCGTACCAGGTGCAGCTGCCTCTCCAAGCGCAGTCCCTGCATCCTGTACCTATCCTCCTGGTATAGGCTGTGCCAGTAACTCCACTATGGTCTCGAGGCGAAGCTTTAAACTCTTGAAATGTGCCTCGGTACTCTTGGGTATCTCAATGGGACTTGTAGTCTCATCTCGGGTCTCTGACCTACCTCTACAGCCTCGAGCCCTACCTCTAACCCCTCTACCACGACTGGTATTAGCCATAATAGCTAAATTCATGCATTTATAATCATTAATTAGTTTGATTTCCATCTCATAATCACAATTATAACTGAACAAAGCACAGTACTATGAGGATGTACACTTCCCTAATTACTAATACTGACTCACATCAGACTAACTCAGGTCTGATACCATTCTGTCATGTCCCCTCCCGTGACATACCAAATTCACCATAAATTTTTTGCATTTTACTTACCCCTCCTTTTGTCATAACTCAACACCAAACAGTTGGGCTGTGATTCGATATTAGTCACCTCAACCACATTCATTCCATAACATACATACATATCAATACAATTGTCTATTGTTTGTAAGTACTCTTTTCTTAAATGTAAACTCATTACATTAAATACAATACTTGTACATATACAATCCTCGACCGTACATTCGTTTACATAACTGTGCTTTTATAATGTTCAGTACAAAATGTTTGAGTGTGTATACCTCTCGTAAGATGGATGTGCAGCGGATCAAGGAATACCAGTCCTCAACCATGTCAGACTACTGTGAATGATCTGTAGAGAGAGGAAATAAAAAGGGGGTAAGCTCACAGCTCAGTAAGGAAATCAGGTAAGCAAGTAGATGTGAGACCCCGTATATGTATAATTGTATATATGTACATACAAATGTAAATGAAGTTATACGATGAATTCATAAGTGAAGTATATGTGATGTAAGTCCATAAGTTAATGTATACACTTGTAATAAGAGTTGTGATTGTACGTACAAGTTACATTATATATGAATATGAAGAAATGGACTTAAACATGTGAGGAATGGGAGTAAAATGGAAAGTGAGTAGAGTGGAAAAATGAAAGGAGGATGGCATAAGTTGTGCACTTCCATTTGGTTTATATTAAGTACCTTTGGTCATACAAAGATTGTACACAAGTTTTAATGTGTATGAAGTATTAACGGATGCCATTTTCAAGTCTCAAAGATGATTGGATGAGAAAATGACCATGGCAGCAAATTAAGGATGTTTTGGTATAAGTTTCTACAGGAAACTGTAGCAAAATCTGGAAATTATGTAGGCCAGATCGATCTTATAGGATGAGAGGTCGATCTGGATGAGCCAAAAATGCTTGTATTTGAGCGAAGGAATAGGGTAGATCGATCTCCAATGGGGCTAGATCGATCTCATAAGCATTTTGTAATGAAAAGATCGATCCTCAAGTATACAAATCGATCTTCTTAGCTCTCTGTTTGGAGCAGATCGATCTCAAGCTTCGAAAGATCGATCTCATGCATAAAATGTCGTGGAAAAGAGGAATTTAAGGGGACCAGATAGATCTCCTCCTTGTGCAGATCGATCTCCTCAAGCTATTTCCATAAAAAGGGCGCTAAAAATCTACAGATTTCAGGACAAAACTATTTCCTTCCCTTTCTAACCCAAAACCTAGTTTTCTCTCTTTAAATCCAACCATTTTTAAGGAGATTTGAGGGAAGACTATTAGAGGCAAACTTGTTCACATCCAAAAGAAGAACAACATAGTTTGGAGGCATTTACCCATTTGTTGGATTGAAGGAACAAAAGGCATTTCTAATTGGAGCAAAGAGGAAATCCAAAGAGGTAAGTTTCTAGTACATAAATCCAAGTACATTTGTCTAGTTGATGATTATGAAGTTGATTTGGGTTTGCACATTGTGGGTAGAACTACCTAGAATGCCATGAAATAAATATAACCTAGAAATGGGTTAGTGTGAGAAGTGAAATGTGGTGGAATAAATGATGAATGGGATATCTTGAGATGATAATAGTGTTGAGGAGATAATTTTAAGATAATAATATAGAATGAATAGAGAGGCTTACCCAAAAGGGGTAAGATGAGCATTTAAGGCATTGGGTGGAATATATAGTTGAATGAGAGTTAGCAATACTAACTCGAACGTATGATGAATAAATTGCAGCTTTCGAGGATACACCGAAGTGAGTTAAGCCAAGAGCGTGAGAAGCAAAGAGGAAAAGAGTCACACCAAGTAAATCGAGGTAAGGGAATTGTGTGGACTCTTAGAGATATCTGTGTGCAATTTGGGTGTTTAAATGCTTTACTAGAATGCATGAGATGTTAGGAAATGAAATTGGGTGAGTGAAGGGTAAAAGTTGGGGGTTTGAGAAATGTGCATGAAAACAAAAGTATATTGCTTTGAAAGTCATGTTTTATTGCTTTTTAGCAAGTGATTGGTAGGTTGGCTAGCATTTGAAATGATTTGCAAAAGAAATGAGTTGTTTTGGTTTGTTAACCACACTTTGTAAAGAAATGAGCCACCTGCATTGTTTTCGTGAGAATGAAAGCGTGCTAGAGTATAACTCGCATGAGATTTGATGTGTTTTTATGCATATGAGTGCTAGAGCTTAGTTCGCATTAGTTTTCACATGGATTTTTATACTGGTTTTGGCATGTGCTTGGAGCTTAGCTTGTACTAGATGCCCATCTTATTTGTTGTGGTGCTTAGAGCTTCGGGCAGACTGGGTGTCACACCGATTAAATAGGTTCACACGTGCAGTTTGTGATTTTGACATGTTGATAGCCGTGTTAGGAGCTTCGGGTAGACAAGAGGCTGTATCGATTAAATAGGCTCACACGTGCGTTTTGAGATATGGCATGGTATGATGTGTTGATTAGGTTTATGGAGTACGTTATACTGTGCATATAGCATGGAGTACGTTGTACCGTGTTGAGATGTGATATGCCATCTTCTGATGAGATCTGCTATGGACCGACGGGCTGGATTTGACCCACCTCCCGTGTGGACGCAGATAGTGGTGATATCCCGCATACTTGATTCGTGTAGCCGGTATCACAGGTTATGACCATAGACCTTGAGGTTATTACCTTTTATTGAATTGCCTATCTCACATGTCTAATGCTTTGGGAATAAATCCATGTTTGAAATGGATCAGGACAGTCCGAGAGAGGGGCTGAGACCTGACAAGTGTTGAAATGTTTTGAGATATTGATTGTTAATGGTTTAAAGTGCACCAAAGCATGATGATTAATGTCATGCTTTATTGTGAAAAATGCATGATGGTTAATGCCATGCTTATTTGAGAAAAATGCATGATGGTTAATGCCTTGCTTATTTGAGAAAAATGCATGATGGTTAATGCCATGCTTATTTAAGAAAGATGCATGATGGGTAATGCCATGATTTATTGTGAATTACGCATGATGATTTATACCATTCTTTGAACTGAATTGTGCATTTGATTTTAATAGCATGAATGCTTTACATACCATTAACAGAATCTTACACTCATGTTTTGAGATAAATGATGAACTAAATGCTTTTGAGCATGGCATCACGATCACGTAGATAGTGCAGTATCTACCTATTCGCATGATTGCCTTACTGAGCGTGTGGTTTGCTCACCCCCTTATTTCCCACTCTTTACAGAGTGTTGAGTATAGATTAAGTGTGACTAGAGGCTTTTATCCCTTTTTGTAATCCGTTGCATCCCATCGTGTAAGGTATACACACTATTGTAATTTTGTATCTAAACTTACGATAGCACAGTAGCATTTCGTATGTAACTATTGGGGATGTAAGGTAATGTAAACACATGTAACAACTCTGATATGTATATATTTATACAAGTGTTTACTCATAAATAATATACAAATTGAATTGGTATGATAGAGTGAGTTAGACGTTAACACACAACCCAACTATTGAGGAGAGTTGCTGTTCATGATTAAGGTAAGGACAAATAATAAATGATGCATGAAAATACAAAAAATTTATACGTAATTTGATCAGTTGAGGGTCGTGACAAAAGTTGGTATCAGAGCTTCAGTTGGTCTGACATGTGTCATGTCTAAAATACTTAATAAGTTGAAAAATTACATCCTCATTTTATTGTGCTTGTTTAGATACAATTGTGTGTGTGTCGATGGGTTGACTAAGTAATTGGTTGTGAATGTAGGGAATTGAGTATAATGCCTAATACCAGTCGCGGTAGAGGGATGAGAGCATAGGCTTGAGGTCGTAGAGGTAGGCCTGGCGGTCATGTTGAGCCAAAATGACATAAGGTTTAGGATTATATTGAGGTGGAGGTTAAGGTTGAGCACGCTCCACAAGGTCGAGATGAGAGGCTCGAGAGTACTGAGGCTTGCTTCGCGAGGATTGAGCAGAGCATTGAGATGATATTGGAATTGGTCACCCAATCCTTACCTGGAGTTGGCAGTAGACGGAGTCCCAGTACACAGGGTGATACTGAGCAGGCGGCAGCTTCTGAGGCACGGGCAAGGCCAACCCAGAGACCTCAGACTACAGATGCCCCACCCACATAGGATATGCCTACGCCGGTTGCTACGCCAGGCAGTAGAGGTTGGGGATATGGATGTGATTTGGATAGATTGTGGTAATTCCAAAAGTTTGAACCGCCGTCTTTCAGAGGAATTAAGGACCCAGTGGCAGCTGAGGATCGGATTAGTGAAATCGAGAAGTTGTATGGGTTCTTCGAGTGCACTACCACCAAGATGGTAGCGTTTGCCGCGTTTGTGCTGAAGGGATCAGTAGAGCATTGGTGGAAATCTACCAGGCCTATTTTGAGAGCTTGACATACTGAGATTAGCTGAGATATATTTTTGGAGGCATTTCAGAGATAGTATGTACCAGATCTGCTCAGAGAAAGATGAAAATGGCATTTTTGGGTTTGACCCAAGGGAGTAGGACAGTGGACGAGTATGAGACGACCTTTATCTCCCTAGGCAGATATGATCCCAACACGATGAGTAATGAGGCTGAGAAAATCCAGAAGTTTATGGATGGATTGAGACTGACCATCAGGTCTAGACTGGTTCCCTTAGATGTATCGACCTATGAGGAGGCAATGCGCAGGGCGTAATTATGTGAATAAGATGTTGATAGAATCGCCTCAAAGTTTGGAAAGGTTGGTAAGATGAGGGACAGAGATAAGAAGAGGCCAGTGATGGATAGAGGCTTCAGTTATAAGGGAAGCAAGAGATTTTCTAGGAAGAGGTCGAGGATCGAGGAGATCCGGGAAAGGAAAGTTAATACTCCAATATATCCAGCCATTACTTCAGCTAAGGGAATTGTGATTGGAGGGCTACGGCCTTCTACAGAGCAGTGTAGCAGGTGTGGTAGGTACCATGGAACTCAACCATGTTATATACCTCAGGTAGTATGCTTCAGATGTGGGAAGCCAGGGCACATAATCAGAGATTGCCCAGAGATGACAGAGAGAGCCCTATAGAAGGGAAAGGAGCCCGAGAGAGCTCCAGTTGGTACAGCTGCTCCGAGGATGAGGGCTACAGCTAAAGAAAAGGGGAAGCAGGCAGTGGATGTGAGCAGAGGACGAGTGCACGTACTGGACCAGGACACTGCGGATCAATCTTCGAATGTGGTAAAAGGTACCATCCAAATCTTTAATTTAGAAACATTTGTGTTATTTGATCCTGGTGCCACACATTCTTTTATTCGCCATCCTTTGCATGTAAATTGTTGAAGCATGTAAAAACCCACACTGCTTGATAAGATGTTGTTGATATGTACCCCTATGAATGATAGTCAGTTAACCGAGCATGTAAATAGAGATTGTAAGATGAGGATAGGAGGTAAAGAAATGGCAGCCGATTTAATTTTTCTAAATATGGGTGATTTTGATGTAATCCTAGGGATGGATTGGCTGGCTGCAAATCATGTTGTTATGGATTGGCATGCAAAAACTTTGATGTTTCCAAAAATAGACAACCTTGTAGTAAATTTTGTGAAATGAAATTAAAGAATATGATTATTATAAGTGTGATGAGTACAATCTTGATACACGATGTATGAAAGATAAATCTGTTTATCAATCTTGTGTGTGAATATGATGATTTATGATTACTAATGGTGGAAAGAATAATGTGAAGGGTTCATTGCTTATGTGATTGAGACGGATAAGGCACATCCGAAATTGGGAGACATTTCAGTGGTTAAGGAATTTTCAGATGTCTTTTCGGATGAGTTACCAGGGCTACCTCCAGATAGGGAGATGGAGTTTGGTATAGACTTGGCACCTGGTACAGAGCCGATATCCAAGCCACCGTATAGAATGGCTCAAGTTGAGTTGGAGGAGTTAAGGAAACAGTTACAGGAGTTGCTGGAGAAGGGGTTTATCAGACCAAGCATCTCACCTTAGGGAGCACCGGTTATGTTTGTAAGGAAGAAGGATGGAAGCCTCCGACTGTGTATAGATTACCGATTGTTGAATAAGGCCACCATCAAGAATAAGTATCCCCTTCCACGCATCGATGACTTGTTGGATCAACTTAAGGGAGCGCAAGTCTTTTCCAAGATAGATCTGAGGTCAGGGTACCATCAGTTGAGGATACGAAGTGGAGATGTACCTAAGACAGCTTTTTGCACTTGGTATGGACATTATGAGTTTATGGTTATGCCATTCGGGTTAATGAATGCTCCCGTAGCTTTTATGTCATTGATGAACGAGGTATTCCACCAGTATTTGGATCGATTTGTAATCGTGTTTATTGATGATATACTGGTGTACTAAAGGTCTAGAGAGGAGCATGAAAGGCATCTAAGGATAGTACTACAGAACCTTCGAGAGAAGACGTTGTACGCTAAACTCAGTAAGTGCTACTTTTGGTTGGAACAGATCTCTTTCCTGGGTCATATAGTATCAAAAGATGGAGTGTCAGTGGATCCATCTAAGATTGAGGCCGTAGTTCAGTGGCAGAGACCCCAGACAGTGACAGAGATCAAAAGTTTCCTGGGTTTAGCTAGGTATTATCTAAGATTTGTAGAGGGATTTTCAAGGTTAGCTGCTCCTTTGACACGTCTCACGAGAAACAATGTTAAATTTGTGTGGGACGATAAGTGTGAGGAAAGTTTTCAGGAGCTGAAAAGGAGATTGACTACAGCTCCTATGCTCACCATTCCTACCAGCTTTGGAGGGTACTCGGTGTATACGGATGCTTCACACCAAGGGCTGGGTTGTGTATTGATGCAGGATAGGAGGGTAGTAGCCTATGGATCGAGATAGTTAAAGGATCAGGAGAGGAACTACCCGACCCACGATTTAGAGTTGGCGACCGTAGTGTTTGCATTGAAGATATGGCACCACTATCTCTATGGTGAGAGATATCAGATTTACACAGATCATAAGAGCCTTAAATACCTGTTCTAGCAAAAAGAATTAAACATGAGACAGAGGAGATGGCTTGAGCTCTTAAAGGATTATGATTGTAAGATCCTGTACCAACCGGGTAAAGCAAATGTGGTTGCTGATGCATTGAGCAGGAAGCATCTCGGGATGGTGTCATTTATGATGATCAGGGAACATGAATTGTTGGAAAAGTTCACAAACCTCAGTTTGGATATGACCCCTCTAATTTCGATAGTGGATTTATGATAGCTAGCCTGCAGTTGGAACCGGATCTGATAGATCGAATCCGACAGGCTTAACGAATTGATCAGCAGTGAAGTGATATTATCGAGTAGATAGAGTGGGGCACAGAGATTGATTTTGAGTTGAGTTCCAATAGATTATTGAGGTTCAAAGATATGATATGTGTTCCTGATGATGCAGAGATCAGACGATTGATCTTGACAGAGGCTTACTCATCAAAGTATACGATACATCCAGGGAGTACCAAGATGTATCAAAACCTTCGAAAGGTTTATTGGTGGTCTGGGATGAAAAAGCATATTGCTGAATATGTTGCTAAGTGTCTCGTTTGTCAGCAAGTTAAGGTAGAGCATCAAAAGCCTGCAGGGTTATTGCAACCTCTACTGATACCGACTTGGAAGTGGGAGCATGTCACCATGGATTTTGTGATGGGATTGCTAAGGACCCGTAAAGGTCATGATGCCATATGGGTGATTGTGGATCGGTTGACGAAATCAGCCCATTTTCTAACTATGGGAGCTACCGATACTCTGAGCCAGTTAGTGAACTTGTATGTGCGCGAGATAGTGATACTACATGGAATTCCAGTGAGCGTTGTTTCTGATAGGGATGCCCGCTTCACTTCCCACTTCTGGGAACATTTTCAGAAAGTGATGGGGACCCAGTTGAGTTTTAGCACCGTATTTCATCCTCAGATAGATGTTCAGTCAGAGAGGACTATACAGATCTTGAAAGATATGTTGAAAGCATGTGCGTTGGATTTTGGAGGCTCTTGGGATGACTATTTGCCACTCGCAGAGTTCGCCTATAATAACAATTTTCATGTGAGTATCGGGATGGAACCATATAAGGCATTGTCTGGGCGTAGATGCTGTTCCTCTATTAGATGGGAAGAGGTTGGTGACAGACAAATTTTTGCTCCTGACTTAGTGCAGCAGGCATCTGAGGACGTCCAATAGATATGTGAGAGATTAGGGACAACTCAGAGCAGGCAAAAGAGTTATGCTGATAAGAGACGGAGACCACTAGAGTTTGATGTGGGTGATTCAATGTTCTTGAAAGTTTCTCCTTCGAAGGGTATTATGAGGTTTGGTAAGAAGGGCAAGCTAAGCCCTATATATCGGACCCTTCGAGATTTTGGAGAGAGTGGGAGACAAGGCTTATAGGTTGGCATTGCCACCGGAGTTGGCAAGTGTTCACAACGTCTTCCACATATCCATGTTAAAGAAGTAGCACCTAGACCCAACACATCTAATAAGGTATGAGCCTTTGGAGCTCAATGAAAGTATGACATATGTTGAGAAGCCGGTTCGGATACTGGACAGAAAAGAGAAAGTGTTGAGGACAAAGATAATTCCCTTGGTGAAAGTACTTTGGCAACATCACACTATGGAAGAGGCCACATGGGAATTGGAGAGTTTGATGCGAGAGAAGTATCCTGAGTTGCTCAAAGAATAATTGGTTCTAATTTGGAGGACTAAATTTTCTAAGTGGGGGAGAATGTGAGACCCCGTATATGTATAATTGTATATATGTACATAGAAATGTAAATGAAGTTATACGATGAATTCATATGTAAAGTATATGTCATGTAAGTCCATAAGTGTCAGACCCGAATTTTTGTAGCTTGTACCTTATGATTCCTATGTGTATGAAAACTCTGTTATTATAGTTGAATCATAAGAAGAGTATTTACAAGACTTAAAGTGTTAGTGAAATGATTTAACACTCAAAAGCTACATAAAAAGCTTAATGTGGACTATAAGCGTCACAGGCTAAACTGAGTGAATCTAAATCATCCTAACTGAAAATAAGAACTTAAAATGAGAGAGCATAGAGAGCTCAGGAAGGAAAGTCAGCTTGATTTAATCCTGAACATAGAAAACGAGAGTAGAAGCTAAAAATGGTAAAATGGACCTTTTTGACGAGATAAGGTGTTTCGGGTGAAATTATCCACAAGAAACGGTTGAAACGTAAAGACGAGAGTGTAAGACATAAGATATGACACTTTCAGAATTTTGAGAAAAAGTCAACTTGGTCAATGGTTAAGAAAAAAGTCAACTATAGTTAAGAAAGTGGACTTTTATCATAGTTGACTAATCATGGTTAAAAATTAACCCAAGTATGGAGAAAAAATTGGAGAAAAATATTCTTGGTCAGAATACAAGATAATCATACCCGGAAGTAAGGAAAATTTATTCGGAAGGATTCTGAAATTAATTTAATGGTTTAAAACGCAATAGGCCAAAGTTGGAAATTTTAATGCCCATTAAGGTATCATAAGTGTGGGCCGAATTTGGAAGGCCCAATGGGCTAAATTGTTGGGCCAAGTTGTGGGCCAAATATTGAGACAATTGAAGGCTCAATAGGTAGAAAAAATTTCAGCCCAAAAGCCCAAAGGAAAAGCCCAAACCGAGAAGCCCAATTGAAAGCCCATGTGAATAAGTTAAAAGCCATTAATGAAAGGTAACAAAGTTTAAAATGATAACCATTACCTAAACTTTTTGGAAGTCAATTAAGGTGGCTGGATTTTTAGCTTAAGGACTAAGCAATGGACTTATAAATACCAGCCAACACATAATCATCTTCATCCTTTCATTTTCGGTAAAGTGAAGAAACCATAACCGAAAAGTTTTCTAAGCTTTCTCTCACTAGAAATCACTAGGAAAAAAGCATATTTGGAACTTGCAATCTTCATGAAAGTTGTTCCAAATTGAGAGGAGAGTGACATATGTTGGAATTAGCTATCAAGGAGCCATAGTATGCAAACCGTGAGGCTTCAAAGTTTCGGCCAAGTGTGAACACAAATACTAGGTATAATTTCAAGCTTCCAACTTCATATATGTTAATCTATGAGTTATATGGAGTTGATTGTTATATGTTTTATGGATTGAAATACATGAAAACACTATGAACATGTGATGGCCAAAAGTTGGTATATGAGTTTTGATAAATACCCATGTGATTTTAGGACATGTATAAGTTGATATGCAAGTAGATATGATTATGGCATGGTTAGTTATAAATAATTTGTTCATATGGATGGTGGTATGATATTGGCACATAAGGTGTTTGATAAAATGCCAACATGAACTATGTGATGTTTAAGAATGTTGCCAACCAAGTGTTTGTGAAAATGCCTAAGTGAATTTGGCTAAACAAATGGACATGGACGGCATGCCATGGTGTGACCGACAGCATAGGATGCTCTCGGCCATGGCATGTGGCCGAGAGGCCCAATGGGCCAAGCTCAAATATTTTACGCCCAATATGGTGTAATGGGCCTAGAACAAGCCCAATAAGAGTTGGTGGGCCCCACAAGCCGAATAGGCCCAACAAAAATAAATAGTAAAATGAAATGGGCTTAAGGTATAGTTAGGCCCATTAAGGATTATTAAGGCCCATTAAGGGAAATGTACTGAATTTAATATGAAATACAGTAGGAAAAGTGTAATTAACCTGATAAATGGTTATGTGCAGCTCCAGAGAGTATTGGAGGAGCAAATCGGACTGCTGAAATGAGCAGCGCAGAGAAAGTGAAATTTCTCGAGTGATTACAGGTAAGGGACTTTTGTGAGTAGTTAGAGATACCTGCACATATTTTCGTCTGCTTTTACGTTCACTTAAAGACTCTGAGGGTCAGAGAAAGTGAATAATAATTATTACGACCCGATAGTGGCAAATTACGATTTTACCCCTAGTTAGTTAAAAAGTCAACTTTTGTGAAAAGTTGCAAAAAGCATGGAAACTGCTATTATGACTGTTTAACTACTGTTTAGCATGAAAATAAATAGATGGGCTAATGATTTTAAGGTTGATGTGACTTAAGCACACTTTATAGTGCTGATTTTAATATTTTATAAAACATCCCTTTTTAAAGAGCCATCTATCATATTATGTGAGAATGAATCGTGCTAGAGCACAGCTCGCACGGGATTTCATATATTTTCCGCATACATTAGTGCTGGATTTTGATTCACACTAGATTTCATGACATGCATGATAGAGTACTGGAGTTCTTACTCGTACTCAGTTTTATATGATATATGCATGATAGAGTGCTGGAACGATTAGCTCGTACTCGAGTTTTACATGAGATACATAACAGAGTACTGGAGCGTTGCTCGTACTCGATTCTTCATGGCTTATACATGACATAGTACTGGAGCTATTTCTCGTACTGATTTGATGATATTATGCATAGCATGATACTGGAGCTACTGCTCGTACTTGATTTAATACATGAACTATGCATTGACCTAGTTGCTGGAGGTTTACTCGCACTAGAGTTGAGTTTGTGATGTGAAACAGTGTTCGAGCGTAGTGTCGACTGTGTGTCGCACTCAAAGGCGCGCACTGTATGTGATATATAATACATGTTACCAACCCATGCCGCATCCTTGTGTGACTGAGTGTCACATCATGAGAGGATGGCCAGCATGAGGGTATTAGAGATGTGGTATGATATTCCATGGTTTGAGGGCTAAGACCTATGGCAGGCACCCTGACTGTGATGTAGGGTCCACGGGTGTACTTTGTACCGTGCCCGGGGCATGGGAGTATGCTGTACCGTGTGTTATGTATAGCTGACGGTTGTAATGGACTGACCATCCTTCCATTGCAGCAGTGATACCCCACGCATCAAGATCTGTGTGGCTTGGGTTCACATGTCGGTTATGATCATAGTCCAGGATACTATTTGCATTTCACCACAGAGTCTCACATGATATATCACATTGATTGACTGATTTAAATTGCAGACAAACCTGAGGGATGGGTCGAAATCTGATTTTGTGTTGTGAATTATTTAATGCCATATTTATTGTGATTTAAATATACATGGCATGATTTACATAAAGGCATGATTTATATACGATGCATTGTTTTGCACTACATGCCTACATTTGAGAAAGAAAGCATGATTTCTGTACATGGGATTTAATCTGTATAAGTATATTTATTATATTTAAAGACATGCTTTTAAAGTGAGTAAAGGAAATAATGTTTTCAAGGCATAGCATTATTTTGAGTAGATAGTCTAGATATCTACTTGCTTGCCTGATTTCCTTACTGAGCGTGTTGTATGCTCACCCCCTTTCTTTACATCTCTCTACAGAGCATCAGTAGAGCGAGAGCTATTGAGGGATAGTATTCCTGAGTCCACTGCTAGTTCCTATCGATCGCCAGGTATACAGATTTTGTACGGTTATGTATCTAAACATAGAAACAGCATAGTGACAGTATATTGACATGTATACGATATATATTATGGAGAATGTATTTGTACTAGATTTTATATAATCTCAGTTATAGTCAGTAACAGTATATTGACATGTATGTATGATAATGGATATTATGGTAAGCGAGGAGTCTGACATCGAATCACAACCCAACCATTGAAGAGAGGAAAGGTAAGTTAAAAATGCAAAAAATTTGTAGTGATTTTGGTTAAAGTCATGGATTGAGAATGGGGTCCTGACAGAATGGTATCAGAGCAGAGGTTGGTCTGATGTGAGTCAGTGTTAGAAAATAGGAAAGTGTACATCCCCATAGTATTGTGTTGTGTTTAGATATAACTGTGTATACCAGATAGGAAAAGGACTAATTCATTGTTATGAATGTAGGAACTTTGCCTATATGGCAAATACGCGTAGTGGTAGAGTTACGAGAGGTAGGGCTCGAGGCCGGGGAGATAGACCCGAGGGATGAGCTGCTGCCGAACCATTACCTACGCCTGAGACTCTAGGTGCTACTGAGGCGCCCGAGTGTGCCAAGATGCGCTTTACGAGATTAGAGCATAGTCTTGAAATGATTATAGAGATACTGGCATAGACGATGCCAAGTAGGTAGAGACAGGAGGCCGGAGCTGCGACAGGAGAGGTAGTTGCCCCTGATACACCTACGCAGACAGCTGATGCACAGAGGACTGTAGATATTGCTACACCCCCACCGGTTTCGGGTGGTAGTGGATTAGGGTATGGATGTGATCTGCATCGGTTGAGAGAATTCCAGAAGTTTAGACCTCCATCCTTTAGTGGGGTTAAAGACCCCGTAGTTGCTGAGGAGTGGTTAGCGGAGCTGGAGAAGCTTTATGGATTCTTCGAGTGTACGACCTCGGAGATGATCGTATTTGCAGCATTCCTACTGAAGGGAGCTGCAGAGCATTAGTGGAAGTCCACCCGACCTATATTGAGATCCCGACACACAGACATTGGTTGGGAGATATTCGGGAGGCCTTCAGGAGACAGTTTGTTCTCGACACCGCACAACGAAAACTACAGGCAGAGTTTTTGGGACTAAACCAGGGGAGTTTATCTGTGGACGAGTATGAGACTCAATTCCTATCCCTAGGGAGATATGACCCGGATACCATGTATAGTGAGACCAAAAAGGTCCACAAGTTTATCGACGGGTTGAGACCAATTTTGCGATCCAGGTTGGTTCCATTAAACATAGTGACCTATGAGGAAGCAGTGCGCAGGGCGCAACTGTGTGAGCAAGATTACGAGAGGAATGCTTTCGAGTTCAAGAAGTTTAGCCGTAGCCGAGAGATGCAAAAGAAGAGGCCAGTTAGAGCTTTTGGTTATCGGGGAGGGAAGAAACTCTTCGGTAAGAGGTCACGAGTAGAGGAGGCAAGAGAGAGATAAGCTAGACCTCCTACTTATAAGATTGCAGCCCCAGCGAAGGGCATTATCATAGGAGGACAGAGACATGCTATTGATAAGTGCAGAAGATGCGGTAAACAACATGGAATTAGACCGTGCCTACTGACTCCTATTGTATGTTTTCGACGTGGGAAATAGGGGCATATGGCTAGAGAGTGCCCAGAGACATTTGCGACTGCCCCACAGAAGAGCAGGGAGCCTGATCGAACTCCAGCTGGTACGTCTGCTTAGAGAGGTAGAGCGACGGCAGAGGAGAAGGGGAAACAAGTGATGGGTCGAGGGCGAGTGCATGCTTTGGACCAGGGGACAGCTGATGCTTCATCGGATGTGATACGAGGTAAGATCCTGATTTATGATATTGAAGCATATGTTTTAATTGATCCTGGTGCCACGCATTCATTTGTTTCGCCTTCATTTGCATGTAAATTGGCAAGACATGTAGAGCGTACACATTTATGTATGATGATGTTGATTAGTACGTCTATGAATAGTAGTCAAGTTATAGAATATGTATTTAATGACTGCAAGTTAAGAGTAGGGGATAAGGAGATGATAGCCAATCTAATATTACTAAGTATTAGTGACTTTGATATAATATTAGGAATGGATTGGCTATCTGCAAACTATGCTGTTTTAGATTGTTATGCTAAGACAGTTATGTTCCCTAACCCTACTAGATATGTTGTAAAGTTTAATAAGAATAAATGAAAGGACTAGTTATGATTATTACATGATTACTGATTTGGAAAACCTTCAACATATCAAGGTTTCATTGCGTAAGTGGTAGATATGGATAAGGCACATCCGAAGTTGTCAGATATTACTGTGGTCAGTGAGTACCCAGATGTTTTTTCGGATGAATTGACAGGGTTACCACCAGACAGAGAGATGGAGTTCTGTATAGATTTGGTGCCTGGTACAGAGCCTATTTTGAGACCACCATATCGCATGGCCTTAGTTGAGCTGGAGGAGCTCAAGAGACAGTTACAGGAGCTGTTGGATAGGGGTTTTGTACGACCGAATGCTTCACCTTGGGGAGCATCGGATTTGTTTGTGAGGAAGAAGGATGGGAGCCTCCGATTGTGTATAGACTACCGATTGTTGAATAAGGCCACCATCAAGAATAGATACCCCCTTCCACGCATTGACAACTTATTAGATCAGCTTCAGGGAGCACAGGTCTTTTCCAAGATCGACCTGAGGTCTGGGTATCATCAGCTGAAAGTTTGGAGTGGAGATGTACCCAAGACAGCATTTCGTATCCGATATGGCCATTATGAGTTCTTGGTCATGCCATTCGGACTGACGAATGCTCCAGCTGCTTTCATGGCTTTGATGAACGATGTGTTCAAGCCATATTTGGACTAGTTTGTTATCGTCTTTATCGATGACATATTGATATATTCGAGATCCAAGGAGGAGCATGAGGAGCACCTCAGGATCGTATTGCAGACTCTACGAGAGCATGAGTTTTATGCTAAGCTCAGTAAGTGTGACTTTTGGTTGTCATAGATCTCGTTTTTTGGACATGTTGTATCGAGAGATGGTGTATCAGTTGATCTATCTAAGATAGAGGCTGTAGTTCAATGGGAACAGTCGAGGACAGTCACCGAGATCAGGAGTTTTTTGGGTTTAGCTGGATATCTTCGGAGATTCGTTGAGGGATTTTTGAAGTTGGCTACTCCGTTGACATGTCTTACTCAAAAGAGTGTACCATTCATATGGAACGAGGATTGTGAAAAGAGTTTTGAGGAGTTGAAGCATCGATTGACCATCGCTCGGATTCTCACTATCCCTACCAGCTCAGGAGGATTTGCAGTGTACACCGATGCTTCACATCAGGGACTGGGCTGTGTATTGATGCAGGATGGGAAGGTAGTTGCTTATGGATCAGACAACTGAAGGATTATGAGAAGAACTATCTGACCCATGATTTGGAGCTAGCAGCAGTAGTGTTTGCGTTGAAGGTATGGCACCACTACTTATATGGCGAGAAGTTCCAGATATTTACCGACCACAAGAGCCTCAAGTATCTGTTCTCACAGAAAGAGCTGAACATGAGACAGAGAAGATGGCTAGAGCTTCTGAAGGACTACGATTGTGAGATACTTTATCATCCGGGTAAGGCTAACGTTGTAGCCAATGCCTTGAGTAGGAAGAGCCTAGGGATGGTATCGTACATGATGGTTAGGGAACATGATTTGGTAGAGCAGTTTGCTAGCCTCAGTTTACGTGTCGTGCCTTCTGACATGGATACAGGCTATGTGATAGGTAGTCTACGCTTGGAGCCGGATCTGTTGGACAGGATCAGAATGGCTCAGCAGACTGATCCATTTTGTATGGATGTGAGTAGTCAGATGCAGAAGGGCACAGTGACTGATTTTGAGTTGAGTTTGGATGGACTATTGAGGTTTAGAGGTAGATTATGTGTTCCCGAGGATCCAGGACTCAAGAGATTGATATTGACGGAAGCTCATTCGTCGAGGTATACGTTACATCCGGGGAGTAACAAGATGTATCAGAACCTTCGGAAGGTATACTGGTGGTCGGGTATGAAGAGAGATGTAGCAGATTTTATGGCAAAGTGTCTTGTATGTCAGCAGGTGAAGGTAGAGCATCAGAAACCTGCAGAGTTATTGCAGCCTCTACCTATACTGACATGGAAATTGGAGCATATCACCATGGATTTCGTGATGGGTTTACCGAGAACCCGCAGGAATCATGATGCTATATAGGTGATCGTCGACAGACTGATGAAGTCAGCCTACTTCCTAGCTATGAGAGCGACCAATACTCTGAGTTCATTAGCAGAACTGTATGTACGCGAGGTAGTGAGGTTACACGGTGTACCAGTGAGCATAGTCTCTGATAGGGATTCCCGCTTCACTTCTCACTTTTGGGGACATTTTAAGGAAGCCATGGGAACCCAGTTGAGTTTGAGCACTGCTTTCCATCATCAGACAGATGGTCAGTCAGAGAGGACTATACAGACTCTGGAGGATATGTTGAGAGCATGTGTGCTAGATGTTAAAGGCTCCTGGGATGACCACCTGCCACTAGCCGAGTTCGCCTACAACAATAGTTATCATTCGAGTATCGGGATGGCACTTTATGAGGCTTTGTATGGCCGTAGATGTCGTTCCCCTATTGGATGGGAAGAAGTGGGTGACCGTAAGATTTTCGCTCCTGACATGGTTACACAAGCATCTGAGGATGTCCACATAATTGTAGAGAGACTGAGGACAGCTCAGAGCAGACAGAAGAGTTATGTTGACAGGAGACGTAGGCCACTAGAGTTTGCAGTTGGTGAATCCGTGTTTTTAAGAGTTTCTCCTTCTAAGGGCATAGCAAGATTTGGGAAGAGAGGGAAACTAAATCCTCGCTATATTGGACCCTTTAAGATACTTGATCGAGTGGGAGTTAAGGCGTATAGGTTGGCATTGCCATCAGACTTATCAGGTGTCCATAACGTCTTCCACATATCGATGCTTCGGAAGTATCACCCGGATCCGGCACATGTGATTAGTTACGAGCCTTTGGAGCTCCGAGAGGACATGTCATATGTTGAGAGACCGATTCAGATATTGGATAGGAAGGAGAAGGTATTGAGATCGAAGACCATCGGATTAGTGAAGATTCTCTGGCAGCATCATACTTCAGAGGAAGCTACTTGGGAGCTGGAGAGTCTGATCCGAGAGAAGTACCCTCACCTATTTGATGACTGACTTGTTCTAATTTAGAGGACCAAATTTTCTGAGTAGGGGAGGATTGTCAGACCCAAATTTTTGTAGCTTGTACCTTATGATTCCTATGTGTATGAACACTCTGTTATTATAGTTGAATCATAAGAAGAGTATTTACTAGACTTAAAGTGTTAGTGAAATGATTTAACACTCAAAAGCTACATAAAAAGCCTAATGTGGACTATAAGCGTCACAGGCTAAACTGAGTGAATCTAAATCATCTTGACTAAAAATAAGAACTTAAAATGAGAGAGCATAGAGAGCTCATGAAGGAAAGTCAGCTTGATTTAATCCCGAACATAGAAAACGAGAGTAGAAGCTAAAAAGGGTAAAATGGACCTTTTTGACGAGATAAGGTGTTTCGGGTGAAATTATCCACAGGAAACGGTTGAAACGTAATGACGAGAGTGTAAGACATAAGATATGACACTTTCAGAATTTTGAGAAAAGGTCAACTTGGTCAATGGTTAAGAAAAAAGTCAACTATAGTTAAGAAAGTGGACTTTTACCATAGTTGATTAATCATGGTTAAAAATTAACCTAAGTATGGAGAAAAAATTGGGGAAAAATATTCTTGGTTAGAATACAAGATAATCATCCCCGAAAGTAAGGAAAATTTATTCGGAAGGATTTCGAATTTAATTTAATGGTTAAAAACGCAATGGGCCAAAGTTGGAAATTTTAAAGCCCATTAAGGTATCATAAGTGTGGGCCGAATTTGGAAGGCCCAATGGGCCAAATTGTTGGGCCAAGTTGTGGGCCAAATATTGAGACAATTGAATTCCCAATAAGTAGAAAAAATTTCAGCCCAAAAGCCTAAAGGAAAAGCCCAAATCGAGAAGCCCAATTGAAAGCCCATGTGAATAAGTTAAAAGCCATTAATGAAAGGTAACAAAGTTTAAAATGATAACCATTACCCAAACTTTTTGGAAGTCAATTAAGGTGGCTGGATTTTTAGCTAAATGACTAAGCAATGGACTTATAAATACCAGCCAACACATAATCATCTTATCCTTTCATTTTCGGCAAAGTGAAGAAACCATAACCGAAAAGTTTTCTAAGCTTTCTCTCACTAGAAATGACTAGGAAAAAAGCATATTTGGAACTTGCAATCTTCATCAAATTTGTTCCAAATTTAGAGGAGAGTGACATATGTTGGAATTGGCTATCAAGGAGCCATAGTGTGCAAACCGTGAGGCTTCAAAGTTTCGGCCAAGTGTGAACACAAATACTAGGTATAATTTCAAGCTTCCAACTTCATATATGTTAATCTATGAGTTATATGGAGTTGATTGGTATATGTTTTATGGATTGAAATACATGAAAACACTATGAACATGTGATGGCCGAAAGTTGGTATATGAGTTTTGATAAATACCCATGTGATTTTAAGACATGTATAGGTTGATATGCATGTAGATATGATTATGGCATGGTTAGTTATAATCAATTTGTTCATATGGATGGTGGTATGATATTGGCACATAAGGTGTTTGATAAAATGCCAACATGAACTATGTGATGTTTAAGAATGTTGCCAACCAAGTGTTTGTGAAAATGCCTAAGTGAATTTGGCTAAACAAATGGACATGGGCGACATGCCATGGTGTGACCGACGGCATGGGATGCTCTCGGCCATGGCATGTGGCCGAGAGGCCCAATGGGCCAAGCCTAAATATTTTAGGCCCAATATGGTGTAATGGGCCTAGAACAAGCCCAATAAGAGTTGGTGGGCCCCACAAGCCCAATAGGCCCAACAAAAATAAATAGTAAAATGAAAATGGGCTTAAGGTATAGTTAGGCCTATTAAGGATTATTAAGGCCCATTAAGGGAAATGTACTGTATTTAATGTGAAATATGGTAGGAAAAGTGTAATTAACCTGATAAATGGTTATATGAAACTCCAGAGAGTATTGGAGGAGCAAATCGGACTGCTGAAACGAGCAGCGCAGAGAAAGTGAAATTTCTCGAGTGATTGTTGGTAAGGGACTTTTGTGAGTAGTTAGAGATACCTGCACGTATTTTTCTCTGCTTTCGCATTCACTTAAAAACTCTGAGGGTCAGAGAAAGTGAATAATAATTATTGCGACCCGATAGTGGCAAATTACGATTTTGCCCCTAGTTAGTCAAAAAGTTAACTTTTGTGAAAAGTTACAAAAATCATGGAAACTGCTATTATGAGTGTTTAATTGCTGTTTAGCATGAAAATAAATAGATGGGCTAATGATTTTAAGGTTGATGTGACTTAAGCACAATTTATAGTGCTGATTTTAATATTTTGTAAAACATCCCTTTTTAAAGAGCCATTTATCATATTAAGTGAGAATGAATCATGCTAGAGCACAGCTTGCACGAGATTTCATATATTTTCCACATACATTAATGCTGGATTTTGATTCACACTAGATTTCCATGACATGCATGATAGAGTACTAGAGTTCTTACTCGTACTCAGTTTTATATGATATATGCATGACAGAGTGTTGGAGCGATTAGCTCGTATCGAGTTTTACATGAGATACATGACAGAGTACTGGAGCGTTGCTCATTTTTGATTCTTCATGGTTTATACATGACATAGTACTGGAGCTATTGCTCATACTTGATTTGATGATATTATGCATAGCATGGTACTGGAGCTACTGCTCATACTTGATTTAATACATGAACTATGCATTAACCTAGTTGCTGGAGGTTTACTCGCACTAGAGTTGAGTTTGTGATGTGAAACAGTGTTCGAGCGTAGTGTCGACTGTGTGTCGCACTCAAAGGCGTGCACTGTATGTGATATATAATACATGTTACCAACCCATGCCACATCCTTGTGTGACTGAGTGTCACATCATGAGAGGATGGCCAGCATGAGGGTATTAGAGATGTGGTATGATATTCCATGGTTTGAGGGCTAAGACCTATGGCAGGCACCCTGACTATGATGTAGGGTCCATAGGTGTACTTTGTACGGTACCCGGGGCATGGGAGTACGTTGTACCGTGTGTTGTGTATAGCTGACGATTGTAATGGACTGACCATCCTCCCGTTGCAGCAGTGATACCCCGTGCATCGAGATCTGTGTGGCTTGGGTTCACATGTCGGATATGATCATTGTCCAGGATACTATTTGCATTTCACCACAGAGTCTCACATGATATATCACATTAATTGACTGATTTAAATTGCGGACAGACCTGAGAGATGGGTCAGACTCCGATTTTGTGTTGTGAATTATTTAATGCCATATTTATTGTTATTTAAATATACATGGCATGATTTACATAAAGGCATGATTTATATACGATACATTGTTTTGCACTACATGCATACATTTGAGAAAGAAAGCATGATTTCTGTACATCGAATTTAATCTGTACAAGTATATATATTATATTTAAAGACATGCTTTTAAAGTGAGTAAAGGAAATAATGTTTTCAAGGCATTGCATTATCTTGAGTAGATAGTGTAGATATGTACTTGCTTGCCTGATTTCCTTACTGAGCGCGTTGTATGCTCACCCCCTTTCTTTACATCTCTCTACAGAGCATCAGTAGAGCGAGAGCTATTGAGGGATAGTATTCCTGAGTCCACTGCTAGTTCCTATCGATCGCCAAGTATACAGATTTTGTACGGTTATGTTTCTAAACATAGAAACAGTACAGTGATGTATACGATATATATTATGGGGAATGTATTTGTATTAGATTTTATATAATCTCAGTTACAGTCAGTAACAGTATATTGACATGTATGTATGATAATGGATATTATGGTAAGCGAGGAGTCTGACATCGAATCACAGCCCAACCTATGAGACCCCGTATATGTATAAGGGTATATATGTACATAGAAGTGTAAATAGAGTGGTACTATGAATTCATAAGTGAAGTATATGTGATGTAAGTCCATAAGTAATGTACACACTTGTAATGAGAGTGGTAATTGTACACACAAGTTACATTATGTATGAATGTGAAGAAATGGACTTAAACATGTGGAGAATGTGTGTAGAATGGATTTTGAATAGCTTGGCAAAATGGAAGTATAATTGCATAAGATGTGCACTTCCATTTTAGTTTATATTAAGTACCATTGGTCATACAAAGATCCTACACAAGTTTTAATGTGTATGAAGTGAGGATGGATGCCATCTTCAAGTCTCAAAGATGAATGAATGAGGAAATGATCATGGTAGCAAATTTAGGATGTTTGGTAAGTGTTGTTGCAGAGGAAATCTGGAAATTTTAAAGGGCAGATCGATCTCATGGGATGAGAGATCGATCTGGAAGAGCCAGAATGCTCTTATTTGGGCGAGAGAATAGAACAGATCGATCTCCAATGGACCAGATCGATCTCCTTAGCTCTCTGTTTGGGAGCAGATCGATCTCATGCTTCGACAGATCGATCTCATGCCTTGACAGATCGATCTCATGCTTCGACAGATCGATCTCAGGCTTAAAAATGCGGTGAAAAAGAGGGATTTTAAGGGACCAGATCGATCTCCTCTTGGACCAGATCGATCTCCTCAAGTTATTTCTATATAAGGAGTGCTGGAAATCAGAAAATTTCGGGAAAAACACAAACTTTCCACTTTCAACCCAAAAACCTAACATTCTCTCTCAAAAATCAGCCATTTTCAGTGAGGTTTGAAGAGAGACCATTAGAGACAAAGTTGTTGCTATCAAAGAGAAGAACAACATAGTTGGAAAGCATTTTCCCATTGTTGGTATTGGAGGAGTTAAGGGCATTGCCATTGGAGCAAGAAGAGAAATCAAATTTGGTAAGATTCTAACACTCCAACTATGGTACATTGTTTATTTAATTGATTTTGGAGTTGTTTGGCATGAGTATGGATGGTTAGAAACTATCTAGAATGCATTGGAATGATTTTGACCTAGAAATGGTTTAGTGTGAGAAAGTGAAATTGATGGAGATTAATGATGAATGAGATATGTAGAAATCATTAATAGTGATTGTGGTATGATTTTAAGATGTGGTTAGTGGATAAATTGTGAGGTTTACCTAAAAGAGGTAAAATGAGGGTTAAGGCATTTGTAAAATGCATAAGTAAATAATGTTGACTAGTGAGGTCAATTATGGATTAAATACGTTAACTCAATCGATTTAATGAATGAATCGCAGCTTCCGAGGATACGCCGAGGCGAGTTGAGCCAAGAGCGTGAGAAGCTAAAAGGAAAGGAGTCACACCAAATAAATCGAGGTAAGGGAATTGTGTGGACTCTTAGAGATATTATGCGCAATTTGGGCGCATAAATGTTTTGCTAGAATGCATGAGATTAGGAAATGTTGTTGTTGGGTGATTGAAGGGTAAAAGTTGGGAGTTTGAGAAATGTGCATGAAAACAAAAGCATATTGCTTTGAAAATCATGTTTTATTGCTTTTTAGCAAATGATTGGTAGGTTGGCTAACATTGAAATGAATTGCAAAAGAAATGAGTGTGATTTGGTTTTGTTAACCATACTTTGCAAGTTTTGAGCCACCTACATGATTTCGTGAGTATGAAAGAGTGCATGAGGCACTAGTTTTCACATGGATTTCATATTGTTTTGGCATTGTGCTTTGAGTTTGTCTCGCACTGGATGCCCACCTTGCATGTTGCCGTGTTTGGAGCTTCGAGTAGACTTGGTGTCATATCGATTAAATAGGCTCACACGTGCATTGTTTTGAGACATGGCATGTTAAAACAACCTGATGAGCCCGAACGAGGGATAAGGGTTGGAGATCCACCTGATGAGCCCGAACGAGGGATAAGGGTTGGAGGAACAGCTGATGAGCCCGAACGAGGGATAAGGCTGGGGGTCCACAGAGTACGTTGTACCGTGCATGTAGCATGGAGTACATTGTACCGTGTTGTGATGTGATGTGCCATCTTCGGACGAGATCTGCTATGGACCGGCGGGTAGGATTTGACCCACCTCCCGTGTGGAAGCAGATGGTGGTGATATCCCGCACACCTGATCCGTGTAGCCGGTATCACAGGTTATGTACATAGGCCTTGAGGTTATTACCTATTGTTGAAACTGCCTATCTCACATGTCTAATGCTATTTGAGAATAAATCCATGTTTGAAGTGATTGTGGTCAGGAAAGCCAGAGGGATAGGCTGGGACCTGACGTTGAATTGATTTGTTAACGGTTTTAAAGTGCACGGATGCATGATGTTTAATGCCATGCTTTATTGTGAAAATGCATGATGTTTAATGCCATGCTTTATTGTGAAAATGCATGATGTCTAATGCCATGCTTTTATTGTGAATTATGCATGATGATTTATACCATGCATTGAGTTGAAATGTGTACTGAATTTTAATAGCATGAATGCTTTACATACCATTAACACAATCATACACTCATGTTTTGAGATAAACAAAGAATTAAATGCTTTTGAGCATGGCATCACGATCACGTAGATAGTACAGTATCTACCTGTTCGCATGATTGCCTTACTGAGCGTGTGGTTTGCTCACCCCCCTTATTTTCCCCTCTCTACAGAGATTTGAGTATAGATTGAGCGTGACTGCAGGCGTCCCTTTTTGGTAATTCCGCTGCATCCCAACGCTAAAGGTATACACACCTTGATTATTTTGTATCTAAACTAGACATAGCACAGTAGCATTTTGTATGTAACTACTGGGGATGTAAAACGATGCAAACACATGTAACAACTCTGATATATATACATTTATACAAGTGTTTACTCATAAATAATGTTTCAAATTGAATTGGTATGGTGGAGTGAGTTAGACGTCGACACACAGCCCAACTGTTAAGCGTGTGGTTGTTCACGATCGAGGAAGGATGATTAAGGATTGATGCATGGAAATGCGAAAAATTTGTACGTATTTTGGTAAGTTGAGGGTCGTGACAGAAGTTGGTATCAGAGCTCGAGTTGGTCTGACATGTGTCGTGTCTAAAATACTTAATAAGTGAAAAAAATTACATCCCCAAGTTACTGTGCTTGTTTAGATACAAATAGTGTATGTCAATGGGTTGACTAAGTAATTGGTTGTGAATGTAGGGAACTGAGTAAGTATGCCTAATACCAGTCGCGGTAGAGGGATGAGAGCACAAGCTCGAGGCCGTAGAGGTAGGCCTGGGGGTCGTGTTGAGCCGAAAACACACGAGGCTCAGGAGGATGTTGAGGTGGAGGTCGACGTTGAGCACGCTCCACAGGGTCCAGAGGAGAGGCCCGAGAATACTGAGCCTCGCTTCGCGAGGATTGAGCGGAGCATTGAGATGATTTTGGAATTGGTCACTCAATCTTTACTTGGAGTTGGTGGTAGACAGAGTCCTGCTACACAGGGTGATGCCGAACAAGCAGCTGCTCCTGAGGCACAGGCGAGGCAAGCCCAAGGACCTCAAACGACAGATACCCCACCCACACAGGATGTGCCTACGCCGGTTACCATGCCAGGCAGTAGAGGTTGGGGATATGGATGTGATTTGGATAGACTGCGGCAGTTCCAGAAGTTTGGACCGTCGTCTTTCAGTGGAGTAAAGGACCCAGTAGCGGCTGAGGATTGGATCAATGAGATCGAGAAATTATATGGGTTCTTTGAGTGCACTACTACCGAGATGGTAGCATTTGCCGATTTTATGCTGAAGGGATCAGCAGAACATTGGTGGAAATCCACCAGGCCTATTTTGAGAGCCCGGTAAACTGAGATCAGCTGGGATGTGTTTCTAGAGGCCTTCCGGAGACAGTATGTCCCGGATGCCGCCCAGCGAAAGCTAAAGATGGCATTTTTGGGACTGACCCAAGGGAGCAGGACTGTGGATGAGTATGAGACTGCTTTTATATCCCTGGGCAGATATGATCCCAACACGATGAGTAATGAGGTCGAGAAGATCCAAAAGTTTGTGGATGGATTGAGCCAATCGTCAGGTCTAGATTGGTTCCCCTGGATATACCGACCTATGAGGAGGCAGTGCGCAGGGCGCAATTATGTGAACAAGATGTTGATAGAATCACCTCGGAATTTGGAAAGGTTGGTAAGATGAGGGACAGAGATAAGAAGAGACCTATGATGAATAGAGGCTTCAACTATAAAGGAAGCAAGAGATTCTCTGGAAAGAGGCCGAGAATTGATGAGATCCGGGAGAGGACAGTTGATACTCCCATGTATCCGACCATTGCTCCAGCTAAGGGAATCGTGATTGGAGGACCACGGCCTACTACAGAACAGTGTGGCAAGTGTGGTAGGTACCATGGTACTCGACCATGTTATGGACCTCAGGTTGTATGCTTCAGATGTGGGAAGCCAGGGCACATAAGCAGAGATTGCCCCGAGATGATAGATAGAGCCCCACAGAAGGGCAAGGAGCCAGAGAGAGCTCCAGTTGGTACAGCTGCTCCGAGGAGGAAGGCTACAGCTGAAGAAAAGGGGAAGCAAGCAGTGGGTGTAAGCGGAGGACGAGTGCACGCACTGGATCAGGATACTGCAGATCAGTCATCAGATATGGTAAAAGGTACCATCCAAATCTTTGATTTAGAAGCTTACGTACTGTATGATCCTAGTGCCACGCATTCCTTTATTTCGCCATCCTTTGCATGGAAATTGTTGAAGCATGTAAAACCCACGCTGCTTGATAAGATGTTATTGATATCTACCCCTATGAATGATAGTCAGTTGACTGAGCATATATATAGGGATTGTAAAATGAAGATAGGAGGTAAAGAGATGGCAGCCGATTTAATTTTATTAAATATGAGTGATTTTGATGTGATCTTAGGAATGGATTGGTTGGCTGCCAATCATGTTGTTATGGATTGTCATGCAAAAACTTTGATGTTTCCAAAGATAGACAATCTTGTAGTTAATTTTGTGAAATGAAATTAAAGAACATGATTTTTATAAGTGTGATGAGTATAATCTTGATACATGATGTATGAAAGATAAATTTGATTTCATTTATGTATGTGATGAGATGATTTATGATACTAATGGTGGAAAGAATAATGTGAAGGATTCATCGCTTTTGTGATTGAGATGGATAAGGCACGTCCGAAATTGGAAGACATACCAGTGGTTAGGGAATTTCCAGATGTCTTCCCGGATGAGTTACCAGGGTTACCTCCAGATAGGGAGATGGAGTTTGGTATAGATTTGGCACCTAGTACAGAGTCGATGTCCAAGCCACCATACAGGATGGCTCAAGTTGAGTTAGAGGAGTTAAGGAAACAATTACAAGAGTTGCTGGAGAAGGGGTTCATCAGGCCAAGTGTCTCACCTTGGGGAGCACCGGTTCTGTTTGTAAGGAAGAAGGATGGAAGCCTCCGACTGTGTATAGACTACCGGTTGTTGAATAAGGCCATCATCAAGAATAAGTATCCCCTCCCACGCATCGATGATTTGTTGGATCAGCTTAAGGGAGCGCAAGTCTTTTCCAAGATAGATCTGAGATCAGGGTACCATCAGTTGAAGATACGAGATGGAGATGTACCCAAGACAGCTTTTCGCACCCGGTATGGACATTATGAGTTTATGGTTATGCCATTCGGGTTGACGAATGCTCCCACAGCTTTTATGTCCTTGATGAATGAGATATTCCACCAGTACTTGGATCGATTTGTTATTGTGTTTATTGATGATATACTGGTGTATTCAAGGTCTAGAGAGGAGCATGAAAGGCATTTAAGGATAGTGCTACAAACCCTCCGAGAGAAGAAGTTGTATGCTAAACTCAGTAAGTGCGATTTTTGGTTGGAACAGATCTCTTTTCTGGGTCACATAGTATCAAAGGATGGAGTATCAGTGGATCCATCTAAGATTGAGGCCGTAGTTCAATGGCAGAGACCCCAGACAGTGACAGAGATCAGAAGTTTTCTGGGTTTAGCTGGATATTATCGAAGGTTTGTAGAGGGATTTTCGAGGTTAGCGGCTCCTTTGACACGCCTCACAAGAAAGAATGTGAAGTTTGTGTGGGACGAGAAGTGTGAAGAAAGTTTTGAGGAGCTGAAAAGGAGATTAACTACAGCTCTAATACTCACCATTCCTACCAGCTCAGGAGGTTTCTCGGTGTATGCGGATGCTTCACACCTAGGACTGGGCTGTGTATTGATGCAGGATGGGAAGGTAGTAGCCTATGGATCAAGACAGTTAAAGGATCATGAGAGGAACTACCCGACCCATGACTTGGAGTTGGCAGCGGTGGTGTTTGCGCTGAAGATATGGCGCCACTACCTCTATGGTGAGAGATTCCAGATTTATACAGATCATAAGAGCCTTAAGTACCTATTCTCACCGAAAGAGTTGAACATGAGACAGAGGAGATGGCTCGAACTGTTAAAGGATTATGATTGTGAAATCCTATTCCACCCGGGTAAAGCAAATGTGGTTGCTGATGCATTGAGTAGGAAGCATCTCGGGATGGTATCATTTATGATGATCAGGGAACACGAGCTGTTGGAACAGTTCACGAACCTCAGTTTGGATATGACTCCGCCTGACGCTGATAGTGGATTTATGATAGCTAGCCTGTAGTTGGAACCGGATCTGGTAGATCGAATCCGATAGGCTCAGCGAGTTGATCAGCAGTGTAGTGATATTGTCGGGCAGATACAGAGGGGTATAGAGACGGACTTTGGGTTGAGTTCGGATGGATTGTTGAGGTTCAGAGGTAGGATATGTGTTCCTGATGACGCAGAGATCAGAAGGTTGATCCTGACAGAGGCTCACTCATCGAAGTATACGATACATCCAGGGGGTACCAAAATGTATCAAAACCTTCGAAAGGTTTATTGGTGGTCGGGAATGAAAAAGCACATTGCTGAATATGTTGCTAAGTGTCTCGTTTGTCAGCAGGTGAAGGTAGAGCATCAGAAGCCTGCAGGGTTATTGCAGCCTCTACCGATATCGACATGGAAGTGGGAGCATGTCACCATGGATTTTGTGATGGGATTGCCGAGGACCCGGAGAGGTCATGATGCCATATGGGTGATTGTGGATCGGTTGACGAAATCAGCCCATTTTCTAGTTATGAGAGCTACCGATACTCTGAGCCAGTTAGCGAACCTATATGTGCGCGAGATAGTGAGGCTACATGGAATTCCAGTGAGCATTGTTTCTGATAGGGATGCCCGCTTCACTTCCCACTTTTGGGAACATTTTCAGGAAGCGATGGGGACCCAGTTGAATTTTAGCACCGCGTTTCATCCTCAGACAGATGGTCAGTCAGAGAGGACTATACAGACCCTGAAGGACATGTTGAGAGCGTGTGCATTAGATTTTGGAGGCTCCTGGGATGACCATTTGCCACTCGCAGAGTTCGCATATAATAACAGTTTTCATGCGAGTATCGGGATGGCACCATATGAGGCATTGTATGGGCGTAGATGCCGTTCCCCTATTGGATGGGAAGAGGTTGGTGACAGACAGATCTTTGCTCCCGACTTGGTTAGACAAGCCTCTGAGGACGTCCAATTGATATGTGAGAGGTTACGGACAGCTCAGAGCAGGCAAAAGAGTTATGCTGACAAGAGACGGAGACCACTAGAGTTTGAGGTGGGTGAGTCAGTGTTTCTGAAAGTTTCCCCTTCGAAGGGAATTATGAGATTTGGGAAGAAAGGAAAGTTGAGCCCTCGATATATAGGGCCATTTGAGATACTTGATAAGGTGGGAGACAAGGCGTATAGGTTGGCATTGCCACCAGAGTTGGCAAGTGTGCATAACGTCTTCCACATATCCATGTTGAGGAAGTATCACCCGGACCTGGCACATGTGATAAGATATGAGCCTTTGGAGCTCAATGAGGGTATGACATATGTTGAGAAGCCAGTTCGGGTATTAGACAGAAAAGAGAAAGTGCTAAGGACAAAGACAATTCCCTTGGTGAAAATACTTTGGCAACATCACACTGTGGAAGAAGCCACATGGGAATTGGAGAATTTGATGCGGGAGAGGTATCCCGAGTTGTTCACAGAATAATTGGTTCCAATTTGGAGGACCAAATTTTCTAAGTGGGGGAGAATGTGAGACCCCGTATATGTATAAGGGTATACATGTACATAGAAGTGTAAATAGAGTGGTACTATGAATTCATAAGTGAAGTATATGTGATGTAAGTCCATAAGTAATGTACACACTTGTAATGAGAGTGGTAATTGTACACACAAGTTACATTATGTATGAATGTGAAGAAATGGACTTAAACATGTGGAGAATGTGTGTAGAATGGATTTTGAATAGCTTGGCAAAATGGAAGTATAATTGCATAAGATGTGCACTTCCATTTTAGTTTATATTAAGTACCATTGGTCATACAAAGATCCTACACAAGTTTTAATGTGTATGAAGTGAGGATGGATGCCATCTTCAAGTCTCAAAGATGAATGAATGAGGAAATGATCATGGTAGCAAATTTAGGATGTTTGGTAAGTGTTGTTGCAGAGGAAATCTGGAAATTTTGAAGGGCAGATCGATCTCATGGGATGAGAGATCGATCTGGAAGAGCCAGAATGCTCTTATTTGGGCGAGAGAATAGAACAGATCGATCTCTAATGGACCAGATCGATCTCCTTAGCTCTCTGTTTGGGAGCAGATCGATCTCATGCTTCGACAGATCGATCTCATGCCTTGACAGATCGATCTCATGCTTCGACAGATCGATCTCAGGCTTAAAAATACGGTGAAAAAGAGGGATTTTAAGGGACCAGATCGATCTCCTCTTGGACCAGATCGATCTCCTCAAGCTATTTCTATATAAGGAGTGCTGGAAATCAGAAAATTTCGGGAAAAACACAAACTTTCCACTTTCAACCCAAAAACCTAACATTCTCTCTCAAAAATCAGCCATTTTCAGTGAGGTTTGAAGAGAGACCATTAGAGACAAAGTTGTTGCTATCAAAGAGAAGAACAACATAGTTGGAAAGCATTTTCCCATTGTTGGTATTGGAGGAGTTAAGGGCATTGCCATTGGAGCAAGAAGAGAAATCAAATTTGGTAAGATTCTAACACTCCAACTATGGTACATTGTTTATTTAATTGATTTTGGAGTTGTTTGGCATGAGTATGGATGGTTAGAAACTATCTAGAATGCATTGGAATGATTTTGACCTAGAAATGGTTTAGTGTGAGAAAGTGAAATTGATGGAGATTAATGATGAATGAGATATGTAGAAATCATTAATAGTGATTGTGGTATGATTTTAAGATGTGGTTAGTGGATAAATTGTGAGGTTTACCTAAAAGAGGTAAAATGAGGGTTAAGGCATTTGTAAAATGCATAAGTAAATAATGTTGACTAGTGAGGTCAATTATGGATTAAATACGTTAACTCAATCGATTTAATGAATGAATCGCAGCTTCCGAGGATACGCCGAGGCGAGTTGAGCCAAGAGCTTGAGAAGCTAAAAGGAAAGGAGTCACACCAAATAAATCGAGGTAAGGGAATTGTGTGGACTCTTAGAGATATTATGCGCAATTTGGGCGCATAAATGTTTTGCTAGAATGCATGAGATTAGGAAATGTTGTTGTTGGGTGATTGAAGGGTAAAAGTTGGGAGTTTGAGAAATGTGCATGAAAACAAAAGCATATTGCTTTGAAAATCATGTTTTATTGCTTTTTAGCAAATGATTGGTAGGTTGGCTAACATTGAAATGAATTGCAAAAGAAATGAGTGTGATTTGGTTTTGTTAACCATACTTTGCAAGTTTTGAGCCACCTACATGATTTCGTGAGTATGAAAGAGTGCATGAGGCACTAGTTTTCACATGGATTTCATATTGTTTTAGCATTGTGCTTTGAGTTTGTCTCGCACTGGATGCCCACCTTGCATGTTGCCGTGTTTGGAGCTTCGAGTAGACTTGGTGTCATATCGATTAAATAGGCTCACACATTCATTGTTTTGAGACATGGCATGTTAAAACAACCTGATGAGCCCGAACGAGGGATAAGGGTTGGAGATCCACCTGATGAGCCCGAACGAGGGATAAGGGTTGGAGGAACAGCTGATGAGCCCGAACGAGGGATAAGGCTGGGGGTCCACGGAGTACGTTGTACCGTGCATGTAGCATGGAGTACATTGTACCGTGTTGTGATGTGATGTGCCGTCTTCGGACGAGATCTGCTATGGACCGGCGGGTAGGATTTGACCCACCTCCCGTGTGGAAGCAGATGGTGGTGATATCCCGCACACCTGATCCGTGTAGCCGGTATCATAGGTTATGTACATAGGCCTTGAGGTTATTACCTATTGTTGAAACTGCCTATCTCACATGTCTAATGCTATTTGAGAATAAATCCATGTTTGAAGTGATTGTGGTCAGGAAAGCCCGAGGGATGGGCTGGGACCTGACGTTGAATTGATTTGTTAATGGTTTTAAAGTGCACGGATGCATGATGTTTAATGCCATGCTTTATTGTGAAAATGCATGATGTTTAATGCCATGCTTTATTGTGAAAATGCATGATGTCTAATGCCATGCTTTTACTGTGAATTATGCATGATGATTTATACCATGCATTGAGTTGAAATGTGCACTGAATTTTAATAGCATGAATGCTTTACATACCATTAACACAATCATACACTCATGTTTTGAGATAAACAAAGAATTAAATGCTTTTGAGCATGGCATCACGATCACGTAGATAGTACAGTATCTACCTGTTCGCATGATTGCCTTACTGAGCGTGTGGTTTGCTCACCCCCCTTATTTTCCCCTCTCTACAGAGATTTGAGTATAGATTGAGCGTGACTGGAGGCGTCCCTTTTTGGTAATTCCGCTGCATCCCATCGCTAAAGGTATACACACCTTGATTATTTTGTATCTAAACTAGACATAGCACAGTAGCATTTTGTATGTAACTACTGGGGATGTAAAACGATGCAAACACATGTAACAACTCTGATATATATACATTTATACAAGTGTTTACTCATAAATAATGTTTCAAATTGAATTGGTATGGTGGAGTGAGTTAGACGTCGACACACAGCCCAACTGTTAAGCGTGTGGTTGTTCACGATCGAGGAAGGATGATTAAGGATTGATGCATGGAAATGCGAAAAATTTGTACGTATTTTGGTAAGTTAAGGGTCGTGACACAACCATTGAAGAGAGGAAAGGTAAGTTGAAAATGCAAAAAAATTTGTAGTGATTTTGGTTAAAGTCATGGATTGAGAATGGGGTCCTGACAATAAGTTAATGTATACACTTGTAATAAGAGTTGTGATTGTACGTACAAGCTACATTATATATGAATATGAAGAAATGGACTTAAACATGTGAAGAATGGGAGTAAAATGGAAAATGAGTAGAGTGGTAAAATAAAAGGAGGATGACATAAGTTGTGCACTTTCATTTGGTTTATATTAAGTACCTTTGGTCATACAAAGATTCTACACAAGTTTTAATGTGTATGAAGTATTAATGGATGCCATTTTCAAGTCTCAAAGATGATTGGATGAGAAAATGACCATTGCAGCAAATTAAGGATGTTTTGGTATAAGTTTCTGCAGGAAACTGCAGCAAAATTTGGAAATTATGCAGGCCAGATCGATACGAAAATTATGCAGACCAAATCAGCAAAACAGATCAGTGTGCTAGCAATCACACAGTCCGTTTACACGTCAGAAGGCACAACTCCCAAACTGAGGCTAGCAAACTGCTCTAGCAACTTATGTTCCTTAACCATCATATACGATACCATCCTAAGGCTCTTCTTGCTCAAAGCATCAGCTACAACATTAGCCTTCCCTGGATGATAAAGTATCTCACAATCATAGTCTTTAAGAAGCTTTAGCCATCTTCTCTGTCTTATATTCAATTATTTCTATGAGAATAGATACTTAAAGCTCTTGTGATCAATAAAAATTTAGAATTTCTCTCCATATAAGTAGTTGCGCCATACTTTCAACGTAAACACTACTGCAGCTAACTCCAAATCATGGGTTGGATAGTTCTTCTCATGATCCTTTAATTGTATGGATCCATAAGCAACTACCTTTCCATCCTGCATCAATACACAGCCCAGTCCTTGATGCGATGCATCGGTATACACTGAAAATCCTCCTAAACTGGTAGGGATAGTGAGAATCGGAGCAGTAGTCAATTGACTTTTCAACTCATGAAAACTCTTCTCGCAATCTTCATCCTATATAAATGCTACACCCTTCCAAGTGAGACGCGTTAACTGTGAAACCCTATATATGTATGGTTGTAATGTGTGTAATTGGATCAAATAAATGTGAATAGACTTGTAATGTAAAGTATGATTGATGTAAGTCCATGGATTCAATGTACATATGTGTAATATGATTTGTAATGTACATACAAGTTTCATTGTGTATAAATATGAAGGAATGAGTTCTTATAAGTGATGAATGTGAATGGAACTCAAAATGAGTAGTGTGGTAAGTTGAAGGAAGTTTTATGAATATAAATGCTTCCATTTGGTTTTATATAGTATACCTTCAGATATACAAGGAACGTACACAAGTTTCAATGTGTATAAGGTATGAATGAATGTCATTTTCAAGTCATAAAGGTAGATGGATGAGAAAATGACTATGGCAGCAGATTAAGGATGTTTTGGTGTAAGTTGCAGCAGGAAAACTGTAGGAAATCTGGAAAGTATGAAGGCCAGATCGATCTCATAGGATGAGAGATCGATTTGGAAGAGCCAGAATGCTCTTATTTTAGCAATGGAATATAGCAGATCGATCTCCTAACCATTCTGTAATGAAAAGATCGATCCTCAAACATACAGATCGATCTCCTTAGCTCTCTGTTTGGGAGAAGATCGATCTCAAGCTTCGACAGATCGATCTCACGCTTAAAATGCCATGAAAAAGAGGGATTTAAAGGGACCAGATCGATCTCCTCCTAGTGCAGATCTATCTCCTCAAGCTATTTCTATAAAAGGAGTGCTAAAAATCTAAAATTTTTGGGAAAAACACCATCCTTCCATTTTAACCCAAAAACCTAACTTTCTCTCTCTAAAATCAGCCATTTTCAGTAAGAATTGAGGGGAGACCATTAGACGCTAAGTTGTTCATCTTGAGAAAGAGAACAGCATAGTTGGAACCCAAAATCCCATTGTTGGTATTGAAGGCGCTAAGGGCATTGACATTTGGAGCAAGAAGAAAAATCAGATTTGGTGAGATTCTAACACTCCAACTCTGGTACATTGTCTATTTAATTGATTTTGTAGTTGTTTGGTATGAGTATGGATGGTTGGAAACACCTAGGTTGTGTTGGAAACAAATGTAACCTAGAAAATGGAATGCCTCTAGTGTGAGAAAGTGTGATTTCGGGAGTTGATGGTTTATGGGTTATGATAAGTTTTTATTTGTGTAATGTGGAGTGGTTAAATGAAACCACATTGTGAGTTTAGAGGAATTGTGAAAATGAGTATGCAAATGCTTGATAAATGCCATAGTGAGAGAATTCATGAAATATGAACACTACGAGCTTAATGTCGATTTAATATCGATTTGGAATAAGTTAATAGGCTTAAGAAGATCCATAGACTCGAGTTATGGGTAAAGTAATGAAATGAGGCCTCATAAGCGTTAATAGAGATTATAGATTGAATTGACTATAGCAAGCACAAGGGTTGCGTTATATGGATCGAATATAATGTGAAATATGATTGTGTACAGTCCCGAAGAGTTCAGTGAAGACGAATCGGACCGCACAAGTGAGCAGCGCTAAGGAAATAGAATCACGCGTCGCGATTCCAGGTAAGGGAATTCTGTAAGTATATAGAGGTAGCTGCTCGTATTTTATGGGTCGATATAGGGCGTTTATGAAATGCATGAATGTTTAAGTAAATGGTTGTTGATATGCATGAATGGCTATGAGAAATTGTATGAGATTTGGTTTTTGAAATGGTTCTTGAAAAAAAAGGATAGTAAGGCTAATAATTGCATAAATCACGTGTTTTGAATGTTTTGCAAAACACCATTCTTTGCTTTAAGAAAATAAAATGATAGGCTGGCTAGTGTTTAATTGATGTTATGAAATAGCACATGTGAGGTGCTAAACATGTTTGTGATGTGTTTTGAATGCATATGAGCCATCTATCGAGCTATGTGAATTAAATTGTGCTGGAGCCTCGCTCGCCCTAGATTTCGATATTTTCATTTGTATGAAACGTGCTAGAGCTTAGCTCGCACATTAATTTCGAAACTATGATGATGTTTATAAATCGTACTGGAGCTTCTGCTCGTACGTAGCTTTCGAGTGGTTTTCTTATGAGTATAACCGTACTAGAGCTATGCTCGTACGTGGTCTCTTTATAGTAGGATGCATGAGTCGTGCTAGAGCTTTGCCGGCACAAGTTTGCACATTATGATACGTATGAGGTCGTGCAAGTGGTAAGATCCTCAAGCCCTACATCTTTAAGCCAACATCCTTAAGCCTGAGGAGGTGGGGAGGCTCTGTTAGGCAGGGAGGCTCTGTTCGGTGGGGAGGCTCTCCTACGGTAAGATCCTTAAGCCCTACATCCTTAAGCTAACATCTTTAAGCCTGATGAGGTAGGGAGGCGCTGTTAGGCAGAGAGGCTCTGTTCGGTGGGGAGGCTCTCTTACGGAAAGATCCTTAAGCCAACATCCTTAAGCCTTGGAGGGGCAGGGAGGCTCTGTTCGACAGGGAGGCTCTCCTACATGGCTATAAAAGGATCCTTATGCCAACATCCTTAAGCCCTACAGGGGCGAGAAGGCTCGTTCGATAGGGAGGCTCTCTTACATGGATATGGAAAATTCTTGGTATGGAGTAGGTAAGACCTAGGAATGGCACCCCCAATCATGATATGAGTCCGTGGAGTACGCTGTACTGTGTATATCACATGGAGTATCATGTACCGCGCGATGGTTATGTGATGAGAAAGTTTGGCGAGGGATAATCCACCTTCGTGCCAGCACGATACCCTGCACATCTGGATGCGTGTGGTCAGGGACAATTTATGATGTAGTTGGTCCACATAGGCACTTTTAATATAGTGACCTGATTTTTATTACATATGTGTGATTGTGATTTTCTAAGGTAGACTCGAGGGAGGGGTCAAGCCTTGTGGGATTTGATTTGTGAAATGGTAATGATGTTTGTGATTGAGAAAATGGTTTGTGATGGGATTGTATGTGTTTGAGAAAGAGCTTTGTGATGTGATTTAAAAAGGAGGTTTCTTAAATGAATTGCCCTTTTTATGAGTTTAATGAGATGAGCATGAGATGTTTTCTCATGTTGATATTCCATGTTTTATATGTCAATTTTACATGATTTTGATACATGATTTTGATACATGATATATATATGTATACTCATATGGCATAGTTTTATTCCTCATGCTTCTATTATAAATGATTTATGCATAACACTATCAGCATGTAGATAGAGTAGTTATCTACCATGCTTGCATTATTGCCTTACTGAGCGTGTGGTTGCTCATCCCTCTCTATTTTCCCCCTCCTACAAAGCGTGCGTAGTAGCCCAATGAGGACTGAGGCATTGTGTTTTTGGACATCCGCTGCTTCCATCGCCGAAAGGTATATACACAGGATTCTTTTTGTATCTAAATAATGTAATGACACAGTAATGATTGAGTTGTAATTATGGGGGATGTAGATGTCAGTGAACATAACTTGTGTAAGTTAATGATTAAGTTTTAAATGTATGACATCACTTTATTTAACTGAGAATGAATGAGATGTGATGTTTACTATTGACTCACAGCCCAACAATGCGGTGGTAAGTTAGTTCACGATCAGGTAAGGTAACAGTAAAACACGAAAAATTTTCAGTGATTTTTGATTAAAGAGAATGAAAAAGGGTCGTGACATTAACAAAGCAGCTAACTTTAAAAATCCTTCAATGAATCTTCGATAATATCCTGCTAAACCCAAGAAACTCTTGATCTCGGTGAATGTCCTCGGCTGTTCCCATTGAACTACAGCCTCAATCTTGGATGGATCTACTGATACTCCATCCTTTGACACAACGTGTCCCAAAAATGAGATCTATGACCACAAATCACACTTATTGAGTTTAGCATATAGCTTCTGCTCTCGTAAAGTCTGCAGTACAATCCCGAGGTGCTTCTTGTCACGACCCTTTTTCATTCTCTTTAACCGAATATCACTGAAATGTTTTTTGCAAATTTCTTTCCTTACCTGATCGAGAACTAACTTACCACCACACTGTTGGACTGTGAGTCAATAATAAACATCACATCTCATTCATTCTCAGTTAATAAAATGATGTCATATATTTGAAAGTCAATCATTTACTTATACAAATTACAATTAATGACATCTACATCCCCCATAGTTACAACTCGATGATTACTGTGCCATTACATTATGTAGATACAAAAAGAATCCTGTGTATATACCTTCGGCGATGGATAACTACTCTATCTACATGCTGATAGTGTTATGCATAAATCATTTATAGTTCGGAGCATGAGGAAAACAAAACTATGCCATATGCGTATACATATATCATGTATTTAAATCATGTAAATTAGTATAATAAAACATGGTAAAATCATCATGTACAAACCATCTCATGCTCATCATTGTCAAATCACATAATAAAAAAAAGGGAAATTCACTTGAAACATCCTTTTTAAAAACTCATCTCTTTCTTAAATACATCAAAATCCCATAAAATCAATTCTCAATCACAAACATCATTCTCATTTCACAATTCAAGTCTACAAGGCTCGACCCCTCCCTCGGGTCTACCCTGGACAGTCACAATCACACTTATAGATTAAAATCATGTGGTAGTAAGTAAATCAAGCAAGAGAGATAGGTCACTATAAGCTCATAGACTATGTTGGCCAACTATGTCACATATCATCCCAGACCACACAGATCCCGGTGTATGGGGTATAATGCTGGAACGAAGGTGGGTTAGTTCTCTGCCAAACTTTCTCAAAACAAGTAACCACCACGCGGTACATCCTACTCCATGTGATATACACAGTACATCGTACTCTGCAGACCCATAACAAGGTTGGGGGTGCCTACTATAGGTCTTATCTACCCCATACCAAGTGTAACCTCTATAGTCTCAAGTGCACGTGGGAGTACTCTTAATACCAGGTCCTAGCCCCTGATGGCCTTGCTCGCCCCTATTGCGTTCCCTGATTCAGGTCCCAGCCCCTCACCCTCACCCCACTCAAGAGGTCAGTCAGGCCTGTTGGGTTCCCTGAGTTAATCCCTATTAGCCTCACCACGGCCTCATACATACCATAGTGTGAAAACCAGCGCGAGCTATACTCTAGCGAGAATTCATGCATCAAAATAAATCACCTCGTATGAGCAATGCTCTAGTACGGCATTTATGCATAAAAATATGAAGAAACCACGTACGAGCATCGCTCCAGTACGGATATATGCATAAGAAAACCACTCAAAATCCACGTATGAGCAAAAGCTCCAGTATGGTTTATAAAGCATCGTCATAGTTTCAAACCAAAGTGCAAGCTAAGCTCCAGCACGTTTCACACAAGTGAAAACACTGAAATCTAGCGCGAGCGAGGCTCTAACGTGATTTATGTCATACACATACGATAGGCGGCTCATACACAATCAAACAATCCTGACAATCGGGTTTAGCACTTCACAAATTCTTTTTCCACAACATCAATAAAACACTAGCCGACCCATCTACAAGCTTGCTTAAAACAAAGCAATTACGTTTTGTAAAATAGCAAAACATTAGATTTATGCAATTATTAGCTTACTATCCCATTTCTTTATAATACCACTTCAACAACTAAATCTCACACAAATACTCGTAATTATTTCCATACATCATCAAACACATTTCTATAAAGTCATGCACTCTTCCAAAGCCCCACATACCTATAAAATACGAGCAGCTACCTCTATATACTTACAAAATTCCCTTACCTGGAATCGCGATGTGTGATTCCACTTCCTTAGAGCTGCTTACTCATGCGGCCCAATTCGTCTCCAACGAACTCTTCGGAGCTGCACACAAACTTATTTTGCACCATTATAGTCCATTATAATCCAACTCTTGCATTTACTATAGTCGATTCGACCTATAGTCTCTATTAACGCTTATGAGGCCTCGTTTCATTACTTTACCCATTACTCAAGTCTATGGATTCCTTTAGGCCTATTAACTTATTCTAAATCGATATTAAATTGATATTAGGCTCATGGTTCACAAATTTCCCCACTATGGCCTTTCATCATGCCTTACTTATACTCATCCTCATAAATTCACTAAACTCACTTTATAGCTTCATTTACCCATTTCATATCATTTACATTACTCCAATAGCTATTTTAGCATACCCATGATTCATCAACTCATTTGACTTTCACTTTCTCACACTAGGTTCAATCCATTTTCCAGGTTACATTAGTTTCTAACACAACTAGGTGTTTCCAACTGATAGTGGTCCCATCACCAAAGTCCACGTGCACAAGGATCGACCAACTAGAGACCGCCACGTGGCTGTTATAGCGATAGAGTCTCTAGGCGACAGAGTCTCCACGCGACACTGTCGCTGGGTAGGCGACAGAGTCTCTAAGCGATAGAGACTCTATCGTAGAGTCTCTATGCGACATAGTAGAATGCGACAGACCTCTACCTACTGACCTCTACCGCTGTACTGCGACAGACCTCTACCGCATAGGCCGCAGCAGAGGTTCACACATATACTCTGCCGCACACCGAACTCTCCCGCAAAGTCGTCCAGCTCTGAACCGCAACAGAGTACCAAAAGACTCTGTCGCGGCCTAGACACGCGCCTGGGCCTCAGCCTGAACCGACTCGGGAGAAACCTATAAATACACCAGGTGAGCACTAAGAAATGGGGGGGGCTAAAAAACTTGAATCTCCTCGATTCTGCTTAAGCCCATTTCCTTTCTCCGATATACAAAACTTCAGTTTTCTAACTTAATCATCGGAGTGCGCGTGCAGGGACAAATCCCTGCACCTCTCTGATCTTTGTTGTTCTTGCAGAAGATTCGACGCCCGTGGAAGGAATCACCCCGTTGTCGTTTTAAGGGCAACATCAATTGGCGCCGTCTGTAGGAATCAGGACAAAAAGCCAGATTTCCTATTAAAATGGTGAGGACACGTTCTACAGCAGCGGAGGAGACAGGGGAGCAGAATTCTGTAAGTCCCCCTGTCAGGTCAGAGCAAGGACGAAGACAGAGTGAAAGGGATGACAGAGGAGCCTTGGTTTCTCTAGAGGAATTTGAGACCCTGAAATGTCAAAATGAGGAGACGACAACAGCGTTGAAGGCCATGGTGAGCTTTTTAAGCAACGCTCTCCCACAATTCAGCTTACCCCCTGAAGTGCAGCAGTTGGTGGGGGAAAGCATCCCAAGGCAGACCTACGAGAGAGGTCAACCATCCACCCTGATAAATGCTGGACAAGGGGAAGGAGCGCAAAATGCTACCACTAGACTGATTTCGAACACTACCGCATTTCAAAGGAATCACCCTGTGGCAGGGTTACAGGAAGTGAATACTACCGTTGACCCGACGCGACAGAGTTCACCCGCATCAGATAGGCGACAGAGCTCACCCGCGGACCGCAGACTTCAGAGCTCTCCCGCAGCAGATAGGCGGCAGAGCTCACCCGCAAACCGCGGGCGTCAGAGCTCTCCTGCAGCAGATCGACGGCAGTACTCGCCCACGGACCGTAGACTTCACAGATCTCCCGCAGCAGGCGTACCGCAGAGCTCACCCGCAGACCGAAGGCGGCAGAGTTCGCCCGCAGCACCTGTGTGGCAGAACTCACCCGCAACAGAAAGGCGACAGAGCTCACCCGCAGTCAACACGCGGCAGAGGTCTCCCGCAGCACATATGCGACAGAGTCCTCCCGCAAACTATAGGTGGCAGAGCACTCCCGCGGTCTATATGCGGCAGAGTTCTCCCACATGGAGCGGTACTTCTCCCGTGGAGTTTGAGCATGAGTTAGGAGAACATAGGTCCGGGGAGCGTCGAAGACAGAGGAGTTTTGACCCCCGAGATTGTCTTGAAAGGTCGAGTCATGGAATGGGAGGCGCTAGAAGGGGTGCTTACCAGTCGGACTCTTCTAGACCCGAAGAGAGGGGAGCATACTCAGTCCAAAGGTCGAAAAACGTGGAGAAAGTCGTCAAAAGAATTTTGGGAAAAAAGAAACTGGTGTCTCTGGATGATCTTCAAAAAAGGAGGATTCCGTTCAGTCCGGAGATCATGAACAAACCTTTACCGAAGAAGTTCAAGATGCCTTCTATGGCCACTTACACCGGCAAAGCAGACCCCTATGACCACATACAGAGTTATGAGTCCCTCATGTTGCTGCATGGATGGGAGGACGAAACTATGTGTCGGGCTTTTTCACTCATATTATCCGGGCACGCTCTGAAGTGGTTCAATGGGTTGCACCAAGGTTCCATCTCATCCTTCGACCAATTGCGAAACGAATTTTTGGAAGTCTTCATGATCCACAGCCACAGAAAGAAGGACGCTACTTACCTACTCACTCTTAAACAAGGAAATAAAGAATCCTTGAAGAGCTACGTAGATCGGTTCAGAGATGCCACCTTGGAGGTGGATGATCTACCAGCAGGGGTAGCCACGGCTGCAATGCTGCAAGGGACGAGGTCCGAGAAGTTGCAAGAATCCCTCTCCCTCGATCAGCCGGTGACACTTTTCGACCTGGTTACCGGTGACACTTTTCGACCTGGTTACCAGAGCCAATAAATATGTGGCTCAGGAAGAAGTTATGAAGATGGTACAGCCCCAGTAACTCCCTCCCGGGGTATGATACAGCCAATTCCATTCGCACAATAGGGTTGGACATTCTGGGGCCTTTCCCATTAGCCACGGGCCAAAGAAAATTCCTGTTAGTTGCCACCGACTACTTTACAAAGTGGATTAAAGCAGAACCTTTAGCTACAGTCACGAAGAAGAAAGTCGAGGCAATGGTATGGGAAGACATTATCTATCGATTCGGAATCCCACGCATCTTAAATGCCGACCATGGAAAGCAATTCGATTGTAATGCCTTCCGTGAATTCCGTAAACGCCTCAACATTCAGCTAAGGATTTCTTCTGTGTCATATCCTCAAGCCAATGGACAGGCCGAAGTCAGTAACCAGACTATTCTTCATGGGCTAAAGACCAGATTAGACAAAGCTAAAGGGGCGTGGGTGGACGAATTGCCTAGTGTTTCATGGGCATGTCGCACAACTAGTCGGGTGTCGACCGGAGAAACGCCGTTCAGTCTCGTCTACGGCGCTGAAGCATTAATCCCCGTGGAAATTGGAGCATTGTCACCCAGGATGGTGCCCTTAGCAGAAGAAGAGGATTCACAAGCACTAAGGAAAAGCCTAGATCATTCAGAAGAGCCGTAAGAGCCTGAGGTACTATGCGTCACTGTGGCCAGGCGTATACTCAGACCAGCCGTAAGAGCCTGAGATGCTATGCGTCACTGTGGCCAGGCGTATGTTCAAACGAGCCGTAAGAGCCTGAAACGCTATGCATCACTGTGGCCAGGCATATGTTCAGACGAGCCGTAAGAGCCTGAGACGCTATGCATCACTGTGGCCAGGCGTATGTTCAGACCAGCCATAAGAGCTTGAGACGCTATGCGTCACTATGGCCAGGCGTATGTTCAGACGAGCCGTAAGAGCCTGAGGCGCTATACGTCACTGTGGCTAGGCGTATACTCAAACGAGCCGTAAGAGCCTGAGACGCTATGCGTCACTGTGGCCAGGCGTATGTTCAGACGAGCCGTAAGAGCCTGAGGTGCTATGCGTCACTGTGGCCAAGCGTATACTCAGACGAGTCGTAAGAGCTTGAGACGCTATGCGTCACTGTGGCCAGGCGTATGTTCAGACGAGTCGTAAGAGCCTAAGACGCTATGCGTCACTGTGGCCAGGCGTATGTTCAGACGAGCCGTAAGAGCCTGAGGCGCTATGCGTCACTGTGGCCAGGCGTATACTCAGACGAGCCGTAAGAGCCTGAGGTGCTATGCGTCACTGTGGCCAGGCGTATACTCAGATGAGCCGTAAGAGCCTGAGGCGCTATGTGTCACTGTGGCCAGGTGTATACTCAGAAGAGCCGTAAGAGCCTGAGGCGCTATGCGTCACTGTGGCGAGGCGTATACTCAGACGAGCCGTAAGAGCCTGAGGCCCTATGCGTCACTGTGGCCAGGCATATATTCAGAAGAGCCGTACGAGACTGAGGCTCTATGCGTCACTGTGGCTAGGCGTGAAAGATCCGACTAGCCATAAGAGCCTGAGGCGCTATGCGTCACTGTGGCCAGGCAATGGAAACATAAAGGCCGTAAAAACTAAAGACGCGCTCGCGTCGTGATAGTCAGGCCTCAGAAAGGTATGTAAAATTCTTTCCGAAAATATATCTTTCTATTAAGAATCCTCTTTCGCAGGAAATATTCCTACCAAAGAGTGGGGAGCAATTGATAGTGGTCCCATCACCAAAGTCCACGTGCACAAGGATCGACCAACCAGAGACCGCCACGTGGCTGTTATAGCGACAGAGTCTCTAGGCGATAGAGTCTCCACGCGACACTGTCGCTTGGTAGGCGACAGAGTCCCTAAGCGATAGAGACTGTCGTAGAGTCTCTATGCGACATAGTAGAACGCGACAGACCTCTACCGTACTGACCTCTACCGCTGTACTGCGATAGACCTCTACCGCATAGGCCGCAGCAGAGGTTCACACATATACTCTGCCGCACACCGAACTCTCCCGCAAAGTCGTCGAGCTTCGAACCGCGACAGAGTACCAAAAGACTCTGTCGCAGCCCAGACACGCGCTTGGGCCTCAGCCTGAATCGACTCGGGAGAAACCTATAAATACACCAGGTGAGCACTCATAAATGGGGGGGCTAAAAAACTTGAATCTCCTCGATTCTGCTTAAACCCATTTCCTTTCTCCGATATACAAAACTTCAGTTTTCTAACTTAATCATCGGAGTGCGCGTGCAGGGACAAATCCCTGCACCTTTCTGATCTTTGTTATTCTTGCAGAAGATTCGACGCCCGTGGAAGGAATCACCCCGTTGTCGTTTTAAGGGCAACATCACCAACCATCCATACTCATGCCAAACAACTCCAAAATCAATTAAATAGATAATGTACCAGAGTTGGAGTGTTAGAATCTTACCAAATCCAATTTCTCTTCTTGCTCCAAATGTCAATGCCCTTTGCTCTTTCAATACCCGAATGTGGTTTTTGATTCCCAACTATGTTGTTCTCTTCCTCAAGATGAACAACTTTGCTTCTAATGGTCTCTCTTCAGATTTAACTGGAATGGGTGGATTTTAGAGAGAAAAAGTTAGGTTTTTGGGTTGAAAATGGAAAGGTGATGTTTTTCCCAAAATTTTTAGATTTTTAGCACTCCTTTTATAGAAATAGCTTGAGGAGATCGATCTGTATTAGGAGGAGATCGATCTGGTCCCCTTAAAAAATCCCTCTTTTTCATGGCATTTTAAACATGAGATGGATCTGTCGAAGCTTGAGATCGATCTGCTCCCAAACGAGAGCTAAGGAGATCGATTTGTATGCTTGAGGATCGATCTTTTCATTACGGAATGGTTAGGAGATCGATCTGGCCCCATTGTAGATCGATCTGCTCTATTCCATTGCCCAAATAAGAGCATTCTGGCTCTTCCAGATCGATCTCTCATCCTATGAGATCGATTTGGCCTTCATATTTTCTACAATTTTCCTGCTGCAACTTACACCAAAACATCCTTAATCTGTTGCCATAGTCATTTTCTCATCCATCCACCTTTATGACTTGAAAATGGCATCCATTCATACTTTATTCACATTGAAACTTGTGTACATTCCTTGTATATCCAAAGGTATACTATATAAAACCAAATGAAAGCATTTATATTCATGCAACTTCCTTCCATCTACCACACTACTCATTTTGAGTTCCAATCACATTCAACACTTATAAGAACTCATTTCTTCATATTCATACACAATGAAACTTGTATGTACATTACAAATCATATTACACATATGTCCATTGAATCCATGGACTTACATCAATTATACTTTACATTACAAGCCCATTAGCATTCATTGATCCAATTACACACATTATAATTATACATATACGGGGTCTCACACTTCTCATGCTCTTCCTCAGATTTAGAATATACCGAGATATCATCTATGAAGACGATAACAAATTGATCCAAATATGGCTTGAACACATTGTTCATCAAAGCCATGAAAGCTGCGGGAGCATTCGTCAATCCGAATGGCATAACCAAAAACTCATATTGGCCATATCGGGTCCTAAATGCTGTCTTGGGCACATCTTTACTCCTAACTCTCAGTTGATGATACCCAGACCTCTAATCAATCTTAGAAAAGACTAGCGCTCCCCGAAGCTGATCCAATAAATCATCAATGGGTGGAAGGGGGTACCTATTCTTGATGGTTGCCTTATTAAAAAATCTGTAATCTATATAATCAGAGGCTTCCATCCTTCTTCCTTACAAATAACATCGGTGCTCCCTAAGGTGAAACACTCGGTCTGATAAAACCCCTGTCCAACAACTCTTATAACTGTTTCTTGAGCTCTTCCATCTCAACTAAGGTCATGTGATATGATGGTTTTGATATAGGTTCAGTATCAGGCACCAAGTCTATATAGAACTCCATCTCCCTATCTAGTGTCAACCCTGGTAATTCATCCGGAAAGACATTTGGGAATTTACTAACCATAGGAATGTCTGCCAACTCCGAATGTACCTTATCCGTATCAACCACGTATGCGATAAAACCTTTAACATATTCATTTCCCAGTTAACATATACATTATCAATCACAAATCCTAACTACTACTTTTATTTCTTTACATCAAGCTTTACAGCATATTTCTCAGGGTTTGGAAACATAACTGTCTTAGCTTAACAATCTAAAACAACATGGTTTGATGATAACCAATCCATTCCTAAGATTACATCAAAATCACTCATGCTTAACAGTATTAGATTGGCTGTCATGTCCTTTTCCCATACTCTTAGCTTACAATCATTTAACACATATTCCGCTAAACATTGTCCATAGACGTACTAATCAACATCATCCTACTCAAAGGATTACACTCTATATGCTTTTCTAATTTACATGCAAATGAAGGTGATACAAATGAATGTGTGGCACCAGGATCAATTAAAACATGTGCTTCTAAATCATATATCAAGATGTGACCTCTAATCACATCCGATGAAGCATAAGTTGTCCCCTGGTCCAGGGTATGCACTCACCCTCATCCCATGACTTGCTTACCCTTTCCCTCTACTGTCACTCTCCTCCTTGAAGCAGATGTATTAGCTGGTGCTCTCTCAGGCTCCTTACCCTTTTGTGGGGCAATATCAATGATTTTGTGGTAAACTCTAGCCATTTGTCCTGCCTTCCCACATCTGAAGCATAAACCACTAGAAACAAGACAAGGTCCACCTCCATGGAATCTACCACATCTACTGTACTACTCAGTAGTAGGCCTCGATCCTCCAATCAGTACTTCTCTAGCTGGAGCTATAGCCGGGTATACAAAAGATCTAATAATCTTCTCTTGTACTTCCACTATCTTTGGTCTCTTACCGAAGAGTCTCCTCCCTCCTCGATATTTGAAACCTCGAGTACTATTACTCACCGGCCTCTTTCTATCTTTGTCTCTACTTTTTCCAATTATTTTGAATTCTAATACATTCCTCTCATAATCTTGTTTATAGAGTTCAGCTCTGCACACTGCCTCATCGTAGGTAGAAATGTTGAATGAAACCAGTTTAGACCGCAATACTGGTCTCAGTCCATCGATAAACCTGTGGACCTTCCTGGTCTTGCTACTCATGATGTCAGGGTCATACCTTCCCAAGGATAAAAATCTAGTCTCATAGTCATCTACGAAATGACTCCCCTGGTTTAACCCCAAGAACTCAGCTTGCAGCCTCCATTAAGCCGTATCAGGTACAAACCGCCTCCTGAAGGCATCCAAAAATATCTCCCAACTGATCTCTGTATGTTGAGCTCTCAATATGGGTTGGGTGGACTTCCACCAATGCTTTGTTATCCCCTTCAGTAGGAACGCAGCAAATACAACCATCTTTTAAGTCGTACACTCAAAGAATCTATACAACTTCTCTATTTCTCCTATCCATTCCTCCGCCAAAACTAGGTCCTTAATCCCACAAAAAGTTGGAGGTCCAAGTTTTTGGAATTTTCGGAGTCTATCCAAATCACAACCATACGCCAAAACATACACCTTGTCGTGGAGCAACATAAGACAGCGTATCCTGAACTGGCGAGGGTGTAGGTGTATCAAGTGCAGCTGCCTCTCCAAGCGTAGTCGCTATATCCTGTCCCTGTCCTCCTGGCATCGTCGGTGCTAATATCTCCACTATGGTCTCTAGGTGACATTCCAGTCTCTCAAAACGTGCCTCAGTACTCTCTAGTGCCTCAATAGGACCAATAGTCTCATCTCTGGTCTCTGGCCTACCTTTGCGGCCTCGAGCCCTATCTCTAGCCCCTCTACCACGGTGAGTATTAACCATTATGGCTAAATCCCTGCATTTAAAATCATTAATTAGTCCAAATTCCATCTCGCATACATAACTATAACTGAAGAAAGCACAGTACTATAGGGATGTATATTTGCCTAACTGCTAATATTGATTCACATCAGACCAACATGCTCTGATACCATTTCTATCACACCCTTCTCCCACACAAGACCTATCGAAATCACCATGAATTTTTTGCATTTCACTTACCTCTTCTTCTGTCATCTCTCACACCAAACGTTGGGCTGTGATTCGATATTAGTCACCCATTCACATTCATTCATAACATGTATAGAATTTAATATTTCTTTATACATTAATACAATTATTTGTACATATACATCCTGACCGTACATTAATTTGCATAGTTGTGCTTATACAATGTTCAGTACAAAATGTTCGAGTGTGTATACCTCTAGTAAAATGGTATGCAACGGAACAGAGAATATCAGTCCTCAGCCGTGTCCACCTACTGTGGATGCTCTGAAAAGTGGGAAATAATAAGGAGGTGAGCTCATAGCTTAATAAGGAAATCAAGCAAGCAAGTAGATAACTGCACTATCTACAAAATACAATGTTTATGCCTTGAAATCATTTCCTTAACCTATCTGTATCTACAGCATGCCTCTCTCTCAAAGCTTTATGTAATATATATATAGATACAAAACATCAATTATAAAACTGGAAATATGCTGGTTTAATAACCTCAGTATTTTATGCAAAACATGGCATTTCTCATGTTAATTTCTCATAAATCACATTTATCATGCTATTCATTTAAACCAAAATAATATAGCCTTCATCATGTTTTCAAAACATGGAAATTTGGGCCTCACCCATCCTCGGGTTACCCTTTTCACAATTCATAAACTCACATGTTTATATCATAAAACCATGTGATAGTTCAATCAAGAAATACTAATTCACATAGCATGAAAAGAAAACTGAGAAAGGCGACTACATGTTCCGAGTGTAAGATCATAACTCATTTTTCATGATCTCAGTCTACACAATACTCGGTGTGTGGGGTCTTGCAATTGCTGTAAGGGGAGAAGGGTTAAATCTCTACCGTCATCTCTCTACTCAACTGAGGACCTGATCCCACTGGATCCCGCTGCCACTGCTAACCAGTCCTATCATAGTACATAAAGTTCTCACGGTACAACATACTCCATGTGACATACATGGTATACAGTACTCCATGGACCTTATCTCAAGGTGGGATGCTCGCCATGAGTCTTAGTCCTCTTACCATGGATATACCTCATAGTCGGGATGCTTGCCATGAGTCTTAAGCCTCATACTATGGGTAAAAATTTCAATAGCCCTTGGCCGTATCTCAAAATAATGCATGCGTGAACATATATATATATATATATATATATCGGTGCAATACACAGCCAGCACAGGCTCCTAACATGGCTGTTTAATGTTCTTTTCAAATCCGATACGTGTGAGTAAAACTCCCAACACGACCATATCAAATAATGTAACTTTAGTGCGAGCAATGCTCCCAACACTATGTCATATAAAACTCGAGTATAAGCAAAGATCCCAATACTCTATGATGTATAATATCTGAAAACTGAGTACGAGCTAAGCTTCCAGTACTCTATCATGTAAAACTAAGTATGAGCATAGCTCCTAATACTCTATAATGCATCAATCACAACCTGAGTACGAGCAATTCTCCCAGTACTCTAACATGTATAAATTGTATTAAAATGTAGTACGAGTAGATACTTCAGTACTATATGATGCATATCTCAAAATATAGTGTGAGTATTTTATTTACACTTATGGTGGCACGCCCTTCCCCCATAAGCGACCTACCTTATTCACCATGAATTTTTCGCATTTCACTTACCTCTTCTTCTGTCATCTCTCACATCAAATGTTGGGCTGTGATTTGATATTAGTCACCCATTCACATTCATTCATAACATGTATAGAATTTAATATTTCTTTATACATTAATACAATTATTTGTACATATACATCCTGACCGTACATTAATTTGCATAGTTGTGCTTATAAATGTTCAGTACAAAATGTTCGAGTGTGTATACCTCTAGCAAAATGGATATGCAGCGAATAGGGAATATCAGTTCTCAGTCGTGTCCACCTACTATGGATGCTCTGAAAAAGGGGAAATAATAAGGAGGTGAGCTCACAGCTCAATAAGGAAATCAGGTAAGCAAATAGATAACTGCACTATCTACAAAATACAATGTTTATGCCTTGAAATCATTTCCTTAACCTATTTATATCTACAGCATGCCTCTCTCTCAAAGTTTTATGTAATATATATATAGATACAAAACATCAATTATAAAACTGGAAATATGTTGGTTTAATAACCTCAGCATTTTATGCAAAACATGGAATTTCTCATGTTAATTTCTCATAAATCACATTTATCTGCCATTCATTTAAATCAAAATCATATGGCCTTCATCATGTTTTCAAAACATGGAAATTTGGGCCTTACCCATCCTCGGGTTACCCTTTTCACAATTCACAAACTCACATGTTTATATCATAAAACCATGTGATAGTTCAATCAAGAAATACCAATTCACCTAGCATGAAAAGAAAACTGAGATAGACAACTACATGTTCCGAGTGTAAGATCATAACTCATTTTTCGTGATCTCAGGCTACACAATACTCGGTGTGTGGGGTCTCACAATTGCTGTAATGAGAGGTGGGTCAAATATCTACCGTCAGCTCTCTACTCAACTAAGGACTAGATCCCAGAGCACACCTGATCCCACTGGATCCCGCTGCCACTGCTAACCAGTCCTATCATAGTATATCAAGTTCTCACGGTACAATGTACTCCATGTGACATTCATGGTATACAGCACTCCATGGACCCTATCTCAAGGTGGGATGCTCGTCATGCGTCTTAGTCCTCTTACCTTGGATATACTTCATAGTCGGGATGCTTGCCATGAGTCTTAAGCCTCATACTATGGGTAAACATTTCGATAGCCCTATATCTCAAAATAATGCACGCGTGAACATATATATATATATATCGGTGCAACACACAGCCAGCACAGGCTCCTAACATGGCTGTTTAATGCTCTTTTCAAATCTGATACGTGTGAGTAAAACTCCCAACACGACCATATCAAATAATGTAACTTTATTGCAAGCAATGCTCCCAGCACTATGTCATATAAAACTCGAGTATGAGCAAAGCTCCCAATACTCTATGATGTATAATATTTGAAAACTGAGTACGAGCTAAGCTCCAAGTACTCTATCATGTAAAACTAAGTATGAGTATAGCTCCCAATACTCTATAATGCATCAATCACAACCTGAGTATGAGCAATTCTCCCAGTACTCTAACATGTATAAATCGCATTAAAATTTAGTACGAGTAGATACTTCAGTACTATATGATGCATATCTCAAAATATAGTGCGAGTATTTTCTTGCACTTATGGTGTCACGCCCTTCCCCCACACGCGACCTACCTTTTTCACCATGAATTTTTCACATTTCACTTACCTCTTCTTCTGTCATCTCTCACATCAAACGTTAGGCTGTGATTTGATATTAGTCACCCATTCACACTCATTCATAACACCTATAGAATTTAATAATTCTTTTCTGTAATACAATTAATTATACATATACATCCCGATCGTACATTAATTTACATAACTGTGCTTATACAATGTTCAATACAAAATACCAAGTGTGTATACCTCTAACAAGATGGATCTGCAGCGGATATCAGGGAATATAAGTCCTCAGCCGTGTCCACCTACTGTGGATGCTCTAAAAAAGGGGAATTAATAAGGGGGTGAGCTCACATCTCAATAAGGAAATCAAGCAAGCAAGTAGATAACCTCACTATCTACAAAATACAATACTTATGCCTCCAAATTGTTTCCTTATCCTATCTGTATTTATAGCATGCATCTCTCTCGAATCATTATGCAATATATATATATATATATAGATACAAAACATCAATTATAAAACTGAAAATATGCTAGTTTATCAACCTCATCATTATATGCATAATTATTGCATTTCTCATGTAATTTCACTCAAATCACATTTATCATGCCAATCATTTAAATTAAAATCATATGGCATTCATCATGTTTAAAAACATAGAAAATTGGGCCTCACCCATCTCTCAGGTTACCCTTTTCACAATTCACAAACTCACATGTTTATATCATAAAACCATGTGGCAATTCATTCAAGAAATTCAATTAGCAAGAAATGAGATAGGCGACTACATGTTCTGAGTATATGATCATAACTCATTTTTTGTGATCCTAAGCTACACAGTACTCGGTGTGAGGGGTCTCACAATTTACTGTAACGGGAGGTTGGTCAAATCCTAGCCGTCAGCTTACAATTTATTCTCATTGTGTACTCACGGTACAACATACTCCATGTGACATACACGGTGCATAGTACTCCATGGACCCTATCTCAAGGTACAATGCTCGCCATGAGTCTTGGTCCTCACACCTTGGATATGCCTCGTAGTCAGGATACTTGCCATAAGTCTTAGTCCCCACACCTATAGGTTATTTCGATAGCCCTTTGCCATATCTCAAAATAATGCACGTGTGAGCGTATACATAAATATATCAGTGCGACACATAGTTAGCACAGGCTCCTAACACGGCTGTTTCATGCTCTTTTCAAAACTGATACGTGCTAGTAAAACTCCCAACATGACCATATCACAATACCACCACTCTAGTGTGAGCAATTCTCCTAACACTAGGTTATATAAAAACATTAGTATGAGCAAAGCTCATAATACTCTATAATGTATAACATATGAAAACTGAGTACGAGCAAAGCTCCCAGTACTCTATCATGTAAAACTGAGTATGAGCATAGCTCCCTATACTCTACAATGCATCAATCACAATCTGAGTAGAGCAATGCTCCCAGTACTCTAATATGCATAAATAGCATTAAATATGTAGTACGAGTAAACACTCAAGTACTATGTGATGCATATCTCAAAATATAGTGCGAGTAATCTCTAGCACTTATGGTTTTCACACAAAACCAGATAGATGGCTATTCAAATCAAATAAGCACTCAAATGTGCATGTTTTCTCATATAAATGAAAACAATTGCCATTCTATCATGCAACTCATGAATTTTGGTCATAACATGCTTCTAAAGTATTTCACCCTAGTTTTGGATAAAAGACACTTATCCTCATTGATTTCTAACACAACATCATGCCTATTCCTGGGAATTCATATAGCATATAATATTAAAATGCTATTCAAAATACGTGGAGCCATCTCTAGCTACTCACAAAATTCCCTTATCGTGGATCACGTCAAGTGACCTCTCTTCCTCGATTCTTCTCACTCTTGCAGTCCGATCAGCTTCAATTGATTCTCGAAGTTGTTATAATTATTTGCATTAGTACATCGTACTATATTCATTTCATTTATCAAATCTCAACTTAACACATCATTTTCATGATTTTCTCTCAATATGGTATTATACCACATTTTTCATATAGTTATATTTATTACTCATTTTTCCAATATGTCTTTCATAAGATTAACTTATAATCTTCCATACATGCATATTCCACCATTAAATCCATGTTAACACCATTTCCTCATCACTTTCTCATTTTCATGCCAAAACTAGGTCATGCTCATTTTTCATGATCCTTTCATTTCCAACAATATATATATATATATATATATATCAATAAACTCATCAACACACCTAGTTTAACATATATCAACTTGGAGCATTAAATCTTACCTAGCTGAGATTTCCTTCATTTTTCATCAATTGGTACAAATCTTCCTTGCTCTTGATATCCTTGGTTTCAACCTCTTGTTTCCAAGTATGTTGCTCTCCTCTTTATCAAGAACAACTTTACTCAACTATATCTCACCCAAAATTGATCACAAACTGAAGTTTCCTAGCTTAGAAATGTTAGGTTACACTTTTGGTATTGAATGGAATAGTTTCTTTCGTGCAAACTGAAGTGCAAAAGTCCAGTATTTATAGAATTGTCTCTATGAGATCGATCTCTTCTCCTAGGAGATCGATCTGTCCTGCACTTTGTCCTCTTGAAACCGACCTTCCATACCTAATGAGATCAATCTGTTCCCAAGCATGAGATCAATCTGAACAACATAGAACTTTAAGGAGATCGAACTGCTTCAAAATGAGATCAATCTTCTCCTAGTCAGTAGCTTAAGGAAATCGATCTGACCCTCTAAGGATCGATTCCTTCTTCATAGAATGCTTAGCAGATCGATCTGGCCCTCTTGGAGATCGATCTACCCTTATTCCATTGCTCGAACAATAGCATTTTTGGCTCTTCCAGATCGATCTCTCATCCCATGAGATCGATCCCTCATTCATATTTTCCAGATTTTACTGCAGTTTTCTGCAGTAACTTACACCGAACTTCATACATTTTGTTGCCTTAGTCATTTTCTCATCAAATCACTTTTAAGGCTTGAACATGACATCCATTCATACTTTATACACATTGAAACTTGTGTGCATTCATTATATAACCAAAGGTAGACAATACACACTAATTGAAAGTATAAAGATTTATGCACTTGTGCAACTTCCTTCCATTCTACCACACTACCTAAAATTTCATATATTCACATTCATCACATACAAAAGTCCATTCCTTCTTATTTCTACTTAAGGAAACTTGTTCGTACATCACAACTCATATTACAAGTGTGTACATTAAATTTATGGACTTTAAATCATTTATGCTTCACATAGCATATATATGTATGTACTTATGAATTTAAGGGTCTTACATATGGTTTCCACATAAAATCAGATAGATGGCTATTTAAATCACAATTCACCCAATTCAAATCAAATAAGCACTCAATGAGTGTGTTTTCACATATACATGAAAATAATTGTCATTCTATCATGCAACCATGCATTTTAATCACAACATGCTTCTAAGGTATTTTCACCCTAGTTTTGGATAAAACACACTTATCCTTTTTTATTTCTATGACAACATCATTCCTATTCAAGGTATTTCATATAGCATATAATATCAAAATGCTATTCAAATTACGTGTACCTGCCTCTAGCTACTCACGAAATTTCCTTACCTCGGATCACGTCAAGTGACTTCTCTTCCTTGGTACTGCTCACTCTCGCAGTCCGATTAGCTTCCAATGTGATTTCTAAAGCTGTTATAATTATCTGCATTAGTATACCGTAATATGCTTATTTCATTTGCTAAATCTCAATTTCATGCATCAATCTCATTATTTTCTCCCAATATGGTATTATACCACATTTTCCATATAGCTATATTTATTTCTCCTTATTTCCAATATATGCATTTCATAAGATTAATTTCTAATCTTCCATACATGCATAATCCATCATTAAATTCAAGTTAACACCATTTCCTCATCATTTTCCCATTTTCACACCAATAGCTAGGTCATGCTTATTTTTCATGATTCTTTCCTTTCCAACAATTCATGCATATACCAATAAACTCATCAATACACCTAGTTTAACATATATCAACTTGGTGCATTAAATCTTACCTAGTTGAGATGTCCTTCCTTTTTCACCAAATTGGTACAAATCCTCCTTGCTCTTGAAATTCTTGATTTCAATCTCTTATTTCCAAGTATGTTGTTCTCCTATTTGCCAAGAACAAATATCTCACTCAAAACTGGTTACAAACTAAAGTTTCATAGTGTTTATGGGTTAGGTTTAGCTTTTGTTCTTGAATGGAATAGTGAATCTCGTGAAAACTGAAGTGCAAAACCCAGTATTTATAGAATTATCTCTATGAGATCGATCTGCCCTGCATTTTTTCTCTCGAAATCGACCTTTCAGGTTTTATGAGATCGATCTACTTCTAAGTATGAGATCGATCTGCTCCAGGGTGAGATCGATCTCCTCCAAGTCAGTAGCATTTGGAGATCGATATGGCCTTTCAGGGGATCGATTCCTTCTACACAGAATGCTTAGCAGATTGATCTGGCCTCATTGGAGATTGATCTGCCCTGTTCCATTGCTCGAATAAGAGCATTTTTAGCTCTTCTAGATTGATCTTTCCTTCAATGAGATCGATCTGGCATTCATATTTTCCAAATTTTGCTGCAGTTTTCTGCGGTAACTCACACCAAACCTCCTTAATTATGCTACCATGGTCTTTTTCTCATCCAACCACCTTTAAGGCTTAAAAATGACATCCATTCATACTTTATATACACTAAAACTTGTGTGCATTCATTGTATAACCAAAGTTATACAATACAAAACCAAATGGAAGTACAAAGATTTATGTAACTCATGCAACTTCATTTCATTTTACCACACTACTCATTTTTCATTCCACTCACATTCATCACCTACAAAAGTCTATTTCTTCTTATTCCTACATAATGAAACTTATACGTACATCACAAACTCATATTACAAGTGTGTACATTTAATATATGGACTTTACATCATTTATGCTTCACATAGCATGTACATGTATATACTTATGAATTCATAAGGTTGCAACTGAAAATACGGGTCTTACACTTACATGCTCATTTCATCATTTAATCCATATTTACTCCTCTTTTCATCATTTTCTCAATCTCACATCAATAACTAGGTCATGGATATTTTTCATGATCCATTTGTTTTCAACAATTTAATCATACACTAATCAACTTCCGAAGTCACCTAGATTAACATATATCAAAGTGCTGTATTGAATCATACCTAGATTGAACTTTTCTCCTTTTTCACCAAAATTGGCAAAATCCACCTGTTTTCTTCAATCTTAGATTCCAACTTCTTATTTCCAAGTATGTCGTTCTCCTCTTTACTAAGAACAACTTTACTGAACTAAATCTCATTCAAAACTACTTGAAAGATGAAGTTTTCTTGTGTAGGAAGGTTAGGTTTATCTTTGGTTCATGAAAGGTTTGACGTTTCTCGGGAAAATAGAGGTTGCAGAGCCTTATATTTATAGAATTGCTCTTGGGGATCGATCTGCTAACGATGAGGGATCAATCTATCCTGCCTTTTCTCCTCAAAAACTGACTTTCCAAACCTAGGGAGATCGATCTGCTCCTAAGCATGAGATCGATCTGCTTTACACATAACCTTAAGGAGATCGATCTGGTCCTTACATGAGATCGATCTGTTCTACCTAGAACCTCTTCAAGATTGATCTGCATTGAATGAGAGCTCGATCTGCTCCTTTTCAGAAGCAGTTCTGCTGCATTTTTTTTCCCAAAAATCACTGTTACATTCATTTTGATTTACTTAACTACCTGTTTTGCATTCTATACAAACTTGTAACTAAAAAACATTCATTCCTTATGATTTATATCAAATGTGACTTGTCTATACATCACAAAATCATAAAGGGTACATGTTAAATTACGGGTTTTACATTTATTATACCATGAAAGTTGAATATTTTGTAAAATATATTTTGAGGTGTTATAAATCATATGCGTGCAAGCATTTTTACTGTCAATTTTATCACCTCATTCAGTTTTGTTGACGAATGTAAACTTGTTTACATAAGCTCTTTGACTGTGTTTTGGAGAAAGCATTACATCATGATTTTGTAACTCCATTCAGCCTGTTTGACATTCGAAGCTAGTTTGCATGGGCTATTTTAACCACATTTTTGAGAAAGCTTGATGGAGGTCCACTTGCTCGTGATGCTCATGATGATCGTGATGCCAAGGATCCATAGGTCATCCAAGGAGGTCCAATTACTCAAGCCCTCTATATTTGTTTGGAAGCCCAAACGACATGAATCTTGGTTTAGTAATAAGTTGGTTAAGTGTTTAAATAGCCCACATTTGAGTTTTATAGCGTTTTAGACCAATTATCCTATGTAACTAGGCTTATACGTGAATTTAAGTTTTAGTCTTATTTTCTGTTTGGTGTTAATTCCAGCCCACTTGTTTAAGGGCTTAAGTGCTAGATATTATTATAAATACTTTGTAAATGGTCTTGAATAAAATAGAATAGATCAGATTGAATTTTCAAAAATTTGAGTGTTCTTCTTTCTAGGGTTCCCTCTCAACTAGGCTTATCAAGGTCTTCTTCCTTGTGGTGCCTCCCTCTTCACCAACCACCATTGTTATACCTTAAGTTCTCAAATTTTATATTCGTAGGGTCAAGGTCCAATACCTTTGGTTCAAGTCTCTTTAGACTTCGGGTCTAGGTTGTTATTCTATTTTCCATTCAAAGTCTACCATCATTATTTTCGCCCAGCTTGCGTTTTAGCTGTTTCAATTCTTAATCCATACGTTTCCTTGATCGTCTTAAATCATCCTCTTGTACGTGCATATCAGTTTGCCATCAGAGCAAGGTTTCTATTTTCTGGTTATGCGTCTTCCCCTTCATCTCTAACACTAAGTCAGTGTCAAAAAGAAAAAGAAAGAAAGAAAAGAAAGAAAGAGAAAAAAATAAACCGTGTACGGTTCAAACACTGTTCATAAAAAAATTTTGTTGAGTTATGAGACGCACGAGTACAAGTTTTAAAGAAAATGATGAAATACAATGAACCCTTGAATTTTATTCATAGGCCCCACCCTCTCTTGGTCAAATTCCATTGTTTTCCTATAGTTTTAGGCATTTTTTTTGTTTTTTTGGTGATTATTTCTTTGAGATTCTTGTTGTGTTTGAGTTGGACTTCTGAAATTTTGTTTCAAGTCAGTATCTTAGCTACACTAAACTCTTCCTCACCACCCTAGCCACAAATCAAATTAGTCTTTGTCAAAAAAAAAGCAAAAAAAATCCTACACTTAGTTGTAGTGTTTGAGTTGGATTCTACACTTTGTCGTTGTGTTTGAGTTGGACTCTACAGTTAGTCGTTGTGTTTAAGTTTGACTCTACACTTAGTTGTTGTGTTTGAGTTGGACTCTACACTTAGTTGTTGTGTTTGAATTGGACTTCTGAATTTTTGTTTTAAGTCAGTCTCTTAGCCACACTAAAACTCTTCCTCACCACCCTAGCCACAAATCAGATTAGTCTGTGTAAAAAAAAAAAGAAGAAAAAGGAAGCAAAAAAAAAAAAGAAAAAAATACTTGGTGAATTGGTTGATCTTTCGAGGTTGAATCTTTGACTGAGTCTCTAGTACGATTGTGAACCTATAGAGTTGAGGTAGAGTAAGGAAAAAAGGCATGAGCATGTGAGAAACATTAGTAGAGAAAAGCCAAATTACTTGAGTGAAACACGAGTGTGAGTGAATTGAGTGTAAACACGTGAGGTTATCACTTGTGAGGTTCTTTGTTTTCTGTTATCACTAACGTTTCTTGTAGGTTAAAGATGTCTTCTGAAGGTGATAAGTCAGACTTTAAAAAAATTGAGTTCATGCTCCAGGTAATGCAACAACAGTTCCAATGGATGGATGTGAAATTCAATGACATTCATGATAAGTTGGACCGACATGAAGCTCAGTTTGCAAGGATCCAACAAGGTGATTCTTCTCGTATGAAAAGTAAGATTATTACCAATGAAGAGTATGATGATAATATTGGGTATGATTTGGAAGAAGAGTCTGAGGCAAATAGACATCATAGAAGGCATCATGAGTATAGAGATAGAGATCGAGTTGATAAAGCCCGTGATAGAGGCAAAGAGAATATGGATGGAAACCTTGGTAGCATAAAATTGAAGATTCCTCCTTTCCAAGGCAAGAATGATTCTGAGGCATATTTAGAGTGGGAAAGGAAGATTGACATGGTATTTGACTGCCACCACTACTTTGATGTAAAGAAGGTTGAACTTACTGTAGTAGAGTTCACAGAATATGCTATGGTATCGTGGGATTAGCTGGTCTCCAGTAGAAGAAGATGTGGTGATCCTCTAGTGTCTACATGGGATGAGATGAAGCATATCATGAGGAAAAGATTTGTGCCTAACCATTATTATAGAGAGCTGTACCAGAAGCTCCAAGGTCTCACCCAGGGTTCAAAAAATTTTGACAATTATTACAAGGAGATGGAGATAATCATATTCTGAGCCAATATCCAGGAGGATGCAGAAGCTACTATGGCTCGTTTTCTCCAAGGTTTGAATCGTGAGATTGGCAATGTTGTAGAGTTGCAGCATTACATGGATTTAGAGGAGATGCTGCATGTGGCCATCAAAGTGGAAAGGCAACTCAAAAGGAAAGGTACATCCTGTTTCACTCCTAGTTCAGTTCTTGTTTAGAAATCTAACACCTTTCGTAGGGATGATAAGCCTGTGTTTAAGCCTAAGTCAGAAAGTTTTGTTAAGCCAAAGTCTGAGGACCCTCCAAAGCCTAAGACTGAGCCTGCCCAAGCATCCCAGAGCAGAATACGTGATATAAAGTGTTTTAAGTGTTTGGGTCGTGGACATGTTGCCTCTCAGTGTCCTAACCATAGAGTGATGCTCATGCTTGAGAATGGAGATGTTGAGAGTGAAGGTTCTGATGTTGGTATTGAGGATGAGATACCTGCGTTAGAAGATGCTAAAGAAGAAGAAGTTGTTGAGTTTACTGCTTATGGTGAAGCACTTATTGCCAGACGTGCTTTTAATACTCATATGAAGTTTGAGGATGAGGAACAACGTGAAAACATCTTCCATACAAGATGTTATACTAGTGATAAGGTATGCTCTATGATCATTGATGGTGGGAGTTATACTAATGTTGCTAGCACATATCTTGTTGATAAGCTAAAATTGCCCACTACCAATGTCACGACCCAAAACTACCCAAAAATCAGAGTAAATTTTTCGCGTTTTGTTATTTTCTTTCATGCTTACCTGTCCTCTGATCGTGACAACACTCCACTAACAAATTGGGCTGTGCGTCAATGCCAGTCCCACCATACATTTGCCATATAACTTAATTCTTCCTCAGTCATTTATAAGTGTTTACAATATTTATGCATCCCTTAAAGTTACTTATGTCAGGACCCCAGTTTCAATCCTTGACTTTAACCAAAAACCACAATAAATTTTTCGCATTTTAACATACCTTTCTCCTCTTCAATGGTTGGGCTGTGATTCGATGTCAGAGTCTTAACTTACCATAATATCCATTCTCATACATACATGTCAATATATTAATTCTGACTGTAGCTGCTTTTATTATACATGTAAGATTTTATAAAATCTAATACAATTACATTCCCCATAATATATAACGTATACATCACTGTGCTGTTTCTATGTTTAGATACTCAACTGTACATAATAAGTATACCTGATGAATCGATAGGAACTAGCAGTGGACTCTGGGACACTCTCCCACGATAACTCTCGCTCTACTGACGCTCTGTAGAGAGATGTAAAGAAAATGGGGGTGAGCATAACGCGCTCAGTAAGGAAATCAGGCAAGCAAGTAGATATCCACACTATCTACTCAAAATAGTGCTATGCCTTGAAAACATTATTTCCTTAACTCACTTTAAAAGCATGTCTTGAAATATAATATATATACTTGTACAGAATAAATCCCATGTACAGAAATCATGCTTTATTTCTCAAATATAGACATGTAGTGCAAAACAATGCATTGCATATAAATCATGCTTTTATGTAAATCATGCCATGTATATTTAAATCACAATAAATATGGCATCAAATGATTCACAACACAAATCGGAGTCCGACCCATCCCTCAGGTCTGTCCGCATTTTAAATCATTCAATCAATGTGATATATCATGTGAGACTCTGTGGTAAATGCAAATAGTATCCTGGATTATGATCATATCCGAAAAGTGATCCCATGCAACACAGTACTCGGTGTGCGGCAATCACTGCTGTAACGGGAGGATGGTCAGTCCAATGTCAACCGCCAGCTACGTAACACACGGTACAGCGTACACCTCGTGTCCCAAACACGGTACAAAGTACACCCGTGGACCCTCATAGCCAGGGTGCCTCCCATAGGACTTAGCCCTCGAAACTATAGAAATAAGTATACCACGTCTATATCAACCTCATGCGGATATCCTCTCTAGCTATGACACACAGTCACACAAGGACTCAGGCATGGGTTTTAACATGTATTACATATCACATACAGTGTGCGTCTTGAGTGAGACTCACAGTCGTCACTCCGCTCAAACACTGTTTCACATCACAAAACTCAACTCTAGTGCGAGCAATCTCTAGCAACTAGGTCAATGCATAGTTTATGTATTAAATCAAGTACGAGCAATAGCTCCCAGTACTATGCTATGCACAGTATCAAAATCAAGTACGAGCAATAGCTCCCAGTACTATGTCATGTATAAACCATGAAGAATCGAGTACGAACAACGCTCTAGCACTCTGTCATGCATATATTATTCAAAGCTGAGTACGAGTAAAACTCCAGTACTCTATCATGCATGTCATGAAAATCTAGTGCGTATCAAAATCTAGCACTATGTGTGTGGAAAACATATGAATCCCAGTGCGAGCTGTGCTCTAGCACGATTCATTCTCACATAATATGATAGATGGCTATTTAAAAGGGATTGTTTACAAAACATTAAAATCAGCACTATAAAGCGTGCTTAAGTCATATCAACCTTAAAATCATTAGCCCATCTATTTATTTTCATGCTAATAGCAATTAAACACTCACAATAGTATTTTTCATGCTTTTTGCAACTTCTCACAAAAGTTGACTTTTTGACTAACTAGGGGCAAAATCGTAATTTGCCACTATCGGGTCGCAATAATTATTATTCACTTTCTCTGACCCTCAGAGTTTTTAAGTGAATGTAAAAGCAGATGAAAATACGTGCAGTTATCTCTAACTACTTGCAAAAGTCCCTTACCTCGGATCACGTCACGTGACCTCACTTCCTCGGTGCTGCTAAATCCCGCAGTCCGATCAGCTCTCAATGTAAACTCTGGAGCTGTAAATAACCATTCCTCAGGTTAATTATAATTTTCCTACTGTATTACACATTAATACAGTTTAATTTCCCTTAATGGGCCTTAAAATCCTTAATGGGCCTAACTAGGCCTTAAGTCCATTTTCATTTTACTATTCACTTTTGTTGGGCCTATTGGGCTTGTGGGGCCCACCAACTCTTATTGGGCTTGTCTTAGGCCCATCACACCCTATTGGGCCTAAAAATATTGGGCTTGGCCCATTGGGCCTCTCGGCCACATGCCATGGCCGAGAGCTAGCCATTCTCGGTTTTCCACCATGGCATGCCATACATGCTTATTTCCTAGCCATTTTCACTTAGGCATTTTCACAAACACTTGGTAGGCAAACATTACCAATCATCATATGGTTCATTTAGGCATTTTATCAAACACCTTGATTGCCAACAATTCACATGTATTAATTAATCAATTTGATTAATTCTAATTATACCATTAACATTAATACATGTGTACTAATCCATTTATGTCTTAAAATCAAATTGACATATTTCAATATCCCATTGATCACTCTCGGCCTAACCCTCTTCATGGTGATTTAATATGTTTCAATGGTTAAAACATATATCAACATACTTAAAATCATTCATACATTAACATATATGAAATTGGAAATTAGAAAATATACCAATTGTTGTGTTCACCCTTTGGCCAAAACTTTGGAGGCTCTCGGTTTGCACTCTATGGCTCCTTGATAGCCAATTCCAACATATGTTAATCTCCTTTCAATTTGGAACAACTTCCATGAAGAATGCAAGTTCCAAATATGCCTAATTCCTAGTGATTTCTAGTGAGAGAAAGCTTGGATGGTTATGTTTCAATGGTGTTCTTCTCTAGCCAGAATTGTGTGATGAAGATGACAATGGTGTGGCTGCATTTATAAGCCACTTACTTAGCCATTAAGCCTTACTTTTCAGCCACTATGCTTGACTTTCCAAATCTGAACCATGAGTCACCTTATGAGTCACCTTATGAGTCATAGTTAACTTTAACTATGGTTAGATATTTATCTCATGGGCTTTTCCAAATTGGGCTTCTCGGTTTGGGCTTTCCTAATGGGCTTTCAGGCTGAAATTTTTACTACACCTCGGGCCTTTTATTGTCTCAAAATTTGGCCGATCAATTGGTCCAACAATTAGACCTAAAAATTTCGATATACGTTTAGTATACCTTAATGGGCTTTAAAATTTTCACCTTAGGCCCATTACGTTTTTAACCATTAAATTTATTCCGGAATCCTTCCGAATAAATTTTCCTTACTTCCGGGGATGATTATCTTGTATTCTGGCAAAGAATATTTTTTTCCAAATTTTTCTCCACACCTAGGTTAATTTTTAACCATGATTAGTCAACTATGGTAAAAGTCCACTTTCTTAACTATAGTGGACTTTTTCCTTAACCATTGACTAAGTTGACTTTTTCTCCAAATTTTGAAAGTGTCATATATTATGTCTTACACTCTCGTTTTTATATTCCAACCACTCCCGGTGGATAATTTCACCCGAAACTCCTTTTCTAGCCAAAAAGGTCCATTTTACCCTTTTTAGCTTTTACACTCGTTTTGTATGTTCGGGTCTAAATCAAGCTGACTTTCCTTCATGAGTTCTCTACGCTCTCTTATTTTAAGTTCTTATTTTCAGTTAGAATGATTTAGAATGACTCGGTTTAGCCTGTGATACCCATCGTCCACATTAGGCATTTTATGTAGCTTTTGCATGTTAATTCATTTCACTAACACTTTAAATCTAGTAAATACTCTTCTTATGATTCAACTATAATTACATAGTGTTCATACACATAGGAATCATAAGGAAATAAGCTACAAAAATCCGGGTCTGACAATCCTCCCCCACTCAGAAAATTTGGTCCTCCAAATTAGAACCAAGTCAGTCCTCAAATAGGTGAGGGTACTTCTCTCGCATCAGACTCTCTAGCTCCCAAGTAGCTTCCTCTGAAGTATGATGCTGCCAGAGAATCTTCACTAATCCGATGGTCTTCAATCTCAATACCTTCTCCTTCCTATCCAATATCCGAATTGGTCTCTCTACATATGACAAGTCCTCTCGGAGCTCCAAAGGCTCGTAACTAATCACATGTGACGGATCCGGGTGATACTTCCGAAGCATCGATATGTGGAAGACGTTGTGGACACCTGATAAGTCCGGTGGCAATCCCAACCTATACGCCTTATCTCCCACTCGATCAAGTATCTCAAAGCGTCCAATGTAGCGAGGATTTAGTTTCCCTCTCTTCCCAAATCTCGCTATACCCTTGGAAGGAGAAACTCTCAAAAACACGGATTCACCAACTGCAAACTCTAGTGGCCTACGTCTCCTGTCAGCGTAACTTTTCTGTCTGCTCTGAGCTGTCCTCAGTCTCTCTACAATCAAGCGGACGTCCTCAGATGCTTGCGTAACCATGTCAGGAGCAAAAATCTTACGGTCACCCACTTCTTCCCATCCAATAGGGGAACGACATCTACGGCCATACAAAGCCTCATACGGTGCCATCCCGATACTCGAATGATGACTGTTGTTGTAGGCGAACTCGACTAGTGGCAGGTGGTCATCCCAGGAGCCTCGATAGTCTAGTACACATGCTCTCAACATGTCCTCCAGAGTCTGTATAGTCCTCTCTGACTGACCATTTGTCTGAGGATGGAAAGCGGTTCTCAAACTCAACTGGTTCCCATGGCTTCCTGAAAATGTCCCCGAAAGTGAGATGTGAAGCGGGAATCCCTATCAGAGACTATGCTCACTGGTACACCGTGTAACCTCACTACCTCGCGTACATACAGTTCTACTAATGAACTCAGAGTATCGGTAGCTCTCATAGCTAGGAAGTAGGCTGACTTCGTCAGTCTATCAACGATCACCCATATAGCATCATGATTCCTGCGGGTCCTCGGTAAACCCATCACAAAATCCATGGTGATATGCTCCCATTTCCATGTCGGTATAGGTAGAGGCTGCAACAATCCTGCAGGTTTCTGATGCTCTACCTTCACCTGCTGACATACGAGACACTTTGCCACGAAGTCTGCTACATCTCTCTTCATACCCGACCACCAATATACCTTCCGGAGGTTCTGATACATCTTGTTACTCCCCGGATGTAAAGTATACCTCGACGAATGAGCTTCCGCCAATATCAATCTCCTGAGTCCTGGATCCTCGGGAACACACAATCTACCTCTAAACCTCAGTAGTCCATCCGAACTTAACTCAAAATCAGTCACGGTGCCCTTCTGCATCTGACTACTCACATCCACACAAAATGGATCAGTCTGGTAAGCCACTCTGATCCTGTCCAACAGATCCGGCTCCAAGCGTAGACTAGCTATCACATAGCCAGTATCCATGTCAGAAGGCATGACTCCCAAACTGAGGCTGGCAAACTGCTCTAACAAATCATGCTCCCTAACCATCATATATGATACCATCCCCAGGCTCTTCCTGCTCAAGGCATCGGCTACAACATTAGCCTTACCCGGATGATAAAGTATCTCACAATCATAGTCCTTCAGAAGCTCTAGCCATCTTCTCTATCTCATGTTCAGCTCCTTCTGTGAGAACAGGTACTTGAGGCTCTTGTGGTCGGTAAATATCTGAAACTTCTCACCATACAAGTAGTGGCGCCGTACCTTCAACGCAAACACTACTGCTGCTAGTTCCAAATCATGGGTCGGATAGTTCTTCTCATGATCCTTCAACTGTCTGGATCCATAAGCAACTACCTTCCCGTCCTGCATCAATACACAGCCCAGTCCCTGATGCGAAGCATCGGTATACACTGCAAATCCTCCTGAGCTGGTAGGGATAGTGAGAATCGGAGCGGTGGTCAATCGACGCTTCAACTCCTCAAAGCTCTTCTCACAATCCTCGTTCCATATGAACGGTGCACTCTTTCGAGTAAGACGTGTCAACGGAGCAGCCAACTTCGAAAATCCCTCAACGAATCTCCGATAGTATCCAGCTAAACCCAAAAAACTCCTGATCTCGGTGATTGTCCTCGGCTGTTCCCACTGAACTACCACCTCTATCTTAGATGGATCAATAGATACACCATCTCTCGATATAACATGTCCCAAAAACGAGATCTGTGACAACCAAAAGTCACACTTGCTGAGCTTAGCATATAACTCATGCTCCCGTAACGTCTGCAACATAATCCTGAGTTGCTCCTCATGCTCCTCCTTGGATCTCGAATACACCAATATGTCATCGATGAAGACGATAACAAACTGGTCCAAGTATGGCTTGAACACATCGTTCATCAAAGCCATCAAAGCAGCTGGAGCATTCGTCAATCCGAATAGCATGACCAAGAACTCATAATGGCCATATCGGGTACGAAATGCTGTCTTGGGTACATCTCCACTCCGAACCTTCAGCTGATGATACCCAGACCTTAGGTCAATCTTGGAAAAGACCTGTGCTCCCTGTAGCTGATATAGCAAGTCGTCAATGCGTGGAAGGGGGTATCTATTCTTGATGGTGGCCTTATTCAACAATCGGTAGTCTATACACAATCGGAAGCTCCCATCCTTCTTCCTCACAAACAAAACTGGTGCTCCCCAAGGTGAAACACTCGGTCATACAAAGCCCCTATCCAATAGCTCCTGTAACTATCTCTTGAGCTCCTCCAGCTCGACTAAGGCCATGTGATAAGGTGGTCTCGAAATAGGCTCCGTACCAGGTACCAGATCTATACATAACTCCATCTCTCTGTCTGGTGGTAACCCTAGCAATTCATCCCGGAAAACATCTGGGTACTCTCTGACCACAGTGATATCTAACAACTCCGGATGTGCCTTATCCATATCTACCACGTACGCAATGAAACCTTGATATGTTGAAGGTTTTCTAAATCAGTAATCATGTAATAATCATAACTACTCCTTTCATTTATCTTTATTAAACTTTACAACATATCTTGTAGGGTTAGGAAACATAACTGCCTTAGCATAACAATCTAAAACAGCATGGTTTGCAGATAGCCAATCCATTCCTAATATTATATCAAAGTCGCTCATACTTAGTAATATTAGATTGGCTGTCATCTCCTTATCCCCTACTCTCAACTTGCAGTCATTATATACATATTCTACAACTTGACTACTATTTATAGGCGCACTGATTAACATCATCATACATAAACGTGTACGCTCTACATGTCTTGCTAATTTACATGCAAATGAAGGCGATATAAAAGAATGTGTAGCACCAGGATCAATTAAAACATATGCTTCAATATCATAAATCAGGATGTTACCTTGAATCACATCCGATGAAGCATCAGCTGTTCCCTGGTCCAAAGCATGTACTCGCCCTTGACCCATCACTTGTTTTCCCTTCTCCTCTGCCGTCGCTCTACCTCTCTGAGCAGACGTACCAGCTGGGGTTCTATCATACTCCATGCCCCTCTGTGGTACAGTCACATACGGCGCTGGGCACTCTCTAGCCATGTGCCCCTGTTTCCCACATCGAAAACATACCATAGCACCCTGTGGACACGGTCTATCTCCATGTGATCTGCCGCATCTTCTACACTGATCTGCAGCAGGTCTCGGTCCTCCCATGACAATGCCCTTCGCTGGGGCTGTAGTCGGATAAGAAGGAGGTCTAGCATATCTATCTCGTGTCCCCTCTATGCGCACTGCCTCCTCATAAGTTACTATGTCCAGCGTAACCAACTTGGACCGCAGCACTGGTCTCAACCCGTCGATATATCTGTGGACCTTTCTGGTCTCACTGTACATGGTATCCGGGTCATATCTTCCTAGGGATAGGAATCGAGTCTCATACTCATCCACAGATAGATCCCCTGGTGTAATCCCAAAAATTCAGCCCGTAGCCTCCGCTGCGCGGTGTCGGGAATAAACTGCCTCCTGAAGGCCTCCTGAAATATATCTTAAGTGATATCCGTGTGTCGGGATCTCAATATAGGTCGGGTGGACTTCCACCAATACTCTGCAGCTCCCTTCAGTAGGAACGCAGCAAACGCGACCATCTCCGAGGTCGTGCACTCGAAGAATCCATAGAGCTTCTCCAGCTCTGCTAACCAATCCTCGGCAGCCACGGGGTTCTTGACCCCACTAAATGATGGAGGTCTAAACTTCTGGAACTCCCTCAACCGATGCAGGTCACATCCATATCCTAATCCACTACCACCCAAAACCGGTGGGGTGTAGGAGTATCTACAGTTCTCTGTGCATCAGCTGTCTGCGTAGGTGTATCAGGGGCAACTGCCTCTCCTGTCGCAACTCCTGCCTCCTGTCTCTGCCTACCTGGCATCGTCTGTGCAAGTATCTCAATAATAGTCTCGAGACCACGCTCTAATCTCATGAAGCGCGTCTCAGCACACTCGGGTGCCTCAGTAGCACCTGGAGTCTCATGCGTAGGTAAAGGTCCGGCAGCGGCTCGTCCATCGGGTCTATCTCCCCGGCCTCGAGCCCTACCTCTCATACCTCTACCACTACGTGTATGTGCCATATAGGCAAAGTCCCTGCATTCATAATAGTGAATCAGTCCATTTCCTATCTGGTATACACAGTTTTATCTAAACACAGCACAGTACTATGGGGATGTACACTTTCCAATTTTTCTAACACCGACTCACATCAGACCAACTTTGGCTCTGATACCATTCTGTCAGGACCCCAGTTTCAATCCTTGACTTTAACAAAAAACCACAATAAATTTTTTGCATTTTAACATACCTTTCTCCTCTTCAATGGTTGGGCTGTGATTCGATGTCAGAGTCTTCACTTAACATAATATCCATTCTCATACATACATGTCAATATATTAATTCTGACTGTAGCTGCTTTTATTATACATGTAAGATTTTATAAAATCTAATACAATTACATTCCCCATAATATATAACGTATACATCACTGTGCTGTTTCTATGTTTAGATACTCAACTGTACATAATAAGTATACCTGATGAATCGATAGGAACTAGCAGTGGACTCTGGGACACTCTCCCACGATAACTCTCGCTCTACTGACGCTCTGTAGAGAGATGTAAAGAAAAGGGGGGTGAGCATAACGCGCTCAGTAAGGAAATCAGGCAAGCAAGTAGATATCCACAATATCTACTCAAAATAGTGCTATGCCTTGAAAACATTATTTCCTTAACTCACTTTAAAAGCATGTCTTGAAATATAATATATATACTTGTACAGAATAAATCCCATGTACAGAAATCATGCTTTATTTCTCAAATGTAGGCATGTAGTGCAAAACAATGCATTGCATATAAATCATGCCTTTATGTAAATCATGCCATGTATATTTAAATCACAATAAATATGGCATCAAATGATTCACAACACAAATCGGAGTCCGACCCATCCCTCAGGTCTGTCCGCAGTTTAAATCATTCAATCAATGTGATATATCATGTGAGACTCTGTGGTAAATGCAAATAGTATCCTGGATTATGATCATATCCGAAAAGTGATCCCATGCAACACAGTACTCGGTGTGCGGCAATCACTGCTGTAACGGGAGGATGGTCAGTCCAATGTCAACCGCCAGCTACGCAACACACGGTACAGCGTACACCTCGTGTCCCAAACATGGTACAAAGTACACCCGTGGACCCTCATAGCCAGGGTGCCTCCCATAGGACTTAGCCCTCGAAACTATGGAAATAAGTATACCACGTCTATATCAATCTCATGCAGATATCCTCTCTAGCTATGACACACAGTCACACAAGGACTCAGGCATGGGTTTTAACATGTATTACATATCACATACAGTGTGCATCTTGAGTGCGACTCACAGTCGTCACTCTGCTCAAACACTGTTTCACATCACAAAACTCAACTCTAGTGCGAGCAATCTCTAGCAACTAGGTCAATGCATAGTTTATGTATTAAATCAAGTACGAGCAATAGCTCCCAGTACTATGCTATGCACAATATCAAAATCAAGTACGAGCAATAGCTCCCAGTACTATGTCATGTATAAACCATGAAGAATCGAGTACGAGCAACGCTCTAACACTCTGTCATGCATATATCATTCAAAGCTGAGTACGAGTAAAACTCCAGTCCTCTATCATACATGTCATGAAAATCTAGTGCGTATCAAAATCCAGCACTATGTATGTGGAAAACATATGAATCCCAGTGCGAGCTGTGCTCTAGCACGATTCATTCTCACATAATATGATAGATGGCTATTTAAAAGGGATTGTTTACAAAACATTAAAATCAGCACTATAAAGCGTGCTTAAGTCATATCAACCTTAAAATCATTAGCCCATCTATTTATTTTCATGCTAATAGCAATTAAACACTCACAATAGTATTTTCCATGCTTTTTGCAACTTCTCACAAAAGTTGACTTTTTGACTAACTAGGGGCAAAATCGTAATTTGCCACTATCGGGTCGCAGTAATTATTATTCACTATCTCTGACCCTCAGAGTTTTTAAGTGAATGTAAAAGCAGACAAAAATACGTGCAGTTATCTCTAACTACTCGCAAAAGTCCCTTACCTCGGATCACGTCACGTGACCTCACTTCCTCGGTGCTGCTAAATCCCGCAGCCCAATCAGCTCTCAATGTAAACTCCGGAGCTGTAAATAACCATTCCTCAGGTTAATTATAATTTTCCTACTGTATTACACATTAATACAGTTTAATTTCCCTTAATGGGCCTTAAAATCCTTAATGGGCCTAACTAGGCCTTAAGTCCATTTTCATTTTACTATTCACTTTTGTTGGGCCTATTGGGCTTGTGGGGCCCACCAACTCTTATTGGGCTTGTCTTAGGTCCATCACACCCTATTGGGCCTAAAAATATTGGGCTTGGCCCATTGGGCCTCTCGGCCACATGCCATGGCCGAGAGCTAGCCATTCTCGGTTTTCCACCATGGCATGCCATACATGCTTATTTCCTAGCCATTTTCACTTAGGCATTTTCACAAATACTTGGTAGGCAAACATTACCAATCATCATATGGTTCATTTAGGCATTTTATCAAACACCTTGATTGCCAACAATTCACATGTATTAATTAATCAATTTGATTAATTCTAATTATACCATTAACATTAATACATGTGTACTAATCCATTTATGTCTTAAAATCAAATTGACATATTTCAATATCCCATTGATCACTCTCGGCCTAACCCTCTTCATGGTGATTTAATATGTTTCAATGCTTAAAACATATATCAACATACTTAAAATCATTCATACATTAACATATATGAAATTGGAAATTAGAAAATATACCAATTGTTGTGTTCACCTTTTGGCCGAAACTTTAGAGGCTCTCGGTTTGCACTCTATGGCTCCTTGATAGCCAATTCCAACATATGTTAATCTCCTTTCAATTTGGAACAACTTCCATGAAGAATGCAAGTTCCAAATATGCCTAATTCCTAGTGATTTCTAGTGAGAGAAAGCTTGGATGGTTATGTTTCAATGGTGTCCTTCTCTAGCCGGAATTGTGTGATGAAGATGACAATGGTGTGGCTGCATTTATAAGCCACTTACTTAGCCATTAAGCCTTACTTTTTAGCCACTATGCTTGACTTTCCAAATCTGAACCATGAGTCACCTTATGAGTCACCTTATGAGTCATAGTTAACTTTAACTATGGTTAGATATTTATCTCATGGGCTTTTCCAAATTGGGCTTCTCGGTTTGGGCTTTCCTAATGGGCTTTCGGGCTGAAATTTTTACTACACCTCGGGCCTTTTATTGTCTCAAAATTTGGCCAATCAATTGGTCCAACAATTCGGTCTAAAGGACCTAAAAATTTCGATATACGTTTAGTATACCTTAATGGGCTTTAAAATTTTCACCTTAGGCCCATTACGTTTTTAACCATTAAATTTATTCCGGAATCCTTCCGAATAAATTTTCCTTACTTACAGGGATGATTATCTTGTATTCTGGCCAAGAATATTTTTTTCCAAATTTTTCTCCACACCTAGGTTAATTTTTAACCATGATTAGTCAACTATGGCAAAAGTCCACTTTCTTAACTATAGTTGACTTTTTCCTTAACCATTGACTAAGTTGACTTTTTCTCCAAATTTTGAAAGTGTCATATATTATGTCTTACACTCTCGTTTTTACATTCCAACCGCTCCCGGTGGATAATTTCACCCGAAACTCCTTTTCTCGCCAAAAAGGTCCATTTTACCCTTTTTAGCTTTTACACTCGTTTTGTATGTTCGGGTCTAAATCAAGCTGACTTTCCTTCATGAGTTCTCTAAGCTCTCTTATTTTAAGTTCTTATTTTCAGTCAGAATGATTTAGAATGACTCGGTTTAGCCTGTGATACCCATCGTCCACATTAGGCATTTTATGTAGCTTTTGCATGTTAATTCATTTCACTAACACTTTAAATCTAGTAAATACTCTTCTTATGATTCAACTATAATTACATAGTGTTCATACACATAGGAATCATAAGGAAATAAGCTACAAAAATTCGGGCCTGACAACTTACAAACATGTTACTGTGCTATGCTTATTTAGATATAATATGTACAAGTGTGTATACCTTAAATGATGGGCAGCAGCGGATATCCGGAATGCAGTACTGAATCACCTCAACTTCAACTGGAGATTATCTGTGTGAGAAAATGAAAGGGGTGAGCACATCAAGCTCAGTAAGGCAATCCTACGAACAATTAGGTAACCATACTACCTACATGAACGTTGTGCTATGCATAAACCACCCTTTCTGCACACATTTTAAAACAGATGATATGAGTTATGATGTTATGTAAATCCATTCGCATGGCAAAATTTCAACATGCAATTATTTCAAATCATTTATTTCTCGTTTAAAATGTCACAATAAGGCCAGGACTCAACCCATCCCTTGGGTGGTCCTGACTCACATAAAACCATGAAAATCGATTTACATTCACACATGGGTTTGAAGAGCATGGAAATAGCATCATGCAAATTTAGTTTAAAACCCAGTTTCAATCATCGTCAAGATCATCAACATGCGAGACTAGGCAACGTCTGTATATCGGTAATAACCAGGACTATGGCCATGTGTCCTCGGGAGTTCCTCTGCTACACGGATCCTAGTGTGCAGGTTCTCACCATGATCGAGAACCGTCCGGGAGGTGGGTCAATCCATCTCGTCAGTCTTATCTGATCCCAAGCATCCGAAGATGCCGCATCCGAAGAGCCGTATCTGAAGATACCACACGGTACATCGTACTCCATGCTACTTGCAGGGTACATCGTACTCCGTGGACCCATATCGCTCTAGGTACTCCAGCCCAAATGGCCTGCTTCCCACAAAGAGATTTTGTTTCTTATATCATATCTCAATACTCATGCCATGTCTCAAAACGCACGTGCGAGCCTATTTAATCGGTGACACACAGTCTACCCGATGCTCCAAGCACGGCTCATCGCATGTTCTCATAAAATCAGTGCGAGCGATGCTTAGCACTCTCATCATAAGTAAAACTAGTGCGAGCTAGGCTCTAGCACTCTATATATGAATCACATGAAAATCTTATAAAATCTGGTGCGAGTTAAACTCCAGCACCCTGTCTCAAAAATCATATAAAATATGGTGCGAGTTAGACTCCAGCACCGTTTCACAAAAATCATATGAAAACCTGGTGCGAGTTTGACTCTAACACTGTGTCACGAAAAAGCTTGTGAAATCTGGTGCGAGTTATACTCTAGCACCTATGCATGTAAAACTCTAGTGCGAGCTCTCCCAATTTTTCCTAAATTTGTAAATTTTACCCTTAACAAGGGTATTTTGGTAATTTGCCCATTCGGGGCACTAAAATTATTATTTGACCTCTAGACCCTTCAGATAATTTTTAAAGGACTGCAAATGAACTTAAAATTTCGTAAAGTTACCTCTAGCAGTCCGCAAAATTCCCTTACCTTATTTTCCTGTCGAGCCTAACCTTTCCTCTGATGTCACATCGCGCAGTCCGATCTGCTCCCAATCCGGTGTCCGAAATTGCATATAAATATTCCTCAGGTCAGATATTATACAACTTAATTGTATTTAATACTTTCTGGGCTTACTTTAAATCATTGGGCCCATTTATCCCTATTGGGCCCGATTGCACCATAATGGGCCTTAATCGGCCTTAAGCCCGTTTTCCACTTAATTTTTACATTATCGAGGCCTATTGGGCTCATTGGGCCCACCAACAATTTATTGGGCCTCGTTCTAACTCTCGAATAGCTCAATTTATTATTTACGACAATTTATCTAAATTTCCATAATTTAATTCATTTTATGCGATAATTAAATTTGAAGCACGCATAACGATGTAAATTATCGTAAATAAGGGTTACTTACCTGAGATTCCATGCTAGTCTGCAAATCGAGGCTGTCTCAATCTCTCGTTTGACGTCGATTGCCGAGCTACAAATTTCATAATTTTTCAGGTAAATTTCCAAATCAAAAATTAATTAAATAAAATATTCCAAAATTCAAATCGGTCAATTTCGACCGCTTATCGACTTACCTGTAGCTCGATTACATCGTCGAGATTTTTTCCCAATTTTTCATCTTCTTCTTTTTCCCTTTTTCTCCTTTTTCCCTTCTTTCTTGGCTGAACCGGTTCGGTCCTGTTCAGCCCGGTTCAGACCGCCGGTTCACCCTGGTTCACTCCGGTTCACTCCGGTTCAGGGCCTTGCCAACCGGTTCTCCATCGGCTTCCACCGCCAGTGGCTCCGCTGAGTCGTCCGCATCTCAGATCTGCCCTCGGTTTCACCCAAGTCCGTCGGAAAGTCGCCGGTCCGGCTGTTCTCCGCTACGCCGTCGAAACCCATTTCTTCTTCCGCCATTTCCGACATTTGCCGGCAGCTTCGTCGGTCGTGGCCGCCATCAATCGGCTCGTCTGCACCTCGGGAAGCCTCGGCTGGGGTCGGGGTTGTCCAGATCGTCGCCGGTGGTCGTCGATATGGCTTCTCCTCTCCGCGGCTTCTCTCCTTCGATCTGCCGGATTTCGGCGTCGGTGGGTCGTGCTGCCGATACCAGGGAGATCGCCTGAAGCTCCTCTTCCTTTTTTCAGTGGTCGTGGCCCCTCACCCGGCGCCGATGGTGGCTCACCGATGATGGTTTCCTCGATGGGTTTCCGTTTCCCTCTTCCTTCTCTCTCCCCGACATTTCAATCTGATTCCTTTTTTTTCAGATTCTCTTTTTTTTTATTATTATTATTATTATAATTTATTTAATTATTACACTATTCATTAAAATAATCTACAATAATCCAAAATATCTACAACTTATATTATTTTATTCTAATTTAATTTAATTAATTTAATTTAATTTATTAAATACATTTTTCTCCAATTTTCGATATTATTCCTTCGTATTTTCGAGGTATTACTCCGGGTAATTTTTTGGTATTTCTAAAGATTCCAGATCTTGATCAATTGGACTCAAAATTATATAATTTCCTCATTATTGATCAAGATATTCTAAATCCTTATTTTTAATTAAAATTTTCTTACCGAATTTATTCCGACTTTCGGTCTTTTGACCGTTTTCATCCCTCATAAAAATTTACGATTTAATTTCGGGTCTTACAACTCTCCCCCCTTAAGGAATTTGGTCCTCCAAATTAGAACCAAGTCATATGAGTCCATATACAACTTCGGATACATCGATCGTATCATACTCTTAAATTCTCATGTGACCTTTTCCGAAGTGTATTACTACCAAAGGACTTTAATTAAGGAGATCATCTTAAACCTCAATACTTTCTCTTTCCTGTTTAATGCCCGAATCAACTTTTTCAATATACTTATATTTGCATTAAGCTGAACTGTTGGATCTCGTATCCGATCACCTATGCTGGATCTAGATAGTATTTTCGAAGCATCAAAAGATGGGACACATTGTGGGTGCTTGCTTATTCGAGTGGAAATGCCACCTACAGGTCTTATCTTCCACTTGTCCAATCTCTCAAAAGATTCAATCCAGCGAAACTCAATTTACCTTCTTCCAAAAGTTCGCTTTGTCCTTATTCTCTTAGGACAAGAAACATTTCAACCATACTAATTCACCCTCGGTGAATTTCAGTACTTTTCTATCTGCTCTGAGGTGTTCTTAATCTCTCATCCTTAACTAAACATCCTCAGAGACTTATTATCTAAGGTCGAAAATAATTCTATCTGTCACCCACTTTTTCTTATCCAATTTGGGGAACAACCCCTACAGCCATACACTGCCTCATATCTTGTTATCTCGATACTCAAGTGACAACTGTCACTATTGGCGAATTCGATTTGTAATAACTGATCATCCCAGGAGCATAAAAAATCAAGGGCACACGCTTTCATCGGATCCTCCAGAACCTGTATAGTCCTTTCTAACTGACCATCTGTCTGAGGATGGAAAGCTGTGCTAATACTCAGTCGGGTTCCCATAGCTTCCTAAAAATATCCTCAGAGGTGGGAAGTGAAGTGGGAATCCCTATATGATACCATGCTCACTGGAACGCTGCTTAATGTTCCACAATCTTCCTTACACATAAATCCTCATATACACTCTGAGTATTTGGGGATTTCATAACCAGAAGGTGAGTAGACTTAGTCACTCTATCGACTATCATCCAAATAGCCTCGTGATTTATCCGGGTCCTCTATAACCCATCATGAAATTCATGGAGACTTGCTCCCATTTTCCGTGCCATGTTGATATAGGTAGAGGCTGCAATAACCCTGCAGACTTTTAATACTCTACCTTATTCTGCTGACATACTAGGCACTTTTCCACAATCTCTACCATGTCTTTTTTCATATCTGACCACCAATACCCTTCTCAGAGATTTCATATATATATATATATTCGTTACTTTTCGTATGCACTGTATATCCCGAAAAGTGAGCTTCTGACAATATTACTATCCCATCAACTGTGGTCTTGGGGAGCACTCATACTGTCTCGAAACCTCTGTAAATCATCATCACACTCTGTGAACTCTATCACTGTACCCTTCTGAATTTGACCCAAACTATCGACACCATGTCGATCATCACGCTAAGCCTGTCAAATCCGGGCACTCTCATCCGGTTCTAATCTCAGGCTAGCTGTCACATAATCACTGTCATCATTCAGAAGGGATCACATCACTATTGAGGTCCACAACTGCTCAAGCAGCTCACGCTCCCTAACCATCATATGGGGTACCATTTCGAGGCTCTTTCTACTCGAGGCATCAACCATTACATTAGCTTTTCCTGGGTGGTACAATTTTCACAATCAAAATCTCTCAGAAGCTTTCACCCACTATGTATTCTCATATTCGCCTTTTTCTGTGAAAAACAGATACACAGGGCTTTATGATCAATGCATATCCAAAATTTCTCACCCTGTACATAATAGTACCATATCCTCGGTACAAATACTACCGTTGCCAACTTAAAATCATGAGTCAGATAGTTTATTTCATGATCAAGGAGTTGTCTGACTCCATAATTGACTATCTTCCCATTATACATCAATACACAGCTCCTTCATTATTTTGAGGTATCCATACTCACTAAGAACCTCTTGAGCTGTTGGGTATGGTGAAATTAATCACGGTGGTCAGTTCATACTTCACTACACCAAAATTCATGTCACATCTATCATCCCACTTATCATCTCATTCAAAGACCACGTTTTCTTAGTTAAACGTGTCAACCAAGTAGACCATATTGAGAACTCGCAACAACCCATTTGTAAAAGCCATTTCCAATTATTGCTTATAATTTTTCCTGGACTTTAACTACACCCATCATATCATCAATAATGATGATTACAAATCGGTCCAGGTAAAATTTAAATACTTCATCGTAGTCGAGCTCCGCTACTTATTTCAATCGTCCATATCCTTGACTTATTTATGCATAAGTGTATAAGATCCTTCAAAATCGCTTACGTTTTTCAGGTACTAACCTGCGTCATTTCCTTTTCTTATCTTAACAGCTCTTATTAAATTTTACTATGTTAACCTTTATGATTTGTTGAATTTTAATATTCTTATCGTCTTGGTAAAGGTATCCTAATGCTAAAGGTATTTATTCCGACGATCGATTTCACGTTATAGGTTATATATACATACTTTTAGACGCTGTCAAGTCTTCAGGCGGGGAGGTATTTTGAAATACCATTATTAACCTTTAAACTTAACCACATAGACTGGTTATGGTTATATCCATCTTTATCCTTGGTTATAATTTATATTCCTTACTTATCACTTAATCCCAATTACTTCGCATATTAAGGGTATTCCTTACCTAGAATATGTCTCTTACTCCAATACATCTTGTATTTAGGATTTATCTTATCTTAAAGATTATCTCCTTTCGTATATCCCTCATGACAAAACTCTTTCATTATTCATTCCATGAGTACAATCCTTTACTCCATTAATTTCAACTGTTGCACCCCTTTTTATCACTTGTCAACACTTACAGTATACTTTTTAGTGATGTTCTCACTCCTGTTTTCAACTTAAAATCTCTATATCCATATTTCGTTAATTAATCCTCCTCTATTGGGGTACTCATTTATCAGTATTGTGCCCAATGATGTAGGCATCATGCCTTTTACTAACTTATATGCGAATGAAGGCGGTATGAATAAATGTGTGGCACCAGGATCAATGAACATATGTACTTCATTATTCATAACAAGTGTGGTATCTTACACCACATCCATGAAACATCAATAGTGTCCTGGTCCAAGACATCCTCTCGCCTTTGTCCAACAGCCTACTTTCCTTCTTTTTTTTCGGCTATGGCTTCCCTTTTCGTTGCAGCTATAACAACGAAGTTTTTCCCTGTCTCTTTACTTTTTCGTGGGGCGATCTCGCCCAACTCTATGCAATCAAAATCAATGGTCCGTCTTACCACACTTAACAGCCATTTTCATCAATACAGTGTAAGTATAGACCCTCCTTTCTTGGTATCTACCACACATCCTACACTGCTTATAGTGCTTACACTGCTACACTGCTTCGTAGCAGGTCGGGGTCCTCCAATTACAATGCCCCTCAAGAGTGCCAAAATTGGATGCACTGGGGCCTTACCAATTATCTTACTCCATGACTCTTCAAATTAAATCTTTTACCAATTACCATTTTTCCCATTTTTAACATCTCTATCATTTCTCGATTCTCTTTTCTGTCTCTATTTCAACCCTCACTACCTTTCCCAATCTCAGAGGTGTGCAATTCATGTTCTTATTTACCCAACTGTAAATCTGCGCACTGCTTCGGTATAGGTAATATCTCACGGGCCAATCGGACTCTAATTGGAAAATTGAGCCATTTCATGAACTTTTAGACATCTCGACTATCACTTGTTCATAGTGTCGAGGTAATATCTGCCTAAGAATATAACCGAGTTTCATACTCATAAATCATACTCATCAATAAATCAATTCCTTTTAAACAGTGTCTGGGATATTCTATCACCGGAATACATCCATAAACATTTCTCATCTTAGCTCTGGATGTTTAACACTTAAGATAGGTCGAGCGGGTTTCCACCAATGCTCCGTCTCGCCCTCAAATCCCTTGCATACTCTGAGCAATTAGCTCCCAAAATATTCTCCACACTCCGCTCCAACCTCACGAAGCGTGTCTCAATACTGTCCGATCTCTCTTTCGGACTCAGTGGGCATACTCAACATTAGCCTCCATTTTAATTTCATCCTGATTCTCACAGGTTAACTCAGCACGACTAGCAGACTCAGGTCTACCTCTACGACCTCTGCCTCGTGCACTATCTCATCTAACGCGACTCATATTAGGCATTCCTGCATTCTCAACCATTTCTTAGTCAAAACCCATCTCGATATACACTATTGTATATATCCAAGCACAGTAACACGGGGATGTAATTTCCTAATTACTGACATTGACACACATCAGACCAATTGCGCTCTGATACCACCTTTATATGTCACGACCCAAAACTACCCAAAAATCAGAGTAAATTTTTCGCGTTTTGTTATTTTCTTTCATGCTTACCTGTCCTTTGATCGTGACTACACTCCACTAACAAATTGGGCTGTGCGTCAATGCCAGTCCCACCATACATTTACCATATAACTTAATTCTTCCTCAGTCATTTATAAGTGTTTACAATATTTATACATCCCCTAAAGTTACTTACAAACATGTTACTGTGCTATGCTTATTTAGATACAATATGTATAAGTGTGTATACCTTAAATGATGGGCAGCAGCGGATATCCGGAATGCAGTACTGAATCGCCTCAACTTCAACTGGAGATTATTTGTGTGAGAAAATGAAAGGGGTAAGCACATCAAGCTCAGTAAGGCAATCCTACGAACAAGTAGGTAACCATACTACCTACATGAACGTGGTGCCATGCATAAACCACCCTTTCTCCACACATTTCAAAATAGATGATATGAGTTATGATGTTATGTAAATCCATTCGTATGGCAAAAATTCAACATGCAATTATTTCAAATCATTTCTTTCTCGTTTAAAATGTCACAACAAGGCCAGGACTCAACCCATCCCTCGGGTGGTCCTGACTCACATAAAACCATGAAAATCGATTTACATTCACACATGGGTTTGAAAAGCATGGAAATAGCATCATGCAAATTTAGTTTAAAACCCAATTTCAATCATCGTCAAGATCATCAACATGCGAGACTAGGCAATGTCTGTATATCAGTAATAACCAGGACTATGGCCATGTGTCCTCGGGAGTTCCTCTGCTACACGGATCCTAGTGTGCGGGTTCTCACCATGATCGGGAATCGCTCGAGAGGTGGGTCAATCCATCTCGTCAGTCTTATCCGATCCCATGCATCTGAATATGCCGCATCCGAAGATACCACACGGTACATCGTACTCCATGCTACTTGCACGGTACATCGTACTCCATGGACCCATATCGCTCTAGGTACTCCAGCCCAAATGGCCTGCTTCCCACAGAGAGATTTTGTTTTTTATATCATATCTCAATACTCATGCCATGTCTCAAAACGCACGTGCGAGCCTATTTAATCGGTGACACACAGTCTATCCGATGCTCCAATCACGGCTCATTGCATGTTCTCATAAAATCAGTGCGAGCGATGCTCAGCACTCTCATCAAATCAAGTAAAACTAGTGCGAGCTAGGCTCTAGCACTCTATATATGAATCACATGAAAATCTTATAAAATCTGGTGCGAGTTAAGCTCCAGCACCTTGTCTCGAAAATCATATAAAAATATGGTACGAGTTAGACTCCAGCACCGTTTCACAAAAATCATATGAAAACCTGGTGCGAGTTAGACTCTAACACCGTGTCATGAAAAAGCATGTGAAATCTAGTACGAGTTATACTCTAGCACCTATGCATGTAAAACTCTAGTGCCAGGTCTCGCTCCAGCACTAATGCATGCATCACCCAAATCAAAACATCGTGCGGGCTGAGCTCCAGCACGTCACATGTGAATAAAAACACGTAGGCGGCTCTGTTTCCTTAAAACAGTTTTCAAAACAATAATATCGTTGAAAGTATGCAATGTTGTGCATTTTCTTTCAAGGTTAGCCAGCCTACTCATGCATGTATTAAAATGTCTCCAGATTGAGTAGAAACCTCTTGTTCTTGCTCCTCCCAATTTTTCCTAAATTTGTAAATTTTACCCTTAACAAGGGTATTTTGGTAATTTGCCCATTCGGGGCACTAAAATTATTATTTGACCTCTAGACCCTTCAGATAATTTTTAAAGGACTGCAAATGAACTTAAAATTTCGTAAAGTTACCTCTAGCAGTCTGCAGAATTCCCTTACCTTATTTTCCTGTCGAGCCTGACCTTTCCTCTGATGTAACGTCGCGCAGTCCGATCTGCTCCCAATCCGATGTCCGGAACTATGTATTCCTCAGGTCAGATATTATACAACTTAATTGTATTTAATACGTTCTGGGCTTACTTTAAATCATTGGGCCCATTTATCCCTATTGAGCCCGATTGCACCTTAATGGGCCTTAATCGGCCTTAAGCCTGTTTTCCACTTAATTTTTACATTATCGAGGCCTATTGGGCTCATTGGGCCCACCAATAATTTATTGGGCCTCGTTCTAACTCTCGAATAGCTCAATTTATTATTTACGACAATTTATCTAAATTTGCATAATTTAATTCATTTTATGCGATAATTAAATTCGAAGCACGCATAACGATGTAAATTGTCATAAATAAGGGTTACTTACCCGAGATTCCATGCTAGTCCGCAAATTGAGGCTGTCTCGATCTCTCGTTTGACGTCGATTGTCGAGCTACACAATTTCATAACTTTTCGGGTAAATTTCCAAATTAAAAATTAATTAAATAAAATATTCCAAAATTCAAATCGGTCAATTTCGATCGCTTATCGACTTACCCATAGCTCGATTACATCGTCGAGATTTTTCTCCAATTTTTCCTCTTTTTCTTTTTCCCTTTTTCTCCTTTTTCCCTTCTTTCTTGGCTGAACCGGTTCGGTCCGGTTCAGCCCGGTTCAGATCGCCGGTTCACCCCGGTTCACTCTAGTTCGCTCCGGTTCAGGGCCTTGCCGATCGGTTCTCCGTCGACTTCCACCGCCAGTGGCTCCGCTGAGTCGTCCGCATCTCAAATCTACCCTCAGTTTCACCCAAGTCCGCCGGAAAGTCGCCGGTCCGGCTGTTCTCCTCTTCGCCGTCGAAACCCATTTCTTCTTCCGTCGTTTTCGGCGTTTGCCGACAGCTTCGTCGGTCGTGGCCGCCATCAATTGGCTCGTCTGCACCTCGGGAAGCCTCGGCTAGGGTCGGGGTTGTCCAGATCGGCACCGGTGGCCGCCGATTTGGCTTCTCCTCTCCGCGGCTTCTCTCCCTCGATCCGCCGATTTCGACGTCGGTGGGTCGTGCTGCCGGTACCAGGGAGATCGCCTAAAGCTCCTCTTCCTTTTTTCGGTGGTCATGACCCCTCACCCGGCGCCGATGGTGGCTCGTCGGTGATGGTTTCCTCGGTGGGTTTTCGTTTCCCTCTTCCTTCTCTCTCCCCGACATTTCAATCTGATTCCTTTTTTTTTCAGATTCTCTTTATTATTATTATTATTATTATTTATTTAATTATTACACTATTCATTAAAATAATCTACAATAATCCAAAATATCTACAACTTATATTATTTTATTTTAATTTAATTTAATTAATTTAATTTGTTAAATACATTTTTCTCCAATTTTCGATATTATTCCTTCGTATTTTCGAGGTATTGCTCCGGGTAATTTTTTGGTATTTCTAAAGATTCCGGATCTTGATCAATTGGACTCAAAATTATATAATTTTCTCATTATTGATCAAGATATTCTAAATCCTTATTTTTAATTAAAATTTTCTTACCGAATTTATTTCGACTTTCGGTCTTTTGACCGTTTTCATCCCTCATAAAAATTTATGATTTAATTTTGAGTCTTATAACCAAGCATCACCGCCCATATAAGTTGCAGTGGATTAATGACTGTGGTGAAGTGAACTGATGGGCCCTAATGGTATATCCGCAAGTGCACGGGTCGTACAAGTAATAATGGGATTTGAGTCTCGAGTTATCATCCCACAGAGAAGTTGACTAGCCTAATTAACTACCAGTTAATCTTACCCTAAGTATATCCTAGCAAATTATGAAATTAAAGGGAGTGATCTACATAGCTAGAATTAAAAATACTGAAAGCAATAAAGTAATAAAAACTATAAAATTAAACCAAGCAAAATTACTTACAGTGCTCCACGCAATTAAAATACCTACAAAAGAAATTAAAATAGTTAAAGCTAATTAACGTAATTAAAATAAAATGCAAATATGGAAATAACAAAGCAAGATTAATTAAACTAAATTTAACTATCCTAAAATTGCAATTAAACTACTTAATTAAAATGCAATTTAAACTAACTTAAGATTTAATGAAATAAATTTACTCCTAATCTAATTCTAAATGAACACTTAATTAACTATCATCCTAATTAAAACTAAGTTTTATACTATTAAGCAAGAATACTAACATGCAATTTAATTCACAACTCTAAACTAAGCCTAACAAATTAAATTGAAAGCAAACTAAACTAACAATGCATGAAAATGGATTAATCACTAAAGTTGAATGCCAAACAAGCCCTTAGCATTTTAAACCATATAATTCTCCCTCCCTTAACTATTCACGTGTCATTTTTGCGTTTCCATTTCCAGGTCACGGCTTGGGTTGGTAAGGTGCTGCTGTTGACCTCTGGTCCGCTGCTGCCAGGTCTGTCTCGGTTGCAGGTCACGGGTTATCCTCTACCACCTGCTACTGCTGTTCCACTGCTGCTACCCTGGTGTATCGCTTCTGCAACTGCTGTCACCATGTTGTTCTGCTTTACCATGGCTACAACTGCCCAGCTGTTGACCAGGTGCTGCACACAACCTCTACAATCACGTCGAGGAGAAGTAACCACCATTGCTCCTTCTGGCAGATTCGAACAGCAGCTGTTAGTAAAAGTCAGATGATATATGGCAATTTGGCTTTGAGGCGTGTAGTATAACACTTTCTTGAGTGTAATATTGCTTCACACAGAAGCAAGTTACCCCATGATACAACAAAGCCTTCAAAGATTTCTTTGTGAATTGTGAAAGATCAAGAGTAATTAATTCTGGAAATCAACCAAGAGTTTTATAGGTTCTGAATAGTTGCAAATCAATAGTTGTAATTGTCTGTTAATTAACAACCATTGATTTTCAACTGTTCCAGACATAACTGAAAAAATATGTCTGTTGGATCAGTTAAACAAATTTTAAAATTCAAAATAAAAAATAATAATAATAATAAAAATAATAATAAATAAAAATAAATATTGAATTTAAAAATTGGAATATTTCAGAACCAAGAGCCCAAGTGCCCCAAGTGCCCAAGTGCCCATCTTTTGACTTTTAAAATTTGTCAAAGTTTCAAATAAGCCCACAAGCCTTTAGTAATTCAATTTACACTCTAAGTTTGATTTCCTCTTATAAACCCAACTATTGCTTTATTTATAAACAATGTGGGATTCAATTACAAGCTATCCAACAATCCCCCACTAGCTTGTAATATAAGTATCTTTCATAACAAATATGACGCATACATGAAGGTATCTTTTAGATTTAAACCTTCAATTTAGTGTAAGTACTTTAGGATGCTAACGAAGTACATGGTGTGTCACGACCCAAACTACCCGAAAATCAGAGTTAATTTTTCGCGTTTTGTTATTTTCTTTCATTGCTTACTTGTCCTCTGATCGTGACCACACTCCACTAACAAATTGGGCTGTGCATCAATGCCAGTCCCACCATACATTTACCATATAACTTAATTCTTCTCCAGTCATTTATAATTGTTTATAATATTTATACATCCCCTAGAGTCACTTACAAACATGTTACTGTGCTATGCTTATTTAGATACAATTTGTACAAGTGTATATACCTTGAATGATGGGCAGTAGCGGATATCCGGAATGCAGTACTGAGTCGTCGCAACTTCAATTGGAGATTATCTGTGGGAGAAAATGAAAGGGGTGAGCACATCAAGCTCAGTAAGGCAACCCTACGAACAAGTAGGTAACCATACTACCTACATTAACGTAGTGCCATGCATAAACCACCCTTTCTCCACACATTTTAAAACAAATGATATGAGTTATGATGTTATGTAAAACACATTTGCCCGAAAAATTCAACATGCAATTATATTCAAAATCATATCTTTCTCATTTAAAAATTTCACAATAAAGTCAAGACTCGACCCCTCCTTCGGGTGATCCTGACTCACACAAAACCATGAAAATCGGTTTACATTCACACATGGGTTTGAAAAGCATGGGAATACCATCATGCAAATTTAGTTTAAAACCCAGTTTCAAACATCGTCAAGATCATTAACATACGAGACTAGGCAACGTCTGTATATCGGCAATAACCAGGACTATGGCCATATGTGTCCTCGGGAGTTCCTCAGCTACACGGATCCTAGTGTACGGGTTCTCACCATGATCGGGAACCACCCAGGAGGTGGGTCAATCCATCCCGTCAGTCTTATCCGATCCCAGGCATCCGAAGATGCTGTATCCGGAGATGCCGTATCCGAAGATACCACACGGTACATCGTACTCCATGCTACTTGCACGGTACATCGTACTCCGTGAACCCATATAATATCTCTATACTCATGCCATGTCTCAAAACGCACATGCGGGCCTATTTAATCGGTGACACACAGTCTACCCGATGCTCCAAGCACGGCTCATCGCATGTTCTCATAAAATCAGTGCGAGTGATGCTCAGCACTCTCATCAATCAAGTAAAACTGGCAGAGCCAGCTTTACATCCCCACAAGGCCGCCAACCTCATCCCTCACTCTCACCCCACCTAAGAGGTCTTTTGAGCCTGTTGGGCCTTTTGGCTGACTCCAAGGGCAGACAGCGCTACTCCACAAATCCAGTAAATCTAGTGCGAGCTAAGCTCAACACTTTGTATATAAATCACATGAAAATCTTATAAAATCTGGTGCGAGTTAGACTCTAGCACCGTGTCACGAAAAAGCATGTGAAATCTGGTGTGAGTTATACTCTAGCACCTATGCATGTAAAACTCTAGTGCGAGCTCTCGCTCCAGCACCAATGCATGCATCACCCATATCAAAACATCATGCGAGCTGAGCTCTAGCACATCACATGTAAATAAAAACACGTAGGCGGCTCTGTTTTCTCAAAACAGTTTCCAAAACAGTTATATCGTTGAAAGTATCAATGCTGTGCATTTTCTTTCAAGGTTAGCCAGCCTACTCATGCATGCATTAAAATGTCTCCAGAACGAGCATAACCCTCTTGTTCTTGCTCCTCCCAATTTTTTTCTAAATTTGTAAATTTTACCCTTAACAAGGGTATTTTAGTAATTTGCCCATTCGGGGCACTAAAATTATTATTCGACCTCTAGACCCTTCAGATAAATTTTAAAGACTGCATATGAACTTGAAATTTCGTAAAGTTTACCTCTAGGAGTCTGTAGAATTCCCTTACCTTATTTTCCTATCGAGTCTGACCTTTTCTTTTCCACTGTTGTCTCTTCGCGCAGTCCGATATGCTCCCAATCAAATGCCCGAAACTGCGTATTAATATTCCTCAGGTCAGATATTATACAATTTAATTGTATTTAATATTTTCTGGGCTTAATTTAAATCATTGGGCCCATTTATCCCTATTGGGCCCGATTGCACCTTAATAGGCCTTAATCGGCCTTAAGCCCGTTTTCCACTTAATTTTCACATTATCGAGGCCTATTGGGCTCATTGGGCCCATCAATAATTTATTGGGCCTCGTTCTAACTCTCGAATAGCTAAATTTAATATTTACGACAATTTATCTAAATTTTCATAATTTAATTCAATTTTTGCGGAATTTAAATTCATATCACGCATAACGATGTGAATTATCGTAAATAAGCGTCACTTACCCGTGATTCCATGCTAGTAAGAAATTCGAGGCTGTCTCGAGCTCTCGGTGGATGCCAATTGTCGAGCTACACAATTTCACAATTTTTCGGGTAAGTTTTCAGCCCAAAATTTATTAAATTAAATACTTCAAAATTTAAATCGGTCAATTTGACCGCTTATCGACTTACCCGAAGCTCGATTGCATAGTCGGGGTTTCCCCAATTTTTCCTCTTTTTCTTTTTCCCTTTTTCTCCCTTTTTTCCTCTCTTTTTGGCTGAACCGGTTCAGTCCGGTTCGGACCGGTTCAGACTGCCGGTTCACTCCGGTTCGACCGGTTCACCATCGATTCACCGCCTTGCCGGCCGATTCTCTGCCGGCTTCCACCGCCAGCAGCTGCGTGAGGTTGTCCGCAGCTCCAATTTGGCCTCGGTTTCGTCCAAGGCCGCCGGAAAGTCGCCGGTCCGGTCGTTCTCCGCTTCGACGTCGGAACCCATTTCTTTCCTCGCCGTTTCCGGCGCCGTCCGTTGGTTTCGGTGGCTGTTTTCGGTACCAATCGGCTCACCGTCGCCTGGGCTTCCAAAATCGAGCCTTGGTGGGGCTCGAATCGACGCCGTTCGCTGTCGATCGGAGCATTCTTCCCGCGGCTTCCCCTTCCGTTTTCGGCCCCCTCCGGCGTCGGTGAGGCATGCCGCTGGTACCAGGGAGGTTGCCGGCCTCTCCTCTCCATTTTTCGGTGGTCGTGACCTCTCATCCGGCGCCGGTGGTGGCTCGCCGGTGACCCCCATTTTCGGCTTCGTTCCGTTTTTCTGCTTCTCATTCTCTCTCCCCGACATTCTGATTCTTTCTTTTTTTTTCTTTTTTTTTCAGATTTTTTATTATTATTATTATTATTATTATTATTTATTTATTTATTTCACTATTCATTAAAATACTCCATAAAATCCAAAATATCTACACTTATATTACTTTTATTTTAATTTAATTTATTTAATTTAAATTTAATTTATTAAATATATTTTTCTCCAAATTTTCGATATTATTCCTTCGCGCTTTTCGAGATATTATTCCGATAATTTTTTGATATTTTTAAAATTTTTGAATCTTGATCAATTGACCCAAATTGTATAATTTCCTCATTATCGATCAAGATATCTTACATCCTAATTTTTAATTAAAATTTTCTTATCGCCTTAATACCGGGTTTTGGTATTTTTACCATTTTACCCCTGCTCTTGTTTCGGAAATCAATTTTACCTGACCTTCCTTCATACATCCCCCATCTTTTCTTATTTAATTTTTGTATTTTTAATTAAATTCGGGTCTTACATGGTGTCCTAAGATTAAACCATGACTCTTTACGATTAGGATCGAAAGTACCACACACATCATATTTGTCTCTTCCACAAAGATCTCTTATTTGCTCCTAGCACTATTTCAATGGCCATGTGCTAGTAATCTAAATTCTGTGAATATTTCAAGAGTAAAACCCCAAACTCTTGTTAAAGCGGCACCACTTTATATTCACATAGGTGGAGATCCCTTTATTATCTCTCTTATTTTAAGCAATTCTCATGAACGATCTCCATTAAGAGATTAATCTCAACCTCTCATTGTAACAATAGCACTTTCTTCAATTTATGTATGAGACTCCTAATATAAGTGCTAAATAAACACTAACCAATAACTTGTTATTACCCATTAAACTTTAGTAATTACCGGTTTAGTAATTCAAAGTTGGGTTACCATTATTGGTGTCTTGGGGGTTATACTTTAGTCCCATACTACATGCAGTCCTCCAGACTTTATCTCTTCGTAAAGCTTTAGTAAGAGGATCAGCTAAATTTTCTGCAGACTTTACATATATAATTGTAATGGTACCACTTGAAATCAATTCTCTAATGTAGTCATGCCTTAGGCTTATATGTCTAGATTTACCATTATAAATATTATTAAAAGCACTAGACATAGTAGCCTCACTATCACAATGTAAGGAAAGTGGTGGCATCAGTTGTGGCCACAACTCAATTTCAAACATCATATTTCTTAGCCACTCAGCTTCCTTACCAGCAGCAGCCAAAGCTATAAACTCAGCTTCCATAGTTGAGTGTGCATGACACGTTTGTTTCTTAGATGCCCAACTTATAGCACCACCAGCTAGTGTAAATATCCAACCTGTAGTTGAAATATTATCACTAGCTTTTGCTATCCAACTAGCATCCGAATAACCTTCTAAAACAGCAGGAAATCCTGTATAACATAACTTTAATTTAGCAGTTCGTTTTAGGCAGCCAAGTACCCTTTCAACTGCCCTCCAATGAGCTATACTAGGATTACTTGTAAATCTTGACAACTTACAAACAGTAAAAGCAATATCTGGTCTTGTACAATGCATAGTATACATCAAACTTCCTATAACACTAGCATACTTTAATTGCTCTAGTGGTCTAGCATCATTCTTGACAAGTTTTACACTAGAATCATATGGAGTACTATATTCTTTTATATTAAGATATTGATATTTATCTAACAACTTTTCTATATAATGAGTTTGGTTCAATGCAAATCCACTATCATGCTTTGTAATCTTTATTCCTAATATTGTGTCTACTTCATTAAGATCTTTCATCTTAAATTTAGAAGTAAGAAAATTCTTAGTTTCATACCAAATATAAGCATATCATCAACATACAAATAAACAATCACTCCATAGTCACTAGTAAACTTAGAATAAATACATTTATCAGAAGTATTGTGCCTAAAACCAAAGGATAAAATGGCAGAATCAAATTTCTCATGCCATTGTTTTGGAGCTTGCTTAAGACCATATAAAGATTTAATAAGTTTACAGACTTTGTGTTCATTACTAGGAAGAATAAATCCTTCCGGTTGTTCCATATAGACTTCTTCTTTTAAATCACCATTTAAAAATGCTGTTTTAACGTCCATTTGGTGAATATGCAACTTATATATAGAAGCTAGAGCAAAAAGTATTCTAATGGATGTTATTCTAGCTACTGGAGCATAAGTATCAAAGTAATCTAAGCCTTTCTTTTGAGTGAAACCTTTAGCCACTAATCTTGCTTTAAAGGTTTGTACAGAACCATCATAATTATACTTTCTCCTGAAAACCCATTTATTCTTTATAGGTTTTGATCCTGGAGGCAAATCCACCAAGATCCAAGTATTATTAGACATTATAGAGTCCATTTCATCATTTACAGCTTCTTTCCAAAAAGCTGAATCTCTTGAAGCCAAGGCTTCACTCAAAGTTTTGGGCTCATTTTCAATGTTTAATAGTAATTTCATTTTTCTTAAAATTCTATCTCTACTACCTTCAACCAAAAAGGTAATTTGATCAGGAGACACAAAATCAGGATCAAGATGTTTTTCTTTTCTTGTTCTTTGACTTTTTCTTGGTTCAGATGGTTCACTTATTTCTTTCCTTTTAGAAAGAGATTCATAGGCAGTAGATGTATTTTGATCATTTTCTGGTTCATGCACAACTTGATTTTTAATAAAATTATTTTCAAAAAATTCAACATGTATAGATTCTACAATGACATTAGATTGTAAATCTAATAGTCTATATGCCTTTGAATTTTGAGCATAACCTACAAAAACAGATTTAATACCTCTTGAACCTAATTTTGTTCTTTGAGAATCAGGAAGTCTATAATATGCTATACACCCCCACACTTTAAAATAATTTAGATTTGGTTTCCTTCCATTCCATACTTCATATGGTGAGATATGAGTCTTTTTTGAAGGAACCCTATTATGTGTGTAACAAGCAGTAAGCAAAGCTTCACCCCACAAATTGAATGGTAATCCAGCATTTAAAATCATTGCATTTACCATATCAACTAGGGTCCTGTTTTTCCTTTCTGCTGAACCATTTTGTTGAGGTGTAAAAGGAGCTGATTTTTGGTGAATTATTCCATGATCTTCACAGAACTTATCAAATTCTGTTGAGAAGTATTCACCTCCTCTATCACTCCTTATTATCTTTATTTTCCTTTCTTTCTGATTTTCAACTTTAGATTTAAATTCCGTAAATTTATTAAAAGCCTCATCTTTGTTTCTTAGTAAGTAAACACTAGTATAACGTGAACAGTTATCTATAAATGTTATAAAATATCTATTTCCTCCTCTTGTTAATTTACCATTCAATTCATAAATATCAGAATGAATTAAATCTAATAACTTTGTTTCACGTTCTACTTTAGGAAATGGTTTTCTAGTTATCTTAGCTTCTACACATATTTCACATTTATCTTGATTATCAAGCTTACAAGATATATAATTGTGTTTTGACATATATTTAAGCATAACATAATTTAAATGTCCTAATCTAGCATGCCATAAAGTAAAAGACTCAACCATATAAGCAGAAGCAACTTTATTTATTTTATTAATACTTAGTTTGAACATGCCATCAAGGGAATAACCCTTTCCTACAATTACAGCATTTTTAGTTATTAGAAACTTATCAGATTCTAATACAATCTTAAAGCCTCTCTTGCACAGCAGATTTGCAGAAACCAAGTTCCTCTTAACATCAGGAACATGATGCACATTGATAAGTGTGAGTTTCTGTCCAGATGTGAAATAGAGTATCACACTCCCTTTTCCCAGCACTTTAACAGGAGCATGGTTTCCCATAAAAACTTCACTTTGTTCTTCAGTATAAGTGTTGAAAAACTCTCTGTTGTTGCAAACATGTATGGTTGCTCCAGAATCCAGAAACCACTCCATGGTTCCTTCATTTGTTGCCATGTTCAGTTCAGTAACCATGGCCACAAATTCCATGTCATCATCTTTAACAACTATATTGGCTTGATTATATTGTCCAGAACCATTGTCTTTATTCTTCTTGTCTTCTGCATTCTTGACTCTACAATCTTTGATGTAGTGTCCCTTCCTTCCACAATGAAAACAGGCTTTGTTCATCTTTTTGTTGTTGAACTTCTTGAATTCACCAGATTTCTGGACCTTAAGTTTGTTTTGATTCTTAACAAACTTATTTCCAGATTTTCCAGAATTGCTCCTTATGGTATTTACTTGTGAATTTCCATTTGAATTCACACCATTTTCTTTCTGGAGCTTTTCATCTCTGAGTCGAGTTTCACACTCAATTTGAATATGAGTTTGGAATTGTTCCAGTGTGAAACTTTCTGGTGATTGTAAGACCTTTTTCCTGTAGTTGTTCCATGAAGGAGGCAATTTTGACAAAATTGCTCCAATTTGCAAAGTCTCAGGAATAGTCACTTCCAAATCTCTTAATCTGGAAACCAGTATTTGTAGTTCATGGACTTGATCCATGACTGGCATGTTATCAGTCATTTTGAAGTCAAAATAATTTAATGCCAAAAATTTATCTGTACCTTTTTTCTCACTTTGGTATTTGGTTTCCAAAGCACTCCAGATCTACTTAGGTGTTGCATAGTTTGCGTAAAGATCATACAATCGATCTGTCAATGAATTCAGTATATGTCCTCGACACACCAATTCATCCTCTGCACGTTTCTTTCTTTCTTCTTTTACTTCATTAGTATCTTCTGGTGTTGGTGCTGGCAAGGGTGGCAGATTCGTATCCAGAACATAGAAGACCTTAAGGGTGGTAAGAAGAAACTTCATCTTGTCCTTCCATCTGGTGAAATTAGTCCCATCGAATTGGTTCAACTTAACAGGATCTTGTTGATTAATGAACACAGGATTGGTAACAAGTGCCATATCATAATATTACACTCAAATTGTTAGTAAAATTCAGATGATATATGGCAATTTGGCTTTGAGGCGTGTAGTATTACACTTTCTTGAGTGTAATATTGTTTCACACAGAAGCAAGTTACCCTAGGATACAACAAAGCCTTCAAAGATTTCTTTGTGGATTGTGAAAGATCAAGAGTAATTAATTCTGGAAATCAACCAAGAGTTTTATAGGTTCTGAATAGTTGTAAATCAATAGTTGTAATTGTCTGTTAATTAATAACCATTGATTTTCAACTGTTCCAGACATAACTGAAAAAATATGTCTGTTGGATTAGTTAAACAAATTTTAAAATTCAAAATAAAAAATAATAATAATAATAATAAATAAAAATAAATATTGAATTTAAAAATTGGAATATTTCAGAACCAAGAGCCCAAGTGCCCTAAGTGCCCAAGTGCCCATCTTTTGACTTTTAAAATTAGTCAAAGTTCCAAATAAGCCCACAAGCCTTTAGTAATTCAATTTACACTCTAAGTTTGATTTCCTCTTATAAACCTAACTATTGCTTTATTTATAAACAATGTGGGATTCAATTACAAGCTATCCAACAGCAGCAACCACGTCCAGTAAGGCCCGACACTGCTTCCTGCCCAGACCTGCTACTGCTCTCGGTCACGGTTCACTGCTGTCTGCTGCTCCAGGCTCGGCATGCCCAGCTCACGACTGGTTACCAAAGAAAAGCAAGCACAACTGCGGCTACAGTAGGATCAAGTGTCAACAATATATAAGAATGCAACATAACCAGAAAATCAACAATGAACAGTGGAGAGAAGATGTGAAACAGAGCTAAACAAAGGAACAATGTGACATTATCTTGCAGCCATGTCTCAAACGATGCTCTTATGATTTTCTGCCTTAATCTTTGTACCGGGCAATCAACACAATCTTTGCACAATCTAGCAATTACAAACTACAATGAATATGCAGGAGACATAAACAAATGCAGAAAACAGGGAACTCAACACTCTCGGGTAGCTTCATTCTTCTCTCCAACCGGGATTCCACTTTGCTCATAATGTGTGTAAATGCTTTGCATCCTCCCACATCAAGGCAACAGAATAAAAATTGTCACGACCCAAACTACCCAAAAATCAGAGTTAATTTTTCGCGTTTTGTTCATTTTCTTACTTAAATTCTTACATGTCTTCTGATCGTGACCACACTCCACTAACAAATTGGGCTGTGCGTCAATGCCAGTCCCACCATATATTTACCATCTAACTTATTTCTTCTCCAGTCATTTATAATTGTTTACATTAATTATACATCCCCTAAAGTTACTTACAAACATGTTACTGTGCTATGCTTATGTAGACACAATATGTACAAGTGTATATACCTTCAATGATGGGCAGCAGCGGACATCCAGAATGCAGTACTGAGTCGCCTCAACTTCAACTAGAGATTATCTGTGGGAGAAAATGAAAGGGGTGAGCACATCAAGCTCAGTAAGGCAATCCTACGAACAAGTAGACAACCATACTACCTACATGAACGTGGTGCCATGTATAAACCACCCTTTCTCCACACTTTTTAAAACAGATGATATGAGTTATGATGTTATGTAAATCAAGTTTGTACGAAAAATTCAACATGCAATTATTTCAAATCATTTCTTTCTCATTTAAAATTTTCACAATAAAGTCAGGACTCGACCCCTCTTTCGGGTGATCCTGACTCACACAAAACCATGAAAGTCGGTTTACATCACACATGGGTTTAAAAAGCACGGAAATAGCATCATGCACATTTAATTTAAAACCCGATTTGATCTCATCAAAATCGTCGACATGCGAGACTAGGCAACATCTGTATATCGGTAATAACCAGGACTGGCCAATATGTGTCCTCGTGAGTCCCTCTAGCTTCACGGATCCCAGTGTGCGAGGTCTCACCCTGATCAGGAATCGCCCGGGAGGTGGGTCAATCCAACCCGTCAGTCTTATCTGATCTCACGCATTCGAAGATGTCGTATCCGAAGATACCCCGTATCACAAGATACCGTATCCGAAGATACCCCGTATCACAAAGATACCGTATCCGAAGATACCCCACGGTACATCGTACTCCATGGGCCCATATCACTCTAGCTACTCCAACCAAAATGGCCTGCTTCCCACAGAGAGGTTTTGTTTCTCAATACTCATGCCATGTCTCAAAACGCACGTGCGAGCCTATTAAATCGGTGACACACAGTCTACCCGATGCTCCAAGCACGTCTTATCGCATGTTCTCATAAAATCAATGCGAGCGATGCTCAGCACTCTCATCAATCAAGTAAAACTGGCAGAGCCCGCTTTACATCCCCACAAGGCCGCCAACCTCATCCCTCACTCTCACCCCACCTAAGAGGTCTTTTGAGCATGTTGGGCCTTTTGGCTGACTCCAAGGGCAGACAGCGCTACTCCACAAATCCAGTAAATCTAGTCCGAGCTAAGCTCAACACTTTGTATATAAATCACATGAAAATCTTATAAAATTTGGTGCGAGTTAGACTCTAGCTCCGTGTCACGAAAAAGCATGTGAAATCTGGTGCGAGTTATACTCTAGCACCTATGCATGTAAAACTCTAGTGCGAGCTCTCGCTCCAGCACTAATGCATGCATCACACAAATCAAACATCGTTTGAGCTAAGCTCTAGCACGTCACATGTAAATAAAAACACGTAGGCGGCTCTGTTATCTCCAAATAGTTTTCACAGAAATTACATCGTTTAAGGTATGCAATGCTATGTATTTTTCTTTAAAAGTGAGCCAGCCTACTCATGCATGTGTTAAAATACCTCCAGAATGAGCAGGAACCTCTTGTCCTTGCTCCTCCCAATTTTTCCTAAAGTTGGAAACATTTACCCTTAACAAGGGTATTTCGGTAATTTTGCCCATACGGGGCATTAAAATTATTCTTCGACCTCTAGACCCTCCAGAACATTTTTAAGGACTGCATATGAATTTAAAATTGCGTAAAGTTTACCTCTAGCAGTCCGTAGAATTCCCTTACCTGGAATCGCGCGCAGACTAAACCTGTCTCGATGATACCGAACCTCTCGGCCCAAGTGCGCGCCAACCAATGTACGTAACTGCATATAGCCACATAGTCGAGGTTAATTCAATTATCCTGATCAGTATATTGCATTTACTGATCAACTTAAGGTATTGGGCCTTATCTACCTTATTGGGTCTCGGCCCCTTTTTTGCCTTTTTTACATTTATTAATTCCCTTCTTCGGGTATACCGGGCTTATACAGCTTTCTAATAATTATCGGGCTTCATTCCAAATTCATTGGATAGCCCGTATACCATTTACGGCAATTATATTACGACTCGGTATTTAAAGAACTCTGATTGCCAAAATTAAATTGTACTTACCCGATACGATGCGGGGTACGAAAATCAGAGCTCGATCGGCTCTCGTTCGGTCTCCGTCGTGAAGCTGCACAATTAGGTAAATCCGAATTATTTTCCATTAAAATAATATTAAATTAAATTTTTGGAATTTACCCGTAGGTCAATTTCGACCCTCGGTCAACTTACCCGAACCTTGAGTCGTCCCCGGTAAATTTCTTTCCATTTTCCCCTTTTTCCTTCCTTTTCCTTCCTTTTCCTTTCTTTTCTTTTCCCCTTTCCTTCCTTTTCCCTCCTTTTCCTCCCCTTTCCTTTCGGCCAAACGGTGCCGTTTACTGCCTATTACCGTCGCCGGCGTTTTCGGCGGTCTCACCGATTTTCTCGGCTTCCGTTTCTCTGCTTCTCTTTCTCTCTCCCCGACCCCCTTTTCTATTTTTTTTTTTGTTTATAAATTTTATTTTTATTATTTTAATCATTCAAATACCTTAAAAATACCCAAAATATCTACCAAAAATTATTATTTTATTCTAAATTAATTAATCTAATTTTATTTAATTTATTTATTATATTTTAACCCTTTTCGGGTATAATTTCTCCATATTTTCGGGATATTGTCCCGAATGACTTTTCGATATATTTTTCGATTATTTTCGGGATTATTTTTCCGAACTAAAAATTTCGATTAATTTCGATTAATTCCCATAAATTGATATCTTGATCAATTTAACCCAAAATAAATTTATTTCACTTTTATTGACCAAGATGTCTCAAATCCATATTTTTAATTAAATTTCCTCATCGAAATTATACCGACTTTCGGTCTTTTGACCATTTTGCCCTTACACATGTTCGGGATTAATTTAACCCGACTTCTCTTCACGAATGCTCATTCATTTCGTATTTTAATTAAATTCGGGTCTTACAACTCTCCCCCACTTAAGAAATTTGGTCCTCCAAATTAGAACCAATTCATATGAGTCCATAAACTACTCCGGTTACATCAATCGTATCATACTTCTTTAATTCTCGTGTGACCTTTTTCCGGAGTGTAACACTACCAAAAGACTTTAATTAGAGAGATCATCTTAAACCTCATACTTTCTCTTTCCTGTTTAATGCCCGAATCAACTTATCAATATACTTATATTTTCATTAAACTGAACTTTTGGAGTTCATATTCGATCACCTATGCTGGATCTGGATAGTATTTTCGAAGCATCAAAAGATGGGACACATTGTGGGTGCCTACTTATTCAAGTGATAACGCCAACCTACAGGTCTTATCTTCCACTTGTCCAATCTCTCAAAAGATTCAATCCAGCGAATCTCAATTTACCTTCTTCCAAAAGTTCGCTATGTCCTTATTCTCTTAGGACAATAAACATTTCAACCATACTAATTCACTCTCAGTGAATTCCAATACTTTCCTATCTGCTCTGAGGTGTTCTTAATCCTTCATCCTTAACTAAACGTCCTCAGAGACTTATTATCCAAAGTCGAAAATAATTTCTATCTGTCACCCACTTTTTCTTATCCAATTTGGGGAACAACCCCTACAGCCATACACTGCCTCATATCTTGTTATCCCGATACTCAAGTGGCAACTGTCACTATTGACGAATTCGATTAGAAATCAACTAATCATTTCAGGAGCTTATAAAATCAATGGCACACGCTTTCATCGGATCCTTCAAAACTTGTACAGTCCTCTCTGACTGACCAGCCGTCTGAGGACGGAAAGCTGTGCTAATACTCAGTCGGGTTCCCATAGCTTCCTGAAAAATATCCTCAAAGGTGGGAAGTGAAGCGGGAATCCCTATATGATACCATGCTCACTGGAACGCTACTTAATGTTCCACTTCCTTATACATAAATTCTCATACACACTCTGAGTATCTGGGGAGTTCATGACCAGAAGGTGGGTAGACTTAATTACTCTATCGACTATCATCCAAATAGCCTCGTAATTTAGCTGGGTTCTCTATAACCCATCTCGACATTCATGGAGACTTGCTCTCATTTTTCGTGCCATGTCGATATAGGTAGAGGCTGCAATAACTCTGCAGACTTTTAATATTCTACCGTATTTCTTTTCACATCTGACCACCAATACCCTTTTCGAGATTTTAATATATTCTTGTTACCTTCCGTATGCACTATATATCCTGAAGACTGAGCTTCTGACAAAATTACTATCTCATCAACTGTGGTCCTGGGGAGCACTTATACTGTCTCTGAACCTCTTTGTAAATCATTATCATACTCTGTGAACTCTGTCACTGTACCCTTCTGAATCTGACCCACACTATCGACACCCTGCCGATCATCACGCTAAGCCTGTCAAATCCGAGCACTCTCATCCGGTTCTAGTCTCAGGCTAGCTGTCACACAATCACTGTCATCATCAGAAGGGATCACATCAATACTGAGGCTCATAACTGCTTTAGCAGCTCACGCTCCCTGACCATCATATGTAATACCATCCCGAGGCTCTTTCTGCTCAAGGCATCAGTCATCACATTAGCCTTTCCTGGGTGGTAAAAATTTTCACAATCAAAATCTCTCAGAAGCTCTCACCCACTATGTATTTTTCATATTCGCCTCTTTCTGTGAAAACAGATACTTGGGCTTTATGATCAGTGCATACCCAAAATTTCTCACCATGTACATAATAGTACCATATCCTCGGTACAAATATTGTTGCCAACTTTAAATCATGAGTTAAATAGTTTATTTCATGATCAAGGAGTTGTCTGACTCCATAATTGACTATCTTCCCATTATACATCAATACACAGCTCCTTCATAATTTTGAGGTATCCATACTCACTGAGAACCTCTTGAGCTGTTGGGTATGGTGGAATTAATCACGGTGGTCAATTCATACTTCATTACACCAAAATTCACGTCACATCTATCATCTTACTTATCATCTTATTCAATGACCACGTTTTCTTAGTTAAACGAGTCAACCAAGTAGACCATATTGAGAACTCGCAACAATCCATCTGTAAAAGCCATCTTCCAATTATTGCTTACAATTTGCCCTAGACTTTAACTACACCCAACATATCATCAATATTGATGAGTACAAATCGGTCCAATCCTTGACTTATTTACGCATAAGCGTATAAGATCCTTCAAAATCGCTTACGTTTTCAGGTACTAACCTACGTCATTTCCTTTTCTTATCTTAACGGCTCTTATTAAATTTTACTATGTTAACTTTTATGATTTGTCGAATTTTAATATTCTTATCGTCTTAGTAAAGGTATCCTAATGCTAAAGGTATTTATTACGACGATCGATTTCACGTTATAGGATATATATATATACTTTTAGACGCTGTCAAGTCTTCAGGCGGGGAGGTATTTTGAAATACCTTTATTAACCTTCAGACTTAACCACAATTACTTTATATACCAGTCCATGTGGTCACAATTTATATTCGCTACTAATTGCGTTAATCCTAATTACTTCGCATATTAAGGGTATTCCTTACCTAGCATACGCCTCTTACTCCAATACATCTTGTATTCAGAATCAAGCATATCTCGAAGATTATCTCCTTAGTGTATCTATTATAACGAAACTCTTGTCATTATTCATTTCGTGAGTACAATCCTTTACTCCTTTAATTTCAACTGTTACACCCCTTTTTGTCACCTAAAATCTCTATATCCATATTCCGTTAATTAATCCTCCTCTATTGGGGTTCTCATTTATCAGTATTATGCCTAATGATGTAGGCATTCATGCCTTTTACTCCCTTATATGCGAATGAAGGCTGTACGAATAAGTGTGTGGTACCAGGATCAATGAACTATGTACTTCATTATTCATAACCAGTGTGGTATCTTACACCACATCCATGAAACATCAATACTATCCTAGTCCAAAACATCCTCTCGCCTTCGTCCAACAACCTACTTTCCTTTTTCCTTTCGGTATTTGGCCTGCCTTTTTGTTGTAGCTATACCAACGAAGTTTTTCTGTCTCTTTACTTTTCTGTGGGGCGATCTCGCCCAACTCTGTACAATCAAAATCAATGTCCGTCTTACCACACTTAACGGCCATTTTCATCAATACAGTGTAGGCATAAACCCTCCTTCCGTGGTATCCACCACACATCTCACACTGCTTACACTGCTACACTGCTTCATAGCAGGTCGAGGTCCTCCAATCACAACGCCCCTCAAGAGTGTCAAAATTGGATGCACTGGGGCCTTACCAATTATCTTACTCAATGACTCATTAAATTAAATCTTTTACCAATTATCATTTTCCATTTTAACATCTTTATCATTTCTCGATTCTCTTTTCTGTCTCTATTTCAGCCCTCACTACCTTTCCTAATCTCAGAGGCGTGCAATTCATGTTCTTATTTACCCAACTGTAAATCTGCGCACTGTCACGGTATAGGTAATATCTCACGGGCCAATCAGACTCTAACTGAAAAGTCGAGCTATTTCGTGGACTTTTAGACATCTCGACTATTACTGTTTATAGTGTCGAGGTAATATCTGTCCAAGAATATAACTGAGTCTCCGTACTCATAAATCATACTCATCAATAAATCAATTCCTTTTAAATAGTGTCTGGGATATTCTGTCACCGGAATACATCCATAAACATTTCTCATCTTAGCTCTTGATGTTTAACACTTAAAATGGGTCGAGCGGGTTTTCACCAATGCTCCGCTGCGCCCTCCGATCTTATTCATAATCTGAGCAATTAGCTCCTCAAAATAATCTCCACACTCCGCTCCAATCTCGCGAAGCGTGTCTCAATACTATCCGATCACTCTGTCGGACTCTGAGAGGCATGCTCAACATTAACCTCTATTTCAATCTCATCCTGATTCTCACAGGTCAACTCAGCACAACTTAGCAGACTCAGGTCTACCTCTATGACCTCTGCCTCGTGCACTATCTCATCTAACGCGACTCACATTAGGCATTCCTGCATTCTCGACCATTTCTTAGTCAAAACCCATCTCGATATACACTATTGTATCTAACCAAGCACAGTAACACGGGGATGTAATTTCTAATTACCGACACTCACACACATCAGACCAATTGCTGCTCTGATACCATAAAATCTGTCACGACCCAAACTACCCAAAAATCAGAGTTAATTTTTCGCGTTTTGTTTATTTTCTTACTTAAATTCTTACATGTCTTCTGATCGTGACCACACTCCACTAACAAATTGGGCTGTGCGTCAATGCCAGTCCCACCATATATTTACCATCTAACTTATTTCTTCTCCAGTCATTTATAATTGTTTACATTAATTATACATCCCCTAAAGTTACTTACAAACATGTTACTGTGCTATGCTTATGTAGACATAATATGTACAAGTGTATATACCTTAAATGATGGGCAGCAGCGGACATCCGGAATGCAGTACTGAGTCGCTTCAACTTCAACTGGAGATTATCTGTGGGAGAAAATGAAAGGGGTGAGCACATCAAGCTCAGTAAGGCAATCCTACGAACAAGTAGGTAACCATACTACCTACATGAACGTGGTGCCATGTATAAACCACCCTTTCTCCACACATTTTAAAACAGATGATATGAGTTATGATGTTATGTAAATCAAGTTTGCACGAAAAATTCAACATGCAATTATTTCAAATCATTTCTTTCTCATTTAAAAATTTCACAATAAAGTCAGGACTCGACCCCTCCTTCGGGTGATCCTGACTCACACAAAACCATGAAAGTCGGTTTACATCACACATGGGTTTAAAAAGCACGAAAATAGCATCATGCACATTTAATTTAAAACCCGATTTGATCTCATCAAAATCGTCGACATGCGGGACTAGGCAACATCTGTATATCGGCAATAACCAGGACTGGCCAATATGTGTCCTCGTGAGTCCCTATAGCTTCACGGATCCCAGTGTCCGAGGTCTCACCCTGATCTGGAATCGCCCGGGAGGTGGGTCAATCCAACCCGTCAGTCTTATCCGATCTCACGCATCCGAAGATGCCGTATCTGAAGATACCCCGTATCACAAGATATCATATCCAAAGATACCCCGTATCACAAAGATACCGTATCCGAAGATACCCTACGGTACATCATACTCCATGCTACTTGCATTGTACATCGTACTCCATGGACCCATATCACTCTAGTTACTCCAGCCAAAATGGCCTGCTTCCCACAGAGAGGTTTTGTTTCTCAATACTCATGCCATGTCCCAAAACGCACATGCGAGCCTATTAAATCGGTGACACACAGTCTACCCGATGCTCCAAGCACGGCTTGTCGCATGTTCTCATAATATCAGTGCGAGCGATGCTCAGCACTCTCATCAATCAAGTAAAACTGGCAGAGCCCGCTTTACATCCCCACAAGGCCGCCAACCTCATCCCTCACTCTCACCCCACCTAAGAGGTCTTTTGAGCCTGTTGGGCCTTTTGGCTGACTCCAAGGGCAGACAGCGCTACTCCACAAATCCAGTAAATCTAGTGTGAGCTAAGCTCAACACTTTGTATATAAATCAGGTGAAAATCTTATAAAATCTGGTGCGAGTTAGACTCTAGCACCGTGTCACGAAAAAGCATGTGAAATCTGGTGCGAGTTATACTCTAGCACCTATGCATGTAAGACTCTAGTGCGAGCTCTCGCTCCAGCACTAATGCGTACATCACACAAATCAAACATCGTGCGAGCTAAGCTCTAGCACGTCACATGCAAATAAAAACACGTAGGCGGCTCTGTTATCTCCAAATAGTTTTCACAAAAATTACATCGTTTAAGGTATGCAATGCTATGCATTTTTCTTTAAAAGTGAGCCAGCCTACTCATGCATGTGTTAAAATACCTCCAGAACGAGCAGGAACCTCTTGTCCTTGCTCCTCCCAATTTTTCCTAAAGTTGGAAACATTTACCCTTAACAAGGGTATTTCGGTAATTTTGTCTATACGGGGCATTAAAATTATTCTTCGACCTCTAGACCCTCCAGAACATTTTTTAAGGACTGCATATGAATTTAAAATTGCGTAAAGTTTACCTCTAGCAGTCCGTAGAATTCCCTTACCTGGAATCGCGCGCAGACTAAACCTGTCTCGATGATACCGAACCTCTCGGCCCAAGTGGCGCCAACCAATGTACTTAACTGCATATAGCCACATAGTCGAGGTTAATTCAATTATCCTGATCAGTATATTGCATTTACTGATCAACTTAAGGTATTGAGCCTTATCTACCTTATTGGGTCTCGACCCCTTTTTTTGCCATTTTTACATTTATTAATTCCCTTCTTCGGGTATACCGGGCTTATACAGCTTCCTAATAATTATCGGGCTTCATTCCAAATTCATTGGATAGCCCGTATACCATTTACGGCAATTATATTACGACTCCAAATAATATTCCTTCCCACGCGAATTTAATCCATAATTTCGTAAAATAATTAAAACTCGGTATTTAAAGAACTCTGATTGCCGAAATTAAATTGTACTTACCCGATACGATGCGGGGTACGAAAATCAGAGCTCGATCGGCTCTTGTTCGGTCTCCTTCGTGAAGCTGCACAATTAGGTAAATCCGGATTATTTTCCATTAAAATAATATTAAATTAAATTTCCAGAATTTACCCGTAGGTCAATTTTGACCCTCGATCAACTTACCCGAACCTCGAGTCGTCCCCGGTAAATTTCTTTCCTTTTTCCCCTTTTTCCTTTCTTTTCCTTCCTTTTCCTTCTTTTTCCTTTCTTTTCTTTTCCCCTTTCCTTCCTTTTCCCTCCTTTTCCTCCCCTTTCCTTTCGGCCAAACGGTGCCGTTTACTGCCTATTACCGTCGTCGGCGTTTTCGACGGTCTCACCGATTTTCTCGGCTTCCGTTTCTCTGCTTCTCTTTCTCTCTCCCCGACCCCCTTTTCTCTCTTTTTTTTTTTGTTTATAAATTTTATTTTTATTATTTTAATCATTCAAATACCTTAAAAATACCCAAAATATCTACCAAAAATTATTATTTTATTCTAAATTAATTAATCTAATTTTATTTAATTTATTTATTATATTTTAACCCTTTTCGGGTATAATTTCTTCGTATTTTCGGGATATTGTCCCGAATGAATTTTCGGTATATTTTTTGATTATTTTTCAGATTATTTTTTCGAACTAAAAATTTCGATTAATTCTGATTAATTTCCATAAATTGATATCTTGATCAATTTAACCCAAAGTAAATTTATTTCACTTTTATTGACCAAGATTTCTCAAATCCATATTTTTAATTAAATTTCCTCATCGAAATTATACCGACTTTCGATCTTTTGACCATTTTGCCCTTACACATGTTCGGGATTAATTTAACCCGACTTCTCTTCACGAATGCTCATTGATTTCGTATTTTAATTAAATTCGGGTCTTACAAAAATGGCTGAAGATTGAATGAAAATGTTACCCGAATGCCAACTTGAAATCCAACCGAGAACTACAAACTGAAGGCTAAAGAAAGTTTAATGGTTTATCAGACAAATAAGGAAATGAAAATGAAAATCGAGAACTTCATACTGAAGCCTTAAAATTTCTATTTTAAACATCACTAACTAAGAAACATCCAGCAAATGATCCTCGCAAACCGAACAAGAAGAAGAAAGAAATGTGAAACAACATTGCTAATGGAAACCGAGAAGATGAAATGATATTGATTGCTATTAAATAGAAAATATCCAAGTCTAGAAAAATCAAGAACATAAAAATGAAATGAACATTAAAAGTGAAGTTGGAAGCTAACGGGAAACAAAAAAAAATACAGGAAAGTAAATCTAAAAATGTAATCTAAAACTATTCTACTCTAAAACTACATTACACTAAAACTACTCTTACTCCTAAAATTACATCCTTTCTTCAATGGTCATCCTTTCCTATTTATAAACACACTAGGGGTAAAATGATAATTTCCACATCCTTAATGAGTTGGCATTTTTTTGGCCACTTGTCTTCACACCATTGGATCCTTGAAAAGATATTTCCATGTCATCGGTCTTCTTGTCCAATTGAATGTGCTTGGTGGCATAACTCGTGTTGTCCGCGTGGCTTAATCTCGATTTTAGTCCAATTTCGATCTATTTTCTACCGAAATATTTAAAATTCATTCGGATTTAATTTATCTGCAAACATGAGAATTTTAATTAAATAAAGGGGATAATTAACAAAATAAATTGGGGATTTAAATAATTAATTAGGAAATTAAGCACAAATAATTCTAAAAATATAGAATTATCACACCCCCAAACTTGAGCTTTTGCTTGTCCTCAAGCAAAACAAAATGATTGTAGGAATGACAAGTACAAAACACAATAATTTTCCCAATATCATCCCAAAGAAAAGTACAAACTTATGAAATCAAAGAATCACAATTACAAGTCCAGCACTTAGAATTATTCAATCATAAGTCCTAACCCAAATTGGACTCCTCGTGAGTGTGTGAAAAATGTCTAAGTCAATTCACAGTACACTATCCGGATCAGATTATGCAACATAGTGAATGCAAAGTCAATGACATGTGATCATTCCCATAAGTTTGCTTTTCACTTCTCTCTCCACTAATGTAGTCACACTTAACTAAAGATCAATAGGACTTCATTAAGCTTGTAATGTAAGGCTGGGGTTAAGGTATGATAAAGTCGATTTAGGTTTAATTACCCCTTAACATGCATTACTTCTAGGATCTATAATGTAAGAGCTCTAATTATTTCCCCCAAACTTATTTCTTTTGCTAAACTTTTTTTTTGTATTTTTGTATTTTCTTCTTTTCTTTTTCTTTTTCTTTCTTTTTCATCAATTTTTTTTTACATACTCTTTCACTATCACTTAATACCCATATAGCTCACAATATATCCCAATGACTTTTCATGCTTTTGGGGTAAGGGATAGGAAAAAGTATTTAAGCTAAGGAAACAAAAATAAGTAGGTGTATTTACAGAGAAAAGCTTATTTGGCCCAGATGGGTGACTAGGGGTAGCATATGTAAAAGGAAGGCTAGAAAGGCTCAAACGATCCAAAGATGGCCTAAATCATCTCCCTAATCAAGTGTGATCTAATATTTCACCTCAAGATTAGATCAAACAAATTCTAGAATATGATGCACAAAATCAATTGAACAAATGCAATCCTATGTACGCATAAGCTTTCTCTAAATAAATATACCGATTCATGATATGACATGTGCATAAGATGAGGCAATCACAATCAGAATCAAGACAAATTCAATAATTCAACTTGATGATTTTCCTATAATCATGCTTCTCATTCAATCAAACTCAGACTAAATCATGGGGTCATATCATTAGAATATGGGAAAACTACATGCTAAGCACTAAATCATCCCAAAATCAAGCAATTTAAGCTCATATTATCGAAAAAAATTTAAAAATTCTTTCTCAGATTTTCAAAAAAATTTTGGAAATTTATCCAATTTTTCTCAAAATAGCTCAAGTGATATCCCCTCCCCCAAACTTAAAGTGCACAGTGTCCTCAGTGTGCAGATAATATAAGAATTTAATCTCAAGAACAAAGTACTCCCCTTTTTTATGATGATGAACAACTGAAACTTTGATTGAAAGCGTAAAACTAGAAATTAACCCTGCAAAATAAAGAAAGAAAGATACAACAGAAAAGAAAAAGAAAAAGAACTATATACAATGTGAAAAGGAAAACACAGCCACTTCAAATGCAGCTGAAGAAAACAACACTCAGCAGCAGGGCGAAGAGTAGGAGGGTCATCCAAAGTGGTGACAAAATGTTAATAATTAAATCCTCCTGAGCCCTATCTACTTCCCTCTTTCTTTCAGATTTTATATGCTTAAGCCTTATATTCTCCTCAATCTCCATCTTAAAACATTCTTGAGAGTCATCAGGGAGCTTCAAAGGTTTGAAAATATTAAACTTTACTTCCTGATCTTAGACTCTTATCGTTAACTCCCCTTTTTGTACATCAATTACTGTTCTACCAGTAGCTAGGAAAGGTCTGCCTAAAACAATGTGGACTTCCCTGTCTTCCTCCATATCTAGTATAATAAAATCTACAGGGACAATAAACTTGTCCACCTTTACTAAGACATCCTCAATGACCCCCTTTGGATATTTAATGGATCGATCTGCTAGCTGAAGGGTCACTGTAGTGGGCTTGACGTCCCCTATTCCTAACTTATGATAGATAGACAATGGCATCAAATTTATACTAGCTCCTAAATCGCACAGGGCTCTACCAAAGAATAATTTTCTAATAGTGCATGGTATGGTAAAACTCTCGGGATCCTTGAGCTTGGGGGGTAATTTCCTCTGGATAATGGCACTACATTCCTCAGTCAAAGCCACCGTCTCATATTCTTCCAGTCTCCTCTTCCTCGAGAGGATATCCTTTAGAAACTTCACATAACTTGGCATTTGCTCTAAGGCATCTGCGAAAGGAATGTTGATGTGAAGTTTCTTAAAGACCTCAAGAAATTTAGTGAATTGTTCTTCTAGTTTTTGATTTTGAAACCTCTGAGGAAAAGGTACTGATGGTCTAACTAGAGGCAATGTAGTGGGAACTTGTGTAGAATCAGAAAACGAGGAATGCTGTGAAATAGAAGAAGGTATAGATGAAGAAGTGCCTAGCTTGGATTCCTTGGCAGCTCGATCTTTAGGTTCTAGCCCTTTTTGAGCTACTTCTTTAAAAGTCACGAATTCTTCAACTATGTGCTGTTCAGGTTGGGACTTAACTTGTGGCTCCTCTAGCTCTCTGTCACTCCTAAGGGTGATAGATCTAACATGTTTCTTACCCTTCCTTTGCTTAACAGGATTAACTTCAGTATTACTAGGAAGGGTCCCTTGAGGATATTGGCTAAGAGCACTAGCTATTTGTCCCACCTGAACTTCTAAGTTCTTAATTGAAGCAGCTTGATTTTGCAGGATCGTTGAGAACATCTCCTCTAATGTAGGCTTCTTCTCAGCTGCTGGTGCATGGTAGAATTGGGGCTACATAGGTTGTGGTGGTGGTGGTGGTGGTGGTGGTGATGGATGATATTGAGGTGGATGATGTTGAAAATGAGGTGGGGATGGTTGATGAGGCGAGTGATATGAAAATTGCAGCTATGGTGGTACATGAATCGGTGGAGCTTGAAAGCTAGGGGGTCCTACAAGTCTAGAATTAGAAGGTTGCCCTTGGTTTTGTCTCCATGAAAAGTTAGGATAGTTCCTCCACCCTGGATTATAGGTGTTTGACAAGGGGTTGTTCTGTTGCTTCTGAAGTGAAGCAACATACTGAACCTATTCTAAGTTAAGTGGACACCTATCTACAGAGTGGGTACCACTGCACAGCTCGCAAGAAAGAAAAGGACTTTGGACAGAATAAATCGGATTAGGACTGGTGGGAGGATTATGTTGCCGCCAGCTCTGCGACAAAACTCTACCGCGTGGATCGCAGTAGAGGTCCACACATGAACTCTGCCGCCTTCCAGGCTCACCCGCAGGTTGTCTAGCCCGAAACGCGACAGAGTGCTTAATGACTCTGTCGCGGCCAGACACGTGCCTGGACCTCAGCTCGAACCGACTCAGAAGAAACTTATAAATACCCCAGGTGAGCTCTCAGAGAAAAGAGGAGAGAAAAAAAGATAAGACTCTAGATTCTGAAGAACACAATTCTCTTCCCCCTATATACAAAACTTCAGTTTTCTAACTTAATCATCGGAGTGCGCGTGCAGGGACAAATCCCTGCGCCCTCTGATTCCTGTTGTTTTTGCAGAATATACGAAGAACACGTGGAAGAAATCCCATTAACGTCACCTTTTTGTCGTTAGAGCAATCTGAATACGTGGAAGTTGTAATCCCGTTGTTGTTTTATTCCAGGCAACATCAAATGAAAATGTTACCCGAATGCCAACTTGAAATCTAATCGAGAACTACAAACCGAAAGCTATAGAAAGTTTAATGGTTTATCAGACAAATAAGGAAATGAACATGAAAACCGAGAACTTCATGCTGAAGCCTTAAAATTTCTATTTTAAACATCACTAACTAAGAAACATCCAGCAAATGATCCTCGCAAACCGAACAAGAAGAAGAAAGAAATGTGAAACAACATTGCTAATGGAAACCAAGAAAATGAAATGATATTGATTGCTATTAAATAGAAAATATCCAAGTCTAGAAAAATCAAGAACATAAAAATGAAATGAACATTAAAAGTGAAGTTGGAAGCTAACAGGAAACAAAAAAAAAAAAATACAGGAAAGTAAATCTAAAAATGTAATCTAAAACTATTCTACTCTAAAACTACATTACACTAACACTACTCCTACTCCTAAAATTACATCCTTTCTTCAATGGTCATCCTTTCCTATTTATAAACACACTAGGGGTAAAATGGTAATTTCCACATCCTTGATGAGTTGGCATTTTTTTGGCCACTTGTCTTCACACTATTGGCTCCTTGAAAAGATATTTCCATGTCATTGATCTTCTTGTCCAATTGGATGTGCTAGGTGGCATGACTCTGTTGTCCGCGTGGCTTAATCTCGATTTTAGTCCAATTTCGGTCCATTTTCTATCGAAATATTCAAAATTCATCCGGATTTAATTTATCTGCAAACATGAGAATTTTAATTAAATAAAGGAGATAATTAACAAAATAAATTGGGGATTTAAATAATTAATTAGGAAATTAAGCACAAATAATTCTAAAAATATATAATTATCATGAACGTGGTGAAGCAAGTCTTGGTTCCTTTCCGTATTGGAAGATATCAAGATAAAGTGTTGTGTGACGTGGTACCCATGCAAGCTGGCCACCTGTTGCTGGGTAGACCGTGGCAGTATGATTAGAGAATCATCCATGACGGTCACACTAACCGTTACTCCTTTTTTATGGATGGCAAAAAGATCACTCTTGCTCCCCTTAGCCCCAATGAGATTTACGAGGATCAATTAAGGCTGAAGGAGTAACATGACAAGCAAAGAAAGCTAGCTAAAGAAAAGAAGGGAAGCAAGGAAAGCAAAGGAATGAGCTACCATGCCAATCCTCGAGATGTGAAAACTGCATTTATTGCTAAGTCTCCTATCCTTTTGCTTTATTTAAATATTCTTGTTTCATTGATACTGAACTCCATGATACTTTGCCTACTGATGTTGTCTCACTATTGCAGGAGTTCAAGGATGTATTCCATGAGGAGATCCCAAATGGACTACCACCGATTCGTGGGATTGAGCATCAGATTGACCTTATCTCCAGAGCTGTCATACCTAACCGCCCAGCCTACAAAAGTAATCCAGAGGAAATGAAGGAGCTTCAAAGGCAAGTTACGGAGCTCATGAGGAAAGGTTACATGAGAGAGAGCATGAGTCCATGCGCCATGCCCGTATTGCTTGTACCTAAAAAGGATGGGACGTGGAGGATGTACGTTGACTGTCGAGCTATCAACAAAATCACTGTAAAGGATCGCTATCCTATTCTTAGGCTAGATGACATGCTCGATGAGTTGCATGGTGCATGCATATTTTCTAAAATTGATTTAAAGAGTGGATATCACCAAATTCGTATGAAAGAAGGTGATGAATGGAAAACCGCATTTAAGACTAAACACGGTCTTTATGAGTGGTTAGTTATGCCTTTTGGCTTGACTAACGCACCCAGTACTTTCATGCGCTTAATGAACTATGTTTTACGTGCTTTCATTGGTAAGTATGTGGTTATCTATTTGGATGACATTCTAATTTACAGTAAGAGTCTGCATGAGCATGCTGAGCATCTTAGGAATGTTCTTACTGTTTTGAGGAATGAAAGTTTGTATGCCAATTCTAAGAAATGTACATTCTGCACTGATAAGGTTGTTTTCCTTGGGTATGTAGTTTCTTCACATGGTATTTCTGTTGATGATGAGAAGGTAAAGGCAATTAGAGATTAGCCTATACCTAAGTCTGTTTCTGAAGTACGCAATTTTCATGGCTTAGCTAGTTTCTATCGTCGATTTGTTAGAGACTTTAGCACTATAGCCGCACTTTTGATCAAAGTGGTCAAAAAGAATGTTGCATTTCATTGGGGTCCTGTAAGACCCAATTTTAGTTAAAACACGAAATTAAAAATGCAAAAGGATTGCAATGGAATTTTCGAACACGTGTAAGGGCAAAACGGTCAAAAGATCGAAAGTCGAAATAGATTCGACAAGAAAATTTAATTAAAAATAATGGATTGAGAAATCTTGGTCAATAAAGGTGAAATAAATTTATTCTGGGTTAAATTGATCAAAATATCAATTTATTGGAATTAATTGGGATTAATCGAAATTTTTAATTTAAAAAAATTATCCCAAAAATAATCAAAAAATATACCGAAAAGTCGAAATAATACTGATAAATTCAATTAGGGATTAATTGAATAAATTAATAATTTTTTAGATATTTTTGACAAAATAATAGTATTTTAATGATTAAAATAATAATAAAAATTATTAAAAAAATTATTAAAAAAAAGAAAGAAGAATTGGGAAGAAAAAAAGAGCAAAAAAACGAAAATGCAGAATCGCGAAATCGCGATTCTGCCAAAACGGAAGTTGAAGACCTGACGGACAGCACCAGCGGCCCAGGCGAAGGAGACCTAGGCGCCAGCGAGCCACCATCGGCACCTTGGAGGCACGAACGGCGGCGATAGGCGGCGAAATGGAGAGAAAAATGAAACCGAGAGAAGAGAATGCGATTCCCGACGACCGGCGACGATTCGGCACCGACCGACCACCGCCGAACGTCCCTGAGGCCCAGACGACGTGATTTGTGGCGGCCACGATTGACGAAACTGCCGGTAAACGTCGAAAACGGCAGAAAGAGGAAATGGGTACCGACGGTGGAGAGAACAGGCCGGACCGACGACTTTCAGGCGGCTTTGGACGAAACCGAGGGCCGATTCGTGCTGCGGACGGCCCAACGGAGCCACTGGCAGCGGAAGTCGGTGAAGAACCGGTCGGTAAGGCCCTGAACTGGTCGAACCGGAGTGAACCGGGGTGAACCGACGGGTCCGAACCGGGTCTGAACCGGACCGAACCGGTTCAGCCAATGAGGAAAGGAAAAAAGGAGAAAAAGGGAAAAAGAAAAAGAGGAAAAAATTAAGGAAAAAATTTCGACGATGTAATCGAGCTACGGGTATGTCAGTAGCGGTCGAAATTGACCGATTTAAATTTTGGAATATTTTATTTAATTAATTTTCGACTGGAAATTTAGCCGAAAGTTTATGAAATTCTGTAGCTCGACAATCGACGTTAAACGAGAGCTTGAGATAGTCTCGATTTGCGTATTAACATGGAATTTTGGGTAAGTAACCTTTATTTACTATAATTTGCATCGTTCTGCGTGCTTCGGATTTAATTTTCGCATTAATTAAATTACATTTTGGAAAGTCGGATAAATTATCGTAAATAATAAATTGAGCTATTCGAGAGTTAGAACGAGGCCCAATAAATTGTTGGTAGACCCAATGAGCCAAATAGGCCTCGATAATGTGAAAATTAAGTGGAAAAAGGGCTTAAGGTCGATTAAGGCCCATTAAGGTGCAATCGGGCCCAATAGGGGTAAATGGGCCCAATGATTTAAATTAAGCCCAGAAAATAGGAAATACAATTAAATTGTATGATATCTGACCTGAGGAATATTTATACGCAGTTTCGGACATTGGATTGGGAGCAAATCGGACTGCGTGACGAGACAGCAGTGGAAAAGGAAAGGTCAGACTCTACAGAAAAATAAGGTAAGGGAATTCTACGGACTGCTAGAGGTAACTTTATGAAATTTCAAAGTCATATGCAGTCTTTTAAATTATTTGAAGGGTCTAGAAGTAAGTTAATAATTTTAGTGCCCCGAATGGGCAAATTACCAAAATACCCTTGTTAAGGGTAAAATTTACAATTTTAGGAAAAATTTGGGAGGAGTAAGAAGAAGAGGTTCCTGCTCGTTCTGGAGATGTTTTGATGCATGCATGTGTAGGCTAGCTAACCTTGAAAGAAAAATGCACAGCATTGCATATTTTCAATGATGAAATTGTTTTGAAAACTGTTTTAAGGAAAGAGAGCCGCCTACGTGTTTTTATTGACATGTGACGTGCTAGAGCTCAGCTCGCACAATGTTTTGATTTGTGTGATGCATGCATTAGTGCTGGAGCGAGAGCTCGCACTAGAGTTTTACATGCATTGGTGCTGGAGTCCAACTCGCACCAGATTTTACATGATTCTCGTGACAAGGTGCTAGAGTCTAACTCGCACCATATTTTTGAGACAGGGTGTTGGAGCTTCGGTCGCACCAGATTTATATATATGTGATTTTTGTGATGGTTTGCATACAGAGTGCTAGAGCTTAGCTCGCACTAGTTTTACTTGATTTGATGAGAGTGCTGAGCATTGCTCGCACTGATTTTATGAGAACATGTGATGAGCCGTGCTTGGAGCATCGGGTAGACTGTGTGTCACCGATTAAATAGGCTCGCACGTGCGTTTTGAGACTTGGCATGAGTATAGAGATACGATATGGGTCCAGGGAGTACGATGTACCGTGCAAGTAGCATGGAGTACGATGTACCGTGTGGTATCTTCGGATACGTGAGGCATCTTCGGATGCGTGAGATCGGATAAGACCGACGAGATGGACTTACCCACCTCCCGGGCGATTCTCGATCATGGTGAGAACCCGCACACTAGGATCCGTGTAGCAGAGGAACTCCCGAGGACACATGGCCATAGTCCTGGTTATTATCGATATACAAATGTTGCCTAGTCTCGCATGTTGATGATTTTGATGAGATCAAAACTGGGTTTTAAATCAAATGTGCATGATGATTATTTCCATGCTTTTTAAACCCATGTGTGATGTAAACTGATTTTCATGGTTTTGTGTGAGTCAGGACCACCCGAAGGAGGGGTTAAGTCCTGACTTTATTGTGAAATTTTTAAATGAGAAAGAAATGATTTAAAAAGAGTTGCATGTTGAATTTTCCATGCGAACGTGTTTTACATGACATCATGAATCATCGCATCAGTTTTAAAATGTGTGGAGAAAGGGTGGTTTATACATGGCACCACGTTCATGTAGGTAGTATGGTTACCTACTTGTTCGTAGGATTGCCTTACTGAGCTTGATGTGCTCACCCCTTTCAATTTCTCACACAAATAATCTTCAGTAGATGTTGAGGCGACTGAGTACTGCATTCCGGATATCCGCTGCTACCCATCACTTAAGGTATATACACTTGTATATATTGTATCTACATAAGCATAGCACAGTAACATGTTTGTAAGTAACTTTAGAGGATGTATAAATATTGTAAACACTTATAAATGACTGAGAAAGAATTAAGTTATATGGTAAATGAATGGTGGGACTGGCATTGACGCACAGCCCAATTTGTTAGTGGAGTGTGGTCACGATTAGAGGACAGGTAAGCATGAACGAAAATAACAAAACGCGAAAAATTTACTCTGATTTTTGGGTAGTTTTGGGTCGTGACATATAAAGGTGGTATCAGAGCAGAAATTGGTCTGATGTGTGTCAGTGTCAATAATTAGGAAATTACATCCCCGTGTTACTGTGCTTGGTTAGATACAATAGTGTATATCGATATGGGTTTTAACTAAGAAATGGTTAAGAATACAGGAATATCTAATATTAGTCGCGATAGAGAAGGTAGAGCACAAGGCAGAGGTCGTAAAGGTAGACCTGAGCCTGCTAATCGTGCTAAGTTGACCTGTGAGAATCAGGATGAGATTGAAATAGAAGTTTATATTGAGCATGCCTCACAGAGTCCGACAGAGAGATCGGACAGTATTGAGACACGCTTCGCGAGGTTGGAGCGGAGTGTGGAGAATATTTTAGGAGCAAATTGCTCTGAGTATGCATAAGATTTGAGGGTGAGATGGAGCATTGATGGAAGTCCGCTCGACCCATCTTAAGAGTTAGACATCCAGAGTTGACAAGAGAAATATTTTGGAAGTCTTCTGGTGATAAAATATCCCAAACACTATTTAAAAGGAATTGATTTATTGATAAGTATGAATTATGAGTATGAAACTCAGTTATATTCTTGGGCAGATATTACCTCGACACTATGAACAGTGACAGTCGAGATGTCTAAAAGGTTATGGAAGGGCTCAGATTGTCGATTAGAGTCCGATTGGCCCATGAGATATTACCTATGTCGAGGCAGTACGTAAACTACAGTGGTGTGAATAAGATTGAGAGTTGTACGCCTCTGAGATTGGGGAAAGGTAGTAAGGGCCGAAATAGAGACAGAAAGAGAATTGAGAATGACAGAAATGTCAGAACGAAAAAAAAAATGGGTAATTGGTAAAAGATCTAATTTGATGAAATATGGGCTAAGATGATTGGTAAGGCCACGGTTATCCGATTGTAGCACTTTTGAGGGGTATTGTGATTGTAGAACCCCGATCTGCTACGGATCATGGTAGAAAGTGTGGTAAATACCACGAAAGTAGGACATACACCTACATATTATTGATGAAAATGGTTGTTAAGTATGGTAAGACGGACCATTTATTAATGATTGCTCAAAGTTGGGCGAGATTGCCCCACAGAAAGGTAAAGAGATAGAGAAAACCCTGTTGAGATAGTTGCATCAAAAAGGGAGGACACAGCCGAAGAGAAAACGAAAGTAGGCTGTTGGACGAAGGCGAGTGTATGTCTTGGACCAGGACACTACTGATGTTTCACAGGATGTGGTGAAAGATACCACACTGCTTATGAATAAAGAAGTAATTGTGTTAATTGATCTTGGTACCACGTATTTCTTCATACCGCCTTCATTCGCATGTAAGTGAGTAAAAGACATGAATGCCTACACTCTTGGGCACGATGCTGATAAATGAGTACCCCAATAGAGGAAGGTTAACTAACGAAATAATTATGAAGAGATTTTAAGTTGAAAACGGGGGAAGAAGTATAAGTCAGGTGATTTTATTTAATGGACTATGAATAATTTAAAGTAATATTTGAGAATAAAGTAGTCGGCTGCATATTATGGTGTTTGGATTTCTACCCTAAGATAGTGATATGGTTACCCCTGAAAAGTATATTGTAAGTTTTGATATGTAATAAAAAGGGGAACGGTTGAAATTAAAGGAGCAGATGATGGTACTCACGAAATGAATAATGACAGAGTTTCGTTATAATTGATATACGAAGGAGATACTCTTTAAGATATGTTTGATCCTAAATACAAGATGTATTGGAGTAAGAGGCGTATGCAAGGTAAGAATGCCCTTAAAATATGAAGTAATTTGGATTAAAGCGAATAGTAGCGAATATGAATTGTGACCACAGGGACTGATATGTAAAGTAATTATGGTTAAGTCTAAGGGTTAATAAAGGTATTTCAAAATACCTCCCCACCTGAAGAGTTGACAGCGTCTAGAAATATATATATATATATATATAATCTATGACTTGAAATCGACCGTGGTAAGATATAAATTTAAAATTTGGACACTTTTACTAGTACGATAAAGAACTATAAAATTCGATTAATCATGAATGTTAAAATATTAAAATTTAATAAAAGCCGTTAATATAAGAAAAAGGAAATGACGCGGGTTAGTATTGTGAACAGAAGCAATTTTGAAGTGATTATACGCTTATGCATACATAGGTCAAGGATATGGGCGATTAAAATATATAATGGACCTCAACTACAATAAGTTATTTAAACTTTACCTGGACCGATTTGTCATCATCCTTATTGATGATATGTTGGGTGTAGTTAAAGTCCAGGAAAAATTATAAGCAACAATTGAAAAATTGCTTTTACAAATGGTTACTGCAAGTTCTAAAAAGGGTATACCTTGTTGACACGTTTAACTAAAAAGCGTGGTATTTAAAGTGGGATGATAGACGTGATAGGAATTTCAGTGTAGTGAAGTATGAACTGGACCACCGTGATTATTTTCACCATACCCAACAGCTCAAGAGGTTTCTCAGTGTGTATGGATACCTCAAAATCATGAATGAGCTAGGTATTGATGCAAAAAGGGAAGATAGTCGATTGTGGATCCAGACAACTCAAGGATCAAGAAATAAACTATCTGACCCATGATTTAAAGTTGGCAGCGGTAATACTTGTATTGAGGATATGGTACTATTATGTACATGGTGAGAAATTTTGGGTATGCACTGATCATAAAGCCCCAAGTATCTGTTTTCACAGAAAGAGGCGAATATGAGAATACATAGTGGGTTAGAGCTTCTGAGAGATTTTGATTGTGAAAAATTGTACCACCCAGGAAAGGCTAATGTGATGGTTGATGCCTTGAGCAGAAAGAGCCTCGGGATGGTATTACATTTGATGGTCAGGGAGTATGAGATACTTGAGCAGTTATGAGCCTCAGTAGTGAGGTGATCCCTTCTGATGATGACAGTGATTGTGTGACAGCTAGCCTGAGACTAGAACCGTATGAGAGTGCCCGGATTTGATAGGCTTAGCATGATGATCGACATGGTGTCGATAGTTTGGGTCAGATTCAGAAGGGTACAGTGACAGAGTTCACAAAGAGTGTCGATGATTTACAGAGAGGTTCAGAGACGGTATAAGCACTCCCCAGGACCACCGTTGATGAGATAGTAATATTACCAGAAGTTTACTCTTGGGGATATACAGTGCATACGGAAAGTAACGAAAATATATATGAAATCTCTAAAAAGGGTATTAGTGGTCAGATGTGAAAAGAGATATGGTAGAGGTTATGGAAAGGTGCCTCGTATGTCAGCAGAATAAGATAGAGTATTAAAAGTCTACAGGGTTATTGCAGCCTCTACCTATATCGACACGGCACGAAAAATGAGAGCAAGTCTCCATGAATGTCGTGATGGGTTACAGAGGACCTGGATAAATCACGAGGCTATTTAGATGATAGTCGCTAAGTTGACTAAGTCTACCCACCTTCTGGTTATGAAATTCCCAGATACTCAAAATGTGTATGAGGATTCAGGTCTAAGGAAGATTGTGGAACATTATGTAGCGTTCCAGTGAGCATGGTATCATATAGGGATTCCCACTTCACTTCCCACCTCTGAGAATATTTTCAGGAAGCTACGGGAACCCGATTTAGTATTTGCACAGCTTTCCATCCTTAGACAGATGGTCAGTGAGAGAGGACTGTACAGGTTCTAGAGGATACGATGAAAGCGTGTGCCATTGATTTTATAAGCTCCTGGGATGATCAGTTATTACAAATTGGATCCGTCAATAACGACAGTTGTCACTTGAGTATCAGGATAACAAGATATGAGGCATAGTACGGCCGTAGGGGTTGTTTCCCCGACTTGGATAAGAAAAAATGGGTGACAGATAGAAATTTCTTTCGAATTAGTATAATAAGTCTCTGAGGATGTTCAGTTGAGTGAGAGATTAAGAACACCTCAGAGCAGACAAAAAGCATTGGAATTCACCAAGGGGAATCAGTAATTGTTGAAGTTATTCGTCCTTAGGGAATAAGGACATAGCGAGACTCGGGAAGAAGGCAAATTGAGTTTTACTGAATGAAGTTTTTGAGAGATTGGACAAGTGGAAGATAAGACCTGTAGGTTGGCGTTATCACCTGAATAAACAGGCATCCACAATGTGTCTCATCTTTTGATACTTCGGCAATACTATCCAGATCTAGTATAGGTGATCAGATATGAACTCCAACAGATTCAACTCAGTGCAAATATAAGTATATTGAAAAAGTTGATTCGGGCATTAAACAGGAAAAAGAAAGTATTGAGGTTTACGACGATCTCCCTAATTAAAGTCCTTTGGTAGTATTACACTCCGGAAAAAGGTCACTTGAGAATTAAAAAGTATGATACGATTGATGTACCCGGAGTAGTCTATGGACTCATATGACTTGGTTCTAATTTGGAGGACCAAATTCCTTAAGTGGGGGAGATTATGTAAGACCCTATTTTAGTTAAAACACGAAATTAAAAATGCAAAAGGATTGAAATGGAATTTTCGAACACGTGCAAGGGCAAAACGGTCAAAAGATCGAAAGTCGGAATAAATTCGATAAGAAAATTTAATTAAAAATAATGGATTGAGAAATCTTGGTCAATAAAGGTGAAATAAATTTATTCTGGGTTAAATTGATCAAAATATCAATTTATTGGAATTAATTGGGATTAATCGAAATTTTTAATTTAAAAAAATTATCCCAAAAATAATCAAAAAATATACCGAAAAGTCGAAATAATACTGATAAATTCAATTAGGGATTAATTGAATAAATTAATAATTTTTTAGATATTTTTGACAAAATAATAGCATTTTAATGATTAAAATAATAATAAAAATAATTAATAAAATTATTAAAAAAAAGAAAGAAGAATTGGAAAAAAAAGAGCGAAAAAATGAAAATGTAGAATCGCGAAATCGCGATTCTGCCAAAACGAAAGTTGAAGACCGGACGGACAGCACCGGCGGCCCAGGCGAAGGAGACCTAGGCGCCAGCGAGCCACCACCGGCACCTTGGAGGCACGAACGGCGACGACAGGAAGCAAAACGGAGAGAAAAATGAAACCGAGAGAAAAGAATGTGATTTCCGACGACCGGCGACGATTCGACACCGACCGACCACCGCCGAACGTCCCCGAGGCCCAGACATCTTGATTGGTGGCGGCCACGACCGGCGAAACTGCCGGCAAACGTCGGAAACGGCGGAAAGAGGAAATAGGTACCGACGGTGGAGAGAACAGGCCGGACCGACGACTTTCCGACGGCCTTGGACGAAACCGAGGGCAGATTCGTGCTGCGGACGGCCCAGCGGAGCCACTGGCGGCGGAAGTCGGTGAAGAATCGACCGGCAAGGCCCTGAACTGATCGAACCAGAGTGAACCGGGGTGAACCGACGGGTCCGAACCGGGTCTGAACCGGACCGAACCGGTTCAGCCAATGAGGAAAGGAAAAAAGGAGAAAAAGGGAAAAAGAAAAAGAGAAAAAAATTGAGGAAAAAATCCCGACGATGTAATCGAGCTACGGGTAAGTCAGTAGCGATCGAAATTGACCGATTTAAATTTTGGAATATTTTATTTAATTAATTTTCGACGGGAAATTTACCCGAAAATTTATGAAATTCTGTAGCTCGACAATCGACGTCAAACGAGAGCTCGAGATAGCCTCGATTTACGTACTAGCATGGAATCTCGGGTAAGTAACCCTTATTTACGATAATTTGCATCGTTATACGTGCTTCGATTTTAATTTCCACATTAATTAAATTAAATTTTGGAAAGTCGGATAAATTTTCGTAAATAATAAATTGAGCTATTCGAGAGTTAGAACGAGGCCCAATAAATTGTTGGTGGGCCCAATGAGCCCAATAGGCCTCGATAATATGAAAATTAAGTGGAAAACGGGATTAAGGTCGATTAAGGCCCATTAAGGTGCAATCGGGCCCAGTAGGGGTAAATGGGCCCAATGATTTAAATTAAGTCCAGAAAATAGAAAATACAATTAAATTGTATGATATCTGACCTGAGGAATATTTATACGCAGTTTCGGACATTCGATTGGGAGCAAATCGGACTGCGTGACGAGGCAGCAGTGGGAAAGGAAAGGTCAAACTCTACAGAAAAATAAGGTAAGGGAATTCTACGGACTGCTAGAGGTAACTTTATGAAATTTCAAAGTCATATGCAGTCTTTTAAATTATCTGAAGGGTCTAGAAGTAAGTTAATAATTTTAGTGCCCCGAATGGGTAATTTACCGAAATACCCTTGTTAAGGGTAAAATTTACAATTTTAGGAAAAATTTGGGAGGAGCAAGAACAAGAGGTTCCTGCTCGTTCTGGAGATGTTTTGATGCATGCATGAGTAGGCTGGCTAACCTTGAAAGAAAAATGCACAGCATTACATATTTTCAATGATGAAATTGTTTTGAAAACTGTTTTAAGTAAACAGAGCCGCCTACGTGTTTTTATTGACATGTGACGTGCTAGAGCTCAGCTCGCACGATATTTTGATTTGTGTGATGCATGCATTAGTGCTGGAGCGAGAGCTCGCACTAGAGTTTTACATGCATTGGTGCTGGAGTCCAACTCGCACCAGATTTTACATGATTCTCGTGATAGGGTGCTAGAGTCTAACTCGCACCATATTTTTATATGATTTTTGAGACAGGGTGTTGGAGCTTCGCTCGCACTAGATTTATATATATATATATGATTTTCGTGATGGTTTGCATACAGAGTGCTAGAGCTTAGCTAGCACTAGTTTTACTTGATTTGATGAGAGTGCTGAGCATCGCTCGCACTGATTTTATGAGAACATGTGATGAGTCGTGCTTGGAGCATCAGGTAGACTGTGTGTCACCGATTAAATAGGCTCGCACGTGCGTTTTGAGACATGGCATGAGTATAGAGATATGATATGGGTCCACGGAGTACGATGTACCGTGCAAGTAGCATGGAGTACGATGTACCGTGTGGTATCTTCGGATACGTGTGGCATCTTCGGATGCGTGGGATCGGATAAGACAGACGAGATGGACTGACCCACCTCCCGGGCGATTCTCGATCAGGGTGAGAACCCGCACACTAGGATTCGTGTAGCAGAGGAACTCCCGAGAACACATGGCCATAGTCCTGGTTATTGCCGATATACAAATGTTGCCTAGTCTCGCATGTTGACGATTTTGATGAGATCAAAACTGGGTTTTAAATCAAATGTGCATGATGATGATTTCTATGCTTTTTAAACCCATGTGTGATGTAAACTGATTTTCATGGTTTTGTGTTAGTCAGGACCACCCGAAGGAGGGGTTAAGTCCTGACTTTATTTTGAAATTTTTTAATGAGAAAGAAATGATTTAAAAAGAGTTGCATGTTGAATTTTCCGTGCGAACTTGTTTTACATGACATCATGAATCATCGCATCAGTTTTAAAATGTGTGGAGAAAGGGTGGTTTATACATGGCACCACGTTCATGTAGGTAGTATGGTTACCTACTTGTTCATAGGATTGCCTTACTGAGCTTGATGTGCTCACCCCTTTCAATTTCTCACACAGATAATCTCAAGTAGATGTTGAGGCAACTGAGTACTGCATTCCGGATATCCGCTGCTACCCATCACTTAAGGTATATACACTTGTATATATTGTATCTACATAAGCATAGCACAATAACATGTTTGTAAGTAACTTTAGGGGATGTATAAATATTGTAAACACTTATAAATGACTGAGAAAGAATTAAGTTATATGGTAAATGAATGGTGGGACTGGCATTGACGCACAACCCAATTTGTTAGTGGAGTGTGGTCACGATTAGAGGACAGGTAAGCATGAAAGAAAATAACAAAACGCGAAAAATTTACTCTAATTTTTGGGTAGTTTTGGGTCGTGACAGGTCCTGCACAAGAGCATGCTTTTAATTTTCTCAAGGATAAACTTTGTTCTGCTCCTTTTTTAACTCTGCCTGACTTTACTAAAACTTTTGAGATTGAGTGTGATGCCTGTGTAGGAATTGGAGCTGTGCTTATGCAGGAAAAATGCCTAATTGCCTTCTTCAGTGAGAAGTTAAGTGGGAAGCACTTAATTATCCCACATATGACAAGGAGATGTACGCGTTAGTGAGGACCTTGGAGACATGGCAACATTACTTGTGACCCAAAGAATTAGTCATCCACACCGATCACGAGTTCTTGAAGCATTTAAAAGGACAGAGTAAGCTGAACAAGCGTCATGCCAAGTGGATGGAGTTCATTGAGGCGTTCCCATACGTGATCAAGTACAAACAAGGTACATGCGATTTGAGGATAAATCCTTTTGAGGAGATGGGGAATGATGGAGGTCCACTTGCTCATGATGCTCATGATGATCGTGATGCCAAGGATCCATGGGTCATCCAAGGAGGTCCAATTACTCAAGCCCTCTATATTTGTTTGGAAGCCAAACGACATGAATCTTGGTTTAGTAATAAGTTGGGTTAAGTGTTTAAATAGCCCACATTTGAGTTTTATAGTGTTTTAGACCAATTATCCTATGTAACTAGGCTTATGCATGAATTTAAGTTTTAGTCTTATTTTCTGTTTGGTGTTAATTCCAGCCCACTTGTTTAAGGGCTTAAGTGCTAGATATTATTATAAATACTTTGTAAACGCTCTTAAATAGAATAGAACAGATCAGATTGAATTTTCAAAAATTTGAGTGTGCCTCTTTCTAGGGTTTCTGACATGCCCAAAGGGTATTACCGCAAGTGCATGGGTCGTACAAGTAATAATGGGATTTGAGTCCCGAGTTATCATCCGACAGAGAAGTTGACCAGCCTAATTAACTACCGGTTAATCTTACCCTAAGTATATCCTAGCAAATTATGAAATTAAGGTGGGTAATCTACATAGCTAGAATTAAAAATATTGAAAGCAATAAAATACTAAAAGCTATAAAATAAAGAAGTTAAAACCGAGCAAAATTACTTACAGTGTTCCACGCAATTAAAATAAAAAACCTACAAAAGAAATTAAAACAGTTAAAACTAATTAACGCAATTAAAATAAAATGCAATTATGAAAATAAAGCAATAAAATTAAACCACAATTAAACTAACCTAAAATGCAATTTTAAACTACTTAATCAAAATGCAATTTAAACTAAACTAAAACTTAATGAAAGTTAAGACTAAATTAAAAATGCACGAAACACATCTAATCTAAATTAACTCTAAATGCATCTAAACTAAAATAAAATCCTAAAACATTTAATATAAAACTAACTACTAGCTAAAAATTAACACTACAAATTAACATGCAAAAATAATAAAACTAAACTACTATTATAATTGACTAAACTAACTAACTAACAACTAACAAATGCATGAAAAATGGATTAATTGCTACAATGAACTAGCCAAACAAGCCTTAACCAATTTAAATCAACCAAATCCCTCCTTTTACTGTTCACGTGTCTTTCTAAAACATTTTCATTCCAGGTGATGGCTCGGCTTGTCCACTGGTCCAGGCTTTTGCCTGCTATTCGGCCAGCTGTTCTCTGCTACTCACGGGTTGCTCGATTCTGCCATTTGCTCCAAGCTTGACCAGACACTGCTTCAACTACTGCTAGGTGCTCCAGGCTACTCGGTTTGTAGGATACTTGGTTCCAGGTGCTATGCTGCACTCTGCTTCTGCTATTTTTGTAATCTGCTATTGCTCTCGGGTCTGATCGTGCTGCTGTTCCAAGCAAGGTCCATTTCTACTGCATGCTCTCGGGTTATCCTCTGCTGTGTCCTCTGCCCCAAGTGATCCAGACTACTCTCGGTTATCCTGTTGCCTCAACTCCTGCAATTTCCAGCTCCCGCTCCTGCATTGTCCGTCTCAGCTTTTGTTCGTGCTGCTGCTCTCGACTGTCCACTGATGCTGCTCTGCTGCACAGGCCTCATTCCCTGAATAGCAACATGATGTCATGTACACGAGTTGGCTCCTAGCTACGTTTTACTTCGGTTCTGCACCAGCTCAAATCGTGTACAATAGCCAGCCACCCAGGAATTGCTTCGACAACGGTAGCAACCTATACCTGAGCTGGATAGTCTTCAAAGTTTACAGCTGCTGAGGTTTTTCCAACTACTCCTCTTGCGCCTGTCTTGCTCTTCTCAGAATCCCACTATCACTGCCTAAGCATTCCAGTAAAATACTAACTAAACAGCACACTACCAGCTTAACATAGCCGAACAGAGCAACAATAACAATGCCTATAAATGCACCTATTAAAATAAACTTTTATCAAACATGTATTAGCCGATAAATCTACTGGGATAAATGAAGACTTTCTAACATGAAATGCAGCAATTGCTTCCAGCTATAAACCTTAACATTATGCAGTACAACAATGCAAACAAATGTGAAATGCAATGAACAAATCAACCTGATGCATGACTGTAAAATAATAACAATAAAATAAGATAAGGAAAGAACAGTAAGCATAGCAGCATCTGATTTTAAACCCGAAAGGAATAAAAAAAAAAAAAAAAACCAACACAATTGCAAACTTCATCCTTGAGCTTCAAAACGTAAACAAGGAACTTATCATTCTCGGTTTGTATCATTCTCTTCTCCAACCGGGATTCTACTTTACTCTTGATGAGGAACAATGTTCAACATCATTCCTCATCAAGGCACCAGAACCGAAATGGAGAAGAATGATTGAAGAGTGCTTGTCACCCGAATACACAAGAGGAACTAAACCGAGAGCTAGGAAAATAAAGCTTGCTTAAACTAAAACATAAATAGTTTAGGAAAACAGAGAATGAGAAAAAGAGAGGCAACACTTTCCATTAACTTTCATTGAATAAAAAACAAAGGAAATAACTTTGATAATATGAACTACAAGTAGCCGAGCAAAGAAAATGAAAAAAACAAACTTCATGAAAACATTAAGAAAGATCCATGAATAGTGAAAAATGCTTGCTAAAAAAAAACTATACGGGAATTCTAAGGAAAGCTTTTTAAATTTAACCTAAAAGCTATCCTCCACTAAAATTACTTCTAATCCTAAATTACATTTACTTCTACTCCTAAAATTACGTACTCTTTCAATGGTCATCCTTTCCTATTTATAAACACACTAGGGGTAAACTTATCATTTCTACATCCTTGATGAGTTGGCATTTTTTTTGCCACTTGTCTTCACACCATTGGCTCCTTGAAAAGATATTTCCATGTCATCAGTCTTCTTGTCCAATTGGATGTGCTAGGTGGCATGACTCGTGTTGTCCGCGTGGCTCAATCTCGATTTTAGCCCAATTTCGGTCCATTTTCTACCGAAATATTCAAAATTCATCCAGATTTAATTTATCTGCAAAAATGAGAATTTTAATTAAATAAAGGGGATAATTAACAAAATAAATTGGGGATTTAAATAAATAATTAGGAAATTAAGCACAAATAATTCTAAAAATATAGAATTATCAGTTTCCTCTCAACTAGGCTTAACAAGGTCTTCTTCCTTGTGGCGCCTCCCTCTTCACCAACCACCATTGTTATACCTTAGGTTCTCGAATTTTATATTCGTAGGGTCGAGGTCCAATACCTTTGGTTCAAGTCTCTTTATACTTCGGGTCTAGGTTGTCATTTTATTTTCCATTCAAAGTCTACCATCATTATTTTCGCCCAGCTTGCGTTTTAGCTGTTTCAATTCTGAATCCATACGTTTCCTTGATCGTCTTAAATCATCCTCTTGTCTATTTAATAAATTCATATCTCGATCAATTGGATTCGAAATTCAATATTTTTCTCATTATTGATTAAGATTTCTCGATTTCATATTTTTAATGAAATTGTCTCATCATATTTATACTGAATTTTGGTCAATTGATCGTTTTACCCTATACTTGCTTAAAAATTAATTTAACCCTTATCTTGCTGTTATGTAGCTTACATGCATTTTTATTCTTTAAATAGTCAATTACATGATAGTAAATACTCTTCTTATGATTCAACTATGAAAATAAAATGTTCGTACACATAAGAATCATAAGGTACAAGCTACATACGTAAATCGAAAACTCGGGTCTGACAGAATATCCCGGATATTGTTTAAAGAAAATTACAGATAAAATTAATTACTCTGACCCAAAGGTACTGGTTGATTAGCGAGTATAAAACTTAGTTTATTCCTGGGCAGATATGACTCGGACACTATGAACAGTGAGAGCCGAGATGTCTGAAAGTTTATGGAAGGGCTCAGATTGTTGATTAGAGTCCGATTGACCACGTTAGATATCACTACCCATGCCGAGGCAGTGCGCAAACTATAGTTGTGTGAATAAGGTCATAAGTTGCACGCCTCTGAGATTGAAAAAAGGTAGTAAGGGCCAAAATAGAGACAAAAGAGAATAAAGAATGACAGAGATGTCAGAATGGGAAAAGGTAGTTTGGTAAAAGATTAGAGTTGATAAATCACGAGGTAAGTTGATTGATAAACCCCAGTATATCTAATTTCAATACTTACAAGGGGTAATGTGATTTGAGGACCCCGACCTGCTACAGAATAGTGTAACAGTGAGAGCAGTGTAGCAAGTGTAACAGTGTAAGATATGTGGTAGTTACCATGGAAAGAAGATGTTGGACGAGGGCGAGTGTATGCCTTGGACCAGGACACTACTGATGTTTCATTTAAAGTGGTGGAAGATACCACACGGGTTAAGAATAATGAAGTGATTATTTTAAATTGATCCTGGTGCCACACATTTATTCATACCGCCTTCAGTTGCTTATAGGCGAGTGAAAGATGTGAAGCCTGTACCCTTAAGCAAGATGATGATAGTTAGTTGATTTTCACTAACTGAATATGGGTATAGGGATTGTAAGTTGAAAATATGGGTGAAAACATCACTTAAAAGTGTATTGTAAGTTTGACAAGTAATGAAAGAGTTTATTATAAGTGATTTATGAAAGGAGATAAGCTTTGAGATGTGATAGATCCTGAATACGAGATATATTGGAGTAAGAGACGTATGCAAGGTAAGGATATCTTTGATATGTAGCGAATATGAATTATGACCACATGGACTGATATGTAAAGTAATTGTGGTCAAATCTGAGGGTTAATAAAGGTATTTCAAAATATCTCCCTTCTTGAAGATTTGATAGCGTCTTGAAGCGCACACATAACCTATAAATTGAAATCGACAGTCGTAATATATATTTAAAATTTGGGTACCTTTACTGGTACGATAAAGAAATATAGAATTTGACTAATCATGAAGGTCTAAAAAATTAAAATTTTATAAAAGTTGTTAATATAAAAAAAACGAAATGACGCGAGTTAGTACCTTGAATGGAAGCGATTACGAAATGACATTATATGTTTATGCGTACAAACGTCAAGGATATGAGTGATTGAAATATTAAGTGGAACTCAACTACGAGGAGGTATTTAAACCTTACCTGGACGGATTGGTTGTCATCTTGAGTGATGATATTTTGATGTATTCGAAGTCCAGGGAAGAGCATGAGTAGCAATTGGAAACTGTTTTACAGACGAGGTGTTGTGAGTTTCTCAATAAGCTGCTCAGTTGACACATCTTGTTCGGAAAAGATTGTATGTCAGTAGGATGATAAGTATGAAAGTAGCTTCTGTGAGTTTTGGTATATTGAAGTAATAAACTGACTACCGTAATTAATTTCACCATAACCAACAGCTGAAGAGGTTTCAGTGTGTATAGATACCTCAAAAAAGAATTGGACTGTGTATTGATGTAAAATGGGAAGATAGTTGTTTATGGATCTAGATAGTTCAAGTACCATAAGAGGATTTATCCGACCCAATATTTAGAATTGGCAGCCGTATCGTTTACACTAAAAGTATGGCGCCACCACTTATATGGTAAGAAATTTCAGATATGCACTGATCATAAAAGCTCCGAGTATTTGTTTACACAGAAAGAGTCGAATATGATAACAAAAGGGTTAGAGCTTCTAAGGATTATGATTGTGAACATTATACCACCTAGGGAAGGCTAATATAAAGGCTGATGCCTTGAACAAAAAGAGCATCGGGATGATATTACATATGATGGTCAGGGAGCGAGAGCTGCTAGAGCAGTTGTGAACCTCAGTAGTGATGTGATCCCTTCTGATGATGATGGTGATTTTGTGATAGCTAGCCTGAGGTTAGAACCGGATTTGTGTGATCAAATTTGCCAGGCTTAGCATGATGATCGACATGGTGTCGATGGTGTGGGTCAGATTCAGAAGGGTGTAGTGACAGAGTTCACTGAGAGTGATGATGACTTACAGAGGTTCAGAGACAGTATAAGTGCTCCTTAAGATCACAGTTGATGAGATAGTGTTATTGTTAGAAGCTCCCTCTTCGGGATATACAGTGCATCTGAGAAGTAATAAATATATTGGAATCCTTAAAAAGGGTATTGGTGGTCAGGTATGAAAAGAATTATTGTAGAGTTGTAGCAAAGTGTCTCGTATGTCAGCAGAGTAAGGTAGAGTACGAGAAGTCTACAGAGTTATTGCAGCCTCTACCTATATTGACACGAAAATGGGAACAAGTTACCATGAATATCGTGATGGGCTATAGAGGACCCTAATGAATCACGAGACTATTAGGGTGATAGTCGATAGATTGATTAAGTTTACCCACCTTCTGGCTATGAAAATCACCAGATACTCTGAGTGTGTAGGCGGATTCATGTGTATGGAAGATTGTGAAATATTATGTAGCATTCCAGTGAGCAGGATATCAGATAGGGATTCCAGCTTCACTTCCCACTTTTGGGAACGTTTTTCAGGAAGCTACGGGAACCCGATTATGTGTTAGCACAGCTTCCATCCTCAAACAGATGGTCAGTCAGAGAGGACTGTACAGATTCTGAAGGATATGAAGAGAGCGTGTGCCATTGATTTTATAAGCTCCTAGGATGATCAGTTGTTACTAATCAAATTTGCCAATGATGATAGTTGTCACTTGAGTATCGGGATAACATTTTATATGAGGCACTGTATGGCCGTAGGGAGTTGTTCCCTAACTTGGATAAGAAGAAATGGGTGACAGATAGAGTATTGTTCCCGAATTGGTAAGATAAACCTTTGAGGATGTTCAGTTGATTTGTGAAAGATTAAGAACACCTCAGAGCGGATAGAAAAGTTATGCTGACAAGAGACAGAAACTATTGGAATTCACCGAGGGTGAATTAGTATTGTTGGCAGTTATTTATCCTAAAAGCATAAGGACATAACGAGATTCAGATAGAGATATTGGACAAGTGGGAGATAAGACCTGTAGGTTGGCATTACCACTTGAATAAACAGACATCCACTATGTGTCCTATCTTATGATGTTTCAAAAATATTTTCCGAACCCGATATATGTGATCAGATATGAGCTTCAACGGCTTAGCTCAATGAAAGTATAACATATGATTGGAAAATCGATGCGGGTATTAGACGGAAGGAGAAAGTGTTGAGGTTTAAGAATATCTCCCTAGTTAAGTATGATGGTAGTATTACCTCCGGAGAAAGTCACTTGAGGATGACAGTATATGATACGATATACGTACCCGGAGTTATTTATGGACTTACTTGACTTGGTTCTAATTTGGAGAACCAAATTTCTTAAGTGGGGGAGATTGTATGACCTGATATTTTCGAGTGCATTTAAAAATGTAAAAAGACTTAAATGGTATTCTCGAAAACGTGCAAGGGTAAAATGGTCAAAAGATCAAAATTCGATATTAATCGGGACAAGAAAATTTAATTAAAAATGATGGCTTGAGAAATCTTGATCAATAACGAAGAAATAATTAAATTTCGGGTTAAATTGATCAAGATATGAATTTGTTCGAATAAACCGAAATTTTCGTATGGAAAAATAATCCCGAAAATAATCGAAAAATATACCGAAAAGGTAAAATCGGACTGATAAATTTATTTACGGATTAAATGAATAAAATAGAATTTTTTTGATATTTTTATGAATTTTATTATTATTTTATTGAATAAAATAATAATAAAATTTAATTATAAATAAATAAATAAAGTAAAAAAATGAAAAAAAAAACGAAATCTGTGAAATTGAAACAGAAAACAGAGAGGAAAAGAAACAGAAATGGCGAAACGCGAAGCAGGAAACCGAGGGAGTCGGTTTCCCTCCGATCCGACACCATTGGCGGGGCTGAGGGGCCAGCAAGGACCGGCGAAGACAACCCGACCTCGGGCGACTCGCCAGCGGCCAAGTCGCGCCGTGGATCACGTCGAAAAATGTCGAAAACGAAAGGAGAAGCTGCGGTAAAGAAACTTCGATCGGCGGCCATCGTCTCCGATTTGGTCCAACCCGAGGGTCGAATATGGAAGCCCAGGCCATGGCGGGCCGATTGGTGCAGGAATCGCTCCGGGAATCGGCCAGACGGCGCCGAAATGACCAAATGGTGACTGAACCGGCCGAACAGGACTGAATAGGTCGAACCAAATCGGATCGAGCCTAGGGTCTGAACCGGGTTGAACCGGACTGAACCGGCTCAGCCAAAAAGAAAAGGAAAAAAAAGGAAGAAAAAAGGAAAAAGAAAAAGAGGAAAAATTGGGGAAAATTTCAGTGATGCAATCGAGCTTCGGGTAAGTCGGTAAGCGGTCGAATTGACCGATTTAATTTTTCAAAATATTTAATTTGATTAATATTCGACTAAAAATTTACCCAAAAAAATATTAAATTGTGTAGCTTGAAAATTGGCATCAACCGAGAGCTTGAGACAACCTTGATTTGTGTACGATCATGGAATCTCGGGTAAGTAACCTTTATTTACGACAATTTGCATCGTTATGTGTGTTGATGAATTACGGATTTAATTTTCGGATAAATGAATTAAATTTTGGAAATTTGAATAAATTGTCGTAAATACTAAATTGAGATATTCGAGAATTTAGAATGAGGTCCAATATATACTGATGGGCCCAGTGAGCCCAATAGGCCTCGATAAAGTGTGGTAAACGGGCTTAAGCCGATAAAAGCCCATTATGGTGCAATCGGGCCTAAATGAGAAATGAGCCCAATGATGTAAATTAAGCCCAGAAAATTATGAAATACATTAAACTGTATTGTAATTGACCTGATGAATGTGCATCCACAGTTCCGAAGATTGGATTCGGAGCAAATCGGATTGCGTGACGAGTCATCAGTGGAAAAGTCAGACTGTATAGAAAATGAGGTAAGGGAATTGTGTGAGTAGCTAGAGGTAGCTGCGCGTATTTTAAATAGTTTTTCTGTACACTGATTATGTATGTATACACGGTTATTGTATAATGATTCTAAAAGTGGTTTAAATGATTTTAAGGATCGAATTAGGTGAAAAGACTATTTTATCCCTATTGAGGGAAGTTCACCTAAGGATGGTGAAAGCATGACATGCATGAAATACATGATTTAAGGAAATTTCTGATTTAAGGATTTTATTGGTTTTAATCAAAGCAAATCGATAGATTGGCCAGTAATTGCATGAATTTCACATGATAACACTACGTAAGTGTTATTTATATTTAAATGGACATTTCTTTGGAAAATAGGCCAACTATCAAGTTTATATGGAAACAGATAGTGCTGACACATAGTTCGCACTATATCTGCGTTTGTGAGTATGCATAATGTGCTTGAGCGGTTGCTCGTACCGATTTGTGTGACATCATATGCATGAAATGTGCTGGAGCGATTGCTCGCACTGATTTTATGGTTTGAAATGCATGAGAAGTGCTGGAGCCTAGCTCGCACTCTGTTTTGACATGTTTTGACATGTTTTGACTTGTTTTGACGTGGTATGCATAAAATGGTGCTGGAGCGATTGCTCGCACTAGTTTTTATGATTTGACATGCATGAGAGATGCTGGAGTTTAGCTCGCATCCAGTTTTGAGATGATATTGCATAAAAATCATGCTGGAGTGTAACTCGCATGAGATTTGATTTAATTATGCATAAAGCCGTGCTGGAGTGTAACTCGCATGAGATTTGAATTATTTGAGCATTCATTTGTGCTGGAGCATTGCTCGCACGAAGTTTTATATGGTTTTATAATTCATTTTAAATTCGTACTGGAGTTTTTCTTGTACGAGGTTTTCACTGAGTTTTTATTCATATCCGTACTAGAGAATTGCTTGTACGTGGATTTTACTTGAATTTATAATCAGTTGAAGTCGTATTGGAGCGCTGCTCGTACGCAGATTTTACTGATTTTTATGAAACCGTGCTAGAGCTTCGCTCGTGCGAGGTTTTCTGATATCATGAATATGCATGGAGCCGTGCTAGAGCTTCGCTCGCAAAGGGATTTATATTACATGCATATAGCCGTGTTGGAGCCTCATGTAGACTGTGTGTCACAGTGAGATGATATGCTCACACATGCATTCTGAGACAGAGATGATTTGGGTGGATAAGACCTATTGCAGGCACCCCTGATTGAGCTTGGGTTTACGGAGTACGTTGTAACGTGTATGTCACGTGGAGTACGCTGTACCGTGGGGATTGTTGGAGTGGAGTGGCATTAACCACGAGGCAGCAAGCCTTGCCCTCGCAATCCTGGTGTTATGCTGTTCTGGAGGGTAGGACGACCCACCTCCCGTTTCAGGTGTGATACCCCGCACACTAGGTACCGTGTTACCAGGGATCACTAGGATATGGCCATAGTCCTCAATGTTACTGATATAATCAATTACATGTCTCACATGATATAACTATTGGTCGATAGACCAGGGTAGACCCGAGGGAGGGGTCAGGCCCCCGATTTTATGATTTTATGATATGTGACCCTGAAAGAAGGGTGGTTTTATAACCGAAGTTTTGTAAAGAAGTTTAATGAATTGTTTTATGAAATTGAAATTTACGTATGAGATAATTGACCCGGATGGGGCTATTTTATACCGCGTTTCAATGAAATGAATTGAATGCAGTAGCATGACGATGTTTTCCATGCTTTCATTTCAAATTTATGATTTGTCTTACATGACATGAAAGAATGCATGATCTGGATTTACTTCATGCTCATTATGATTTAATGATGTCACATAATATACCTTTGATGCATGAATTATATGATTTCTATATGCATAAATAGTTTTGATAAACTATGGCATTGAAATATGCATGATTTTGTGTGTGAAATTTTAAATGAAAAGAAATGGATTTTAAGGGCATGGCATTATGAGCATGTAGATAGTGGAGCTGTCTACTTACTTGCATAATTGCCTTACTGAGCATGTAGTTTGCTCACCCCCTTATTTTCCTATCTTTTCAGAGCACTCGTAATAGTTAGAGAGCGGCTGAGGACTTGTATGCTTGGTATCCGCTGCTTCCCATTGAGAGACAGGTATACACATTTGTATAGTTTTGTATCTAAATATGTAATGCACAGTACTGTAAATGGACATTGATGTCGGGGATGTAGAGTTATAAATACGATTGTGTATGTATTTATTTAAAAGTCAAAAGATAGTAAACTCTGATATATGAATATGATTATGGAAATGAAATGGTAAATAGGTGAGAGGTGACTAACACCAAATCATAGCCCAACTGTGTTGTAGGATGGTTACGATGAGAGAAAGGTAAGAATTAAATAATAAATGAAAAAGTGAAAAATTTACTTTGATTTTTAGGTAATTTGGGTAGTGACATAATTTGACCGAATTGCACATTTTGACAAATCGGTCGGATTTTTTAGAATTTCTATGTATTTCTTCTGGAACTTAAATTTGTTCAATGATGCATAAATTTTAGTTACATAAGCATGTCTCAGATGAAGCATAAGCAATATTTTCTTTCAATGAAATGTGCATGGCATTTTTACATAATTATCATAATTTACCACTGGATGGTGTGTTTGCATGGTATTTTACTAGCTTTGGTTATGTAAATTTCTTACTGAGCGTGTGGTTACTCACCCCTATTTTCCAACACTTTTCATATTAGATTCGCTGGGCGAGCTTCGCGTTCTTGCTGACTCCATCAGCTTAGTGAGCAGTTTTTTTTTTGGATTTCTGAGGTATATGCGACAGACGACATATATATATGCATGTTTTATTTCAGATCGTGTACACCCTGTTGTATTTTGTGGGATGTATTTAGTTGAAAGTTGTTTAAAGTATTATCACTATGGAATACACATAGGTTTCTTCTCTTTGGTTTAAAGTAAATGAACTGCTAATATGTTGTATGGTGTTTAACCAACTAGTCGGGTTTGTGGTTATGTGATGCTCACTGAAGAATTTTGTTAATACGGATTAAATATTTCTTTAGTTGAGTACATGTGATGCATATGGTGTAAATTGTAGGAAGGACTTAGTTCAATTATGCCGTTATGTCGTCGGATTTACGAAAGAAACCTGATCTCACATATATCATAAGTCACAAATAGATATAGATCATTTATGAAAATTTTAAAAGCAGTGGCATGGATTCCTATATTGGACACAAAACAACAAGTAAAATGATCCATAGAGACACTTACGTTATCTTATAACACGATTCTGCTTAACATTGCACATTTATGTTTGAGGTTAGGTCACAGGGTGTGACAATTAATGGTTAAATAAAGTATCAATTGCCTATTATGAGACAAATGTGGGAACCATGTGATAAAAGAAATTGGCCATGTATTTAAAACTGGTCTATCTTCTTCTAAAAGAAGCTACACACATTCTCTCTGTCACTCTCATAACTCTCACAACCATTAAAAAAACCTTATTCTTGAAGAGGGAACAGTTAGGGGTTTGAAAAAAATAAAGAGTTTGATGCTTTCTGAATAAACTTAAGGATTTTGGTAGCTCTCTGTTAGATTTTTCTTTGGTGCATTCAAGTGGCATATATATTTCATTCATTCTTCCTCCTTATGGTTCTGTTGCCTTGATGTGGGTTGATGCTAAGCATTTGTCCACATCATGAGCAAAATGGAACATGGTTAGAGAAGAAAATGAAGCAACCCGAGGTCATTGGAGTTTCTTATTTTTCTATTTCTTGATTTTTGGTTTGAACTTTAGAGGGGCTACACCCTTCCTCTCGGTTGCATTTTAAGTTACCTCTCACATTGTTGTTTACAGCTCTAAGCTTTTATTAGATGTATGTTTTATGGTTTATAGCATAGTTGTTATGATTTTGCAAAGAATCGAGACCCACACAGTCCACTCTGTTCAGCTCTGCTCTTAGTTCCCGCTACCGTTCATTTTTTGTTTCCTATCTATACTACACAGTTTGGTTACCAGTGATTATTGAGTGGCTGTAGGGTAGAGATCACGTTTGCTGAATGTGTGTTCTGCCTTAACTTTCATTGATTGCTGTGTGAAACAAAAGGAGATGTAGTGTGCTGCTTGCTTGCTGGACGACTGGTTTGCTTGCTGTCACGGACTGGAGATTGAAGCAGGGAAGGCTTGCTGAAGCATTGCAACTGAAGCGAGGAAGACGTTGCCAGTTAGCTGGGCAAAACCAAGATCATCATGGTACCTGGATGCAGCACCAGTTAACAGACAGAGATGCAGTACAGTAGATAGTGCAGTTGCGTGGCTTGCTGATGAATGAAGCCGAAGCAGTTGGAGATGTGCAGGGGCTGTATTGCGTGCGGGAAAGAACCAAGAATGGCAGCTGAATACCTGGAGTAGAGGACACAACCCGTGAGCACAGCCTAGAACCGAGGGCAACCCGTGAGCACCTGAAACCGAGACACACCAAGGTAAAAACAGCAGAAGTAGAATGCAGCAGGACAGAGCCGAGAATGCTAGCTGGTTGTCGCCTGGAGTAGCAGTGGGACAGTATCGTTGGAAACCAAGCAGACCTAGAGTAGCCTGTAGCAAGTTGCAGTGTCAGTATTGCATAACAGACCGAGAATAGAGGCCGAACAGCAGGCAAAAGCCTAGACCAGAGGACAAACCGAGACCTTACCTGGAAATAAAAATGAAATGAAGAATGAACAGTGAATGGAGGGATTTGGATGATTTAAAATTGGTTAAGGGTTCTTTGGCTAGTGCATAATATTAATTAATTCATTTTCATGCATTGTTAATTTAGTTTAATTTCAATTTAATTTGTTAGGTTAGTTTAGAGTCGTTAATTAAATTGCATGATTAATATTCTTGCTTAATAGTGTAGAACTTAGTTTTAATTAGGTTGATAGTTAATTAAGTGTTCATTTAGAATTAAATTAGGGGTAAATTTATCTTAAGTTAGTTTAAATTGCATTTTGATTAAGTAGTTTAATTGCATTTTAGGTTAGTTTAATTTAATTAATCTTGCTTTGTTATTTTCATAATTGCATTTTACTTTAATAGCGTTAATTAGTTTTAACTGTTTTAATTATTTTTGTAGATTTTTTATTTTAATTGCGTGGAGCACTGTAAGTAATTTTGCTCGGCTTTATTCTTTTTATTTTATTGCTTTCCAGTATTTTTAACTTTAGACTTAGTAGATCAGCCACCTTAATCTCATAATTTGTTAGGATATACTTAGGGTAAGATTAACCGGTAGTTAATTGGGCTAACCAACTTCTCTGAGGGACGATAACTCGGGACTCAAATCCCATTATTACTTGTACGACCGTGCACTTGCGGTAATACCTTTAGGGCCTATCACTCGAGTCTATGGATCTTCATAGACCTATTAACTCATTCCAAATCGATATTAAATCGACATTAAGCTCATAGTGTTCATCTTTCATTGATTTCTTCACTATGGCATTTTATCAAGCATCTCACATTCTCAATTCCATAAATCCTCTAAACTCACAATGTAATTACATTTAATTATCTCATATCATCCATACTACACCAATAACAACTTAACATAATCCATAAATCATTAACATACCCAATTTACACTTTCTCACTCTAGACTATATCAATTTTCTAGGTTACATGTGTTCCATTGCTTTCTAGATGATTTCTATCATCCATATGCATGCCAATCAACTCCAAAATACATAGAATAGACAATGTACTTGTATTGGAGTCTTAGAAGCTTACCAAATTTAATTTCTCTTCTTGCTCCAAAGGGAAATGTTCCTTGCTCCTTCAATACCAACAATAAGGTTTTGGGTTTCAACTATGTTGTTCTCTTCCTCAAGATGAACAACTTTGTTTCTAATAGCCTCCCCTCAATTCTTACTGGAAATAGCTGATTTTAGAGTGATAAACTTAGGTTTGGGTGAAAAATGGAAGGGTGATGTTGTTTTCTCGAAATTATTAGATTTTGGCGCTCCTTTTATAGAAACAGCTTGAGCAGATCGATCTACACTAGGAGGAGATCGATCTGGTCCCTTTAAATCCCTCTTTTTCACGGTATTTTAAGCATGAGATCGATCTGTCGAAGCTTGAGATCGATATGCTCCCAAACAGAGAGCTAAAGAGATCGATTTGTATGCTTGAGGATCGATCTTTTCATTACAGAATTGGTAGGAGATCGATATGGACCCATTGGAGATCGATCTACTCTATTCCATTACCTAAATAAAAGCATTCTGCATCTTCCAAATCGATCTGTCATCCTATGAGATCGATCTGGCCTTCATATTTTTCAAATTTTCTTGCAGTAACTTACACCAAAACATCCTTAATCTGCTGCCATAGCCATTTTCTCATCCATCCACCTTTATGACTTAAAAATGGCATCCATTCATACCTTATTCACATTAAAACTTGTGTGCATTACTTATATATCCAAAGGTATACTATATAAAACCAAATGGAAGCATTTATATTCATGCAACTTCCTTTCATTTACCACACTACTCATTTTGAGTTCCAATCACATTCATCACTTATAAGAACTCATTCATTCATATTCATACACAATGAAACTTGTATGTACATTACAAATCATATTACACATATGTACATTAAATCCATGGACTTACAACAATTATACTTTACATTACAAGTCCATTAGCATTCATTGATCCAATTACACACGTTACAACCATATATACGAGGTCTCACAAGGGCAGTAGAGGCTGGGGTTACGGTTGTGATTTGGATAGACTACGACAGTTCTAGAAGTTTGGACCATCGTCTTTCAGTGGAGTTAAGGACCCAGTAGCTGCAGAGGAATGGATAAATGACATAGAGAAGTTATGTTAGTTCTTCGAGTGCACTACTACCAATGTTCTGCTGAAGGGATCAGCAGAACATTGGTTGAAATCCACCAAGCCTATTTTGAAAACCCGACATATAGAGATCAGCTGGGATGTGTTTTTGGAGGCTTTTCGGATATAGTACGTTCCGGATACCGCACAGCGAAAGTTAAAGATGACATTTTTAGGACTGACCCAAGGGAGTAGAACGGTGGATGAGTTTGAGACAACCTTTATCTCCTTAGGTAGATATGATCTTAACACGGTGGGTAATGAGGTTGAGAAGATCCAGAAGTTTGTGGATGGACTGAGACCAACCATCAGGTCCAGATTGGTCCCCTTGGATATACCGACCTAAGAGGAGGCAGTACGTAGGGCGCAATTGTGTGAACAAGATATTGATCGGATTGCCTCAGAGTTTGGGAAGGTTGGTAAAGTGAGGGATAGAGATAAGAAAAGGCCAGTACTAGAAAGAGGCTTCAATTATAAGGGAAGCAAGAGATTTTTGGGGAAGAGGTCGAGGATCGAGGAGATCCAGGAGAGGATAGCTAATCCTCCCATGTATCCAGCAATAGCTCTAGTAAAGGGAATTATGATTGGAGGGCCACGACCTACTACATAATAGTGCAGCAAGTGTGGTAGGTACCATAGTACTCGACCATGCTATGGACCTCCTACAATATGCTTCAGATGTGGGAAACCAGGGCACATAATCCGCGATTGCCCATAGATGACAGAGAGAGCCCCATAGAAAGGCAGGGAGCCAAAGAAAGCTCTAGTTGGGATAACTGCTGTGAAGAGGAGGGCTACAGTTGAGGAAAAGGGGAAGCAGGCAGTGGGTGTGAGCAGAGGATGAGTGCATGCACTAGACCAGGACATTGTGGATCAGTCTTTAGATGTGGTTCAAGGTACCATCTAAATCTTTGATTTAGAAGTATTTGTATTGATTGATCATTGTGCCACGCATTTTTTTATATCGTCATCCTTTGCACATAAATTGTTGAAGCATGTAAAACCCATACTGCTAGATAAAATGTTGATGATATCTACCCTTATGAATGATAGTTAATTGATTGAGCATGTATATAGAAATTGTAAGTTGAGGATAGGAGGTAAAGAAATGGCAGCCGATTTAATTTTATTAAATATGAGTGATTTTGATGTAATCCTAAGGATGGATTGGCTGGCTGCAAACCATGTTGTTATGGATTGTCACGCTAGGACATTGACGTTCCCAGAGGTAGATAATCTTCTTGTAAATTTTGTAAAATGAAATGAAAGACATGATCCTTATAAACGAGAAGAGTATGATTTTAATTCATAATACATGAGAGATGATTCTGTTTATCAATTGTGTATGTAATGTGACGATTTGTGTTACTAACGATGGAAAGGTGTCACACCCCGTGACCTAACCTCAACTAGTCGCGCAATATTCAGCGGAATCGTATTTTGATTATTACATTAATATTATTACGCAGATCGTTTTACTTGTCGTTTGTGTCCGATGTAGGTTTCATACTACCCTTAATAATATTTTGTGCGTGATTATTTTTTTTTTACCTTAACTTATATTACCAAAGAGTTCGGTTTATTTTTCTATTTAGGCAGCATGACTATAATTTATAATTTAATTTTTCCACTGGACTACGACATAATTATCACAAACTCTCTTCATCAAATAAATAAAACCCGAGATTAGCCATCGTACATGCCATCCATCCATGATATAACCGAAAATAAGAAACCTACGTACGATACTTAGTAGTCATGCTTACACAACATCAACTAATACATCTCACAATTACAACCGTGCGTACATATCTGAAAATAAACATGCATATATATACACATACAGTCCCTCACATATACCTCAATAGACTCAAAAACTGTTGATCACACTGTAGAGTCAGCAAAATGTGGAGCTCTCCCCGGAACACTAATCTGAAAAAAATGTTTGAAAGAGAGGGGTGAGCAACCACACGCTCAGTAAGAAGCCTATATAACCGAAGCTAGCAAAACACCATGCAACACGCCAATGCAATGGTAAATCGAGAAAATCATGTAAAACATCACGCATTATTCAATAAAACCAATGTTGTATCATGCTTCGGTTTAGACAAGTTTTCATAATTGAAATTCAATATACCTTAGTCCAAACAGATTTTCATAGAGTAATTGTAAGTCCACAAAACCGAGATCATAATCAAAGATGCATTTTATTCAAATACATGCATGGGCATACTTAAAGCATTCGATATAGTAACGTGAGTAAGTGGCAATAAACCATACTAGTCATGGATCCAATAATCAATAACCTCACCAATATCAAAGCAAATATCAATACACCTATGGCCATAGTGACTACCGCCCTATCCTAACTGAGCAGGTTCCGGACTAGGGTACTGTAGACGAGCTTAGGGTCTCACAGTATTAGGTAGCAATAATAACTCGATGTCACGAAGACATCCCCGTGAAGCACTTGGCACCGTAGGGCAATCACACAGAACCTCCTACCGGGTGCTAGAGATGGCTCTCATGATAACAACTCGATGCCACAAAGGCATCCGCGTGAAGCACTTGGCATCGTAGGGCAATCACACAGAACCTCCTACCGAGTGCTAGAGATGGCTCTCATGAACATGACTGCTACACAGGCATAAACGGGTTGCCAACAGACTCAAAAATCCCTCGATGGGTACACGATAAAAATTCAGTAATTCATCCCAAATCAAATGTCTAAAAATTGGGAAAAACCACCCATCGAAAATAATACATATATAAACAGTATAAAACCAGCATGTGAATAAATCGTGCAACTTCATGCTTATCCAAAATACAGTTAAAATCGTGCCCATGCAACTTCTTCAAAATCAGCAAACATCATGGAGTTACAAAAATATTGTAATGCATCACACACATATGCTACTATCATGTAGAAATATTAACTCGTAAAAATAGTAACTCCATGCTATGGCAAAATTTAAATCAAGACATTTTATAAAAATAATGGGTAAGGGGATTTTAATCTAGGCTGCTCTATTTAAATTGGCTAACCTATAATCATACTTTAAAAATATGAATCTAGCCTATCCTAAGTATTTTACTAACGACAGCTATATAAAACCCTTTACCACCAAGCTACGCGCCCTATTTAACCTTTATCGCCTATCACCTTAGACGCGTATATATGCGTCTAAGCTTCCTTGGTGCCTCCTGACGTGCTTGCTGCGAAATACCATTAGGACTCATATTATTTACCACTCGCACATCAATAAGTTTAATTTTTCAGCAGACGCACATTCGCAAAACAATTCTAGGCTAACTACTATTAACGTAGTTTATCGGTTTTAAGCCTTGTGCTTATTTATCTCCAATCATACTCCCATGGCCATAAATCCTACAATTCCTATTTGTTATTTATTCTCAATTTATACAATACTAATCACTATACGCACAGTGGCCTAGTGAAGGACTGAGGTGTTATTTTTGGATATCTGCTGCTCTCTAACGCCCAGAGGTATACACACATGAATTCTTTTTGTATCTAAACATGTGATAGCACAGTAATCATTTTGAAATATAATATGGGGGATGTAAATGGTATAAGTACATGACTTTACTTTTAAATGTATCAAATTGTTTTTGATTAATTGAAAGGTGTATGGAAATGGTGATTGTTACTGACTCACAGCCCAACTATATTTGTAAGGGTTGTTCATGACTGGGCAAGATAACGGTTAAAGCGAAAAATTTATAGTGATTTTTAGACAAAATGGTTAAAAAGGGTCGTGGCAAGTATTCTCTAGCACTAATGGTTTACTCACAAACCCAATAGATGGCTTATTTAAATTGAATTTCACCCAATCAAATCAATATTGGCACTCAAATGTGTTGTTTTTACATATACATGAAAACATTAGCCATTCTATCCATACACATTCAAAACATGTTGAATTTAATCACCCACATGCTTCTTAAGCTTTTTAACTTATCGGATCCTACCGAACATCTCTCTACACGAAATTTCATATAGAATATAGTTATTAAAATTCTATTCGAAATATGTGTAGCTATCTTTAGCTACTAATGAAATTCTCTTACCTCGAATCACTTCACGTGACCTCACTTCCTTGGTGCTACTCAATCTCGCAGTTCGATCAGCTTCCAATATCAACTTCCGAAGTTGTTAATAATTATCCACATCAGTATACTTTAATATGCTTGTTTTCACTTGCATGACTCTGAATCAATAATTTTAACTCCTCTCAATGCCTCAATCTCATCTCTTTCTCCCATTATGGTGTTATACCATATATTTCATATACCTATCTTTATTTCTCATCTATTCTAATTTATGTATTTCATAAAACTACCTTACAATCTTTCATACATGCTCATTTCATCATTTAATCCATGCTTACTCAACTTCCTCATCATTTTCTCAATCTCATATCAATAGCTAAGCCATGGATATTTTTCATGATCAAGGTGTTTTCAACAATTTAAACATACACTAATCAACTCCCAAGACACCTAAATTAACATATATGAACTTGGTGTATTCAATCTTACCTAGCTTGAACTTTCCTCTTTTTCACCAAAATTAGGAAAATCCACCTTGTTCCTTCAGTCTTTGATTCCAACTTGTTTCCAAGTATGATGTTCTCCTCTTTACTAAGAACAACTTTGCTGAACTGAATCTCTCTTAAAACTATTGGAAAGATGAAGATTTTTTAGAGTAGAAATGTTAGGTTTTCACTTTGTTTCAGGAAGGGTTTGGTGTTCTCAGGAAAACTGGAGTTGCAGAACTGTGTATTTATAGAATTGCTCTAAGGGATCAATCTCTTATGGTGATGGATCGATTTGTCCTGCCTTTTTCTCTTCGAGAACTAACTTTTTAAGCTTAAGGGATCGATCTCCTCTCAGCATGAGATGTAAGACCCGTATTTTTGGATGTAAACCTTATGGATTCATAAGTGTGGTAATGTACTTGTAATGTGAAGTACAATTGATGTAAAGTTTATAAATGTAATGTACATACGTGTAGTATGAGTTTGTAATGTACATACAAGTTTCATTGAGTATGAATATGAGGAAACGAGCTTTTATAAGTGATGAATGTGAGTGGAATAAGAAATGAGTAGTGTGGTAAATGGAAGGAAGTTGCATGAATATAAATGCTTCCATTTGGTTTTATATAGTATACCTTGGGATATACAAGGAATGCACACAAGTTTCAATGTGAATAAGGTATGAATGGATGCTATTTTCAAGTCATAAAGGTGGAAGGTTGAGAAAATGGCTATGGCAGCAGATTAAGGATGCTTTGGTGTAAGTTGCAGCAGGAAAACTACAGAAAATCTAGAAAATATGAAGGACAGATCGATCTCATAGGATGAGAGATCGATCTGGAAGAGTCAGAATGCTCTTATTTAGGTAATGGAATAGAGCAGATTGATCTCAATGGGGCCAGATCGATCTCCTAACCATTTTGTAATGAAAAGATCGATCCTCAAGTATACAGATCGATCTCCTTAGCTCTTTGTTTGGGAGCAGATGGATCTCAAGCTTCAACAAATTGATCTCATGCTTAAAATACCATGAAAAAGAGGGATTTAAGGGGACCAGGTCGATCTCCTCCTAGTGCAGATCGATCTCCTCAAGCTATTTCTATAAAAGGAGCGTTGAAATCTAAAAATTTCGGGAAAACAACATCACCCTTTCATTTTTCACCCAAAACCTAAGTTTATCTCTCTAAAATCAACCATTTCCAGTAAGAATTGAGGGAAGGCTATTAGATACAAAGTTGTTCATCTTGAGGAAGAGAACAACATAGTTGAAACCCAAAATCTTATTATTGGTATTGAAGGAGCAAGGAACATTTCCCTTTGGAGCAAGAAAAGAAATCAGATTTGGTAAGCTTCTAAGACTCCAATCCAAGTATATTGTCTATTCTATTGATTTTGGAGTTGATTGGCATGCATATGGATGATAGAAATCATCTAAAAAGCAATGGAACACATATAACCTAGAAAATCGATATAGTCTAGAGTGAGAAAGTGTAAATTGGGTATGTTGATGATTTATGGATTATGTTAAGTTGTTATTGGTGTAGTATGGATGATATGAGATAGTTAAATGTAATTACATTGTGAGTTTAGAGGATTTATGGAATTGAGAATGTGGTATGCTTGATAAAATGCCATAGTGAAGAAATCAATGAAAGATGTACACTATGAGCTTAATGTCGATTTAATATCGATGTGGAATGAGTTAATAGGCCTAAAAAGATCCATAGACTCGAGTTATGGGTGGAGTAATAAAATGGGGCCTTATGAGCGTTAATAGAAACTATAGGTCGAATCGACTATACTGAACGCACGATGTCCTATTATATGGATCGAATATAATGTGAAATATGATTGTGTGCAGTCCTGAAGAGTTCGTTGAAGACAAATCGGACCACAGGAGTGGGCAGTGCTAAAGAAATGGAATCACACGTCGCAATTCCAGGTAAGGGAATTCTGTAAGTATATAGAGGTAGCTGCTTATATTTTGTGGGTATATTGGGCTTTGGAAATGTGCATCCGTTTATAGAAATGTGTTTGACAATTTATGGAAATTACTACGAGTATTTGTATGAGATTTGGTTGTTTGAAATGGTATTGTGAAGAAATGGGATAGTAAGGCTAATAATTGCATAAATCAAGTCTTTTGAATGCTTTCACAAAACATGTGTTTTGTTTTGAACGAATTGATAGATAGGCTGGCTATTGTGGTTTGATGTTGTGTGATAGCACATGTGAATTGCCAAATATGTTTTGAGATTGGTTTTGAAAGCTTATGAGCCGCCTATCATATTTATGTGAATTAAACCGTGCTGGAGCCTAGCTCGCACTAGGTATTGATGTTTTCATATGTTTGAAATGTGCTGGAGCTTAGCTTTCACTTTGGTTTAAAACTATGATGATGCTTTATAAACCGTACTGGAGTGATGCTCGTACGTGGTTTCTTCATATTTTTATGCATAAATGTCGTACTAGAGCGTTGCTCGTACGAGGTGATTTATTATGATGCATGAATTCGTACTAGAGCATAGCTCGCACTGTTTTCACACTGTGGTATGTATGAGACTGTGGTAAGAGTGGTACAGATTGGTGTTTAGGGAACCCAATAGGCCTAACAGACCTCTTGAGTGGGGTGAGGGTGAGGGGCTAAGACCTGACATAATCCATTCAGGGAACCCAACAGGCCTAACAGACCTCTTGAGTGGGGTGAGGGTGGCTAGGACCTAAATCAGGGAACCTAACAGGGGCGACCAAGGCCATGAGGGGCTAGGACCTGGTATTAAGAATACTCCCACGTGCACTTAAGACTAGAGGTTTCACTCGGTATGGGGTAGATAAGACCTACAGCAGGCACCCCCAACCATCTTATGGGTCTGCGGAGTACGATGTACCGTGTATATCACATAGAGTACGATGTACCGCATGGTTGAGTTACTGATGAGAAAAGTCTGGCGGAGAACTAACCCACCTTCGTTCCAGCATGATACCCCGCACACCGAGATCTGTGTGGTCTGAGATGAAATGTGACATAGTTGGCCAACATAGTCTATGAGCTTATAGTGACCTGTCTCCCTTTCCTGATTTTACTTAATACCACATGATTTTAATCTATAAGTGTGATTGTGACTGTCCAGGGTAGATCCGAGGGAGGGGTCAAGCCTTGTGGACTTGATTTGTGAAATGATAATGATGTTGTGATTGAGAATTGATTTTTATGGGATTTTGATGTATTTGAGAAAGAGATGAGTTTTTTTTTTTTAAAAAAAGGATGTTTCCAGTGAATTTCCCTTTTTATTATGTGATTTGACAATTGAGCATGAGATGGTTTGTACATGATGATTTACCAAGTTTTATTATGCCTATTTACATGATTTAAATACGTGATATATGTATACGCATATGGCATAGTTTTGTTTTCCTCATGCTCTGAACTATAAATGATTTATGCATACACTATCAGCATGTAGATAGAGTAGTTATCTACCATGCTTGCATTATTGCCTTACTGAGCGTGTGGTTGCTCATCCCTCTCTATTTTCCCCCTCCTACAGAGCGTGCATAGTAGCCCAGTGAGGACTGAAGCGTGGTATTTTAGACATCCGCTGCATCTCCATCACACAGAGGTATATATACAGTGATTCCTTTTTGTATTTAAACAATGTAAAAGCATAGTAGTAATTTGAAATGTAATTATGGGGGATGTAGATGTCAGTAATCATATTTTATATAAATGAATGATTGATGTTTAAATGTATGACATCACTTTTATTAACTGAGAATGGATATTGCAAGTGGATTATTATTGACTCACAGCCCAACTGTGTGTGGTGAGTTTGTTCACGACCGGGTAAGGTAACTATAAAACGCGAAAAATTTATAGTGATTTTCGGTAATAAGAGGATAAAATGGGTCGTGACAAGAGATTGATCTGTTTTACACAGAACCTTGAGGAGATCGATCTGGCCTTGCTATGAGATCGATTTGTTCTACCCAGAACCTGTCCAAGATCGATCTGCAATGAATGAGATATCAATCTGCTCCTCTTCTAAAGTAGTTCTACTGCAATATTTCCCAAAATTCACTGTTACATTGATATCAACTTTGCTTCACTACCCGTTTTACATTTCATAGACATTGGCAACTTAAAAATATTCATTCCTTATGATTTATATCAATTGTGACTTGTCCGTACATCACAAAATCATAAAGAGTACATATTATATTACGGGCTTTACTGTCACGACCCATTTTATCATTTCCTTTAACTGAAAACCTCAAAAAATATTTCGCGTTTTTCCTTTCCTTACTCGATCGCAAACCAACTTACCACTACACTGTTGGGCCGTGAGTCAATAATAATCCATTCATAACATTCATTCTCAGTTAATAAAATGATGTCATATATTTGAAAGTCAATCATTTACTTATACAAATTACAATTAATGACATCTACATCCCCTATAGTTACAACTCGATGATTACTGTGCCATTACATTGTTTAGATATAAAAAGAATCCTGTGTATATATACATTGTAGTGATGGAAGCAACAGATGTCCAAAAATAAAGTGCCTCAGTCCTCGCTGGGCTACTATTTATATTTTGTAGGAGGGGGAAAATAGAGAGGGATGAGCAACCACACGCTCAGTAAGATAATAATGCAAACATGGTAGATAACTACTCTATCTATATGTTGATAGTGTTATGTATAAATCATTTATAATAGGCGCATGAGGAATAAAACTATGCCATATGAGTATACATATATATCATGTATCAAAATCTTGTAAAATTGACAGATAAAACATGGACTATCAACATGTGAAAACATCTCATGCTCATTCTCATTAAACTCATAAAAAGGACAATTCATTTAAGAAACCTCCATTTGAGTCCCATCTCTTTCTCATACACATACAATTCCATCACAAATCATTTTCTCAATCACAAACATCATTGCTAATTCACAATTCAAATCCCACAAGGCTCGACCCCGCCCTCGGGTCTACCTTAAATAATCACAATCACACGTATGTATAAAAATGCTAGATCACTATGTCCCAAGTGACTATGTGGACCAACTACATCATCAATCATCCCAGACCACACGCATCCAGGTGTGCAGGGTATCGTGCTGGAATGAAGGTGGATATTCCCTCGTCAGACTTTCTCATCACATAATCACCACGCGGTATATCGTACTCCATGTGATATATAAGGTACAGTGTACTCGGCGGACCCATAACGTAGTTGGGGGTGCCAGTCCTAGGTCTTGTCTACCCTATACCAAGAACTTGTCGTACTCATATAGGAGAGCCTCCCTGGGAATAGAGCCTCGCTGCCCCTCCAGGGCTTAAGGATGTTGGCTTAAGGATCCTTCTGTACCCATGTGCCTTCCTACCGAACAGAGCCTCCTCGCCTTCTCGGGCTTAAGGATGTTGGCTTAAAGATCCTTCCGTAAGAGAGCCTCCCTACCGAACAGAGCCTCCCTACCTAACAATGCCTCCCCGCCTCTTCGAGCTTAAGGATGTTACCGTAAGAGAGCCTCCCCACCGAACAGAGCCTCCCTGCCTAACAGAGCCTCCCCGCCTCTTCGGGCTTAAGGATGTTGGCTTAAGGATGTAGGGCTTGAGGATCTTACCACTTCCACGGCCTTATACGTACCACAATGTGCAAACTTGTATGAGCAAAGCTCTAGCACGACTCATGCATCATATCATAAAGAAACCACATACGAGCACAGCTCCAGTACGTTTATATGCATAAGAAAATCGCTTGAAAGCCACGTACGAGTAGAAGCTCCAGTATAATTTATAAAATATCATCACAAATCAAATCAAAGTGTGAGCTAAGCATTCAAAAGACATCACAAACATTTAATAGCACATTTAATTCACATAGCTCGATAGGTGGCTCATATGCATTCAAAAGACATCACAAACATGTTTAGTACCTCACATGTGCTATTCCATAACAACAATAAAACACTAGCTAGCCTATCCTTTTATTTGTTCAAATCAAAGCATTGTGTTTTGTGAAAACATTCAAAACACGTGATTTATGCAATTATTAGCCTTACTATCCCTTTTTATACATCCATATAAACCAAATCATATACATACTCATAATTGTTCACATACCTCATCAACCACTTTTCCAAACCGTCATGCAAATTTACAACACCTTATATACCCACAAAATACGAGCAGCTACCTCTATATACTCATAAAATTCCCTTACTTGGAATCGCGACGCATGATTCCACTTCCTTTAAGCTGCTTACTCATGTGGTTCGATTCGTCTCCTTTGAGCTCTCCGAAACTGTACAAAGTCAGATTTCGCATCATTATAGTCCAATATAATCCAACTCTTGCGTTTACTATAGTTGATTCGACCTATACTCCCCATTAGCTCTCATAAGGCCTATATTCATTGTTCTATTCATATATTCAACTCAATGATTCTTTTAGGCTTATTCATTCATACCCAATCGATATTGATTCGATATCGAATCGGTATTAAGCTCATAGTGTTCATATCCTATATATTTCCTCACTATGGCTTTCCCATCAACACTGCATGTGCTCATTTTCCTAATTCCACTCAACCCATAATGTAGTTTCATTTACCCAATTCAAATCATCCACAATACTCAATTGACAACTTAACAATTCCCACAAATCACCAACTCATCCAAATTACACTTTCTCACACTAGACTTATTCCATTTTCTAGGTCACACTCTAGTTCCATCACTTCTTAGGTATCTCCAACCATCAATACACATGCAAATCTACTCCAAAATCAATTAAACATACAATGTACTTGGATTGGAGTATTAGAAACTTACCAAATCAAGTTTCTCTTCTTGCTCCAAATGACAATGTCCTTAGCTCATTCAATACCAACAATGGGATTTTGGGTTTCAACTATGTTGTTCTCTTCCTCAAGATGAACAACTTGGTACCTAATAGCCTCCCCTCAATTATTACGGGAAATGGCTAACTTTAGAGAGATAAACCTAGGTTTTGGGTGAAAAATGGAAGGGGGATGTTGTTTTCCCGAAATTTTCAGATTTCAACGCTTATTTTATAGAAATAGCTTGAGGAGATCGATCTGCACTAGGAGGAGATCGATCTGGTCCCCTTAGTTCCCTCTTTTTCACGACATTTTAAGCATGTGATCGATCTGTCGAAGCTTGAGATCGATCTGCTCCCAAAGAGAGAGCTGAGAAGATCGATCTGTATGCTTAAGGATCAATCTTTTCATTACAAAATGTTTAAGAGATCGATCTGGCCCCATTGGAGATCGATTTGCTCTATTCCATTGCCCAAATAAGAGCATTCTGGCTCTTCCAGATCGATTTATCATACTATGAGATCGATCTGGCCTTCATATTTTCCAGATTTTCTTAATTTTCTTACTGTAACTTACACTAAAACATCCTTAATCTGCTGCTATAGTCATTTTCTCATCCATCCACCTTTATGACTTGGCATCCATTCATACCTTATACACATTGAAACTTATGTGCATTCCTTGTATATCCAAAGGTATACTATATAAAACCAAATGGGAGCATTTATATTCATACAACTTTCTTCCATTTACCACACTACTCATTTTGAGTTCCAATCACATTCCTTACTTATAAAAGTCCATTTCTTCATATTCATATAAAAGGGAACTTGTTTGTACATTACAAAATCATACTACCATTATGTACATTGAATCCATGGACTTTCACCAGTTATGCTTTACATTACAAGTCCATTCACATTCATTGATCCAATTATACACGTTACAACTATACATATACGGGGTCTCACATTTACAATCCTCCCCACCTTATGAAATTTAGTCCTCCAAATTAGAACCAAGTCAAGGATCAAACAATTGGGGGTATCTCTCTCGCATCAGACTCTCTAGCTCCCAAGTAGCCTCTTCTGATGTGTGATGCTACCATAGAATCTTTACTAACTCGATGGTCTTATTTCTCATGATTTTCTCCTTTCTATCCAGTATCTAGATCGATTTCTCTACACATGTCAAATCATCTTTGAGCTCCAATGGCTCATACCAAATCACATGGTTTGGATCTGGATGATACTTCCATAGCATCGAAATGTGGAAGACATTATGCACTCTCAATAGATCTGATGGCAAAGCCAACCTATATCCCTTATCTCCCACTCGATCAAGTATCTCAAAGGGTCCAATGTAGCGAGGACTCAACTTACCTCTCTTACCAAATCTAGCTATACCTTTGGAAGGAGAAACCTTCAGAAATACTGACTCGCCAACTAGGAACTCTAGTGGCCTCTATCTCATGTCAGCATAGTTTTTCTATCTACTTTGAGCTATCCTCAATTTCTCAACAATCAACCGGACATCCTTAGAGGCTTGTGTAACCAAATCAGGAGCACAAATATTTCTGTAACCCACTTCTTCCCAACGATAAGGGAACGACATCTACGACTATATAAAGCCTCATACGGTGCCATCCCGATACTTGCATGATAACTGTTGTTGTAGGTGAATTCGGCTAGTGGCAAATGATCATCTCAAGAGCCTCTATAATCCAACACACACTCTCTCAACATATCCTCCATGTCACGACCCATTTTCATTCCCTTTAATCAAAAATCACAATAAATTTTTTCGTGTTTTACTGTTACCTTACCCGGTCGTGAACAAACTTACCACCACACTGTTGGGCTGTGAGTCAATAATAAACCTCACATCTCATTCATTCTTAGTTAAATCAAACGATGTCATACATTTGCATTTAATCATGTACTTATACAAAATAATGTTTTACTAACATCTACATCCCCCATAATTACAACTCAAAAGAATACTGTGCTTTTACATTGTTTAGATACAAAAAGAATCACTGTGTATATACCTCTGTGTGATGGAGATGCAGCGGATGTCCAAAAACACAATGCCTTAGTCCTCACTAGGCTACTATGCACACTCTGTAGGAGGGAGAAAATAGAGAGGGATGAGCAACCACATGCTCAGTAAGGCAATAATGCAAGCATGGTAGATAACTACTCCATCTACATGCTGATAATGTTATGCATAAATCGTTTATGGTAGGAGCGTGAGGAAGTAAAACTATACCATATGAGTATACATATATATCATGTATCAAAATCATGTACATTGACATATAAAACATGGTAAAAACGTCATGTATAAATCATCTCATGCTCAATCTCATTTAAATTCATAAAAAGGGCAATTCATTAAGAAACCTCCATTTTAAACCCACGTCATAAAACTCTTTCTCAAACACATACAATCCCATCACATCAATTCACAATCATAACCTCATTTTCATTTCACAAATCAATTCCACGAGGCTCGACCCCTCTTTCGGGTCTACCTTGAACAATCACAATCACACTTAGAGATTAAAATCATGTGGTAGTAAGTAAATCAAGCAAGGAGACAGGTTACTATAACTCATGTGACTATGTTGGCCAACTATGTCACATATCATCCCAGACCACACGGATCCCGGTGTGCTGGGTATCATGCTGGTACGAAGGTGGGTTAGTTCTCCGTTAGACTTTCTCAAATCAAGTAACCACCATGCGGTACATTGTACTCCATGTGATATACATGGTACATTGTACTCTGCGGACCCATAACAAGGTTGGGGGTGCCTACCATAGGTCTTATCTACCTCATACCAAGTGTAACCTCTATAGTCTCAAGTGCACGTGGGAGTACCCTCAATAACAGGTCCTAGCCCCTCATGGCCTTGCTCGCCCCTGTTGGGTTCCCAGATTCAGGTCCTAGCCCCTCACCCTCACCCCACTCAAGAGGTCTGTTAGGCCTGTTGGGTTCCCTGAATGGATTATGTCAGGTCCTAGCCCCTCACCCTCACCCCACTCAAAAGGTCTGTTAGACCTATTAGGTTCCCTGAACACCAATCCGTATCTCTCACCATGGCCTCATACATACCACAGTCTGAAAACCAGCGCGAGCTACGCTCTAGCGTGATTTCATGCATCGTAATAAATCACTTCGTACGAGCAACGCTCTAGTATGGTATTTTTGCATAAAAATATGAAGAAACCACGTACGAGCATCGCTCCAGTACGGTTATATACATAAGAAAAACCACACAAATCCACGTACGAGCATAAGCTCCAATACGGTTTATAAAACATCGTCATCGTTCCAAAACAAAGTGTGAGCTAAGCTCTAGCACGTTTCTCACAAGTGAAAATATCGAAATCCAGTGCGAGCGAGGCTCTAGCGCGAATTAGATCACATACACATGATAGGCAGCTCACATGCATTCAAAACATCTCAAAACATGCTTAACGCCTCACATGGGCTATTTCACAACATCATTCAAGTACTAGCCAGCCTATCCTTTTATTTGCTCAAATCAAAGCATTGTGTTTTGTAAAAGTATTCAAAACACGAGATTTATGCAATTATTAGCCTTACTATCCCTTTTCAATAACCATTTCAAACAACCAAATCTCATATAAATATTCATAGTAATTTCCATACATCTTCAAACACATTACTATAAACTCATGCACATTTCCAAAGCCCTATACACCCACAAAATACGAGCAGCTACCTCTATACACCTACAGAATTCCCTTACCTAGAATCGCGATGCGTGATTCCACTTCCTTAGCGCTGCTCACTCGTGTGGTCCGATTCGTCTCCAACGAACTCTTCGGGACTGCACAAAATCATATTTCACATTATATTCGATCCATATAATGAAACCCTTGTGCTTGCTATAGTCAATTCAATCTATAGCCTCTATTAACGCTTATGAGGCCTCGTTTCATTACTTTACCCATAACTCGAGTCTATGGATCTTCTTAGGCCTATTAACTTATTCCAAATCGATATTAAATCCACATTAAGTTCATAGTGTTCATATTTCATGAATTCCCTCACTATGGCATTTATCAAGCATATACATACTCATTTTCACAATTCCTCCAAACTCACAATGTAATTCCATTTAACCGTCTAAAATTATACACATTACCTCATTAAACTTTAGCATGCCCATAAATCATAAAATCATTCAACCCATATCTTCTCACATTATACCCATTATAGGTTTTCTAGGTCACACCAATTCCACCACATCCCTAGATAATTTATCCATTAATACACATCTAACTCAAATCCAAAATCACTTAAATAAACAATGTACTTGGATTGGAGTATTAGAATCTTACCAAATCTGATTTTTCTTCTTGCTCCAAATGTCAATGCCCTTAGCTCCTTCAATACCAATAATGGGATTTTAGGTTCCAACTATGTTGTTCTATTCCTCAAGATGAACAACTTAGTGTCTAATGGCCTCCCCTCAATTCTTGCTGGAAATGGTTGATTTTAGAGAGAGAAGGTTAGGTTTTTGGGTTAGAAATGGAAGGTTGGTGTTTTTCCCAAAATTTTTAGATTTTTTGCACTTATTTTATAGAAATAGCTTGAGGAGATCGATCTGCACAAAGAGGAGATCGATCTGGTCCCCTTAAATCCCTCTTTTTCACGACATTTTAAGCATGAGATCGATCTGTCGAAGCATGAGATCGATCTACTCCCAAATAGAGAGCTAAGGAGATCAATCTGTATGCTTGAGGATCGATCTTTTCATTACAGAATGCTTAGGAGATCGATCTGGCCCCATTGGAGATCAATCTGCTCTATTTCATTGCCCAAATAAGAGCATTCTGGCTCTTCCAGATCGATCTCTCATCCTATGAGATCGATCTGGCCTTCATATTTTCCAAATTTTCTGCAGTTCTCCTGCTGCAACTCACACCAAAACACCCTTAATTTGCTACCATAGCCATTTTCTCATCCACCCTCCTTTATAACTTGAAAATGGCATCCATTCATACCTTATGCACATTGAACTTGTGTGAATTCATTGTATATCCCAAGGTATACTATATAAAACCAAATTGAAGCATTTATATTCATACAACTTTCTTCCATTTACCGCACTATTCATTTTGAGTTATAATCACATTTATCACTTGCAAGAACTCATTTCTTCATATTCATATAAAATGGAACTCATGTGTACATTACAAATCATATTACACAAATGTACATTGAATCCATGGACTTACACCACTTATGCTTTACATTACAAGTCCATTCACATTAATTGATCCGATTACACACGTTACAAATATACATGTACGGGGTCTCACATTCTCCCCTCCTTCAAGGAATTTGGTCCTCCAAATTAGAACCAAGTCACTCTTCAAAAAGTTGGGGGTACTTCTCCCGTATCAAGTTCTCCAATTCCCATATGGCCTCTTCCACCGTGTGATGTTGCCAAAGAACTTTCACCAAGGGAATTGTCTTATTCCTCAACACTTTCTCCTTTCTGTCCAATATTCGAACCGACTTCTCTACATATGTCATACTCTCATTAAGCTCCAACGGCTCATATCTTATCACATGTGCCAGGTCCGGGTGAAACTTTCGAAGCAACGAGACGTGGAAGATGTTATGGACATTTGCCAAGTCTGGTGGCAATGCCAACCTATACGCCTTATCTCCCACTCTCTCTAAAATCTCAAAGGGTCCGATATATCTAGGGCTCAGCTTGCCCTTCTTACCAAATCTCATAATACCCTTCGATGGTGAAACTCTCAGAAATACCAACTCACCCTCATCAAACTCTAGTGGTCTCCATCTCTTGTTAGCATAACTCTTTTGTCGGCTCTAAGCTGTCCGTAATCTCTCACATATCAACTGGACGTCCTCAGATGCCTATTACACTAAGTTCAGAGAAAAATCTGTCTATCACTAACCTCTTCCCATCCAATAGGGGAACGACATCTACGCCCGTACAATACCTCATAGGGTCCCATCCCGATACTCGTATGATAGCTATTATTATAGGTGAACTCGACTAACTGCAGGTGGTCATCCCAGGAGCCTTTAAAATCCAGCACACACGCTCTCAACATATCCTCGAGGGTCTGTATAGTCCTCTCTGACTACCCGTCTGTCTGAGGATGAAAAGCGATGCTAAAACTCAATCGGGTCCCTAGCGCTTCCTGAAAATGTTCCCAGAAATGGGAAGTGAAGCGGGCATCCTTATCAGAAACAATGCTCACTGGTACACCATATAGCCGTACTATCTCTCGAATATACAGGTTCACCAACTGACTCAGTGTATCGATAGCTCTCATAGCCAAGAAATGGGTGAACTTAGTCAATCGGTCCACAATAACCCATATGGCATCATGATCTCTGTGGGTCCTCGGTAACCCCATCACAAAATCCATGGTGACGTGCTCCCACATTCATGTCGGTATCGGTAGAGGCTACAATAATCCTGTAGGGTTTTGATGCTCTACCTTCACTTGCTGACAAACGAGACACTTAGCGACATATTCAGCAATGTCTCTTTTCATTCCAGACAACCAATAAACTTTTTGAAAGTTTTGATGCATCTTGGTACTTCTCGGATGTATTGTATACTTCGATGAGTGAGCCTCTGAAAAAATCATTCTCTTGATCTCAAGATTCTTAGGAACGCATACTCTGCCTCTGAACCTCAATAAGCCATCTATACTCAGCTCAAAATCACTACCCACACCTGTCTGTATCTACCTCAGCCAATCGATGCACCGTCGATCACTTTGCTGGGTTTGCCGAATACAGCCAATCAATTCTGGCTCCAGTCTCAAACTAGCCATGATCTCAAGTCTCTCAGATCCAGGTGGGGTTACTTCTAAACTGAGGTCCGTAAATTGTTCCAACAATTCATGTTCCCGTACCATCATATAAGACACCAACCCAAGGTTCTTTTTGCTTAAAGCATCGACAACTACATTTTCCTTACTCGAGTGGTACATGATTTCACAATCATAGTCCTTTAAAAGTTTGAGCCATCTCCCCTGTCTCATATTCAACTTTTTATACGAGAACAGATACTTGAGGCTCTTATGATCTGTGAACACCTGAAATTTCTCACCATAGAGATTGTGGCGCCATATTTTCAAAGTAAATACCACGGTCGCCAACTCCAAATCATGTGTCGGGTAGTTCCTCTCATGATCTTTCAACTGTCTAGATCCATAGGCAACTACCTTCCCATCCTGCATAAGTACACAGCCCAATCCCTGGTGTGATGCATCCGTATACACCGAAAATCCTGCTGAGCTAGTAGGAATGGTGAGAATTGGAGCATTGGCCAATCAAAGCTAAAGCTCCTTAAAACTCTTCTCACATGCCTCATCCCACATAAACTTAACATCCTTGCGCGTGAGGTGTGTCAATGGAGCAGCTAGTCGGGAGAAACCTTTACAAATCTCTGATAATATCCTACCAATTCCAGAAAACTTCTGATCTCAGTAACTGTCTTGGGCTGTTCCCACTGTATAACTGCCTCTATCTTGGATGGATCCACTGATACCCCATCCTTCGACACAACATGGCCCAGAAATGAGATCTGCTCTAACCAAAAGTTACACTTGCTGAGTTTGGCATACAACTCTTTCTCTCGGAGGGTCTGCAGAACTATCCTTAAGTGCTCCTCATAATCCTCCCTGGACTTGGAATAAACGAAGATGTCATCAATGAACACAATTACAAACTTGTCCATGTATGGCTTGAATATATCATTCATCAGTGCCATAAATGCTGCGGGAGCATTCGTCAATCCGGATGGTATCACTAAAAACTCGTAGTGGCCATAACGGGTACGAAATGCTGTCTTGGGTACATCTCCACTCTTGATCCTCAACTGATGGTACCTTGACCGCAGGTCTATCTTAGAAAACACTTCGGTTCCCTGGAGTTGATCCAACAAATCATCGATCCTTGGAAGGGGGTACTTGTTCTTAATGGTGGCCTTATTCAACAACCGATAATCTATACACAGTCGGAAGCTTCCATCCTTCTTCCTTACAAATAGAACTGGAGCTCCCCAAGGTGAGACACTCGGTCTTATAAACCCCTTCTCCAGCAACTCTTGCAGCTGTTTCTTCAGCTCCTCTAACTCAATTGGTGCCATTCTATATGGTGGTTTCGATATCGGCTCTGTACCAGGCATTGACTCTATACAAAATTCCATTTTCCTTTCGAGTGGTAGTCTTGGTAATTCATCCGGAAAGACATCAGAATAATCCGTAATCACGGGATGTCCCTCAATTCCGAGCGTGCCTCATCTATATCAACCACGTATGCAATGAACCCTTCACATTATCCTCTCCATCATTAGTAACATAAACCATCACTCCACATTCAACATTTATCATAAACAATAAATTTATCTCTCAAGCAATATGCATTTAAAATCATACTCCTTTATTTACAACAAACATACTATTTTCATATCATTTCTTTTCATCAAAGTTTACAATAAGATTGTCTAATCCTGAAAACATCAATATTTTGGCATGACAATCCATCACAACACGATTGGTAGCCAACCAATCCATTCCCAAAATTACATCAAAATCATTCATATTCAATAAAATCAGATTGGCTATCATTTCCTTCCCCTCTATCTTTAACTTACAATCTCTACATACATGCTCAGTCAATTGACTATCATACATGGGTGTGGAAACATCAACATTTTATCCAACAATGTTGGTTTCACATGCTTCGACAATTTATGTGCAAAGGAAGGTGATATGAAAGAATGCGTGGCACCAGGATCAAATAATACCAATGCTTCTAAATCAAAGATTCGGATGGTACCTTTAATCACATCCGTCGATGCGTCTGCAGTGCCCTGGTCCAATGCGTACACCCTTTCTCTGCTCACACCTACAACCTGTTTCCCTTTTTCCTCAACTGTAGCCCTCCTCCTTGGGGCTGCTGTCTCAACAGGAGCTCCTTCAGGCTCATTGCCCTTCTGTAGGACAGTCTCAATCATCTCATTATAGAACCTCGATATATGTCCCGGCCTCCCACATCTATAACACGAGACAGGGGGTATCTGACATGGCCTAATCCCATGGTATCTCCCATATCTCCTACACTGGTCAGTGGCAGGTCATGGTCCTCCAATAGTCATACCCCTCGACGAAGTCAAAGCCGGGTACAGGGGAGGTCTAGCAGCTCTCTCCTGTACCTCCTCAATCTTGGGCCGCTTATCAAATATCTTTGGCCTCCTCTCCTAAGCCCTCTATCCATCTCGGATCTCTTCCAATCTCTATCCTTTCTAACACTGATTCTCCAAAGCTCGGAGGGATTTCTAACACTGTTGGGTTCCCTGAATGGATTATGTCAGGTCCTAGCCCCTTACCCTCACCCCACTCAAGAGGTCTGTTAGGCCTGTTGGGTTCCCTGAACACTAATCCGTATCTCTCACCACGGCCTCATACATACCACAGTGTGAAACCCAGCGCGAGCTATGCTCTAGCGCGATTTCATACATCATAATAAATCACTTCGTACGAGCAACGCTCTATTATGACATTTATTCGTAAAAATATGAAGAAACCATGTACGAGCATCGCTCCAGTACGGTTATATACATAAGAAAAACCACACAAATTCACATACGAGCATAAGCTCCAATACGGTTTATAAAACATCGTCATAGTTCCAAAACAAAGTGCGAGCTAAGCTCTAGAACGTTTCACACAAGTGAAAATATCGAAGTCCAGCGCGAGCGAGGCTCTAGCGCGAATTAAATCACATACACACGATAGGCGGCTCACATGCATTCAAAACATCTCAAAACATGCTTAACGCCTCACATGGGCTATTTCACAACATCATTCAAGTACTAGCCAGCCTATCCTTTTATTTGCTCAAATCAAAGCATTGTGTTTTGTAAAAGCATTCAAAAAACGTGATTTATGCAATTATTAGCCTTACTATCCCTTTTCAATAACCATTTCAAACAACCAAATCTCATACAAATACTCATAGTAATTTCCATACATCTTTGAACACATTTCTATAAACTCATGCACATTTTCAAGGCCCTATAGACCCACAAAATACGAGCAGCTACCTCTATATACCTACAGAATTCCCTTACCTGGAATCACGATGCGTGATTCCACTTCCTTAGCGCTGCTCACTCGTGTGTTCTGATTCTTCTCCAACGAACTCTTCGGGACTGCACACAATCATATTTGACATTATATTCGATCCATATAATGAAACCTTTGTGCTTGCTATAGTCAATTCAATCTATAGCCTCTAGTAACGCTTATGGGGCCTCGTTTCATTACTTTACCCATAACTCGAGTCTATGGATCTTCTTAGGCCTATTAACTTATTCCAAATCGATATTAAATCCACATTAAGTTCATAGTGTTCATATTTCATGAATTCCCTCACTATGACATTTATCAAGCATATACATACTCATTTTCACAATTCCTCCAAACTCACAATGTAATTCCATTTAACCGTCTAAAATCATACACATTACCTCAATAACAACTTTAGCATGCCCATAAATCATAAAATCATTCAACCCATATCTTCTCACATTATACCCATTATAGGTTTTCTAGGTCACACAAATTCCACCACATCCCTAGATAATTTATCCATCAATACACATCCAACTCAACTCCAAAATCACTTAAATAAACAATGTACTTGGATTGGAGTATTAGAATCTTACCAAATTCGATTTTTCTTCTTGCTCCAAATGTCAATGCCCTTAGCTCCTTCAATACCAACAATGGGATTTTGGGTTCCAACTCTGTTGTTCTATTCCTCAAGATGAATAACTTAGTGTCTAATGGCCTCCCCTCAATTCTTGCTGAAAATGGTTGATTTTAGAGAGAGAATGTTAGGTTTTTGGGTTAGAAATGGAAGGTTGGTGTTTTTCCTGAAATTTTTAGATTTTTAGCACTTATTTTACAGAAATAGCTTGAGGAGATCGATCTGCACCAAGATGAGATCGATCTGGTCCCCTTAAATCCCTCTTTTTTCACGACATTTTAAGCATGAGATCGATCTGTCGAAGCATGAGATCGATCTGCTCCCAAACAGAGAGCTAAGGAGATCGATCTATATGCTTGAGGATCAATCTTTTCATTACAGAATGCTTAGGAGATCGATCTGGCCCCATTGGAGATTGATCTGCTCTATTCCATTGCCCAAATAAGAGCATTCTAGCTCTTCCAGATCGATCTCTCATCCTATGAGACTGATCTGGCCTTCATATTTTCTAGATTTTATGCAGTTCTCCTGCTGCAACTAACACCAAAACACCCTTAATTTGGTACCATTGCCATTTTGTCATCCATCCTCCTTTATTACTTGAAAATGGCATCCATTCATACCTTATGCACATTGAAACTTGTGGGAATTCATTGTATATCCCAAGGTATACTATATAAAACCAAATGGAAGCATTTATATTGATACAACTTTCTTCCATTTACCACACTATTCATTTTGAGTTCTAATCACATTTATTAGTTGCAAGAACTCATTTCTTCATATTCATATAAAATGGAACTCGTGTGTACATTACAAATCATATTACACATATGTACATTGAATCCATAGACTTACACCACTTATGCTTTACATTACAAGTCCATTCACATTAATTGATCTGATTACACATGTTAAAAATATACATGTACGGGGTCTCACACTCCAAAGTCTGTATAGTCCTCTCTAACTGACTATCTATCTGAGGATGAAAAGCGGTGCTCAAACTCAACTGGGTTCCCACGGCTTCCTGAAAATGTTCCCAAAAGTGGGAAGTGAAGCGGGAATCACTATTGAGACAATGCTCACTGGAACACCATGTAACCTGACTACCTCATGTACATACAATTCTATCAATGAACTTAGAGTATCGGTAGCTGATATGCACGTACAAGAGGATGATTTTGGACGATCAAGGAAACGTATGGATTGAGAATTGAAAAAGCTAAAATGCAAGCTGGGCGAAAATAATGATGGTAGACTTTGAATGGAACTTAGAATGACAACCTAGACCCGAAGTCTAAATAGACTTGAACCAAAGGTATTGGACCTCGACCGTACAAATATAAAATCCGAGAACCTAAGGTATAACAATGGTGGTTGGTGAAGAGGGAGGCACCACAAGGAAGAAGACCTTGATAAACCTAGTTGAGAGGGAACCGTATAAAGAGGCACACTCAAATTTCTAAAAATTCAATCTGATTTGTTATTTTTTCAAGAGCGTTTACAAAGTATTTATAATAATATCTAGCACTTAAGCCCTTAAACAAGTGGGCTGGAATTAAAACCAAATAGAAAATAAGACTAAAACTTAAATTCACGTATAAGCCTAGTTACATAGGATAATTGGTTTAAAACGCTATAAAACTCAAATGTGGGCTATTTAAACACTTAACACAACTTATTACTAAACCAAGATTCATGTCGTTTGGTTTTTCGAACAAATATAGAGGGCTCGAGTAATTGGACTTCCTTGGATGACCCATAGATCCTTAGCATCACGATCATCATGAACATTACAAGCAAGTGGACCTCTATCATTCCCCCTCTCCTTAAAAGGATTTGTCCTCAAATCGTATGTACCTTGTTTGTACTTGATCACGTATGGGAATGCCTCAATGAACTCCATCCACTTGGCATGACGCTTGTTTAGCTTACTCTGTCCTTTTAGATGCTTTAAGGACTCATGATTGGTGTGGATGATAAATTCTTTAGGCCACAGGTAATGTTGCCATGTCTCCGAGACCCTCACTAACGCGTACATCTCCTTGTCATATGTGGGATAGTTAAGTGCTGTCCCACTTAACTTCTCACTGAAGAAGGCAATTGGGCATTTTTCCTGCATAAGCACAACTCTAATTCCTACACCTGAGGCATCACACTCAATCTCAAAAGTTTTAGTAATGTCAGGCAGAGTTAACAAAGGAGCAGAATGTCACGCCCCGAATATGCGGAAAATAGGGCTAATTTAAACTTTTTACTCATTAATTCACAATTAAAGGTGCATTCCTGTGCAGTGTCATACATCATCATAATTATTATGCCTCAGGATCTCATCACTAGGATTTATATATCATATCAAATACATTAATCCATCTCAAGTTAATTAATCCTAATACATCCCATATAATGTTATACATCGAGTGTCTGCAATTACAATAATAGTCTGGGTACATGAAAAGATAAATTATACCTCAAGATACAATATATATGGCCTGGAGCTCGAATCCTCCACTAGCCACTACTCCGTATGTCACAGGGAGATCCTTTTTCACTTGAAGAACTCTGGGGGGAAAGGAAAACAGGGTGAGCTTCTAAATCGCTCAGTAAAGGGGGTAAGGAACTCATTTCATAAACCAAAATACACATCACAAAAGGTTTAATTGTATGTGAAACTGATTTGAAAACCATAGCATGAAAGTACTCAAAACGACACTCTCATGTGTCAAGTCATGTGAAAACATGAAGTAAAAGGCTCACTCTAGAGCAATAACAAAGCATGTGAAAACAACGCGATAAACGCTTCCTCAAATACGTGATAAAATCACAGTAAAAATAATGCACGTGGGACAGCCACTAAACACACGTGGCATAGCCACTGATTTAATTTCTCACGTGGCGTAGCCACAAAACACACGTGGCAAAGCCACTGATTTAATTTCTCGCGTGGCATAGCCACAAAACACACGTGGCAAAGCCACTGATTTAATTTCTCGCGTGGCATAGCCACAAAACACACGTGGCAAAGCCACTGATTTAATTTCTCGCGTGGCATAGCCATATAATAGGGTTTCTCAACGTGGCGCAGCCACCAATTGGGGTATAACGTGGCACAGCCACCAATGGGGTATAACGTGGCACAGCCACCAATGGGGTATAACGTGGCACAGCCACCAATGGGGTATAACGTGACACAGCCACCAATGGGGTTTCTCAACGTGGCACAGCCACCAATGGGGTATAACGTGGCACAGCCACCAATGGGGTATAACGTGGCACAGCCACCAATGGGGTTTCTCAACGTGGCAACGGCCACTAAGTATACGTGGCACAACCACTGAATGGGTTATTCTCACGTTACCAGAACAGAGAAGAAATCGGGCTTACATGCTACCAGAGCAATGCCCGGTGTGTACTCACAACTACACACCTAAGTCTTATCACATAAGACTGGTTTGCCTTCACGTAGAACTCGTAATGGTTTTTCTCTCATAAAACTCATTTGAAATCGTTTTGTACTCAACACAAAACGTAATAAACATCGAGTTCCAACCGGCAAAGCACACGCACACATTTCTCAAATCTCAATATTGCCTTAACGTAGAGCCCAGTTATAAACTCATAAAAACATTGGGCTCCAACCGGCTATAAAATCGTGTGCAATTTAATCTCAACACAAAACCCAACATGCTTGTTTTATAAATCACAATTCATGCTAAAATAGTTTACAATTCACATACACAAATGGTTTAGATTTCCCTTACCTCTTTGCACCTCGTATAGTGCAATCGTTTCCCCCGTATCATGGACTAGTCTTGCATTCCACTCTGGAACTCCCGAGCTGTCCAAACGATGTTAAAACATCAATACTCAATTATCTCATAAACCTCAATTCTCAAAATCGAGCATAATTGCTCATAACTACTCAAATCTCTTTGTTCTCGTAACTCAACCCTAAACTACAACCTCATTCACAATAGCTCAACGTCCTATATTTCTCATGTTAAATCATCTACGCTAATTCACCACATTGTCTATATTTCCATTTATATCACAATTCTCAAAATTACCAAAATCACCAAATATCTACATTACTCCAACCATATTGCAATTTCATCAATCCCTAATCATTTCTCAGCTATTTCAACGCAATGACAACCACCAATAACATCAAAATCATCTCAAATATCAAGATCGAGGTTTAGAAATTACCCAAAGCTTCTGGAGAGCTTATCTCTTGCCTCGATTCGATCCGTCTTTCAATTTCCAAGTATGTTGTTCTCCCTTTGATGAGGAACAACTTTCCTTCTTGCCACAACAGCTGATTCGACCGAAAATGGGAGATTTGAATGAGTGAGAAAGTTAGGTTTTCGATGGAAATGGGTTTGGAAGAGAGAGAAAGTGAGTTTGCAGGAGAAAACACGGGTTCCTTATATAGACTGGAGGTAGGAGATCGATCTGCCTCTTGATGAGATCGATCTGCGTTTGAAATTTGGGGACGATCTGGGCAATTTTATGCCTAGGAGATCGATCTGTCGAGGGGTGAGATCGATCTCTTTATGGCTTTATGAGATCGATCTGCTCCTAAGGAGATCGATCTTCTCCCCAAACAGAATCATTTGGAGATCGATCTCTTCCTCATGAGATCGATCCTTTCTCAAACAGAATCATTTGGAGATCGATCTCTTCCATTGGAGATCGATCTGCTCCTCAAATTCCTCCTTCCTCGTCATTTTTAACTCACCAGATCGATCTCTCTTTCTCCCAGATCGATCTGTCCTCATGGTTCATGCTTATTTTACACACTTAACATATAAATCTCCAATTATAATTTCCACAATTCACTTAGCTCAATAAATTACACTTCAAATTCTTATTACATCATTAAAATATGTCTGAAATTCTCAGATCTCACACAGAACAAAGTTTATCCTTGAGCAAATTAAAAGCATGCTCTTGTGCAAGACCCCAATGAAATGCAACATTATTTTTTACCACTTCGATTAAAGGTACGACTATAGTTCTAAAGTCTCTAACGAATCGACAATAGAAACTAGCTATGCCATGGAAACTGCACACTTCAGAAATAGAATTAGGTATAGGCCAATCTCTAATTGCTTTTACCTTCTCATCATCAATAGAAATGCCATGTGAAGAAACTACATACCCTAGGAAAACAACCGTATCAGTGCAGAATGTACATTTCTTAGAATTGGTATACAAACTTTCATTCATTAAAACAGTAAGAACATTCTTAAAATGCTCAACATGCTCATGGAGACTCTTACTATAAATTAGAATGTCATCGAAGTAGACAACCACATACTTATTAATGAAAGCACGTAAAACATAGTTCATTAAGCGCATGAAAGTAGTGGGTGCGTTAGTTTAGCCAAAAGGCATAACTAACCACTCAGAAAGATCGTGTTTATTTTTAAATGCGGTTTTCCATTCATCACCTTCTTTCTTACGAATTTGGTGATATCCACTCTTTAAATCAATTTTAGAAAATATGCATGCTCCATGCAACTCATCGAGCATGTCATCTAGCCTAGGAATAGGATAGTGATACTTTATAGTGATTTTGTTGATGGCTCGGTAGTCAACGCACATCCACCACGTCCCATCCATCTTAGGCAGAAGTAATACGGGCACGAGGCATGGACTCATGCTCTCTCTCACGTAATCTTTCCTCATGAGCTCCTCAACTTGCCTTTGAAGTTCCTTTGTCTCCTCTGGATTACTTCTGTAGGCTGGGCGGTTAGGTATGGCAGCTCCAGGGACAAGGTCAATCTGATGTTCAATCCCACGAATCGGTGGTAGTCCATTTGGGATATCCTTAGGGAATACATCCTTGAACTCCTGCAATAGTGAGACAACATCAGTAGGCAAAGTATCATGGAGTTCAGTATCAATAAAACAAGAATCTTTAAATAAGAGCAAAAAGACATGAGACTTAGCAATAAATGTTGTCTTCACATCTCCGGGGTTGGTATGGTAGCTCATTGTTTTACTTTCCTTGCTTCCCTTCTTTTCTTAAGCTAGCTTCCTTTGCTCGTCATGTTGCTCCTTCAGCCTTAATTGATCCTCGTAAATCTCCTTGGGTCTAAGGGGAGCAAGAGTGATCTTCTTACCATCCATAAAAAAGGAGTAACGGTTAGTGTAACCGTCATGGATGATTCTTTGATCATACTGCCACGGTCTACCCAGAAACAGGTGGCTTGCTTGTATAGGTACCATGTCACACATCACTTTATCCTAATACCTCCAAATACAAAAAGGAACCAAGACTTGCTTCACCACATTCACTTCACCACAGTCATTAATCCACTGCAACTTATATAGGCGGTGATGCTTGGTAGTGGGCAATTTTAGCTTATCAACAAGGTATGTGCTAACAACATTAGCATAGCTCCCACCATCAATGATAACAGAGGATACCTTGTCACTAATATGACATCTTTTATGGAAGATGTTTTCATGTTGTACCTCATCCTCAAACTTCACATGAGTATTAGAGCACATCTAGCAACAAGTGCTTCACCACAAGCAGCAAACTCAACAACTTCTTCTTTTTCAGCATCTTCTAATGCAGGCATCTCATCCTTAATACCAACATCAGAAACCTCACTCTCAACATCTCCATTCTCAACCATGAGTATCACTCTACGGTTAGGACACTGAGAGGCAACATGTCCATGAACCAAACAATTAAAACACTTTATGTCACGTGTTCTGCTCTGGGATGCTTGGGCAGGCTCAGTCTTAGGCTTTGGAGGGTCCTCAGACTTTGGCTTAACAAAACTTTCTGACTTAGGCTTAAACATAGGCTTATCATCCCTACGAAAGGTGTTAGATTTCCAAACAGGAACTAAACTAGGAGTGAAACGGGATGCACCTTTCCTTTTGAGCTGCCTTTCCACTTTGATGGCCACATGCAGCTTCTCCTCTAAATCCATGTAATGCTGCAACTCTACAACATTGGCAATCTCATGATTTAGACCTTGGAGAAACTGAGCTATGGTAGCTTTTGCATCCTCTTGGATATTGGCTCGGATCATGATTATCTCCATCTCCTTGTAATAATCGTCAACACTTTTTGAACCCTGGGTGAGACCTTAGAGCTTCTGGTATAGCTCTCTGTAATAATGGTTAGGCACAAATCTTTTCCTCATGATACGCTTCATCTCATCCCATGTAGACACTGGAGGATCACCACATCTTCTTCTACTAGAGACCAGCTGATCCCACCATACCATAGCATATTCTGTGAACTCTATTGCAGCAAGTTTAACCTTCTTTACCTCAGAGTAGTGGTGGCAATCAAATACCATGTCAATCTTCCTTTCCCACTCTAAATATGCCTCGGGATCATTCTTGCCTTGGAAAGGAGGAATCTTCAATTTTATTCTGCTAAGGTTTCCATCCATCTTCTCTTTGCCTCTATCACGGGCTCTATCAACTCGATCTCTATCTCTATACTTATGATGCCTTCTATGATGTCTATCTGCCTCAGACTATTCTTCCAAATCATACCCAACATTATCATCATACTCATCTTTGGTGACAATCTTACTTTTCAGACGGAAAGAAACACCTTGTTGGATCCTTGCAAATAAGCTTCATGTCGGTCCAACTTATCATGAATGTCATTGAATTTCACGTCTATTCGTTGGAACTGCTATTGCATTACCTGGAGCATGAACTCAATTTTTTTAAAGTCTAACTTAACCTTCATAAGACATCTTTAACCTGCAAGAAACGTTATTGATAATAGAAAACAAAGAACCTCACAAGTGATAACCTCACGTGTTTACACTCAATTCACTCAAGATGGGGCACTCACACTCGTGTTTCAGTCAAGTAATTTAGCTTTTCTCTACTAATGTTTCTCACATGCTTATGCCTTTTTCTCTTACTCTACCTCAACTCTATAGGTTCACAATCGTATTAGAGATTCAGTCAAAGATTCAATCTCGAAGGACCAACCCATTCACCAAGTATTTTTTTTCATTCTTTTTTTTTTTTGCTTTTTTTTACAAAGACTAATCTGATTTGTGGCTAGGGTGGTGAGGAAGCGTTTTAGTGTGGCTAAGAGACTAACTTGAAATAAAAATTTAGAAGTCCAATTCAAACACAACAACTAAGTGTAGAGTCCAACTCAAACACAACGACTAAGTGTATAATCCAACTCAAACACTACAACTAAGTGTAGGATTTCTTTTTCGCTTTTTTTTTACTTTTTTTTAGTAAAGACTAATCTGATTTGTGGCTAGGGTGGTGAGGAAGAGTTTTAGTATGGCTAAGTGACTGACTTGAAAAAAAAAATTCAGAAGTCCAACTCAAACACAACAAGAATCTCAAAGAAATAATCACCAGAAAAATAAAAAAAGCCTAAAACTATAGGAAAACAATGGAATTTGGCCAAGAGAGGATGGGGCCCGTGAATAATTTCAAGGGTTCATTGTATTTCATCGTTTTCTTTAAAACTTGTACTCATGCATCTTGTAAGTCAACAGAATTGTTTATAAACAGTGTTTGAACCGTACACGGTTTCTTTTTTTTTCTTGTTCTTTTTTTTTTGACACTGACTTAGTGTTAGAGATGAAAGGGACGACATACAATTAGAAAATCGAAACCTTGCTCTGATGCCAAACTGATATGCATGTACAAGAGGTTGATTCAGGACGATCAAGGAAAAGTATGGATTGAGAATTGAAACAAATAAAATGCAAGCTGAGCGAAAATAATGATGGTAGACTTTGAATGGAAAATAGGATGATAACCTAGACCCGAAGTCGAAAGAGACTTAAACCAAAGGTATTGGACCTCGACCCTACGAATATAAAATTCAAGAACCTAAGGTATAACAATGGTGGTTGGTGAAGAGGGAGGCGCCACAAGGAAGAAGATCTTGATAAGCCTAGATGAGAGGGAACCTTAAAAGAGGCACACTGAAATTTCTGAAAATTCAATCTGATCTGTTTTATTTTTTTAAGAGCGTTTACAAAGTATTTATAATAATATATAGCACTTAAGCCCTTAAGCAAGTGGGCTGGAATTAACACCAAACAGAAAATAAGACTAAAACTTAAATTCGCGCATAAGCCTAGTTACATAGGATAATTGGTCTAAAACGCTATAAAACTCAAGTGTGGGCTATTTAAACACTTAACTCAACTTATTACTAAACTAAGATTCATGTCGTTTGGGCTTCCAAACAAATATAGAGGGCTCGAGTAATTGGACTTCCTTGGATGACCCATGGATCCTTAGCATCACGATCATCATGAACATTACAAGCAAGTCGACCTCCATCAGTAGCTCTCATAGCTAAGAAGTGGGCTAACTTTGTCAGCCTACCAATGATCACCCATATCGTATCGTGATTCCTATGAGTCCTCGATAAATCCATCATAAACTCTATGGTGTTATGCTCTCATTTTCATGTCGGTATAGGTAAGGGCTACAATAACCCTATAGGTTTCTGGTGCTCTACCTTCACCTGCTGACATATGAGACATCTTGCCATAAACTCTGTAACATCTCTCTTCATACTCGACCACCGGAACATCTTATTACTCCCCGGATGTAATGTGTACCTCGACGAATGAGCTTCTGTCAATATCAATTTCCTGAGCTCTGGGTCTTAAGGAACACACAATCTTCCTCTGAACTTCCCCTTTGTCTATGACAACTCACAGCAATGAAATACAGATCAATCTACTGAGTCTGTTTGATCCTATCTAATAGGTCTGACTCCAAGTGTAGACCAGCAATCACATAGTCCGTATCCATATCAGAAGGCACAACTCTCAAACTGAGGCTAGTAAACTGCTCTAGCAACTCATGTTCCCTGACAATCATATACGATACCATCCCAAGCCTCTTCCTACTCAAAGCAACGGCTACAACACTACTGCTGCTCATAATCATAGTCCTTCAGAAGCTCTAGCCATCTTCTTTATCTCATGTTCAATTCTTTATGCAAGAATAGATATTTGACGCTCTTATGGTCGGTAAAAATCTAGAATTTCTCACTATACAAGTAGTGGCGCCATACCTTTAATGTAAACACTACTGTTGCTAACTCTAAATCATGGGTCAGATAGTTCTTCTCATGGTCCTTCAGCTGTTTAGATCCATAAGCAACTACTATCCCATCCTGCATCAATACACAGCCCAGTCCCTGATGCGAAGCATCAATAAACACTGAAAATCCTCCTAAGCTGAAAGGGATAGTGAGAATCAAAGCGATGGTCGATCGACACTTCAGCTCTTGAAAACTCTTCTCACAATCCTCATTCCATACAAATGCTACACCCTTCCGAGTGAGATGTGTCAACGAAGCAGCCAACTTTGAAAATCCCTTAACGAATCTCCAATAATATCCTGCTAAACCCAAAAAACTCATGATCTTGGTGACTATCTTTGGCTGTTCCCACTTATTTACAGCCTCAATCTTGGATGGATCCACTGATACTCCATCCCTCGACACAACGTGTTCCAAAAACTAGATCTATGAAAACCAAAAATCACAATTACATAATTTAGCATATAGTTTCTGCTGTCGTAGGGTCTGCAATACAATTATGAGGTGCTTCTCATGCTCCTCCTTAGATCTCGAGTATACTAATATGTCATCGATGAAGACAATAACAAATTGATCCAAATATGGCTTGGACACATAGTTCATCCAAGCCATGAAAGCTGATAGAGGTCCACTTGCTCGTGATGCTCATGATGATCGTGATGCCAAGGATCCATGGGTCATCCAAGGAGGCCCAATTACTCGAGCCCTCTATATTTGTTTGGAAGCCCAAACGACATGAATCTTGGTTTAGTAATAAGTTGGGTTAAGTGTTTAAATAGCCCACATTTGAGTTTTATAGCGTTTTAGACCAATTATCCTATGTAACTAGGCTTATGCGCGAAGTTAAGTTTTAGTCTTATTTTTTGTTTGGTGTTAATTTTAGCCCACTTGTTTCAGGGCTTAAGTGCTAGATATTATTATAAATACTTTGTAAACGCTCTTGGAAAAATTGAACAGATCATATTGAATTTTCAAAAATTTGAGTGTGCCTCTTTCTAGGGTTCCCTCTCAACTAGGCTTATCAAGGTCTTCTTCCTTGTGGCGCCTCCCTCTTCACCAACCACCATTGTTATACCTTAGGTTCTCGAATTTTATATTCGTAGGGTCGAGGTCCAATACCTTTGGTTCAAGTCTCTTTAGACTTTGGGTCTAGGTTGTTATTCTATTTTCCATTCAAAGTCTATCATCATTATTTTCGCCCCGCTTGCATTTTTTTGTTGTTTCAATTCCCAATCCACACGTTTCCTTGATCGTGCTAAATCATCCTCTTGTACATGCATATCAGTTTGGCATCAGAGCAAGGTTTCAATTTTCTGGTTATACGTCTCCCCCTTCATCTCTAACACTAAGTCAGTGTCAAAAAAAAGAAGAAAAAAAAGAAATCGTGTACGGTTCAAACACTGTTAAAAAATTTTTTTGTTGAGTTACGAGATGCACGAGTACACATTTTAAAGAAAACAACGAAATACAACGAACCCATGAATTTAATTCATGGGCTCTACCCTCTCTTTTCCAAATTCCATTATTTTCCTATATTTTTAGGCATTTTTTGTTTTTCTGCTGATTATTTCTTTGAGATTCTGGTTGTGTTTGAGTTGGACTTTTGAAATTTTATTTCAAGTCAGTATCTTAGCCACACTAAAACTCTTCCTCGCCACCCTAGGCATAAATCAGATTAGTCTTTGTTAAAAAAAAGCAAAAAAAAAAATCCTACACTTAGTTGTAGTGTTTGAGTTGGATTCTATACTTAGTCATTGTGTTTGAGTTGGACTCTACAGTTAGTCGTTGTGTTTGAGTTTGACTCTACACTTAGTTGTTGTGTTTGAGTTAGACTCTCCACTTAGTTGTTGTATTTGAATTGAACTTCTGAATTTTTGTTTCAAGTCAGTCTCTTAGACACACTAAAACTCTTCCTCACCACCTTAGCCACAAATCAGATTAGTCTTGGTAAAAAAAAAAGAGAAAAAAAAGAAAAAAAAAAGAATAAAGAAATACTTGGTGAATTAGTTGATCTTTGGAGGTTGAATCTTTAACTGAGTCTCTAGTACGATTGTGAACCTATAAAGTTGAGGTAGAGTAAGGGAAAAAGGAATGAGCATGTGAGAAACATTAGTAGAGAAAAGTCGAATTACTTGAGTGAAACACGAGTGTGAGAGCCCCATATTGAGTGAATTGAGTGTAAACACGTGATGTTATCACTTGTGAGGTTCTTTATTTTCTGTTATCACTAACGTTTCTTGCAGGTTAAAGATATCTTCTGAAGGTGATAAGTCAGACTTTAAAAAAATTGAGTTCATGCTCCAGGCAATGCAACAACAGTTCCAACGGATGGACGTGAAATTCAATGACATTCATGATAAGTTGGACCGACATAAAGCTCAGTTTGCAAGGATCCAACAAGGTGATTCTTCCCTTATGAAAAGTAAGATTGTCACCAATGAAGAGTATGATGATAATGTTGGGTATGATTTGGATGTAGAGTCTGAGGCAGATAGACATCATAAAAGGCATCATGAGTATAGAGATAGAGATCGAGTTGATAGAGCCCGTGATAGAGGCAAAGAGAAGATGGATGGAAACCTTGGCAGCATAAAATTAAGATTCCTCCTTTCCAAGGCAAGAATGATCCCGAGGCATATTTAGAGTGGGAAAGGAAGATTGACATGGTATTTAGCTGCCCCTACTACTCTGAGGTAAAGAAGGTTAAACTTGCTGCAGTAGAGTTCACAGAATATGCTATGGTATGCTAGGGTCGAGGTCCAATACCTTTGGTTCAAGTCTCTTCAGACTTTGGGTCTAGGTTGTTATTCTATTTTCCATTCAAAGTGTATCATCATTATTTTCGCCCCGCTTGCATTTTTTTGTTGTTTCAATTCCTAATTCACACGTTTCCTTGATCGTCCTAAATCATCGTCTTATAGGAGCATATCAAAAGCTGTGGGAGCATTCGTCAATTCAAATGGCATAACCAAAAATTCATAATTGCCATATCGGGTCCGAAATACTGTTTTGGGTACATCTCCACACCAAACTCTTAACTGATTATACCCAAACTTTAGATCAATCTTAGAAAAGTCATGCATTCCTCAGAGTTGATCCAATAAGTCATCAACATGTGGAAGGGGATACCTATTTTTGATGGTAGCCTTATTCAACAACTTGTAATCTATACACAATCGGAGGCTTCCATCATTCTTCTTCACAAACAAAACTAGTGCTCCCTAAGGTGAAACACTCGATCTGATGAACCCCCTATCCAACAACTTCTGTAACTGTCTCTTGAGCTCCTTTAGCTCAACTAAGGCCATGCGATACGATGGTTTTGATATAGGTTCAGTACCAGGGACCAAATCTATACAGAACTCCATCTCTCTATTTGGTGGTAACCCTGACAATTCATCCGAAAAGACATCTAGGAATTCACTGACCAGAGGAATATCTGCCAACTTCGGATGTACCTTATCCGTATCAACCACGTACGCAATAAAACCTTCAAGATTTTCATTTCTTAGTAAGCTTAGTACATTATCAACTTCAACCATAACTACTACTTTAATTTCTTTTCATCAAACTTTACAACATGTTTTTCAGGGTTAGGAAACATAACTGTCTTAGCATAACAATCTAACATAGCATGGTTTGCAGATAACCAATCTATTCCTAAGATTACATCGAAATCACTCATACTTAACAATATTAGGTTGGTTGTCATGTCTTTTTCCTCTACTCTTAACTTGCAGTCATTTAACACGTACTCAACTAGCTGACTGTTATCCATAGGCGTACTAATCAACATCATCCTACTTAAAGGTGTACGCTTTACATGTTTTGCAAAACTTACATGCAAATGAAGGCAATACAAATGAATGTGTGGCACCAGGATCAATTAATACATATGCTTATAAATCATGCATCAGGATGTTACCTCTAATCACATTCGATGAAGCATCAGCTGTATCTTGGTCTAAGGCATGTACTCGCCCTTGTCCAATGACCTGTTTCCCCTTCTCCTCTGTCGTCGCTCTCCTCTTCGATGCAGATATATCAGCTGGAGCTTTCTCCAGCTCCTTCCTCTTCTGTGGGGTAATATCTATAACCTCTAGGCAAACTCTCGCCATAGCCTTAGCTTCCCATACCAAAAGCACAATCCGCTAGAAACAGGACAAGGTCTACCTTCATGGAATCAACCACATCTACTGCACTGCTCAGTGGTAGGCCTCGGTCCTCCAATCACCATACCTCTAGTTGGAGCTAGAGTCGGGTATGTAGGAAATCTAACAGTCTTCTCCTATACTTCCTCGATCTTTGGTCTCTTACCTAAGAGTCTCTTCCCTCTTCGATATCTGAAACCTTTGGCACTGTCACTCATCGGCCTCTTCTTATCTCAGTTTCAACCCTTGCCAACGGTCCTGAACTCAGAGACATTCCTCTCAAAATCTTGTTAGTAGAGTTTTGCCCTGCGCACTACCTCATCATAGGTAGAGATGTCAAATGGAACCAATTTAGACTGTAAAACTGATTTCAATCCATCTATGAATTAGCGAACCTTCTTGGTATCGCTACTCATGGTGTCGGTGTCTTACCTCCCTAGGGATAGAAATCTGGTCTCATACTCGTCTACTAAATGACTCCTTTGGCTTAACCATAAAAACTCAGTCTGCAACCTTCGTTGGGCCGTATCTGGAACAAACTGCCTCCTAAATGCATCCAGAAATATCTCTCAACTGATCTTTATATATCGGGCTCTCCATATGGGTCGGGTGGACTTCCACCAATGTTCTGGCGTCGTCCGCTTCAGTAGAAACGCAGCAAATGTGGCCATATTTGAAGTCATACACTCAAAGAATCTGTACAACTTATCCATCTCTCTTATCCACTCCTCAGCCAAAACTGGATCCTTGACCCCACGAAAAGATGGAGGTCCAAGCTTTTAGAATTGCCACAGTCTGTCAAGATCACAACTATACCCCAAAACATTACCGTCTTGTCGTGGAGTAACATGAGACAACGCATCCTGAACTGGTGGGGGTGTAGGTGTATTTGTAGGCTATGGCGCTTAAGCTGGCTGTGTAGGTGTACCAGGTGCAACTGCCTCTCTAGGCGCAGTCTCTTCATCCTGTCCCTGTCTACTTAGTATAGTCTGTGCCAGTAACTCCACTATGGTTTTAAAGCAACGCTCTAATCTCGTAAAGCATGCCTCGATACTCTCCGGTACCTCAGTGGGATTTGTAGTCTCATCACGGGTCTCAAGCCTCGAGCCCTACCTCTAGCCCCTCTACCACGGCTGGTGCTAGCCATAATAGCTAAATTCCTGCATTTATAACCATTAATTAGTCTGAATTCCATCTCCTATACACAATTGTAACTGAGTAGAGCACAGTACTACGAGGATGTACTCTTTCCTAATTACTAATACCGACTCACATCACACCAATTGTGCTCTGATACCATTTTGTCATGGCCTCTCTTTCCCGTGACCTACCAAATCACTAAAAAATTTTCGCATTTTACTTACCTCTCCTTTTGTCATAACTCAACACCAAACAGTTGGGCTGTGATTCGATATTAGTCACCTTAACCATATTCATTCCACAACATACATACATCTCAATACATATTTTCTATTGACTATAAGTATTCTTTTCTTAAAAGTAAGCTCATATACTTTAAATACAAAAACTTGTACATATACATCCCCGACCGTACATTCGTTTACATAACTGTTGATATGCGCATTCAAGAGGATGATTTAGGACGATCAAGGAAATGTGTGGATTGGGAATTGAAACAGCTAAAAATGCAAGCTTGGCGAAAATAATAATGGTAGACTTTCAATGGAAAATTAGAATAACAACCTAAACCCAAAGTCTAAAGAGACTCGAACCAAAGGTATTGGACCTCGACCCTACGAATATAAAATTCGAGAACCTAAGGTATAACAATGGTGGTTGGTGAAGAGGGAGGCGCCACAAGGAAGAAGACCTTGATAAGCCTAGTTGAGAGGGAACCCTAGAAAGAGGCACACTCAAATTTCTGAAAATTCAATCTGATCTATTCTATTCAAGAGAGTTTACAAAGTATTTATAATAATATCTAGCACTTAAACCATAAACAAGTGGGTTGGAATTAACACCAAACAGAAAATAAGACTAAAACTTAAATTCACGCATAAGCCTAGTTACATAGGATAACTGGTCTAAAATGCTATAAAACTCAAATATGGGCTATTTAAACACTTAACCCAACTTATTACTAAACCAAGATTCATGTCATTTGGGCTTCCAAACAAATATAGAGGGCTCGGGTAATTAGACCTCCTTGGATGACCCATGGATCCTTGGCATCACGATCACCATGAGCATCACAAGCAAGTGGACCTCCATCATTCCCCCTCTCCTTAAAAGGATTTGTCCTCAAATCGCATGTACCTTATTTGTAGTTGATCACGTACGGGAACGCCTCAATGAACTCCATCCACTTGGCATGATGCTTGTTCAACTTACTATGTCCTTTCATATGTTTAAGGACAAGTGATCGGTATGGATGGTGAATTCTTTAGGCCACAGGTAATGTTGCCATGTCTCCAAGGCCCTCACTAACGCATACATCTCCTTGTCATATGTGGGATAGTTAAGTGCTGTCCCACTTAACTTCTCACTGAAGAAGGCAATTGGGTATTTTTCTTGCATAAGCATAGCTCCAATTCCTACACTTAAGGTATCACACTCAATATCAAAAGTTTTAGTAAAGTCAGGCAGAGTTAACAAAGGAGCAGACAAAGTTTATCCTTGTGCAAATTAAAAGCATGCTCTTGTGCAGGACCCCAATGAAATACAACATTCTTTTTTACCACTTTGGTCAAATGTGCAGCTATAGTGCTAAAGTCTCTAACGAATCGACAATAGAAACTAGCTAAGCCATGGAAACTGCGCACTTTAAAAATAGACTTAGGTACAGGCCAATCTCTAATTGCCTTTACCTCCTCATCATCAACAGAAATACCATGTGAAGAAGCTACATACCCAAGGAAAACAACCTTATCAGTGCAGAATGTACATTTCTTAGAATTGGCATACAAACTTTATTTCCTCAAAACAGTAAGAACATTCCTAAGATGCTCAACATGCTCATGCAGACTCTTACTGTAAATTAGAATGTCATCAAAGTAGACAACCACATGCTTACCAATGAAAGCATGTAGAACATAGTTCATTAAGCGCATGAAAGTATTGGGTGCGTTAGTCAAGACAAAAGGCATAACTAACCACTCACAAAGACCGTGTTTAGTCTTAAATGCAGCATTCATCACTTTCTTTCATACAAATTGGTGATATCCACTCTTTAAATCAATTTTAGAAAATATGCATGCACCATGTAATTCATCGAGCATGTCATCTAGCCTAGGAATAGGATAGCGATACTTTACAATGATTTTATTGATGCCTCGACAGTCAACGCACATCCTTCATGCCCCATCCTTTTTAGGCACAAGCAATACAGGCATGATGCATGGACTCAAGCTCTCTCTCACGTAACCTTTCTTGATGAGCTCCTTAACTTGCCTTTGAAACTCGTTCATCTCTTCGGGATTACTTATGTGAGACCCCGTATATGTATAGCTGTATGTAGGAACATGGGAATGTAAATAAAATCATAAGTAAAATGATGTATTGTAATGTGAAGTGTATGCAATGTAAGTTCATAAGATTATGTACGCACTTGTAGTAAGAATTGTGATTATACGTACAAGTTGCATTATGAATGAGTAGGAAGAAATAAACTTGAACACGAGAAGAATGTGATCGAAATGGAATATGAGTAGTATAGTAAAATGGAAGGAAAGATTTACATAAGTGTATATTTCCATTTGAGCAATATCGTATACATTTGGTCATACAAAGATTCTACACAAGTTTTAATGTGTAAGTAGTAAGGATGGATCCCATTTTGAAGTCTCATAGATGAATGAATGAGAAAATGATAATGGTAGTAAATTAAGGTTGTTTGGTAAGGGTTATTGTAGAAAAACTGCAAGAAATCTGGAATTTGTGAAGGCCAGATCGATCTCATAGGATGAGAGATCGATCTGGGAGAGCCAGAATGCCCTTATGTGAGAATTGGAAGGGAACAGATCGATCTCCAAAGGAAGCAGATCGATCTCCTTAGCTCTCGGGTTGGAAGCAGATCGATCTCCCCTAAGACCAGATTGATCTCTCTAGGTCTCGGGTTGGAAGCAGATCGATCTCCCATAAGACCAGATCGATCTCCTTAAGCTTCTGTTTGACAGCAGATCGATCTCCAGCCTCGACAGATCGATCTCCTACCTTTAAACGTCTCAGAAAAGAGGGATTTTTGAGGAACAGATCGATCTCCACCCAAGGAAGATCGATCTCATCAAGTCAAATCTATAAATGGGAGCAGTTGGATCATCAGAATTTCGGGACAAACATTTCCATTTCACTTCAACTCAAAGAAATCTAGTTTCTCACTCCTAAATCCAGCCATTTTCAGTGAGATTTAAGGAGAGGCTATTAGAGACAAAGTTGTTCACATCAAAGAGAAGAACAACATAGTCTAGAGGCATTTTCCCATTTGAAGGATTGAAGAAATAGAGGGCAATCCTAATTGGAGCAAGAGGAAATCCAATGAGGTAAGATCTAATGCACAAATCCAAGTACATTGAGTTAGTTAATGATTATAAAGATATTTGGGTGTGCATATTGTGAATAGAATTACCTAAAATGGTATGAAATGCATATAGCTTAGAAAAAAGTCAAGTGTGAGAAAGTGGAATGTGGGAGTATTTTTGATGAATGGGATATCTTGAGTGGATGAGTATGTTGTGGAAATGGTTTGGAAATGTTGATATTAGGATAAATTGAGAGATTTACCACAAAGGGTAAAAATGGGTAATTAAGGCATTGGATAAATGCTTAGTTGAATAAGAGTCAGAAACATTAACTTAAATGTTGGTGGATGAATTTCAGTTTCGGATGATACGCCGGAGCAAGTCGAGATGAGAACGCAAGAAGCGTAAAGGCGGATAGTTGCACACAAGTAAAACGAGGTAAGGGACTGTGTGTTAGCTATAGAGATGTTCGTACGTAATTACAGCAATTTCGTAGATATATTGCTAGGACTAGTACGATATTATAAGTTTATGAAATGATGTGGAAATATGAAAAGTACTATGATGTATAAATATGTATTGAGAAATGGGATAGGGTAAGGAAATAGCATGATATGCATGTTTTCAATGATTTTCTCAATTTTATATTGTTATTATTAATTGAGAAATGTTGATGATAGGTTGGCTAATTTTACATGTTTTAGCATGAAGAGGCATGCTTTATGAATAAACGTGTTTTGAGTTTTAAAAAGAGAAAATAGCCATCTATCAGTTCTGAGATGAGATTCGATGTTGAAGCGTTAGCTCACACCCGGTTTAAAGCCTTGATGTACCGTGCGGGAGTTTTAACTCGCACGGGGGTTTTGAGAAAGTGCGAGAACTATGCTCGTACCTGTTTTGTTGAGTTAAGGTAAACCTGGGGGTCTGGGACCCAAGGGGATACCAGCCGACGGCCAATTGAACGGGCTGGGCCTTAACGATAGATCGTACCGCGCTGGAGCTTTGCGTTGACTGTGTGTCACGCTGCTTGCTCGCCTGGTATATGAGACATGGTTTAAGGATAAAAAGTCCATCGGAGTTGGAGCATGGACTTGGGTCCACGGTCGTACGTAGAATAGTGTAGTCACCCGTTGGTATACTATGTACCGTGCTGGGTGCACGTGAGTACGAGTATCGCGTAGATGACACACGACGTATCTTCACCGTGAGTATACGAGGAGATGAGGTGGATTGAGATGAGCCGGAGGGTAGGACTGACCCATCTCCCTTCAGGCGAAGTGATACCCTGTGCACACCCGATCAGTGAGGCCTGGGATCACTGACTGTGGCCATAAGTCGTGGATATTTGATTGCCTAAAATTCCATGCCTGTCTCAGAGAATCGAGAAACAGAGACAATCTCAGAAAAAGAAAGATTTGTGAAAGAGAATGATTTGAGAAGTGAAAGAGATTTTGTGTTTTAATAAATCTCCGATTTCACATTCGTGCCATGGGGGCACTATTTATGAACATGTTTTAAATGGAAGTTTGACATTTGATTTACACGAAAATGCTCTTGAGAAATATGTATTTAAATGCATTGTTCGTATGATATTTCCATTTATAACGAAAACATGGTTTTGGTTTATGCATGCATGGGCTATGTAGGTAGTACGATATCTACCTGCTAGCATACATTTCCTTACTGAGCCGTGGTTTGCTCATCCCACTATTTTTCCCCCTTCAGGTACTGAGAAGTAAGAGAGCGGTGGTCTCTAAGTCTTTTGTGTTGAACAGCTCCCACAATCCGCAAAGGTATAAGATTTGTATACACGAGTATTTTGTATCTAATATATCGTATCGCACATTTATATCTTGGAATTGTAATCAGTATTATGGGGATGATATGTAAGCACATGGTATTTATACAATTAATTTTGTGTATTTACACACACACCTGGGAGTGTGAATTAAAGATTTAAATATTCCGCTGTAAATAAATAAATTTTTAGTAATTGCATCTTCTCACAGCCCAACCGTAGTAGAGAATGTATAGATAGAAGGGTTCCCGAAAGCGGGGCATGACAACTTATGTAGGCTGGGCGGTTAGGTATGGCAGCTTCGGGGACAAGGTCAATCTGATGCTCGATCCCATGAATTGGTGGTAGTCCATTTGGGATCTCCTTCGGGAATGAACTGTGTTCTCAATCACAAACATCATTATCGTTTAACAAATCAAGTCCACAAGGCTCGACCCCTCCCTCGGGTCTACCCTGGACAGTCACAATCACACTTATATATTAAAATCATGTGGTAGTAAGTAAATCAAGCAAGGGAGATAGGTCACTATATGCTCATAGGCTATATTGGCTAACTATGTCATAAATCATCCCAGACCACAAGGATCTCGGTGTACGAAGTATCATGCTGGAATGAAGGTGGCTTAGTTCTTCGCCAGACTTTTCTCATCAATATCTCGACCACGCGGTACATCGTACTCCATGTGATATACAGGGTACATCATACTCCGTTAACCCATAACATGGTTGGGGGTGCCTGCAGTAGGTCTTATCTACCACATATTGAGTGAAACCTCTAGTCTCAAGTGCACGTGGGAGTAGTCTTAATACCAGTTCCTAGCCCCTCATGGCCTTACTCGCCCCTGTTGAGTTTCCTAATTCAAGTCCTAGCCCATCACCCTCACCCTACTCAAGAGGTCTGTTAGGCATGTTGGGTTCCCTAAATGGATTACGTCAGATTCTAACCCCTCACCCTCACCCCACTCAAGAGGTTTGTTAGGCCTGTTGTGTTCCCTGAAAACCAATCCGTATCACTCTCACCACGGCCTCATACATACCATAGTGTGAAAACCAACGCGAGGTACGCTCTAGCGTGAATTCATGCATCAGAATAAATCACCTCGTACGAGCAACGCTCTAGTACATCATTTATGCATAAAAATATAAAGAAACCACGTACGAGCATCGCTCCAATACGGTTATATGCATAAGAAAACCACTCAAAATCCACGTACGAGCAAAAGCTCCAGTACAGTTTATAAAGCATCGTCATAGTTTCAAACCAAAGTGTGAGCTAAGCTCCAGCATGTTTCAAACATATGAAAACATCAATACCCAGTGTGAGCTAGGCTCCAGCACAGTTTAATTCACATAAACATGATAGGCGGCTCATAACCTTTCAAAACCAATCTCAAAACATATTTGGCACTTCAAATGTGCTATCACACAACATCAAACCACAATAGCCAGCTAATCTATCAATTAGTTCAAAACAAAACACATGTTTTGTGAAAGCATTCAAAACAGTTGATTTATACAATTATTAGCCTTACTATCCCATTTCTTCACAATATCATTTCAAACAACCAAATCTCATACAAATACTCATAGTAATTTTCATACATTGTCAAACACATTTGTATAAACGCATGCACATTTCCAAAGCCCTATATACCCATAAAATACGAGCAGCTACCTCTATATACTTACAGAATTCCCTTACCTGGAATTACGATGCGTGATTCCACTTCTTTAAAGCTGCTTACTCGTGCGGCCTAATTCGTCTCCAATGAAATCTACGGAGCTGCACACAAACATATTTCGCATCATTATAGTCCATTATAATCCAACTCTTACGTTTACTATAGTCGATTCGGTCTATAGTCTCTATTGACGCTTATGAGGCCTCGTTTCATTACTCTACCTATAACTCGAGTCTATGGATTCTTTTAGGCCTATTAACTGACGAGCCCTAAGGGTAATACAGCAAGTGCACGGATCGTACAAGTAATAATGGGATTTTGAGTCCCGAGTTATCGTCCCTCAGAGAAGTTGGTTAGCCTAATTAACTATCGGTTAATCTTACCCTAAGTATATCCTAGCAAATTATGAAATTAAAGTGGGTGATCCACTAATCTAGAATTGAAAATACCGAAAGCAAATAAAATAAAGAAAATAAAAGAAATAAAACCGAGCTCAAAGTACTTACAATACTCCAAGCAATTGAAAACAACAAACCTACAGAAGAAAATCAAAACCGTTAAAATTTAACTAACGCAATTAAAATAAAATGCAATCATGAAAATAAAGCAATAAAATTAAACTACAATTAAACTAACCTAAAAATGCAATTAAACTACTTAATTAAAATGCATGAGTTTATCTAAATTAATTTTAAGCACTACCCCTAATACTAGAATAAAAATTACTTAGTACCCAAATTAAATCTAAGTTAAATTAATGCATTGAAATTAATCTAACTAAGCTAACTAATTAAATTGGAAATAAACTAACGAAAATGCATGAAAATGAGTTAATGCCATAATGCAAGAGCCAAACAAGGCCTTAAGAATTTAAATCATCCAACAACTCCCTCCAAAATACTATTCATCATTCATTTCTTCATTTTCGATTTCCAGGTCAAGGTCTCGGGGTGGTTGCTAGAGCTGTGTCCAGCTGTTCCAAGCTTGATCTACTGCTGTCGGTTCTGACCAGACACTGCTCCAACTTGCTCCAGGCTGCTCGAGGTTAGTCATTTAATCATCACAGGCCCTCTAGCTGATCGCGTTTTGCTCCAGGCTGCTGTTCCTCGATAGCTTCTGCTTTGCTTCAGCCCAGCTGCTTCGGTTCCAGTTACTTCATTCTGCTTCTCGATTCTAGGCCTGCTGTCTTCATCGAGTGCTATCCAGGCAAGGGTAGCTGCTGCTGTTGATCCTCTGCTAGTCCTGCCAATATCTCAGCAACGCAGAACATACCAGTTCTCTGCCCAGCTAGCATACATCTCTGCACATCATCTACATCCCACATCCCGACTATGCATCTTCTCTGTTCCAGATTTGCTTGGAGCTGTCCGAGAGCTTCTGCCTCCAGCTGCTGTCCAGGTCTGCTCCAGCAAGCATGCACGTCCACTGGTTCAAGTCTGCATTAAGGGTTCAGGGATGAAAACAGAACATAACAGAGGAGAAGTCTCGGTTTCAGGTGTGCTGCTGTTTCGTATTGTTTGCTGCTAACCGTGAAGATTGATAGTTTAGCAACCATGAAAGGATTGATGAAATCCAACCATGAAGGCTAACCGAGAACTTCAAACCAATGGCTAAAGAAAGATTGATGGTTTAGCAAGGAAAATAAAACATGAGCAATGAAGGAAACCAAGAAGATGGAAAAGAGAGCTCACACCGAGAGAAAATAAAATAAAATAAAATAAAAAGGATTGTTTAAAACATGAACAAGGTATGAAACCGAGAATGAATCTATTAGAAATTAAGTTATGAAAATGAAACTAAGGAAATATAACAATACTTAAGGGAAAACCGAGAGCATGAAATTGAAATGAACTATCTTTGAAAAAGAAATTTAACAAGTTGTAAAAAAAATGAAGAACATGGAAATTAAACACAACTCTAAAAAACTATTTTACCCTAGAAATTACATTACACTACTCCTAACTACATTACACTACTCCTACTCCTAAAAACTATTTATAAGCACACTAGGGGCAAAATGGTAATTTTCACATCCTTGATGAGTTGGCATTTTTTTTCGCCACTTGTCTTCACACCATTGGCTCCTTGAAAAGATATTTCCATGTCATCGGTCTTCTTGTCCAATTGGATGTGTTAGGTGGCATGACTCGTGTTGTCCGCGTGGCTCAATCTCGATTTTAGCCCAATTCTGGTCCATTTTCTACCGAAATATTCAAAACTCATCCGGATTTGATTTATCTGCAAAAATGAGAATTTTAATTAAATAAAGGGGATAATTAACAAAACAAATTGGGGATTTAAATAATTATTTAGGAAATTAAGCACAAATAATTCTAAAAATATAGAATTATCACACCCCCAAACTTGAGCTTTTGCTTGTCCTCAAGCAAAACAAAATGATTGTGAGAATGACAAGTACTAAACACAATAATTTTCCCAATATTATCCTCAAAGAAAAAGTACAGACTATGAAATCAAAGAATTACAATTACAAGTCCAGCACTTAGAATTATTCAATCATAAGCCTTAACCCAAATTGGACTCCTCGTGAGTGTGTGAAAAATGTCTAAGTCACTTCTCAGTACATTATCCAGATCAGATTATGCAACACAGTGAATGCAAATTCAATGACAAGTGATCATTCCCATAAGTTTGCTTTTCACTAATCTCTCCACTAATGTAGTCACACTCAATCAAGGATCAATAGGACTTCATTAAGCTTGTAATGTCAGGCTGGGGTTAAGGTATGATAAAGTCGATTTAGGTTCAGTTACCCCTTAACATGCATTACCTTCTAGGATCTTTAATGTAAGAGCTCTAATTTATTCCCCCAAACTTATTTTATTTCACTAAACATTTTATTCTATTTTTGTATTTTTCTTCTTCTTTCTTTTCTTTTTCTTTTTCTTTTTCTTCTTTTTTTTTTCAATTTTTCAATTTTTTTTTACATTCTCTTTTTTTTTTTTACATACTCCTTCACTATCACTTAATACCCATATAGCTCACAATATATCCAATGACTTTTCATGCTTTCGGAGTAAGGGATAGGAAAAAGTATTCAAGCTTAGGAAACAAAAATAAGTAGGTGTATTTACAGAGAAAAGCTTATTTGGCCCAGATGGGTGACTAGGGGTAGCATATGTACAAGGAAGGATAGAAAGGCTAAAACGATCCAAAGATGGCCTAAATCATCTCCCTAATTAAGTGTGATCTAATATTTTGCCTCGAGATCAGATCAAACAAATTCTAGAATATGATGCACAAAATCAACTGAACAAATGCAATCCTATGTACACATAAGCTTTCTCTAAATAAATATACAGATTCATGACATGACATGTGCATAAAATGAGGAAATCACAATCAGAATCAAGACAAATTCAATAACTCAACTTCATGCTTTTCCTATAATCATGCTTCTCATTCAATCAAAGTCAGACTAAATCATGGGGTCATATCATTGGAATATGGGAAAACTACATGCTAAGCACTCAATCATCCTAAAATCAAACAATTTAAGCTCACGTTATTGAAAAAATTTTGAAAATTCTTTCTCAGATTTTCGAAAAAATTTTGAAAATTTTTCCAATTTTTCACAAAATTGCTCAAGTGATATCCCCTCCCCCAAACTTGAAGTGCACAGTGTCCTCAGTGTGCAGATAATATAAGAATTTAAGCTCGAGAACAGAGTACTCCCCTTTCTGATGTTGATAGAAAATAAAATAAAATAAAATAAAAAGGATTGTTTAAAACATGAACAAGGTATGAAACCGAGAATGAATCTATTAGAAATTAAGTTATGAAAATGAAACTAAGGAAATATAACAATACTTAAGGGAAAACCGAGAGCATGAAATTGAAATGAACTATCTTTGAAAAAGAAATTTAACAAGTTGTAAAAAAAATGAAGAACATGGAAATTAAACACAACTCTAAAAAACTATTTTACCCTAGAAATTACATTACACTACTCCTAACTACATTACACTACTCCTACTCCTAAAAATTTACATTCCTTTCAATTGTCATCTTCCTATTTATAAGCACACTAGGGGCAAAATGGTAATTTTCACATCCTTGATGAGTTGACATTTTTTTTGGCCACTTGTCTTCACACCATTGGCTCCTTGAAAAGATATTTCCATATCATCGGTCTTCTTGTCCAATTGGATGTGTTAGGTGGCATGACTCGTGTTGTCCGCGTGGCTCAATCTCGATTTTAGCCCAATTCCGGTCCATTTTCTACCGAAATATTCAAAACTCATCCGGATTTGATTTATCTGCAAAAATGAGAATTTTAATTAAATAAAGGGGATAATTAACAAAATAAATTGGGGATTTAAATAATTATTTAGGAAATTAAGCACAAATAATTCTAAAAATATAGAATTATCATTAACTTATTCTAAATCGATATTAAATTAATGTTAAGCTCATATTGTTCATTTTTCATAAATTTCCTTCACTGTGGCATATTATCAAACACTACATGTGCTCATGCTCATCAATTCACAAAACCCACGATGTAGCTTCATTTACTCATTTCTAATCATCCACATTACACAAATAACAACTTATCATAATCCATAAACCACCAACTCCCCAAATCACACTTTCTCACACTAGAGGCATTCCATTTTCTAGGTTATATGTGTTTCATTGCATTCTTGATGATTTCTATCATCCATATACATGCCAATCAACTCCAAAATCAATAGAATAGATAATGTACTTGGATTGGAGTCTTAGAAACTTACCAAATCAGATTTCTCTTCTTGCTCCAAATGACAATGTCCTTAGCTCCTTCAATACCAACAATGGAATTTTGGGTTTCAACTATGTTGTTCTCTTCCTTAAGATGAATAAATTAATGTCTAATAGGCACCCCTCAATTCTTTTTGGAATTGGTGGATTTTTGAGAGAAAAATATAGGTTTTGGGTTGGAAATGGAAAGGGTGATGTTTTTCCCGAAATTTGCAGATTTTCAACGCTCTTTTTATAGAAATAGCTTGAGGAGATCGATCTGCACTAGGAGGAGATCGATCTGGTTCCCTTAAATCCCTCTTTTTTCACGGCATTTTAAGCATGAGATCAATCTGTCGAAGATTGAGATCGATCTGCTCCCAAACAGAGAGCTAAGGAGATTGATCTGTATGCTTAAGGATCGATCTCTTCATTACAAAATGTTTTGGAGATCGATCTGGCCCCATTAGAGATCGATCTGCTCTATTCCATTGCCCAAATAAGAGCATTCTGGCTCTTCCAGATCGATCTCTCATCCTATGAGATCAATCTGGCCTGCATATTTTCCAGATTTTCCTGCAGTTTTCTGAGTAACTTACACCAAAACATCCTTAATCTACTGCCATGGCCATTTTCTCATCCATCCACCTTTATGACTTGAAAATGCATCCATTCATACCTTATTCACATTGAAACTAGTGCACATTACTTGTATATCCAAAGGTATACTCTATAAAACCAAATGGAAGCATTTATATTCATGCAACTTCCTTCCATTTACCACACTACTCATTTTGAGTTCCAATCACATTCATCACTTATAAGAACTCATTCCTTCATATTCATACACAATGAAACTTGTATGTACATTACAAATCATATTATACATATGTATATTGAATCCATGGACTTACATCTGTTATACTTTACATTACAAGTCCATTAACATTAATTGATCTAATTACACACGTTACAACCATACATATACGAGGTCTCACATTCTCCCCTCCTTCAAGGAATTTGGTCCTCCAAATTAGAACCAAGTCACTCTTCAAAAAGTTAGGGGTACTTGTCCCGTATCAAGGTCTCCAATTCCCATATGGCCTCTTCCACCATGTGATGTTGCCAAAGAACTTTCACCAAGGGAATTGTCTTATTCTGTAACACTTTCTCTGTTCTGTCCAATACCCGAACTGGCTTCTCAACTATGTCATGCTCTCATTGAGCTCCAACGGCTCATATCTTATTACATGTGCCAGGTCCGGGAGATATTTCTGAAGCATCGAGACGTGGAAGACATTATGAACATTTACCAAGTTTGTTGGCAACGCCAACCGATACGCCTTATCTCCCACTCTCTCCAAAATCTCGAAGGGTCCGATATATCTAGGGCTCAGCTTGCCCTTCTCACCAAATCTCATAACACCCTTCAAAGGGGAAACTTTTAAGAATATCGACTCACCCTCATCAAACTCTAGTGGTCTCCGTCTCTTGTCAGCATAACTCTTTTGTAGGCTCTGAGCTGCTTGTAATCTCTCACATATCAATCGGACATCCTCAGATGCCTGCTGTACCAAGTTCGGAGTAAAAATCTGTCTGTCACCAACCTCTTCCCATCCAATGGGGGATCGACATATGCATCCATACAGTACCTCACAGGGTGTCATTTCGATACTCGCATGAAAACTGTTATTATAGGCAAACTCGGCTAATTGTAGCTGATCATCCCAGGAGCCTCCAAAATCCAGCACACACACTCTCAACATATCCTCGAGGGTCTGTATAATCCTCTCTGACTGCCCATCTGTATAAGGATGAAAAGCGATGCTACAACTCAGTCGGGTCCCTAGAGCTTCCTGAAAATGTTCCTAGAAATGGGAAGTGAAGTAGGCATCCCTATTAGAAATAGCGCTCACTGGATCACCATGTAGCCGTACTATCTCTCGAATATACAAGTTTACCAACTGACTCAGTGTATCGGTAGCTCTCATAGCTAAGAAATGGGCGGACTTAGTCAACCGATCCATAATAACCTATATGGCATCATGACCTTTGTGGGTCCTCGATAATCCCATCATGAAATCTAGGGTGACATGCTCCCATTTCCAAGTGGGTATCGATAGAGGCTACAATAATCCTGCAGGCTTCTGATACTCTACCTTCACTTGCTAACAAACGAGACACTTAGCAACATATTCAGCGATGTCTCTTTTCATTTCAGACCACCAATAAACCTTTCAAAGGTTTTGATACATCTTGGTACTCCTCGGATGTATCATATACTTTGATGAGTGAGCCTCTGATAAAGTCAACCTCCTGATCTCAGGATCCTTGAAATATGTTCGGGCCTCTCACACCTAAAACATGATATAGGGGGTATCTGACATGGTCTAGTCCCATGGTATCTCCCACATCTCCTACAATGGTTAATAGTAGGTCATGGTCCTCTAATAACCATACCCCTTGGTGCAGTTAAGATCGGGTACACGGGAGGTCTAGCAGCTCTCTCCTGCACCTCCTCGATCTTATGTCTCTTCTTGAAAAACCTCTAGCCTCCTCTCTTGGCCATCTATCCATCCCAGATCTCTTTCGATCTATGTCTCTTCGGACACTAAACTTTCCCAGCTCAGAGGCATTCCTCTCAAAGTCTTGCTCACATAACTGAGCCTTATGTACTGCCTCCTCATAGGTCTGAATTTCAAATGGGACTAGCTTAGTTTGGATGGCCAGTCTCAATCCATCAATGAACTTTTGAATCTTTCGGGTCTCACTACCCATCGTGTCTAGGTCATATCTTTCCAAAGACATAAACTTGGACTCATACTCATCCATAGTTTGGTTCCCCTGAACCAAGTTCATGAATTCCATCCATAATTTCCTCTGTGTGGTGGCTGGGATGTATTGCCTCCTAAAGGCCTCCAAGAATACCTCCCAAGTGATCTCGGGATGTCTGGTCCTCAAAATAGTCTCGGTGGATCTCCACTAGTGTTCGACCTCACCTTTTAGCATAAACACGACAAAGGCTACCTTCTCAGCTGAAGTGCATCGAAAAAAACCTATACAGTTTCTCCATCTCACACACCCAGTCCTCTGTGACAACCGGATCCTACACCCCTCTAAACACTGGGGGTTTCAATGCTTGGAACTCTCGAAGTCTGCTCAAGTTGCAGTCATAACCCAAATCACTACCGCTCTACTGTGGAGCGATAGGAGAATCTGTATCCCGTACTAGAGGTGGTGTAGCAGTAGCCACCTCTGCGGTCTGAGGTCTCTCTGCCTCTACAGCTGCCTGTCTAATAGCATCAGGCTGTGTTACGGGACCTCATCTGTCACCGGCACCCAATGCCTTCGTGACTATCTCCACCAGATTCTCAATACTTCGCTCTATCCTAGTGAAGCATGCCTCTGTATCTTTTGCTCTCTTAGTAGGGTTCTATGGAGCCTGATCAGTCTGTGGCTCGTACAACTCTCAGGCCTACCTCTACGGCCTCTAGCACGTGTCCTCGCCCCTCTACCTTGGCGCGTAACAGGCGTAGTGCCTATCTACATGTATGAAGATCATTTGTTAAGCTCAATTCATCACGGTATACATAGTTATATCTAAACAAGAGCACAGTAATATGAGGATGTACTTTTTCTACATTTTATTACTGACTCACATCAGGCCAACACAGCTCTGATACCAATCTCTGTCACAACCATTTTTCATTCTCTTTAACTGAAAATCACTATAAAGTTTTCACATTTTACTGTTACCTTACCCGGTCGTGAACAAACTCACCACATACAGTTGGGCTGTGAGTCAATAATAATCATCACTTACCATTCATCCACAATTAATAAAAACGATGTCATATATTTGAAATTAAATCATTCACTTATACAGAACATGTTTATTAACATCTACATCCCCCATAATTACAACTCAATCATTATTGTGCCATTACATTGTTTAGATATAAAAAGAATCCTATGTATATACCTTTAGGCGATGGAAGCAGTGGATGTCCAAAAACACAATGCCTCAGTCCTCACTGGGCTACTACGCACGCTCTGTAGGAGGGGGAAAATGGAGAGGGATGAGCAACCACAAGCTCAGTAAGACAATAATGCAAACATGGTAGATAACGACTCTATCTAGATGCTGATAGTGTATGCATAAATCATTTATAGTTCGGAGCATGAAGAAAACAAAACTATACCATATGCGTATACATATATCATGTATTAAAATCACGTAAATTAGCATAATAAAACATGGTAAATCATCATGTACAAACCATATCATGCTCAATTGTCAGATCACATAATAAAAAGGGAAATTCACTTGAAACATCCTTTTTAAAACTCATCTCTTTCTCAAATACATCAAAATCCCATAAAAAATAAATTCTCAATCACAAACATCATCATCGTTTCACAAATCAAGTCCACAAGGCTCGACCCCTCCCTCGGGTCTACCCTGGACAGTCATAATCACACTTATAGATTAAAATCATGTGGTAGTAAGTAAATCAAGGAAGGGAGATAGGGCACTATAAGCTCATAGACTATGTTGGCCAACTTTGTCGTAAATCATCCCAAACTGCACGGATCCCAGTATGCGGGGTATCATGCTGGAACGAATGTGGGTTAGTTCTCTACCAAACTTTTCTCATCAATATCTCAACCATGCGGTACATCGTACTCCATGTGATATACACAGTACATCGTACTCCACCAACCCATAACATGGTTGGGGGTGCCTACAGTAGGTCTTATCTACCCCATACCGAGTGAAACCTCTAGTCTCAAGTGTACGTGGGAATACTCTTAATACTAGGTCCTAGCCCCTCATGGCCTTGCTCGCCCCTGTTGGGATCCCTGATTCAGGTCCTTGCCCATCACCTTCACCCTACTCAAGAGGTCTGTTATGTCACGACCCAATTCCCTTCTCTTTAACCGAAAATCACTAAAATGTTTTTCGTAAATTTCTTTCCTTACCCGATCGTGAACTAACTTACCACCACACTGTTGGGCTGTGAGTCAATAATAAACATCACATCTCATTCATTCTCAGTTTAAATAAACGATGTCATACCTTCGCATTTAATCTTGTACTTATACAAAAACATGTTTTACTGACATCTACATCCCCCATAATTACATTTCAATTGACTACTATGCTTTTACATTGTTTAGATACAAAAAGAAATCACTGTGTATATACCTATCGTCGATGGAAATAGCGGATATCCAAAAACACAATGCCACAGTCCTCACTGGGCTACTATGCACGCTCTGTAGGAGGGGGAAAATAGAGAGGGATGAGCAATCACACACTAAGTAAGACAATAATGCAAGCATGGTAGATAACTACTCTATCTACATGCTGATAGTGTTATGCATAAATCGTTCATAGTAGGAGCATGAGGAAGTAAAACTATGCCATGTGAGTATACATATATATCATGTATTAAAATCATGTACATTAGCATATAAAACATGGTAAAAACATCATGTATAAATCATCTCATGCTCAATCTCATTTAAACTCATAAAAAGGGTAATTCATTAAGAAACCTCCTTTTTAAACCCACATCATAAAACCCTTTCTCAAACACATACAATCCCATCAAATTAATTCACAATCACAACCATATTTTCATTTCACAATTCACACATGTGTATAAAAACTAGGTCACTATATCAAAAGTGCCTATGTGGACCAACTACATCATAATCATCCCAGACCACACGCATCCAAGTGTGCAGGGTATCGTGCTGGCACAGAGATGGATTATCCCTCGCCAGACTTCCTCATCACATAACCATCACGCGGTACATCGTACTCCATATGATATACACGGTACAGCGTACTCCGCGGACTCATATCATAATTGGGGGTGCCATTCCTAGGTCTTACCTACCCCATACCAAGAGTTTTCCATATCCGTGAAGGAGAGCCTCCCTACCGAACAAAGCCTCCCCACCCCTCCAGGGCTTAAGGATGTTGGCTTAAGGATCCTTCCATAAGAGAGCCTCCCCACTGAACAGAGCCTCCCCGCCTAACAGAGCCTCCCTGCCTCTTTGGGCTTAAGGATGTTAGCTTAAGGATGTAGGGCTTAAGGATCTTATCGTAAGAGAGCCTCCCCACTGAACAGAGCCTCCTCGCCTCCTCGGGCTTAAGGATGCTAGCTCAAGGATGTAGGGCTTAAGGATCTTACCAACTTTCATAACCTTATACGTATCTCCATGTGCAAACTTGTGCGAGCAAAGCTCTAGCACGACTCATGCATCCTATCATAAAGAGATCGCATACGACCATAGCTCTAGTATGGTTATACTCATAAGACAAACTACTCAAAAGCCACGTACGAGCAGAAGCTCCAGTATGGTTTATAAACATCATCATAGTTTCCAAATCAAGGTGCGAGCTAAGCTCCAGCTCGTTTCATACAAATGAAAACATCAATACCCGGTACGAGCTAGGCTCCAGCATGGTTTAATTCACATAAACATGATAAGCGGCTCATAAGCTTTTAAAACTATCTCAAAACATATTTGGCACTTCACATGTGCTATCACAAACATCAAACCACAATAGCCAACCTATCTATCAATTCGTTTAAAACCAAACACATGTTTTGTGAAACCATTCAGAACACTTGATTTATGCAATTATTAGCCTTACTATCCCTTTTTATACATCCATGTAAAACCAAATCATTCAATATTCACAACTATTTTCACATACCAAACAACCAATTTCTCAAACGTTCATGCATTTCATAAACACCCTATAATCCCACAAATTACTAGCAGCTACCTCTATATACTTACAGAATTCCCTTACCTGGAATCGCGACGCGTTATTCCGTTTCCTTAGCGTTGCTCTCTCGTGTGGTCTGATTCGTCTTCAAGAACTCTTCGGGACTGCACACAATCATATTTCACATTATATTCGATCCATATAATGCAACCCTTGTGCTTGCTATAGTCAATTCAATCTATAGCCTTTATTAATGCATATGAGGCCTCGTTTCATTACTTTACCCATAACTCGAGTCTATGGATCTTCTTAGGCCTATTAACTCATTCCAAATGGATATTAAATCGACATTAAACTCATAGTGTTCATATTTCATGAATTCCCTCACTATGGCATTTATCAAGCATATATATACTCATTTTCACAATTCCTCCAAACTCACAATGTAATTCTATTTAACCATCCAAAATCATACACATAAAATCTCAATAACAACTTTAGCATGCCCATAAATCATAAACTCATTCATCCCATATCTTCTCACATTATACCCATTCTAGGTTTTCTAGGTCACACCAATTCCACCACATCCCTAGATAATTTATCCATCAATACATATCCAACCCAACTCCAAAATCACTTAAATAAACAATGTACTTGGATTAGAGTATTAGAAACTTACCAAATCTGATTTCTCTTCTTGCTCCAAATGTCAATGCCCTTAGCTCCTTCAATACCAACAATGGGATTTTGGGTTCCAACTATGTTGTTCTCTTCCTCAAGATGAACAACTTAGTGTCTAATGGCCTCCCCTCAATTCTTGTTAGAAATGGCTGATTTTAGAGAGAGAAAGTTAGGTTTTTGGGTTAGAAATGGAAGATTGGTGTTTTTCCCAAAATTTTTAAATTTTCAACCCTCCTTTTATAGAAATAACTTGAGGAGATCGATCTGGTCCAAGAGGAGATCGATCTGGTCCCCTTAAATCTCTCATTTTCACGGTATTTTATGCATGAGATTGATCTGTCGAAGCATGAGATCGATCTGCTCCCAAACAGAGAGCTAAGGAGATCAATCTGTATGCTTGAGGATCGATCTTTTCATTATAGAATGCTTCAGAGATCGATCTGGCCCCATTGGAGATCGATCTGCTCTATTCCATTGCCCAAATAAGAGCATTCTGGCTCTTCCAGATTGATCTCTCATCCTATAAGATCGATCTGACCTCCATACTTTCCAGATTTTCTATAGTTTTCTTGCTGCAACTCACACGAACACATCCTTAATCTGCTGCCATGGCCATTTTCTCATCCATCCACCTTTATAACTTGAAAATAGCATCCATTCATACCTTATGCACATTGAAACTTGTGTGGATTCATTTTATGTCCAAAGGTATACTATATAAAACCAAATGGAAGCATTTATATTCATGCAACTTCCTTCTATTTACCATACTACTCATTTTGAGTTCCAATCACATTCATCACTTACAAGAACTCATTTCTTCATATTCATACATAATAAAACTTGTGTGTACATTACAAATCATATTAAACATATGTACATTGAATCCATGGACTTACACCACTTATGCTTTACATTACAAGTCCATTCACATTAATTGATCCAATTACACACGTTACAAATATACATGTACGGGGTCTCACATTCTCCCCTCCTTCAAGGAATTTGGTCCTCCAAATTAGAACCATGTCACTCTTCAAAAAGTTGGGGGTACTTCTCCTGTATCAAGTTCTCCAATTCCCATGTGGCCTCTTCCACCGTGTGATGTTGCCATAGAATTTTCACCAAGGGAATTGTCTTATTCTGCAACACTTTCTCTTTTCTATCCAATATCCAAACCGGCTTCTCAACATACGTCATACTCTCATTGAGCTCCAACGGCTCATATCTTATCACATGTGTCGGGTCCAGGTGATACTTTCGAAGCATCAAGACGTGGAAGACGTTGTGGACATTTGCCAAATCCGGTGGTAATGCCAACCTATACGCCTTATCCCCCACTCTCTCCAAAATCTCGAAGGGTCTGATATATCTAGGGCTTAGCTTGCCCTTCTTATCGAATCTCATAATACAGTTCGATGGTGAAACTCTCAGAAATACCAACTCACCCTCATCAAATTCTAGTGGTCTCTGTCTTTTGTCAGCATAACTCTTTTGCCCGCTCTGAGCTGTCCGCATAACATATCTTGCTATCTCCGTCTCTTGTCAGCATAACATATCACCTGGACGTCCTCAGATGCCTGTTGCACTAAGTCCGGAGCAAAAATGTGTCTGTCACCAATCTCTTCCCATCTAATAGGGGAGCAGCATCTACGCTCGTACAATGCCTCATAGGGTGCCATCCCGATACTCGCATGATAACAATTATTATAGGCGAACTCGGCTAACTGCAGGTGGTCATCCCAAGAGCCTCTAAAATCCAATACACACGCCCTCAACATATCCTCCAGGGTCTGTATAGTCCTCTCTGACTGCCCATCTGTCTGATAATGTAAAGCGGTGCTAAAACTCAGTCGAGTCCCCAACGCTTCCTGAAAATGTTCCCAGAAATGGGAAATGAAGTGGGCATCCCTATCAGAAACAACGCTCACTGGTACACCATGTAGCCGTACTATCTCTCGAATATATAGGTTCGCCAACTAACTCAATGTATCGGTAGCTCTCATATCCAAGAAATGGGCAAACTTAGTCAATCGGTCCACAATAACCCATATGGCATCATGACCTCTACGGGTCCTCGGCAATCCCATCACAAAATCCATGGTGACATGCTCCCACTTCCATGTCGGTATCGGTAGAGGCTGCAATAATCCTGCAAGCTTCTGATGCTCTACCTTCACTTGCTGACAAACGAGACACTTAGCAACATATTCAGCAATGTCTCTTTCATTCCAGGCCACCAATAAACCTTCCGAAGGTTTTGATACATCTTGGTACATCCTGGATGTATCGTATACTTTGATGACTGAGACTCTAATAAAATCATTCTCCTGATCTCAAGATCCTTGGGAACGCATACTCTGCCTCTGAACCTCAATAACCCATCAGCAGTCTGCTTAAAATCAATACCCACACCTGTATGTATCTGCCTCAGCCAATCGATGCACCATCGATCGCTTTGTTGGGCTTGCCAAATACGACCAATCAATTCTGGCTCCAGTCTCAAACTAGCCATGATCTCAAGTCTCTCAGATCCAAGTGGGGTTACATCCAAACTGAGGTTCACAAAGTGTTCTAATAATTAATGTTCCCGTACCATCATATAAGACACCAACCCAAGGTTCTTTCTACTCAAAGCATCGGCAACTGCATTTGCCTTACCTAGGTGGTACATGATTTCACAATCATAGTCCTTTAGGAGTTCGAGCCATTTCCTCTGTCTCATATTCAGTACTTTCTACGAGAACTGGTACTTAAGGCTCTTATGATCTATGAACACCTGAAATTTCTCACCATAGAGATAGTGGCGCCATATTTTCAAAGCAAATACTACAGCCGCCAACTCCAAATCATGTGTCAGGTAGTTCCTCTCATGATCTTTCAACTGTCTGGATCCATAAGCAACTACCTTCCTATCCTGCGTAAGCACACAGCCCAATCCCTGGTGTGATGCATCCATATACACCAAGAATCCTCCTGAGCTGGTAGGAATGGTAAGAACTGGAGCAGTCGTCAATCGATGCTTAAGCTCCTCAAAACTCCTCTCACATGCCTCATCCCATACAAACTTAACATCTTTTCGCGTGAGGCGTGTCAATGGAGCATTTAGACTGGAGAAACCCTCTACAAATCTTCGATAATATCCTGTCAATCCCAGGAAACTTCTGATCTCAGTAACTATCTTGGGCTGTTCCCACTGTATAACTGCCTCTATCTTAGATGGATCCACTGATACCCCATCCTTTGACACAACATGCCCCAGAAATGAGATCTGTTCCAACCAAAAGTTACACTTGCTGAGTTTGGCGTACAATTCTCTCTCTCTGAGGGTCTGCAGAACTATCCTCAAATGCTCCTCATGATCTTCCCTGGACTTAGAATAAACCAAAATGTCATTTATGAAAACAATCACAAACTTTTCCAGGTATGGCTTGAATATATCATTCATCAATGCCATAAATGCTGCGGGAGCATTCATCAATTCGAATGGCATCACCAAAAACTCGTAGTAGTCATAACGGGTACAAAATGCTATCTTGGGTACATCTCCACTCCTGATCCTCAACTGATGATACCCTGACCGCAGATCTATCTTAGAAAATACTTCGACTCCCTGAAGCTGATCCAACAAATCATTGATTCTTGGAAAGGGGTACTTGTTCTTAATGGTGGCCTTATTCAACAACCGATAATCTATACACAATTAGAGGCTTCCATCCTTCTTCCTTACAAATAGAATCGGTGCTCCCCAAGGTGAGACACTCGGTCTAATAAACCCCTTCTCCAGCAATTCTTGCAGCTGTTTCTTCAGCTCTTCCAATTCTATAGGAGCCATTCTATAAGGTGGTTTCAATTTTGGCTCTGTACTAAGCACTAACTCTATGTAAAATTTCATTTCCCTTTCAGGTGGTAGTCCTGGTAATTCATCCGAAAAGACATTAGAGTAATCCGTAATTATGGGTATGTCCCTCAATTCCGGGCGTGCCTCATCTATATTAACCACGTATGCAATGAACCCTTCACATTATCCTCTCCATTATTAGTAACATAAACCATCACTCTACATTCAACATTTATCATAAACAAAAAATTTACCTCTTAAGCAATATGCATTTAAAATCATACTCTTTTATTTACAACAACCATACTATTTTCATATCATTTCTTTTCATCAAAGTTTACAATAAGATTGTCTAATCCTGAAAACATCAATGTCTTTGCTTGATAATCCATAACAACCCGATTGGTAGCCAACCAATCCATTTTCAATATTACATCGAAATCATTCATATTCAATAAAATCAGATTGGCTATCATTTCCTTCCCCTCTATCTTTAACTTACAATCTCTACATACATGCTCAGTCAATTGACTATCATTCATGGGTGTGGAAATTATCAACATTTTATCCAACAATGTTGGTTTCACATGCTTAAACAATTTATGTGCTAAGGAAGGTGATATGAAAGAATGCGTGGCACCAGGATCAAATAATACCAATGCTTCTAAATCAAAGATTTTGATGGTACCTTTAATCACATCCGTCGAAGCATCTGTGGTGTCCTGATCCAGTGTATGTACTCTTCCTCTGCTCACACTCGCAGCCTGTTTCCCTTTTTCCTCAGCTGTAGCCCTCCTCCTTAGGGCTGCTGTCTCAACTGGAGCTCCCTCAGGCTCCTTGCCCTTCTGTGAGGCAATCTCCATCTTCTCGGGATAATACTTAGCCATATGTCCTGGTCTCTCGCATCTAAAACGCACCATAGGGGTCATCAAACAGGGCCTAGTCCCATGAAATCTCCCACATCTCCTACACTGATCCATGGTAAGTCGTGGTCCTCCAATAGTTATACCCTTCGGCGCAGTCAAAGCCGAGTATACGGGAGGTCTAGCAGTTCTCATCTGCACCTCCTCAATCTTGGGCCTCTTATCAAAATATCTTTGGCCTCTTCTCCTGGGCTCTCTATCCATCCCGGATCTCTTCCGGTCTTTATCCTTTCTAACACTGATTGTCCCAAGCTCGGAGGCATTCTGCTCAAAATCTTACTCGAATAACTGAGCCTTATGTACAACCTCCTCATAGGTCAAGATGTCGAAGGGAGCTAGCTTCGTCCGGATGGCCAATCTCAATCCATCCATGAACTTCTGTATCTTTTGGGTCTCACTACCCATCGTGTCCGGGTCATATCTCCCCAAGGACATAAACTTGGACTCATACTCGTCCACAGTTCAGTTCCCTTGAACCAGATTCATAAATTCCATCCGCAGTTTCCTCTGTGCGGTAGCTGGAATGTACTGTCTCCTGAAGGCCTCTAGAAATATCTCCCATGTAATCTCGGAGTGTCTAGCCCTCAAAATAGCTTCGGTGGATCTCCACCAATGCTCGGCCTCGCCTTTCAACATAAACATGGCAAAGGCTACCTTCTCAACTGAAGTGCATCGGAAAAACCTAAACTGTTTCTCCATCTCATACACCCAATAAAACTTGTGTGTACATTACAAATCATATTAAACATATGTACATTGAATCCATGGACTTACACCACTTATGCGTTACATTACAAGTCCATTCACATTAATTGATCCAATTACACACGTTACAAATATACATGTACGAGGTCTCACATGTTAAGCCTATTGGGTTTCTTGAATGGATTACGTCAGGTCCTAGCCCCTCACCCTCACTCCACTCAAAAGGTCTGTTAGGCCTGTTGGGTTCCCCGAACACCGGTCCATATCACTCTCACCATGGCCTCATACATACCACAGTGTGAAAACTAACGTGAGGTACGCTCTAGCGCGAATTCATACATTATAATAAATCACCTCATACAAGCAACGCTCTATTACGGCATTTATGCATAAAAATATGAAGAAAACACGTATGTGTATCGCTCCAGTACGGTTATATGCATAAGAAAACCACTCAAAATCCACGTACAAGCAAAAGCTCTAGTACGGTTTATAAAGCATTGTCATAGTTTCAAACTAAAGTGCGAGCTAAGCTCCAGCATGTTTCAAACATATGAAAATATCAATACCCAATGCGAGCTAGGCTCCAGCACAGTTTAATTCACATAAACATGATAGGTGGCTCATATGCTTTCAAAACCTGTCTCAAAACATATTTGGCACTTCACATGTGCTATCACACAACATCAAACCACAATAGCCAGCCTATTTATCAATTCGTTCAAAACAAAACACATGTTTTGTGAAAGCGTTCAAAACACTTGATTTATGCAATCATTAACCTTACTGTCCCATTTCTTCACAATATCATTTCAAACAACCAAATCTCATACAAATACTTGTAGTAATTTCCATACATCGTCGAACATATTTCTATAAACGCATGCACATTTGCAAAGCCCTATATACCCATAAAATACGAGCATCTACCTCAATATACTTACAGAATTCCCTTACCTGGAATCACGATGTGTGATTCCACTTCCTTAGAGCTGCTTACTCGTGCGGCCCAATTCGTCTCCAACGAACTCTTCGGAGCTGCACACAAACATATTTTGTATCATTATAGTCTATTATAATCTAACTCTTGCGTTTACTATAGTCGATTCGGTCTATAGTCTCTATTAATGCTAATGAGGCCTCGTTTCATTACTCTACCCATAACTCGAGTCTATGGATTCTTTTAGGCCTATTAACTCATTCCAAATCGATATTAAATCAATGTTAAACTCATAATGTTCATTTTCCATAAATTTTATTCACTATGGCATATTATCAAACACTGCATGTGCTCATGCTCCTCAATTCACAAAACCCACAATGTAGCTTCATTTACCTATTTCTAATCATCCACATTACACAAATAACAACTTATCATAACCCATAAACTACCAACTACCCAAATCACACTTTCTCACACTAGATGCATTCCATTTTCTAGGTTATATGTGTTCCACTGCTTTCTAGATGATTTCTATCATCCATATGCATGCCAATCAACTCCAAAATCAATAGAATAGACAATGTACTTGGATTGGAGTCGTAGAAACTTACCAAATCAAATTTCTCTTCTTACTCCAAATGATAATATCCTTATCTCTTTCAATACTAACAATAGGATTTTAGGTTTCAACTATGTTGTTCTCTTCCTCAAGATGAACAAATTAATGTCTAATAGCCTCCCCTCAATTCTTACTGGAATGGGTGGATTTTAGAGAGAAAAATCTAGGTTTTGGGTTGGAAATGGAAAGGGTGATGTTTTCTCAAAATCTGTAGATTTTCAACGCTCCTTTGATAGAATTAGCTTGAGGAGATCGATCTGCACTAGGAGGAGATCGATCTGGTCCCCTTAAATCCCTCTTTTACTTGGCATTTTAAGCATGAGATCGATCTGTCGAAGCTTGAGATAGACCTTCTCCCAAACAGAGATCTAAGGAGATCGATCTGTATGCTTAAGGATCGATCTCTTCATTGCAGAATGTTTAGGAGATCAATCTGGCCCCATTAGAGATCGATCTACTCTATTCCATTGCCCAAATAAGAGCATTCTGGCTCTTTCAGATCGATCTATCATCTTATGAGATCGATCTGGCCAGCATATTTTCCAGATTTTCCTACAGTTTTCTGCAGTAACTTACACCAAAACATCCTTAATATGCTGCCATAGCCATTTTCTCATCCATCCACCTTTATGACTTGAAAATGGAATCCATTCATACCTTATTCACTTTGAAACTTATGTGCATTACTTGTATATCTAAAGGTATACTACATAAAACCAAATGGAACCATTTATATTCATGTAACTTCCTTCCATTTACAACACTATTCATTTTAGTTCCAATCACATTCATCACTTATAAGAACTCATTCCTTCATATTCATACACAATGAAACTTGTATGTACATTACAAATCATATTATACATATGTACATTGAATCCATGGACTTACATGAATTATACTTTACATTACAAGTCCATTATCATTCATTAATCCAATTACACATGTTACAACAATACATATACGGGGTCTCACATCAAGGTATACCAATCCTTAGCCATGGTCGACTACTGTGAACGTTTTGTAGAGAGGGGAAATAAAAAAGGGGTGAGCTCATAGCTCAGTAAGGAAATAATGCAAACAAGTAGATAACCACACTATCTATAAAATACAATGCTCATTCCTTGAAATCATTTCATTATCGATTCATAGCTAAAGCATGCATCTTGCTTGAAACTTTTATGCAATATATACATATATATGAATCATCAGTTATAAAATTGAAATAATGCTAGTTTAATAGTCACAGTAGTTTATGCAAAATGTTGCATTTCTCATATAATTCATAAAATTCACATTTATGATGCCATTCAATTAAATCAAAATAATATGGCATATCGTCATGTTTAAACATGGAAATCTGGGCCTCACCCATCCCTCGGGTTATCCTTTATCACACACAAATTCCCATGTTCAAATTATAAAACCATGTGATAAGTCATTCAAGAAATCTTAAGTGATGAAACGATATAGGCGACTACATGTTTCGAGATTATGATCATAACTCATTTTTCGTGATCCCAGGCTACACAATACTCGGTGTGCGGGGCCTCACAATTGTTGTAACAGGAGGTGGGCTAAATCCTCTACCGTCAGCTCACAACTCAATCACATCATGTACTAATGGTACAACATACTCCATGTGACATACATGGTATATAGTACTCCATGGACCCTATCTCAAGGCGGGGTGCTTGAAATAAGTCTTAGTCCTCATACCTTGGATATACCTTATAGTCGGGGTGTTTTCCATAAGCCTTAGCCCTCATACTATGGATAATATTTTTGATAACCCTCGACCATATCTTAAAATATTGCATGTGTGAGCATATAATCGGTGCGACACACAGTCAGCACAAGCTCCTAGCACGACTATTTCATGCTTTCTCTTTTAAAATTGGTACGTGCGAGTAAACTCCCATCACGACCATAACACAAGTGATATAAATCTAGTGCGAGCAATGCTCCTAACACTGTCATGTAAAAATCGAGTATGAGCAATGCTTCCAAACTCTATAATGCATCAATCAATTAAAACTGAGTACGGGCTATGCTTCCAATACTCTATCATGTAAAATTAAGTACGAGCAATGCTCCTAATACTCCAAAATGCATAAATTGCATTTAAAATTAAGTACGAGAATATACTCAAGTACTATGTGATGCATATCTCATAATATATAGTGCGAGTATTCTCTAGCACTAATGGCTTACACACAAACCCGATAGATGGCTTATTTAAATTGAATTTCCTATCAAATCAATATCGGCACTCAAATGTGTTATTTTCGCATATACATGAAAACATTGGCCATACTATCCATACACATTCAAAACATGTTAAATTTAATCACCCACATGCTTCCTAAGCTTTTTAATCACCCACATACATAAAATTTCATATAGAATATAGTTATTGAAATTCTATTCGAAATACGTGTAGCTATCTCTAGCTACTCACAAATTAACTTACCTCAGATCACGTCACGTGACCTAACTTCCTCGGTATTGCTCAATCTCGCAGTCCGATCAGCTTCCAATATCAATTTTTGAAGCTGTTAATAATTATCCACATCAGTATACTTTAATATACTTATTTTCACTTGCATGACTCTAAATCAATACGTTCGACTCCTCTCAAAGCCTTAATATCATCACTTGCTCCTACTATGGTGTTATACCATATATTTCATATGCCTATCTTCATTTCTCATCTATTCCAATTTATGTATTTCATAAAACTTCCTTACAATCTTTCATACATGCTTATTTCATCATTTAATCCATGTTTACTCAACTTCCTCATGATTTTCTCGATCTCATATCAATAGCTAGATCATAGATATTTTTCATGATCAATGTGTTTTCAACAATTTAAACATACACCAATCAACTCCCCAAGACACCTATATTAACATATATGAACTTGGTGTATTGAATCTTACCTAGCTTGAACTTTCCTCTTTTTCACAAAAATTGGTAAAATCCACTGATAATTCTATATTTTTAGAATTATTTGTGCTTAATTTCCTAATTAATTATTTAAATCCCCAATTTATTTAGTTAATTATCCCCTTTATTTAATTAAAATTCTCATGTTTGTAGATAAATTAAATTCAGATGAATTTTGAATATTTCGATAGAAAATGGATCGAAATTGGGCTAAAATTGAGATTGAGCCACGAGGACAACATGAGCCATGCCACCTAGCACATCCAATTGGACAAGAAGATCGATGACATGGAAATATCTTTTCAAGGAGCCAATGGTGTGAAGACAAGTGGCCAAAAAAGTTACCAACTCATCTAGGTTGGAAAAATTACAATTGTACCCCTAATGTGTGTATAAATAGGAAATGATGGCAATTGAAAAACTATGTAATTTTAGGAGTAGAAGTAGTGTAGGTAGAGTAGTTTTTAGAGTTATTTTCCTTTCTAGTATTTTTTTTCTTTCCTATTTGTTTTACTTTGCAGTTTCTGTTAACTTCCATTTACTTTTAATGTTCATTCCATGTTTATGCTTTTCATCTTCTAGACTTGGATATTTTCTATTTCATAGGAAACAAGGCATCATTTCCTTTGCTCTTCTTGGTTTGGTTATAATGAGCTCTTTTATTCTTCAAGTTTTATTTTTTTACATAGCATAATGTTCCTAGTGTAACTCTTGGTTTGTTGTCTTCTTTGTGCATTCGGTTCCTTCTTCTTCCCGCATATATGCTATTGGGTTTTGGTGCTTTAATGTGGGCAAATGCTAGGCATTATTTCACATTTAAGCAATTTGGAACCATGGAATTAAGGGCTGGACTTAGAGCAAGCTGATGATGATATATTTTTTTCTCACATTGATGAAAGCTACGGGTTTGAGAGTGTAACTTCAACTGTTGTTTTGTTTGTCTTATATATTTCCTCTCGGTTTCAATCTTACAATTCATATTTTTGCATCATGTTTCTTTGTCTCGTTGTCATTTTTCTGCATTGCATGGATTTAATTTGTTTTTTTTTTAATTCTTGATTTAGAATGTAAGTTCCCACCGCTGTCATGTCTCGATTCAATTTGTGTTTTCTCTTGTAGTTGTCTTCTTGGCTGGCTTAATTGTTGTTGGATGGTATGTTAAATATTTATATAGGCAGTAGTAGGTGACATAACAGGATCAATTTAGGCAGCAACTGGATTGCTCACATCGGTAGAAAAAAAACAGCAAAGAAGACAATCGTTCCTCTGTTCTCCTCTGCTTTATGATTTAATTACTGTTCATCTTCTTCAGTTGGTTTAGTTTATAGTTTCAATTATTTTAAGCTTTCTTGTGTTCTTCATTTACTGCTGTAACCTGTATTCCAACAATATTTGCTGATCTACTTTGTTGAGCATAGCAGGAGTGGGATTGATGTGCTGTTCGACAGTAACGCATGATGGAGCAGCTGCAATGCAAGAGCAGGACATGTGAGGACTACTGTCGAACTGAGAATGCATGAGCATGTTACTGCTAACGGTTGGGCAGAGAAAAACACATGAAGTTGGAGCAGCACCTGACATAGAGAGCTTGGACGTGCACTGGTGGAAAGCAACGGTTGGGCAGAGAACAACACATGAAGCTGAAACCGAGGCTATAACCTCACTGCCAGTTGGATTGAAAGTTGATGAAGCATGAGCTGGCGTAAAAACAGAATGCTTCTCTCGTTTGCGTGAAGGTAGATACGGTGCTGAACAAATCCTGAAAATGCAGCTTGAAGCAGGTGGTAACGTGATATGTTGTTGATGGTAAAGATGTTACACCTGGAACAGAGACACACTATGGCAGAAATAGCAGAAGCAGAGTGCAGTAGGGCATAGCTGAGAATGGAGTTTAGAGCACTTGGGGCAGTAGGACACAGCAGACCGAGAAAGCCTGGATGCAGCCTAGATAGCAGCTAGCGCACTGTATAGTCAGAACCAAAAGCAGAATGCAGCAGGGACAGTAGTAGCCAAGACAGACCTGGAGCAGAGGGCAACCCGTGAGCACAGCCTAGAGCAAGTTGCAGTGTGCATCCGACTCAGTAGTGCATGATAGACCGAGAATGGAAGCTGAACAGAAGGCAATAGCCTGAACCAGAGGACAAACTGAGACCACACCTAGAAATGAAAAATGAAATGAAGCATGAACAGTAAAGGGAGGGATTTGGATGATTTAAAATTGTTAAGGCTTGTTTGGCTAGTGCATAATAGTTAATTAATTCATTTTCATATATTGTTAGTTTTGCTTAATTTCAATTTAATTTGTCAGCTTGGTTTAGAGTCTTTAATTAAATTGCATGATTAGTGTTCTTGCTTAATGGTTTAGAACTTAGTTTTAATTAGGTTGATAGTTAATTAAGTGTCCATTTAGAATTAGATTAGGGGTAAATTTATTTCATTAAATCTTCACTTAGTTTAAATTACATTTTGATTAAGTAGTTTAATTGCATTTTAGGTCAGTTTAATTTTAGTTTAATTAATCTTGCTTTGTTATTTTCATAATTGCATTTTATTTTAATTACGTTAATTAGTTTTAACTGTTTTAATTATTTTGTAGGTTTTTTATTTTAATTGCGTGGAGCACTATAAGTAATTTTGCTCGGTTTTATTTTCTTTATTTTATAGTTTTTATTATTTTTTTGCTTTCAGTATTTTTAATTCTAGCTATGTAGATCACCCACCTTAACTTCATATTTTGCTAGGATATACTTAGAGTAAGATTAACCGGTAGTTAATTAGGCTGATCAACTTCTCTGTGGGACGATAACTCGGGACTCAAATCCATTATTACTTGTACGACTCGTGCACTTGCGGATAATACCTTTTGGGCATGTCAAGTTTTTGGCGCCGTTGCTGGGGAAGTCTTAATTAGCCATTAGTTAATATCGGCGAAATTATGCTTAGGTATAATTCTAGCTTGTAAATATTTAGGTTGTAAATATTTAGAAGTTCAACCTAGATTAGTTAATTGAAAAATTAAAATAAAAAAATTAAAAATTTAAAAATTCAAAAAAATAAAAATTTTCTAAGGACTTTCTAATGTTTGCATGCGTAGAGCCAGGAGTTTTGATTGCTTTCCTCTAGATCCTGAAATTAAATGAACTCTTAGAAAAATTTAAAAGGATTCTAGGAAATTTATAGCTCCGCTGCAGCACACCATGGTAGAAAATAGAGAAATTAAGACCGTTGGAGATTATGCAATGCCGACGATCGAAGGATATTATTTCGGCATTAGGCCACCAGTTGTCCATGCAAATAATTTTGAAATTAAGCCTGCTATCCTTCAGATGATCCAGACTTCATTACAATTCAGTGGGCTTCCACATGACGACCTACATGCCCACCTCGGGCAGTTTTTGGACCTGTGCAACATGTTCAAGCACAATGGATTATCTAATGATGCACTTAGGCTTAGATTATTCCCCTTCTCACTTAGGGATAGGGCGCAAAACTAGTTAAGCTCCTTGCCTCCAGGATCCATTTCTACATGGGACGAGTTAGCCCATCAATTTCTAGCTAAGTTTTTCCCTCCCTCTAAAATGGCCAGACTCCGTAGCGATATATCTTCCTTTGCCCAGTTCGACTTAGAAACTCTTTACGACGCATGGGAACGATATAAGGAGCTTCTTAGGAAGTGCCCTCACCATGGCCTTCCTTTGTGGTTGCCAGTCCAGACCTTCTACAATGGACTCACAAGCCAAAATAGGACCATAGTTGACGCTGCTACGGGTGGAGCGCTAATGTGCAAAACTGAGGAGGAAGCTTACGAGCTCTTAGATAAGATGGCGGCTAACAACTATTTATGGTCCTCGGAGAGGCAATTGCCAAAAAAGTCAGCGGGTATTTATAAGCTCGACGCACTGTCTACCTTGACCTCTCAAATCGCTAATCTTACGAAGAAGGTAGAGTCGCTCAGTACCCAGCATAATCCTTCTACCAGTCCTAATCTGATTTATTCTGTCCAAAGTCCTTTTCTTTCCTGAGAGCTGTGTAGTGGTACCCACTCTGTAGATAGGTGTCTGCTCAACTTAGAATTGGTTCAGTATGTTGCTCCCCCTAAGCAACAGAACAACCCTTTTTCAAACACCTATAATCCAGGGTGGAGGAACCATCTTAACTTCTCCTGGAGCTAAAACCAAGGGCAAACTTCTAGCTCTAGACCTGTAGGACTCCCTGGTTTTCAAACTCCATCGGTTCAGGTACTACCACAGCCGCAATTTTCTCATCATCTGCCTTCTCATCACCTATACCCATTTCAACAATTTCAGCATCATTCATCCGCACCACCACCACCTATCCAGCCACAACATATACTTGCACCAGCACCAGCAGTTGAGAAGAAGCCCTCTCTTGAGGAGATATTCACTACGATCCTGTAAAATCAAGCTGCCTCAATCAAGAATTTAGAAGTTCAGGTTGGACAAATAGCCAATGCTCTTAGCCAACGTCCACAAGGGACCCCTCCTAGTAACACTGAAGTTAATCCTATTAACCAAATAGAGTGTAAGGAACATGTTAGATCTATCACCCTTAGGACTGGCCGAGAGCTAGAAGATCCCCAAGTTAAGTCTAATCCTGTTTAGCCCACAGTGGTAGAGCCCTTAGGGTCTAAAGAGGCAGCTCAGAAAGAACAAGAACATCAGGATCAAGCTACAAAAGAATCCAAGCTAGGCATTTCTTCATCTATACCTTCTTCTATTGCACAACCTTCAAAGTCCTCTGATGCTATACATGTTACCACTACACCCCTTCCTGTTAGGCCACCAGTACCTTTTCCTCAGAGGTTCCAAAATAAAAAGCTGGACCAATAATTCACTAAATTTCTTGAGATTTTTAAGAAACTTCACATCAACATTCCTTTCGCAGATGCTTTAGAGCAAATGCCAAGTTATGTGAAGTTTCTAAAGGATATCCTCTCGAGGAAGAGAAGATTAGAAGACTATAAGACGGTGCCCTTAACTAAGGAATGTTGTGCAATTATCCAGAGAAAATTAACCACCAAGCTCAAAGATCCCGAGAGTTTTACCATACCATGCACTATTGAAAATTTATTCTTTGGTAAAGCCTTTTGTGATTTAGGAGTTAGTATAAATTTGATGCCTTTGTCTATCTATCAGAAGTTAGGAATAGGGGATGCCAAGCCCACCATAATGACCCTCCAGTTGGCTGATCGATCAATTAAATATCTGAAGGGGGTCATTGAGGATGTGTTAGTAAAGGTGGACAAATTTGTTTTTCCTATGGATTTTATTGTTATAGACATGGAGGAAGACAGGGAAGTCCCCATTATACTAGGCAGACCTTTCCTAGCGACTGGTAGAACCTTAATTGATGTACAAAAGGGGGAGTTGACTATGAGAGTCCTAGATCAGGAGGTGACATTTCATGTTTTCAAACCTTTGAAACTCCCTGATGACTCTCAACACTGTTTTAAGATGGAGGATATAAGGCTGAAGCATAAGAAATCTGAAAGAAGGAGGGATGTAGCTAGAGCTCAGGAGGATTTAATTGTCAACATTTTGTCACCACTCTGGATAACTCTCCTACTCTTCGCCCTGTTGCTGAGTGTTGTCTTCTTCTGCTGCATTTGAAGTGGCTATGTTTTTTCTTTGCACTTTGTATATAGTTCATTTTTCTTTTTCTTTTCTGTTGTTTGTAGGTTTATTTTCTAGTTTTACGCTTTCAATCAAAGCTTCAGTTGTTCATCATCATCAGAAAGGGGAGTACTTTATTCCTGAACTTCAATTCTTATATTATCTGCACACTGAGGACACTGTGCAATTTAAGCTTGGGGAAGGGGATATCACTTGATCTATTTTGGAAAAATTGGAAATATTGGAAAAAATTTTAAAAGTTTTTTGAAAATCTGAGAAAGAATTTTCAAAATTTTTCGATAATATGAGCTTAAATTACTTGATTTTGGGATGATTTAGTGCTTAGCATGTAGTTTTCCCATATTCTGATGATATGACCCAATGATTAAGTCTGATTTTGATTGACTAAGAAGCATGATTATAGGAAAAGCATGAAGTTGAATTCTTGAATTTGTCTTGATTCTGATTGTGATTTCCTCATCTTACGCACATGTCATGTCATGAATCTGTATATTTATTTAGAGAAAGCTTATGTGGACTTAGGATTGCATTTGTTTAGTTGATTTTGTGTATCATATTCTAGAATTTGTTTGATCTAATCTCAAGACGAAATATTAGATCACACTTAATTAGGGAGATGATTTAGGCCATCTTTGGATCGTTTGAGCCTTTCTAGCCTTCCTTGTACATATTCTACCCCTAGTCACCCATCTGGGCCAAATAAGCTTTTCTCTGTAAATATACCTGCGTTATTTTCCTTAGCTTAATTACTTTGTTCCTATCCCTTACCCTAAAAGCATGAAAAGTCATTGGGATATATTGTGAGCAATATGGGTATTAAGTGATAGTGAAAGAATATGTATAAAAAAAATGATGAAAAAGAAGGAAAATGAAAAAGAAAAGAAGAAAGAAGAAAAATTCAAAAAAAAAAAGTTTAGCAAAAGAAATAAGTTTGGGGAAATAAATTTGAGCTCTTACATTAAGATCCTAGAACTAATGCACGTTAAGGAGTAATTAAACCTAAATCAACTTTATCATACCTTAGCCCCAGCCTTACATTACAAGCTTAATGAAGTCCTATTGATCTTTGATTGAGTGTGACTACATTAGTGGAGAGAGAAGTGAAAAGCAAACTTATGGGAATGATCACATGTCTTTGACTTTGCATTCACTATGTTTGCATAATCTGATCCGGATAATGTACTATGAAGTGACTCTGACATTTTCACACACGCACAAGGGGTCCAATTTGGGTTAGGACTTATGATTGAATGATTCTGAGTGTTTGACTTGTAATTGTGAATCTTTAAGATCATAGTCTGTACTTTATTTTTGAAGATAATATTGGAAAAATTATTATGTTTTATACTTGTCATTCCTATATCTATTTTGTTTTGCTTGAGGACAAGCAAAAGCTCAAGTTTGGGGGTGTGATAATTCTATATTTTTAGAATTATTTATGCTTAATTTCCTACTTAATTATTTAAATCCCTAATTTATTTTGTTAATTATCCCCTTTATTTAATTAAAATTCTCATATTTGTAGATAAATTAAATCCGGATGAATTTTGAATATTTTGATAGAAAATGGATCGGAATTGGGCTAAAATCAAGATTGAGCCACGCGGACAACACGAGCCATGCCACCTAGCACATCCAATTGGACAAGAAGACCGATGACATGGAAATATCTTTTCAAGGAGCCAATGGTGTGAAGACAAGTGGCCAAAAAAATTGCCAGCTCATCTAGGTTGGAAAAATTACAATTGTACCCCTAGTGTGTGTATAAATAGGAAAGGATGGCAATTAAAAAACTATGTAATTTTAGGAGTAGGAGTAGTGTAGGTAGAGTAGTTTTTAGAGTTATTTTCCTTTCTAGTATTTTTTTCTTTCCCATTTGTTTTACTTTGCAATTTCCGTTAACTTCCATTTACTTTTAATGTTCATTCCATGTTTATGCTTTTCATCTTCTAGACTTGGATATTTTCTATTTCATAGCAAACAAGGCATCATTTCCATTTGCTCTTCTCGGTTTGGTTATAATGAGCTCTTTTATTCTTCAAGTTTTATTTTTTTACATAGCATAATGTTCCTAGTGTAACTCTCGGTTTGTTGTCTTCTTTGTGCATTCGGTTCCTTCTTCTTCCCTCATATATGCTATTTGGTTTTGGTGCTTTAATGTGGACAAATGCTAGGCATTATTTCACATTTAAGCAATTTGGAACCATGGCAAAGGGCTGGAATTAGAGCAAGCTGATGATGATATTTTTTTCTCACGTTGATGAAAGCTACGGGTTTGAGAGTGTAACTTCAAGTGTTGTTTTGTTTATCTTATATATTTCCTCTCGGTTTCAATCTTACAATTCATATTTTTGCATCATGTTTCTTTGTCTCATTGTCATTTTTCTTCATTGCATGGATTCATTTTATTTTTTTTAATTCTGCATTTAGAATTTAAGTTCCCGCCACTGTCATGTCTTGATTTAATTTGTGCTTTCTCTTGCAGTTGTCTTGGCTGGCTTAATTGTTGTTGGATGGTATGTTAAATATTTATATAGGCAGTGGTAGGTGACATAATAGGATCAATTTAGGCAACAGCTGGATTGCTCACATCAGTAGACAAAGAACAGCAAAGAAGACAATCGTTCCTCTGTTCTCCTCTGCTTTATGATTTAATTACTGTTCATCTTCTTCATTTGGTTTAGTTTATAGTTTTAGTTATTTTAAGCTTTCTTGTGTTTTTCATTTACTATTGTAACCTGTATTCCAACAATGTTTGCTGATCTACTTTGTTGAGCATATCAGGAGAGGGATTGATGTGCTGTTGGCAGTAACGCATGATGGAGCAGCAATAATGCAAGAGCAGGACATGTGAGGACTGTTGTCGAACTGAGAATGCATGAGCACATTACTGCTAATGGTTGGGCAGAGAACAACACATGAAGTTGGAGCAGCACCTGACGCAGAGAGCTAGGACATACACTAGTGGAAAGCAACGGTTGGGCAGAGAACGACACATGAAGCTGAAATCGAGGCTATCAACTTGCTGCCAGCAGGATTAAAAGTTGATGAAGCATGAGCTGGTGTAAAGGAAGATTGCTTCTCTCGGTTGCGTGAGGGCAGATACGGTGCTAAACAAATCCAAAAAACGCAGCTTGAAGCTGGTGGTAACGTGATGTGTTGTTGCAGGTAAAGATGTTGCACTTGGAACCGAGACACACCAGGGCAGAAACAGCAGAAGCACAGTGCAGTAGGGCAGAGCTGAGAATGGAGTCTGGAGCACTTGGGGCAGCAAGACACAGCAGACCGAGAAAGCCTGGATACAACACAGATAGTAGCTGGTGCAATGTATAGTCAGAATCAAAAGCAGAATGCAGTAGGGACAGTAGCAGCCAAGACAGACCTGGAGCAGAGGGTAACCCGTGAGCACAGCCTGGAGCAAGTTGTAGTGTGCATCTGACTCAGTAGTGCATGACAAATTGAGAATGGAAGCTGAACAGAAGGCAACAGCCTAGACCAGAGGGCAAACCAAGACCACATCTGGAAATGAAAAATGAAATGAAGCATGAACAGTAAAGGGAGGGATTTGGATGATTTAAAATTGTTAAGGCTTGTTTGGCTAGTGCATAATAGTTAATTAATTCATTTTCATGCATTGTTGTTTAGTTTAATTTCAATTTGATTTGTTAGCTTAGTTTAGAGTCTTTAATTAAATTGCATGATTAGTATTCTTGCTTAATGGTTTAGAACTTAGTTTTAATTAGGTTGATGGTTAATTAAGTGTCCATTTAGAATTAGATTAGGGGTAAATTTATTTCATTAAATCTTCACTTGGTTTAAATTTCATTTTCATTAAGTAGTTTAATTGCATTTTAGGTTTTTTTAATTTTAGTTTAATTAATCTTGCTTTGTTATTTTCATAATTGCATTTTATTTTAATTGCGTTAATTAGTTTTAACTGTTTTAATTTTTTTTTAGTTTTTTATTTTAATTGCGTGGAGCACTGTAAGTAATTTTACTCGGTTTTATTTTCTTAATTTTATAGTTTTTATTATTTTATTGCTTTCAGTATTTTTAATTCTAGCTATGTAGATCACCCAACTTAATTTCATATTTTGCTAGGATATACTTAGGGTAAGATTAACCGGTACTTAATTAGGCTGATCAACTTCTCTGTGCGACGATAACTCGGGACTCAAATCCCATTATTACTTGTACGACCCGTGCACTTGCGGATAATACCTTTTGGGCGTGTCATCCACCTTGTTCCTTCAATCTTTGATTCCAGCTTCTTGTTTCCAAGTATGTTGTTCTCCTATTTACTAAGATCAACTTTGCTAAACTGAATCTCACTTAAAACTACTTGAAAGATGATGATTTCTGGAGTAGAAAGGTTAGGTTTTCACTTTGTTTTAGGAAGGGTTTGGTGTTCTCGAGAAAACTGGAGTTACAAAACCGTGTATTTATAGAATTACTCTAAGGGATTGATCTCCTAATGGTGAGGGATTGATCTCCTAATGGTGAGGGATTGATCTGTCCTGCCTTTTTCTCTTCAGGAACCGACTTTTTAAGCTTAAGGGATCGATATGCTCTCAGAATGAGATCGATATGTTTTACACAAAACCTTAAGGAGATCGATCTGGCCTTGCTATGAGATCGATCTGTTCTACCCAGAACATATCCAAGATTGATCTACATGAATGAGAGATCGATTTGCTCCTCTTCTAAAGCAGTTGTAAGACCCATAAATTTCTATGTAATGTATATGATTAATTAATGTATAGACAAGTTACATTACATACGAAATACAAGAAATAAACATTTTTTAGTTTTAAGAGTGAATAGATTGATAAAGGAGTGTTGAAGTGATTGAGTAGGAGTTTAAATGGGAAAATTTACAGTGAGGGTGCAGGATGAAGGCCAGATCAATCCCATGTAAGGAAAGATCGATCTCATGGCCTGGAAAACGCAATGCTAAGCATCCTGTAAGAGAGAGATCGATCCTTCACTCAAGCTGATCGATCTCCATTGGACTCGGGTTGGAGCAGATCGATCTCCTCTTAAGGCCAGATCGATCTCCCAAGCTTTCTACCTAAAAGAAATCAATCCTATACCATTAAATAGATCAGTCTCATACAACAAGGCAAATCGATCTCATACATCCAATAGATCGATCTCTTGCTTGCAAAATGGATAAAATTATAAGGATTCAAGTAAGGCCAGATTGATCTCCAACTTATGCAGATCGATCTCCTAGTGCCATTTCTATAAAAGCAGAGCAGTTGCAACTGGATTTTCATGGGAACAAACCATTTTCTTCCATTTTCAACCTTAAACCTATCTTTCTCTGTAAGACCCGTATTTTTAGATGTAAACCTTATGGATTCATAAGTGTGGTAATGTACTTGTAATGTGAAGTACAATTGATTGAAAGTCTATAAGTGTAATGTACATACGTGTAATATGAGTTTGTAATGTACATACAAGTTTTATTGTGTATGAATATGAAGAAATGAGCTTTTATAAGTGATGAATGTGATTGGAACTCAAAATGAGTAATGTAGTGAAATGGAATGAAGTGAACTTCCATTTAGCTTGGTATGGTATACCTTTGGCTATGCAAAGAATACACACAAGTTTTAATGTGTATAAGGTATGGATGAATGCCATTTTCAAGTCTTAAAGGTGGTTGGATGAGAAAATGACTATGGCAGCAAATTAAGGACATTTGGGGTGTTAGTTACAGCCAGAAAACTACAAAAAAATCTAGAAAATATGAAGGCCAGATCGATCCAATAGGATGAGAGATCAATCTGGAAGAGTCAGAATGCTCTTATTTAGGCAATGGAATAGAGTAGATCGATCTCCAATGGGGCCAGATCGATCTCCTAACCATTTTCTAATGAAAAGATCGATCCTCAAGCATACATATCGATCTCCTTAGCTCTATGTTTGGAGCAGATCGATCTTAAGCTTCGACAGATCGATCTCATGCTTAAAATGTCAAGAAAAAGAGGGATTTAAAGGGACCAGATCGATCTACTCCTAGTGCAGATCGATCTCTTCAAGCTATTTCTATAAAAGGAGCGCTAAAAATCTGAAATTTTTGGGAAAATAACATCACCCTTCCATTTTTCATCCAAAACCTAAGTTTATCTCTCTAAAATCAACCATTTCCAGTAAGAATTGAGGGGAGGCTACTAGGTACCAAGTTGTTCATCTTGAGGAAGCGAACAACATAGTTGAAAACCTAAAATTTCATTGTTGGTATTGAAGGAACTAAGGACATTGTCATTTAGAGCAAGAAGAGAAACATGATTTGGTAAGTTTCTAAGACTCTAATCCAAGTACATTATCTATTTTATTGATTTTGGGGTTGATTGGCATGTAAATGGATGATTGAAACCATTTAGGTTGTGTTGGAACTAATGTCACCTAGAAAATGGAATGCCTCTAATGTGAGAAAGTGTGATTTGGGGAGTTGGTGGTTTATGGGTTATGGTAAGTTGTTATTTGTGTAATGTGGATGATTAGAAATGGGTAAATGAAGCTACATTGTGGGTTTTCTGAATTGATGAGAATGAGCACATGGAGTGTTTGATAATATGTCATAGTGAAGGAAATTTATGAAAAATGAGCATTATGAGCTTAACATCGATTTAATATCGATTTGGAATGAGTTAAAAGGCCTAAAATAATCCATAGACTCGAGTTATGGGTAGAGTAATGAAACAAGGCCTTATAAGCATTAATAGAGACTATAGGTTGAACCGACTATAGTAAACGCAAGAGTTGGATTATAATAGACTATAATGATGCGAAATACGACTTTGTCAAGTTTCAGAGAGCTCGAAGGAGACAACTTGAACCGCACGAGTAAGCAGTTTAAAGGAAGTGGAAATATCGCGACGCGATTTCCAGGTAAGGGAATTCTTTAAGTATATAGAGGTAGCTGCTCGTATTTTGTGGGTATATAGGGCTTTAGAAATGTACATGCATTTATAGAAATGTGTTTGACAATGTATGGAAATTACTACAAGTATTTGTATGAGATTTGGTTGTTTGAAATGGTATTGTGAAGAAATGGGATAGTAAGGCTAATAATTGTATAAATCAAGTGTTTTGAATGCTTTCACAAAACATGTGTTTTGTTTTGGACGAATTGATTAGATAGGCTAGCTATTATGGTTTGATGTTGTGTGATAGCACATGTGAAGTGCCAAATATGTTTTAAGATTGGTTTTGGAAGCTTATGAGCCGTCTATCATGTTTATGTGAATTAAACCGTGCTGGAGCCTAGCTCGCACTGGGTATTGATGTTTTCATATGTTTGAAACGTGCTGGAGCTTCGCTCGCACTTTGGTTTGAAACTATGACGATGTTTTATAAACCGTACTAGAGCTTTTGCTCGTACGTGGATTTTGAGTGGTTTTCTTATGCATATAGCCGTATTGAGCGATGCTCGTACGTGGTTTCTTCATATTTTTATGCATAGATGCCATACTGGAGCGTTGCTCATACGAGGTGATTTATTATGATGCATGAATTCACGCTAGAGCGTAGCTCGCGCTGGTTTTCACACTGTGGTATGTATTAGGCCGTGGTGAGAGTGATATGGATTGGTGTTTAGGGAACCCAACAGGCCTAACAGACGTCTTAAGTGGGGTGAGGGTAAGGGGCTAGGACCTGACATAATCCATTCAGGGAACCCAATAGGCCTAACAGACCTCTTGAGTGGGGTGAAGGTGAGGGGCTAAGACCTGAATCAGGGAACCCAACAGAGGCGAGCAAAGCCATGAGAGGGTAGGACCTAGTATTAAGAGTGTTCCCACATGCACTTGAGACTAGAGGTTTCACTCAGTATGTGGTAAATAAGACCTACTGCAGCCACCCCCAATCCATATTATGGGTCCACGGAGTACGATGTACTACGTGGTGGTTACTTGATTTGAGAAAGTCTGGTGAAAAACTAACCCACCTTCGTGCCAACATGATACGCGGCACATCGGGATCCGTATGGTTTAGGATGATTTGTGACATAGTTGGCCAACATAGTCAGTTGAGATATAGTGACTTGTCTCCTTGCTTGATTTATATAATACCACATGGCTTTGAATACTTGAGTGTGATTTTGATAGTCCAAGGTAGACCCGAGGGAGGGGTCGAGCCTTGTGGGATTTATTTTGTGAAAGGGAATGATGTTGTGATTGTGAAATGATTTAGCGGGATTTTGTTGTATTAAGAGTGAGATAATCAAAAAAGGATGTTTCTTAAACGAATTGCCCTTTTTATGAGATTTGATAATTGATGAGCATGAGATGATTTTTACATGTTAATGTTACCATGTTTTATATGCCAATTTCCATGAATTTAAATACATGATATATGTATACTCATATGGCATAGTTTTAATTCTTCATGCTCTTATTATAAATGATTTATGCATAACATTATCAGCATATAGATAGAGTAGTTATCTACCATGCTTGCATTATTGCCTTACTGAGCGTGTGGTTGCTCATCCCTATCTATTTTCCCCTCCTATAGAGCGTGCATAGTAGCCTAGTGAGGACTGAGGCGTGGTATTTTGGACATCTGCTGCATCTCCATCACATAGAGGTATATACACAATGATTCCTTTTTGTATCTAAACAATGTAAAAGCACAGTAGTCATTTGAAATGTAATTATGGGGGATGTAGATGTCAGTAATCATATTTTGTATAAATGAATGATTGACGTTCAAATGTATGACATCACTTTTATTAACTGAGAATAGATATTACGAGTGGATTATTATTGACTCATAACCCAACTATGTGTGGTGAGTTTGTTCACGATCGGATAAGGTAACAATAAAACGCAAAAAATTTATAGTGATTTTTAGTAATAAGAGGATAAAATGGGTCGTGACATTCTCTCTCTAAAACCATTCCATTTCCATAACGATTTGAGAAAAAGCCATTCGAGCAAAGTTGTTCACTATAAAGAGAAGAACAACATAGCTTGGAATCAATACTTCATTGGTTGGATTGAAGGAGCAAAGGAGTGTTCTTATTTGGAGCAAGAAGAAAGTCAAGCTAGGTGAGTTTTCAATACACCAACCCAAAGTACATTTATTTAGTTATTGATTTTGAGTTGATTGTTGTGTATATTAACGATGGAAACTAGCTAGAATGTAATGGAACAAGTATGGCCTAGAATGAATCTAGTGTGAGAAAAAGAAATATGGGTGAGTTGACGATAAATGGAGTATGCTTAGGTGTTACTGAAGTGATATGTAAGGTTTTGAGATGATAGGATGAAACTACATTGTGAGACTTGTTATGTTGAGGAAATAAGTATATGAGGTGTTTGATAAAATGCCTGTGAGACCCCGTATATGTAAAGTTGTAATGTGTAATGAATGTGAATGGACTTGTAATGTAAAGTATGATCGATGTAAGTCCATGGATTCAATGTATGTATGTGTAATATGATTTGTAACGTACATACAAGTTCCATTGAGTTTGAATATGAAGAAATAAGTCCTTATAAGTGATGGATGTGATTGAAACTCAAAATGGGTGGTGTGGTAAATGGAAGGAAGTTGCATGAATATAAATGCTTCCATTTGATTTTATGTAGCATACCTTTGGACATACAATGAATACACACAAGTTTCAATGTGCATAAGGTATGAATGGATGCCATTTTCAAGTTATAAAGGTGGATGGATGAGAAAATGGCCATGGCAATAGATCAAGGATGTGTTAGTATGAGTTGCAGCAAGGAAACTGCAGGAAATCTGGAAAACATGAAGGCCGGATCGATCTCATAAGATGAGAGATCGATCTGAAAGAGCCAGAATGCTCTTATTTGGGCAATGAAATAGAGCAGATCGATCTCCATTGGTGCCAGATCGATCTCCTAAGTATTCTGTAATGAAAAGATCGATCCTCAAGCACCCAGATCGATCTCCTTAACTCTCTGTTTGGGACAAGATCGATCTCATGCTTCGACAGATCGATCTCATACTTAAAATTTCGTGAAAATGAGAGATTTAAGGGGACCAGATCGATCTCCTCTTCGACCAGATCGATCTCCTCAAGCTATTTCTATATAAGGATGGTTGAAAATCTAAAAATTTTGAGAAAAGCACTAATCTTCCATTTCTAACCCAAAAACCTAACTTTCTCTCTCTAAAATCAGCCATTTCCAGCAAGAATTGAGGGGAGACCATTAGACATTAAGTTGTTCATCTTGAGGAAGAGAACAACATAGTTGGAACCCAAAATCCCATTGTGGGTATTGAAGGAGATAAGGGCATTGACATTTGGAGCAAGAAGAAAAATCATATTTGGTAAGATTCTAACACTCCAATCCAAGTACATTGTCTATTTAATTGATTTTGGAGTTGTTTGGGATGAGTATGTATGGATGGAAACACCTAGGTTGTGTTAGAAACTAATGTAACCTAGAAAATGGAATGCCTCTAGTGTGAGAAAGTATGAATTAGGGAGTTGGTGGTTTATGGGTTAAGATAAGTTGTTAAATGAGTAATGTGGGTTGATTTGGAATGGTTATGTGGAGTTATAATATGGGTTTAAGTGAAATTATGAAAATGAGTATGTATATGCTTGATAAAATGCCATAGTGAGGGAATTCATGAAATATGAACACTATGAGCTTAAAGTCGATTTAATATCGATTTGGAATGAGTTAATAGGCCTAAAAGAATCCATACACTCGAGTTTTGGGTAAAGTAATGAAACGACGCCTCATAAGCGTTAATAGAAAACTATAGGTCGAATTGACTATAGTGAACGCACGATGTCATATTATATGGATCGAGTATAATGCAGGAGACGATTTTGTGCAGTCCTGAAGAGTTCGTTGAAGACGAATCGAGTGGTACAAGTAGCAGCTTTAAGGAAGTGGAATCACGCATCGCGATTCCAGGTAAGGGAATTCTGTAAGTCTATAGAGGTAGCTGTTCGTAATTTGCGGGATTATAGGGTGATTATGAAATGCATGAACGTTTGAGAAATTGGTTGCTTGGTATGCGAAAATAGTTGTGAATATTGGATGATTTGGTTTACATGGATGTATAAAAAGGGATAGTAAGGCTAATAATTGCATAAATCAAGTGTTTTGAATGCTTTCACAAAACATGTGTTTGGTTTTAAACGAATTGATAAATAGGTTGGCTATTGTGGTTTGATGTGTGTAGCACATGTGAAGTGCCAAATATGTTTTGAGATAGTTTTGAAAGCTTATGAGCCACCTATCATGTTTATGTGAATTAAACCGTGATGGAGCCTAGCTGCATCAGGTATTGATGCTTTCATTTGTATGAAACGTGCTGGAGCTTAGCTCGCAACTTGATTTGGAGACTATGATGATGTTTATAAACCGTACTGGAGCTTATGCTCGTACGTGGCTTTTGAGTGGTTTGTCTTATGAGTATAATCGTACTATAGCTATGCTCGTACACGTCTCTTTATGATAGGATGCATGAGTCGTGCTAGAGCTTTGCTCGCACAAGTTTGCACATTGTGATACGTATAAGGTTGAGAAAGTTGGTAAGATCCTTAAGCCCTACATCCTTAAGCTAACATCCTTAAGCCCAAAGAGGCGGGGAGGCTCTGTTAGGCAGGGAGGCTCTGTTCGGTGGGGAGGCTCTCTTACGGTGGGATCCTTAAGCCAACATCCTTAAGCCCTGGAGGGGCGGGGAGGCTCTGTTAGGCAGGGAGGCTCTCCTACATGGGTACGGTAAGATCCTTAAGCCCTACATCCTTAAGCCAACATCCTTAAGCCCGAGGAGGCAGGGAGGCTCTGTTAGGCGGGAAGGCTCTGTTCGGTGGGGAGGCTGTCTTACGGAAGGATCCTTAAGCCCTACATCCTTAAGCTAACATCCTTAAGCCCGAGGAGGCAGGGAGGCTCTGTTAGACGGGGAGGCTCTGTTCGGCAGGGAGGCTCTCCTTCACGGATATGGAAAACTCTTGGTATGGGGTAGGTAAGACCTAAGAATGGCACCCCTAATCACGATATGAGTCCACGGAATACGCTGTACCGTGTATATCACATGGAGTACGATGTATCGCGTGATGGTTATTTGATGAGAAAGTCTGGCGAGGGATAATCCATCTTCGTGCTAGCATGATACCCCGCACACCTGGATGCGTGTGGTCTGGGATGATTTATGATGTAGTTGGTCCACATAGGCACTTTTGATATAGTGACCTAGTTTTTATACACATGTGTGAATTGTGAAATGAAAATGTGGCTATGATTGTGATTGTGAATTGATTTGGTGGTATTTATGTGTTGAGAAAGAGGTTTATGATGTTGGTTTAAAAAGGAGGTTTCTTAATGAATTGCCCTTTTTATGAATTTAAATGAGATTGAGCATGAGATGATTTATACATGATGTTCTTTTTACCATGTTTGATATGCCAATGTACATGATTTTGACACATGATATATATGTATACTCATATGGCATAGTTTTATTCCGTATGCTGCTACCATAAATGATTTATGCATAACACTATCAGCATGTAGTTAGAGTAGTTATCTACCATGCTTGCATTATTGCCTTATTGAGCGTGTGGTTGCTCATCCCTCTCTATTTCCCTCCCTACAGAGCGTGCATAGTAGCCCAATGAGGACTGAGGCGTGGTATTTTTGTCACGACCCAAACTACCCAAAAATCAGAGTTAATTTTTCGCATTTTGTTATTTTCTTTATTAAATTCTTATCTGTCCTCTGATCGTGACCACACTCCACTAACAAATTGGGCTGTGCGACAATGCCAGTCCCACCATTCAATTCCCAACTAACTTATTTATTCTCCAGTCATTTATAATTGTTTTATTATTTATACATCCCCTAAAGTTACTTACAAACATGTTACTGTGCTATGCTTATGTAGATACAATATGTACAAGTGTATATATACCTTATGTTGATGGGCAGCAGCGGATATCCGGAATGCAGTACTGAGTCATCGCAACTTCAACTGGAGATCATCTGTGGGAGAAAATGAAAGGGGTGAGCACATCAAGCTCAGTAAGGCAATCCTACGAACAAGTAGGTAACCATACTACCTACATGAACGTAGTGCCATGCATAAACCACCCTTTCTCCACACATTTTAAAACAATGCTATGCATTATGATGATATGTAAAACACATTTGCACGGAAAATCAACATGCAATTATTATAAATTATTTCTTTCTCAATTAAGATTTTCACAATAAAGTCAGGACTCGACCCCTCCTGCGGGTGATCCTGACTCACACAAAATCATGAAAACGTTTACATCACACGTGGGTTTTGAAAAGCATGGAAATACCATCATGCAATTTAGTTTTAAAACCCAGTTTAAATCATCATAAAAGTCATCAACATACGAGACTAGGCAACGTCTGTATATAGGTAAATAACTAGGACTATGGCCACATCTGTCCTCGGGAGTTCCACAGCTACACGGATCCTAGTGTGCGGGTTCTCACCATGATCGGGAACCACCCGGGAGGTGGGTCAGTCCATCCCGTCAGTCTTATCCGATCCCCGGCATCCGAAGATGCTGCATCCGGAGATGCCGTATCCGAAGATACCACACTTGTTATGAATAATAAAGTACATATGTTTATTGATCCTGGTGCCACATATTTATTTATACCGCCTTCATTCGCATATAAGTGAGTAAAAAGGCATGAATGCCTACATCATTGGGCAATACTGATAAATGAGTACCCCAATAGAGGAGGATTAATTAACGGAATATGGCTATGGAGATTTTAAGTTGAAAACAGGGGTGCAACAGTTGAAAATCAAAGGAGTAAAGGATTGTACTCACAAAATGAATAATGACAAGAGTTTTGTCATGATGGATATACGAGGGAGATAATCTTTAAGATAAGGTAGATTCTAAATACAAGACGTATTGGAGTAAGAGTGCGTATGCGAAGTAATTGAGGTTGAGCAATTAATAGCGAATACAAATTATAACCAAGGACAAAGATGGGTATAACCATAACCAGTAGTTGTGGTTAAGTCTGAAGGTTAATAAAGGTATTTCAAAATACCTCCCCGCCTGAAGACTTGACAGCGTCTAAGAGTACATATATATATATATCCTATAACGTGAAATCGATCGGTGTAAGAAATACCGTTAGCATTAGGATACCCTTACTAAGACGATAAAGAATTATAAAATTCGACAAATCCTAAAGCTTAACATAGTAAACTTAATAAGAGCCGTTAAGATAAGGAAAGGAAATGACGCAGGTTAGTCCCTGAAAACGTAAGTGGTTGAGAAGGATCTTATACGCTTATGCGTAAATCAGTCAAGGATTATATCGATTTGTAATCATCATTATCGATGATATATTGGGTGTAGTTAAAGTCTAGGGCGATTTATAAGCAACAATTGGGGAAATTGCTTTTGCAGATGGATTGTTACGAGTTCAAAAGGATATACCTTGTTGACACGTTTAACTAAGAAACGTGGTCTTGGAATGAGATGATAACTAAGACGATAGATGTGATATGGATTTCGGTGTAGTGAAGTATGAACTAACCACCGTTATTAATTTCGTCATACCCAACAGCTCAAGAGGTTCCCAGTGAGTATAGATACCTCAAAATTATGATGGAGCTGTGTATTGATGTATAATGGGAAGATAGTCAATTTTGGAGTCAGACAACTCCTTGATCACGAAATAAACTATCTGACCCATGATTTAAAGTTGGCAACAGTATTTGTACCGAGGATATGGTACTATTATGTACAGGGTGAGAAATTACGGATATGCACTGATCATAAAGTCTCAAGTATCTGTTTTCACAGAAAGAGGCGAATATGAGAAATACATAGTGGGTTAGAGCTTCTGAGAGATTTTGATTTGTGAAAATTGTACCCCGGGAAAGGCTGATGCTTTGAGCATAAAGAGCCTTGGGATGGTATTACATATGATGGTCAGGGAGCATGAGCTGCTAGATGCAGTTGTGAGCCTCAGTATAGATGTGATCCCTTCTGATGATGACAGTGATTGTGTGACAGCTAGCCTGATGATTAGAACCGGATGAGAGTGCCCGGATTTGCCAGGCTTAGCGTGATGATCGACCGGATTCGATAGTTTGGGTCTGATTCAGAAGGGTACAGTGATAGAGTTCACAGTGGGTGATGATGAGTTACTGAGGATTCAGAGACAGTATGAGTGCTCCCCAGGACCACAGTTGATGAGATAGTAATGTTGTCAGAAGCTCACTCTTCGGGATGTACAGTGCATACGGAAAGTAACGATTATATATATGAAATATCTAAAAAGGGTATTGGTGGTCAGATGTGGAAAGAGATAAGGTAGAGTATTAAAAGTCTGCAGAGTTATTGCAGCACCTACCTTTATCGACACGGCACGAAAAACGAGAGCAAGTCTCCATAAATTTATGATGGGTTACAGAGACCCAGGTGAATTACGAGGCTATTTGGATGATAGCCGACAGAATGACTAAGCCCACCCACCTTCTGGTTATGAAATCCCTAAATACTCGAAGTGTGTATGAGGATTCAGGTATAAGGCAGATTATGGAACATTATGTAGCGTTCCAGTGAGCATGATATCATATAGGGATTCCCGCTTCACTTTCTACTTCAGGGAATATTTTAAGGAAGCTATGGGAACCCGACTGAGTATTAAGCACAGCTTTTCATCCTCAGACAAATGGTCAGTCAGAGAGGACTGTACAGGTTCTGGAGGATCCGATGAAAGCTTGTGCCCTTGATTTTTATGCTTCTGGGATGATCAGTTATTACAAATCGAATTCGCCAATAGTGACAGTTGCCACTTGAGTATCGGGATAACAAATATGAGACAGTGTATGGTCGTAGAGGTTGTTTCCCCAAATTGGATAAAATAGGTGGGTGACAGATAGAATTATTTTCGACCGTGAATAATAAGTCTCTGAGGAGGTTTTAGTTAAGGATGAGAGATTAAGAACACCTCAGAGCAGATAGACAAGTATTGGAATTCACAGGGGGTGAATTAGTATGGTTGAAACATTCTTGTCCTAAGAGAATAAGGACATAGCGAACTTTTGGAAGAAGGTAAATTGAGTTGTGCTGGATAGAATATTTTGAGAGATTGGACAAGTGGGAGATAAGACCTGTAGGTTGGTGTTATCACCTGAATTAACAGGCACCCACAATATGTCCCAGCTTTTGATGCTTCAAAAATACTATCCAGATCCAGCATAGATGATGGGATATGAGACCCAACAGTTCAGCTTAATGCAAGTATAAGTATATTGAAGAAGTTGATTCGGGCATTAAACAGGAAAGAGAAAGTATTGAGGTTTAAGACGATCTCCCTAATTAAAGTCCTTTGGTAGTAATACACTCCGGAGAAGGTCACATAAGAATTTAAGAGTATGATACGATCGATGTAGCCGGAGTTGTATCTAGACTCATATGACTTGGTTCTAATTTGGAGGACCAAATTCCTTAAGTGGGGGAGATTTGTAAGACCCGAAATTTAATCGTAAATATTATGAGGGATAAAAATGTTCACCAAATTAAATGAAATGGGATTCGGACAGGAAATAACGATTTAAAACACAAATGGATGAGTGTTCGTGAAGAAAAGTTTGACTAAATTAATCCCGAACACGTGCAAGGGCAAAACGGTCAAAAGATCGAAATTCGGGATAAATACGATAAGAAAAATTTAATTAAAAATAAGGAATTAGGATATCTTGATCAATAATGAGGAATTATTCAATTTCGAGTCAAATTGATCGAGATCCGGAATTTTTAGAAATACCGAAAAGTCACCGGGACGATATCCCGAAAATACGAAGGAATTATACCGAAAAAATAATTTAAAAACTAAATAAATTTAATTTAATTTAGTTAAATTAAATTGGTGGAATAAAATAAAATTTTTGGTAGATATTTCAGAATTTTTTTGACTATTTTAATGATTATTTTAATAATAAAGTAAATAGTTAAATAATAATAATGATAAAAAAAAAAAGAGTGCTAGAGTCTTACTCGCACTCAAGTTTACTGATTTATTTTCATGAAAAGCCGTACTGGAGCATTGCTCGTACGAGAAATTTGTGTGTGCACAAAACCGTGCTGAAGCTTCGCTCGCACGAGATTTTAGATGTCATGATATGCATAGCGTGGTGCTGGAGCTCCGTAAGCCTGTGACCTGGTGTGGGGCGGGCAGCAGGATGCTCACATAAATGCACTAGACGCGAGTTGACATGCATATAGTCGTGCGGAAGCCTCCTGTAAACTGTGTGTCACAGAGAGTTGAGATGCTCGCACATATACTTTGAGACATGGGTTGGTTATCGACATAGTATTGGGCTGGATAAGACCTACGGCAGGCACCCCCAGACTATGATATGGGCCCACGGAGTACGATGTACCGTGTATGTCACACGGAGTACGCTGTACCGTGCAGTCATGATGACTCTACGATGTTACTCGATATTCTGGCGGGTAGGACTTGACCCCACCTCCCATTGCAGTTGTGATACCCCGCACACCGGGATCCGTGTGCCTGGGATCACAGGGACATAGTATGGCCATAGTCCTCGATTTTTCATACAGTAACCTACATGCCTCACATGATATCATACAGTCTGGATAAACCAGGACAAACCCGATGGAGGGGTAGTCCCGATTTGTGTTTTTAAAAGAGATGTGATTTGATGAATCAAGGTATTCCTGAGAGATGGGTTTGACCTTGATGAAGTTGTTTTATAATGAAACAAATGAGTTTTAAATGTGATGAATTTATGATGAAACAAATAAGTTTCAAAGTGATGAGTTTTGTGATTAAACAAATGAGTTTTAAAGGGAAGAGTTTATGATGAAATAAATGAGTTTTAATGTGACGAGCATGAGATGTCATACATGATGATTTTCCATGTGTGCTTGATATGTCGATTTCATGATTTCTTGTATATGCTATATACATACATGTGGCATTGTTTTAATCTTACCTCATGCTCCGAAAGTAAACGATTTTTACATCATGACATTATCAGCACGTAGATAGTATAGTTATCTACCTGCTTACATTATTGCCTTACTGAGCACGTTTCGCTCACCCTTTCATTTTCCACCCCACAGGGTATATTCAGTAGAAGAGAGCGATAATAGTCTCGCATCTCGGTTATCCGCTGCTTCTTATTAAGATCAGGTATACACATTTATATAATTTTTGTATCTGAACAAATAGATGCACAGTACTGTATAAGGATTTAATATTGGGGATGTATTTTGTTTAAATAAATTGATATGTGAATGTGAATATGAAAATGGAATGTTAAATAGGTGAGAGGTTACTAACACCGAATCATAGCCCAACTGTTTAGAAGTGTAACTGTTCACGACGGGTGAGGAAATGAAAAAAGCGAAAAATTTGTAGGGATTTTTAGGTAATTTGGGTCGTGACAATTTTGGACTCCGCTGCATCTCCATCGCTTAGAGGTATATACACAGTGATTCTTTTTGTATCTAAACAATGTAAAAGCACAGTATTCTTTTGAGTTGTAATTATGGGGGATGTAGATGTCAGTAAAATATGTTTTCGTATAAGTACACAATTAAAAGCAAATGTATGACATCGTTTTAGTTAACTGAGAATGAATGAGATGTGGTGTTTATTATTGACTCACAGCCCAACAGTGTGTGGTGAGTTAGTTCACGACCGGGTAAGGTAACAGTAAAACGCAAAAAATTTTTAGTGATTTTCGATTAAAGAGAATGGAATTGGGTCGTGACAGAGATTAGTATCAGAGCTGTGTTGGCATGATGTGAGTCACTAATAAAACGTAGGAAAGTACATCCCCATAGTACTGTGCTTTTGTTTAGATATAACTGTGTATACCATGATGGATTAAGCTTAATAAATTATTACAATACAGGAAGTTAGGCACTATGCCAGTTACACGCAAAGGTAGAGGGGCGAGAGCACGTGCTAGAGGCCGTAGAGGTAGGCCTAACAGCCGTGCGGATCCACAGACTGAGTAGGCTCCACAGAACCCTGCTGATAGAGCAGAGGATACTGAGGCTCTCTTCGCTAGGTTAGAGCGGAGTATTAAGAATTTAGTGGAGATAGTCACGCAGGCCTTGGGCGCCGGTGACAGACGAGGTCCCGCGGTACAACCTGCTACTGAACAGGCAGCTGCAGAGGTGGAGAGACCTCAAACTGCAGAGACTACTACTGCTACACCACCTCGAGTACAGGATACAGATTCTCCTATCGCTCCACAGTAGAGCGGTAGTGATTTGGGTTATGACTGCGACTTGAGCATGTTGCGAGAGTTTCAAGCGCTGAAACCCCCAGTGTTTAGAGGGGTGAAGGACCCAGTGGTTACAGAGGATTGGGTGTATGAGATGGAGAAACTATATAGGTTTTTCCAATGCACTTCAACTGAGAAGGTCGCCTTTGCCGTGTTTATGCTGAAAGGTGAGGCAGAGCACTGGTGGAGATGCACCGAAGCTATTTTGAGGGCTAGACACTCCGAGATTTCATGAGACATATTCTTGGAGGCCTTCAGAAGATAGTATATTCCAGCTACCGCACAGAGGAAATTGCGGATGGAATTTATGAACCTGGTTCAAGGGAACCGAACTGTGGACGAGTATGAGTCCAAGTTTATGTCCTAGGGGAGATATGACCCGGACACGATGGGTAGTGAGACCCGAAAGATATAGAAGTTCATGGATGGATTGAGATTGGCCATCCGGACTAAGCTAGCTCCCTTCGACATTATGACTTATGAGGAGGCTGTACATAAGGCTCAGTTGTGTGAGCAAGACTTTGAGAGAAATGCCTCCGAGCTTGAGAGAATCAGTGTTAGAAAGGACAAAGATCAAAAGAGATATGGGTTTGGAAGAGTAGCCAAGAGAGATGGCCAAAGATTTTTCGAGAAGAGGCCTAAGATTGAGGAGGTGCGGGAGAGAGCTACTAGACCTCCCATATACCCAGCCTTGACTGTGCCGAGGGGTATGACTATTGGAGGACCACTGCCTACTACTGATCAGTGTAGGAGATGTAGGAGATTTCATGGGAATAGGCCCTGTCTGATGACCCCTATGATGTGTTTTAGATGCGAGAGACCAGGACATATGGCTAAGTATTGTCCCGAGAAGATAGAGATTGCCCCACAGAAGGGAAAGGAGCCTGAGGGAGCTCCAGTTGAGACAGCAGCCCCGAGGAGGAGGGCTACAGCTGAGGAAAAAGGGAAACAGGCTGCGGGTGTGAGCAGAGGAAGAGTACATGCACTGGATCAGGACACCGCAGATGCTTCGACGGATGTGATTAAAGGTACCATCTGAATCTTTGATTTAGAAACATTGGTATTATTTGATCCTAGTGCCACGCATTCTTTCATATCACCTTCCTTTGCACACAAATTGTTAAAATATGTGAAACCAACATTGTTGGATAAAATGTTAATGATTTCCACACCCATGAATGATAGTCAATTGACTGAGCATGTATGTAGAGATTGTTAGTTAATGATAGAGGGGAAGGAAATGATAGGCAATCTGATTTTATTGAATATAAATGATTTTGATGTAATTTTGGGAATGGATTGGTTGGCTACCAATCGTGTTGTGATGGATTGTCATGCCAAAACATTGATGTTTTCAGGATTAGACAATCTTATTGTAAACTTTGATTGTTGTAAATAAAGGAGTATGATTTTAAATGCATATTGCTTGAGAGATAAATTATTGTTTATGATAAATGTTGAATGTGGAGTGATGGTTTATGTTACTAACGATGGAGAGGATAATGTGAAAGGTTCATTGTATACGTGGTTGATATAGATGAGGCACACTCGGAATTGAGGGACATAACTGTAATTACGGATTACCTTGATGTCTTTTCGGATGAATTACCAGGACTACCACCTGAAAGGGAAATGGAATTTTGCATTGAGCTAGTGCCTGGTACAAAGCCGATATTGAAACCACCCTATAGAATGGCTTCGATAGAATTGGAAGAGCTGCAGAAACAGCTGCAAGAGTTGCTGGAGAAGGGGTTTATTAGACCGAGTGTCTCATCTTGGGGAGCACCGGTTCTATTTGTAAGGAAGAAGGATGGAAGCCTCCGACTGTGTATAGATTACCGTTTGTTGAATAAGGCCACCATTAAGAAGAAGTACCCCCTTCCAAGAATCGATGATTTGTTAGATCAGCTCTAGGGAGCCGAAGTATTTTCAAAGATAGATCTGCGGTCAGGGTATCATCAGTTAAGGATCAGGAGTGGAGATGTACCCAAGACAGCATTTCGTACCCGCTATGGCCACTACGAGTTTTGGCGATGCCATTCGGATTGACGAATGCTCCCGCAACATTTATGGCATTGATGAATGATATATTCAAGCCATACCTGGACAAGTTTTGTAATAATGTTCATTGATGACATTTTGGTGTATTCCAAGTCCAGAGAAGATCATGAGGAGCACTTGAGGATAGTTCTGGAGACCCTCCGAGAGAGAGAATTGTAAGCCAAACTCAGCAAGTGTAACTTTTGGTTGGAACAGATCTCATTTCTGGGGCATGTTGTGTCAATGGATGGGGTATCGGTGGATCCATCCAAGATAGAGGCAGTTGTACAGTGGGAACAGCCCAAGACAGTAACTGAGATCAAGAGTTTTCTGGGATTGGCAGGATATTATCGGAGATTTGTAGAGGGTTTCTCCAGACTAGCTACTCCATTGACATGCCTCACGCGAATAGATGTTAAGTTTGTGTGAGATGAGGCATGTGAGAGGAGTTTTGAGGAGCTTAAGCGTCGATTGACGACTGCTCCAGTTCTCACCATTCCTACTAGCTCAGGAGAATTCTCGGTGTATACAGATGCATCACACCAGGGACTGGGCTGTGTGCTTATGTAGGATGGGAAGGTAGTTACCTCTGGATCTAGACAGTTGAAAGATCATGAGAGGAACTACCCGACACATGATTTAGAGTTGGTGGCTATAGTATTTGCTTTGAAAATATGGCGCCACTATCTCTACGGTGAGAAATTTTAGGTGTTCACAGATCATAAGAGCCTTAAGTACCTGTTCTAGTAGAAAGAGCTGAATATGAGACAGAGGAGATGGCTCGAACTCCTGAAGGACTATGATTGTGAAATCAATTACCACCCGGGTAAAGCAAATGTAGTTGCCGATGCTTTGAGTAGAAAGAACCTTGGGTTAGTGTCATAAATGATGGTACGGGAACATGAATTGTTAGAACACTTTGCGAACCTCAGTTTGGATGTAACCCCACCTGGATCTGAGAGACTTGAGATCATGGCTAGTTTAAGACTGGAGCCAAAATTGATTGGCCGTATTCGACAAGCCCAGCAAAGCAATCGACGGTGCATCGATTGGCTGAGGCAGATACAGACAGGTGTGGGTATTGATTTTGAGCAGAGTGCTGATGGCTTATTGAGGTTCAGAGGCAGAGTATGCGTTCCCAGGGATCCTGAGATCAGGAGAACGATTTTATCAGAGGCTCACTCATAGAAGTATACGATACATCCGGGAAGTACCAAGATGTATCAAAACCTTCGAAAGGTTTATTGGTGGTCTGGAATGAAGAGAGACACTGCTGAATATGTCGCTAAGTGTCTCGTTTGTCAACAAGTGAAGGTAGAGCATCAGAAGCCTGCAGGATTATTGCAGCCTCTACCGATACCAACATGGAAGTGGGAGCATGTCACCATGGATTTTGTGATGGGGTTGTCGAGGACCCGTATAGGTCATGATGCCATATGGGTTATTGTGGACCGGTTGACTAAGTCCACCCATTTCTAGGCTATGAGAGCTACCGATACACTGAGTCAGTTGATGAATCTGTATATTCGAGAGATAGTACGGCTACATGGTGTACCAGTGAGCGTTGTTTCTGATAGGGATGCCAGCTTCACTTCCTATTTTTGGGAACATTTTCAGGAAGCTCTGGGGACCCGACTGAGTTTTAGCACCGCTTTTCATCCTTAGACAGATGGGCAGTCAGAGAGGACTATACAGACCCTCGAGGATATGTTGAGAGCGTGTGTCCTGGATTTTAGAGGCTCTTGGGATGACTACCTGCTGTTAGCCGAGTTCGCTTATAATAATAGCTATCATGCGAGTATCGGGATGGCACCCTATGAGGCATTGTACGTGCGTAGATGTCGTTCCCCCATTGGATGGGAAGAGGTTGGTGACAGACAGATTTTTGCTCCGGACTTAGTGCAGTAAGCATCTGAGGACGTCCAGTTGATATGTGAGAGATTACGGACAGCTCAGAGCCGGCAAAAGAGTTATGCTGACAAGAGACAAAGACCACTGGAGTTTGATAAGGGTGAGTCGGTGTTTCTGAGGGTATCACCATCGAAGGGTATTATGAGATTTGGTAAGAAGGGCAATCTGAGCCCTAGATATATCGGACCCTTCAAGATTTTGGAGAGAGTGGGAGATAAGGCATATAGGTTGGCATTGCCATCGAACTTGGCAAATGTCTACAACGTCTTCCACGTCTCGATGCTTCGAAAGTATCACCCGGACTCGGCACACGAGATAAGATATGAGCCATTGGAGCTTCATGAGAGTATGACGCATGTTTAGAAGTCGGTTTGGATATTGGACAGAAAAGAGAAAGTGTTGCGGAATAAGACAATTCCCTTGGTGAAAGTTCTTTGTCAACATCACATGGCGGAAGAAGCCACATGGGAATTGGAGAACTTGATACGGGAGAAGTACCCCCAACTTTTTGAAGAGTGACTTGGATCTAATTTGGAGGACCAAATTCCTTGAAGGAGGGGAGAATGTGAGACCTCGTATATGTAAAGTTGTAATGTGTAATGAATGTGAATGGACTTGTAATGTAAAGTATGATCGATGTAAGTCCATGGATTCAATGTATGTATGTGTAATATGATTTGTAACGTACATACAAGTTCCATTGAGTTTGAATATGAAGAAATGAGTCCTTATAAGTGATGGATGTGATTGAAACTCAAAATGGGTGGTGTGGTAAATGGAAGGAAGTTGGATGAATATAAATGCTTCCATTTGGTTTTATGTAGCATACCTTTGGACATACAATGAATGCACACAAGTTTCAATGTGCATAAGGTATGAATGGATGCCATTTTCAAGTTATAAAGGTGGATGGATGAGAAAAAGGCCATGGCAATAGATCAAGGATGTGTTAGTATGAGTTGCAGCAAGGAAATTGCAGGAAATCTAGAAAACATGAAGGCCAGATCGATCTCATAAGATGAGAGATCGATCTGGAAGAGCCAGAATGCTCTTATTTGGGCAATGAAATAGAGCAGATCGATCTCCTAAGCATTCTGTAATGAAAAGATCGATCCTCAAGCACCCAGATCGATCTCCTTAGCTCTCTGTTTGGGACCAGAGCGATCTCATGCTTCGACAGATCGATCTCATGCTTAAAATTTTATGAAAATGAGAGATTTAAGGGGACCAAATCGATCTCCTCTTGGACCAGATCGATCTCCTCAAGCTATTTCTATATAAGGAGGGCTGAAAATCTAAAAATTTAGGGAAAAACACCAATCTTCCATTTCTAACCCAAAAACCTAACTTTCTCTCTCTAAAATCAACCATTTCCAACAAGAATTGAGGGGAGACCATGAGACCTTAAGTTGTTCATCTTGAGGAAGAGAACAACATAGTTGGAACCCAAAATCCCATTGTGGGTATTGAAGGAGATAAGGGCATTGACATTTGGAGCAAGAAGAAAAATCATATTTGGTAAGATTCTAACACTCCAATCCAAGTACATTGTCTATTTAATTGATTTTGGAGTTGTTTGGCATGAGTATGTATGGATGGAAACACCTAGGTTGTGTTAGAAACTAATGTAACCTGTAAAATGGAATGCCTCTAGTGTGAGAAAGTATGAATTGGGGAGTTGGTGGTTTATGGGTTAAGATAAGTTGTTAAATGAGTAATGTGGGATATTTGGAATGGTTATGTGGAGTTATAATATGGGTTTAAGTGAAATTGTGAAAATGAGTATGTATATGCTTGATAAAATGCCATAGTGAGGGAATTTATGAAATATGAACACTATGAGCTTAATGTCGATTTAATATCGATTTGGAATGAGTTAATAGGACTAAAAGAATCCATAGACTCAAGTTTTGGGTAAAGTAATGAAACGATGCCTCATAAGAGTTAATAGAAAACTATAGGTCGAATTGACTATAGTGAACGCACGATGTCATATTATATGGATCGAGTATAATGCGGGAGACGATTTTGTGCAGTCCAAAAGAGTTCGTTGAAGACGAATCGACTGGTACGAGTAGCAGCTTTAAGGAAGTGAAATCACGCATCGCGATTCCAGGTAAGGGAATTCTGTAAGTATATAGAGGTAGTTGCTCGTAATTTGCGGGATTATAGGGTGATTATGAAATGCATGAACATTTGAGAAATTGGTTGTTTGGTATGCGAAAATAGTTGTGAATATTGATGATTTGGTTTACATGGATGTATAAAAAGGGATAGTAAGGCTAATAATTGCATAAATCAAGTGTTTTGAATGCTTTCACAAAACATGTTTTTGGTTTTAAACGAATTGATAAATAGGTTGGCTATTGTGGTTTGATGTGTGTAGCACATGTGAAGTGCTAAATATGTTTTGAGATAGTTTTGAAAGCTTACGAGCCGCCTATCATGTTTATGTGAATTAAACTGTGATGGAGCCTAGCTCGCATCGGGTATTGATGTTTTCATTTGTATGAAACGTGCTGGAGCTTAGCTCGCACCTTGATTTGGAAACTATGATGATGTTTATAAACCGTACTGGAGATTCTGCTCGTACGTGGCTTTTGACTGGTTTGTCTTATGAGTATAATCGTACTAGAGCTATGCTCGTACGCGTCTCTTTATGATATGATGCATGAGTCATGCTAGAGCTTTGCTCGCACAAGTTTGCACATTGTGATACGTATAAGGTTGTGAAAGTTGGTAAGATCCTTAAGCCCTACATCCTTAAGCTAACATCCTTAAGCCCAAAGAGGCGGGAAGGTTCTTTTAGGCGGGGAGGCTCTGTTCAGTGGAGAGGCTCTCTTACGGTGGGATCCTTAAGCCCTGGAGGGGCGGGGAGGCTCTGTTAGGCAGGGAGGCTCTCCTACATGGGTACGGTAAGATCCTTAAGCCCTACATCCTTAAGCCAACATCCTTAAGCCCGAGGAGGTGGGGAGGCTCTATTAGGCGGGGAGGCTCTGTTCGGTGGGGAGGCTCTGTTCGGTGGGGAGGCTCTCTTATGGAAGGATCCTTAAGCCCTACATCCTTAAGCTAACATCCTTAAGCCCGAGGAAGCAGGGAGGCTCTGTTAGGCGGGGAGGCTCTCCTTCACGGATATGGAAAACTCGTGGTATGGGGTAGGTAAGACCTAGGAATGGCACCCCTAATCACGATATGAGTCCGTGGAATACGTTGTACCGTGTATATCACATGGAGTACGATGTACCGAGTGATGGTTATTTGATGAGAAAGTCTGGCGAGGGATAATCCATCTTCGTGCCAGCATGATACCCCGCACACCTGGATGCGTGTGGTCTGAGATGATTTATGATGTAGTTGGTCCACATAGGCACTTTTGATATAGCGACCTAGTTTTTATACACATGTGTGAATTGTGAAATGAAAATGTGGTTGTGATTGTGAATTGATTTGGTGGTATTTATGTGTTGAGAAAGAGGTTTATGATGTTGGTTTAAAAAGAAGGTTTCTTAATGAATTGCCTTTTTTATGAATTTAAATGAGATTGAGCATGCGATGATTTATACATGATGTTCTTTTTACCATGTTTGATATGCCAATGTACATGATTTTGACACATGATATATATGTATACTCATATAGCATAGTTTTATTCCTCATGCTCCTACCATAAATGATTTATGCATAACACTATCAGCATGTAGATAGAGTAGTTATCTACCATGCTTGCATTATTGCCTTATTGAGCATGTGGTTGCTCATCCCTTTCTATTTCCCTCTCTACAGAGCGTGCATAGTAGCCCAGTGAGGACTGAGGCATGGTATTTTGGACTCCGCTGCATCTCCATCGCTTAGAGGTATATACACAGTGATTCTTTTTGTATCTAAACAATGTAAAAGCACAGTATTCTTCTGAGTTGTAATTATGGGGGATGTAGATGTCAGTAAAATATGTTTTCGTATAAGTACACGATTAAATGCAAATGTATGACATCGTTTTAGTTAACTGAGAATGAATGAGATGTGGTGTTTATTATTGACTCACAGCCCAACAGTGTGTGGTGAGTTAGTTCACGACCGGGTAAGGTAACAGTAAAACGCGAAAATTTTTTAGTGATTTTCGATTAAAGAGAATGGAATTGGGTCGTGACAATGCCATAGTGAAGTAAGTGATGAACTATAGACAATATGAGCTTAAATATCGATTTAGTATGAATGGGTAATGAATTTCGATGTATTGGGGGTACCCGTATTCATAGAAGCTTTAATTTTCGTGCTTATCCTAATTGTTAGTTCAGTTTATGCATGGTGAAAAGGAGCATTGGAATGGTCTTAGTTCCTGAATATTCAGATAATAAAAAGCAAGAAAAAAGTCAAAATAATAATAACATTGAGTATGAATTCCATTGAGTTTCCCTTACTTGATCGAACAACCCAAAATTCAGTTATTTCAACTACATTAAATGATCTTTCAAATTGGTCAAGACTCTCAAGTTTATGGTTGCTTCTTTATGGTACCAGTTGCTGCTTCATTGAATTTGCTTCATTAATAGGCTCACGATTCAACTTTGATCGTTATGGGCTGGTACCAAGATCGAGTCCTAGGTAGGCAGGCCTAATTTTAACAGCTGGAATAGTAACAATGAAAATGGCTCCCTCTTTAGTGAGATTATATGAACAAATACTTGAACGTAAATATGTTATAATAGACTTTTGAGAGATAAGTAGAACAATCAAAATGGGGCTTTACAAGTGTTGATGAAAACTATAAGTCGAATCGACTATAGTAAACACAAGAGCTTTACTTCATTGGATTTAAAATTGAAACGTAATCTCATGCAGTCTCGGAGAGTTCGTTGGAGGCGAATCAAACTGCGCAATCAAGCAGCTCTAAGGAATTTTTCTCACTCGATGCGATTCTAGGTAAGGGAATTTTATGAGTATATAGAGATAGCTACTCGTATTTTATGGGTGAACATAGGGCTTTGTAAATGCATGATTATTTAGAAAAGTGATTGATGGTATATGTGAATGACTACAAGATTATATGTATATGATTTGGTTTCTGAAGTGATTCTTACAAAAGGGATAGTAAGGCTAATAATTGCATAAATCACATGTTTTGATACTTTTACAAAATACATTGCTTTGGTTTAAGCAAAATTGACGGTTAGGCTGGCTAGTGATTTCATGATTTATGAAATAGCACAAGTGAGGTTCTAACTTTGGTTTCGAGAGTGTTTTGTGGAAATAGAGCCGCCTATCGTACTTATATGAGTTAAATCATTCTAGAGCCTTACTCGCACTTGATTTTTGATGTTTTCAATGTGCATGAAATGTGTTAGAGCCTAACTCGCACCTTATTCTGAGTAAATGATGTTTTATAAGCTGTACTGGAGCTGCTAGCTCGTACGTGGGTTTTCTTTGACTTACTTATGCATAAAAATCATACTGGAGCACTACTCATACGAGGATGTTTGCTGATGATGCATGAAATCGTGCTAGAGCTTCGCTTGCATTGGATTTTTACACCGTGGTATGTATGAGCCGTGGAGCTGGTAAGATCCTTAAGCCCAACATCCTTAAGCCCATTGGGGCGGGGAGGCTCTGCTCGGTGGGGAGGCTGACACGACCCTCAATTTACTAAAATACGTACAAATTTTTTGCATTTTCATACATCAATTATTAATCATCCTTCCTTGATCGTGAACAACCACACTCTCAATAGTTGAGCTGTGTGTTGACGTCTAACTCACTCCACCATACCAATTCAATTTGAACATTATTTATGAGTAAACACTTGTATAAATGTTTATATATATCAGAGTTGTTACATGTGTTTACATTGTTTTACATCCCCAATAGTTACATACAAAATGCTACTGTGCTATGTTTAGTTTAGATACAAAATAATCCAAGTGTGTATACCTTTAGCGATGGGATGCAGCGGATTACCAAAAGGGAAACGCCTCCAGTCATGCTCAATCTATACTCAACACTCTGTAGAGAGGGGGAAAACAAGGGGGGTGAACAAACGACACGCTCAGTAAGGCAATCATGCGAACAGGTAGATACTGCACTATCTACGTGATCGTGACGCGATGCTCAAAAGCATTTAATTCATCATTTATCTCAAAATATGAGTATATGATTGTGTTAATGGTATGTAAAGCATTTATTCTATTAAAATCCAGTGCACATTTCAACTCAAAGCATGGTATAAATCATCATGCATAATTCACAATAAAAGCATGGCATTACCCATCATGCATTTTCTCAAATGGCATGGCATTAACCACCATGCATTTTCACAATAAAGCATGGTATTAAACATCATGCATTTTCACAATAAAGCATGGCATTAAACATCATGCATCCGTGCACTTTAAAAACCATCAACAAATCAATCCGACACTGGTCAGGTCTCAACCCACCCTTGGACTTTTCTGACCCACAAATCATTTCAAACATGGATATATTCTCAAAGCAATAGACATGTGAGATAGGCAGTTCAACAACAGGTAATAACCTCAAGGCCTATGTACATAACCTATGATACTGGCTACACGGATCAGGTGTGCGGGATATCACCACTATCTGCTTCCACACGGGAGGTGGGTCAAATCTTGCCCACCGGTCCATAGCAGATCTCGTTCGACGACGGTACATCACAACTCAACATAGTACAACGTACTCCATGCTACATGCATGGTACAATGTACTCCGTGGACCCAATCAACACATCATATCACGCCACATCTCAAATGCACGTGTGAGCCTATTTAATCGGTAAGGCCTCTTGTCTACCCGAAGCTCCTAACAGGGCTAGTTAATCATGTCACAATAATGCATGCGTGAGCCTATTTAATCGATGTGACACCCAGTCTACTCGAAGCTCCAAACACGACAACATGCAAGGTTGGCATCTAGTACGAGACAAACTCCAAGCACAATGCCAAAACAAATATGAAATCCATGTGAAAACTAGTGCCTCTAGCACTCATGTGTATAAAACACATCAAATCTCGTGCGAGTAGTACTCTAGCACGCTTTCATAATCACAAAATCATGTAGGTGGCTTAAAACCTTACAAAGTATGGTTAACAAAACCAAAACACACTCATTTCTTTTGCAAATCATTTCAATGTCAGCCAACCTACCAATCATATGCTAAAAGCAATAAAACATGATTTTCAAAGCAATATGCTTTTGTTTTCATGCACATTTTGTCAAACACCCAACTTTTGCCCTTCAGTCACCCAACATCATTTCCTAATATCTCATGCATTCTAGCAAAGCATTTAATGCACCCAAATTGCGCACAGATATCTCTAAGAGTTCACACAATTCCCTTACCTCGATTTACTTGGTCTGACTCTTTTCCTCTAAGCTTCTCACGCTCTTGGCTCAACTCGCTCCGGTGTATCCTCGGAAGCTGCGATTCATTCATCCAAATCAATTGAGTTAATGTTTTTAACCCATATTTGACCTCACTATTCAATATAGTTCACTTATGCATTTTACCAATGCCTTAATCCACATTTTACCCCTTTTAGGTAAATCTTGCAATTTATTCACCAACAACATCTTAAAATCATACCCATAACACTATTATTAACTTCTACATATCTCATTCATCATTAATCACTATACATCCCACTTTCTCACACTAGACCATTTCTAGGTCATAATCATTCCAATGTATTATAGATAGTTTCTCACCATCCATACTCATGCCAAACAACTCCAAAATCACTTAAATAGATAATGTACCATAGTTAGAGTGTTAGAATCTTACCAAGTTTGATTTCTCTTCTTGCTCCAAATGACAATGTCATTAACACCTTCAATACCAACAATGGGAAAATGCCTTCCAACTATGTTGTTCTTCTCTTTGATAGGAACAACTTTGTGTGAGACCCCGTACATGTAAAGTTGTAATGTGTAATGAATGTGAATGGACTTGTAATGTAAAGTATGATCGATGTAAGTCCATGGATTCAATGTATGTATGTGTAATATGATTTGTAACGTACATACAAGTTCCATTGAGTATGAATATGAAGAAATGAGTTCTTATAAGTGATGGATGTGATTGAAACTCAAAATGAGTAGTGTGGTAAATGGATGGAAGCTGCATGAATATAAATGCTTCCATTTGGTTATATATAGTATACCTTTGGACATACAATGAATGCACACAAGTTTCAATTTGCATAAGGTATGAATGGATGCCATTTTCAAGTTATAAAGGTGGATAGATGAGAAAATGGCCATGGCAGTAGATTAAGGATGTGTTGGTGAGAGTTGTAGCAAGAAAACTGCAGAAAATCTGGAAAGTATGAAGGCCAGATCGATCTTATAAGATGAGAGATCGATCTAGAAGAGCCAGAATGCTCTTATTTGAGCAATGGAATAGAGCAGATCGATCTCCAAAGGGGCTAGATCGATCTCCTAAGCATTCTGTAATGAAAAGATCGATCCGCAAGCACCCAGATCGATCTCCTTAGCTCTTTGTTTGGGACCAGATCGATCTCATGCTTCGACAGATTGATCTCATGCTTAAAATTTCGTGAAAATGAGAGATTTAAGGGTACCAGATCGATCTCCACTTGGACCAGATATACCTCCTCAAGCTATTTCTATAAAAGGAGGGCTGAAAATCTGAAAATTTCGGGAAAAACACAAATCTTCCATTTCTAACCCAAAAACCTAACTTTCTCTCTCTAAAATCAGCCATTTCCAACAAGAATTGATAGGAGACCATTAGACATTAAGTTGTTCATCTTGAGGACGAGAACAACATAGTTGGAACCCAAAATCCCATTGTGGGTATTAAAGGAGATAAGGGCATTGACATTTGGAGCAAGAAGAAAAATCATATTTGGTAAGATTCTAACACTCCAATCCAAGTACATTGTCTATTTAATTGATTTTGGAGTTGTTCGGCATGAGTATGTATGGATGGAAACACCTAGGTTGTGTTAGAAACTAATGTAACCTAGAAAATGGAATGCCTCTAGTGTGAGAAAGTATGATTTGGGGAGTTGGTGGTTTATGGGTTATGATAAGTTGTTAAATGAGTAATGTGGGTGATTTGGAATGGTTACGTGGAGTTATAATATGGGTTTAAGTGAAATTGTGAAAATGAGTATGTATATGCTTGATAAAATGCCATAGTGAGGGAATTCATGAAATATGAACACTATGAGCTTAATGTCGATTTAATATCGATTTGGAATAAGTTAATAGGCCTAAGAAGATCCATAGACTCGAGTTATGGGTAAAGTAATGAAACGAGGTTATATAAGCATTAATAGAGGCTATAGATTAAATTGACTATAGCAAGCACAAGGGTTGCATTATATGGATCGAATATAATGTGAAATATGATTATGTGAAATCCCGAAGAGTTGTTGAAGACAAATTGAACCGTACGAGTAAGCAGCTTAAGGAAGTGGAATCACGCATCGCGATTCCAGGTAAGGGAATTCTGTAAGTATATAGAGGTAGCTGCTCGTAATTTGCGGGATTATAGGGTGTTTATGAAATGCATGAACGTTTGAGAAATTGTTTGTTTGGTATGCGAAAATAGTTGTGAATATTGGATGATTTGGTTTTACATGGATGTATAAAAAGGGATAGTAAGGCTAATAATTGCATAAATCAAGTGTTTTGAACGCTTTCACAAAACATTTCTTTGGTTTTAAACGAATTGATAAATAGGTTGGCTATTGTGGTTTGATTTTTGTAGCACATGTGAAGTGCCAAATATGTTTTGAGATAGTTTTAAAAGCTTATGAGCCACCTATCATGTTTATGTGAATTAAACCGTGCTAGAGCCTAGCTCGCACCGGGTATTGATGTTTTCATTTGTATGAAACGTGCTGGAGCTTAGCTCGTACCTTTATTTGGAAACTATGATGATGTTTATAAACTGTACTAGAGCTTCTGCTCGTACGTGGCTTTTGAGTGGTTTGTCTTATGAGTATAACCGTACTAGAGCTATGCTCGTACACGTCTCTTTATGATAGGATGCGTGAGTCGTGCTAGAGCTTTGCTCACACAAGTTTTGCACATTGTGCTACGTATAAGGTTGTGAAAGTTGGTAAGATCCTTAAACCCTACATCCTTAAGCCAACATCCTTAAGCCCGAGGAGGCGGGGAGGCTTTCTTAGGCGGGGAGGCTCTGTTCGGTGGGGAGGCTCTCTTACGATGTGATCCTTAAGCCAACATCCTTAAGCCCTGGAAGGGCGAGGAAGCTCTGTTAGGCAGGGAGGCTCTCCTACATGAGTACAGTAAGATCCTTAAGCCCTACATCCTTAAGCCCGAGGAGGCGGGGAGGCTCTGTTAGGCGCGAAGGCTCTGTTCGGTGGGGAGGCTCTCTTACGGAAGGATCCTTAAGCCCTACATCCTTAAGCTAACATCCTTAAGCCCGAGGAGGCGGGGAGGCTCTGTTCAGCAGGGAGGCTCTCCTTCACGGATATGGAAAACTCTTGGTATGGGGTAGGTAAGACCTAGGAATGGCACCCCCAATCACGATATGAGTTTGCGGAGTACGCTGTACTGTGTATATCACATAGAGTATGATGTACCGTGTGATGGTTATGTGATGAGAAAGTCTGGCGAGGGATAATCCATCTTCGTGCCAGCATGATACCTCACACACCTGGATGTGTGTGGTCTGGGATGATTTATGATGTAGTTGGTCCACATAGGCACTTTTGATATAGTGACCTGGTTTTTATACACATGTGTGAATTGTGAAAAGAAAATGTGGTTGTGATTGTGAATTGATTTGTTGTATGTGTTTGAGAAAGAGTTTTATTGATGTGAGTTTAAAAAGGAGGTTTCTTAATGAATTACCCTTTTTATGAGTTTAAATGAGATTGAGCATGAGATGATTTATACATAATGGTTTTTACCATGTTTTATATGCCAATGTACATGATTTTGATACATGATATATATGTATACTCATATGGCATAGTTTTATTCCTCATGCTCATACCATAAATGATTTATGCATAACACTATCAGTATGTAGATAGAGTAGTTATCTACCATGTTTGCATTATTGCCTTACTGAGCGTGTGGTTGCTCATCCCTCTCTATTTCCCCTACAGAGCGTGTATAGTAGCCCACTGAGGACTGAGGCGTGGTATTTTGGACTCCGCTGCATATCCATCGCATAAAGGTATATACACAGTGATTCTTTTTGTATCTAAACAATGTAAAAGCACAGTATTCTTTTGAGTTGTAATTATGGGGGATGTAGATGTCAGTAAAATATGTTTTCGTATAAGTACACGATTAAATGAAAATGTATGACATCGTTTTAGTTAACTGAGAATGAATGAGATGTGGTGTTTATTATTGACTCAGAGCCCAACAGTGTGTGGTGAGTTAGTTCACGACCGGGTAAGGTAACAGTAAAACGTAAAAAAATTTTAGTAATTTTCGGTTAAAGAGAATGGAATTGGGTCGTGACAGAGATTGGTATCAGAGCTGTGTTGGCCTGATGTGAGTTATTAATAAAACGTAGGAAAGTACATCCCCATAGTACTGTGCTTTTGTTTAGATATAACTGTGTATACCGTGGTGGATTGAGCTTGATAAATGATTTTAAATACAGGAAGTAGGCACTATGCCAGTTACACGCAAAGGTAGAAGGACGAGGGCACGTGCTAGAGGCCGTAGAGATAGGCCTGAGAGCCGTGCAGAGCCACAGACTGAGCAGGCTCCACAGAACCCTGCTGAGAGAGCAGAGGATACTGAGGCTCGCTTCGCTAGGTTAGAGCAGAGTATTAAGAATTTGGTGGAGATAGTAACGCAGGCCTTGGGCGCCGGTGATAGACGAGGTCCCGCGGCATAGCCTACTACTGAACAGGCAGCTGCAGAGGTGGAGAAAACTCATGCTGCTGAGACAGCTATAGTTACACCACCTCCAGCCTAGGATACAGATTCTCCTATCGCTCCACAGTAGAGCGGTAGTGATTTGGGTTATGACTGCGACCTGAGTAGGTTGCGAGAGTTTCAAGCGCTGAAACCCCCAGTGTTTAGAGGGGTGAAGGACCCAGTGGTTACGGAGGATTGGATGTATGAGATGGAGAAACTATATAGGTTTTTTCGATGCACTTCAGCTGTGAAGGTTGCCTTTACCGTGTTTATGCATAAAGGCGAGGTAAAGCACTGGTGGAGATCCACCGAAGCTATTTTGAGGGCTAGACACTCTGAGATTTCATGGGAGATATTCTTAGAGGCCTTTAGAAGACGGTATATTCCAGCTACCGCACAGAGGAAACTGGCGATGGAATTTATGAATTTGGTTCGGGGGAACCGGACTGTGGACGAGTATGAGTCCAAGTTTATGTCATTGGGGAGATATGACCCTGACACGATGGGTAGTGAGACCCGAAAGATACAAAAGTTAATGGCTGGATTGAGATTGTCCATCCGGACTAAGCTAGCTCCCTTCGATATTTTGACTTACGAGGAGGCTATACATAAGGCTCAGTTGTGTGAGCAAGACTTTGAGCGAAACGCCTCCGAGCTTGGGAAGGTTAGTGTCAGGAAGGACAGAGACTAGATGAGATCCGGGTTTGGAAGAGTGGCCAAGAGAGGTGGCCAAAGGTTCTTCGAGAAGAGGCCTAAGATTGAGGAGGTGCAAGAGAGAGAGCTGCTAGACCTTCCATATACCCAGCCTTGACTCCGCCGAGGGGGATGACTATTAGAGGACCACGGCCTACTACTGATTAGTGTAGGAGATGTGGGAGATTTCATAGGAATAGGCCTTGCCTGATGACCCCTATGGTGTGTTTTAGATGCGATAGACCAGGACATATGGCTAAGTATTGTCCCGAGAAGATGGAGATTGCCCCACAGAAGGGCAAGGAGCCTGAGGGAGCTCCAGTTGAGACAGCGACCCTGAGGAGGAGGGCTACAGCTGAGGAAAAAGGGAAATAGGCTACTGGTGTGAGCAGAGGAAGGGTGCACACACTGGACCAGGACACTGCAGACGCATCGACGGATGTGATTAAAGGTACCATCCAAATCTTTGATTTAGAAGGATTGGTATTATTTGATCCTGGTGCCACGCATTCTTTCATATCACCTTCCTTTGCACATAAATTGTTGAAATATGTGAAACCAACATTGTTGGATAAAATGTTGATGATTTCCACACCCATGAATGATAGTCAATTGACTGAGCATGTATGTAGAGATTGTAAGTTAAAAATAGAGGGGAAGGAAATGATAGCCAATCTGATTTTATTAAATATGAATGATTTTGATGTAATTTTGGGAATGGATTGGTTGGCTACCAATCATGTTGTGATGGATTGTCATGCCAAAACATTGATGTTTTCAGGATTAGACAATCTTATTGTAAATTTTGATGAAAAGAAATGATATGAAAATAGTATGTTTGTTGTAAATAAAGGAGTATGATTTTAAATGCATATTGCTTGAGAGATAAATTATTGTTTATGATAAATGTTGAATGTGGAGTGATGGTTTATGTTACTAACGATGGAGAGGATAATGTGAAGGGTTCATTGCATATGTGGTTGATATAGATGAGGCACACCCGGAATTGAGGGACATAGCCATAATTACGGATTACCCTGATATCTTTCCGGATGAATTACCAGGACTACCACCTGAAAGGGGAATGGAATTTTGCATTGAGCTAGTGCCTGGTACAGAGCTGATATCGAAACCACCCTATAGAATGGCTCCGATAGAATTGGAAGAGCTGAAGAAACAGCTGCAAGAGTTGCTGGAGAAGGGGTTTATTAGATCGAGTGTCTCACCTTGGGGAGCACCGGTTCTATTTGTAAGGAAGAAAGATGGAAGCCCCCGACTGTGTATAGATTACCAGTTGTTGAATAAGGCCACCATTAAGAACAGGCACCCCCTTCCAAGAATTGATGATTTGTTGGATCAGCTCCAGGGAGCCGGAGTATTTTCTAAGATAGATCTACGATCAGGGTATCATCAGTTGAGGATCAGGAGTGGAGATGTATCCAAGATAACATTTTGTACCCGTTATGGCCACTATGAGTTTTTGGTGATGCCATTCGGATTGACGAATGTTCCCGCAGCATTTATGGCATTGATGAATGATATATTCAAGTCATACTTGGACAAGTTTGTGATTGTTTTCATAGATGACATTTTGGTTTATTCTAAGTCCTGGGAAGATCATGAGGAGCATTTGAGGATAGTTCTGCAGACCCTCTCAGAGAGAGAATTGTACGCCAAACTCAGCAAGTGTAACTTTTGGTTGAAACAGATCTCATTTCTAGGCATGTTGTGTCAAAGGATGGGGTATCAGTGGATCCATCCAAGATAGAGGCAGTTATACAGAGGGAACAGCCCAAGATAGTTACTGAGATCAGAAGTTTCTAGGGATTGGCAGGATATTATCAGAGATTTGTAGAGGGTTTCTCCAGACTAGCTGCTCCATTGACACGCCTCACGCGAAAAGATGTTAAGTTTGTATGGGATGAGGCATGTGAGAGGAGTTTTGAAGAGCTTAAGCGTCGGTTGACCACTGCTCCCGTTCTCACCATTCCTACCAGCTCAGGAGGATTCTCGGTGTATACGGATGCATCACACCAAGGACTGGGCTGTGTGCTTATGCAGGATGGGAAGGTAGTTGCCTATGGATCGAGACAGTTGAAAGATCATGAGAGGAACTACCCGACACATGATTTGGAGTTGGCGGCTATAGTATTTGCTTTGAAAATATGGCGCCACTATCTCTATGGTTAGAAATTTCAGGTGTTCACAAATCATAAGAGCCTTAAGTACCTGTTCTCACAGAAAGAGCTGAATATGAGACAGAGGAGATGGCTCAAACTCCTGAAGGACTATGATTGTGAAATCATGTACCACCCGGGTAAGGCAAATGTAGTTGCCGATGCTTTGAGTAGAAAGAACCTTGGGTTGGTGTCATATATGATGGTACGGGAACATGAATTGTTAGAACACTTTGTGAACCTCAATTTGGATGTAACCCCACCTAGATCTGAGAGACTCGAGATCATGGCTAGTTTGAGACTGGAGCCAGAATTGATTGGCCATATTCGACAAGCCCAGTAGAGCGATCGACGGTGCATCGATTGGCTGAGGCAGATACAGACAGGTGTGGGTATTGATTTTGTGCAGGGTTCTGATGGCTTATTGAGGTTCAGAGGCAGAGTATGCGTTCCCAAGGATCCTGAGATTAGGAGAACGATTTTATCAAAGGCTCACTCATCGAAGTATACAATACATCCGGGAAGTACCAAGATGTATCAAAACCTTCGGAAGGTTTATTGTTGGTCTGGAATGAAGAGAGACATTGCTGAATATGTCGCTAAGTGTCTCGTTTGTCAGCAAGTGAAGGTAGAGCATTAGAAGCCTGCAAGATTATTGCAACCTCTACCGATACCGACATGGAAGTGGGAGCATGTCACCATGGATTTTGTGATGGGGTTGTCGAGGACCCGTAGAGGTCATGATGCCATATGGGTTATTGTGGACCGGTTGCCTAAGTTCGCCCATTTCTTGGCTATGAGAGCTACTGATACACTGAGTCAGTTGGTGAACCTGTATATTCGAGAGATAGTACGGCTACATGGTATACCAGTGAGCGTTGTTTCTGATAGGGATGCCCGCTTCACTTCTCATTTTTGGGAACATTTTCAGGAAGCGCTGGGGACCCGACTGAGTTTTAGCACCGCTTTTCATCCTCAAACAAATGGACAGTTAGAGAGGACTATACAGACCCTCGAGGATATGTTGAGAGCGTGTGTACTGGATTTTAGAGGCTCCTGGGATGACCACCTACAGTTAGCCGAGTTCGCTTATAATAATAGCTATCATGCGAGTATCGGGATGGCACCCTATGAGGCATTGTACGGGCATAGATGTCGTTCCCTCATTGGATGGGAAGAGGTTGGTGACAGACAGATTTTTTGCTCCGGACTTAGTGCAGCAGGCATCTGAGGACATCCAGTTGATATGTGAGAGATTACGGACAGTTCAGAGCCGGCAAAAGAGTTATGCTGACAAAAGATGAAGACCACTGGAGTTTGATGAGGGTGAGTCGGTGTTTCTAAGGGTATCACCATCGAAGGGTATTATGAGATTTGGTAAGAAGGGCAAGCTGAGCCCTAGATATATCAGACCCTTCGAGATTTTGGAGGGAGTGGCAGATAAGGCGTATAGGTTGGCATTGCCACCGGACTTGGTAAATGTCCACAACGTCTTTCACGTCTCGATGCTTCGGAAGTATCACCCGGACCCAGACACGTGATAAGATATGAGCCGTTGGAGCTCCATGAGAGTACGACATATGTTGAGAAGCCGGTTCGGATATTGGACATAAAAGAGAAAGTGTTGCGGAATAAGACAATTCCCTTAGTGAAAGTTCTTTGGCAACATCACACTGCGGAAAAGGCCACATGGGAATTGGAGAACTTGATACAAGAGAAGTACCCCCAACTTTTTGAAGAGTGACTTGGTTCTAATTTGGAGGACCAAATTCCTTGAAGAAGGGGAGAATGTGAGACCCCGTACATGTAAAGTTGTAATGTGTAATGAATGTGAATGGACTTGTAATGTAAAGTATGATCGATGTAAGTCCATGGATTCAATGTATGTATGTGTAATATGATTTGTAACGTACATACAAGTTCCATTGAGTATGAATATGAAGAAATGAGTTCTTATAAGTGATGGATGTGATTGAAACTCAAAATGAGTAGTGTGGTAAATGGATAGAAGCTGCATGAATATAAATGCTTCCATTTGGTTATATATAGTATACCTTTGGACATACAATGAATACACACAAGTTTCAATGTGCATAAGGTATGAATGGATGCCATTTTCAAGTTATAAAGGTGGATAGATGAGAAAATGGCCATGGCAGTAGATTAAGGATGTGTTGGTGAGAGTTGCAACAAGAAAACTGCAGAAAATCTGGAAAGTATGAAGGCCAGATCGATCTCATAAGATGAGAGATCGATCTGGAAGAGCCAGAATGCTCTTATTTGGGCAATGGAATAGAGCAGATCAATCTCCAATGGGGCCAGATCGATCTCCTAAGCATTCTGTAATGAAAAGATCGATCCTCAAGCACCCAGATCGATCTCCTTAGCTCTTTGTTTGGGACCAGATCGATCTCATGCTTCGACAGACTGATCTCATGCTTAACATTTCGTGAAAATGAGAGATTTAAAGGTACCAGATCGATCTCCACTTGGACCAGATCTATCTCCTCAAGCTATTTCTATAAAAGGAGGGCTAAAAATCTGAAAATTTCGAGAAAAACACAAATCTTCCATTTCTAACCCAAAAACCTAACTTTCTCTCTCTAAAATCAGCCATTTCCAGCAAGAATTGAGGGGAGACCATTAGACATTAAGTTGTTCATCTTGAGGAAGAGAACAACATAGTTGGAACCCAAAATCCCATTGTGGGTATTGAAGGAGATAAGGGCATTGACATTTGGAGCAAGAAGAAAAATCATATTTGGTAAGATTCTAACACTCCAATCCAAGTACATTGTCTATTTAATTGATTTTGGAGTTGTTCGGCATGAGTATGTATGGATGGAAACACCTAGGTTGTGTTAGAAACTAATGTAACCTAGAAAATGGAATGCCTCTGGTGTGAGAAAAGTATGATTTGGGGAGTTGGTGGTTTATGGGTTATGATAAGTTATTAAATGAGTAATGTGGGTGATTTGGAATGGTTATGTGGAGTTATAATATGGATTTAAGTGAAATTGTGAAAATGAGTATAAAATGCCATAGTGAGGGAATTCATGAAATATGAACACTATGAGCTTAATGTCGATTTAATATCGATTTGGAATAAGTTAATAGGCCTAAGAAGATCCATAGACTTGAGTTATGGGTAAAGTAATGAAACGAGGCCATATAAGCGTTAATAGAGGCTATAGATTAAATTGACTATAGCAAGCACAAGGGTTGCATTATATGGATCGAATATAATGTGAAATATGATTATGTGCAGTCCCGAAGAGTTGTTGAAGATGAATCGAACCCTACGAGTAAGCAGCTTAAGGTAGTGGAATCATGCATCCCGATTCCATGTAAGGGAATTCTGTAAGTATATAGAGGTAGCTGCTCGTAATTTGCGGGATTATAGGGTGTTTATGAAATGCATGAACGTTTGAGAAATTGGTTGTTTGGTATGCGAAAATAGTTGTGAATATTGGATGATTTGGTTTTACATGGATGTATAAAAAGGGATAGTAAGGCTAATAATTGCATAAATCAAGTGTTTTGAACGCTTTCACAAAACATGTGTTTGGTTTTAAATGAATTGATAAATAGGCTGGCTATTGTGGTTTGATGTTTGTAGCACATGTGAAGTGCCAAATATGTTTTGAGATAGTTTTAAAAGCTTATGAGCCGCCTATCATGTTTATGTGAATTAAACCGTGCTAGAGCCTAGCTCGCATCGGGTATTGATGTTTTCATTTGTATGAAATGTGCTGGAGCTTAGCTCGCACCTTTATATGGAAACTATGATGATGTTTATAGACCGTACTGGAGCTTCTGCTCGTACGTGGCTTTTGAGTGGTTTTTCTTATGAGTATAACTGTACTAGAGCTATGCTTGTACGCGTCTCTTTATGATAGGATGCATGAGTCATGCTAGAGCTTTGCTCGCACAAGTTTTGCACATTGTGATACGTATAAGGTTGTGAAAGTTGGTAAGATCCTTAAGCCCTACATCCTTAAGCCAACATCCTTAAGCCCGAGGAGGCGGGAAGGCTCTGTTAGGTAGGGAGGCTCTGTTCGGTGGGGAGGCTCTCTTATGGTGTGATCCTTAAGCCAACATCCATAAGCCCTGGAAGGGCAGGGATGCTCTGTTAGGCAAGGAGGCTCTCCTACATGGGTACAGTAAGATCCTTAAGCCCTACATCCTTAAGCCCGAGGAGGCGGGGACGCTCTATTCGGTGGGGAGGCTCTGTTCGGTGGGGAGGCTCTGTTCGGTGGGGAGGCTCTCTTACGGAAGGATCCTTAAGCCCTACATCCTTAAGCTAACATCCTTAAGCCCAAGGAGGCAGGGAGGCTCTGTTCAGCAGGGAGGCTCTCCTTCACGGATATGGAAAACTCTTGGTATGGGGTAGGTAAGACCTAGGAATGGCACCCCCAATCACGATATGAGTTTGCGGAGTACGCTGTACTGTGTATATCACATGGAGTACGATGTACCACGTGATGGTTATGTGATGAGAAAGTCTGGCGAGGGATAATCCATCTTCGTGCCAGTATGATACCCCGCACACCTGGATACGTGTGGTCTGGGATGATTTATGATGTAGTTGGTCCACATAGGCACTTTTGATATAGTGACTTGGTTTTTATACACATGTGTGAATTGTGAAATGAAAATGTGGTTGTGATTGTGAATTGATTTGATGGGATTGTATGTGTTTGGGAAAGAGTTTTATTGATGTGAGTTTAAAAAGGAGGTTTCTTAATGAATTACCCTTTTTATGAGTTTAAATGAGATTGAGCATGAGATGATTTATACATGATGGTTTTTACCATGTTTTATATGCCAATGTACATGGTTTTGATACATGATATATATGTATACTCATATGGCATAGTTTTATTCCTCATACTCATACCATAAATGATTTATGCATAACCCTATCAGTATGTAGATAGAGTAGTTATCTACTATGCTTGCATTATTGCCTTACTGAGCGTGTGGTTGCTCATCCCTCTCTATTTCCCCCCTACAAAGCGTGCATAGTAGCCCAGTGAGGACTGAGGCGTGGTAATTTGGACTCCGGTGCATCTCCATCGCTTAGAGGTATATAGACAGTGATTCTTTTTGTATCTAAACATTGTAAAAGCACAGTATTCTTTTGAGTTGCAATTATGGGGGATGTAGATGTTAGTAAAACATGTTTTCGTATAAGTACACGATTAAATGCAAATGTATGACATCATTTTAGTTAAATAAGAATGAATGAGATGTGGTGTTTATTATTGACTCACAGCCCAACAGTGTGTGGTGAGTTAGTTCACGACCGGGTAAGGTAACAGTAAAACACGAAAAAATTTTAGTGATTTTAGGTTAAAGAGAATGGAATTGGGTCGTGACACTTTGCCCGTAATGGTCTCTCTTCAAATCTTACTGAAAATGACTGATTTTAGAGAGAGAAAGTTAGGTTTTTGGGTTGAAAATGGAAGAATGGTGTTTTTCTTGAAATTTTCAGATTTTCAGCCTTCCTTTTATAGAAATAGCTTGAGGTGGTCAATCTGCACTAAGAGGAGATCAATCTGGTCCCCTTAAATCTCTCTTTTTCATGGCATTTTAAGCATGAGATCGATCTGTCGAAGCATGAGATCGATCTACTCCCAAACAGAGAGCTAAGGAGATCGATCTGGGTGTTTGAGGATCGATCTTTTCATTACAGAATGCTTAGGAGATCGATCTGGCTCCATTGGAGATCGATCTGCTCTATTCCATTGCCCAAATAATACCATTCTAGCTCTTCCAGATCGATCTCTCATCCCATGGATCGCTATGCCCTTCATAGTTTCCAAATTTTCTGCAGTTTTTCTACAGCAACTCATACTCAAACATCCTTAATTTGCTACCATGATCATTTTTTTTATTCATTCATCTTTGAGGCTTGACAATAAGATCCATACATACCATATTCCTATTGAAACTTGTGTGGAATCCTTGTATAACCAAAAGTATATGATATAACCCAAATGGAAGTGCAAAACTTATGCAATACTACTTCCATTTTACCACACTACTCATAATCCATTCTACTCACATTATCTATATGTTTAAGTCCATTTCTTTACATTCATACATAATGTAACTTGTATGTACAATCACAACTCTTATTACAAGTGTGCACATTAACTTATGGACTTACATCACATATACTTCACTTAATTTACATTTCTATGTACATATATACTATCATACATATACGGGGTCTCACAGAGGCTCTCTTACATTGGTAAGATCCTTAAGCCCAACATCCTTAGGCGGGGAGGCTCTGTTCGATGGGGAAGCTCTCTTACATTAAAATGAAATGCTCTCATGTACGCCTGAGATTCTGTAGGTTACACATGGTATGGGGTAGATAAGCCCTATGGCCGGCATCCCCAAACATGATATGGGTCCGCGGAGTACGTTATACTATGTAGATCACATGGAGTACGTTATACCGTGTGGTTGTGACATTGATTTAAAGTTTGGTGTAGGACTAACCCACCTTCGTTCTAGCCTAAGGCCCAGCACACTGGGATCCGTGTGGTCTGGATGATTTATAACGTAGTTGGCCAACAGAGTCTTTAATTTGTAATGACCGCCTGTCTCACATGATATCACATGATTTTCTATACTGAGTATACTTTATGTTGTCTAGGGTAGAGCCGAGGGAATGGTCAAACCTTGTGGTATGGCTTAAAGAAATGATGTATGATGATGATGTGTTTTGATGATGTTTTGACAATGTATTACACTTTGAGGGAATGGTTTATGATCTGTGATGGAATCGTTAAGTGTTTACTATAATGAGCATTAGAGGTTTTCACGTGGTGATTTTTCATGTTTTATGTGTCTATTTACATGTTTTTAGTACATAATATATGTATATACATATGGCATAGTTTCATTATTTCCTCATGCTATGTATATAAATGATGTATGCCATGACATTATAAGCATGTAGATAGTGTTGTTATCTACCATGCTTGCATTATTACCTCACTGATCGTGTGGTTGCTCTTCCAATTCATTTTCCCCCTCTACAGAGCGTGCACAATAACCTAGTGAAGGACTGAGGCGTTATATTTTGGATATCCGCTCCTCTCCATCCCCAAGAGGTATACACATAAGGATTCTTTTTGTATCTAAACATGTAACAGCACAATAATCATTTTGGAACTATAATACGAGGAATGTAAATGTTATAAACCATGTCAAGCATAAGTAATTGATTTAAAATATCAAACGTATGCTTTTGATTTATTGAAAAATCTATGAGAATGGTAATTGTTATTGACTGACAGCCCAACTGTATTTGTGAGGGTTATTCATGACCTGGTAAGATAACGGTTAAAGTGAAAAATTTATAGTGATTTTTAGATAAAATGGAAAATGGGTTATGATAGAGATTGGTATCAGAACAGAGTTGGCCTGAAGTGAGTCAGTAATAATAAGTAGGAAACATTACATCCCCATATTACTGTGCTTTTGTTTAGATATAACTGTGTATGCCGAGATGGAATGAGACTAACAAATGGCTATAAATACAGGAAGTTAGGCATTATGCCTGTTAGATGCCAAGGTAGAGGGGTGGGTGCAGGCGTTAGAGGTCGTAATGGTAGGCCCGAAGGCCGTGTGGAGCCACAAACTGACCAGGCTCCACAAGACGCTGCTAAGAGATCAAGGGATATAGAGGCACGCTTCGCTAGGATAGAGCAGAGTATCGAGATCCTCATTGAGATAGTCACACAGACATTGGGTGCCGGTGGTAGATGAGGTGTCACGACCCTTTTTCATTCCCTTTTATCGAAAATCTCAATAAATGTTTCGCGCTTTACTGTTACCTTACCCGATCGTGAACAACTCACCACATACAGTTGGGCTGTGAGTCAATAATAACCACCACTTACCATTCATTTACAATTTAATGAAACGATGTCATACATTTGAAGTTAATCGTTTACTTATACAAAATATGATTACTGACATCTACATCTCCCATAATTACATTTCAAATGACTACTGTGCTTTTACATTGTTTAGATACAAAAAGGAATCACTGTGTATATACCTCTGAGTGATAGAGATGCAGCGGATGTCCAAAATAGCACGCCTCAGTCCTCACTGGGCTACTATGCACGCTCTGTAGGAGGGGGAAAATAGAGAGGGATAAGCAACCAGACGCTCAGTAAGATAATAATGCAAGCATGGTAGATAACTACTCTATCTACATTAGTGTTATTCATAAATCGTTTATAGTTCTGAGCATGAGGAAAACAAAACTATGCCATATGTGTATACATATATCATGTATTTAAATCATGTAAATTGGCATAATAAAACATGGTAAATCATCATGTACAAGCCATCTCATGCTCAATTGTCAAATCACATAATAAAAGGGGAAATTCACTTGAAACATCCTTTTTAAATCACATCATAAAGCTCTTTCTCAAACACATACAATCCCATCACAAACCATTTTCTTAATCACAAACATCATTACCATTTCACAAATCAAATCCCGCGAGGCTCGACCCCTCCCTCGGGTCTACCTTGGACAATCACAATCACAAATATGTAATAAAAATCGAGTCACTATATCAAAAGTGCCAATGTGGACCAACTATGTCAGAAATCATCCCAGACCACACGCATCCAGGTGTATAGGGTATCATGCTGGCACGAAGGTGGATTATCCTTCGCCAAACTTTCTCATCACATAACCATCGCGCGATACATCGTAATCCATGTGATATACACGGTACAGCATACTCCATGGACTCATATCGTGATTGGGGGTGCCATTCCTATGTCTTACCTACCCAATACCAAGAATCTTCCATATCCATGTAGGAGAGAGCCTCCCTGCCGAACAGAGCCTCCCCGCCCCTCGAAGGCTTAAGGATGTTGGCTTAAGGATCTTTTTGTATCCATGTAGGAGAGCCTCCTTGCCGAATAGAGCCTCCCCGCCCTTTCAGGGCTTAAGGATTTTGGCTTAAGAATCCTTCCGTAAGAGAGCCTCCCCACCGAACAGAGCCTCCCTGCCTAATAAAGCCTCCTCGCCTCCTTGAGCTTAAAGGTGTAGGGCTTAAGGATCTTACCGTAAGAGAGCCTCCCTGCCTAACAAAGCCTCCCTGCCTCCTCGGGCTTAAGGATGTTGGCTTAAGGATGTAGGGCTTGAGGATCTTACCAACTTTCACGACCTCATAGGTATCACAATGTGCAAACTTGTGTGAGCAAAGCTCTAGCACGACTCATGCATCCTATCATAAAGAGACCACGTACGAGCATAGCTCTAGTACAGTTATAGTCATAAGAAAAACCACTCGAAAGCCACGTACGAGTAGAAGCTCCAGTACGGTTTATAACTATCATCATAGTTTCCAAATCAAGGTGCGAGCTAAGCTCCAGCACATTTCTGATATGCGAGTACAAGAGGATGATTTTGAATTATAAAGGAAACGTGTTGATTGGGAATTAAAACAGCTAAAAATGCAAGCTGGGCAGAAATAATGATGGTAGACTTTGAGTGGAAAACAAAATTACAACCTAGACGCAAAGTCTAAAGAGACTTGAACCAAAGGTCTTGGACCTCAACCCTACGAATATAAAATTCGAGAACCTAAGGTATAACAATGGTGGTTGGTGAAGAGGGAGGCGCAATAAGGAAGAAGACCTTGATAACCCTAGTTGAGAGGGAACCCTAGAAAGAGGCATACTCAAATTTTTGAAAATTCGATCTGATCTGTTCTCCTTTATTTAAGAGTGTTTATAATGTATTTATAATAATATCTAGCACTTAAGCCCTTAAACAAGTGGGCTGAAATTAACACCAAACAGAAAATAAGACTAAAACCTAAATTCACACCTAAGCCTAGTTACATAGGATAATTGGTCTAAAATGTAATAAGACTCAAATGTGGGCTATTTAAACACTTAACCCAACTTATTACTAAACTAAGACTCATGTCATTTGGGCTTCCAAACAAATATAGGTGGCTGGGAACTTTTCATGGAAGCTTCCTTGACAAACCAATGAGGCCAGGGCATGTTGTATCTTCTTAGCTCGAGCTCGGGTAATTGGACCTCCTTAGCTGACCCATGGATCCTTGGCATCACGATCATCATGAACATCACGAGCAAGTGGACCTCCATCATTCCCCCTCTCCTCAAAAGGATTTGTCCTCAAATCGCATGTACCTTCATCAAAGGAAAAAGGGAGAAAGATCAGAAACATTAAAAGTAGTAGATACACCATACTCACCAGGAAGATCCAATCGGTAGGCATTATCGTTGATCTTCTCAATGACTTGGAATGGTCCATCTCCTCAAGGATGCAACTTAGTTCGTCGCTGAGTAGGGAACCTCTCCTTTCTCATACGTACCCAAACCCAATCACTAGGTTCAAAGACTACTTTCTTGCGGTGCTTATTAGCTTGGGTGGTATACTGCTCAATCTTCCATTCAATAGCTTGACGCACTTTCTCATGGTGTTGCTGCACAAACTTAGCCTTCTGTTCTCCATCTAAGTTACTTTGCTCGGTACTAGGTAATGGCAACAAATCCAAAGGAGTAAGAGGATTGAAGCCATAAATAACTTCAAATGGAGAGCAACTCGTAGTGGAGTGGACACTACGGTTATAGGCAAACTCAACATACGGCAAGCATTCTTCCCAATTTTTCAAATTCTTCTGTATGACAGACCTCAATAATCTAGATAGGGTTTGGTTGACCACCTCAGTCTGTCCATCAGTTTGGGGTGACAAGTGGTGGAGAATAACAATTTAGTTCTCAATTTTCCCCATAACGTCTTCCAAAAGTAACCGAGGAACTTAACATCACGATCAGAGACAATAGTCTTTGGTACACCATGTAGACGTACTATCTCTTTAAAAAAAAGGTCAGCAACGTTGCTTGCATCATCCGTCTTGTGGCAAGCAATGAAATGAGCCATCTTAGAGAACCTGTCAACCACAACAAAAATAGAATCTCTACCACGTTTTGTTTTAGGCAAGACCAAAATAAAATCCATAGAGATATCAGTCCACGACGTAGTAGGAATGGGTAAAGGAGTATATAAGCCATGATTATGAACTCTAGATTTAGCTTGCCTACATGAAATTCATCTATCACATAACTTCTCTACATCTCTTCTCATGTTAGGCTAAAAGAAGTGCTCATGCAAAACATCTAGAGTTTTTCTAACTCCAAAGTGACCCATTAACCCTCCACTATGGACTTCTCTAACTAACAGCTCACGCAAAGAACTCTTAGGCACACCTAACTTATTCTCTCTAAATAAGAACCCATCATGCCTATAGAACTTGCCAAAACCAGATGTCGAATATGCATCATAAAAATTACCAAAATCAGCATCATCAGCATATTGATCTTTGATATACTAAAATCCTAAAAGCTTAGCATCAAGAGTTGTGATAAGAGTATACCTACGAGACAACGCATCAGCTACGACGTTCTCTTTACCTTGTTTTTACATGATCACGTACGGAAACTCCTCAATGAACTCCATCCACTTGGCATGACGCTTGTTCAGCTTACTCTATCCTTTCAGATGCTTTAAGGACTCGTGATCGATGTGGATGACGAATTCTTTGGGCCACAGGTAATGTTGCCATGTCTCCAAGGCCCTCACTAGCGTGTACATCTCCTTGTCATATGTGGGATAGTTAAGTGCTGTCCCACTTAACTTCTCACTGAAGAAGGCAATTGGGCATTTTTCTTGCAAGAGCACAGCTCCAATTCCTACACCTGAGGCATCACACTCAATCTCTAAAGTACTAGTAAAGTCAGGTAGAGTTAACAAAAGAGCAGAACAAAGTTTATCCTTGAGCAAATTAAATGCATGCTCTTGTGCAAGACCCCAATGAAATGCAACATTCTTTTTAACCACTTCGGTCAAAGGTGTGGCTATAGTGCTAAAGTCTCTAACGAATTGACGATAGAAACTAGCTAAGCCATGAAAATTGCGCACTTCAGAAACAAACTTAGGTATAGGCCAATCTCTAATTGCCTTTACCTTCTCATCAACAACAGAAATGCCATGTGAAGAAACTACATACCCAAGGAAAACAACCTTATCAGTGCAGAATGTAAATTTCTTAGAATTGGCATACAAACTTTCATTGACTCTTACTATAAATTAGAATGTCATCGAAGTAGACAACCACATACTTACCAATGAAAGCACGTAAAACATAGTTCATTAAGCACATGAAAGTACTGGGTGCATTAGTCAAGCCAAAAGGCATAACTAACCACTCATAAAGATTGTGTATAGTCTTAAATGCGGTTTTCCATTCATCACCTTCTTTCATACGAATTTGGTGATATCCACTCTTTAAATCAATTTTAGAAAATATGCATGCATCATGCACCTCATCGAGCATGTCATCTAGCCTAGGAATAGGATAGCGATACTTTATAGTGATTTTGTTAATGGCTCGGCAGTCAATGCACATCCTCCACGTCCCATCCTTTTTAGGCACAAGCAATACGAGCATGGCGCATGGACTCATGCTCTCACTCACATAACCTTTCCTCATCAGCTCCTCAACTTGCCTTTGAAGCTCCTTCGTTTCCTCTGGATTACTTCTGTAGGCTGGGCGGTTAGGTATGGTAGCTCCGGGGATAAGGTTAATCTGATGCTCAATCCCACGAATCGGTGGCAGTCCATTTGGGACCTCCTCAGGGAATACATCCTCGAACTCCTGCAATAATGAGATAACATCAGTAGGCAAAGTATCATGGAGTTCAGTATCATTGAAACAAGAATCTTTAAATAAGAGCAAAAGGATATGAGACTTAGCAATAAATGCAGTCTTCACATCTTGGGGGTTGGCATGGTAGCTCACTGCTTTACTTTCCTTGCTTCCCTTCTTTTCTTTAGCTAGCTTCCTTTGCTCATCATGTTGCTCCTTCAGCCTTAATTGATCCTCGTAAATCTCTTTGGGGCTAAGGGGAACAAGAGTGATCTTCTTGCCATCCATAAAAAAGGAATAACGGTTAGTGTAACCATCATGGATAATTCTCTGATCGTATTGCCACGGTCTACCCAGCAATAGGTGGCTAGCTTGCATGGGTACCACGTCACACAACACTTTATCATGATACCTTCCAATATGAAAAGGACCCAAGACTTGCTTCACCATGTTCACTTCACCACAGTCATTAATCTACTGCAACTTATATGGGCGGTGATGCTTGGTAGTGGGCAACTTTAGCTTATCAACAAGGTATGTGCTAGCAACATTAGTGCAGCTCCCACCATCAATGATCACAGAGCATACCTTGTTAATAATATGACATCTTGTATGGAAGATGTTTTCACATTGTACCTCATCCTCAAACTTCACATGAGTATTAAAAGCATATCTGGAAATAAGTGCTTCACTATAAGTAGCAAACTCAATAACTTCTTCTTCTTTAGCATCTTCTAACGCAGGCATCTCATCCTCAATACCAACATCAGAACCTTCACTCTCAACATCTCCATTCTCAAGTAGGAGCATCACTCTACGGTTAAGACACTGAGAGGCAACATGTCCATGACCCAAACACTTAAAACACTTTATGTCACGTGTTCTGCTCTGAGATGCTTGGGCAGGCTCAGTCTTAGGCTTTGGAGGGTCCTCAGACTTTTGCTTAACAAAACTTTCTGACTTAGGATTAAACATAGGCTTATCATCCCTCCGAAAGGTGTTAGATTTCCAAACAGGAACTAAACTAGGAGTGAAACGGGATGTACCTTTCCTTTTGAGTTACCTTTCCACTTTGATGGCCACATGCAGTATGTCCTCTAAATCCATGTAATGCTGCAACTCTACAACATTGGTAATCTTACGATTCAATCCTTGGAGAAAATGAGCCATAGTAACTTTTGCATCCACCTGGATATTGGCTCAGATCATGATTATCTCTATCTCTTCGTAATAATAGTCAACACTTTTTGAACCCTAAGTGAGACCTTGGAGCTTCTGGTACAGCTCTTTGTAATAATGGTTAGGCACAAATCTTTTCCTCATGATACGCTTCATCTCATCCCATGTGGACACTGGAGGATCACCACATCTTCTACTGAAGACTAACTGATCCTACCATACCATAGCATATTCTGTGAACTCTACTGCAGCAAGTTTAACCTTCTTTACTTCAGAGTAGTGGTGGCATTCAAATACCATGTCAATCTTCCTTTCCCACTCTAAATATGTCTCGAGATCATTCTTGCCTTGGAAATGAGGAAGCTTCAATATTATGCATCCAAGTTTTCCATCCATCTTCTCTTTGCCTCTATCACTGGCTCTATCAACTCGATCCCTATCTCTATACTCATGATGCCTTCTATGATGTCTATCTGCCTCAGACTCTTCTTCCAAATCATACCCAACATTATCATCATACTCTTCATTGGTGACAATCTTACTTTTCATACGGGAAGAATCACCTTGTTGGATCCTTGCAAACTGAGCTTCATGTCGGTCCAACTTATCATGAATGTCATTGAATTTCACGTCCATCTGTTGGAACTGTTGTTGCATTGCCTGAAGCATGAACTCAATTTTTTTTAAAGTCTGACTTATCACCTTTAGAAGACATCTTTAACTTGCAAGAAACGTTAGTGATAACTAGAAAACAAAGAACCTCATAAGTGATAACCTCACGTGTTTACACTCAATTCATTCAAGATGGGGCACTCACACTCGTGTTTCACTCAAGTAATTTGGCTTTTCTCTACTAATGTTTCTCACACGCTTATGCTTTTTTCCCTTAATCTACCTCAAATCTATAGGTTCACAATCGTACTAGAGACTCAGTCAAAGATTTAACCTCGAAAGATCAACCAATTCACCAAGTATTTTTTTTGCTTCTTTTTTTTTACAAAGACTAATTTGATTTGTGGCTAGGGTGGTGAGGAAAAGTTTTAGTGTAGCTAAGAGACTGACTTGAAACAAAAAATTTAGAAGTCCAATTCAAACACAACAACTAAGTGTAGAGTCTAACTCAAACACAACGACTAAGTGTAGAGTCAAACTCAAAAACAACGACTAACTGTAGAGTCCAACTCAAACACAACGACTAATTGTAGAATCCAACTCAAACACTACAATTAAGTGTAGGATTTTTTTTGTTGCTTCTTATTTTTTTTTTTACTTTTTTTTAAGCAAAGACTAATCTGATTTGTGGCTAGGGTGGTGAGGAAGAGTTTTAGTGTGGCTAAGATACTGACTTGAAACAAAATTTCAGAAGTCCAACTCAAACACAACAAGATTCTCAAAGAAATAATCACTAGAAAAACAAAAAAAATGCCTCAAACTATAAAAAAATAATGGAATTTAGCCAAGAGAGGGTAGGGCCCATGAATATATTTCATGGGTTCGTTGTATTTCGTCGTTTTCTTTAAAACTTGTACTCGTACGTCTCGTAACTCAACATAATTTTTTTTATGAACAGTGTTTGAACCGTACACAATTTCTTTTTTTCTTCTTTTTTTCTTTTCTTCTTTCTTTTTTCTTTTTTACACTGACTTAGTGTGAGAGATGAAGGGGAAGACGCATAACCAGAAAATCGAAACCTTGCTCTGATGCTAAACTGATATACGCGTATAAGAGGATGATTTAGAACGATCAAGGAAACGTGTTGATTGGGAATTGAAACAGGTAAAAACGTAAGCTGGGCGGAAATAATGATGGTAGACTTTGAATGGAAAACAAAATATCAACCTAGACCTGAAGTCTAAAGAGACTTGAACCAAAGGTATTGGACCTCGACCCTACGAATATAAAATTCAAGAACCTAAAGTATAACAATGGTGGTTGGTGAAGAGGGAGGCGCCACAAGGAAGAAGACCTTGATAAGCCTAGTTGAGAGGGAACCCTAGAAAGAGGCACACTCAAATTTTTGAAAATTCAATCTGATCTGTTCTCTTATATTCAAGAGTGTTTACAATGTATTTATAATAATATCTAGCACTTAAGCCCTTAAACAAGTGGGCTAAAATTAACACCAAACAGAAAAGAAGACTAAAACCTAAATTCACATCTAAGCCTAGTTACATAGGATAACTGGTCTAAAATGTAATAAGACTCAAATGTGGGCTATTTAAACACTTAACCCAACTTATTACTAAACTAAGACTCATGTCGTTTGGGCTTCCAAACAAATATAGGTGGTTGGGAACTTTTCATGGAAGCTTCCATGACAAACCAATGAGGCCAGGGCTTATTTCATCTTCTTAGCTCGAGCTCGGGTAATTGGACCTCCTTGGATGACCCATGGATCCTTGGCATCAAGATCATCATGAACATCATGAGCAAGTGGACCTCCATCAGTTTCATACAAATGAAAACATCGAAATTTAGGGCTAGTGAGGCTCCAATGCGAATTAATTCACATACACACGATAGGCAGCTCATATACATTCAAAACATCTCAAAACATTTTTAGCACCTCTCATGGGCTATTTCATAACATCATTCAAGTACTAGCCAGCCTATCCTTTTATTTGCTCAAATCAAAGCATTGTGTTTTGTGAAAACATTCAAAACACGTGATTTATGCAATTATTAACCTTACTATCCCTTTTTATACATCCATATAAACCAAATCATATACGTACTCATAATTGTTCACATACATCATTAACCACTTTTCTAAACCATTATGCAAATTTATAACACCCTATATACCCAAAAAATACGAGCAGCTACCTCTATATACTCACAAAATTCCCTTACCTGGAATCGGGACGTGTGATTCCACTTCCTTAAAGCTGCTTACGTGTACGTAGTTCGATTGTGCCTCTAACGACTCTTCGAAATTGCACAAATTCATATTTCGTATTATTTCAATCTATTACACGCAACCTTTAGGTTTTGCTATAGTCAATTCACTCTATAGCTTTTATCTTCTCATATAAGGCCCTATTTCATTTCTCTATTCATATCTCGAGTCTATGAATTCCTTTAGGCCTATTTATTCATAATGAATCGGTATTAAACCGATATTAAGCTCATAGTGTTCCTTTAGGCCTATATATTTCCTCACTATGGCTTTTCCATTAACACTACATGTGCTCATTTTCCTAATTTCACTCAACCCACAATGTAGTTTCATTTACCCATTACAAATCATCCACATTACTCAATTAACAACTTAGCAATTCCCTCAAATCACTAACTCATCCAAATTTACAATGTGGCTTCATTTAACCACTCCACATCATTCATATTACTTCTATAACATCTTATCATAATCCATAATTATCAATATACTCAATCACACTTTCTCACTCTAGACTCATTCCATTTTCTAGGTTATATGTGTTCCATTACTTTCTAGATGATTTCTATCATCCATATACATGCCAATCAACTCCAAAATCAATTAAATACTTAGGCTAGAGTATTAAAAGCTTACCATATCTGATTTTTCTTCTTGCTCCAAATGACAATGCCCTTAGCTCCTTCAATACCAACAATGGGATTTCGGGTTCCAACTATGTTGTTCTCTTCCTCCAGATGAACAAGTTAGTGTCTAATGGCCTCCCCTCAATTCTTACTGGAAATGGCTAATTTTAGATAGATAAACTTAGGTTTTGGGTGAAAAATGGAAGGGTGATGTTGTTTTCCCAAAATTTTCAGATTTCAGTGCTCCTTTTATAGAAATAGCTTGAGGAGATCGATCTGCACTAGGAGGAGATCGATCTGGTCCCCTTAAGTCCCTCTTTTTCACGACATCTTAAGAAGAAGATCGATCTGTCGAAGCTTGAGATCGATCTGTTCCTAAACAGAGAGCTAAGGAGACCGATCTGTATGCTTAAGGATCGATCTTTTCATTACAGAATGGTTAGGAGATCGATCTAGCCCCTTTAGAGATCGATATGCTCTATTCCATTGCTCAAATAAGAGCATTCTGGCTCTTCCAGATTGATCTCTCATCCTATGAGATCGATCTGGCCTTCATATTTTCTAGATGTTCTGCAGTTTTCTTGTTGTAACTTACACCAAAACATCCTTAATCTGCTGCCATGACCATTTTCTCATCCATCCACCTTTATGACTTGAAAATGGCATCCATTCATACCTTATTCACATTGAAACTTGTGTGCATTCCTTGTATATCCAAAGGTATGCTATATAAAACTAAATGGAAGCATTTATATTCATGCAACTTCCTTCCATTTACCACACTACTCATTTTGAGTTCCAATCACATTCATCACTTGTAAGTACTCATTTCTTCATATTCATACATAATGAAACTTGTATGTACATTACAAATCATATTACATGTATGTACATCGAATCCATAAACTTATATCAATCATACTTTACATTACAAGTCCATTCACATTTAGTTGATCCAATTACACACATTACAACTATACATATACGGGGTCACACATGAGGTCCCGTAGTACAGCCTATTACTATTGGACAGGCAGCTGCAGAGGTGGAGACACCTCATACTATAAAGACTGTTACACCCCTAGTCCAAGATACCGCTTCTCCTATCACTCCATAGCCGAGTGAGAGTGACCTGGGTTATGACTACGAGCTGGGTAGGTTGAGGTAATTTTAGGAGTTGAAACCTCTAGTATTAAGAGGGGTGAAGCACTCGGTTATTACTAAGATTAGGTTTTTGAGATGAGAAGCTGTATAGGTTCTTAAGATGTACGTCGGTCGAGAAAGTGGCCTTTGCAGTATTTATGCTGAAAGGCAAGGCAAAGCACTGGTGGAGATCCATCGAATCCATTTTGAGGGCCCAACACTCCGAGATCACATGAGAGATATTATTAGAACCCTTCAGAAGGTAATATATTTCGGCCACCGCACATAGAAAATTACGAATGGAGTTCATAAACTTGGTTCAGGGAAACTATTCTATGGATGAGTATGAGTTGAGGTTCATGTATTTGGGGAGATACGACTCGGATACGATGAACAGTGAGACTCAGAAGGTCTAGAAGTTTATAGATGGATTGAGATTAGCCATCCAGACTAAATTAGCTCCATTTGACCTTTATACTTACTAAGAGGCAGTGTACAGGGTATAGTTGTGTTAGCAGGACTTTGAGCAGAATGCCTCTGAACTTGAAAAGGTTAGTGTCATAAGAGACAAAGATCGAAATAGATCCAAAATTAACAGAGTGATCAGAAGAGGAGGCCAAAGATTATTTGAGAAGAGACCCAAGAGAGCTGCTAAGCCTCCTGTGTATCTCGCTTTTGCTCCATCGAGGGGTATGATTATTGGAGGACCATGAGCTACTACTGAACAGTGTAGGAGATGTGGCAGATTTCATGGAACTAGGCCTTGTCTGACGACCCCTATTTTGTGTTATAGATGTTGGAGGCCATGACATATCGCTAGGCATTATCTTGAGATGATTGAGACTGCCCCACAGAAGAGCAAGGAGTCAGAGAGAGCTCTAGTTGAGACAGCTGCTCTGAGGAGGAAGGCTACAGTTGAGGAAAAAGGGAAACAGACAGTTGGCATTAGCAGAGGGTAAGTGCATGTATTGGACCAGGACACAGTCGACGCATCGACGGATGTGATTAAAGGTACCATCCAAATTTTTTATTTAGAAACATTTCTATTGTTTAATCCTAGTGCCACGCCACACATTCCTTTATACCGCCTTCCTTTGCGCATAAATTGTTGAAGTATGTAAGACCCACACTGTTAGATAAAATGTTGATGATTTCCACACCTATGAATGATAGTCAATTGACTGAGTATGTGTATAAGAATTGTAAGTTAAAGATAAGGGGAAAGGAAATGGCAAACGATTTAATTTCACTGAACATGATTATTGTAAATGAAAAGAGTATAATTTTGATCCATCATATTTGAGAGATGAATTTATTTATTGTTTTTGTATGTTAATGTGATGGCTTGTGTTGCTAACGGTGGAAAAGATAATGTGAAGGGTTCACTGCATACGTGGTTGACATAGATAAGGCACACCAGAATTGAGAGACATTCTAGTGGTCACAGATTTTCCTAATGTCTTTCCAGACGATTTACCAGGGCTACCACCTGATAGGGAAATAGAGTTTTGTCTAGAGTTAGTACCTGATACAGAGCCGATATCTAAGCCACCGTATAGAATAGCTCTGATAGAGTTAGAAGAGCTAAAAAAGCAATTGCAAGAGTTACTAGAGAAGGGGTTTATTAGACTGAGCGTCTCACCTTGGGGAGCTCCGATTCTATTTGTAAGGAATAAGGATAGAAGCCTCCAACTGTGTATAGATTACCGGTTGTTGAATAAGGCCACCATTAAGAACAAGTATCCCCTTCCGCGCATTGATGATCTGTTTGATCAGCTTCGATGAGCACAGGTCTTTTCTAAGATAGATTTGTGATCTGGGTACCATCAGTTGAAGATACGGAGTGGAGATGTACCCAAGACAGCATTTCATACCCGTTATGGCCATTACAAGTTTTTGGTTATGCCATTCGGACTGACGAATGCCCTTACAACATTTATGGCATTGATGAATGATGTATTTAAGCCATACCTGGACCAGTTTGTGCTCGTGTTTATTAAAGATATTTTGGTTTATTCCAAGTCCAAGAAAGAGCAAGAGCAGCATTTGAGGTTAGTTCTGCAGACCCTCCGAGAGAAGGAATTATATGCCAAACTCAATAAGTGTAACTTTTGGTTAGAGCATATCTCATTTTTGGGCCATGTTGTATCAAAGGATGGCGTATCAGTGGATCCATCCAAGATTGAGGCTGTTATACAGTGGGAATAGCCCAAGACAGTCATTGAGATAAGAAGTTTTCTGGGATTGGCAGGATATTATTAGAGATTTGTTAAGGGTTTCTCCAGACTAGCTACTCTGTTGATAAACCTCACACGGAAAGATGCTAAGTTTGTGTGGGATGAGGCATATGTGAGGAGTTTTCAAGAGCTTAAGCATCGGTTGACCACTGCTCTGATTCTCACCATTCCTACCAGCTCAAGAGGTTTCTCTATGTATACGGATGCATCACACCAGGGACTGGGCTATGTACTTATGCAAGATGGGAAGGTAGTTGCCTATGGGTCCAAACAGTTAAAGGATCACGAGAGGAACTATCTGACTCATGATTTAGAGTTGGCGATCATAGTGTTTGCATTGAAGATATGGTGCCACTATCTCTATGGCTAGAAATTTCAGGTGTATACTGATTATAAGAGTCTTGAGTATCTATTCTCATAGAAAGAGTTGAATATGAGACAGAGAAGATGGCTCGAACTCCTGAAAGATTATGATTGTGAGATCATGTACCACCCGGGTAAGGCAAATGTAGTTATCGAATCCTTGAGCAGGAAGAACCTCAGATTGGTGTCTTATATGATGGATCGGGAACAAGAGTTGTTGGAGCAATTTGTGAACCTCAGTTTGGATGTAACCCCACCTGGTTCGAAGAGATTTGATGTTATGCCAAGTTTGAGATTAGAGCCAGAGTTGATTGGTCGTATTTGATAGGCTCCGCAAAGTGATTGATAGTGTATCAATTGGTTGAGTCAGGCATAGACAGATGTGGGTATGGATTTTGAACTGAGTGCTGATGGATTACTGAGGCTCAGGGACAGAGTGTGTGTTCCTTCTTGAGGATTCAGAGATCAGGAGGTTGATTTTATCAAAGGCTTACTCATCGAAGTACATGATACATTCGGGGAGTACCAAGATGTATCAAAACCTTCAAAAGGTTTATTAGTGGTCTGGATTGAAAAGAGACATTGCTGAATATGTCGCTAGATGTCTCGTCTGTCAGCACGTGAAGGTAGAGCATCAGAAGCCTGCAGGGTTATTGTAGCCTCTACCGATACCAACATGGAAGTGAGAGCATGTCACCATGAATTTTGTGATGGGTTTACCTAGGACCCGTCGAGGTCATGATACCATTTGGGTTATTGTGGATTGGTTGACGAAGTCAGCCCATTTCTTAGCTATGAGAGCTACTGATACTCTGAGGCAGTTGGCAAACTTGTATGTTCGAGAGATAGTTCGGTTACATGGTGTTCCAGTGAGTGTTGTTTCTGATCGGGATGCCCGCATCACTTCCCATTTATGGGAACACTTTCAAGAAGCGATGGGTACCTAAGTGGGTTTTAGCATAGCTTTTCATCCTCAGACAGTTGGTCAGTCAGAGAGGACTATACAGACCCAGGATGATATGTTGAGAGAGTGTGTGTTAGATTTTGGAGGCTCCTGAGATGATCACCTACCGTTAGCCGAGTTTGCCTATAATAACAGCTATCATGCGAGTATCGACATGACACCATATGAGGCACTATATGGACACATATGTTGATCCCCTATTGGATGGGAACAGGTTGGTGATAGATAAATTTTTACTCCCGATTTAGTGCAACAAGCCTCTGAGGACGTCCAACTGATATGTGAGAGATTATTTTGAGACCCCGTATATGTATAGTTGTAACGTGTGTAATTGGATCAAATAAATGTGAATTGACTTGTAATTAAAGTGTAATTGATGTAAGTTTATGGATCCAATGTACATATGTGTAATATGATTTGTAATGTACATAAAAGTTTCATTGTGTATAAATATGAAGAAATGAGTTCTTATAAGTGATGAATGTGATTGGAACTCAAAATGAGTAGTGTGGTAAATGGAAAGAAGTTACATGAATATAAATGCTTCAATTTGGTTTTATATAGTATACCTTTGGATATATAAGGAATGCACACAAGTTTTAATGTGAATAAGGTATGAATGGATGCCATTTTCAAGTCATAAAGGTGGATGGATGAGAAAATGGCCATGGCAGCAGATTAAGGATGTTTTGGTGTAAGTAGCAGCAGGAAAACTGCAGAAAATCTGGAAAATATGAAGGCCAGATCGATCTCATAGGATGAGAGGTCGATCTAGAAGAGCCAGAATGCTCTCGTTTGAGCAATGAAATAGAGCAGATCGATCTCCAATGGGGCCAGATCGATCTCCTAGACATTCTGTAATGAAAAGATCGATCCTTAAGCATACAGATCGATCTCCTTAGCTCTCTGTTTGGGAGCAGATCAATCTCAAACTTCAACAGATAGATCTCATGCTTAAAATGCCGTGAAAAAGAGGGATTTAAGGGGACCATATTGATCTCCTCCTAGCGCAGATCGATCTCCTTAAGCTATTTCTATAAAAGGAGCGCTGAAATCTTAAAATTTTGGGAAAACAACATCACCCTTCCATTTTTCACCCAAAATCTCTCTAAATTAGTCATTTTCAATAAGAATTGAGGGGAGGCTATTAGGTACCAAGTTGTTCATCTTGAGGAAGAGAACAACATAGTTGTAACCCAAAATCCCATTGTTGGTATTGAAGGAGCTAAGGACATTGTCATTTAGAGCAAAGAGAGAAATTTCATTTGGTAAGTTTCTAAGACTCCAATCCAAGTACATTTTCTATTTTATTAATTTTGGAGTTAATTGGCATGTAAATGGATGACTGAAACCATTTAGGTAGTATTGGAATTAATGTGACCTAGAAGATGGAATGAATCTTTAGTGAGAAAGTGTAATTTGGATGAATTGGTGGTTTATGGGTTATGATAAGTTGTTATTTGTGTAATGTAGATGATTAGAAATGGGTAATTGAACCTACATTGTGGGTTTTGTGAATTGATGAGCATGAGCACATGTAGTGTTTGATAATATGCCATAGTGAAGGAAATTTATGAAAAATGAGCATTATGAGCTTAACATTGATTTAATATCGATTTGGAATGAGTAAACAGGCCTAAAAGAATCCATAGACTTGAGTTATGGGTAGAGTAATGAAACGAGGCCTCATAAGCGTTAATAGAGACTATAGACCGAATCGACTATAGTAAACGCGAGAGTTGGATTATAATGGGCTAAAACATTGTGGAATACGTTTATGTGCAGTTTCAGAGAGTTCGTTGGAGACGAATCGAACCGTACGAGTAAGCAGCTCTAAGAAAGTGGAATCACGCGTCGCGATTCCAGGTAAGGGAATTTTGTAAGTATATAGAGGTATCTACTCGTATTTTTAACTTGTGGGTATATAGGGCTTTGGAAATGTGCATGGATTTATAGAAATGTATTTTGACGATGTATGGATATGACTATGAATAATTGTATGAGATTTGGTGGTTTAAATGGTATTGTAAAGAAAAGGGATAGTAAGGTTAATAATTGCATAAATCATGTGTTTTGAATGTTTTTCACAAAACACAATGCTTTAATTTGAGCAAATAAAAGATAGGCTCGCTAGTGTTTGATTGATGTTATTGAATAGCACATGTGAAGTGCTAAACATGTTTGTGATGTGTTTTGAATGTATTTGAGCCACTTATCGTGTGTATGTGATTTAATTCGCTCTGGAGCCTAGCTCGTGCTAGATTTCGATGTTTTCATTTGTATGAAACGTGCTGGAGCTTAGCTCGCACCTTGATTTGGAAACTATGATGATGTTTATAAACCATACTGGAGCTTCTGCTTGTACGTGGCTTTCGAGTGGTTTTTCTTATGAGTATAAACGTACTAGAGCTATGCTCGTAAGTGGTCTCTTTACGATAGGATGCATGAGTCGTGCTAGAGCTTTGCTTGCACAAGTTTTCTCATTGTGATACGTATGAGGTTGTGAAAGTTGGAAAGATCCTCAAGCCCTACATCATTAAGCCAACATCCTTAAGCCCGAGGAGGCGGGGAGGCTCTGTTCGGTGGGAAGGCTCTCTTACGGTAAGATCCTTAAGCCCTACATCCTTAACCTAACATCCTTAAGCCTAAGGAGGCGAGGAGGCTCTGTTAGGCAGGGAGGCTCTGTTCGGTGGGGAGGCTGATATGCGTGTAAAAGAGGATGATTTTGGACGATCAAGGAAACGTGTTAATTGGGAATTGAAACAGCTAAAAACGCAAGCTGGGATAATGATGGTAGACTTTGAATGGAAAATAGAATGACAACCTAGACCCGAAGTCTAAAGAGACTTGAACCAAAGGTATTGGGTCTCGACCCTACGAATATAAAATTTGAGAACCTAAGGTATAACAATGGTGATTAGTGAAGAGGGAGGCGCCACAAGGAAGAAGACCTTGATAAGCCTAGTTGAGAGGGAACCCTAGAAAGAGGCACACTCAAATTTCTGAAAATTCAATATGATCTGTTATCTTCAAAAGCGTTTACAATGTATTTGTAATAATATCTAGCACTTAAGCCCTTAAACAAGTGGGTTGGAATTAACACCAAATAGAAAATAAGACTAAAACCTAAATTCGTGCATAAGCCTAGTTACATAGGGTAATTGGTCTAAAACGCTATAAAACTCAAATGTGGGCTATTTAAACACTTAACGCAACTTATTACTAAACCAAGATTCATGTCGTTTGGGCTTTCAAAAAAATATAGAGGGCTCGAGTAATTGGACCTCCTTAGATGACCCATGCATTGATATCCGCGTACAAGATAATGTTTTAGGACGATCACGAAAACGTGTGGATTAAGAATTGAAACAGCTAAAACGCAAGCAGGACGAAAATAATGATGATAGACTTTGAATGGAAAATAGAATATCAACCTAGACCCAAAGTCTAAAGAGACTTGAACCAAAGGTATTGGACCTTAACCCTACGAATATAAAATTCGAGAACCTAAGGTATAACAATGGTGGCTGGTGAAGAGGGAGGCGCCACAAGGAAGAAGACCTTGATAAGCCTAGTTGAGAGGGAACCCTAGAAAGAGGCACACTCAAATTTTTGAAAATTCAATATGATATGTTCACTTCAAGAGCGTTTACAATGTATTTATAATAATATCTAGCACTTAAGCCCTTAAACAAGTGGGCTGGAATTAACACCAAATAGAAAATAAGACTAAAACCTAAATTCGTGCATAAGCCTAGTTACATAAGGTAATTGGTCTAAAACGCTATAAAACTCAAATGTGGGCGTTATTTAAACACTTAACCCAACTTATTACTAAACCAAGATTCATGTCGTTTGGGCTTCCAAACAAATATAGATGGCTCGGGTAATTGGACCTCCTTAGATGACCCATGGATCCTTGGCATCACGATCATCATGAGTATCACGAGCAAGATGACCTGGACCTCCATCATTCCCCCTATCCTCAAAAGGATTTGTCCTCAAATTGCATGTACCTTGTTTGTACTTGATCACGTATGGGAACGCCTCAATGAACTCCATCCACTTGGCTTGATGCTTGTTCAGCTTATTCTGTCCTTTCATATGCTTTAAGGACTCGTGATCGGTGTGGATGACGGATTCTTTGGGCCACAGGTAATGTTACCATGTCTCCAAGGCCCTCACTAACACGTACATCTCCTTGTCATATGTGGGATAGTTAAGTGTTGTCCCACTTAACTTCTCATTGAAGAAGGCAATTGGGCGTTTTTCCTACATAAGCACAGCTCTGATTCCTACACCTGAGGTATCACACTCAATCTCAAATGTTTTAGTAAAGTCAGGCAGAGTTAACAAAGGTGCAGAACAAAGTTTGTCCTTGAGCAAATTAAAAGCATGCTCTTCTGCAGGACCCTAATGTAATGCAACATTCTTTTTGACCACTTCGGTTAAAGGTGCAGCTATAGTGCTAAAGTCTCTAACGAATCAACGATAGAAACTAGCTAAGCCATGAAAACTGCGCACTTCAGAAACAGACTTAGGTATAGGCCAATCTCTAATTGCCTTTAGCTTCTCATCATTAACAAAAATGCCATGTGAAGAAACTACATACCTAAGGAAAACAAACTTATCAGTGCAGAATGTACATTTCTTAGAATTGGCATACAAACTTTCATTCCTCAAAACAGTAACAACATTCCTAAGATGCTCAACATGCTCATGCAGACTCTTCCTATAAATTAGAATGTCATCGAAGTAGACAACCACATACTTACCATTGAAAGCATGTAAAACATAGTTCATTAAGCGCATGAAGGTACTGAGAGCGTTAGTCAAGCCAAAAGGCATAACCAACCACTCATAAAGACTGTGTATAGTCTTAAATGCAGTTTTCCATTCATCACAATCTTTCATACAAATTTGGTGATGTCCACTTTTTAAATCAATTTTAGAAAATATGCATGCACCATGCAACTCATCGAGCATGTCATCTAGCCTAGGAATAGGATAGCGATACTTTACTAGTGATTTTGTTGATGGCTTGGCAGTCAACGCACATCCTCTACGTCCCATCCTTTTTAGGCACAAGCAATACGAGCACGACACATGGACTCATGCTCTCTCTCACGTAACCTTTCCTCATGAGTTCCTCAACTTGCCTTTGAAGCTCCTTCGTCTCTTTTGGATTACTTCTGTAGGCTGGGCAGTTAGGTATGGCAGCTCCGAGGATAAGGTCAATCTGATGCTCGATCCCACGAATTGGTAGTAGTCCATTTGGGATCTCCTCAGGGAATACATCCTCGAACTCCTGCAATAGTGAGACAACATCAGTAGGCAAAGTATCATGGAGTTCAGTATCAATAAAACAAGAATCTTTAAATAAGAGCGAAAGGATAGGTGACTTAGCAATAAATGTTGTCTTCACATCTCGGAGGTTGGCATGGTAGCTCACTGCTTTGCTTTCCTTACTTCCCTACTTTTCTTTAGCTAGCTTCCTTTGCTCATCATGTTGCTCCTTCAGCCTTAATTGATCCTCATAAATCTCCTTGGGTCTAAGGGCAGCAAGAGTGATCTTCTTGCCGTCCATAAAAAAAGAGTAACGGTTAGTGTAACTATCATGGATGATTCTTCGATCATTCTGCCATGGTCTACCCAGCAATAGGTGGCTAGCTTGTGTAGGTACCACGTCACACATCATTTTATCCCGATACCTCCTAATACAAAAAGGAACCAAGACTTGCTTCACCACATTCACTTCACCACAGTCATTAATCCACTACAGCTTATATGGGTGCTGATGCTTGGTAGTGGGCAATTTTGGCTTATCAATAAGGTATGTGCTAGCAACATTAGTACAGCTCCCACCATCAATGATCATAGAGCATACCTTTTCACTAATATGGTATCTTGTATGGAAGATGTTTTCACGTTGTACCTCATCCTCAAACTTCACATGAGTATTAAGAGCACGTTTGGCAACAAGTGCTTCACCATAAGCAGCAAACTCTATAACTTCTTCTTCTTCAGCGTCTTCTAACGTAGGCATCTCATCCTCAATACCAACATCAAAATCTTCACTCTCAACATCTCCATTCTTAAGAAGGAGCATCACTCTACGGTTAGGACACTGAGAGGTAACATGTCCATGACCCAAACACTTAAAATACTTTATGTCTCGTGTTCTGCTCTGGGATGCTTGGGCAGGCTCAGTTTTAGGCTTTGGAGGGTCCTTAGACTTTAGCTTAACAAAACTTTTTGACTTAGGCTTAAACACGGGCTTATCATCCCTACAAAAGGTGTTAGATTTCTAAACAGAAACTGAACTAGGAGTGAAACGGAATGTACCTTTCCTTTTGAGTTACCTTTCCACTTTGATGGCCACATGCAGCATCTCCTCTAAATCCATGTAATGCTACAGCTCTACAACATTGGCAATCTCACGATCCAAACCTTGGAGAAAACGAGCCATAGTAGCTTCTGTATCCTCCTGGATATTTGCTCGGATCATGATTATCTCCATCTCCATGTAATAATCGTCAACAATTTTTGAACCATGGGTGAGACCTTGGAGCTTTTGGTACAACTCTTTGTAATAATGGTTAGGCACAAATCTTTTCCTCATGATATGCTTCATCTCATCCCATGTAGACACTGGAGGATCACCACATCTTCTTCTACTGGAGACCAGCTGATCCCACCATACCATAGCATATTTTGTGAACTCTATTGCAGCAAGTTTAACCTTCTTTACCTCAGAGTAGTGGTGGCAGTCAAACACCATGTCAATCTTGCTTCCCCACTCTAAATATGCCTCGGGATCATTCTTGCCTTAGAAAGGAGGAATCTTCAATTTTATGCTACCAAGGTTTCCATCCATCTTCTCTTTGCCTCTATCACAGGCTCTATCAACTCGATCTCTATCTCTATACTCATGATGCCTTCTATAATGTCTATTTTCCTTAGACTCTTCTTCCAAATCATACCCAATATTATCATCATACTCTTCATTGGTAACAATCTTACTTTTCATACGAGAAGAATCACCTTGGTGTATCCTTGTAAACTGAGCTTCATGTCAGTCCAACTTATCATGAATGTCATTGAATTTCACGTCCATCCGTTGGAACTGTTGTTACATTGCCTGGAGTTATCACCTTCAAAAGACATCTTTAACCTGCAAGAAACGTTGTGATAACAAAGAACCTCACAAGTGATAACCTCACGTGTTTACTCTCAATTCACTCAAGATGGGGCACTCACACTCGTGTTTCACTCAAGTAATTTGGCTTTTCTCTTCTAATGTATCTCACACGCTCATGCCTTTTTCCCTTACTCTACCTCAACTCTATAGGTTCACAATCGTACTAGAGACTCAGTCAAAGATTCAACCTCGAAAGATCAACCAATTCACCAAGTATTTTTTTCTTATATTTTTTTTTTGTTTCTTTTTTTCTTTTTTTTTACAAAGACTAATCAATTTGTGGCTAGGGTGGTGAGGAAGAGTTTTAGTGTGGCTAAGAGACTGACTTGAAACAAAAATTTAGAAGTCCAATTCAAACATAACAACTAAGTGTAGAGTCCAACTCAAACACAACGACTAAGTGTAGAGTCAAACTCAAACACAACGACTAACTATAGAGTCCAACTCAAACACAACGACTAAGTATAGAATCCAACTCAAACACTACAACTAAATGTAGGATTTTTTTTACTTTTTTTCTTTTTTTTTGCTTTTTTTAACAAAGACTAAAATGATTTGTGGCTAGGGTGGTGAGGAAGGGTTTTAGTGTGGCTAAGATACTGACTTGAAACAAAATTTCAGAAGTCCAACTCAAACACAACAAGAATCTCAATGAAATAATCTCCAGAAAAACAAACAAATGCCTAAAACTATAGGAAAACAATGGAATTTGACCAAGAGAGGGTGGGGCCTGTGAATATTTTCACAGGTTCGTTGTATTTCGTCATTTTCTTTAAAATGTGTTCTCGTGTGTCTCGTAACTCAATAAAATTTTTAAGAACAGTATTTGAACTGTACACGATTTCATTTTTTTCTTCTTTTTTTTTCTTTTTTTTTTCCTTTCTTTTTGACATTGACTTAGTGTTAGAGATGAAGGTGAAGATGCACAACAAGAAAATTGAAAACTTGCTCTGATGCCAAACTAATATGCGCGTACAAGAGGATGATTTAGGACGATCAAGGAAACGTGTTGAATGGGAATTGAAACAGTTAAAAATGCAAGCTGGGAGAAAATAATGATGGTAGAGTTTGAATGGAAAATAGAATGACAACCAAGACCTGAAGTCTAAAGAGACTTGAACCAAAGGTATTCGACCTCGACCCTACAAATATAAAATTTGAGAACCTAAGGTATAACAATGGTGGTTGGTGAAGAGGGAGGCGTCACAAGGAAGAAGACCTTGATAAGCCTAGTCGAGATGGAACCCTAGAAAGAGACACACTCAAATTTTTTAAAATTCAATATGATTTGTTCTCTTCAAGAGCATTTACAATGTATTTATAATAATATCTAGCACTTAAGCCCTTAAACAAGTGGGCTGGAATTAACGCCAAATAGAAAATAAGACTAAAACCTAAATTCACACATAAGCCTAGTTACATAGGGTAATTGGTCTAAAACACTATAGTACTCAAATGTGGGCTATTTAAACACTTAACCCAACTTATTACTAAACCAAGATCCAAACAAATATAGAGAGGTCAGGTAATTAGACCTCCTTAGATGACCCATGGATCCTTGGCATCACGATCATCATGAGTATCATGAGCAAGATGACCTGGACCTCCATGATAGGCTCTCTTATGGAAGGATCCTTAAGCCAACATCCTTAAGCCCTGAAGGGGCGGGGAGGCTCTATTCGGCAGGAAGGCTTTCCTACATGGGTACAAAAGGATCCTTAAGCCAACATCCTTAAGCCCTGGAGGGGCAGAGAGGCTCTGTTCGGTGGGGAGGCTCTCCTGCGTGGATATGGAAAATTCTTTGTATAGGGTAGGTAAGACCTAAGAATGGCATACCCAATCACGATATGAGTCACGGAGTACGTTGTACCATGTATATCACATGGAGTACGATGTACCGCGTGATGGTTATGTGATGAGAAAGTCTGGCGAGGGATAATCCACCTTCGTGCCAGTACGATACCCCGCACACCTTGATGCGTGTGGTCTGGGATGATTTATGACGTAGTTGGTCCACATAGGCACTTTTGATATAATGACTTGATTTTTATTACATATGTGTGGCTGTGATTGTCCAAGGTTAACCCGAGCGAGGGGTTGAGTCTCGTGGGATTTGATTTGTGAAATGGTAATGATGTTTACGAGAAAATGGTTAGTGATGGGATTGTATGTGTTTGAGAAAGAGCTTTATGATGTGATTTAAAAATGATGTTTGAAGTGAATTTCCCATTTTATTATGTGATTTGACAATTGAGAATGAGATGGCTTGTACATGAGGATTTACCATGTTTTATTATTCCAATTTACATGATTTAAATACATGATATATCTATACGCATATGGCATAGTTTTGTTTTCCTCATGCTCCGAACTATAAACGATTTATGCATAACACTATCAGCATGTAGATAGAGTAGTTATCTACCATGCTTGCATTATTGCCTTACTGAACGTGTGGTTGCTCATCCCTCTCTATTTTCCCCTTCTTACAAAGCGTGCATAGTAGCCCAATGAGGACTGAGGCATGGTATTTTGGACATCCGCTGCATGTCCATCACTCAGAGGTATATACACAGTGATTCCTTTTTGTATCTAAACAATGTAAAAGCACAGTAGTCATTTGAAATGTAATTATGGGGGATGTAGATATCAGTAATCATATTTTGTATAAGTAAACGATTAACTTCGAATGTATGACATTGTTTCATTAAATTGTGAAAAAATGGTAAGTGGTGGTTATTATTGACTCATAGCCCAACTGTATGTGGTGAGTTGTTCACGATCGGGTAAAGTAACAGTAAAACATGAAAAATTTATTGAGATTTTCGGTAAAAGGGAATGAAAAAAGGTCGACAGAGATTGGTATCAGAGCCTTGTTGGCCTGATGTGAGTCAATAATAAAACGTAGGAAAAGTACACCTCATATTACTATGTTTTTGTTTGGATATAACTGTGTATACCATGATGGATTGAGCTTAATAAATGATCTTCGTACAGGAAGTTAGGCACCATGCCTATTACACACCAAGGTAGAATGGTGAGGGCATGTGCTAGAGGCCGTAGAGATAGACCTGAGAGCCGTGCGAAGCCATAGACTGATCAGGCTCCATAGAACCCTTTTGAGAGAGCAGAAGATACAGAGGCACGCTTCGCTAGGATAGAGAGGAGTATTGAGAATTTGGTACAGGTAGTCACGCAGGGATTAGGTGTCAGCGATAGACGAGGTCCAGCGGCACAGCTTACTACTGAACAGGCAGCTACAGAGGTGGAGAGACCTCAGACTGCAGAGACTGTAGAGACTGCTACTGCTACACCACGTCCGGTACAAGATATAGATTCTCCTATCGCTCCACAGCAGAGCGGTTGTGATTTAGGTTATGATTGCAACTTGAGCAAACTGCGAGGATTCCAAGCATTGAAACCCCAGTGTTTAGAGGGGTGAAAGACCCGGTTATAATGGGGGACTAGGTCTATGAGAAGGAGAAACTGTATAGGTTTTTTCGATGCACCTCAGCTGAGAAGGTTACCTTTATCGTGTTTATGCTGAAAGGCGAGGCAGAGCACTAGTGGAGATCCACCAAAGCTATTTTGAGGGCTAGACATTCTAAGATCTCATGGGAGATATTTTTAGAGGCCTTCAGGAGACAGTACATTCCAGCTACTGCACAGAGGAAACTGCGGATGGAATTCATGAATTTAGTTCAGGGGAACCGTACTGTGGATGAGTATGAGTCCAAGTTCATGTCCTTAGGGAGATACGACCCAGACACGATGGGTAGGGAGACCCGAAAGATACAGAAGTTCATGCATGGATTGAGATTGGCCATCCGAACTAAGCTAGCTCCTTTCGACATTCTGACCTATGAGGAGGCTGTACATAAGGCTCAATTATACGAGCAAGACTCTGAGTGGAATGCCTCCAAGCTTGGAAGAATTAGTTTCAGGAAGGATAGAGACTGGAAGAGATCCGAGAGGGATAGAGTGGCTAATAAGGGAGGCCCAAGGTATTTTGAGAAGTGACCTAAGATCGAAGAGGTGTAGGAGAGAGCTGCTAGACCTCCCATGTACCCTTCTTTGACTACATCGAGGGGTATGACTATTGGAGGACCACAACCTACTACTGATTAGTATAGGAGATGAGGGAGATTTCATGGGACCAGACTGATGGAGGTCCGCTTGCTCGTGATGTTCATGATGATCGTGATGCCAAGGATCCATGGGTCATCCAAGGAGGTCCAATTACCCGAGCTCGAGCTAAGAAGATGCAACAAGCCTTGGTCTCATTGTTTTGTCAAGGAAGCTTCCATGAAAAGTCCTCAGCCACCTATATTTGTTTGGAAGCCCAAATGACATGAGTCTTAGTTTAGTAATAAGTTGGGTTAAGTGTTTAAATAGCCTACGTTTGAGTCTTATTACATTTTCGACCAATTATCCAATGTAACTAGGCTTATGCCTGAATTTAGGTTTTAGTCTTATTTTCTATTTGGTGTTAATTCCAGCCCACTTGTTTAAGGGCTTAAGTGCTAGATATTATTATAAATACATTGTAAACGCTCTTGAATAAAATAGAATAGATCAGATTGAATTTTTAGAAATTTGAGTGTGCCTCTATCTAGGGTTCCCTCTCAACTAGGCTTATCAAGGTCTTCTTCCTTGTGGCGCCTCCCTTTTCACCAACCACCATTATTATACCTTAGGTTCTCGAATTTTATATTCGTAGGGTCGAGGTCCAATACCTTTGGTTCAAGTCTCTTTAGACTTCGGGTCTAGGTTGTCATTCTATTTTCCATTCAAAGTCTACCATCATTATTTTCTCCCAGCTTGCGTTTTTAGCTGTTTCAATTCCCAGTCAACACGTTTCCATGATCATCCTAAATCATCCTCTTGTACGCGCATATCAGCCTCCCCACCAAACAGAGCCTCCCTACCTAACAGAGCCTCCCCGCCTCCTCAGGCTTAAGGATGTTAGCTTAAGGATGTAGGGCTTAAGGATCTTACCATAAGAGAGCCTCCCCACCGAACAGAGCCTCCCCGCCTCCTCGAGCGTAAGGATGTTAGCTTAAGGATGTAGGGCTTGAGGATCTTACCAACTTTCACAACCTCATACGTATCACAATGTGTAAACTTGTGCGAGCAAAACTCTAGCATGACTCATGCATCCTATCGTAAAGAGACCACGTATGAGCATAGCTCTAGTACGTTTATACTTATAAGAAAAACCACTCAAAAGCCATGTACGAGCAGAAGCTCCAGTACGGTTTATAAACATCATCATAGTTTCCAAATCAATGTGCGAGCTAGGCTCCAACACGTTTCATACAAATGAAAACATCAAAATCTAGCACGAGCTAGGCTCCAGCGTGAATTAAATCACATATACACGATAAGCGGCTCAAATACATTCAAAACACATCACAAACATGTTTAGCACTTCACATGTACCATTCAATAACATCAATCAAACACTAGCCAGCCTAACCTTTTATTTGTTTAAATTAAAGCATTGTGTTTTGTGAAAAACATTCAAAACATGTGATTTATGCAATTATTAACCTTACTATCCCTTTTCTTTACAATACCATTTCAACCACTAAATCTCATACAATTATTCATAGTCATATCCATACATCGTCAAAATACATTTCTATAAATCCATACACATTTCCAAAGCCCTATATACCCATCAGTTAAAAATACGAGTAGCTACCTCTATATACTTACAAAATTCCCTTACCTGAAATCGCAACGTGTGATTCCACTATCTTAGAGTTGCTTACTCATACGGTTCGATTCGTCTCAAACGAACTCTCTGAAACTGCACATAAACGTATTCCACAACTTTTTAGCCCATTATAATCCAACTCTCGCATTTACTATAGTCAATTCGGTCTATTATTAAGAGATTGAGGATAACTTAGAGTAGACAGAAGAGCTATGCTGACAAAAGACGGAGACCACTTGAGTTCGCTATTGGTGATTCAGTATTTTTGAAGGTTTCTCCTTCCAAAGGTATAGTGAAATTTGGAAAGAGAGGTAAGTTGAGTCCTCGCTACATTGGACCCTTTGAGATACTGGATAGAGTGAGGGATAAGGCATATAGATTGGCTTTGCCACCGGATTTATCTAGATCAAAATCATGTGATTCGGTATGAGCCATTGGAGCTCAAAGATGATTTGACATATGTCAAGAAATCGATCCGAATCTTAGATAGAAAGGAGAAAATCTTAAGGAATAAGATTATCAGGTTAGTGAAAATTCTCTGGCAACACCACACTTCGGAGGAAGCTACTTGGGAGCTAGAGAGTCTAACGAGAGAGAGATATCCCTAATTTTTTGGAGACTAACTTGGTTCTAATTTGGAGGACCAAATTCTCTTAAGGAGGGGGGGATTGTAAGATCCACAATTTTGTAATGTAACCTTATGACTTTGTGATGTGTATATAAGTCATAAATAATGAAAATCATGAGGAATGTATATTTGAAGTTGTAAATGTATATGGAATGAATACATATAAGTTTTAAAGTATAGAACAAGTGTAAGAGGGATATTTTAATGAGTGGAATGTGATAATATTGAGTTTTGAGTGGTTAAGTAAAATGGAATGAGTTTTATACTTCCATTTGGCGATATATTGTATACTTTTGGCTATACAAAGAATACACATAAGTTTTAATGTGTATAAGGTATGAATGGATGTCATTTTCAAGCCTTAAGTGGGGATGAATGAGAAAATTACCATGGCAGCAAAATGTATGAAGTTTGCCATATGTTACTGTAGTAAAATCGGAAAATTGGGATGAGAGATCTATCTCAAGGGATGAGGATCAATCTCAAAGAGCCAAAAATGCTCAAATTCGAGCAATAGAATAGGGACAGATCGATCTCATTGGAGAGAAGATCGATCTGCTGAGCATTCTGTGTGAAAGAATCGATCTCTAAATGGCCAGATCGATGTCCTTAAGCTACTGACTTGAAGAAGATCGATCTCATACAAGAGCATATCGATCTCCTCAAGGTTCTGAGTTACAACAGATCGATCTCATGCTTGGGAGCATATCGATCTCATAAAGTTTGGAAGGTTAGTTTCAAAAGGAAAAATACAGAGCAGATCGATCTCCTAGGGTAGCAGATCGATATCCTAGAGACAATTCTATAAATACTGGACTTTTGCATTTTAGTTTCCATGAAAGAAAATATTCCACTTAAGAGCAAAAGTGAAACCTAGCCAAGAAACACCAGAAAACATCAATTTGTGATCAGTTTTGAGTGAAGTATAAGTGAGCAAAATTGTTCTTAGCAATGAGGAGAGCAACATACTTGGAAACAAGAGATTGAAATCAAGAGTTGAAGGTGCAAGAAGGATTTTACCATTTACTGGAAAAGGAAGAAAAGATCAACTAGGTAAGATCCAATACACCTCTTTGATATATGTTAAACTAGGTGTATTGATGGGTTGATTAATATATATATGAATTGTTGGAAATGAAAGGATCATGGAAAATGAGCATGACCTAGTATTGATGAGAATTTGAGAAAATGATGAGGAAATGATGTTAACATGGATTTAATGATGAAATATGCATGTATGGAAGATTCTAGGTTGATCTTATGAAATGCATATATTGGAAATAAGGAGTGATGAATGTAGTTATGTGAAAAATGTGACTTTATACCATATTGAGAGAAAATGGTATAATGATGTGTTAAATTGAGATTTGGCAAATGAAATGAGTATAGAGTGATATACTAAAGCCAATGATTGTAACAGCTTTAGAAATCATTGTGGAAGCTGCTCAGACTACGAAAGTGAGTTGCACTGAGGAAGAAAGGTCACTGGACGTGATTCGAGGTAAGGGAGTTGCGTGAGTAGCTAGAGATGGCTACACGTATTTTAAATAGAGTTTTGATATTATACTTTATATGAATTCCCTGAAAGAGACATGTTCTTGTGATAGAGATAAATAAGAATAAGTGTATTTTATCCAAAAATAGGGTGAAAATACCTAAGAAGTATGTTGTGACCCAAAATGCATGAGTTGCATGATAGAATGGCTAATATTTTCATGTATATGTGAAAATAGCACATTTAAGTGCTAATTTAATTTGAATGAGAGAGTTATGTTCTGAAATAGTCATCTATCTAGTTTTGTGTGGAAACCATAAGTGCTAGAGAATACTCGCACTATATTTTGAGATATGCATCACATATATTGGAGGATATACTCGTACTATATTTTAATGCTATTTTATGCATGTTAGAGTACTGGGAGCATTGCTCGTACTCAGTTTGTGATTGATGCAATAGAGTATTGGAGCTATGCTCATACTCAGTTTTACATGATAGAGTGCTGGGAGCTTTGGTCGTACTCTACTTTTCATGATTTATACATGATATCGTACTAGAGCGATAGCTCGTACTTGATTTGAAAAGAGAATTATACATTGACCTGGTGCTAAAGGTTACTCGCACTAGTGTTTGATATTTTAAGATGCATACACAGTGTTTAAGAGGCGGAGTGTTAATTAAGAGTCACACACAAGACGCACACTGTAGTTTTATGTGATATATAAGACATGTTGTGAAAGATCGTGACGATTTCCTCCATGTAGATTGAGTGTCACACAGTTAAGATGTTCACACGTGGATTTAGAGACATGGCATGATTTTCATAGTATGAGGGCTAAGACTCATGGCGAGTACCCCGACTATGATATATTTCCATGGTGTGAGGACTATGACCTATGGCAGGCATCCTGACCATGAGGAGAGGGTCCACGGGTGTACATTGTACCGTGCATGTGCCATGGAGTACACTGTACCGTGTGCTATGTGGAGTTATGGAGTTGAGAAGTATATAGCTGGTGGTTATGATGGACTGAACCCCCTCCCATCTCCCATTGTAGCAGTGATACCTGCACACCAAGATCTGTGTTGCTTGGTATATCACATTATAGGATATGGCCATAGTCCAAGAGAGTATTGCATTTAGCCACTGAGTCTCACATGTTATATCACTTGTTTTCATGATACGGTTAGACCTGAGACAAATAGGTCAGAAACTGGTTTGTGTTGTGAAGTGCCATATTTACTTGATTTAAATGTAAATGACATGATTAAGATAAAGGCATTCTTAATTTTATAAATATGCACTATTTTGCATAAATGCCTACATTTGATAAATAAGCATGATCTCAAGTACATGGAATGATGGAGGTCCACTTGATGGAGGTCTACTTGCTCGTGATGTTCATGATAATCATGATGCCAAGGATCCATGGGTCATCCAAGGAGGTCCAATTACCCGAGCTCGAGCTAAGAAGATACAACAAGCCCTGGTCTCATTAGTTTGTCAAGGAAGCTTCCATGAAAAGTCCTCAGCCACCTATATTTGTTTGGAAGCCCAAACGACATGAGTCTTAGTTTAGTAATAAGTTGGGTTAAGTGTTTAAATAGCCCACATTTGAGTCTTATTACATTTTAGACCAATTATCCTATGTAACTAGGCTTACGCCTGAATTTAGGTTTTAGTCTTATTTTCTATTTGGTGTTAATTCCAGGCCACTTGTTTAAGGGCTTAAGTGCTAGATATTATTATAAATACATTGTAAATGCTCTTGAGTAGAGGAGAATAGATCAGATTGAATTTTTAGAAATTTGAGTGTGCCTCTTTCTAGGGTTCTCTCTCAACTAGGCTTATCAAGGTCTTCTTCCTTGTGGCGCCTCCCTCTTCACCAACCACCATTGTTATACCTTAGGTTCTCGAATTTTATATTCGTAGGGTCGAGGTCCAATACCTTTGGTTCAAGTCTCTTTAGACTGGTCCAGGTTGTTATTCTATTTTCCATTCAAAGTCTACCATCATTATTTTTGCCCCGCTTGAGTTTTTTCAATTCCCAATCCACACGTTTCCTTGATCGTCCTAAATCATCCTCTTGTAGCGTATATCAGTTTGGCATCAGAGCAAGGTTTCGATTTTTTGGTTGTGCGTCTTCCCTTTCATCTCTAACACTAAGTCAGTGTCAAAAAAAAAAAGAAAAAGAAAAAAAAGAAACCGTGTACAGTTCAAACACTGTTTAAAAAAAATTTGTTAAGTTACGAGATGCACGAGTGCATTTTTAAAGAAAACGACAAAATACAACGAACCCATGAAAGCTTCATGGGCCCCACCCTCTCTTGGCCAAATTCCATTGTTTTCCTATAGTTTTAGGCATTTGTTTGTTTTTATGGTGATTATTTCTTTGAGATTCCTGTTGTGTTTGAGTTGGACTTCTGAAATTTTGTTTCAAGTCAGTATCTTAGCCACACTAAAACCCTTCCTCACCACCCTAGCCACAAATCAGATTAGTCTTTGTAAAAAAACAAAAAACAAAAAAAAATAAAATCCTACACTTATTTGTAGTGTTTGAGTTGGATTCTACACTTAGTTGTTGTGTTTGAGTTGGACTCTACACTTAGTTGTTGTGTTTGAATTGGACTTCTGAATTTTTGTTTCAAGTCAGTCTCTTAGCCACACTAAAACTCTTTCTCACCATCCTAGCCACAAATTAGATTAGTCTTTGTAAAAAAAAGAGAAGAAAAAAAATTAAAATAAAAATACTTGGTGAATTGGTTAATCTTACGAGGTTGAATCTTTAACTGAGTCTCTAGTACGATTGCGAACCTATAGAGTTGAGGTAGAGTAAGGGAAAAATGCATGAGAGTGTGACAAACATTAGTAGATAAAAGCCAAATTACTTGAGTGAAACAGGAGTGTGAATGCCCTATCTTGAGTGAATTGAGTGTAAACACGTGAGGTTATAACTTGTGAGGTTCTTTGTTTTCTGTTATCACTAACGTTTCTTGAGGTTAAAGATGTCTTTTGAAGGTGATAAGTCAAACTTTAAAAAAATTGAGTTCATGCTCTAGGCAATGCAACAACAGTTCCAACGGATGGATGTGAAATTCAATGACATTTACGATAAGTTGGACCGACATGAAGCTCAGTTTGCAAGGATCCAACAAGGTGTTTCTTCCCCTATGAAAAGTAAGATTGTTACCAATGAAGAGTATGATGATAATATTGGGTATGATTTGGAAGAAGATTCTGAGGCAAATAGACATCATAGAAGGCATCATGAGTATAAAGATAGAGATTGAGTTGATAGAGGCCGTGATAGAGGCAAAGAGAAGATGGATGGAAACCTTGGTAGCATAAAATTGAAGATTCCTCCTTTCCAAGGCAAGAATGATCCCGAGGCATATTTAGAGTGGGAAAGGAAGATTGACATGGTATTTGATTGCCACCACTACTCTGAGGTAATGAAGGTTAAACTTGCTACAGTAGAGTTCACAGAATATGTTATGGTATGGTGGGATCAGCTAGTCTCCAGTAGACGAAGATGTAGTGATCCTCCAGTGTCTACATGGGATGAGATGAAGCGTATCATGAGGAAAAGATTTGTGCCTAACCATTATTACAGAGAGCTGTACTAGAAGCTCCAAGGTCTCACCCAGTGTTCAAAAAGTGTTGACGATTATTACACGGAGATAGAGATAATCATGATCTGAGCCAATATCCAGGAGGATGTAGAAGCTACTATGGCTCATTTTCTCCAAGGTTTAAATTGTGAGCTTGCCAATGTTGTAGAGTTGCATCATTACATGGATTTAGAGGAGATGCTGCATGTGGCCATCAAAGTGGAAAGGCAACTCAAAAGGAAAGGTACATCCCGTTTCACTCCTAGTTCAGTTCCTATTTGGAAATCTAACACCTTTCATAAGGATGATAAGCCTGTGTTTAAGCCTAAGTCAGAAAGTTTTATTCAGCCAAAGTCTAAGGACCCTCAAAAGCCTAAGACTGAGCCTGCCTAAGCATCCCAGAGCAGAACACGTGACATTAAGTGTTTTAGGTGTTTGGGTCGTGGACATGTTGCCTCTCAGTGTCCTAACCGTAGAGTGATGCTCATGCTTGAGAATGCAGATGTTGAGAGTGAAGGTTCTGATGTTGGTATTGAGGATGAGATGCCTGCATTAGAAGATGCTAAAGAAGAAGAAGTTGTTGAGTTTGCTGCTTATGGTGAAGCACTTGTTGCCAGACGTGCTCTTAATACTCATGTGAAGTTTGAGGATGAGGTACCAAGTGAAATCATCTTCCATACACGATGCCATATTAGTGACAAGGTATGCTCTATGATCATTGATGGTAGGAGCTGTACTAATGTTGCTAGCACATACCTTGTTAATAAGCTAAAATTGCCCACTACCAAGCATCACCGCACATATAAGTTACAGTGGATTAATGACTGTGGTGAAGTGAACATGGTGAAGCAAGTCTTCGTTCCTTTCCGTATTGGAAGAGATCAAGATAAAGTGTTGTGTGACGTGGTACCCAAGCAAGTTAGCCACCTGTTTCTGGGTAGACCATGGCAATATGATCGGAGAATCATCCATGACGGTTACACTAACCGTTACTCCTTTTTTATGGATGGCAAGAAGATCACTCTTGCTCCCCTTAGCCCTAAGGACATTTACGAGGATCAATTAAGGCTGAAGGAGCAACATGACAAGCAAAGGAAGCTAGCTAAAGAAAAAAAGGGAAGCAAGGAAAGCAAAGTAGTGAGCTACAATGCCAACCCTCGAGATGTGAAGACTGCAATTATTGCTAAGTCTCCTATCCTTTTACTCTTATTTAAAGATTCTTGTTTCATTGATATTGAACTCCATGATACTTTGCCTACTGATGTTGTCTCATTATTGCAGGAGTTAGAGGATGTATTCCCTTTGGAGATCCCAAATGGACTACCACCGATTCGTGGGATCGAACACCAGATTGACCTTGTCCCTAGAGCTGCCATACCTAACTGCAGTGTCCACTCCACTACGAATTGCTCTCCATTCGAAGTTGTTTATGGCTTCAATCATCTTACTCCTTTGGATTTTGTTGCCATTATCGAGTGCCGAGCAGAGTAACTTAGATGGAGAACAAAAGGCTAAGTTTGTAAAGTAACTCCATGAGAAAGTGCGTCATGCTATTAAAAGGAAGACTGAGCAGTATACCACCCAAGCCAATAAGCACCGCAAGAAAGTAGTCTTTGAACCTGGTGACTGGGTTTGGGTACATATCAGAAATGAGAGGTTCCCTACTCAGCGACGAATTAAGTTGCATCCCCAAGGAGATGGACAATTTCAGGTCATTGAGAAGATCAACGATAATGCCTACCGATTGGATCTTCCTGGTGAGTATGGTGTATCTGCTACTTTTAATGTTTCTGATCTTTCTCCCTTTTCTTTTGATGAAGGTACATGAAATTTGAGGATAAATCCTTTTGAGGAGAGGGGGAATCATGGAGGTCCACTGCTCGTGATGTTCATGATGATCGTGATGCCAAGGATCCATGGGTCATCCAAGGAGGTCCAATTACCCGAGCTCGAGCTAAAAATATGCAACAAGCCCTGGTCTCATTGGTTTGTCAAGGAAGCTTCCATGAAAAGTCCCCAGCCACCTATATTTGTTTGGAAGCCCAAACGACATGAGTCTTAGTTTAGTAATAAGTTGGGTTAAGTTTTAAAATAGCCAACATTTAAGTCTTATTACATTTTAGACCAATTATCCTATGTAACTAGGTTTATGCCTGAATTTAGGTTTTAGTCTTATTTTCTATTTGGTGTTAATTCCAGCCCACTTGTTTAAGGGCTTAAGTGCTAGATATTATTATAAATACATTGTAAACGCTCTTGAATAATGGAGAACAGATCAGATTGAATTTTCAAAAATTTGAGTGTGCCTCGTTCTAGGGTTCTCTCTCAACTAGGCTTATCAAGGTCTTCTTCCTTGTGGCACCTCCCTCTTCACCAACCACCATTGTTATACCTTAGTTTCTTAAATTTTATATTCGTAGGGTCAAGGTCCAATACATTTGGTTCAAGTCTCTTTAGACTTCGAGTCTAGGTTGTTATTTTATTTTCCATTCAAAATCTACCATCATTATTTCCACCCCGCTTGAGTATTTTACTGTTTCAATTTCCAATCCACACGGTTCCTTGATCGTCCTAAATCATCCTCTTGTACGCGCATATCATGGAATTTTAACCTGTACTATATTATATCAATTAATGCATACTTTGAGATGAGAGACGGAAAGGCAAAGCCTTATTTTCAGTAGATAGTGTGGTTATCTACTTGCTTGCCTGATTTCCTTACTAAGCGCGTTGTATGCTCACCCCCTTATTTTCAGTAGATACTACTTTGTTAAAAAAAAGCAAAAAAAAAGGCAAAAAAAAATCCTACACTTAGATGTAGTGTTTGAGTTGGATTTTACACTTAGTCGTTGTGTTTGAGTTGGACTCTACAGTTAGTCGTTGTGTTTGAGTTTGACTCTACACTTAGTCATTGTGTTTGAGTTGGACTCTACACTTAGTTGTTGTGTTTGAATTGGACTTTTGAATTTTTGTTTCAAGTCAGTCTCTTATCCACACTAAAACGTTTCCTCACCACCCTTGCCACAAATCAGATTAGTCTTTGTAAAAAAAAAAAAGAAAAAAAGAAAAAAAAGAAGCAAAAAAAGAAAAAAAATACTTAGTGAATTGGTTGATCTTTCGAGGTTGAATCTTTGACTGAGTCTCTAGTACGATTGTGAACCTATAGAGTTGAGGTAGAGTAAGGCAAAAAGGCATGAGCGTGTGAGAAACATTAGTAGAGAAAAGCCAAATTACTTGAGTGAAACACGAGTGTGAGTGCCCCATCTTGAGTGAATTGAGTGTAAACACGTGAGGTTATCACTTGTGAGGTTCTTTGTTTTTTGTTATCACTGACGTTTCTTGTAGGTTAAAGATGTCTTCTGAAGGTGATAAGTCAGACTTTAAAAAAAATTGAGTTCATGCTCCAGGCAATGCAACAACAGTTCCAATGGATGGATGTGAAATTTAATGACATTCATGATAAGTTGGACCGACATGAAGCTCAGTTTGCAAGGATCCAACAAGGTGATTCTTCCCGTATGAAAAGTAAGATTGTTACCAATGAAGAGTATGATGATAATATTGGGTATGATTTGCAAGAAGAGTCTGAGGTAAATAGACATCATAGAAGGCATCATGAGTATTGAGATAGAGATCGAGTTGATAGAGCCCGTGATAGAGGCAAAGAGAAGATGGATGGAAACCTTGGTAGCATAAAATTAAAGATTCGTCCTTTCCAAGGCAAGAATGATCCCAATGCATATTTACAGTGGGAAAGGAAGATTGACATGGTATTTGACTGCCACCACTACTCTGAGGTAATGAAGGTTAAACTCAAAAGAAGATGTGGTGATCCTCCAGTGTCTACATGGGATGAGATGAAGCGTATCACGAGGAAAAGATTTGTGCCTAACCATTATTACAGAGAGCTGTACTAGAAGCTCCAAGGTCTCACCCAGGGTTCAAAAAGTGTTGACGATTATTACAAGGAGATGGAGATAATCATGATCCGAGCCAATATCCAGGAGAATGCAAAAGCTACTATGGCTCGTTTTCTCTAAGGTTTGAATCGTGAGATTGCCAATGTTGTAGAGTTGCAGCATTACATGGATTTAGAGGAGATGCTGCATGTGGCCATCAAGTGGAAAGGCAACTCAAAAGGAAAGGTACCTCCCGTTTCACTCCTAGTTGAGTTCCTGTTTGGAAATCTAACACCTTTCGTAGGGATGATAAGCCTGTGTTTAAGCTTAAGTCAGAAAGTTTTGCTAAGCCAAAGTCTGAGGACCCTCCAAAGCCTAAGACTGAGCCTGCCCAAGCATCCAGAGCAGAACACGTGACATAAAGTGTTTTAAGTGTTTGGGTCGTGGACATGTTGCCTCTTAGTGTCCTAACCGTAGAGTGATGCTCCTGCTTGTGAATGGAGATGTTGAGAGTGAGGGTTCTGATGTTGGTATTGAGGATGAGATGCCTACGTTAGAAGATGTGAAGAAGAATAAGTTGTTAAATTTGCTGCTTATGGTGAAGCACTTGTTGCCAGACGTGCTCTTAATACTCATGTGAAGTTTGAGGATGAGGTACAACGTGAAAACATCTTCCATACAAGATGCCATATTAGTGACAAGGTATGCTCTATGATCATTGATGGTGGGAGTTGTACTAATGTTGCTAGCACATACCTTGTTGATAAGCTAAAATTTCCCACTACCAAGCATCACCGCCCATATAAGTTGCAGTGGATTAATAACATGGTGAATTGAATGTGGTGAAGCAAGTCTTGGTTCCTTTTTGTATTGGGAGGTATCAAGATAAAGTGATGTGTGATGTAGTACCTATGTAAGCTATCCACCTATTGCTGGGTAGACCGTGGTAGTATGATAGGAGAATCATCCATGACGGTTACAGTAACCGTTACTCCTTTTTTATGGATGGCAAGAAGATCACTCTTGCTCCCCTTAGCCCCGAGGAGATTTATGAGGATCAATTAAGGCTGTAGGAGCAACATGACGAGCAAAGGAAGTTAGCAAAAGAAAAGAAGGGAAGAAAGGAAAGCAAAGGAATGAGCTACCATGCCAATCCTCGAGATGTGAAAACTGCATTTATTGCTAAGTCTCCTATCCTTTTGCTTTTATATAAAGATTCTTGTTTCATTGATAATGAACTCCATGATACTTTGCCTACTGATGTTGTCTCATTATTGTAGGAGTTCAAGGATGTATTCCTTGAGGAGATCCCAAATGAACTACCACCGATTTGTGGGATTGAGCATCAGATTGACCTTGTCCCCGGAGCTGCCATACCTAACCGCCCAGCCTACAGAAGTAATCTAGAGGAAACGAAGGAGCTTTAAAGATAAGTAGAGGAGCTCATGAGGAAAGGTTACATGAGAGAGAGCATGAGTCCATGCACCGTACCCGTATTGCTTATGCCTAAAAAGGATGGGACGTGGAAGATGTGCGTTGACTGCTGAGCCATCAACAAAATCACTATAAAGTATCGCTATCCTATTCCTAGGCTAGATGACATGCTCGATGAGTTGTATGGTGCATGCATATTTTCTAAAATTGATTTAAACAGTGGATATCACCAAATTCGTATGAAAGAAGGTAATAAATGGAAAATTGCATTTAAGACTAAACACGATCTTTATGAGCGGTTAGTTATGCCTTTTGGCTTGACTAACGCACCCAGTACTTTCATGCGCTTAATGAACTATATTTTTCATGCTTTCATTGGTAAGTATGTGGTTGTCTACTTCGATGACATTCTAATTTACCGTAAGAGTCTGCATGAGCATGTTGAGCATCTTAGGAATGTTCTTACTGCTTTGAGGAATGAAAGTTCGTATGCTAATTCTAAGAAATGTACATTCTGCACTGATAAGGTTATTTTCCTTGGGTATGTAGTTTCTTCACATGGCATTTCTGTTGATGATGAGAAGGTAAAGGCAATTAGAGATTGGCCTATACCTAAGTCTGTTTCTGAAGTGCGCAATTTTCATGGCTTAGCTAGTTTCTATCATCGATTCGTTAGAGACTTTAGCACTATAGCCACACCTTTGAAGGAAGTGGTTAAAAAGAATGTTGCATTTCATTGGGGTCCTGCACAAGAGCATGCTTTTAATTTGCTCAAGGATAAACTTTGTTCTGCTCCTTTGTTAACTCTGCCTGACTTTACTAAAACTTTAGAGATTGAGTGTGATGCCTCAGGTGTACGAATTGGAGCTGTGCTTATGCAGGAAAAATACCCAATTGCCTTCTTCAGTGAGAAGTTAAGTGGGACAACACTTAACTATCCCACATATGACAAGGAGATGTATGCGTTAGTGAGGGCCTTGGAGACATGGCAACATTACATGTGGCCCAAAAAATTCATCATCCACAACGATCACGAGTCCTTAAAGCATCTGAAAGGACACAGTAAGCTGAACAAGCGTCATGCCAAGTGGATGGAGTTCATTGAGGAGTTCCCGTACGTGATCAAGTACAAACAAGGTAAAGAGAACATCGTAGCTGATGTGTTGTCTCGTTGGTATACTCTTATCACAACTCTTGATGCTAAGCTTTTAGGATTTGAGTATATCAAATATCAATATGCTGATGATGCTGATTTTGGTAATGTTTATAATGCATGTGCGATATCTGGTTTCGGTAAGTTCTATAGGCATGATGGGTTCTTATTTAGAGAGAATAAGTTATGTGTGCCTAGGAGTTTTTTGCGTGAGCTGTTAGTTAGAGAAGCCCATAGTGGAGGGTTAATGGGCCACTTTGGAGTTAGAAAAACTCTAGATGTTTTGTATGAGCACTTCTTTTGACCTAACATGAGAAGAGATGTAGAGAAGTTATGTGATAGATGCATTTCATGTAGGCAAGCTAAATCTAGAGTTCATAATCATGGCTTATATACTCCTTTACCCATTCCTACAACGCCATGGACTGATATCTCTATGGATTTTATTTTAGGCTTGCCTAGAACAAAACGTGGTAGAGACTCTATTTTTGTTGTGGTTGACAGGTTCTCCAAGATGGCTCATTTCATTGCTTGCCACAAGACGGATGATGCAAGCAACGTTGCTAACTTTTTTTTAAGAGATAGTACGTCTACATGGCGTGCCAAGGACTATTGTCTCTGATCGTGATATTAAGTTTCTCAGTTACTTTTGGAAGACGTTATGGGGAAAATTGGGAACTAAATTGTTATTCTCCACCACTTGTCACCCCCAAACTAATGGAGAGACTGAGGTGGTTAACTGAACCCTATCTACATTATTAAGTGTCCACTCCACTACGAGTTGCTCTCCATTCAAAGTTGTTTATGGCTTCAATCCTCTTACTCCTTTGGATTTGTTGCCATTACCTAATTCCAAGTAGAGTAACTTAGATGGACAACAGAAGGCTAAGTTTGTGAAGCAACTCCATGAGAAAGTGCATCAAGCTATTGAAAGGAAGACTGAACAGTATACCACCCAAGCCAATAAGCATTGCAAGAAAGTAGTCTTTGAACCTGGTGATTGGGTTTGGGTACATATGAGAAATGAGAGGTTTCCTACTCAGCGACGAACTAAGTTGCATCCATGAGGAGATGGACCATCCCAAGTCATTGAGAAGATCAACAATAATGCCTACCGATTGGATCTTCCTGGTGAGTATGGTGTATCTGCTACTTTTAATGTTTCTGATCTTTCTCCTTTTTCTTTTGATGAAGGTACATGCAATTTGAGGATAAATCCTTTTGAGGAGAGGGGGAATCGTGGAGGTCCACTTACTCGTGATGTTCATGATGATCGTGATGCCAAGGATCCATGGGTCATCCAAGGAGGTCCAATTACCCGAGCTCGAGCTAAGATGCAACAAGCCCTGGTCTCATTGGTTTGTCAAGGAAGCTTCCATGAAAAGTCCCCAACCACCTATATTTGTTTGGAAGCCCAAACGACATGAGTCTTAGTTTAGTAATAAGTTTGGTTAAGTGTTTAAATAACCCACGTCTGAGTCTTATTACATTTTAGACCAATTATCTAATGTAACTAGGCTTATGCCTGAATTTAGGTTTTAGTCTTATTTTCTATTTGGTGTTAATTTCAGCCCACTTGTTTAAAGGCTTAAGTTCTAGATATTATTATAAATACATTGTAAACGCTCTTGAATAGAATAGAATAGATCAGATTGAATTTTCAAAAATTTGAGTGTGCCTCTTTCTATGGTTCCCTCTCAACTACCATTGTTATACCTTAGGTTCTCAAATTTTATATTCGTAGGGTCGAGGTCCAATACCTTTGGTTCAAGTCTCTTTAGACTTCGAGTCTAGGTTCTTATTCTATTTTCCATTCAAAGTCCTAAATCATCCTCTTGTACACGCATATCACAGACCCTGTCTGATGACCCCTATGGTGTGTTTTAGATGCGAGAAACCCAGACATATAGCTAAGTATTGTCCCGAGAAGATGGAGACTACCCCACAGAATGGTAAGGAGCCAGAGAGACCTCCAAATGAGATAGCTGCCCCAAGGAGGAGGGCCACAGCTGAAGAGAAGGGGAAACAGGCAGTAGGTGTGAGGAGGGGAACAGTGCACGCGTTGGACCAAGACATTACGGACGCATCGACGGATGTGATTAAAGGTACAATCCGAATCTTTGATTTAGAAGCATTGGTATTATTTGATCCTGGTGCCAGCATTCTTTCATATCACCTTCCTTTGCACATAAATTGTTGAAGCATGTGAAACCTACATTGATGAATAAAATGTTGATGATTTCCTCACCCATGAATGATAGTCAATTGACTGAACATGTATGTAGAGATTGTAAGTTAAAGATAGAGGGAAAGGAAATGACAGGCAATTTAATTTTATTAAATATGAATGATTTTGATTTAATTTTGAGAATGGATTGGCTGGCTATCAATCGAGTAGTGATGGATTATCATGCAAAAACTTTGATGTTTCTAGAGATAGAAAACCATGTTGTAAGATTTATGAAATGAAAAGAAATCACATGATTATGATGAATGAAATGAGTATGATCTTAACTTATAATGTTGAGAGATAAATTCATTGTTTACTTTAAATTATGATGAATGAAATGAGTATGATCTTAACTTTTAATGTTGAGAGATAAATTCATTGTTTACTTTAAATTATGATGAATGAAATGAGTATGATCTTAACTTATAATGTTGAGATATAAATTCATTTTTTACTTTAAATGTGAATGTGATGACTTGTGATACTAACGGTGGAAAGGATAATATGAAGGGTTCATTGCCTACATGGTTGATATAAATGAGGCACACCCGGAATTGAAGGACATCCCCGTGATTGTGGATTATTTTGATGTCTTTCTGGATAAATTACCAGGACTACCACCTAAAAAGGAAATGGAATTTTGCATAGAGTTAGTGACTGGTACAGAGCCGATATCGAAACCACCTTATAGAATGGCTCCGATAGAGTTGGAAGAGCTAAAGAAGTAGTTGCAAGAGTTACTGGAGAAGGGGTTCATTAGATCGAGTGCCTCACCTTGGGGAGCATCAATTCTATTTGTAAGGAAGAAGGATGGAAGCCTCTGTCTGTGTATAGATTACCGATTATTGAATAAGGCCACCATTAAGAACAAATACCCCCTTCCACGCATAGATGATTTATTGGATCAGCTCCGAGGAGCCCAAGTGTTTTCTAAGATAGACTTGCGGTTAGGGTACCATCAGTTGAGGATCAAGAGTGGAGATATACCCAAGACAGCATTCCGTACCCGTTATGGCCACTACGAGTTTATGGTGATGCCATTTAGATTGACGAATGCCCCCGTAACTTTTATGGCACTGATGAATGATATATTCAAGCCATACCTAGACAAGTTTGTGATTGTGTTCATTGATAACATATTGGTATATTCTAAGTCTAGGGAAGATCATGAGGAGAACTTAAGGATAGTTCTGCAAACCCTCCGAGAGGAAGAGTTATATGCCAAACTCAGCAAGTGTAACTTTTAGTTAGAGCAGATCTCATTTCTGGGCCATGTTGTCTCGAAGGATGGGGTATCGGTGGATCTATCCAAGATAGAGGCAATTGTACAGTGGGAATAGCCCAAGACAGTTATTGAGATCAGAAGTTTTCTAGGATTGGCAGGATATTATCGAAGATTTGTAGAGGGTTTCTCCAGACTAGCTGCTCCATTGACACACCTCACGCGTAAGGATGCTAAGTTTGTATGGGATTATGCATGTGAGAGGAGTTTTGAGGAGCTTAAGTGTCGATTGACCATTACTCCAGTTCTCACCATTCCTACTAGCTCAGGAGGATTCTCAGTGTATACGGATGCATCACACCAGGGATTGGGCTGCGTACTTATGCAGGATGGAAAGGTAGTTACCTATTGATCTAGACAGTTGAAAGATCACGAGAAAAACTACTCGACCCATGATTTGGAGTTGGCGGCCATGGTATTTGCTTTGAAAATATGGCGCCACTATCTCTATGGTGAGAAATTTCAGGTGTTCAGAGATCATAAGAGCCTTAAGTTCCTGTTCTCGTAGAAAGAGCTGAATATGAGACAGAGGAGAAGGCTCAAACTTTTAAAGGACTACGATTGTGAAATCATGTACCACCCGAGTAAGGCAAATGTAGTTGCCGATACTTTGAGCAGGAAGAACCTTGGGTTGGTGTCTTATATGATGGTACGAGAACATAAATTGTTGGAACAATTTGTGGACCTTAGTTTGGATTAACCCCACCTAGATCTGAGAGACTTGAGATCATGGCTAGTTTGAGATTGGAGCCAGAATTGATTAGCCGTATTCGGTAAGCCCAGTAGAGTGATCGACGGTGCATCGATTGGCTGAGGTAGATACAGATAAGTGTGGGTACTGATATTGAACTGAGTGCTGATGGGACATTGAGGTTCAGAGGCAGAGTATGTGTTCTCTAGGATCCTGAGATCAGGAGGTTAATTTTATCAGAAGCTCACTCATCGAAGTATAAGATACATCCGGGAAGTACCAAGATGTATCAAAACCTTTGGAAGGTTCATTGGTGGTCTGGAATGAAAAGAGACATTGCTGAATATGTCGCTAAGTGTTTCGTTTGTCAGCAAGTGAAGGTAGAGCATCAGAAGCCTGCAAGTGTATTGCAGCCTCTACCGATACCGACTTGGAAGTGGGAGCATGTCACCATGGATTTTATGATGGGGTTACCGAGGACCCGTAGAGGTCATGATGCCATATGGGTTATTGTGGACCGGTTGACTAAGTTCGCCCATTTCTTAGCTATGAGAGCTACTGATACTCTGAGTCAGTTAGTGAACTTGTATATTCAAGAGATAGTACGGCTACATGGTGTACCGGTGAGCGTTGTTTATGACAAGGATGCCTGCTTCACTTCCCATTTTTGGGAATATTTTCAGGAAGCGCTGGGGACCTGACTGAGTTTTAGCACCTCTTTTCATCCACAAACAGATGGGCAATCAGAGATGACTATACAGACCTTGGAGGATATGTTGAGAGCGTGTGTGCTGGATTTTAGAGGCTCTTAGGATGATCACCTGCAGTTAGTCGAGTTCGCCTATAATGATAGCTATCATCCGAGTATCGGGATGGCACCCTATGAGGCACTGTATGGACGCAGGTGTCGATCCCCCATTGGATGGGAAGAGGTTCGTGACAGATAAATTATTGCTCTAGACTTAGTGCAGCAGGCATCTGAGGATGTCCAGTTGATATGTGAGAGATTACGAACAGCTCAAAGCTGGCAAAAGAGTTATGCTGACAAGAGACGAAGACCACTAGAGTTTGATGTGGATGAGTCGGTTTTCCTAAAAGTTTCACCTTCGAAGGGTATTATGATATTTGGTAAGAAGGGCAAGCTAAGCCCTAGGTACATCAGACCCTTCGAGATTTTGGAGAGAGTGGGAGATAAGGCGTACAGATTGGCATTGCCACCGGACATGGAAAATGTTCATAATATCTTCCACGTCTTGATGCTTCGAAAGTATCACTCAGATCCGGCACATGTGATAAGATATGAGCCATTGGAGCTCAATGAGAGTATGACATATGTCGAGAAGCCAGTTTCGATGTTGGATAGAAAAGGGAAAGTGTTACGGAATAAGACAATTCCCTTGGTGAAAGTTCTTTGGCAACATCACAAGGTGGAAGAGGTCACATGGGAATTGGAGAACTTGATACAGGAGAAGTACCCCCAATTTTTAAAGAGTAACTTGGTTCTAATTTGGAGGACCAAATTCCTTGAAGGAGGGGAGAATGTGAGACCCCGTATATGTATAGTTGTAACGTGTGTAATTGGATCAATGAATGCTAATGGACTTGTAATGTAAAGTGTAATTGATGTAAGTCCATGGATTCAATGTACATATGTGTAATATGATTTGTAATGTACATACAAGTTTCATTGTGTATGAATATGAAGAAATCAGTTCTTATAAGTGATGAATGTTATTGGAACTCAAAATGAGTAGTGTGGTAAATAGAAGGAAGTTGCATGAATATAAATGCTTCCATTTGGTTTTATATAGTATTCCTTTGGATATACAAGGAATGCACACAGGTTTTAATGTGAATAAGGTATGAATGGATGTCGTTTTCAAGTCATAAAGGTGGATGGATGAGAAAATGGCCATGGCAGCAGATTAAGGATGTTTTGGTGTAAGTTGCAGCAGGAAAACTACAGAAAATCTAGAAAATATGAAGGCCAGATTGATCTCATATGATGAGAGATCGATCTGGAAGAGCCAGAATGCTCTTATTTAGGCAATGGAATAGAGTAGATCGATCTCCAATGGGGTCAGATCGATCTCCTTAGCTCTCTATTTGGGAGCAGATCGATCTCAAGCTTCGACAGATCGATCTCATGCTTAAAATGCCGTGAAAAAGAGGGATTTAACGGGACCAGATCCATCTCCTCCTAGTGCAGATCGATCTCCTCAATCTATTTCTATAAAAGGAGTGCTGAAATCTAAAAATTTCGGGAAAGCAACATTACCCTTCCATTTTTCACCCAAAACCTACATTTATCTCTCTAAAATCAGTCATTTCCAGTAAAAATTGAGGGGAGGCTATTAGGTACCAAGTTGTTCATCTTGAGGAAGAGAACAACATAGTTGTAACCCAAAATCCCATTGTTGGTATTGAAGGAGCTAAGGACATTGTCATTTGGAGCAAGGAGAGAAATCTGATTTGGTAAGTTTCTAAGACTCCAATCTAAGTACATTGTCTATTTTATTGATTTTGGAGTGGATTGGCATGTAAATGGATGATTGAAACCATCTAGTAGTATTGGAATTAATGTGACCTAGAAGATGGAATGAATCTAGTGTGAGAAAGTGTAATTTGGATGAATTGGTGGATTATGGGTTATGATAATTTGTTATTTGTGTAATGTGGATGATTAGAAATGGGTAAATAAAGCTACATTGTGGGTTTTGTGAATTGATGAGCATTAGCACATATATTGTTTGATAATATGCCAGAGTGAAGGAAATTTATGAAAAATGAACATTATGAGCTTAACATCGATTTAATATCGATTTAGAATGAGTAAATAGGCTTAAAAGAATCCATAGACTCGAGTTATGGGTAGAGTAATGAAACGAGGCCTCATAAGCTTTAATAGAGACTATAGACCGAAGAGTTGGATTATAATAGGCTAAAACATTGTGGAATACGTTTATGTGCAGTTTCGGAGAGTTCGTTGGAGACGAATCGAACCTTAGCAGCTCTAAGGAAGTGGAATCACGCGTCACGATTCCAAGTAAGGGAATTTTGTAAGTATATAGAGGTAGCTGCTCGTATTTTTAACTCGTGGGTATTAGGGCTTTGAAAATGTGCATGGATTTATAGAAATGTATTTTGACGATTATGGATGTGACTATGAATAATTGTATGAAATTTGGTGGTTGAAATGGTATTGTAAAGATAAGGGATTGTAGGGCTAATAATTGCATAAATCACGTGTTTTAAATGTTTTTCACATAACACGATGCTTTAATTTGAGTAAATAAAAGGATAGGCTGGCTAGTGTTTGATTGATGTTATTTAATAGCACATGTGAAGTGCTAAACATGTTTGTGATGTGTTTTGAATGTATTTGAGCCACCTATCGTGTGTATGTGATTTAATTCATGCTGGAACCTCGCTCGTGCTAGATTTCGATGTTTTCATTTGTATGAAACATGCTGGAGCTTAGCTCACACCTTGATTTGGAAACTATGATGATGTTTATAAACCGTACTGGAGCTTCTGCTCGTACGTGGCTTTCGAGTGGTTTTTCTTATGAGTATAATCGTACTAGAGCTATGCTCGTACGTGGTCTCTTTACGATAGGATGCATGAGTCATGCTAGAGCTTTACTCGCACAAGTTTGCACTTTGTGATACTTATGAGGTCGTGAAAGTTGGTAAGATCCTGAAGCCCTACATCCTTAAGCCAACATCCTTAAGCTCGAGGAGGCTGGGAGGCTCTATTCTATGGGGAGGCTTTCTTACGATAAGATCCTTAAGCCCTACATCCTTAAGCTAACATCATTAAGCCCGAGGAGGTAGGGAGGCTCTGTTAGGAGGGGAGGCTCTGTTCAGTGGGGAGGCTCTCGCTGTACCGTGTATATCACATGGAGTACGATGTACCGAGCGATGGTTATGTGATGAGAAAGTCTGGCGAGGGATAATCCACCTTCGTGCTAGCACGATACCCCGTACACCTAGATGCATGTGGTTTGGGATGATTTATGACTTAGTTGGTCCACATAGGCACTTTTGATATAGTGACTTAGTTCTTATTACATATGTGTGATTGTGATTGTACAAGGTAGACCCGAGGGAGGGGTCGAGTCTCGTGCGATTTGATTTGTGAAATGGTAATGATGTTTGTGATTGAGAAAATGGTTTGTGATGGGATTGTATATGTTTGAGAAAGAGCTTTATGATGTGATTTAAAAAGGATGTTTTAAGTGAATTTCCCTTTTTATTATGTGATTTGACAATTGAGCATGAGATGGCTTGTACATGATGATTTACCATGTTTTATTATGCCAATTTACATTATTTAAATACATGATATATGTATACGCATATGGCATAGTTTTGTTTTCCTCATGCTCTGAACTATAAACGATTTATGCATAACACTATTAGCATGTAGATGAGTAGTTATCTACCATGCTTGCATTATTGCCTTACTGAGCGTGTGGTTGCTCATCCCTCTCTATTTTCCCCCTCATGCAGAGCGTGCATAATAGCCCAGTGAGGACTAAGGCGTGGTATTTTGGACATCTGCTACATCTCCATCACTCAGAGGTATATACACAGTGATTCCGTTTTGTATCTAAACAATGTAAAAGCATATTAGTCATTTGAAATGTAATTTTGGGGGATGTAGATGTCAGTAATCATATTTTATATAAGTAAACGATTAACTTCGATTGTATGACATCGTTTCATTAAATTGTGAATGAATGGTAAGTGGTGGTTATTATTGACTCACAGTCCAACTGTATGTGGTGAGTTGTTCACAATCGGGTAAAGTAACAGTAAAACATGAAAAATTTATTGAGATTTTCGATAAAAAGGAATAAAAAGGGTCGTGACAATTACGAGCAGCTTAGAGCTGACAAAAGAGTTATGTTGACAGGAGACGGAGATCGCTAGAGTTTGATATGGGTGAGTCAGTATTTTTGAGTGTTTCTCCCTCGAAAGGGACTATGAGATTTGGTAAGAAGGGAAAGTTAAGCCATCGATATATCGAACCCTTCGAGGTTCTAGAGAGAGTGGGAGATAAGGCTTATAGGTTGGCGTTGCCACCAGACTTAGCAAGTGTTCATAATGTCTTCCACGTCTCTATGCTTCGAAAGTATCACCCGGACCCGACACATGTGATAAGGTGTGAGCCATTGGAGCTCAATGAGAGTATGACGTATGTTAAGAAGCCGGTTCGGATATTGGATAGGAAGGAGAAGGTACTGAGGTCAAAGACTATTCCCTTAGTCAAAGTTGTTTGGCAATATCACACTCCGGAGGAAGCTACATGGGAGTTGGAGAGCGTGATACAAGAGAAGTACCCGGAGTTATTTTTGGGATAGCTTGGTTCTAATTCGGATGACCAAATTTCTTGAAGGAGGGGAAAAATGTAAGACCCATAAATTTCTATGTAATGTATATGATTAATTGATGTACAGGCAAGTTACATTACATACGAAATATAAGAAATAAATGTTTTTAAGTTTTAAGTGTGAATGGATTGATAAATGAGTGTTGAAATGATTGAGTAGGAGTTTAAATGGGAAAATTTGCAACAAAAGGGCGCAGGATAAAGGCCAGATCGATCCCATGCAAGGAGAGATTGATCTCATGGCTTGAAAAACACAATGCTAAGCATTCTGCAAGAGGGAGATCGATCCCTCACTCAAGCAGATCGATCTCCATTAGTCTCGGGTTGGAGTAGATCGATCTCCTCTTAAGGCTAGATCGATCTCCTACTCTGCCTAAAAGAAATCAATCCTATACCATTGAACAGATCGGTCTCAAACAAGAAGGAAGATCGATCTCATACATCCAATAGATCTATCTCTTGCCTGAAAATGGATGAAATTCTGAGGATTAAAGTAAGGCTCGATCGATCTCCACCTTATGCAGATCGATCACCTAGTGCCATTTCTATAAAAACAGAGCAGTTGTATCTGTATTTTCATGGGAACAAGCCATTTTCTCCCATTTTCAACCTTAAACATAGCTTTCTCTCTCTAAAACCATTCCATTTCCATAAAGATTTGAGAAAAAGCCATTAGAGCAAAGTTGTTCACTATAAAGAGAACAACATAGCTTGGAATCAATACTTCATTAGTTATATTAAAGGAACTAAGGAGTGTTCTTATTTGGAGCAAGAAGAAAGTCAAGCTAGGTGAGTTTCCAATACAACAACCCAAAGTACATTTATTTAGCTATTGATTTTGAGTTGATTGGTGTGTATATTAATGATGGAAACTACCTAGAATGTAATGGAACAAGTATGACCTAGAATGAGTCTAGTGTGAGAAAATGCAATATGGGTGAGTTGATGATAAATGGAGTATGCTAAGGTGTTAGTGAAGTGATATGTAGGGTTTTAAGATGTTAGGATGAAACTACATTGTGAGATTTGTTAAGTTGAGGAAATAAGTATATGAAGTGTTTGATAAAATGCTATAGTGAAGTAAGTGATGAACTATAGACAATATGAGCTTAAATATCGATTTAGTATGAATCAATAGACTCTCGAGAGATAAGTAAAACAATCAAAATGGGGCTTTACAAGTGTTGATGAAAACTATAAGTCGAATCGAGTATAGTAAATGCAAGAGCTTTACTTCATTGGATTTAAAATTGATATGAAACGTAATCTCATGCTGTCAGACCCGAATTTTATGTAGCTTATTACTTATGATTCCTATGTGTATGAACACTCTGTTATTATAGTTGAATCATAAAAAGAGTATTTACTAGACATAAAGTGTTAGTGAAATGATTTAACATGCAAAAGCTACATAAAGAGACTAATGTGAACTATAAGTGTCACAGGCTAAACCGAGTAAATCTAAATCATTCTGACTGAAAATAGGAGCTTAAAATGAGAAAGTATAGAGAGCTCATGAAGGAAAGTCAGCTTGATTTAGTCTAGAACATAAAAAATGAGAGTAAAAGCTAAAAATGTAAAATGGACCTTTTCGGCGAGATAAGGTGTTTTGAGTGAAATTATCCATCGGGAACGGTTGAAACATAAAGATGAGAGTGTAAGACATAAGATATGACACTTTTGAAATTTGGAGAAAAAGTCAACTTGGTCAATGGTTAAGGAAAAAGTCAACTATAGTTAAGAAAGTGGACTTTTACCATAGTTGACTAATCATGGTTAAAAATTAACCCAAGTATGGAGAAAAAATTGGGAAAAAATATTCCTGGCTAGAATACAAGATAATCATCCTCGGAAGTAAGGAAAATTTATTCGGAAGGATTTTGGATTTAATTTAATGATTAAAAACGCAATAGGCCTAAGGTGAAAACTTTAAAGCCCATTAAGGTATACAAAACGTATATCGAAATTCTTAGGTCCTTTTGTGAGACCCCGTATATGTATAGTTGTAATGTGTAATGAATATGAATGGACCTATAATGTAAAGTATGATTGATGTAAGTCCATGGATTCAATGTACGTATGTGTAATATGAATTGTAACATACATACAAGTTTCATTGAGTATGAATATGAAGAAATGAGTTCTTGTAAGTGATGAATGTGATTGGAACTCAAAAAGAGTAGTGTGGTAAAATGGAATGAAGTTAAGCTTCCATTTAGTTTGGAATGTGGTACTTTTGGATATACAATGAATGCACACAAGTTTCACTGTGCATAAGGTATGAATGGATTCCATTTTCAAGTTATAAAGGTGGATGGATGAGAAAATGGCCATGGCAAGAAATTAAGGATGTGTTGGTGTGAGTTGCAGCAAGGAAACTGCAGGAAATCTAGAAAGTATGAAGGCCAGATCGATCTCATAGGATAAGAGATCGATTTGGAAGAGCCAGAATGCTCTTATTTGAGCAATGGAATAGAGCAGATCGATCTCCAATGGGGCCAAATCGATCTCCTAAGCATTCTGTAATGAAAAGATAGATCCTCAAGCACCCAGATCGATCTCCTTAGCTCTCTGTTTGGGCGTAGATCGATCTCATGCTTCGACAGATCGATCTCACGCTTAAAATGCCGTGAAAATGAGAGATTTAAGGGGACCAGATCGATCTCCTCTTGGACCAGATCGATCTCCTTAAGCTATTTCTATATAAGGAGTGCTAGAAATCTAAAAATTTCGAGAAAAATACCAATCTTCCATTTCTAACCCAAAAACCTAACTTTCTCTCTCTAAAATCAGCCATTTCTAGCAAGAATTGAGGGGAGATCATTAGATGCTAAGTTGTTCATCTTGAGGAAGAGAACAACATAGTTGGAACCCAAAATCCCAATGTGGGTATTGAAGGACCTAAGGGCATTAACATTTGGAGCAAGAAGAAAAATCAGATTTGGTAAGATTCTAACACTCCAATCCAAATACATTATCTATTTAATTGATTTTGGAGTTGTTTGGCATGAGTATGGATGGATGGAAACACCTAGGTTATGTTAGAAACAAATGTAACCTAGAAAATGGAATGCCTCTAGTGTGAGAAAGTGTGATTTGGGGAGTTGGTGGTTTATGGGTTATGATAAGTTGTTAAATGAGTAATGTGGGTGATTTGGAATGGTTATGTGGAGTTATAATGTGGGTTTAAGTGAAATTGTGAAAATGAGTATGTATATGCTTGATAAAATGCCATAGTGAGGGAATTCATGAAATATGAACACTATGAGCTTAATGTCGATTTAATATCGATTTGGAATAAGTTAATAGGCCTAAGAAGATCCATAGACTTGAGTTATGGGTAAAGTAATTAAACGAGGCCATATAAGCGTTAATAGAGGCTATAGGTTAAATTGACTATAGCAAGCACAAGGGTTGCATTATATGGATCGAATATAATGTGAAATATGATTGTGTACAGTCCTGAAGAGTTCGTTGAAGACAAATCGAACCTTACGAGTAAGCAGCTTAAGGAAGTGGAATCACGCATCGCGATTCCAGGTAAGGGAATTCTGTAAGTATATAGAGGTAGCTACTCGTATTTTGCGGGTGTATAGGGCTTTGGAAATATGCATGGACTTATAAAAATGTGTTTTGAAGATGTATGGAAATTACTATGAGTATTTGTATGAGATTTGGTTGTTTGAAATGGTTATTGAAAAGGGATAGTAAGGCTAATAATTGCATAAATCACGTGTTTTGAATGCTTTTACAAAACAAAATGCTTTGATTTGAGCAAATTAAAGGATAGGTTGGCTAGTACTTGAATGATGTTGTGAAATAGTCCATGTGAGGCGCTAAGCATGTTTTGAGATGTTTTGAATGCATGTGAGCTGCCTATCGTGTGTATGTGATTGAATTCGAGCTAGAGCCTCGCTCGCACTGGATTTCTATGTTTTCAATTGTGTGAAATGTGCTTGAGCTTAGTTCGCACTTTGATTTGAATTGTGACGATGTTTTAGAAATCGTATTGGAGATTACGCTCGTACGTGGTTTTCGATGGTTTTCTTATGCATATAACCGTACTGGAGCTATGCTCGTACGTGGTTTCTTCATATTTTTATGCATAAATGTCGTACTAGAGCGTTGCTCATACGAAGTGATTGGTTTTGATGCATGACTTCGCGCTAAAGCGTAGCTCGCGCTGGTTTTCACACTGTGGTATGTATGAGGTCGTGGTGAGAGATACGGATTGGTGTTCAGGGAACCCAACAGGCCTGACAGACCTCTTGAGTGGGGTGAGGGTGAGGGGCTAGGACCTGACATCATCCATTCAGGGAACCCAACAGGCCTAACAGACCTCTTGAGTGGGGTGAGGGTGAGGGGCTAGGACCTGAATCAGGGAACCCAACAGGGGCGAGCAAGGCCATGAGGGGCTAGGACCTGGTATTGAGGTTACTCCCACGTGCTCTTGAGACTATAAAGGTTACACTTGGTATGGGGTAGATAAGACCTATGGCAGGCACCCGCAACCATGTTATTGGTCCCCGGAGTACGATGTACCTTGTATATCACATGGAGTACGTAGTACCGCGTGGTGGTTACTTGATTTGAGAAAGTCTGGCGGAGAACTAACCCACCTTCGTGCCAGCACGATACCCCGCACATCAAGATCCATGTGGTTTGGGATGATATGTGACAATTGGCCATCGTAGTCACTTGAGATATAGTAACCTGTCTCCTTGCTTGATTTACTTACTACCACATGATTTTAATCTCTAAATGTGATTGTGATTGTTTAAGGTAGACCTGAAGGAGGGGTCGAGCCTCGTGGAATTGATTTGTGAAATGAAAATGTGGTTGTGATTGTGAATTGATTTGATGGGATTGTATGTGTTTGAGAAAGAGTTTTATGATATGGGTTTAAAAAAGGAGGTTTCTTAATGAATTACCTTTTTTATGAGTTTAAATGAGATTGAACATGAGATGATTTATACATGATGTTTTTACTATGTTTTATATGCCAATGTACATGATTTTGATACATGATATATATGTATACTCATATGGCATAGTTTTATTCCTCATGCTCCTACCATAAATGATTTATGCATAACACTATCAGCATGTAGATAGAGTAGTTATCTACCATGCATGCATTATTGCCTTACCGAGCGTGTGGTTGCTCATCCCTCTCTATTTTCCCCCTACAGAGCGTCCATAGTAGCCCAGTGAGGACTGAGGCGTGGTAATTTGGACATCCGCTACATCTCCATCACACAAAGGTATATACACGGTGATTCTTTTTGTATCTAAACAATGTAAAAGCACAGTATTCTTTTGAGTTGTATGGGGGATGTAGATGTCAGTAAAACATGTTTTTGTATAAGTACATGATTAAATGCGAATGTATGACATCATTTTATTTAACTGAGAATGAATGAGATGTGATGTTTATTATTGACTCACAGCCTAACAGTGTGGTGGTAAGTTTGTTCACGACCGGGTAAGGTAATAGTAAAACGCGAAAAATTTATTGTGATTTTCGATTAAAGGGAATGGAATTGGGTCGTGACAGAGATTGGTATCAGAGCTGTGTTGGCCTGATGTGAGTCATTAATAAAACGTAGGAAAGTACATCCCCATAGTACTGTGCTTTTGTTTAGATATAATTGTGTATACAGTGATGGATTGAGCTTAATGAATTATTATAATACAGGAAGTTAGGCACTATGCTAGTTACACGCAAAGGTAGAGGGGCGAGAGCACGTGCTAGAGGCCGTAGAGGTAGGCCTGAGAGCCGTACGGAGCCACAGACTGAGCAGGCTCCACAGAATCCTGCTGAGAGAGCAGAGGATACTGAGGCTCGCTTCGCTAGGTTGGAGAATAGTATTGAGAAATTGGTAGAGATAGTCACGCAGGCCTTGGGCACCGGTGACAGACGAGGTCCCGCGGCACAGCCTACTACTGAACAGGCAGCTGCAAAGGCGGAGAGACCTCAGACTACAGAGACTGCTACTGCTACACCACCTCCAGTATAGGATACAGATTCTCCTATCGCTCCACAGCAGAGCGGTAGTGATTTGGGGTATGACTGTGACTTAAGCAGGTTGCGAGAGTTTCAAGCACTGAAACCCCCAGTGTTTAGAGGGGTGAATGACCCAGTGATTACGGAGGATTGGGTGTATGAGATGTAGAAACTATATAGGTTTTTTCGATGCACTTCAGCTGAAAAGGTAGCCTTTGCCGTGTTTATGTTGAAAGGCGAGGCCGAGCATTGGTGGAGGTCCACCGAGGTTATTTTGAGGGCCAGACACTCTGAGATCTCGTGGGAGATATTTCTAGAGGCCTTCAGGAGACAGTATATCCCAGCCACCGCATAGAGGAAATTACGGATGGAATTTATGAATTTGGTTCAGGGGAACCATACTGTGGACGAGTATGAGTCCAAGTTTATGTCCTTGGGGAGATATGACCCAGACACGATGGGTAGTGAGACCCGAAAGATACAGAAGTTCATGGATGGATTGAGATTGGCCATCCGGACTAAGCTAACTCCCTTCGACATTTTGACTTATGAGGAGGCTGTACATAAGGCTCAGTTATGTGAGCAAGATTTTGAGTGGAATGCCTCCGAGCTTGGGAGAATCAGCCTTAGAAAGGATAGAGACCGGAAGAGATCCGGATTTGGAAGAGTGGCCAAGAGAGGTGGCCAAAGGTTTTTCGAGAAGAGGCCTAAGATTGAGGAGGTGCAGGAGAGAGCTACTAGACCTCCCGTATACCCGGCTTTGACTGAACCGAGGGGTATGACTATTGGAGGACCACAACCTACCACTGACCAGTGTAGGAGATGTGGGAGATACCATGGGACTAGGCCATGTCAGATGCCCCCTGTTTCATGTTTTAGGCGTGGGAGGCCAGGACACATATCGAGGTTCTGCAAGGAGATGATTGAGGTTGCCCCACAGAAGGGCAAGGAGCCTGAAGGAGCTCCAGTTGAGACAGCGGCCCCGAGGAGGAGGGCTACAGCTGAGGAAAAAGGGAAACAAGCTGTGGGTGTGAGCAGAGGAAGGGTGCACGCACTGGACCAGGACACTGCAGACGCATTAACGGATGTGATTAAAGGTACCATCCGAGTCCTTGATTTAGAAGCATTGATATTATTTGATCCTGGTGCCATGCATTCTTTCATATCACCTTCCTTTGCACATAAATTGTTGAAGTATGTGAAACCAACATTGTTGGATAAAATGTTGATGATTTCCACACCCATGAATGATAGTCAATTGACTGAGCATGTATGTAGAGATTGTAAGTTAAAGATAGAGGGGAAGGAAATGATAGCCAATCTGGTTTTATTGAATATGAATGATTTTGATGTAATTTTGGGAATGAATTGGTTGGCTACCAACCGTGTTGTGATGGATTGTCATGCCAAAACATTGATGTTTTCAGGATTAGACAACCTTATTGTAAATTTTGATGAAAAGAAATGATATGAAAATTGTATGTTTGTAGTAAATAAAGGAGTATGATTTTAAATGCATATTGCTTGAGAGATAAATTTATTGTTTATGATAAATGTTGAATGTGGAGTGATGGTTTATGTTACTAACGATGGAGAGGATAATGTGAAGGGTTTATTGCATACGTGGTTGATATAGATAAGGCACGCCCGGAATTGAGGGACATACCCGTAATTATGGATTATCCTGATGTCTTTCCGGATGAATTACCAGGACTACCACCTGAAAGGGAAATGGAATTCTACATAGAGTTAGTACCTAGTACAGAGCCGATATCGAAACCACCCTATAGAATGGCTCTGATAGATTGGAAGAGCTGAAGAAACAGCTGCAAGAGTTATTGGAGAAGGGGCTTATTAGACCGAGTGTCTCACCTTGGGGAGCACCGGTTCTATTTGTAAGGAAGAAGGATGGAAGCCTCCGACTATGTATAGATTACCGATTGTTGAATAAGGCCACCATTAAGAACAAGTACCCCTTTCAAGAATCGATGATTTGTTGGATCAGCACCAGGGAGTCAAAGTATTTTCTAAGATAGATCTGCGGCCAGGGTACCTCAGTTGAGGATCAGGAGTGGAGATGTGCCCAAGACAACATTTCGTTCCCGTTATGGCCACTACGAGTTTTTGGTGATGCCATTCGGATTGACGAATGCTCCCGCAGCATTTATCGCATTGATGAATGATATATTCAAGCCATACCTGGACAAGTTTGTAATAGTGTTCATTGATGACATTTTGGTGTATTCCAAGTCCAGGGAAGATCATGAGGAACACTTGAGGATAGTTCTGCAGACCCTTCGAGAGAGAGAATTGTATGCCAAACTCAGCAAGTGTAACTTTTGGTTGGAGCAGATCTTATTTCTAGGCCATGTTGTGTCGAAGGATGGGGTATCAGTGGATCCATCCAAGATAGAGGCAGTTATACAGTGGGAACAGCCCAAGACAATTACTAAGATCAAAAGTTTCCTGGGATTGGCAGGATATTATCGAATTTGTAGAGGGTTTCTCTAGACTAGCTACTCCGTTAACACGCCTCACGTGTAAGGATGTTAAGTTTGTATGGGATGAGGCATGTGAGAGGAGTTTTGAGGAGCTTAAGAGTCGATTGACGACTACTCCAGTTCTCACCATTCCTACCAGCTCAAGAGGATTCTCGGTGTATACGGATGCATCGCACCAGGGACTGGGCTGTGTGCTTATGCAGAATGGGAAGGTAGTTGCCTATGGATCTAGACAGTTGAAAGATCATGAGAGGAACTACCCAACACATGATTTGGAGTTAGCGGCTGTAGTATTTGCTTTGAAAATATGGCGTCACTATCTCTATGGTGAGAAATTTCAGGTGTTCACAGATTATAAGAGCCTTAAGTACCTGTTCTCGCAGAAAGAGCTGAATATGAGACAGAGGAGATTGCTTGAACTCCTGAAGGACTATGAATGTGAAATCATGTACCACCTGGGTAAGGCAAATGTAGTTGTCGATGCTTTGAGTAGAAAGAACCTTGGGTTGGTGTCTTATATGATGGTACGGGAACATGAATTGTTAGAACACTTTGTGAACCTTAGTTTGGATGTAACCCCACCTGGATCTGAGAGACTTGAGATCATGGCTAGTTTGAGACTGGATCCAGAATTGATTGGCCGTATTCGGCAAGCCCAGCAGAGCGATCAATGGTGCATCGATTGGCTGAGGCAGGTACAGACAGGTGTGGGTATTGATTTTGAGCAGAGTGCTGATGGGTTATTGAGGTTCAGAGGCAGAGTATGCATTCCCAAGGATCCTAAGATCAAGAGAATGATTTTATCAGAGGCTCACTCATCAAAGTATATGATACATTCGGGAAGTACCAAGATGTATCAAAACCTTCGGAAGGTTTATTGGTGGTTTGGAATGAAAAGAGACGTTGCTAAATATGTCGCTAAGTGTCTTGTTTGTCAGCAAGTGAAGGTAGAGCATCAGAAGCCTACAGGATTATTGCAGCCTCTACCGATACCGACTTGGAAGTGGGAGCATGTCACCATGGATTTTGTGACGGGGTTCCCGAGGCACCGCAGAGGTCATGATGCCATATGGGTTATTGTGGACAGGTTGAGTAAGTCCGCCCATTTCTTGGCTATGAGAGCTACCGATACTTTGAGTCAGTTGGCGAACCTGTATATTCGAGAGATAGTACGGCTACATGGTGTACCAGTGAGCATTGTTTCTGATAGGGATGCCCGCTTCACTTCCCATTTTTGGGAACACTTTCAGGAAGCGCTGGGGACCCGACTGAGTTTTAGCACTGCTTTTCATCCTCAGACAGATGGGCAGTCAGAGAGGACTATACAAACCCTGGAGGATATGTTGAGAGTGTGTGTGCTAGATTTTAAAGGATCCTGGGATGACCACCTGCAGTTAGTCGAGTTCGCTTATACTAATAGCTATCATGCGAGTATCGGGATGGCACCCTATGAGGCATTATATGGGCGTAGATGTCGTTCCCCTATTGGATGGGAAGAGGTTGGTGACAGACTAATTTTTGCTCTGGACTTAGTGCAGCAGGAATCTGAGGACGTCCAGTTGATATGTGAGAGATTACGGACAGCTCAGAGCCGAAAAAAAAAGTTATGCTGACAAGAGACGGAGACCACTAGAGTTTGATGAGGATGAGTCGGTATTTTTTAGAGTTTCTCCATCGAAGGGTATTATGAGATTCGATAAAAAGGGCAAGCTGAGCCCTAGATACATCGGACCCTTCGAGATTTTAGAGAGAGTGGGAGATAAGGCGTATAGGTTGGCATTGCCACCGGACTTAGCGAATGTCCACAACGTCTTCCACATCTCGATGCTTCGGAAGTATCACCCGGACCCGACACACGTGATAAGATATGAGCCGTTGGAGCTCAATGAGAGTATGACATATGTTGAGAAGTCGGTTCGGATATTGGACAAAAAAAGAAAGTGTTGCAGAATAAGACAATTCCCTTGGTGAAAGTTCTTTGGCAACATCACACGGCGGAAGAGGCCACATGGGAATTGGAGAACTTGATACGGGAGAAGTACCCCCAACTTTTTAAAGGGTGACTTGGTTCTAATTTGGAGAACCAAATTCCTTGAAGGAGGGGAGAATATGAGACCCCGTATATGTATAGTTGTAATGTGTAATGAATATGAATGGACTTGTAATGTAAAGTATGATTGATGTAAGTCCATGGATTCAATATACGTATGTGTAATATGAATTGTAACGTACATACAAGTTTCATTGAGTATGAATATGAAGAAATGAGTTCTTATAAGTGATGAATGTGATTGGAACTCAAAATGAGTAGTGTGGTAAAATGGAATGAAGTTAAGCTTCCATTTAGTTTGGAATGTGGTACTTTTGGATATACAATGAATGTACACAAGTTTCACTGTGCATAAGGTATGAATGGATGCCATTTTCAAGTTATAAAGGTGGATGGATGAGAAAATGGCCATGGCAACAGATTAAGGATGTGTTGGTGTGAGTTTCAGCAAGGAAACTGCAGGAAATCTGGAAAGTATGAAGGCCGGATCGATCTCATAGGATGAGAGATCAATCTGGAAGAGCCAGAATGCTCTTATTTGGGCAATGGAATAGAGCAAATCGATCTCCAATGGGGCCAGATCGATCTCCTAAGCATTCTGTAATGAAAAGATCGATCCTCAAGCACCCAAATCGATCTCTTTAGCTCTCTGTTTGGGAGCAGATCGATCTCAAACTTCGACAGATCGATCTCATGCTTAAAATGCCGTGAAAATGAGAGATTTAAGGGGACCAGATCGATCTCCTCTTGGACCAGATCGATCTCCTCAAGCTATTTCAATATAAGGAGTGCTGAAAATTTTAGAAAAAATACCAATCTTCCAATTCTAACCCAAAAACCTAACTTTCTCTCTCTAAAATCGGCCATTTCCAACAAGAATTGAGGGGAGATCATTAGACGCTAAGTTGTTCATCTTGAGAAAGAGAACAACATAGTTGGAACCCAAAATCCCTTTGTGGGTATTAAAGGAGCTAAAGGCATTGACATTTGGAGCAAGAAGAAAAATCAGATTTGGTAAGATTCTAACACTCCAATCCAAATACATTATCTATTTAATTGATTTTGGAGTTGTTTGGCATGAGTATGGATGGATGGAAACACCTAGGTTGTGTTAGAAACAAATGTAACCTAGAAAATGGAATGCCTCTAGTGTGAGAAAGTGTGATTTGGGGAGTTGGTGGTTTATGGGTTATGATAAGTTGTTAAATGAGTAATGTGGGTGATTTGGAATGGTTATGTGGAGTTATAATGTGGGTTTAAGTGAAATTGTGAAAATGAGTATGTATATGCTTGATAAAATGCCATAGTGAGGGAATTCATGAAATATGAACACTATGAGCTTAATGTCGATTTAATATCGATTTGGAATAAGTTAATAGGCCTAAGAAGATCCATAGACTCGAGTTATGGGTAAAGTAATGAAACGAGGTCATATAAGCGTTAATAGAGGCTATAGATTAAATTGACTATAGCAAGCACAAGGGTTGCATTAGATGGATCGAATATAATGTGAAATATGATTGTGTGCAGTCCTGGAGAGTTCGTTGAAGACGAATCGAACCGTACAAGTAAGCAGCTTAAGGAAGTGGAATCATGCATTGCGATTCCAGGTAAGGGAGTTCTGTATGTATATAGAGGTAGCTGCTCATATTTTGTGGGTGTAGGGCTTTGGAAATATGCATGGACTTATAGAAATATGTTTTGAAGATGTATGAAAATTACTATGAGTATTTGTATGAGATTTGGTTGTTTGAAATGGTTATTGAAAAGGGATAGTAAGGCTAATAATTGCATAAATCACGTATTTTGAATGCTTTTACAGAACACAATGCTTTGATTTGAGCAAATAAAAGGATAGGTTGGCTAGTACTTGAATGATGTTGTGAATAGCCCATGTGAGGCGCTAAGCATGTTTTGAGATGTTTTGAATGCATGTGAGCCGCCTATCGTGTTTATGTGATTGAATTCGCGCTAGAGCCTCGCTCACGCTGGATTTCTATGTTTTCACTTGTGTGAAACGTGCTTGAGCTTAGCTCGCACTTTGATTTGAATTGTGACGATGTTTTAGAAACCGTACTGGAGATTACGCTCGTACGTGGTTTTTGATGGTTTTCTTATGCATATAACCGTACTAGAGCTATGCTCGTACGTGGTTTCATCATATTTTTATGCATAAATGCCGTACTAGAGCGTTGCTCATACGAAGTGATTGGTTTTGATGCATGAATTTGCGCTAGAGCGTACCTCGCGCTGGTTTTCACACTGTGGTTTGTATGAGGCCGTGGTGAGAGATACGGATTGGTGTTCAGGGAACCCAACAGGCCTGACAGACCTCTTGAGTGGGGTGAGGGTGAGGGGCTAGGACCTGACATCATCCATTCAGGGAACCCAACAGGCCTAACAGACCTCTTGAGTGGGGTGAGGGTGAGGGGCTAGGACCTGAATCAGGGAACCCAACAGGGGCGAGCAAGGCCATGAGGGGCTAGGACCTGGTATTGAGGTTACTCCCACGTGCTCTTGAGACTATAAAGGTTACACTTGGTATGGGGTAGATAAGACCTATGGCAGGCACCCGCAACCATGTTATGGGTCCGCGAAGTACGATGTACCGTGTATATCACATGGAGTACGATGTACCGCATGGTGGTTACTTGATTTGAGAAAGTCTAGCGGAGAACTAACCCACCTTCGTGCCAGCATGATACCCCCCACACCGGGATCCGTGTGGTCTGGGATGATATGTGACAATTGGCCATCGTAGTCACTTAAGATATAGTAACCTATCTCCTTGCTTGATTTACTTACTACCACATGATTTTAATCTCTAAGTGTGATTGTGATTGTTTAAGGTAGACCTAAAGGAGGGGTCGAGCCTCGTGGAATTGATTTGTGAAATGAAAATGTGGTTGTGATTGTGAATTGATTTGATGGGATTCTATGTGTTTGAGAAAGAGTTTTATGATGTGGGTTTAAAAAAGGAGGTTTCTTAATGAATTACCCTTTTTATGAGTTTAAATGAGATTGAGCATGAGATGATTTATACATGATGTTTTTACCATGTTTTATATGCCAATGTACATGATTTTGATACATGATATATATGTATACTCATATGGCATACTTTTATTCCTCATGCTCGTACCATAAATGATTTATGCATAACACTATCAGCATGTAGATAGAGTAGTTATCTACCATGCTTGCATTATTGCCTTACTGAGCGTGTGGTTACTCATCCCTCTCTATTTCTCCCCTACAGAGCGTGCATAGTAGCCCAGTGAGGACTGAGGCGTGGTAATTTGGACATCCGCTGCATCTCCATCACGCAGAGGTATATACACAGTGATTCTTTTTGTATCTAAACAATGTAAAAGCACAGTATTCTTTTGAGTTGTATAGGGGATGTAGATGTCAGTAAAACATGTTTTTGTATAAGTACACGATTAAATGTGAATGCATGACATCATTTTATTTAACTGAGAATGAATGAGATGTGATGTTTATTATTGACTCACAGCCCAACAGTGTGGTGGTAAGTTTGTTCACGACCGGGTAAGGTAACAGTAAAACGCGAAAAAATTTATAGTGATTTTTGATTAAAGAGAATGGAATTGGGTCGTGACACCTTTAGACCGAATTGTTGGACTAATTGATTGGCCAAATATTTAGACAATTAAAGGCCCGAGACATAGTAAAAATTTCAGCCCAAAAGCCCATTAAGAAAGCCCAAACCGAGAAACCCAAATGGAAAGCCCATGAGATAAATATCTAACCATAGTTAAAGCTAACCATGACTCATAAGGTGACTCATTAGGTGACTCATGGCTAAGGCATGGAAAGTCAAGCTTAATGGCTGGAGAGTAAAGCTTAATGGCTAAGTAAGTGGCTTTTAAATTCAGCCACACCATTGTCATCTTCATCACACCAAATTCGGCTAGAAGAAGAAACCATTGAAACATATTATCCAAACTTTCTCTCACTAGGAATTAGGCATAATTGGAACTTGCATCCTTCATGGAAGTTGTTCCAAATTGAAAGGAGAGTGACATATGTTGGAATTGGCTATCAAGGAGCCATAGAGTGCAAACCGAGAGCCTTCAAAGATTCGGCCAAAGGGTGAACACAACAATTGGTATATTTTCTAATTTTCAATTTCATATATGTTAATGTATGAATGATTTTAAGTATATTGATATATGTTTTAAGCATTGAAACATAATAAATCACTATGATGTTGGTTAGGGCGAGAGTGAGTGTTGAGACATTGATTTATGTCCATATGATTTTAAGGCATAAATGGATTAATGTACATGTGTTAATGATTATGGTGTAATTAGAATTAATCAATTTGATTAATTAATACATGTAATTAGTTGGCAATCAAGGTGTTTGATAAAATGCCTAAATGAACTATATGATGTTTAGGAATGTTGCCAACCAAGTGTTTGTGAAAATGCCTAAGTGAATTGGCTAAGAAATAGGCATGGATCGCATGCCATGGCATAACCGATGGCATGGGTAGCTCTCAGCCATGGCATGTGGTCGAGAGGCCCAATGGGCCAAGCCCAAATATTTTAGACCCAATATGATGTAATGGGTCTAGGACAAGCCCAATAAGAGTTGGTGGGCCCCACAAGCCCAATAAGCCCAACGAAAATTAATAGTAAAATGAAAATGGGCCAAAGGCATAATTAGGCCCATTAAGGATTTTTAAAGCCCATTAAGGGAAATAGACTGTATTTAATGTGAAATACAATAGAAAAAGTGTAATTAACTTGATAAATGGTTATATGCAGCTCCAGAGAGTATTGGAGAAGCAAACCGGACTGCTGAAACGAGCAGCGCAGAGAAAGTGAAATTTCTTGAGTTATTGCAGGGAAGGGATTTTTGTGAGTAGTTAGAGATACCTGCACATATTTTCATATGCTTTTACATTCACTTAAAAACTCTGAGGGTCAGAGAAAGTGAATAATAATTATTGTGACCCGATAGTGGCAAATTATGATTTTACCCCTAGTTAGTCAAAAAGTCAACTTTTGTGAAAAGTTGTAAAAAGTTGTAAAAAGCATGGAAACCACTATTTTGAGTGTTTAACTACTGTTTAGCAGGAGAATAAATAGATGGGCTAATGATTTTAAGGTTGATGTGAATTAAGCACACTTTATAGTGCTGATTTTGATGTTTTGTAAATCATCCCTTTTTAAAGAGCCATCTATCATATTTTGTGAGAATGAATCGTGCTAGAGCACAGCTCGCACTGGATTTCATATATTTTCCACATACATTAGTGCTGGATTTTGATTTGCACTAGATTTCCATGACATGCATGATAGAGTACTGGAGTTATTACTCGTACTCGAGCTTTTCATGAGATACATGACAGAGTGTTGGAGCGTTGCTCGTACTCGATTCTTCATGATTTATACATGACATAGTACTGGAGCTATTGCTCATACTTTATTTGATGATATTGTGCATAGCATAGTACTGGAGCTATTGCTCGTACTTGATTTAATACATGAACTATGCATTGACCTAGTTGCTAGAGGTTTACTCGCACTAGAGTTGAGTTTGTGATGTGAAACAGTGTTTGAGAGGAGTGTCGACTGTGAGTCGCACTCAAAGGCGCGCACTGTATGTGATATATAATACATGTTACACACCTATGCCCGCATCCTTGTGTGACTGAGTGTCACATTATATGAGAGGATAGCCGCATGAGGGTATTAGAGATGTGGTATGATATTTCATGGTTAGAGGGCTAAGACCTATGGTAGGCACCCCGACTGTGATGTAGGGTCCACAGGTGTACCTTATACCGTGCATGTGGCATGGGAGTACACTGTACCGTGTGTTGTTGTTGTGGAGTTGAGGAGGATATAGCTGACGATTGTGATGGACTGACCCCCCTCCCGTTGCACCAGTGATGCCCCGGACACTGAGATCTGTGTTGCTTGGGATCACAAGTCGGATATGATCATAGTTCAGGATACTATTTGCATTTCACCACAGAGTTTCACATGATATATCACATTGATTGACTGATTTAAATTGCGGACAGACCTAAGGGACAGGTCAGACTTCGATTTTGTGATGTGAATTATTTAAATGCCATATTTATTGTGATTTAAATATACATGGCATGATTTACCTAAAGGCATGATTTATATAAAGATGCATTGTTTTGCACTACATGCCTACATTTGAGAAAGAAAGCATGATTTCTGTATATGGGATTTAATCTGTACAAGTATACATATATATATTTATATATATTTAAAGACATGCTTTTAAAGTGAGTTAAGAAAATAATGTTTTCAAGGCATAGCATTATTTTGAGTAGATAGTATAGATATCTACTTGGTTGCCTGATTTCCCTACTGAGCGCGTTGTATGCTCACCCCCTTTCTTTACATCTCTTTATAGAGCATCAGCAGTAGAGTGAGAGCTATTAAGGGATAGTATTTCCTGAGTCCACTACTAGTTCCTATCGATCGCCAGGTATACAGATTTTGTACGATTATGTATCTAAACATAGAAACAGTACAGTGATGTATACGATATATATTATAGGGAATGTATTTGTGTTAGATTTTATATAATCTCACATGTATTATAAAAGCAGTTACAGTCAGTAATAGTATATTGACATGTATGTATGATAATGGAAAATGTGGTAAGAGAGGACTCTGACATCGAATCACAGCCCAACCATTAATGAGAGGAAAGGTAAGTTAAAAATGCGAAAATATTTGTAGTGATTTTTGGATAACGTCATGGATTGAGAACGGGTCCTGACAGAATGGTATCAGAGTAGAGGTTGGTCTGATGTGAGTCGGTGTTAGAAAAATAAGAAAGTGTTCACCCCTATAGTTCTGTGCTGTGTTTAGATATAACTGTGTATACTATATAGGAAACGGACTAATTCATGATTATGAATGCAGGAACTTTGCCTATATGGCAAATACGCGTAGTGGTAGGAGTATGAGAGGTAGGGCTCGAGGCCAGGGAGATAGACCCGAGGGATGAGCTGCTGTCGAACCATTACCTACGCCTGAGACTCCAGGTGCTACTGAGGCACCCGAGTGTGCTGAGATGCGCTTTATGAGATTAGAGCGTAGTCTTAAGACGATTGTCGAGATGTTGGCACAGACGATGCCAGGTAGGCAAGGATAAGAGGCAGGAGCTGCGACACAAGAGGCAGTTGCCCCTGACACTCCTACACAGATGACTCATGCACTGAGGACAGTAGATACTACAACACCCCCACCAATTTTGGGTGGTATTGGACTAGGGTACGGATGTGATATACATCGGTTGCGAGAATTCCAAAAGTTGAGACCTTCATCTTTTAGTGGGGTCAAGGACCCTGTAGCTGCTTAGGAGTGGTTAGCGGAGATGGAGAAGCTTTATGGATTCTTCGAGTGTACGACCTTGAAGATGGTCGCATTTGCTGCATTCCTGCTGAAGGGAGCTGCAGAGCATTGGTGGAAGTCCATCCAACCTATATTGAGAGCCCGACACACAAACATTAGTTGGGAGATATTTCGGGAGGCCTTTAGGAGGCAGTTTGTTCCCGATACCGCACAGCGAAAACTACAGGCAGAGTTTTTGAGACTGAACCAGGGGAGTTTATCTGTGGACAAGTATGAGACTCGATTCCTATCCCTAAGGAGATATGACCCCGATACCATGTATAGTAAGGCCAGAAAGGTCCATAGGTTTATCGACGGGTTGAGACCGGTTCTGTGGTCCAGGTTGGTTCCATTAGACATAGCAACCTATGAGGAAGCAGTGCGCAAGGCGCAACTATGTGAGCAAGATTATGAGAGGAATGCTTTCGAGTTCGGGAAGTTTAGTCGTAGTCGAGATATACAGAAGAAGAGGCCGGTTAGAGATTTTAGTTACCGAGAAAGGAAGAAATTCTTCGGTAAGAGATCACGAGTGGAGGAGGCACAAGAGAGATATGCTAGACCTCCTGCTTATTCGACTGTAGCCCCAGCAAAAAGCATTGTCATAGGAGGATAGAGACCTGCTGTTGATCAGTGCAGAAGATACGGTAAACAACATGAAGTAGACCATGTCCGCTGACTCCTATTGTATGTTTCTGATGTGGGAAACAAGAGCATATGGCTAGAGATTGCCCAGAGACATTTGTGACTGCACCACTGAGGGGCAGGGAGCCTGATAGAACTCCAGCTGGTACGTCTGCTCAGAGAGGTAGAGCGACGATAGAGAAGAAGGCGAAACAGGTGATGGGTCGAGGGCGAGTACATGCTTCAGACCAGGGGACAGCTGATGCTTCATCGGATGTGATTCGAGGTAACATCCTAATTTATGATATTGAAACATATGTTTTAATTGATCTTGGTTCCACGCATTCTTTTGTATCGCCTTCATTTGCATGTAAATTAGCAAGACATGTAGAGCGTACACCATTATGTATGATGATGTTGATTAGTACGCCTATGAATAATAGTCAAGTTGTAGAATATGTATTTAATAACTGCAAGTTGAGAGTAGGGGATAAGGAGATGATAGCCAATCTAATATTACTAAGTATGAGTGACTTTGATATAATATTAGGAATGGATTGGCTATCTACAAACCATGCTGTTTTAGATTGTTATGCTAAGACTATGTTTCCTAACCCTACTAGATATATTGTAAAGTTTAATAAGAATAAATGAAAGGAGTAGTTATGATTATTACATGATTAATGATTTAGAAAACCTTCAACATATCAAGGTTTCATTGCGTACATGGTAGATATGGATAAGGCACATTCGGAGTTGTCAGATATTACTGTGGTCAGTGAGTACCCAGATGTTTTTCCGGATGAATTGCCAGGGTTACCACTAGACAGAAAGATGGAGCTCTGTATAGATTTGGTGCCTGGTACAGAGCCTATTTCGAGACCACCATATCGTGTGGCCTTAGTTGAGCTGGAGGAGCTCAAGAGATAGTTACAGGAGCTATTGGATAGGGGTTTTATTCGACCGAGTGTTTCAGCTTAGGGAGCACCGGTTCTATTTGTGAGGAAGAAGGATGGGAGCCTCCGATTGTGTATAGATTATCGATTATTGAATAAGGCCACCATCAACAATATATACCCCCTTCCACGCATTGACGACTTGTTAGATCAGCTTCAGGGAGCACAAGTCTTTTCCAAGATTGACCTGAGGTCTGGGAATCATCAGTTGAAAGTTCAGAGTGGAGATGTACCCAAGACAGCATTTTGTACCCGATATGGCCATTATGAGTTCTTGGATATGCCATTCGGATTGACGAATGCTCCAGCTTCTTTCATGGCTTTGATGAACGATGTGTTCAAGCCATATTTGGACCAGTTTGTTATCGTCTTTATCGATGACATATTGATATATTCGAGATCCAAGGAGGAGCATAAGGAGCACCTCAGGATCGTGTTGCAGACTCTACGAGAGCATGAGTTATATGCTAAGCTCAGTAAAGGTGACTTTTGGTTGTCACGGATCTCATTTTTGGGACATGTTGTATCGAGAGATGGTGTATCAGTTGATCCATCTAAGATAGAGGCTGTAGTTCAGTGGGAACAGTTGAGAACAGTCACGGAGATCAGGAGTTTTTTGGGTTTAGCTGGATACTATCGGAGATTCGTTGAGGGATTTTCGAAGTTGGTTGCTCCGTTGACACGTTTTACTTGAAAGAGTGTACCGTTCGTATGGCACGAGGATTGTGAGAAGAGTTTTGAGGAGTTGAAGCGTCGATTGGCCACGGCTTTGATTCTCACTGTCCCTACCAGCTTAGGAGGATTTATAGTGTATGTCGATGCTTTGCATCAGGGACTGGACTGTGTATTGATGCAAGATAGGAAGGTAGTTGCTTATGGATCCAGACAGCTAAAGGATCACGAGAAGAACTATCCGACCCATGGTTTGGAGCTAGCATCAGTAGTGTTTACGTTGAAGGTATGGCGCCACTACTTGTATTGAGAGAAGTTCCAGATATTTACCCACCACAAAAGCCTAAAGTATCGGTTCTCACAGAAAGGGCTGAACATGAGACAGAGAAGATGGCTAGAGCTTCTGAAGGACTACGATTGTGAGATACTTTATCATCTAGGTAAGGCTAATGTTGTAGCCGATGCCTTGAGTAGGAAGAGCCTAGGGATGGTATCGTACATGATGGTTAGGGAACATGACTTGCTAGAGCAATTTGCTAGCCTCAGTTTTGGAGTCGTGGCTTCTGACATGGATACAGGCTATGTGATAGCTAGTCTACGCTTAGAGCCAGACCTGTTGAACAGGATCAGAGTGGCTCAGCAGACTGATCCATTTTGTATGGATGTGAGTAGTCAGATGTAGAAGGGCACTGTGACTAACTTTGAGTTGAGTTTTGATGGACTACTGAGGTTCTGAGGTAGATTATGTGTTCCCGAGGATCCAAGACTCAGGAGATTGATATTGGCGAAAGCTCATTCGTAGAGGTATACGTTACATCCAAGGAGTAACAAGATGTATCAGAACCTCCGGAAGGTATACTAGTGGTCGGGTATGAAGAAAGATGTAGCAGACTTTGTTGCAAAGTGTCCCATATGTTAGCAGGTGAAGGTAGAGCATCAAAAGCCTGCAGGGTTGTTGCAGCCTCTACCTATACCGACATGAAAATGGGAGTATATCACCATAGATTTCGTGATGGGTTTACCAAGAACCCACTGGAATCACGATGCTATATGGGTGATAGTCGACAGACTGACAAAGTCAGCCCACTTCCTAGCTATGAGAGTTGCTGATACTCTCAGTTCATAAGCAGAATTGTATGTACGCGAGGTAGTGAGGTTACACGGTGTACCAGTGAGCATAGTCTCTGATAGGGATTCCTGTTTCACTTCCCACTTTTGGGGACATTTTCAGGAAGCCATGGGAACCCAGCTGAGTTTGAGCACCGCTTTCCATCCTTAGACAGATGGTCAGTCAGAGAGGACTATACAGACTCTAGAGGATATGTTGAGAGCATGTGTGTTAGATTTTAGAGGCTCCTGGGATGACCACTTGCCACTAGCCGAGTTCGTCTAGAACAACAGTTATCATTCGAGTATCAAGATGGCACCGTATGAGGCTTTGTATGGCCGTAGATGTCATTCCCCTATTGGATGGGAAGAAGTGGGTGACCGTAAGATTTTCACTCCTGACATGGTTACGCAAGCATCTGAGGACGTCCACTTGATAGTAGAGAGACTGAGGACAGCTCAGAGCAGACAGAAGAATTACGCTGACAGGAGACGTATGCCACTAGAGTTTGCAGTTGGTGAATCCGTGTTTTTAAGAGTTTCTCCTTCCAAGGGCATAGCGAGATTTGGGAAGAGAGAGAAACTAAATCCTTGCTATATTGGACCCTTTAAGATACTTGATCGAGTGGGAGATAAGGCTTACAGGTTGGCATTGCCACCGGACTTATCAGGTGTCCATAACGTCTTCCACATATCGATGATTCGAAAGTGTCACCTGGATCCGGCACATGTGATTAGTTACGAGCCTTTGGAGCTCCGAGAGGACTTGTCATATGTTAAGAAAATGATTTAGATATTGGATAGGAAGGAGAAGGTATTGAGATCGAAGACCATCGGGTTAGTGAAGATTCTCTAGCAGCATCATACTTCAGAGGAAGCTACTTGGGAGCTAGAGAGTCTGATGCGAGAGAAGTACCCTCACCTATTTGATGACTGACTTGGTTCTAATTTGGAGAACCAAATTTTTTAAGTGAGAGAGGATTGTCAAACCCGAATTTTATGTAGCTTATTCCTTATGATTCCTATGTGTATGAACACTTTGTTATTATAGTTGAATCATAAGAAGAGTATTTACTAGACATAAAGTGTTAGTGAAATGATTTAACACGCAAAAGCTACATAAAGAGCCTAATGTGAACTATAAGTGTCACAAGCTAAATCCAGTAATCTAAATCATTCTGACTAAAAATAAGAACTTAAAATGAGAAAGTATAGAGAGCTCATGAAGGAAAGTCAGCTTGATTTAGTCCCGAACATAGAAAACGAGAGTAAAAGCTAAAAAGGGTAAAATGGACCTTTTTTGCAAGATAAGGTGTTTCGGGTGAAATTATCTACTGGGAACGGTTGAAACATAAAGACGAGAGTGTAAGACATAAGATATGACACTTTCGAAATTTGTTGAAAAAGTCAACTTGGTCAATGGTTAAGGAAAAAGTCAACTATATTTAAGAAAGTGGACTTTTACCATAGTTGACTAATCATGGTTAAAAATTAACCTAAGTGTGGAGAAAAAATTGGGAAAAAATATTCTTGACTACAATACAAGATAATCATCCCTGAAAGTAAGGAAAATTTATTTTGAAGGATTCCGGATTTAATTTAATGGTTAAAAACGCAATGGGCCTAAGGTGAAAATTTTAAAGCCCATTAAGGTATACTAAACGTATATCGAAATTCTTAGGTCCTTTAGACCGAATTGTTGGACCAATTGATTGGCCAAATATTTAGACAATTAAAGGCCCGAGACATAGTAAATATTTCAGCCCAAAAGCCCATTAAGAAAGCCCAAACCGAGAAGCCCAAATGGAAAGCCCATGAGATAAATATCTAACCATAGTTAAAGCTAACCATGACTCATAAGGTGACTCATTAGGTGACTCATGGCTAAGGCTTGGAAAGTCAAGCTTAATGGCTGGAAAGTAAAGCTTAATGGCTAAGTAAGTGGCATTTAAATTCAGCCACACCATTGTCATCTTCATCACACCAAATTCGGCTAGAAGAAGAAACCATTGAAACATATTATCCAAGCTTTCTCTCACTAGAAATCACTAGGAGTTGGGCATAATTGGAACTTGCATCCTTCATGGAAGTTGTTCCAAATTGAAAGGAGAGTGACATATGTTGGAATTGGCTATCAAGGAGCCATAGAGTGCAAACCGAGAGCCTTCAAAGATTCGGCCAAAGGGTGAACACAACAATTGGTATATTTTCTAATTTTCAATTTCATATATGTTAATGTATGAATGATTTTAAGTTTATTGATATATGTTTTAAGCATTGAAACATATTAAATCACTATGATGTTGGTTAGGCCGAGAGTGAGTGGTGAGACATTGATTTATGTCCATATGATTTTAAGGCATAAATGGATTAATGTACATGTGTTAATGATTATGGTGCAATTAGAATTAATCAATTTGATTAATTAATACATGTAATTAGTTGGCAATCAAGGTGTTTGATGAAATGCCTAAATGAACTATATGATGTTTAGGAATGTTACCAACCAAGTGTTTGTGAAAATGCCTAAGTGAATTGGCTAAGAAATAGGCATGGATGGCATGCAATGGCATAATCGATGGCATGGGTAGCTCTCGGCCATGGCATGTGGCCGAGAGGCCCAATGGGCTAAGCCCAAATATTTTAGGCCCAATATGATGTAATGGGTCTAGGACAAGCCCAATAAGAGTTGGTGGGCCCCACAAGCCCAATAAGCCCAACGAAAATTAATAGTAAAATGAAAATGGGCTTAAGGAATAATTAGGTCCATTAAGGATTTTTAAAGCCCATTAAGGGAAATAAACTGTATTTAATGTGAAATACAGTAGAAAAAGTGTAATTAACCTGATAAATGGTTATATGCAGCTCCAGAGAGTATTGGAGAAGCAAACCGGACTGCTGAAACGAGCAGCGCAGAGAAAGTGATATTTCTCGAGTGATTACAGGTAAGGGATTTTTGTGAGTAGTTAGAGATACCTGCACGTATTTTCATCTACTTTTACATTCACTTAAAAACTCTGAGGGTCAGAGAAAGTGAATAATAATTATTGTGACCCAATAGTGGTAAATTACGATTTTACCCCTAGTTAGTCAAAAAGTCAACTTTTGTGAAAAGTTGTAAAAAGTTGTAAAAAGCATGAAAACCACTATTTTGAGTGTTTAACTGCTGTTTAGCAGGAGAATAAATAGATGAGCTAATGATTTTAAGGTTGATGTGAATTAAGCACACTTTATAGTGCTGATTTTGATGTTTTGTAAATCATCCCTTTTCAAAGAGCCATCTATCATATTTTGTGAGAATGAATCGTGCTAGAGCACAGCTCGCACTGGATTTCATATATTTTTCACATACATTAGTGCTGGATTTTGATTCGCATTAGATTTCCATGACATGCATGATAGAGTACTGGAGTTATTACTCGTACTCGAGTTTTTCATGAGATACATGACAGAGTGCTAGAGCGTTGCTCGTACTCGATTATTCATGATTTATACATGACATAGTACTGGAGCTATTGCTCGTACTTGATTTGATGATATTGTGCATAGCATGGTACTGAAGCTATTGCTCGTACTTGATTTAATAAATGAACTATGCATTGATCTAGTTGCTAGAGGTTTACTCGCACTAGAGTTGAGTTTGTGATGTGAAACAGTGTTTGAGCGGAGTGTCGACTGTGAGTCGCACTCAAAGGCGCGCACTGTATGTGATATATAATACATGTTACAAACCCATACCCGCATCCTTGTGTGGCTGAGTGCCGCATTATGTGAGAGGATGGCCGCATGAGGGTATTAGAGATGTGGTATGATATTCCGTGGTTAGAGGGCTAAGACCTATGGCAGGCACCCCGACTATGTGTAGGGTCCACGGGTGTACTTTGTACCGTGCATGTGGCATAGGAGTACACTGTACCATGTGTTGTTGTGGAGTTGAGGAGGATATAGCTGACAGTTGTGATGGACTGACCCCCCTCCCGTTGCAGCAGTGATGCCCCGCACACCGGGATCTGCGTTGCTTGGGATCACATGTCGGATATGATCATAGTCCAGGATACTATTTGCATTTCACCACAGAGTCTCACATGATATATCACATTGATTGACTGATTTAAATTATGGACAGACCTGAGGGATGGGTCGGACTCTGATTTTGTGATGTGAATTATTTAAATGCCATATTTATTGTGATTTAAATATACATGGCATGATTTACCTAAAGGCATGATTTATATAAAGATGCATTGTTTTGCACTACATGCCTACATTTGAGAAAGAAAACATGATTTCTGTACATGAGATTTAATCTGTACAAGTATACATATATATATTTAAAGACATGCCTTTAAAGTGAGTTAAGGAAATAATGTTTTCAAGCCATAGCATTATTTTGAGTAAATAGTGTAGATATCTACTTGCATGCCTGATTTCCTTACTGAGCGCATTGTATGCTCACCCCCTTTCTTTACATCTCTATACAGAGCATCAGCAGTAGAGCGAGAGCTATTGAGGGATAGTATTTCCTGAGTCCACTACTAGTTCCTATCGACCGCCAGGTATACAGATTTTGTACGGTTATGTATCTAAACATAGAAACAGCACAGTGATGTATACGATATATTATGGGGAATGTATTTGTGTTAGATTTTATATAATCTACATGTATTATAAAAGTAGTTACAGTCAGTAATAGTATATTGACATGTATGTATGATAATGGAAAATGTGGTAAGCGAGGACTCTGACATCGAATCACAGCCCAACCATTGATGAGAGAAAAGGTAAGTTAAAAATGCAAAAAAAAGTTGTAGTGATTTTTGGGTAACGTCTAAGATTGAGAACGTGTCCTGACACATGCAGTCCCAAAGAGTTCGTTACAGGTGAATCAAACTGTGCAATCGAGCAACTCTAAGGAATTGGAATCACTTGACGCGATTCCAGGTAAGGAAATTTTGTAAGTATATAGAGATAGCTGCTTGTATTTTGTGAGTGAACATAGGGCTTTGTAAATGCATGATTTTTAAGAAAAGTGATTGATAGTATACGTAAATGACTTCAAGATTATATGTATATGATTTGGTTTCTGAAGTAATTCTTACAAAAGGGATAGTAAGGCTAATAATTGCATAAATCACATGTTTTGAAACTTTTACAAAATACATTGCTTTGGTTTAAGAAAAATTGACGGTTAGGCTGGCTAGTGATTTCATGATTTGTGAAATAGAACAACTGAGGTGCTAACTTTGGTTTCGAGAGTGTTTTGTCGAAAGAGAGCCACCTATCGTACTTATATGAGTTAAATAATGCTAGAGCCTTGCTCGTACTTGATTTTTGATGTTTTCAATGTGCATGAAATGTGCTGGAGTCTAGCTCGCACCCTATTTTGAGTTAATGATGTTTTATAAGTCGTACTGGAGCTGATAGCTCGTACGTGGGTTTTCTTTGACTTACTTATGCCTAAAAACTGTACTAGAGTGTTGCTTATATGAGAATGTTTGCTGATGAAGCATGAAATCGTGCTAGAGCTTTGCTTGCACTGGATTTTAACACTGTGGTATGTATGAGTCGTGGAGGTGGTAAGATCCTTAAGCCCAACATCCTTAAGCTCATTGGGGCGATGAGGCTCTGCTCGGTGGGAAGGCTCTCTTACATTAGTAAGATCCTTAAGCCCAACATCCTTAAGCCCATTGAGGCGGGGAGGCTCTCTTACATTAAAACGAAATGCTCCCACGTACGCCTAAGACTGTGTAGGTTACACGTGGTATGGGGTAGATAAGTCTTATGGTAGGCATCCCCAACCATGATATAGGTCCGTGGAGTACGTTGTACCGTGTAGATCACATGGAGTACGCTGTACCACGTGGTTGTGACATTGATTTAAAAGTCTGGCATAGGACTAACCCACTTTCCTTCCGGCATGATGCCCCACACTCCGGGATTCGTGTGGTTCGAGATGATTTATGAAGTAGTTGGCCAACAGAGTCTTTGATTTGTAGTGACCGCATGTCTCACATGATATCACATGATTTTCTATACTGAGTATAATTTATGTTGTCCAGGGTAGACCTAAGGGAGGGGAGTCAAACCTTGTGGTATGGCTTAAAGAAATGGTGTATGATGATGATGAGTTTTAATAATGATTTGACAATGTGTTACACTTTAAGGGAATGGTTTATGATCTGTGATGGAATCGTTAAGTGTTTACTATAATGAGCATGAGAGGTTTTCACATGGTGATTTTTCATGTTTTACGTGCCTATTTACATGTTTTTAGTACATAATATATGTATATACATGTGGCATAGTTTCATTATTTCCTCATACTCTGTATATAAACGATTTATGCCATGACATTATAAGCATGTAGATAGTGTAGTTATCTACCATGCTTGTATTATTGCCTTACTGAGCGTGTGGTTGCTCATCCCATTCATTTCCCCCCTACAGAGCGTGCATAGTAGCCTAGTGAAGGACTGAGGCGTTATATTTTGGATATCCGCTGCTCTCCATCGACAAGAGGTATAAACACTTGGATTCTTTTTATATCTAAACATGTAACAACACAGTAATCATTTTGGAACAGTAATACGAGGGATGTAAATGTTAGAAACCATGTTAATCATAAGTATATGATTTAAACTATCAAATGTATGCTTTTGATTTATTGAAAAAAGTATGAGAATGGTAATTGTTACTGACTCACAGCCCAACTGTATTTTTGAGGGTTGTTCACGATCGGGCAAGATAACGATTAAAGCAAAAAAAAATTACAGTGATTTTTAGATAAAATGGATAAACAGGGTCGTGACACAGTTCTATTGTAATTTTTCCCAAAATTCACTATTACATTGATATCAACTTTGCTTAACTACCCGTTTTACATTTCATACACATTGGCAACTTAAAAACATTCATTCCTTATAATTTATATCAATTGTGACTTGCCCGTATATCACAAAATCATAAAAAGTACATATTATATTATGGGCTTTACAAAATCATACTTATTTTCAAATCATAATATCGTATATTCACACTGGGATATTCATCCCTTGAAATTCAAATCATTTCAAACGTATGCAAACATCAAACTTTCAAATTGTCCAAACATCCCACTTAGAAAACGATGCTAAATTTTTTTTTTAAGGAATATAATTATTTAAATTTCTTATTTAAAAGTAAGTTAAAATATAAATTATGCAATTTTATTTAAAACTATGATTTTTTCTCAAATAAATCGTTAATGCATTTCATGGAATTCTTATAAATATTTCCAAATTTGAACGGCTTTTCAAATCTCATGATAGCTCAAACTCAAACCATGGTCTTACGCATGAATTATGCCAATGTAGCCTAGAACATAAAGCTTAGGCCAAAACTTTTCAAAAAGGCTTAGGTCAAATCAAATTTTAAAATTTTAAAGTCAAAATAATTTATTTAATATAAAACTAATAACAATGATTAAATCAAATAAATCAATTCTTGTCACGTACTAATTTTCTTCAAATTTTCCTACAATTTTTTCATTTTTCCTTAGTTAGGTTTGTCTACGTTTAGTTTAGATTCTTACTTAGCCGATAATTTATCAAATTAGCTATTATTTAGATCGTAGTCATAGTGTGTGATGTGATCTCGTAATATCTTTTCATAATTTTTTGATTTACTTTTCAACTTAAACTTAAACTTCAATTCATAGAATAAATACATATTATGAAATCATAAACCCGAAAATATCATATGTATCACATCACTCCTTAATGAGACTAAAATTGACATCCAATAGAGTTAAACTTATTATGTTAGATACCCATTATAACTTATAATACATCCAAAAATATAACAGTGTTTACTTCTAAAAATAAATGCATAAAATTGTGACTCCAAAACATACTCAAATTTACTGTAGATACTTTGAAGTGAAAGAAAGAAGAGGATAAGTGTCACGTCCCTTTTTCTCCCTTTCGTCTAAAAATCACTATAAATTTTTCACTTTAACTATTAACTTACCCGGTCGTGAACAACCCTCACAAATACAGTTGGGCTGTGAGTCAGTAATAATCACCATTTCCATACATCTTCCAATTAATAAAAAGAAATTTCATACATTTGCAAGTTTAAGTCATATACTTATACATGACAAGTTTTCTAACATTTACATCCCCCATATTACAATTCAAAATGATTACACTGCTATTACATGTTTAGATACAAAAAGAATCCCTATGTGTATACCTCTGGGTGATGGAGAGTAGCGGATATCGAAAAATAACGCCTCAGTCCTTCACTAGGCTATTATGCATGCTCTATAGAGGAGGAAATTAAAGGGATGAGCAACCACACGCTCAGTAAGGCAATAATGCAAGCATGGTAGATAAGTACACTATCTACATACTTATAATGTCATGGCATAAATCATTTATAATTGGAGCATGAGGAAATAAAACTATGCCACATGTATATACATATATCATGTACTGAAAACATGGAAATAAACATGTAAAACATGGTAAAATAATCATGTAAAACCTCCCATGCTCATCGGTATTAAAACTCATCATGAAAAAGGAAATTCAATGCGAAACATCCTTTAAGATTTATCACTTTCGTAAAACACATCAAAACTTATCTTAAATAGAATATCATTTCTTTAAAAAAAATCCCACAAGGCTAGACCCCTCCCTCGAGTCTACCCCGGTCAACACAATCACACTCAACGTATAAAACCATGTGGTACTATGTAATATTATATGAGACAGGTGGTCACTATAAATCAAGGACTATGTTGGCCAACTATGTCATAGTCATCCTAGACCACACGTGTCACGACCTCATTCCGTGACTTACCAAAACCCACTACAAATTTTTCACTTTTTACTTTACTTACCTTTCTCTCCTCAACTGTTGGGCTATGATTCGATATTAGTCATCTACTCACATTCAATCACAATACATATAGAATTTAAAATTCCTTTTGATAACATAAACTGTTGTGCAGTATTTTTACATATACATCTTGATCTACAATTGGTTACATAACTGTGCTTATACATTATTCAGTACAAAATGTTCTAGTGTGTATACCTCTCATAAGATGGATAGGCAGCGGATACTATGAATGCTACACCTCAGCCAGACTCAATCTACTACAGATGAACTGTACAGAGTGGAAAATAAGGGGGTGAGCATACAACGCGCTCAGTAAGGAAATCAGGCAAGCAAGTAGATAACCGACACTATCTACTGAAAATAAGGCTTTGTCTTTCCGTCTCTCATCTCAAAGTATGTATTAATTGATATAATATAGTACAGGTTAAAATTCCATGATATGCACATACAAGAGGATGATTTAGGATGATCAAGGAAACGTGTGGATTAGGAATTGAAACAGCAAAAAACTCAAGCGGGGCAAAAATAATGATGGTATACTTTGAATGGAAAATAGAATAACAACCTAGACCCGAAGTCTAAAGAGACTTTAACCAAAGGTATTGGACCTCGACCCTATGAATATAAAACTCAAGAACCTAAGGTATAACAATGGTGGTTGTTGAAGAGGGAGGCGCCACAAGGAAGAAGACCTTGATAAGCCTAGTTGAGAGAGAACCCTAGAAAGAGGCACACTCAAATTTTTTAAAATTCAATCTGATATGTTCTCCTCTATTCAAGAGCATTTACAATGTATTTATAATAATATCTAGCACTTGAGCCCTTAAACAAGTGGGTTGGAATTAACACCAAATAGAAAATAAGACTAAAACCTAAATGCAGGCATAAGCCTAGTTACATAGGATAATTGGTCTAAAATGTAATAAGACTCAAATGTGGGCTATTTAAACACTTAACCCAACTTATTACTAAACTAAGACTCATGTCGTTTGGGCTTCCAAACAAATATAGGTGGCTGGGGACTTTTCATGGAAGCTTCTTTGACAAACCAATGAGACCAGGGCTTATTGCATCTTCTTAGCTCAAGCTCAGGTAATTGGACTTCCTTGGATGACCCATGGATCCTTGGCATCACGATCATCATGAACATCACGAGCAAGTGGACCTCCATCATTTCCCCTCTCCTCAAAAGGATTTATCCTCAAATCGCTTGTACCTTCATCAAAAGAAAAAGGGAGAAAGATCAAAAACATTAAAAATAGCAGATACACCATACTCACCAGGAAGATCCAATCGGTAGGCATTATCGTTGATCTTCTCAATGACTTGGAATGGTCCATCTTCTCGGGTATGCAACTTAGTTCGTCGCTGAGTAGGGAACCTCTCATTTCTCATATGTACCCAAACCCAATAACCAGGTTCAAAGACTACTTTCTTGCGATGCTTATTGGCTTAGGTGGTATACTACTCAGTCTTCCTTTTAATAACATGATGCACTTTCTCATGGAGTTGCTTCACAAACTTAGCCTTCGGTTCTCCATCTAAGTTACTCTGCTCGACACTCGGTAATGGCAACAAATCCAAAGGAGTAAGATGATTGAAGCCATAAACAACTTCGAATGGACAACAATTCGTAGTGGAGTGGACACTACGGTTAGGTATGGCAGCTCCGGGGACAAGGTCAATCTGGTGTTCAATCCCACGAATCGGTGGTAGTCCATTTGGGATCTCCTCAGGGAATACATCCTCGAACTCCTGCAATAATGAGACAACATCAGTTGGCAAAGTATCATGGAGTTCAGTATCAATGAAACAAGAATCTTTAAATAAGAGCAAAAGGATAGGAGACTTAGCAATAATTGTAGTCTTCACATCTCGGGGGTTGCCATGGTAGCTCACTGCTTTGCTTTCCTTGCTTCCCTTCTTTTCTTTAGCTAGCTTCCTTTGCTTGTCATGTTGCTGCTTCAGCCTTAATTGATCCTCGTAAATCTCCTTGGGGATAAGGGGAGCAAGAGTGATCTTCTTGCCATCCATAAAAAAGGAGTAACGGTTAGTGTAACCGTCATGGATGATTCTTCGATCATATTGTCACGGTCTAGCCAGCAAAGGGTGGGTAGCTTGCATGGGTAGCACGTCACATAACACTTTAGCTTGATATCTTCCAATACGGAAAGGAACCAAGACTTGCTTCACCATGTTCACTTCACCACAGTCATTAATCCACTGCAACTTATATGTGCGGTGATGCTTGGTAGTGGGCAATTTTAGCTTATCAACAAGGTATGCGCTAGCAACATTAGTACAGCTCCCATCATAAATGATCACAGAGCATACCTTGTCACTAATATGGCATCTTGTATGGAAGATGTTTTCATGTTGTACCTCATCCTCAAACTTCACATGAGTATTAAGAGCACGTCTGGCAATAAGTGCTTCACCATAAGTAGCAAACTCAACAACTTCTTCTTCTTCAGCATCTTCTAATGCAAGCATCTCATCCTCAATACCAACATCAGAACCTTCAGTCTCAACATCTCCATTCTCAAGCATGAGCATCACTCTACAGTTAGGACACTAAGAGGCAACATGTCCACGACTCAAACACTTAAAACACTTAATGTCACATGCTCTGCTCTGGGATGCTTGGGCAGGATCAGTCTTAGGCGTTGGAGGGTCCTCAGACTTTGGCTTAACAAAACTTTTTGACTTAGGCTTAAACACAGGCTTATCATCCCTACGAAAGGTGTTAGATTTCTAAACAGGAACTCAACTAGGAGTGAAACGGGATGTACCTTTCCTTTTGAGTTGCCTTTCCACTTTGATGGCCACATGCAGCATCTCCTCTAAATCCATGTAATGCTACAACTCTACAACATTGGCAAGCTCACGATTCAAACCTTGGAGAAAATGAGCCATAGTAGCTTCTGCATCCTCCTGGATATTGGCTCGGATCATGATTATCTCCATCTCCTTGTAATAATCGTCAACACCTTATGAACCCTGTGTGAGACCTTGGAGCTTCTGGTACAGCTCTCTGTAATAATGGTTAGGCACAAATCTTTTTCTCATGATACGCTTCATCTCATCCCATGTAGACACTGGAGGATCACCACATCTTCGTCTACTGGAGACCAGCTGATCCCACCATACCATAGCATATTCTGTGAACTCTACTGCAGTAAGTTTAACCTTTTTTACCTCAGAGTAGTGGTGGCAGTCAAATACCATGACAATCTTCCTTCCTACTCTAAATATGCCTTGGGATCATTCTTACCTTGGAAAGGAGGAATCTTCAATTTTATGCTACCAAGGTTTCCATCCATCTTCTCTTTGCCTCTATCATGGGCTCTATCAACTCGATCTCTATCTTTATACTCATGATTTCTTCTATGATGTCTATTTGCCTCAGACTCTTTTTCCAAATCATACCCAATATTATCATCATACTTTTCATACGGGAAGAATCACCTTGTTGGATCCTTGCAAACTGAGCTTCATGTTGATCCAACTTATCATGAATGTCATTGAATTTCACGTCCATTCGTTGGAACTGTTATTGCATTGCCTAGAGCATGAACTCAATTTTTTTAAAGTCTGACTTATCACCTTCAAAAGACATCTTTAACCTGCAAGAAACGTTAGTGATAACAGAAAACAAAGAACCTCACAAGTTATAACCTCACGTGTTTACACTCAATTCACTCAAGATGGGGCACTCACACTCGTGTTTCACTGAAGTAATTTGGCTTTTCTCTACTAATGTTTCTCACACGCTCATGCCTTTTTCCCTTACTCTACCTCAACTCTATAGGTTCACAATCGTACTAGAGACCCAGTCAAAGATTCAACCTCGAAAGATCAACCAATTCACCAAGTATTTTTATTTTTATTTTTTTCTTCTCTTTTTTTTTTTTTTACAAAGAGTAATCTGATTTGTGGCTAGGATGGTGAGGAAGAGTTTTAGTATGGCTAAAAGACTGATTTGAAAAAAAAATTCAGAAGTCCAATTCAAACACAACAACTAAGTGTAGAGTCCAACTCAAACACAACGATTAAGTGTAGAATCCAACTCAAACACTACAACTAAGTGTAGGATTTTTTTTTTTGCTTTTTTTCACAAAGACTAATCTGATTTGTGGCTAGGGTTGTGGCTAAGATACTGACTTGAAAAAAAATTTCGAAAGTCCAACTCAAACACAACAAGAATCTCAAAGAAATAATCACTAGAAAAACAAAAAAAATGCCTAAAACTATAGGAAAACAATGGAATTTGGCCAAGAGAGGGTGGGACCTGTTAATTTAATTCACGAGTTCGTTGTATTTCATAGTTTTCTTTAAAACGTGTACTCTTGCGTCTCGTAACTCAACAAAATTTGTTTTTTTAACAGTGTTTGAACCGTACACGGTTTCTTTTTTTCTTTTTCTTTTTCTTTTTTTTAACACTGACTTAGTGTTAGGATGAAGGGGAAGACGCACAACCAAAAAATCGAAACCTTGCTCTGATGGCAAACTGATATGTGTGTACAAGAGGTTGATTTAGGACGATCAAGGAAACGTGTGGATTAGGAATTGAAATAGCAAAAACCTCAAGCGGGGCGGAAATAATGATGGTAGACTTTGAATGGAAAATAGAATAACAACCTAGACCCAAAGTCTAAAGAGACTTGAACTAAAGGTATTGGACCTCGACCCTACAAATATAAAATTCAAGAACCTAAGGTATAACAATGGTGGTTAGTGAAGAGGGAGGCGCCACAAGGAAGAAAACCTTGATAAGCCTAGTTGAGAGAGAAACCTAGAAAGAGGCATACTCAATTTTTTGAAAATTTAATCTGATATGTTCTCCTCTATTCAAGAGCGTTTACAATGTATTTATAATAATATCTAGCACTTAAGCCCTTAAACAAGTGGGCTGAAATTAACACCAAATAGAAAATAAGACTAAAACCTAAATTCAGGCATAAGCCTAGTTACATAGGATAAATGGTCTAAAATGTAATAAGACTCAAATGTGGGCTATTTAAACACTTAACCCAACTTATTACTAAACTAAGACTCATGTCGTTTGGGCTTCCAAACAAATATAGGTGGCTAGGGACTTTTCATGGAATCTTCCTCGACAAACCAATGAGACCATGGCTTGTTGCATCTTCTTAGCTCAAGCTCGGGTAATTAGACCTCCTTGGATGACCCATGGATCCTTGGCATCACGATCATCATGAACATCACGAGCAAGTGGACCTCCATCAAGTGGACCCCCATCATTCCATGTACTTGAAATCATGCTTATTTATCAAATGTAGGCATTTATACACAATAGTGCATATTTATAAAATTAGGAATGCCTTATCTTAATCATGTCATTTACATTTAATCAAGTAAATATGGCAGTTCACAACACAAACCGGTTTTCGACCTATTTCTCTTAAGTCAACCGTATCATGAAAACAAGTGATATAACATGTGAGACTCAGTGGCTAAATGCAATACTCTCTTGGACTATGGCCATATCCTATAATGTGATATACCAGGCAACACAGATCTTGGTGTGCAGGTATCACTGCTGTAACGGGAGACGAGAGGGGGTTCAGTCCATCACAACCGCCAACTATATACGCCTAAACTCCACAACTCCACATAACACACGGTACAGTGTACTCCATGCCAAACGCACGGTACAACGTACACCCGTGGAACCTCTCCTCATGGTCAGGATGCCTGCCATAGGTCTTAGTCCTCACACCATGGAAATATATCATAGTCGGGGTGCTTGCCATGAGTCTTAGCCCTCATACTATGGAAATCATGCCACGTCTCTAAATCAACATGTGAACATCTCAACTGTGTGACACTCAGTCTACATGGAGGAAATCGTCACGATTTTTCACAACATGTCTTATATATCACATAAAACTACAATGTGCATCTTGAGTGTGACTCTCAATCAACACTCCGCCTCTTAAACACTGTGTATGCATCTCAAAATATCAAACACTAGTGCGAGTAACCTCAGCACCAGGTCAATGCATAGTTCTCTTTTCAAATCAAGTATGAGCTATCGCTCTAGTACGATATCATGTATAAATCATGAAAAGTAGAGTACGACTAAAGCTCCCAGCACTCTATCATGTAAAACTTAGTATGAGCATAGCTCCCAATACTCTAGTGCATCAATCATAAACTGAGTACGTGTGAGACCCCGTATATGTATAATGGTATATATGTACATAGAAATGTAAATTAAGTGATGTATATGTGATGTAAGTCCATAAGTTAATGTACACGCTTGTAATAAGAGTTGTGATGGTACATACAAGTTACATTATGTGTGAATGTAAAGAAATGGACTTAAACATGTGAAGAATGTGTGTAGAATGGATTATGAGTAGTTTGGTAAAATGAAAGTAGAATTGCATAAGTTGTGCACTTCCATTTTTGTTTATATTAAGTACCATTGGTCATACAAAGATTCTACACAAGTTTTAATGTGTATGAAGTGTGGATGGATGCCATTTTCAAGTCTCAAAGATGATGGGATGAGAAAATGATTATGGTAGCAGAAGAACTGTAGAAAATCTAGAAATTGTGAAGGGCAGATCGATCTCATAGGATGAGAGATCGATCTGGAAGAGCCAAAATGCTCTTATTTGGGGAATGGAATAGAGCAGATCGATCTCCAATGGAGCCAGATCGATCTCCTAAGCATTCTGTAATGAAAAGATCGATCCTTAAGCACCCAGATCGATCTCCTTAGCTCTCTGTTTGGGAGCAGATCGATCTCATGCTTCGACAGATCGATCTCATGCTTAAAATGCCGTGAAAAGGAGGGATTTAAGGGGACCAGATCGATCTCCTCTTGGACCAGATCGATCTCCTTAAGCTATTTCTATAAAAGGAGGGCTGAAAATCAAAAAATTTTGGGAAAAACACCTTTCTTCCATTTTCAACCCAAAAACCTAACTTTCTCTCTCTAAAATTAGCCATTTTCAGTAAGATTTGAAGAGAGACCATTAGAGGCAAAGTTGTTCCTCTCAAAGAGGAGAACAACATAGTTGGAAGGTATTTTCCCATTGTTGGTATTGAAGGAGCTAAGGGCATTGTCATTTGGAGCAAGAAGAGAAATCAAATTGGGTAAGATTCTAACACTCCAATTATGGTACATTGTCTATATAATTGATTTTGGAGTTGTTTGGCATGAGTATGGATAGTTAGAAACTATCTAAATACATTACAATGATTATAACCTAGAAATGGTCTAGAGTGAGAAAGTGGAATGTATGGAGATTAATGATGAATGAGATATGTAGAAGTTATTAATAGTGTTGTGGTATGATTTTAAGATGTGGTTAGTGGATAAATTGTGAGATTTACCTAAAAGAGGTAAAATGTGGATTAAGGCATTTGTAAAATGCATAAGTGAATAATATTGACTAGTGAGGTCAATTATGGGTTAAGAACATTAACTCAATTGATTGAATGAATGAATCGCTACTTCCGAGGATACGCCGAGGCGAGTTGAGCCAAGAGCGTGAGAAGCTAAGAGGAAAGGAGTCACACCAAGTAAATCGAGGTAAGGGAATTGTGTGGACTCTTAGAGATATCTGTGCGTAACTTTGGCGCATTAAATGCTTTGCTAGAATGCATGAGACATTAGGAAATGATGTTGGGTGATTGAAGGGCAAAAGTGGGGAGTTTAATAAAATGTGCATGAAAACAAAAGCATAATGCTTTGAAAATCATGTTTTATTGCTTTTTAGCAAATGATTGGTAGGTTGGCTAACATTGAAATGATTTGCAAAAGAAATGAGTGTGTTTTGGTTTTGTTAACCATATTTTGCAAAGTTTTGAGCCACCTACATGATTCCGTGAGTATGAAAGCGTGCTAGAGTATGACTCGCACGAGATTTGATGTGTTTTATACACATAAGTGCTAGAGGCACTAGTTTTCACATGGAATTCATAATTGTTTTGGCATTGTGCTTGGAGTTTGTCTCGCACTGGATGCCCACCTTGCATGTTACCGTGTTTGGAGCTTCGAGTAGACTGGGTGTCACATCGATTAAATAGGCTCACACGTGCATTGTTTGGACATGATTAATTAGCAGTGTTAGGAGCTTCGGGTAGATGAGAGGTCTTACCGATTAAATAGGCTCACATGTGCGTTTGAGATGTGGCGTGATATGATGTGTTGATTGGGTCCACGGAGTACATGTACCGTGCATGTAGCATGGAGTACATTGTACCGTGTTGAGATGTGATGTGCCGTCTTCGGACGAGATCTGCTATGGACCGGCGGGTAGGATTTGACTCACCTCCCGTGTGGAAGCAGATAATGGTGATATCCCACACACCTAATGTAAGACCCCGTATATGTATAATGGTAATGTGTGTAATTGGATCAAATAATATGAATGGACTTGTAATGTAAAGTATGATTGATGTAAGTCCATGGATTCAATGTATGTATGTGTAATATGAATTGTAACGTACATACAAGTTTCATTGAGTATGAATATGAAGAAATGAGTTCTGGCAAGTGATAGATGTGATTGAAACTCAAAATGAGTAGTGTGGTAAAATGGAATGGAGTTATGCTTCCATTTGGTTTTATGTAGCATACCTTTGAACATACAATGAATGCACACAAGTTTCAATGTGCATAAGGTATGAATGGATGTCATTTTCAAGTTATAAAGGTGGATGGATGAGAAAATGGCCATGGCAATAGATTAAGGATGTGTTGGTATGAGTTGCAGCAAGGAAACTGCAGGAAATCTGGAAAACATGAGGGCCAGATCGATCTCATAGGATGAGAGATCGATCTGGAAGAGCCAGAATGCTCTTATTTGGGCAAAAGAATAGAGCAGATCGATCTCCAATAGAGCCAGATCGATCTCCCAAGCATTCTGTAGTGAAAAGATCGATCCCCAAGCACCCAGATCGATCTCCTTAGCTCTCTGTTTGGGAGCAGATCGATCTCATGCTTCGACAGATCGATCTCATGCCTCGACAGATCGATCTCATGCTTCGACAGATCGCTCTCAAGCTTAAAAATGCCGTGAAAAAGAGGGATTTTAAGGGATCAGATCGATCTCCTCTTGGACCAGATCGATCTCTTCAAGCTATTTCTATATAAGGAGGGCTGAAAATCAGGAAATCTCGGGAAAAACACTAACCTTTCACTTTCAACCCAAAAACCTAACTTTCCCTCTCTAAAATCAGCCATTTCCAGCAAGAATTAAGGAGAGACCATTAGAGGCAAAGTTGTTCCTATTAAAGAGAAGAACAACATAGTGTGAAGGCATTTTCCCATTGTTGGTATTGAAGGAGTTAAGGGCATTTCCATTTGGAGCAAGAAGAAAAATCATATTTGGTAAGATTCTAACACTCCAATCCAAATACATTGTCTATTTAATTGATTTTGGAGTTGTTTGGCATGACTATTGATGGATAAATTATCTAGGGGTGTGGTGGAATTGGTGTAACCTAGAAAACCTAGAATGGGTATGATGTGAGAATATATGGGTTGAATGAGTTTATGAATTATGGGCATTGCTAAAGTTGTTATTGAGGTAATGTTTATGATTTTAGATGGTTAAATGAGATTACATTGTGAGTTTGGAGGAATTGTGAAAATGGGTATGTATATGCTTGATAAATGCCATAGTGAGGGAATTCATGGAATATGAACACTATGAGCTTAATGTCGATTTAATATCGATTTTGAATAAGTTAATAGGCCTAAGAAGATCCATAGACTCGAGTTATGGATAAAGTAATGAAACGAGGCCTCACAAGCATAAATAAAAAACTATAGGTCGAATTGACTATAGTGAACGCATGATGTCATATTATATGGATCGAATATAATGCGGGATACAATTTTGTGCAGTCCCAAAGAGTTTGTTGAAGACGAATCGAACCGTACGAGTAAGCAGCTTAAGGAAGTGGAATCACGCATCGCGATTCCAGGTAAGGGAATTTTGTGAGTATATAGAGGTAGCTGCTCGTACTTTGAACTTGTGGGTGAATATTGGGTGTTGTATGAAATGCATGGTTGCTCAAATAAATGATTCAGTATTCGTGAATGAGGATGAGTATATGCGTGGTTTTGGATTTGAAGTGGATTTTATGAAATGGGATAGTAAGGCTAATAATTGCATATATCTAAGGTTTTGATGTTTTTCCAAAACGAATTGCTTGGTTTTAAGCAAGCTTGTAGATGGGTCGGCTAGTATTGTATTGTTGTTGTGGAAAAGCAATTATGAGTGCTAAACCCGATTGCCGGGATTATTTAATTGTATATGAGCCGCCTATCATATTTGTATGACATAAATCGCGCTAGAGCCTCGCTCGCGCTGGATTTCTATGTTTTCATTTGTATGAAACGTGCTGGAGCTTAGCTCGCACCTTGATTTGGAAACTATGATGATGTTTATAAACCGTACTGGAGCTTCTGCTCGTACGTGGATTTTGAGTGGGGTTGTCTTATGAGTATAACCGTACTAGAGCTATGCTCGTACGCGTCTCTGTATGAGAGGATGCCTGAGTCGTGCTAGAGCTTTGCTCGCACAAGTTTGCACATTGTGACACGTATAAGGTTGTGAAAGTTGGTAAGATCCTTAAGCCTTACATCCTTAAGCCAACATCCTTAAGCCCAAAGAGGCGGGGAGGCTCTGTTCGGTGGGGAGGCTCTCTTACGGTGGGATCCTTAAGCCAACATCCTTAAGCCCTGGAGGGGTGGGGAGGCTCTGTTAGGCAGGGAGGCTCTCCTACATGGGTACGGTAAGATCCTTAAGCCCTACATCCTTAAGCCGACATCCTTAAGCCCAAAGAGGCGGGGAGGCTCTGTTAGGCGGGGAGGCTCTGTTCGGTGGGGAGGCTCTCTTACGGAAGGATCCTTAAGCCCTACATCCTTAAGCTAACATCCTTAAGCCCGAGGAGGCAGGGAGGCTCTGTTAGGCGGGGAGGCTCTGTTTGGCAAGGAGGCTCTCCTTCACGGATATGGAAAACTCTTGGTATGGGGTAGGTAAGACCTAGGAATGGCACCCCCAATCCCGATATGAGTCTGCGGAGTACGCTGTACCGTGTATATCACATGGAGTAAGATGTACCGCATGATGGTTATGTGGTGAGAAAGTCTGGCCAGGGATAATCCATCTTCGTGCCAGTGTGATACCCCGCACACTTGGATGCGTGTGGTCTGGGATGATTTACGGTGTAATGGTCCACATAGGCACTTTTGATATAGTGACCTAGTTTTTATACACATGCGTGAATTGTGAAATGAAAATGTGGTTGTGATTATGAGTTGATTTGGTGGTAATTATGTGTTGAGAAAGAGGTTTATGATGTTGGTTTAAAAAGGAGGTTTCTTAATGAATTGCCCTTTTTATGAATTTAAATGAGATTGAGCATGAGATGATTTATACATGATGTTTCTACCATGTTTTATATGCCAATGCACATGATTTTGATACATGGTATATATGTATATTCACATGGCATAGTTTTATTCCTCATGCTCCTACCATAAATGATTTATGCATAACACTATCAGCATGTAGATAGAGTAGTTATCTACCATGCTTGCATTATTGCCTTACTGAGCGTGTGGTTGCTCATCCCACTCTATTTCCCCCTACAGAGCGTGCATAGTAGCCCAGTAAGGACTGAGGCGTGGTATTTTGGACTCCGCTGCATCTCCATTGCTAAGAGGTATATACACAGTGATTCTTTTTGCATCTAAACAATGTAAAAGCACAGTATTCTTTTGAGTTGTAATTATGGGGGATGTAGATGTCAGTAAAACATGTATTCGTATAAGTACACGATTAAATGCACATGTATGACATCGTTTTAATTAATTGAGAATGAATGAGATGTGGTGTTTATTATTGGCTCACAGCCCAACAGTGTGTGGTGAGTTTAGTTCACGACCTGGTAAGGTAACAGTAAAACGCGAAAAATTTTCAGTGATTTTCGGTTAAAGAGAATGGAATTGGGTCGTGACAGAGATTGTTATCTGAGCTGTGTTGGCCTGATATGAGTCATTAATAAAACGTAGGAAAGTACATCCCCATAGTACTGTGCTTTTGTTTAGATATAACTGTGTATACCGTGATGGATTGAGCTTAATGAATTATTATAATACAGGAAGTTAGGCACTATGCCAGTTACACGCAAAGGTAGAGGGGCGAGAGCACGCGCTAGAGGCCGTAGAGGTAGGCCTGAGAGCCGTGCGGAGCCACAGACTGAGCAGGCTCCACAGAACCCTGCTGGGAGAGCATAGGATACTGAGGCTCGCTTCGCTAGATTAGAGCGGAGCATTGAGAATTTGGTGGAGATAGTCACGCAGGCATTGGGTGCCGGCGATAGACGAGGTCTCGCAGCACAGCCTACTACTGAACAGGCAGCTGCAGAGGCGGAGAGACCTCATGCTGCTGAGACAGCTACAGTTACCTCACCTACAGCCCAGGATACAGATTCTCCTATCGCTCCACAGCAGAGCGGTAGTGATTTGGGTTATGACTGCGACTTGACCAGGTTGCGAGAGTTTCAAGCCCTGAAACCCCCAGTGTTTAGAGGGGTGAAGGACCCAGTGATTACGGAGGATTGGGTGTATGAGATGGAGAAACTATATAGGTTTTTTCGATGCACTTCAGCTAAAAAGGTAGCCTTTACCGTGTTTATGTGGAAAAGCGAGGCCGAACATTGGTGGAGGTCCACCGAGGTTATTTTGAGGGCCAGACACTCTGAGATCTCGTGGGAGATATTTCTAGAGGCCTTCAGGAGACAGTATATTCCCGCACAGAGGAAATTGCGGATGGAATTTATGAATTTGGTTCAGGGGAACCGGACTGTGGACCAGTATGAGTCCAAGTTTATGTCATTGGGGAGATATGACCTTGACACGATGGGTAGTGAGACCCGAAAGATAGAGAAGTTCATGGATGGATTGATATTGGCCATCCGGACTAAGCTAGCTCCCTTTGACATCTTGACCTATGAGGAGGCTGTACATAAGGCTCAGTTATGTGAGCAAGACTTTGAGCGAAATGCCTCCGAGCTTGGGAGAGTCAGTGTTAGAAAGGACAGGGACCGAAAGAGATCCGATTTTGGAAGAGTGGCCAAGAGAGATGGCTAAAGATTTTAATAGAAGAGGCCAAAGATTGAGGAGGTGTGGGAGAGACCTGCTAGACCTCCCGTATACCCAGCCTTGACTGCGCCAAAGGGCATGACTGTTGGAGGACCACGACCTACTACTGATCAGTGTAGGAGATGTGGGAGATTTCATGGGAATAGGCCCTGTCTGATGACCCCTATGGTGTGTTTTAGATGTGAGAGACCAGGACATGTAGCTAAGTATTGTCCCGAGAAGATGGAGATTGCCCCACAGAAGGGCAAGGAGCCTGAGGGAGCTCCAGTTGAGACAGTAACCCCGAGGAGGAGGGCTACAGCTGAGGAAAAAGGGAAACAGGCTGCGGGTGTGAGCAGAGGAAGAGTACATGCACTGGACTAGGACACTGCAGACGCATCGACCGATGTGATTAAAGGTACCATCCGAATCTTTGATTTAGAAGCATTGGTATTATTTGATCCTGGTGCCACGCATTCTTTCATATCACCTTCCTTTGCACATAAATTGTTGAAATATGTGAAACCAACATTGTTGGATAAAATGTTGATGATTTCCACACCCATGAATGATAGTCAATTGACTGAGCATGTATGTAGGGATTGTAAGTTAAAGATAGAGGGGAAGGAAATGATAGCCAATCTGATTTTATTGAATATGAATGATTTTGATGTAATTTTGGGAATGGATTGGTTGGCTACCAATCGTGTTGTGATGGATTGTCATGCCAAAACATTGATGTTTTCAGGATTAGACAATCTTATTGTAAATTTTGATGAAAAGAAATGATATGAAACTTGTATACTTGTGGTAAATAAAAGAGTATAATTTTAAATGCATATTGCTTGAGAGATAAATTATTTGTTTTTGATAAATATTGAATGTGGAGTGATGGTTTATGTTACTAACAATGGAGAGGATAATGTGAAGGGTTCATTGCCTATGTGGTCAATATAGATGAGGCACACCCGAAATTGAAGGACATACCCGTAATTACGGATTACCCTGATGTCTTTCCGGACGAATAACCAGGACTACCACCTGAAAGGAAAATGGAATTTTGCATTGAGTTAGTGCCTAGTACAGAGTTGATATCGAAACCACCCTATAGAATGGCTCCGATAGAGTTGGAAGAGCTGAAGAAATAGCTGCAAGAGTTGCTGGAGAAGGGGTTTATAGACCGAGCGTCTCACCTTGGGGAGCACCAGTTCTATTTGTAAGGAAGAAGGATGGAAGCCTCCGACTGTGTATAGATTACCGGTTGTTGAATAAGGCCACCATTAAGAACAAGTACCCCCTTCCAAGAATCGATGATTTGTTGGATCAGCTCCAGGGAGTCGAAGTATTTTCTAAGATAGATCTGCGGTCAGGGTATCATCAGTTGAGGATCAGGAGTGGAGATGTACCTAAGACAGCATTTCCTACCCGTTATGGCCACTACGAGTTTTTGGTGATGCCATTCGGATTGACGAATGCTCCCGCAGCATTTATGGCATTGATGAATGATATCTTCAAGCCATACCTGGACATGTTTGTGATTGTTTTCATAGATGACATTTTGGTGTATTCTAAGTCCAGGGAAGATCATGAGGAGCACTTGAGGATAGTTCTGCAGACCCTCCGAGAGAGAGAATTGTATGCCAAACTCCGCAAGTGTAACTTTTGGTTGGAACAGATCTCATTTCTGGGGCATGTTGTGTCAAAGGATGGGGTATCGGTGGATCCATCCTAGATAGAGGCAGTTGTACAGTGGGAACAGCCCAAGACAGTAACTGAGATCAGAAGTTTCCTGGGATTGGCAGGATATTATCGGAGATTTGTAGAGGGTTTCTCCAGACTAGCTGCTCCGTTGACACGCCTCACGCGTAAGGATGTTAAGTTTACATGGGATGAGGCATGTGAGAGGAGTTTTAAGGAGCTTAAGCGTCGATTGACGACTGCTCCAGTTCTCACCATTCCTACCAGCTCAGGAGGATTCTCGGTGTATACGAATGCATCACACCAGGGACTGGGCTGTGTGCTTATGCAGGATGGGAAGGTAGTTGCCTATGGATCTAGACAGTTGAAAGATCATGAGAGGAACTACCCGACACATGATTTAGAGTTGGCGGCTGTAGTATTTGCTTTGAAAATATGGCGCCACTATCTCTATGGTGAGAGATTTCAGGTGTTCACAGATCATAAGAGCCTTAAGTAGCTGTTCTCGCAGAAAGAGCTGAATATGAGACAGAGGAGATGGCTCGAACTCCTGAAAGACTATGATTGTGAAATCATGTACCACCCAGGTAAGGCAAATGTAGTTGCCGATGCTTTGAGTAGAAAGAGCCTTGGGTTGGTGTCTTATATGATGGTACGGGAACATGAATTGTTAGAACACTTTGCGAACCTCAGTCTGGATGTAACCCCACCTGGATCTGAGAGACTTGAGATCATGGCTAGTTTGAGACTAGAGCCAGAGTTGATTGGCCGTATTCGGCAAGCCCAGCAGAGCGATCGACGGTGTATCGATTGGCTGAGGCAGATACAGACAGGTGTGGGTATTGATTTTGAGCAGAGTGCTGATGGCTTATTGAGGTTCAGAGGCAGAGTATGCGTTCACAAGGATCCTGAGATCAGGAGAACGATTTTATCAGAGGCTCACTCATCGAAGTATACGATACATCCGGGAAGTACCAAGATGTATCAAAACCTTCGGAAGGTTTATTGGTGGTTTGGAATGAAGAGAGACATTGCTAAATATGTCGCTAAGTGTCTCGTTTGTCAGCAAGTGAAGGTAGAGCATCAGAAGCCTGCAGGATTATTGCAGCCTCTACTGATACCGACCTGGAAGTGGGAGCATGTCACCATGGATTTTGTGATGGGGTTGCCGAGGACCCGCAGAGGTCATGATGCCATATGGGTTATTGTGGACCGGTTGACTAAGTCCGCCCATTTCTTAGCTATGAGAGCTACCGATACACTGAGTCAGTTGGCGAACCTGTATATTCGAGAGATAGTACGGCTACATGGTGTACCAGTGAGCGTTGTTTCTGATAGGGATGCCCGCTTCACTTCCCATTTCTGAGAACATTTTCAGGAAGCGCTGGGGACCCGATTGAGTTTTAGCACCGCTTTTCATCCTCAGACAGATGGGCAGTCAGAGAGGACTATACAGACCCTCGAGGATATGTTGAGAGCGTGTGTGCTGGATTTTAGAGGCTCCTGGGATGACCACCTGCAGTTAGCCGAGTTCGCTTATAATAATAGTTATCATGCTAGTATCGGGATGGCACCCTATGAGGCATTATAGGGGCGTAGATGCCGTTCCCCTATTGGATGGGAAGAGGTTGGTGATAGATAAATTTTTACTCCGGACTTAGTGCAACAGGCATCTGAGGACATCCAGTTGATATGTGAGAGATTACGGACAGCTCAGAGCCGACAAAAGAGTTATGCTGATAAGAGACGAAGACCACTGGAGTTTGATGAGGGTGAGTCGGTGTTTCTGAGAGTATCACCATCGAATGGTATTATGAGATTTGGTAAGAAGGGCAAGCTGAGCCCTAGATATATCGGACCCTTCGAGATTTTGGAGAGAGTGGGAGATAAGGCGTATAGATTGGCATTGCCACCGGACTTGGCAAATGTCCGCAACGTCTTCCACATCTCGATGCTTCGGAAGTATCACCCGGACCCGGCACACGTGTTAAGATATGAGCTGTTGGAGCTCCATGAGAGTATGACGTATGTTGAGAAGCCGGTTCGGATACTGGACAGAAAAGAGAAAGTGTTACGGAATAAGACAATTCCCTTGGTGAAAGTTCTTTGGCAACACCACACGGCGGAAGAGGGCACATGGGAATTGGAGAACTTGATACGGGAGAAGTACCCCCAACTTTTTGAAGAGTGACTTGGTTCTAATTTGGAGGACCAAATTCCTTGAAGGAGGGGAGAATGTAAGACCCCGTATATGTATAATGGTAAAGTGTGTAATTGGATCAAATAATATGAATGGACTTGTAATGTAAAGTATGATTGATGTAAGTCCATGGATTCAATGTATGTATGTGTAATATGAATTGTAACGTACATACAAGTTTCATTGAGTATGAATATGAAGAAATGAGTTCTGGCAAGTGATAGATGTGATTGAAACTCAAAATGAGTAGTGTGGTAAAATGGAATGGAGTTATGCTTCCATTTGGTTTTATGTAGCATACCTTTGAACATACAATGAATGCACACAAGTTTCAATGTGCATAAGTGTCAGGACCCCAGTTTCAATCCTTGACTTTAACCAAAAACCACAATAAATTTTTTGCATTTTTAACTTACCTTTCCTCTCTTCACTGGTTGGGCTGTGATTCGATGTCAGAGTCTTCACTTACCATAATATCCATTCTCATACATACATGTCAATATATTAATTCTGACTATAGCTGCTTTTATTATACATGTAAGATTTTATAAAATCTAATACAATTACATTTACATTCCCCATAATATTTAACGTATACATCACTGTGCTGTTTCTATGTTTAGATACACAACTGTACATAATAAGTATACCTGACGAATCGATAGGAACTAGCAGTGGACTTTGGGACACTCTCCCATGATAACTCTCGCTCTACTGACGCTCTGTAGAGAGATGTAAAGAAAAGGGGTGAGCATAACGCGCTCAGTAAGGAAATTAGGCAAGCAAGTAGATATCCACACTATCTACTCAAAATAGTGCTATGCCTTGAAAACATTTACTTCCTTACTCACTTTAAAAGCATGTCTTGAAATATAATATATATGTACTTGTACAGAATAAATCCGATGTACAGAAATCATGCTTTATTTCTCAAAAGTAGGCATGTAGTGCAAAACAATGCATTTATATATAAATCATGCCTTTATGTAAATCATGCCATGTATATTTAAATCACATATAAATATGGCATCAAATGATTCACAACACAAAATCGGAGTCCGACCCATCCCTCAGGTCTGTCCGCAGTTTAAATCAGTCAATCAATGTGATATATCATATGAGATTCTGTGGTAAATGCAAATAGTATCCTGGATTATGATCATATCCGAAAAGTGATCCCATGCGACACAGTACTCGGTGTGCGGCAATCACTGCTGTAACGGGAGGATGGTCAGTCCAATGTCAACCGCCAACTACGTAACACACGGTACAGCGTACACCTCGTGTCCCAAACACGGTACAAAGTACACCCGTGGACCCTCACAACCAGGGTCATTAGCCCTCGAAACCATGGAAATAAGTATACCACGTCTATATCAACCTCATGCGGATATCCTCTCTAGCTATGACACACAGTCACACAAGGACTCAGGCATGGGTTTCAACATGTATTACATATCACATACAGTGTGCGTCTTGAGTGCGACTCACAGTCGTTACTCCGCTCAAACACTGTTTCACATCACAAAACTCAACTCTAGTGCGAGTAAACCTCCAGCAACTAGGTCAATGCATAGTTTATGTATTAAATCAAGTACGAGCAATAGCTCCCAGTACTATGCTATGCACAATATCAAAATCAAGTACGACCAATCGCTCCCAGTACTATGTCATGTATAAACCATGAAGAATCGAGTACGAGCAACGCTCTAGCACTCTGTCATGCATATATCATTCAAAGCTGAGTACGAGTAAAACTCCAGTACTCTATCATGCATGTCATGAAAATCTAGTGCGTATCGAAATCCAGCACTATGTATGTGGAAAACATATGAATCCCAGTGCGAGCTGTGCTCTAGCACGATTCATTCTCACATAATATGATAGATGGCTATTTAAAAGGGATAGTTTACAAAATAGTAAAATCAGCACTTAAAAGTGTGCTTAAGTCATATCAACCTTAAAATCATTAGCCTATCTATTTATTTTCATGCTAATAGCAATTAAACACTCACAATAGCATTTTCCATGCTTTTTGCAACTTCTCACAAAAGTTGACTTTTTGACTAACTAGGGGCAAAATCGTAATTTACCACTATCGGGTCGCAATAATTATTATTCACTTTCTCTGACCCTCAGAGTTTTTAAGTGAATGCAGAAGCAGTTGAAAATAAGTGCAGGTATCTCTAACTACTCGCAAAAGTCCCTTACCTCGGATCACGTCACGTGACCTCACTTCCTCGGTGCTGCTAATTCCCGCAGTCCGATCAGCTCTCGATGTAAACTCCAGAGCTGTAAATAACTGTTCCTCAGGTTAATTAAAATTTTCCTACTGTATTACACATTAATACAGTTTAATTTCCCTTAATGGGCCTTAAAATCCTTAATGGGCCTAACTAGGCCTTAAGTCCATTTTTCATTTTACTATTCATTTTCGTTGGGCCTATTAATACCCATTGGGCTTTATTCCAAGCTCTTTGGATAGTCCGTATATCATTTACGACATTTAATTCAAAATTCTGAATATAATTCACTAATACGGAATTTAATCCGAAATGTGTAAATTAAATCTTAAATACGCATAAATCACATAAATTTATCGTAAATGAACTTTACTTACCCGAGAATATGCGATGGTACGCAAATCGAAGTTCGATCGGGCTTCCGTTCGGAATTTATCATCGAACTGCATAATTTATTATATTTAACTTCGGGTCAATTTCCGATTAAATATAATTTAAATAAATTCATCGGAAATCAAATCGGTCACTTTTGACCTCGTATCGACTTACCCGAAGTCCGGTGAAATCCCAAAAATTTTCCTTTTCCTTTTTCTTTCTTTTTCCTCTTTTTCCCCTTTTCTCCTTGGCTGAATCGGTCCGGTCCGGTTTAGCACAGAACCTTCTCCACAGAACCGCCGATCGGTTCAAGCATCCTTTGGCCGTGCCGACGTATTTCGGCCTGTTCCCGATGCATCACCACTGCAGTTCGGCGAGCCTAAGCCTGGGCAACACTCGACTGGGCTCGATCGGGACCAAGAACCGCCGGTGGCCGCCGAATCTCTTCTTTTCCTCCGCGGTTTCTCCTCTTCGATTCGCCGACGTCCGACGTCGGTGGAGGTCGTGATCGGTGTCGATGGGTGCGCACGGTGCCGGGCTTCCTTTTCCGACCGCTTGCCTGCCCGTGGGGTGGCCGGTGCTCGCCGTCCGGTGGTCTTCTCCCTCGGGTCGGCTTGCTTCCGTTTCTCTCCATTTTTTCTCTCTCCCCGCGTCCCAAATTCAGATTTCCCTCTTTTTTTTATAATATATTTTTATTATTATTTTACTATAAAATAATAATAAAAATCCCATAAATATCCCAAGAATATCTAGAAATATCTTAAAAAATCATATTAAATTCATTTAATCCGTAAATGAATTTATCAGTCCGATTTTACCTATTCGATATATTTTTCCACTATTTTTGGGCTCATTTTTCGAGGCGAAAATTTTGATAAATTCTAATAAATTTATATCTTGATCAATTGGGCTCGAAATTAAATATTTTCCTCGATTTTGATCAAGATTCCTCAATTTCATATTTTTAATGAAATTGTCTAATCGAAATTATACCGAATTTTAGTCATTTGACCGTTTTACCCCTGCACTCGTTCGGGAATCAACTTAACCCTTATCTCGCTGTTATGTAGCTTACATGCATTTTTAATTTCTCAAATAGTCGATTGCATGATAGTAAATACTCTTCTTATGATTCAACTACAATTACATAGTGTTCATACACATAAGAATCATAAGGTACAAGCTACAAAAAATCCGGGTCTGACAATCCTCCCCCACTCAGAAAATTTGGTCCTCCAAATTAGAACCAAGTCAGTCCTCAAATAGGTGAGGGTACTTCTCTCGCATCAGACTCTCTAGCTCCCAAGTAGCTTTCTCTGAAGTATAATGCTGCCAGAGAATCTTCACTAATCCGATGGTCTTCGATCTCAATACCTTCTCCTTCCTATCCAATATCTGAATCGATCTCTCAACATATGACATGTCCTCTCGGAACTCCAAAGGCTCGTAACTAATCACATGTGACAGATCCGGGTGATACTTTCGAAGCATCGATATGTGAAAGACGTTGTGGACACCTGATAAGTCCGGTGGCAATGCCAACCTATACGCCTTATCTCCCACTCGATCAAGTATCTCAAAGGGTCCAATATAGCGAGGATTTAGTTTCCCTCTCTTCCCAAATCTCGCTATGCCCTTGGAAGGAGAAACTCTCAAAAACACGGATTCACCAACTACAAACTCTAGTGGCCTACGTCTCCTGTCAGCGTAATTCTTCTGTCTGCTTTGAGCTGTCCTCAGTCTCTCTACTATCAAGCGGACGTCCTCAGATGCTTGCGTAACCAAGTCAGGAGCAAAAATCTTACGGTCACCCACTTCTTCCCATCCAATAGGGGAACAACATCTACGGCCATACAAAGCCTCATACGGTGCCATCCCGATACTCGAATGATGACTGTTGTTGTAGGCGAACTCGGCTAGTGGCAGGTGGTCATCCCAAGAGCCTCGATAGTCTAGCACACATGCTCTCAACATGTCCTCCAGAGTCTGTATAGTCCTCTCTGACTGACCATCTGTCTGAGGATGGAAAGCGGTGCTCAAACTCAACTGGGTTCCCATAGCTTCCTGAAAATGTCCCCAAAAGTGGGATGTGAAGCAGGAATCCCTATCAGAGACTATGCTCACTGGTACACCGTGTAACCTCACTACCTCGCGTACATACAGTTCTGCTAATGAACTCAGAGTATCGATAGCTCTCATAGCTAGGAAGTGGGCTGACTTCGTCAGTCTATCAACGATCACCCATATAGCATCGTGATTCCTGCGGGTCCTCGGTAATCCCATCACGAAATCCATGGTGATATGCTCCCATTTCCATGTCGGTATAGGTAGAGGCTGCAATAATCCTGCAGGTTTCTGATGCTCTACCTTCACCTGCTGACATACGAGACACTTTGCCACGAAGTCTGCTACATCTCTCTTCATACCTGACCACCAGTATACCTTTCGGAGGTTCTGATACATCTTGTTACTCCCCGGATGTAAAGTATACCTCTACGAATGAGCTTCCGCCAATATCAATCTCCTGAGTCCTAGATCCTCGGGAACACACAATCTGCCTCTGAACCTCAGTAGTCCATCAGAACTCAACTCAAAATCAGTCACGGTGCCCTTCTGCATCTGACTACTCACATCCATACAAAATGGATCAGTCCGTTGAGCCACTCTGATCCTGTCCAACAGGTCCGGCTCCAAGTGTAGACTAGCTATCACATAGCCTGTATCCATGTCAGAAGGCACGAAACTGAGGCTGGCAAACTGCTCTAGCAAATCATGTTCCCTAACCATCATATACGATACCATCCCCAGGCTCTTCCTGCTCAAGGCATCGGCTACAACGTTAGCCTTACCCGGATGATAAAGTATCTCACAATCATAGTCCTTCAGAAGCTCTAGCCATCTTCTCTGTCTCATGTTCAGCTCCTTCTGCGAGAACAGATACTTAAGGCTCTTGTGGTCGGTAAATATCTGGAACTTCTCGCCATACAAGTAGTGGTGCCATACCTTCAACGCAAACACTACTGCTGCTAGTTCCAAATCATGGGTCGGATAGTTTTTCTCATGATCCTTCAGCTGTCTGGATCCATAAGCAACTACCTTCCCGTCTTGCATCAATACACAGCCCAGTCCCTGATGCGAAGCATCGGTATACACTGCAAATCCTCCTGAGCTGGTAGGGATAGTGAGAATCGGAGCAATGGTCAATCGACGCTTCAACTCCTCAAAACTCTTCTCACAATCCTCGTTCCATACGAACGGTGCACTCTTTCGAGTAAGACGTGTCAACGGAGCAGCCAACTTCGAAAATCCGTCAACGAATCTCCGATAGTATCCAGCTAAACCCAGAAAATTCCTGATCTCGGTGACTGTCCTCGGCTGTTCCCACTGAACTACCGCCTCTATCTTAGATGGATCAACTGATACACCATCTCTCAATACGACATGTCCCAAAAATGAGATCTGTGACAACCAAAAGTCACACTTGCTGAGCTTAGCATATAACTCATGCTCCCATAACGTCTGCAGCACGATCCTGAGGTGCTTCTCATGCTCCTCCTTAGATCTCGAATACACCAATATGTCATCGATGAAGACGATAACAAACTGGTCCAAGTATGGCTTGAACACATCGTTCATCAAAGCCATGAAAGCAGCTGGAGCATTCGTCAATCCGAATGGCATGACCAAGAACTCATAATAGCCATATCAGGTACGAAATGCTGTCTTGGGTACATCTCCACTCTGAACCTTCAGCTGATGATACCCAGACCTTAGGTCAATCTTAGAAAAGACCTGTGCTCCCTGTAGCTGATCTAGTAAGTCGTCAATACGTGGAAGGGGGTATCTATTCTTGATGGTGGCCTTATTCAACAATCGGTAGTCTATACACAATCCGAGGCTCCCATCCTTCTTCTTCACAAACAAAACCGGTGATCCCCAAGGTGAAACACTCGGTCGTACAAAACCCCTATCCAACAGCTCCTGTAACTCTCTCTTGAGCTCCTCCAGCTCAACTAAGGCCATGCGATATGGTGGTCTCGAAATAGGCTCCGTACCAGGTACCAGATCTATACAGAACTCCATCTCTCTATCTGGTGGTAACCCTGGCAATTCATCCGGGAAAACATCTGGGTACTCACTGACCACAGTGATATCTGCCAACTCTGGATGTGCCTTATCCATATCTACCACGTACGCAATGAAACCTCGAATCACATCCGATGAAGCATCAGCTGTTCCCTGGTCCAAAGCATGTACTCGCCCTTGACCCATCACTTGTTTCCCTTTCTCCTCTGCCGTCGCTCTACCTCTCTGAGCAGACGTATCAGCTGGAGCTCTATCAAACTCCCTGTCCCTCTGTGGTGCAGTCACAAATGGCACTGAGCACTCTCTAGCCATGTGACCCTGTTTCCCACATCGGAAACATACCATAGCACCCTGTGGACACGGTCCATCTCCATGTGATCTGCCGCATCTTCTACACTGATCTACAGCAGGTCGTGGTCCTCCCATGATAATGCCCTTTGTTGGGGCTGCAGTCGGATAAGAAGGAGGTCTAACATATCTATCTCGTGTCCCTTCTATCCGTGATCTCTTACCGAAGGATCTCTTTCCCCCTCGATAACTAAAATCTCTCGCGGGTCTCTTCTTCTGTAAGTCTAGGCTATGGCTAAACTTCCCAAACTCGAAAGCATTCCTCTCGTAGTCCTGCTCACATAGTTACGCCTTGCGCACTGCCTCCTCATAAGTCACTATGTCTAATGGGACCAACTTGGACCGTAGCACTGGTCTCAACCCGTCGATAAATCTGTGGACCTTCCTGGTCTCACTGTACATGGTATCCGGGTCATATCTTCCTAGGGATAGGAATCGAGTCTCATACTCATCCACAGATAAACTCCCCTGGTTGAGTCTCAAAAACTCTGTCCGTAACTTCCGCTGTGCAGTGTCAGGAATAAACTGCCTCCTGAAGGCCTCTCGAAATATATCCCAACTGATATCCGTGTGTCGGGATCTCAATATAGGTCGGGTGGACTTCCACCAATGCTCTGCAGCTCCCTTCAGTAGGAACGCAGCAAACGCGACCATCTCCGAGGTCGTACACTCGAAGAATCCATAGAGCTTCTCCAGCTCTGCTAACCACTCCTCGGCAGCCACTGGATCCTTAACCCCACTAAATGATGGAGGTCTAAACTTTTGGAACTCCCTCAACCGATGCAGGTCACATCCATATCCTAATCCACTACCACCCAAAACCGGTGGGGGTGTAGGAGTATCTACTGTCCTCTGTGCATTAGCTGTCTGCGTAGGTGTATCAGGGGCAACTGCCTCTCCTGTAGCAGCTCCTGCCTCCTGTCTCTGCCTACCTGGCATCGTCTGTGCCAGTATCTCTATAATAGTCTCGAGACCATGCTCTAATCTCGTGAAACGCGTCTCTGCACAATCGGGTGCCTCAGTAGCACCTGCAGTCTCATGCGTAGGTAATGGCCTGGCAGCGGCTCGTCCCTCGGGTCTCTCTCCCCGGCCTCGAGCCCTACCTCTCATACCTCTACCACTACGCGTATTTGCCATATAGGCAAGGTTCCTGCATTTATAATAGTGAATCAGTCCATTTCCTATCTAGTATACACAGTTATATCTAAACACAGTACAATACTATGGGGATGTACACTATCCTATTTTTCTAACACCGACTCACATCAGACCAAAACCTGGCTCTGATACCATCCTGTCAGGACCCCAGTTTCAATCCTTGACTTTAACCAAAAACCACAATAAATTTTTTGCATTTTTAACTTACCTTTCCTCTCTTCACTGGTTGGGCTGTGATTCGATGTCAGAGTCTTCACTTACCATAATATCCATTCTCATACATACATGTCAATATATTAATTCTGACTGTAGCTGCTTTTATTATACATGTAAGATTTTATAAAATCTAATACAATTACATTTACATTCCCCATAATATATAACGTATACATCACTGTGCTGTTTCTATGTTTAGATACACAACTGTACATAATAAGTATACCTGACGAATCGATAGGAACTAGCAGTGGACTTTGGGACACTCTCCCACGATAACTCTCGCTCTACTAACGCTCTGTAGAGAGATGTAAAGAAAAGGGGTGAGCATAACGCGCTCAGTAAGGAAATCAGGCAAGCAAGTAGATATCCACACTATCTAGTCAAAATAGTGCTACCTTGAAAACATTTACTTCCTTACTCACTTTAAAAGCATGTCTTGAAATATAATATATATGTACTTGTACAGAATAAATCCCATGTACAGAAATCATGCTTTATTTCTCAAAAGTAGGCATGTAGTGCAAAACAATGCATTTATATATAAATCATGCCTTTATGTAAATCATGCCATGTATATTTAAATCACATATAAATATGGCATCAAATGATTTACAACACAAAATCGGAGTCCGACCCATCCCTCAGGTCTGTCCGCAGTTTAAATCAGTCAATCAATGTGATATATCATATGAGACTCTGTGGTAAATGCAAATAGTATCCTGGATTATGATCATATCCGAAAAGTGATCCCATGCGACACAGTACTCGGTGTGCGACAATCACTGCTGTAACGGGAGGATGGTCAGTCCAATGTCAACTGCCAGCTACGTAACACACGGTACAGCGTACACCTCGTGTCCCAAACACGGTACAAAGTACACCCGTGGACCCTCACAGCTAGGGTCATTAGCCCTCGAAACCATGGAAATAAGTATACCACGTCTATATCATCCTCATGCGGATATCCTCTCTAGCTATGATACACAGTCACACAAGGACTCAGGCATGGGTTTCAATATGTATTACATATCACATACAGTGTGCGTCTTGAGTGCGACTCACAGTCGTTACTCCGCTCAAACACTGTTTCACATCACAAAACTCAACTCTAGTGCGAGTAAACCTCCAGCAACTAGGTCAATGCATAGTTTATGTATTAAATCAAGTACGAGCAATAGCTCCCAGTACTATGCTATGCACAATATCAAAATCAAGTACGAGCAATCGCTCCCAGTACTATGTCATATATAAACCATGAAGAATCGAGTACGAGCAACGCTCTAGCACTCTGTCATGCATATATCATTCAAAGCTGAGTACGAGTAAAACTCCAGTACTCTATCATGCATGTCATGAAAATCTAGTGCGTATCGAAATCCAGCACTATGTATGTGGAAAACATATGAATCCCAGTGCGAGCTGTGCTCTAGCACGATTCATTCTCACATAATATGATAGATGGCTATTTAAAAGGGATAGTTTACAAAATAGTAAAATCAGCACTTAAAAGTGTGCTTAAGTCATATCAACCTTAAAATCATTAGCCCATCTATTTATTTTCATGCTAATAGCAATTAAACACTCACAATAGCAATTTCCATGCTTTTTGCAACTTCTCACAAAAGTTGACTTTTTGACTAACTAGGGGTAAAATTGTAATTTGCCACTATCGGGTCGCAATAATTATTATTCACTTTCTCTGACCCTCAGAGTTTTTAAGTGAATGCAGAAGCAATTGAAAATACGTGCAGGTATCTCTAACTACTCGCAAAAGTCCCTTACCTCGGATCACGTCACGTGACCTCACTTCCTCGGTGCTGCTAATTCCCGCAGTCCGATCAGCTCTCGATCTAAACTCCGGAGCTGTAAATAATCGTTCCTCAGGTTAATTAAAATTTTCCTACTGTATTACACATTAATACAGTTTAATTTCCCTTAATGGGCCGTAAAATCCTTAATGGGCCTAACTAAGCCTTAAGTCCATTTTTTATTTTACTATTCATTTTCGTTGGGCCTATTAATACCCATTGGGCTTTATTCCAAGCTCTTTGGATAGTCCGTATATCTTTACGACATTTAATTCAAAATTCTGAATATAATTCACTAATACGAAATTTAATCCGAAATGCGTAAATTAAATCTTAAATACGCATAAATCACATAAATTTATCGTAAATGAACTTTACTTACCCGAGAATATGCGATGGTACGCAAATCGAAGTTCGATCGGGCTTTCGTTCGAAATTTATCGTCGAACTGCACAATTTATTATATTTAACTCCGGGTCAATTTTCGATTAAATATAATTTAAATAAATTCATCGGAAATCAAATTGGTCACTTTTGACCTCGTATCGACTTACCCGAAGTTCGGTGAAATCTCGAAAATTTTTCTTTTCCTTTTTCTTTCTTTTTCCTCTTTTTCCCCTTTTCTCCTTGGCTGAACAGGTCCGGTCCGGTTCAGCACAGAACCTTCTCCACTGAACCGCCGACCGGTTCAGGTATCCTTTGGCCTTGCCGGCGTATTCCGACCGGTTCCCGACGCATCACTACTGCAGTTCGGCGCGCCTAAGCCTGGGCAACACTCGGCTGGGCTCGATCGGGACCAAGCACCGCCGGTGGCCGTCGAATCTCTTCTTTTCCTCCCTGCTTCTCCTCTTCGATTCGCCGGCGTCCGACGTCGGTGGAGGTCGTGACCGGTGCCGATGGGTGCACACGGTGCCGGGCTTCCTTTTTCGACCGCTTGCCTGCCCGTGGGGTGGCCGGTGCTCGCCGTCCGGTGGTCTTCTCCCTCAGGTCGGCTTGCTTCCGTTTCTCTCCATTTTTTCTCTCTCCCCGCGTCCTAAATTCAGATTTCCCTCTTTTTTTTTATAATATATTTTTATTATTATTTTACTATAAAATAATAATAAAAATCCCATAAATATCCCATAAATATCCCATAAATATCCCAAAAATATCTAGAAATATCTTAAAAAATCATATTAAATTCATTTAATCCGTAAATGAATTTATCTGTCCGATTTTACCTATTCGATATATTTTTCCACTATTTTTGGGCTCATTTTTCGAGGCGAAAATTTTGATATATTTTAATAAATTTATATCTTGATCAATTGGGCTCGAAATTAAATATTTTCCTCGATTTTGATCAAGATTCCTCAATTTCATATTTTTAATGAAATTGTCTTATCGAAATTATACCGTGTTGGCTCTACCGAGAGGGGGGTGAATCGGTTTTCTAACAATTATGGCAAATTAAAAATTAATCACAATTTAATCACAAATGATAATGAGCAATATAGTGCAGTATAATAATTTAATGCAAAGTAGGGAAGAGAGAAATAAACACAATCGTTTATAGAGGTTCGGCCAAACTCTTGCCTACGTCCTCTCTCCTTGACCTTCTTGTCAAGTGTTTTCTTTCTCTCTATCAATAGAGCTTACACAGTTCCTTTTTGCAGGTTAAGGAATAACCTCTCTACCCTTAGCAATACAGAAAAAGTATTCAGCCTCTTACAATAAACTCTCACTGAGGAACAATCCTCTTCTCTTTTAAGATAAGACTGAATACAATATAATGCTTTAAAGTGGTAGGACAAATGTAGCTTTTTTGCACTTAAGCTTTTACAATGATTCTCAATGAATGAGCAATAGGGACACAAAGAATGAAAGAATTAAAGCTTGAGAATGTTTGGAATATGCAGCAATAGTGTCTCTGTTCTCTTTGTCTTCAATGCTTGGTTAAATACTGAAGGATGGGTAGTTGGAGCGTTAAATGCTATTCTTCCCGTTGTGTTTTGCAGAAACTAGCCGTTGGGTGCCTCCAGTAGAGTGCCAGATCGATCTGCCTTCTTGGCCAGATCGATCTCTTAGTTATAAATCCTGCAAGATTGAAGCACAAATACACAAGGAGATCGATCTCATAGGTTAGCAGATCGATCTGTTAGTTTAAAAGTAATGAGGCAGATCGATCTGTCGAATAGGCAGATCGATCTCCTTAACTCTCTGTTTAAAGCAAGATCGATCTCCAGATCGATCTGCCATGCAATCTCGTAGAGAGGAGATCGATCTCTCAACACTACAGATCGATCTCTTTAGCTCTCTGACTTTGAGGAGATCGATCTCTTCCTTACCAGATCGATCTCATAAGTTCTCTGACTTTGAGTGTGGATCGATCTCTCAGATCGATCTATAGTCTTAAGCTCTTAAGGGAGATCGATCTCTTCATAGACCAGATCGATCTCTCAACTCTAGCTTTAGCCAGATCGATCTCTTAACCCTTGCAGATCGATCTCATTTTACCTTAATCTCTTTACAACGTTATAAGGCTAAGCAGATCGATCTCTTACTTCATGAGATCGATCTCTCATCAAGTAAAAGCCCAGGAGATCGATCTCTCATACCCCAGATCGATCTCTCATCAGCAGAACTCTAAGTTCTGGTACTAATAACATCTAAACATGTTTGTATATCATCTTAACATTATTGAATTAACTTGTTTTGTCATTTCAAAATACATTAACTCAACAATCTCCCCCTTTTTGATATGACAAAACTCATCAATTTAAACATGTTTAGTGATTTTGCAAAACTCCCCTTTTTGTGAACTTTTGATTTTGTTAATGACTTAACTCCCCCTCAGTTAAATCTTAACTCCCCCTCAGTTAAATCTTAACTCCCCCTCAATTTAAATCATAGCTCCCCCTCAATTAAATCATTCTTTTAAACATTTAACACAACCACAACACATGTTTCTTCTCCCCCTTTTTGTCATATCAATCACACACGAAAGAGAAGATTCATGGCATTTCAAAATCAACATTTTCATTAACTCACCAAATATCCAATCAAATCACATTTCATTCAAGCAAATTTTTCACAGATAACATCAAGTAGCTTAATAATGTTGTAACTACACTAAATCAAAGCACCTAATGCCTATTGTGAGGGAGGATCACGATCCAAAAGATTCTCAACATGCGTGCGTGTTACTTGGAGCTCATCGAATATCGCCTATTGAGTCTCTTGAATCTTATCCACTCGTTGGGTTAAGTCCTCGATCATACGCCGCTGAGTGGCAAAGCCGTCATTAATCTGCAGACTGAGGTCCGTCACCATCGTTATGAGCATCTCCAATTCAGCAGGAGACGATGTTGGTGCAGTGGGCGGAGCCGATGGTTCCTGAGCTGGTGCAGCAGATTGGTGTGCTGGTTCATCAGTGGGGTCCTCCTCAGCCTCAGCAGGTTGCTGTTCTTGCTTTTTCGTCCACTCTCCCCGAAAATTTTTGTAGTACCCCATATGATATAGGGTCCCAATGTTAAGCACGCTTTTGGGAGATGGGAGTTCGCCAGTTTCGCCGCTGCAGTTGATACCAAGGCGGTGGAGAAGATAAGCCATTGGTTGTGGAAAAACTATTATGGTAGCTTGGCCACGCACAATCTTCAGCCAATCTTCGTATATAAAGTGAGGGAGGTTAGGTTTTTGGCTTGTGGTGTGAATGTGATGGAGCCAAAAACGATCTAGACGCCTAACGGTAGAATGACGAGTACCGAAAGGGCGGAGGTTCCACAAGATTATGAGGTGGAGTAACCGAAGGTGCATTGGAAGGTTACTCGCCTTGTCCCCGGGGAGTTCAAACGCAAAGGGGACTTCCTCATCCTCATTTGTTAAGCCTTCATCGCGTATATCAAACACTTTGGCTAGAACTTCAGAGTCAATTATAATGGATTGACCCATGACGAAGGTTTTGAAGGCAAGGATTTTGCAGGTGTCATCGGGGTCATAAACGAGTTCTGCATTGGAAAAGAATGCGCGAACGAGATTTGGAGGGACAGAAGTGTTGATTTTCAAGAAGTTTGTCCAACCAAACTCCTCAAATTTTGACAAATAGGGAAACTCTATGCGATTGAGGAACGAAAAATCGATAGTGCGCCAATGCTTGATTGGCATGGTTGAAAAATATTCCTCATACCGCTTTCTTTTTGCTGGTGTTTTAAAACACCGATTGAAGGAAGCGATAGGAGGTGGAGGAATGGGTTGTGATGAGGAACCTGCCTCTCCTGTGGTTCTAGGGGGTTTGTTTGCTATTGACTTCCTAGGCATGATTCTAGATTCTAAAGAGGCACTAAATGGATTCAACAACGAGAAAAGCAATGAAACAGTACCTAGGTTTGACCTAGAATCAAAATGAACACCAATTGAAGACAGATTTTGAGAAAATTAGTAAGGAATGTTGGTTACAATACCAGATTTTGACACCGAGACGCATGGAGGACCGTACAGAGATCGATCTTGTCGCGAATCAAAGGAAGAAGTGCGAGGGAAATTTGGGAATTTTGAAGATTGGGTTTAGGAAATTTGGGAATTTTACGCGGGTATTTATACTCCAGGGCACAGGAGATCGATCTGTCGAGGCGACAGATCGATCTGTCATTTCCAGAATCCAATAGAGATCGATCTGTCGTAAGGCCAGATCGATCTGGTCGCAAACAGAGGCTTAAGAAGATCGATCTGTTACACACAGATCGATCTGTCGTTTAACAGAGGCTTAGGCAGATCGATCTGCCAAATGCAAAGATCGATCTGTAGAATGCGGAAGCTTGAAGAGATCGATCTGTTGTGTGGACAGATCGATCTGCCTTTAAACAGAGACGTAAGGAGATCGATCTTATGGTTAGAAGATCGATCTGCTTAGCTTAACCTTGATGATTTAGGCTTGTTGGAGGTATGGAGATCGATCTATATTGCAAGGAGATCGATCTTTCATCCTCATTGCCAGAAAATCTTTGCAAAAACTCATTTAAAATCAATTTGAAACCAAGATTTTTGAAACACAAAAAATCCTAAGGCTTATCCATGAGTCCTAATTCACCTCTAAGGATACAAAACCTATCTCTATCAAGGGGTTTGGTGAATATATCAGCTATTTGATGTAGAGGGTCAATGTACTCTAAAATTATATCCCCTTTTTGTACATGGTCTCTAAGAAAGTGATGTCTAATTTCTATGTGCTTGGTTCTGGAGTGTTGTATAGGATTCTTAGACAGATTAATGGCACTGGTATTATCACATTTAATAGACACTTGTTTCATGTCAATACCATAATCTCTCATTTGTTGTTTAATCCACAACACTTGAGCACTACAACTACCAGCTGCTATATACTCAGCTTCAATTGTGGACTGAGCTACACTGTTTGGCTTCTTGGAGAACCAAGAAATTAACCTATTTCCTAAGAATTGGCAAGTACCTGAAGTACTTTTCCTATCTATTTTGCAGCCTCCAAAATCAGCATCTGAAAATGCATGAAGGGCAAAAGTAGAGTCCTTGGGGTACCAAAGTCCTAGTGAGGGAGTGTCTTTGAGGTATCTAAAGATTCTCTTAGTTGCCAATAGATGTGATTCCCTAGGAGATGATTGAAATCTAGCACAAAGGCACACACTAAACAATATATCTGGTCTACTAGCAGTTAAATAAAGCAAAGAACCAATCATAGACCTATAAAGTTTAGTGTCTACACACTTACCACTTTCATCTTTGTCAAGCTTGATGTTGGTGCCCATTGGAGTGGTTTGAGGTTTGCAATTGTCCATCCCAAATCTCTTGAGCAAGTCCTTGGTGTACTTTGCTTGATTGATGAATGTTCCATCCTTTGTTTGCTTCACTTGAAGTCCCAAGAAGAATGTGAGTTCTCCCATCATGCTCATCTCAAATTCTCCTTGCATGATCTTAGCAAATTCTTGGCATAAAGACTCATTAGTTGAACCAAAAATAATATCATCCACATATACTTGTACAACTAGTAAGTCCTTATTTTTAATTTTTATGAATAATGTGGTGTCTACCTTTCCTCTTGAGAACCCTTTTTCTATTAAGAACTTTGACAACCTTTCATACCAAGCTCTAGGAGCTTGTTTTAACCCATAAAGTGCCTTAGATAATTTGAAAACATGTTCAGGAAATTCATGATTTTCAAATCCGGGAGGTTGCTCAACATATACTTCTTCATTAATAAAACCATTTAAGAATGCACTCTTTACATCCATTTGATATAACTTGAAGTTTTTATAACATGCAAAGGCAAGTAACATTCTTATTGCCTCTAATCTAGCTACCGGTGCATATGTTTCATCATAGTCTATGCCTTCCTCTTGTCTATAGCCTTGAGCAACTAGCCTAGCCTTATTCCTTGTGATCACACTATTTTCATCCATTTTGTTCTTGAATATCCATTTAGTTCCAATAATTGAGTGATCACTAGGCCTAGGAACTAGTTTCCATACTTTGCTTCTCTCAAATTGATTTAATTCTTCTTGCATTGCTAGGAACCAATTATTGTCTTCTAAGGCTTCATTGACATTCCTAGGTTCAATTTGAGATACAAAGGCTATATATTGGCACATATTCCTTAGGGATGATCTAGTTCTAACTCCAAGAGTTGGATCTCCTACTATTTCACAATCTTTTACATATCCTAACTCTCTTGGTGCTCTAGGCTCTCTTTCTAAAACCTCTATTTCTTCTTCATCTTCTTTATTCAAGTCAAGCTTTTCTAGAAAGTCATCTTCTAAGCCTTCATCAAATATTCCAACATTTTCATCATTGGTTGAATCTTTAGATATATTATTTGATTCATCAAATATAACATGAATAGACTCTTCAACCACTAATGTTCTTTTGTTATATATTCTAAAGGCCTTCGAATTCAATGAATATCCTAGAAATATTCCCTCATCACTCTTGGCATCAAATTTTCCTAAGTTATCTTTTCCATTATTTAGAACAAAGCATTTGCAGCCAAAAGGATGGAAGTAACTAATGTTAGGCTTCTTGCCTTTGTAGAGCTCATAAGGAGTTTTCTTTAGCATGGGTCTTATCATAGCTCTATTAATTATATAACATGATGTGTTTATAGCTTCAGCCCAAAAGTACTTTGGCAAGTTATTTTCACATAACATGGTCCTAGCCATCTCTTCCAAAGTTCTATTTCTTCTCTCAACTACACCATTTTGTTGCGGTGTCCTAGGGGCTGAAAAATTATGGCTAATTCCTTGATCATTGCAATACTCATCAAATCCTATATTTTCAAATTCTTTGCCATGATCACTTCTAATGCTTGTTATTGTATATCCTTTTTCATTTTGAGTCACCTTTGAGTAAGCTATGAATTTCTCTAAGGCTTCATTTTTTACTCTCAAAAAGAACACCCAAGTGTATCTAGTGTAATCATTAACTATTACAAAACCATAGTGTTTCCCACCTAGGCTAGTGGTTCTAGTTGGTCCAAATAAGTCTAAATGCAGTAATTGAAGAGGCCTAGTGGTGGATACACTATTCTTAGGCTTAAAAGTTGTTCTCTTGTGTTTTCCTTTAACACAAGCTTCACATATTTCTTCATGATCAAAGGATATTTTGGGTAAGCCTATAACTAGATCCTTTCTAGCTAATTTGGATAGCACATGCATGCTAGCATGACCTAGTCTTCTATGCCATAACCAAGATTCCTTTTTGTTGTCTACCATTAAGCATATGTTTTCATTTTTGAGTTCATTAAGGTAGACTATATATATGTTACCTTGCTTATGACCTAGAAGGAGAATTTTATTTGACTTAGGATCTATAACATTACACTTCATACAATCAAAAATTACTTTGTAACCTTTGTCACAAAGTTGACTAATGCTTAGTAAGTTATGCTTTAAACCCCTAACAAGTAATACTTTTTTCTAAAGAGAATTGATCATTACCTATTGAGCCACTCCCTTCCACTTGGCCTTTGGAGTTGTCCCCAAAAGTGACTTCTCCACCAATTTTCGATTTGAAGGAATTGAAATGGCTTTTATCACCCGTCATGTGCCTTGAGCATCCACTATCTAAGTACCAAGCTTCCTTTGTTTTAGCTTTGTGGCTATGCTCAATCACCTACAACAAAAAAAAAAATAAACACACTCAAGTCTTAGGTACCCAAATTCTCTTGGGTCCTTGGAGGTTAGTAAATGCAATTCTTGATCCCATTGGGATCCATTTTGCTAATGCATTGCAGTCCTTGGAATGAATTACCTCTTTTGGAATCCATATCCTTTTTACAATTTTTCTTTTAAGATTCCTCATCTTTATATTGCAATAATGTGACTTATGTCCCTTCTTATTACAATATGAACAAGTAATTGCAGGTTTATCCATGCTCTTCCTAGCAATAAAACTCTTAAGATGGGTCTCCCTACTTTGTGCATTATACCCTAAGCCATTTTTGTCAAAAAATGCCCTTTGGGTTTCTAACATGCTATCTAGCTTTTGTTGCCCCATGTGAAATCTATTAAAGGAGTTATGTAAATTGCTATTTTTCTCCTTTAGGTCACAAATTTCTAGATTTGCAATCTCTAGTTTCTTCTCACATTCCAATTTATCTTTTAACATTATCTCATTTTCCCTTTTTAATTTAGATATTAACTTTTTATACTTCATGCTCATAGATTCATACTCTAATGCAAGTTCATCAAATGCATCTTGCAATTCATCAAAAGAGTATTCATTGAGATTAGATGTTACCTTTTGATCATCATCAATAGCCATGAAGCATAGGTTGGCAATGTCTTCATTTGATTCATCATCGGAGCAGTCACTGTCACTCCATGTTGCTACCATTGCCTTCTTTTTATGAAACCTATCATTAGATCTTTTGAGAAGGGGGCAGTTAAACTTTATGTGTCCAGGTTTTTTACATTCATAACACACAATAGAGTCTTTTCTACCTACTTCCTCTTGTTCTCTCCTATTGTTTCTCCTATTATTACTACTAGCTTTCATTCTCATGAATTTGTTGAATCTTTTGGCAAACATTGCCATCTCAATAACCTCCTTACTCCCACTCTCATTTTTAATCTCCTCTTGAGCAGTGGATTTTAGAGCAACACCCACTTTCTTGGGTGGCTCTTCATTTCTTTTAAGTTTCATCTCATAAGTAAGCAAAGATCCTATCAATTCATCTAGACACAATGTGTGAGGATCCTTAGATTCCTCAATTGCCGTTACTTTAGCTTCCCATGACTTAGGTAAGCTATTTAAAATTTTCTTTACCATTTCAATGTTAGAATATATTTTTCCTAAGGATTTTAGTCCATTAATTACTTCTGTAAATCTAGTGAACATATCACTAATCGATTCTCCTTCCTTCATCCTAAAAAGCTCATAATCATGTGTGAGCACACCTACTTTTGTCTCCTTCACTTGGGTTGTACCCTCATGAGTTATTGCCAATTTATCCCATATTTGCTTGGCATTATCACACCCGGAGACTCTATTATATTCATTAGGACCTAAAGCACAAAATAATGTGTGCATAGCTTTAGCATTTAGTTGTGCACATTTAATGTCATTAGAATCTCATTCATCTTCTTCTTTGGGGATATCTCTTCCCTCTATTTTCTTTGTAGGGATTTGAGGTCCCTTAACTATAATTCTCCATACTTCATAGTCATTTGCTTGAATGAATAGCATCATCCTAGTCCTCCAATATGAATAATGTTCACCATTGAACATGGGAGGTCTAACCGTGGAGTGCCCCTCTCCTATCAAACTAGTTGCTACATTGTTAAGAGCCATTTGATCGTTTTCTAACTCTTAGGAAGTTGTTCCTACGTGATTAAAGAGTCCTAGCTCTGATACCAATTGTTGGCTCTACCGAGAGGGGGGGTGAATCGGTTTTCTAACAATTATGGCAAATTAAAAATTAATCACAATTTAATCACAAATGATAATGAGCAATATAGTGCAGTATAATAATTTAATGCAAAGTAGGGAAGAGAGAAACAAACACAATCGTTTATAGAGGTTCGGCCAAACTCTTGCCTACGTCCTCTCTCCTTGACCTTCTTGTCAAGTGTTTTCTTTCTCTCTATCAATAGAGCTTACACAGTTCCTTTTTGCAGGTTAAGGAATAACCTCTCTACCCTTAGCAATACAGAAAAAGTATTCAGCCTCTTACAATATACTCTCACTGAGGAACAATCCTCTTCTCTTTTAAGATAAGACTGAATACAATATAATGCTTTAAAGTGGTAAGACAAATGTAGCTTTTTTGCACTTAAGCTTTTACAATGATTCTCAATGAATGAGCAATAGGGACACAAAGAATGAAAGAATTAAAGCTTGAGAATGTTTGGAATATGCAGCAATAGTGTCTCTGTTCTCTTTGTCTTCAATGCTTGGTTAAATACTGAAGGATGGGTAGTTGGAGCGTTAAATGTTATTCTTCCCATTGTGTTTTGCAGAAACTAGCCGTTGGGTGCCTCCAGTAGAGTGCCAGATCGATCTGCCTTCTTGGCCAGATCGATCTCTTAGTTATAAATCCTGCAAGATTGAAGCACAAATACAGAAGGAGATCGATCTCATAGGTTAGCAGATCGATCTGTTAGTTTAAAAGTAATGAGGCAGATCGATCTGTCGAATAGGCAGATCGATCTCCTTAACTCTCTGTTTGAAGCAAGATCGATCTCCAGATCGATCTGCCATGCAATCTCGTAGAGAGGAGATCGATCTCTCAACACTACAGATCGATCTCTTTAGCTCTCTGACTTTGAGGAGATCGATCTCTTCCTTACCAGATCGATCTCATAAGTTCTCTGACTTTGAGTGTGGATCGATCTCTCAGATCGATCTATAGTCTTAAGCTCTTAAGGGAGATCGATCTCTTCATAGACCAGATCGATCTCTCAACTCTAGCTTTAGCCAGATCGATCTCTTAACCCTTGCAGATCGATCTCATTTTACCTTAATCTCTTTACAACGTTATAAGGCTAAGCAGATCGATCTCTTACTTCATGAGATCGATCTCTCATCAAGTAAAAGCCCAGGAGATCGATCTCTCATACCCCAGATCGATCTCTCATCAGCAGAACTCTAAGTTCTGGTACTAATAACATCTAAACATGTTTGTATATCATCTTAACATTATTGAATTAACTTGTTTTGTCATTTCAAAATACATTAACTCAACATACCGAATTTCAATCATTTGACCGTTTTACCCCTGCACTCGTTCGAGAATCAACTTAACCCTTATCTCGCTGTTATGTAGCTTACATGCATTTTTAATTTCTCAAATAGTCGATTGCATGATAGTAAATACTCTTCTTATGATTCAACTACAATTACATAGTGTTCATACACATAGGAATCATAAGGTACAAGGTACAAAAAATCCGGGTCTGACAATAAGGTATGAATGGATGCCATTTTCAAGTTATAAAGGTGGATGGATGAGAAAATGGCCATGGCAATAGATTAAGGATGTGTTGGTATGAGTTGCAGCAAGGAAACTGCAGGAAATCTGGAAAACATGAGGGCCAGATCGATCTCATAGGATGAGAGATCGATCTGGAAGAGCCAGAATGCTCTTATTTGGGCAAAAGAATAGAGCAGATCGATCTCCAATGGAGCCAGATCGATCTCCCAAGCATTCTGTAGTGAAAAGATCGATCCCCAAGCACCCAGATCGATCTCCTTAGCTCTCTGTTTGGGAGCAGATCGATCTCATGCTTCGACAGATCGATCTCAGGCTTAAAAATGCCGTGAAAAAGAGGGATTTTAAGGGATCAGATCGATCTCCTCTTGGACCAGATCGATCTCCTCAAGCTATTTCTATATAAGGAGGGCTGAAAATCAGGAAATCTCGGGAAAAACACTAACCTTTCACTTTCAACCCAAAAACCTAACTTTCCCTCTCTAAAATCAGCCATTTCCAGCAAGAATTAAGGAGAGATCATTAGAGGCAAAGTTGTTCCTATTAAAGAGAAGAACAACATAGTGTGAAGGCATTTTCCCATTGTTGGTATTGAAGGAGTTAAGGGCATTGCCATTTGGAGCAAGAAGAAAAATCATATTTGGTAAGATTCTAACACTCTAATCCAAATACATTGTCTATTTAATTGATTTTGGAGTTGTTTGGCATGACTATTGATGGATAAATTATCTAGGGGTGTGGTGGAATTGGTGTAACCTAGAAAACCTAGAATGGGTATGATGTGAGAATATATGGGTTGAATGAGTTTATGAATTATGGGCATTGCTAAAGTTGTTATTGAGGTAATGTTTATGATTTTAGATGGTTAAATGAGATTACATTGTGAGTTTGGAGGAATTGTGAAAATGGGTATGTATATGCTTGATAAATGCCATAGTGAGGGAATTCATGGAATATGAACACTATGAGCTTAATGTCGATTTAATATCGATTTTGAATAAGTTAATAGGCCTAAGAAGATCCATAGACTCGAGTTATGGATAAAGTAATGAAACGAGGCCTCACAAGCATTAATAGAAAACTATAGGTCGAATTGACTATAGTGAATGCACGATGTCATATTATATGGATCGAATATAATGCGGGATACAATTTTGTGCAGTCCCGAAGAGTTCGTTGAAGATGAATCAAACCGTACGAGTAAGCAGCTTAAGGAAGTGGAATCACGCATCGCGATTCCAGGTAAGGGAATTTTGTGAGTATATAGAGGTAGCTGCTCGTACTTTGAACTTGTGGGTGAATATTGGGTGTTGTATGAAATGCATGGTTGCTCAAATAAATGATTGATGGTATTCGTGAATGAGGATGAGTATATGCGTGGTTTTGGATTTGAAGTTGATTTTATGAAATGGGATAGTAAGGCTAATAATTGCATAAATCTAAGGTTTTGATGTTTTTTCAAAACGAATTGCTTGGTTTTAAGCAAGTGTAACGACCCTTGACCCTTGAAAATCGGGATAAATTTTTTTTGAATTTAATTTACCCACTTATTCCCTTATTCATTTAGGTTGTATTCCTGTGCAGTGTCAAAACACTTTTCCTAATACTTTACTCGTAATTATAATTTAATTTCTATATTTTAACTTATGTGACCGATCCACCTGCAAGTCATTTATTTTTGGCAAACCTAGATATCCACAACTACCAAGCATACTTTCCAATTCATCCTTACCACTTCAGACATCTATTTCAATTTAAAACCAGTCATCTCAAATATTATCCCAAAATAATAATGTTTACATCATCCTTACAAAATTACATCCCAACTGATAACTTCGACACGTGTCTGTGCATACGATTATGTCTGGTACAGGAATGTAAATGTATACCTCTTGCGTGTACAAAATGTAGCCTAGGGTAGTTTTTCCCACCAGCCTACGTCGTGTACGCGACAGGTAGCGCCTATAGATTCACTGCAAAAGATCTGAAGGTAGAGGAGTGAGCTTTTGGGGAAAAGCCCAGTAAGATAGTACCTTTAAATTAATCCTGATATATATATGAAAAGCATGTAAAAATTATTTGTAAGACCATACTTTAAGTAAAAGGAAAAACTTAAATCATCACTTCATGCAATTCATCGTAAAAGTCATAACGCATGCAAGTTCAAAGCAAAAATTATTTGAAGTTTAAATCATCACTTCCCCTTTCCTTTCTTTCCTTTCTTTTTTTCTTCTTCCCCGGCGGACTGCTTCCCTTTCCTTTCTTTCCTTTCCTTTTTCTTCTTCCCCGGCAGGCCTCTCTTTCCTTTCTTTCCTTTCCTTTTTCTTCTTCCCCGGCAGGCCTATCTTTCCTTTCTTTTCTTTCCTTTCTCTTTTCTTTTTTTCCCGCCCGAGCCTCCTCTGTTTTTTGTTTGATTTTCCTTTCCAATTGCAACAGTGGCAGACGGAATTGGCTTTTCTAAGCCAATTCCGTACATGCCATAATATATTTATATATATATATATATTAGTTTAATATATATATATATTATATTAGTATGTAGGTATTAATTGTTATGTATTTGTATGGTTATTATATTTTTATACCCATTCTTATATAATGTATCAATGTATATTTATACATTATATTAGTATAAATATATTGTTTGTGTATTGTCATTGTTATTTATTTATTTATTTATTATTATTATTATTATTATTATTATTATTATTATTATTATTACATTAAGTGTCTTATACATTATACTTTACAATACATATATATATATATATATATTTGTCATATATATATGTATATCATCATTTTTCCATTTTAAATTGTCTAGCATATATATATATACATATATTATACCTATATATATATATATATATATATACATATACCTTTCCTTTTATTTAAATGTTAGTACATATGTATATATATATATATATATACATACATATTCACATATGTACATATCTATATATATACATTTTCTTATATAATTTATCCAAAGACATAATATCATGCCTTCCATGAGATTTTCCTTATTTCGAAATTAAAATAATATCGGGATTCCATCATTCTTCATGAGTTCTCAATACAAGTGTTTACATCGACACTTTTCGAATAACAAATTAAAATTTTCTAATCCATCCGTACTTGCATTCGCCTTATTACTTCTTGTATCTTCGGGTTCCCGGTCATCCCACGGGCTTCTCGGTTCCTATAGTCCTCGAGCCCTACAACGAATATTTACGCTTCTGTTAATATATATTATTTCCATTTTTATATAATTAAATTAACGTAGGAAATTTGTGGGGTTTACAGCAAGCTTGTAGATGGGTCAGCTAGTATTGTATTGTTGTTGTGGAAAAGCAATTGTGAGTGCTAAACCCGATTGCCGGGATTGTTTAATTGTATATGAGCCGCCTATCATATTTGTATGACATAAATCGCGCTGAGCCTCGCTCGCGCTGGATTTCTATGTTTTCATTTGTATGAAACGTGCTGGATCTTAGCTCGCACCTTGATTTGGAAACTATGATGATGTTTATAAACCATACTGGAGCTTCTGCTCGTACGTGGATTTTGAGTGGGGTTGTCTTATGAGTATAACCGTACTGGAGCTATGCTCGTACGCGTCTCTGTATGAGAGGATGCCTGAGTCGTGCTAGAGCTTTGCTCGCACAAGTTTGCACATTGTGACACGTATAAGGTTGTGAAAGTTGGTAAGATCCTTAAGCCTTACATCCTTAAGCCAACATCCTTAAGCCCAAAGAGGCGGGGAGGCTCTGTTAGGCGGGGAGGCTCTGTTCGGTGGGGAGGCTTTCTTACGGTGGGATCCTTAAGCCAACATCCTTAAGCCCTGGAGGGGTGGGGAGGCTCTGTTAGGCAGGGAGGCTCTCCTACATGGGTACGGTAAGATCCTTAAGCCCTACATCCTTAAGCCAACATCCTTAAGCCCAAAGAGGTGGGGAGACTCTGTTAGGCGGGGAGGCTCTGTTCGGTGGGGAGGCTCTCTTACGGAAGGATCCTTAAGCCCTACATCCTTAAGCTAACATCCTTAAGCCCGAGGAGGCAGGGAGGCTCTGTTAGGCGGGGAGGCTCTGTTCGGTAGGGAGGCTCTCCTTCACGGATATGAAAAACTCTTGGTATGGGGTAGGTAAGACCTAGGAATGGCACCCCCAATCCCGATATGAGTCTGTGGAGTACGTTGTACCGTGTATATCACATGGAGTACGATGTACCGCATGATGGTTATGTGGTGAGAAAGTCTGGCCAGGGATAATCCATCTTCGTGCCAGCGTGATACCCCGCACACCTGGATGCGTGTGGTCTGGGATGATTTACGGTGTAATGGTCCACATAGGCACTTTTGATATAGTGACCTAGTTTTTATACACATGCGTGAATTGTGAAATGAAAATGTGGTTGTGATTGTGAGTTGATTTGGTGGTAATTATGTGTTGAGAAAGAGGTTTATGATGTTGGTTTAAAAAGGAGGTTTCTTAATGAATTGCCCTTCTTATGAATTTAAATGAGATTGAGCATGAGATGATTTATACATGATGTTTCTACCATGTTTTATATGCCAATGCACATGATTTTGATACATGGTATATATGTATATTCACATGGCATAGTTTTATTCCTCATGCTCCTACCATAAATGATTTATGCATAACACTATCAGCATGTAGATAGAGTAGTTATCTACCATGCTTGCATTATTGCCTTACTGAGCGTGTGGTTGCTCATCCCACTCTATTTCCCCCTACAGAGCGTGCATAGTAGCCCAGTAAGGACTGAGGCGTGGTATTTTAGACTCCGCTGCATCTCCATTGCTAAGAGGTATATACACAGTGATTCTTTTTGTATCTAAACAATGTAAAAGCACAGTATTCTTTTGAGTTGTAATTATGGGGGATGTAAATGTCAGTAAAACATGTATTCGTATAAGTACACGATTAAATGCACATGTATGACATCGTTTTAATTAATTGAGAATGAATGAGATGTGGTGTTTATTATTGGCTCACAGCCCAACATTGTGTGGTGAGTTTAGTTCACGACCGGGTAAGGTAACAGTAAAACGCGAAAAATTTTCAGTGATTTTCGGTTAAAGAGAATGGAATTGGGTCGTGACACCTGATCCGTGTAGCCGGTATCACAGGTTATGTACATAGGCCTTGAGGTTATTACCTGTTGTTGAACTGCCTATCTCACATGTCTACTGCTATTTGAGAATAAATCCATGTTTGAAATGATTTGTTGGTCAGGAAAGCTCGAGGGATGGGCCGAGACCTGACCAGTGTTGAAATGATTTGTGGGTTAGGAAAGCCCGAGGGATGGGCTGAGACCTGACCAGTGTTGAAATTGATTTGTTAATGGTTTTTTAAAGTGCACGGATGCATGATGTTTAATGCCATGTTTTATTGTGAAAATGCATGATGGTTAATGCCATGTTATTTGAGAAAATGCATGATGGGTAATGCCATGCTTTTATTGTGAATTATGCATGATAATTTATACCATGCTTTGAGTTGAAATGTGCACTTGATTTTAATAGCATGAATGCTTTACATACCATTAACACAATTATACACTCATGTTTTGAGATAAATGATGAATTAAATGCTTTTGAGCATGGCATCACGATCACGTAGATAGTGCAGTATCTACCTGTTCGCATGATTGCCTTACTGAGTGTGTCGTTTGCTCACCCCCCTTATTTTCCCCCTCTCTATAGAGATTTGAGTATAGAGTGAGCGTGACTTTAGGCGTTCCGTTTTGGTAATCCGCTGCATCCCATCGCTAAAGGTATACACACTGTTGAAATTTTGTATCTAAACTTACGATAGCACAGTAGCATTTTGTATGTAACTATTGGTGATGTAAAACAATGTAAACACATGTAACAACTCTGATATATATACATTTATACAAGTGTTTACTTATGAATAATATACAAATTTAATTGGTATGGTGGAGTGAGTTAGATGTCGACACATAGCCCAACTGTTGAGAGTGTGGTTGTTCACGATCAAGGAAGGATGACTAATAATTGATGCATGAAAATGCGAAAAAATTTGTACGTATTTTGGTGAGTTGAGGGTCATGACAGTACGAGCAATGCTTCCAGTACTCTAACATGCATAAAATTGCATTAAAATATAGTACCAATATATCCTCCAGTATATGTGATGCATATCTCAAAATATAGTGCGAGTATTCTCTAGCACTTATGGTTTTCATACAAAACCAGATAGATGACTATTTCAGAACATAACTCTCTCATTCAAATCAAATTAGCACTTAAGTGTGCTATTTTCGCATATACATGAAAACATTAGCCATTCTATCATGCAACTCATGCATTTTAGGTCACAACATACATCTTAGGTATTTTCACCCTATTTTTGGATAAAATACACTTATTCTCATTTATCTCTATCACAAGAACATGTCTTTTTCAGGGAATTCATATAGAGTATAATATCGAAACTCTATTTAAAATACGTGTAGCCATCTCTAGCTACTCACGCAACTCCCTTACCTCAGATCATGTCCAGTGACCTCTCTTCCTCAGTGCAACTTACTTTGGTAGTCCGAGCAGCTTCCACAATGATTTTCGAAGCTGTTACAATCATTGGCATTAGTATATCACTCTATACTCATTTCATTTGCCAAATCTCAATTTAACACATCATTATACCATTTTCTCTCAATATGGTATAAAGTCACATTTCTCACATAAAAATATTCATCACTCCTTTTTTCCAATATATGCATTTCATAAGATCAACTTAGAATCTTCCATACATGCATATTTCATCATTAAATCCATTTTAACATCATTTCCTCATCATTTTCTCAAATTCTCATCAATACTAGGTCTGCTCATTTTCCATGATCCTTTCATTTCCAACAATTCATATATATATATATATATATATATATATATATATTAATCAACCCATCAATACACCTAGTTTAACATATATCAAAGAGGTGTATTGGATCTTACCTAGTTGAACTTTTCTTCCTTTTCCACCAAATGGTAAAATCCTTCTTGCACCTTCAACTCTTGATTTCAATCTCTTATTTTCAAGTATGTTGCTCTCCTCTTTGCTAAGAACAACTTTACTGACTTATACCTCACTCAAAACTGATCACAAACTGATGTTTTCTAGTGTTTCTTGGCTAGGTTTCACTTTTACTCTTAAGTGGAATAGTTTCTCTCGTGGAAAGTAAAATGCAGAAGTCTAGTATTTATAGAATTGTCTCTAGGATATCGATCTACTACCCTAGGAGATCGATCTGCTCTACATTTTTCTTCTTGAAACCGACCTTCCAAACTTGATGAGATCGATATGCTCCCAAGCATGAGATCGATCTGTTGCAAATCAAAACCTTAAGGAGATCGGTATGCTCTTGTATGAGATCGATCTTCTCCAAGTCAGTAGCTTAAGGACATCTATCTGGCCATTCAGAGATCTATTCTTTCAACACAGAATGCTCAGCAGATCGATCTGCTCTCCAATGAGATCGATCTGTCCCTGTTTTATTGCTCGAATTTGAGCATTTTTTGCTCTTTGAGATCGATCCTCATCCCTTAAGATAGATCCCTCATCCTATTTTTCAGATTTTACTGCAGTTTTCTACAGTAACACATGGCAAACTTCATACATTTTGCTGCCATGGTCATTTTCTCATTCATCCCCACTTAAGGCTTGAAAATGGCATCCATTCATACCTTATACACATTAAAACTTGTGTGTATTCTTTGTATAGCCAAAAGTATACAATATATCGCCAAATGGAAGTATAAAACTCATTCCATTTTACTTAACCACTCGAAACTCAATATTATCACATTCCACTCATGAAAATATCCCTCTTACACTTGTTCTATACTTTAAAACTTATATGTATTCATTCCATATACATTTACAACTTTAAATATAGATTCCTCATGATTTTCACTATTTATGACTTATATACACATCACAAAGTCATAAGGTTACAAACTTATATGTATTCATTCCATATACATTTACAACTTCAAATATACATTCCTCATGATTTTCATTATTTATAACTTATATACACATCACAAAGTCATAAGGTTACATTACAAAATTGTGGATCTTACAATCCTCCCCTCCTTAAAAGAATTTGGTCCTCCAAATTAGAACCAAGTTAGTCTCTAAACAATTGGGGATATCTCTCACTCGTTAGACTCTCTAGCTCCCAAGTAGCTTCCTTTGAAGTGTGGTGTTGCCAGAGAATTTTCACTAACCCGATAGTCTTATTCCTTAAGATTTTCTCATTTCTATCTAAGATTTAGATCGGTTTCTCGACATATGTCAAATCATCTTTGAGCTCCAATGGCTCATACCGAATCACATGATTTGGATCTAGATAAATCTGGTGGCAAAGCCGATCTATATGCCTTATCTCCCACTCTGTCCAGTATCTCAAAGGGTCCAATGTAGCGAGGACTCAACTTACCTCTCTTTCCAAATCTCGCTATACCCTTGGAAGGAGAAACCTTCAAAAGTACTGAATCACCAATAGCGAACTCAAGTGGTCTCCGTCTTTTATCAGCATAACTCTTCTGTCTACATTGAGCTGTCCTCAATCTCTCAACAATCAATTGGACATTTTCAGAGGCTCGTGTAACCAAATCAGGTGCAAAAATCTTACGGTCACCCACTTCTTCCCAACCGATAGGGGAACGACATTTACGACCATACAAAGCCTCATACGGTGCCATCCCGATACTCGCATGATAACTGTTGTTATAGGCAAACTCGACTAGTGGTAAATGATCATCCCAAGAGCCTCTAAAATTTAGCACACATGCTCTCAACATATCCTCCAGGGTCTATATAGTTCTCTATGACTGCCCATCTGTCTGAGGATGATAAGCGGTGCTTAAACTTAACTGGGTTCCCATGGCTTCCTGAAAATGTTCCCAAAAGTGGGAAGTGAAGCGAGAATCCCTATCTAAAACAATGGTCACTGGAATACCATGTAACCTCACTACCTCGCGTACATACAGTTCTGCCAACGTACTCAGAGTATCGATAGCTCTCATAGCTAGAAAGTGGGCTGACTTCATCAATCTATCAACTATCACCCATATCGTATCGTGATTCCTCCGGGTCCAAGATAAACCCATCACGAAATCCATGGTGATATGATCCCATTTCCATGTTGGTATAGGTAGAGACTGCAATAACCTTGTAGGTTTCTGGTGCTCTACCTTTACTTGCTGACATACAAGACATTTCGCCACAACATCCTTCTTCAAACCTGACCACCAGTACACCTTTCGGAGATTTGGATACATCTTATTACTCCCCGGATGTAACATATACCTCGATGAATGAGCTTCCATCAATATCAATCTCCTGAGCTCTGGGTCCTTGGTAACACACAGTCTGCCTTTGAACCTCAGAAGTCCATCTGAACTTATCTCAAAGTCAGTCACTGTGCTCTTCTGCATCTGACCTCTTATGTTAATGCAATACGGATCAGTCTACTGAGCCACTCTGATCCTCTCTACCAAGTCTGGCTCCAAGAGTAGACTAGCAATCACGCAGTCCGTATCTATGTTAAAAGGCACGACTCCCAAACTGAGGCTAGTAAACTACTCTAACAACTCATGTTTCCTGACCATCATATACGATACCATCCCTAGGCTCTTCCTGCTCAAGGCATTAGCTACAACATTAGCCTTACTCGGATGATAAAGTGTCCCACAATCACAGTCCTTCAGAAGCTCTAGCCATCTTCTCTGTCTCATGTTCAATTCTTTCTGCGAGAACAGATACTTAAGGCTCTTGTGATCAGTATAGATTTGGAATTTCTCTACATACAAGTAGTGGGGCCATACCTTCAACGCAAACACTACTGTCGCTAACTCCAAATCATGGGTCGGATAGTTCTTCTCATGATCCTTCAGCTATCTGGATCCATAAGTAACTACCCTCCCATCTTGCATCAATGCACAGCCCAGTTCTCGATGTGATGCATCGGTATACACTGAAAATCCTCCTGAGCTGGTAGGGATAGTGAGAATTGGAGAGGTGGTCAATCGACTCATCAACTCCTGAAAACTCTTCTCACAATCCTCATTCCACACAAATGCTACACCCTTCCGAGTAAGACATGTCAACGGAGCAGCTAACTTCAAAAATCTTTCTACGAATCTCCGATAGTATCCTGCTAAACTCAAGAAACTCCTGATCTCGGTGACTATCTTTGGCTGTTCCCACTGAACTACAGTCTCAATCTAGGATGGATCTACTAATACACCATCGTTTGACACAACATGTCCTAAAAATGAGATCTGTGACAATCAAAAGTCACACTTGTTGAGTTTAGCATATAGCTTTTGCTCTGGTAAAGTCTGCAACACGATCCTGAGGTGCTCCTTATGCTCTTCCTCATATTTAGAGTATACCAAAATGTCATCTATAAAGACGATAACAAATTAATCCAAATATGGCTTGAACACATCGTTTGTCAAAGCCATGAAAGCTACGAGAGCATTCGTCAATCTGAATGGCATAACAAAAAACTCATAATGGCCATATCGGGTCCTAAATGCTGTCTTGGGCACATCCTCTCTCTGTACTCTCAGCTAATGATACCAAACCTCAGATTAATCTTAGAAAAGACTTGCGCTCCCTGAAGTTGATCTAACAGATCATCAATACGTGGAAGGGGATATCTATTCTTGATGGTTGCCTTATTCAACAATTGGTAATCTATACACAATCGAAGGCTTCCATCCCTCTTCCTTATAAACAAAACCAATGCTCCCCAAGGCGAAACACTCGGTCTAATAAAACCCCTGTCCAATAGCTCCTGTAACTGTCTCTTGAGCTCTTCTAGCTCAACCAAGGCAATGCGATATGGTGGTTTTGATATAGGTTCAATACCAGGCACCACATCTATACAGAACTCCATCTCTCTATCTGGTGGTAACCCTGGTAACTCATCCGGAAAGATATCTGGGAATTCACTAACCACAGGAATGTCTGCCAACTCCGGATGTACCTTATCCGTATCAACCATGTACGTAAGAAAACATTCAACATATTCATCTCTCAGTCAGCATAGTACATTATCAATTACAATTATAACAACTATTTTCATTTCTTTTCATCAAACTTTACAACATACTTTTATTCAACACATACTCCACTAGCTGACTATTATCCATAGGTGTACTAATCAACACCATCTTATTTAAAGGAGTACGTTCTACATGCTTTGCTAACTTACATGCAAATGAAGGCGATACAAATGAATGCGTTACACCAGGATCAATCAAAACATGTGCTTCCAAATCATAAATCAAGATGTTACCTCTAATCACATCCGATGAAGCATCAGCTGTCCCCTGGTCCAAGGCATGTACTCATCCTTGTCCCATCACTTGCTTTACTTTCTCTTCTATTGTCGCTCTCTTTCTCTAAGCAGACGTATCACCTGGAGTTCTATCAGTCTCCTTACTCGTCTGTGGGGCAGTCTCAACCATCTCTGGGTAATTTCTAGCAATATCCCTGGTTTCCCACATCGAAAACACACAATAGGACTCATCGGACAAGGTCTACCTCCGTGGTATCTACCACATCTACTGTACTGATCAGTAGTAGGCCTTGATCCTCCAATCATAATGCCCTTCGTCAGAGCTATAGTCGGGTATGTAGGAAATCTCACCATCTTTTTCTGTACTTCCTCGATCCTTGGTTTCTTACCAAAGAATCTCCTCCCTCCTCGATAATTGAAACCTCAAACACTATCACTCATCGACCTCTTTTTATCTCTTTCTATACCTTTCCCTGATGTTCTGAACTCTGAGACATTCCACTCAAAATCTTGTTCACAGAGTTGCGCCCTGCGCACAGCATCATCGTAAGTAGAAATATCGAATGGAACTAGTTTAGACCTCAATACTGGTCTCAATCCATCGATGAATCTACGGACTTTCCTAGTCTCGCTGCTCATGGTGTCAAGGTCATATCTCCCCAGAGATAAAAATCTGGTCTCATACTCATCCACCGAAAGACTTCCCTTACTCAACCCCAAAAATTCAGCTTGCAGCCTCAGCTATATCATATCTGGAACAAATTGCATCCTGAAGGCATCTAGAAATATCTCCCAACTAATTTCAATATGTCAGGCTCTCAATATGGATCTGGTGGACTTCGACCAATTCTTTATCGTCCCCTTCAGTAGGAACATAGCAAGTACGACCATCTCGGAAGTCGTACACTCAAAGAATCTGTACATCTCCATCTCTCCTATCCACTCCTTAGTAGCAACTGGGTCCGTAACCCCTCTAAAACATGGAGGTCCAAGTTTCTGAAATTGTCTCAATCTGTCTAAATCGTACCCATATCCCAATACACTGCTCTCTCGAACTGGTGGTGGTGTAGAAGTATTTACAGCCTATGGCATCTCAAGTGCCGGCTATATAGGGGTGTTAGGTGCGACTGCCTCTCCTGGCGCAGTCTCTACATCCTGTCCCTATCTAGCCTAGTCTATGCCAGTATCCCCATTATCATCTTTAGGCTACGCTCAATCCTTGTGAAACGTGCCTCTACAGTCTCTAGTGCATCATTATTACCTACATTCTCATCTCGAGTCTCTGGCCTACCTCTACGACCTCAAGCCCTACCTCTCGCCCCTCTACCTCGGTTAGTATTAGCCATATAGACTAAATTCCTACATTCATAATCACTAATTAGTCTAATTCCCATATTGTATACACAATTGTAACTGAACAAAGCAGAGTACTATGGGGATGTATAGTTTCCTAAACTAATACCGACTCACATCATACCAACATTGCTCTGATACAATTCTGTCACGACCTCATTCCGTGACTTACCAAAACCCACTACAATTTTTTCGCTTTTTACTTTACTTACCTTTCTCTCCTCAACTGTTGGGCTGTGATTCAATATTAGTCATCCACTCGCATTCAATCACAATACATATAGAATTTAATATTCCTTTCGATAACATAAACTGTTATAAGGTATTTTACATATACATCCCGATCGTACAATTGATTACATAATTGTGCTTATACATTGTTTAGTACAAAATGTTCTAGTGTGTACACCTCTCGTAATATGGATAGGCAGCGGATACTATGAATGCTATACCTCAGTCGGACTCAATCTGATGCGGATGATCTGTAGAGAGTGGAAAATAAAGGGGTGAGCATACAACGCGCTCAGTAAAGAAATCAAGAAAGCAAATAGATAACCGCACTATCTACTGAAAATAAGGCTTTGCCTTTCCTTTTCTCATCTCAAAGCATGTATTAATTGATATAATATAGTATAGGTTAAAATTCCATGTACTTGAGATCATGCTTATTTATCAAATGTAGGCATTTATGCAAAACAGTGCATATTTATAAAATTAGGAAAGCCTTTATCTTAATCATGCCATTTACATTTAAATCAAGAAAATATGGCAGTTGTGAGACCCCGTATATGTATAGCTATATATAGGAACATGGGAATGTAAATAAAATCATAAGTAAGATGATGCATTGTAATGTGAAGTATATGCAATGTAAGTTCATAAGATTATGTACGCACTTGTAATGAGAGTGGTAATTGTACATACAAGTTACATTAAGTATGAATGTGAAGAAATGGACTTAAACATGTGGAGAATGCGTGTAGAATGGATTATGAGTAGTTTGGTAAAATGGAAGTAGAATTGCATAAGAGGTGCACTTCCATTTTTGTTTATATTAAGTACCATTGGTCATACAAAGATTCTACACAAGTTTTAATGTGTATGGAGTGAGGATGGATCCCATTTTTAAGTCTCAAAGATGAATGAATGAGGAAATGATCATGGTAGCAAATTAAGGATGTTTGGTAAGGGTTGTTGCAGAGGAACTGCAGAAAATCTAGAAATTTTGAAGGGCATATCGATCTCATGGGATGAGAGATCGATCTGGAAGAGCCAGAATGCTCTTATTTGGGCAAAGGAATAGAGCAGATCGATCTCCAATGGAGCCAGATCGATCTCCTAAGCATTCTATAGTGAAAAGATCGATCCCCAAGCACCCAGATCGATCTCCTTAGCTCTCTGTTTGGGAGCAAATCGATCTCATGCCTCGACAGATCGATCTCATGCTTTGACAGATCGATCTCAGGCTTAAAAATGCCATGAAAAAGAGGGATTTTAGAGGACCAGATCGATCTCCACCCAAGGAAGATCGATCTCATCAAGTCAAAACTATAAATAGGAGCAGTTGTATCTGCAGATTTTCGGGATAACCATTTCCTTTCCAATTCAACTCAAGAACTTAACTTTCTCACTCCTAAATCCAGCCATTTTCAGTAAGATTTGAGGAAAAGCTATTAGAGACAAAGTTGTTCACATCAAGGAGAAGAACAACATAGTTGGGAAGCATTTTCTCCATTTGTTGGAATTAAGCAACAAGGTGTATTTCCATTGGAGCAATGAAGAAATCAAGCTAGGTGAGTTTCTAATGCAAATACCCAAGTACATTTGTTTGGATATTGATATGGCAAATGATTAGTATGCATAGATATGATAGAAACTACCTAGAAAGTAAAGAATCCACCATAACCTAGGAATGGTCTAGTGTGAGAAAGTAGAATGTAGAAGTGTTAATGATGAATGAGATATCTTGAGAGGACGATTATGTTGTGGGCATGGTTTGGGCATGTTGATGTTGGGATAAAGATTATGAGATTTACCACAAGGGGTAAAATATGTATTTAAGGCAATGGATAAATGATTAGTTGAGCAAGAGTTAGAAACGTTAACTCGAGTGTTTGATGGATGAATTTCAGTTTCTGATGATACGCCGGAGCAAGTCGAGATGAGAACGCGAGAAGCATAAAGGCGAATAGTTGCACATAAGTAAAACGAGGTAAGGGACTGTGTGTTAGCTATAGAGATGTTCGTACGTATATTACGGCAATTTCGTAGATATATTGCTAGAACTAGTACGATATTATAATTCTATGAAATGATATGGAAGCATGAAAAGTACTATGATGTATATATGTATTGAGAAATGGGATAGGGTAAGGAAATAGCATGATATGCATGTTTTCAATGTTTTTCTCTATTATACATTAATCTTGATGATTGAGAAACGTTGATGATAGGTTGGCTAATTTTACATGTTTTAGCATGAAGAGGCATGCTGTATGAATAAACATGTTTTGAATTTTAAAAAGAGAAAATAGCCATCTATCAGTTTTGAGATGAGATTTGGTGTTGAAGCGCTAGCTCACACCCGTTTTAATGCCTTGATGTACCGTGCGGGAGTTTTAACTCGTACGAGGGTTTTGAGAAAGTGCGGGAACTTTGCTCGCACCTGTTTTGTTGAGTTGAGGTAAACCTAGGGGTCTGGGACCCAAGGGGATACCAGCCAACGGCCATTTGAGCGAGCTGGGCCTTAATGATAGATCGTACCGCGCTGGAGCTTTGTGTTGACTGTGTGTCACGCTGCTTGCTCGCCTGGTATATGAGACATGGTTTAGGATAAAAAGTCCATCGGAGTTAGAGTATGGACTTGGGTCCACGGTCGTACGTAGAACAGTGTAGTTGTCCGTTGGTATACTATGTACTGTGCTGGGTGCACGTGAGTACGAGTATCACGTAGATGACTCACGACGTATCTTCGCTGTGAGTATACGAGGAGATGAGGTGGATTGAGATGAGCCGGAGGTCAGGATTGACCCATCCCCCTTCAGGCGAAGTGATACCCTGTGCACACCTGATCAGTGAGGCCTGGGATCACTGACTATGGCCATATGTCGTGGATATTTGATTGCCGAAAATTCCATGCCTGTCTCAGAAATTCGAGAAATAGAGACAATCTCAGAAATGAAAGAGATTTGCAGAAAAAGAGTGATTTGAGAAACGAAAGAGATTTCGTGTTTTTGATAAATCTCTGATTTCACATTTGTGCCATGAGGGCACTATTTATGAGCATGTTTTAAATGGAAGTTTGACATTTGATTTACACGAAAATGCTATTGAGAAATATGTGTTTAAATGCATTGTTCGTATGATATTTCCATTTATAACGAAAATATGGTTTTGGTTTATACATGCACGGGCTATGTAGGTAGTACGATATCTACTTGCTAGCATACATTTCCTTACTGAGCTGTAGTTTGCTTATCCCACTATTTTCCCCCTCCAGGTACTGAGAAGTAAGAGAGCGGTGATCTCTAGGTCTTTTGTGTGAAACAGCTCCCACAATCCGCAAAGGTATAAGATTTGTATACACAAGTATTTTGTATCTAATATATCATATCGCACAGTTATATCTTGGAATTGTAAACAGTATTATGGGGATGATATGTAAGTACATGGTATTTATACAATTAATTTTGTATATTTACACACACACACCTGGGAGTGTAAATTAAAGTTTTAAATATTCCACCGTAAATGAATGAATTTTAGTAATTGCATCTTCTCACAGCCCAACCGTAGTAGAGAATGTATGGATAGAAGGGTTCCCAGAAGTGGGGCGTGACAGTAGTTCATAACACAAACCGGTTTTTGACCTATTTCTCTCAGGTCTAACCGTATCATGAAAACAAGTGATATAACATGTGAGACTCAGTGGCTAAATGTAATACTCTCTTGGATTATGGCCATATCCTAAAATGTGATATACCAGGCAACACAGATCTCGATATGCGGGTAGCACTGCTGCAACGAGAGGGGGGTTAGTCCATCACAACCGCCAGCTATATACTCTTCAACTCCACAACTCCACATAACATACGGTACAGTGTACTCCATGCCACACGCACGGTACAACGTACACTCGTGGACCCTCTCCTCATGGTCGGGATGCCTGCCATAGGTCTTAGACCTCACACCATGAAAATATATCATAGTCGGGGTGCTCGTATGAGTCTTAGCCCTCATACTATGAAAATCATGCCACATCTCTAAATCCACGTGCGAGCATCTCAATTGTGTGACACTCAGTCTACAAGGAGGAAATTGTCACGGTTTTCACAACATGTCTTATATATCACATAAAACTACAGTGCGCATCTCGAGTGTGACTCTCAATCAACACTCCGCCTCTTAAACACTGTGTATCCATCTCAAAATATCAAACACTAGTTCAAGTAACCTCTAGCACCAGGTCAATGCATAATTCTCTTTTCAAATCAAGTACGAGCTATCGCTCTTGTCACAACCCTTTTTCATTCCCTTTTACCGAAAATCTCAATAATTTTTTTACATTTTACTGTTACCTTATCTGATCGTGAACAACTCACCACATACAGTTGGGCTGTGAGTCAATAATAACCACCACTTACCATTCATTCACAATTTAATGAAAGGATGTCATACATTCAAAGTTAATCATTTACTTATACAAAATATGATTACTGACATCTACATCCCCCATAATTACATTTCAAATGACTACTGTGCTCTTACATTGTTCAGATACAAAAAGGAATCACTGTGTATATACCTTTGAGTGATGGAGATGCAGCGGATGTCCAAAATACTACGCCTCAATCCTCACTGGGATACTATGCACGCTCTGTAGGAGGGGGAAAATAGAGAAGGATGAGTAACCACACGCTCAGTAAGGCAATAATGCAAGCATGGTAGATAACTACTCTATCTACATGCTGATAGTGAATGCATAAATCATTTATAGTTCGGAGCATGAGGAAAACAAAACTATGCCATATGCGTATACATATATCATGTATTTAAATCATGTAAATTGGCATAAGAAAACATGGTAAATCATCATGTACAAGCCATCTCATGCTCAATTATCGAATCACATAATAAAGCTCTTTCTTAAACACCTACAATCCCATCACAAACCATTTTCTCAATCACAAACATCATTACCATTTCACAAATCAAATCCCACAAGGCTCAACCCTTCCCTCAGGTCTACCTTGGACAATCACAATCACACATATGTAATAAAAACTAGGTCACTATATCAAAAGTGCCTATGTGGACCAACTACGTCATAAATCATCCCAGACCACACGCATCCAGGTGTGCGGGTTATCGTGCTAGCACGAAGGTGGATTATCCCTCGCCAGACTTTCTCATCACATTACCATCGTGCGGTATATCGTACTCCATGTGATATACATGGTACAACGTACTCCGCAGACTCATATCATGATTGGGGGTACCATTCCTAGGTCTTACCCACCCCATACCAAGAATCTTCCATATCCATGTAGGAGAGCCTCCCTGTCGAACAGAGTCTCCCCACCCCACCAAGGTTTAAGGATATTAGCTTAAGGATCTTTCTATACCCATGTAGGAGAGCCTCCCTGCCGAACAGAGCCTCCCCGTCCCTCCAAGGCTTAAGGATGTTAGCTTAAGGATCCTTCCATAAGAGAGCCTCCCCATCGAACAGAAACTCCCCACCTAATAGAGCCTCCCCGCCTCTTCGGGCTAAAGGATGTTGGCTTAAGGATGTAGGGCTTGAGGATCTTACCAACTTTCACTACCTCAAACGTATCAAAATGTGCAAACTTGTGCGAGCAAAGCTCTAGCACGACTCATGCATCCTATCATAAAGAGACCACGTACGAGCATAGCTCTAGTACGGTTATACTCATAAGAAAAACCACTCGAAAGCCACGCACGAGCAGAAGCTCCAGTACGGTTTAAAACCATCATCATAGTTCCCAAATCAAGGTGCGAGCTAAGCTCCAGCACGTTTCATACAAATGAAAACATCAAAATCTAGCGCGAGTGAGGCTCCAACGCCAATTAAATTACATACACAGGATAGGCAGCTCACATAGATTCAAAACATCTCAAAACATGTTTAGCGCCTCACATAGGCTATTTCACAACATCATTCAAGTACTAGCCAGCCTATCTTTTTATTTGCTCAAATCAAAGCATTGTGTTTTGTGAAAACATTCAAAACACGTGATTTATGCAATTATTAACCTTACTATCCCTTTTTATACATCCATATAAACCAAATCATATACGTACTCATAATTGTTCACATACATCATCAACCACTTTTCCAAACCATCATGCAAATTTATAACACCCTATATACCAACAAGATACGAGCAGCTACCTCTATTTACTCACAAAATTGCCTTACCTGGAATCGCGACGTGTGATTCCACTTCCTTAAAGTTGCTTACGTATGCGTAGTTCGATTGCCTCTCCAACGACTCTCCGAAACTGTACAAATTCATATTCCGCATTATTTCAATCTATTACACGCAACCTTTGGGTTTTGCTATAGTTAATTCACTCTATAGCTTCTATCATCTCATATAAGGCCCCATTTCATTTCTCTATTCATATCTCGAGTCTATGGATTCCTTTAGGCCTATTTATTCATAATGAATCGGTATTAAACCGATATTAAGCTCATAGTGTTCCTTTAAGCCTATATATTTCCTCACTATGACTTTTCCATCAACACTACATGTGCTCATTTTCCTAATTCCACTCAACCCACAATGTGGTTTCATTTACCCATTACAAATCATCCATATTAATTAATTGACAACTTAGCAATTCCCTCAAATCACCAACTCATCCAAATTCACAATGTGGCTTCATTTAACCACTCCACATCATACATATTACTTCTATAACAGCTTATCATAATCCATAAATCATCAACATAATCAATCACACTTTCTCACTTTAGACTCATTCCATTTTGTAGGTTATATGTGTTCCATTGCTTTCTAGATGATTTCTATCATCCATATACATGCCAATCAATTCTAAAATCAATTAAATACATAATGTACTTAGGCTGGAGTATTAGAAGCTTACCAAATCTGATTTATCTTCTTGTTCCAAATGAAAATGCCCTTATCTCCTTCAATACCAACAATGAGATTTTGGGTTCCAACTATGTTGTTCTCTTCCTTAAGATGAACAATTTAGTGTCTAATGGCATCCCCTCAATTCTTACTGGAAATGACTGATTTTATAGAGATAAACTTAGGTTTTGGGTGAAAAATGGAAGGGTGAAGTTGTTTTCCTGAAATTTTCAAATTTCAGTGCTCTTTTATAGAAATAGCTTGAGGAGATCGATCTGCACTAGGAGAAGATCGATCTGGTCCCCTTAAATCCCTTTTTTTCATGGCATTTTAAGCAGAAGGTCGATCTATCGAAGCTTGAGATCGATCTGTTCCCAAACAAAGAGCTAAGGAGATTGATCTGTATCCTTGAGGATCAATCTTTTCATTACAGAATGGTTAGGAGATCGATCTGACCCAATTGGAGATCTATCTGCTCTATTCCATTGCTCAAATAAGAGCATTCTGGCTCTTCTAAATCGATCTCTGATCCTATGAGATCAATCTGGCCTTCATATTTTCTAAATTTTCTGCAGTTTTCTTGCTGCAACTTACACCAAAATATTCTTAATCTGCTGCCATGGCCATTTTCTCATCCATCCACCCTTATGACTTGAAAATGGCATCCATTCATACCTTATTCACATTGAAACTTGTGTGCATTCCTTGTATATCCAAAGGTATACTATAAAAAACTAAATGGAAGCATTTATATTCATGCAACTTCCTTCAATTTACCACACTACTCATTTTGAGTTCCAATCACATTCATCACTTGTAAGAACTCATTTCTTCATATTCATACACAATGAAACTTTTATGTACATTACAAATCATTTTACATGTATGTACATCGAATCCATGAACTTACATCAATCATACTTTACATTACAAGTCCATTCACATTTATTTGATCCAATTACACACATTACAACTATACATATACGGGGCCTCATAGCTCTTATACGATATCATGTATAAATCATGAAAAGTAGAGTACGACCAAAGCTCCCAACACTCTATCATGTAAAATTGAGTATGAGCATAACTTCCAATACTCTATATGCATCAATCACAAACTGAGTACGAGCTAAGCTCCTAGTACTCTAACATGTAAAACTGAGTATGAGCAAAGCTCCCAATATTCTATATGCATCAACCACAAACTGAGTATAAGCAATGCTCCTAGTACTCTAACATGCATAAAATAGCGTTAAAATATAGTACGAGTATATCCTCTAGTACTATGTGATGCATATCTCAAAATATAGTGCAAGTATTCTTTAGCGCTTATGGTTTTCACACAAAACCAGATAGATGGCTATTTCAAAACATAACTCATTCATTCAAATCAAATTAGCACTTAAGTGTGCTGTTTTCGCATATACATGAAAACATTAGCCATTCTATCATGCAACTCATGCATTTTGGCTCCTAACATGCTTCTTAGGTATTTTCACCCAATTTTTTGATAAAATACACTTATTCTTATTTATCTCTATCACAACAACATGTCTCTTTCAGGGAATTCATATAGAGTATAATATCGAAACTCTATTTAAAATACGTGTAGCCATCTCTAGCTACTCACGTAACTCCCTTACCTCAGATCACGTCCAGTGACCTCTCTTCCTCAGTACAACTCACTTTCGCAGTCCGAGCAATTTCCACAATGATTTCTGAAGCTGTTACAATTATTGGCATTAGTATATCACTTTATACTCATTTCATTTTCCAAATCTCAATTTAACACATCATTATACCATTTTCTCTCAATATGGTATAAAGTCACGTTTTTCACATAACTATATTCATCACTCCTTATTTCCAATATATGCATTTCATAAGATCAACTTAGAATCTTCCATACATGCATATTTCATCATTAAATCCATGTTAACATCATTTCCTCATCATTTTCTCAAATTCTCATCACTACTAGGTCATGCTCATTTTTCATGATCCTTTCATTTCCAACAATTCATATATATATATATAAATATATATTAATCAACTCATCAATACACCTAGTTTAACATATATCAAAGAGGTGTATTGGATCTTACTTAGTTAAACTTTTCTTCCTTTTCCAGCAAATGGTAAAATCCTTCTTGCTCCTTCAACTCTTGATTTCAATCTCTTGTTTCCAAGTATGTTTCTCTCCTCTTTACTAAGAACAACTTTGCTCACTTATACCTCACTCAAAACTTATCACAAACTGATGTTTCCTGGTGTTTCTTGGATAGGTTTCACTTTTTTCTCTTAAATGGAATAGTTTCTCTCATGGAAACTAAAATGTAGAAGTCCAGTATTTATAGAATTGTCTCTAGGATATCGATCTGTTACCCTAGGAGATCGATCTGCTCTACATTTTTCCTCTTGAAACCGACCTTCCAAACTTGATGAGATCGATATGCTCCCAAGCATGAGATCGATCTGTTGCAACTCAGAACCTTAAAGAGATCGATATGCTCTTGTATGAGATCGATCTTCTCCAAGTCAGTAGCTTAAGGACATCGATCTGGCCATTTAGAGATCGATTCTTTCAACATAGAATGCTCAGCAGATCGATCTGCTCTCCAATGAGATCAATCTGTCCCTGTTCTATTGCTCGAATTTGAGCATTTTTGGCTCTTTGAGATCGATCCTCATCCTGTTAGATCGATCTCTCATCTCAATTTTCAGATTTTACTGTAGTTTTTTACAATATATCACCAAATGGAAGTATAAAACTCATTCCATTTTACTTAACCACTCAAAACTCAATATTATCACATTCCACTCATGAAAATATCCCTCTTACACTTGTTCTATACTTTAAACCTTGTATGTATTCATTCCATACACATTTACAACTTCAAATATACATTCCTCATGATTTTCATTATTTGTGACTTATATACACATCACAACGTCATAAGGTTACATTACAAAATTGTGGATCTTACAACATGGATCTCGTTGTGCGGGGCATCATGCTGGAATGAAGGTGGGTTAGTTCTTCGCTAGACTTTCAAATCAACATCTCAACCATGCAGTACAACGTACTCCATGTGATCTACACAGTACAACATACCCCATGGATCCATAACATGGTTGGGGGTGCTAGCCGTAGGTCTTAGCTACCCCATACCATGCATAACCTACACAGTCTCAAATACATGTGGGAGTGTTTTGTTTCCATGTAAGAGAGCCTCCCCACCAAACAGAGCCTCCCCGCCTCAATGGGTTTAAGGACGTTGGCTTAAGGATCCTACCATAAGAGAGCCTCCCCACCTCGTGGAGCTTAATGATGTAGGGCTTGGGGATCTTACCATCTCCACGACATCATACATACCACTGTGTGAAAGCCTGTGCGAGCTAAGCTCTAGCACGGTTCTTGCATCATCAATAAATTTCCTCATACGAGCATCATTCTAGTACGGCTTTATGCATAAAATCATGATGAAATCACGTACGAACATAGCTCCAGTACAGTTATATGCAAAAAAAAATCAATCAAAATCCATGTACGAGCAGAAGCTCTAGTACGGTTTATAAAACCTCATCATTGTTCAAATCAAGGTGCGAGCTAAGCTCCGGCACATTTCATACATGTGAAAGCACCAAAATCCAGTGCGACTGAGGCTTTAGCACGATTTTTAACTCACATAAATACGATAGGCGGCTCTACTTCAACAAAACACTCTCAAAAACCATGGTTAGCACCTCACTTGTGCTTTTTCACAAAATCAGGAAATCACTAGCCAACCTATCTATCATTTTACTTAAACCAAAGCAATGTGTTTTCGTAAAAGCATCAAAATAGGTGATTTATGCAGTTATTAGTCTTACTATCCCTTTTATAAGAATTACTTCAAAACCAAATCATATACAAAAAATACTTGTAGTCATTCACACATACCATCAATCTCTTTCTTAAATAATAATGCATTTTACAAAGCCCTATATTCACCAACAAAATATGAGCAGCTAACTCTATACACTCATAGAATTCCTTTACTTGGAATCGTTTCACATGATTCCACTTCCTTAAAGCTATTTGATTACACAGTTTGATTCACGTCCAATGAAATCTTCGGGACTGCACAAAATCATATTCCACGTCAATTGGGTTCAATATAGCACAATCCTTGCGTTTACTATAGTCGACTCGTCCTATAGTTTCCATTAACGCTTATAAGGCTTCATTTGATCGCTCTACTCATATCTCGAGAGCCTATTAGACTCTTTTTGTCACAACCATCATCCGTGACTTAACCAAAAATCACTACAAATTTTTCGTATTTTTAAATTACCTTTCCTCTCTTCAATGGTTGGGCTGTGATTCGATGTTAGCTTCCTCGCATACCATATCATCCATTATCATACATACATGTCAATATACTGTTACTAACTGTAATATCTTTTATAATACTTGTGAGATCATATAAAATCTAATACAAATACATTCCTTATAATATATGTCGTATACATCACTGTGTTGTTTCTATGTTTAGATACATAACCATACAAAACATGTATACCTGTCGATCAATAGGAAATAGCAGCGAACAATAGGAATACTATCCCTCAATTGCTCTCACTCTACTGCTGATGCTCTGTAGAGAGATGTAAAGAAAGGGGGGTGAGCATGCAATGCACTCAGTAAGAAAGTCAGGCAAGCAAGTAGATATCTACACTATCTACTCAAAATAATGCTATGCCTCAAAACGTTATTTCCTTAACTCATTTTCAAAGCATGTCTTTAAATATATATATATATGTATACTTGTACAGATTAAATCCCATGTACAGAAATCATGCTTTCTTTCTCAAATATAGGCATGTAGTGCAAAACAATGCAATCCTTATAATATCACAATGCCTTTATATAAATCATGCCATGTATATTTAAATCACAGTAAATATGTCATTTAAATCATTCACAACACAAAATCGGGATCTGACCCATCCCTCGGGTCTATCTGCAATTAAATCAGTCAATCAGGTGATATATCATGTGAGACTCTGTGGTGAAAATGTAAATAGTATCCTGAACTATAATCATATCCGATAATGGTGATCCCAGGCAACACAATACTCGGTGTGTGGGGCATCACTGCTGCAATGGTAGGGGGGTCAGTCCATCACAATCGCCAGCTATATCCTCCTCAACTCCACAATACCACACGGTACAGTGTACTCCATGCCACATGCACAGTACAACGTACTCCGTGGACCCAACATCACAGTCGGGGTGCCTGCTATAGGTCTTAGCCCTCAAAACCATGGAATATCATACCATGTCTCTAAATCCACATGTGAACCTCTCATAGTGTGACACTCAGTCTACACGAGAAAATTAAGCATGGTTTTCAACATGTCTTATATATCACATAAAATACAGTGTGCGCCTTTGAGAGTGACTCACTGTCGACACTCTGCTCAAACACTGTTTCATATCACAAACTCAACTCTAGTGCGAGTAAACCTCCAGCAACTAGGTTAATGCATAGTTCATGTTTTAAATCAAGTACGAGCAATAGCTCCAGTACCATGCTATGCATAAAATTCATCAAATCAAGTACGAGCAATAGCTTCAGTACTATGTCATGTATAAATCATGAAAAATTGAGTATGAGCAACGCTCCAGTACTCTGTCATGCATCTCATGTAAAACTCGAGTACGAGCTAATCGCTCCAGCACTCTCTCATGCATAAATCACATAAAACTGAGTACGAGTAATAACTCTAGCACTCTATCATGCATGTCATGGAAATCTAGTGTGAATCAAAATCCCGCACTAATATATAGGGAAAATATATGAAATCCAGTGCGAGCTATGCTCCAGTATGATTCATTCTCACATAATTCGATAGATGGTTCTTTTAAAAAAGGGATGATTTACAAAACATCAAAATCAGCCATATAAAGTGTGCCTAATTCACATCAACCTTAAAATCATTAGCCCATCTATTTATTCTTCTGCTAAACAGTAGTAAAACACTCAAAATGATGATTTCCATGCTTTTTACAACTTTTCACAAAAGTTGACTTTTTTCCTAACTAAGGGCAAAATCGTAATTTACCACTATCAGGTCACAATAATTATTATTCACTTTCTCTGACCCTCAGAGTTTTTTAGTGAATGTAAAAGCAGACAAAAATACATGTAGGTATCTCTAACTACTCATAAAACTCCCTTACCTGCAATCACTGGAGAAATTTCACTTTCTCAACGCTGCTCGATCTAGCAGTCTAGTTTGCTTCTCCAATAATCTTTAGAGCTACATATAACCATTTATCAGGTTAATTATATTTTTTCTACTGTATTTCACATTAAATACAATCTATTTTCCTTAATGTGGGCTTTAATAAACCTTAATGGGCCTAACTATGCCTTAAGCCCATTTCCATTTTACTATTCATTTTCGTTGGGCCTATTGGGCTTGTGGGTCCCACCAACTCTTATTGGGCCTATTTGAGACCCATAACATCACATTGGGCTTAAAATAATTGGGCTTACCCCATTGGACCTCTCGGCCACATGCCATGGCCGAGAGTATCCCATGTCGTCGGTCACACCATGGCATGCCATCCATGTCCATTTGTTTAGCCAAATTCACTTAGGCATTTTCACAAACACTTGGTTGGCAAGTCTTAAGCCTTTCCTATAGTTCATGTTGGCATTTTATCAAACACCTTATGTGCCATATCATACAACCATCCATATGAACAAATTGATTATAACTAACCATGTCATAATCATGTATACATGCGTATCCACCTATACATGTCTTAAAATCACATGGGTATTTATCAAAACTCATATACCAACTTTTGGTCATCACATGTTCATAGTGTTTGCATGTGTTTCAATCCATAAAACATATACCAATATACTTAAAAATCATTCATATATTAACATATATGAATTTAAAAGTTTGAAAATACACCTAGTATTTGTGTTCACACTTGGTCGAAACTTTTGAGGCTCACGGATTGTACTCTATGGCTCCTTGATAGCCAATTCCAACATATGTCACTCTCCTCTCAATTTGGAACAACTTTCATGAAGATTGCAAGTTCCAAATATGCCTTTTTCCTAGTGATTTCTAGTAAGAGAAAGCTTAAAAAACTTTTCGATTATGGTTTCTTCAATTTGCCGAAAATGAAAGGATGAAGATGATTATGTGTTGGCTGGTATTTATAAGTCTATTACTTAGTCATTAAGCTAAAATCCAGCCACCTTAATTGACTTCTAAAAAGTTTAGGTAATGGTTATCATTTTAGACTTTGTTACCTTTCATTAATGGCTTTTAACTTATTCAAATGGGCTTTCAATTGGGCTTCTCGGTTTGGGCTTTTGGGCTAAAATTTTTACTACCTATTGGGCCTTCAATTCTTTCAATATTGGGCCCACAAATTGGCCCAACAATTCTGTCAGACTCGTATTTTATGTAGCTTGTACCTTATGATTCCTATGTTTACGAACACTTTATTATTATAGTTGAATCATAAGAAGAGTATTTACTAGATTTAAAGTGTTAGTAAAATGATTTAACACGCAAAAGCTACAACAAAAGCCTAATGTGAACTATAAGAGTCACAGGCTAAACCGAGTGGATCTGAATCATCCTAACTGAAAATAAGAACTTAAAATAAGAAAGTATAGAAAGCTCATGAAGGAAAGTCACCTTGATTTAGTTTCGAATACAAAGAACGAGCGTAAAAGCTACAAAGGGTAAAATGGACCTTTTTAGCGAGTTAAGGTGTTTCAGGTGAAATTATCCATCAGGAACGATTGAGACATAAAGACGAGAGTGTAAGACATAAGATACGACACTTTTGGAATTTTGAGAAAAAGTCAACTTGGTCAATGGTTAAGGAAAAAGTCAACTATAGTTAAGAAAGTGGACTTTTACCACATGGTAAAAAAATTTACCTGTGTGGAGAAAAAATTGGGAAAAAATATTCTTGGTCAGAATACAAGATAATCATCCGCGGAAGTGAGGAAAATTTATTCAGAAGGATTCCAGATTAAATTTAATGGTTAAAAACGTAATGGGCCTAAAGTGAAAATTTTAAAGCCCATTAAGGTATACTAAACGTATATCGAAATTCTTAGGTCCCTTAGACCAAATTGTTGGACCAATTGATTGGCCAAATATTGAGACAATTAAAGGCCCGAGGTATGGTGAAAATTTCAGCCAGAAAGCCCAAACCGAGAAGCCCAAATGGAAAGCCCATGAGATAAATATCTAACCATAGTTAAAGCTAAACATGACTCATAAGGTGACTCATGACTAAGGCTTAGGAAGTCAAGTATAATGGCTGGAAAGTAAGGCTTAATAGCTAAGTAAGTGGCTTATAAAATCAGCCACACCATTGTCATCTTCATCACACCATTCTCGGCTACACAAGGAAACCATTGAAATACAATTATCCAAGCTTTCTCTCACTAGAAATCACTAGGAATTAGGCATATTTGGAACTTGCATCTGTCACGACCCAATTCCATTCTCTTTAACCGAAAATCACTGAAAATTTTTTCACGTTTTACTGTTACCTTACCTGGTCGTGAACTAAACTCACCACACACTGTTGGGCTGTGAGTCAATAATAAACACCACATCTCATTCATTCTCAGTTAATTAAAACGATGTCATACATTTGCATTTAATCGTGTACTTATACGAATACATGTTTTACTGACATCTACATCCCCCATAATTACAACTCAAAAGAATACTGTGCTTTTACATTGTTTAGATACAAAAAGAATCACTGTGTATATACCTCTAAGCGATGGAGATGCAGCGGAGTCCAAAATACCACGCCTCAGTCCTCACTGGGCTACTATGCACGCTCTGTAGGGGGAAAATAGAGAGGGATGAGCAACCACACGCTCAGTAAGGCAATAATGCAAGCATGGTAGATAACTACTCTATCTACATGCTGATAGTGTTATGCATAAATCATTTATAGTAGGAGCATGAGGAATAAAACTATGCCATATGAGTATACATATATATATCATGTATCAAAATCATGTCCATTGGCATATAAAACATGGTAAAAATATCATGTATAAATCATCTCATGCTCGATCTCATTTAAATTCATAAAAAGGGAAATTCATTAAGAAACCTCCTTTTTAAACCCACGTCATAAAACTCTTTCTCAACACATACAATCACATCACATCAATTCACAAATCAAATCCACGAGGCTCGACCCCTCCTTCGGGTCTACCTTAAACAATCACAAATCACACTTAGAGAATTAAAATCATGTGGTAGTAAGTAAATCAAGCAAGGAGACAGGTTACTATATCTCAAGTGACTACGTTGGCCAATCGTCACATATCATCCCAGACCACACGGATCCCGGTGTGCGAGGTATCATGCTGGCACGAAGGTGGGTTAGTTCTCCGCCAGACTTTCTCAAATCAAGTAACCACCACGCGGTACATCGTACTCCATGTGATATACACGGTACATCGTACTCTGCGGACCCATAACATGGTTGGGGGTGCCTGCCATAGGTCTTATCTACCCCACACCAAGTGTAACCTTTATAGTCTCAAGAGCACGTGGGAGTAACCTCAATACCAGGTCCTAGCCCCTCATGGCCTTGCTCGCCCCTGTTGGGTTCCCTGATTCAGGTCCTAGCCCCTCACCCTCACCCCACTCAAGAGGTCTCTCAGGCCTGTTGGGTTCCCTGAGTTAATCCGTATCTCTCACCACGGCCTCATACATACCACAGTGTGAAAACCAGCGCGAGCTACGCTCTAGCGCGAATTCATGCATCAAAACCAATCACTTCGTACGAGCAACGCTCTAGTACGGCATTTATGCATAAAATATGAAGAAACCACGTACGAGCATAGCTCCAGTACGGTTATATGCATAAGAAAAACCACTCAAATCCAAGTACGAGTGTAAGCTCCAATACGGTTTATAAAACATCATCACAATTCAAATCAAAGTGTGAGCTAAGCTCAAGCACGTACCACACAAGTGAAAACATAGAAATCCAGCGCGAGCGAGGCTCTAGCGCGATTTATGTCATGCAAATACGATAGGCGGCTCATACACAATCAAACAATCCCGACAATCGGGTTTAACACTTCACAAATGCCTTTTTCCACAACATTAATAAACATTAGCCGACCCATCTACAAGCTTGCTTAAAACAAAGCAATTTCGTTTTGAAAGACATCAAAACATTAGATTTATGCAATTATTAGCCTTACTATCCCATTTCATAGAATCCACTTCCAAAACCAAAAATCACATATATACTCTTTCTCATTCATGAATACCATCAATCATTTACTTTAGCAACCATGCACTTCGTAAACACCCAATATTCACACACAAATTTAAAGTACGAGCAGCTACCTCTATATACTCACAAAATTCCCTTACCTGGAATCGCGATGCGTGATTCCACTTCATTAAGCTGCTTACTCGTACAGTTCGATTCGTCTTCAACGAACTCTTCGGGACTGCACAAAATCGTATCCCGCATTATATTCGATCCATATAACATGACATCGTGTGTTCACTATAGTCAATTCGACCTATAGTTTTCTATTAACGCTTATGAGGCCTCGTTTCATTACTTTATCCCAAAATTCGAGTCTATGGATTCTTTTAGGCCAATTAACTCATTCCAAATCGATATCAAGCTCATAGTGTCCATATTTCATTGATTTCCTCACTATGGCATTTGTCAAGCATTTACATACTCATTTTCATAATTTCACTTAAACTCATATTATAACTCCACATAACCATTCCAAATCACCCACAATACTCATTTAACAACTTATCATAACCCATAAACCACCAACTCCCCAAATCATACTTTCTCACACTAGAGGCATTCCATTTTCTAGGTTACATTAGTTTCTAACACAACCTATGTGTTTCCATCCATCCATACTCATGCCAAACAACCCCAAAATCAATTAAATAGACAATGTACTTAGATTGGAGTGTTGGAACCTTACCAAATATGATTTTTCTTCTTTCTCCAAATGTCAATGCTCTTATCTCCTTCAATACCCACAATGGGATTTTGGGTTCCAACTATGTTGTTCTCTTCCTCAAGATGAACAACTTAATGTCTAATGGTCTCCCCTCAATTCTTGTTGGAAATGACTGATTTTAGAGAGAGAAGTTAGGTTTTTGGGTTAGAAATGGAAGATTGGTGTTTTTCCCGAAATTTTCAGATTTTCAGCCCTCCTTATATAGAAATAGCTTGAGGAGATCGATCTGATCCAAGAGGAGATCGATCTGGCCCCCTTAAATCTCTCATTTTCATGAAATTTTAAGCATGAGATCGATCTGTCGAAGCATGAGATCGATCTGCTCCCAAACAGAGAGCTAAGGAGATCGATCTGGGTGCTTGAGGATCGATCTTTTCATCACAGAATGCTTAGGAGATCGATCTGGCCCCATTGGAGATCGATCTGCTCTATTCCATTGCCCAAATAAGAGCATTCTGGCTCTTCCAGATCGATCTCTCATCTTATGAGATCGATCTGGCCTTCATGTTTTCCAGATTTCCTGCAGTTTCCTTGCTGCAACTCACACCAACACATCCTTAATCTGTTGTCATGGCCATTTTCTCATCCATCAACCTTTATAACTTGAGAATGGCATCCATTTATACCTTATGCACATTAAAACTTGTGTGCATTCATTGTATGTCCAAATGTATGCTATATAAAACCAAATGGAAGCATTTATATTCATGCAACTTCCTTCCATTTACCACACTACTCATTTTGAGTTTCAATCACATCCATTACTTGCAAGAACCCATTTCTTCATATTCATACAAAATGAAACTTGTGTGTACATTACAAAATCATACTATCATTATGTACGTTGAATCCATGGACTTACATCAATCATACTTTACATTACAAGTCCATTCATATTTATTTGATCCAATTACACACATTACCATTATACATATACGGGGTCTTATATTCTCCCCTCCTTCAAGGAATTTGGTCCTCCAAATTAGAACCAAGTCACTCTTCAAAAAGTTGGGGGTACTTCTCCCGTATCAAGTTCTCTAATTTCCATGTGGCCTCTTCAGCCGTGTGATGTTGCCAAAGAACTTTCACCAAGGGAATTGTCTTATTCCTCAACACTTTCTCTTTTCTATCCAATATCCGAACCGGCTTCTCAACATACGTCATACTCTCATTGAGCTCCAACGGCTCATATCTTAACATGTGTGCCGGGTCCAGGTGATACTTCTGAAGCATCGAGACGTGAAAGACGTTGTGGACATTTGCCAAATCCGGTGGCAATGCCAACCTATACGCCTTATCTCCCACTCTCTCCAAAATCTCGAAGGGTCCGATATATCTAGGGCTCAGCTTGCCCTTCTTACCGAATCTCATAATACCCTTCGATGGTGATACCCTCAGAAACACTGACTCACCCTCATCAAACTCCAGTGGTCTTAGTCTCTTGTCAGTATAACTCTTTTGTTGGTTCTGAGCTGTCCGTAATCTCTCACATATCAACTGGACGTCCTCAGATGCCTGCTACACTAAGTCCGGAGTAAAAATCTATCTGTCACCAACCTCTTCCCATCCAATAGGGGAACGGCATCGACGTCCATACAATGCATCATAGGTTGCCATCCCAATACTCGCATGATAGCTATTATTATAAGCGAACTAGGCTAACTGCAGGTGGTCATCCCAGGAGCCTCTAAAATCCAGCACACACGCTCTCAACATATCCTCGAGGGTCTGTATAGTCCTCTCTGACTGTCCATCTGTCTGAGGATGAAAATCGGTGCTAAAACTCAGTCGGGTCCCCAACGCTTCCTGAAAATGTTCCCAGAAATGGGAAGTGAAGCGGGCATCCCTATCAGAAACAACACTCACTGGTACACCATGTAGCCGTACTATCTCTCGAATATACATGTTTGCCAATTGACTCAGTGTATCGGTAGCTCTCATAGCCAAGAAATGGGCGGACTTAGTCAATCGGTCCATAATAACCCATATGGCATCATGACCTCTACGGGTCCTCGGTAACCCCATCATAAAACCATGGTGACATGCTCCTACTTCCATGTCGGTATCGGTAGAGGCTGCAATAATCCTGCAGGCTTCTGATGCTCTACCTTCACTTGCTGACAAATGAGACACTTAGCGACATATTCAGCAATGTCTCTTTTCATTCCAGACCACCAATAAACCTTCCGAAGGTTTTGATACATCTTGGTACTTCCCGGATGTATCGTATACTTCGATGAGTGAGCCTCTGATAAAATCGTTCTCCTGATCTCAGGATCCCTGGGAACGCATACTCTGCCTCTGAACCTCAATAACCCATTAGTACTCTGCTCAAAATCAATACCCACACCTGCCTGTATCTGCCTCAGCCAATCGATGCACCGTCGATCGCTCTGCTGGGCTTGCCGAATATGGCCAATCAATTCTGGCTCCAGTCTTAAACTAGCCATGATCTCAAGTCTCTCAGATCCAGGTGGGGTTACATCCAAACTGAGGTTCGCAAAGTGTTCTAACAATTCATGTTCCTGTACCATCATATATGACACCAACCCAAGGTTCTTTCTACTCAAAGCATCGGTAACTACATTTGCCTTACCCGGGTGGTACATGATTTCACAATCATAGTCCTTCAGGAGTTCGAGCCATCTCCTCTGTCTCATATTCAGCTCTTTCTGCGAGAACAGGTACTTAAGGCTCTTATGATCTGTGAACACTTGAAATTTCTCACCATAGAGATAGTGGCGCCATATTTTCAAAGCAAATACTACAGCCGCCAACTCCAAATCATGTGTCGGGTAGTTCCTCTCATGATCTTTCAATTGTCTAGATCCATGGGCAACTACCTTCCCATCCTGCATAAGCACACAGCCCAGTCCATGGTGTGATGCATCCGTATACACCGAGAATCCTCCTGTGCTGGTAGGAATGGTGAGAACTTGAGCAGTCGTCAATCGACGCTTAAGCTCTTCAAAACTCCTCTCACATGCCTCATCCCACACAAACTTAACATCTTTTCGCGTGAGGCGTGTCAATGGAGCAGCTAGTCTGGAGAAACCCTCTACAAATCTTCGATAATATCCTGTCAATCCCAGAAAACTCCTGATCTCAGTTACTGTCTTGGGCTATTCCCACTGTACAACTGCCTTTATCTTGGATGGATCCACCGATACCCCATCCCTTGACACAACATGCCCCAGAAATGAGATCTATTCCAACCAAACGTTACACTTGCTGAGTTTGGCATACAATTCTCTCTCTCGGAGGGTCTGCAGAACTATCCTCAAGTGCTCCTCATGATCTTCCCTAGACTTGGAATACACCAAAATGTCATAAATGAACACTATTACAAACTTATCCAGGTATGGCTTGAATATATCATTCATCAATGCCATAAATGCCGCGGGAGCATTCATCAATCCGAATGGCATCACCAAAAACTTGTAGTGGCCATAACGGGTATGAAATGCTGTCTTGGGTACATCTCCACTCCTGATCCTCAACTGATGATACCCTGACCGCAGATCTATCTTAGAAAATACTTCGGCTCCCTGGAGCTAATCCAACAAATCATCGATTCTTGGAAGGGGGTACTTGTTCTTAATGGTGGCCTTATTCAACAACCGGTAATCTATACACAGTCGGAGGCTTCCATCCTTCTTCCTTACAAATAGAACTGGTGCTCCCCAAGGTGAGACACTCGGTCTAATAAACCCCTTCTCCAGCAACTCTTGCAGCTGTTTCTTCAGCTCTTCCAATTCTATCGGAGCCATTCTATAGGGTGGTTTCGATATCGACTCTGTACCAGGCACTAGCTCAATGCAAAATTCCATTTCCCTTACAGGTGGTAGCCCTGGTAATTCATCCAGAAAGACGTCAGGGAAATCCGTAATTACGGGTATGTCCCTCAATTCCGGGTGTGCCTCATCTATATCGACCACGTATGCAATGAACCCTTCACATTATCCTCTCCATCGTTAGTAACATAAACCATCACTCCACATTTAACATTTATCATAAACAATAAATTTATCTCTCAAGCATTATGCATTTAAAATTATACTCTTTTATTTACCACAATTATACAAGTTTCATATCATTTCTTTTCATCAAAATTTACAATAAGATTGTCTAATCCTGAAAACATCAATGTCTTGGCATGACAATCCATAACAACCCGATTGGTAGCCAACCAATCCATTCCCAATATTACATCAAAATCATTCATATTCAATAAAATCAGGCTATCATTTCCTTCCCCTCTATCATTAACTTACAATCTCTACATACATGCTCAGTCAATTGAGTATCATTCATGGGTGTGGAAATCATTAACATTTTATCCAACAATGTTGGTTTCACATGCTTCAATAATTCATGTGCAAAGGAAGGTGATATGAAAGAATGCTTGGCACCAGGATCAAATAATACCAATGCTTCTAAATCAAAGATTCAGATGGTACCTTTAATCACATCCGTCGAAGCATCTGCGGTGTCCTGATCCAGTGCATGTACTCTTCCTCTGCTCACACCCGCAGCGTGTTTCCCTTTCTCCTCAGCTGTAGCCCTCCTCCTCGGGGCTGCTGTCTCAACTGGAGCTCCCTCAGGCTCCTTGCCCTTCTGTGGGGCAACCTCAATCATCTCAGTGCAGAACCTCGATATATGTTCTGGCCTCCCACACCTAAAACACGAAACAGGGGGCACCTGACATGGCCTAGTCCCATGGTATCTCCCACATCTCCTACACTGATCCTTGGTATGTCGTGGTCCTCCAATAGTTATACCCCTCGGTGCAGTCAAGGCTGGGTATACGGGAGGTCTAGCAGCTCTCTCCTGCACCTCCTCGATCTTAGGTCTCTTCTCAAAATACCTTGGGCCTCCTTTCCTGGCCACTCTATCCCTCCCGGATCTCTTTCGGTCTCTGTCCTTTCTAACACTGATTCTCCCAAGCTCGGAGGCATTTCGCTCAAAGTCTTGCTCACACAACTAAGCCCTTATGTATAGCCTCCTCATAAGTCACAATGTCGAAGGGAGCTAGCTTAGTCCGGATGGCCAATCTCAATCCATCCATGAACTTCTGAATCTTTTGGGTCTCACTACCCATCGTGTCAGGGTCATATCTCCCCAATGACATAAACTTGGACTCATACTCGTCCACAGTCGGGTTCCCCTGAACCAAATTCATAAATTCCATCCGCAGTTTTCTCTGTGCGGTAGCTGGAATGTACTGTCTCCTGAAGGCCTCGAGAAATATCTCCTATGAGATCTCAGAGTGTCTGGCCCTCAAAATAGCCTCGGTGGACCTCCACCAGTGCTCTGCCTCGCCTTTCAACATGAACACGGTAAAGGCTACCTTCTCAGCTGAAGTGCATCGAAAAAACCTATACAGTTTCTCCATCTCATACACCCAATCCTCTGTAACCACTGGGTCCTTCACCCTTCTAAACACTGGGGGTTTCAACGCTTGAAACTCTCGCAACCTGCTCAAGTCGCAGTCATAACCCACATCACTACCGCTCTGCTGTGGCGCGATAGGAGAATCTGTATCCTGGGCTGGAGGTGGTGTAACTGTAGTTGCCTCTGTAGTCTGAGGTCTCTCCGCCTCTGCAGCTACTTGTTCAGTAGTAGGCTGTGCCGCGGGACCTCGTCTATCACCAGCACCCAATGCCTGCGTGACTATCTACACCAAATTCTCAATACTCCACTCTAACCTAACGAAGCGAGCCTCAGTATCCTCTGCTCTCTCAGCAGGATTCGGTGGAGCCTGCTCAGTTTGTGGCTCCGCACGACTCTCAGGCCTACCTCTACGGCCTCTAGCACGTGCTCTCGACCCTCTACCTTTACGTGTAACTGGCATAGTGCCTAACTTCCTGTATTATAATAATTCATTAAGCTCAATCCATCACGGTATACACAGTTATATCTAAACAAAAGCACAATACTATGGGGATGTATTTTCCTACGTTTTATTAATGACTCACATCAGGCCAACACAGCTCTGATACCAATCTCTGTCACGACCCAATTCCATTCTCATTAACCGAAAATTAATGGAAATTTTTTTTCGTTTTACTGTTACCTTACCCGGTCGTGAACTAAACTCACCACACACTGTTGGGCTGTGAGTCAATAATAAACACCACATCTCATTTATTCTCAGTTAACTAAAACGATGTCATACATTTGCATTTAATCGTGTACTTATACGAATACATGTTTTACTGACATCTACATCCCCCATAATTACAACTCAAAAGAATACTGTGCTTTTACATTGTTTAGATACAAAAAGAATCACTGTGTATATACCTCTAAGCGATGGAGATGCAGCGGAGTCCAAAATACCATGCCTCAGTCCTCACTGGGCTACTATGCACGCTCTGTAGGGGGAAAATAGAGAGGGATGAGCAACCACACGCTCAGTAAGGCAATAATGCAAGCATGGTAGATAACTACTCTATCTACATGCTGATAGTGTTATGCATAAATCATTTATAGTAGGAGCATGAGGAATACAACTATGCCATATGAGTATACATATATATATCATGTATCAAAATCATGTCCACTGGCATATAAAACATGGTAAAAATATCATGTATAAATCATCTCATGCTCGATCTCATTTAAATTCATAAAAGGGCAATTCATTAAGAAACCTCCTTTTTAAACCCACGTCATAAAACTCTTTCTCAACACATACAATCACATCACATCAATTCACAAATCAAATCCACGAGGCTCGACCCCTCCTTCGGGTCTACCTTAAACAATCACAAATCACACTTAGAGATTTAAAATCATGTGGCAGTAAGTAAATCAAGCAAGGAGACAGGTTACTATATCTCAAGTGACTACGTTGGCCAATCGTCACATATCATCCCAGACCACACAGATCCCAGTGTCCGGGGTATCATGCTGGCACGAAGGTGGGTTAGTTCTCTGCCAGACTTTCTCAAATCAAGTAACCACCATGCGGTACATCGTACTCCATATGATATACACGATACATCGTACTCCCTGGACCTATAACATGGTTGGGGGTGCCTGCCATAGGTCTTATCTACCCCATACCAAGTGTAACCTTTATAGTCTCAAGAGCACGTGGGAGTAACCTCAATACCAGGTCCTAGCCCCTCATGGCCTTGCTCGCCCCTGTTGGGTTCCCTGATTCAGGTCCTAGCCCCTCACCCTCACCCCACTCAAGAGGTCTGTTAGGCCTATTGGGTTCCCTGAATGGATTATGTCAGGTCCTAGCCCCTCACCCTCACCCCACTCAAGAGGTCTGTCAGGCCTGTTGGGTTCCCTGAGTTAATTCGTATCTCTCACCACGGCCTCATACATACCACAGTGTGAAAACCAGCGTGAGCTACGCTCTAGCGCGAATTCATGCATCAAAACCAATCACTTCATACGAGCAACGCTCTAGTACGGCATTTATGCATAAAATATGAAGAAACCACGTACGAGCATAGCTCAAGTACGATTATATGCATAAGAAAAACCACTCAAATCTAAGTACGAGCGTAAGCTCCAGTACGGTTTATAAAACATCATCACAATTCAAATCAAAGTGCGAGCTAAGCTCAAGCACGTACCACACAAGTGAAAACATAGAAATCCAGGGTGAGCGAGGCTCTAGCGCGATTTATGTCATGCAAATACGATAGGTGGCTCATACATAATCAAGCAATCCCGACAACCGGGTTTAACACTTCACAAATGCCTTTTTCCACAACATTAATAAACATTAGCCGACCCATCTACAAACTTGCTTAAAACAAAGCAATTTCGTTTTGAAAGACATCAAAACATTAGATTTATGTAATTATTAGCCTTACTATCCCATTTCATAGAATCCACTTACAAAACCAAAAATCACACATATACTCTTTCTCATTCATGAATACCATCAATCATTTACTTTAGCAACCATGCACTTCGTAAACACCCAATATTCACCCACAAATTTAAAGTACGAGCAGCTACCTCAATATACTCACAAAATTCCCTTACCTGGAATCGCGATGCGTGATTCCACTTCCTTAAGCTGCTGATTCGTACGGTTCGATTCGTCTTCAACGAACTCTTCGGGACTGCACAAAATCGTATCCCGCATTATATTCGATCCATATAACATGACATCGTGCGTTCACTATAGTCAATTCGACCTATAGTTTTCTATTAACGCTTATGAGGCCTCGTTTCATTACTTTATCCCAAAATTCGAGTCTATGGATTCTTTTAGGCCAATTAACTCATTCCAAATCGATATTAAATCGATATCAAGCTCATAGTGTCCATATTTCATTGATTTCCTCACTATGGCATTTGTCAAGCATTTACATACTCATTTTAATAATTTCACTTAAACCCACATTATAACTCCACATAACCATTCCAAATCACCCACATTACTCATTTAACAACTTATCATAACCCATAAACCACCAACTCCCCAAATCATACTTTCTCACACTAGAGGTATTCCATTTTCTAGGTTACATTAGTTTCTAACAAAACCTATGTGTTTCCATCCATCCATACTCATGCCAAACAACCCCAAAATCAATTAAATAGACAATGTACTTAGATTGGAGTGTTGAAATCTTACCAAATATGATTTTTCTTCTTTCTCCAAATGTCAATGCCCTTATCTCCTTCAATACCCACAATGGGATTTTGGGTTCCAACTATGTTGTTCTCTTCCTCAAGATGAACAACTTAATGTCTAATGGTCTCCCCTCAATTCTTGCTAGAAATGGCTGATTTTAGAGAGAGAAAGTTAGGTTTTTGGGTTAAAAATGGAAGATTGGTGTTTTTCCCAAAATTTTCAGATTTTCAGCCCTCCTTATATAGAAATAGCTTAAGGAGATCGATATGGTCCAAGAGGAGATCGATCTGGTCCCCTTAAATCTCTCATTTTCATGAAATTTTAAGCATGAGATCGATCTGTCGAAGCATGAGATCGATCTGCTCCCAAACAGGGAGCTAAGGAGATCGATCTGGGTGCTTGAGGATCAATCTTTTCATCACAGAATGCTTAGGAGATCGATCTGGCCCCATTGGAGATCGATCTGCTCTATTCCATTGCCCAAATAAGAGCATTCTGGCTCTTCCAGATCGATCTCTCATCTTATGAGATCGATATGGCCTTCATGTTTTCCAAATTTCCTGCAGTTTCCTTACTGCAACTCACACCAACACATCCTTAATCTGTTGTCATGGCCATTTTCTCGTCCATCCACCTTTATAACTTGAAAATGGCATCCATTCATACCTTATGCACATTAAAACTTGTGTGCATTCATTGTATGTCCAAAGGTATGCTATATAAAACCAAATGGAAGCATTTATATTCATACAACTTCCTTCCATTTACCACACTACTCATTTTGAGTTTCAATCACATCCATTACTTGCAAGAACCCATTTCTTCATATTCATACAAAATGGAACTTGTGTGTACATTACAAAATCATACTATCATTATGTACATTGAATCCATGGACTTACATCAATCATACTTTACATTACAAGTCCATTCATATTTATTTGATCCAATTACACACATTACCATTATACATATACGGGGTCTTACAGCATCCTTCATAGAAGTTGTTCCAAATTGAAAGGAGAGTGACATATGTTGGAATTGGCTATCAAGGAGCCATAGAGTGCAAACTGTGAGCCTCCAAAGTATTCAGCCAAGTGTGAACACAATAATTTGTATATTTTCAAGTTTTCAATTTCATATATGTTAATGTATGAATGATTTTAAGTATATTGGTATATGTTTTAAGCATTGAAACATATGAAATCACTATGATCTTGGTTAGGCCGAGAGTGAGTAGTGAAATATTGATGAATGCCCATATGATTTTAAGGCATAAATAGGTTAACATACATGTGTTAATGATTATGGTGTAATTAGAATTAATCAATTTGATTAATTAATACATGTAATTAGTTGGCAATCAAGGTGTTTGATAAAATACCTAAATGAACTATATGATGTTTAAGAATGTTGCCAACCTAGTGTTTGTGAAAGTGCCTAAATGAATTGGCTAAGGAAATAGGCATGGATTGCATGCCATGGTGTGACAGACGGCATGGATAGCTCTCGGCCATGGCGTGTGGCCGAGAGGTCCAATGGGACAAGCCCAAATATTTTAGGCCTAATGTGATGTAATGGGTCTAGGACAAGCCCAATAAGAGTTGGTGGGCCCCACAAGCCCAATAGGCCCAACGAAAATGAATAGTAAAATAAAAATGGGCTTAAGGTATAGTTAGGCCCATTAAGGATTATTAAAGCCCATTAAGGGAAATAGACTGTATTTAATGTGAAATACAATAGGAAAAGTGTAATTAACCTGATAAATGGTTATATGCAGCTCCAGAGATGATTAGAAGAGCAAATCGGACTGCTGAAATGAGCAGCGCAGAGAAAGTGAAATTTCTCGAGTGATTGCAGGTAAGGGACTTTTGTGAGTAGTTAGAGATACCTGCACCTATTTTCGTCTACTTTTACATTCACTTAAAAACTCTGAGGGTCAAAGAAAGTGAATAATAATTATTGTGACCCGATAGTGGCAAATTATGATTTTACCCTTAGTTAGGAAAAAAGTCAACCTTTGTGAAAAGTTATAAAAGGCATGGAAACCAACATTTTGAGTGTTTTACTGTTGTTTAGCAAAAAAATAAATAGATGGGCTAATGAAGTTAAGGTTGATGTAAATTAAGCACACTTTATAGTGCTGATTTTGATGTTTTGTAAATCATCCCTTTTTAAAGAGCTATCTATCATATTATATGAGAATGAATTGTGATGGAGCACAGCTCGCACTGGATTTCATATATTTTTCCACATATATTAGTGTTGAATTTTGATTCGCACTAGATTTCCATGACATGCATGATAGAGTGCTGGAGTTATTTCTCGTACTAAGTTTTATATGTTATATGCATGAGAGAGTGCTGGAGCGATTAGCTTGTACTCAAGTTTTTCATGAGATGCATGACAGAGTGCTGGAGCATTGCTCGTACTCGATTCTTCATGATTTATATATGATATAGTACTGGAGCTATTGCTCGTACTTGATTTGATTTAATTGTGCATAGCATGGTACTGGAGCTATTGCTCGTACTTGATTTAATACATGAACTATGTATTGACCTAGTTGTTGGAGGTTTACTCGCACTAGAGTCTGAGTTTGTGATGTGAAACAGTGTTTGAGCGGAGTGTCGACTGTAAGTCGCTCTCTCAAAGGCGCGCACTGTATGTGATATATAATACATGTTGAAAGTCATACTTGATTTCTATGTGTAGACTTAGTGTCACACTGTGAGAGGAATCCGCATAAGGATTTAGAGAGGTGGTATGATATTCCATGGTTTTGAGGGCTAAGACCTATCGCAGGCACCCCGACTGTGATGTAGGGTCCACAGAGTACGTTGTACCGTGCATGTGGCATGGAGTACACTGTATCGTGTGGTGTTGTGGAGTTAAGGAGGATATAGTTGGCAGTTGTGATGGACTGACCCCCCTCTCGTTGCAGCAGTGATGCACCACACACCGAGCTCTGTGTTGCTTAGGATCACATTGTCGGATATGATCATAGTCCAGGATACTATTTACATTTTCACCACAGAGTCTCACATGATATATCACATGATTTACTAATTTAATTACGGACATACCTGAGGGATGGGTCGGACTCTGATTTTGTGTTGTGAATGATTTAAATGTCATATTTACTGTGATTTAAATATACATGGCATGATTTATCTAAAGGCATTGTGATAGTATAAAGATGCATTGTTTTGCACTATATGCCTACATTTGAGAATGAAAGCATGATTTCTGTACATGGGATTTAATCTGTACAAGTATATATATATATTTTAAATACATGCTTTTAAAGTGAGTTAAGGAAATAACATTTTGAGGCATAGCATTATTTTGAGTAGATAGTGTAGATATCTACTTGCTTGCCTGATTTCCTTACTGAGCACGTTGTATGCTCACCCCCTTTCATTACATCTCTCTACAGAGCATCAGCAGTAGAGCGAGAGCTATTGAGGGATAGTATTCCCGAGTCCGTTGCTAGTTCCTATCAATCGCCAGGTATACATATTTTGTACGGTTATGTATCTAAACATAGAAATAGCACAGTGATGTATACGATATATATTATGGGGAATGTATTTGTATTAGATTTTATATAATCTTACATGTATTATAAAAGAAGTTAAAGTCAGAGTATATTGACATGTATGGATGATATGGTATGCGTGGAAGCTAACATCGAATCACAGCCCAACCATTGAAGAGAGGAAAGGTAAGTTAAAAATGTGAAAAATTTGTAGTGGTTTTGGTTAAGTCATGGATTGAGAACGGGTCCTGACAGAATGGTATCAAAGTCGAGGTTAGTCTGATGTGAGTTGGTGTTAGGAAATAGGAAAGTGTACATCCCCATAGTACTGTGCTGTGTTTAGATATAACTGTGTATACCAGATAGGTGACGGACTAATTCATGATTATGAATGCAGGAACTTTACCTATATGGCAAATACGCGTAGTGGTAGATGTACGAGAGGTAGGGCTCAAGGCCGTTGAGATAGGCCCGAGAGACGAGCTGCTGCTGAACCATTACCTATGCATGAGACTTCAGGTGCTACTGAGGTACCCGAGTGTGTTGAGACGCGCTTTACGAGATTAGAGCGTAGTCATGAGACGATTGTTGAGATTTTGACACAGACGATGCTAGGTAGGTGAAGACAATAGGCAAGAGCTGCGACAAGAGAGGCAGTTGCCCCTAATACACCTACGCAGACAGCTCATGCACCGAGGACTGTAGATACTCCTACACCCCCACTAGTTTCGGGTGGTAGTGGATTAGGGTACGGATTGATCTGCATCGATTGTGAGAGTTCCAGAAGTATAGACCTCCATCTTTTAGTGGGGTTAAGGACCTTGTAGCTGCTGAGGAGTAGGTAGCAGAGATGGAGAAGTTTTATGGATTCTTCAAGTGTACGACATCGGAGATGGTAGCATTTGCTGCGTTCCTACTGAAAGGAGCTGCAGAGCATTTGTGGAAGTCCACCCGAACCATATTGAGAGCCTGACACACAGATATTAGTTGGGAGATATTTCGAGAGGCCTTTAGGAGGCAGTTTGTTCCCGATATCGCATAGCGAAAACTACAGGCAGAGTTTTTGGGACTGAACTAGGGGAGTTTGTCAGTGGACGAGTATGAAACTCGATTCCCATCCCTAGGGAGATATGACCCAGATACCATGTATAGTGAGGCCAGAAAGGTCCACTAGTTTATCGATGGGTTGAGACCGGTTCTGCAGTCTAGGTTGGCTCTATTAGACATAACTACCTATGAGGAAGCAGTGCGCAGGGCACAACTATGTGAGCAAGATTACGAGAGGAATGCTTTCAAGTTTGGGAAGTTTAGCCGTAGCCGAGATATACAGAAGAAGAGGCTGGCTAGAGATTTCAGTTATGTCACGCCCCGAAAATGCGGAAAATAGGGCAAATTTAAAACTTTTTATCTATTAGTTCACAATTAAGAGTGCATTCCTATGCAGTGTCATACATCATCATAATTATTATGCCTCAGGATCTCATCATAATATAGCGTATATTGTACCGTATACAAATACTCAATTCCAAGTTAATTAATCCTAATACATCCCATATAATGTTATACATCAAGTGTCTACAAGTACAGTAATTCGTCTGGGTATATGAAAAGATAAAAGATACCTCAAAATACAATATATGGCCTGGAGCTCAAGTCCTCCACTAGCCACTACTCCGTACGTCGCAGGGAGATCCTTTTTCACTTGAAGAACTCTGGGGGGAAAAGAAAACAGGGTGAGCTTCTAAATCGCTCAGTAATGGGGGTAAGGGACTCATTTCATAAACCAAAATGCACATCACAAAATATTTATTTGTATGTGAAACTCATTTGAAAACCATAGCATGAAAGTACTCAAAACGACATTCTCGTGTCTCAAATCATGTGAAAACATGAAGTAAAAAGGCTCAGTCTAGAGCAATACCAAAGCATGTGAAAATGACACGATAAACGCTTTCTCAAATACGTGATAAAATCATTGAAATAGTAATGCACGTGGCGCAGCCACTAAACACACGTGGCATAGCCACTGATTTAAATTCACACGTGGCATAGCCACTAAACACACGTGGTATGGCCACTGATTTAAATTCTCACGTGGCACAGCCACTAAACTCACGTGGCATAGCCACTGATTTAAATTCTCACATGGCACAGCCACTAAACTCACGTGGCATAGCCACTGATTTAAATTCTCACGTGGCACAGCCACTAAACTTACGTGGCATAGCCACTGATTTAATTTCACACGTGGCATAGCCACTGGATAGGGTTCACGTGGCAACGGCCACTAATTAGGGGTTCTCACGTGGCAACGGCCACCAATAGGGTTTCTCACGTGGCAACGGCCACTAAATGGGGTATCACGTGGCAACGGCCACCAATGGGGTGTCACGTGGCAATGGCCACCAATGGGGTTTCTCACGTGGCAACGGCCACCAAATGGGGTTTCTCACGTGACAACGGCCACCAAATGGGGTATCACGTGGCAACGGCCACCAATGGGGTTTCTCACGTTACCAGAACGAAGAAGAAATCGGGCTTACATGCTACCAGAGCAATGCCCGGTGTGTACTTAAAATTACACACCTAAGTCTTATCACACAAGACTAGTTTGCCTTCACGTAGAACTCATAATGGTTTTTATCTCATAAAACTCATTTAAAAATCGTTTTATACTCAACACAAAACATAATAAAACCGAGTTCCAACCGGCAAAGCACGCACACATTTCTCAAATCTCGATATTGCCTTAACGTAGAGCCGAATTCATTACTCACACAAATTCGACGGTTTATAAAGCAATTTCACACTCAGCTTATAAACGCATAAAACAATGGGCTCCAACCGGCTATAAAAATCGTGTGCAAGTATAACTCAACACAACACTCAACATGCTTGTTTTATAAACCACAAATCATGCTATAATAGTTTACAAATCACATACACAAATGGTTTAGATTTCCCTTACCTCTTTGCACCTCGTATAGTGCAATCGTTTCCCCCATATCACGGACTAGCCTCGCATTCCACTCTGGAACTCCCGAGCCAAAGCTGTGAGACACACAACCCACGCCTCGATCCGATTCGTCTTTCGATTTCCAAGTATGTTGTTCTCCCTTTGATGAGGAACAACTTTCCTTCTTGCCACAACTCTTGATTTGGCCAGAAATGGGTGTTTTGGATGAGTGAGAAAGTTAGGTTTTCGGTGAAAATGGGGTTGGAAGAGAGAGAAAGTGAAATTGCAGGAGAAAAATAGGGGTTCCTTATATAGACTGGGGGTAGGAGATCGATCTGCCTCTTGATGAGATCGATCTGCATTTAAATTTTGGGACGATTTGGGGCAATTTATGCCTAGGAGATCGATCTGTCGAGGGGTGAGATCGATCTCTTTATGGCTTTATGAGATCGATCTGCTCCTTGAGGATATCGATCTTCTCCCAAACAGAATCATTTGGAGATCAATCTCTTCCTCATGAGATCGATCTTCTCTCAAACAGAATCATAAGGAGATCGATCCTCTTCCATTGGAGATCGATCTGCTCCTCAAATTCTTCCTTCCTTCTCATTTTTAACTCACCAGATCGATCTCTCCTTCTCCCAGATCAATCTGTCCTCATAGTTTCACATTTATTTTAACACTTAACATACAAATCTCCAATTATCATTCCCACAATTCACTTAGCTCAATAAATTACACTTCAAATTATTATTACATCAATAAAATATGTCTGAAATTCTCAGATCTCACATCCTCCCCACCTTAAAAGAATTTGGTCCTCCAAATTCAACTCAACTAGTTAAAGAGATGGGGGTATTTCTCCTTCATGAGACTCTCTAGTTCCCACGTTGCCTCTTCCCTTGAGTGATGTTTCCACAAAACTTTCACTAATAGGATGCTCTTGGTTCTCAGTACCTTCTCCTTTCTATCAAGAATCTGGACGGGTTCCTCAGTGTAGCTCATATCCTCTTGAATGTCCATCTCGTCATACTCTATGACATGAGAAGGGTCCGGGTGGTACTTCCTCAACATAGACACATGAAAAACGTTGTGTATTCCGGACATCTGTGGGGGTAATGCTAATCTGTAAGCTACCTCTCCCACTCTCTCAAGAATCTCGAATGGTCCTATGTATCGAGGACTCAATTTCCCTTTCTTCCCAAATCGCATGATACCCTTACGCGGTGATATTTTCAGAAATACTGCATCACCAACGTCAAACTCGAGTGGCCGTCTACGCACATCCGCGTAGCTTTTCTGTCTACTTTGTGCAGCCCGTAACCTCTCACATATGAGTTTCACACTCTGTACGGCTTGCTCAACAAGCTCGGGAGCATTTATCTTTCTGTCACCGACTTCTTCCCAAGCTATAGGGGATCTACACCTCCTACCATTTAGAGCCTCAAAAGGTGCCATTCCAATACTTGCATGATAGCTGTTATTGTATGCAAACTCTACTAGGGGCAGGTGATCATCCCATGATCCCTTAAAATCCATCGTACACGCCCTCAACATATCCTTCAGGGTCTGAATAGTCCTCTCTGACTGACCATCTGTCTGAGGATGATAGGCGGTACTGAAACTCAATAGAGATCCCATGGACTCCTGAAACTGGGTCCAAAACCTGGAAGTAAACCAGGAATCTCTATCAGAAGTAATACTCACTGGAGCCCCATGTAATCTAACTATCTCGCTGACATATAGCTCAGCTAAGGCATCCACAGTATCTGTGCTCTTGATGGCAAGGAAGTGGGCACTCTTGGTCAATCTATCCACTATAACCCATATAGCGTCATGACCTCTTCGGGTCCTCGGTAAACCCATAATAAAGTCTATAGTGACATGCTCCCATTTCCATGTAGGTATAGGTAAAGGCTGTAGTAGTCCTCCGGGCTTCCTATGCTCAGCTTTCACTTGCTGGCATACTAAACACCTGGCCACGTACTCTGGCACGTCTCGCTTCATACCACTCCACCAATACACCTTTCTCAAGTCTCGGTACATCTTAGTACTCCTAAGTGCATGGTGTATCGCGAGCAGTGGGATTCTCTCAGTATCTGTGTCTTCAGGGTATCATCGTCCGGTACACAAATCCGTCCCCTGAATCTCAACAATCCATCCTCACTGATGGTGAGATCCGACTGCGAACTCTGCTCAGCTTGGCTAACCATATCTATCAATCTCTGATCACTGCGCTGCCCAGTTCTAATCTGATCCATAATCTTGGGCTCTATTCGCAAGCTAGCCAAAAATCCAATTTCTACCTCTTTAACTCTGATCCGAAGTTCGGCGAACTGCTCTAACAAATCCCATTCCCTGATCATCATAGCAGATATCATACTCTTCCTGCACAGGGCATCAGCAACCACATTCGCCTTACCCGGATGATAAAGAATCTCGCAGTCATAATCCTTAAGGAGTTCCATCCATCTCCTTTGCCTCATGTTTAACTCTTTCTGATCAAAGAGATATCTCAAACTCTTGTGATCAGTGAAAATCTGGAATCTTTCCCCATATAAGTAGTGTCGCCAGATCTTCAAAGCAAATACCACAGCGGCTAACTCCAAATCATGCGTGGGGTAATTCCGCTCATGGTCTTTCAGCTGTCGCGATCCATATGCGACCACTCTTCCGTACTGCATAAGCACACACCCCAATCCTTGGTGATATGCATCACTATACACCGAAAATCCTCCTGATCCCTCAGGAATGGTTAACACAGGTGCCGCTGTCAACCTCCTCTTTAATTCCTGAAAACTGAGCTCACATTGATTAGTCCATATAAATGGAGTCTCTTTGCGCGTGAGCCTAGTCAAAGGAGCCGCAATCCTTGAAAATCCTTCCACAAATCTTCTGTAATACCCTGCCAAACCAAGGAAGCTTCGTACCTCAGTAACTGTCCTTGGTCTCTCCCAATTAAGCACAGCCTCCACCTTGGTTGGGTCCACTGATACTCCTTCCTCTGAGACTATATGACCAATGAAAGCTATCCGGTTCAGCCAAAACTCACACTTACCAAGCTTTCCGTATAATTGCTTATCTCGGAGTATCTGAAGTACTAACCACAAATGCTGTGCATGCTCCTCATTCGACCGAGAGTATACTAGGATATCATCAATAAAGACTATCACAAACTTATCCAGATAGTCTCTGAACACCTCGTTCATCAATCTAATGAATGCTGCAGGGGCATTCGTCAATCCAAAGGACATCACCAGAAATTCTTAATGGCTATACCTCGTCCTGAAGGCCGTCTTTAGAATATCTTCTTCCTTGATCCTCAATTGGTGATAGCCCGATCTCAAATTAATCTTAGAAAAGACTGATGCCCCTCTCAGCTGATCAAATAGATCATCAATCCTGGGCAATGGGTATTTATTCTTCACCATGGCTTTATTCAACAACCGATAGTCTACGCACAATCTGAGACTACCATCCTTCTTCTTGACAAATAAAACTGGTGCTCCCCACGGTGAAACACTGGGCCTAATGAACCCTTGATCCAATAACTCCTGTAGTTGTCTCTTCAATTCCTCAAGTTCCACTAATGCCATCCTGTAAGGAGGTTTAGAGATCGGCTGAGTATCTGGTACCAAATCAATGGTAAACTCCAGCTCTCTCTCTGGTGGTAAACCTGGCAATTCATCTGGGAAAACATCTAAAAACTCACATACCACAGGTATATCCTCAATCCTCAGATGTTCCCGCTCATCGTCTGAGATGAGTGTCTCATAACCTTCACATGAATAATCATATTTAATATTCTCTAAAATAATATCAAAATTCTCAAATTACTTACTAGAAATCCACATAATCATTTCCTCAATATCTCAATCGTACACTGTAAGGTTCAGGTAGGGAGAAAGTTACAATCTTAGTGTAGCAGTCTAAACTCACTCGATTGGTCGCCAACCAATCCATTCTCAGAATTACATCAAACCCATGTATATTCAACACAATTAGATCTGCTAACATCACTCTATCTCCCACCTTTATCTCACATCCTCTACAGATTAACTCAGTTCTCTGAGATTCACGCATAGGGGTATTTACATGTAGTATATATTCTAGCGGTTCAAACTTCAAGTTTAATCTACATGCAAAATGCTCAGAAATAAATGAATGCGTGGATCCTGAATCAATCAACACATGAGCCTTATGATTACAGACAGAGAGTGTACCTCTTATAGTTTCTGCCGAAGTGTCTGCGGTCTCCTTATCCAGGGCAAACACACGTCCCTGTGCCACAGGTTTCTTCCCTTTCTCTGCCACAGTGGCCCGTCTCCGGGGATCCACTCTCTGAGGCTGTTGTCTAGTGGGCTCCAAGACATGTGGTTTTTGAGGTTGAGGGTAATCCTTCACCATGTGACCCATGTCTCCACATCTAAAACATCCATGGATCGACCCAGTACAACTTCCCTCATGCATTCGGCCACAATCTCTGCAAAACCTTGTCTCAGGCCTGACATCTCGAGGGGTCTCTCTAATATTAGGGTAACCTCTGGGTCTCTCTAATCTGCCCTTCTGTACCTCAATCCTTCCTCTTCTGAAGGAACCTCTCCGAGCCTCTGTTTGGAAAATCGCTGGCCTCTTGCCCTTATCTCTATTCACCGCTCTGAGCTCATTCTGGGATTATACCATCTCAATTTCTCTTTCAATCTCCTGTGCTCGTCTCAGAGCATCTCCAAACTCAGTAATACATAGCCCTATCAATCTATCTCTGATGACGGGCTTCAACCCATACACAAACTTCTCTGTGCGGAGCTCTTCACTCTTGAAGGTCTCTAGGTCATATCTCAATAGTGTGGAGAATTGGCTCTCGTAGTCATCCACAGACATGTCACCCTGTACCAAACTCAAAAACTCGGCCCGTTTCTTTCTCTGGGCGGCTCGTGGTACATATTGGGTCCTAAAGGCTGTCTGAAACTCTTCCCAACCAATCACATCATGGTGGGACATCAAAATACCTTGGGTAGTACCCCACCAATCTCGAGCTCTCCCCTTCAGCATATAGGCACTCATACTGACCCTCTCAGCATCGGTGCACCCCAGAAAATCAAATATAATTCTCAATTCCGTCAACCACTCCTCAGCCTCTGTAGGATCTTTCTTTCCCTTAAATGCGGGTGGATTCATCTTCAGAAAATCCCTTAGTCGGACCATACTTCTATCCTCAGGCTGAGTGACGGGAGGCACTGGGGGTATGGGAGGTCCTTGTGGTGGTGTAGGGGTAGTATCCGAGGCATTAACTCCAAAGTGTTGTGCGAATAACGCTGCCATCTGCTCAAAACCTTGCCTCACATCGGTCTCAATCCGATTAAATTGAGAGTTAGGACTCTCTGGTTGTGGGACAGGTGGCGGAAGGGACTCTGCCTGCCTCCTAGAACGACCTCGTCGTTTACTCATTCTCTATCTCAACTCGTCTCTTGCGCGTACATATCACTATCGATTGAAATCTCAATCCTCAATTTCAGTTCATGACCAGACTATTACAGACACTTGGGATGTATTCTATTTCACTTAACCGACACTGACAGTACTAGACACCCTAAGCTCTGATACCAAGAAAACTCTGTCACGCCCCGAAAATACGGAAAATATGGTAAATTTAAAACTTTTTATCTATTAGTTCACAATTAAGAGTGCATTCCTGTGCAGTGTCATACATCATCATAATTATTATGCCTCAGGATCTCATCATAATATAGCGTATATTGTACCGTATACAAATACTCAATTCCAAGTTAATTAATCCTAATACATCCCATATAATGTTATACATCAAGTGTCTGCAAGTACAGTAATTCGTCTGGGTACATGAAAAGATAAAAGATACCTCAAAATACAATATATGGCCTGGAGCTCAAGTCCTCCACTAGCCACTACTCCGTACGTCGCAGGGAGATCCTTTTTCACTTGAAGAACTCTGGGGGGAAAAGAAAACAGGGTGAGCTTCTAAATCGCTCAGTAAGGGGGGGTAAGGGACTCATTTCATAAACCAAAATGCACATCACAAAATATTTATTTGTATGTGAAACTCATTTGAAAACCATAGCATGAAAGAACTCAAAACGACATTCTCGTGTCTCAAATCATGTGAAAACATGAAGTAAAAAGGCTCAGTCTAGAGCAATAACAAAGCATGTGAAAATGACGCGATAAATGCTTTCTCAAATACGTGATAAAATCATTGAAATAGTAATGCACGTGGCTCAGCCACTAAACACACGTGGCATAGCCACTGCTTTAAATTCACAACTGGCATAGCCACTAAACACACGTGGCATGGCCACTGATTTAAATTCTCATGTGGCACAGCCACTAAACTCACGTGGCATAGCCACTGATTTAAATTCTCACGTGGCACAGCCACTAAACTCACATGGCATAGCCACTGATTTAATTTCACACGTGGCATAGCCACTGGATAGGGTTCACGTGGCAACGGCCACTAATTAGGGGTTCTCACGTGGCAACGGCCACCAATAGGGTTTCTCACGTGGCAACGGCCACCAAATGGGGTATCACGTGGCAACGGCCACCAATGGGGTATCACGTGGCAACGGCCACCAATGGGGTTTCTCACGTGGCAACGGCCACCAATGGGGTTTCTCACGTGGCAACGGCCACCAATGGGGTTTCTCACGTGGTAACGACCACCAAATGGGGTTTCTCACGTGGCAACGGCCACCAAATGGGGTATCACGTGGCAACGGCCACCAATGGTGTTTCTCATGTTACCAGAACGGAGAAGAAATCGGGCTTACATGCTACCAGAGCAATGCCCGGTGTGTACTTAAAATTACACACCTAAGTCTTATCACACAAGACTGGTTTGCCTTCACGTAGAACTCATAATGGTTTTTCTCTCATAAAACTCATTTGAAAATCGTTTTGTACTCAACACAAAACATAATAAAACCGAGTTCCAACTGGCAAAGCACGCACACATTTCTCAAATCTCGATATTGCCTTAACGTAGAGCCCAATTCATTACTCACACAAATTCGACGGTTTATAAAGCAATTTCACACTCAGCTTACAAACGCATAAAACAATGGGCTCCAACCGGCTATAAAAACCGTGTGCAATTATAACTCAACACAACACTCAACATGCTTGTTTTATAAACCACAAATCATGCTATAATAGTTTACAAATCACATACACAAATGGTTTAGATTTCCCTTACCTCTTTGCACCTCGTATAGTGTAATCGTTTCCCCCATATCACGGACTAGCCTCGTATTCCACTATGGAACTCCCGAGCCAAAGCTTGTGAGACGCACAACCCATGCCTCGATCTGATTCGTCCTTCGATTTTCAAGTATGCTGTTCTCCCTTTGATGAGGAAAAACTTTCCTTCTTGCCACAACTCTTGATTTGGCCGAAAATGGGTGTTTTGGATGAGTGAGAAAGTTAGGTTTTCAGCGAAAATGGGGTTGGAAGAGAGAGAAAGTGAAATTGCAGGAGAAAAACAGGGGTTCCTTATATAGACTGGGGGTAGGAGATCGATGTGCCTCTTGATGAGATCGATCTGCATTTGAATTTTAGGACGATTTGGGGCAATTTATGCCTAGGAGATCGATCTGTCGAGGGGTGAGATCGATCTCTTTATGGCTTTATGAGATCGATCTGCTCCTTGAGGAGATCGATCTTCTCCCAAACAGAATCATTTGGAGATCGATCTCTTCCTCATGATATCGATCTTCTCTCAAACAGAATCATAAGGAGATCGATCCTCTTCCATTGGAGATCGATCTGCTCCTCAAATTCTTCCTTCCTTCTCATTTTTAACTCACTAGATCGATCTCTCCTTCTCCCAGATCGATCTGTCCTCATAGTTTCACATTTATTTTAACACTTAACATACAAATCTCCAATTATCATTCCCACAATTCACTTAGCTCAATAAATTACACTTCAAATTATTATTACATCAATAAAATATGTCTGAAATTCTCAGATCTCACAAGTTATCAAGGAGGGAGGAAACTCTTCGGTAAGAGATTAGGGGTTGAGGAGGCATGAGAGAGATTTACTAAACCTCTTGATTATCCGATCATAGCTCCAGCAAAGAGCATTGTCATAGGAGGACAGAGATCTACTACCGATCAGTGTAGAAGATGCGGTAAACAACATAGAGGTAGACCGTGTCCACTGACTCCTATCATGTGTTTTCGATGCGGGAAACAGTGGCATATAGCTAGAGCTTACCCAAAGATGGTTGATATTGCACCACTAAGGGGTAGGTAGCCGGATAGAGCTCCAGCTGGTACGTCTGCTCAGAGAGGTAGAGCGACAGTAGAAGAAAAGAGGAAACAAGTGATGGGTCAAGGGCGAGTACATGCTTTGGACCAGGGGACAGTTGATGCTTCATCGGATGTGATACGAGGTAACATCCTGATTTATGATATTGATTTATATGTTTTAATAGATCCTGGTGCCACACATTCTTTTGTATCGCCTTCATTTACATGTAAATTAGCAAGACATGTAGAGCATACACCATTATATATGATGATGTTAATTAGTACGCCTATAAATAGTAGTCAAGTTGTAGAACATGTATTTAATGACTACAAGTTGAGAGTAGGGACCAAAGAGATAACAGCCAATCTAATATTACTAACACTACAAGAAAAAGAGGCAACAGCGACGGAATTTCCGTCGCTAATTATAGCTTTCCGTTGCAAATGAGTTTTTGCGACGGAATTAGCGACGAAACTTTCCGTCGCTAATTCCGTCGCTAAATTTAAAGTCGTTGAAAGGCTTCCGTCGGTGAATGAAAATTTTCGTCGGTAATTCCGTCGCAAATATATTCCGTCGGTGAAAACTTTTTTCGACGAAATTTCGACGCTGTTTTTTTCGTCTCTAAATTGCATCCGCGACGGATTTCTGTTGCTAATAATTCCGTCGGTAAAAAGATTCAGAGACGGATAATATTTCGTCGGTAAAATAATCAGCGATGGAATTCCGTAGGTAATAATTTCGTCGCTGATACATTATTGCGACGGATTTTCGTCGCTGCTATTAATATATGATTTAAGGAAATTTCCGTCGCTAAAGGGTTTCAGCGACGGATTTTCCGTCGCTAATAGTTTCGTGTCTGAAACATTTTAGCGACGGAAATCCGTTGCTGCTTTTTAATGTAATTTCCGTTGCTAAAGTGTTTCAGCGACAGATTTCCGTCGCTGAAATGTTTCAGAGACGGAATTATTAGCGACGAAAAATCCGTCGCTGAAACCCTTTAGCGAGGGAAATTTCCTTAAATCATATATTTCCGTCGCTAAAGTGTTTCAGCGACAGATTTCCGTCGCTAATTTATATGTTTACTTATGTTAATTAATTAAATTTTTCGTCGCTAATAGGATTTAGCGACGGATTTCCGTAGCTAATTTAACTATATATTTTTTAATATTTTTTCTTTTAATTCCGTATACCTAAAATAATCAAACAGAGCTGTAGAAATCGATAAAAACAAACATAAAATATATATCACAATTATATGTCAAAACTAACATCAACTATTAATTGAAAATCATCATCATATACAGTCTGATCAAATCATCATCACAAATATCATCCAGAATTCATAAGAAAATAAAATAAAATGTGTACTCTCACTGATTAGGGTGACCTCCAGATCCAGACGGTCCAGGTCCAGGTGCTCCTGTGTTATTGGCATTCCTTGCCATCAAGTTCATCATCTGATCCATAAAATCAGACAACTTTCCTTCCAGATTATCAATCTTGTTTGATATGACTCTGACATCATCTTTCACTTGTTGCACCTCTGAATTTGTGTCAGGAGTACCCATCACACCAGGAGTAGGATAAGGAAAAGGACTATAAGCTGAATGAGATGCGCAAGAAGATTGGGTGGAACCAAAGGCAAATGCAATGTTTGTGCCCATTTGTAAATCAAGGCGATGTGGCCTAGTCCCAAATCCGTAGGTATGTGTACGCGTACTCTCCATCCCTCCAATTACCTCACACCATGCAGCTCGATCAAAAGGAGGATGGGTGCTTATATCCTCGCCGTATTTCTGAGTCAATGAAGTAGCGTACTTTTCCTACAATGTAATTAGAAGAAGGATAATAAACAGTAAACTTTAATAACGGGAAACCATATTATAAGCCAATATAATGCATTACGTACACTGACAGATTTGGACTTGTTGTCTACATAATCACCATCTCCACCTAAACGTCTATGCGTCCGATCAAACAATTCTTTATATGTCGGTGCTCGACCTAGACGTTTCGTCTACAATACAAGATATGCAATTTTTCATAAAAAGATATGGAATTCGAGTAATGAATAAAAATTACATTTAAATAAAAATATATGAAAGTCAACAGTAAAATAAATAAATTTATTATTTGGACTTACCAACCTATACTCATGTACCGGAAAAGAAACAGAACCACTCGTATGCTTTGTTATCTTTCCTTCTTTTTTCGTCAACCGATTTTGTTTTCCTTTTTTTGACTTCGCCTCCCACCTTTCAGTCCCCCATTCATTCTCAATTAATTGATCCCATACTTGGACTGAAATCCACTTTGACTTGTTGTACCCTTTACATTCAGATATTTTATCCGTATGAAAATATTGCATTGCTTGTCTTCTCTCCAACTGCAGCAGGTCTCTAAAACGTGACTTGCATAAGTGCTCCCAAATTGTATAGACATTATTGGTTTGGTCAGCAGACCACCTGAAGTTCTCCTGCAAACAAAAACAAATGATAATTATCATTTCGATATGTTTATGAAAAATTATCAAGTTATTTACTTCAAAGTAATGTACTTGAAATTTATTCCAGATCTGTGCTTTCACTTCATTTGGAACCGTTTTCCATGTTGGCCATGGTTCCGAGTAATGTTGTTTAATTAAATTAGATATAGTCCTCACACCCTTCGAGTCTTCAAAAGAACTGCCAATCAAAAAAGAAGATATCGCCACATATTATACCATATTTAATATCATAGTTGTATGAAAATAAAACAAAAGTAGAAGCAATATACCTGTTACCAAGTGGCGTCAGGAATAACCTATGCTCTGGGTTTTGCGGTGTTTCAAGTCTTTGATTTGGGCCTCTTGTTCTTTTCCGACCACTACCACCACTACCACCCGCAGTTTGTGTAGCCTCCTCATTAGATATTCTTCCCCCGGGTAATGGTTCTTCTACCGCTGATGGAGGAGCTGGAATGGCATCATCATCGTCGTCGTCATCATTATCAGGAGCTGGAACAGGTCGACTCGAAGATGGACTTGGTTGGGCGAGAGGCCGAGAACGAGGCTGATTTGGACAGTGAGCTAAAGGTCGATCACGAGCCTGAGCATCAGACGGAGTAGGCTGCTGAGATTGAGGCGCTGCTGAGATTGAGGCTGTATGTCCAAGTCAAGATTATAGTCAAACTCCATTCCAGGTAGAGGAGACTTGGACCTATGTGATCTATGTGCTAACTTTTTCAATCTTCTCATCTGCAATACAGATAAAAAAATTATCTTTAGAAATAAGTAAATGAAGTCCAATAATATCTATTTTACAATCTAATATTTAATTCTTACTATTCACTATTGTAATCACTGTCATCTTCTCTATCATTACCAACTGTTTTATCATTCCATACTTCATCCTCCTCCTCCTCTTCTTCTTCTTCCACTTCCTCTTCGTCCTCCTCTTCTTCTTCTTCTTCTTCTGCAAATTGATCGACTTCTTCATATTCGCCAGTACTATGAACAGTCGGGTTGTCCAATTTGTCTGAATATGCAACCATTCTAGGGTTCGAAACTTCCACTTCTTGGTAAACTCCTTCGTTCAAATCTAGAATCTGTCCACCGTCATTTCGTCGAAGATTAAATCTACTTCGTGCCTTTGTTTTGAATACGGCCCACCAATGATGACGATTTTTTTTTGTAGAAGGATAAGTACTAAAGTAGACTTGTTGGCTCTGTTCAACTAATATAAAAGGTTCGTTACTGGCAAGTATAGATTTATGCTTGATATCAACAAGACCGTGATGGGGATCAACATGAAGACCTCGTTCTGTATCAAACCAATGACACTTGAATAACACAACTTTATTCCCAATTTCAAAGTACTCTAATTCGATTATATCTGTCAGTATGCCATAAAAATCACGATCAATATCATTGTAGCAGCTGCCTTTGACATAAACACCACTATTCATTGTTTTTCGAGATCGACCATAATCCAACGTATGAAACTTGAAACCATTTACAAAATAACCTTGATAACTCCTGATCATACGTCCAGGACCATGAGAAATCTCAATAATACGTGGATCTGTTTGAGTGGCATGTTCAAATACCTGAAACCCCGCAAAACCTAGCATTAAAATTTTAAAATTTAAGTTCAAACTACTGATTGTTCTATTTTTATAGTACTTACAAATTGTTTAAGCCATTTTGGAAAATGATCATGACGTGCTTTCTCTAATTGTGCATCGCTGATATTCGGATGATCTCTTTTAATCATATTATCAAATGACCTACAATATCATTTGAAACTAAATAAGATAACTATATCAGCCATATTATTTAACATTAAACGATGAATTAGATTTAGATAACTTACTCAATATAGGGGACTATTTCCTCACAATTCATTAACACGTATATACACGCAGCATTGTACTCATCTTCCTCCAAGTATCGAGCATTATTTTTCGTCGGCCCAATTGGTCGACCTGGACGACTAAAAATGGACAAACGTCCCATCGGATCGACATCTCCTCCATCATCATTACGTGGTGGACGGGTCAATCTTGTTTGAACTTCAAGTTCAAAATACAAGGCACAAAAGTTTCCAATCTCCTCCCTTATGTATGCCATACATATCGACCCTTCTGGATGAGCTGGATTTTTCATTTTCTTTTTTAAGTGATGCAAAAACCTGAAGTGAATATTGTAAGCAATAAAATTTTATTAACTTTTTCAGATAGAATATTTGAGATGATAAATATTAGTATAACATTGAATAATAATTAACTATAAGTGATTACCTTTCAAAAGGATACATCCATCGATATTGCACTGGACCGCCCACCATAGCTTCATAAGGCAAGTGGATTGGAAGATGCTCCATACAATCAAAAAATGAAGGGGGAAAGATCTTCTCTAATTTGCAAATGGTTTGTACAATATTCCTTTGCAAAACTTGCATGTGATCTACACGTATTTTCGGTGAGCATACATCTCTGAAAAAATGAGATAGCTCTGTGATTGCATCCCAAATTGGATTTGGGACAACATCACGAATAGCTATAGGAAGTAAGCACTGCATAAAAATGTGACAGTCATGAGATTTCATTCCGTAGAACTTGCATTCATCGACATTAACACACCGAGCTATATTTGATGCAAACCCATCAGGAAGCCTTAACTCTTTAACCCAAGCACATAGTCGTTTTTTCTCCTCCTTGCTTAGAGTGAATGAAGCTTTAGGCTTTAATGTTTTTCCATTACTATTCACCAATTCTAATTCTTTTCTTTTGCAAATGAAGGCCATATCCATTCTTGCATTTGTATTATCTTTAGTTTTCCCCTTAACATCCATTAGGGTGTTAAACAAATTGTCAAAAACATTTTTCTCAATATGCATGACATCCAAATTGTGTCGAATAAGATTAGTATGCCAATAAGGCAATTCCCAGAATATACTCTTCTTCACCCAATTATGAGATACCCCAAACCCTGGAGGTTTTTGTGGACCACATTTTGTACCGTATGGTAAATCGTTGATTGCATCTAATTGTTGCAATACTTCTTCACCTGACAATCTCTGCACTGGAGGATCATGATCTACCCTTTTACTAAATTTGTCACGTTGCCTCCTGAAAGGATGATTAGGAGGCAAAAATTGACGATGACAATCGAAAAAGCAAGGCTTTCGTCCATACTACAACCTAAAGGCCTTTGTACGTTCCATGCAATAAGGACAAGATAATCGACCATGGGTGCTCCACCCAGACAACATTCCATAAGCAGGGAAGTCATTAATCGTCCATAACAATGCGGCCCTTAACATAAAATGTTGTTTTCTGTGAGCATCATAAGTCTCAACACCATGTTCCCACAACACCTTTAACTCATCAATTAAAGGTCTCAAGAAAACATCAATGTTATGTGATGGACTTTTCCTTCCCGGAATTATCATATTGAGAAACAAATATGGTTGCTTCATGCACATCCATGGAGGTAAATTGTAAACAGTAAGTATTACTGGCCAACAAGAGTATGATCTCGATGCCGGGCCATAAGGACAAAATCCATCAGCACACAAACCAAGTCTTACATTCCGAGGATCAGCAGCAAACGATTGGTGGATACTATCGAATTTTTGCCACGCCTCCCAATCAGCAGGATGATTGAGCACTCCGTTAGTATTTCGACTTTCAACATGCCATGTCATAAACTTAGCATTTACTGATGACATAAAAAGCCTTTGCAACCTCGGAATTAATGGCAAATAATGTAAAACCTTATAAGGTATCTTTTTTCCTCGTCCACCAACTGTTGAGATAGGTTTATATCGAGGTTGACCACATATTTGACAATACTCATCCTCTACATATTCTTTATCAAACAACAAACAATTATTCTTGCATGCGTCTATTTTAACATAACTAAGACCCAATTTTTCTAGCTTCTTATTCATTTCATAGTTGGTTTGTGGCAAATTATCATCTTCTGGTAACATTGGCTTCATAATCCCCAATAAACGATTGAAGCATGCTTCACTTATATTAAACTCTGACTTCCAGTTCAAAAGTTGTGAAATAGCTGATAATGTTGTGTGCATTGAACAACCAGGCCATAGTTGTTCTTCGGCATCATTCAATAGAGAATAGAAGTATGTAGCAGATGAATCTGGATGTTGCTCCTCACTTCTTGAATTGTTAACCGAATTACCAATTACGTCATCATCCATTTGAAAAGCATCTGTAACCATTCTAACATATGGATTTTGTCCCTCAGGTCTCACCCCAGATAGTGGATCAACTGTTTCATTAAAATGTTGTGATGACTGTCCTTCTTCAATTTCTCCGTGTTGATTCCAAGTCGTATACCCAACAACAAAACCTTTGTAATAAAGGTGTTTTCGCACCTTATCGACTTCGAAGAATTGTTTATTCATACATTTGCTACAAGGACATTTAATTCTATTTCCACTAACTACCTCAGGATGACAAAATGCAAAACTAATTAACTCTTCAACTGCATTCAAAAATTCATCTCTAATGAATCCATCTACATCTAATCGACAATACATCCAAGATCTATCCTTATCCATTTTTCACATAGAATACAGTATCTGAAAAAATAGACTAACAATTACACTCTATCACCAAATAATTTTTTTCCAATTAAGTCAAATCAATTTAATTTGTAACATGCATATAAGAAAATTTAACATCTACAATAGCAAAATAAATAATTGAAAATGATAAATCCGTCCTTATTACAAAATAAATCAAATTAGGTAACATACATATATTTAGGTTTAAATATTGGAACTGAATGTGTGGAGTATTTTATTTAAAGTCCTAAGTTCCTTAGAAAATTCGGCAGCATAACGACTGTAATTTGTCTCTACCCAACCTACAAATAATACTATATAGCAATCCAAATCATCAATACAAATCATGCATATTAAATCATCTCAACAACCTTAGTTATCCACAACTAATAACTAAGGTTTTACAATCACATCAGCAACCACAATATCATAAATCAATTTTTGTATGAATAATAAATCATTAAAGAATAATTCATAATCTTAGCTAAAATAATTATAAATCAATTAACAAAATGCAAATAATTTGACTCTTATCACATTATTTTAATCATTTGACAGAAATTTGAACCCAAAAATTATGTCCCCAGCGTATTCATATGTAGCCTACGCCAAACCAAATAATCACCAACAACAATAATAATAATAACATTTATATAACAAATTTATTAGTTATAATTAATAAAAAAATTTGATATCATAATAATTGTACCTTCAGAATGAACTTATTTGCTCTTGCCTTCTAGTTCAATATGGCTTCAAATCCTTTGTTTTTTGCTTGCTTTCATGCACGCACGTTACCTCCCTTCCTATGAAGGAGAGAAACAACATCATTTTGTTAAGGCATACATAGAGTTTTATTTTATTTATCAAATACTCAAAATCTTCAAATAATCCAAATTAAACTACAAATTCAATTAAATATTCCAAACTTAAACAACAAATTCAAATAAAGTTTTTTTTTTCAAAACCCTAAAAATAGAGTTTTCAACTTTAATGGATTCATTTAATTATTCATAATTTTCATATTTTATACAAAATATTAATCTAAATCCTTAATGATTATTTTCTCTTTTTATTATATTTTCTCAGTACAATTGCTGTAATTACATCCAAATATATATTTTATTATTGATTTTATTTAATCATTAATTTTACTATTATTATTATTTTTATTTTCATTAAAATTAATTCTAATGATCATCCAAATTAATGAAGAGGAATTTGATCTCTGTGAAGAATAGAGTCCATTATATTTTGTGCGTACTTATTGCGGTAATTTTTTTAAGCATGATAAAAAAAGAAAAGATTTTTTCCTTGAATTAGGAAAAGAGAGAGATTGTACCATTTTCAAGAGAGTAGATTTAGTGGAAATCCTTGAAAAAGTCTCAAGGTATAGGAAGTTGACAATGATGCCAAACCTCTATAAATCATTATGTAAAACTTATCTTCCTACACTGTTTAATTTGTTTATTTTCATTGCTAGACTGCCTTACTTCTTGTTTGATTGTATATTATTTTATATAGTGTAGGTTGTACCTTACTTAGAAAAGTCTTTAAGATTACAAAAAATCTAGAAACCGACTCACCTCTCTCCCCTCAGTTTAGATTTAAGCTAACAATAAACTTCTATGGAATTGTCTTCATTTTGTAGGAAATGAAGATCAATGAACTCGTTAATAATTATACTAATGATTTAATATTAAAGGTATTAAAAATATTAAGCACTCAACCTAAAATCATAATTGATAGAGAGATACAACTTTAATATCATATCACAAAAAATTTATAATTTAACAAACTTGAGATAACACTACTTTAACAACCCTCGTCACATGTAAGCATAATTATGACATGGCAATCTCAAAAGAGGTATAAGCAGGTATCATAAATGAGAATTTGCATTTCCATGTTAACCATTCAACTTAAAATTAATTTGCAATAAACGGAGACACCAAACTTAAATATAAAATTACAATAAACCCAAATTTCAATTTGAAGATAACCCCACTTTAACCAAAAAAAATCATACCAACATATGTAATTGATTTTGTAATAAAACTTAGGGGAATTCTCATTTTTTTTCACATGACAAATTTTAAGAAAGTTTAATTGATTTTAGCAGGATTTTCACCACAAATGACTGCCGCATGCTTGCTTTTCTCTAGTATTCCTAACGAGAAATATCTAGCAGGAAATCAACCACAATGTCAACTCAAGGATTGAAAGGTATGCTTTCTCAAATGTCAGATATCATCCTATCCAAAGCACAATAATCAGGATTTTGTTTGCCAACTATAACATGAGCTCATCTTGCCTTCTCTTATTAAACATCCAATATCTCAAAACCATTCAATTAAACAGCCAACTTTGATCTGTACCATCTATTGTTGCTAAAAAGCACAATTGTTGATCCAAAATTGTTGACAAACACACGTAACAAATAGCTAAAGTTGAAACTTAGCACCAAAAAGCATAGCTACTTTATTTACAAGGAAAAAGAGGAATCAAAGTCCTGCACAAAAAAAATGTTCTGTAACATGGTATGATCAAACAAGCCAGATTATGTAAATCTGTTGTAATTTGAATGGAGTATATCTCCAGATTAATGATCTAATGCTTTTTTTTTAATTAAATATTCAATTTACAAGTGCAGAAGAAAATGGGGAATTAAACCTGAATTCACGCCAGGAAGGGGGGAGATCGTCGGCGGTGAGGAAGAGAGGGAGATCCCGACGTTCAGTGGAGCTGGGTTGTTGCCGCCGATGAAGACAAACAGCACAGAGGGCAGAGATCGGGGCTGGACAGGCGAGAGATCGGGGCTGGACAGGCGAGAGATCGGGTGAAGCAGAGGAGAAATCGCGTGAGGAGAGGGGGGAGATCGTCGGCGGTGAGGAAGAGAGGGAGATCCAGACGATCGGAGGAGCTGGGTTGTTACCGCCGGTGAAGACAAACAACACAGAGGGTGGATATCGGGGCTGGACAGGCACAAAATCGGGTGAAGCAGATGACAAATCGGGTGAAGCAGAGAAATTTGGAACTTTAACAAATACTCCAGCGACGGAATTCCGTCGCTGAAACATATCAGCGACGAAAATTCATCGCTTCAATCACCGACGGAATTTCGTCGCTGATAAGTTTCAGCGACGGAAAAAAATAGTAAAAAAATTAAAATTAAAGGCTTTCCATTAGCGACGGACTTTCGTCGCTGAAACATATCAGCGACGAAAATTCGACGCTTCAATCACCGATGGAATTTCGTCGCTGATAAGTTTCAGCGACGGAAAAAAAATAGTAAAAAAATTGAAATTAAAGGCTTTCAATTAGCGACGAAATTCCGTCGCTGAAACATATCAGCGACGGAACTCATCACCGACGGAATTCCGTCGGTGATAGATTATAGCGACGGAAAAAAATAGGAAAAAATTTAATTTAATTGGGTTCTATTAGCGACGAAATTTCGTCGCTAAAAAATATCAGCGACGGAAATTCGCATCTTAAATCACCGATGGATTTCCGTCGCTGATAAGTTTCAGCGACGAAAAAAAATAGTAAAAAAATTTATATTAAAGGCGTTCAATTAGCGACGAAATTCCGTCGCTATAACATATCAGCGACGGAACTGATCATCGACGAAATTTCGTCGGTGATGAGTTAAGGCGACGGAGAAAAAATAGTAAAATAATTTTAAAAAATGGGATCATTTAGCGACGGAATTCTGTCGCTAAAACATATCAATGATGGAATAAATTAGCGACGGAATTCCGTCGCTGATTCATTTTAGCGACGAAATAATAGAAAACGAAAATTTCACAAAATTCGATCGTCTTCAGCGACGGAATTCCGTAGCAAATTCCATCGAAAATTGTAAATTTTATATTCGCAACATATAGCGACGGAATTTCGTCGCAAATCCGTCGCTAATTTATTTTTTTACCAACGGAATTATTTCGTCGCTAAAATTTCGTCGCTGAAAGTATGTTTTCTTGTAGTGTAAGTATGAGTGACTTTGATATAATATTAGGAATGGATTGGTTATCTGCAAACCATGCTGTTTTAGATTGTTATGGTAAGACAGTTATGTTTCCTAACCCTACTAGATATGTTGTAAAGTTTAATAAAAATAAATGAAAGGAGTAGTTATGATGATTATATGATTACTGACTTAGAAAACCTTCAACATATCAAGGTTTCATTGCGTACGTGGTAGATATGGATAAGGCACATCCGGAGTTGTTATACATTACTGTGGTTAGTGAGTACCCAGATGTTTTTTTGGATGAGTTGCTAGGGTTACCACCAGACAGAGAGATAGAGTTCTGTATAGATTTGGTGCCTGGTACAAAGCCTATTTCGAGACCACCTTATCCCATGGCCTTGGTTGAGCTGGAGGAGCTTAAGAGGTAGTTGCGGAGCTGCTGGATAGGGGTTTTGTTCGACTAAGTGTTTCACCTTGGGGAGCACCGGTTTTGTTTGTGAGGAAGAAGGATGGGAGCCTCCGATTGTGTATAGATTATCGATTGTTGAATAAGGCCACCATCAAGAATAGGTATCCCCTTCCACACATAGACCACTTGTTAGATCAGCTTCAGGGAGCTCAGGTCTTTTCCAAGATTGACCTGAGGTCTGGGTATCATCAGCTGAAGGTTCGGAGTGGAGATGTGCCCAAGACAGCATTTCGTACCCGATATGGCCATTATGAGTTCTTGGTCATGCCATTCGGATTGACGAATGCTCCAACTACTTTCATGGCTTTGATAAACGATGTGTTCAAGCCATATTTGGACCAATTTGTTATCGTCTTTATCGATGACATATTGGTGTATTCGAGATCCAAAGAGGAGCATGAGGAGCACCTCACTATCGTAATGCAGACTCTACGAGAGCAGGAGTTATATGCCAAGCTCAATAAATGTGACTTTTGGTTGTCACAGATTTCATTTTTGGGACATGTTGTATCAAGGGATGGTGCATCAGTTGATCCATCTAAGATAGAGGCTGTAGTTCAGTGGGAACAGCTGAGGATAGTCACCGAGATCAGGAGTTTTCTGGGTTTAGCAGGATATTATCAGAGATTTGTTGATGAATTTTCGAGATTGACTGCTCCGTTGACACGTCTTACTCGAAAGAGTGTACCATTCGTATGGAACGAGGATTATGAGAAGAGTTTTCAGGAGTTGAAGCGTCAATTGACCACCGCTCCGATTCTCACTATCCTTACCAGCTCAGGAGGATTTGTAGTGTATACCGATGCTTCGCATCAGGGACTGGGCTGTGTATTGATGCAGGATGGGAAGGTAGTTGCTTATGGATCCAAACAGCTGAAGGATCATGAGAAGAACTATCTGAACCATGATTTGAAGCTAGCAACAGTAGTGTTTTCATTGAAGGTATGGCGCCACTACTTGTATGGCGAGCAGTTCTAGATATTTACCGACCACAAGAGCCTCAAGTATCTGTTCTCATAGAAAGAGCTAAACATGAGACAGAGAAGATGGTTAGAGCTTCTGAAGGACTACGATTGTGAGAAACTTTATCATTCGGGTAAGGCTAACGTTGTAGCCGATACCTTGAGCAGGAAGAGCCTAAGGATGGTATCTTACATGATGGTTAGGGAACATGATTTGCTCAAGCAGTTTGCTAGGCTCAATTTAGGAGTCGTGCCTTCTGACATGGATACAGGCTATGTGATAGCTAGTCTACGCTTGGAGCCAGATCTATTGGACAGGATCAGAGTGGCTCAGTAGACTGATCCATTTTGTATGGATGTGAGTAGTCAGATGCAAAAGGGCACAATGACTGACTTTGAGTTGAGTTCTGATGGACTACTGAGGTTCAGAGGCAGATTATGTGTTCTCGAGGATCCAAGACTCAGGAGATTGATATTGGCGAAAGCTCATTCGTCAAGGTATACGTTACATCTGAGGAGTAACAAAATGTATCAGAACCTCCATAAGGTATATTGGTGATCAGGTATGAAGAGAGATGTAGCAAACTTTGGCAAAGTGTCTCATATGTTAGCAGGTGAAGGTTGAGCATCAGAAACCTGCAGGGTTATTGTAGCCTCTACCTATACCGACATGGAAAAGGGAGTATATCACCATAGATTTCGTGATGGGTTTACCGAGAACCCGCAGGAGTCACGATGCGATATGGGTGATCATCGACAGACTGATAAAGTCAGCCCACTTCCTAGCTATGAGAACGACCGATACTCTGAGTTCATTAGCAAAACTGTATGTACGCAAGCTAGTGAGGTTACATGGTGTACCAGTGAGCATAGTCTCTGATAGGGATTCTCGCTTTACTTCCCACTTTTAGGGACATTTTCAGGAAGCCATGGGAACCCAGTTGAGTTTGAGCACCGCTTTCCATCCTCAGACAGATGGTCAGTCAGAGAGGACTATATAGATTCTGGAGGATATGTTGAGAGCATGTGTGCTAGATTTTAGAGGCTCCTGGGATGACCACTTGCCACTAGCCGAGTTCGCCTACAACAACAGTTATCATTCGAGTATTGGGATGGCACCATATGAGGCTTTATATGGCCGTAGATGTCGTTCCCCTACTGGATAGGAAGAAGTGGGTGACCGTAAGATTTTCACTCTTGAAATGGTTACGCAAGCATCTGAGGATGTCCACTTGATAGTAGAGAGACTGATGACAACTCAGAGTAGATAGAAGAGTTATGCTGATAGGAGACATAGGCCACTAGAGTTTGAAGTTGGTGAATCCGTGTTTTTGAGAGTTTCTCCTTCCAAGGGCATAGCGAGATTTGGGAAGAGAGGGAAACTAAATCCTCGCTATATTGGACCCTTTGAGATACTTGATCGAGTGAGAGATAAGGCTTATAGGTTGGCATTGCCACCGACTCATCAGGTGTCCATAACGTCTTCCACATCTCGATGCTTCGGAAGTATCACCCGGATCTGGCACATGTGATTAGCTATGAGCCTTTGGAGCTCCGAGAGGACATGTCATATGTTGAGAGATCGATTCAAATATTGGATAGGAAGGAGAAGGTATTGAGATCGAAGACCATCGGGTTAGTGAAGATTCTCTAACAGCATCATACTTCGGAGGAGGCTACTTGGGAGCTGGAGAGTCTGATGCAAGAGAAGTACCCTCACCTATTTGATGACTGACTCGGTTCTAATTTGGAGGACCAAATTTTCTGAGTAAGGGAGGATTGTCAGACCCATATTTTATGTAGCTTGTACCTTATGATTACTATGTGTACGAACACTTTATTATTATAGTTGAATCATAAGAAGAGTATTTACTAGATTTAAAGTGTTAGTAAAATGATGTAACACGCAAAAGCTACGTAAAAAGTCTAATGTGAACTATAGGAGTCACAGGCTAAACCGAGTGGATCTGAATCATCTTGACTGAAAATAAGAACTTAAAATGCGAAAGTATAGAGAGCTCATGAAGGAAAGTCACCTTGATTTAGTTCCGAACACAACGAACGAGAGTAAAAGCTAAAAAGGGTAAAATGGACCTTTTTAGCGAGTTAAGGTGTTTCGGGTGAAATTATCCATCAGGAATGGTTGAAACATAAAAATGAGAGCATAAGACATAAGATACGATACTTTCGAAATTTTGAGAAAAAGTCAACTTGGTCAATGGTTAAGGAAAAAGTCAACTATAGTTAAGAAAGTGGACTTTTACCATAGTTGACTAATCATGGTAAAAAAATTTACATAAGTGTGGAGAAAAAATTGGGGAAAAATATTCTTGGTTAGAATACAAGATAATCATTCTCGAAAGTAAAGAAAATTTATTCGAAAGGATTCCGGATTAAATTTAATGGTTAAAAACGTAATGGGCCTAAAGTGAAAATTTTAAAGCCCATTAAGGTATACTAAACATATATCGAAATTCTTAGGTCCCTTAGACTGAATTGTTGGACAAATTGATTGGCCAAATATTGAGACAACTAAAAGCCCGAGGTATGGTGAAAATTTCAGCCCGAAAGCCCATTAAGAAAGCATAAACCGAGAAGCCCAAATGGAAAGCCCATGAGATAAATATCTAACCATAATTAAAGCTAAACATGACTCATAAGGTGACTCATGACTAAGGCTTAGGAAGTCAAGTATAATGGCTGGAAAATAAGGCTTAATGGCAAGTGGCTTATAAAATCAGCCACACCACTGTCATCTTCATCACACCATTCTCAGCTACACAAGGAAACCATTGAAATACAATTATCCAAGCTTTCTCTCACTAGAATAACTAGGAATTAGGCATATTTGGAACTTGCATCCTTCATAGAAGTTGTTCCAAATTGAAAGGAGAGTGACATATGTTGGAATTGGCTATCAAGGAGCCATAGAGTGCAAACCGTGAGCCTCCAAAGTATTCGACCAAGTGTGAACACAACAATTGGTATATTTTCAAGTTTTCAATTTCATATATGTTAATGTATGAATGATTTTAAGTATATTGGTATATGTTTTAAGCATTGAAACATATGAAATCACTATGATCTTGGTTAGACCGAGAGTGAGTAGTGAAATATTGATGAATGCCCATATGATTTTAAGGCATAAATAGGTTAATATACATGTGTTAATGATTATGGTGTAATTAGAATTAATCAATTTGATTAAGTAATACATGTAATTAGTTGACAATCAAGGTGTTTGATAAACTGCCTAAATGAACTATATGATGTTTAAGAATGTTTCCAACCAAGTGTTTGTGAAAATGCCTAAATGAATTGGCTAAGGAAATAGGCATGGATGGCATGCCATGGTGTGACCGACGACATGGATAGCTCTCGGCCATGGCATGTGGCCGAGAGGTCTAATGGGCCAAGCCCAAATATTTTAGGCCCAATGTGATGTAATAGGTCTAGGACAAGCCCAATAAGAGTTGGTGGGCCCTACAAGCCTAATAGGCCCAACTAAAATGAATAGTAAAATGAAAATGGGCTTAAGGCATAGTTAGGCCCATTAAGGATTATTAAAGCCCATTAAGAGAAATAGACTGTATTTAATGTGAAATACAATAGGAAAAGTGTAATTAACCTGATAAATGGTTATATGCAGCACCAGAGATTATTAGAGGAGCAAATCGGACTGCTGAAACGAGCAGCGCAGAGAAAGTGAAATTTCTCGAGTGATTGCAGGTAAGGGACTTTTGTAGTAGTTAGAGATACCTGCACCTATTTTCATCTGCTTTTACATTCACTTAAAAACTCTGAGGGTCAAAGAAAGTGAATAATAATTATTGTGACCCGATAGTGGCAAATTATGATTTTGCCCTTAGTTAGGGAAAAAATCAACTTTTGTGAAAAGTTGTAAAAAGCATGGAAACCACCAATGTGAGTGTTTTACTGCTGTTTAGCAGAAAAATAAATAGATGGGCTAATGATTTTAAGGTTGATGTAAATTAAGCACACTTTATAGTGCTGATTTTGATGTTTTTTAAATCATCCCTTTTTAAAGAGCCATCTATCATATTATGTGAGAATGAATCGTGATGGAGCATAGCTCGCACTGGATTTCATATATTTTTCCACATATATTAATGCTGAATTTTGATTCGCACTAGATTTCCATGACATGCATGATAGAGTGCCAAAGTTATTTCTCGTACTCAGTTTTATATGATTTATGCATGAGAGAGTGCTGGAGCGATTAGCTCGTACTCAAGTTTTTCATGATATGCATGACAGAGTGCTGGAGCGTTGCTCGTACTCGATTCTTCATGATTTATACATGACATAATACTGGAGCTATTGCTCATACTTGATTGGATTTGATTGTGCATAGCATGGTATTGGAGCTATTGCTCGTACTTGATTTAATACATGAACTATGCATTGACCTAGTTGCTGGAGGTTTACTCGCACTAGAGTCTGAGTTTGTGATGTGAAACAGTGTTTGAGCGGAGTGTCGACTGTAAGTCGCACTCAAATGCGCGCACTATATGTGATATATAATACATGTTGAAAGCCATGCTTGATTTCTTTGTGTAGACTGTGTGTCACACTGTGAGAGGAATCTGCATGAGGATACTAGAGACGTGGTATGATATTCCATGGTTTTGACGGCTAAGACCTATGGTAGGCACCCCGACTATGATGTAGGGTCCATAGAGTACGTTGTATCATGCATGTGGCATGGAGTACACTATACCGTGTGGTGTTGTGGAGTTGAGGAGGATATAGCTGACGGTTGTGATGGACTGACCCCCCTCTCGTTGCAGTAGTGATGCCCCGCACACCGAGATCTATGTTGCTTGGGATCACATTGTCGGATATGATCATAGTCTAGGATACTATTTACACTTTCACCACAGAGTCTCACATGATATATCACCTGATTTACTAATTTAATTGTGGACAGACCTAATAGATAGGTCGGACTCTGATTTTATGTTGTGAATGATTTAAATGCCATATTTATTGTGATTTAAATATACATGGCATGATTTATCTAAAGGCATTGTGATATTATAAAGATGCATTGTTTTGCACTACATGCCTACATTTGAGAAAGAAAGCATGATTTCTGTAATGGGATTTAATCTGTACAAGTATATATATATATATTTTAAATACATGCTTTTAAAGTGAGTTAAGGAAATAACATTTTGAGGCATAGCATTATTTTGAGTAGATAGTGTAGATATCTACTTACTTGCCTGATTTCCTTACTGAGCACATTGTATGCTCACCCCCTTTCTTTACATCTCTCTACAGAGCATCAGCAGTAGAGCGAGAGCTATTGAGGGATAGTATTCTTGAATCCGCTGCTAGTTCCTATCGATCGCCAGGTATACATATTTTGTACAGTTATGTATCTAAACATAGAAACAACACAGTGATGTATACGATATATTATGGGGAATGTATTTGTATTAGATTTTATATAATCTTACATGTATTATAAAAGAAGTTAAAGTCCGAGTATATTGACATGTATAGATGATATGGTATGCGAGGAAGCTAACATCGAATCACAGCCCAACCATTGAAGAGAGCAAAGGTAAGTTAAAAATGCTAAAAATTTGTAGTGGTTTTGGTTAAGTCATGGATTGAGAACGGTTCCTGACAAATTCGGCCCATTGGGCTTCCCAAATTCGGCCCACACTTATGATACCTTAATGGGCTTTAAAATTTCCAACTTTGGCCCATTGTGTTTTTATCCATTAAATTAAATTTGAAATCCTTCCGAATAAATTTTCCTTACTTCCTGGGATGATTATCTTGTATTCTGACTAAGAATATTTTTCCCCAATTTTTCCTCCATACTTAGGTTAATTTTTAACCACGGTTAGTCAACTATGGTAAAAGTCCACTTTTCTTAATTATAGTTGACTTTTTCCTTAACCATTGACCAAGTTGACTTTTTCTTAAAATTTTGAAAGTGTCATATCTTATGTCTTATACTCTCGTCTTTACGTTTTGGCCGTTTTCGAGAAGTGAATATACCTAAAACACCTCGAACGACTTAAAAGGTCTGTTTTACCCCTTTTTGGCATTTACTCTACCTTTATGTGTTCGAGACCAAATCAAACTGAATTTCCTTCACAAATTTTCTATATTTTCACATCATAAGTTCTTCTCTTCAATCAAAATGATTTAGATCCATTCGGTTTAACCTGTAGCCCTCATAGCTCACATTAGGCTTTTATGTAGCTTTTAAGTGTTAAAGCATTTTACTAACACTTAAATCTAGTAAATACTCTTCTTATGATTTAAATAACTCAATACATGTCTGTACATGTATAAATCATAAGGAACAAGCTACATAAAAATATGGGTCTGACAATCCTCCCCTACTCAGAAAATTTGGTCCTCCAAATTAGAACCAAATTAGTCTTCAAATAGCTGGGGTTGCTTCTCTTGCATCAGACTTTTCAGCTCCCAAGTAGCCTCCTTTGAAGTATGATGCTGCCAGAGAACCTCCACTAATCTGATAGTCTTCGATCTCAATACCTTCACCTTCCTATCCAATATCTGAATCGATCGCTCAACATATGACATGTCTTCTTGGAGCTCCAAAGGCTCATAACTAATCACATGTGCTGGATCCAGGTGATACTTCCGAAGCATCGATATGTGGAAGACGTTATGGAAACTTGATAAGTCTGATGGAAATTCCAACCTATAAGCCTTATCTCTCACTCGATCAAGTATCTCAAAGGGTCCAATATAGCAAGGATTTAGCTTCCCTCTCTTCCCAAATCTCGTTATGCCCTTGGAAGGAGAAACTTTCAAAATCATGGATTCTCCAATTGTAAACTCTAGTGGCCTACGTCTCCTGTCAGTGTAACTCTTTTGTCTTCTCTGAGCTGTCCTCAGATGCTTATGTAACCATATCAGGAGCGAAAATCCTATGGTCACCCAATTCTTCCCATCCAATATGGGAACAACATCTACGACCATATAAAGCCTCATATAATGCCATCTCGATACTCGAATGATAACTGTTGTTGTAGGCGAACTAAGCTAGTGGCAAGTGGTCATCCCAAGAGCCTCTAAAATCTAGCACACATGCTCTCAACATATCCTTCAGAGTCTGTATAGTCCTCTCTGACTGACCATCTGTCTGAGGATGGAAAGCGGTGCTCAAACTCAACTGGGTTCCCATGGCTTCTTGAAAATGTTCCCAAAAGTGGGAAGTGAAGCAGGAATCCCTATCAGAGATTATGCTCACTGGTACACCATGTAACCTCACTACCTCGCGTACATATAGTTCTGCTAATGAACTTAGAGTATCGGTCGCTCTCATAGCTAGGAAGTGGGCTGGCTTTATCAGTCTATCGACAATCACCCATTTAGCATCGTGATTCCTACGGGTTCTCAGTAAACCCATCACGAAATCCATGGTGATATGCTCCCATTTCCTTATCGGTATAGGTAGAGACTACAATAACCCTGCAGGTTTCTGATGCTCTACCTTCACCTGCTGACATATGAGACACTTTGCCATAAAGTTTGCTACATCTCTCTTCATACCTGACCACCAGTATACCTTCCGGAGGTTCTGATACATCTTGTTACTCCCCAAATGTAACGTATACCTCGATGAATAAGCTTCTACCAATATCAATCTCCTGAGTCTTGGATCCTCGGGAACACACAATCTGCCTCTAAACCTCAGTAGTCCATCAGAACTTAACTCAAACTTATTCATTGTGCCCTTCTGCATCTGACTACTCACATCCATACAAAATGGATCGGTCTGCTGAGCCACTCTGATCCTGTCCAACAGATCCGGCTCCAAGCGTAGACTAGCTATCACATAGCCTGTATCCATGTCAGAAGAACTCCCAAACTAAGGCTAGCAAATTGCTCTAGCAATTCATGCTCCCTAACCATCATATACGATACCATCCCTAGGCTCTTCCTACTCAAAGCATCAGCTACAACGTTAGCCTTACCCGGATGATAAAGTATCTTACAATCTTAGTCCTTCAGAAGCTCTTGCCATCTTCTCTGTCTGGTGGTAATCCTGGAAACTCATCCGAAAAACATCTGGGTACTCACTGACCAGAGGAATATCTAACAACTTCGGATGTGCCTTATCCATATCTACCACGTACGTAATAAAACCTTGATATGTTGAAGGTTGTCTAAGTCAGTAAATCATATCATAATCATAACTTCTCCTTCTATTTATTCTCATTAAACTTTACAATATATCTACTAGGGTTAGGAAACATAATTGTCTTAGCATAACAATTTAAAACAGCATGGTTGCAGATAACCAATCTATTCCTAAGATTACATCAAAGTCGCTTATACTTAGCAATATTAGATTGGCTTTCATATCCTTATTCCCTACTCTCAACTTGTTTCCCCTTCTCTTCTGCTGTCGGTCTCCTCCTTGAAGCAGAAGGATCAACTGGAGCTCTCTCTGACTATCTGTCCTTCAGTGAAGCAGTCTCAACCATCTCTGGCCAAGCTCTAGCAATATGCCCAGGTTTCCCACATCGAAAACACACTATAGGAGTCAGCGAACATGGTCTACCTCTATGTAGCCTACCGCATTTTCTGCACTGATCAATAGTAGGTCTCTCTCGTGCCTCCTTAATCTGTGGTCCCTTACCGAAGAGTTTCCTCCCTCCTCGATAACTGAAACCTCTATCTCTAGCTGGCCTCTTATTCTGTATTCTCAGCTTCGGCTGAACTTCCCAAACTCGAAAGCATTCCTCTCATAATCTTGTTCATACAGTTGCGCCCTGCGCACTGCTTCCTCATAGGTGGTTATATCTAATGGGACCAACCTAGACCGCAGAACCGGTCTCAATCCATCGATGAACCTATGGACCTTTCTTGCCTCACTATACATGGTATCTGGGTCATATCTCCCTAGGGATAAGAATCGAGTCTCATACTTGTCCACTGGCAAACTCCCCTAGTTCAATCTTAAAAACTCAGCCTGTAATTTTTGCTGTGCGATATCGCGGACAAACTGCCTTCAAAGGCATCCCAAAATATCTCCCAACTAATATTTGTATATCGGGCTCTCAATATGGGTCTGGTGGACTTCCACCAATACTTTACACCTCCCTTCAGTAGGAACATAGCAAATGCGACCATCTCTGACGTCATACACTCGAAGAATCCATAAAGCTTCTCCATCTCAGCAACCCACTCCTTAGCAGCTACAGGGTGCTTAACCCCACTAAAAGTGGAGGTCTAAACTTCAGGAACTCTCACAACCGATGTATATCACATTCGTACCCTAATCCACTACTACCTGAAACTGGTGGGGGTGTAGGAGTATTTATAGTCCTCGGTGCATGTGCTAGCTGTGTAGAAGTATCAGGGGTAACTTCCTATCGTAGCTCTTGCCTCCTATCCCTGCCTACCTGGCATCGTCTGTGCCAATGTCTCTACTATCATCTCTAGACTACGCTCTAATCTCGTAAAACACATCTCAGCACACTCTGGTGCCTCAATAGCACCTGGAGTCTCTTAAGTAGGTAACAGTTCGGCAGTAGCTCGTCTCTCAGACCTATCTCCACGGCCTCAAGCCCTACCTCTCGTCCCTCTACCACTACGAGTATTTACCATATAGGTAAAGTTCCTGCATTCACAATCATGAATTTATCCGTCTCCCATCTAGTATACACAGTTATATCTAAACACAACACAGTACTATAGGGATGTACACTTCCCTATTTTCTAATATCGACTCACATCAAACCAACCTCTGCTCTGATACCATTTTGGTTAAGTTAGGATAGGTCTTGACAGAATGGTATTAGAGCCAAGGTTAGTCTGATGTGAGTCGGTGTTATAAAATAGGAAAATGTACATCCCCATAGTACTGTGCTGTGTTTAGATATAACTGTGTATACCAGATAGGAGACAGACTAATTCATGATTATGAATGTAAGAACTTTGCCTATATGGTAAATACGCGTAGTGGTAGAGGGACGAGTGGTAGGGCTCGAGGCTGTGGAGATAGGCCTGAGAGATGAGCTGCTGTCGAACCATTACCTATGCATGAGACTCTAGGTGCTACTAAGGCACCCAAGTGTGATGAGATGCTCTTTACGAGATTAAAGAGTAGTCTAGAGATGATTGTAGATCTTAGCACAAACGATGCCAGGTAGGCAAGGACAGGAGGTTGGAGCTGCGACAGAGACACAGTTGCCCCTGATACACCTACACAGACAGCTCATGCACCGAGGACTGTAGATACTCCTACACCCCTATCAGTTTTGGGTGGTAGTGGATTAGGGTACGGATGTGATCTATATCGATTACGAGAATTCCAAAAGTTTAGACCTCCATCTTTTAGTGGGGTCTAGGACCCTGTAACTGCTGAGGAGTGGGTTGTTAAGACTGGTAAGCTTTATGGATTCTTCAAGTGTACAACATCGGAGATGGTCACATTTGCTGTGTTCCTACTGAAGGGAGTTGTAGAGCATTGGTGGAAGTTCACCTGACCCATATTGAGAGCCCGACACACAGATATTAGTTGGGAGATATTTCAGGATGCCTTTAGAAGGTAGTGTGTTCTCGATACCGCATAGCGAAAACTATAGCCAGAGTTTTTGGGACTGAACTAGGGGAGTTTGTCAATGGACGAGTATGAGACTCGATTCCTATCCCTAGGGAGATATGACCCGAATACCATGTATAGTGAGGCTAAGAAGGTCCATAGGTTCATCAATGGATTGAGACCTATCCTGTGATCCAGGTTGGTTCCATTAGATATAACCACTTATGAGGAAGCAGTGTGCAGGGTGCAACTGTACGAGCAAGATTATGAGAGGAATGCTTTCGAGTTTGGGAAGTTTAGCCAAAGTCGATATATACATAAGAAGAGGTCACTAGGGATTTTAGTTATCGAGGAGGGAGGAAACTCTTCGGTAAGAGATCACGGGTTGAGGAGGCACGAGAGAGATTTGCTAGACCTCCCGCTTATCCGACCGTAGATCCAGTAAAGGGTATTGTCATAGGAGGGCAGAGATCTACTACCGATCGGTGTAGAAGATGCGGTAAATAACATGGAGGTAGACCGTGCCCACTAACTCCTATAGTGTGTTTTCGATGCAGGAAACAGGGGCATATTGCTAGTGCTTGCCCATAGATGGTTGATACTACACCGCTGAAGGGCAAGGAGCCTGATAGAGCTCCAATTGGTACATTTGCTCAGAGAGGTAGATCGACGGCAAAAGAAAAGGGAAAACAAGTGATGGGTCGAGGGTGCGTACATGCTTTGGACCAGGGAACAGTTGATGCTTCATCGGATGTGATACAAGGTAACATCCTGATTTATGATATTGAAACATATGTCTTAATTGATCCTGGTGCCACACATTCTTTTTGTATCACCTTTATTGGCATGTAAATTAGCAAGACATGTAGAGCGTACACCGTTATGTATGATTATGTTGATCAGTACGCCTATGAATAGTAGTCAAGTTGTAGAACATGTATATAATGACTGTAAGTTTAGAGTAGGGGATAAGGATATGACAGCCAATCTAATATTACTAAGTATGAGTAACTTTGATATAATCTTAGGAATGGATTGGTTATCTGCAAACCATACTGTTTTAGATTGTTATGCTAAGACAGTTATGTTTTATAACCCTACTAGATATGTTGTAAAGTTTAATAAAGAAAAAATAAAAGGAGTAGTTATGATTATTATCTACTGACTTAGAAAACCTTCAACATATCAAGGTTTCATTGTGTACGTGGTAGATATGGATAAGGCACATCCGGAGTTGTTAGATATTACTATGGTCAGTGAGTACCCAGATGTTTTTCTGGATGAGTTGCAAGGGTTACCACCAGACAAAGAGATGGAGTTCTGTATAGATTTGGTGCCTGGTACGGAGCCTATTTCGAGACCACCATATTACATGGCCTTAGTTGAGCTACAGGAACTAGAGGATCAAGGCTGTTAAAGGATCATGAGAGGAACTACCCGACCCATGACCTGGAGTTGGCAGCGGTGGTGTTTGCACTGAAGATAATGCGCCACTACCTCTATGGTGAGAGATTTCAGATTTATACAGATCACAAGAGCCTTAAGTACCTGTTCTCACGGAAAGAGTTGAACATGAGACAAAGGAGATAGCTCGAGCTGTTAAAGGATTATGATTGTGAGATCCTGTACCACCTAGGTAAAGCAAAGTGGTTACTGATGCATTGAGTAGGAAGCATCTCGGGATGGTGTCATTCATGATGGTCAGGGAACACAAGCTGTTAGAGCAGTTCATGAACCTCAGTTTGGATATGACCCCGCCTGACTCTGATAGTGGATTTATGATAGCTAGCCTGCAGTTGGAACCAGATCTGATAGATCGAATCCGACAGGCTCAGCGGCTTGATCAGCAGTGTAGTGATATTATCGAGCAGATACAGAGGGGAACAGAGACGGACTTTGGGTTGAGTTCGGATAGATTGATGAGATTCAGAGGTAGGATATGTGTTCCTGATGATGCAGAGATCAGAAGGTTGATCTTGATAGAGGCTCACTCATCGAAGTATACGATACATCCAGGGAGTACTAAGATGTATCAAAACCTTCAAAAGGTTTATTAGTGGTCTGGGATGAAAAAGCATATTGTGAAATATGTTGTTTAGTGTCTCATTTGTCAGTAAGTGAAGGTAGAGCATCAGAAGTTTGCAGCCTCTACCGATCTCGACATGGAAGTGGGAGCATGTCACCATGGATTTTGTGATGGGATTACCGAGGACCCGTAGAGGTCATGATGCCATATGGGTGATTATGGATCGATTGACGAAATCAAGCCATTTTCTAGCTATGAAAGCTACCGATACTCCGAGCCAGTTAGCGAACCTATATGTGCGCGAGATAGTAAACCTACATGGAATTCCAGTGAGCGTTGTTTCTAATAGGGATGCCCGCTTCACTTCTCACTTCTGAGAACATTTTTAGGAAGCGATGGGGACCCAGTTGAGTTTTAGCACCGCGTTTCATCATCAAACAGATGGTCAGTCAGAGAGGACTATACAAACCCTGGAGGATATGTTGAGAGCATGTGCATTGGATTTTAGAGGCTCTTGGGATGACCATTTGCCACTAGCAGAGTTCGCATATAATAACAGTTTTCATACAAGTATCAGGATGGCACCATATGATGCATTGTATGGCTGTAGATGTCGTTCCCCTATTGGATGGGAAGAGGTTGGTGACAGACAGATCTTTGCTCCTGACTTGGTTAGACAAGCCCTTGAGGACGTCCAATTGATATGTGAGAGGTTACGGACAGCTCAGAGCAGGCAAAAGAGTTATACTAACAAGAGACAAAAACCACTAGAGTTTGATGTGGGTGAGTTGGTGTTCTTGAAAGTTTCTCCTTCGAAGGGAATTATGAGATTTGGTAAGAAGGGCAAGTTGAGCCCTAGATACATCAGACCCTTCGAGATTTTGGAGAGAGTGGGAGACAAGGCTTATAGGTTGGCATTGCCACCAGAGTTGGCAAGTGTTCATAACGTCTTCCACGTATCCATGTTGAGAAAGTATCACCCGGACCCGGCACATGTGATAAGATATGAGCCATTAGAGCTCAATGAGGGTATGACATACATTGAGAAGCTAGTTCGGGTATTGGATACAAAAGAGAATGTGTTGAGGACAAAGACAATTCCCTTGGTGAAGGTTCTTTGGCAACATCACACTATGGAAGAGGCCACATGGGAATTGGAGAGTTTGATACGAGAGAAGTATCCCAAATTATTCATAGATTGAATTGGTTCTAATTTGGAGGACCAAATTTTCTAAGTAGGGGAGAATGTGAGACCCCATATATGTATAAGCACGACTTTGTATGTATGTAAATAGTGATATATTTGTAATGTGAAGTATAAATGATGTAAGTCCATAAGTTAAGTACACACTTGCAATAAGAGTTGTGATTGTACATACAAGTTACATTATGTATGAATGTGAAGAAATGGACTTAAATATGTGAAGAATGTGAGTAAAATGGAATATGAGTAGTGTGGTAAATGGAATGAAGAGTTGCATGAGTATGCAGTCCTATTTAGTTAATATATCGTATACTTTTGGTTATACAAGGATTCCACACAAGTTTCAATAGGTATAAGGTATGAATTGATGTCATTTTCAAGTCTCAAAGATGATTGGATGAGACAATGACCATGGGACCAAATTAAGGATGTTTTGGTATAAATTTTTACAGGAAACTGCAGCAAAATCTAGAAATTTTGCAAGGCAGATCGATCTCATAGGATGAGAGATCAATCTGGAAGATCCAGAAAACTCTTATTTGAGCAAAGGAATAGGGCAGATCGATCTCCAATGGGGCAAAATCGATCTCCTAAACATTCTGTAAGGAAAAGATCGATCCTCAAGCACCCAGATCAATCTCCTTAGCTCTCTGTTTGGGAGCAGATCGATCTCAAGCTTCGACAGATCGATCTCATGCTTAAAATGCCGTGAAAAAGAGGGATTTAAGGGGACCAGATCGATCTCCTCCTAGTGCAGATCGATCTCCTCAAGCTATTTCTATAAAAGGAGGGTTGAAAATATAAAAATTTCAAAAAAAAGCCATTTCCTTCCATTTTTAACCCAAAAATACATAACTTTCTCTCTCTAAAATTAGCCATTTCTAGTAAGATTTGAGGGCAGGCCATTAGACACTAAGTTGTTCATCTTGAGGAAGAGAACAACATAGTTGGAACCTAAAATCCCATTGTTGGTATTGAAGGAGCTAAGGGCATTGTCATTTGAAGCAAAAAGAGAAATCAAATTTGGTAAGATTCTAACACTCCAGCTATGGTACATTGTCTATTTAATTGATTTTGGAGTTGTTTGGTATGAGTATGGATGGTTAGAAACTATCTAAAATGCAATTGAATGATTATGACCTAGAAATGGTCTAGTGTGAGAAAGTGGAATGTATGGAGATTAATGAGAAATGGGATGTCTAGAGATGACAATAGTGTTATGGGTATGATTTTAAGATGTTAGTGAATAAATTGTAAGATTTACCTAAAAGGGGTAAAATGTGGATTTAGGCATTGGTAAAATGCATAAGTGAATTATATTAAATAGTGAGGTAAATATGGGTTAAAAACATTAACTCAATTGATTTGGATGAATGAATCGTAGCGTCCGAGGATATGTCGGAGCGAGTTGAGCCAAGAGCGTTAGAAGCTAAGAGGAAAAGAGTCAGACCAAGTAAATTGAGGTAAGGGAATTGTGTGGACTCTTAGAGATATCTGTGCGCAATTTGGCTGCTTAAATGCTTTGCTAGAATGCATGAGATATTAGGAAATGATGTTGGGTTATTGAAGGGTAAAAGTTGGGAGTTTGATAAATTTGCATGAAAACAAAAGCATAATGCTTCGAAAATCATGTTTTATTGCTTTTTAGCAAGTGATTGGTAGGTTGGCTAGCATTTGAAATGAATTTGTAAAAGAAATGAGTTGTTTTGGTTTGTTAACCACACTTTGCAAAGAAATGAGCCATCTGCATTGTTTTCGTGAGAATGAAAGCGTGCTAGCATACGACTCGCACGAGATTTGACGTGTTTTATACACATGAGTGCTAGAGGCATTAGTTTTCACATGGATTTCATACTGGTTTTGGAATTGTGCTTGGAGTTTGTCTAGCACTAGATGCCCACCTTGCTTGTTGCTGTGCTTAGAGCTTCGAGCAGACTGGGTGTCACATCGATTAAATAGGCTCATACATGCATTATTTTGATATGATTAATTAGCCGTGTTAGGAGCTTCAAGTAGATAAGAGGTCGTACCGATTAAATAGGTTACATGTGCATTTGAGATGTGGCGTGATATGATGTGTTGATTGGGTCCATGGAGTACGTTGTACCGTGCATGTAGCATGGAGTACGTTGTACCATGTTGAGATTGTGATGTGCCGTCTTCGGACAAGATCTGCTATGGACCGATGGGTAGGATTTGACCCACCTCCCGTGTGGAAGCAGATAGTGGTGATATCCCGCACACCTGATTCGTGTAGCCGATATCACAGGTTATGTACATAGACCTTGAGGTTATTACCTATTATTGAATTGCCTATCTCACACGTCTATTGTTTTGAGAATAAATCCATGTTTGAAATGATTTGTGGGTCAGGACAGTCCGAGGGATGGGCTGAGACCTGACAAATGTTGAATTGTTTTAAGATATTGATTGTTAATGGTTTTTAAACTGCACGGATGCATGATGTTTAATGCCATGCTTATTTGAGAAAATGCATGATGGTTAATGCCACGCTTATTTGAGAATGCCATGCTTTATTATGAATTATGCATGATGATTTATACCATGCTTTGAGTTGAAATGTGCACTAGATTTTAATAGCATGAATGCTTTACATACCATTAACACAATCATACACTCATGTTTTGAGTTTAAATGATGAACTAAATGCTTTTGAGCATGGCATCACGATCACGTAGATAGTGAAATATCTACCTATTTGCATGATTGCCTTACTGAGCGTGTGGTTTGCTCACCCCACTTATTTTCCCCCTCTCTATAGAGATTTGAGTATAGAGTGAGCGTGACTGGAGGTGTTCCCTTTTGGTAATCCGCTGCATCCCATCGCGTAAGGTATACACACTGTTGTAATTTTGTATCTAAACTTACGATAGCACTGTATCATTTTGTATGTAACTATTGGGGATGTAAAACGATGTAAACACATGTAACAACTCTGATATATAAGCATTTATACAAGTGTTTACTCATAAATATTATACAAATTGAGTTGGTATGATGGAGTGAGTTAGACGTCGACACACAGCCCAACTATTGAGGAGAGTTGCTGTTCACGATTGAGGTAAGGACGAATAATAAATGAAACATGAAAATGCGAAAAATTTGTATGTATTTTAATAAGTTGAGGGTCGTGACATGGACCCTTTGAGATACTTGATCGAGTGGGAGATAAGGCTTATAGGTTGGCATTGCCACCGAACTTATCAGGTGTCCATAATGTCTTCCACATATCGGTGCTTCGAAAGTATCACCCGGATTCGGCACATGTGATTAGTTATGAGCCTTTGGAGCTCTGAGAGGACATGTCATATGTTGAGCGACCAATTCAGATATTGGATAGGAAGGAGAAGGTATTGAGATCGAAGACCATCGGGTTAGTGAAGATTCACTGGTAGCATCATACTTCAGAGGAGGCTACTTGAGAGCTGGAGAGTCTGATGCGAGAGAACTACCCTCACCTATTTGATGGCTGACTTGGTTCTAATTTGGAGGACCAAATTTTTTGAGTAGGGGAGGATTGTCAGACCCGTATTTTTTGTAGCTTATACCTTATGATTCATATGTGTATGAACACTCTATTATTATAGTTGAATCATAAGAAGAGTAATTACTAGATTTAAAGTGTTAGTAAAATGATTTAACACGCAAAAGCTACATAAAAAGCCCAATGTGAGCTATAAGAGTCACAGGCTAAACCAAGTGGATCTGAATCATTCTGACTGCAAATAAGAACTTAAAATGAGAAAATATAGAGAGCTCATAAAGGAAAGTTAGCTTGATTTAGTTTCAAACACAAGGAACAGGAGAAAAAGCTAAAAAGGGTAAAATGGACCTTTTTAGCTAGTTAAGGTGTTTTGGGCGTAATTATCTACCGGGAATGGTCGAAACGTAAAGATGAGAGTGTAAGACATAAGATATGACACTTTCGAAATTTTGAAAAAAAGTCAACTTGGTCAATGGTTAAGGAAAAAGTCAACTATAGTTAAGAAAAGTGGACTTTTATCATAGTTGACTAACCATGGTTAAAAGTATGGAGAAAAAATTGGAAAATAAATATTCTTGACTAGAATACAAGATAATCATCCCCGGAAGTAAGGAAAATTTATTCGGAAGGATTTCGGATTTAATTTAATGGTTAAAAATGTAATGGGCCTAAAGTGAAAATTTAAATCCCATTAAGTTATACTAAACGTAGATCGAAATTCTTAGGTCCCTTAGACCGAATTGTTGGACCGATTGATCAGCCAAATATTTAGACAATTAAAGGCCCGAGGTATAGTAAAATTTTCAGCCCGAAAGCCCATTAAGAAAGCCCAAACCGAGAAGCCTAAATGGAAAGCCCATTAGATAAATATCTAACCATAGTTAAAGCTAAACATGACTCATAAGGTGACTCATTAGGTGACTCATAACTAAGCTTTAGGAAGTCAATCTTAATGGCTGGAAAGTAAGGCTTAATGGCTAAGTAAGTGGCTTATAAAATCACCACACCATTGTCATCTTCACCACACCATTCTCGGCTAGAAGAAGAAACCATTGAAACACATTATCCAAGCTTTCTCTCACTAGAAATCACTAGGAATTATGCATATTTGGAACTTGCATTCTTCATGGAAGTTGTTCCAAATTCAAAGGAGAGTGAAATATGTTGGAATTGGCTATCAAGGAGCCATAGAGTGCAAATCGTGAGCCTCCAAAGTTTCGACCAAGTGTGAACACAACTATTGGTATATTTTCAAGTTTTCAATTTCATATATGTTAATGTATGAATGATTTTAGGTATATTGGTATATGTTTTAAGCATTGAAACATATGAAATCACTATGATCTTGGTTAGGCCGAGAGTGAGTAATGAAATATTGAGGAATGCCCATATGATTTTAAGACATAAATGGATTAATGTACATGTGTTAATGATTATGGCATAATTAGAATTAATCAATTTGATTAATTAATACATGTATTAAGTTGGCAATCAAGGTGTTTGATAAAATGCCTAAATGAACTATGTGATGTTTAAGAATATTTCCAACCAAGTGTTTGTGAAAATGCCTAAGTGAATTAGCTAAACAAATAGGCATGGATGACATACCATGGTGTGACCGACAGCATGGATAGCTCTCGACCATGGCATGTGGCCGAGAGGCCCAATGGGCAAAGCCTAAATATTTTAGGCCCAATGTGATGTAATGGGTCTAGGACAAGCCCAATAAGAGTTGGTGGGCCCCACAAGCCCAATAGGCCCAACGAAAATGAATAGTAAAATGGAAATGGGCTTAAGGCATAATTAGGCCCATTAAGGTTTATTAAAGCCCATAAAGGGAAATAGACTCTATTTAAGGTGAAACACAGGAGGAAAAGTGTAATTAACCTGATAAATGGTTATATGCAGCTTCAGAGAGTATTGGAGAAGCAAATCGGACTGCTGGATCGAGTAGCGTTGAGAAAGTGAAATTTCTCGAGTGATTACAGGTAAGGGACTTTTGTGAGTAGTTAGAGATACCTGCACGTATTTTCGTCTGCTTTTACATTCACTTAAAAACTATGAGGGTCAAAGGAAGTGAATAATAATTATTGTGACCTAATAGTAGCAAATTACGATTTTGCCCCTAATTAGTCAAAAAGTCAACTTTTGTGAAAAGTTATAAAAAGCATGGAAACCACCATTTTGAGTGTTTTACTGTTGTTTAGCAGAAGAATAAATAGATGGGCTAATGATTTTAAGGTTGATGTGAATTAAGCACACTTTATAGTGCTGATTTTGATGTTTTGTAAACCATCCCTTTTTAAAGAGCCATCTATCATATTATGTGAGAATAAATCGTGCTGGAGCACAGCTCGCACTGGATTTCATTTATTTTCCACATATATTAGTGCTGGATTGTGATTCGCACTAGATTTCCATGACATGCATGATAGAGTACTGGAGTTCTTACTCGTACTCAGTTTTATATGATATATGCATGAGAGAGTGCTGGAGCGATTAGCTCATACTCGATTTTACATGAGATGCATGACAGAGTACTGGAGCATTGCTTGCACTCGATTCTTCATGATTTATACATGACATAGTACTGGAGCTATTGCTCGTACTTTATTTGATGATATTGTGCATAGCATAGTACTGGAGTTATTGCTCGTACTTGATTTAAAACATGAACTATGCATTGACCTAGTTGCTGGAGGTTTACTCGCACTAGAGTCTAAGTTTGTGATGTGAAACAGTATTTGAGTGGAGTGTCAACTGTGAGTCGCACTCAAAGGCGCGCACTGTATGTGATATATAATACATGTTGAAAATCATGCTTGATTTCCTCGTGCAAACTGAGTGTCACACTGTGAGAGGATTTGCATGAGGATTTAGAGACGTGGTATGATATTCCATGGTTTTGAGGGCTAAGACCTATGACAGGCACCCCGACTGTGATGTAGGGTCCATGCAGTACGTTGTACCGTGCATGTGGCATGGAGTACATTATACCGTGTGGTGTTGTGGAGTTGAGAAAGATATAGCTGGTGGTTGTGATGGACTGACCCCCCTCCCGTTGCACCAGTGATGCCCCGCACACCAAGATCTGTGTTGTTTGGGATCATATTGTCGGATATGATCATAGTCCAGGATACTATTTACATTTCACCACAGAGTCTCACATGATATATCACCTGATTGACTGATTTAATTATGGATAGACCTGAGGGATGGGTCGGACTCCGATTTTGTGATGTGAATGATTTAATGCCATATTTACTGTGATTTAAATATACATGGCATGATTTATCTAAAGACATTATGATATTATAAAGATGCATTGTCTTGCACTACATGCCTACATTTGAGAAAGAAAGCATGATTTTTGTAGATGGGATTTAATCTGTACAAGTATATTTATATATATATATATATATATATATATATAAAGACATGCTTTTAAAGTGAGTTAAGGAAATGATATTTTCGAGGCATAACATTATTTTGAGCAGATAGTGTAGATATCTACTTGCTTGCCTGATTTCCTTCCTGAGCGCATTATATGCTCACCCCCTTTCTTTACATCTCTCTATAGAGCATCAACAGTAGAGTGAGAGCTTTTGAGGGATAGTATTCCTGTGTCCGCTACTATTTCCTATCAATCGACAGGTATACATATTTTGTACGGTTACGTATCTAAACATAGAAACAGCACAGTGATGTATACGATATATATTATGGGGAATGTATTTGTATTAGATTTTATATAATCTTACATGTATTATAAAAGAAGTTAAAGTCTGGGTATATTGACATGTATGGATGATATGGTATGCGAGGAAGCTAACATCAAATCACAGCCCAACCATTGAAGGGAGGAAAGGTAAGTTAAAAATGTGAAAAATTTGTATTGGTTTTGGTTAAGTCACGGATGACGGTCATAACAGTTAAGTTGTTAATGGAATAATGAGGAGGATTTGAAGTGGGTAAATGAAGCTACATTGTGGATTGAGTGAATTTATGGAGATGAGTATGTAATATGTTGATAAATACCATAGCGAGGAAAATTGATGAAATAGGAACACTGTGAGCTTAATATCAATTTGTTATCGATTGAGTATGAATAAATAAGCCTAAAGGAATCCATAGATTCGAGATATGAATAAAGAGATGAAAAGAAGCCTTATAAGTGTTAATAGAGGCTATAGATTTAATTGACTATAGCAAGCACAAGGGTTGCATTATAGTGGACTAAAATAATGTGAAATACGATTGTGTGTAGTTCAGAAGAGTCCGGTGGAGACAAATCGAACCACACGAGTAAGCAACTTTAAGGAAGTGAAATCTCGCGACGCGATTCCTAGGTAAGGAAATTTTGTAAGTATATAGAGGTAGCTGCTCATATTTTATGGGTATTTAGGGTGTTGTAAATTGGATGATGGTTTGGAAAAGTGGTTGATGATGTATGTGAATAATTATGAGTACATATATGATTTGGTTTTTGAAATGTTTCTTGAAAAAGGGATAGTAAGGCTAATAATTGCAAAAATCACTTGTTTGAATGTTTTCACAAAACCCAATGCTTTGTATTAAGAAAATGGTTGGATAGGCTGACTATTGTTTGAATGATGTTGTGTAATAGCACATGAGAGGTGCTAAATATGTTTTTGAGATTGGTTTTGAATGTTCATGAGCCACCTATCATGTTTATGTGAATTAAACCGTGCTAGAGCCTTGGTCGCACCGGGTATTGATGTTTTCATATGTTTGAAACGTGCTGGAGCTTAGCTCGCACTTTGGTTTGAAACTATGACGATGCTTTATAAACCATACTGAAGCTTTTGCTCGTACGCAGATTTTGAGTGGCTTTCTTATGCATATAACCGTACTGGAGCGATGTTTGTACGTTGTTTTTTCCTATTTTTATGCATAAATGTCGTAATAGAGCGTTGCTCGTACAAGATGATTTATTATGATGCATGAATTCGTGCTAGAGCGTAGTTCATACTGTGGTATGTATGAGGCCGTGGTGAGCGTGATACGGATTGGTGTTCAAGAAACCTAATAGGCCTAACGGACTTCTTGATTGGGGTGAGGGTAATGGGCTAAGACCTGAATCAAGGAACCCAACAGGGGTGAGCAAGGCCATGAGGGGCTACTGGTATTAAGAGTACTCCCACATGCACTTGAGACTAGAGGTTTCACTCGGTATGGGGTAGATAAGACCTACTGGAAACACCCCATCCACGTTATGGGTCCGCGGAATACGATGTACCATGAGGGCACACCGGGATCCATGTGGTCTGGGATGATATGTGATATAGTTGGCCAACATAGTCAGTTGAGATATTGTGACTTGTCTCCTTGCTTGATTTATATAATACCACATGGTTTTTAATACTTGAGTGTGACTTTGACCATCCAAGGTAAACCCGAGGGAGGGGTCGAGCCTTGTGGGATTTTAAATTAAGAAATGATAATGACGTTGTGATTGAGGAACCATTTTTATGGGATTTTGATGTGTTTGAGAAAGAGTTTTGTGATATGATTTAAAAAGGAAGTTTCTTAAATGAATTACCCTTTTTATGAGATTAAATGAGAATGAGCATGAGACGATTTTAGATGTTGATGTTTCCATGTTTTATATGCCAATTTTACATGATTTTGATACATGATATATGTATACTCATATGGCATAGTTTTATTTCCTCATGCTCCTATTATAAATGATTTATGCATAACCTTATCAGCATGTAGATAGAGTAGTTATCTACCATGCTTGCAATATTGCCTTACTGAGCGTGTGGTTGCTCATCCCTCTCTATTTTCCCCCTTGTACAGAGTGTACATAGCAGCCCAGTGAGGACTGAGGCATGGTATTTTGGACATCCGCTGCCATCCATCTTTAAGAGGCATACACATGAAGATTCTTTTTGTATCTAAACAATTGTAAAAGCACAGTATTCATTTTGAGTTGTAATTATGGGGGATGTAGATGTCAGTAAAACATGTTTTGTATAAGTAAATGATTAACTTCGAATGTACGATATCATTTTATTAAATTGTGAATGAATGGTAAGTGGTGATTATTATTGACTCACAGCCTAACTTTGTTATGGTGAGTTTGTTCACAACCGAGTAAGGAAAGGAATAAATGAGAAAAATTTATTGAGATTTCGGTTAAAAAGAATGAAAAGGGTTGTGATAGAGATTGGTATCAGAGTTGAGTTGGTCTGATGTGAGTCAATAATAAAACGTAGGAAAAGTATATCCCCATATTACTGTGCTTTTGTTTAGATATAACTGTGTATACCGTGATGGATTGAGCTTAATAAATGATTATTAATATAGGAAGTTAGGCGATATGCATGTTGCATGCAGAGGTAGAGGGGTAGGAGCACGTACTAGGCCGTAGAGGTAGGCCTGAGAGCCGTGCGTAGCCACAGACTGATCAGGCTCTACAGGACCCTGCTAAGAGGGCAGGAGATACAGAGGCATGCTTCGCTAGGATAGAGCGGAGTATTGAAAACCTGGTGGAGATAGTCACGCAGGCATTGGGTGCCGGTGTCACGACCCTCAACTTACCAAAATACGTATAAATTTTTCACATTTTCATGCATCAATCCTTAATCATCCTTCCTCGATCGTGAACAACCACACAACTAACAGTTGGGCTGTGTGTCGACGTCTAACTCACTCCACCATACCAATTCAATTTGAAACATTATTTATGAGTAAACACTTGTATAAATGTATATATATATCAGAGTTGTTACATGTGTTTACATTGTTTTATATTGTTTTACATCCCCAGTAGTTACATACAAAATGCTACTGTGCTATGTCTAGTTTAGATACAAAATAATCCAAGTGTGTATACCTTTAGCGATGGGATGCAGCGGATTACCAAAAAGGGAACGCCTCCAGTCACGCTCAATCTATACTCAAATCTCTGTAGAGAGGGGGAAAATAAGAGGGGTGAGCAAACCACACGCTCAGTAAGGCAATCATGCGAACATGTAGATACTGTACTATCTACGTGATCGTGATGCCATGCTCAAAAGCATTTAATTCATTGTTTATCTCAAAACATGAGTGTATGATTGTGTTAATGGTATGTAAAGCATTCGTGCTATTAAAATTCAGTGCACATTTCAACTCAAAGCATGGTATATATCATCATGCATAATTCACAATAAAAGCATGGCATTAAACATCATGCATTTTCACAATAAAGCATGGCATTAAACATCATGCATCCGTGCACTTTAAAAACCATTAACAAATCAATTTCAACATTGGTCAGGTCTCGGCCCATCCCTCGGGCTTTCCTGACCCACAAATCATTTTCAAACATGGATTTAATCTCAAATAGCAGTAGACATGTGAGATAGGCAGTTCAACAATAGGTAATAACCTCAAGGCCTATGTACATAACCTGTGATACCGACTACACGGATCAGGTGTGCGGGATATCACCACCATCTGCTTCCACACGGGAGGTAGGTCAAATCCTACCCGCCGGTCCATAGCAGATCTCGTCCGAAGACGGCACATCACAACTCAACACGGTACAATGTACTCCATGCTACTTGCACGGTACGATGTACTCCGTGGACCCAATCAGCACATCATATCACGCCACATCTCAAACGCACGTGTGAGCCTATTAAACGGGGCGACCTCTTGTCTATCCGAAGCTCCTAACACGGCTAATTAATCATGTCAACACAATGCACGTGTGAGCCTATTTAATCGATGTGACACCCAGTCTACTCGAAGCTCCAAACACGGCAACATACAAGGTGGGCATCCAGTGCGAGACAAACTCGAGCACAATGCCAAAACAATTATGAAATCCATGTGAAAACTAGTGCCTCTTGCACTCTTTCATACTCACGAAATCATGTAGGTGCTCAAAACTTGCAAAATATGATTAACAAAACCAAAACACACTCATCTCTTTTGCAAATCATTTCAATGTTAGCCAACCTACCAATTATTTGCTAAAAAGCAATAAAACATGATTTTCAAAGCAATATGCTTTTGTTTTCATGCATATTTCTCAAACTCCCAACTTTTACCCTTCAATCACCCAACATCATTTCCTATTCTCATGCATTCTAGCAAAACATTTAAGCACCCAAATTGCGCACAAATATCTCTAGGAGTCCACACAATTCCCTTACCTCGATTTACTTGGTGTGACTCCTTTCCTTTTAGCTTCTTACGCTCTTGGCCCAACTCGCCTCGGCGTATCCTCGGAAGTTGCGATTCATTCATTAAATCGATTGAGTTAATGTATTTAACCTGTAATTGACCTCACTAGTCAATATTATTCACTTATGCATTTTACAAATGCCTTAACCCACATTTTACCTCTTTTAGGTAAATCTCACAATTTATCCACTAACCACATCTTAAAATCATACCACAACACTATAAATAACTTTTACATATCTCATTCATCATTAATCTCCATACATTCCACTTTCTCACACTAAACCACTTCTAGGTCAAAATCATTCCAATGCATTCTAGATAGTTTCTAACCATCCATACTCATGCCAAACAACTCCAAAATCACTTAAATAAATAATGCACCATAGTTGGAGTGTTAGAATCTTACCCAATTTGATTTCTCCTCTTGCTCCAAATGGAAATGCCCTTAACTTCTTCAATATCAACAATGGGAAAATACCTTCCAACTATGTTGTTCTTCTCTTTGATAGGAACAACTTTGACTCTAATGGTCTCCCTTCAAACCTCACTGAAAATGGCTAATTTTAGAGAGAGAAAGTTAGGTTTTTGGGTTGAAAGTGGAAGGTTTGTGTTTTTCCCGAAATTTTTTGATTTCCAGCACTCCTTATATAGAAATAGCTTGAGGAGATCGATCTGGTCCAAGAGGAGATCGATCTGGTCCCTTAAAATCCCTCTTTTTCACAGTATTTTTAAGCCTGAGATCGATCTGTCAAGGCATGAGATCGATCTGTCGAAGCATGAGATCGATCTGCTCCCAAACAGAGAGCTAAGGAGATCGATCTGGCTCCATTAGAGAACGATCTGCTCTATTCTTTTGCCCAAATAAGAGCATTCTGGCTCTTCCAGATCGATCTCTCATCCCATGAGATCGATCTGCCCTTCAAAATTTCCAGATTTCCTGCAGTTCCTCTGCAACAACACTTACCAAACATCCTTAATTTGCTACCATGATCATTTCCTCATTCATTCATTTTTGAGACTTGAAAATGGCATCCATCCTCACTTCATACACATTAAAACTTGTGTAGAATCTTTGTATGATCAATGGTACTTAATATATACAAAAATGGAAGTGCACATCTTATGCAATTCTACTTCCATTTTACCAAACTATTCATAATCCATTCTACACACATTCTCCACATGTTTAAGTCCATTTCTACACATTCATACATAATGAAACTTGTATGTACGATTACCACTCTCATTACAAGTGTGTACATTACTTATGGACTTACATCACATATACTTCACTCATGAATTCATAGTACAACTCTATTTACACTTCTATGTACATATATACCCTTATACATATACGGGGTCTCACAGCCGATGATAGACGAGATCCCGCAGTACAGCTTACGACTGGACAGGCAACTGTAGAGGCGAAGAGACCTCAGACTGTAGAGACAGCTATAGTTACACCACCTCCAGTCCAGGATACAGATTCTCCTATCGCTCCACAGCATAGCGGTAGTGAGTTGGGTTATGATTGCGAGTTGAGTAGATTGCGAGAGTTCCAAGGGTTGAAACCCCCAGTGTTCAGAGGGGAGAAGGACCCAGTGGTTACAGAAGATTGGGTGTAAGAGATGGAGAAACTGTATAGGTTCTTCATATGCACTTTAGCTGAGAATGTAGCCTTGCTAAAAGGCGAGGTTGAACACTGGTGGAGATCCACCAAGACTGTTTTGAGGACTAGACACCCCGAGATCACTTGCGAGGTATTTTTGGAGGCCTTCAGGAGGCAGTACATCCCAACCACCGCACAGAGGAAATTACAGATGAAATTTATGAATCTGGTTCATGGGAACCGAACTGTGGGCGAGTATGAGTCCAAGTTTATGTCTTTGAGGAGATATAACTCGGACACGATGGGTAGTGAGGCCCAAAAGATTCAGAAGTTCGTTGATGGATTAAGGTTAGCTATCCGGACTAAGCTAGCCCCATTTGACATTCAGACTTATGAGGAGGTGGTAAATAAGGCTTAGTTATGTGAGCAAGACTATGAGAGAAATGCCTCTGAGCTGGGGAAGTGTGAGACCCCGTATATGTATAATTGTATGATGATACATTTGTAATGTGAAGTATATGTAATGTAATTCCATAAGATTATGTACACACTTGTAATAAGAGTTGTGATTGTACATACAAGTTACATTATGTATGAATGTGAAGAAATGGACTTAAACATGTGGAGAATGTGAGTAAAATGGAATATGAGTAGTGTGGTAAATGAAATGAAGATTTGCATGAATATGCAGTTCCATTTGGTTAATATTAAGTATCTTTGGTTATACAAAGATTCCACACAAGTTTCAATAGGTATAAGGTATGAATGGATGTCATTTTCAAGTCTAAAAGATGATTGGATGAGAAAATGATCATGGCAGCAGATTAAGGATGTTTTGGTATAAGTTTTTATAGAAAACTGTAGTAAAATCTAGAAATTATGCAGGCCAGATCGATCTCATAGGATAAGAGATCGATCTGGATAAACCAAAATGCTTGTATTTGAGCAAAAGAATAGGGCAGATCGATCTCCAATGGGGCAAGATCGATCTCCTAAACATTCTGTAATGAAAAGATCGATCCTCAAGCCTACAGATCGATCTCCTTAGCTCTCTGTTTGGAGCAGATCGATCACAAGCTTCGACAGATCGATCTCATGCTTAAAATGTCATGAAAAAGAGGGATTTAAGGGGACCAGATTGATCTCCTCCTAGTGCAGATCGATCTCCTCAAGCTATTTCTATAAAAGGAGTGTTAAAAATCTGAAAATCTAAAAATTTCAAAAAAAGCATCACCCATCCATTTTCAATCCAAAAACCTAACTTTCTCTTTCTAAAATCAGTTATTTCCAGTAAAATTTGAAGAGAGACCATTAAAAGAAAAGTTGTTCATCTTGAGGAAGAGAACAACATAGTTTGGAGGCATTTACCCATTTGTTGAATTGAAGAAACAAGGGGCATTTCTAATTGGAGCAAAGAGGAAATCCAAAGAGGTAAGTTTCTAGTGCACAAATCCAAGTACATTTGTCTAGTTGATGATTATGAAGTTGATTTGGGTGTGCACATTGTGGGTAGAAACTATCTAAAATGCATGGGAATGATTATGACCTAAAAATGGTCTAGTGTGAGAAAGTGGAATGTATGGAGATTAATGATGAATGAGATATGTAGAAGTTAATAATAGTGTTATGGTATGATTTTAAGATGTTGTTAGTGGATAAATTGTGAGATTTACCTAAAAGGGGTAAAATGTGGATTAAGGCATTGGTAAATGCAAAGATGAGTTATATTGACTAATGAGGTCAAATATGAGTTAACAACTTTAACTCAAGTGGTTTGGATGATTGAATTGCAGCTTTCGAGGATACGCCGGAGCGAGTTGAGCCAAGAGCGTTAGAAGCTAAGAGGAAAAGAGTCACACCAAGTAAATCGAGATAAGGGAATTTTGTGGACTCTTAGAGATATCTATGAGCAATATACGCGTTTAAATGAGTTGTTAGAATGCATGAGATATTAGGAAATGAAATTAGGTGATTGAAGGGTAAAAGTTGGGTGTTTAAGAAATGTGCATGAAAACAAAAGCATATTGCTTTGAAAATCATGTTTTATTGCTTTTTAGCAAGTGATTGGTAGGTTGGCTAGCATTTGAAATGATTTGTAAAAGAAATGAGTTGTTTTGGTTTGTTAACCACACTTTACAAAGAAATGAGCCACCAACATTATTTTCGTGAGAATGAAAGCGTGCTAGAGTATGACTCGCACGAGATTTGACGTGTTTTATACACATAAGTGCTCGAGCTTAGCTCGCACTAGTTTTCACATGGATTTCATACTGGTTTTGGCATCGTACTTGGAGTTTAGCTCGCACTAGATGCCCACCTTATTTGTTGTCGTGCTTGGAGCTTTGAGTAGACGCTGTGTCACATCGATTAAATAGGCTCGCACGTGCATTATTTTGACATGATTGATTAGCCGTGTTAGGAGCTTCGGGTAGACAAGAGGTCATACCGAATATATAGGCTAACACGTGCATTTTGAGATGTGACGTGATATGATGTGTTGATTGGGTCCATGGAGTACGTTGTACCATGCATGTAGCATGGAGTACGTTGTACCACGTTGAGATTGTGATGTACCATCTTCGGACGAGATCTGCTATGGACCGGCAGGCTGGATTTGAGCCACCTCCCGTGTGGAAGCAGATAGTGGTGTTATCCCGAACACTTGATCCGTGTAGCCGGTATTACAGGTTATGGCCATAGACCTTGAGGTTATTACCTATTATTGAATTGCCTATCTCACATGTCTAATGCTTTATGAATAAATCCATGTTTCCTATTATTTGTGGGTCACGACAGTCCGAGGGAGGGGCTGAGACCTGACAAGTGTTGAATTGTTTTGAAATATCATTGTTGATGGTTTAAAAGTGCACAGATGCATGATGTTTAATGCCATGCTTTATTGTGAAAAATACATGGTTAATGCCATGCTTATTTGAGAAAACGCATGATGGGTAATGTCATGCTTATTTGAGAAAATGCATGATGGTTAATGCCATGCTTAGTTGAGAAAATGCATGATGGTTAATGCCATGTTTATATGAGAAAACACATGATGGGTAATGCCATGCTTTATTGTGAATTATGCATGATGATTTATACCATCCTTTGAATTGTGCACTAGATTTTAATAGCATGAATGCTTTACATACCATTAACACAATCATACACTCATGTTTTGAGATAAATGATGAACTAAATGCTTTTGATCATGGTATCACGATCACGTAGATAGTGCAGTATCTACCTGTTCGCATGATTGCCTTACTGAGCATGTGGTTTGCTCACCCCCCTTATTTTCCCCCTCTATACAAAGATTTGAGTATAGCGTGAGCGTGACTAGAGGCGTTCCCTTTTGGTAATCCGCTGCATCCCATCGCGTAAGGTATACACACTGTTGTAATTTTGTATCAAAACTTACGATAGCACAGTAGCATTTTGTATGTAACTATTGGGGATGTAAAACAATGTAAACACATGTAACAAGTCTGATATATATACAATTATACAAGTGTTTACTCATAAATAATATACAAATTGAATTGGTATGGTGGAGTGAGTTAGACATCGACACACAGCCCAACTATTAAGGAGAGTTGCTGTTCACGATTGAGGTAAGGACGAATAATAAATGATGCATGAAAATGCAAAAAATTTATACTTATTTTGGTAAGTTGAGGGTCGTGACAGGAAGATTAATGTTAGAAGAGATAGAGACCAGAAGAGATCCGAGATGGATAGGGTGGCCAAGAGGGGAGGCTAGAGGTTTTTCAAGAAGAGACCTAAGATCGAGGAGGTGCAAGAGAGAGCTACTAGACCTCCCGTGTATCCGGCTTTGACCGCACCTAGGGGTATGGTTATTGGAGGACCACGATCTACTATTGACCAGTGTAGGAGATGTGGGAGATACCATGGGACTAGACCATGTCAGATACCCCCTATATCATGTTTTAGGTGTTAGAGGCCTGGACATTTATCGAGGTACTATACTGAGATAATTGAGACTGCCCTTCAGAAGGGCAAGGGGCCGAAGAGAGCTCCAGTTGAGACAGCTGCCTTGAGGAGAAGGGCTACAGCTGAGGAAAAAGGGAAACAGACAGCAGGTGTGAGCAGAGGAAGAGTACATGCACTGGATCAGGGCACCGTTGATGCTTCGATGGATGTGATTAAAGGTACCATCCTAATCTTTGATTTAGAAGCATTGGTATTATTTGATCTCGGTGCCACGCATTCCTTCATATCACCTTTCTTTGCACATAAATTATTGAAGCATGTGAAGCCAACATTGTTGGATAAAATGTTAATGATTTCCACACCCATGAAGGATAGTCAATTGACCGAGCATGTATGTAGAGATTGTAAGTTAAAGATAGAGGGAAAGGAAATGATAGCCAATTTGATTTTATTAAACATGAATGATTTTGATGTAATATTGGGAATGGATTGGTTGGCTACCAATCGTGTTGTTATGGATTGCCATGATAAGACATTGATATTTTCAGGATTAGACAATCTTATTGTAAACTTTGATGAAAAGAAATGATATGAAAAGAGTATGTTTGTTTTAAATGAAAGAGAATAATCCTAATATATGATATTTTAGAGATGAATTCATTTGTTTTTTTTTTAATGTTGATGTAATGACTTGTGATACTAGTGGTGGAAAGAATTATGTGAAGGTTCATTGCCTATGTGGTTGATATAGATGAGGCACACCCGAAATTGAGGGACATACCCGTAATTATGGATTACCCTGATGTCTTTCTGGATAAATTACCAGGACTACCACCTGAAAATAAAATGGAATTTTGGATAGAGTTAGTGCCTAGTACAGAGTCGATATCAAAATCACCATACAGAATGGCTCCGATTGAGTTAGAAGAGTTGAAGAAATAGCTGCAAGAGTTGCTAGATAAGGGGTTTATAAGGCCAAGTGTCTCACCTTGGGGAGCACCGATGTTGTTTGTAAGGAAGAAGGATGGAAGCCTCTGACTGTGTATAGATTACCGGTTGTTGAATATGGCCACCATAAGAACAAGTACCCCCTTCCACGCATAGATGATTTGTTGGATCAGATCCAAGGAGCTTAACTATTTTCTAAGATAGATCTGTGGTTAGGGTATCATCAGTTGAGGATATGAAGTGGAGATGTGCCCAAGACAGCATTTTGTACCCGTTATGGCCACTACGAGTTTTTGGTGATGCCATTCAGATTGACGAATGCTCTCGCAACATTTATGGCACTGATGAATGATGTATTAAAGCCATACCTAGACACGTTTGTGATAGTATTCATTGATGACATACTGGTTTATTCCAAGTCCAAGGAAGAGCATGAGGAGCACTTGAGAGTAGTTTTGTAGACCCTCGGAGAAAAAGAGTTGTATGGCAAACTCAGCAAGTGTAACTTTTGGTTAGAACATATCTCATTTCTGGGCCATGTCGTATCGAAGGATGGGGTATCAGTGGATCCATCCAAGATTGAGGTGGTTGTACTGTGGGAACAGCCCAAGACAGTTATTGAGATCAGAAGTTTTCTGGGATTGACAAGATATTATCGAAGATTTGTAGAGGGTTTCTCCAGACTAGCTACTCCATTGACACGCCTCACACGGCAAGATGTTAAGTTTGTGTGGGATAAGGCATGTGAGAGGAGTTTTGAGGAGCTTAAGCGTCGATTGAAGACTGCTCCGGTTCTCACCATCTGTACCAGCTCAGGTGGATTTTTGGTGTACACGGATGCATTACACCAGGGACGGGGCTATGTACTTATGCAAGATGGGAAGGCAGTTGCCTATGGATCTAGACAGTTGAAAGATCATGAGAGGAACTACCCGACACATGATTTCGAGTTGGCTAACGTGGTTTTTAGTTTGAAACTATGGCGCCACTATCTCTCTGGTGGGAAATTTCAAGTGTTCACAGATCATAAGAGCCTTAAGTACCTGTTCTCATAGAAAGAACTGAATATGAGACAGAGGAGATGGTTCGAACTTCTGAAGGACTATGATTGTGAAATCATGTACCACCCGGGTAAGACAAATGTAGTTGCTGATGCTTTGAGCAGGAAGAACCTTGGGTTAGTGTCTTATATGATGGTACGTGAGCATGAATTGTTAGAACACTTTGCGAACCTCAGTTTGGATGTAACCCCACTGGATAGGAGAGATTGGATATCATGGCTATTATGAGATTAGAGCCAGAGTTGATTGGTCGTATTCGGCAGGCCCAGCAGAGCGATCGACGATGCATCAATTGGCTGAGGTAGATACAGACAGGTGTGGGTATTGATTTTGAGCTGAGTATTGATGGGTTGTTGAGGTTCAGGGGCAGAGTATGTGTTCCCGAGGATCATGAGATCAGGAGGCTGATTTTATCAGAAGCTCACTCATCGAAGTATACGATACATTTGGGGAGTACCAAGATGTATCAAAACCTTCGAAAGGTTTATCGGTGGTCCACAATGAAAAGAGACATTGTTGAGTATGTCGCTAGGTGTCTCGTTTGTCAGCAAGTGAAGGTAGAGCATCAGAAGCCTGCAGGGTTATTACAGCCTCTACTTATACGAACTTGGAAGTGGGAGCATGTCACCATGGATTTTGTGATGGGATTGTCTAGGACCCGCAGAGGTTATGATGCCATATGAGTTATTGTGGACCGGTTGACTAAGTCTACCCATTTCTTGGCTATGAGAGCTATTGATACACTGAGTCTGTTGGAGACCCGACTGATACACTGAGTTATTATGGACCGATTGACTAAGTCCGCCCACTTCCCATTTTTGGGAACATTTTCAGGAAGAGCTGGAGACCCGACTGAGTTTCAGCACCGCTTTTCATCCTCAGATAGATGGGCAATCAAAGAGGACTATACAGATCTTGGAGTAAATATTGAGAGCGTGCGTGGTAGATTTTGGAGGCTTTTGGGATGATCACCTGTAGTTAGTCGAGTTCGCCTATAATAATAGCTATCATGCGAGTATCGAGATGGCACCCTATGAGGCACTGTATGGACGCAGGTATCGATCCCCCATTGGATGGAAAGAGGTTAGAGACAGACAGATTTTTACTCCTGACTTAGTACAGCAGGCATCTGACGACGTCCAATTGATATCTGAAAGATTACGGACAGCTTAGAGCAGACAAAAGAGTTATGCTGACAAGAGACGGAGACCACTAGAGTTTGATGTGGGTGAGTCAGTATTTCTGAGAGTTTCACCTTCGAAGGGTATTATGAGATTTGGTAAGAAGGCAACCTGAGCCCTAGATATATTGGACACTTCGAAATTTGTAAAAATTTGGAGATAAGGCGTATAGGTTGGCATTGCCATCGGACTTGGCAAATGTTCATAACGTCTTCCACGTCTCTATACTTTGAAAGTATCACCCGAACCTGACACACGTGATAAGATATGAGCCGTTGGAGCTCAATAAGAGTATGACGTATGTTGAGAAGCCGGTTCGAATATTAGACAGAAAAGAGAAGCTACTATGAAACAAGACAATTCCCTTGGTGAAAGTTCTTTGGAAACATCATACGGTGGAAGAGGCCACATGGGAATTAGAGAACTTGATACGGGAGAAGTACCCCCAATGTTTTGAAGAGTATCTTAGTTCTAATTTAGAGGACCAAATTCCTTGAAGGAGGGGAGGAATGTAAGAGCTGTATTTTTGGATGTAAACCTTATGGATTCATAAGTGGTGTAAGTCCATAGAATCAATGTACATATAAGTTTCATTGTGTATGAATATGAGGAAGTGAGCTTTTATATGTGATTAATGTGAGTGGAATGAGAAATGAGTAGTGTGGTAAATGGAAAAAAGTTGCATGAGTCTAAATACTCCCATTTGGTTTTATATTGTATACCTTTGGATATACAATGAAAGCACACAATTTTCAATAGGTATAAAGCTTGGATGGATGCTATTTTCAAGTCATAAAGGTGGTCGGATGAGAAAATGACTATGGCTGCAAATTGAGGATGTTTTGTGTGAAGTTACTATAGAAAACTGCAGGAAAATATGAAGGCCAGATCGATCTCATAGGATGAGAGATCGATCTAGAAGAGCTAGAATGCTCTTATTTGAGCGACGGAATAGGGTAGATGGATCTCCCATGGGGCCAGATCAATCTCCTAAATATTCTGTAAAGAAAAGATCGATCCTCAAGCATTCAGATCGATATCTTTAGCTCTCTGTTTGAAACAGATCGATCTCAAGGTTTGACAGATCGATCTCGTGCTTAAAATGCCATGAAAAAGAGGAATTTAAGGGGACTAGATCGATCTCCTCCTAGTGCAGATCGATCTTATCAAGTAATTTCTATAAAAAGGGCGCTGAAATCTGTAATTTTTGGGAAACAACAACACTTTTCCATTTCCAACCCAAAAACCTAGATTTCTCCCTCTAAAACCCACCTATTCTAGTAAGATTTGAAGGGAGGCCATTAGACACAAAGTAGTTCATCTTGAGGAAGAGAACAATATAGTTGAAATCCAAAACCTCATTGTTAGTATTGAAGGAGCAAGGAGCATTTCCCCTTTTGAAGCAAGAAGAGAAACTAGATTGGTAAGTTTCTAATGCTCCAATTCAAGCATATTGGTTTGTTTATTGATCTTGGAGTTGATTTGCATGAGTATTGTTAGTTGAAACCACTTAGGTAGTATTGGAACTAATGTGACCCAAAAAAATGGAATGAATATAGTGTGAGAAAGTGTAATTTGGATGAATTGCTGATTTATGGGATATGTTAAGTTGTTAATGGAATAATGTGGAGTATTTGAAGTGGGTAAATGAAGCTACATTGTGGATTGAGTGAATTTATGGAGATGAGTATGTAATATGTTGATAAATGCCTTAGCGAGGAAAATTGATGAAATAGGAACACTGTGAGCTTAGTATCGATTTGTTATCGATTGGGTATGAATAAATAAGTCTAAAGGAATCCATAGATTTGAGATATGAATAGAGAGATGAAACGAAGCCTTATAAGTGTTAATAGAGGCTATAGATTTAATTGACTATAGCAAGCACAAGGGTTGCGTTATAGTGGACTAAAATAATGTGAAATACGATTATGTGCAATTCAGAAGACTCCGGTGGAGACAAATCGAACCGCACGAGTAAGCAGCTTTAAGGAAGTGAAGTCTCACGACGCGATTCCCAGGTAAGGAAATTTTGTAAGTATATAGAGGTAGCTGCTTGTATTTTGTGGGTATATAGGGTGTTGTAAATTGCATGATGGTTTGGAAAAGTGGTTAATGATGTATGTGAATAATTATGAGTATGTATACGATTTGGTTTCCGAAATGATTCTTAAAAAAGGGATAGTAAGGCTAATAATTGCATAAATCACTTGTTTGAATGTTTTCACAAAACCCAATGCTTTGTTTTAAGCAAATGGTTGGATAGGCTGACTATTGTTTGATTGATGTTGTGTAATAGCACATGAGAGGTGCTAAATATGTAAGATTGGTTTTGAATGTTCATGAGTCGCCTATCATGTTTATGTGAATTAAACCGTGCTGGAGTACTTGCACCTGGTATTGATGTTTTGATATGTCTGAAACCTACTGGAGCTTAGCTCGTACTTTGGTTTGAAACTATGACGATGCTTTATAAATCGTACTGGAGCTTTTTCTTGTAGGCGGATTTTGATTGGTTTTCTTCTACATATAACCATACTGGAGCGATGCTTATACGTGGTTTCTTCCTATTTTTATGCATAAATGTCGTAATAGAGCGTTGCTCGCATGAGATGATTTATTATGATGAATGAATTTGCGCTAGAGCATAGCTCGCGCTGGTTTTCACACTGTGGTATGTATGAAGTCGTGGTAAGAGTGATCAGATTGGTGTTCAGGGAACCCAACAGGCCTAACAAACCTCTTGAGTGGGGTGAGGGTGAGGGGCTAGGACCTGGCATAATCCATTTAGGGAACCCAACAGGCCTAACAGACCTCTTGAGTGGGGTGAAGGTGAGGGGCTAGGACCTGAATCAGGGAACCCAACAGGGGCGCGTAAGGCCATGAGGGGCTAGACCTGGTATTAAGAGTACTCCCAGGTGAACTTGAGACTAGAGGTTTCACTCGGTTTTGGGTAGAAAAGACCTACTGCAGGCACCCCTAACCATGTTATGGGTCTGCAGAGTACGATGTACCGTGTATATCACATAGAGTACGATGTACCATGTGGTTGAGTTACTAATGAGAAAAGTCTGGTGGAGAACGAACCCACCTTCGTTCTAGCATGATACCCCCCACACCGGGATCCGTGTGGTCTGGGATGATATGTGACATAGTTGGCCAACATAATCAGTTGAGATATAGTGACCTGTCTCCTTGCTTGATTTATATAATACCACATCGTTTTGAATACTTGAGTGTGACTTTGACCGTCTAAGGTAGAGACCCGAGGGAGGGGTTGAGCCTTGTGAGATTTTAGATTGAGAAATGATAATGATGTTGTGATTGAGGAACCATTTTTATGGGATTTTGATGTGTTTGAGAAAGAGTTTTGTGATGTGATTTAAAAAGGAAGTTTCTTAAATGAATTGCCCTTTTTATGAGATTAAATGAGAATGAGCATGAGACGGTTTTACATGTTGATGTTTCCATGTTTTATATTCCAATTTTACATGATTTTGATACATGATATATGTATACTCATATGGCATAATTTTATTTCCTCATGCTCTTATTATAAATGATTTACGCATAACATTATCAGCATGTAGATAGAGTAGTTATCTACCATGCTTGTAATATTGCCTTACTGAGTGTGTGGTTGCTAATCCCTCTCTATTTTCCCCTCCTACAGAGCATACATAGTAGCCTAGTGAGGACTGAGGCGTGGTATTTTGGACATCCACTGCCATCCATCTCTAAGAGGTATACACATAAAGATACTTTTTGTATCTAAACAATTGTAAAAGCACAGTAGTCATTTTGAGTTGTAATTATGGGGGATGTAGAAGTCAGTAAAACATGTTTTGTATAAGTGAATGATTAACTTCGAATGTACGACATCATTTTATTAAATTGTGAATGAATGGTAAGTGGTGATCATTAGTTACTCACAGCCTAACTGTGTTGTGGTGAGTTTGTTCACGACCGTGTAAGGAAAGGAATAAATGCGAAAAATTTATTGAGATTTCGGTTAAAAAGAATGAAAAGGGTCGTGACAAATGGCCCCATATTTTCAAGGCAAATACCACGACCACCAGCACTAGCTCGTGGGTCGGGTAGTTCCTCTAATGATTCTTCAACTGTCTAGATCCATAGGCGACTACCTTACCATCCTACATCAGTATACAGCCCAGTCCTTGGTGTGATACATCCATATACTCAGAGAAACCTCCTGAGCTAGTAGGAATTGTGAGAATTGAAGTTGTGGTTAATCTCTTCTTCAACTCCTAAAAACTCTTCTCACATTTACCGTCCCACACAAATTCCACTTTTTTCCTCGTGAGACTTGTCAACGGAGCAGATAATCTAGAGAATCCCTCCACAAACCATCGATAATACCTAGCTAAACCTAGGAAACTCTTAATCTCCGTAACTGTCTGGGGTCTCTACCACTGAACCACTACTTCAATCTTGGATGGGTCCACTGACACACCATCCTTGGATATAATATAACCTAGAAAAGAGATATGCTCTAGCCAAAAATCACACTTACTGAGTATGGTGTATAACTTCTTCTCTCGAAGGGTCTGTAGCACTATCCTTTAGTGCTGCTCATGCTCCTCTCTAGATCTCGAATACACCAAAATGTCATCGATGAACACGATAACAAATCAATCCAAATACTGATGAAAGACCTCATTTATCAACGACATAAAAGCTGCGGGAGCATTCGTCAAACCAAATGACATAACCATAAACTCAAAATGACCATAGTGGGTGTGGAAAGCTATCTCGGGATCCCGAATTCTCAACTGATGGTACCCAGATCTTAGATCTATCTTAGAAAAGACTTGCACTCCTCGAAGCTGATCTAACAAGTCATCGATGCGTGGAAAGGGGTACTTATTCTTGATGGTCGCCTTATTCAACAACCTATAGTCAATACACAATTGGAGGCTCCCATCCTTCTTCTTTACAAATAGTACCGGTGTTCCCCAAGGCGATACACTAGGTCTGATGAACCCCTTATCCAATAACTCTTGTAATTGCTTCTTTAGCTCCTCAAACTCAATCGAAACCATTCTGTACGGTGGCTTGGATATCGACTCTGTAGCATGTGCCAAATCTATACAAAACTCGATCTCCCTATCCGACGGTAACCCTAGTAAATCATCCGGAAAGACGTTTGGAAATTCCCTAACCACTAGGATGTCTCTCAATTTCGAACGTGTCTTATCCGTCTCAACCACGTATGCAATATAACCTTTCAAAACACTAATCACTTAGTCAGTATATAAATTCATCTATGTTGTTTATAACACGTACTGTTTTCATTACTTTTCAAGGGGATTTTACATTACATTATTTGGGTAAACTTACTGTAACGCTATCTATCCCTGAAAAAGTTACCATCTTAGAAAAGCAATCAACTACAGCACGGTTTGCAGCCAACCAATCCATTCCTAGGATTACATAAAAGTCTCTCATATACATCAAAATCACGTCGGCTGACATTTCTTTTTCCCCTACTTTCAAGTTACAACCCCTAAACACATATTCCACCAGCTGACTATTATTCATGGGAGTGCTTATTCGCATTCTCCTACTTAACAGGGTAAGCTTCACATATTTAAATAACTTATATACAAATGCAGGCGATACAAAAGAATCCGTGTCACCAGGATCTATCAAAACATAAGCTTCAAGATAAAAGATCAAGATGGTACCTGATGGAGGTCCACTTGCTCGTAATGTTTATGATGACAAGGCGAATGATGGAGGTCCACTTACTCATGATGCCAAGATTCCATGGGTTATCCAAGGAGGTCCTTCAATGATGGGCCCTAAGGGTATATGTCCGCAAGTGCACGGGTCGTACAAGTAATAATGGGATTTGAGTCCCAAGTTATCATCCCACAGAGAAGTTGACTAGCCTAATTAACTACCGGTTAATCTTACCCTAAGTATATCCTAGCAAATTATGAAATTAAAGGGAGTGATCTACATAGCTAGAATTTAAAAAATACTGAAAGCAATAAAGTAATAAAAACTATAAAATAAAACCAAGCAAAATTACTTACACTACTCCACGCAATTAAAATACCTACAAAAGAAATTAAAACAGTTAAAGCTAATTAACGTAATTAAAATAAAATGCAAATATGAAAATAAAGCAATAAAATTAAACTACAATTAAACTAATCTAAAATCCAATTAAACTACTTAATTAACATGCAATTTAAACTAAACTAAAGCTTAATGAAAATAAAATCCTAGGAAATTAAGAAAATAACTATAAAACTACATGTCTAAAGTATTAACTCTAAACTAATCCTAACTAATTAAATTGAAATTAAACTAAACTAACATTTCAAGAAAAATGAATTAATTACTAAAGTGAAATGCCAAACAAGCCTTAACGATTTTAAATCCTTCCCTCGCTTTACTATTCATTTATCATTTTTGCATTTCCATTTCCAGGTCACGGCTTGGGTTGGTGACTTAGGCGTGTCCAGCTGCTTCCGTTTGTCCTCTGGTCCGCTGCTGCTGCTCGGCCCGCTAGCCCGCTGCACTCTGTTGTTTCTGGTGTTTTCAGGTCACGGGTTGGTTGTCTCCAGGTGTGCTGCTGCATGCTCACGGGTTCCAAGTGCTGTTCCAGCTTGCTTCAGCAACTCTCACCAACTCTGCTGCCAGGTCTGTCTCGGTTGCAAGTCACGGGTTACCCTTGGTTCTGCCAGGCATGTTCAGCTTCATGCTCTCGGGTCTGCCTTCTCACCAACCCTACCTTGGGTTCATGGATTTCTTTATTTCCTCCATTCAACATAGCCCGTTCCGTTCATCAGCAAATCAAGCTCCACACGGCAGCTTGCTCTCGGTTTTCTGCTTCACTTCAGGTACTGTCCTCAGCATGCCCATCTCCTGCATTAGTCCAGCACTCAGCAGCTTGACAGTAACCCGAGCCTCACTCCTCCAGCAGGAATTGAAGAGCAATGAAGGCTACAAATAGCACAAATATGAATAGTAAATATTTCACAATACAGAGGAAAACAGAGGAAGGCTCTCGGACAGCTTGTTGCTGCTTTTGGGATGCTGGCTGCTGCTTCTCCGATCTGCACCCAACAGTTAAATAGCTGAGAAAGGTGGCCACTATCACTAGCTTCTCCCTCCTCTACTGCTGTTACGCAATGCTCGGCAGTGAGCAAACTTCAGCATATTGCAAACCCGAATGGAAAGTGGGAAAATAACATTTGAAATCCAACATGAAAGCTAATCCGAGAGCTACACTAGGACAATATGCTATGTAAAATAGAACTTGAAAAATAAAAGAGCTTGAAATGCACCAAACCGAGAAGCATGAAAATGATGGAAAGGGTGGCTGCCAAGAGAATGAAAAACTATATCGAAAAGCTTAAAAGAATAGCAATGGAAATTGTTTGTGAACATTAAAAATAAATGGGAGTTAAACGGGAAAGAGAAGTATGGAAAAAGAATTCAAACTATTCTAACACTACTCCTAACTACATTACACTACTCCTACTCCTAAAAATTACATCACATCTTCAATGGTCATCCTTTCCTATTTATAAACACACTAGGGGTAAAATGGTAATTTCTACATCCTTGATGAGTTGGCATTTTTTTTGGCCACTTGTCTTCACACCATTGACTCCTTGAAAGGATATTTCCATGTCATCGGTCTTCTTATCCAATTGGATGTGCTTGGTGGTATGACTCGTGTTGTCCGCTTGGCTCAATCTCGATTTTAGCCCAATTTCGGTCCATTTTCTACTGAAATATTCAAAATTCATCCGGATTTGATTTATCTGCAAACATGAGAATTTTAATTAAATAGAGGGGATAATTAACAAAATAAATTGGGGATTTAAATAAATAATTAGGAAATTAAGCACAAATAATTCTAAAAATATAGAATTATCATTCAACCATCTATATTTTTTGGGATGCCCAAACAACATGAGCTTGGTTTAGTAATAAGTTGGGTTAAGTGTTTAAATAACCCACATTTGAGTCTTATTGCGTTTTGGACCAACTATCCTATGTAACTAGGCTTAGGCGTGAATTTAGGTTTTAGTCTTATTTTCTGTTTGGTTTTAATTCCAGCCCACTTGTTTAAGGGCTTATTTGTTAGATATTATTATAAATACCTTGTAAACGCTCTTGAATAAAACATAACAAATCAGATTGAATTTTCAAAAATTTGAGTGTGCCTCTTTCTAGGGTTCCCTCTCAACTAGGCTTATCAAGGTCTTCTTCCTTGTGGCGCCTCCCTCTTCACCAACCACCATTGTTATACCTTAGGTTCTCGAATTTTATATTCTTAGGGTCGAGGTCCAATACCTTTGGTTCGAGTCTCTTTAGACTTCGGGTCTAGGTTGTTATTCTGTTTCACATTCAAAGACTACAATCATTGTTTCTACCCAGCTTACATTTTAGCTGCTTCAATTCCCAATCCACATGTTCCTTGATCGTCCTAAATCATCCTCTTGTACGCGCATATCAGTTTGGAATCGAGCAAGGTTTCAATTTTCTGGTTGTGCGTCTTCCCCTTCATCTCTAACACTAAATCAGTGTAAAAAAAATCCTACACTTAGTTGTTGTGTTTGAGTGGAACTCTGCAATTAGTTATTGTGTTTGAGTTGGACTATACACTTAGTTGTTGTATTTGAGTTGGACTCTACACTTAGTTTCATCTCTAACACTAAGTCATTGTAAAAAAAAAAAAAAAAACACAAAAACAAAAACAAAAAAAATCCTACACTTAGTTGTTGTGTTTGAGTGGGACTTACACTTAGTTGTTGTGTTTGAGTTGAACTCTACACTTAATTGTTGTGTTTGAGTTGGACTTCTGAACTTTTGTTTCAAGTCAGTCTCTTAGCCATACTAAAACTCTTCCTCACCACCCTAGCCGCAAATCAGATTAGTCTTTGTTAAAAAAAAAGAAAAAAAAGAAAAAAAAGTGAAAGAAAAAAATGAACAAGAAAAAAATGAAAAAGAGAAAATACTTGGTGAATCGGTTGATCCTTCGAGGTTGAATCTTTGACTGAGTCTCTAGTACGATTGTGAACCTATAGAGTTGAGGTAGAGTAAGGGAAAAAGGCATGAGCGTGTGAGAAACTTTAGTAGAGAAAAGCCGAGTTACTCGAGTGAAACACGAGTGTGAGAGCCCCGCCTCATCTTGAGTGAATTGAGTGTAAACACGTGAAGTTCTTTGTTTTCTATTATCACTAACATTTCTTGCAGGTTAAAGATGTCTTTTGAAGGTGATAAGTCAGACTTTAAAAAAATTGGGTAATGCTTCAAGCAATGCAACAACAGTTTCAATAGATTGACGTGAAATTCAATGACATTCATGATAAGTTAGACCGATATGAAGCTCAATTTGCAAGGATCCAACAAGGTGATTCTTCCCGTCTGAAAAGTAAGATTATTACCAATGAAGAGTATGATGATAATGTTGGGTATGATTTTGAAGAAGAGTCTAAGGCATACAGACATCATAGAAGGCATTATGAGTATAGAGATAGAGATTAAGTTGATAGAGCCCCTAATATAGGCAAAGAGAAGATGGATGGAAACCTTGGCAGCATAAAATTAAAGATTCCTCCTCTCCAAGGCAAGAATGATCCTGAGGCATATCTAGAATGGGAAAGGAAGATTAACATGGTATTTGATTGCCACCACTACTCTAAGGTAATGAAGGTTAAGCTTGCTGCAGTAGAGTTCACAGAATATGCTATGGTATTGTCACGACCCATTTTATCCTCTATTTACTGAAAATCACTATAATTTTTTTACGTTTTTCTTTCCTTACCCGGTCGTGAACAACTCATCACCACACAGTTGGGCTGTGAGTCAATAATAATCCACTCTGAACATTCATTCCCAGCTAATAAAATCGATGTCATACGTTTGAAGTTAAATCATTCACTTATACAGAACATGTTTACTGACATCTACATCCCCCATAATTATACTTCAAATGACTACTGTGCTTTTACAATTGTTTAGATACAAAAGAATCTTCATGTGTATACCTCTTAGCGATGGATGGCAGCGGATACCCAAAATACAATCCCTAAGTCCTCACTAGGCTGCTATGAATGCTCTGTAGGAGGGGAAAAATAGAGAGGGATGAGCAACCACACGCTCAGTAAGGTAATAATGCAAGCATGGTAGATAACTACTCTATCTACATGCTGATAGTGTTTTGCATAAATCATTTATAACAGGAGCATGAGGAATTAAAACTATGTCATATGAGTATACATATATCAAGTATTTAAATCATGGAAATTGGTATATAAAACAAGTTAAAATCATCATGTGCAATTCATCTCATGCTCATCAATCATCAAATCTCATAGAAAAAGGGCAATTCAATTTGAAACATCCTTTTTGATTTACCTCATTCTCAATACATCAAAATCTCATCAAAAGCATTTCACAATCACAAACATCATTATCATTTCTCAATCAAAATTTCCACAAGGCTCGACCCCTCCCTCGGGTCTACCTTGGAAGGTCAAAATCACACTCAAGTATCAAAACATGTGGTATTATGTAAATCAAGTGAGACTGGTCACTATATCTCGACTGACTATGTTGGCCCACTATGTTGTAAATCATCCCAGAACACACAGATTTCGGTGTGCGGGGTATCATGCTGGAACGAAGGTGGGTTAGTTCTCCGCCAGACTTTCTCATCAGTATCTCAACCACATGGTACATCGTACTCCGTAAACCCATAATATGGATTGGGGGTGCCTGCGATAGGTCTTATCTACCCCATACCGAGTGAAACCTCTAGTCTCAAATGCATGTGGGAGTACTCTTAATACTAGGTCCTAGCCCCTCATGGCCTTGCTTGCCCCTTTTGGGTTCCTTGATTTAGGTCCTAGCCCCTCACCCTCATCCCACTCAAGAGGTCTGTTAGGCCTGTTGGGTTCCCTGAATAGATTAATGCCAGGTCCTAGCCCCTCACCCTCACCCTACTCAAGAGGTCTGTTATACCTGTTGGGTTCCCTGAACACCAATCCGTATTACCCTCACCACGGCATCATACATACCACAGTGTGAAAACCTGCGTGAGCTATGCTCTAGCACGAATTCATGCATCATAAACAAATAACCTTGTACGAGCAATGCTCTAGTACAAGATTTATGTATAAAACATGAAGAAAACCACGTACGAGCATAGCTCCAGTATGATTATATGCATAAGAAATCCACTCGAAATCCACGTACGAGCAAAAGCTCCAGTACGGTTTATAAAACATTACAACAATTCAAGTTACTAAGAGCTAAGCTCCAGCACGTTTCAAACATGTGAAAACATCGATATCTAGTGTGAGCTAGGCTCCAGCATGGTTTAATTCACATAAACATGACAGGTGACTCATAAACATTCAAAAACCAATCTCAAAAACACATTTAGCACCTCACATGTGCTATTACACAACATTATTCAAACAATTGCCAACCTTTCAGTCAATCTTCTTAAAACAAAGAAAGGTGTTTTGTGAAAACATTCAAAACACGTGATTTATGCAATTATTAGCCTTACTATCCCATTTCTTTATAATACCATTTCAACGACCAAATATCAAACAAATACTCATAGTTACTTCCATACATCGTCAAACACATTTCTATAGACTCATGCACATTTCCAAAGCCCTATATACCCATAAAATACGAGCAGCTATGTCACGACCCAATTCCATTCTCTTTAACCGAAAATCACTAAAAAATTTTTCGCGTTTTACTATTACCTTACCCGGTCGTGAACTAACTCACCACACACTGTTAGGCTGTGAGTCAATAATAAACACCACATCTCATTCCTTCTCAGTTAAATAAAACGATGTCATACATTTGCATTTAATCTTGTACTTATACAAAAGCATGTTTTACTGACATCTACATCCCCCATAATTACAACTCAAAAGAATACTGTGCTTTTACATTGTTTAGATACAAAAAGAATCACTGTGTATATACCTCTAAGCGATGGAGATGCAGCAGAGTCCAAAACACCACGCCTCAGTCCTCACTGGGCTACTATGCACGCTCTGTAGGGGGGAAATAGAGAGGGATGAGCAACCACACGCTCAGTAAGGCAATAATGCAAGCATGGTAGATAACTACTCTATCTACATGATGATAGTGTTATGCATAAATCATTTATGGTAGGAGCATGAGGAATAAAACTATGCCATATGAGTATACATATATATATCATGTATCAAAATCATGTCCATTGGCATATAAAACATGGTAAAAGCATCATGTATAAATCATCTCATGCTCGATCTCATTTAAATTCATAAAAAGGGCAATTCATTAAGAAACCTCCTTTTTTAAACCCACGTCATAAAACTCTTTCTCAACACATACAATCACATCACATCAATTCACAGTCACAACCTCATTTTCATTTCACAAATCAAATCCACGAGGCTCGACCCCTCCTTTGGGTCTACCATAAACAATCACAAATCACACTTAGAGATTTAAAATCATGTGGTAGTAAGTAAATCAAGCAAGGAGACAGGTTACTATATCTCAAGTGACTACGTTGGCCAATCTTCACATATCATCCCAGACCACACGGATTCCGATGTGCGGGGTATCATGCTGGAACGAAGGTGGGTTAGTTCTCCGCCAGACTTTCTCAAATCAAGTAACCACCACGCGGTACATCGTACTCCATGTGATATACACGGTACATCGTACTCCGCGGACCCATAACATGTTGGGGGTACCTGCCATAGGTCTTATCTACCCCATACCAAGTGTAACCTTTATAGTCTCAAGAGCACGTGGGAGTAACCTCAATACCAGGTCCTAGCCCCTCATGGCCTTGCTCGCCCCTGTTCGGTTCCCTGATTCAAATCTTAGCCCCTCACCCTTACCCCACTCAAGAGGTCTGTTAGGCCTGTTGGGTTCCCTGAATGGATTATGTCAGGTCCTAGCCCCTCACCCTCACCCCACTCAAGAGGTCTGTCAGGCCTGTTGGGTTCCCTGAGTTAATCCGTATCTCTCACCACGGCCTCATACATACCACAGTGTGAAAACCAGCGCGAGCTACGCTCTAGCGCGAATTCATGCATCAAAACCAATCACTTCGTACGAGCAACGCTCTAGTATGGCATTTATGCATAAAATATGAAGAAAACACGTACGAGCATAGCTCCAGTACGGTTATATGCATAAGAAAAACCACTCAAATCCAAGTACGAGCGTAAGCTCCAGAACGGTTTATAAAACATCATCACAATTCAAATCAAAGTGCGAGCTAAGCTCAAGCATGTATCACACAAGTGAAAACATAGAAATCCAGCGCGAGCGAGGCTCTAGCGCGATTTATGTCATACAAATACGATAGGCGGCTCATACAAAATCAAACAATCCCGACAACCGGGTTTAGCACTTCACAAATGCTTTTCCACAACATCAATAAAACACTAGCCGACCCATCTACAAGCTTGCTTAAAACAAAGCAAATTTCGTTTTGAAAGACATGAAGACATTAGATTTATGCAATTATTAGCCTTACTATCCCATTTCATAGAATCCACTTCCAAAACCAAAAATCACACATATACTCATTTTCATTCATGAATACCATCAATCATTTACTTTAGCAACCATGCACTTCGTAAAACACCCAATATTCACCCACAAATTTAAAGTACGAGCAGCTACCTCTATATACTCACAAAATTCCCTTACCTGGAATCGCGATGCGTGATCCCACTTCCTTAAGCTGCTTACTCGTACAGTTCGATTCGTCTTCAATGAACTCTTCGGGACTGCACAAAATCGTATCCCGCATTATATTCGATCCATATAATATGACATCGTGCGTTCACTATAGTCAATTCGACCTATAGTTTTCTATTAACGCTTATGAGGCCTCGTTTCATTACTTTACCCAAAACTCGAGCCTATGGATTCTTTTGGGCCTATTAACTCATTCCAAATCGATATTAAATTGATATCAAGCCCATAGTGTTCATATTTCATTGATTTCCTCACTATGGCATTTATCAAGCATTTACATACTCATTTTCATAATTCCACTTAAACTCACATTATAACTCCACATAACCATTCCAAATCATCTACATTACTCATTTGACAACTTATCTTAACCCGTAAACCACCAACTCCCCAATTCATACTTTCTCACACTAGAGGCATTCCATTTTCTAGGTTACATTAGTTTCTATCACAACCTAGGTGTTTCCATCCATACATACTCATGCCAAACAACTCCAAAGTCAATTAAATAGACAATGTACTTGGATTGGAGTGTTAGAATCTTACCAAATATGATTTTTCTTCTTGCTCCAAATGTCAATGCCCTTATCTCCCTCAATACCCACAATGGGATTTTGGGTTCCAACTATGTTGTTCTCTTCCTCAAGATGAACAACTTAATGTCTAATGATCTCCCCTCAATTCTTGCTGAAAATGGCTGATTTTATAGAGAGAAAGTTAGGTTTTTGGGTTAGAAATGGAAGATTTGTGTTTTTCTCGAAATTTCCAGATTTTCAGCCCTCCTTATATAGAAATAGCTTGAGGAGATCGATCTGGTCCAAGAGGAGATCGATCTGGCCCCCCTTAAATCTCTCATTTTCACAAAATTTTTAAGCATGAGATCGATCTGTCGAAGCATGAGATTGATCTGTTGAAGCATGAGATCGATCTGTTGAAGCTTGAGATCGATCTAGTCCCAAACAGAGAGCTAAGGAGATAGATCTGGGTGCTTGAGGATTGATCTTTTCATCACAGAATGCTTAGGAGATCGATCTGGCCCTATTGGAGATCGATCTGCTCTATTCCATTACCCAAATAAGAGCATTCTGGCTCTTCCAGATCGATCTCTCATCCTATGAGATCGATCTAGCCTTCATGTTTTCCAGATTTCCTGCAGTTTCCTTGCTGCAACTCACACCAACACATCCTTAATCTGCTGCCATGGCCATTTTCTCATCCATCCACCTTTATAACTTGAAAATGGCATCCATTCATACCTTATGCACATTGAAACTTGTGTGCATTCATTATATGTCCAAAGGTATACTATATATAACCAAATGGAAGCATAACTCCATTCCATTTTACCACACTACTCATTTTGAGTTTCAATCACATCCATCGCTTATAAGAACTCATTTCTTCATATTCATACTCAATGGAACTTGTATGTACGTTACAAATCATATTACATATACGTACATTGGATCCATGGACTTACATCAATCATACTTTACATTACAAGTCCATTCCCATTCATTACACATTACCATTATACATATACGGGGTCTTACATTCTCCCCTCCTTCAAGGAATTTGGTCCTCCAAATTAGAACCAAGTCACTCTTCAAAAAGTTGGGGGTACTTCTCCCGTATCAAGTTCTCCAATTCCCATGTGGCCTCTTCCGTCGTGTGGTGTTGCCAAAGAACTTTCACCAAGGGAATTGTCTTATTCCGCAACACTTTCACTTTTCTGTCCAATATCCGAACCGACTTCTCAACATACGTCATACTCTCATGGAGCTCCAACGGCTCATATCTTATCACGTGTGCCGGGTCCGGGTGGCATTTTCGAAGCATCGAGATGTGGAAGACGTTGTGGACATTTGCCAAGTCCGGTGGCAATGCCAACCTATACGCCTTATCTCCCACTCTCTCTAAAATCTCGAAGGGTCCGATATATCTAGGGCTCAGCTTGCCCTTCTTGCCAAATCTCATAATACCCTTCGATGGTGATACCCTCAGAAACACCGACTCACCCTCATCAAACTCCAGTGGTCTTCGTCTCTTGTCAGCATAACTCTTTTGTCAGCTCTGAGCTGTCCGTAATCTCTCACATATCAACTGGACGTCCTCAGATGCCTGCTGCACTAAGTCCGGAGCAAAAATCTGTCTGTCACCAACCTCTTCCCATCCAATAGGGGAACGGCATCTACGCCTATATAATGCCTCATAGGGTGCCATCCCGATACTAGCATGATAGCTATTATTATAAGCGAACTCAACTAACTGCAGGTGGTCATCCCAGGAGCCTCTAAAATCCAGAACACACGCTCTTAACATATCCTCGAGGGTCTGTATAGTCCTCTCTGACTGCCCATCTGTCTGAGGATGAAAAGCGGTGCTAAAACTCAGTCGGGTCCCCAGCGCTTCCTGAAAATGTTCCCAGAAATTGGAAGTGAAGCGGGCATCCCTATCAGAAACAACGCTCACTGGTACACCATGTAACCGTACTATCTCTCGAATATACATGTTCACCAACTGACTCAGTGTATCGGTAGCTCTCATAGCCAAGAAATGGACGGACTTAGTCAATCGGTCCACAATAACCCATATGGCATCATGACCTCTACGGGTCCTCGGCAACCCTATCACAAAATCCATGGTGACATGCTCCCACTTCCATGTCGGTATCGGTAGAGGCTGCAACAACCGTGCAGGCTTCTGATGCTCTACCTTCACTTGCTGACAAATGAGACACTTAGCGACATATTCAGCAATGTCTCTCTTCATTCCAGACCACCAATAAACCTTCCGAAGGTTTTGATACATCTTCGTACTTCCTGGATGTATCGTATACTTCGATGAGTGAGCCTTTGATAAAATCATTCTCCTGATCTCAGGATCCCTGGGAACGCATACTCTGCCTCTGAACCTCAATAAGCCATCAGCACTCTGCTCAAAATCAATACCGACACCTGTTTGTATCTGCCTCAGCCAATCGATGCACCGTCGATCGCTCTACTGGGCTTGCTGAAATCAATTCTGGCTCCAGTCTTAAACTAGCCATGATCTCAAGTCTCTCAGATCCAGGTGGGGTTACATCCAAACTGAGGTTCGCAAAGTGTTCTAACAATTCATGTTCCCGTACCATCATATAAGACACCAACCCAAGGTTCTTTCTACTCAAAGCATCGGCAACTACATTTGCCTTACCTGGGTGGTACATGATTTCACAATCATAGTCTTTCAGGAGTTCGAGCCATCTCCTCTGTCTCATATTCAGCTCTTTCTGTGAGAACAGGTACTTAAGGCTCTTATGATCTGTGAACACCTGAAATTTCTCACCATAGAGATAGTGGCGCCATATTTTCAAAGCAAATACTACAGCCGCCAACTCCAAATCATGTGTCGGGTAGTTCCTCTCATGATCTTTCAACTGTCTAGATCCATAGGCAACTACCCTCCCATCCTGCATAAGCACACAGCCCAGTCCCTGGTGTGATGCATCCGTATACATCGAGAATCCTCCTGAGCTGGTAGGAATGGTGAGAACTGGAGCAGTCATCAATCGACGCTTAAGCTCCTCAAAACTCCTCTCACATGCCTCGTCCCACACAAACTTAACATCTTTTCGCGTGAGGCGTGTCAATGGAGCAGCTAGTCTGGAGAAACCCTCTACAAATCTCCGATAATATCCTGCTAATCCCTGAAAACTCCTGATCTCAGTTACTGTCTTGGTCTGTTCCCACTGTATAACTGCCTCTATCTTGGATGGATCCACTGATACCCCATCCTTTGACACAACATGCCCCAGTAATGAGATCTGTTCCAACCAAAAGTTATACTTGCTGAGTTTGGCATACAATTCTCTCTCTCGGAGGGTCTGCAAAACTATCCTCAAGTGCTCCTCATGATCTTCCCTGGACTTAGAATACACCAAAATATCATCAATGAACACTATTACAAACTTGTTCAGGTATGGCTTGAATATATCATTCATCAATGCCATAAATGCTGCGGGAGCATTCGTCAGTCCGAATGGCATCACCAAAAACTCGTAGTGGCTATAACGGGTACGAAATGTTGTCTTGGGTACATCTCCACTCCTGATCCTCAACTGATGATACCCTGACCGCAGATCTATCTTAGAAAATACTTCGGCTCTCTGGAGCTGATCCAACAAATCATCGATTCTTGGAAGGGGTACTTGTTCTTAATGTTGGCCTTATTCAACAATCGATAATCTATACACAGTCGGAGGCTTCCATCCTTCTTCCTTACAAATAGAACCGGTGCTCCCTAAAGTGAGACACTCGGTCTAATAAACCCCTTCTCCAGCAACTCTTACAGCTGTTTCTTCAGCTCTTCCAATTCTATCGGAGCCATTCTATAGGGTGGTTTCGATATCGGCTCTGTACCAGGCACTAGCTCAATACAAAATTCCATTTCCCTTTCAGGTGGTAGTCCTGGTAATTCATCCGGAAAGACATCAGGGTAATCCGTAATTACGGCTATGTCCCTCAATTCCGGGTGTGCCTCATCTATATCGACCACGTATGCAATGAATCCTTCACATTATCCTCTCCATCGTTAGTAACATAAACCATCACTCCACATTCAACATTTATCATAAACAATAATTTATCTCTCAAGCAATATGCATTTAAAACCATACTCCTTTATTTACAACAACATACTATTGTCATATCATTTCTTTTCATCAAAATTTACAATAAGATTGTCTAATCCTGAAAACATCAATGTCTTGGCATGACAATCCATAACAACCCGATTGGTAGCCAACCAATCCATTCCCAAAATTACATCAAAATCATTCATATTCAATAAAATTAGATTGGCTATCATTTCCTTCCCCTCTATCTTTAACTTACAATCTCTACATACATGCTCAGTCAATTGACTATCATTCATGGGTGTGGAAATCATCAACATTTTATCCAACAATGTTGGTTTCACATATTTCAACAATTTATGTGCAAAGGAAGGTGATATGAAAGTATGCGTGGCACCAGGATCAAATAATACCAATGCTTCTAAATCAAAGATTCGGATGGTACCTTTAATCACATCCATCGAAGCATCCGCGGTGTCCTGATCCAGTGCATGTATTCTTCCTCTGCTCACACCCGCAGCCTGTTTCCCTTTCTCCTCAGTTGTAGCCCTCCTCCTCGGGGCTGCTGTCTCAACTGGAGCTCCCTCAGGCTCCTTGCCCTTCTGTGGGGTAACCTCAATCATCTCAGTGCAGAACCTCGATGTATGTCCTGGCCTCCAACACCTAAAACATGAAACAGGGGGCACCTGACATGGCCTAGTCATATGGTATCTCCCACATCTCCTACACTAATCTGTGGTAGGTCGTGGTCCTCCAATAGTTATACCCCTCGGTGCAGTCAAGGCTGGGTATATGGGAGGTCTAGCAGCTCTCTCCTGCACCTCCTCAATCTTAGGCCTCTTCTCGAAAAATCTTTGGCCACCCCTCTTGGCCACTCTTCCAAACCCGGATCTCTTCTGGTCTCTGTCTTTCCTGACACTAATCCTCCCAAGCTTGGAGCCATTTCGCTCAAAGTCTTGCTCACATAACTGAGCCTTGTGTACAACCTCCTCATAGGTCAAGATGTCAAAGGGAGCTAGCTTAGTGCGGATGGCCAATCTCAATCCATCCATGAACTTCTGAATCTTCCGGGTCTAACTACCCATCGTGTCCGGGTCATATCTCTCCAAGGACATAAACTTGGACTCATACTCGTCCACAGTATGGTTCCCGTGAACTAAAATCATAAATTCCATCCGCAGTTTCCTCTGTGCGGTAGCTGGAATGTATTGTCTCCTGAAGGCCTCTAGAAATATCTCCCATGAGATCTCAGAGTGTCTGGCCCTCAAAATAGCCTCAGTGGATCTCCACCAATGCTCGGCCTCGCCTTTCAACATAAACACGGTAAAGGCTACCTTCTCAGCTGAAGTGCATCGGAAAAACCTATATAGTTTCTCCATCTCATACACCCAATCCTCCGTAACCACTGGGTCCTTCACCCCTCTGAACACTGGGTGTTTCAATGCTTGAAACTCTCTTAACCTGCTCAAATCGCAGTCATAACCCAAATCACTACCGCTCTGCTGTGGAGCGATAGGAGAATCTGTATCCTGTACTGAAGGTGGTGTAGCAGTAGCAGTCTCTGTAATCTGAGGTCTCTCTGCCTCTGCAGCTGCCTGTTCAGTAGTAGGCTGTGCCGCGGGACCTCGTCTATCATCGGCACCCAATGCCTGCGTGACTATCTCCACCAAATTCTCAATACTCCACGCTATCCTAGCGAAGCGAGCCTCAGTATCATCTGCTCTCTCAGCAGGGTTCTGTGGAGCCTGCTCAGTCTGTGGCTCCGCACGGCTCTTAGGCCTACCTATACGGCCTCTAGCACGTGCTATCGCCCCTCTACCTTTGCGTGTAACTGGCATAGTGCCTAACTTCCTATATTATAATAATTTATTAAGCTCAATCCATCACGATATACACAGTTATATCTAAACAAAAGCACAGTACTATGGGGATGTACTTTCCTATGTTTTATTAATGACTCACATCAGGCCAACACAGCTCTGATACCAATCTCTGTCACGACCCAATTCCATTCTCTTTAACCGAAAATCACTAAAAATTTTTTCGCGTTTTACTATTACCTTACCCGGTCATGAACTAACTCACCACACACTGTTGGGCTGTGAGTCAATAATAAACATCACATCTCATTCCTTCTCAGTTAAATAAAATGATGTCATACATTTGCATTTAATCTTGTACTTATACAAAAGCATGTTTTACTGACATCTACATCCCCCATAATTACAACTCAAAAGAATACTGTGCTTTTACATTGTTTAGATACAAAAAGAATCACTGTGTATATACCTCTAAGCGATGGAGATGCAGCGGAGTCCAAAATACCACGCCTCAGTCCTCACTGGGCTACTATGCACGCTCTGTAGGGGGGAAATAGAGAGGGATGAGCAACCACACGCTCAGTAAGGCAATAATGCAAGCATGGTAGATAACTACTCTATCTACATGCTGATAGTGTTATGCATAAATCATTTATGGTAGGAGCATGAGGAATAAAACTATGCCATATGAGTATACATATATATATCATGTATCAAAATCATGTCCATTGGCATATAAAACATGGTAAAAGCATCATGTATAAATCATCTCATGCTCGATCTCATTTAAATTCATAAAAAGGGCAATTCATTGAGAAACCTCCTTTTTTAAACCCACGTCATAAAACTCTTTCTCAACACATACAATCACATCACATCAATTCACAATCACAACCTCATTTTCATTTCACAAATCAAATCCACGAGGCTCGACCCCTCCTTCGGGTCTACCTTAAACAATCACAAATCACACTTAGAGATTTAAAATCATGTGGTAGTAAGTAAATCAAGCAAGGAGACAGGTTACTATATCTCAAGTGACTACGTTGGCCAATCGTCACATATCATCCCAGACCACACGGATTCCGGTGTGCGGGGTATCATGCTGGAACGAAGGTGGGTTAGTTCTCCACCAGACTTTCTCAAATCAAGTAACCACCACGCGGTACATCGTACTCCATGTGATATACACGGTACATCGTACTCCGCGGACCCATAACATGGTTGGGGGTACCTGCCATAGGTCTTATCTACCCCATACCAAGTGTAACCTTTATAGTCTCAAGAGAACATGGGAGTAACCTCAATACCAGGTCCTAGCCCCTCATGGCCTTGCTCGCCCCTGTTGGGTTCCCTGATTCAGGTCCTAGCCCCTCACCCTTACCCCACTCAAGAGGTCTGTTAGGCCTGTTGGGTTCCCTGAATGGATTATGTCAGGTCCTAGCCCCTCACCCTCACCCCACTCAAGAGGTCTGTCAGGCCTGTTGGGTTCCCTGAGTTAATCCGTATCTCTCACCACGGCCTCATACATACCACAGTGTGAAAACCAGCGCGAGCTACGCTCTAGAGCGAATTCATGTATCAAAACCAATCATTTCGTACGAGCAATGCTCTAGTACGGCATTTATGCATAAAATATGAAGAAAACACGTAGGAGCATAGCTCCAGTACGGTTATATGCATAAGAAAAACCACTCAAATCCAAGTACGAGCGTAAGCTCCAGTACGGTTTATAAAACATCATCACAATTCAAATCAAAGTGCGAGCTAAGCTCTAGCGCGATTTATGTCATACAAATACGATAGGCGGCTCATACAAAATCAAACAATCCCGGCAACTGGGTTTAGCACTTCACAAATGCTTTTCCACAACATCAATAAAACACTAGCCGACCCATCTACAAGCTTGCTTAAAACAAAGCAAATTTCGTTTTGAAAGACATCAAGACATTAGATTTATGCAATTATTAGCCTTACTATCCCATTTCATAGAATCCACTTCCAAAACCAAAACTCACACATATACTCATTCTCATTCATGAATACCATCAATCATTTACTTTAGCAACCATGCAATTCGTAAAACACCCAATATTCACCCACAAATTTAAAGTACGAGGAGCTACCTCTATATACTCACAAAATTCCCTTACCTGGAATCGCGATGCGTGATCCCACTTCCTTAAGCTGCTTTCTCGTACAGTTCGATTCGTCTTCAACGAACTCTTCGGGACTGCACAAAATCGTATCCCGCATTATATTCGATCCATATAATATGACATCGTGCTTTCACTATAGTCAATTTGACCTATAGTTTTCTATTAACGCTTATGAGGCCTCGTTTCATTACTTTACCCAAAACTCGAGCCTATGGATTCTTTTAGGCCTATTAACTCATTCCAAAACGATATTAAATCGATATCAAGCCCATAGTGTTCATATTTCATTGATTTCCTCACTATGGCATTTATCAAGCATTTACATACTCATTTTCATAATTCCACTTAAACTCACATTATAACTCCACATAACCATTCCAAATCATCTACATTACTCATTTAACAACTTATCTTAACCCATAAACCACCAACTCCCCAATTCATACTTTCTCACACTAGAGGCATTCCATTTTCTAGGTTACATTAGTTTCTAACACAACCTAGGTGTTTCCATCCATACATACTCATGCCAAACAACTCCAAAGTCAATTAAATAGACAATGTACTCGGATTGAAGTGTTAGAATCTTACCAAATATGATTTTTCTTCTTGCTCCAAATGTCAATGCCCTTATCTCCCTCAATACCCACAATGGGATTTTGGGTTCCAACTATGTTGTTCTCTTCCTCAAGATGAATAACTTAATGTCTAATGGTCTCCCCTTAATTCTTGCTGGAAATGGCTGATTTTAGAGAGAGAAAGTTAGGTTTTTAGGTTAGAAATGGAAGATTTGTGTTTTCCCGAAATTTCCAGATTTTCAGCCCTCCTTATATAGAAATAGCTTGAGGAGATCGATCTGGTCCAAGAGGAGATTGATCTGCCCCCCTTAAATCTCTCATTTTCACGAAATTTTTAAGCATGAGATCGATCTATCGAAGCATGAGATCGATCTGTTGAAGCATGAGATCGATCTGTCGAAGCATGAGATCGATCTGGTCCCAAACAGAGAGCTAAGGAGATCGATCTGGGTGCTTGAGGATCGATCTTTTCATCACAGAATGCTTAGGAGATCGATCTGCTCTATTCCATTGCCCAAATAAGAGCATTCTGGCTCTTCCAGATCGATCTCTCATCCTATGAGATCGATTTGGCCTTCATGTTTTCCAGATTTCCTGCAGTTTCCTTGCTGCAACTCACACCAACACATCCTTAATCTGCTGCCATGGCCATTTTCTCATCCATCCACCTTTATAACTTGAAAATGGCATCCATTGAAACTTGTGTGCATTCATTATATGTCCAAAGGTATACTATATATAACCAAATGGAAGCATAACTCCATTCCATTTTACCACACTACTCATTTTGAGTTTCAATCACATCCATCGCTTATAAGAACTCATTTCTTCATATTCATACTCAATGGAACTTGTATGTACGTTACAAATCTTATTACACATACGTACATTGGATCCATGGACTTACATCAATCATACTTTACATTACAAGTCCATTCACATTCATTACACATTACCATTATACATAGACGGGGTCTTACAAGCTACCTCTATATACTTACAGAATTCCCTTACCTGGAATCGTGACGCGTGATTCCACTTCCTTAAAGCTGCGTACTTGTGCGGTTCGATTCGTCTCAAATAATCTCTTCAGAACTGCACATAAACGTATTTCACAACATTTTAGCCCATTATAATCTAAAACTTACATTTACTATAGTCGATTCAACCTATAGTCTCTATTAACGCTTATGAGGCCTCGTTTCATTACTCTACCCATAATTTAAGTCTATGGATCCTCTCAGGCCTATTAACTCATTCCAAATCGATATTAGATCGATACTAAGTCCATAGTGTTCGTATATCATTGATTTCTTCACTATGGCATTTATCAAGCATTTACAACCTCATTTTCCACAATTTCTCTAAACTCCCAATGTAGCTTCATTTAACCACTACAAATCATTCGTATTACTTCAATAACAACTTATCACAATCCACAAACCACCAACTCATCAAAATCACACTTTCTCACACTAGGTTCATCCCATTTTCTAGGTTACCTTAGTTCCATCATAACCTAGGTAGTTTTGACTATCAACACACATGCAAATCAATCCCAAAATCGTTAAATAGACAATGTACTTAGGCTGACGTATTAAAAACTTACCAAGTCTAGCTCCTCTTCTTCCTCCAAAAGAAAATACACATTGCTCCTTCAATCCAACAAGTGAGGTTTTGATTTCAAACTATGTTGTTCTCTTCCTTAAGATGAACAACTTTGTATCTAGTAGCTTCCCTTCAAATATTACTGGAAATGGGCTGATTTTAGAGAGATAAAACTAGTTTTTGGGTTGGAAATGGAAAGGTGTTGTTGTCGATCTGTTCCAAACAGAAAGCTAAAGAGATAGATATGTATGCTTAAGGATCAATTTTTTCATTACAAAATGTTTAGGAGATCGATCTGGCCCCATTATAGATCGATCATCTTTATTCCATTACTCAAATAAAAGCATTCTGGCTCTTTCAGATCGATCTCTCATCCCATGAGATCGATCTAGCCTTCATATTTTCTAGATTTTCTCCAGTTTTTCTACAGCAACACACGCCAAAACATCCTTAATTTGCTAGCATAGTCATTTTCTCATCCAACCACCATTAAGACTTGAAAATGGCATCCATCCATACCTTATACACATCAAAACTTGTGTGTATTCTTTGTATAGCCAAAAGTATACCATACCAAGCTAAATAGAAGTATTTAGATTCATGCAACTTCCTTCAATTTACCACACTACTCATTTTGAGCTCCAATCACATTCATCACTTATAAAAGTTCATTTCCTCATATTCATACACAATGAAACTTGTTTGTACATTACCAGCTCATATTACACATATGTACATCGAATCCATGAACTTACATCATTTATGCTTACATTGAAATTACATCACCATACTCATGATTTCATAAAGTTTACATCTAAAAATACAGGTCTTACATTCCTTCCCTCCTTCAAGGAATTTGGTCTTCCAAATTAGAACCAAGTTACTCTTCAAATAGTTAGGGGTACTTCTCCTGATCAAGTTCTCCAATTCCCATGTGGCCTCTTTTACCATGTGATGTTGCCAAAGAACTTTCACTAAGGTAATTGTCTTATTCCGTAACACTTTCTCTTTTCTGTCTAATATCAGAATCGGCTTCTCAACATACGTTATACTCTCATTGAGCCCCAACAGCTAATATCTTATCACGTGTACCAGGTCAGGGTAATACTTCCGAAGCATAGAGACGTGGAAGATGTTGTAAACATTTGCCAAGTCCGGTGATAATGCCAACCTATACGCCATATCTCCACTCTTTCCAAAATTTCAAAGGGTCTGATATATCTAGGGCTCAACTTGCACTTCTTACCAAACCTCATAATACCCTTTGAAGGTGAAACTCTCAGAAATACCTACTCGCCCACATCAAAGTCCAGTGGTCTCCGTCTCTTGTTAACATAACTCTTTTGCCAGCTTTAAGCTATCCGTAATCTCTCATATATCAATTGGACATCCTCAAAGGCCTGCTGCACTAAGTCCGAAGCAAAAATCTATCTGTCACTAACCTCTTCCCATCCCATAGGGGAACGACATCTATGCCCGTACAATGCCTCATATGGTGCCATCCCAATACTCGCACGAAAATTGTTATTATAGGTGAACTCAACTAACTGTAGGTGATCATCCCAATAGCCTCCAAAATCCAGTACACACGCTCTTAACATATCCTCCAGGGTCTGTATAGTCCTCTCCGACTATCCATCTGTCTAATGATGAAAAGCGGTGCTAAAACTCAGTCGGGTCCCCAGAGCTTCCTGAAAATGTTCCCAAAAATGGGAAGTGAAGCGGGCATCCCTATAAAAAATAATGCTCACTGGAACACCATGTAGCCGTACTATCTCTTGAATATATAGGTTCGCCAACTAACTTAAAGTATCGGTAGCTCTCATAGCCAAGAAATGGGTGGACTTAGTCAATCGATTCACAATAACCCATATGGCATCATGACCTCTGCGGGTCCTCGGCAATTCCATCACAAAATCCATGGTGACATGCTCTCACTTCGAAGTCGATATCGGTAGAGGCTGTAATAATCCTATAGGCTTTTGATGCTCTACCTTCACCTGCGGAGAAACGAGACACTTAGCGGCATACTCAGCAATGTCTCTTTTCATTCTGGACCACCAATAAATCTTCCAAAAGTTTTGATACATCTTGGTACTCCCCGGATGTATCGTATACTTAGATAAGTGAGCCTCTGATAAAATCAGCCTCCTAATCTCAAGATCCTCAGGAACACATACTCTGCCCCTGAACCTCAACAAGCCATCTGTACTCAGCTCAAAATCACTACCCACACCTGTCTGTATATGCCTCAGCTAATCGATTCATCGTCGATCGCTCTACTAGGCCTGTCGAATACAACTTTGGCTTTAATCTCATACTAGCCATGATATCCACTTTCTCCGATCTAGGTGGGGTTACATCCAAACTAAGGTTCGCAAATTGCTTCATTAATTCATGTTCCCTTGCTATCATATAAGACACCAACCCTAAGTTCTTCATGCTCAAAGCAATGGTAACTACATTTGCCTTACCTAGGTGGTACATGATCTCACAGTCATAATCTTTTAAAAGTTCGAGCCATCTCCTCTGTCTCATATTCAGTTCTTTCTGCGAGAATAGGTACTTGAGACTCTTATGATCTATGAACACCTAAAATTTCTCACCATAGAGATAGTGGTGCCATATTTTCAAAGCAAACACCATGGCCGTCAACTCCAAATAATGTGTCAGGTAGTTCCTTTTGTGATCTTTCAACTGTCTAGATCCATAGGCAACTACCTTCCCATCTTGCATAAGCACACAGCCCAGTCCCTGGTGTGATGCATCCGTATACATCGAGAAATCTCCTGAGCTAGTAAGAATGTGAGAACTGGAGCAGTTGTTAATCAATGCTTAAGCTCCTCAAAACTCCTCTCACATGCCTCATCCCACATAAACTTAACATCCTTTCATATGAGGCGTGTCAACAAAGCAGCTAGTCTAGAGAGACCCTTAACAAATCTCCGATAATACCCTGCCAATCCCAAAAAACTTTTGATCTTAGTAATTGTCTTGGGTTGTTCCCACTGTACAACTACCTCTACTTGGATGGATCCATCGATACCCGATCCTTTGACATAACATGTCCCAGAAATGAGATTTGTTCTAACCAAAAGTTACACTTGCTGAGTTTGGCATAAACTCTTTCTCTCAGAGGGTCTACAGAACTATCCTTAAGTTCTCCTCATGATCTTCTCTGGACTTGGAATATACCAAAATGTCATCAATAAATACAATCACAAACTTGTCCAGGTATGGCTTAAACATATCATTCATCAGTGCCATAAATGTTGCGGGGGCATTCATCAATCTGAATGGCATCACCAAGAACTTGTAGTGGCCATAACAGGAACAAAATACTTTCTTGGGTACATCTCCACTCCTGATCCTCATCTGATGATACCCTGACTGCAGATCTATCTTAAAAAATACTTGAGCTCCCTAGAGCTGATCCAGCAAATCATCTATGCGTGGAAGGGGGTATTTATTCTTAATGGTGGCCTTATTCAACAACCGATAATCTATACACAGTCGGAGGCTCCCATCCTTCTTCCTTACAAAGCGTACTGGTGCTCCCCAAGGTGAGACACTCGGTCTTATAAACCCCTTCTCTAGCAACTCTTGCAGCTGTTTCTTTAGCTCTTCCAACTCAATTGGTGCCATTCTATATGGTGGCTTCGATATCGGCTCTGTACCAGGCACTAACTCTATGCAAAATTCCATTTCCCTTTTAGGTGGTAGTCCTGGTAATTCATCCGAAAAGACATCAGGGTAATCCGTAATTATGGGTATGTCCCTCAATTTCGGGTATGCCTCATCTATATCGACCACATAGGCAATGAACCCTGCACATCATTCTTTCCACCGTTAGTATCATAAGTCATTACATCAACATTCAAAATAAACAAATGAATTCATCTCTCAAATATCATATATTAGGATTATACTCTTTCATTTACAACAAACATACTCTTTTCATATCATTTCTTTTCATCAAAGTTTACAATACGATTGTCTAATCCTAAAAATATTAAGGTTTTAGCATGACAATCCATAACAAACCGATTGGTAGCCAACCAATCCATTCCCAATATTACATCAAAATAATTCATGTTCAATAAAATCAAATTGGCTATCATTTCCTTTCCCTCTATCTTTAACTTACAATCTCTACATACATGCTCAGTCAATTAACTATCATTCATGGGTGTGGAAATCATCAACATTTTATCCAACAATGTTGGTTTCTCATGCTTCAATAATTTATGTGCAAAGGAATGTGATATGAAGGAATGTGTGGCATCGGGATCAAACAATACCAATGCTTCTAAATCAAAGATTCGGATGGTACCTTTAATCACATCCGTCGAAGCATCTGCGGTGTCCTGATCCAATGCATGTACTCTTTCTCTGCTCACACCCACTGTCTGCTTCCCTTTTTCCTCAGCTGTAGCCCTTCTCCTCGGGGCAGCTGTCTTGACTGGAGCTCTCCCTGGCTCCTTGCCCTTCTGCCGGGCAATCTCAGTTATCTCAGTACAATACCTCAAAATATGTCTAGGCCTCCCGCACCTAAAACATGATATAGGGGGTATTTGACATGGTCTAGTCCCATAGTATCTCCCACATCTCCTACACTGGTCTGTGGTAGGTTGTGGTCCTCCAATCATCATACCCCTCAGTACAGTCAAAGCCGGGTACATAGGAGGTCTAACAGTTCTCTTCTGCACCTCCTCGATCTTAGGTCTCTTCTAAAAAAACCTTTGGCCTCCCCTCTTGGCCACTCTATCTATCCCGGATCTCTTTCGATCTCTATCTTTTCTAACATTAATCTTCCTTAGCTCGAAGGAATTTCTCTCAAAGTCTTGCTCGCATAACTGAGCCTTATGTATCACATCCTCATAAGTCTAAATGTCAAATGAGGCTAGCTTTGTCTGGATGGCCAACCTCAACCCATCGAAGAACTTCTGAATCTTTTGGGCCTCACTACCCATTGTGTCCAGGTCATATCTCCCCACGGGCATAAACTTGGACTCATACTCATCCACAGTTCGGTTCCCTTGAACTAGATTCATAAGTTTCATTTACAATTTCCTCTGTGTGGTGGCTGGGATGTACTATCTCCTAAAGGCCTCCAAAAATATCTCCCAAGTGATCTTGGGGTGTCTGGTCCTCAAAACAGTCTCGATGAATCTCTACCAGTGTTCGACCTCGCCTTTTAGCATAAACATGATAATAGCTATCTTCTCAGTTGAAGTGCACCTGAAGAACCTATACAGTTTCTCCATCTCGTACACCCAATCTTTCGTAACCAATAGGTCCTTCACCCCTCGAAACATTGGGGGTTTGAACCTTTGGAACTCTCACAATATGCTCAACTCACTACCGCTATGCTGTGGAGCGATAGGAGAAGTTGTATCCTAGATTGGATGTGGTGTAACTGTAGCTGTCTCTGTAGTCTGAGGTTTGTTCGCCTCTGTAGCTACCTGTCCAGTCGGAGCCTGTGCTACAGGACCTCATCTATCACTGGTACTCAATGCCTATGTGACTATCTCCACCAGGTTCTCAATACTCCACTTTATTCTAGCGAAGGGTACCTGATGGAGGTCCACTTGCTCATGATGTTCATGATGATCGTGATGCCAAGGATCCATGGGTCATCCAAGGAGGTCCAATTACCCGAGCTCGAGCTAAGAAGAAGCAACAAGCCCTGGTCTCATTGGTAGCCACCTATATTTGTTTGGAAGCCCAAACGATATGAGTCTTAGTTTAGTAATAAGTTGGGTTAAGTGTTTAATTAGCCCACATTTGAATTTTATAGCTTTTTAGACCAATTATCCTATGTAACTAGGCTTATGCATGAATTTAAGTTTTAGTCTTATTTTCTGTTTGGTGTTAATTTTAGCCCACTTGTTTAAGGGCTTAAGTGCTAGATATTATTATAAATACATTGTAAACTCTCTTGAATAGGAGAACAGATCATATTGAATTTTCAAAAATTTGAGTGTGCCTCTTTCTAGGGTTCCCTCTCAACTAGGCTTATCAAGGTCTTCTTCCTTGTGGCGTCTCCCTCTTCACCAACCACTATTGTTATACCTTAAGTTCTCAAATTTTATATTCGTAGGGTCGAGGTCCAATACCTTTGGTTTAAGTCTCTTTAGACTTCGGGTCTAGGTTCTTATTCTATTTTCTATTCAAAGTCTACCATCATTATTTTTACCCCGCTTGCATTTTTTTTTTTTTGCTATTTCAATTCCCAATCCACGTTTTCTTGATCGTCCTAAATCATCCTCTTGCACGCACATGCCCTTCTTACCAAACCTCATAATGCCCTTCGAAGGTGAAACTCTCAGAAATACCGACTCACTCACATCAAACTCTAGTGGTCTCCCTCTCTTGTCAGCATAACTCTTTTGTCGGCTTTGAGCTGTCCGTAATCTCTCGCATATCAACTGGACGTACTCAGATGCCTGCTGCACTAAGTTCGAAGCAAAAATCTGTATGTCACCAACCTCTTCCCATGCAATGGGGGGTCGACATCTGTGTCCATACAGTGCTTCATAGGGTGTCATCCCGATACTTGCATGATAACTGTTATTATAAGCGAACTCGTCTAACTACAGGTGATCATCCCAGAAGCCTCCAAAATCCAGCACACACGCTCTCACCATATCCTCCAAGGTCTGTATAGTCCTCTCTGACTGTCCATCTATCTGAGGATCAAAAGCGGTGCTAAAACTCAGTCGGGTCCCCAGTGCTTCCTAAAAATGTTCCTGGAAATAGGAAGTGAAGCGGGCATCCCTATTCGAAACAACGCTCACTAGAACACCATGTAGCCATACTATCTCTCGAATATACAGGTTCGCCAATTGATTCAGTGTATCGGTAGCTATCATAGCCAAGAAATAGGCGAACTTAGTCAACCGATCCACAATAACCCATATGACATCATGACCTCAGCGGGTCCTTGGCAACCCCATCACAAAATCCATGGTGACATGCTCCCATATCCACGTCGGTATCGGTAGAGGCTGCAGTAATCTTGCAGGCTTTTGATGCTCTACATTCACTTGCTAACAAACAAGACACTTAGCGACATATTCAGCATTGCCTCTTTTCATTCCAGACCACCAATAAATCTTTTGAAGGTTTTGATATGTCTTGGTACTCCCTAGATGTATCGTATACTTCGATAAGTGAGCCTCTGATAAAATCAGTCTCCTGATCTCGGGATCCTCGGGAACACATACTCTCCCTCTGAACCTCAATAATCCATTAGCACTCAGCTCAATATCAATACCCACACCTGTTTGTATCTGCCTCAGCCAATCGATACACCGTCGATCGCTCTACTGGGCTAGTCGAATACGGGCAATCAACTCTGGTTGTAATCTCATACTAGCCATGATATCCAATCTCTTTAATCTAGGTGGGGTTACATCCAAACTGAGGTCGCAAATTGCTCCATCAACTCATGTTCCTATACCATCATATAAGACACCAACCCTAGGTTCTTTCTGCTCAAAGAATCGGTAACTACATTTGCCTTAGCTGGGTGGTACATGATCTTGCAATCATAATCTTTTAAAAGTTCAAGCCATCTTCTCTGTCTCATATTCAACTCTTTCTGCGAGATCAGGTACTTAAGGCTCTTATGATCTTTGAAAACCTAAAATTTCTCACCATAGAGATATAGTGGCGCCATATTTTCAAAGCAAACACCACGGTCGCCAACTATAAATCATGTGTCGGGTAGTTCCTCTTGTGATCTTTTAACTGTCTAGGTCCATAGGCAACTACCTTCCCATCCTACATAAGCACACAACCTAGTCCTTGGTGTGATGCATCTGTGTACACCGAGAATCCTCCTGAGCTAGTAGGAATGGTGAGAACTAAAGCAGTGGTTAATCGACGCTTAAGCTACTCAAAACTCCTCTCATATGCCTCATCCCACACAAACTTAACATCCTTTCGAGTGAGGCATGTCAACGGAGTAGCTAGTCTAGAGAAACCCTCTACAAATCTCCGATAATACCCTGCCAATCCCAGAAAACTTTTGATCTCAGTAACTGTTTTGAGCTGTTCCCACTGTATAACTGCCTCTATCTTGGATGGGTCCACTGATACCCCATCCTTTGACACAACATGACCTAGAAATGATATCTGCTCTAATAAAAAAGTTACACTTGCTGAGTTTGGCATACAACTCTTTCTCTCAGAGAGTCTGCAGAACGACTCTTAAGTGCTCCTCATGATCTTCCCTGGACTTGGAATAGACCAATATATCATCTATAAACACAATCACAAACTTGTCCAGGTATGGCTTAAACACATCATTCATCAACGCCATAAATGCTGCGGGGGCATTCGTCAATCCGAATGGCATCACCAAAAACTCATAGTGGCCATAACAGGTACAAAATATTATCTTGGGTACATCTCCACTCCTGATCCTCAACTGATGATACCTTAACCGCAGATCTATCTTAGAAAATACTTAGGCTCCTTGTAGCTAATTTAGCAAATCATCTATGCATGGAAGGGGGTACTTGTTCTTATTGATGGCCTTATTCAACAACCGGTAGTCTATACACAGTAGGCTTCCATCCTTCTTCCTTACAAATAGTACCGGTGCTCCCCAAGGTGAGACACTCGATCTTATAAACCCCTTCTCCAGCAACTCTTGCAACTGCTTCTTTAGCTCTTCCAACTCTATCGGAGCCATTTTATATGGCGGTTCCGATATCGGCTTGGTACCAGGCACTAACTCTATGTAAAATTCCATATCCCTTTCAGGTGGTAGTCCTGGTAATTTATCCGAAAAGACATCAAGGAAATTCGTAATTACAGGTATGTCCCATAATTTCAGGTGTGCCTTATCTATATCGACCACATAGGCAATGAACCCTCCACATCATTTTTTCCACCGTTAGTATCACAAGTCATCACATCCATATTCAAAATAAATAATACATTTATCTCTCAAGCATTAAAGATTAAATCATACTCATTTCATCATTATAATTATGTTCATTCAATTCATTTCACAAATCTTACAACATGATTTTCTATCTCGGGAAACCTCAATGTTTTTGCATGACAGTCCATAACAACATGATTGGTAGCCAACCAATCCATTCCCAATATTACATCAAAATCATTCATATTCAATAAAATTAAATTGACTATCATTCATGGGTGTGGAAATCATTAACATTTTATCCAACAATGTAGGTTTCACATGCTTCAACAATTTATATGCAAAGGAAGGTGATATGAAGGAGTGTGTGGCGCCAAGATCAAATAATACCAATGCTTCTAAACCATACGTTTAATCACATCCGTCGAAGCATCTGCGGTCTCCTGATCCAGTGCATGCACTCTTCCTCTGCTCACACTTACCGTCTGCTTCCCTTTTTCCTCAGCTGTAGCCCTCCTCCTCGGGGCAACTATCCTGGAGCTCTCTCTGGCTCCTTACCCTTCTGTGGGGTAGTCTCAATCATCTCAGGATAAAATCTTGAAATATACCCTAGCTTCCCACACCTAAAACATGAAATTAGAGGTATCTGACATGGTCTAGTCCAATACATCTCTTACACTGATCAGTAATAGGTCATGGTCCTCTACTGGTCATACCCCTCGGTACAGTCAAAGCCAGGTACACAGGAGGTCTAGCAGCTCTCTCTTGTACCCCCACGATCTTAGGTCTCTTCTCGAAGAACCTCTAGCCTCCCCTCTTGGCCACTCTGTCCATCTCGGACCTCTTCCGGTCTCTATCTCTTCTAACATTAATTTTCCCCAGCTCGGAGGCATTCCGCTCAAAATCTTGCTAGTATAACTGAGCCTTCTGCACAGCCTCGTCATAAGTCTGTATGTCAAATGGGGCTAGCTTAGTCTGGATGGCCAATCTCAATCCATCAACGAACTGCTGAATCTTTTGGGTCTCACTACCCATCGTGTCCGGGTCGTATCTCCCCAAAGACATAAACTTGGACTCATACTCGTCCACAGTACGGTTCCCCTGAACCAGGTTCATGAATTCCATCCACAATTTCCTTTGTTCGGTGGTTAGGATGTACTACCTCCTGAAGGCCTCCAAGAATACCTCTTAGGTGATCTCTGAGTGTTTGGCCCTCAAAATAGCCTCTGTGGATCTCCACCAATATTTCACCTCGCCCTTCAGCATAAACATGGTAAAGGTTACCTTCTCAGTCGATGTACATCTAAAGAATCTGTACAATTTCTCCATCTCATACACCCAATCCTCCGTAATCAATGGGTCCTTCACCCCTCTGAACACTGGAGGTTTCAACCCTTGAAATTCTTGCAACCTGCTCAACTCGCAGTCGTAACCCAAATCATTATCACTCTGTTGTGGTGTGATAGGAGAAGTTGTATCCTAGACTGGAGGTGTAACTGTAGCAGTCTCTGCAGTTTGAGGTCTCTCTGCCTCTGCAGCTGCCTGTCTAGTAATAGGCTATGCCGTGGGACCTTGTCTATCACCGACACCCAATGCCTGCGTGACTATTTCAACTAGGCTCTTTGTACTCCGCTCTATCCTAGCGAAGCGAGCCTCTGTATCCCCTGATCTCTCAGCAGGGTTCTGTAGAGCCAGATCAATTCATGGCTCTGCACGGCTCTCAAGCCTACCTCTACGGCCTCTAGCACGTACTCTCGCCCCTCTACCTTAGTGCGTGATTGGCATAATGCCTAACTTTCTATATTCATAATCATTATTAGACTCAATCCATCACGGTATACATAGTTATATCTAAACAAAAGCACAGTAATATGAGGATATACTTTTTCTACGTTTTATTACTAACGCATATCAGGCCAACACAGCTCTGATACCAATCTCTGTCACAACCCATTTTATGCTCTATTTACTAAAATCACTATAAATTTTTCGCGTTTTTCTTTTCTTACTCGGTCGTGAGCAACTCATCACCACACAGTTGGGCTGTGAGTCAATAATAAGCCACTCTTAACATTCATTCCTAGTTAATAAAAGCGATGTCATACATTTGAAGTTAAATCATTCACTTATACAGAAACATGTTGACTAACAACTACATCCCCCATAATTACAGTTCAAATGACTAATGTGCTTTTACAATTATTTAGATACAAAAAGAATCTTCATGTGTATACCTCTTAGAGATGGATGGCAGCTGATACCCAAAATACAACGCTTCAGTCCTCACTGGGCTGCTATCTATGCTCTGTAGGAGGGGGAAAATAGAGAGGGATGACCAACCACACGCTCAATAAGGCAATAATGCAAGCATGGTAGATAACTACTCTATCTACATGGTGATAGTGTTATGCATAAAACATTTATAACATGGGCATGAGGAATTAAAACTATGCCATATGAGTATACATATATCAAGTAGTTAAATCATGGAAATTGGCATATAAATCATGATAAAATCATCATGTGCAATTCATCCCATGCTCATCAATCATCAAATCTCATAGAAAAAGGGCAATTCAATTTAAGACATCCTTTTTGATTTGCCTCATTCTCAATACATCAAAATCCCATCAAAATCATTTCACAATCACAAACATCATTATCATTTCTCAATCAAAATTTCCACAAGGCTCGAACCCTCCCTCGGGTCTACCTTGGATGGTCAAAATCACACTCAAGTATCAAAACATGTGGTACTATGTAAATTAAGTGAGACAGGTCACTATATCTTGACTGAGTATGTTGGCCCACTATGTCGTAAATCATCCCAGACCACACGAATTCTGGTGTACGAGGTATCATGCTGGAACAAAAGTAGGTTAGTTCTCTGCCAGACTTTCTCATCACTATCTCAACCATGTGGTACATTGTACTCCATGTGATATACACGGTACATCGTACTCCGCAGACCCACAATATGGATTGGGGGTGCCTGCGGTAGGTCTTATCTACCCCATACCGAGTGAAACTTCAAGTCTCAAGTGCACAAGGGAGTACTCTTAATACCAGGTCTTAGCTCCTCATGGCCTTGCTCGCCCCTTTTGGGTTCCCTGATTCAGGTCCTAGTCCCTTACCCTCACCCTACTCAAGAGGTTTGTTAGGCCTGTTGGGTTCCCTGAATGGATTAGTGTCAGGTCCTAGCCCTTCACCCTCACTCCACTCAAGAGGTCCGTTAAGCCTGCTGGGTTCCCTGAACACCATTCCGTATTACCCTCACCACGGCATTATACATACCACAGTGTGAAAACCTACGCGAGCTACGCTCCAGCCCGAATTCATGCATCATAAACAAATCACCTCGTACGAGCAACACTCTAGTACTACATTTATGCATAAAACATGAAGAAAACCACGTACGATCATAGCTTCAGTACGGTTATATGCATAAGAAATCCATTCGAAATCCACGTATGAGCAGAAGCTCCAATACCATTTATAAAACATTAACACAATTCAAGTTAAAGTGCGAGCTAAGCTCCAGCACGTTTCAAATATGTGAAAACATCGATATCCAGTGCGAGCTAGGCTCCAGCACGGTTTAATTCACATAAATATGATAGGCGACTCATAAACATTCAAAAACCAATCTCAAAACACATTTAGCACCTCACATGTGCTATTACACAACATCATTCAAATAATTGCCAGCCTATCAGTCAATCTGCTTAAAACAAAGCAAGGTGTTTTGTGAAAACATTCAAAACACGTGATTTATGCAATTATTAGCCTTGCTATCCCATTTCTTTATAATACCATTTCAACGACCAAATCTCATACAAATACTCATAGTTACTCTGATACATAGTCAAACACATTTCTTTAAACTCATGCACATTTCCAAAGCCCTATATACCCACAAAATACGAGCAGCTACCTCTATATACTTACCGAATTCCCTTACCTGGAATCGAGACGCGTGATTCCACTTCCTTAAAGCTGCATACTCATTCGGTCCGATTCATCTCCAACGATCTCTCTGGAACTGCATAAACGTATTTCACAACATATTAGCCCATTATAATCCAACACTTGCGTTTATTATAGTCGATTCGACCTATAGTCTCTATTAATGTTTATGAGGCCTCGTTTCATTACTCTATCCATACCTCGAGTCTATGGATCCTCTAAGGCCTATTAACTCATTCCAAATCGATATTAGATCGATACTAAGTCTATAGTGTTCGTATTTCATTGATTTATTCATTATGGCATTTATCAAGCATCTACAACCTCATTTTCCACAATTTCTCTAAACTCCCAATGTAGCTTCGTTTAACCACTACAAATCATTCGTATTACTTCAATAACAACTTATCACAATCCACAAACCACCAACTCATCAAAATCACACTTTCTCACACTAACTTCATCCCATTTTCTAGGTTACCTTAGTTCCATCATAACCTAGGTAGTTTTGACTATCAACACACATGCAAATCGACCCCAAAACCATTAAATAGACAATGTACTTGGGCTGAGGTGTTAGAAACTTACCAATCTAGTTCCTCTTCTTGCTCCAAACGGAAATGTTCCTTTCTCCTTCAATACCAACAATGAGGTTTTGATTCCCAACTATGTTATTCTCTTCTTTAAGATGAATAACTTTGTATCTGATAGCCTCCCTTCAATTCTTACTGGAAATGGTAGATTTTAGAGAGAAAAATCTAGGTTTTGAGTGGAAAATGGAAAGGATGGTTCTATCTCAAAAAAATATAGATTTCATCGCTCCTTTTTATAGAAATCACTTGATAAGATCGATCTGTCGAATCATGAGATCGATCTGGTCCCCTTAAATCCCTCATTTTTACACCAATTTGAATGCATGACATCGATCTATTGAAAGCTTGAGATCGATCTATCTTAGGCAGTAGCTTAAGGAGATCGATCTGTATCCATGGGAGATTGATCTGCTCTAACCCGAGAGCTAAGGAAATCGATCTGTTTGCCTTAAGAATCGATCCTCGATTTACAAAATGTTTAGCAGATTGATCTGTCTCTATTGGAGATCGATCTGCACTGTTCCTATTTCTCGAATCAGAGCATTTTGTGTCACGACCCATTTTATCCTCTTATTACCGAAAATCACTATAAATTTTTCACGTTTTATTATTACCTTACCCGATCGAGAACAAATTCACCACACACAGATGGGCTATGAGTCAATAATAATCCACTCGCAATATGCATTCTTAGTTAATAAAAGTGATGTCATACATTTGAACGACAATCAATCATTTATACAAAATATGAGTACTGACATCTACATCCCTCATAATTACATTTCAAATGACTACTGTGCTCTTACATTGTTTAGATACAAAAAGGAATCACTGTGTATATACCTCTGTGTGATGGAGATGCAGCAGATGTCCAAAATACCATGCTTCAGTCCTCACTGGGCTACTACGCATGCTCTGTAGGAGGGGGAAAATAGAGAGGGATGAGCAACCACACGCTCAGTAAGGTAATAATGCAAGCATGGTAGATAACTACTCTATCTACATGCTGATAATGTTATGCATAAATCTTTTATAACAGGAGCCTGAGTAATTAAAACTATGCCATATGAGTATACATATATCATGTATTTAAAATCATGGAAATTGGCATATAAAACATGGTAAAATCATCATGTACAAATCATCTCATGCTCATCAATTATCAAATCTCATAAAAAGGGGAATTCATTTAAGAAACATCCTTTTTTATTATCTCATTCTCAATACAACAAAATCCAATCAAATCATTTCAAAATAAAAACATCATAACCATTTCACAAATCAAATCCCGCAAGACTCGACCCTCCCTCGGGTCTACCCTGGACAGTCAAAATCACATTCAAGTATTCAAAACCATGTGGTATTATATAAATTAAGTAAGGACACAGGTCACTATATCTCAACTGACTATGTTGGCCAACTATGTCACATATCATCCTAGACCACACGGATCCCGGTGTGTGGGGTATCATGCTGGAACAAAGGTGGGTTAGTTCTCCGCCAGACGTTTCTCATCAGTAACTCAACCATGCGATACATCATACCCCATGTGTTATACATGGTACATCATACTCCGCGGACCATTAACATGGTTGGGGGTGCCTGTCGTAGGTCTTATCTACCCCATACCGAGTGAAACATCTAGTCTCAAGTGCACGTGGGAGTACTCTTAATACCAGGTCCTAACCCCTCATGGCCTTGCTCACCCCTGTTGGGTTCCCTGATTCAGGTCCTAGCCCCTCAGCCTCACCCCACTTAAGAGGTCTGTTAGGCTTGTTGGGTTCCCTGAATGGATTAATGTCAGGTCCTAGCCCCTCACCCTCACCCTCACCCCACTGAAAAGGTCTGTTAGGCCTGTTGGGTTCCCTGAATACCAATCCTTATCACTCTCACCACGGTCTCGTACATACCACAGTGTGAAAACCAGCGTGAGCTACGCTCTAGCGCAAATTCATACATCATAATAAATCATCTCGTACGAGCAACGCTCTAGTACGACATTTATGCATAAAAATATGAAGAAACCACATATGGGCATCGCTCCAGTACGGTTATATGCATAAGAAAACCATTCAAAATCCACATACAAGCAAAAGCTCCAGTACGGTTTATAAAGCATCGTCATTGTTTCAAAACAAAGTGCGAGCTAAGCTCCAGCACGTCCAAACACATGAAAATATAAATATCCAGTGCGAGCTAGGCTCCAATACGGTTTAATTCAAATAAACATGATAGGCAGCACATGAGCTTTCAAAACCAATCTTAAAATATATTTAGCACTTCACATGTGCTATCACACAACATCAAACAACAATAGCCAGCCTATCTATCAACTCGCTCAAAACAAAACACATGTTTTGTGAAAGCATTCAAAACACTTGATTTATGCATTTAGCCATACTATCCTATTTCTTTACAGTACCATTTCAACAACCAAATCTCATACAATTACTCGTAATAATTTTCATACATTTTCAACCACATTTTCACAAACTCATGCACATTTCCAAAGCCCTATATACCCAAGAGTTCAAAATACGAGCAGCTACCTCTATATACTTACAAAATTCCCTTACCTGGAATCGCGACGTGTGATGCCACTTCCTTAGAGCTGCTTACTCATACGGTTTGATTCGTCTCCAACGAACTCTCCAAAACTGTACATAAACGTATTCCACAATGTTTTAGCCCATTATAATCCAGCTCTCATGTTTACTATAGTCGATTTGGTCTATAGTCTCTATTAACTCTTATGAGGTCTCGTTTCATTACTCTACCTATAACTCGAGTCTATGGATTCATTTAGGCCTATTAACTCATTCCAAATCGATATTAAATCGATGTTATGGTCACAGTGTTCCTATTTCATCAATTTTCCTTGATTTTTTCTCTATGGCATTTATCAAGCATTTTACCTACTCATTTTCCTAAATTCTTTAAACTCACACTGTGGCTTTATTTACCCATCTCAAATCATCCACATTACTCCAATAATAACTTATCAACATCCATAAACCATAAACTCACCCAATCTACACTTTCTCACACTAGACTCATTCCATTTCTAGGTCACATACTAATTCCATCTCATCCTAGGTGTTTCCTATCATCCATACACATACAAATCAACTCTAAAATCACTTAAATAAACAATGTACTTGGATTGGAGTATTAGAAACTTACCAAATCAAATTTCTCTTCTTGCTCCTAAGGGAAATGTTCCTTGCACCTTCAATACCAACAATGAGGTTTTAGGTTTCAACTATGTTGTTCTCTTCCTCAAGATGAACAACTTTGTATCTAAATAGCCTCCCCTCAATTCTTACTAGAAAGAGCTGATTTTAGAGAGATAAACTTATGTTTTTGGTGAAAAATGAAAGGGTGATGTTGTTTTCCAAAAAATTACAGATTTCAATGCTCCTTTTATAGAAATAGCTTGAGGAGATCGATCTGCACTAGGAGGAGATCGATCTGGTTTCCTTAAATCCCTCATTTTCATGACTTTTTAAGCGTGAGATCGATCTGTCGAAGCTTGATATAGATCTACTCTCAAACAAAGAAGGCTAAGGAGATCGATCTGTATGCTTAAGGATCGATCTTTTCATTACAGAATGTTTAGGAGATCGATCTGGCCCCATGAGAGATCGATCTGGCCTATTCCATTCTGGCTCTTACATATCGATCTCTCATCCTATGAGATCGATTTGGCCTTCATAGTTTCTAGATTTTTTACAGTTTTTTTACTGCAACTTACATCAAAGCATCCTTAATTTGTTGCCATTGTCATTTTCTCATCCATCCACCTTTATGACTTGAAAATGGCATCCATTCATACCTTATACACATTAAAACTTACGTACATTCATCGTTTAGTCAAAGGTATCACATTCCAAACTAAATGGAACTTCATTCCATTTCACCACACTACTCATTTTGAGTTCCAATCACATTCATCACTTATAAGAACTCATTTCTTCATATTCAAATAAAATGGGACTTATGTGTACATTACAAATCATATTACGCGTATGTACATCGAATCCATGAACTTACATCAATTATATGTTACATTACAAGTCCATTCACATTCATTTGATCCAATTATACACATTACAACTATACATATACGGGGTCTCACATTTTGGCTCTTCCAGATCAATCTCTCATCCTATGAGATTGATTTGGCCTTCATATTATCCAGATTTGCTGCAGTTTTTCTGCAGTAACTCACACCTAAACATTCTTAATTTGCTGTCATGGTCATCTTCTCATTCGACCACCTTTATGACTTGGAAATGACATCCATTGAAGCTTTATACTTATTAAAACTTGCGTGTATTCATTGTATAACCAAAGGTATACAATATAAAACCAAATGAAAGTTACATTACAAGTCCATTCACATTCATTTGATCCAATTACACATATTGCATCTATACATATATGGGGTCTCACATTCTCCCCTCCTTCAAGGAATTTGGTCCTCCAAATTTGAACCAAATCACTCTTCAAAAAGTTAGGGGTACCTCTCCCATATCAAGTTCTCCAATTCCCATGTGGCCTCTTCCACTGTGTGATGTTACCAAAGAACTTTCACCATGGGAATTGTCTTATTTCGCAACACCTTTTCCTTTCTATCCAATATCCGAACCAGCTTCTCAACATATGTCATGCTCTCACTGAGCTCCAACAGCTCATATCTTATTACATGTGTCGGGTCTAGGTGATACTTTCGAAGTATAAAGATATGGAAGACGTTATGAACATTCGCTAAGTCTAGTGGCAATGCCAACCTATACGCCTTATCTCCCACCCTCTCCAAAATCTCGAAGGGTCCAATATATCTAGGGCTCAACTTTCCCTTCTTACCAAATCTCATAATACCCTTTGAAGGTGAAACTCTCAGAAATACCGACTCACCCAAATCAAACTCTAGTGGTCTCCATCTCTTGTCAGCATAACTCTTTTGCCGGCTCTGAGTTGTCCGTAATCTCTCACATATCAACAGGACATCCTCAGATGCCTACTGTACTAAGTCAGGAGCAAAAATCTGTCTATCACCAACCCTTCCCATCTAATAGGGGAACGGTATCTATGCCCTTACAATGCCTCATAGGGTACCATCCCGATACTCATATGAAAATTATTATTATTATAGGCAAACTCGGCTAACTGCAAGTGATCATCCCAGGAGCCTCCAAAATCCAGCACACACGCTCTCAACATATCTTCCAAGGTCTGTATAGTCCTCTCTGACTGGTCATTTGTCTGAGGATAAAAAACAGTACTAAAACTCAGTCGGGTCCCCAGCGCTTCCTGAAAATGTTCCTAGAAATGGGAAGGGAAGCGGGCATCCCGATCAGAAACAACACTCATTGGTACACCATGTAGTCGTACTATCTCTCGAATATATAGGTTTACCAACTGACTCAGTGTATCGATAGCTCTCATAGCCAAGAAATGGGCGGACTTAGTCAATCGATCCACAATAATCCATATAGCATAATGACCTATGCGGGGGTGATCCCATCACAAAATCCATGGTGACATGCTCCCACTTCCATATCGGTATCAGTAGAGGCTGTAATAATCCTGTAGGCTTCTGATGCTCTACCTTCACCTACTGACAAATGAGATACTTAGTGACATACTCAGCAATGTCTCTTTTCATTTCGGACCACCAATAAACCTTCTGAAGATTTTGATACATCTTGGTACTTCCTGGATGTATCGTGTACTTTGATGAGTGAGCTTCTAATAATATTAACTTCCTAATCTTAGGATCCTTGGGAACACATACTCTGCCTCAATAACCCATCAGCACTCAGCTCAATAACAATACCCACACCCGTCTGAATCTACCTCAACTAATCGATGCACCGTTGATCGCTCTGCTGGGCTTGTCGAATACTGCCAATCAACTCTAGCTCTAATCTCATACTAGCCATGATATCTAATCTCTCTAATCCAAGTGGGGTTACGTCCAAAATGAAGTTTGCAAAGTGTTCCAACATGAAGTTTGCAAAGTGTTCCAACAATCATAGTCCTTCAAGAGTTCGAGCCATCTCCTTTGTCTCATATTCAGCTCTTTCTGTAAGAACAGTTACTTAAGGCTCTTAAGATCAGTGAACACCTGAAATTTCTCACCATAGAGATAGTGGCGCTATATTTTCAAAGCAAATACCACGACCGCTAACTCTAAATCATGTGTCGGGTAGTTCCTCTCATGATCTTTCAACTGGCTAGATCCATAGGCAACTACCTTCCCATCCTGCATAAGCACGCAGCCCAGTCCTTGGTGTGATGCATCCGTATACATCGAGAAACCTCCTGAGCTAGTAGGAATAGTGAGAACTAGAGCAGTTGTAAATCGACGCTTAAGCTTCTCAACATGGCCCAAAAATGAGATCTGCTCTAAGCAAAAGTTACAGTTGTTGAGTTTGGCATATAACGTTTTCTCTCGGAGGGTTTGTAGAACTATCCTCAAGTGCTCCTCATGATCTTCCCTGGACTTGGAATAAACTAAAATGTCATCAATGAACACAATCATAAACTTATCCAGGTATGGCTTGAATACATCATTCATCAGTGCCATAAATGTTGCAGGAGCATTCGTCAATCCGAATGGCATCACCGAGAACTCGTAGTGGCCATAACGGGTACAAAATACTATTTTAGGTACATCTACACTCTTAATCCTCAACTCATGATACCCTGACTGCAGATTTATCTTAGAAAACACTTAGGCTCCTTGGAGCTGGTCCAACAAATCATCTATGCGTGGAAGGGGGTACTTGTTCTTAATGGTGGCCTTATTCAATAATCGGTAATCTATACACATTCGGAGGCCTCCATCCTTCTTCCTTACAAACAGTACAAATGCTCCCCAAGGTGAGACACTCGATTTAATAAACCCTTTCTCTAGCAGCTCTTGCAACCGTTTCTTTAGCTCTTCCAATTCTATTGGAGCCATTCTATAGGGTGGTTTCGATATCGGCTCAATACCAAGCACTAACTCTATGCAAAATTCCATTTCCCTTTCAGGTGGTAGTCCTGGTAATTCCTCCGAAAAGACATCAGGGTAATCCGTAATTAAGGGTATGTCCCTTAATTTCGGGTGTGCCTCATCTATATCGACCACGTAGGTAATAAACCCTTCACATCATTCTTTCCACTATTAGTGTCACAAGTCATCACATACATATTCAACATAAGTATATAGATTTATCTCTCAAGTAAATTAAACAAAATCATACTCATTTCATTCATCATAATTATGTGATTTCATTTCATTTTCAAAATCTTACAACATGATTTTCTATCTTGAGAAACATCAAAGTTTTTACATGACAATCCATCACAACCCAATTGGCAGCTAGCCAATCCATTCCCAAAATTACATCAAAATCATTCATATTTAACAAAATTAAATTGACTGCCATCTCTTTTCCCTCTATGATCAACTTACAGTTCCTACATACATGCTCAGTCAATTGACTATCATTCATAGGTGTGGAAATCATCAACATCTTATCCAATAATACAGGTTTCACATGCTTCAACAATTTGTGTGCAAAGGAAGGTGATATGAAAGAATGCGTGGCACCAGGATCAAAAATACCAATGTTTCTAAATCAAAGATTCGGATGGTACCTTTAATCACATCTGTCGATGCGTCTGTAGTGTCCTGGTCCATGCACTCTTTCTCTGCTCACACCCACTACCTGTTTCCCTTTTTCTTCAACTGTAGCCCTCCTCCTCGGGGCTGCTGTCTCAACTGGAGCTCCCTCAGGCTCCTTGCCCTTCTGTGGGGTGATCTCAACCATCTTGGTACAGTATCTCGAAATATGTTCCGACTTTCCAAACCTAAAACACAAAACAGGGGGCACCTGACATGGTCTAGTCCCATGGTATCTGCCACATCTCCTACATTGATTAGTGGTAGGTCGTGGTCCTCCAATAGTCATACCCCTCGACGCAGTCAAGGTCGGGTACACGGGAGGTCTAGCAGCTCTCTCCTGCACCTCCTCGATCTTAAGTCTCTTCTCAAAACATTGGGCCTCCTTTCCTTGCCACACTATCCCTCTTGGATGTCTTTCGATCTCTATCATTCTGACACCAATTCTCCCAAGCTCAGAGGCATTTCGTTCAAAATCTTGCTCGCATAACTAAGCCTTATGCACAGCCTCCTCATAAGTCAAAATGTCAAAGGGACCTAGCTTAGTCTGAATGGCCAATCTCAGTCCATCCTGAACTTTTGTATCTTTCGCGTCTCACTACCCATTGTGTCCGGGTCGTATCTCCCCAAGGACATGAACTTGGACTTATACTCATCCATAGTATGGCTCTCCTGAACCAAATTCATAAATTCCATCCGCAGTTTCCTCTGTGCGGTAGCTGGAATGTAATGTCTCTTGAAGGCCTCTAAAAATATCTCTCATGAGATCTTAGAGTGTCTAGCCCTCAAAATAGACTCGGTGGACCTCCACTAATGCTTGGCCTCACTTTTCAACATAAACACGGCAAATGCTACCTTCTCAGCTGAAATGCATCGAAAAAACCTATATAGTTTCTCCATCTCATACACCCAATCTTCCGTGATAATCGGGTCTTTCACCCCTCTGAACACTGGGGGTTTTAATGCTTGGAACTCTCGCAGTCTGCTCAAGTCACAGTCATAACCCAACTCACTACCGTTATGCTATGGAGCGATAGGAGAAGCTATATCCTGGACTGGAGGTGGTGTAACTGTAGTTGTCTCTACAGTATGAGGTCTCTTCACCTCTCGCAGTCTGCTCAAGTCGCAGTCTGTGCTTTTACATTGTTTAGATATAAAAAGGAATCATTGTGTATATACCTCTGTGTGATGGAGATGCAGCGGATGTCCGAAATACCACGCCTCAGTCCTCACTGGGCTACTATGCATGCTCTGTAGGAGGGGAAAATAGAGAGGGATGAGCAACCACATGCTCAGTAAGGCAATAATGCAAGCATGGTAGATAACTACTCTATCTACATACTGATAATGTTATGCATAAATCTTTTATAATAGGAGCATGAAGAATTAAAACTCTGCCATATGAGTATACATATATGATGTATTTAAAATCATGGAAATTGGCATATAAAACATGGTAAAATCATCATGTACAAATCATCTCATGCACATCAATCATCAAATCTCATAAAAAGGGCAACGTTTAAGAAACATCCTTTTTTTATTATCTCATTCTCAATACAACAAAATCCCATCAAATCATTTCATAATCACAACATCATAACCACTTCACAAATCAAATCCCACAAGGCTCGACCCCTCCCTCGGGTCTACCTTGGACAGTCAAAATCACACTCAAGTATTCAAAATCGTGTGGTATTATATAAATCAAGCAAGGAGACAGGTCACTATATCTCAACTGACTATGTTGGCCAACTATATCACATATCATCCCAGACCACACGGATCTCAGTGTGCGAGGTATCATGCTGGAATGAATGTGGGTTAGTTCTCCGTCAGACTTTTCTCATCAATAACTCAACCACGCGGTACATCATACTCCATGTGATATACACGATACATCGTACTCCGCAGACCCATAACATGGTTAGGGGTACCTGTCGTAGGTCATATCTACCCTATACCGAGTGAAACCTCTAGTCTCAAGTGCACATGGGAGTACTCTTAGTACCAGGTCCTAGCCCCTCATGTCCTTGCTCGCCCCTGTTGGGTTACCTGATTCAGGTCCTAGACCCTCACCCTCACCCCCACTTAAGAGGTCTGTTAAGCCTGTTGGGTTCCCTGAATGGATTAATGTCAGGTCCTAGCCCCTTACCCTCACCCTACTAAAGAGGTCTGTTAGGCCTGTTGGGTTCCTTGAATACCAATCCGTATCACTCTCACCACGACCACGTACATACCACAGTGTGAAAACTAGCGCGAGCTACGCTCTAGCCAAATTCATGAATCATAATAAATCACCTCGTACGAGCAACGCTCTAGTACGACATTTATGCATAAAAATATGAAGAAACCACGTACGAGCATCGCTCCAGTACGGTTATATGCATAAGAAAACCACTCGAAATCCATGTATAAAGTATTGTCATAGTTTCAAAACAAAGTACGAGCTAAGCTCTAGCACGTCTAAACGTATGAAAATATAAATATCCAGTGCGAGCTAGGCTCCAGCATGGTTTAATTCACATAAAGATGATAGGCGGCTCATGAGCTTTCAAAACCAATCTCAAAATATATTTAGCACTTCACATGTGCTATCACACAACATCAAACAACAATAGCCAGCCTATCTATCAATTCGCTCAAAACAAAACACATGTTTTGTGAAAGCATTCAAAGCACTTGATTTATGCATTTATTAGCCTTACTATCCCATTTCTTTACAATACTATTTCCACAACCAAATCTCATACAATTACTCATAATAATTTCCATACATTGTCAACCATATTTTCACAAACCCATGCACATTTTCAAATCCCTATATACCCACGAGTTCAAAATATGAGCAGCTACCTCTATATACTTACAAAATTCCCTCACTTGGAATCGCGACGCATGATTCCACTTACTTAGAGCTACTTACTCGTACGGTTCGATTCGTCTCCTACAAACTCTCCAAAACTGCACATAAACGTATTCCACAATGTTTTAGCCCATTATAATCCAACTCTCGCATTTACTATAGTCGATTCGATCTTATAGTCTCTATTAACGCTTATGAGGCCTCGTTTCATTACTCTACCAATAACTCGAGTCTATGGATTCTTTTAGGCCTATTAACTCATTCCAAATCGATATTAAATCGATGTTAAGCTCACAGCATTCCTATTTCATTAATTTTCCTTGATTTCTTCTCTATGGCATTTATCAAGCATTTTACCTACTCATTTCTAGAAATACTCTAAACTCACAAAGTGGCTTCATTTACCCATCTCAAATCATCCACATTACTCCAACAACAACTTATCAACATCCATAAACCACCAACTCACCCAATCTACACTTTCTCACACTAGACTCATTCCATTTCTAGATCACATACTAATTCCATCTCATCCTTAGTGTTTCCTATCATCCACACACATACAATGTACTTGGATTGGAGTATTAGAAACTTACCAAATCAAATTTCTCTTTTGCTCCAAAGGGAAATGTTCCTTGCTCCTTCAATACCAACAATGAGGTTTTAGGTTTCAACTATGTTGTTCTCTTCCTCAAGATGAACAACTTTGTATATAATAGCCTCCCTTCAATTCTTACTGGAAGGGGCTAATTTTAGAGAGATAAACTTAGGTTTTTGGTGAAAAATGGAAGGGTGATGTTGTTTTCCTAAAAATTATAGATTTCACACTCCTTTTATAGAAATCGCTTGAGGAGATCGATCTGCACTAGTAAGAGATCGATCTGGTCCGCTTAAATCCCTCTTTTTATGACATTTTAAGCATGAGATCGATCTGTCGAAGCTTGAGATCGATCTGCTCCCAAACAGAGAGCTAAGGAGATCGATCTGTATGCTTAAGGATCGATCTTTTCATTATAGAATGTTTAAGAGATCGATCTGGCCCCATGGGAGATCGATCTGCCCTATTTCATTGCTCAAATAAGAGCATTTTGGCTCTTACAGATCGATCTCTCATCCTTTGAGATCGATCTAGCCTTCATACTTTCCAAATTTTCTATAGTTTTTCTATTGCAACTTACATCAAAACATCCTTAATTTGCTGCCATAGTCATTTTCTCATCCATCCACCTTTATGACTTGAAAATGGCATCCATCCATACCTTATACACATTAAAACTTGCGTGCATTCATCGTGTAGTCAAAGGTATCACATTCAAAACTAAATGGAAGCATAACTTAATTCCATTTCACCACACTACTTATTTTGAGTTCCAATCACATTCATCACTTATAAGAACTCATTTCTTTATATTCATATAAAATGGGACTTGTGTGTACATTACAAATCATATTACGTGTATGTACATCGAATCCATGAACTTACATCAATTATACGTTACATTACAAGTCCATTCACATTCATTTGATCCAATTACACACATTACAACTATTCATATACGGGGTCTCACATTTTAGCTCTTCCAGATTGATCTCTCATACAATGAGATTGATCTGGCCTTCATATTGTCACGACCTAATTCCATTCTCTTTAACCGAAAATCACTAAAAAATTTTTTGCATTTTACTGTTACCTTACCCGGTCGTGAGCTAACTCAACACACACTGTTGGGCTGTGAGTCAATAATAAACACCACATCTCATTCATTCTCAGTTAAATAAAACGATGTCATACATTTGCATTTAATCTTGTACTTATACAAAAGCATGTGTTACTGACATCTACATCCCCCATAATTATAACTCAAAAGAATACTGTGCTTTTACATTGTTTAGATACAAAAAGAATCACTGTGTATATACCTCTAAGCGATGGAGATGCAGCGGAGTCCAAAATACCACGCCTCTGTCCTCACTGGGCTACTATGCACGCTCTGTAGGGGGAAAATAGAGAGGGATGAGCAACCACACGCTCAGTAAGGCAATAATGCAAGCATGGTAGATAACTACTCTATCTACATGCTGATAGTGTTATGCATAAATCATTTATGGTAGGAGCATGAGGAAATAAAACTATGCCATATGAGTATACATATATATCATGTATCAAAATCATGTACCTTGGCATATAAAACATGGTAAAAACATCATGTATAAATCATCTCATGTCCAATCTCATTTAAATTCATAAAAAGAGCAATTCATTAAGAAACCTCTTTTTTAAACCCACGTCATAAAACTCTTTCTCAAACACATACAATCTCATCACATCAATTCACAATCACAACCTCATTTTCATTTCATAAATCAATTTCGCGAGGCTCGACCCCTCCTTCGGGTCTAACTTAAACAATCACAAATCACACTTAGAGATTTAAAAATCATGTGGTAGTAAGTAAATCAAGCAAGGAGACAGGTTACTATATCTCAAGTGACTACGTTGGCCAATTGTCACATATCATCCCAGACCACACGGATCCCGGTGTGTGGGGTATCATGCTGGCACGAAGGTGGGTTAGTTCTCCGCCAGACTTTCTCAAATCAAGTAACCACCACACAGTACATCGTACTCCATGTGATATACACGGTACATCGTACTCCGCGGACCCATAACATGGTTGGGGGGTGCCTGCCGTAGGTCTTATCTACCCTATACCAAGTGTAACCTTTATAGTCTCAAGAGCGCATGGGAGTAACCTCAATACCAGGTCCTAGCCCCTCATGGCCTTGCTTACCCCTGTTGGGTTCCCTGATTCAGGTCCTAGCCCCTCACCCTCACCCCACTCAAGAGGTCTGTTAGGCCTGTTGGGTTCCCTGAATGGATTATGTCAGGTCCTAGCCCCTCACCCTCACCCCACTCAAGAGGTCTGTCAGGCCTGTTGGATTCCCTGAGTTAATCTGTATCTCTCACCACGGCCTCATACATACCACAGTGTGAAAATCGGCGCGAGCTATGCTCTAGCGCGAATTCATGCATCAAAACCAATCACTTCGTACGAGCAATGCTCTAGTACGGCATTTATGCATAAAATATGAAGAAACCACGTACGAGCATAGCTCCAGTAATATTATATGCATAAGAAAAACCACTCAAATCCAAGTACGAGCGTAAGCTCCAGTACGATTTATAAAACATCATCACAATTCAAATCAAAGTGCGAGCTAAGCTCAAGCACGTATCACACAAGTGAAAACACAGAAATCCAGCGCGAGCGAGGCTCTAGCGCGATTTATGTCATGCAAATACGATAGGCGACTCATACACAATCAAACAATCCTGACAATCGGGTTTAGCACTTCACAAATGCTTTTCCACAACATCAATAAAACACTAGTCGGCCCATCTACAAGCTTGCTTAAAACCAAGCAATTTCGTTTTGAAAAACATCAAAACATTAGATTTATGCAATTATTAGCCTTACTATCCCATTTCTTTACAATACCATTTCAACCACCAAATCTCATACAATTATTCATAGTCACATCCATACATCTTCAAAACACATTTCTATAAATCCATGCACATTTCCAAAGCCCTATACACCCACAAAATACGAGCAGCTACCTCTATATACTTACAGAATTCCCTTACCTGGAATCACGATGCGTGATTCCACTTCCTTAAGCTGCTTACTCGTACAGTTCGATTCATCTTCAACAACTCGTTGGGACTGCACACAATCATATTTCACATTATATTCGATCCATATAATGCAACCCTTGTGCTTGCTATAGTCAATTTAATCTATAGCCTCTATTAACGCTTATATGGCCTCGTTTCATTACTTTACCCATAACTCGAGTCTATGGATCTTCTTAGGCCTATTAACTTATTCCAAATCGATATTAAATCGACATTAAGCTCATAGTGTTCATATTTCATGAATTCCCTCACTATGGCATTTTATCAAGCATATACATACTCATTTTCACAATTTCACTTAAACCCACATTATAACTCCACATAACCATTCCAAATCACCCACATTACTCATTTAACAACTTATCATAACCCATAAACCACCAACTCCCCAAATCATACTTTCTCACACTAGAGGCATTCCATTTTCTAGGTTACATTAGTTTCTAACACAACCTAGGTGTTTCCATCCATACATACTCATGCCGAACAACTCCAAAATCAATTAAATAGACAATGTACTTGGATTGGAGTGTTAGAATCTTACCAAATATGATTTTTCTTCTTGCTCCAAATGTCAATGTCCTTATCTCCTTCAATACCCATAATGGGATTTTGGGTTCCAACTATGTTGTTCTCTTCCTCAAGATGAACAACTTAATGTCTAATGGTCTCCCCTCAATTCTTGCTGGAAATGGCTAATTTTAGAGAGAGAAAGTTAGGTTTTTGGGTTAGAAATGGAAGATTGGTGTTTTTCTCGAAACTTTCAGATTTTCAGCCCTCCTTTTATAAAAATAGCTTGAGGAGATCGATCTGGTCCAAGAGGAGATCGATCTGGTCCCCCTAAATCTCTCATTTTCATGAAATTTTAAGCATGAGATCGATTTGTCGAAGCATGAGATCGATCTGGTCCCAAACAGAGAGCTAAGGAGATCGATCTGGGTGCTTGAGGATCGATCTTTTCATTACAAAATGCTCAGGAGATCGATCTGGCCCCATTGGAGATCGATCTGCTCTATTCCATTGCCCAAATAAGAGCATTCTAGCTCTTCCAGATCGATCTCTCATCTTATGAGATCGATCTGGCCCTCATACTTTTCAAATTTTCTACAGTTTTCTTGCTGCAACTCACACCAACACATCCTTAATCTGCTGCCATGGCCATTTTCTCATCTATCCACCTTTATAACTTGAAAATGGCATCCATTCACACCTTATGCACATTGAAACTTGTGTGCATTCATTGTATGTCCAAAGGTATACTATATATAACCAAATGGAAGCATTTATATTCATGCAGCTTCCATCCATTTACCACACTACTCATTTTGAGTTTCAATCACATCCATCACTCATAAGAACTCATTTCTTCATATTCATACTCAATGGAACTTGTATGTACGTTACAAATCATATTACACATACATACATTGAATCCATGGACTTACATCGATCATACTTTACATTACAAGTCCATTCACATTCATTACACATTACAACTTTACATATACGGGGTCTCACACATATTATCCAGATTTGCTGTAGTTTTTTTTGTAGCAACTCACACCTAAACATTCTTAATTTGTTGCCATGGTCATTTTCTCATTCGACCACCTTTATGACTTGAAAATGACATCCATTCAAGATTTATACTTATTAAAACTTGCGTGTATTCATTATATAACCAAAGGTGTACAATATAAAACCAGATGGAAGTATTTAGATTCATGTAACTTCCTTCCATTTACCACACTACTCATTTTGAGCTCCAATCACATTCATCACTTATCAAAGCTCATTTCTCCATATTCATATAAAATGAGACTTGTATGTACATTACAAACTCATGTTACAAGTATGTACATCGAATCCATGGACTTATATCATTTATGCTTTACATTGTAAATACATCACCATACTCCTGATTTCATAAAGTTTACATCTAAAAATACGTGTCTTACAGGTATGGTGGGATCAGCTTGTCTCCAATAGAAAAAGATGTGGTGATCCTCTAGTGTCTACATGGGATGAGATGAAGCGCATCATGAGGAAAAGATTTGTGCCTAACCATAACTACAGAGAGCTGTACCAGAAGCTCCAAGGTCTCACCCAGGGTTCAAAAAGTGTTAACAATTACTACAAGGAGATGGAGATAATCATGATTTGAGTTAATATCCAGGAGGATGCAGAAGCTACTATGGCTCATTTTCTCCAAGGCTTGAACTTTGAGATTACCAATATTGTAGATTTGCAGCATTACATGGATTTCAAGGAGATGTTGCATGTGGCCATCAAAGTGGAAAGGCAATTCAAAAGGAAAGGTACATCCCGTTTCACTTCTAGTTCAGTTCCTGTTTGGAAATCTAACACCTTTCGTAGTGATGAGAAGTCTATGTTTAAGTCTAACTTAGAAAGTTTTGTTAAGCCCAAGTATGAGGACCTTCCAAATCCCAAGACTAAACCTACCCAAGCATCCCAGAGAAGACCACGTGACATTATGTGGTTTAAGTGTTTGGGCCACGAACATGTTGCCTCTTAGTGTCCTAATAGTAGAGTGATGCTCATGCTTGAGAATGAAGATGTTGAGAGTGAAGGTTCTGATGTTGGTATTGAGGATGAGATGCTTGCGTTAGAAGATACTAAGGAAGAAGAAAATGTTGAGTTTACTGCTTATGGTGAAGCACTTGTTGCCAGACATGCTCTTAATACTCATGTGAAGTTTGAGGAAGAAGTACAACGTGAGAACATCTTCCATATGAGATGCCATATTCGTGATAAGGTATGCTCTGTGGTTATTGATAGTGGGAGCTGTACTAATGTTGCTAGCACATACCTTGTTGATGAGCTAAAGTTACCCACTACCAAGCATCACCGCCCATATAAGTTGCAGTGGATTAATGACTGTGGTGAAGTTAACGTGGTGAAGTAAGTCTTTGTGCCTTTTCATATTGGAAGGTACCAAGATAAACTGATGCGTGACGTGGTACCCATGCAAGCTAACCACCTGTTGCTGGGTAGACCATGGCAGTATGATCGGAGAATCATCCATAACAGTTACACTAATCGTTACTACTTTTTAATGGATGTCAAGAAGATCACTCTTGCTCCCCTTAGCCCCAAGGAGATTTACGAGGTTGAAAGAGCAACATGATGAGCAAAGGAAGCTAGCTAAAGAAAAGATGGGAAGCAAGGAAAGCAAAGCAGTGAGCTAGCATGCCAACCCCCGAGATGTGAAGACTGTATTTATTGCTAAGTCTCAAAGTCTTTTGCTCTCATTTAAAGACTCTTATTTTATTGATACTGAACTCCATGATGCTTTGCCTACTGATGTTGTCTCATTATTGCAGGAGTTCAAGGATGTATTCCCTGAGGAGATCCCAAATGGACTCCCACCGATTCATGACATTGAGCACTAGATTGACCTTGTCCCCAAAGCTGCCATACCTAATCGCCCAGCCTACAGAAGTAATCCAGAGGAGACGAAGGAGCTTCAAAAGCAAGTTGAGGAGCTCATAAGGAAAGGTTACATGAAAGAGAGCATGCGTCCATGCGCCGTATCCAAATCACAACCGTAACCCCAACCTCTACTGGCCTATGGTGTAGTAACAGGCGTAGGCATATCCTGTGCAGGTAGGGGTGTAGGTGTATCTGTCGTCTGAGGTCTCTGAAGTTATATGGGTTCTTCGAGTGCACTACTATCGAGATGATAGCATTTGTCACGTTCATGCTGAAGGGATCAGTCGAACATTGGTGGAAATCCATCAGGCCTATTTTGAGTGCCCGACATACAGAGATTAGCTAGAAAGTGTTTTTAGAGGCCTTCCGGAGATAGTATGTTTCGGATACCACACAGTGGAAGATGAAGATGGTATTTTTGGGACTGACCCAAAGGAGTAGGACAGTGGATGAGTATGAGACGACCTTTATCTCCCTGGACAGATATGATCCCAACACGATGAGTAATGAGGTTGAAAAGATCCAAAAGTTTATGGATGGATTGAGACCGACCATCGGTCCATATTGGTTCACTTGGATATATCAACCTACAAGGAGGCTGTGCGCAGGGCGCAATTATGTGAGCAAGACATTGACAGAATCGCCTTAGAGTTTGGAAAGGTTTGTAAAGTGAGGGATAAATATAAGAAGAGACCAGGGATGGATAGAGGCTTCAGTTATAAGGGAAGTAAGAGGTTTGCTTGGAAGAGGTCGAGGATTGAGGAGAAGGATAGTTAATCCTCTCATGTATCCAGCTATAGCTCTAGTTAAGGGAATTATGATTAGAGGGCCACGGCCTATTACAAAGCAGTGCAGCAAGTGTGGTAGGTACCATGGTACGCGATCATGCTATGGACCTCCTGTAATATGCTTTAGATGTGGAAAACCAGGGCACATAATCAGGGATTACCCAGAGATGACAGAGAGAGCCCCACAGAAGGGCAGGGAGCTAGAGAGATCTCCAGTTGGGATAGCTGCTCCGAGGAGGAGGGCTATAACTGAGGAAAAAGGGAAGTAGGCAGTGGGTGTGAGCAAAGGATGAGTGCACGCACTGGACCAGGACACTGCGGATCAATCTTTGGATGTGGTTAAAGGTACCATCCAAATCTTTGATTTAGAAGCATTTGTATTGTTTGATCCTGGTGCCATGCACTATTTTATATCTCCATCCTTTGCACATAAATTGTTGAATCATGAAAAACCCACACTGCTAGATAAGATGTTGATGATATCTACCCCTATGAATGATAGTCAATTAACTGAGCATGTATATAGAAGTTGTAAGATAAGGATAGGAGGTAAAGAATTGGCAGCCGATTTAATTTTATTAAACATGAGTGATTTTGATGTAATCCTAGGTATGGATTGGCTGGCTGCAAACCATGTTGTTATGGATTGTCGTGCTAAAACCTTGATGTTTTCAGGATTAGATAATCTTATTGTAAACTTTGATGAAAAGAAATGAAATGACATGATCTTTATAAATGAGAAGAGTATGATTTAAATATTGATATTCAAGAGATGAATTTGTTTATTAATTACATATGTGTATGTGATGATTTGTGTTACTAATGATGGAAAGGATAATGTGAAGGATACATTACTTATGTGGTTGAGACGGATAAGGCACGTCCGGAGTTGATAGACATTACATTGGTTAGGGAATTTTCAGATATTTTTTCGGATGAATTACCAGGGTTACCTCCAGATAGGGAGATGGAATTTGGTATAGACTTGGCATCTGGTACAGAGCCGATATCTAAGCCTGTAAGACCCGTATTTTTAGATGTAAACTTTATGTAATCATGAGTATGGTGATGTAATTGCAATGTAAGCATAAGTGATGTAAGTTTATGGATTCGATGTACATACGTGTAATATGAGCTAGTAATGTACAAACAAGTTTCATTATGTATGAATATAAGGAAATGAACTTTTATAAGTGATGAATGCAATTGGAGCTCAAATGAGTAGTGTGGTAAATGGAAGGAAGTTGCATGAATCTAAATACTTCCATTTAGCTTGGTATGGTATACTTTTGGCTATACAAAGAATACACACAAGTTTTGATGTGTATAAGATATGGATGGATGCCATTTTCAAGTCTTAAAGGTGGTTGGATGAGAAAATGACTATGGCAGCAAATTAAGGATGTTTTGGTGTGTGTTGCTGCAAAAAAACTACAAAAAATCTAGAAAATATGAAGACCAGATCAATCACATGGGATGAGAGATCGATCTGAAAGAGCCTGAATGCTCTTATTTGAACAAAAGAATAGAGTAGATCGATCTCCAATGGGGCCAGATTGATCGCCTAAACATTCTGTAATTAAAAGATTGAACTTTAAACATACAGATCGATCTCCTTAGCTCTCTGTTTGGAGTAGATGATCTCAAGCTTCGAAAGATCAATCTCATGCTTGAAAATGCCGTGAAAAAAAAGAATTTAAGGGGACCAGATCGATCTCCTCCTAGTGCAGATCGATCTCCTCAAGTGATTTTTATAAAAAGGGTGCTGAAAATCTGTAATTTTTGGGAAACAACAACACCTTTCCATTTCCAACACAAAACCTAGTTTTATCTCTCTAAAATCAGTCCATTTCTAGTAATATTTGAAGGAAAACTATTAGATACAAAGTTGTTCATCTTATGGAAGAGAACAACATAGCTTGAAATCAAAACCTCACTTGTTGGATTGAAGGAATAAGGTGTATTTTCCTTTGGAGGAAGAAGAGGAACTAGACTTCGTAAGTTTTTAATACTTCAGCCCAAGTACATTGTCTATTTAATGGTTTTGGGGTTGATTTGCATGTGTGTTGATAGTCAAAACTACCTAGGTTATGATGGAACTAAGTTAGACCTAGAAAATGGAATGAGTTTAGTGTGAGAAAGGGTAAATTGAATGAATTGATGAAATGGTGGGTATGCTAAGTTGTTGTTTGAGTAATGTGGATGATTTGAAGTGGGTAAATGGAGCTACATTATGGATTGAGTGAATTTATGGAGATGAGTATGTAATATGTTGATAAATGTCATAGTGCGGAAAATTGATGAAATAGGAACACTGTGAGCTTAATATCGATTTGTTATCGGTTGGGTATGAATAAATAAGCCTAAAGGAATCCATAGATTCGAGATATGAATAGAGAGATGAAACAAGGCCTTATAAGTGTTAATAAAGGCTATAGATTGAATTGACTATAGCAAGGACAAGGGTTGCATTATAGAGGACTAAAATAATGTGAAATACTATTGTGTGCAGTTCCAAAGAGTCTAGTAGAGACGAATCGAACCGCACAAGTAAGCAGCTTTAAGGAAGTGGAATCAAGCGACGCGATTCAAGGTAAGGGAATTTTGTAAGTATATAGAGGTAGCTGTTCATATTTTGTGGGTATATAGGTCTTTGGAAATGTGCATGAGTTTATAGAAACATGTTTGATGATGTATGAAAATAACTACGAGTACTTGTATGAGATTTGGTTGTTTGAAATAGTATTATAAAGAAATGGGATAGTAAAGCTAATAATTGCATAAATTAAATGATTTGAATGTTTTCACAAAACATATTGTTTTGTTTTAAGCAAATTGATGTAGGCTGGCTAATGTTTGAATGTTGTTGTGTGATAGCACATGGGAGGTGATAAATGTGTTTTGAGATTGGTTTTTGAATGTTTATGAGCCGCATATCATGTTTATGAGAATTAAATCGTGCTGGAGCCTAGCTCCCACTGGATAGTGATGTTTTTACGTGTTTAAAACGTGCTGGAGCTTAGCTCGCACTTTGATTTGAATGGTGGCGATGTTTTATAAACCGTGCTGGAGCTTTTGCTCGTACGTGGATTTTGAATGGATTTCTTAATGCATATAACCATACTGGAGTTATACTTGTACGTGGATTTCTTCATGTTTTATGCATAAATGTCGTACTAGAGCGTTGCTCGTACGAAGTGATTTGTTGATGATGCATGAATTCGTACTAGAGTGTAGCTCGCGCAGGTTTTCACAATGTGGTATGTATGATGTCATGGTGAGGGTAATACGGGTTGGTGTTCAGGGAACCCAACAGGCCTAACAGACCTCTTGAGTGGGGTGAGGGTGAGGGGCTAGGACCTGAATCAGGGAACCCAACAGGGGCGAGTAAGGCCATGAGGGGCTAGGACCTGGTATTAAGAGTACTCCCACGTGCACTTGAGACTAGAGGTTTCAATCGATATGGGGTAAATAAGACCTATGGTAGGCACCCCAAACCATGTTATGGGTTCGTAGAGTGTGATATACCGCGTGGTTGAGATACTATCAGACCCGAATTTTTATAGCTTGTACCTTATGATTCCTATGTGTATGAACACTCTGTTATTATAGTTGAATCATAAGAAGAGTACTTACTAGACTTAAAGTGTTAGTGAAATGATTTAGCACGCAAAAGCTACATAAAAAGCCTAATGTGAGCCATAAGTGTCACAGGCTAAACCGAGTGAATCTAAATCATTCTAACTAAAAATAAGAACTTAAAATGAGAGAGCATAGAGAGCTCATGAAGGAAAGTCAGCTTGATTTAGTCCCGAACATAGAAAACGAGAGTAAAAGCTAAAAGGGTAAAATGGACCTTTTTGGCGAGATAAGGTGTTTCGGGTGAAATTATCCACCGGGAATGGTTGAAACATAAAGACGAGAGTGTAAGACATAAGATATGACACTTTCAAAATTTTGAGAAAAAATCAACTTGGTCAATGGTTAAGGAAAAAGTCAACTATAGTTAAGAAAGTGGACTTTTACCATAGTTGACTAATCATGGTTAAAAATTAACCTAAGTGTGGAGAAAAAATTGGGAAAAAATATTCTTGGCCAGAATATAAGATAATCATCCTCGAAAGTAAGGAAAATTTATTCGAAAGGATTCCGGATTAAATTTAATGGTTAAAAACGTAATGGGCCTAAGGTGAAAATTTTAAAGCCCATTAAGGTATACTAAACGTATATCGAAATTCTTAGGTCCTTTAGACCGAATTGTTGGACCAATTGATTGGCCAAATATTTAGACAATTAAAGGCCCGAGGTATAGTAAAAATTTCAGCCCGAAATCCCATTAAGAAAGCCCAAACCGAGAAGCCCAAATGGAAAGCCCATGAGATAAATATCTAACCATAGTTAAAGCTAACCATGACTCATAAGGTGACTCATTAGGTGACTCATGGCTAAGGCTTCGAAAGTCAAGCTTAATGGCTGAAAAGTAAAGCTTAATGGCTAAGTAACTGGCTTATAAAATCAGCCACACCATTGTCATCTTCATCACACCAAATTCGGCTAGAAGAAGAAACCATTGAAACATATTATCCAAGCTTTCTCTCACTAGAAATCACTAGGAATTAGGCATATTTGGAATTTGCATCCTTCATGGAAGTTGTTCCAAATTGAAAGGAGAGTGACATATGTTGGAATTGGCTATCAAGGATCCATAGAGTGCAAACCGAGAGCCTTCAAAGATTCAGCCAAAGGGTGAACACAACAATTGGTATAATTTCTAATTTTCAATTTCATATATGCTAATGTATGAATGATTTTAAGTATATTGATATATGTTTTTAAGTATTGAAACATATTAAATCACTATGATGTTGGTTAGGCCAAGAGTGAGTAGTGGGATATTGAATTATGTCCATATGATTTTAAGGCATAAATGGATTAATGTACATGTGTTAATGATAATGGTGTAATTAGAATTAATCAATTTGATTAATTAATACATTAGTTGGCAATCAAGGTGTTTGATAAAATGCCTAAATGAACTATATGATGTTTAGGAATGTTGCCAACTAAGTGTTTGTGAAAATGCCTAAGTGAATTGGCTAGACAAATAGGCATGGATGGCATGCCATGGTGTAACCGATGGCATGGATAGCTCTCGGCCATGGCATCTGGCCGAGAGGCCCAATGGGCCAAGCCTAAATATTTTAGGCCCAATGTGATGTAATGGGTCTAGGACAAGCCCAATAAGAGTTGGTGGGCCCAACAAGCCTAATAGGCCCAACGAAAATAAATAGTAAAATGAAAATGAGCTTAAGGAATAGTTAGGCCCATTAAGGATTTCTAAAGCCCATTAAGGGAAATAGACTGTATTTAATGTGAAATACAGTAGGAAAAGTGTAATTAACCTGATAAATGGTATATGCAGCTCAAAGAGTATTGGAGAAGCAAATCGGACTGCTGAAACGAGCAGCGCAGAGAAAGTGAAATTTCTCGAGTAATTGCAGGTAAGGGACTTTTGTGAGTAGTTAGAGATACCTGCACGTATTTTCATCTGCTTTTACATTCACTTAAAAACTCTAAGGGTCAGAGAAAGTGAATAATAATTAATGCTACTCGATAGTGGTAAATTACAATTTTGCCCCTAGTTAGTCAAAAAGTCAACTTTTGTGAAAAGTTATAAAAAGTTGTAAAAAGCATGGAAACCACTATTTTGAGTGTTTAATTGCTATTTAGCAAGAGAATAAATAGATGTGCTATTGATTTTAAGGTTGATGTGAATTAAGCACACTTTATAGTGCTGATTTTGATGTTTTGTAAATCATCCCTTTTTAAAGAGCCATCTATCATATTTTATGAGAATGAATAGTATTGGAGCACAGCTCGCACTGGATTTCATATATTTTCCACATACATTAGTGCTGGATTTTGATTCGCACTAGATTTCCATGACATGCATGATAGAGTACTGGAGTTATTACTCGTACTCAGTTTTATATGATATATGCATGACAGAGTGCTGGAGCGATTAGCTCGTACTCGAGTTTTACATGAGATACATGACAGAGTGCTAGAGCGTTGCTCGTACTCAATTCTTCATGATTTATACATGACATAGTACTGCAGCTATTTACTCGTACTTGATTTGATGATATTGTTCATAGCATGGTACTGGAGCTATTGCTCGTACTTGATTTAATACATGAACTATGCATTGACCTAGTTGCTAGAGGTTTACTCGCACTAGAGTTGAGTTTGTGATGTGAAATAGTGTTTGATCGGAGTGTCGACTGTGAGTCGCACTCAAAGGTGCGCACTGTATGTGATATATAATACATGTTAAAACCCATGCCCGAGTCCTTGTGTGACTGAGTGTCACATCTTGTGAGAGGATATCCGCATGAAGGTAATAAAGACGTGGTATGATATTTCATGGTTTGAGGGCTAAGACCTATGGCAGGCACCCCGATTGTGATGTAGGGTCCACGGAATACGTTGTACCATGCATGTGGCATGGGAGTACACTGTACCGTGTGGTGTTGTGGAGTTGAGGAGTATATAGCTGGCGGTTGTGATGGACTAACCCCCCTCCCGTTGCAGCAGTGATGCCCCACACACCGAGATCTGTGTTACTTGGGATCACATGTCGGATATGATCATAGTCCAGGATACTATTTACATTTCACTACTGAGTCTCACATGATATATCACATTGATTGACTGATTTAAATTGCGGACAGACTTGAGGGATGGGTCAGACTCTGATTTTGTGATGTGAATTATTTAATGCCATATTTATTGTGATTTAAATATACATGACATGATTTACATAAAGGCATGATTTATATAAAGATGCATTGTTTTGCACTACATGCCTACATTTGAGAAAGAAAGCATAGTTTCTGTACATGGGATTTAATCTGTACAAGTATACATATATATATATATTTAAAGACATGCTTTTAAAGTGAGTTAAGGAAATAATGTTTTCAAGGCATAGCATTATTTTGAGTAGATAGTGTAGATATCTACTTGCTTGCCTGATTTCCTTACTGAGCGCGTTGTATGCTCACCCCCCTTTCTTTACATCTCTCTATAGAGTATCAGCAGTAGAGCGAGAGTTATTGAGGGATAGTATTCATGAGTCCACTGCTAGTTCCTATCGATCGCCAGGTATACAGATTTTGTACAGTTATGTATCTAAACATAGAAACAGCACAGTGATGTATACGATATATATTATGGGGAATGTATTTGTGTTAGCTTTTATATAATCTTACGTGTATTATAAAAGCAGTTACAGTCAATAACAGTATATTGACATGTATGTATGATAATGGATAATGTGGTAAGCGAGGACTCTGACATCGAATCACAGCCCAACCATTTAAGAGAGGAAAGGTAAGTTAAAAATGCGAAAAATTTGTAGTGGTTTTTGGTTAAGTCATGGATTAAGAATGGGTCCTGACAGATACTGATGAGAAAAGTGTGGCAAAGAACTAACCCACCTTCGTTCCAGCATGATACCCCGCACACCAAGATCTGTGTAGTCTGGGATGATTTGTGACATAGTTGGCCAACATAGTCAGTTGAGATATACTGACCCGTCTCCTTGCTTGTTACATAATACTACACGGTCTTAATACTTGAGTGTGATTTTGACTGTCCAGGGTAGACCCGAGGGTGGGGTCGACCCTTGTGAGATTTGATTTGTGAAATGATAATGAGGTTTGTGATTGAGAATTGATTACGATGGGATTTTACGTATTTTGAGAAAGAGATGTGATTTAAAAAGGAGGTTTCTTAAATGAATTGCCCTTTTATGAATTTAATGAGAATGAGCATGAGATGTTTTCACATGTTGATATCCCATGTTTTATATGCCAATTTTACATGATTTTGATACATGATATATATGTATATTCATATGGCATAGTTTTATTCCTCATGCTCTTGTTATAAATAAATTATGCATAATATTATCAGCATGTAGATAGAGTAGTTATCTTCCATGCTTGCATTATTGCCTTACTGAGCGTGTGGTTGCTCATCCCTCTCTATTTTCCCCTTCCTACAAAGCGTACATAGTGGCCCAGTGAGGACTGAGGCGTTGTATTTTGGATATCCACTACCATCCATCGCTAAGAGGTATGCACATGAAGATTCTTTTTGTATCTAAACAATTGTAAAAGCATAATAGTCTTTCGAGTTGTAATTATGGGAGATGTAGATGTCAATAATCATATTTTGTATAAGTGAATGATTGACGTTCAAATGTATGACATCACTTTTATTAACTGAGAATGGATATTACGAGTGGATTATTATTGACTCACAGCCCAATAGTGTAGTGGTAAGTTTGTTCACGACCGAGTGGGGAAAGGAATAAATGCAAAAAATTTATAGTGATTTTCAGTTAAAAAGAATGAAATGGGTCGTGATAGAGATTGGTATTAAAGTTGTGTTGGCCTGATGTGAGTCAGTAATAAAACGTAGGAAAGAACATCCCCATATTACTATGCTTTTGTTTAGATATGGCTATGTATACCATGATAGATTGAGTTTGATAAATGATTTTAATACAAAAAGTTAGGTGATATGCCTATTACACGCCGAGGTAGAAGGGCAAAAGCACGTGCTAGAGGCCATAGAAATAGGCTTGAGAGCCGTACGGAGCCACAGACTGATCGGGCTCCATAGGACCCTACTGAGAGAGCAGGAGATACAGAGGCACTGATATGCGCGTACAAGAGGATGATTTAGGACGATCAAGGAAACGTGGATTGGGAATTGAAACAGCAAAAAAAAAAAACGCAAGCGGGGCAGAAATAATGATGGTAGACTTTGAATGGAAAATAGAATAAGAACCTAGACTCGAAGTCTAAAGAGACTTAAACCAAAGGTATTGGACCTCGACCCTACGAATATAAAATTTGAGAACCTAAGGTATAACAATAGTGGTTGGTGAAGAGGGAGGCGCCACAAGGAAGAAGACCTTGATAAGCCTAGTTGAGAGGGAACCCTAGAAAGAGTCACACTTAAATTTTTAAAAATTCAATCTGATCTGTTCTCCTATTTAAGAGAGTTTACAATGTATTTATAATAATATCTAGCACTTAAGCCCTTAAACAAGTGGGTTGAAATTAACACCAAACAAAAAATAAGACTAAAACTTAAATTCACGCATAGGCCTAGTTACATAGGATAATTGGTCAAAATGCTATAAAATTCAAATGTGGGCTGATTAAACACTTAACCCAACTTATTATTAAACTAAGACTCATATCGTTTGGGCTTCCAAACAAATATAGGTGGCTACAAATGAGACCAGGGCTTGTTGCTTCTTCTTAGCTCGAGCTCGGGTAATTGGACCTCCTTGGATGACCCATGGATCCTTGGCATCACAAGCAAGTGGACCTCCATCAGGCACCCTTCGGTAGAATAAAGTGGAGTATTGAGAACCTGGTGGAGATAGTCACATAGGCATTGGGTACCAGTGATAGACGAGGTCCTGCAGAACAGGCTCCGACTAGACAGGCAGCTGCAGAGGCAGACAGACTCAGACTGCAGAGACAGCTACAGTTACACCACATCCAGTCCAGGATACAGACTCACAATAGCGGTAGTGAGTTGAGCATATTGTGAGAGTTCCAAGGGTTCAAACCCCCAATGTTCTGAGGGGTGAAAGACCTATTGTTTACGAAAGATTAGGTGTACGAGATGGAGAAACTGTATAGGTTCTTCAGGTGCACTTCAACTGAGAAGATAGCTTTTGTCATGTTTATGCTAAAAGGCGAGGCCGAACACTAGTAGAGATCCACCGAGACTGTTTTGAGGACCAGACACCCCGAGATCACTTGGGAGATATTTTTGGAGGCCTTTAGGAGACAGTACATCCCAGCCACGACACAAGGGAAATTGCAAATGGAACTTATGAATTTGGTTCAAAGGAACCGAACTGTGGACGAGTATGAGTCTAAGTTTATGTCTTTGGGGAGATATGACCTGGACACAATGGGTAGTGAGGCCCAAAAGATTCAAAAGTTCTTTGATGGGTTGAGGTTAGCCATCCAGACAAAGCTAGCCTTATTTGACATTTAGACTTATGAGGATGCGGTACATAAGGCTCAGTTATGCGAGCAAGATTTTGAGAGAAATGCCTTCGAGCTAGGGAAGATTAATGTTAGAAAAGATAGAGATCGAAAGAGATCCAGGATGGATAGAGTGGCCAAGAGGGGAGGCCAGAGGTTTTTCGAGAAGAGACCTAAGATCGAGGAGGTGCAGAAGAGAACTGCTAGACCTCCTATGTACCTGGCTTTGACTGTACTGAGGGGTATGGTGATTGGAGGACCATGACCTACCACAGACCAGTGTAGGAGATGTGGGAGATACCATGGGACTAGACCATGTCAGATACCCCCTATATCATGTTTTAGGTGTGGGAGGCCTAGACATATTTCGAGGTATTGTACTGAGATAACTGAGATTGCCCCACAGAAGGGCAAAGAGCCAGGGAAAACTCCAGTCAAGACAGCTGCCCCAAGGAGAAGGGCTACAGCTGAGAAAAAAGGAAGCAGACAGTGGGTGTGAGCAGAGAAAGAGTATATGCATTGGATCAGGACACCGCAGATGCTTCAATGGATGTGATTAAAGGTACCATCTGAATCTTTGATTTAGAAGCATTGGCATTGTTTGATCTCGATGCCACACATTCCTTCATATCACCTTCATTTGCACATAAATTATTGAAGCATGAGAAACCAACATTGTTGGATAAAATGTTGATGATTTCCACACCCATGAATGATAGTTAATTGACTGAGCATGTATGTAGAGATTGTAAGTTAAAGATAGAGGGAAAGGAAATGATACCTAATTTGATTTTATTGAACATGAATGATTTTGATGTAATATTGGGAATGGATTGGTTGGCTACCAATCAGTTTGTTATGGATTGTCATGCTAAAACCTTGATATTTTTAGGATTAGACAATCTTATTGTAAACTTTGATGAAAAGAAATGATATGAAAAGAGTATGTTTGTTGTAAATGAAAGAGTATAATCCTAATATATGATATTTGAGAGATGAATTCATTTGTTTATTTTGAATATTGATGTAATGACTTATGATACTAACGGTGGAAAGAATGATGTGCAAGGTTCATTGCCTATGTGGTCGATATAGATGAGGCACACCCGGAATTGAGGGATATACCCATAATTACAGATTACCCTGATGTCTTTTCGGATGAATTACCAGGACTACCATCTGAAAGGGAAATGGAATTTTGCATAGAATTAGTGCTTGGTACAGAGCCGATATCGAAGCCACCATATAGAATGACACCAATTGAGTTGGAAGAGCTAAAGAAACAGCTGCAAGAGTTGCTAGAGAATGGGTTTATAAGATCGAGTGTCTCACCTTGGGGCCAGTACGCTTTGTAAGGAAGAAGGATGGGAGCCTCCGACTGTGTATAGATTATCGGTTGTTGAATAAGGCCACCATTAAGAACAAATACCCCCTTCCACGCATAGATGATTTGCTGGATCAGCTCTAGGGAGCCCAAGTATTTTCTAAGATAGATCTGCAGTCAAGGTATCATCAGTTGAGGATCAGGAGTGGAGATGTACCCAAGATAGTATTTTGTACCCGTTATGGCCACTACGAGTTCTTGGTGATGCCATTCGGATTGACGAATGCCCTCGCAACATTTATGGCACTGATGAATGATATGTTTAAGCCATACCTGGACAAGTTTGTGTTTGTATTCATTAATGACATTTTGGTATATTCCAAGTCCAGAGAAGATCATGAGGAGAACTTAAGGATAGTTCTGGAGACCCTCCGAGAGAAAGAGTTATATGCCAAACTCAGCAAGTGTAACTTTTGGTTAGAACAAATCTCATTTCTGGGATATGTTGTGTCAAAGGATCGGGTATCGGTGGATCCATCCAAGTAAAGGTAGTTGTATAGTGGGAACAACCCAAGACAATTACTAAGATCAAAAGTTTTCTGGGATTGGCAGGGTATTATCGAAGATTTGTTAAGGGTCTCTCCAGACTAGCTGCTTTGTTGACACGCCTCACACGGAAGGTTGTTAAGTTTGTGTGGGATGAGGCATGTGAGAGGAGTTTTGAAGAGCTTAAGCGTCGATTAACAACTACTCCAGTACTCACCATTCTTACTAGCTCAGGAGATTTCTCGATGTATACGGATGCATCACACCAGGGACTGGGCTGTGTGCTTATGCAGGATGGGAAGGTAGTTGCCTATGGATCTAGACAGTTGAAAGATCACGAGAGGAAGTACCTAACACATTATTTGGAGTTGACGGCTATGGTGTTTACTTTGAAAATATGGCGCCATATCTCTATGGTGAGAAATTTTAGGTGTTCATAGATCATAAGAGTCTCAAGTACCTGTTCTCGTAGAAAGAACTGAATATGAGACAGAGGAGATGGCTCGAACTTTTAAAAGATTATGACTATGAGATCATGTACCACCTAGGTAAGGCAAATGTAGTTACCGTTGCTTTGAGCATGAAGAACTTAGGGCTGGTGTCTTACATGATGGAAAGGGAACATGAATTAATGGAGCAATTTGCAAACCTTAGTTTGGATGTAACCCCACCTGGATCGGAGAAAGTGGATATCATGGCTAGTATGAGATTAAAGCCAGAGTTGTATTCGACAGGCCTAGTAGAGTGATCGACGGTGCATCGATTGGCTGAGGCATATACAGACAGGTGTGGGTAGTGATTTAGAGCTGAGTACAGATGGCTTGTTGAGGTTCAGGGGCAGAGTATGTGTTCTTGAGGATCCTGAGATTAGGAGGCTGATTTTATCAGAGGCTCACTCTTCTAAGTATATGATACATCCGGGGAGTACCAAGATGTATCAAAACTTTCGAAAGGTTTATTGGTGGTCCAGAATGAAAAGAGATATTACTGAGTATACCGCTAAGTGTCTCGTTTCTCAGCAGGTGAAGGTAGAGCGTCAAAAACCTATAGAATTATTGCAGCCTCTACCGATACCGACTTCGAAGTGAGAGCATGTCACCATGGATTTTGTGATGGAATTACCGAGGACCCGCAGAGGTCATGATGCCATATGGGTTATTAAAATCGATTGACTAAGTCCACCCATTTCTTGGCTAAGAGAGCTACCGATACTTTAAGTCAGTTGGTGAACCTATATATTCGAGAGATAGTACAGCTACATGATCTTTCAGTGAGCGTTGTTTCTGATAGGGATGCCCGCTTCACTTTCCAATTTTGGGAACATTTTCAGGAAGCGTTGGGGACCCGACTGAGTTTTAGCACCACTTTTCATCCTCAGATAGATGGATAGTCGGAGAGAACTATACAGACCCTGGAGGATATGTTAAGAGCGTGTGTACTAGATTTTGAAGGCTATTGGGATGATCACCTACAGTTAGTCGAGTTCACCTATAATAACAATTTTCATGCGAGTATCGGGATGGCACCATATGAGGCATTGTACGAGCATAGATGTCGTTCCCCTATGGGATGGGAAGAGGTTAGTGACAGATAGATTTTTGCTCTGGACTTAGTGCAGCAGGCCTTTGAGGATGTCCAATTGATATGTGAGAGATTAGGGACAGTTTAAAGCCGGCAAAAGAGTTATGTTGACAAGAGACGGAGACCACTGGAGTTTGATGTGGGCAAGTTGGTATTTCAGAGAGTTTCACCTTCAAAGGGTATTATGAGGTTTGGTAAGAAGGGCAAGCTGAGCCCTAGATATATCGGACCGTCTAAGATTTTGGAGAGAGTGGGAGATAAGGCGTATAGGTTGGCATTGTCACTAGACTTGGCAAATGTTCACAACGTCTTCCACGTCTCTATGCTTCGGAAGTATCACCCGGACCTGGTACATGTAATAAGATATTAGCCATTGGGACTCAATGAGAGTATAACGTATGTTGAGAAGTCGGTTCAGATATTAGACAGATAAGAGAAAGTGTTACGGAATAAGACAATTCCCTTAGTGAAAGTTCTTTGGCAACATCATACGGTAAAAGAGGCCACATGGGAATTGGAGAACTTGATACGGGAGAAGTACCCCTAACTATTTGAAGAGTAACTTGGTTCTAATTTGGAGAACCAAATTCCTTGAAGGAGGGGAGGAATGTAAGTCCTGTATTTTTAGATGTAAACTTTATGATATCATGAGTATGGTGATGTAATTTCAATGTAAGCATAAGTGATGTAAGTTCATGGATTCGATGTACATATGTGTAATATGAGCTGGTAATGTACAAACAAGTTTCATTGTGTATGAATATGAGGAAATGAACTTTTATAAGTGATGAATGTGATTGGAGCTCAAAATGAGTAGTGTGGTAAATTGAAGGAAGTTGCATGAATCTGAATACTTCCATTTAGCTTAGTATGGTATACTTTTGGCTATACAAAGAATACACACATGTTTTGATGTGTATAAGGTATGGATGGATGCCATTTTCAAGTCTTAAAGGTGGTTGGATGAGAAAATGACTATGACAGCAAATTAAAGATGTTTTGGCGTGTGTTGCTGCAGAAAAACTGGAGAAAATCTAGAAAATATGAAGGTCAAATCGATCTCATGGGATGAGAGATCGATCTGAAAGAGCCAAAATGCTCTTATTTGAGTAATGGAATAAAGCTGATCGATCTACAATGGGGCCAGATCGATCTCCTAAACATTTTGTAATGAAAAAATCGATCCTTAAGCATACAGATCTATCTCCTTAGCTCTCTGTTTGGAGCAGATCGACAACAACACCTTTCCATTTCCAACCCAAAAACTAGTTTTATCTCTCTAAAATCAGCCCATTTCTAGTAATATTTGAAGGGAAGCTACTAGATACAAAGTTGTTCATCTTAAGGAAGAGAACAACATAGTTTGAAATCGAAACCTCACTTGTTGGATTGAAGGTGCTAGACTTGGTAAGTTTTTAATACTTCAGCCCAAGTACATTGTCTATTTAATGGTTTTGGGGTTGATTTGCATGTGTGTTAATAGTCAAAACTACCTATGTTATGATGGAACTAAGTTAGACCTAGAAAATGGAATGAGTTTAGTGTGAGAAAGGGTAAATTGAATGAATTGATGAAATTGTAGGTATGCTAAGTTGTTATTTAGGTAATGTGGATGATTTAAAGTGGGTAAATGGAGCTACATTATGGATTGAGTGAATTTATGGAGATGAGTATGTAATATGTTGATAAATAATTGATGAAATAGGAATATTGTGAGCTTAATATCGATTTGTTATCAGTTGGGTATGAATAAATTAGCTTAAAGGAATCCGTAGATTCGAGATATGAATAGAGAGATGAAACAAGGCCTTATAAGTGTTAATAGAGGCTATAGATTGAATTAACTATAGCAAGCACAAGGGTTACGTTATAGTGGACTAAAATAATGTGAAATACGATTGTGTGCAGTTTCGAAAGTTTGGTGGAGACGAATCGAACCGCATGAGTAAGCAACTTTTAGGAAGTGGAATCAAGCGACGCGATTTCAGGTAAGGGAATTTTGTAAGTATATAGAGGTAGCTGCTTGTATTTTGTGGATATATAGGGCTTTGGAAATGTGCATGAGTTTATAGAAACGTGTTTGACGATGTATGCAAATAACTACGAGTATTTGTATGAGATTTGGTTGTTTGAAATAGTATTATAAAGAAATGGGATAGTAAGGCTAATAATTGCATAAATCAAATGTTTTGAATGTTTTCACAAAACATATTACTTTATTTTAAGAAAATTGATGATAGGCTAGCTAATGTTTGAATGATGTGTGATAGCACATGGGAGGTGCTAAATGTGTTTTGAGATTGGTTTTTGAATGTTTATGAGCCGCCTATCATGTTTATGAGAATTAAATCGTGCTGGAGCCTAGCTCCCACTGGATAGTGATGTTTTTACGTGTTTGAAACGTGCTGGAGCTTAGCTCGCACCTTGATTTGAACTGTGCGGATGTTTTATAAACCGTGTTGGAGCTTTTGCTCGTACGTGGATTTTAAATGGATTTCTTAATGCATATAACCGTCCTGAAGTTATACTCGTACGTAAATTTCTTCATGTTTTATGCAGAAATGTCGTACTAGAGCATTGCTCGTACGAAGTGATTTAATGATGATGCATGAATTCGTGCTAGAGCGTAGCTCCTGCAGGTTTTCACACTATGGTATGTATGATGTCGTGGTGAGGGTAATACGGGTTGGTGTTCAGGGAACCCAACAGGCCTAACAGATCTCCTGAGTGGGGTGAGGGTGAGGGGCTAGGACCTGGCACTAATCCATTCATGGAACACAACAAGCCTAACAGACCTCTTGAGTGGGGTGAGGGTGAGGGGCTAGGACCTAAATCAGGGAACCCAACAGGGGCAAGCAAGGTCATGAGGGGCTAGGGCCTGGTATTAAGAGTACTCCCACGTGCACTTGAGACTAGAGGTTTCACTCGGTATGGGGTAGATAAGACCTACGGCAGGCACCTCCAACCATGTTATGGGTCCGCGGAGTATGATGTACCTTGTATATCACATGGAGTACGATGTACCGCATGGTTAAGATACTGATGAGAAATGTTTGGCGGAGAACTAACCCACCTTCGTTCCAGCATGATATCCCGCACAACGGGATCCATGTGATCTGGGATGATTTGTGACATAGTTGGCCAACATAATCAGTCGAGATATAGTGACTCGTCTCCTTGCTTGTTACATAATACCATACGGTCTTAATACTTGAGTGTGATTTTGACTGTCCATGGTAGACCCGAGGGTGGGGTTGAGCCTTGTGGGATTTGATTTGTGAAATGATAATGAGGTTTATGATTGAGAATTGATTTCGATGGGATTTTACGTATTTTGAGAAAGAGATGTGATTTAAAAAGGAGGTTTCTTAAATGAATTGCCATTTTATGAGTTTAATGAGAATGAGCATGAGATGTTTTCACTTATTGATATCCCATGTTTTATATGCCAATTTTACATGATTTTGATGTGAGACCCCGTATATGTAAAGTTGTAATGTGTAATGAATGTGAATGGACTTGTAATGTAAAGTATGATTGATGTAAGTCCATGGATTCAATGTATGTATGTGTAATATGATTTGTAACATACATACAAGTTCCATTGAGTATGAATATGAAGAGATGAGTTCTTATGAGTGATGGATGTGATTGAAACTCAAAATGAGTAGTGTGGTAAATGGATGGAAGCTGCGTGAATATAAATGCTTCCATTTGGTTATATATAGTATACCTTTGGACATACAATGAATGCACACAAGTTTCAAAGTGCATAAGGTATGAATGGATGCCATTTTCAAGTTATAAAGGTGGATAGATTAGAAAATGGCCATTGCAGCAGATTAAGGATGTGTTGGTGTGAGTTACAGCAAGAAAACTGCAGAAAATCTGGAAAGTATGAAGGCCAGATCGATCTCATAAGATGAGAGATCGATTTGGAAGAGCCAGAATGCTCTTATTTGGGCAATGGAATAGAGCAGATTTATCTCCAATGGGGCTAGATTGATCTCCTAAGCATTCTGTAATGAAAAGATCGATCCTCAAGCACCCAGATCGATCTCCTTAGCTCTCTGTTTGGGACCAGATCGATCTCATACTTCGACAGATCGATCTCATGCTTAAAATTTCATGAAAATGAGAGATTTAAGGGGACCAGATCGATCTCCTCTTGGACCAGATCGATCTCCTCAAGCTATTTCTATAAAAGGAGGGCTGAAAAATCTAAAAATTTTGGGAAAAACACCAATCTTCCATTTCTAACCCAAAAACCTAACTTTCTCTCTCTAAAATCAGCCATTTCCAGCAAGAATTGAGGGGAGACCATTAGACATTAAGTTGTTCATCTTGAGGAAGAGAACAACATAGTTGGAACCCAAAATCCCATTGTGGGTATTGAAGGAGATAAGGGCATTGACATTTGGAGCAAGAAGAAAAATCATATTTGGTAAGATTCTAACACTCCAATACAAGTACATTGTCTATTTAATTGATTTTGGAGTTGTTTGGCATGAGTATGTATGGATGAAAACACCTAGGTTGTGTTAGAAACTAATGTAACCTAGAAAATGGAATGCCTCTAGTGTGAGAAAGTATGATTTAGGGAGTTGGTGGTTTATGGGTTATGATAAGTTGTTAAATGAGTAGTGTGGGTGATTTGGTATGGTTATGTGGAGTTATAATATGGGTTTAAGTGAAATTGTGAAAATGAGTATGTATATGCTTGATAAAATGCCATAGTGGGGGAATTCATGAAATATGAACACTATGAGCTTAATGTCGATTTAATATCGATTTGGAATAAGTTAATAGGCCTAAGAAGATCCATAGACTCGAGTTATGGGTAAAGTAATGAAACGAGGCCATATAAGCGTTAACAGAGGCTATAGATTAAATTGACTATAGCAAGCACAAGGGTTGCATTATATGGATCGAATATAATGTGAAATATCATTGTGTGCAGTCCCGAAGAGTTGTTGAAGACGAATCGAACCGTACGAGTAAGCAGCTTAAGGAAGTGGAATCACGCATCGCGATTCCAGGTAAGGGAATTCTGTAAGTATATAGAGGTAGCTGCTCGTAATTTGTGGGATTATAGGGTGTTTATGAAATGCATGAACGTTTGAGAAATTGGTTGCTTTGTATGTGAAAATAGTTGTGAATATTGAATGATTTGGTTTTACATGGATGTATAAAAAGGGATAGTAAGGCTAATAATTGCATAAATCAAGTGTTTTGAACGCTTTCACAAAACATGTGTTTCGTTTTAAACGAATTGATAAATAGGTTGGCTATTATGGCTTGATGTTTGTAGCACATGTGAAGTGCCAAATATGTTTCGAGATAGTTTTACAAGCTTATGAGTCGCCTATCATGTTTATGTGAATTAAACCGTGCTAGAGCCTAGCTCGCACCAGGTATTGATGTTTTCATTTGTATGAAACATGCTGGAGCTTAGCTCGCACCTTGATTTGAAAACTATGATGATGTTTATAAACCGTACTGGAGCTTCTACTCATACGTGGCTTTTGAGTGGTTTGTCTTATGAGTATAACCGTACTAGAGCTATGCTCGTACGCGTCTCTTTATGATAGGATGCATGAGTCGTGCTAGAGCTTTGCTCGCACAAGTTTGTACATTGTGATACGTATAATGTTGTGAAAGTTGGTAAGATCCTTAAGCCCTACATCCTTAAGCCAACATCCTTAAGCCCGAGGAGGCGGGGAGGCTCTGTTAGGCGGGGAGGCTTTGTTCAGTAGGGAGGCTCTCTTACGGAAGGATCCTTAAGCCATACATCCTTAAGCTAACATCCTTAAGCTCGAGGAGGCAGGGTGGCTCTGTTAGGCGGGGAGGCTCTGTTAGGGAGGAAGGCTCTCCTTCACGAATATGGAAAACTCTTGGTATGGAGTAGGTAAGACCTAGGAATGGCACCCCCAATCACGATATAAGTCTGCGGAGTACGCTGTACTGTGTATATCACATGGAGTACGATGTACCGCGTGATGGTTATGTGATGAGAAAGTCTGGCGAGGGATAATCCATCTTCGTGCCAGCCTGATACCCCGGCACACCTGGATGCGTGTGGTCTGGGATGATTTATGATGTAGTTGGTCCACATAGGCACTTTTGATATAGTGTCCTGGTTTTTATACACATGTGTGAATTGTGAAATGAAAATGTGGTGGTGATTGTGAATTGATTTGATGGGATTGTATGTGTTTAAGAAAGAGTTTTATTGATGTGAGTTTAAAAAGGAGGTTTCTTAATGAATTACCCTTTTTATGAGTTTAAATGAGATTGAGCATGAGATGATTTATACATGATGGTTTTTACCATGTTTTATATGCCAATGTACATGATTTTGATACATGATATATATGTATACTCATATGGCATAGTTTTATTCCTCATGCTCCTACCATAAATGATTTATGCATAACACTATCAGCATGTAGATAGAGTAGTTATCTACCATGCTTGCATTATTGCCTTACTGAGCGTGTGGTTGCTCATCCCTCTCTATTTCTCCCTACAGAGCGTGCATAGTAGCCCAGTGAGGACTGAGGCGTGGTATTTTGGACTCTGCTGCATCTCCATCGCTTAGAGGTATATACACAGTGATTCTTTTTGTATCTAAACAATGTAAAAGCACAGTATTCTTTTGAGTTGTAATTATGGGGGATGTAGATGTCAGTAAAACATGTTTTCGTATAAGTACACGATTAAATGCAAATGTATGACATCGTTTTAGTTAACTGAGAATGAATGAGATGTGGTGTTTATTATTGACTCACAGCCCAACAGTGTGTGGTGAGTTAGTTCACGACTGGGTAAGGTAACAGTAAAATGCAAAAAAATTTTAGTGATTTTCGATTAAAGAGAATGGAATTGGGTCATGATAGAGATTGGTATCAGAGCTGTGTTGGCCTGATGTGAGTCACTAATAAAACGTAAGAAAGTACATCCCTGTAGTACTGTGCTTTTGTTTAGATATAACTGTGTATATCGTGATGGATTGAGCTTAATAAATTATTATAATACAGGAAGTTAGGCACTATGCCAGATACACGCAAAGGTAGAGGGGCAAGAGCACGTGCTAGAGGCCGTAGAGGTAGGCCTGAGGGCCGTGCGGAGCCACAAACTGAGCAGGCTCCACAGAACCCTGCTGGGAGAGCAGAGGATACTGAGGCTCACTTTGCTAGGTTAGAGCGGAGTATTGAGAATTTGGTGGAGATAGTCACGCAGGCCTTGGGTGCCGGTGATAGACGAGGTCCCGCAGCACAGCCTACTACTAAACAGGCAGCTGTAGAGGTAGAGAGACCTCATGCTGCTGAGACAGCTACAGTTACACCACCTCCAGCCCAGGATACAGATTCTCCTATTGCTCGACAGCAGAGCGGTAGTGATTTGGGTTATGACTGTGACTTGAGCAGGTTACGAGAGTTTCAAGCGCTGAAACCCCCAGTGTTTAGAGGGGTGAAGGACCCAGTGGTTACGGAGGATTGGGTGTTTGAGATGGAGAAACTATATAGGTTTTTCCGATGTACTTCAGCTAAGAAGGTTGCCTTTGCCGTGTTTATGTTGAAAGGCGAGGCAGAGCACTGGTGGAGATCCACCAAAGCTATTTTGAGGGCTAAACACTCTGAGATTTCATTGGAGATATTCTTGGAGGCCTTCAGAAGACAGTATATTCCAGCTACCGTACAGAGGAAATTACGGATGGAATTTATGAATTTGGTTCAGGGGAACCATACTGTGGACGAGTATGAGTCCAAGTTTATGTCATTGGAGAGATATGACCCTGACACGGTGGGTAGTGAGACCCAAAAGATACAGAAGTTCATGGATGGATTGAGATTGGCCATCCGGACTAAGCTAGCTCCCTTCACATTTTTACTTACGAGGAGGCTGTACATAAGGCTCAGTTATGTGAGCAAGACTTTGAGCGAAATGCCTCCGAGCTTGGGAGGATTAGTGTCAGGAAAGACAGAGACCGAAAGAGATCCGGGTTTGGAAGAGTGGCCAAGAGAGATGGCCAAAGATTTTTCGAGAAGAGGCCTAAGATTGAGGAGGTGCAGGAGAGAGCTGCTAGACCTCCCATATACCCAGCCTTGACTGCACCGAGGGGTATAACTATTAGAGGACCACGTCCTACTACTGATCAGTGTAGGAGATGTGGGAGATTTCATGGGAATAAGCCCTGTCTGATGACCCCTATGGTGTGTTTTAGATGCGAGAGACCAGGACATATGGCTAAGCATTGTCCCGAGAAGATGGAGATTGCCCCACAGAAGGGCAAGGAACCTGAGGGAGCTCCAGTTGAGACAGCAACCCCGAGGAGGAGGGCTACAGCTGAGGAAAAAAGGAAATAGGCTGTGGGTGTGAGCAGAGGAAGGGTGCACGCGCTGGACCAGGACACTGCAGACGCATCGACGGATGTGATTAAAGGTACCATCCGAATCTTTGATTTAGAAGCATTGGTATTATTTGATCCTGGTGCCATGCATTCTTTCATATCACCTTCCTTTGCACATAAATTATTGAAGCATGTGAAACTAACATTGTTGGATAAAATGTTAATGATTTCCACACCTATGAATGATAGTCAATTGACTGAGCATGTATGTAGAGATTGTAAGTTAATGATAGAGGGGAAAGAAGTGATAGCCAATCTGATTTTATTGAATATGAATGATTTTGATGTAATATTAGGAATGGATTGGTTGGCTACCAATGTGTTGTGATGGATTGTCATGCCAAACCATTGATGTTTTCAGGATTAGACAATCTTATTGTAAACTTTGATGAAAAGAAATGATATGAAAATAGTATGTTTGTTGTAAATAAAGGAGTATGATTTTAAATGCATATTGCTTGAGAGATAAATTATTGTTTATGATAAATGTTGAATGTGGAGTGATGGTTTATGTTACTAACGATAGAGAGGATAATGTGAAGGGTTCATTGCATACGCGGTTGATATAGATGAGGCACACCCGGAATTGAAGGACATAGCCGTAATTACGGATTACCTTGATGTCTTTCCGGATGAATTACCAGGACTACCACCTGAAAGGGAAATGGATTTTTGCATTGAGCTAGTGCCTAGTACAGAGCCGATATCGAAACCACCCTATAGAATGGCTCCGATAGAATTGGAAGAGCTGAAGAAACAGCTGCAAGAGTTGCTGGAGAAGAGGTTTATTAGACCGAGTGTCTCACCTTGGGGAGCACCGGTTCTGTTTGTAAGGAAGAAGGATGGAAGCCTCCGATTGTGTATAGATTACCGGTTGTTGAATAAGGCCAGCATTAAGAACAAGTACCCCATTCCAAGAATCGATGATTTGTTGGATCAACTCCAGGGAGCCGAAGTATTTTCTAAGATAGATCTGCGGTCAGGGTATCATCAGTTGAGGATCAGGAGTGGAGATGTACCCAAGACAGCATTTCGTACCCGTTATGGCCACTACGAGTTTTTGGTGATGCCATTCGGATTGACGAATGCTCCCGCAGCATTTATGGCATTGATGAATGATATATTCAAGCCATACCTAGACAAGTTTGTAATAGTGTTCATTAATGACATTTTGGTGTATTCCAAGTCTAGGGAAGATCATAAGGAGCACTTGAGGATAGTTCTGCAGACCCTCCAAGAGAGAGAATTGTATGCCAAACTCAGCAAGTGTAACTTTTAGTTGGAACATATCTCATTTCTAGGACATGTTGTGTCAAAGGATGGGGTATCGGTGGATCCATCCAAGATAGAGACAGTTGTACAGTGGGAACAGCCCAAGACAGTAACTGAGATCAGGAGTTTTCTAGGATTGGCAGGATATTATCGAAGATTTGTAGAGGGTTTCTCCAGACTAGCTGCTCCATTGAAACGCCTCACGCGAAAAGATGTTAAGTTTGTATGGGATGAGGCATGTGAGAGGAGTTTTGAGGAGCTTAAGCGTCGATTGACGACTGCTCCAGTTCTCACCATTCCTACCAGCTCAGGAGGATTCTCGGTGTATACAGATGCATCACACCAGGGACTGGGCTGTGTGCTTATGCAGGATGAGAAGGTAGTTGCCTATGGATCTAGACAATTGAAAGATAATGGGAGGAACTACCCGACACATGATTTGGAGTTGGTAGCTGTAGTATTTACTTTGAAAATATGGCGCCACTATCTATATGGTGAGAAATTTCAGGTGTTCACAGATCATAAGAGCCTTAAGTACCTGTTCTCACAAAAAGAGCTGAATATGAGACAGAGGAGATGGCTCGAACTCCTGAAGGACTATGATTGTGAAATCATGTACCACCAGGGTAAGGCAAATGTAGTTGCCGATGCTTTGAGTAGAAAGAACCTTGGGTTGGTGTCATATATGATGGTATGGGAACATGAATTGTTAGAACACTTTGTGAACCTCGGTTTGGATGTAACCCCACCTGGATCTAAGAGACTTGAGATCATGACTAGTTTAAGACTGGAGCCAGAATTGATTGGTCGTATTCGGCAAGCCAAGCAGAGCGATCGACGGTGCATCGATTGGCTGAGGCAGATACAGACAGGTGTGGGTATTGATTTTGAGCAGAGTGCTGATGTCTTATTGAGGTTCAGAGGCAGAGTATGCATTCCCAGGGATCCTGAGATGAGGAGAACGATTTTATCAGAGGCTCACTCATCGAAGTATACGATACTTCCGGGAAGTACTAAGATGTATCAAAACCTTCGGAAGGTTTATTGGTGGTCTTGAATGAAGAGAGACATTGCTGAATATGTCGCTAAGTGTCTCGTTTGTCAGCAAGTGAAGGTAGAGCATCAGAAGCCTGCAGGATTATTGCAGCCTCTACCGATACCGACATGGAAGTGGGAGCATGTCACCATGGATTTTGTGATAGGGTTGTCGAGGACCCGTAGAGGTCATGATGCCATATGGGTTATTGTGGACCGGTTGACTAAGTCCGCCCATTTCTTGGCTATGAGAGCTACCGATACACTGAGTCAGTTGATGAACCTGTATATTCGAGAGATAGTACGGCTACATGGTGTACCAATAAGCGTTGTTTCTGATAGGGATGCCCGCTTCACTTCCCATTTTTGGGAACATTTTCAGGAAGCGCTGGGGACCCGACTGAGTTTTAGCACCGCTTTTCATCCTCAGACAGATGGGCAGTCAGAGAAAACTATACAAACCCTCGAGGATATGTTGAGAGCATGTGTGCTGAATGTTAGAGGCTCCTGGGATGACCACCTGTAGTTAGCCGAGTTCGCTTATAATAATAGCTATCATGCGAGTATCGGGATGGCACCCTATGAGGCATTGTACGGGCGTAGATGTCGTTCCCCTATTGGATGGGAAGAGGTTGGTGAGAGACAGATTTTTGCTCCAGACTTAGTGCAGCATGCATCTGAAGACGTCCAGTTGATATGTGAGAGATTACGGACAGCTCAGAGCCAGCAAAAGAGTTATGCTGACAAGAGACGAAGACCACTGGAGTTTGATGAGGGTGAGTCGGTGTTTCTGAGGGTATCACCATCGAAGGGTATCATGAGATTTGGTAAGAAGGGCAAGCTGAGCCCTAGATATATCGGACCCTTCGAGATTTTGGAGAGAGTGGGAGATAAGGATTATAGGTTGGCATAGCCACCGGACTTGGCAAATGTCCACAACGTCTTCCACGTCTCGATGCTTCGGAAGTATCACCCGGACCCGGCACACGTGATAAGATATGAGCCGTTGGAGCTCCATGAGAGTATGACGTATGCTGAGAAGCCGGTTCGGATATTGGACAGAAAAGAGAAAGTGTTGCTGAATAAGACAATTCCCTTGGTGAAAGTTCTTTGGCAACATCACACGGCGAAAGAGGCCACATGGGAATTGGAGAACTTGATACGGGAGGAGTACCCCCAACTTTTTGAAGAGTGACTTGGTTCTAATTTGGAGGACCAAATTCCTTGAAGGAGGCGAGAATGTGAGACCCCGTATATGTAAAGTTGTAATGTGTAATGAATGTGAATGGACTTGTAATGTAAAGTATGATCGATGTAAGTCCATGGATTCAATGTATGTATGTGTAATATGATTTGTAATGTACATACAAGTTCCATTGAGTATTAATATGAAGAGATGAGTTCTTATGATCGATGGATGTGATTGAAACTCAAAATGAGTAGTGTGGTAAATGGATGGAAGCTGTGTGAATATAAATGCTTCCATTTGGATATATATAGTATACCTTTGGACATACAATGAATGCACACAAGTTTCAAAGTGCATAAGGTATGAATGGATGCCATTTTCAAGTTATAAAGGTGGATAGATGAGAAAATGGCCATGGCAGCAGATTAAGGATGTGTTGGTGTTAGTTGCAGCAAGAAAACTGCAGAAAATCTGAAAAGTATAAAGGCCAGATCGATCTCATAAGATAAGAGATCGATCTAGAAGAGCCAAAATGCTCTTATTTAGGCAATGGAATAGAGCAGATCAATCTCCAATTGGGCCAGATCGATCTCCTAAGCATTCTGTAATGAAAAGATCGATCCTCAAGCACCCAGATCGATCTCCTTAGCTCTCTGTTTGAGACCAGATCGATCTCATGCTTAAAATTTCATGAAAATGAGAGATTTAAGGGGACCAAATCGATCTCCTCTTGGACCAGATCGATCTCCTCAAGCTATTTCTATAAAAGGAGGGCTGAAAAATCTGAAAATTTCGGGAAAAACACCAATCTTCCATTTCTAACCCAAAAACCTAACTTTCTCTCTCTAAAATCAGCCATTTCCAGCAAGAATTGAAAGAAGACCATTAGACATTAAGTTATTCATCTTGAGGAAGAGAACAACATAGTTGGAACCCAAAATCCCATTGTGCATATTGAAGGAGATAAGGGCATTGACATTTGGAGCAAAAAGAAAAATCATATTTGGTAAGATTCTAACACTCCAATCCAAGTACATTGTCTATTTAATTGATTTTGGAGTTGTTTGGCATGAGTATGTATGGATGGAAACACCTAGGTTGTGTTAGAAACTAATGTAACCTAGAAAATGGAATGCCTCTAGTGTAAGAAAGTATGATTTGGGGAGTTGGTGGTTTATGGGTTATGATAAGTTGTTAAATGAGTAATGTGGGTGATTTGGAATGGTTATGTGGAGTTATAATATGGGTTTAAGTGAAATTGTGAAAATGAGTATGTATATGCTTGATAAAATGCCATAGTGAGGGAATTCATGAAATATGAACACTATGAGCTTAATGTCGATTTAATATCGATTTGGAATAAGTTAATAGGCCTAAGAAGATCCATAGACTCGAGTTATGGGTAAAGTAATGAAACGAGGCCATATAAGCGTTAACAGAGGCTATAGATTAAATTGACTATAGCAAGCACAAGGGTTGCATTATATGGATCGAATATAATGTGAAATATGATTGTGTGCAGTCCCGAAGAGTTGTTGAAGACGAATCGAACCGTACGAGTAAGCAGCTTAAGGAAGTGGAATCACGCATCGCGATTCCAGGTAAAGGAATTCTGTAAGTATATAGAGGTAGCTACTCGTAATTTGTGGGATTATAGGGTGTTTATGAAATGCATGAACGTTTGAGAAATTGGTTGCTTGGTATGTGAAAATAGTTGTGAATATTAGATGATTTGGTTTTACATGGATGTATAAAAAGGGATAGTAAAGCTAATAATTGCATAAATCAAGTGTTTTGAACACTTTCACATAACATGTGTTTGGTTTTAAACGAATTGATAAATAGGTTGGCTATTGTGGTTTGATGTTTGTAGCACATGTGAAGTGCCAAATATGTTTTGAGATAGTTTTAAAAGCTTATGAGCCGCCTATCATGTTTATGTGAAATAAACCGTGCTAGAGCCTAGCTCGCACCGGGTATTGATATTTTCATTTATATGAAACGTGTTGGAGCTTAGCTCGTATCTTGATTTGGAAACTATGATGACGTTTATAAACCATACTGAAGCTTCTGCTCGTACGTGGCTTTTGAGTGGTTTGTCTTATGAGTATAACCGTACTAGAGCTATGCTCGTACGCGTCTCTTTATGATAGGATGCATGAGTCGTGCTAGAGCTTTGCTCGCACAAGTTTGTACATTGTGATACATATAATGTTGTGAAAGTTGGTAAGATCCTTAAGCCCTACATCCTTAAGCCAACATCCTTAAGCTCGAGGAGGCGGGGAGGCTCTGTTAGGCGGGGAGGCTCTGTTCGGTGGGGAGGCTCTCTTACGGTGGGATCCTTAAGCCAACATCCTTAAGCTCTGGAGGGGCGGGGAGGCTCTGTTCGGCATGGAGGCTCTCCTACATGGGTACGGTAAGATCCTTAAGCCCTACATCCTTAAGCCAACATCCTTAAGCCCGAGGAGGTGGGTAGGCTCTGTTAGGCGGGGAGGCTCTGTTAGGTGGGGAGGCTCTTTTACGGAAGGATCCTTACGCCCTACATCCTTAAGCTAACATCCTTAAGCCCGAGGAGGCAGGGAGGCTCTGTTAGGCAGGGAGGCTCTGTTAAGCAGGGAGGCTCTCCTTCACGGATATGGAAAACTCTTGGTATGGGGTAGGTAAGACCTAGGAATGGCACCCCCAATCACGATATGAGTCTGCGGAGTACGCTGTACTGTGTATATCACATGGAGTACGATGTACCGCGTGATGGTTATGTGATGAGAAAGTCTGGCAAGGGATAATCCATCTTCGTGCCAGCATGATACCCCGCACACCTGGATGCGTGTGGTCTGGGATGATTTATGATGTAGTTGGTCCACATAGGCACTTTTGATATAGTGACCTGGTTTTTATACACATGTGTGAATTGTGAAATGAAAATGTGGTGGTGATTGTGAATTGATTTGATGGGATTGTATGTGTTTGAGAAAGAGTTTTATTGATGTGAGTTTAAAAAGGAGGTTTCTTAATGAATTACCCTTTTTATGAGTTTAAATGAGATTGAGCATGAGATGATTTATACATGATGGTTTTTACCATGTTTTATATGCTAATGTACATGATTTTGATACATGATATATATGTATATTCATATGGCATAGTTTTATTCCTCATGCTCCAACCATAAATGATTTATGCATAACACTATCAGCATGTAGATAGAGTAGTTATCTACCATGCTTGCATTATTGCCTTACTGAGCGTGTGGTTGCTCATCCCTCTCTATTTTCTCCTACAGAGCGTGCATAGTAGCCCAGAGAGGACTGAGGCGTGGTATTTTAGACTCCGCTGCATCTCCATCGCTTAGAGGTATATACACAGTGATTCTTTTTGTATCTAAACAATGTAAAAGCACAGTATTCTTTTGAGTTGTAATTATGGGGGATGTAGATGTCAGTAAAACATGTTTTCATATAAGTACACAATTAAATGCAAATGTATGACATCGTTTTAGTTAACTGAGAATGAATGAGATGTGATGTTTATTATTGACTCACAACCCAATAGTGTGTGGTGAGTTAGTTCACGACCGGGTAAGGTAACAATAAAATGCGAAAATTTTTTAGTGATTTTCGATTAAAGAGAATGGAATTGGGTCGTGACATTTGATATATGATATATATGTATATTCATATGGCATAGTTTTTTTCCTCATGCTCCTGTTATAAATGAATTATGCATAATATTATCAGCATGTAGATAGAGTAGTTATCTACCGTGCTTGTATTATTGCCTTACTAAGCGTGTGGTTGCTAATCCCTCTCTATTTTTCCCCTCCTACAAAGCATACATAGCGACCCAGTAAGGACTGAGGCGTTGTATTTTGGATATCCGTTGCCATCCATTGCTAAGAGGTATACAAATGAAGATTCTTTTTGTATCTAAACAATTGTAAAATCACAGTAGTCTTTCGAGTTGTAATTATGGGGGATGTAGATGTCAGTAATCATATTTTGTATAAATGAATGATTGACGTTCAAATGTATGACATCACTTTTATTAATTGAGAATGGATATTACGAGTGGATTATTATTGACTCACAGCCCAACAGTATAGTGGTAAGTTTGTTCACGACCGAGTGGGGAAAGGAATAAATACGAAAAATTTATAGTGATTTTCGGTGAAAAAGAATGAAATGGGTCGTGACAAAGCCACCCTACAGAATGGCTCAAGTCGAGTTAGAAGAATTAAGGAAGCGGTTACAGGAGTTGTTGGAGAAGGGGTTCATCAGACAGAGAGGCTCACCCTGGGGAGCACTGGTTCTATTTGTAAGGAAGAAGGATGGAAGCCTCCGACTTGTATAGATTACCAGTTGTTAAATATGGCCACAATCAAGAATAAGTATCCCCTTCCATGCATCGATGACTTGTTGGATCAACTTAAGGGAGTGCAGGTCTTCTCCAAGATAGATCTGAGATTTGGGTACCATCAGTTGAAGATATGAAGTGGAGATGTATCCAAGACAACTTTCCGCACCCGGTATGGACATTATGAGTTTATGGTCATGCCATTCGGGTTGACGAATGTTCTCGCAGCTTTTATGTCATTATTGTCCTAAATGGAACACTACTGCAAGTGCACAGGTTTGTTTTCGAGTATAGAGTAAATATGAGTATCGTCCCACAGAGAACTGTGTCTACCTCTAATCACTATAATCAACAACCTTGAGCTTTATCTAGAAAATCAGTGAATGTAGGTTAAAATCCTATTTAACTATTCTAACTGTTAATTACGAAACAAATTAATTAAAGCAAATCACAATAATCACGAATGAAAATATCAGTAGCAAAATATTCCTAGAAACCGATTTCACCTAACTATGATTCATGCAACTCCTTTGATCAATTGTTCTTTTGATTTTAAATTATTTATAGCCGAAACTATTTTCTGTTTATCTCTCTCGAGTTTTAAACAATCATACCCAATTTACTTAATCGTAACCTCTGGATTCAGAATCAAATAATAGGGTTCATTAAGCAATAATAATTTGTTTCTCTATGGCTCATAATGTCACGACCCAATTCCATTCTCTTTAACCGAAAATCACTGAAAATTTTTCGCGTTTTACTGTTACCTTACCCGGTCGTGAACTAAACTCACCACACACTGTTGGGCTGTGAGTCAATAATAAACACCAAATCTTATTCATTCTCAATTAATTAAAACGATGTCATACATTTTCATTTAATCGTGTACTTATACGAATACATGTTTTACTGACATCTACATCCCCCATAATTACAACTCAAAAGAATACTGTGCTTTTAGATTGTTTAGATACAAAAAGAATCACTGTGTATATACCTCTTAGCAATGGAGATGCAGCGGAGTCCAAAATACCATGCCTCAGTCCTTACTGGGCTACTATGCATGCTCTGTAGGGGGAAAATAGAGTGGGATGAGCAACCACACGCTCAGTAAGGCAATAATGCAAGCATGGTAGATAACTACTCTATCTACATGCTGATAGTGTTATGCATAAATCATTTATGGTAGGAGCATGAGGAATAAAACTATGCCATGTGAATATACATATATATCATGTATCAAAATCATGTGCATTGGCATATAAAACATGGTAGAAACATCATGTATAAATCATCTCATGCTTAATCTCATTTAAATTCATAAAAAGGGCAGTTCATTTAGAAACCTCCTTTTTAAACCAACATCATAAACCTCTTTCTCAACACATAATTACCACCAAATCAACTCACAATCACAACCACATTTTCATTTCACAATTCACGCATGTGTATAAAAACTAGGTCACTATATCAACAGTGCCTATGTGGACCATTACATCATAAATCATCCCAGACCACACGCATCCAGGTGTGCGGGGTATCACGCTGGCACGAAGATGGATTATCCCTCGCCAGACTTTCTCACCACATAACCATCATGCGGTACATCGTACTCCATGTGATATATACGGTACAGCGTACTCCGCAGACTCATATCGTGATTGGGGGTGCCATTCCTAGGTCTTACCTACCCCATACCAAGAGTTTTCCATATCCGTGAAGGAGAGCCTCCCTGCCGAACAGAGCCTCCCCGCCTAACAGAGCCTCCCTGCCTCCTCGGGCTTAAGGATGTTAGCTTAAGGATGTAGGGCTTAAGGATCCTTCCGTAAGATAGCCTCCCCACCTAACAGAGCCTCCCCGCCTAACAGAGCCTCCCCGCCTCTTTGGGCTTAAGGATTTTGGCTTAAGGATGTAAGGCTTAAGGATCTTACCGTACCCATGTAGGAGAGCCTCCCTGCCTAACAGAGCCTCCTCGCCCCTCCAGGGCTTAAGGATGTTGGCTTAAGGATCCCACCGTAAGAGAGCCTCTCCACCGAACAGAGCCTCCCCGCCTAACAGAGCCTCCCCACCTCTTTGGGCTTAAAGATGTTAGCTTAAGGATGTAAGGCTTAAGGATCTTACCAACTTTCACAACCTTATACGTATCACAATGTGCAAACTTGTGCGAGCAAAGCTCTAGCATGACTCATGCATCCTATCATAAAGAGACGCGTACGAGCATAGCTCTAGTACGGTTATACTCATAAGACAACTACTCAAAATCCACGTACGAGCAGAAGCTCCAGTACGGTTTATAAACATCATCATAGTTTCCAAATCAAGGTGCGAGCTAAGCTCCAGCACGTTTCATACAAATGAAAACATAGAAATCCAGCGCGAGCGAGGCTCTAGCGCGATTTATGTCATACAAATATGATAGGCGGCTCATATACAATTAAACAATCCCGACAATCGGGTTTAGCACTCACAATTGCTTTTCCTCAACAACAATACAATACTAGTCGACCCATCTACAAGCTTGCTTAAAACCAAGCAATTCGTTTTGGAAAAACATCAAAACCTTAGATTTATGCAATTATTAGCCTTACTATCCCATTTCATAAAATCCACTTCAAATCCAAAACCACGCATATACTCATCATCATTCACGAATACCATCAATCATTTATTTGAGCAACCATGCATTTCATACAACACCCAATATTCACCCACAAGTTCAAAGTACGAGCAGCTACCTCTATATACTCACAAAATTCCTTTACCTGGAATCGCGATGCGTGATTCCACTTCCTTAAGCTGCTTACTCGTACGGTTCGATTCGTCTTCAACGAACTCTTCGGGACTGCACAAAATCGTATCCCGCATTATATTCGATCCATATAATATGACATCGTGTGTTCACTATAATCAATTCGACCTATAGTTTTCTATTAATGCTTGTGAGGACTCGTTTCATTTCTTTATCCATAACTCGAGTCTATGGATCTTCTTAGGCCTATTAACTTATTCCAAATCGATATTAAATCGACATTAAGCTCATAGTGTTCATATTTCATGAATTCGCTCACTATGGCATTTTATCAAGCATATACATACTCATTTCCACAATTCCTCCAAACTCACAATGTAATCTCATTTAACCATCTAAAATCATAAGCATTACCTCACTAACAACTTTAGCATGCCCATAAATCATAAACTCATTCAACCCATATATTCTCACATCATACCCATTCTAGGTTTTCTAGGTCACACCAATTCCACCACATCCCTAGATAATTTATCCATCAATAGTCATGCCAAACAACTCCAATAATCAATTAAATGGACAATGTATTTGGATTGGAGTGTTAGAATCTTACCAAATATGATTTTTATTCTTGCTCCAAATGGTAATGCCCTTAACTCCATCAATACCAACAATGGAAAAATGCCTTCACACTATGTTGTTCTTCCCTTTAATAGGAACAACTTTGCCTCTAATGGTCTCTCTTTAATTCTTGCTGGAAATGGCTGATTTTATAGAGGGAAAGTTAGGTTTTTGGGTTGAAAGTGAAAGGTTAGCGTTTTTCCCGAGATTTCCTAATTTTCAGCCCTCCTTATATAGAAATAGCTTGAGGAGATCGATCTGGTCCAAGAGGAGATCGATCTGGTCCCTTAAAATCCCTCTTTTTCACGGCATTTTTAAGCTTGAGATCGATCTGTCGAAGCATGAGATCGATCTGTCGAGGCATGAGATCGATCTGCTCCCAAACAGAGAGCTAAGGAGATCGATCTGGGTGCTTGGGGATCGATCTTTTCACTGCAGAATGCTTGGGAGATCGATCTGGCTCCATTGGAGATCGATCTGCTCTATTCTTTCGCCCAAATAAGAGCATTCTGGCTCTTCCAGATCGAGCTCTAATCCTATGAGATCGATCTGGCCCTCATGTTTTCCAGATTTCCTGCAGTTTCCTTGCTGCAACTCATACCAACACATCCTTAATCTATTGCCATGGCCATTTTCTCATCCATCCACCTGTATAACTTGAAAATGGCATCCATTCATACCTTATGCACATTGAAACTTGTGTGCATTCATCGTATGTTCAAAGGTATGCTACATAAAACCAAAAGGAAGCATAACTCCATTCCATTTTACCACACTACTCATTTTGAGTTTCAATCACATCCATCACCTGCCAGAACTCATTTCTTCATATTCATACTCAATGAAACTTGTATGTATGTTACAATTCATATTACACATACATACATTGAATCCATGGACTTACATCAATCATACTTTACATTACAAGTCCATTCATATTTATTACACATTACCATTATACATATACGGGGTCTTACACATAAGAATTGTCAACCTCTCTATCTAACAATGTCCTATGTTAATCTACCCTTGTGCATATAAAGAATCCCCTCTCTCGAGTGCTGAATTTTTATACTAATTCATCTAATTAGTGGCCAACAACTAGAGCATTAAGAACAAGTAGATTAAATAAACACAATTGAAATCATCTAACCAACATCACAAAGTAATTGTAATATGCCCAAAGTTGGTTACATCGATTATAGGAAAAAGGAGTTTAGTTCCTAGACATCATAATAAACATCCAAGAAATCAAATCTAACATCCCAAGAACAAATATGGTGAAAAAGGTGAAAAAGATGAAGTTTCAATGGAGCTAAATTAATCTTGAAGTCTTTAACAACAGCATGTCTCGAAATTCTGATAAAAAGACTATTTATAAGGTTTCCAAATACTAAATTACAAAAGGCCACGTGGCAAAACAGTGTTGCCCTAATCAGACTGCTATGCTGTGGTAATGGTATTAATTCCTCAAATATGCTCTACACTGTCCAGTTTCTTCTATTGCTGCAGCATAAGTCACAACCAGCACCCTGTAACTTCAATTCTTTAGGAAATCATCAGAACCAGCTCCAAAAGCCTTGACTTCTCCAAATTGTTCTTTTTCCTACATAAGGACACAAAACACATAAAACATACCTAATATTGCAAAGAATAAATCAAATAACTAAGTAAAAAGGGTCCTGAACATATATAAAATTCAGTGCTAACAAATACCCCCAAACTTAAAAATTTTCTTGTCCTCAAGCAAAGACATACTAGACACAAAACAAATAAAGACTCTCAACCATACTTAGCTCACATGCTTGTTATACTAAATTCGGATTTTCCTTAAGAATTCACAAGGTTCTCAACTTAAGACAAATTTCAGATTTATATTGTTCAAGCCAACCAAAACAAACCAATCCTCCTTCACTCTTCACTTTTCACTTGTGTGTGTGTACAATCAGTTACTCAAATTCATACACTCAAGTGTTAATGCAAAACCTAAATAAGAATTAAACACAAGACTTCATATGCTTTAATTAACTACTACTCTCCACTAATAAAGACTCACACATAACTAAGAATCAAAAGGACTTTTCAAGGGTTGTAACGTAAGGCTCGAGTTTAGGTGGATAAAGGATATAACATGAAGTTCAATCCACTTAAAGCACTATAATCACCCTTAGACTTAATTTGTTTTGAGCTCATGAATCACTACCCAACTTCATTCATTCTCGAGTTTGATTTCTCTCTTCTTTTTTTTCAACAAACCACCCCTATTTTCTTTTGAGCTCATCCCCCAATCCAAAAAAATTGATTAATAGCACTTCAAGTAAGGGACCAAAAGAAAAGGATAATCAAACAATTAGGTCATGGCTTGTAATATGGTTAGATAATAATAAAATGGAAAAATTAGGCTCAAAGTGTCTGACCCTTTTTCATTCCCTTTAACCAAAAATCACTATAATTTTTTCACATTTTACTATTACCTTACCCGATCATGAACAAACTCACCACATACTGGGCTGTGAGTCAATAATAATCACCACTTACCATTCATCCATAATAAATAAAAATGATGTCATAAATTCGAAATTAAATCATTCACCTATACAGAACATGTTTACTAATATCTACATCCCCCATAATTACAACTCAATCATTACTGTGCCATTACATTGTTTAGATACAAAAAGAATCTTGTGTATATACCTTTCGACAATGGAAGCAGCGGATGTCCAAAAACACAATGCCTCAGTCCTTACTGGGCTATTATGCACGCTCTGTAGGAGGGGAAAATAGAGAGGGATGAGCAACCACACGCTCAGTTAGGCAATAATGCAAGCATGGTAGATAACTACTCTATCTGCATACTGGTAATGTTATGCATAAATCATTTATAGTTCGGAGCATGAGGAAAACAAAACTATGCCATATGTGTATACAAATATCATGTAATTAAATCATATAAATTGGCATATAAAACATGGTAAAATCATCATGTACAAATCATCTCATGCTCATCATTGTCAAATCACAAAGTTAAAAAGGGAAATTCACTTCAAACATCTTTTTTTAAAACTCATCTCCTTCTCAATACATCAAAATCCCATAAAAATCAATTCTCAATCACAAACATCATTATCGTTTCACAAATCAAGTCCACAAGGCTCGACCCCTCCCTCGTGTCTACCCTGGACAGTCACAATCACACTTATATATTAAAATCATGTGGTATTAAGTAAATCAAGCAAGGGAGACAAATCACTATAAGCTCATAGACTATGTTAGCCAACTATGTCACATATCATCCCAGACCACACAGATCCCGATGTGCGGGGTATCATGCTGGAACGATGGTGGGTTAGTTCTCCGCCAAACTTTTCTTATTAATATCTCAACCACGCGGTACATCATACTCCATGTGATATACAGGGTACATGGTACTCTGCGGGCCCATAACATGGTTGGGGTGCCTGCCAACGTCTTATCTATCCCATATCGAGTGAAACCTCTAGTCTCAAGTGCACGTGGGAGTACTCTTAATACCAAGTCCTAGCCCCTCATGGCCTTGCTCGCCCCTGTTGGGTTCCTTGATTCAGGTCCTATCCCCTCACCCTCACCCCACTCAAGAGGTCTGTTAGGACTGTAGAGTCTAACTCAAACACAACAACTAAGTGTAGAGTGAAACTCACACACAACAACTAACTGTGGAGTCCAACTCAAACACAACGACTAAGTGTAGATCCAACTTAAACACTACAACTAAGTGTAGGATTTTTTTTCTTTTTTTTAACAAAGACTAATCTGATTTATGGCTAGGGTGGTGAGGAAGAGTTTTAGTGTGGCTAAGATACTGACTTGAAACAAAATTTCAGAAGTCTAACTCAAACAAAACATGAATCTCAAAGAAATAATCACCAGAAAAACAAAAAAAGCCTAAAACTATAGGAAAATAATGGAATTTGGCTAAGAGAGGGTGGGGCCCATGAAAAAAGTTCACGGGTTCATTGTATTTTGTCGTTTTTTTTAAACATGTACTCGTGCGTCTCGTAACTCAACAGAATTTTTTATTAACAGTGTTTGAACCGTACACGGTTTCTTTTTTTCTTTCTTTTTCTTTTTGACACTGACTTAGTGTTAGAGATGAAGGGGAAGACGCACAACCAGAAAATCAAAACCTCGCTCTTATGCCAAACTGATATGCTCGTACAAGAGGATGATTTAGGACTTTGAATGGAAAATAGAATAAGAACCTAGACCCAAAGTCTAAAGAGACTTGAACTAAAGGTATTAGACCTCGACCCTACGAATATAAAATTCGAGAACCTAAGGTATAACAATGGTGGTTGGTGAAGAGGGAGGCACCACAAGGAAGAAGACCTTAATAAGCCTAGTTGAGAGGGAACCCTAGAAAGAGGCACACTCAAATTTTTGAAAATTAAAGCTGATTTGTTCTGTTCTATTCAAGAGCGTTTACAATGTATTTATAATAATATCTAGCACTTAAGCCCTTAAACAAGTGGGCTAGAATTAACACCAAATAGAAAATAAGACTAAAACCTAAATTCAGGCATAAGCCTAGTTACATTGGATAATTGGTCTAAAATGTAATAAGACTCAAATGTGGTCTATTTAAACACTTAACCCAACTTATTACTAAACTAAGACTCATGTCGTTTGGGCTTCCAAACAAATATAGGTGGTTGGGGACTTTCTATGGAAGCTTCCTTGACAAACCAATGAGACCAGGGCTTGTTGCATCTTCTTAGCTCGAGCTCGGGTAATTGGACCTCCTTGGATGACCCATGGATCCTTGACATCACAATCATCATGAACATCACGAGCAAGTGGACCTCCATCATGGATCTCGGTGTGTGGGGTATCATGCTAGAACGAATGAGGGTTAGTTCTCCGCCAGACTTTCTTAAAACAAGTAACCATCACGCGGTACATCATATTCCATGTGGTATACACGGTACATTGTACTCCGCGGACCCATAACAAAGGTTGGGGGTGCCTACTGTAGGTCTTATATACCCCATACCAAGTGTAACCTCTTTAGTCTCAAATGCACGTGGGAGTACTCTCAATACCAGGTCCTAGTCCCTCATGGCCTTACCTACCCTTGTTGGGTTCCCTGATTCAGGTCTTAGCCCCTCACCCTCACCCCACTCAAGAGGTCTGTTAGGCCTGTTGGGTTCCCTGACTGGATTACTGTCAGGTCCTAGCCCCTCACCCTCACCCCACTCAAGAGGTCTGTCAGGCTTGTTGGGTTCCTTGAGTTAATCTGTATTACCCTCACCACGGCCTCATACATACCACAGTGTGAAAACCAGCACGAGCTATGCTCTAGTGCGAATTCATGCATCAAAACCAATCACCTCGTACGAACAATGCTCTAGTACGGCATTTATGCATAAAAACATGTAGAAACCACGTACGAGCATAGCTCCAGTACGGTTATATGCATAAGAAATCCATCGAAAACCATGTACGAGCAAAAGCTCCAGTATGATTTATAAAACATCACCCCAAATCAAATCAAAGTGCGAGCTAAGCTCTAGCACATTTCACACGAGTGAAAACACTGAAATCAGCGCGAGCGGGGCTCTAGCACCATTTATGTCATGCAAATACGATAGGCGGCTCATACACAATCAAACAATCCCAGCAACCGAGTTTAACACTTCATAAATACCTTTATCACAACATCAATAAAACACTAGCCGGCCCATCTACAAGCTTGCTTAAAGCAAAGCAATTACGTTTTGTAAAACATCAAAACATTAGATTTATGCAATTATTAGCCTTACTATCCCATTTCATAGAATCCACTTCAAAACCAAAATCACGCATATACTTATCATCATTCATGAATACCATCAATCATTTACTTGAGCAACCATGCATTTCATAAAACACCTAATATTCACCCACAAGTTCAAAGTACGAGCAGCTATCTTTATATACTCACAAAATTCCCTTACCTGGAATCGCGATGCGTGATTCCACTTCCTTAAAGCTGCTTACTCGTACATCTTGATTCGTTTCCAACGGACTCTTCGGGATTGCACATAAATGAAATTTGGAATCGTTTTAGCCCATTATAATCTAACTTTTGCGTTTACTATAGTCGATTTGACCTATAGTCTCTATTAACGCTTGTGAGGCCTTGCTTTATTATTCTACACATAACTCGAGTAGATGGATTCTCTTAGGCCTCTTAACTTATACTAAATCGATATTAAATTGATATTAGGCTCATGGTTTACAAATTTCCCCACTATGGCCTTTCATCAAGCCTTACTTATACTCATCCTCACAAATTCACTAAACTCACTTTATAGCTTCATTTACCCATTTCATATCATTTACATTACTCCAATAGCTACTTTAGCATACCCATGATTTATCAACTCATTTGACTTTCACTTTCTCACACTAGGTTCCATCCATTTTCTAGGTTACATTAGTTTCTAACACAACCTAGGTGTTTCCAACCATCCATACTCATGCCAAACAACTCCAAAAATCAATTAAATAGACAATGTACCAGAGTTGGAGTGTTAGAATCTTACCAAATCCAATTTCTCTTCTTGCTCCAAATGTCAATGCCATTTTCTCTTTCAATACCCCAATGTGGTTTTTGATTCCCAACTATGTTGTTCTCTTCCTCAAGATGAACAACTTTGCTTCTAATGGTCTCTCTTCAGATCTTACTGGAATGGGTGGATTTTAGAGAGAGAAAGTTAGGTTTTTGGGTTGAAAATGGAAGGGTGATGTTTTTCCTGAAATTTTCAAATTTTTAGCACTCCTTTTTTATAGAAATAGCTTGAGGAGATTGATCTGCACTAGAAGGAGATCGATCTGGTCCCCTTAAGTCCCTCCTTTTCACAGCGTTTTAAGAATCAGACCGATCTATCGAAGCTTGAGATCAATCTACTCCTAAACAGAGAGCTAAGGAGATCGATCTGTATGTTTGAGGATCGATCTTTTCATTACAGATTGGTTAGGAGATCGATCTGGCGCCATTAGAGATCGATCTACTCTATTCCATTGCTCAAATAAGCGCATTCTGGCTCTTCCAGATCGATCTCTCATCCTATGAGATCGATCTGGCCTTCATATTTTCTAGATTTTTTGCAGTTTTCCTGCTGCAACTTACACCAAAACATCATTGATCTGCTACCATAGTCATTTTCTCATCCATCCACCTTTATGACTTGAAGCATCCATTCATACCTTATACATATTGAAACTTGTATGCATTCCTTGTATATCCATGGGTATATTATATAAAACTAAATGGAAGCATTTGTATTCATGCAACTTCCTTCCATTTACCACACTACTCATTTTGAGTTCCCACTACATTCATCACTTCTAAAAGCTCATTTCTTCATATTCATACACAATGAAACTTGTATGTACATTACAAATCATATTACACATATGTACATTGAATCCATGGACTTACATCAATTATACTTTACATTACAAGTCCAATAGTATTCATTGATCCAATTACACACATTACAACTATACATATACGGGGTCTCACATTCTCGCCCCCTCAAGGAATTTGGTCCTCTAAATTAGAACCAAGTCACTCCTCAACAAGTTGGGGGTACTTCTCCCGTATCAGGTTCTCCAATTCCCATGTAACCTCTCCCACCGTGTGATGTTGCCAAAGAACTTTCACCTAGGGAATTGTCTCTGTCCTCAACACCTTTTCCTTTCTATCTAATATACGAAATGGCTTCTCTACATATGTCATACTCTCATTAAGCTCCAACGGCTCATATCTTATCACGTATGCCGGGTCCGGGTGATACTTCCAAAGCATAGAGACGTGGAAGACGTTGTGGACATTTACCAAGTTCGGTGGCAATGTCAATCAATACGCCTTATCTCCCACTCTCTCCAAAATCTCGAAGGGTCCAATATATCTAGGGCTCAACTTACCCTTCTTACCAAATCTCATAATACCCTTCGAAGGTGAAACTCTTAGGAATACTGACTCACCCACATCAAACTCTAGTGGTCTCCATCTCTTGTCAGCATAACTCTTTTGCCGGCTCTGAGCTTTCCGTAATCTCTCACATATCAACTGGACGTCCTCAGATGCGTGCTGCACTAAGTCCGGAGTAAAAATTTGTTTGTCACCAACCTTTTCCCATCTAATGGGGGATCGACATCTGCGTCCATACAGTGCCTCATAGGGTGCCATCTCGATACTCTCATGATAGCTATTATTATAAGCGAACTCGACTAACTGCAGGTGGTCATCCCTGGAGCCTCTAAAATCTTGCACACATGCTCTCAACATATCCTTCAGGGTCTGTATAGTCCTCTCTGACTGCCCATCTGTCTGAGGATGAAAAGCAATGCTAAAACTCAGTCGGGTCCCCAACACTTCTTGAAAATGTTCCCAGAAATGGGAAGTGAGCGGGCATCCCTATTAGAAACAACGCTCATCGGTACACCATGTAGTCGTACTATCTCTCAAATATATAGGTTCGCCAATTGACTCAATGTATCGGTAAATCTCACAGCCAAGAAATGGGTGGACTTAGTCAATCGGCCCACAATAACCCATATGGCATCATGACCTCTGTAGGTCCTCGACAACCCCATCACAAAATCTATGGTGACGTGCTCCCACTTCCATGTCGGTATCAGTAGAGGCTGAAATAATCCTGCAGGCTTCTGATGCTCTACCTTCACCTACTAACAAACGAGACACTTAGCAACATATTCAGCAATGTCTCTTTTCATTCCAGACCACCAATAAACCTTTCAAAGGTTTTGATAAATCTTGGTACTCCCCGAATGTATCGTATACTTCGATAAGTGAGCCTCTGATAAAATCAACCTCCTGATCTTGGGATCCTCGGGAACACATACTTTGCCTCTGAACCTCAACAAGCCATCAGCACTCAACTCTACATCAATACCCACACCTGTCTATATTTGCCTCAGCCAATCGATGCACCGTCGATCGCTCTGCTGGCCCTGTCAAATGCTATCAATCAATTCTAACTCCAATCTCAAACTAGCCACGATCTCAAGTCTCTCAGATCCAGAAGGGGTTACATCCAAACTGAGGTCCGTAAATTATTCCAATAATTCATGTTCTAGTACCATCATATAAGACACCAACCCAAGGTTTTTTCTACTCAAAGCATCGACAGCTACATTTGCCCTACCTGGGTGGTACATGATTTCACAATCACAGTCTTTCAAGAGTTCGAGCCATCTCCTCTGTCTCATATTCAATTCTTTCTGCGAGAACAGGTAATAAAGGCTCTTATGATCTGTGAACACCTGGAATTTCTCACCATAGAGATAGTGGTGCCATATTTTCAAAGCAAACACCACGACTGCCAACTCTAAATCATGTGTCGGGTAGTTCCTCTCGTGATCTTTCAACTGTCTAGATCCATAGGCAACTACCTTCCCATCCTGCATAAGTACACAGCCCAGTCCCTGGTGTGATGCATCCGTATACACCGAGAATCCTCTTGAGCTGGTAGGAATGGTGAGAACTGGAGCAGTGGTCAATCGACACTTAAGCTCCTCAAAACTCCTCTCACATGCTTCATCCCATACAAACTTAACATCCTTACGTGTAAGGCGTGTCAACGGAGCAGCTAGTCGGAGAAACCCTCTACAAATCTCAGATAATATCCTGCGAATCCCAAAAAACTTTTGATCTTAGTAACTGTCTTGGGCTGTTCCCACTTTACAACTGCCTCTCTCTTGGATGGATCCACCGATACCCCATCCTTCGACACAATATGGCCCAAAAATGAGATCTGCTCTAACCAAAAGTTACACTTGCTGAGTTTGTGATGGAGGTCCACTTGCTCGTAATGTTCATGATGATCATGATGCCAAGGATCCACGGGTCATCTAAGGAGGTCCAATTACCCGAGCCCTTTATATTTGTTTGGAAGTCCAAACGACATGAGTCTTAGTTTAGTTATAAGTTGGGTTAAGTGTTTAAATAGCCCACATTTGAGTCTTAGTACATTTTAGACCAATTATCCAATGTAACTAGGCTTATGCCTGAATTTAGGTTTTAGTCTTATTTTCTATTTGGTGTTAATTCCAGCCCACTTGTTTAAGGGCTTAAGTGCTAGATATTATTATAAATACATTGTAAACGCTCTTGAATAGAATAGAATAAATCAGATTGAATTTTTAGAAATCTGAGTGTGCCTCTTTCTAGGGTTCCCTCTCAACTAGGTTTTGTCAAGGTCTTCTTCCTTGTGGCGCCTCCCTCTTCACCAGCCACCATTGTTATACCTTAGGTTCTTGAATTTTATATTCTTAGGGTCGAGGTCCAATACCTTTAGTTCAAGTCTCTTTAGACTTCGGGTCTAGGTTCTTATTCTATTTTCCATTCAAAGTCCTGAATCATCCTCTTGTATGCGTATATCAGTTTGGCATATAACTCCTCCTCTCGGAGGCTCTGCAGAACTATCCTTAAGTGCTCCTCGTGATCTCCCCTGGACTTGGAATATACCAATATGTCATCAATGAACACAATCACAAACCTGTCCAGGTATGGCTTGAATGTATCATTCATCAATGTCATAAATGTTTCGAGGGCATTCATCAATCCGAATAGCATCACCAAAAACTTGTAGTGGCCATAATGGGTATGAAATGTTGTCTTACGTACATCTCCACTCCTGATCCTCAACTGATAGTACCCTAATCGCAGATCTATCTTTAAAAACACTTGGGCTCCCTGGAGCTTATCCAACAAATCATCGATTCTTGGAAGGGGGTACTTGTTCTTAATGGTGGCCTTATTCAATAACCAATAATCTATACACAGTCAGAGGCTTCCGTCCTTCTTCCTTACAAATAGTATCGGTGCTCCCTAAGGTGAGACACTCGATCTTATAAACCCCTCCAGCAACTCTTGCAATTGTTTCTTTATCTCTTCCAACTCAATTGGTGCCATCCTATACAGTGGTTTCGATATCGGCTCAGTACCAGGTACTAACTCTATGCAAAATTCCATTTTCCTTTCAGGTGGTAGTCTTGGTAATTCATCCGAAAAGATATTAGGGTAATCCGTAATTATGGGTATGTCCCTTAATTCCAGGTGTGCCTCATCTATATCGACCACGTTGGTAATGAACCCTTCACATCATTCTTTCCACCATTAGTATCACAAGTCATTACATCAACATTCAAAATAAACAAATAAATTCATCTCTCAAATATCATATATTAGGATTTTTTCTCTTTCATTTAAAACAAACATACTCTTTTCATATCATTTCTTTTCATCAAAGTTTACAATAAGATCGTCTAATCCTGAAAACATCAATGTCTTAGCATGGCAATCCATAACAACACGATTGGTAGCCAACCAATCCATTCCCAATATTACATCAAAATCATTCATGTTCAATAAAAGCAAATTGGCTATCATTTCCTTTCCCTCTATCTTTAACTTACAGTCTCTAGATACATGCTCGGTCAATTGACTATCATTCATGGGTGTTGAAATCATCAACATTTTATCCAACAATGTTGGTTTCACATGCTTCAATAATTTATATGCAAAGGAAGGTGATATGAAGGAATGCGTGGCACTAGAATCAAATAATACCAATACTTCTAAATCAAAGATTTGGATGGTACCTTTAATCAAATTTGTCGATGCGTCTACAATGTCCTGGTCTAGTGCGTGCACCCTTTCTCTGCTCACACCCGCTACCTGCTTCCCTTTCTCCTCAGCTGTAGCCCTCCTCCTCGGGGCAACTACCTTAACTGGAGCTCTCTCTGGCTCCTTTCCCTTCTGTGGGGCAGTCTCAATCATCTCATTGCAGAACCTCGATATATATCCTGGCCTCCAACATCTATAACACGAGACAGGGGGTATCTGACATGGCCTAGTCCCATGGTATCTGCCCATCTCCTATATTGATCCGCAGTAGGTCGTGGTCCTCCAATAGTCATACCCCTCGGCGCAGTCAAAGCCAGGTACACGGGAGGTCTAGTAGCTCTCTCCTGTACCTCCTCGATCTTGGGCTTCTTATCAAAATATCTTTGGCCTCCCCTCTTGGTCACTCTATCCATCCCGGATCTCTTTCGATCTCTGTCTCTTCTGACACTAATCTTCCCAAGCTCGGAGGCATTCCGCTCAAAATCTTGCTCGCATAATTGAGCCTTATGTACTGCCTCCTCATAAGTCTGAATGTCAAATGGGGCTAGCTTAGATCGGATGGCCAATCTCAACCCATCAACAAACTTCTGAATCTTTCGGGTCTCACTACCCATCGTGTCTGGGTCATATCTCCCCAAGGACATAAACTTGGACTCATACTCGTCCACAGTTCGGTTCCCCTGAACCAGATTCGTGAATTACATCCGCAGTTTCCTCTGTGCTGTAGCTGGAATGTACTATCTCCTGAAGGCCTCCAGAAATATCTCCCATGAGATCTTAGAGTGTCTGGCCCTCAAAATAGCCTCAGTGGACCTCCACCAATGCTCGGCCTCGCCTTTCAACATAAACACGGCAAAGGTTACCTTCTCAGCTGAAGAGTATTGAAAAAACCTATACAGTTTCTCCATCTCATACACCCAGTCCTCCGTGATAATCGAGTCCTTCACCCCTCTGAACACTGGGGTTTTAATGCTTGGAACTCTCGCAGTCTGCTCAAGTCGCAGTCATAACCCAAATCAGTACCGCTCTATTATGGAGCGATAGGAGAATCTGTATCTTGTACTGGAGGTGGTGTAGCAGTAGCAGTCTGAGGTCTCTCCACCTCTGCAGCTGCCTGTTCAGTAGTAGGCTATGCCACGGGACCTTGTCTATCACCGGCACCCAATGCCTGCGTGATTATCTCCACCAAATTCTCAATACTCTGCTCTATCCTAGCGAAACGTGCCTTTGTATCTTCTACTCTCTCAACAGAGTTCTGTAGAGCCTGATCAGTCTGTGGCTCCGCACGGCTCTCAAGCCTACCCCTACGGCCTCTAGCACATGCCCTCGCCCATCTACCTTTGCGTGTAACTGGCATAATGCCTAACTTCCTGTATTATAATAATTTATTAAGTTCAATCCATTAAGGTATACACAGTTATATCTAAACAAAAGCTCAGTAATATGGGGATGTACTTTCCTACGTTTTATTACTGACTCATATCCGGCAAACTCAGCTTTGATACCAATCTCGGTCACGACCCATTTTCATTTCCTTTAACCGAAAATCACTATAAATTTTTTACATTTTACTATTACCTTACCCGGTCGTGAACAAACTCACCACATATAGTTGGGTTGTGAGTCAATAATAATAACTACTTACCATTCGTCCATAATTAATAAAAACGATGTCATATATTCAGAATTAAATCATTTATTCATACAGAACATGTTTACTGACATCTACATCCCCCATAATTACAACTCAATCATTACTGTGCTATTACATTATTTAGATATAAAAAGAATCCTGTGTATATACCTTTCGATGATGGAAGTAGCGGATATCCAAAAACACAATGCCTCAGTCCTCACTGGGCTACTACGTACACTCTATAGGAGGGGTAAAATAGAGAGGGATGAGCAAACCACACGCTCAGTAAGGCAATAATGCAAGCATGGTAGATAACTACTCTATCTACATGTTGATAGTGGATGCATAAATCGTTTATGGTAGGAGCATGTGGAAGCAAAACTATGCCATATGAGTGTACATATATATCATGTATCAAAATCATGTACATTGGCATATAAAACATGGTAAAACATCATGTATAAATCTTCTCATGGTCAATCTCATTTAAATTCATAAAAAAGACAATTCATTAAGAAACCTCCTTTTCTCTAGTATCAAAATCCCATCGAAATCAATTTCCAATCACAAACATCATCATCAATTCACAAATCAAGTCCTCAAGGCTCGACCCCTCCCTCGGGTCTACCCCGGGACAGTTTCAATCACACTTATAGGTTAAAATCATGTGGTAGTAGGTAAATCAAGCAAGGAGATAGGTTACTAAAACTCATACTTATAGACTATGTTGGCCAACTACGTCATGTATCATCCCAGACCACATGGATCCCGGTGTGTGGGGTATCATGCTGGAACGAATGAGGGTTAGTTCTCCGCCAGACTTTCTCAAAACAAGTAACCACCACGCGGTACATCTTACTCCAAGTGATATACACGGTACATCGTACTCCATGGACCCATAACAAGGGTTGGTGTGCCTGCCGTAGGTCTTATCTACCCCATACCAAGTGTAACCTCTATAGTCTCAAGTGAACGTGGGAGTACTCTCAATACCAGGTCCTAGCCCCTCATGGCCTTGCCCGCCCTTATTGGGTTCCCTGATTCAGGTCCTAGCCCCTCACCTTCACCCCACTCAAGAGGTCTGTTAGGCCTGTTGGGTTCCCTGAATGGATTACTGTTAGGTCCTAGCCCTTCACCCTTATCCCACTCAAGAGGTTTGTCAGGCCTGTTGGCTTCCCTGAGTTAATCCGTATTGCCCTCACTATGGCCTCATACATACCACAGTGTAAAAACCAGCACGAGCTATGCTCTAGTGCGAATTCATGCATCAAAACCAATCACCTCATACGAGCAATGATCTAGTACAGCATTTATGCATAAAAACTTTTAGAAACCACGTACGAGTATAGCTCCAGTACGGTTTATAAAACATCACCCCAAATCAAATCAAAGTGCGAGCTAAGCTCCAGCACATTTCACACGAGTGAAAACACTGAAATCCAGTGCGAGTGAGGCTCTAGCTTGATTTATGTCATACAAATACAATAGGTGGCTCATACACAATCAAACAATCTTGGTAACCGAGTTTAGTGTAACAACCCAAATTTCCTAAAAATCAGAGTAAATTTTTCGCTTTTCATTTATTATTTAATTCTTACCTTTCTCTCATCGTGACCATCCTACAAACAGTTGGGCTATGATTCGGTGCTAGTCACCTCTCACCTATTTACCATTCCATTTCCATAATCTCATTCATATATCAGAGTTTACTATGCTTTGATTTTAATTAAATACATACACAATGGTATTTATAACTCTACATCCTCGACATCATATCCTTTTACAGTACTGTGCATTACATATTTAGATATAAAACTATACAAATGTGTATACCTGTCTCTCAATAGGAAGCAGTGGATACCAAGCATGCAAGTCCTCACCTGCTCACTAACTATTGCGAGTGCTCTAAAAAGATGGGAAAAAAAGGGGGTGAGCAAACCACATGCTCAGTAAGACAATTATGCAAGTATGTAGATAGCTCCACTATCTACATGCTCATAATGTCATGCCCTTAAATCCATTTCTTTTCATTAAAAGCTTACACACAAAATCATGTATTTCATCAATGACATAGCTTATAAAATTGTTCGTGCATATATCAATCATATAATTCATACATCAAAGGCATTTTATGTGACATCATTAAATCATAATTAGCATGAATTAAATTAGGATCATAAATTAGTTCATGCCATGTAAATCAATTCATGACGGATAAATATTTTCATGAATTTATAATTAAAGCATGGAAAACTCATCATACTACTACTTTTAAATCATTTCATTAAAACTGCAGTATAAAATAACCTAAAGGGGTTAAACATCTCATAATTAAATTCTAAACTCATAAAACAGTTCATTAAAATTCATTATAAAACTTCGTTTATAAAATCACCCTTCTTTCAGGGTCACATATCATAAAATCATAAAATCGGGGGCCTGACCCCTCCCTCGGGTCTACCCTGGTCTATCGACCAATAGTTATATCATGTGAGACATGTAGGTGAGTTTCAATAACAACAAGGACTATGGCCATAACCTAGTGATCCTTAGCAACGTGGTACCTAGTGTGCGGGGTATCACACCTGAAACGGGAGGTGGGTCGGTCCTACCCGCCAGAACAGCATAACATCAGGATTGCGAGGGCAAAGCTTGCTGCCTCGTGGCTAATGCCACTCCACTCCAACAATCCCCATGATATAGTGTACTCCGCGTGACATACACGGTACAACGTACTCCATGAACTTAAACTCAATCAGGGGTGCCTACTATAGGTCTTATCCACCCATATCGTCTCTGTCTCAGTATACACATGTGAGCATATCTTCTCACTGTGACACACAGTCTACAAGAGGCTCCAACACGGCTATATGCATGTCATATAAATCCCTGTACGAGTGAAACTCTAGCACGACTCCATGCATATTCATGATATCTGAAAACCTCGTGCGAGTGAAGCTCTAGCACGGTTTCATAAAAATCAGTAAAATCTACATACGAGAAACACTCCAGTACGACTTAAAAATGAATGAGTTATAAATCCATATAAAACTTCGTGCGAGTAACGCTCCAGCACGAATAAATGCTCAAGTAAATCAAATCTCGTGCGAGTTACACTCCAGCACGCCTTTATGCATAATGAAATCAAATCTCGTGCGAGTTACACTCCAGCACGACTTTATGCAATTTCATATCAAAACAGGATACGAGCTAAGCTCCAGCATCTCTCATGCATGTCAAGTCATAAAAACTAGTTTGAGCAATCGCTCAAGCACCTTTTTATGCATATTGAGTTAAAACAGTCAAAACAGGGTGCGAGCTAGGCTCCAGCACCTCTCATGCATTTCACAATAATAAAAATCAGTGCGAACAACCACTCTAGCACATTTCATGCATATGATGTCACACAAGTCGGTGCGAGCAACCGCTCAAGCACATTTATGCACAATCTCAAACTCAGATATAGTGCGAACTATATGCCAGCACTATTTGTTTCCATATAAACTTGATAGTTGGTCCATTTTCCAAAGAATTTTCATTTAAATATAAATAACACTTACGTAGTGTTATTTTGTGAAATTATGCAATTACTGGCCAATCTACCGATTTGCTTTGCTTAAAAACCAAGAAAATTCCTTAATTCAAAAAATTCCTTAAATCATGCATTTCATGCATTTCATGCTTTCACCATCCTTAGGTGAACTTCCCTCAATAGGGGTAAAATAGACTTTTACCTATTTCGAGTCCTTAAAATCTTTAAACCATTTTTAGGACCTTTATACATAATCAGTGTATACATACATATTCAATGTACAGAAAAGCTATTAAAATACGCGTAGCTGCCTCTAGCTACTCACACAATTCCCTTACCTCATTTTTCTGTAGAGTCTGACCTTTCCATTGATGACTCGTCACGCAGTTCGATTTGCTTCGAATCCAATCTCCGGAACTACAAATACATATTCATCAGGTCAAAATACAATACAATTAACTGTATTTCATAATTTTCTGTGTTTAATTTAAATCATTGGGCCCGTTTACCCATATTGGGCCCGATTGCACCATAATAGGCCTTAATCGACCTTAAGCTCATTTTCCACTTATTATTCACATTATCGAGGCCTATTGGGCTCATGGACCCATCAGTATTTATTTGAGCCTCATTCTAAACTCTCGAATAACTTAGGAATTACTTACGATAATTTATCTCAATTTCCATAATATAATTCATTTTATACAGAAATTAAATCTGAATTTATCTAACACGCATAATGATGTAAATTGTCATAAATAAGGGTTACTTACCCGTGATTCCATGATAATACGTAAATCGAGGCTATCTCGAGCTCTCGGTTGACGCTAATTGTCGAGCTACAAAATTTAATATTTTTTCGGGTAAATTTCTAGTTGGATATTAATCAAATTAAATATTTTGGTCAATTCGACAGCTTACCGACTTACCCGTAGCTCGATTGCATCACTGGGATTTTTTCCCAATTTTCTCTCTTTTTTTCCCTTTTTCTTCCTTTTCCTTTTATTTTTTGGCTGAACCGGTTCGATCTCGTTCAGTTCGGTTCAGACCGTCGGTTCAGTCCGATTCGGCAGGTTCAGTGGCTTACCGATCGGTTCTTCACCGATTTCTACCTCCAGTGGCTCCGTAGGGTCATCCGATGCACGAATCTGATCTCAGTTTCGTCCAAGGTCGTTGGAAAGTGGTTGATTCGGCTCTTCTCTCCTCCACCGGTGGTACCGTTTCTTTTCTTCTTCTGTTTTCGGCGCTGGTCGCCGTCTTACCCGTCGGTGTTACCACGAATCGCATCGCCTATGCCTGGGGGACGCTCGACTAGTGGTGGTCTGGCCCAGATCGGCACTGGTCACCGGCAAACTCCTTTTCTCCCTTTCGGCTTCTCTTTCTTCCATTTCACCGTCGATTGTCGCCTCCTTCGGGCCGCTGTGCCAGTGGGTGGCTCGACTGGGCTTCCACCTTGTCGGCCGCTCCTCTAGGCTGGTTGTCGGTCTCTGATCGTCGGTGAAGGAGAAGGGAAGCTCGGCTTCCGTTTTCGTTTTTCTCCTCATTTTCGCAATTCACAAAAAAATTCATTTTTTTATTTTTTCATTTTGCTTTTATTATTTAATTTTATTATTATTTTATTTGATTAAAATATTCAATTAAAATCCAAAATATCTAAAAAAAATTCTATTTTATTTATTTATTCAATAATTGAATTTCTCAATTTTATTTCGACTTTCCGGTATATTTTTCGATTATTTCGGGATTATTTTTCAAAGTGAAAATTTTGATTTATTCCAATAAATTCATATCTTGATCAATTTAACCCGAAATTTAATTATTTATTCGTTATTGATCAAGATTTCTCAATCCCATATTTTTAATTAAATTTTCATGTCAAATTTATACCGACTTTCGATCTTTTGACCGTTTTGCCCTTGCAGATTTTCGAGAATATCATTTCAGTCCTTTTGCATTTTTAAATGCACTTGAAAATTTCTATTCATTCCCTTTTGCTCTTACGATAAAATGAGATCTTACAATCTCCCCCACTTAAGAAATCTGGTCCTCCAAATTAGAACCAAGGCAAATGAGTCCATAAATAACTCCAGGTACATCTATCGTATCATATACTGTCATCCTCAAGTGACTTTCTTCGTAGTGTAATACTACCATCATACTTAACTAGGGAGATCATCTTAAACCTCAACACTTTCTCCTTCCTATTTAATACCTGAATTGATTCTCCAATCATACGTTATACTTTCATTGAGCTAAGCTATTGGAGTTCATATCCGATCACATATATCGGGTCCGGATAATATTTCTTAAGCATCAAAAGATAGGACACATTGTGGATGCCTGTTAATTCAAGTGGTAACGTCAACCTATAGGTTTTATCTCCCACTTGTCCAATATCTCTATCCGAATCTCGTTACGTCCTTAAGACAAGTAATTGCCAACAATAATGATTCACCCTTGATGAATTCCAATGGTTTTCTGTCTCATAATCAACTGAATATCCTCAGAGGTTTATCTTACCAATTCGAGAGCAATTTTATCTGTCACCCACTTCTTCTTATCCAAGTTGGGGAATAATCCCTAGGACCATACAATGCCTCATATAACATGTTATCCCAATACTCAAGTGACAACGGTCATTATTGACGAATTTGATTAGTAACAACTGATCATGCCAGGAGCTTATCAAATCAATGGCACACACTCTCATCATATTCTCCAGAACCTGTACAGTCTTCTCTGACTGACCATCTGTCTAAGGACAGAAAGCTATGCTAACACTCAATCAGGTTCCCATAGCTTCCTGAAAAACATTCCCAGAAGCGGGAAGTGAAGCGGGAATCCCTATCTGATATCATGCTCACTGGAACGCTACATAATGTTTCACAATTTTCCATACACATAAATCCACCTACGCACTCAGAGTATCTCGAGATTTCCATAGCTAGAAGGTGGGTAGACTTAATCAATCTATCGACCATCACCCAGATAGTCTCGTGTTTCATTCCGGGTCCTCTGTAACCCATCACTAAATTCATGATAACTTGTTCTCTTTTTCGTGTCACTATAGGTAGAGGCTGCAATAACTCTGCAGACTTCTAGTACTCTACCTTACTCTACTGACATACGAGACACTTTGCTACAATTCTACAATATTTCTTTTCATATCTGACCACCAATACCCTTTTTCAAAGATTTCGATATATTTATTACTTTTTAGATGCACTGTATATCCCGAAGAGTGAGCTTCTGTCAATAACACTATCTCATCAACTGTGGTCCTAGGGAGCACTTATGCTGTCTCTGAACCTTTGTAAGTCATCATCACTCACTGTGAACTCTGTCACTATACCCTTCTGAATCTGACCCACACTATCAACGCCATACCGATTATCACGCTAAGCCTGGTAAATTCGATCACTCAAATCTGGTTCTAACCTCAAGCTAGCTATCACAAAATTACCGTCATCATCAGAAGGGATCACATCACTACTGAGGCTCATAACTGCTCTAGCAGCTCATGCTCCCTAACCATTATATGTGATACCATCCCGAGGCTCTTTCTGCTCAAGGCATCAGCCTTTATATTAGCCTTTTCTGGGTGGTACAATGTTCACCATCATAATCCTTAGAAGCTCTAACCCTCTTGGTTATCTCATATTCTACTCTTTCTATATAAACAGATACTCGAGGATTTTACGATCAATGCATACCAGAAATTTCTTACCATTTAAGTGGTGGCGCCATACTTTTAGTGTAAATGCTACGGCTACCAACTTTAAATCATGGGTCGGATAGTTTCTCTTACGGTCCTTGAACTATTCTGGATCCATAAACGACTATCTTCCCATTTCACATCAATACCCAGCCCAATTCTTATTTAGGTATCCATACACACTGAAACCCCTTGAGCTGTTGGTTATAGTGAGATTTCTTATGGTGGTCAGTTCATTACTTCAATATACCAAAACTCACAGAAGCCATTTTCATACTTATCATCCTACTGGCATATAATCTTTTCCAAAATGAGACGTATCAACTGAGCAGCCCATTTCGAGAAACTCTCAACAACTCGTCTATAAGACAGTTTCCTGTTGCTACTCATGCTCTTCCCTGAACTTCGAATATATCAAAATATCATCGCTAAATATGACAACCAATCGGTCCAGGTAAGGTTTAAATACCTCATCATAGTTGAGTTCCACTAACTATTTACATCACCTATATTCTTGACCTATGTACGCATAAACGTAAATCATCATTTCGAAATTGCTTCTGTTCAAGATACTAACCTGTGTCATTTCCTTTTTCTTATATTAACGGCTTTTATAAAATTTTAAATTTTTAAACCTTCATGATTAATCGAATTCTATATCTCTTTATCGTACTAGTAAAGGTACCCAAATTTTAAATGTATGTATTACGACTATCGATTTCAATGTATAGGTTATGTGTGCGCTTCTAGACGCTGTCAATTCTACAGGCAGGGAGCCTTATCCTTGACCGTAATTCATATTCACTACATATCGCTTAATCCAAATTACTTTACATATGAAAGATATTCTTACCTTGCATACGCCTCGTATTCCAATATATCTCGTATTCAGGATCTATCTCATCTCAAAGCTTATCCCCTTTCATATATCACTTATAACAACTCTTTCATTACTTGTCAAACTTATAATATACCTTTTTAGGGATGTTTTAACCCCTATTTTTAACTTACAATCTCTATACCCATATCCAGTTAGTGATAATCATCTAACCATCATCATCTTGCTTAAGGGTACAATCTTCACATCTTTCACTCGCTTATTAACAACTGAAGATGGTAAGAATAAATGCGTGGCACCAGGATCAATTAAAATAATCACTTTATTATTCACAACCAGTTTGGTATCTTCCACCACATCTAATGAAACATTAGTAGTGTCCTGGTCCAAGGCATACACTCGTCCTCATCCAATATCTTATTTCTGTGGTGTCTACCACACATCTTACACTGTTTACACTGCTAACACTTTTACACTGCTCTCACTGCTACGGAGCAGGTCGTGGTCCTCTAATCACAATACCCCTCAAAAGTACTGAAATTGGATACACTGGGGCTTTACCAATCATCTTACCCCGTGACTCAACAGCTCTAATCTTTTACCAAACTACCTTTTCTCGTTCTGACATCCTTGTCATCCTCTATTCTCTTTTGTCTCTATTTTGGCCCTTACTACCTTTCTCTGTGAGACCCCGTATATGTATAGTTGTAATGTGTAATGAATGTGAATGGACTTGTAATGTAAAGAATGATTTATGTAAGTCCATGGATTTAATGTACGTATGTGTAATATGATTTGTAACATACATACAAGTTTCATTGAGTATGAATATAAAGAAATGAGTTCTTATAAGTGATGGATGTGATTGAAACTCAAAATGAGTAGTGTGGTAAAATGGAATGAAGTTATGCTTCCATTTAGTTTGGAATGTGATTTTTTTGGATATACAATGAATGCACACAAGTTTCAATGTGCATAAGGTTTGAATGGATGCTATTTTCAAGTCATAAAGGTGGATGGATGAGAAAATGGCCATGACAGTAGATTAAGGACAATTGAGTGTGAGTTGCAACAAGGAAACTATAGGAAATCTAGAAAACATGAAGGCCAGATCGATCTCATAGGATGAGAGATCGATCTGGAAGAGCCAGAATGCTCTTATTTGGGCAATGGAATAGAGCAGATCGATCTCCTAAGCATTCTGTAATGAAAAGATCAATCCTCAAGCATACAGATCGATCTCCTTAGCTCTCTGTTTGGGAGCAGATCGATCTCATGCTTCGATAGATCGATCTCATGCTTAAAATGCCATGAAAATGAGAGATTTAAGGGGACCAGATCGATATCCTCTTGGACCAGATCGATCTCCTCAAGTGATTTCTATAAAAGGAGTGCTGAAAATCTAAAAATTTTGAGAAAAACACCAATCTTCCATTTCTAACCCAAAAACCTAACTTTCTCTCTCTAAAATCAGCCATTTCCAGTAAGATTTGAGGGGCGGCCATTAGACACTAAGTTATTCATCTTGAGGAAGAGAACAACATAGTTGGAACCCAAAATCCCATTGTTGGTATTGAAGTAGCTAAGGGCATTAACATTTGGAGCAAAAAGAAAAATCAGATTTTGGTAAGATTCTAATACTCTAAACAAAGTACATTATTTATTTAAGTGATTTTGGAGTTGAGTTGAATGTGTATTTATGGATAAATTATCTAGGGATGTGGTGGATTTTGTGTGACCTAGAAAACCTAGCATGGGTATAATGTGAGAAGATATGGGTTGAATGAGTTTATGATTTATGGGCATGCTAAAGTTGTTATTGAGGTAATGTGTATGATTTTAGATGGTTAAATGGAATTACATTATGGGTTCAAGTGAAATTATGAAAATGAGTATGTAAATGCTTGATAAATGCCATAGTGAAGAAGTCAATGAAATATGAACACTATGGACTTAGTATCGATTTAATATCGATTTGAAATGAGTTGGTAGGCCTAAAAGGAATCCATAGATAAGAGAAATGAAACAAGGCCTTAAGAGCGTTAATAGAAACTATAGGTCGAATTGACTATAGTGAACGCACGGAGTCCTGTTATATAGATCAAACATAATGTGAAATATAATTATGCGAGTTTCGAAGAGTCCGGTGGAAACGAATCGAACCGTACGAGTAAGCAGCTTAAGGAATTGGAATCACGCATTGCGATTCCAGGTAAGGGAATTTTGTGAGTATATAGAGGTAGCTGCTTGTACTTTGAACTTGTGGGTGAATATTGGGTGTTTTATGAAATGCATGGTTGCTCAAGTAAATGATTGATGGTATTCGTGAATGATGATAAGTATATGCGTGATTTTGGTTTTGAAGTGAATTTTATGAATGGGTAGTAAGGCTAATAATTGCATAAATCTAATGTTTTGATGTTTTTCAAAACGAAATTGCTTGGTTTTAAGCAAGCTTGTAGATGGGTTTGTTGTTTTATTGATGTTGTGGAAAAGCAATTGTGAAGTGCTAAACCCGATTGCTGGGATTGTTTGATTGTGTTTGAGCCACCTATCGTATTTGTATGACATAAATCGCGCTAGAGCCTCGCTCGCGCTGGATTTTGATATTTTTACTTGTGTGAAACATGCTAGAGCTTAGCTCGCACTTTGTTTTGGAACTATGACGATGTTTTATAAACCGTACTGGAGCTTACGCTCGTACGTGGATTTGTGTGGTTTTTCTTATGCATATAACCGTACTAGAGCGATGCTCATACTAAGAGATTTATTATGATGCATTAATTTGCGCTAGAGCGTAGCTCGCGCTGGTATTCACACTATGGTATGTCTGAGGCCGTGGTGAGAGATACGGATTGGTGTTCAGGAAACCCAACAGGCCTAACAGACCTCTTGAGTGGGGTGAGGGTGAGGGGCTAGGACCTGAATCAGGGAACCCAATAGGAGCGAGCAAGGCCATGAGGGGCTAGGACCTGGTATTGAGGTTACTCTCATGCGCTCTTGAGACTATCAAGGTTACACTTGGTATGGGGTAGATAAGACCTATGGCAGGCACCCCCAACCTTGTTATGGGTCCGTGGAGTACGATGTACCGTGTATATCACATGGAGTACGATGTATCGCGTGGTAGTTACTTGATTTGAGAAAGTCTGGTAGAGAACTAACCCACCTTCGTGCCAGCATGATACCCCGCACACCGGGATCCGTGTGGTCTGGGATGATATGTGACATAGTTGGCCAACATAGTCAGATGAGTTATAGTAACCTGTCCCTTGCTTGATTTACTTACTACCACATGATTTTAATCTATAAGTGTGATTGTGACCGACCAGGGTAAACCCGAAGGAGGGGCGAGCCTTGTGGAGTTGATTTGTGAAATGATGATGATGTTTGTGGTTGAGAAAATGGTTTTGTGATGGGATTGTATGTGTGTGAGAAAGAGTTTTTATGATGTGGGTTTAAAAAGGAGGTTTCTTAATGAATTTCCCTTTTTATAAATTTAAATGAGATTGAGCATGAGATGATTTATACATGATGTTTTTACCATGTTTTATATGCCAATGTACATGATTTTGATATATGATATATATGTATACTCATATGGAATAGTTTTATTTCCTCATGCTCCTAGCATAAATGATTTATGCATAACACTATCAGCATGTAGATAAAGTAGTTATCTACCATGCTTGCATTATTGCCTTACTGAGCGTGTGGTTGTTCATCCCTCTCTATTTTCCCCTCCTACAGAGCATGCATAGTAGCCCAGTGAGGACTGAGGCATGGTAATTTGGACATCCGCTGCATCTCCATCACACAGAGGTATATACACAGTGATTCTTTTTGTATCTAAACAATGTAAAAGCACAATATTCTCTTGAGTTGTAATTATGAGGGATGTAGATTTCAGTAAAACATGTTTTTCTATAAGTACACGATTAAATGCAAATTTATGACATCGTTTTATTTAACTGAGAATGAATGAGATGTGATGTTTATTATTGACTCACAGCCCAACAGTGTGGTGGTAAGTTTGTTCATGACCGGGAAAGGTAACAGTAAAACGCGAAAAATTTATAGTGATTTTTGATTAAAGGGAATGAAAATGGGTCGTGACATTCTCAATCTCAGAGGCATGCAACTTATAATCTTATTCACACAACTTTAGTCTGCGCACAGCCTCGACATAGGTAGTGATATCTAATGGCCAATCGGACTCTAATTGACAATCTGAGCCCTTCCATGAACTTTTAGGCATTCCAACTCTCACTATTCATAGTGTTGGAGTAATATCTACCCAGGAATATAAACTGAGATTCATTACTCGTCAATCAACCAATTCCTGTGGGTCAGAGTAAAGAATTTCATCTGTAATTTTCCTTTAAACAATGTCCGTGATATTCTATCACCGGAATACATCTAGAATTATTTTTCAAGTCCATTCTGAATGTCTAACTCTTAAGATGGATCGAGCAAACCTCCACCAATGTTCTAACTCGTCCTCAAATCTCACATATACTCTGAGCAAATAGCTCACAAAAAATTCTCCACACTCTGTTCCAACCTCATGAAGCGTGTCTTAATATTGTCTGATCTCTCTGTCGGACTCTGTGAGGCATGCTCAATACCAGCCTCCACTTTAATCTCATCTCGAGTCTCATGTGGCGACTCAGTATGACTCTCAGGCCTACCTCTACGGCCTCGAGCTCATGTACCCACCTCTCTACCATAGTGGCTATCAGTTAATGAGTCTATTCTTGCATTAAAAAATCAAATTCTTAGCTACACTTTCATCTCGAAATACACAATTGTATCTAAAAATGCACAGTACATGGGGATATAAATTTACTTAACCACTAACATCAACTCATATCAGGCCAACTTAAGCTCTAATACCATTAAACTTGTCACGACCCAAATTTACTAAAAATCAGAGTAAATTTTTTGCTTTTCATTTATTATTTAATTCTTACCTTTCTCTCATCGTGACCATTCTACAAACAGTTGGGCTATGATTCGGTGTTAGTCACCTCTCACCTATTTACCATTCCATTTCCATAATCACATTCATATATCAGAGTTTACTATCCTTTGAATTTAATAAAATACATACACAATGGTATTTATAACTCTACATCCCCGACATCATATCCTTTTACAGTACTGTGCATTACATATTTAGATAAAAGACTATACAAATGTGTATACCTGTCTCTCGATGGGAAGCAGCGGATACCAAGCATGGAAGTCCTCAGCCGCTCACTAACTATTGCGAGTGCTCTGAAAAGATAGGAAAATAAGAGGGTGAGCAAACCACACGCTCAGTAAGGCAATTATGCAAGTAAGTAGATAGCTCCACTATCTACATGCTCATAATGCCATGCCCTTAAATCCATTTCTTTTCATTAAAAGCTTACATACAAAATCATGTATTTCATCAATGACATAGCTTATAAAACTGTTCGTGCATATATAAATCATATAATTCATGCATCAAAGGAATTTTATATGACATCATTAAACATAATTAGCATGAATTAAATCAGGATCATAAATTAGTTCATGCCATGTAAATCAATTCATGAGAGACAAATCTTTTCATGAATTTATAATTAAAGCATGGAAAACTCATCATGTTACTGCGTTTAAATCATTTCATTAAAACTGCAGTATAAAATAACCCAGAGGGGTTAAGCATCTCATAATTAAATTCCAAACTCATAAAACAGAACATTAAAATTCATTATAGAACTTCGTTTATAAAACTATCCTTCTTTCAGGGTCACATATCATAAAATCATAAAATCAGGGGCCTGACCCCTCCCTCGGGTCTACCCTGGTCTATCGACCAATAGTTATATCATGTGAGACATGTAGGTGATTTTTAGTAACAACAAGGACTATGGCCATAACCTAGTGATCCCTAGCAACATGGTACCTAGTGTGCGGGGTATCACACCTGAAACGGGAGGTGGGTTGGTCCTACCCGCCAGAATAGGATAACATCAGGATTGCGAGGGCAAGGTTTGCTGCCTCGTGGCTAATGCCACTCCACTCCAACAATCCCTACAGTACAGTGTACTCCGCGTGACATACACGGTACAACGTACTCCGTAAACCCAAGCTCAATCAGGGGTGCCTGTAATAGGTCTTATCCACCCATATCATCTCTGTCTTAGTATGCACGTGTGAGTATATCTTCTCACTATGACACACAGTCTACAGGAGGCTCCAACACGGCTATATGCATGTCATATAAATCCCTGTGTGAGCGAAGCTCTAGCACGGTCCATGCATATTCATGATATCTGAAAACCTCGTGCGAGCGAAGCTCTAGTATGGTTTCATAAAAATCAATAAAATCTGCATACAAGAAACCCTCCAGTATGACTTAAAAATGAATGAGTTATAAATCCATATAAAACTTCGTGCGAGTAACGCTCCAGCACAAATAAATGCTCAAGTAAATCAAATCTCGTGCGAGTTACACTCCAGCACGGCTTTATGCATAATTAAATCAAATCTCGTGCGAGTTACACTCTAGCATGGCTTTATGTAATTTCATATCAAAACATGATGCGAGCTAAGCTCTAGCATCTCTCATGCATGTCAAGTCATAAAAACTAGTGCGAGCAATCGCTCCAGCACCTTTTTATGCATATTCAGTTAAAACAGTCAAAATAAGGTGCGAGCTAGGCTCTCATGCATTTCACAATAATAAAAATCAGTGCGAGCAACCGCTCTAGCACATTTCATGCATATGATGTCACACAAGTCGGTGCGAGCAACCGCTCAAGCACATTTATGCACACTCTCAAACTCAGATATAGTGCGAACTATATGCCAGCACTATCTGTTTCCATATAAACTTGATAGTTGGCCCATTTTCCAAAGAATTTTCATTTAAATATAAATAACACTTACATAGTGTTATTTTGTGAAATTATGCAATTACTGGCCAATCTACCGATTTGCTTTGCTTAAAAACCAAGAAAATTCCTTAATTCAGAAAATTCCTTAAATCATGCATTTCATGCATGTCATGCTTTCACCATCCTTAGGTGAACTTCCCTCAATAGGGGTAAAATAGACTTTTACCTATTTTGAGTCCTTAAAATCTTTAAATCATTTTTAGGACCTTTATACATAATCAGGGTATATATACATATTCAGTGTACAGAAAAGATATTAAAATACGCGTAGCTACCTCTAGCTACTCACACAATTTCCTTACCTCATTTTTCTATACATTCTAACCTTTCCACTGATGACTTGTCACGCAGTCCAATTTACTCCGAATCCAATCTTTGGAACTACAGATACATATTCATCAGGTCAAAATACAATACAATTAACTGTATTTCATAATTTTCTGGGCTTAATTTAAATCATTGGGCTCGTTTACCCATATTGGTCATGATTGCACCATAATGGGCCTTAATCGGCCTAAAGCCCATTTTCCACTGATTATTCACATTATTGAGGCCTATTGGGCTCATTGGGCCCATCAGTATTTATTTGAGCCTCGTCTAAACTCTCAAATAGCTTAGGAATTATTTACGACAATTTATCTCAATTTTCAGAATATAATTCATTTTATGCAGAAATTAAATTTGAAATTTATCTAACACGCATAACAATGCAAATTGTCGTAAATAAGGGTTACTTACTCGTGATTCCATGATAATATGCAAATCGAGGCTGTCTCGAGCTCTCGGTTGCCGCCAATTGTCGAGCTACAAAATTTAATATTTTTTCGGGTAAATTTCTAGTCAGATATTAATCAAATTAAATATTTCAAAATTTAAATCGGTCAATTCGATCACTTACCGACTTACCCGTAGCTCGATTGCATCACTGAGATTTTTTCCCAATTTTCTCTCTTTTTCTTTTTCCCTTTTTCTTCCTTTCCCTTTTCCTTTTTGGCTGAACCGGTTCAGTCCGGTTCAGTCCAATTCGGACCGTCGGTTCAATTCGATTCGACCGGTTCTCCGCTGGTTTTCGCAGCCAGTGGCTCCGCGAGGTAGTCTGATGCACGGATCTGATCTCGATTTCGTCCAAGGTCACCGAAAAGTGGTCGATTCGGCTCTTCTCTCCTCCGTCGGCGGTACCGTTTCTTTTCTTCCTCCATTTCTAGCGCTGGCCGCCGTCTTACCCGCCGGTGTTGCCACCAATTGCGTCACCTACTCCTGGGGGATGCTCGGCTGGTGGTGGCCGGGCACATATCGGCGCCGGTCTCTAGGAAACTCCTTTTCTCCCTTTTGGCTTCTCTTTCTTCCATTTTGCTGTCGATTTTCGCCTCCTTCGGGTCGCTAGTGCCAGTGGGTGGCTCGGTTGGGCTTCCTCCTCATCGGTCGCTCCTCTAGGCTGGTCGCCAATCTCTGATCGTCGGTGAAGGAGAAGGGAAGCTCGGCTTCCATTTTCGTTTTTCTCCTTAGTTTCGCAATTCGCGAAAAAAATTCATTTTTAAATTTTTTTTATTATTTAATTTTATTATTATTTTATTTTATTAAAATATTCAATTAAAATCCAAAATATCTAAAAAAATATATATTTTATTCATTTATTCAATAATAGAATTTCTCGGTCTTATTTCGACTTTTCGGTATATTTTCGATTATTTTGAGATTATTTTTCAAAGTGAAAATTTTGATTTATTCTAATAAATTCATATCTTGATCAATTTAACCCGAAATTTAATTATTTCTTCGTTATTGATCAAGATTTCTCAATCCCATATTTTTAATTAAATTTTCTTATCAAATTTATACCTACTTTTGATCTTTTGACCGTTTTACCCTTGCATGTTTTCGAAAATATCATTTCAGTCCTTTTGCATTTTTAAATGCACTTGAAAATTTCTATTCATTCCCTTTTGCTCTTACGATAAAATCGGGTCTTACATTTAGCACTTCACAAATGCTTTTTCCACAACACCAATAAAACACTAGCCGACCCATCTACAAGCTTGCTTAAAACAAAGCAATTACGTTTTGTAAAACATCAAAACATTAGATTTATACAATTATTAGCCTCACTATCCTATTTCATAGAATCCACTTCAAAACCAAAATCAAGCATATACTTATCATCATTCATGAATACCATCAATCATTTACTTGAGCAACCATGCATTTCATAAAACACCCAATATTCACCTACAAGTTCAAAGTACAAGCAGCTATCTCTATATACTCACAAAATTCCCTTACCTGGAATCGCGATGCGTGATTCCACTTCCTTAAAGCTGCTTACTCATACAGCTCGATTCAAATAAGAGCATTCTAGCTCTTCCAGATCGATTTCTCATCCTATGAGATCGATCTGGCCTTCATATTTTTTAAATTTTCTGCAATTTTCCTGCTGTAACTTACACCAAAATATCCTTGATCTACTACCGTAGTCATTTTCCCATCCATCCACCTTTATGACTTGAAAATGGCATCCATTCATACCTTATACATATTGAAACTTGTGTACATTCCTTGTATATCCAAAGGTATACTATATAAAACTAAATAGAAGCATTTGTATTCATGCAACTTCCTTCCATTTACCACACTACTCATTTTGAGTTCCCACTACATTCATCACTTCTAAAAGCTCATTTCTTCATATTCATACACAATGAAACTTGTATGTACATTACAAATCATATTACACATGTACATTGAATCCATGGACTTACATCAATTATACTTTACATTACAAGTCCATTAGTATTCATTGATCCAATTACACACATTACAACTATACATATATGGGGTCTCACACAGCTACCTCTATATACTTACACAATTCCCTTGCCTGGAATCGCGAGCGTTATTCCACTTCCTTAGAGCTGCTTACTCGTACAGTTCGATTCGTCTCCAACGAACTCTCCGAAATAAATCAAGTTTCCCTTCTTGCTCCAAAGGGAAATGTTCTTTGCTCCTTCAATACCGATAATGAGGTTTTGGGTTTCAACTATGTTGTTCTCTTCCTCAAGATGAACAACTTAATGTCTAATAGCCTCCCCTTAATTCTTACTGGAAATGGCTGATTTTAGAAAGATAAATCTAAGTTTTGGGTTGGAAATGGGAAGAACTTGTTCAATCTCGAAAAATGCAAATTTTCACTGCTTCTTTTATAGAAATAGCTTGAGGAGATCGATCTGCACTAGGAGGAGATCGATCTAGTCCCCTTAATTCCCTTTTTTCATGGCATTTTAAGCATGAGATCGATCTGTCATAGCTTGAGATCGATCTGCTCTAAACAGAGAGCTAAGGAGATCGATCTGTATTCTTAAGGATCGATCTTTTCATTACAGAATGTTTAGGAGATCGATCTGGCCCCATTGGAGATTGATCTGCTCTATTCCATTGCCCAAATAAGAGCATTTTGGCTCTTCCAGATCGATCTTTCATCCTATGAGATCGATCTGGCCTTCATATTTTTTAGATTTTTCTACAATTTTCTGTAGTAACTTACACCAAAACATCCTTAAATATGCTGCCATAGCCATTTTCTCATCCATCCTCCTTTATGACTTGAAAATGGCATCCATTCATACCTTATTCACATTGAAACTTGTGTGCATTACTTGTATATCCAAAGGTATACTGTAAAAAACCAAATGGAAGCATTTATATTCATACAACTTCCTTCCATTTACCACACTACTCATTTTAAGTTCCATTCACATTCATCACTTATAAGAACTCATTCCTTCATATTCATACACAATGAAACTTGTATGTACATTACAAACTCATGTTACACGTATGTACATTACATTTATAGACTTTACATCAATTATACTTCACAATATAAGTACATTACCACACTTATGAATCCATAAGGTTTACATCCAAAAATACAGGTCTTACATTCCTCCCCTCCTTCAAGGAATTTGGTGCTCCAAATTAGAACCAAGTCACTCTTCAAAAAGTTGGGGTACTTCTCCCGTATCAAGTTCTCTAAGTCCCATGTGGCCTCTTCCACCGTGTGATGTTGCTAAAGAACTTTCACCAAGGGAGTTGTCTTATTTCGCAACACTTTTCTCTTTTCTCTCCAATACCCGAACTAGCTTCTCAACATACGTCATACTCTCATTGAGCTCCAATGACTCATATCTTATCACGTGTGCCGGGTTCGGGTGATACTTTCGAAGCATCGAGACGTGGAAGATGTTATGAACATTTGCCAAGTTCGATGGCAATGCCAACCTATACGCCTTATCCCCACTCTCTCCAAAATCTCAAAGGGTCTGATATATCCAGGGCTCAACTTGTACTTCTTACCAAATCTCATAATACCCTTCGATGGTGAAACTTTTAGAAATACCGACTCACCCACATCAAACTCTAGTGGTCTCTGTCTCTTGTTAACGTAACTCTTTTACTGGCTCTGAACTGTCCGTAATCTCTCACATATCAATCAGACATCCTCAGATGCTTGTTGTACCAAGTTCGAAGCAAAAGTTTATCTGTCACCAACCTCTTCCCATCCAACAGGGGAATGGCATCTCCATCCATACAATGCCTCATAGGGTGCCATTTCGATACTCGCATGATAGCTATTATTATAGGTGAACTCAGCTAACTACAGGTGATCATCCCAGGACCCTCCAAAATCTAGCACACATGCTCTCAACATATCCTCGAGGGTCTGTATAATCCTCTCTGACTGCCCATCTGTCTGAAGATGAAAAGTGGTGCTAAAACTCAGTCGGGTCCCCAATGCTTCCTGAAAATGTTCCCAGAAATGGGACGTGAAGCGGGCATCTCTATCAGAAACAACGCTCACTGGAACACCATGTAGCCGTACTATCTCTCGAATATACAGGTTTGCCAACTAACTCAGTGTATCAGTAGCTCTCATAGCCAAGAAATAGGCGGACTTAGTCAATCGGTCTACAATAACCCATATGACATCATGACCTCTACGGGTCCTCGGCAACCCTATCACAAAATCCATGGTGACATGCTCCTACTTCCAAGTCGGTATCGGTAGAGGTTACAATCATCCTGCAGGTTTCTGATGCTCTACCTTCACCTGCTGACAAACGAGACACTTAGCGACATACTCAGCAATTTCTCTTTTCATTCTGGACCACCAATAAACCTTTTGAAGGTTTTGATACATCTTGGTACTCCCCAGATGTATCGTATACTTCAATGAGTGAGCCTCTGATAAAATCAGCCTCCTGATCTTAGGATCCTCGAGAACACATACTTTGCCCCTGAACCTCAAAAGCCATCAGCACTCAACTCTACATCAATACCCACACCTGTCTGTATCTGCCTAGCCAATCGATGCACCGTAGATCGCTCTGCTGGGCCTGCCGAATATGGCTAATCAACTCTGGCTCTAATCTCAAACTAGCCATGATATCCGATCTCTCTGATCCAGTGGAGTTACATCCAAATTAAGGTTCACAAAGTGTTCCAACAATTCATGCTCCCATACCATCATATAAAAACCAACTCAAGGTTCTTCCTATCCAAAGCATCGGCAATTACATTTGCCTTACCCGGGTGGTACATGATTTCACAATCATAGACCTTCAGGAGTTCAAGCCATCTCCTCTATCTCATATTCAGTTCTTTCTGCGAGAACAGGTACTTAAGGCTCTTATGATCTGTGAACACCTAAAATTTCTCACCATAGAGATAGTGGCACCATATTTTCAAAGAAAATACCACGACCGCCAACTCCAAATCATGTGTCAGGTAGTTTCTCTCGTGATCTTTCAACTGTCTAAATCCATAGGCAACTACCTTCCCATCCTGCATAAGTACATAGCCCAATCCCTGGTGTGATGCATCTGTATACATCGAGAATTCTCCTGAGCTGGTAGGAATGGTGAGAACTGGAGCAATGGTCAATCGACGCTTAAGCTCCTCAAAACTCCTTTCACATGCCTCATCCCATATAAACTTAACATCCTTATGCATGAGGCGTGTCAATGGAGCAACTAATCTAGAGAAACCCTTTACAAATCTCCGATAATATCCTGTCAATCCCAAAAAACTTCTGATCTCAATAACTGTCTTGGGCTGTTCCCACTATACAACTGCCTTTATCTTGGATGGATCCATCGATACCCGTCATTCGACACAACATGGCCCAGAAATGAGATCTGCTCTAACCAAAAGTTACACTTACTGAGTTTGGCATATAATTCTTTTTCTCAGAGGGTCTGCAGAACTATCCTTAAGGGTTCCTCATGATCTTCCCTGGACTTAGAATATGAGACCCCGTATATGTAAAGTTGTAATGTGTAATGAATGTGAATGGACTTGTAATGTACAGTATGATCGATGTAAGTCCATGGATTCAATATATGTATGTGTAATATGATTTGTAACGTACATACAAGTTCCATTGAGTATGAATATGAAGAAATGCGTTCTTATGAGTGATGGATGTGATTGAAACTCAAAATGAGTAGTGTGGTAAATGGAAGGAAGCTGCATGAATATAAATGCTTCCATTTGGTTATATATAGTATACCTTTGGACATACAATGAATGCACACAAGTTTCAATGTGAATAAGGTATGAATGGATGCCATTTTCAAGTTATAAAGGTGGATAGATGAGAAAATGGCCATGGCAGCAGATTAAGGATGTGTTGGTGTGAGTTGCAGCAAGAAAACTGCAGAAAATCTGGAAAGTATGAAGGCCAGATCGATCTCATAAGATGAGAGATCGATCTGGAGGAGCCAGAATGCTCTTATTTGGGCAATGGAATAGAGCAGATCGATCTCCAATGGGGTCAGATCGATCTACTGAGTATTCTGTAATGAAAAGATCGATCCTCAAGCACCCAGATCGATCTCCTTAGCTCTCTGTTTGGGACCAGATCGATCTCATGCTTAAAATTTTGTGAAAATGAGAGATTTAAGGGGACCAGATGGATCTCCTCTTGGACCAGATCAATCTCCTCAAGCTATTTCTATAAAAGGAGGGCTGAAAATCTAAAAATTTCGGGAAAAACACCAATCTTCCATTTCTTACCCAAAAACCTAACTTTCTCTCTCTAAAATCAGCCATTTCCAACAAGAATTGAGGGGAGACCATTAGACATTAAGTTGTTCATCTTGAGGAAGAGAACAACATAGTTGAAACCCAAAATCCCATTGTGGGTATTGAAGGAGATAAGGGCATTGACATTTGGAACAAGAAGAAAAATCATATTTGGCAAGATTCTAACACTCTAATCCAAGTACATTGTCTATTTAATTGATTTTGGAGTTGTTTGGCATGAGTATGTATGGATGGAAACACCTAGGTTGTGTTAGAAACTAATGTAACCTAGAAAATAGAATACCTTTAGTGTGAGAAAGTATCATTTGGGGAGTTGGTGGTTTATGGGTTATGATAAGTTGTTAAATGAGTAATGTGGGTGATTTGGAATGGTTATGTGGAGTTATAATATGGGTTTAAGTGAAATTGTGAAAATGAGTATGTATATGCTTGATAAAATGCCATAGTGAGGGAATTCATGAAATATGAACACTATGAGCTTAATATCGATTTAATATTGATTTGGAATAAGTTAATAGGCCTGAGAAGATCCATAGACTCGAGTTATGGGTAAAGTAATGAAACGAGACCATATAAGCATTAATAGAGGCTATAGATTAAATTGACTATAGCAAGCACAAGGGTTGCATTATATGGATCAAATATAATGTGAAATATGATTGTGTGCAGTCTCGAAGAGTTGTTGAAGACGAATCGAACCGTTCGAGTAAGCAGCTTAAGGAAGTGGAATCACGCATCGCGATTCCAGGTAAGGGAATTTTGTAAGTATATAGAGGTAGCTACTCGTAATTTACGAGATTATAGGGTGTTTATGAAATGCATGAACGTTTGAGAAATTGGTTGTTTGGTATGTAAAAATAGTTGTGAATATTGGATGATTTGGTTTACATGGATGTATAAAAAGGGATAGTAAGGCTAATAATTGCATAAATCAAGTGTTTTGAATGCTTTCACAAAACATGTATTTGGTTTTAAACAAATTGATAGATAGGATGGCTATTGTGGTTTGATGTTTGTGATAGCACATGTGAAGTATCAAATATGTTTTGAGATAGCTTTAAAAGCTTATGAGCCGCCTATCATGTTTATGTGAATTAAACCATGCTAGAGCCTAGCTCGCATCGGGTATTGATGTTTTCATTTGTATGAAATGTGCTGGAGCTTAGCTCACACCTTGATTTGGAAACTATGATGATGTTTATAAACCATACTGGAGCTTCTGCTCTTACGTGGCTTTTGAGTGGTTTGTCTTATGAGTATAATCGTACTAGAGCTATGCTCGTATGCGTCTCTTTATGATAGGATGCATGAGTCGTGCTAGAGCTTTGCTCGCACAAGTTTGCACATTATGATACGTATAAGGTTGTGAAAGTTGGTAAGATCCTTAAGCCCTACATCCTTAAGCTAACATCCTTAAGCCCAAAGAGGCGAGGAGGCTCTGTTCGGTGGGGAGGCTCTCTTACGGTGGGATCTTAAGCCAACATCCTTAAGCCCTGGAGGGGCGGGGAGGCTTTGTTACGAAGGGAGGCTCTCCTACATGGGTACAGTAAGATCCTTAAGCCCTACATCCTTAAGCCAACATCCTTAAGCTCGAGGAGGCGGGGAGGCTCTGTTAGGCGGGGAGGCTCTGTTCGGTGGGGAGGCTCTCTTACGGAAGGATCCTTAAGCCCTACATCCTTAAGCTAACATCCTTAAGCCCGAGGAGGCATGAAGGCTCTGTTAGGCGGGGAGGCTCTGTTCGGCAGGGAGGCTCTCCTTGACAGATATGGAAAACTATTGATATGGGGTAGGTAAGACCTAGGAATGGCACCCCCAATCACGATATGAGTTTGTGGAGTACGCTGTACCATATATATCACATGGAGTACGATGTACCGCGTGATGGTTATGTGATGAGAAAGTCTGGCGAGGGATAATCCATCTTCGTGCCAGCATGATACCCCGCACACCTGGATGCGTGTGGTCTGGGATGATTTATGATGTAGTTGGTCCACATAGGCACTTTTGATATAGTGACTTAGTTTTTATACACATGCATGAATTGTGAAATGAAAATGTGGTTGTGATTGTGAATTGATTTGGTGGTATTTATGTGTTGAGAAAAGGTTTATGATGTTGGTTTAAAAAGGAGGTTTCTTAATGAATTGCCCTTTTATGAATTTAAATGAGATTGAGCATGAGATGATTTATACATGATGTTCTTTTTACCATGTTTGATATGCCAATGTACATGATTTTGACACATGATATATATGTATACTCATATGGCATAGTTTTATTCCTCATGTTCCTACCATAAATGATTTATGCATAACACTATCAGCATGTAGATACAGTAGTTATCTACCATGCTTGCATTATTGCCTTACTGAGCGTGTGGTTGCTCATCCCTCTCTATTTCCCCCTACAGAGCGTGCATAATAGCCCAGTGAGGACTGAGGCGTGGTATTTTGGACTCCCCTGCATCTCCATCGCTTAGAGGTATATACACAGGATTCTTTTTGTATCTAAACAATGTAAAAGCATAGTATTCTTTTGAGTTGTAATTATGAGGGATGTAGATGTCAGTAAAACATGTTTTCGTATAAGTACACGATTAAATGCAAATGTATGACATCGTTTTAGTTAACTGAGAATGAATAAGATGTGGTGTTTATTATTGACTCACAGCCCAACAGTGTGTGGTGAGTTAGTTCATGACCGGGTAAGGTAACAGTAAAACGCAAAAATTTTTTAGTGATTTTCGATTAAAGAGAATGGAATTGGGTCGTGACAAAGATTGGTATCAGAGCTGTGTTGGCCTGATGTGAGTCATTAATAAAACATAGGAAAGTACATCCCCATAGTACTGTGCTTTTGTTTAGATATAACTGTGTATACTGTGATGGATTGAGCTTGATAAATGATTTTAAATACAGGAAGTTAGGCACTATGCCAGTTACACGCAAAGGTAGAGAGGTGAGAGACGTGCTAGAGGCCATAGAGCCGTGCCGAGCCATAGACTGAGCAGGCTCCACGGAACCCTGCTAAGAGAGCAGAGGATACTAAGGCTCTCTTCGCTAGGTTAGAGCGGAGTATTGAGAATTTAGTGGAGATAGTCACGCAGGCCTTGGGCGTCGATGACAGACGAGGTCCCGCGATACAGCCTACTACTGAACAGGCAGCTGTAGAGGCAGAGAGGCCTCAAACTGTAGAGACTGCTACTGCTACACCACCTCCAGTACAGGATATAGATTCTCCTATCGCTCCACAACAGAGCGGTAGTGATGTGGGTTATGACGCGACTTAAGCAGGTTGCGAGAGTTTCAAGCGCTGAAACCCCCAGTGTTTAGAGGGGTGAAGGACCCAGTGGTTACGGAGGATTGGGTGTATGAGATGGAGAAACTATATAGGTTTTTCTGATGCACTTCAGCTGAGAAGGTTGCCTTTGCCGTGTTTATGCTGAAAGGCTAGGCAGAGCACTGGTGGAGATCCACCGAAGCTATTTTAAGGACTAGACACTCCGAGATTTCATGGGAGATATTCTTGGAGGCCTTCAGAATATAGTATATTCCAGCTATCGCACAAAGGAAATTACAGATGGAATTTATGAATTTGGTTCAGGGGAACCATACTGTGGATGAGTATGAGTCCAAGTTTATGTCCTTGGGGAGATATGACCCAGACACGATGGGTAGTGAGACCCGAAAGATTCAGAAGTTCATGGATGGATTGAGATTAGCCATCCGGACTAAGCTAGCTCCCTTCGATATTTTGACTTACGAGGAGGCTGTATATAAGGCTCAGTTGTGTGAGCAAGACTTTGAGCGAAATGCCTCCGAGCTTAGGAGAGTCAATGTTAGAAAGGACAGAGACCGAAAGAGATCCGGGTTCGGAAGACTGGCCAAGAGAGATGGCCAAAGATTTTTTAAGAAGAGGCCTAAGATTGAGGAGGTGCAGGAGAGAGCTGTTAGACCTCCCATATACCCAGCCTTAACTGCGTCGAGGGGTATGACTATTGGAGGACCACGTCCTACTACTGATCAGTGTAGGAGATATGGGAGATTTCATGGGAATAGGCCCTGTCTGATGACCCCTATGGTGTGTTTTAGATGCAAGAGACCAGGACATATAGCTAAGTATTGTCCCGAGAAGATGGAGATTGCCCCACAAAAGGGCAAGGAGCCTGAGGGGGCTCCAGTTGAGACAGCAGCCTCGAGGAGAAGGGCTACAGCTGAGGAAAAAGGGAAACAGGCTGCGGGTGTGAGTAGAGGAAGAGTACATGCACTGGATCAGGACACTGCAGATGCTTCGATGGATGTGATTAAAGGTACCATCTGAATCTTTGATTTAGAAGCATTGGTATTATTTGATCCTGGTGCCACGCATTCTTTCATATCACCTTCCTTTGCACATAAATTGTTGAAGTATGTGAAACCAAAATTGTTGGATAAGATGTTAATGATTTCCACACCCATGAATGATAGTCAATTGACTGAGCATGTATGTAGAGATTGTAAGTTAAAGATAGAGGGGAAGGAAATGATAGCCAATCTGATTTTATTGAATATGAATGATTTTGATGTAATTTTGGGAATGGATTGGTTGGCTACCAATTGTGTTGTGATGGATTGTCATGCCAAAACATTGATGTTTTCAGGATTAGACAATCTTATTGTAAATTTTGATGAAAAGAAATGATATGAAAATAGTATGTTTGTTGTAAATAAAGGAGTATGATTTTAAATGCATATTACTTGAGAGATAAATTATTTTTTATGATAAATGTTGAATGCGATGTGATGGTTTATGTTACTAACGATGGAGAGAATAATGTGAAGGGTTCATTTCATACGTGGTTGATATAGATGAGGCACACCCGAAATTGAGGGACATAGCCGTAATTACAGATTACCCTGATGTCTTTTCGGATGAATTACCAGGACTACCACCTGAAAGGGAAATGGAATTTTGCATTGAGCTAGTGCCTGGTACAGAGCCGATATCGAAACCACCCTATTGAATGGCTCTGATAGAATTGAAAGAGCTGAAGAAACAGCTACAAGAGTTGCTGGAGAAGGGGTTTATTAGACCGAGTGTCTCACCTTGGGGAGCACCGGTTCTATTTGTAAGGAAGAAGGAAGGAAGCCTCCGACTGTGTATAGATTACCGGTTGTTGAATAAGGCCACCATTAAGAACAAGTACCCCCTTCCAAGAATCAAAGATTTGTTGGATCAGCTCTAGGGAGCCGAAATATTTTCTAAGATAGATCTGCGGTTAGGGTATCATCAGTTGAGGATCAGGAGTGGAGATGTACCCAAGACAGCATTTCGTACCCGTTATGGCCACTACGAGTTTTTGGTGATGCCATTCGGATTGACGAATGCTGCCGCAGCATTTATGGCATTGATGAATGATATATTCAAGCCATACCTGGACAAGTTTGTAATAGTGTTCATTGATGACATTTTGGTGTATTCTAAGTCCAGGGAAGATCATGAGGAGCACTTAAGGATAGTTCTGCAGACCCTTCGAGAGAGAGAATTGTATGCCAAACTCAGCAAGTGTAACTTTTGGTTGGAACAGATCTCATTTCTGGGGCATGTTGTGTCAAAGGATGGGGTATCGGTGGATCCATCCAAGATAGAGGCAGTTGTACAGTGGGAACAGCCCAAGACAGTAACTGAGATCAGGAGTTTTCTAGGATTGGTAGGATATTATCGGAGATTTGTAGAGGGTTTCTCCAGACTAGTTACTCCATTGACACGCCTCACGCGAAAAGATGTTAAGTTTGTGTGGGATGAGGCATGTGAGAGGAGTTTTGAGGAGCTTAAGCGTCGATTGATGACTGCTCCAGTTCTCACTATTCCTACCAGCTCAGGAGGATTCTCGGTGTATACGAATGCATCACACTAGGGACTGGGCTGTGTGCTTATGCAAGATGGGAAGGTAGTTGCCTATGGATCTAAACAGTTGAAAGATCATAGGAGGAACTACCCGACACATGATTTGGAGTTCGCGGCTATAGTATTTGCTTTGAAAATATGGCACCACTATCTCTATGGTGAGAAATTTCAGGTGTTCACAGATCATAAGAGCCTTAAGTACCTGTTCTCGCAGAAAGAGCTGAATATGAGACAGAGGAGATGGCTCAAACTCCTAAAGGACTATGATTGTGAAATCTTGTACCACCCGGGTAAGGCAAATGTAGTTGCCGATGCTTTGAGTAGAAAGAACCTTGGGTTGGTGTCATATATGATGGTACGGGAACATGAATTGTTAGAACACTTTGCGAACCTCAATTTGGATGTAACCCCACCTGGATCTGAGAGACTCGAGATCATGGCTAGTTTGAGACTGGAGCCAAAATTGATTGGCCGTATTCGGCAAGCCCAGCAGAGAGATCGACAGTGCATCGATTGGCTGAGGCAGATACAGATAGGTGTGGGTATTGATTTTGAGCAGAGTGCTGATGGCTTTTTGAGGTTCAGAGGCAGAGTATGCGTTCCCAAGGATCCTGAGATCAGGAGAACGATTTTATCAGAGGCTCACTCATCGAAGTATACGATACATCCGGGAAGTACCAAGATGTATCAAAACCTTCGGAAGGTTTATTGGTGGTCTGGAATGAAGAGAGACATTGCTGAATATGTCGCTAAGTGTCTCTTTTGTCAGCAAGTGAAGGTAGAGCATTGAAGTGGGAGCATGTCACCATGGATTTTGTGGTGGGGTTGCCGAGGACCCATAGAGGTCATGATGCCATATGGGTTATTATGGACCGATTAACTAAGTCCGCCCTTTTCTTGGCTATTAGAGCTACCGATACACTGAGCAGTTGGCAAACCTGTATATTCGAGAGATAGTACGGCTACATGGTGTACCAGTGAGCGTTATTTCTGATAGGGATGCCCGCTTCACTTCCCATTTTTGGGAACATTTTCAGGAAGCGCTGGGGACCTGACTTAGTTTTAGCACCGCTTTTCATCCTCAGACAGATGGGCAGTCAGAGAGGACTATACAGACCCTCGAGGATATGTTGAGAGCGTGTGTGCTGGATTTTAGAGGCTCCTGGGATGACCACCTGCAGTTAGCCGAGTTCGCTTATAATAATAGCTATCATGCGAGTATTGGGATGGCACCCTATGAGGCATTGTATAGGCGTAGATACCGTCCCCCATTGGATGGGAAGAGGTTGGTGACAGACAGATTTTTACTTCGGACTTAGTGCAGCATGCATCTGAAGACGTCCAGTTGATATGTGAGAGATTACGGACAGCTCAGAGCCGGCAAAAGAGTTATGCTAACAAGAGACGAAGACCACTGGAGTTTGATGAGGGTGAGTCGGTGTTTCTGAGGGTATCACCATCGAAGGGTATTATGAGATTTGGTAAGAAGGGCAAGCTGAGCCCTAGATATATCGGACCCTTCGAGATTTTAGAGAGAGTGGAAGATAAGGCGTATAGGTTGGCATTGCCACCAGACTTGGCAAATGTCTGCAACGTCTTCCACGTCTCGATGCTTCAGAAGTATCACCCGAACTCGGCACACGTGATAAGATATGAGTCGTTGGAGCTCCATGAGAGTATGACGTATGTTGAGAAGCCGGTTCAGATATTGGACAGAAAAGAGAAAGTGTTGCGGAATAAGACAATTCCCTTGGTGAAAGTTCTTTGGCAACATCACACGGCTGAAGAGGCCACATGGGAATTGGAGAACTTGATACGGGAGAAGTACCCCCAACTTTTTGAAGAGTGACTTGGTTCTAATTTGGAGGACCAAATTCCTTGAAGGAGGGGAGAATGTGAGACCCCGTATATGTAAAGTTGTAATGTGTAATGAATGTAAATGGACTTGTAATGTACAGAATGATCGATGTAAGTCCATGGATTCAATGTATGTATGTGTAATATGATTTGTAACGTACATACAAGTTCCATTGAGTATGAATATGAAGAAATGAGTTCTTATGAGTGATGGATGTGATTGAAACTCAAAATGAGTAGTGTGGTAAATGGATGGAAGCTGCATGAATATAAATGCTTCCATTTGGTTATATATAGTATACCTTTGGACATACAATGAATGCACACAAGTTTCAATGTGCATAAGGTATGAATGGATGCCATTTTCAAGTTATAAAGGTGGATAGATGAGAAAATGGCCATGGCAGCAGATTAAGGATGTGTTGGTGTGAGTTGCAGCAAGAAAACTGCAGAAAATCTGGAAAGTATGAAGGCCAGATCAATCTCATAAGATGAGAGATCGATATGGAGGAGCCAGAATGCTCTTATTTGGGCAATGGAATAGAGCAGATCGATCTCCAATGGGGTCAGATCGATCTCTTAAGCATTCTGTAATGAAAAGATCGATCCTCAAGCACCCAGATCGATCTCCGTAGCTCTCTGTTTGGGACCAGATCGATCTCATGCTTCGACAGATCGATCTCATGCTTAAAATTTCATGAAAATGAGAGATTTAAGGGGACCAGATCGATCTCCTCTTGGACCAGATCGATCTCCTCAAGCTATTTCTATAAAAGGAGGGCTGAAAATCTAAAAATTTTGGGAAAACACCAATCTTCCATTTTCACCCAAAAACCTAACTTTCTCTCTCTAAAATCGGCCATTTCCAGCAAGAATTGAGGGGAGACCATTAGACATTAAGTTGTTCATCTTGAGGAAGAGAACAACATAGTTGGAACCCAAAATCCCATTGTGGGTATTGAAGGAGATAAGGGCATTGACATTTGGAACAAGAAGAAAAATAATATTTGGTAAGATTCTAACACTCCAATCCAAGTACATTGTCTATTTACTTGATTTTGGAGTTGTTTGGCATGAGTATGTATGGATGGAAACACCTAGGTTGTGTTAGAAACTATTGTAACCTAGAAAATGGAATGCCTCTAGTGTGAGAAAGTATGATTTGGGGAGTTGGTGGTTTATGGGTTATGATAAGTTGTTAAATGAGTAATGTGGGTGATTTGGAATGGTTATGTGGAGTTATAATATGGGTTTAAGTGAAATTGTGAAAATGAGTATGTATATGCTTGATAAAATGCCATAGTGAGGGAATTCATGAAATATGAACACTATGAGCTTAATGTCGATTTAATATCGATTTGGAATAAGTTAATAGGCCTAAGAAGATCCATAGACTCGAGTTCTGGGTAAAGTAATGAAACGATGCCATATAAGCGTTAATAGAGGCTATAGATTAAATTGACTATAGCAAGCACAAGGGTTGCATTTTATGGATCGAATATAATGTGAAATATGATTGTGTACAGTCCCGAAGAGTTGTTGAAGACGAATCGAACCGTACGAGTAAGCAGCTTAAGGAAGTGGAATCACGCATCGCGATTCCAGGTAAGGGAATTCTGTAAGTATATAGAGGTAGCTGCTCGTAATTTACGGGATTATAGGGTGTTTATGAAATGCATAAACATTTGAGAAATTGGTTGTTTGGTATACAAAAATAGTTGTGAATATTGGATGATTTGGTTTACATGGATGTATAAAAAGGGATAGTAAGGCTAATAATTGCATAAATCAAGTGTTTTGAGATAGCTTTAAAAGCTTATGAGCCGCCTATCATGTTTATATGAATTAAACCATGCTAGAGCCTACCTCGCACCGGGTATTAATGTTTTCATTTGTATGAAACGTGCTGGAGCTTAGCTCACACCTTGATTTGGAAACTATGATGATGTTTATAAACCGTACTGGAGCTTCTGCTCGTACGTGGCTTTTGAGTGGTTTGTCTTATGAGTATAATCGTACTAGAGCTATGCTCGTACGCGTCTCTTTATGATAGGATGCATGAGTCATGCTAGAGCTTTGCTCGCACAAGTTTGCACATTGTGATACGTATAAGGTTGTGAAAGTTGGTAAGATCCTTAAGCCCTACATCCTTAAGCTAACATCCTTAAGCCCAAAGAGGCGGGAAGGCTCTGTTAGGCGGGGGGGCTCTGTTCAATGGGGAGGCTCTCTTACGGTGGGATCTTTAAGCCAACATCCTTAAGCCCTGGAGGGGCGGGGAGGCTCTATTAGGCAGGGAGGCTCTCTTACATGGGTACGGTAAGATCCTTAAGCCCTACATACTTAAACCAACATCCTTAAGCTCGAGGAGGCGGGGAGGCTCTGTTCGGTGGGGAGGCTCTCTTACGGAAGGATCCTTAAGCCCCACATCCTTAAGCTAACATCCTTAAGCCCGAGGAGGCAGGGAGGCTCTGTTAGGCGGGGAGGCTCTGTTCGGCAGGGAGGCTCTCCTTCACGGATATGGAAAACTCTTGGTATGGGGTAGGTAAAACCTAAGAATGGCACCCCCAATCACGATATGAGTCTGCGGAGTACGCTGTACCGTGTATATCACATGGAGTACGATGTACCGCATGATGGTTATGTGATGAGAAAGTCTGGCGAGGGATAATCCATCTTCGTGCCAGGATGATACCCCGCACACCTGGATGCGTGTGGTCTAGGATGATTTATGATGTTGTTAGTACACATAGGCACTTTTGATATAGTGACCTAGTTTTTATACACATGCGTGAATTGTGAAATGAAAATGTGGTTGTGATTGTGAATTGATTTGGTGGTATTTATGTGTTGAGAAAGAGGTTTATGATGTTGGTTTAAAAAGGAGGTTTCTTAATGAATTGCCCTTTTTATGAATTTAAATGAGATTGAGCATGAGATGATTTATACATGATGTTCTTTTTACCATGTTTGATATGCCAATGTACATGATTTTGACACATGATATATATGTATACTCATATGGCATAGTTTTATTCCTCATGCTCCTACCATAAATGATTTATGCATAACACTATCAGCTTGTATTATTGCCTTACTGAGCGTGTGGTTGCTCATCCCTCTCTATTTCCCCCTACAGAGCGTGCATAGTAGCCCAGTGAGGACTGAGGCGTGGTATTTTGGACTCCGCTGCATCTCCATCGCTTAGAGGTATATACACAGTGATTCTTTTTGTATCTAAACAATGTAAAAGCACAGTATTCTTTTGAGTTGTAATTATGGGGGATGTAGATGTCAGTAAAACATGTTTTCGTATAAGTACACGATTAAATGCAAATGTATGACATCATTTTAGTTAACTGAGAATGAATGAGATGTGGTGTTTATTATTTACTCACAGTCCAACAGTGTGTGGTGAGTTAGTTCACGACCGGGTAAGGTAACAGTAAAACGCAAAAAAAATTTAGTGATTTTCGATTAAAGAGAATGGAATTAGGTCGTGACATAGAATAAATCAAAATGTCTTCTATGAACACAATCACAAACTTGTCCAGGTATAGCTTAAACACATCATTCATCAATGCTATAAATGTTGCAGGGGCATTCGTCAATCTGAATGGCATCACCATAAACTCGTAGTGGCCATAACAGGTACGAAATGTTGTTTTGGGTATATCTCCACTCCTGATCCTCAATTGATGATACCCTGATCGCAGATCTATCTTAGAAAATACTTGGGCTCCTCGATGTTGATCCAACAAATCATCTATGCGTGGAAAGGGGTACTTGTTCTTAATGGTGGCCTTATTCAACAACCGATGATCTATACATAGTCGGAGGCTTCCAATCTTCTTCCTTACAAACAGGACCGGTGCTTCCCAAGGTGAGACACTCGGTCTAATAAACCCCGTCTCCAGCAACTCTTGCAATTACTTCTTTAGCTCTTCCAACTCTATTGGAGCCATTCTATATGGTGGTTTTGAGATCGACTCGGTACCAGGCACTAACTATATGCGAAATTCCATTTCCCTTTCAGGTGGTAGTCCTGGTAATTTATCCAGAAAGATATCAGGGTAATCCGAATTTGGGTATGTCCCTCAATTCCAGGTGTGCCTCATCTAGATCGACCACGAAGGCAATGAACCCTTCACATCATTATTTCCACCGTTAGTATCAGAAGTCATTACACATTGCAAAATAAACAAGTGAATTCATCTCTCAAATATCATATATTTGGATTATACTCTTTCATTTAAAACAAACATACTATTTTCATATCATTTCTTTTCTTCAAAGTTTACAATAAGATTGTCTAATCCTGAAAACATCAATGTCTTAGCATGGCAATCCATAACAACACGATTGATAGCCAACCAATTCATTCCCAATATTGCATCAAAATCATTCATGTTCAATAAAATCAAATTGGCTATCATATCCTTTCCCTCTATCTTTAACTTACAATCTCTACATACATGCTCAGTCAATTGACTATCATTCATGGGTGTGGAAATCATCAACATTTTATCCAACAATGTTAGTTTCACATGCTTCAATAATTTAAGTACAAAGGAACGTGATATAAAGGAATCTGTGGCATCGGGATCAAACAATACTAATGCTTCTAAATCAAAGATTAGGATGGTACCTTTAATCACATCTGTCGAAGCATTTACGGTGTCCTGATCCAGTGCATGTATCCTCCTCTGCTCACACTCACTATCTGCTTCCCTTTTTCCTCAACTTTGGTCCTCCTCCTTGAGGCAGCTGTCTCAACTGGAACTCTCTCTGGCTCCTAGCCCTTCTGCGGGGCAGTCTCAATTATCTCATAAGTACCTCGAAATATGTTCGAGCCTCTCATACCTAAAACATGATACAGGGGTATCTAACATGGTCTAGTCCCATGGTATCTCCTACATCTCCTACACTGGTCTGTGGTAGGTTGTGGTCCTCCAGTCACCATACCCCTCGGTGCAGTCAAAGTCGGGTACAAGGGAGGTCTAGCAGCTCTCTCCTGCACCTCCTTAATCTTAGGTCTCTTCTCAAAAAACCTCTAGCCTCCCCTTTTGGCCACTCTATCCATCCCAGATCTCTTCTGGTCTCTATGTCTTCTAAGATTAATCTTCCTCAGCTCGAAGGTATTTCTCTCAAAGTCTTGCTCATATAACTGAGCCTTATGTACCACCTCCTCATAAGTCTGAATGTCAAACTGGGCTAGCTTAGTCTGCATGGACAACCTCAACCCATCAACAAACTTCTGAATCTTTTGAGCCTCACTACCCATCGTGTTCAGGTCATATCTCTCCAAAGACATAAACTTGAACTTGTACTCATCCACAGTTCAGTTCCCTTGAACTAGATTCATAAATTCCATCCGTAATTTTCTATGTGCGATGACTGGGATGTACTGTCTCCTGAAGGCCTCCAAAAATACCTCCGAAGTGATCTCGGGGTGTTTAGTCCTCCAAACAGTATCGGTGGATCTCTACTAGTGTTCGACCTCGCCTTTTAGCATAAACACGGCAAAGGCTACCTTCTCAACTGAAGTGCACCTGAAGAACCTATACAGTTTCTCCATCTTGTACACCTAATCTTCCATAACCACTGGGTCCTTCACCCCTCTGAATACTGGGGGTTTCAACCCTTGGAACTCTCACAACCTGCTCAATTCGCAGTCATAACCCAACTCACTAGTGCTATGATGTGGAGCGATAGGATAAGCTGTATCCTGAATTGGAGGTGGTGTAATTGTAGCTGTCTCTGCAATCTAAGGTCTCTCCGCCTCTGCAACTGCCTGTCTAGTCGTAGGCTATGCTATGGGACTTCGTCTATCATCGGTACCCAATGCCTACCTGACTTTCTCCACCAGGTTCTCAATACTTCGCTCTATCCTAGCGAAGCATGCCTCTATATCTCCTGCTCTCTCAGTAGGGTCTTGTGGAGCTTGATCAGTCTGTGACTCCGCATGGCTCTTAGGCCACCTCTACGGCCTCTAGCATGTGCTCCCGCCCCTCTGCCTTGGTGCGTAATAGGCATATCGCCTAACTTCCTATATTAATAATCATTTATTAAGCTCAATCCATCACGGTATACACAGTTATATCTAAACAAAAGCACAGTAATATGGGGATATACTTTTCCTACGTTTTATTACTGACTCACATCAGGCCAACACAGCTCTAATACCAATCTCTGTCACGACCCTTTTTCATTCCTTTTAACCAAAAATCACTATAAATTTTTCACGTTTTACTGTTACCTTACCCGGTCGTGAACAAACTCACCACATATAGTTGGGCTGTGAGTCAATAATAATCACCACTTACCATTCATCCATAATTAATAAAAACGATGTCATAAATTTGAAATTAAATCATTCACCTATACAGAACATGTTTACTAACATCTACATCCCCCATAATTACAACTCAACCATTACTAAGCCATTACATTGTTTAGATACAAAAAGAATCCTGTGTATATACCTTTCGGCGATGGAAGAAGCGGATGTCCAAAAACACAATGCCTCAGTCCTCACTGGGCTACTAGGCATGCTCTGTAGGAGGGGGAAAATAGAGAGGGATGAGCAACCATGCGCTCATTAAGGCAATAATGCAAGCATAGTAGATAACTACTCTATCTACATGATGGTAATGTTATGCATAAATCATTTATAGTTCAGAGCATGAGGAAAACAAAACTATGCCATATGCGTATACATATATCATGTAATTAAATCATATAAATTAGCATATAAAACATGGTAAAATCATCATGTACAAATCATCTCATGCTCATCATTATCAAATCACATAGTTAAAAGGGAAATTCACTTGAAACATCCTTTTTTAAAACTCATCTCTTTCTCAATACATCAAAATCCCATAAAAATCAATACTCAAGCACAAACATCATTATCGTTTCACAAATCAAGTCCACAAGGCTCGACCCCTCCCTCGGGTCTACCCTAGATAGTCACAATCACACTTATAGATTAAAATCATGTGGTATTAAGTAAATCAAGCAAGGGAGACAGGGCACTATAAGCTCATAGACTATGTTGGCTAACTATGTCACATATCATCCCAGACCACACGGATCCCGGTGTGTGGGGTATCATGCTAGAACGAAGGTGAGTTAGTTTTTCGCCAGACTTTTCTCATCAATATCTCAACCACGCGGTATATCGTACTCCATGTGATATACACAGTACATCGTACTCTGCGGACCTATAACATGGTTAGGGGTGCCTACCGTAGGTCCTATCTACCCCATACCGAGTGAAACCACTAGTCTCAAGTACACGTGGGAGTACTCTTAATACCAGGTCCTAGCCCCTCATGGCCTTGCTCGCCCCTGTTAGGTTCCCTGATTCAGGTCCTAGCCCCTCACCCTCACCCCACTCAAGAGGTCTGTTAGGCCTGTTGGGTTCCCTGAACACAAATCCGTATCACTCTCACCACGGCCTCATACATACCACAGTGTGAAAAACCTGTGTGAGCTATGCTCTAGCGTGAATTTATGGAATCATAAATAAATTACCTCGTACGAATAAGTCTCTAGTATGACATTTATGCATAAAATATGAAGAAAACCACATACGAGCATAGCTCCAATATGGTTATATGCATTCGAAATCCACTCAAAATCCACGTATGAGCAAAAGCTCCAACACGGTTTATAAAGCATCGTCATGGTTTCAAACCAAAGTGCGAGCTAAGCTCCAGCACGTTTCAAATATATGAAAACATTAATACTCGGTGCGAGCTAGACTCCAGCACAGTTTAATTCACATAAACATGATAGGCGGCTCATCAACATTCAAAACCAATCTCAAAACGTATTTAGCACCTCTCATGTGCTATTACATAAAATAAATCAAACAATAGCCAGCCTATCCAACCATTTCTTAAAACAAAGCATTGGGTTTTGTGAAAGCATTCAAACACTGGATTTATGCAATTATTAGCCTTACTATCCCATTTCTTTACAATACCATTTCAACCACCAAATCTCATACAATTATTCATAGTCACATCCATACATCGTCAAAATAAATTTCTATAAATCCATGCACATTTCCAAAGCCCTATATACCCACGAGTTCAAAATACGAACAATTATCTCTATATACTTACAAAATTCCCTTACCTGGAATCATGACGCGTGATTCCACTTCCTTAGAGCTCCTTACTCGTACGGTTTGATTCGTCTCCAACGAACTCTCTGAAACAAATCAGGTTTCTCTTCTTGCTCAAAAGGGAAATGTTCCTTGCTCCTTCAATACCGACAATGAGGTTTTTGGGTTTTAACTATGTTGTTCTCTTCCTCAAGATGAACAACTTAATGTCTAATAGCCTCCCCTCAATTTTACTGGAAATGGTTGATTTTAGAGAGATAAATCTAGGTTTTGGGTTAGAAATGGGAAGAACTTGTTTAATCTCAAAAAATGCGAATTTTCACTGCTCATTTTATAGAAATAGCTTGAGGAGATCGATCTGCACTAGGAGGAGATCGATATGGTCCCTTTAATTCCCTCTTTTTCACGGCATTTTAAGCATGAGATTGATCTGTCAAAGCTTGAGATCGATCTACTCCAAACAGAGAGCTAAGGAGATCGATCTGTATGCTTAAGGATCGATCTTTTCATTACAGAATGTTTAGGAGATCGATTTGGCCCCATTGGAGATCGATCTACTATATTCCATTGCCTAAATAAGAGCATTCTGGTTCTTCTAGATCGATCTCTCATCCTATGAGATCGATCTGGTCTTCATATTTTCTAGATTTTCCTACAATTTTTTGTAGTAACTTACACCAAAACATCCTTCAATCTACTACCATAGCCATTTTCTCATTCATCCACCTTTATGACTTGAAAATGGCATCCATTCATACCTTATTCACATTGAAACTTGTGTGCATTACTTGTATATCCAAAGGTATACTATATAAAACCAAATGGAAGCATTTATATTCATGCAACTTCTTTCTATTTACCTCACTACTCATTTTGAGTTCCATTCACATTCATCACTTATAAGAACTCATTCCTTCATATTCATACACAATGAAACTTGTATATACATTACAAACTCATATTACACGTATGTACATTACATTTATAGACTTTACATCAATTGTACTTCACAATACAAGTACATTACCACACTTATAAATCCATAAGGTTTACATCCAAAAATACGGGTCTTACATAAAGGGTTTTCCAAAAGATTAATATAATTGGGTATGCTTGAAAGGCTCAATCTCAAAACAAAAATGGTCTAGATCATTTTCCTAATCATGCATGGTCTATCAATTTTTTCTCAAGTAGTAAAAATCAAGCTCTACAGTCTTTTTAGTTTCACAAATCAACATAATAAGTACATAGACTGAATATGATTGGTGCATAAATTTAAGTGAAAAGATTCAAGTGAAGCTTTCTATCAACATGCCAATACTCAAACATTAAAATCATTCATTTAATCAAAAGTTGATACTTTCTTGCAATATCCATCTTCGGCCACAATCTAGAAAAAGACTAAATGATCAAGAGGATATAAATGTTGCTATGCGCGTGATGCTCATGATGATCGTGATGGATATAAAAAAAACGTGTACTCGTGTATCTCGTAACTCAATAGAATTTTTTTATGAACAATGTTTGAACCGTACACTGTTTCTTTTTTTTCTTTCTTTTTTTTCTTTCTTTTTTTTTCTTTCTTTTTCTTTTTGACACTAACTTAGTGTTAGAGATGAAGGGGAAGACGCACAACTAGAAAATCGAAACCTTGCTCTGATGCCAAACTGATATGCGCATACAAGAGGATGATTATCAAGGAAACGTGTGGATTGGAAATTGAAACAGCTAAAAATGGAAGCTAGGTGAAAATAATAATAATGGTAGACGTTGAATAGAAAATTAGAATAACAACCTAGACTCGAAGTCTAAAGAGACTCGAACTAAAGGTATTAGATGTCGACCCTACGAATATAAAATTTGAGAACCTAAGGTATAACAATGGTGGTTGGTGAAGAGGGAGGCGCCACAAGGAAGAAGATCTTGATAAGCCTAGTTGAGAGAGAACCCTAGAAAGAGGCACACTCAAATTTTTGAAAATTCAATTTGATCTATTCCATTCTATTCAAGAGCATTTACAATGTATTTATAATAATATCTAGCACTTAAGCCCTTAAACAAGTGGGCTGGAATTAACACCAAATAAAAAATAAGACTAAAACCTAAATTCAGGCATAAGCCTAGTTACATAGGATAATTGGTCTAAAATGTAATAAGACTCAAATGTGGGCTATTTAAACACTTAACCCAACTTATTACTAAACTAAGACTCATGTCATTTGGGCTTCCAAACAAATATAGGTGGCTGAGGACTTTTCATGGAAGCTTCCTTGACTAACCAATGAGACTAGGACTTGTTGCATCTTCTTAGCTCGAGCTCGGGTAATTGGACCTCCTTGGATGACCCATGGATCCTTGGCATCATGATCATCATGAACATCACGAGCAAGTGGACCTCCATCATTTCGTTTCACTCCTAGTTCAGTTCCTGTTTGGAGATCTAACACCTTTCGTAGGGATGATAAGCCTGTGTTTAAGCCTAAGTCAGAAAGTTTTGTTAAGCCAAAGTTTGAGGATCCTCCAAAGCCTAAGACTGAGCCTGCCCAAGCATCCCAGAGCAGAACACATGACATAAAGTGTTTTAAGTGTTTGGGTCATGGACATGTTGCCTCTCAGTGTCCTAACCGTAGAGTGATGCTCCTGCTTGAGAATGGAGATGTTGAGAGTGGAGGTTCTGATGTTGGTATTAAGGATAAGATGCCTGCGTTAAAAGATGCTGAAGAAGAAGAAGAAGAAGATGTTGAGTTTGCTGCTTATGGTGAAGCACTTGTTGCCAGACGTGCTCTTAATACTCATGTGAAGTTTAAGGATGAGGTACAACGTGAAAACATCTTCCATACAAAGATGCCATATTACTGACAAGGTATGCTCTGTGATCATTGATGGTGGGAGCTGTACTAATGTTGCTAGCATATACCTTGTTGATAAGCTAAAATTGCCCACTGCTAAGCATCACTGCCCATATAAGTTGCAGTGGATTAATGACTGTGGTGAAGTGAATGTGGTGAAGCAAGTCTTGGTTCCTTTTTGTATTGGGTGGTATCAGGATAAAGTGATATGTGACATGGTACCTATGCAAGCTAGCCACCTGTTGCTGGGTAGACTGTTGCACTATGATCGAAGAATCATCCATGACGATTACACTAACCGTTACTCTTTTTTTATGGATGGCAAGAAGATCACTCTTGCTCCCCTTAGCCCCAAGGAGATTTACGAGGATCAATTAAGGCTGAAGGAGTAACATGACGAGAAAAAGAAGCTAGCTAAAGAAAATAAGGGAAGCAAGGAAAGCAAAGCAGTGAGCTACCATGCTAACCCCCGAGATGTGAAGAATGCATTTATTGCTAAGTCTCCTATCCTTTTGCTCTTATTTAAAGATTCTTGTTTCATTGATACTGAACTCCGTGATACTTTACCTACTGATGTTGTCTCACAATTACAGGAGTTTGAGGATGTATTCCCTAAGGAGATCTCAAATGGATTACCACCGATCCGTGGGATTGAGCATCAGATTGACCTTATCCCCGGAGCTACCATACCTAATTGCCTAGCCTACAGAAGTAATCCAGAGGAGACGAAGGAGCTTTAAAAGAAAGTTGAGGAGCTCATGAGGAAAGGTTACGTGAGAGAGAGCATGAGTCCATGCACAGTGCCCGTATTGCTTGTGCCTAAAAAGGATGGGACGTGGAGGATGTGCGTTGACTGCCAAGCCATCAACAAAATCACTGTAAAGTATCGTTATCCTATTCCTAATCTAAATGACATGCTCGATGAGTTGCATGGTGCATGCATATTTTCTAAAATTGATTTAAATAGTGGATATCACCAAATTCATATGAAAGAATGTGATGAATGGAAAACCGCATTTAAGACTAAACAAGGTCTTTATGAGTGGTTAGTTATGCCTTTTGGCTTGACTAACGCACCCAGATCTTTCATTCGCTTAATGAACTATGTTTTACGTGCTTTCATTGGTAAGTATGTGGTTGTCTACTTCGATGACATTCTAATTTACAGTAAGAGTCTGCATGAGCATGTTGAGCATCTTAGGAATGTTCTTACTGTTTTGAGGAATGAAAGTTTGTATGCCAATTCTAAGAAATGTACATTCTGCACTGATAAGGTTGTTTTCGTTAGGTATGTAGTTTCTTCACATGGCATTTCTGTTGATGATGAGAAAGTAAAGGCAATTAGAGATTGGCCTATACCTATGTCTGTTTCTGAAGTGCGCAGTTTTCATGGCTTAGCTAGTTTCTATCATCGATTCGTTAGAGACTTTATCACTATAGCCGCACCTTTGATCGAAGTGGTCAAAAAGAATGTTGCATTTCATTGGGGTCCTGCACAAGAGCATTCTTTTAATTTGATCAAGGATAAATTTTGTTCTGCTTCTTTGTTAACTTTGCCTGACTTTACTAAAACTTTTGAGATTGAGTGTGATGCCTCAGGTGTAGGAATTGGAGCTGTGCTCATGCAGGAAAAATGCCCAATTGCCTTCTTTAGTGAGAAGTTAAGTTGGACAGCACTTAACTATCCCACATATGACAAGGAGATGTACGCATTAGTGAGGGCCTTGGAGACATGGCAACATTACCTGTAGCCTAAAGAATTCGTCATCTACACTGATCACGAGTCCTTGAAGCATCTGAAAGGACAGAGTAAGCTGAACAAGCGTCATGCCAAGTGGATGGAGTTCATTGAGGCGTTCTCATACGTGATCAAGTACAAACAAGGTACATGTGATTTGAGGACAAATCCTTTTGAGGAGAGGGGGAGTGATGGAGGTCCACTTGCTTGTGATGTTTATGATGATCATGATGCCACGGATCCTTGGGTCATCCAAGGAGGTCCAATTTCCCGAGCTCAAGCTAAGAAAATGCAACAAGCCCTGGCCTCATTGGTTTGTCAAGGAAGCTTCCATGAAAAGTCCTCAGCCACCTATATTTGTTTAGAAGCCCAAACAACATGAGTCTTGGTTTAATAATAAGTTGGGTTAAGTGTTTAAATAGCCCACATTTGAGTTTTATAGCGTTCTAGACCAATTATCCTATGTAACTAGGCTTACGCGTGAATTTAAGTTTTAGTCTTATTTTCTATTTGGTGTTAATTCCAGCCCACTTGTTTAAGGGCTTAAGTGCTAGATATTATTATAAATACTTTGTAAACGCTCTTGAATAGAATAGATCATATTGAATTTTCAGAAATTTGAGTGTCTCTTTCTAGGGTTCCCTCTCAACTAGGCTTATTAAGGTCTTCTTCCTTGTGGCACCTCCCTCTTCACCAACCACCATTGTTATACCTTAGGTTCTCAAAATTTATATTCGTAGGGTCGAGGTCCAATACCTTTGGTTCAAGTCTCTTTAGACTTCGGGTCTAGGTTGTCATTCTATTTTCCATTCAAAGTCTACCATCATTATTTTTGCCCAGCTTGCATTTTAGGTGTTTCAATTCTCAATCCATACGTTTCCTTGATCGTCCTGAATCATCCTCTTGTATGCGCATATCACTAACCTTTAAAATCGAGTATAATTGTCACACAAACATACAAACACGAAACAAATAACAACTACTAAAAATATTTAAACAGGCACATAAAGCACAGCACACAAAGCACAAACATAACTCCCCCAACTTAATACTTTCATTGTCCTCAATGAAAAGATAGGAAAATGTGTCAAAGAGGACTTCCCTGGGAGTAGTCTAGCTATCATCATCCTCCTCAGAGCCGACCTCAGCATCAGCGTCCTTGGGTGCATCTTCGTCCATCTCATTATCAGCTGCATCTCCTTGCTATGGCATACACCATTCTGGTGGTAAGGGAAATTCGACCTCTCCTTGACGACCCCTCAGATTGAGGTATTGTACCAATGACCGATTGTAAGTGGCAGCAAACTTAAAGAAAGTTTCATAATCTCGGTCATTATTTCTCACCTCCATCCGTAACTCTTTAATCTCATGAATCAGCTGATGGACCAGCAAAAGTGTCAATAGAAGGTGGTGGTGGTGCAATAGGAGTAGCAGCTTCTTACTGAATCAAAGGTACTCTCGAATTTTTGAAGGTGATAGGAGATTTCCTTGCCAATCTCGATTCAAGTTCAGTCTAATATACTCCATACTTCTTACAGAGTCCACAAACCAAGGAAGGGTGAGGCTGAGGTAAACCCCTTCTATTCTCTCTACGTATGAACTCTTGCATGGCTGAAAAATAATAGCTCCAAAATCAATAATCTTTCCTGTCATAATACAATAAAGTAGAGCTGCTCTGTCCACATTGACACTACTTTTATGGGTGGTAGGCATGATTCTAGAACAAATAATATCATACCATTCATGAAGACCGCATTGAAGTCAGTTGGACGGGAACGACATGATTCAGCTTCCGGCCTCTTTTGCCAATGGGTGTATGGGACTGTCAATTCATCAATGACACAAACTAGCTCATCATAATCAGTGTGTAGTATTGCTACATAATTGGCGTACTCATCTTGCACCCCTTATGGAAGATCTAGATACAAATTAATGGCATTCGTATTGTAGGGAACAAGAACACCCCTAACTTCTGAAGTAGAATGAGTGCTCTCCATGGCATTTGCATAAAATTCACGAACCACATCAAGGATAGCATCTTCTGGTTGCCCCAAAATTGAAGCCACGTAGGATTGATTAGGACCACTTCACGTCTTTATCACCTAAACAACCTGACAACAAAAAACTTTCTTCCTTCCCCCAAAGCAAAGCTTTCGGGTCCACCAAGAGATTTAACCACCAAAATTCGTTGGAAAAGCTACCAAATCAGTACAAAACAACAATATTGGAAGAGGAAAAAAAATAATGGTTGTGGGGTTTGTCTTTATACTTTGAAAGGTAGGGTTATTTGTTTTTAATTTGAAAGGATAACGTAATCCCATACTCCAATCAAACTTTGCCATGTGTATTCCACTCACCCCATCGTTTAAATCTTATAAACACCTTTTTTTTTCCTTTGACTGAATTTCTTCTCTTCCTTTTTCTTATTCTTGACTTTTTGACTTTGCAAATTTCTTTCTCTTAGCATTCCTTACATCAATCAGCTGATGCTTTGAGTAAGAAGAACCTTGGGTTGGTGTCTTATATGATGGTATGGGAACATGAATTGTTGGAACAATTTACGGACCTCAGTTTGGATGTAACCCCACCTGGATCGGAGAGACTTGAGATCATGGCTAGTTTGAGGCTAGAGCCAGAATTGATTGGTCATATTTGGCAAGCCCAGCAGAGCAATCGATGGTACATTAATTGGCTGAGGCAGATACAGATAGGTGTTGGTACTGATATTGAGCTGAGTGCTGATGGGACATTGATAAGTATCATACATAGGTTTCTTCTTTTTGGTTATATCATGGATGGACGACATGTATGATGGCTAATCCCGGGTTTGATTTATTTGATGTTGAGAGTTTATGATAATTATGTCGTAGTCAAGTGGAAAAGATTAAATTATAAATTATAGTCATGTTACCTACATAGAAAAATAAATCGAACTCTTTGGTAATATAAGTTATGGTAAAAATAAATAAAAATTAATTACGCACAAAATATTATTAAGGGTAGTATGAAACCTACATCGAACACAAACGACAAGTAAAACGATCCGCGTAGGTAATATTGATGTAATAATCAAAATACGATTCCACTGAATATTGCGCGACTAGTTGAGGTTAAGTCACGGGGTGTGACAAATTGGTGGCCAATCAACTAGATCATTAAGAACAAGTAGATTAAATAAACACAATTGAAATCATCCAACCAACATCACAAAGTAATTACAATATGCCTAAAGTTGGTTACATCGATTCTAGGAAAAAGGAGTTTAGTTCCTAGACATCATAATAAACATCCAATAAATCAAATCTAACATCAGAAGAACAAATATGGTGAAAAAGGTGAAAAAGATGAAGTTTCAATGGAGCTAAATTAATCTTGAAGTCTTCAACAACAGCTTCTCTCGAAATTCTGATAAAAAGACTATTTATAAGGTTTCCAAATACTAAATCACGAAAGGCCACATGGCAAAATAGTGTTGCCCTAATCAGACTGCTATGCTGGGGTAATGGTATTAATTCCTCAAATCTGCTCTGCACTGTCCAGTTTCTTCTATTGCTGCAGCATAAGTTACGATCAGCACCCTGTAACTTCAATTCTTTACGAAATCATCAGAATTAGCGCCAAAAGCCTTGACTTCTCCAAATTGTTCTTTTTCCTGCACAAGTACACAAAACACATAAAACATACCTAATATTGCAAAGAATAAATCAAATAACTAAGTAAAAAGGGTTCTAAGCATATATAAAATTCAGTGCTAACAGTCATTGATGATTGAGGTGTTTCACCAGTACTTGGATTGATTTGTCATTGTGTTTATTGATGATATACTAGTGTACTCAGGATCTATAGAGGAGCATGAACAGCATCTATGGATAGTGTTACAGACCCTCCAAGAGAAGAAGTTGTACGCTAAACTCAGTAAGTGTGACTTTTGGTTAGAACAGATCTCTTTTCTGGGTCATATAATATCGAAAGATGGAGTGTCAGTGGATCAATCAAAGATTGAGGCAATGATATAGTGGCAGAGACCTCAGATAGTGACAGAGATCAAAAGTTTCCTGGGTTTAGCTGGATATTATCAAAGGTTTATGGAGGGATTCTCAAGGTTAGCTACTCCTTGGACATGTCTCAAGAGAAAGAATGTTGAATTTGTGTGGGACGATAAGTGTACGTGAAGTTTTGAGGAGTTGAAGAGGAGGTTAACTATAGCTCCGATACTCACCATTCCTACTAGCTCAAGAGGTTTCTCGGTGTATGTGGATGCTTCATACCAAGGACTGGGCTGCGTATTGATACAGAATGGGAAGGTAGTTGCATATGGATCAAGACAGTTAAGGATCATGAGAGAAACTACCCAACCCACAATTTAGAGTTAGCGGTCATAGTATTTGCATTGAAAATATGGTGCTACTATCTCTATGGTGAGAGATTTTAGGTTTACACAGATCATAAAAGCCTTCAGTACCTGTTCTCACAGAAAGAGTTAAACATGAGACAGAGGAGATGGCTCGGGTTGTTAAAGGATTATGATTGTGAGATCCTGTACCACCCGGGTAAGGTAATCGTGGTTACTGATGCGTTGAGTAGGAAGCATCTCGGGTTTGTGTCATTCATGATGATTAGGGAACATGAGCTGTTGGAATAGTTCACGAACCTCAGTTTGGATATGACCCCGCTTGATGCTGATAGTGGATTTATGATAGCTAATCTGCAGTTGGAACCGAATCTGGTAGATCAAATTTGACAGGCTCAGCAAACAGATCAGCAGTGCATAGATATGGTTGGGAAGATACAGAGGGGTACAGAGACGGACTTTGAATTGAGTTCAGATGGCTTGTTGAGATTCAGAGGGAGGATATGTTGTCACGCCCCGAAAGTGCGGAAAATAGGGCTAATTTAAAACTTTTTACTCATTAATTCTCAATTAAGAGTGCATTCCTGTGCAGTGTCATACATTATCATATTTATCGTGCCTCAGGATCTCATCACTAGAAATTATATATCATATCAAATACATTAATCCATCTCAAGTTAATTAATCCTAATACATCCCATACAATGTTATACATCAAGTGTCTGCAATTACAATAATTGTCTGGGTACATGAAAAGATAAAAGATACCTCAAAATACAATATATGGCCTGGAGCTCAAGTCTTCCACTAGCCACTACTCCGTACGTCGCAGGAAAACCCTTTTCACTTGAAGAAATCTGGGGGGAAAGAAAACAGGGTGAGCTTCTAAATCACTCAGTAAAGGGGGTAAGGGACTCATTTCATAAACCAAAATGCACATCACAAAATATTTATTTGTATGTGAAACTCATTAATCTCATTTGAAAATCATAGCATGAAAGTACTCAAAACGACATTCTCATGTCTCCAATCATGTGAAAACATGAAGTAAAAAGGCTCAGTTTAGAGCAATAACAAAGCATGTGAAAATAATGCGATAAACGCTGTATCAATTAACGTGATAAAATCACTATAATAATAATGCACGTGGCACAGCCACTAAACACACGTGGCATAGCCACTGATTTAAATTCACACGTGGCACAGCCACTAAACACACGTGGCATAGCCACTGATTTAAATTCACACATGGCACAGCCACAGGATAGGGTTTCACGTGGCAACGGCCACCAATTAGGATTCTCACGTGGCAACGACCACCAAATAGGGTTTCTCACGTGGCAACGGCCACCAAAAAGGGTTTCTCACGTGGCAACGGCCACCAAATAGGGTTTCTCACAGGCAACGGCCACCAAATAGGGTTTCTCACATGGCAACGGCCACCAAATAGGGTTTAGGGTTTCTCACGTGGCAACAGCCACCAAATAGGGTTTCTCACGTGGCAACGACCACCAAATGGGGTTCTCACGTGGCAACGGCCACCAAGTATACTTAGCATAGCCACAGAATGGGTTATTCTCATGTTACCAGAACGGAGAAGAATCGGGCTTACATGCTACCAGAGCAATGCCCGGTGTGTACTCAGAATTACCACCTAAGTCTTAATCACATAAGACTAGTTTGCCTTCACGTAGAACTCATAGTGGTTTTTCTCTCATAAAATTCATTTGAAAACGGTTTTGTACTCAACACAAAACATATTGAAACTGAGTCCCAACTGGCAAAACACGCACACATTTCTCAAATCTCAATATTGCCTTAACGTAGAGCCCAATTATAAACTCATAAAAATGTTGGGTTCCAACCGGCTATAAAAATCATGTGCAATTGTATCACAACACAACACTCAACATGCTTGTTTTATAAATCACAATTCATGCTATAATAGTTCGCAAATCACATACACAAATGGTTTAGTTTCCCTTACCTCTTTGCACCTCGTATAGTGCAATCGTTTCCCCCGTATCACGGACTAGCCTCGCATTCCACTCTGGAACTCTCGAGCTGTCCAAACGATGTTAAAACATCAATACTCAATTATCTCATCAACGTCAATTCTCAAAATCGAGCATAATTGCTCATAACACCTCAATCCCTTGATTCTCATAACTCTACCCCAAACTACACTCTCATTCACAACATCTCAACGTTCTACATTTCTCATGCCAATTATCTATGCTAATTCACCACATTGTCTAAATTTTTATTTATAGCTCAAATTCCCAAAATTGCTAAATATCTTATCACTCCAACCACATTGCAATTTCATCAATCCCTAATCATTTTTCAGCTATTTCAACACAATGACAACAACCATTATCATCAAAATCATCTCAGATATCAAGATCGGGGTTTAGAAATTACCCAAAGCTTGTGAGACGCACAACCCACGCCTCGATTCGATTCGTCCTTCGATTTCCAAGTATGTTGTTCTCCCTTTGATGAGGAACAACTTTCCTTCTTGTCACAACTTCTGATTTGGCCGAAAATGGGTGCTTTGGATGAGTGAGAAAGCTAGGTTTCGGTAAAAATGGGGGTTGGAAGAGAGAGAAAGTGAGATTGCAGGAGAAAAACAGGGGTTCCTTATATAGACTGAGGGTAGGAGATCGATCTGGCTCTTGATGAGATCAATCTGCATTTGAATTTTTGGGACAATTTAGGGCAATTTATGCCTAGGAGATCGATCTGTCGAGGGGTGAGATCGATCTCTTTATGGCTTTATGAGATCGATCTGCTCCTTGAGGAGATCGATCTTCTCCCAAACAGAATCATTTGGAGATCGATCTCTTCCTCATGAGATCGATCTTCTCTCAAACAGAATCATAAGGAGATAGATCCTCTTCCATTGGAGATCGATCTGCTCCTTAAATTCCTCCTTCCTAATCATTTTTAACTCACCAGATCAATCTCTCCTTCTCCCAGATCGATCTGTCCTCATAACTTCATACTTATTTTAAACACTTAACATATAAATCTCCAATTATCATTCCCCAATTCACTTAGCTCAATAAATTACACTTTAAGTTCATATTACATCATTAAAATATATCTAAAATTCTCAGATCTCACATATGTGTTCTTGACAATCCAGATATCAGGACGTTGATCTGGACAGATGCTCACTCCTTGAGGTATACGATACATCCAGGGAGTACTAATATGTATCAAAACCTTCAAAAAGTTTATTGGTGGTCTTGGATGAAGAAAGACATTACTAAATATGTCGCTAAGTGTCTCGTTTGTCAGCAGGTGAAGGTAGAGCATTAGAAGCCTGCAGGATTATTGCAGCCTCTACCGAGATCGACTTGGAAGTGGGAACATGTCACCATGCATTTTATGATGGGATTACCGAGGAACCACAGAGGTCATGATGCCATATGGGTGATTGTGGATTAGTTGATGAAATCAGCCCATTTTCTAGCTATGAGAGCTACCAATACTCTGAGCCAGTTGGCGAACTTGTATGTGTGTGAGATAGTGAGGCTACATGGAATTCTGGCGAGCATTATTTCTGATAGGGATGCCCTCTTCACTTCCCATTTCTGGTAAAATTTTTAGGAAACGATGGGGACCCAGTTGAGTTTTAACACCGCGTTTCATCCTCAGACAGATAGTCAGTCAAAGAGGACTATACAGACCTTTAAGGATATGTTGAAAGTGTGTGCATTGGACTTTGGAGGCTCTTGGGATGACCATTTATCGCTCACAGAGTTCGCATATAATAACAGTTTTCATGCAAGTATCGAGATGGCACCATATGAGGCATTGTATGGGTATAAATGTTGTTCCCCTATTGGATGGGAAGAGGTTGGTGACAAACAGATCTTTGCTTCGGACTTGGTTAGACAAGCCTCTGAGGATGTCAAGTTGATTTGTGAGAGGTTACGGACAGCTCAGAGTAGACAAAAGAGTTATGCTGACAGGAGACGGAGACCACTAGAGTTTGATATGGGTGAGTCAGTGTTTTTGAAGGTTTCTCCCTCGAAAGGAATTATGAGATTCGGGAAGAAGGGAAGTTGAGCCCTCGGTATATAGGGTCATTTGAGATACTTGATAAGGCGGGAGACAAGGCATACATGTTGGCATTTTCACCAGAGTTGGCAAGTGTTCATAACGTCTTCCACATATCCATGTTAAGGAAGTATCACCCGGACCCGACGCATGTAATAAGGTATGAACCTTTAGAGCTCAATGAAGGCGTGACGTACCTTGAGAGGTAGGTTCAGATATTGGATAAAAAAAGAGAAGTGTTGAGGACAAAGACAATTCCCTTGGTGAAGGTTCTTTGGCAACATCGCATGGTGGAAGAGGCCACATGTGAATTAGAGAGTTTGATGCAGAAGAAGTATCCCGAGTTGTTCACAGAATGATTGGTCCCAATTTGGAAGACCAAATTTTCTATGTGGGGAAGAATGTGAGACCCCGTATAGGTTAAACCTTGTATATATATGTAAATGAATCCATAAGTATGGTGATATACTTGTAATGTGAAGTATATGTAATGTAAGTCCATAAGTTTAATGTACACATTTGTAATAAGAGTTGTGATTGTACGTACAAGTTACATTATGTATGAATATGAAGAAATGAACTTAAACATGTGAAGAATGTGAGTAGAATGGAATATGAGTAGGTGGTAAGATGGAAGGAAGATTGCATAAGTTGTGCACTTCCATTTGGTTTATATCATGTACCTTTGGTTATACAAAGATTTCACACAAGTTTTAATAGGTATAAAGTATGAATGGATGCTATTTTCAAGTCTCAAAGATGATTGAATGAGAAAATGACTATGGCAACAAATTAAAGATGTTTTGGGTGAAGTTGCAGCAGAAAAACTATAAAAAAATTGAAAAATATGAAGGTTAGATCGATCTCATAGGATGAGAGATCGATCTGGAAGAGCCAAAATGCTCTTATTCGAGCAATAGGAATAGTGCAGATCGATCTCCAATGTACCCAGATCGATCTTCTAAACATTCTATAAAATGAGGATCGATTCTGAAGGCAAATAAATCGATTTCCTTAGCTACGGGTTAGAGCAGATTAATCTCCTTCATAGCCAGATCGATCTCCTCAACTTTCTGCATGAGATAGATCGATCTCATGCCTTAAGAATGTCATGACAAAGAGGGATTTTAAGAGGACCAGATCGATCTCCACCCAAGGTAGATCGATCTCATTAAGCTGAATCTATAAATAGGAGCAGTTAGATCTGCAGATTTCGAGAACAACCAACTTCTTTCATCTTCCAATCCAAAAACCTAAATTTTACCCTCTAAATCCGGCCGTTTTAAGAAGATTTGAGGGAAGGCTATTAGACACAAAGTTGTTCACATCGAAGAGAAGAACAACTTAGCTTGGAGGCATTTTCCCCATTTGTTGGATTTAAGGAACAAGGGGCATTTCTATTTGGAGCAAGGAGGAAATCTAAGAGGTAAGTTTCTAAAGCACCAACTCAAGTACATTGTTAAGCTATTGATGTTTGGGGTTGATTGGGGTACTTAGTAATGTTAGAAACTACCAAAAATGCAATGGAATGATTTTTAACCTATAAATGGGGTAGTGTGAGAAAGTGAAATGTAGAGGATTAGATGATGAATGGGATATCTTAAGTATGAGTTTAAGATAGTGTTATGGAATGAATAAAGAGGGTTACCCAAAAAGAGTAAAATGAGTATTTAAGGCATTGGGTAAAATGCATAGTTGAATGAGAGTTAGCAACACTAACTCGAGAGTTTGATGAATAAATTACAGCTCCCGAGGATACACCGGAGTAAGTTAAACCAAAAGAGTGAGAAGCTAAAGGCAAGAGAGTCGTACCCTAGTAAATTGAGGTACAGGGAATTGTGTGGACTCTTAGGGATATCTGTGCGTAATTTGGGCGCTTAAATGCTTTGCTAGAATGAATGAGATATTAGGAAATGAAATTGGGTGATTGAAGGGAAAAAGTTTGGTGTTTGAGAAAAGTGCATGAAAACAAAAGCATAATGCTTTGAAAACCTTGTTTTGTTGCTTTTTAGCAAATGATTGGTAGGTTAGCTAACATTTGAAATGATTTGCAAAAGAAATGATTTGATTTGGTTGATAACCATGTTTTGCAAAGAATTGAGCCACCTATATGGACTTCGAGAGAATGAAACCGTGTTAGAGCATGACTCCCACGAGATTTGATGTCTTTTATACGCATGAGTGCATGGATTTTTATGATGTTGTGCGAGAGTGGAACTTGCATAAACTTTATACCAATTTTGGCATGATGCTAGAGCATAGCTCACATTAGATGCCCACCATACTTGATGTCGTGCTAGGAGCGTCGGGTAGACTGGGTGTCGCACCGATAAAATAGGCTCACACGTGCATTTTTTAGATTTTGACATGTTGATAGCCATGTTAGGAGCTTCAGGTAGACAAGACATCGTACCAATTAAATAGGCTCACACGTGCATTTTTTAGATGTGGCGTGATATGATGTGTTAATATGGGTCCATGGAGTACGTTGTACTGTGTTGAGATTATGTTATGCGATCTTTGGACTAGATCTGCTATGGACCGACGGGTTGGACTTGACCCACCTCCCGTATGGAAGTAGATAGTGGTGATACCCCGCACACCTGATCCGTGTAGCTTGGGATATGGCCATAGTCCTAGAGGAGATTTCCCTTATTATATTTCCTATCTCACATGTCTTGTTTTATGAATAAATGGGTTTTTGAAATGCTTTATGGATCAGGACAGTCCGAGTGGAAGGGGATGAATCCTGGCTAGTGGCAATTTTATTGAGATGAGAAAGTATGTTAATGGTTTTATAGTGCACTGATGCATGATGATTAACATCATGCTTTATTTGTGAAATATGCATGATGATTAATGCCATGCTTTATTTGTGAAATATGCATGATGATTTATGCCATGCTTTAAATTTGATTTGTGCACTGAACTAAACAACATGAATTGCTTTACATGCCATTAACACAAGCACGAAATAATGCTTTGGGGATGTGAATGAGAATTGTGTGATTTTAAGCATGGCATCACGATCACATAGATAGTGCAGTATCTACCTGTTCACATGATTGACTTACTGAACATGTGGTTTGCTCACTCCCTTATTTTCCCCCTCTTTACAGAGATTTGAGTATAGTTTGAGAGCGACTGGAGGCGTTCCATTTTGGTATCCGCTACATCCCATCATGTAAGGTATACGCACTGATGAAATTGTGTGTCTAAACTTTCTATAGCACAGTAGCATTTTATATCTAACTATTGGGGATGTAAAATAATGTAAACACATGTAAGCAACACTCTGATTTAAATATACAAGTGTTTACCTTATTTTAAAAATGCAAATTAAATTGGTATGGTGGAATGAGATAGACATTAACACACAGCCCAACTGTTGAGGAGACTAGCTATTCACAATTGAGGAAGGATGAATAATAAATAATGCATGAAAATGCAAAAAATTTGTACGTATTTTGGTAAGTTGAGGGTCGTGACAAAGTTTGTGAAGAAACTCCATGAAAAAGTGCGTCAAGCTATTGAAAGGAAGACTGAGCAGTATACCACCCAAGCCAATAAGCACCACAAGAAAGTAGTCTTTGAACCTGGTGATTGGGTTTGGGTTGTAAGACCCAGTATATGTATAAGGGTAATGTGTGTAATTGGATCAAATAATATGAATGGACTTGTAATGTAAAGTATGATTGATGTAAGTCCATGGATTCAATGTATGTATGTGTAATATAAATTGTAACGTACATACAAGTTTCATTGAGTATGAATACGAAGAAATGAGTTCTAGCAAGTGATGGATGTGATTGAGACTCAAGATGAGTAGTGTGGTAAAATGGAATGGAGTTATGCTTCCATTTGGTTTTATGTAGCATACCTTTGAACATACAATGAATGCACACAAGTTTCAATGTGCATAAGGTATGAATGGATGCCATTTTCAAGTTATAAAGGTGGATGGATGAGAAAATGGCCATGGCAATAGATTATGGATATGTTGGTATGAGTTGCAGCAAGGAAACTGCAGGAAATCTGGAAAACGTGAGGCCCAAATCGATCTCATAGGATGAGAGATCGATCTGGAAGAGCCAGAATGCTCTTATTTGGGCGAAAGAATAGAGCATATCGATCTCCAATGGACCCAGATCGATCTCCTTAGCTCTCTGTTTGGGACCAGATCGATCTCATGCTTCGACAGATCGATCTCATGCTTCAACAGATCGATCTCATTGCTTCAACAGATCGATCTCAGGCTTAAAAATGTAGTGAAAAAGAGGGATTTTAAGGGACCAGATCGATCTCCTCTTGGACCAGATCAATCTCCCCAAGCTATTTCTATATAAGGAGAGCTGAAAATCTGGAAATCTCGGAAAAACATTTAACCTTACAATCTCAACCCAAAAACCTAATTTCCCTCTCTAAAATCAGCCATTTTCAGTGAGATTTGGAGAGAGATCATTAGAGGCAAAGTTGTTCTTAACAAAGAGAAGAACAACATAGTGAGAGGGTATCTTCCCATCTTTGGAATTGAAGGAGTTAAGGGCATTACCATTTGGAGCAAGAAGAGAAATCATATTGGTAAGATTCTAACACTCCAATCCAAATGCATTAGCTATTTAATTGAATTTGGAGTTGATTGATATGAGTATTGATGGATAAACTACCTAGGAATGTAGTGGAATTGGTGTGACCTAGAAATCTAAAATGGGTATAATGTGAGGATATGTGGGATTGAATGAGCCTATGATTTATGGCATGCTAAAGTTGTTATTGGGGTAATATTTATGATTTTAAATGGTTAAATGAGATTACATTGTGAGTTTGGAGGAATTGTGGAAATGAGTATGAATATGCTTGATAAAGGCCATAGTGAGGGGATTCATGGAATATGAACACTATGAGCTTAATGTCGATTTAATATCGATTTTGAATAAGTTAATAGGCCTAAGAAGATCCATAGACTCGAGTTATGGATAAAGTAATGAAACGAGGCCAAATAAGCTTTAATAGAGGCTATAGATTAAAGTGACTATAGCAAGCACAAGGGTTGCAATATATGGATCGAATATAATACGGGATACGATTTTGTGCAGTCTCGAAGAGTTCGTTGAAAACGAATCGAACCGTACGAGTAAGCAGCTTAAGGAAGTGGAATCACGCATCGCGATTCCAGGTAAGGGAATTTTGTGAGTATATAGAGGTAGCTGCTCGTACTTTGAACTTGTGGATGAATATCGGGTGTTTTTATGAAATGCATAATTGCTCAAATAAATGTTGATGGTATTCGTGAATGATGATGAGTATATGCGTGGTTTTGGATTTGAAGTGGATTTTACGAAATGGGATAGTAAGGCTAATAATTGCATAAATCTAATGTTTTGATGCTTTTCAAAACGAATTGCTTGGTTTTAAGCAAGCTTGTAGATAGGTCGGCTAGTATTGTAATGTTGTCGTGGAAAAGCATTTGTGAGTGCTAAACCCGAATTGCCGGGATTGATAAATTGTATATGAGCCGCCTATCACATTTGTATGACATAAATCGCGCTAAAGCCTCGCTCGCGCTGGATTTCTATGTTTTCACTTGTGTGAAACGTGCTTGAGCTTAGCTCGCACTTTGAATTTGAATTGTGATGATGTTTATAAACCGTACTGGAGCTTACGCTCGTACGTGGATTTGAGTGGTTTTTCTTATGCATATAACTGTACTGGAGCTATGCTCGTACATGGTTTCCTCATATTTTATGCATAAATGCCATACCAGAGCGTTGCTCGTACGAAGTGATTGGTTTTGATGCATAAATTCACGCTAGAGCGTAGCTCGCGCTGGTTTTCACACTGTGGTATGTATGAGGCCGTGGTGAGAGATACGGATTAACTCAGGGAACCCAACAGGCCTGACAGACCTCTTAGGTGGGGTGAGGGTGAGGGGCTAGGACCTGACATAATCCATCCAGGGAACCCAACAGGCCTGACAGACCTCTTAGGTGGGGTGAGGGTGAGGGGCTAGGACCTGGATCAGGGAACCCAACAGGGGCGAGCAAGGCCATGAGGGGCTAGGACCTGGTATTGAGGTTACTCCCACGCGCTCTTGAGACTATAAAGGTTACACTTGGTATGGGGTAGATAAGACCTATGGCAGGCACCCCTAACCATGTTATGGGTCCGCGGAGTACGATGTACCGTGTATATCACATGGAGTACGATGTACCGCGTGGTGGTTACTTGATTTGAGAAAGTCTGGCGGAGAACTAACCCACCTTCGTGCCAGCATGATACCCCGCACACCGGAATCCGTGTGGTCTGGGATGATATGTGACGATTGGCCAACGTAGTCACTTGAGATATAGTAACCTGTCTCCTTGCTTGATTTACTTACTACCACATGATTTTAAATCTCTAAGTGTGATTGTGATTGTTTAAGGTAGACCCGAAGTAGGGGTCGAGCCTCGTGGATTTGAATTGTGAAATGAAAATGAGGTTGTGAGTGTGAATTGATGTGATGTGATTGTATGTGATGAGAAAGAGTTTTATGACGTGGGTTTAAAAAGGAGGTTTCTTAATGAATTGCCCTTTTTATGAATTTAAATGAGATCGAGCATGAGATGATTTATACATGATGTTTTACCATGTTTTATATGCCAATTTTACATGACCTTGATACATGATATATATGTATACTCATATGGCATAGTTTTATTCCTTATGCTCCTACCATAAATGATTTATGCATAACACTATCAGCATATAGATAGAGTAGTTATCTACCATGCTTGCATTATTGCCTTACTGAGCGTGTGGTTGCTCATCCCACTCTATTTTCCCCCTACAGAGCGTGCATAGTAGCCCAGTGAGGATTGAGGCGTATTATTTTGGACTCCGCTGCATCTCCATCGCTAAGGGGTATATACACAGTGATTCTTTTTGTATCTAAACAATGTAAAAGCACAGTATTCTTTTGAGTTGTACTCATGGGGGATGTAGATGTCAGTAAAACATGTATTCATATAAGTACACGATTAAATGCACATGTATGACATCGTTTTAATTAATTGAGAATGAATGAGATGTGGTGTTTATTATTGACTCACAGCCCAACAGTGTGTGGTGAGTTAGTTCACGACCGGGTAAGGTAACAGTAAAACGCGAAAAATTTTCAGTGATTTTCGGTTAAAGAGAATGGAATTGGGTCGTGACATGGGTACATATGAGAAAGGAAAGGTTCCCTACTCAGCGATGAATTAAGTTAAATCCCCGAGGAGATGGGTTATTTCAAGTCATTGAGAAGATCAACGATAATGCCTACCGATTGGATCTTCTTGGTGAGTATGGTGTATCTGCTACTTTTAATGTTTTTGATCTTTCTCCCTTTTCTTTTGATGAAGGTACATGTGATTTGAGGACAAATCCTTTTGAGGAGAGGGGAATGATAGAGGTCCACTTACTCATAATGTTCATGATGACAAGGCGAATGATGGAGGTCACTTGCTCTTATGCCAAAAATCCATGTGTCATCCAAGGAGGTCCCCCAGCCATCTATATTTGTTTGGAGGCCTAAACGACATGTGTCTTGGTTTAGTAATAAGTTGGGTTAAGTGTTTAAATAGCCCACATTAGAGTCTTATTGCGTTTTACACCAATTATCCTATGTAACTAGGCTTAGGCGTGAATTTAGGTTTTAGTCTTATTTTCTGTTTGGTGTTAATTCTAGCCCACTTGTTTAAGGGCTTAATTGCTAGATATTATTATAAATACCTTGTAAACGCTCTTGAATAAAACATAACAGATCAGATTGAATTTTTAGAAATTTGAGTGAGGGTTCCCTCTAAACTAGGCTTATCAAGGTCTTCTTCCTTGTGGCGCCTCCCTCTTCACCAACCACCATTGTTAAACCTTAGGTTCTCAAATTTTATATTCGTAGGGTCGAGGTCTAATACATTTAGTTCGAGTCTCTTTAGACTTCAGGTCTAGGTTGTTATTCTATTTTCCTTTCAAAGACTACCATCATTAATTCGGCCCAGCTTGCATTTTAGTTGCTTCAATTCCCAATCCACACGTTCCTTGATCGTCCTAAATCATCCTCTTGTACGCGCATATCAGTACCTTTCACCATATCTGATAACTGATCTGCAGTATCCTGGTCCAAGGCATGTACTCGCCCTCTGCCAACTACCTGCTTCCCCTTCTCTTCAGTTGTCGCTTTCCGTCTCGGAGTAGGAGTATCAACTGGAGCTCTTTCTGGCTACTTGCCCTTTTGTGGGGCACTCTCTATCATCTCTGGGCAATTTTGGATCATATGTCATGGTTTCCCACATCGAAAACATACAGCAGGAGATCCACAACATGGTCGAGTACCAAGGTACCTACCACACTTACTGCACTATTTTGTCGTAGGTCGTGGCCCTCCAATCACTATACCTTTTATTGGAGCTATGGCCGGATACATGAGAGGCTTAACTGTCCTTTCTCGGATCTCTTCAATTTCGGCCTCTTTCCAAAAAATTGTGTGCTTTCTCTATAACTGAAGCCCATGTCCGTTATTGGTCTCTTTCAATCTCTGTCTCTCACTCTACTAACCTTTCCAAACTCTGAGGCAACCCGCTCGATGTTTTGTTCACAGAACTGTGCCCTGTGCACTATCTCCTCATAGGTTGGTATGTCAAAGGGAACCAATTAGGACTTGATGGTTGGTCTTAGTCCATTCACAAACTTTTGGACCTTCTTGACCTCACTGTCCATCGTGTCAGGATCATAACTGCCCAGGGAGATAAATTTAGTCTCATACTCATCCACTGATATGCTCCCTTGGGTCAATTCCAAGAACTCCATTTGCAGCCTCCATTGCGTAGTATCCAGAACATATTACCTCCAAAAGGCCTCCAAAAATACATCCCAGCTGATCTTTGTATGTCGGGCTCTCAAAATATTACCTCCAAAACGCTACCTTCTCGGTAGTAGTGTGATAATTCTATTAAAATAGAATTATTTGTACTTAATTTCTTAATTAAATATTTAAATCCCCATATTATTTTATTAATTATCCCATTTATTTAATTAAAATTCTTTAATGTGCAGGTAAAATAAATCTGAATGAAACTCAGTTGTTTTAGTCGAAATTGGACTGAAAATGGGCTAAAAGGAGACTGGACCACCTCCAATTCGTAGACCAAGTCATCATTCATCTGGACACGTGAGATGCTGGGTGTTAGTATTTTATTCGCTTCGAAAAGATAAGATCGACGTATACCATGCCCACCTTCTGGAAGACACACGTCGGGCCACATCGCACAACAAAGTGGACTAGAAGATAAATGACATGAAATATCTACTCTACAGCAAATAAAATGAAGACAAATGGCCAAACAATGCCAACTCATCTAGGATTGAAAATTACCATTGTACCCCCAAGTTTGTGTATAAATAGAATATGATGAGCAATTGAAGAGGAGGAGTTTTTTTTTTTTAGGGTAGGTTTAGTTTTTAGGTTAAAATTTTATTGTGAAGTTTTATTTTTCTTTAGGTTTTCTTTTAAGCCTTTCACGGTGGCTGGTGACAGTAGCCACCATATTTTTTTCGGTTGTGTTAAAATTCAATTCCTTTATTGTTTTACTATTTGAGTTTTAATGAAAAGTTTTTATTTTTCTATTGTTGCTCTCGGTTTGCTTACTAATTTGGTTTTATTTCTTTGTTCTCCACTACTCAGTTGGGTTCTTAATCTTCCTTCATTATTGTCCTACTCGGTTTTGGTGCTTTGATGTGGTCTTGATGCCGAGCATTGTTCCACATTAATGGCAATGTGGAATCACGGCAGTATAAGCAGGAATTGAAGTAACCCGAGGCTACTGGATATCCACGTTGATGTGTTTTATGGGTCTTGTCAATTGCTGCATTTCATTCCAAAAATTTTTTGTTGATCCCAATAGACTCGCCAGCTAGTTTGTGTTTGATAGAAGCCAGTTTCCATGGGTGCAGTGGGAAGTGTCCATAAGTTTACTCTGTTCGGTTCTGTTTCATTGTTAATGTACTGTTCATTGGGCTGGTTTGCTGGAATGGAGAGAGTTGCATGAGTGAAGGACAAAAGAGTGCTGGCAGCAGTAACCTTAATCTTCTTCATTGTTTTTGTTTCCGTGTTCCATGTTTGACACCTTTAAAATTGCTATAGATTGATGATTGATCCTAGTTGTTAAAAACCTTAGTTGATAGTTTATGCTTGGTGTTAGATTCTGCATTGAAATAAGAGGCTGAAGGAAACCGGTACAAGGTGATCGTGTGAGTAGCTGGATTATGCTTAGCAGCTGCAAAACTTGGTGACAGATCCTGCTCGGGCGTAGGTTGCTGGAGTATCTGAAGCAGCAACTGTTGTTGTAGTTGTCCCCTGGTGCCCTGCTATTGTGCAAAGAGTAGTTCAATGTAATACACGGTGACAATATCAGTATAGGCGTACTGGACGAGGATCTTGCAACAGTGATGTATTGCTAGGCAAGTCTAGCCAGAGAATGAACAACTGCAGTAAAGGATAGTACCAAGAGGTAGAAGCGGACAGCACCTGATGCAGAGGTTGCGGACAACACATGGAGCAGAAACGTGCATAGTACATGCACGGGTTCATTCACCTAGCTGGAAATAGCTTAAGGTCACGTTTGGCACTTCAGAAATGTTACAAATTAATGTTATATGCATTTTTATTGTTTTGTTTAATGGTGTTTATTCTTTTTATTATTTGTTAGCTTAGGGATACCTTAATTTGCATGATGGTTTAATTTTCCCGATTTGTTAGTTTAAGGTTTGGTTTTAATGTTATCATTAGTTAATTTTTTGACTATAATAGAATTTAAGATTTAATTTCTTTGCTTAGTACTTTTGGACTTAGATTAAGGGTAGATTTATTTCATGCAATTTTTAATTAATTTTCATTTTAAACTTTAAAAATCAAAAAATATTTTTCATGCATTATTTAGATTTTATTGTTAAGTTAGTATTTAGCTATAGTTAGGATTAATTTAGAATCACTATTTTAGGCATTTAGATTTATAATTATATTTAGAAATTTTATTTTTAGAATTTTATTTCATTAGAATTATGTAGTTTAATTTGCATTTTCATAATTAGATTAATTGCATGCACATTTTATTTTTATTTAGGATTGTCTAATTTTATTCAAGTAATTTTATTTCTTATTTGCAATCTAGTTTATTTGCATTAATTAATTTTAACTATTTTAATTATCTTTTGTAGGTTATTGCTTTTTATTGCTTAGAGCTCTGTAAGTAATTTTAGCTCTGTTTTATTTTCTTTATTTCATAATTTTTATTGTTTTTAGTACTTTTTAATTCTAGCCTTGTAGATCACCTGTTAAAAATTCATAATTTGCTAGGATATACTTAGGGTAAGATTAACCAGTACTTAATTAGGCTAATTAGAATTTCTGTGGGACGATAATCTAGGACACAATTCCCATTATTACGTGTACGACCCGTGCACTTGCGGATAACACGTCTAGGTTACTTAGAGTGGGCGTAGTCTGTATCAAGTTTTTGGCGTCGTTGTCGGGGAACCTTAATTAGCCAATAATTAATATCGGTAAAATTATGCTTAGGTATAATTATAACTTGTAAATACTTAGGTTGTAAAAATTTAGAGCTTTAATCTAGATTAATTAATTTTTTCTCTCATAAAAAAATTGAAAAATGAAAAACTTTTAAAAAAAATTTCTAAGGACTTTTTGATGTTTGCATGCGTAGAGCCAAGAGTTATGATTGCTTTCCTTTTGATCCTAAAATTGAACGAACTCTTAGAAAAATCAGAAAGGATTCTAGGAAATTAATAGCTCCGCTGCAAAACATTATGGAAGAAAACAGAGAAATTAGGATCGTTGGAGATTATGCGGTATCGACTATTGAAGGGTATTATACCGACATTAGGCCACCAGCTGTCCCTGCAAACAATTTCGAAATTAAGCCTTCAATCCTCCAGATGATCCAAACTTCTTTACAGTTCAGTGGGCTTTCTCAAGACGACCCACATGCTCACTTAGGGCAATTCTTAGATCTGTGTAACACCTTCAAGCATAACAGATTATCGGATGATACCCTGAGGTTTAGGCTATTCCCCTTCTCACTTAGAGATAGGGCGCGACACTGGTTAACCTCCTTACCTCCAGGATCTGTTTCCACTTGGGACGAGTTAGCCCATCATTTTTTAGCTAAGTTCTTTCCTCCCTCCAAAATGGCTAAACTTTGTAGTGACATATCTTCCTTCGCCCAATTCGATTCTGAATCTCTTTATGAAGCTTGGGAACAATATAAAGACCTTCTTAGGAAGTGTCCGCATCATAGCCTACCCTTATGGCTACAAGTCCAGACCTTCTATAACGGACTGACTAGCTAAACTAGGACTATTGTTGACGCTGCTGCGGGAGGAGCTTTAATGTACAAAATGGAGGAGGAAGCTTACGGTTTGTTACACAAGATGGCATCTAACAATTACCAATGGTTTTCAGAGAGGCAACTGCCTAAGAAATCGGTGGGTATCTATGAGTTAGACACGCTGTCTACCTTGACATCTCAAATTACTAACCTTACGAAAAAGGTAGAGTCACTTAGTACCCAGCATAATCCTGCAACAAGTCCTAACCCTGTTTATTCTGTACAAAGTCCTTTTCTGTCCTGCGATCTGTGTAGTGGTACACACTCTGTAGATAGGTGTCCGCTTAACTTAGAATCGGTTTAGTACATTGCCCTATCTCAGAAGTAACAGAACAACCCTTTTTCAAACACCTACAATCCAGGGTGGAGGAACCATCCAAATTTTTCCTGGAGCCAAAATCAAGGGCAACCTTCTAATTCCATACCTGTAGGACCTCCTGGTTTTCAAGCTCCACCAGTTCATGTACCACAACATCAGCAACTTCCATATCATGCACCTCATCACTCTCATCACCCATACCCACCACAACAATTTCAACATCATCCATCACCATCAGCCACTACACTTACTTGCACCAGCACCAGCAACTGAGAAGAAGCCCTCGCTTGAGGAGATGTTCTCGATTATCCTGTAAAATCAAGTTGCTTCAATTAAGAATTTAAAAGTTCAGGTTGGACAAATAGCTAGTGCTCTTAGCCAACGTCCATAAGGGACCCTCCCCAATAATACTGAAGCTAACCTTATTAGACAGAGGGAGGGTAAGGAACATATTAAGGCCATCACCCTAAGGAGCGGTAGAGAGCTGGATGATTCATAAGTTAAGTCCAATCCTATTAAACCCACAGTGGTAGAGCCCATAGATTATAACGAAGCAGCTCAAAAAGAGTAGGAACATCAGGATCATGCTGCAAAGAACTCTAAGTTAGGCGCTTCTTCATCTTTACCTTCTTCGTCTTCTTCATAGCCTTCCTCTTCATCTGATGCTATACATGTTACCACTACACTTCCTCCCGTTAGACCACCAGTTCTCCTCAGAGGTTCCAAAATCAGAAACTCGATCAGCAATTCGCCAAATTTCTTGAGGTTCGCAGATGCTTTGGAGCAAATGTCGAGCTATATGAAGTTCATGAAGGATATCCTCTCCAGGAAAAGAAGATTGGAAGATTATGAGACTGTGTCCTTAACTGAGGAATGTAGTGCAATTATTCAGAGGAAATTACCCCCAAGCTCAAAGATCCCAGGAGTTTTATCATACCCTGCACTGTTGGAGATCAATTTTTTTGTTAGAGATTGTGTGATCTAAGAGCTAGTATCAATCTGATGCACTGGTCTATTTACCAAAAGTTAGGAATAGGGGATGCCAGGCCTACCATAGTCACCCTTCAGCTAACTGATAGATCCATTAAGTATCCGAAGGGGATCATTGAGGACGTGCTAGTTAAGGTGGTTAAATTTATTTTTCCTGCTGATTTTATTGTAGTAGACATGGAGGAAGACAGGAAAGTCGACAGGGAAGTCCCCATCATATTAGGCAGACCATTTCTAGCTACTAGTAGAACATTAATTGACGTGCAAAAGGGGGAATTAACTATGAGAGTCCTAAATCAGGAGGTGAAATTTCATGTTTTCAAACCTATGAAGTTCCCTAATAACTCTCAAGAGTGTTTTAAGATGGAGGTTAAGGAGGATATAAGGCTTGAGCAAAAGAAATCTGAGAGAAGGATGGAAGTAGAGAGAGCTAAGGAGGATTTGACTGTCAGCATTCTGTCTCCACTGTGGCTGACCCTCCTACTCCTCAGCCTGCTACTGAGTGTCATTTTCTTCAGCTGCATTTGAAGTGGATTTATTTTTCTTTTCACTTTTTGTACAGTTCTTTTCTGCTGTTTCTTTCTTTGTTTACTATGCAGATTTCTCTTATAGTATTACCTGCTCAATCACGCTTCAGTTGTTTGTCATCATCATCAGATAGGGGAGTATTCTATTCTTGAGCTTCAATTCTTATATTATCTGCACAATGAGGACACTGTGCACTTTAAGTTTGGGGGAGAGGATATCACTTGAGCAATTTTGGGCAAAATTGAAAAAAAAAATTCAAAAATTTGAGCTTTCATTGTTTGATATTAGGATGATTTAGTACTTAGCATGTAGTTTTCCCATATTCTGATGATATGACTCCATGATTAAGTCTGATTTTGATTGAATAAGAAACATGATTATAAGAAAAGCATAAAGTTGAGTTCCTGATTTTGTCTTGATTCTGATTGTGATTTCCTCATTTTATGCATATGTCATGTCAGGAATCTGTATATTTATTTAGAGAAAGTTTATGTGGACATAGGATTGCATTTATTCAGTTGATTTTGTGTATCATATTCTAGAATTTTTTTGATCTGATCTCAAGGTGAAATATTAGATCACACTTAATTAAGGAGATGATTTAGGCTATCCTTGGATTGTTTGAGCCTTTCTAGCCATCTCTGTACATATTGTACCCCTAGTCACCCATCTGGACCAAATAAGCTTTTCTCTGTAAATACACCGGCATATTTTTCCTTAGCTTAAACACTCTTTTCCTATCCCTTACCCCAAAAGCATGAAAAGTCATTGGGATATATCGTGAGCTATGTACATATGTGTATTGGTGATAGTGAAATTTTTTAAAAAATGAAAGAAGAAGAAAAATACAAGAATAAAAGGTTTAGCAAAATAAATAAGTTTTGGGGGAATACTTATGAGCTCTTACATTAAAAATCCTAGAAGTAATGTTAAGAGGTAATTAAACTTAAATCGACTTTATCATGCCTTAGCCCCAGCCTTACATTACAAGCTTAATGAAGTCTTATTGATCTTTGGTTAAGTGTGACTACATTAGTGGAGAGAGAAGTGAAAAGCAAACTTATGGGAATGATCACTTATCATTGACTTTGCATTCACTGTGTTTGCATAATCTGATCTGGGTAATGTACTGTGAAGTGGCTTGGACATTTTCACACACACACGAGGAGTCCAATTTGTGTTAGGACTTATGATTGGATGATTCTGAGTGTTGGACTTATAATTGTGAATCTTGGAGATCATATTTTGTACTTTTTCTTTGAGGATAATATTGGGGATATCAATGTGTTTAGTACTTGTCATTCCTACATTTGTTTTGTTTTGCTTCAGGACAAGCAAAAGCTCAAGTTTGGGGTGTGATAATTCTATTAAAATAGAATTATTTGTACTTAATTTCTTAATTAAATATTTAAATCCCCATATTATTTTATTAATTATCCCCTTTATTTAATTAAAATTCTTTAATGTGCAGGTAAAATAAATTCGGATGAAACTCAGTTGTTTCAGTAGGAACTGAAAATAGGCTAAAAGGAGACTGGACCACTTCCAATTCACAGACCAAGTCACCATTCGTCTGGACACGTGGGATGTCGGGTGTTAGTATTTTATTCGCTTCGAAAAGATAAGATCGACGGATACCGTGCCCACATTCTAGAAGACACACGCAGGCCACATCGCACAGCAAAGTGGACTAGAAGACGAATGACATGGAAATATCTGCTCTGCAGCAAATAAAATGAAGACACGTGGCCAAACAATACCAACTCATCTAGAATTAAAAATTACCATTGTACCCCCAAGTTTGTGTATAAATAGAATATGATGAGCAATTGAAGAGGAGGAGTTTCTTTTTATTTTAGGGTAGCTTTAGTTTTTTAGGTTAAAATTTTATTGTGAGGTTTGATTTTCTCTTTAGGTTTTCTTTTATGCCTTTTATGGTGGCTGGTGACAGCAGCCACCATATTTTTTTTGGTTGTGTTAAAATTCCATTCCTTTATTGTTTTACTGTTTGAGTTTTAATGAAAAGTTTTTATTTTTCTATTGTTGCTCTCGATTTGCTTATTAATTTGGTTTTATTTCTTTGTTCTCCACTGCTTAGTCGGGTGCTTAATCTTCCTTCATTACTATCCTACTCGGTTCTGGTGCTTTGATGTGGTCTTGATGCAGAGCATTGTTTCCACATCAATGGCAATGTGGAATCACGGCGGTATGAGCAGGAATTGAAGCAACCCGAGGCTACTGGATATCCACGTTGATGTGCTTTGCGGGTCTTGTCAATTGCTGCATTTCATTCCAAAAATTTTTTGTTGATCCCAATAGACTCGCCAGCTAGTTTATGTTTGATAGAAGCTGGTTTCCATGGGTGGAGTGAGGAGTGTCCATAAGTTTACTCTGTTCGGCTCTGTTTCGTTATTAATGTACTGTTCATTGGGCTGGTTTGCTGGAATGGAAAGAGTTGCATGAGTGTAGGAAAAAAGAGTGCTGGCAGCAGTAACCTTAATCTTCTTCATGTTTTTGTTTCCATGTTCCTTGTTTGACACCTTTAAAATTGCTATAGATTAATGACTGATCTTGGTTGTTAAAAACCTTAGTTGATAGTTTATGCTTGGTGTTAGATTCTGCATTGAAATAAGAGGCTAAAGGAAACTGGTGCAAGGTGATCGTGTGAGTAGTTGGATTATGCTTAGCAGCTGCAACACTTGGTGGCAGATCCTGCTCGGGGGTAGGTTGCTGGAGTATTTGAAGCAGCAGTTGTTGTTGTAGTTGTCCCATGGTGCACTGCTTTTGTGCAAAGAGTAGTACAGTGTAATACACGGTGACAGTAGTAGTATAGGCATACTGGGCTGGGATCTTACAGCAGTGATGCATTGCTGGGAAGGTCTGGCCAGAGCATGAACAATTGTAGTAAAGGATGGTACCAGGAGGCAGAAGCGGACAACACCTATTGCAGAGGTTGCGGACAACACCTGGAGCAGGAACGTGCACAGTACATGCACGGGTTCATTTAGATTTTATTGTTATATTTAGAAATTTTACTTTTAGAATTTTATTTTGACTAGAATTAAGTAGTTTAATTTGCATTTTTATAATTAGATTAATTGCATGCACATTTTATTTTTATTTAGGATTGTTTAATTTTATTCAATTAATTTTATTTCTTATTTGCAATCTAGTTTATTTGCATTAATAAATTTTAACTATTTTAATTATCTTTTCTAGGTTATTGCTTTTAATTGCTTAGAGCTCTGTAAGTAATTTTAGCTATGTATTATTTTCTTTATTTCATAATTTTTATTGTTTTTATTACTTTTTAATTCTAGCCTTGTAAATCACCCACTAAAAATTCAATATTTGCTAGGATATACTTAGGGTAAGATTAACCTGTACTTAATTAGGTTAATTAGATTTTCTGTGGGACGATAATCTGGGACTCAAATCCCATTATTACTTGCACGATTCGTGCACTTTGCAGATAACACATCTAGGTCACTTAGAGTGGGCGTAGTCTGTATCATAGTGCACTCGAAAAACCCATATAATTTCCCAATCTCATTCACCCAATCCTCCGTAGCTACTAGGTCGTTAACTCCATTGAAAGATGGCGGGTTAAATTTTTGAAACTGTCGTAACCTATCCAGGTCACATCCATAATCCTAATCACTACTACCATGTGGTGGAGCAACAGTAGAAGGTGCATCCTATACTGGTGGGGGTGTGGGAGTATCCGTAGTTTGAGGTTCTGGGGATGGTTGTGCAGGCATCCCAGAAGCAGCAGCCTGTTCCGCATCACCCTGTATAATTATACCGTGCCCACCCCCAGCTCCAGGTATTGTCTGGGCAATCAATTTAAAAATTACCTCTAAGCTCCGCTCTATCCTTGTGACATGCATCTCAGTACTCTCGGGTCTCTCTGTTGGACCCTATGGGGCATGCTCATCATCAACCTCCACCTATACCTCCTCGTGAGCCTCATGTGGTATCGACTCAGCACGACCCCAGTGTCAAATGCCCAGCCCGTTTCCTTGGCCGTGGCTACCGTCCCCTTGGGCCCTAAGTGCCCAGGTTTGCCTTTACTCAATTGTATTATCTGCTCTGGGGACACCAGGCCCCTAACGGTTTTATCCTAGCCTCTGCCAGAATTTGCGTCTCGGAATGCTTGAACTCAGGACTTCATCCTAGTCGACGCACTTTTGGTACCACTAAGCCAACTAGAATGTAAGACCCATATTTTTGCATTGTACTCCTTATGATTTCATGTTGTAAACATTTGATATATGTTATGGGAATCATAAGAGAGTCAATTTCAGCATTTTAAATGCGAATGAAATGAGAAGTGCTTATAAAGCACCAAAGCGTGAAATGTGAGCTATGGTGAGCTCAAACTAAACTGATGACATTCCAACCATTCTGACTGAAGATAAGAACTTAGAACATGGAAATATAAAGGGTCCATGAAGGAAAGTCGGTCTAGTTTGGTCCTGATAATGTGAAAATCATGAAAAGGCCAAAAAAGGCCTAAAGGAGCTCAAAATCAATCGTTTGGGTTGTTTTTAGCATTTTCACCTCCCATAAACGACTAAAACGTACAGACAGGAGTGTTAACCATGATAAACCACACTTTTGGATTTTTGGATAAAAGTCAAACATGGTCAATGGTCAAGGAAAGTCAAAGTTAGCTTGGAAATGTTGACTTTGACTATAAAGAACTAACCATGGTTAAAAGTTAACCCAACCATAGTAAAAAGTGTGGGAAAAGTTATTTTTGGTTAGAACACTCAATTTTCAGCCTATTATATATGGAAAATAAATTAAATCAATTTTGGAATAAATTGAGTAGGCTAAAATTTAAGAAATGATATTGGGCCAAGGATTGAAATTCTTAAAGCCCATTAAGCATGAAAACTAATGGGCTAAATGTGTAAGCTGATTGGGCCAAACCTTGGGCCTAATTTATGGGCTAAAATTATGGGTAATTGAAGGCCCAAATAACAATGAAAATCCAACCCAATAAATTGAATAGGAAGGCCCAAACCAAGAAGCCCAAAGTTAAAGCCCATTAGTATAATTTAAAACTCATTAATAAAAGGTAGAAAAATCCAATTTGGTAACCATCACTTAAACCTTTTGAAAGTCAATTATGGTGGCTGAATTCATGACTTATTGACTAAGTCTTTGGCTTATAAAATCAGCCAACACAACATCACCTTCTTCCTTAAGCATTCGGCTAAGTGAAGAAACCATAACCAAAAAGCTTTAAGCTTTCTCTCTCTCTAGTTTTCACCCATTTGCAAACAAGATTGGAACAAGTTGTCTTCAGCAAAGTTGTTACCCATGATGAGGAGAATAACATTATTCAAAACCAGCAACCAAGAAGCTGATTTGGAGAAGTCAATCCTTCCCATAAGTTTCGGCTAAATTGGGGTTTTCATATTATGTGAGTTTTCAATACAGCATGCTTATATACGTTGATCTTGGATAAATATGGATTTGATTGGTGTAAGAAGCATGGATCAAAACAACCAAGAACACCATGAATCAACATGGTCGAAAATGGGTATTTTGGTTGATAAGGATGTGTTGGTTTTTGGTTGATATATATGTGATAATTAGCAAGTATACAAGATTATGGAAAGGTTTTGTGAAATCAATTTGTTGGATTGGATGAGTTTTACATGCATACATCAAAGGTGTTTGTTGAAATGCCATAAAGAACCAAGTTAAGAACATAAGACATGCATGATAGGTGTTTGAAAAAATGCCTAAGAGAACACCAAGCAAGTTGGCATGGTGATGGTGGCCATTCGGCCATAGGTGGCATGATGGTGCTCGGCCACCATGCCATGGCTGAGAGGTGACATGGGCTAGGCCCACGTGCATTCCGCCCAATAAAGCTAATGGGTCACACATATGGCCCAATAATTGTTAACGGGCTTAATAAGCCCAATGGGCCTTGATGGAATGAATTGTAAAGTGGAAATGAGCTTAGATTTATAATGGGCCCAATAAAGAGTAATATGGCCCTATAAGAGTAGTCGAGCCCAATATGTCAATTTGACTATAAGGAAAGTGGGAAATGCATTATCAAACTTATCTGATATAATTGGTAATAAATTGCAGCTCCCGAGGACGTGAACGGAGCCGCAGAGACTGCGTGATCCAAAGAGATCATGAATTAAAAATTTGCAATCGACCTATTTCTAGGTAAGGGATTTATGCAAACTATTAGAGATAGTTGTACTTATATTTCTTACCTAATGCATATAAATATTGTAGAGTATATAGATATTGATAGATCTACTTGAAAACCAAATTATAGGAAATTCCCAAAATGACTAATTTATAGATGAAAATATACTATAAATTTACTGAAAAAGCATAAATGCATGAAATGCATGTTTCAATGTCTTTATTGTGAAAAGTTGTTTTGTAAGTGTATAATGATAGACTGGCTCAAGATTTTACTTTCTGCATTAAATTGCACGTTTTCCAATGTTAAGCATGCTTGAGTGGGAGAAATTCCATGATGGGTGACCATACGGGAAGTTACACCTCTTGCTCCATTTTGTGTCGTTTTTCATACTGAACTTAATTTTAAGTACCGTTTTCATCATAATTTAGTCATCTATTCGATTTATGTGGAAACAAATAGTGCTGGAGCTTGCTCGCACTTGATTTGATATGGTTTTCACATGACATAGTGTTGGAGCCTTGTTTTACTCGTACTAGATTTTATTGTGTGATTTACACAAACCATGTTTGGAGACGTCGTGTAGGCTCTGTAGGCTGCACTGATCCTCGCACATGATTTGTGAAGCCATGCTGGAGAGTCGTGTAAACTGTGTGTCACACTGATATGATATGCTCGTATGTGCATTTCGAGATATTGTGCAAGCATAGCTAGAGATGGGACTATAAGCCCCAAATCTTTTAGGCACTCCTAGTCTTCTGATCTGGAATTAGGGTTCAAGGAGGAAAATGTATTCCATGTGGGAAACATGGAATACATTATATCATGATGTTGGGTCTTCAAACTCTGATCTGTGTCTAATGAGTGGAGTACCCCCTCTGCCTTCAGCATTTGGGTATATTCATGCACACCTAGCTAGTGATTGCGTGAAATCCATTGACTATGGCCATATGTCTACTTGTTACATTACTGTTTGCTCTGCTTGTCTCCATATCTGAAATTTGATCTATTTCTGAGATCTTGATTTGTGTTGTATCTGAATTTGCATCTGACTTCCTGTTTTGTGTTTTGAAACACTTATATACATGTGATTTTAGAAGTTGATTGATTTGATGCGATTTCAAAGAGAAATGCATATTTTTCGTTTTCTGAAAGCATGATTTGTTTAAGGAATTATGTATTTCTGCATGACATGGAGTGTGAGCATGTAGATGTATGGTTATCTACCTGTTTGCATGATTTCTCACTGAGCATGTTGTAGCTCACCCCTTTTTTCCCTCATCTCCACAGAGTTCCCTCAGCAGTGAGTGCTGCGGATTTTCCTGAGCAGTTGATAGCTCACATATCGTAGTGCGCAAAGGTATACACCTATTTTGATTTTTTATCTAAACTTTGGAGGCACAGTTATGTATTTAAAGGGATACTGGGATGTAAACGTACGTGTGTATAATATATATATATAAATAAAGAAATCAGTTGAATTATAATGAAGCAATATCAATTGCTATGAATACTGTGTGTCACGTGTGTAAGATAAGTATCGGCTCATGTTCCCAACCATCTAAGTGTTGTCTACTCCGTCATAGTATGAATAAATGATAAGAATTAAGCGTTAAATGGGGTGTGACAGAAGTTGGTATTAGAGCAAGGTTGGTTTGAATACGAGTCAGCATAAGTCACTAGGAAAGTTTACATCCCTTTGGTACTGTGCCTTGTTTAGATACAAATGTGTATACGGGGCTGTGATCATACTAAGAATTGATTATATATGTAGGAAAATCATCAGTATGATTGATTGACACCGTAGTCGAGGGGAAAGTTCTCGATCTTGAGGGTATAGAGTTAGACCCGAGAGACGTACTGAGTCATCTTCTGACCATGTGATTTAGGTTCACTTGCTCGTGATGTTGATGATGACAAGGCGAATGATAGAGGTCTATTTGCTCGTGATGCCAAGGATCCATGGGGACCATCCAAGGAGGTCCCCCAACCATCTATATTTGTTTGGAAGCCCAAACAACATGAGTCTTGGTTTAGTAATAAGTTGGGTTAAGTGTTTAAATAGCCCACTATTGAATAAAACAGAACAAATCAGATTAAATTTTCAAAAATTTGAGTGTGCCTCTTTCTAGGGTTCCCTCTCAACTAGGCTTACCAAGGTCTTCTTCCTTGTGCCACCTCCTTCTTCACCAACCACCATTGTTATACCTTAGGTTCTTGAATTTTATATTTGTAGGGTCGAGGTCCAATACCTTTAGTTCGAGTCTCTTTAGATTTCGGGTCTAGGTTGTTATTCTATTTTCCATTCAAAGTCTACCATCATTATTTTCGCCCAGCTTGCATTTTTTTGCTGCTTCAATTCTCAATCCACATGTTTCCTTGATCGTCCTAAATCATCCCCTTGTACCGCATATCAGTTTGGCATCAAAGCAAGGTTTCAATTTTTTGGTTGTACATATGCCCTTTATCTCTAACACTAAGTCAGTGTATACACTTAGTTGTTGTGTTTGAGTGGGACTCTACCCTTAATTGTTATGTTTGAGTTGGACTCTACATGTAGTTGTTGTGTTTGAGTTAGACCTTACACTTTGTTTCATCTCTAACACTAAGTCATTGTAAAAAAAAAAAAATCCTACACTTAGTTGTTGTGTTTGAGTGGCACTCTACACTTAGTTGTTGTGTTTGAGTTGGACTCTACACTTAATTGTTGTGTTTGAGTTGGACTTTTGAATTTTTGTTTCAAGTCAGTCTCTTAGCCACACTAAAACTCTTCCTCACCACCCTAACCGCAAATCAGATTAGTCTTTCTTAAAAAAAAGAAAAGAAAAAAAAGAAAAAAAAGAAAGAAAGAAAGAAGAAAAAGAAAAAAAAAGAAACTGTGTACTATTCAAACATTGTTTATAGAAAAATTTTGTTGAGTTACGGGATGCGCGAGTACCTATTTTCAAGAAAACGACGAAATAAAACGAACCTGTGGACAACTTCCACAGGCCCCACCCTCTCTTGGCCAAATTCCATCATTTCCTTATAGTTTTAGGCTTTTTTTTTTTGTTTTTCTGGTGATTCTTTCTTTGAGATTCTTGTTGTATCACCTTAGTCGTACCTTTCTGAAGTGAAAAAAAAAAGAGAAAATACTTGGTGAATTGGTTGATCCTTCGAGGTTGAATCTTTAACTGAGTCTCTAGTACGATTGTGAACCTATAGAGTTGAGGTCGAGTAAGGGAAAAAAAGCATGAGCGTGTGAGAAACATTAGTAGAGAAAACCGAATTACTTGAGTGAAACATGACTGTGAGTGCCCCATCTTGAGTGAATTGAGTGTAAACATGTGAGGTTATCACTTGTGAGGTTCTTTATTTTCTATTATCACTAACGTTTCTTACAGGTTAAAAGATGTCTTCTGAAGGTGATAAGTCAAACTTTAAAAAAATTGAGTTCATGCTCCAGGTAAAGCAACAGCAGTTCCAACGGATGGACGTGAAATTCAATGTCATTCATGATAAGTTGGACCAACATGAAGCTCAGTTTGTAAGGATCCAACAAGGTGATTCTTCCCGATTGAAAAGTAAGATTGTTACCGATGAAGAGTATGATGATAATGTTGGGTATGATTTGGAAGAAGATTCTGAGGCAGATAGACATCATAGAAGGCATCATGAGTATAGAGATAGAGATCGAGTTGATAGAGCCCCTAATAGAGGCAAAGAGAAGATGGATGGAAACCTTGGCAGCACAAAATTGAAGATTCCTCCTTTCCAAAGCAAGAATGATCCCAAGGCATATCTAGAGTGGGAAAGGACGATTGACATAGTATTTGACTACCACCACTACTCTGAGGTAAAGAAGGTTAAGCTTGCTGCAATAGAGTTCACAGACTATGTTATGGTATGGTAGGATCAGCTGGTCTCCAGTAGAAGAAGATGTAGTGATCCTCCAGTGTCTACATGGGATGAGATGAAGCGCATCATGAGGAAAAGATTTATGCCTAACCATTACTATAGAGAGCTGTACCAGAAGCTCCAAGGTCTCACCCAAGGTTCAAAAAGTGTTGACGATTACTACAAGGAGATGGAGATAATCATGATCCGAGCCAATATCCAGGAGGATGTAGAAGCTGCTATGGCTCGTTTTCTCCAAGGCTTGAACCGTGAGATTGCCAATGTTGTAGAGTTGCAACATTACATGGATTTAGAGGAGATGCTGCATGTGACCATCAAAGTAGAAAGGCAACTCAAAAGGAAAGGTACATCCCGTTTCACTCCTAGTTCAGTTCCTCTTTGGAAATCTAACACCTTTCGTAGGGATGATAAGTCTGTGCTTAAGCGTAAGTTATAAAGTTTTGTTAAGCCTAAGTCTGAGGACCCTCCAAAGCCCAAGACTGAGCCTGCCCAAGCATCCCAAAGCAGAACACGTGACATTAAGTGTTTTAAATGTTTAGGTCATGGACATGTTGCCTCTCAGTGTCCCAACCATAGGGTGATGCTCATGCTTGAGAATATAGATGTTGAGCGTGAAGGTTCTAATAGTGGTATTGAGGATAAGATGCCTACGTTAGAAGATGTTGAAGAAGATGATGATGTTAAGTTTGCTGCTAGTGGTGAAGCACTTGTTGCTAGACGTGCTCTTAATACTCATGTAAAGTTTGAGGATGAGGTACAACATGAGAACATCTTCCATATGAGATGTCATATTAGTGACAAGGTATGCTTTGTGATCATTGATGGTGGGAGCTGTACTAATGTTGCTAGCACATACCTTGTTGATAAGCTAAAGTTGCCCACTACTAAGCATCACCGCCCATATAAGTTGCAGTGGATTAATGACTATGGTGAAGTGAACATGGTGAAGCAAGTCTTGGTTCCTTTCCGTATTAGAAGGTATCAGGATAAAGTGTTGTGTGATGTGGTACCCATGGTAGTATGATCGAAGAATCATCCATGACGGTTACACTAACCATTACTCCTTTTTTATGGATGGCAAGAAGATCACTCCTGCTCCCTTTAGCCCTAAGGAGATTTACGAGGATCAATTAAGGCTGAAGGAGCAATATGACAAGCAAAGGAAACTAGCTAAAGAAAAGAAGGGAAGCAAGGAAAGCAAAGCAGTGAGCTACCATGCCAATCCCCGAGATGTGAAGACTACATTTATTGCTAAGTCTCCTATCCTTTTGCTCTTATTTAAAGGCTCTTGTTTTATTAATACTGAACTCCATGATACTTTGCCTACTGATGTTGTCTCATTATTGCAGGAGTTCAAGGATGTATTCCCTGAGGAGATCCCAAATGGACTACCACTGATTTGTGGGATTAAGCACTAGATTGACTGTGATACCCCGTATAGGTTTAACCTTGTACATATGTAAATAAATTCATGAAGTATTGTAATGTACTAGTAATGTAAAGCATATGTGATGGAAAGTCCATAACTTGAATGTACACTCTTGTAATAAGAGTTGTGATGTACGTACAAGTTGCATTGAGCATGAATATGAAGAAATGGACTTTGATATATGATGAATATGAGTAGTGGAGTAAAATGGAATGAAATTGCACAAGTGGTGCAAATCTTTATGTTCCTGTTTAGTTATATATTATATATAATTGGTCAAGCAAGGATTACACACAAGTTTCAATGAGTACAAAGTGTGATTGGATGCGATTTTCAAGTCTCAAAGATGGATGAATGAGGAAATGACTATGCTAGTAAATTAAGGATGTTTTGAGTGAGGTTGCTGCAGAAAACTCTAGACAAAATCTAGAAATATGAAGGCTAGATTGATCTCATAGGATGAGAGATCGATCTGGAATAGCTAAAATGCTCTTATTTTGAGCTATGGAACAGGACAGATCGATCTTCAAAGGAGCCAGATCGATCTGATAAACATTCTGTAATGAGAAGATCGATTTTAAGGCAAGATGATCGATCTCCTTAACTCTCTGTTTGAGACAGATCGATCTCCTTAAGGGTTCTGTAAAGAGCAGATCGATCTCTTACAAGAGGCAGATTGATCTCTAAGAGGAAAATTTCCCTTCAACAGATCGATCTCAGCAAGGGAGAAGATCGATCTAGGAGTGGTTAAGTTAGGTGAAAATGACTACCAAACGTGCAGAGATCGATCTCTACAAGGACCAGATCGATCTCATATGCCTACATCTATAAAAAGAGCACGAGATTGAGAGGAAAACTCAGAACTCTTCCCCCACCCAACCTCACCTGCCATTTTCTCTCAAGAACCAAGCTTTCTCCCTCTAGAAATCACCACAATCTGGCCAGTTTTGGAAGAAGCTCAAGAAGGGAAAGTTGTTCCTTGGAGCAAGGAGAACAACATACCCAAAAATCACACATTGGTGTGATCAAGAGAAGGAGTTGTGGCTACCACAAGTTTGACCAAGTAAAAAGGGTAAGCTCTTCAACCTTCAAGCGTCTAAATATGGTTTCTAGACATTTATGGGTTGAATGAGATGTGAAATATTGTTAGAAATGATGAGTGTAGTGATGAGTGAGTAATATTGAAAGGGATTTATGGAGAGAAGATCCATAAGAAATGGTGGAAAACTTAAGAGAAGTATAATGAGATTTGTGAGAAAGATGAAATATGATTTAATGGGTTGAGGAGTACGAATAAATAAATAAATGACAATGTGGAGGTTTAGAAGAGGAAAAAAAATAACTTAATGATTTATACGTGTAGCTTGAAATACAAGGAACGCGGATAACCCAAATCACGAACAGAGTAAACGTGACGAGGTAAGTGACTGTGTGTTAGCTGTAGAGATGTTCGTATATATTTTACGGCAACTTCGTAGATATATCGCTAGAATTAGTACGATACTACAATTCTATGAAATGATATGGAAGCATGAAATGTACTATGATATATATGTATTGAGAAATGGGATGGGTAAGGAAATAGCATGATATACATGATTTCAATGTTTTCTCAATTTTGTATTGATTTTGTGATTGAGAAATGATAATGATAGGTTCGCTAGTTTTACATGTTTTAGCATGGAAAGGCATGTTGCATAAATAAACATGTTTTAAGTTTTAAAAGAGAAAGTAGCCACCTATCGGATTTGAGATGTGATTCGGTGTGGAGCATTTGCCCACACCTATGTTATTGGTTTTGACTATGCTGGAGTCTTACTCGCATATGTCTGCATGTTTGATTTACTATGCTAGAGTGGGACTTGCATGAGGATTTATAACGATAATGTACTGGAGTTCTAGCTCACACATGTTTTGAGGAAAGTGCTGGAGCTTTGCTCACACTAGTCTTTATTGAGTTCGAAACGATACGGTGCTAAAAGCGGTTGCTCACAATGAGAAAAATTCTATGCTAGAGCCTTACGATGACTGTGTGTCACGCGGATTTGCTCGCCTGGTATATGAGACATGGTTCGGATGAAAAGTTGGTCGAAGTTGGAGTATGGACTTGGGTCCACGGACGTACGTAGTACTGTGTAGTTGTCTGTTGGTATACTATGTACTATGCTGGGTTCACGTGAGTACGAGTATTGCATAGATGACACATGGCGTACCTTATACCGTGAGTATATGAGGAGATGAGGTTGATTGAGATGAGCTGGAGGGTAGGACTGACCCATCCCCCTTCGAACGAAGTGATGCCCTTAGCACACCTGATCAGTGATGCCTAAGATCACTGACTATGACCATATGTCGTGGATATTTGATTGCCAAAAATTTCATGCCTATCTCAGAGATTCAAGAGATTGAGGAGAACTCAGAAAAGAAAGAGATTTTTGTGTTTTGATAAATCTCTAATCTAAACAGTTGTGCCATGAGGGCACTATTTTATGAAACATGTTTTAACTGGAAATATTGAATGTTTGTGTTACATGAAAATGCCAAATAAGAAATGTACGTTTAACTGCATTTTCTGATAATATTTCCATTTATATTGAAAACATGGTTTGGTTTATACATGCATGGGCTATGTAGGTAGTACGATATCTACCTGCTAGCATTCATTTCCTTACTGAGCTGTGGTTTGCTCACCCCACTATTTTCCCCGACCAGATACAGAGAAGTAGGGAGCGGTCGTCTCTCGATCCCTTTGTGTGTTGGACAGCTTCCACTAGTTGCAAAGGTATAAGATTTGTATACACATGAGTATTTTGTATCTAATACATTGTATCGCATAGTTACGAGTCGAAAATGTAAACATTGGTATGGGGATGTTGTGTAAAGATATTATTATACAATTAATTTTGTATATATATTTACACACCCGGGAGTGTGACTTAAATTTTAAATATTTTTGCTGTAATGTTTTGGAACTTTAGTAATTGCATCGCCTCATAGCCCAACCGTAGTAGTGTATGTATGGATAAAGGGCACCTAGAAGTGGGGTGTGACATTGACCTTGTCCTTGGAGCTGCCATACCTAATCGCCCAGCCTATAGAAGTAATCCAGAGGAAACAAAAGAGCTTCAAAGGCAAGTTGAGGGGCTCATGAGGAAAGGTTACATGAGAGAGAGCATGAGTCCTTGTGCCATGCCCATATTACTTGTTCCTAAAAAGGATGGGACATGGAGGATGTGCATTGACTATCGAGCCATCAACAAAATCAGTGTAAAGTATCGCTATCCTTTTCCTAGGCTAGATGACATGCTCGATGAGTTGAATGGTGTATGCATATTTTCTAAAATTGATTTAAAGAGTGGATATCACCAAATTCATATGAAAGAAGGTGATAAATGGAAAACCGCATTTAAGATAAACATGGTCTTTATGAGTGGTTAGTTATGCCTTTGGGCTTGACTAATGCACCCAGTACTTTCATGCGCCTAATAAACCGTGTTTTACGTGTTGTCATTAGTAAGTATGTGGTTGTCTATTTCGATGACATTTTGATTTACAGTAAGAGTCTGCATGAGCATGTTGAGCATCTTAGGAATGTTCTTACTATTTTGAGGAACGAAAGTTTGTATGCCAATTCTAAGAAATGTACATTATGCGCTGATAAGGTTGTTTTCCTTGGATATGTAGTTTCTTCACATGGCATTTCTATTGATGATGAGAAGGTAAAGACAATTAAAGATTGGCCTGTACCTAAGTCTGTTTCTGAGGTGCGTAGTTTCCATGGCTTAGCTAGTTTCTATCGCCAATTCGTTAGAGACTTTAGCACTATAGCCACACCTTTGATCGAAGTGGTCAAAATGAATGTTGAATTTCATTGGGGTCCTGCACAAGAGCATGCTTTTAAGTTGCTCAAGGATGTTCTGTTCCTTTGTTACCTCTGTCTGACTTTACTAAAACTTTTGAGATTGAGTGTGATGCCTTAGGTGTAGGAATTGGAGCTATGCTTATGCAGGAAAAGCGCCCAATTACCTTCTTCAGAGAGAAGTTAAGTGAGACAACACTTAACTATCCCACATATGACAAGGAGATGTATGCATTAGTGAGGGTCTTGGAGACATGGCAACATTCCCTGTGGCCTAAAGAATTCGTCATCCACACCGATCACGAGTCCTTAAAGCATCTGAAAGGACAGAGTAAGCTAACCAAGCGTGATTTCAAGTGGATGAAGTTCATTGAGGCGTTCCCGTACGTGATCATTTCAAACAAGGTAAAGAGAACGTCGTAGCTGATGCATTGTCTCGTAGGTATACTCTTATCACAACTCTTGATGCTAAGCTTTTATAATTTAAGTATATCAAAGACCAGTATGCTGATGATGCTGATTTTGGTAATGTTTATGATACATGTGCTACATCTGGTTTTGGCAAATTCTATAGGCATGATGGGTTCTTATTGAGGGAGAATAAGTTATGTGTGCATAGGAGTTCTTTATGTGAGCTGTTAGTTAGAGAAGCTCATAGTGGAGGGTTAATGGGTCACTTTGGAGTTAGGAAAACTCTAGATGTTTTACATGAGCACTTCTTTTGGCCTAACGTGAGGAGAGATGTAGAGAAGTTATGTGATAGATGCATTTCATGTAGGCAAGCTAAATCTAGAGTTCATAATCATGGCTTATATACTCCTTTACTCATTCCTACTACTCCATGGATTGATATCTCTATGGATTTTGTTTTGAGCTTGCCTAGAACAAAACGTGGTAGAGATTCTATTTTTGTTGTGGTTGACAGGTTCTCCAAGATGGCTCATTTCATTGCTTGCCATAAGACGGATGACGCGAGCAACGTTGCAGACCTTTTTTTCAAAGAAATAGTACGTCTACATGGTGTGCCGAGGACTATTGTCTCTGATCGTGATATCAAGTTCCTCAGTTACTTTTGGAAGACGTTCTGGGGAAAATTGGAAACTAAATTGTTATTCTCCACCACTTGTCAACCCCAAACTGATGGACAGATTGAGGTGGGAACCTAACCCTATCTACATTATTGAGGTCTGTCATACTGAAGAATTTGAAAAATTGGGAAGAATACTTGCCACATGTTGAGTTTGCCTATAACCGCAGTGTCCACTCCACTAGGAGTTGCTTTCCATTTGAAGTTGTTTATGGCTTCAATCCTCTTACTCCTTTGAATTTGTTACTATTACCTAGTGTCGAACAAAGTAACTTGGATAGAGAACAGAAGGCTAAGTTTGTGAAGCAACTCCATGAGAAAATGCGTCAAGCTATTAAAAGGAAGACTGAATAGTATACCACCCAAGCCAATAAGCCCCACAAGAAAGTAGTCTTTGAACCTGGTGATTGGGCTTGGGTACATATGAGAAAGGAGAGGTTCCCTACTCGGCGATGAACTAAGTTGCATCCCCGAGGAGATGGACCATTCCAAGTCATTGTGAAGATCAACGATAATGCCTATCGATTGGATCTTCCTGGTGAGTATGGTGTATCTGTTACTTTTAATGTTTCTAATCTTTCTCCTTTTTCTTTTGATGAAGGTACATGCGATTTGAGGACAAATCCTTTTGAGAAGAGGGGGAATGATGGATGTCCACTTGCTTGTGATGTTCATGATGACAAGGCGAATGATGGAGGTCCATTTGCTCGTAATGCTAAGGATCCATGGGTCATCCAAGGAGGTCCCCCAGCAATCTATATTTGTTTGGAAGCCCAAACAACATGAGTCTTGGTTTAGTAATAAGTTAGGTTAAGTATTTAAATCGCCCACATTTGAGTCTTATTGCGTTTTAGACCAATTATCCTATGTAACTAGGCTTATTCGTGAATTTAGGTTTTAGTCTTATTTTATGTTTGGTGTTAATTCCAGCCCACTTGTTTAAGGGCTTAAGTGTTAGATATTATTATAAATACTTTGTAAACGCTCTTGAATAAAACATAACAGATCATATTGAATTTTCAAAAATTTAAGTGTGCCTTTTTCTAAGGTTCCCTCTCAACTAGGCTTATCAAGGTCTTCTTCCTTGTGGCGCCTCCTTCTTCACCAACCACCATTGTTATACCTTAGGTTCTCGAATTTTATATTCGTAGGGTCGAGGTCCAATACCTTTAGTTCGAGTCTCTTTAGACTTCGGGTCTAGGTTGTTATTCTATTTTCCATTCAAAGTCTACCATCATTATTTTCACCCAGCTTGCATTTTTTTACTGCTTCAATTCCCAATCCACAGGTTTCCTTGATCGTCCTAAATCATCCACTTGTACGCGCATATCACCATGTCTCTGAGGATCTAACAGATACTACTCATGCCCGAGTGGCAAGGTTAGAACAGGCTGTGGAGAATATGACTATGTATTTTGGCCAGGCGATGGCTAGATTGGAGAGTCTGCATTGTACTAGAGGCCCAACAGTAGCTCCTGCCACACCTACGCCATAGACCGCTGGACTTTCTGGTTCTACAGGTTTGGTACCCCCATCGTCTCCACCCATTTAGCCTAAGATTGTACCTCTATCTGTTCGACCCCCAGGACCACTAGAGGCCCTAGTTGAGCCTTAGAGTGCTCCACATAGGAGAGGTGACGGGGCGAGGTATGAGAGTGACATGGATCAACTGAGACAGTTTTCAAAAACTTCGATCGTTGTCCTTTAGTGGGGTGAAAGACCCAGTAGCTGCAAAGGAGTGGATTAACCGGTTGGAGAAGTTGCAAGAGTGCTTATAGTGTTCTTCAATAGAGAGAGTGGTCTTTGTCGTGTTTATCTTAGAAGGTGAGGTCGAGCATTGGTGGAAATCCACCCAGACTATTTTGAGAGCCCAAGATCCAATAGTGACTTGGGAAACTTTTCTTGATGCCTTTTAGAAGCAGTATATCCAGAGACCGCTCGTAGACGTTTACAAATAGAGTTCATTGATCTGACCCAGGGAAATCATTCAGTAGATGAGTATGAGTCTAGATTTACATCCTTGGGCAGGTATGATCTGATTACTATGAGTAGTGAAGATAGAAAGGTCCAGATATTTGTAGAAGGGTTGAGACCTTATATTAGAAAGCGACTGGCCACTTTTGGTATTTCGACTTATGAAGAGGCAATGCGCAGAGCGTAGTGGTATGAGCAGGATTATGAGCTGCATGTCTTTGCATTTGGTAAGTTGAATAAGGACAAAAAGAAGTCAGTTAGTGGGCCGAACTATCAGAGAGGGGAAAAGGTCGTTTAAGAAGCGGCCAAAGTTTGGGGAGTTTCGGGGTAAGAAAGCGAGACCCTCTGTTCCACCAGTTTTAGCTCCGTTTAGAGGCATAGTGATTAGTGAGCCCCGACCTATTTTCGAGGCATGTAGGTTATGTGGGAGGACTCATCCTGGTAGGAGATGTTATCAGACATCTAGAACTTGTTTTAGATGTGAAAAGATGGGCCATATGATCAGAGATTGCCCAGAACTTGCTGCCCTTATTCCACAGAGGTGAGAGGTACCACAAAAGGATTCCATTGCACCCCTACCCTAAAGAAGGAAGGCCACAACAGAAGAGAAAGGGAAGCAGACTGTTGGTCAGGGTCGTGTGTACGCTTTGGATCAAGACGCTGCCGAGGCTTCGTCCGATGTGATTAAAGGTACTATTTTGGTGTTTAATTTTGAAGCATTAGCGTTATTTGATCCTGGTGCTACACATTCATTTATATCCCCCTTATGGATCCCGACAGCTTAAGGTTCATGAGAAGAACTATCCGAACCATGATTTGGAGTTGGAAACCGTGGTGTTTCTACTTAAGATATGGCGCCACTATTTGTACGGTGAGAAATTTCAGGTATTTACTAATCACAAAAGTCTGAAGTATCTATTTTCACAGAAGGAGTTGAATATGAGGCAACGAATATGGATTAAGCTTCTGAAGGACTATGATTACGAGATATTGTATCATCCGGGCAAGGAAAATGTAGCTACCGATTCTTTGAGCTGAAAGAGCCTCGGGATGGTATTGTACATGATGATTAGGGAACATGAGCTGGGAGAGCAGTTTATGAGTCTCAGTTTGGATGTGATTCCTTATGATGCTGATGCCTATTTATTGATAGCTAGTATGAGATTAGAACCGAATTTGATTGACCGGATCTGACAAGCTCAGCGTGTTGATCGCTTCTGTATTGATATGGCTAGTTAAATCCAGATGGGTACCAATGCTGACTTGGATTGAGCACTGAATGACTATTGAGATTTAGAGGCAGGGTATGTGTTCCCAATGATCCTGAGTTGAGGAAACTCATTTTGTCCGAAGCTTATTCATCACGATATACGTTGAATCCGGGGAGCAGTAAGATGTATCATAATCTCCACAAAGTGTATTGATGGTTAGGGATGAAGAGAGACATAGCAAAGTATGTGGCTAAGTGTTTGGTATGTCAGCAAGTTAAGGTAGAGGACCAGAAACCTGCAGGGTTATTGTAGCCTCTACCTATACCGACATGGAAGTGGGAGCATATCACTAGGGATTTCATCATAGGTCTACCAAGGACTAGAAGGAACCATAATGCCATTTGGGTGATCGTGGGCAGATTGACAAAATCAGCTCACTTCTTAGTTATGAAAGCTACGGATACTCTGGGTGCATTGGCGAATCTGTATGTACGAGAGATTGTGAGGCTACATGGTATTCCAGTGAGTATTGTGTCTGACAAGGATTCCCGCTTCACTTCCCACTTTTGGAAACATTTTCAAGAAGCAATGGGAACCCGATTTAGTTTCAGTACAGGTTTCCATCCTCAGTCCGATGGTCAGTGAGAGAGGACTATCCAGACTTTGAAGGATATGCTGAGAGCTTGTGTAATGGATTTCAGAGGCTCTTGGGATGATCATTTGCCATTAGCCAAGTTCACCTATAACAATAGTTATCACTCGAGTATTGGGATGATACCGTATGAAGTATTATATGGTCGTAGGTGTCGATCTCGATTGGATGGGAAGAAGTGGGTGATCGAAAAATCTTTGCTCCCGACTTAGTGAAACAGGCCTCTGAGGATGTCCAGTTGATATGTGAGAGGTTGGTGACAGTTCAAAGTAGACAAAAGAGCTGTACTGACACAAGACACAGACCATTGGAGTTTATGGTCGGTGAGTCTATATTACTGAAGGTATCCCCTTCTAAGGGCATCATGAGATTCGGGAAGAAGGGTAAGCTAAGTCCCCTCTACGTTGGACCATTTGAGATCTTAGATCGAGTGGGAGATAAGGCTTATTGGTTGGCATTGCCATCGGAGTTGGCAAGTGTGCATAACGTTTTCCATGTGTCCAGCTTCGAAAGTATCATCTGGACCCATCACATGTGGTCAGGTATGAACTTTTAGAGTTAAGGGAAGATATGTCATATGTAGAGAGAGCGGTTCGGATATTGGACAAGAAAGATAAGGTGCTGTGATCTAAAATGATTTCACTGGTTAAGGTTCTCTAGCAACACCACAGTTCAGAGGAAGCTACATGGGAACTAGAGAGCCTGATGTGGGAGAAGTACCTACATTTGTTTCAGAACTGAGACTTGGTCAATTTGGAGGTCCAAATTTCTTAAGGTGGGAAGGAATGTAAGACCCGTATTTTTGCATCATACTCCTTATGATTTCATGTTATAAACATTTGATATATGTTATGAGAATCATAAGAGAATCAATTTCAGCATTTTAAATGCGAATGAAATGAGAAGTGCTTATAAAGCACCAAAATGTGAAATATGAGCTATGGTGAGCTTAGACTAAACCGAGGGTATTCTAACCATTCTGACTAAAGATAAGAACTTAGAACATGGAAATATAAATGGTCCATGAAGGAAAGTCGGTCTGGTTTGGTCCCGATAATGTGGAAATCATGAAAATGCCAAAAAAGGCCTAAACGAGCTCAAAATCAATCGTATGGGTTGTTTTTAGCGTTTTCACCTCCCAGAAACAAGTAAAATGTATAGACGGGAGTGTTAACCATGAGAAACCACACTTTTGGATTTTTGGATAAAAGTTAAACGTGGTCAATGGTTAAGGAAAGTCAAAGTTAGCTTGAAAATGTTGACTTTGACTATAAAGAACTAACCATGGTTAAAAGTTAACCCAACCATAGTTAAAAGTGTGGAAAAAGTTATTTTTGATTAGGAGAAGTCAATCCCTCCCACAAGTTTCGACCAAATTGGGGTTTTCATACTATGTGAGTTTTCAATACACCAAGCTTATATATGTTGATCTAGGATAAATATAGAGTTGATTGGTGTAAGAAGAATGGATCAAAACAACCAAGAACACCATGAATCAAGCATGGCCGAAAATGGGTATTTTGCTTCATAAGGATGTGTTTATTTTTGGTTGGTTTTTATGTGATAATTAGCAAGTATACATGATTATGGAAAGGTTTTGTGAAATCAATTTGTTGGATTGTATGAGTTTTACATGCATGCATCAAAGGTGTTTGTTGAAATGCCATAAAGAACCAAGTTAAGAACATAAGACATACATGATAGGTGTCGGATAAAATGCCTAAGAGAACACCAAGCAAGTTGGCGTGGTGATGGTGGTCATTCGGCCATGGGTGGCATGATGGTGCTCGGCTACCATGCCATGGCTGAGAGGTGCCATGGGCTAGGCCCATGTGCATTCAGCCCAATAAGGCTAATGGGTCCCACAGATGGCCCAATAATTGTTAATGGGCCTAATATGCCCAATGTGCCTTGATGGAATTAATAGTAAAGTGGAAATGAGATTAGATTTATAATGGGCTGAATAAAGAGTAATAAGGCCTAAAAGAGTAGTCGAGCCCAATATGTCAATTTGACTGTAAAAAAAGTGGAAAATGCATTATCAGACTTATTTGATATAATCGGTAATAAATTACAGCTCCCGAGGACGTGAACCGAGCCGCAGAGACTACTGATCCAAAGAGATCGAGAATTAAAAATTTACAGTCGACCTATTTCCAGGTAAGGGATTTATGCAAGCTATTAGAGGTAGCGTACGTATATTTCTTACCCACTATATGCATATAAATATTGTAGAGTACATAGATATTGATATATATACCTGAAAACCAAATTATAGAAAATTTCCAAAATGACCAATTTACAGATGAAAATATACTATAAATTTACTGAAAAAGGATAAATGCATGAAATGCATGTTTCAGTGTCTTTATCGTGGTAAGTTATTTTGTAAGTGTATAATGATAGACTGGCTCAAGATTTTGCTGTCTGTATTAAATTGCACGTATTCCAGAGTTAAACGTGCTTGAGTGGGAGAAATTCCATGATGGGTGACCATACGGGAAGTTACACCTCTTGCTCCGTTTTACATCATTTTTCGTACTGAACTCAGTTTTGAGTACTATTTTCATCAGAATTGAGTCATCTATTCGATTTATGTGGAAACAAATAGTGCTAGAGCTTACTCGTACTTGATTTGATATGGTTTTCACATGACATAGTGTTGGAGCCTTGTTTTGCTCACACTAGATTTTATTGTGTGATATACACAAACCATGTTTGGAGATGTTGTGAAGGCTATGTAGGCTGCACTTATCCTCTTACGTGATTTGATAAGCTGTGCTGAAGCCTCGTGTAGACTGTGTGTCACACTGATATGATATGCTTGTAAGTGCATGTTGAGATATTGCGTAAGCATAGCTGGAGATGGGACTATAAGCCCCGAATCTTTTGGGCATTCTCAGTCTTTCGATCTGGAATTGGGGTTCCAAAGTACATAGTACCGTATGGGAAACATAGAGTACATTGTACCGTGATGCTAGGTCTTCAGAATCTGATTTGTGTCTGATGAGTGGAGTACCCCCTCTGCCTTCAGCCATCTGGGGACATTCATGCACACCTAGCTAGTGATTGCATGGAATCCATTGACTATGGCCATATGTATACTTGTTACGTTATTGTATGCTCTGCTTGTCTCCATATCTAAAATTTGATCTATTTATGAGATCTTGATTTGTTTTGTATCTGAATTTTCATCTGAGTTCTTGTTTTGTGTTTTAAAACACTGATATACATGTGATTTTGGAAGTCGATTGATTTAATGTGATTTCAAAGAGAAATGTATATTTTTCATTTTCTGAAAGCGTGATTTGTTTAAAGAATTATGTATTTTTGCATGACATGGAGTGTGAATATGTAGATAGTATGGTTATCTACTATTTGCATGATTTCTTATTGAGCGCGTTGTAGCTCACCCACTTTTTCCCCTTATCTCCATAGAGTTCCCTCAACAGTGAGTGCTGCGAATTTTCCTGAGCAGTTGATAGCCCACACATCGTAGCGCGCAAAGGTATACACCTATTTTAAATTTATATTTAAACTTTTGAGACACAGTTATGTAGTTAAAGGGATACTGGAATGTAAACGTACGCGTGTATAATATATATAAATAAAGAAATCAGTTGAATTATTGTGAAGCAATATCAATTGCTATGAATATTGTGTATCACGTGTGTAAGATAAGTATTGGCTCGTGTGCTTAACCATCTGAGTGTTGTCTACTCCGTTATTGTATGAATAAATTATAAGAATTAAGCGTGAAATGGGGTGTGATAGAAGTTGGTATCAGAGTAAGGTTGGTCTGAATACGAGTCGCTATAAATCGCTAGTAAAGTTTACATCCTTTTGGTATTGTGCCTTGTTTATATACAAATGTGTATACCGAGCTGAGACAGTAATAAGAATTGATTATATGTGTAGGAAAATCATCAGTATGACTGATTCACACCGCAGTTGAGGGGAAAGTTCACGATCTCGAGGGCATAGAGACAGACCTGAGAGACGTACTGAGTCATCTTCTGACTATGTCTCTGAGGATCCGACAGATACTACTCATGCCTGAGTGGCAAGGTTAGAATAGGCTGTGGGGAATATGGCTATGTATTTTGGCCAGGCGATGGCTAGATTGGAGAGTCTGCACGGTACTGGAGGCCCAGGAGTACCTCCTGCCACACCTGCGCCACAGATCACTGGACCTTCTGGTTCTACAGGTCTGGCACCCCCATCGTCTCCACCCATTCAGCCTAAGACTATACCTCCACCTGTTCGACCCCCAGGACCACTAGAGGCCCTAGTTGAGTTTTAGAGAGCTCTACATAGGAGAGGTGACAGGGCGATGTATGAGAGTGACATGCATTGATTGAGACTGTTTCAGAAACTTCGACCGTCATCCTTTAGTGGAGCGAAAGACCCAGTAGCTGCAGAGGAGTGGATTAACCGGTTGGAGAAGTTGTATGAGTTTTCGCAGTGTTCTTCGATAAAGAGAGTGGTCTTTGTCACGTTTATCTTAGAAGGCGAGGTCGAGCATTGGTGGAAATCCACCCAGACTATTTTGAGAGCCCAAGATCCGATAGTGACTTGGGAAACTTTTCTTGATGCCTTCCAGAAGCAATATATCTGGAGACCGCTCGTAGACGTTTACAAATAAAGTTCTTTGATCTGACTCACGGAAATCATTCAGTAGATGAGTATGAGTCTAGATTTACATCCCTGGGCAGGTATGATCCAATTACTATGAGTAGTGAAGATAGAAAGGTTAGATATGTGAGACCCCATATACGTATAAGTACGACTTTGTATATATATGTAAATAATGATGTGCTTGTAATGTGAAGTATAAATGATGTAAGTCCATCAGTTTAAGGTACACACATGTAATAAGAGTTGTGATTGTACGTACAAGTTACATTATGAATGAGTATGAAGAAATGGACATAAACATGTGAACAATGTGAATGGGATAGAATATGAGTTGTATGGTAAATGAAATGAAGGTTTGCATGAGTATGCACTTCCATTTAGTTTATATTAAGTACCTTTGGTCATACAAAGATTCCACACAAGTTTCAATAGGTATAAAGTATGAATGGATGTCATTTTCAAGTCTCAAAGATGATTGGATGAGAAAATGACCATGACAGCAAATTAAGGATGTTTTGGTATAAGTTTACTGCAAAAAAACTACAGAAAATCTGGAAATATGAATGACTGATCGATCTCATAGGATGAGAGATCGATCTGGGTGAGCCAAAATGGTTGTATTTGAGCAAAGGAATAGGGCAGATCGATCTCCAATGGGGCAAGATCGATCTCGTAAACATTCTGTAATGAAAAGATCGATCCTCAAGCCTACAGATCGATCTCCTTAGCTCTCTGTTTGGAGCAAATCGATCTCAAGCTTCAATAGATCGATCTCATGCTTAAAATGTCGTGAAAAAGAGGGATTTAAGGGGACCAGATCGATCTCCTCCTAGTACAGATCGATCTCCTCAAGCTATTTCTATAAAAGGAGTGTTGAAAATCTAAAAATTTCCAAAAAAAAAAATCACCCTTCCATTTTCAACCCAAAAACCTAACTTTCTTTCTCTAAAATCAGTCATTTCCAGTAAGATTTAAAGAGAGACCATTAGAAGAAAAGTTGTTCATCTTGAGGAAGAGAACAACATAGTTTGAAGGCATTTACCCATTTGTTGGATAGAAGGAACAAGGGACATTTCTAATTGGAACAAAGAGGAATTCCAAAGAGGTAAGTTTCTAGTGCACAAATCCAAGTACATTTCTCTAGTTGATGATTATGAAGTTGATTTGGGTGTGCACATTGTGGGTAGAAACTATCTAAAAGGCATGGGAATGATTATGACCTAGAAATGGTCTAGTGTGAGAACATGGAATGTATGGAGATTAATGATGAATGAGATATGTAGAAGTTAATAATAGTGTTGTGGTATGATTTTAAGATGTTGTTAGTAGATAAGTTGTGAGATTTACCTAAAAGAGATAAAATGTGGATTAAGGCATTGGTAAATGCAAAGATGAGTTATATTGACTAATGAGGTCAAATGTGAGTTAACAACTTCAACTCAAGTGGTTTGGATGATTGAATTGCAGCTTCCGAGATACGCCGAAGCTAGTTGAGCCAAGAGCGTGAGAAGCTAAGAGGAAGAGAGTCTCACATTCAAGTAAATCGAGGTAAGGGAATTGTGTGGACTCTCAGAGATATCTGTGCGCAATTTGGGCGCTTAAACGCTTTGATAGAATGCATGAGATGTTAGAAAATGAAATTAGGTGATTGAAGGGCAAAGAGTTGGGTGTTTGAGAAATGTGCATGAAAACAAAAGCATATTGCTTTGAAAGTCATGTTTTATTGCTTTTTAGCAAATGATTGGTAGGTTGGCTGACATTGAAATGATTTGCAAAAGAAATGAGTTTGTTTTGGTTTTGTTAACCATACTTTGCAAAGAAATGAGCCACCTACATTGTTTTCGTGAGAATGAAAGTGTGCTAGAGTATGACTCGTACGAGATTTGATGTGTTTTATACACATGAGTGCTAGAGCTTAGCTCACACTAGTTTTCACATGGATTTCATATTGGTTTTGGCATGGTGCTAGGAGCTTAGCTCGCACTAGATGCCCACCTTATTTGTTGCTGTGCTTAGAGCTTTGGGTAGACTGGGTGTCGCATCAATTAAATAGGCTAGCACGTGCATTGTTTTGACATGATTGATAGCCGTGTTAGGAGCTTCGGGTAGACAAGAGGTCGTACCGATTAAATAGGCTCACACGTGCGTTTTGAGATGTGGTGTGATATGATGTGTTGATTGGGTCCATGGAGTACATTGTACCGTGCAAGTAGCATGGAGTACATTGTACCGTGTTGAGATTGTGATATGCCATCTTCGGATGAGATCTGCTATGGACTGACGGGCAGGATTTGACCTACCTCCCCTGTGGAAGCAGATAGTGGTGATATCCCGCACACCTGATCCGTGTAGTCGGTATCACAGGTTATGGCCATAGACCTTGAGGTTATTACCTATTATTGAATAGCCTATCTCACATGTCTAATGCTTTGTGAATAAATCCATGTTTGAAATGATTTGTGGGTCAGGACAGTTTGAGGGAGGGGCTTAGACCTGACAAGTGTTGGATTGATTTGTTAATGGTTTTAAACTGCACCGAAGCATGATGTTTAATGCCATGCTTATTTGAGAAAATGCATGATGGTTAATGCCATGCTTATTTGAGAAAATGCATGATGATTTATACCATGCTTTGAATTGAATTGTGCATTGGATTTTAATAGAATGAATGCTTTACATACCATTAACACAATCATACACTCATGTTTTAAGATAAATGATGAACTAAATGCTTTTGAGCATGGCATCACGATCACGTAGATAGTGCAGTATCTACCTATTCGCATGATTGCCTTACTGAGCGTGTGGTTTGCTCACCCCCTTATTTTCCCTCTCTACAGAGATTTGAGTATAGAGTGAGCGTGACTGGAGGCATTCCCTTTTGGTAATCCGCTGCATCCCATCGTGTAAGGTATACACACTGTTGTAATTTTGTATCTAAACTTACGATAGTACAATAGCATTTTGTATGTAACTATTGGGGATGTAAAACAATGTAAACACATGTAACAACTCTAATATATACATTTATACAAGTGTTTACTCATAAATAATATGCAAATTGAATTGGTATGGTGGAGTGAGTTAGACGTCGACACACAGTCTAACTATTAAGGAGAGTTGTTGTTCACGATTGAGGTAAGGACGAATAATAAATGATGCATGAAAATACAAAAAATTTGTACATATTTTGGTAAGTTTAGAGTCGTGATAGAAGTTAGTATCAGAGCCTGAGTTGGTCTGACGTGTGTCATGTCTAAAATACTTAATAAGTTGAAAAATTGCATCCCCATGTTACTGTGCTTGTTTAGATACAATTGTGTGTGTGTCGATGGGTTGACTAAGTAATTGGTTGTGAATGTAGGGAATTGAGTAATTATGCCTAATACCAGTCGCGGTAGAGGGATGAGAGCACAAGCTCGAGGACGTAGAGGTAGGCCTGGGGGTAATGTTGAGTTAGAAACCCACGAGGTTCAGGATAATATTGAAGTGGAGGCTGAGGTTGAGCACGCTCCACAGGGTCCAAAGGAGAGGCCCGAGAGTACTGAGGCTTGCTTCGCGAGGATTGAGTGGAGCATTGAGATGATATTGGAGTTGGTCACCCAATCCTTACCTGGAGTTGGCGGTAGACGGAGTCCCACTACACAGGGTGATGCTAAGCATGCGACAGCTCCTGAGGCATGGGCAAGGGAAGCCGAGAGGCCACAGACGATAGATACCCCACCCACACAGGATGTGCCTATGTCGGTTGCTACACCAGGCCGTAGAGGTAGGGGATATGGATGCGATTTGGACAGATTGCTACAATTCCAAAAGTTTAGACCGCTGTCTTTTAGTGGAGTTAAGGACCCAGTAGCTGCTGAGGATTGGATAAATGAGATCGAGAAGCTGTATGGGTTCTTTGAGTGCACTACTACCGAGATGGTAGCGTTTGCAGCTTTTATGCTGAAGGGATCAGCAGAACATTGGTGGAAGTCCACCAGGCCTATTTTGAGAGCCCGACATACTGAGATCAACTGGAATATATTTTTGGAGGCTTTTCGAAGACAATACGTTCCGAATACCGCACAACGAAATGGCATTTTTAGGACTGACCCAAGGGAGTCGGACTGTGGATGAATATGAGACAACCTTTATCTCCCTGGGCAGGTATGATCCCAACACTAAGAGTAATGAAGTCAAGAAGATCCAAAAATTTGTTGATGGATTGAGACCGACCATCAAGTCTAGACTAGTTCCCCTGGATATACCGACCTATGAGGAGACAGTGCGCAGGGCCTAATTATGTGAACAAGATGTTGATAGAATCGCCTTAGAGTTTGGAAAGGTTGGTAAGATGAGGGACAGAGATAAGAAGAGACCAATGATGGATAGAGGCTTCAGTTATAAAGGAAGTAAGAGATTCTCTGAAAAGAGGTCGAGGATTGATGTGATCCGGGAGAGGACAGTTAATACTCTCATGTATCTGGCCATTGCTCCAGCTAAGGGAATTGTGATTGGAGGGCCACGACCTACTACGGAACAGTGTAGCAAGTGTGGTAGGTACCATGGAACTCGACCATGTTATGGACCTCAGGTAGTATGCTTTAGATGTGGGAAACCAGGGCATATAATTAGAGATTACCAGAGACGACAGAGAGAGCCCCACAGAAGGGCAAGGAGATAGAGAGAGCTCCAGTTGGTGCAGCTGGTCCGAGGAGGAGGGCTACAGCTGAGGAAAAGGGGAAGCAAGCAGTGGGTGTAAGCAGAGGGCGAGTACATGCGCTAGACCAAGACACTACGGATCAATAATCAGATGTGGTAACAGGTACCTTCTAAATCTTTGAATTAGAAGCTTATGTATTGTTTGATCCTGGTGCCACGCACTCTTTTTATCACCATCCTTTGCATGTAAACTGTTGAAGCATGTAAAACCCATACTGCTTGATAAGATGTTACTAATATCTACCCCTATGAATGATAGTCAGTTGACTGAGCATGTATATAGAGATTGTAAGATGAGGATAGGAGGTAAAGAAATGGCAGCTGATTTAATTTTACTAAATATGGGTGATTTTGATGTAATCCTAGGAATGGATTGGCTGACTGCAAATCATGTTGTTATGGATTATCATGCAAAAACTTTGATGTTTCCAAAGATAGATAACCTTGTAGTACATTTTGTGAAATGAAATTAAAGAACATGATTATTATAAGTGTGATGAGTACAATCTTGATACATGATGTATGAAAGAGAAATCTGTTTATCAATCTTGTGTGTGAATATGATGATTTATGATTTCTAATGGTGGAAAGAATAATGTGAAGGGTTCATCGCTAATGTGACTGAGACGGATAAGGCACGTCCAGAATTGGGAGACATACCAGTGGTTAAGGAGTTTCCAGATGTCTTTCCGGATGAGTTACCAGGGTTACCTCCAAATAAGGAGATGGAGTTTGGTATAGATTTGGCACCTGGTACAGAGCTGATATCTAAGCCACCGTATAGAATGGCTCAAGTTGAATTAGAAGAATTAAGGAAACAGTTATAAGAGTTTCTAGAGAAGGGATTCATCAGACCGAGCGTCTCACCTTGGGGAGCACCGGTTCTATTTGTAAGGAAGAAGGATGGAAGCCTCCGACTGTGTATAGATTACCGGTTGTTGAATAAGGCCACCATCAAGAATAAGTATCCCCTTCCACACATCGATGACTTGTTAGATCAACTTAAGGGAGCGCAGGTCTTTTCCAAGATAGATCTAAGATCAGGGTACCATCAGTTAAAGAAACAAGGTGGAGATGTACCCAAGATAGCTTTTCGCACCTGGTATGGACATTATGAGTTTATGGTTATGCCATTCGGGTTGACGAATGCCCCCATAACTTTTATGTCGTTGATGAATGAGGTATTCCACCAGTATTTGGATTGATTTGTGATCGTGTTTATTGATGATATATTGGTGTACTTAAGATCTAGATAGGAGCATGAGAGGCATCTAAGGATAGTGCTAAGACCCTCAGAGAGAAGAAGTTGTACGCTAAACTCAGTAAGTGTGACTTTTGGTTGGAACAGATCTTTTTTCTGGGTCACATAGTATCGAAGGATGGAATGTCAGTGGATCCATCTAAGATTGAGGCTGTAGTTCAGTGGCAGAGACCCCAGACAGTGACAGAGATCAGAAGTTTCCTGGGTTTAGTTGGGTATTATCGACTATTTGTAGAGGGATTCTCAAGGTTAGCTACTCTTTTGACACGTCTCACAAGAAAGAATATGGAGTTTGTGTGGGACGATAAGTGTGAGGAAAGTTTTGAGGAGTTGAAAAGGAGATTAACTACAGCTCCGATACTCACCATTCCTACCAGCTCAGGAGGTTTCTCGGTGTATATGGATGCTTCATACCAAGGACTGGGCTGTATATTGATGCAGGATGGGATGGTATAGCCTATGGATCTAGACAGTTGAAGGATCATGAGAGGAACTACCCGACCCATGACTTGGAGTTGGCAGCGGTGGTGTTTACGATGAAGATATGGCGCCACTACCTCTACGGTGAGAGATTTCAGGTTTACACAGATCATAAGAAGCTTAAGTACCTGTTCTCGCAGAAAGAGTTGAACATGAGACAGAGGAGATGGCTCGAGCTGTTAAAGGATTATGATTGTGAGATCCTGTACCACTCGGGTAAAGCAAATGTGGTTGTTGATGCATTGAGTAGGAAGCATCTCGGGATGGTGTCATTCATGATGGTAAGGGAACACGAGCTGTTGGAACAGTTCACAAACCTTAGTTTGGATATGACCCCGCCTGACGCTGATAGTGGATTTATGATAGCTAGCCTGCATTTGGAACCGAATCTGGTAGATCGAATTCGACAGGCTCAGCGAGTTGATCAGTAGTGCAGTGATATTATTGGGCAGATACAGAGGGGTACAGACACGGACTTTGGGTTAAGTTTGGATGGATTGTTGAGGTTCAGAGGTAGGATATGTGTTCCTGATGATGCAGAGATCAAAAGGTTGATCTTGATAGAGGCTCACTCATCGAGGTATACGATACATCCAGGGAGTACTATGATGTATCAAAACCTTCGAAAGTTTTATTGGTGGTCTGGGATGAAAAAGCACATTGTTGAATATGCTGCTAAGTGTCTCGTTTGTCAGCAGGTGAAGGTAGAGCATCAGAAACCACAGGGTTATTGCAGCCTCTACCGATACCGACATAAAAGTGGGAGCACATCACCATGGATTTTGTGATGGGATTGTCGAGGACCCGTAGAGGTCATGATGCCATATGGGTGATTGTGGATCGATTGACAAAATCAGCCCATTTTCTAGCTATGAGAGCTACCGATACTCTGAGCCAGTTAGCGAACCTATATGTGCACGAGATAGTGAGGCTACATGGAATTCCAATGAGCGTTGTTTCTGATAGGGATGCCCGCTTCTCTTCCCACTTTTGGAAACATTTTCAGGAAGCGATGGGGACCCAGTTGAGTTTTAGCACCGCATTTCATCCTCAGACAGATGGTCAGTCAAAGAGGACTATACAAACCCTGGAGAATATGTTGAAAGCGTGTGCATTGGATTTTGGAGACTCTTGGGATGACCATTTGCCACTCGCAGAGTTCGCCTATAATAACAGTTTTCATGCGAGTATCGGGATGGCACCATATGAGGCATTGTATGGGCGTAGATGTCGTTCCCCTATTGGATGGGAAGAGATTGGTGACAGACAGATCTTTGCTCTTGACTTAGTTAGACAAGCCTCTGAGGACGTCCAATTGATATGTGAGAGGTTACAGACAGCTCAGAGCAGACAAAAGAGTTATGCTGACAAGAGACGGATACCACTAGAGTTTGATGTGGGTGAGTCGATGTTCTTGAAATTTTCTCCTTCGAAGGGTATTATGAGGTTTGGTAAGAAGGGCAAGCTAAGCCCTAGATACATCGGACCCTTTGAGATTTTAGAGAGAGTAGGAGACAAGGCTTATAGGTTGGCATTGCCACCAGAGTTGGCAAGTGTGCATAACGTCTTCCACGTATCCATGTTGAGGAAGTATCACCCGGACCCGGTACATGTGATAAGATATGAGCCTTTGGAGCTCAATGAAAGTATAGCCTATATAGAGAACCCGGTTCGAATATTAGATAGGAAAGAGAAAGTGTTGAGGATGAAGATAATTCCTTTGGTGAAGGTTCTTTGGCAACATCACACGGTGGAAGAAACCACATGGGAATTGGAAAGTTTGATGCCGGAGAAGTATCTCGAGATATTCATGGATTGAATTGGTTCTAATTTGGAGGACTCAAATTTTTAAGTGGGGGAGAATGTGAGACCCCATAAACGTATAAGTATGACTTTGTATATATATGTAAATAGTGATGTGCTTGTAATGTGAAGTATAAATGATGTAAGTCCATCAATTTAAGGTACACACATGTAATAAGAGTTGTGATTGTACGTACAAGTTACATTATGAATGAGTATGAAGAAATGGACATAAACATGTGAAAAATGTGATTTGGATAGAATATGAGTTGTATGGTAAATGGAATGAAGGTTTGCATGAGTATGCACTTCCATTTAGTTTATATTAAGTACCTTTGGTCATACAAAGATTTCACACAAGTTTCAATAGGTATAAGGTATGAATGGATGTCATTTTCAAGTCTCAAAGATGATTGGATGAGAAAATGACCAGGCAGCAAATTAAGGATGTTTTGGTATAAGTTTACTATAGAAAAACTGTAAAAAATCTGGAAATATGAATGACAAATCGATCTCATAGGATGAGAGATCGATCTGGGTGTTGTATTTGAGCAAAGGAATAGGGCAGATCGATCTCCAATGGGGCATGATCGATCTCCTAAACATTCTGTAATGAAAAGATCGATCCTCAAGCCTACAGATCGATCTCCTTAGCTCTCTGTTTGGAGCAGATCGATCTCAACTTTCGATAGATCGATCTCATGCTTAAAATACCGTGAAAAATAGGGATTGAAGGGGACCAGATCGATCTCCTCCTAGTACAGATCGATCTCCTCAAGCTATTTCTATAAAAGGAGTGTTGAAAATCTGAAAATTTCAGAAAAAACATCACCCTTCCATTTTCAACCCAAAAAACTAACTTTCTCTCTTTAAAATCAGCCATTTCCAGTAAGATTTAAAGAGAGACAATTAGAAGCAAAGTTATTCATTTTGAGGAAGAGAACAACATAGTTTGGAGGCATTTACCCATTTGTTGGATTGAAGGAACAAGGGACATTTCTAATTGGAGCAAAGAGGAAATCCAAAGAGGTAAGTTTCTAGTGCATAAATCACATTTGTCTAGTTAATGATTATGAAGTTGATTGGGTGTGCACATTGTGGGTAGAAACTATCTAAAAGGCATGGGAATGATTATGACCTAGAAATGGTCTAGTGTGAGAAAGTGGAATGTATGGAGATTAATGATGAACAAGATATGTAGAAGTTAATAATAGTGTTGTTGTATGATTTTAAGATGTTGTTAGTGGATAAGTTGTGAGATTTACCTAAATGAGGTAAAATGTGGATTAAGGCATTGGTAAATGCAAAGATGAGTTATATTGACTAATGAGGTCAAATGTGAGTTAACAACTTTAACTCAAGTGGTTTGGATGATTGAATTGCAGCTTCCAAGGATACACCGAAGCGAGTTGAGCCAAGAGCGTGAGAATCTAATAGGAAGAGAGAGTCACACTCAAGTAAATCGAGGTAAGGGAATTGTGTGAACTCTTGAGATATCTGTGCGCAATTTGGGTGCTTAAATGCTTTGATAGAATGCATGAGATGTTAGGACATGAAATTGGGTGATTTCAGGCAAAAAGTTGGTTGGTTGAGAAATGTGCATGAAAACAAAAGCATATTGCTTTGAAAGTCATGTTTTATTGCTTTTTAGCAAATGATTGGTAGGTTGGCTGACATTGAAATTATTTGCAAAAGAAATGAGTGTGTTTTGGTTTTGTTAACCATACTTTGCAAAGAAATGAGCCACCTACATTATTTTCGTGAGAATGAAAGTGTGCTAGAGTATGACTCACACGAGATTTGATGTGTTTTATACACATGAGTGCTAGAGCTTAGCTCGCACTAGTTTTCACATGGATTTCATACTGGTTTTGGCATGGTGCTACGAGCTTAGCTCGCATTAGATGTCCACCTTATTTGTTGTCGTGCTTGGAGCTTCGGCTAGACAGGGTGTCACATCGATTAAATAGGCTCGCACGTGCATTGCTTTGACATAATTAATAGCCGTGTTAGGAGCTTCGGGTAGACAAGAGGTCGTACTGATTAAATAGGCTCACACGTGCATTTTGAGATGTGGCGTGATATGATGTGTTGATTGGGTCTATGGAGTACGTTGTACCATGTAAGTAGCATGGAGTACGTTGTACCGTGTTGAGATTGTGTATGCCGTCTTCGAACGAGATCTGCTATGGACTGGCGGGCAGGATTTTACCCACCTCCCGTGTGGAAGGAGATAGTGGTGATATCCCGCACACCTATTATTGAATAGCCTATCTCACATGTCTAATGCTTTGTGAATAAATCCATGTTTGAAATGATTTGTGGGTCAGGATAGTCTGAGGGTGTGAGACCCCGTATATGTAAAGTTGTAATGTGCAAGGAATGTGAATGGACTTATAATGTAAAGTATGATCGATGTAAGTCCATGGATTCAATGTATATATGTGTAATATGATTTGTAACATACATACAAGTTCCATTGAGTTTGAATATGAAGAAATGAGTCCTTATAAGTGATGGATGTGATTGAAACTCAAAATGGGTGGTGTGGTAAATGGAAGGAAGTTGCATGAATATAAATACTTCCATTTGGTTATATATAGTATACTTTTGGATATACAATGAATGCACACAAGTTTCAATGTGCATAAGGTATGAATGGATGCCATTTTCAAGTTATAAAGGTGGATGGATGAGAAAATGGCCATGGCAATAGATCAAGGATGTGTTAGTATGAGTTGCAGTAAGGAAACTGCAGGAAATCTGGAAAACATGAAGGCCAGATCGATCTCATAAGATGAGAGATCGATTTGGAAGAGCCAGAATGCTCTTATTTGGGCAATGAAATAGAGCAGATCGATCTCCAGTGGTGCCAGATCGATCTCCTAAGCATTCTGTAATGAAAAGATCGATCCTCAAGCACCCAAATCGATCTCCTTAGCTCTCTGTTTGGGACCAGATCGATCTCATGCTTCGACAGATCGATCTCATGCTTAAAATTTTATGAAAATGAGAGATTTAAGGGGACCAGATCGATCTCCTCTTGGACCAGATCGATCTCCTCAAGCTATTTCTATATAAGGAGGGCTGAAAATCTAAAAATTTCGAGAAAAACACCAATCTTCCATTTCTAACCCAAAAACCTAACTTTCTCTCTCTAAAATTAGCCATTTCCAACAAGAATTGAGGGGAGACTATTAGACATTAAGTTGTTCATCTTGAGGAAGAGAACAACATAGTTGGAACCCAAAATCCCATTATGGGTATTGAAGGAGATAAGGACATTGACATTTGGAGCAAGAAGAAAAATCATATTTGGTAAGATTCTAACACTCCAATCCAAGTACATTGTCTATTTAATTGATTTTGGAGTTGTTTGGCATGAGTATTTATGGATGGAAACACCTAGGTTGTGTTAGAAACTAATGTAACCTAGAAAATGGAATGCCTCTAGTGTGAGAAAGTATGAATTGGGGAGTTGGTGGTTTATGGGTTAAGATAAGTTGTTAAATGAGTAATGTGGGTGATTTGGAATGGTTATGTGGAGTTATAATATGGTTTTAAGTGAAATTGTGAAAGTGAGTATGTATATGCTTGATAAAATGCCATAGTGAGGGAATTCATGAAATATGAACACTATGAGCTTAATGTCGATTTAATATCGATTTGGAATAAGTTAATAGGCCTAAAAGAATCCATAGACTCGAGTTTTGGGTAAGTAATGAAACGAGGCCTCATAAGCGTTAATAGAATACTATAGGTCGAATTAACTATAGTGAACACACGATGTCATATTATCTGGATCAAATATAATGCGGGATACGATTTTGTGCAGTCCCGAAGATTTCGTTGAAGACGAATCGAGTGGTACGAGTAGCAACTTTAAGGAAGTGGAATCACGCATCGCGATTCTAGGTAAGGGAATTCTGTAAGTATATAGAGGTAGCTGCTCATAATTTGTAGGATTATAGGGTGTTTTGAAATGCATGAACGTTTGAGAAATTGGTTGTTTGGTATGCGAAAATAGTTGTGAATATTAGATGATTTGGTTTACATGGATGTATAAAAAAGGGATAGTAAGGCTAATAATTGCATAAATCAAGTGTTTTGAATGCTTTCACAAAACATGTGTTTGGTTTTAGACGAATTGATAGATAGGATGGCTATTGTGGTTTAATGTTTGTGATAGCACATATGAAGTGCCAAATATGTTTTGAGATAGCTTTAAAAGCTTATGAGCCGCCTATCATGTTTATGTGAATTAAACCATGCTAGAGCCTAGCTCGCACCGGGTATTGATGTTTTCATTTGTATGAAACGTGCTGGAGCTTAGCTCACACCTTGATTTGGAAACTATGATGATGTTTATAAACTGTACTGGAGCTTCTGCCCGTACGTGGCTTTTGAGTGGTTTGTCTTATGAGTATAACCGTACTAGAGCTATGCTCGTACGCGTCTCTTTATGATAGGATGCATGAGTCGTGCTAGAGCTTTGCTCGCACAAGTTTACACATTGTGATACATATAAGGTTGTGAAAGTTGGTAATATCCTTAAGCCCTACATCCTTAAGCTAACATCCTTAAGCCCAAAGAGGCGGGGAGTCTCTGTTAGGCGGGGAGGCTCTCTTACGGTGGGATCCTTAAGCCAACATCCTTAAGCCCTGGAGGGGCGGGGAGGCTCTGTTAGGCAGGGAGGCTCTCCTACATGGGTACGGTAAGATCCTTAAGCCCAAAGAGGCGGGGAGGCTCTGTTAGGCGGGGAGGCTCTATTCGGTGGGGAGGCTCTCTTACGGAAGGATCCTTAAGCCCTACATCCTTAAGCTAACATCCTTAAGCCCGAGCAGGAAGGGAGGCTCTGTTAGGCGGGAAGGCTCTGTTCGGCAGGGAGGCTCTCCTTCACGGATATGGAAAACTCTTGGTCTGGGGTAGGTAAGACCTAGGAATGGCACCCCCAATCACGATATGAGTCTGCGGAGTACGTTGTACCGTGTATATCACATGGAGTACGATGTACCACATGATGGTTATGTGATGAGAAAGTATGACTAGGGATAATCCATCTTCGTGCCAGCATGATACCCCGCACACCTGGATGCGTGTGGTCTGGGATGATTTATGATGTAGTGGTCCACATAGGCACTTTTGATATAGTGACCTAGTTTTTATACACATGAGTGAATTGTGAAATGAAAATGTGGTTGTGATTGTGAATTGATTTGGTGATATGTATGTGTTGAGAAAGAGGTTTATGATGTTAGTTTAAAAAGGAGGTTTCTTAATGAATTGTCCTTTTTATAAATTTAAATGAGATGAGCATGAGATGATTTATACATGATGTTTTTACCATGTTTTAATATGCCAATGTACATGATTTTAATACATGATATATATGTATACTCACATGGCATAGTTTTACTTCCTCATGCTCCTACTATGAATGATTTATGCATAACACTATCAGCATGTAGATAGAGTAGTTATCTACCATGCTTGCATTATTGCCTTACTGAGCGTGTGGTTGCTCATCCCTCTCTATTTCCCTCCCTACAGAGCGTGCATAGTAGCTCAGTGAGGACTGAGGCGTGGTATTTTGGACTCCGCTGCATCTCCATCACTTAGAGGTATATACACAGTGATTATTTTGTATCTAAACAATGTAAAAGCACAGTATTTTTTTGAGTTGTAATTATGGGGGATGTAGATGTCAGTAAAACATGCTTTTGTATAAGTACAAGATTAAATGCAAATGTATGACATCGTTTTATTTAACTGAGAATGAATGAGATGTAGAGTTTATTATTGACTCACAGCCCAACAGTGTGTGGTGAGTTAGTTCACGACCGGGTAAGGTAACAGTAAAACGCGAAAAAATTTTAGTGATTTTCGGTTAAAGAGAATGGAATTGGGTCGTGACAGAGATTGGTATCAGAGCTGTGTTGGCCTGATGTGAGTCATTAATAAAACGTAGGAAAGTACATCTTCATAGTACTGTGCTTTTGTTTAGATATAACTGTGTATACCGTGATGGATTGAGCTTAATGAATTATTATAATACAGAAAGTTAGGCACTATGCCAGTTACACGTAAAGGTAGAGGGCCGAGAGCACGTGCTAGAGGCCGTAGAGGTAGGCCTGAGAGCCGTGCGGAGCCACAAACTGAGCAGGCTCCACAGAACCCTGCTGGGAGAGCAAAGGATACTGAGGCTCGCTTCGCTAGGTTAGAGCGGAGTATTGAGAATTTGGTGGAGATAGTCACGCAGGCCTTGGGCGCCGGTGACAGACGAGGTCCCGCGGCACAGCCTACTATTGAACAGGCAGCTGCAGAGGCGGAGAGACCTCAGACTACTGAGACAGCTACAGTTACACCACCTCCAGCCTAGGATATAGCTTCTCCTATCGCTCCATAGCAGAGCGGTAGTGATTTGGGTTATGACTGCGACTTGAGCATGTTGCGAGAGTTTCAAGAGCTGAAACCCCTAGTGTTTAGAGGGGTGAAGGACCCAGTGGTTACAGAGGATTGGGTGTATGAGATGGAGAAACTATATAGGTTTTTTCGATGCACTTCAGCTAAGAAGGTAGCCTTTGCCGTGTTCATGTTGAAAGGCGAGGCAGAGCACTGGTGGAGATCCACCGAAGCTATTCTGAGGGCCAGACACTCTGAGATCTCGTGGGAGATATTTCTAGAGGCCTTCAGGAGACAGTATATCCCAGCCACCGCACAGAGGAAATTACGGATGGAATTTATGAATTTGGTTCAGGGGAACCATACTGTAGACGAGTATGAGTACAAGTTTATGTCTTTGGGGAGATATGACCCGGACACGATGGGTAGTGAGACCCGAAAGATACAGAAGTTCATGGATGGATTGAGATTGGCCATCCGGACTAAGCTAGCTCCCTTTGACATCTTGACCTATGAGGACGCTGTACATAAGGCTCAGTTATGTGAGCAAGACTTTGAGCGAAATGCTTTCGAGCTTGGGAGAGTCAGTGTTAGAAAGGATAGAGATCGGAAGAAATTCGGATTTGGAAGAGTGGCCAAGAGAGGTGGCCAAAGATTTTTCGAGAAGAGGCCTAAGATTGAGGAGGTGCAGGAGAGAGCTGCTAGACCTCCCATATACCCAGCCTTGACTGCGCCGAGGGGTATGACTATTGGAGGACCACCGCCTACTACTGATCAGTGTAGGAGATGTGGGAGATTTCATGGGAATAGGCCCTGTCTGATGACCCCTATGGTGTGTTTTAGATGCGAGAGACCGGGACATATGGCTAAGTATTGTCCCGAGAAGATAGAGATTGCCCCACAGAAGGGCAAGGAGCCTAAGGGAGCTCCAGTTGAGACAGCAGCCCCGAGGAGGAGGGCTACAGCTGAGGAGAAAGGGAAACAGGCTGCGGGTGTGAGCAGAGGAAGAGTACATGCACTGGATCAGGACACCGCAGATGCTTCGACGGATGTGATTAAAGGTACCATCCGAATCTTTGATTTAGAAGCATTAGTATTATTTGATCCTGGTGCCACGCATTCTTTCATATCACCTTCCTTTGCACATGAATTATTGAAGCATGTGAAACCAACATTGTTGGATAAAATGTTAATGATTTCCACACCCATGAATGATAGTCAATTGACTGAGCATGTATGTAGAGATTGTAAGTTACAGATAGAGGGGAAGGAAATGATAGCCAATCTGATTTTATTGAATATGAATGATTTTGATGTAATTTTGGGGATGGATTGGTTGGCTACCAATCGTGTTATGATGGATTGTCATGCCAAAACATTGATGTTTTCAGGATTAGACAATCTTATTGTAAATTTTGATGAAAAGAAATGATATGAAAATAGCATGTTTGTTGTAAATAAAGGAGTATGATTTTAAATGCATATTGCTTGAGAGATAAATTATTGTTTATGATAAATGTTGAATGTGGAGTGATGGTTTATGTTACTAACGATGGAGAGGACAATGTGAAGGGTTCATTGCATACATGGTTGATATAGATGAGGCGCACCCAGAATTGAGAGACATAACCATAATTACGGATTACCCTGATGTCTTTCCGGATGAATTACCAAGACTACCACCTGAAAGGGAAATGGAATTTTGCATTGAGCTAGTGCCTGGTACAGAGCCGATATCGAAACCACCTTATAGAATGGCTCCGATAGAATTGGAAGAGCTGAAGAAACAGCTGCAAGAGTTGCTGGAGAAGGGGTTTATTAGATCGAGTGTCTCATCTTGGGGAGCACCGGTTCTATTTTTAAGGAAGAAGGATAGAAGCCTCTGACTGTGTATAGATTACCGGTTGTTGAATAAGGCCACCATTAAGAACAAGTACCCCCTTCCAAGAATCGATGATTTGTTGGATCAGCTCCAGGGAGCTGAAGTATTTTCTAAGATAGATCTACGGTCAGGGTATCATCAGTTGAGGATCAGGAGTGGAGATGTACCCAAGACAGCATTTCGTACCCGTTATGGCCACTACGAGTTTTTGGTGATGCCATTCGGATTGACGAATGCTCCCGCAGCATTTATGGCGTTGATGAATGATATATTCAAGCCATACCTGGACAAGTTTGTAATAGTATTCATTGATGACATTTTGGTGTATTCCAAGTCCATGGAAGATCATGAGGAGCACTTGAGGATAGTTCTGCAGACCCTCCGAGAGAGAGAATTGTATGCCAAACTCAGCAAGTGTAACTTTTGGTTAGAACAGATCTCATTTCTAGGGCATGTTGTGTCAAAGGATGGGGTATCGATGGATCCATCCAAGATAGAGGCAGTTATACAGTGAGAATAGCCCAAAATAGTTACTGAGATCAGAAGTTTCCTAGGATTGGCAGGATATTATCGGAGATTTGTAGAGGGTTTCTCTAGACTAGTTGCTCCATTGACACGCCTCACGCGAAAAGATGTTAAGTTTGTATGGGATGAGGCATGTGAGAGGAGTTTTGAGGAGCTTAAGCATCGATTGACGACTGCTCCAGTTCTCACCATTCCTACCAGCTCAGGAGGATTCTCGGTGTATACGGATGCATCACACTAGGGACTGGGCTATGTGCTTATGCAGGATGGGAAGGTAGTTGCCTATGGATCGAGACAGTTGAAAGATCATGAGAGGAACTACCCGACACATGATTTGGAGTTGGTGGCTGTAGTATTTGCTTTGAAAATATGGCGCCACTATCTCTATGGTGAGAGATTTTAGGTGTTCACAGATCATAAGAGCCTTAAGTACCTGTTCTCACAGAAAGAACTGAATATGAGACAGACGAGATGGCTCGAACTCCTGAAAGACTATGATTGTGAAATCATGTACCACCCGGGTAAGGCAAATGTAGTTGCCGATGCTTTGAGTAGAAAGAACCTTGGGTTGGTGTCTTATGTGATGGTACGGGAACATGAATTGTTAGAACACTTTGCGAACCTCAGTTTGGATGTAACCCCACCTGGATCTGAGAGACTTGAGATCATGGCTAGTTTGAGACTAGAGCCAGAGTTGATTGGCCGTATTCGGCGAGCCCAGCAGAGCGATCGACGATGCATCGATTGGCTGAGGCAGATACAGATAGGTATGGGTATTGATTTTGAGCAGAGTGCTGATGGGTTATTGAGGTTCAGAGGCAGAGTATGCGTTCCCAGGGATCCTGAGATCAGGAGAATGATTTTATCAGAGGCTCACTTATCGAAGTATACGATACATCCAGGAAGTACCAAGATGTATCAAAACCTTCGAAAGGTTTATTGGTGGTCTGGAATGAAGAGAGACATTGCTGAATATGTCGCTAAGTGTCTCGTTTGTCAGCAAGTGAAGGTAGAGCATCAGAAGCCTGCAGGATTATTGCAGCCTCTACCGATACCGATATGGAAGTGGGAGCATGTCACCATGGATTTTGTGATGGGGTTGCTGAGGACCCGTAGAGGTCATGATGCCATATGGGTTATTGTGGATCGGTTGACTAAGTCCACCCATTTCTTGGCTATGAGAGCTACCGGTACACTGAGTCAGTTGGCGAACCTGTATATTCGAGAGATAGTACGGCTACATGGTGTACCAGTGAGCGTTGTTTCTGATAGGGATGCCCGCTTCACTTCTCATTTTTGGGAACATTTTCAGGAAGCTCTGGGGACCCGACTGAGTCTTAGCACCGCTTTTCATCCTCAGACAGATGGGCAGTCAGAGAGGACTATACAGACCCTCGAGGATATGTTTAGAGCGTGTGTGCTGGATTTTAGAGGCTCCTGGGATGACCACCTACAGTTAGCCGAGTTCGCTTATAATTATAGCTATCATTCGAGTGTCGGGATGGCACCCTATGAGGCATTGTATGGACGTAGATGCCGTTCCCCTATTGGATGGGAAGAGGTTGGTGACAGACAGATTTTTGCTCTGGACTTAGTGCAATAGGCATCTGAGGACGTCCAGTTGATATGTGAGAGATTACGGACAGCTTAGAGCCGACAAAAGAGTTATGCTGACAAGAGACGAAGACCATTAGAGTTTGATGAGGGTGAGTCGGTATTTCTGAGAGTTTCACCATCGAAGGGTATTATGAGATTAGGTAAGAAGGGCAAGCTGAGCCCTAGATATATCGGACCCTTCGAGATTTTAGAGAGAGTGGGAGATAAGGCGTATAGGTTGGCATTGCCACCGGACTTAGCAAATGTCCACAACGTCTTCCACGTCTCAATGCTTCGAAAGTATCACCCAGACCCGGCACATGTGATAAGATATGAGCCATTGGAGCTCCATGAGAGTATGACGTATGTTGAGAAGCCGGTTCAGATATTGGACAGAAAAGAGAAAGTGTTGCGGAATAAGACAATTCCCTTGGTGAAAGTTCTTTGGCAACATCACACGGCGGAAGAGGCCACATGGGAATTGGAGAACTTGATACGGAAGAAGTACCCCTAACTTTTTGAAGAGTGACTTGGTTCTAATTTGGAGGACCAAATTCCTTGAAGGAGGGGAGAATGTGAGACCCCGTATATGTAAAGTTGTAATGTGTAATGAATGTGAATGGACTTGTAATGTAAAGTATTGTCGATGTAAGTCCATGGATTCAATGTATGTATGTGTAATATGATCTGTAACGTACATACAAGTTCCATTGAGTTTGAATATGAAGAAATGAGTCCTTATAAGTGATGAATGTGATTGAAACTCAAAATGGGTGGTGTGGTAAATGGAAGGAAGTTGCATGAATATAAATGCTTCCATTTGGTTATATATAGTATACTTTTGGATATACAATGAATGCACACAAGTTTCAATGTGCATAAGGTATGAATGGATGTCATTTTCAAATTATAAAGGTGGATGGATGAGAAAATGGCCATGGCAATAGATCAAGGATTTGTTAGTATGAGTTGCAGCAAGGAAACTGCAGGAAATCTGGAAAACATGAAGTCCAGATCGATCTCATAAGATGAGAGATCGATTTGGAAGAGCCAGAATGCTCTTATTTGGGCAATGAAATAGAGCAGATCGATCTCCAGTGGTGCCAGATCGATCTCCTAAGCATTCTGTAATGAAAGGATCGATCCTCAAGCACCCAAATCGATCTCCTTAGCTCTCTGTTTGGGACCAGATCGATCTCATGCTTCGACAGATCGATCTCATGCTTAAAATTTCATGAAAATGAGAGATTTAAGGGGACCAGATCGATCTCCTCTTGGACCAGATCGATCTCCTCTTGGACCAGATCGATCTCCTCAAGCTATTTCTATATAAGGAGGGCTGAAAATTTGAAAATTTTGGGAAAAACACTAATCTTCCATTTCTAACCCAAAAACCTAACTTTCTCTCTCTAAAATCAGCCATTTCCAGCAAGAATTGAGAGGAGACCATTAGATATTAAGTTGTTCATCTTAAGGAAGAGAACAACATAGTTGGAACCCAAAATCCCATTGTGGGTATTGAAGGAGATAAGGACATTGACATTTGGAGCAAGAAGAAAAATCATATTTGGTAAGATTCTAACACTCCAATCCAAGTACATTGTCTATTTAATTGATTTTGGAGTTGTTTGGCATGAGTATGTATGGATGGAAACACCTAGGTTGTGTTAGAAACTAATGTAACCTAGAAAATGGAATGCCTCTAGTGTGAGAAAGTATGAATTGGGGAGTTGGTGGTTTATGGGTTAAGATAAGTTGTTAAATGAGTAATGTGGGTGATTTGGAATGGTTATGTGGAGTTATAATATGGGTTTAAGTGAAGTTGTGAAAGTGAGTATGTATATGCTTGATAAAATGTCATAGTGAGGGAATTCATGAAATATGAACACTATGAGCTTAATGTTGATTTAATATCGATTTGGAATGAGTTAATAGGCCTAAAAGAATCCATAGACTCGAGTTTTGGGTAAAGTAATGAAACGAGGCCTCATAAGCGTTAATAGAAAACTATAGGTTGAATTGACTATAGTGAACACACGATGTCATATTATATGGATCGAATATAATGCGGGATACGATTTTGTGCAGTCCCGAAGAGTTCGTTGAAGATGAATCGAGTGGTACGAGTAGCAGCTTTACGGAAGTGGAATCACGCATCGCGATTCCAGGTAAGGGAATTCTGTAAGTATATAGAGGTAACTGCTCGTAATTTGTGGGATTATAGGGTGTTTATGAAATGCATGAACGTTTGAGAAATTGGTTGTTTGGTATGCGAAAATAGTCGTGAATATTAGATGATTTGGTTTTCATGGATGTATAAAAAAGGGATAGTAAGGCTAATAATTGCATAAATCAAGTGTTTTGAATGCTTTCACAAAACATGTGTTTGGTTTTAGACGAATTGATAGATAGGATGGCTATTGTGGTTTGATGTTTTTGATAGCACATGTGAAGTGCCAAATATGTTTTGAGATAGCTTTAAAAGCTTATGAGCCGCCTATCATGTTTATGTGAATTAAACCGTGCTAGAGCCTAGCTCGCATCGGGTATTGATATTTTCATTTGTATGAAACGTGCTGGAGCTTAGCTCGCACCTTGATTTGGAAACTATGATGATGTTTATAAACCGTACTGGAGCTTCTGCCAGTACGTGGTGGTTTGTCTTATGAGTATAACCGTACTAGAGCTACGCTCGTACGCGTCTCTTTATGATAGGATGCATGAGTCGTGCTAGAGCTTTGCTCGCACAAGTTTGCACATTGTGATACGTATAAGGTTGTGAAAGTTGGTAAGATCCTTAAGCCCTACATCCTTAAGCTAACATCCTTAAGCCCAAAGAGGCAGGGAGGCTCTGTTAGGCGGGGAGGCTCTGTTCAGTGGGGAGGTTCTCTTACGGTGGGATCCTTAAGCCAACATCCTTAAGCCCTGGAGGGGCGAGGAGGCTCTGTTAGGCAGGGAGGCTCTCCTACATGGGTACGGTAAGATCCTTAAGCCCTACATCCTTAAGCCAACATCCTTAAGCCCAAAGAGGCAGGGAGGCTCTGTTCGGTGGGGAGGCTATCTTACGGAAGGATCCTTAAGCCCTACATCCTTAAGCTAACATCCTTAAGCCCGAGGAGGCATGGAGGCTCTGTTAGGCGGGGAGGCTCTGTTCGGCAAGGAGGCTCTCCTTCACGGATATGGAAAACTCTTGGTCTGGGGTAGGTAAGACCTAGGAATGGCATCCCCAATCACGATATGAGTCTACGAAGTACGCTGTACCTTGTATATCACATGGAGTACGATGTACCGCATGATGGTTATGTGATGAGAAAGTCTGGCGAGGGATAATCCATCTTCTTGCCAGCATGATACCCCGCACACCTGGATGCGTGTGGTCTGGGATGATTTATGATGTAGTGGTCCACATAGGCACTTTTGATATAGTGACCTAGTTTTTATACACATGCGTGAATTGTGAAATGAAAATGTGGTTGTGATTGTGAATTGATTTGGTGATATGTATGTGTTGAGAAAGAGGTTTATGATGTTGGTTTAAAAAGGAGGTTTCTTAATGAATTGCCCTTTTTATAAATTTAAATGAGATTGAGCATGAGATGATTTATACATGGTGTTTTTACCATGTTTTAATATGCCAATGTACATGATTTTAATACATGATATATATGTATACTCACATGGCATAGTTTTACTTCCTCATGCTCCTACTATGAATGATTTATGCATAACACTATCAGCATGTAGATAGAGTAGTTATCTACCATGCTTGCATTATTGCCTTACTGAGTGTGTGGTTGCTCATCCCTCTCTATTTCCCTCCCTACAGAGCGTTCATAGTAGCCCAGTGAGGACTGAGGCGTGGTATTTTGGACTCCGCTGCATTTCCATCGCTTAGAGGTATATACACAGTGATTATTTTGTATCTAAACAATGTAAAAGCACAGTATTCTTTTCAGTTGTAATTATAGGGGATGTAGATGTCAGTAAAACATGTTTTTGTATAAGTACAAGATTAAATGCAAATGTATGACATCGTTTTATTTAACTGAGAATGAATGAGATGTGGAGTTCATTATTGACTCACAGCCCAACAGTGTGTGGTGAGTTAGTTCACGACCGGGTAAGGTAACAGTAAAATGCGAAAAAATTTTAGTGATTTTCGATTAAAGAGAATGGAATTGGGTCATGACAGAGGGAGGGGCTGAGACCTGACAAGTGTTAGATTGATTTATTAATGGTTTTAAACTGCACCGAAGCATGATGTTTAATGCCATGCTTATTTGAGAAAATGCATGATGTTTAATGACTTGCTTATTTGAGAAAATGCATGATGGTTAATGCCATGCTTAATGCTTATTTGAGAAAATGCATGATGGGTAATGCCATGCTTTATTGTGAATTATGCATGATGATTTATACCATGCTTTGAATTGAACTGTGCACTGGATTTTAATATCACGAATGCTTTACATACCATTAACACAACCATACACTCATGTTTTGAGATAAATGATGAACTAAATGCTTTTGAGCATGGTATTACGATCACGTAGATAGTGCAGTATCTACTTGTTCGCATGATTGCCTTACTGAGCGTGTGGTTAGCTCACCCCCTTATTTTCCCATCTCTACAGAGATTTGAGTATAGAGTGAGCGTGACTGGAGGCGTTCCCTTTTAGTAATCCGCTGCATCCCATCGCGTAAGGTATACACATTGTTATAATTTTGTATCTAAACTTACGATAGCACAGTAGCATTTTGTATGTAACTATTGGGGATGTAAAACAATGTAAACATATGTAACAACTCTGATATATACATTTATACAAGTGTTTACTCATAAATAATATGCAAATTGATCTAGTATGGTGGAGTGAGTTAGACGTCAACACACAGCCCAACTATTGAGGAGAGTTGCTGTTCACGATTGAGGTAAGGACGAATAATAAATGATGCATGAAAATGCAAAAAATTTACACGTATTTTGGTAAGTTGAGGGTCGTGACAAGATATTTGTAGAAGGGTTGAGACCTTATATTAGAAAGCGACTGGCCCCTTTTGGTATTTTGACTTATGAAGAGGCAATGCGCAGAGCGTAGTGGTGTGAGCAGGATTACGAGCTATATGTCTCTACATTTGGTAAGTTGAATAAGGACAAATAGAGGTCAGTTGGTGGACCGAACTATCAGAGAGGGAAAGAGGTCGTTTAAGAAGCGGCCAAAGTTTATGGAGTTTCGGGGTAAGACAGCGAGACCCTCTGTTCCACCAATTTCAACTCCATCCAGAGGCATAGTGATTAACGAGCCCCAGCCTATTTTCGAGGCATGTAGGTTCTGTGGGAGGACTCATCCTGGTTGGAGATGTTATCAGACATCCAGAGCTTGTTTTTTATGCGGAAAGATGGGTCATATGATCAGAGATTACCCAGAACTTGCTGCCCTTATTCCACAGAGGTGAGAGGAGCCACAAAAAGGATCCCATTGCACCCCTACCTCAGGGAAGGAAGGCCACAGCAGAAGAGAATGAGAAGCAGACTGTTGGCTAGGGTCGTGTGTACGCTTTGGATCAGGACGCTGTCGAGGCTTCGTCTGATGTGATTAAAGGTACTATTTTGGTGTTTAATTTTGAAGCATTAGCGTTATTTGATCCTGGTGCTACACATTCATTTATATCCCCCTCATGTGCATTTAGACTATCAAACCTTGTGAAACCTATACCACTAGGTAGGAAGCTATTAATCAGCACACCCATAAGAGATAGCAAGTGACTGAAATGATGTGTAAGGATTGTAAATTGAAGGTAGGTGATAAGAGTATGACAGTCGATCTTATTTTGTTAAATATGTACGATTTCGAAGTAATATTAGGAATGGATTGGCTAGCGGCAAATCATGCTATCTTAGATTGCTACTCTAAGGAAATAATGTTTTCTCTACCTGAGAAATATGTTGTAAAATTTTCGGAGAAGAAATGAAAGAAAGAATTTGTCATAATTAGAAACAATGAGTGTTGGTGCTAACCGAATGGTTAATGTTTTGAAGGTTTTATTACCTACGTGGTTGATATGGATAAAGCATGTCCGAGTTGACTGACAACCCCGTAGTTAGGGAATTCCAAGATGTCTTTTTGGATAATCTACCAGGGTTACAATACCAGATAGAGAGATGGAGTTTTGTATCGATTTGGTGCCTGGTACTGAGCCTATATCTAAACCTCCAGATAGAATGGCTTTATTAGAATTGGAAGAGCTAAAGAAGCAATTATAGGAGTTGCTGGATAACTGGTTTATTAGACCGAGCATCTCACCTTGTGGAGCTACGATTTTGCTTGTAAAGAAGAAGGATGGAAGTCTCCGATTGTGCGTTGATGAGTTATTGAATAAGGCTACCATCAAGAATAAGTATCTCCTTCCACACATTGATGATCTATTGGATCAACTTTGGGGAGCACAGATCTTTTCCAAGATTGATTTGAGGTCTAGGTACCATCAGATGAGAATTCAGAGTGGAGATGTACCTAAGATAGCATTTCGTACCAGTTATGGTCATTATGAATTCTTGGTTATGCCTTTTAGGTTAACGAATGCTCCTGCAGCTTTTATGGCTGTGATGAATGATATGTTCTAGCCATACTTAGACCGATTTGTTATCATCTTTATCGATGACATACTGGTATATTCGTAGTCAAGGGAGGAACATGTACAACACTTAAGTATTGTTCTGCAAATCCTTCGAGAAAAATGACTTTATGCTAAGCTCAGCAAGTGTAACTTCTGGTTGGAACAAATATCGTTTATAGGTCATGTTGTATCGAAGGATGCGGTGTTTGTTGATCCGTCCAAGATCGAGGTAGTAGTCCAGTGGGATAGACCCAAGATAGTCACAGAGATCAGGAGTTTTCTAGGTTTAACTGGGTATTAGAGGAGGTTTGTAGAAGGTTTTTCGAAATTGGCTGCTCTTCTGACTCGTTTTACTCAGAAGGAAGTGGCAATTGAGTGGAATGATGCTTGTGAGAAGAGTTTTAGAGAGTTGAAGCATCGACTGACCACCGCACCGATTCTCATTGTTCTGACCAGCTCAGGAGGATTCTCTATATATACAGATGCCTCAAGACATGGACTAGACTGTGTATTGGTGCAGAATAGGAAGGTAGTTCCTTATGGATCCTGAAAACTAAAGGTTCATGAGAAAAACTATTCGACCAATGATTTGGAGATGGCAGTCGTGGTGTTTGCACTTAAGATATGGCGCCACTATTTGTACAGTGAGAAATTTCAGGTATTTACTAATCACAAAATCTTGAAAAATCTGTTTTCACAGAAGGAGTTGAATATGAGGCAACGAAGATGGATTGGGCTTCTGAAGGACTATGCTTACGAGATAATGTATCATCCGGGTAAGGCAAATGTAGTCACCGACGCTTTGAGTCAAAAAAGCCTTGGGATGGTATCGTACTGATGATCAGGGAACACGAGCTGCTAGAGCAGTTTACGAGTCTCAGTTTGGATGTGATTCCTTTTGATGCTGATGTCTATTTTGTGATAGCTAGTCTGAGATTAGAACTAAATTTGATTGACCATATCAAACAAGCTCAACGTGTTGATCGCTTCTATATTGATATAGCTGGTCAGATCTAGATGGGTACCAGTGCCGACTTGAAGTTGAGCACTGATAGACTACTCAAATTTAGAGGTAGGGTATGTGTTCCCAATGGTCTTGAGTTGAGGAAACTCATTTGGTTCGTAGCTCATTCATCACGATATACATTGCATCCGAGGAGTAGTAAGATGTATCATAATCTCTGCAAAGTGTACTGGTGGTCAAGGATGAAGAGAGACATGGCAACAGAGTATGTGGCTAAGTGTTTGGTTTGCCAGCAGGTTAAGGTAGAGCACCAAAAACCTGCAGGGTTATTATAGCCTCTACCTATATTGACATGGAAGTAGGAGCATATCACCATAGATTTCATCATGGGTCCACTAAGGACTAGAATGAACCATGATGCTATTTGGGTGATTGTGGACAAATTGACGAAATCAGCTCACTTCTTAGCTATGAAAGCTACGGATACTCTGAGTGCATTGGCGAATCTATATATACGAGAGATTGTGAGGCTACATGGTGTTCAAGTGAGTATTGTGTCTGACAGGGATTCCCGCTTCACTTCCCACTTTTGGGAACATTTTCAGGAAGCCATGGGAACCCGATTGAGTTTCAGTACAACTTTTCACCCTCAGTTCGATGGTCAGTCAGAGAGGACCTCCAGACTTTGGAGGATATGTTGAGAGCTTATGCCATGGATTTCAGAGGCTCCTGGGATGATCATTTTCCATTAGCCGAGTTTGCCTATAACAATAGTTATCACTCGAGTATTGGGATGGCACCGTATGAAGCATTATATAGGCTGTAGGTGTCGATCTTCAATTGGATGGGAAGAAGTGAGTGATCGAAAAATCTTTGCTCTCGACTTAGTGAAACAGGCTTCTAAGGATGTCCAGTTGATATGTGAGAGGTTGATGACAGCTCAAAGTAGACAGAAGAGCTATGCCGACACGAGATGTAGACCATTGGAGTTTATGGTCGGTGAGTCTGTATTCCTGAAGGTATCCCCTTCTAAAGGCATCATGAGATTCAGGAATAAGGGTAAGCTAAGTCCTAGCTACATTAGACTATTTGAGATCTTAGATCTAGTGGGAGACCAGGATTATAGGTTGGCATTGTCACCGGAGTTGGCAAGTGTGCATAACATTTTCCATGTGTCCAAGCTTCGAAAGTATCATTCGGACCCATCACATGTGATCAGGTATGAATCTCCGGAGTTAAGGGAGGATATGTCATATGTAGAGAGACCAGTTCTGATATTAGACAAGAAAGATAAGGTGTTGCGGTCTAAAACAATTTCACTGGTTAAGGTTCTCTAGCAACACAAGAGTTCAGAGGAAGCTATGTAGGAACTAGAGAGCCTGATGCAGGAGAAATACCCCCATTTGTTTGAGAGTTGAGACTTGGTCAATTTGAAGGACCAAATTTCATAAGGTGGGGAGGAATGTAAGTCTCGCATTTTTGCATTGTACTCCTTTATGATATCATGTAGTAAAGTTTGATATATGTTATGGGAATCATAAGAGTGTCGATTTCAACATTTTAAATGCGAATGAAATGAGAAGTGCTTATAAAGCACTAAGGGCATGAAATGTGAGCTACAGTGAGCTCAGACTAAACCAAGGGCATTCTGACCATTCTTACTGAAGATAAGAACTTAGAATATGGAGATATAAAGGGTTCATGAAGGAAAGTCAGTCTGGTTTGGTCTTGATAATGTGGAAATCATGAAAAGGCCAAAAAGGGCTTAAACGAGCTCAAAATCAATCGTTTGGGCTGTTTTTAGCATTTTCACCACCCAAAAATGAGTAAAACGAATAGACGAGTGTTAACCATGAGAAACCACACTTTTGGATTTTTGGATAAAAGTCAAACGTGGTCAATGGTAAAGGAAAGTCAAAGTTAGGTTGGAAATATTGACTTTGACTATACCTAACCATAGTTAAAAGTGTGGGAAAAGTTAATTTTGGTTAGAACACTCAATTTTCAACCTATTATATAAGGAAAATAAATTAAATCAATTTTGGAATAAATTGAGTGGGCTAAAATTGAAGAAATGATATTGGGCCAAGGATTGAAATTCTTAAAGCCCATTAAGCATGAAAACTAATGGGCCAAATGTGTAAGCCAATTGGGCCAAACCTTGGGCCCAATTTATGGGCTAAAATTATGGGTAATTGAAGGCCCAAATAACAATGAAAATTCTGTCACGACCCTCAACTTACCAAAATATGTATAAATTTTTCGCATTTTCATGCATCAATTATTAATCATCCTTCCTCGATCGTGAACAACCACACTCTTAACAGTTGGGCTGTGTGCCGACGTCTAACTCACTCCACCATACCAATTCAATTTGTATATTATTCATAGGTAAACACTTGTATAAATGTATAAATACGTATAAATTTTTCACATTTTCATGCATCAATTGTTAATCATCCTTCCTCGATCATGAACAACCACACTCTTAACAGTTGGGCTGTGTGCCGATGTCTAACTCACTCCACCATACCAATTCAATTTGTATATTATTCATAGGTAAACACATGTATAAATGTATATATATCAGAGTTGTTACATGTGTTTACATTGTTTTACATCCCCAATAGTTACATACAAAATGCTACTGTGCTATCGTAAGTTTAGATACAAAATTTCAACAGTGTGTATACCTTTAGCGATGGGATGCAGCGGATTACCAAAAAGGGAACGCCTCCAGTCACGCTCACTCTATACTCAAATCTCTGTAGAGAGGGGGAAAATAAGGGGGTGAGCAAACCACACGCTCAGTAAGGCAATCATGCGAATAGGTAGATACTGCACTATCTACGTGATCGTGATGCCATGCTCAAAAGCATTTTATTCATTATTTATCTCAAAACATGAGTGTATGATTGTGTTAATGGTATGTAAAGCATTCATGCTATTAAAATCAAGTGCACATTTCAACTCAAAGCATGGTATAAATCATCATGCATAATTCACAATAAAAGCATGGCATTAACCATCATGCATTTTCACAGTAAAGCATGGCATTAAACATCATGCATCCGTGCACTTTAAAAACCATTAACAAATCAATTCAACACTGATCAGGTCTCAGCCCATCCCTCGGACCTTCCTGACCCACAAATCATTTTCAAACATGGATTTATTCTCAAAGCAATAGACATGTGAGATAGGCAGTTCAACAATAGGTAATAACCTCAAGGCCTATGTACAGAACCTGTGATACCGGCTACACGGATCAGGTGTGCGGGATATCACCACTATCTGCTTCCACATGGGAGGTGGGTCAAATCCTACCCGTCGGTCCATAGCAGATCTCGTCCGAAGACGGCACATCACATCTCATCACGGTACAATGTACTCCATGCTACATGCACGGTACAACGTATTCCGTGGACCCAATCAACACATCATATCACGCCACATCTCAAACCCACATGTGAGCCTATTTAATCGGTACGACCTCTTGTCTATCCAAAGCTCCTAACACGGCTAATTAATCATGTCAAAACAATGCACGTGTGAGCCTATTTAATCGATGTGACACCCAGTCTACTCGAAGCTCCAAACACGACAACATGCAAGGTGGGCATCCAGTGCGAGACAAACTCGAAGCATAATGCCAAAACAATTATGAAATCCATGTGAAAACTAGTGCCTCTTGCACTCATGTGTATAAAACACGTCAAATCTCATGCTAGTCATACTCTAGCACGCTTTCATACTCACGAAATCATGTAGGCAGCTCAAAACTTTGCAAGGTATGGTTAACAAAACCAAAACACACTCATTTCTTTTGCAAATCATTTCAATGTTAGCCAACCTACCAATCATTTGCTAAAAAGTAATAAAACATGATTTTCAAAGCAATATGCTTTTGTTTTCATGCACATTTCTCAAACTCCCAACTTTTACCCTTCAATCACCCAACAACATCTCCTAATCTCATGCATTCTAGCAATACATTTAAGCGTCCAAATTGCGCACAGCTATCTCTAAGAGTCCACACAAATCCCTTACCTCGATTTACTTGGTGTGACTCCTTTCCTTTTAGCTTCTCACGCTCTTGGCTCAACTCGCCCGGGGTATCCTCGGAAGCTGCGATTCATTCATTAAATCAATTGAGTTAATGTATTTAACCCATAATTGACCTCACTAGTCAATATTATTCACTTATACATTTTACAAATGCCTTAATCCACATTTTACCTCTTTTAGGTAAATCTCACCATTTATCCACTAACCACATCTTAAAATCATACCACAACACTATTAATAACTTCTACATATCTCATTCATCATTTCAATATCTCACTCTAGACCATTTTTAGGTCATAATCGTTTCAATATATTTAGATAGTTTCTAACCATCCATACTCATGCCAAACAACTCCAAAATCAATTATATAAATAATGTACCATAGTTAGAGTGTTAGAATCTTACCCAATTTGATTTCTCTTCTTGCTCCAAATGGCAATGCCCTTAACTCCTTCAATACCAACAATGGAAAAATGCTTTCCAACTATGTTGTTCTTCTCTTTGATAAGAACAACTTTGCCTCTAATGGTCTCTCTTCAAACCTCACTGAAAATGGTTGATTTTAGAGAGAGAAAGTTAGGTTTTGGGGTTGAAAGTGGAAGGTTTGTGTTTTTCCTAAAATTTTCTGATTTTCAGCACTCCTTATATAGAAATAGCTTGAGGAGATCGATCTGGTCCAAGAGGAGATCGATCTGATCCCCTTAAATCCCTCTTTTTCACGACATTTTTAAGCATGAGATCTATCTGTCGAAGCATGAGATCGATCTGCTCCCAAACAGAGAGCTAAAGAGATCGATCTGGGTGCTTGAGGATCGATCTTTTTACTACAGAATGCTTAGGAGATCGATCTGGCTCTATTGGAGATCGATCTGCTATATTCCGTTGCCCAAATAAGAGCATTCTAGCTCTTCCAGATCGATCTCTCATCCCATGAGATCGATCTGCCCTTCATAGTTTCCAGATTTTTTGCAGTTCTTCTGCAGCAACTCATACTCAAACCTCCTTAATGTGCTACTATGATCATTTTCTCATTCATTCATCTTTGAGGCTTGACAATGACATCCATACATACCTTATTCCTATTGAAACTTGTGTGGAATCCTTGTATAACCAAAAGTATACGATATAAACCAAATGGAAGTGCACAACTTATGCAATTCTACTTCCATTTTACCACACTATTCATAATCCATTCCACTCACATTCTCCACATGTTTAAGTCCATTTCTTTACATTCACACATAATGTAACTTGTATGTACAATCACAACTCTTATTACAAGTGTGTACATTAACTTATGGACTTACATCACATATACTTCACTTATGAATTCATAGTACAACTTTATTTACATTTCTATGTACATATATACTATTATACATATACGGGGTCTCACAAATTCAGCCCAATAAATTGAATAGGAAGGCCCAAACCAAGAAGCCCAAAGTTAAAGCTCATTAGTAGTATAAGTTAAAAACTCATTAATAAAAGGTAGAAAAATCCAATTTGGTAACCATCACTTAAAGCTTTTAAAAGTCAATTATGGTGGCTGAATTCATGACTTACTGACTAAGTCTTTGGCTTATAAAATCAGCCAACGCAGCATCACCTTCTTCCTTAAGCATTCGACAAAGTGAAGAAACCATAACCAAAAAGCTTTAAGCTTTCTCTCTCTAGTTTTCACCCATTTGCAAACAAAATTGGAACAAGTTATCTTCAGAAAGTTGTTACCCATGATGAGGAGAATAACATAGTTCAAAACTAGCAACCAAGAAGTTGATTTGGAGAAGTCAATCCCTCCCACAAGTTTTGGCCAAATTGGGGTTTTCATACTATATGAGTTTTCAATACACCAAGCTTATATATGTTGATCTAGGATAAATATGGAGTTGATTGGTGTAAGAAGCATGGATAAAAAAAACCAAGAACACCAAGCATGGCTGAAAATGGGTATTTTGGTTGATAAGGATGTGTTGGTTTTTGGTTGGTATATATGTGATAATTAGCAAATATACATGATTATGAAAAGGTTTTGTGAAATCAATTTGTTGGATTGGATGAGTTTTACATGCATACATCAAAGGTGTTTGTTGAAATTCCATAAAGAACCAAGTTAAGAACATAAGACATGCATAATAGGTGTTTGACAAAATGCCTAAGAGAACACCAAGCAAGTTGGCGTGGTGATGGTGGCCATTTGGCCATGGGTGGCATGATGGTGCTCAGCCACCATGCCATAGCCGAGAGGTGCCATGGGCTAAGCCCATGTGCATTCAACCCAATAAGGCTAATGGGTCCTACAGATGGCCCGATAATTGTTAATAGGCCTAATAAACCCAATGGGCCTTGACGAAATGAATAGTAAAGTGAAAATGGGCTTAGATTTATAATGGACCTAATAAAGAGTAATAAGGTCCAATAAGAGTAGTCGAGCCCAATATGTCAATTTGACTCTAAGGAAAGTGGGAAATGCATTATCAGACTTATCTGATATAATCGGTAAGAAATTGAAGCTCTCGAGGACGTGAACGAAGCCGCAGAGACTGCGTGATCCAGAGAGATCGAGAATTAATAATTTATAGTCGACCTATTTCCAAGTAAGGGATTTATGCAAGCTATTAGAGGTAGCTGTACATATATTTCTTACTGTGAGACCCCGTACATGTATAGTTGTAATGTGTGTAATTGGATCAAATAAATGTGAATGGACTTGTAATGTAAAGTATGATTGATGTAAGTCCATGGATTTAATGTAGATATGTGTAATATGATTTGTAATGTACATACAAATTTCATTGTGTATGAATATGAAGAAATGAGCTCTTATAAGTGATGAATGTGAATGGAACTCAAAATGAGTAGTGTGGTAAAATGGTATAAAGTTATGCTTCCATTTAGTTTGGAATGTGATACTTTTGGCTATACAAGGAATGTACACAAGTTTCAATGCGAATAGGTATGAATGAGTGCCATTTTCAAGTCATAAAGGTGGATGGATGAGAAAGTGGCCATGGCAGCAAATTAAGGACATTTGGGTGTGAGTTGCAGCAGGAAAACTGCAGAAAATCTGGAAAATATGGAGGCCAGATCGATCTCATAGGATGAGAGATTGATCTGGAAGAGCCAGAATGCTCTTTTTTGGGCAATGGAATAGAGCGGATCGATCTCCAATGAGTCCAGATCGATCTCCTAACCATTCTGTAATGAAAAGATCGATCCTTAAGCATACAGATCGATCTCCTTAGCCCTCTGTTTGGGAGCAAATCGATCTCAAGCTTCAACAGATCGATCTCATGCTTAAAATGCCATGAAAAAAAGGGATTTAAGGGGACCAGATCGATCTCCTCCTAGTGCAGATCAATCTCCTCAAGCTATTTCTATAAAAGGAGTGCTAAAAATCTGAAAATTTTGGGAAAAACATCACCCTTCCATTTTCAACCCAAAAACCTAACTTTCTCTCTCTAAAATCAATCATTTTCAGTAAGAATTGAGGGGAGGCCATTAGACACTAAGTTATTCATCTTGAGGAAGAGAATAACATAGTTGGAACCCAAAATCCCATTGTTGGTATTGAAGGAGCTAAGGGCATTGACATTTGGAGCAAGAAGAAAAATCAGATTTGGTAAGATTCTAACACTCCAACTCTAGTACATTGTCTATTTAATTGATTTTGGAGTTGTTTGGCATGAGTATGGATGGTTGGAAATACCTGGGTTGTGTTAGAAACAATTGTAACCTAGAAAATGGAATGCCTCTAGTGTGAGAAAGTGTGATTTGGGGAGTTGATGGTTTATGGGTTATGATAAGTTGTTATTTGTGTAATGTGGAGTGGTTAAATGAAACCACATTGTGAGTTTGGAGGAATTGTGAAAATGAGTATGTAAATGCTTGATAGTGAGGGAATTCATGAAATATGAACACTATGAGGTTAATGTCAATTTAATATCGATTTGGAATAAGTTAATAGGCCTAAGAAGATCCATAGACTCGAGTTATGGGTAAAGTAATGAAACGAGGCCTCATAAGCTTAATAGAGGCTATATATTGAATTGACTGTAGCAAGCACAAGGGTTGCGTTATATGGATCGAATATAATGTGAAATATGAATGTGTGCAGTCTTGAAGAGTTTGTTGAAGATGATTCGGACCGCACAAGTGAGCAGCGCTAAGGAAACGGAATCACGCATCGCGATTCTAGGTAAGGGAATTCTGTAAGTATATAGAGGTAGCTGCTCGTATTTTGTGGGTCGATATAGGGCGTTTATGAAATGCATGAATGTTTAAGTAAATGGTTGTTGATATGCATGAATGGCTGTGAGAAATTGTATGAGATTTGGTTTTCGAAATCGTTCTTGAAAAAAAGGGATAGTAAGGCTAATAATTACATAAATCATGTGTTTTGAATGTTTTACAAAACACCATTCTTTGCTTTGAGCAAATAAAATGATAGACTGGCTAGTGTTTTATTGATGTTATGGAATAGCACATGTGAGGTGCTAAACATGTTTGTGATGTGTTTTGAATGCATATGAGCCGCCTATCGAGCTATGTGAATTAAATCGCGCTGGAGCCTCACTCGCGCTACATTTCTATGTTTGCATTGGTATGAAACATGCTGGAGCTTAGCTCGCACCTTGATTTGGAAACTATGATGATGTTTATAAACCGTACTGGAGCTTCTACTCGTACGTGGCTTTTGAGTGGTTTTTCTTATGAGTATAACCATACTAGAGCTATGCTCTTACGTGGTCTCTTTATGGTAGGATGCATGAGTCATGCTAGAGCTTTGCTCGCACAAGTTTGCATATTGTGATACGTATGAGGTCGTGAAAGATGGTAAGATCCTCAAGCCCTAGATCCTTAAGCCAACATCCTTAAGCCCGAAGAGGCGGGGAGGCTCTGTTAGGCAGGGAGGCTCTATATGGTGGGGAGGCTCTCTTACGGTAAGATCCTTAAGCCCTACATCCTTAAGCAAACATCCTTAAGCGAGAGGAGGCGGGAGGCTCTGTTAGGCGGGGAGGCTCTCTTACGGAAGGATCCTTAAGCCAACATCCTTAAGCCTTGGAGGGCGGGGAGGCTCTGTTTGGCAGGGAGGCTCTCCTACATGGGTATAGAAGGATCCTTAAGCCAACATCCTTAAGCCCTGGAGGGGCAGCTGTTCGGTATGGAGGCTCTCCTACATGGATATGGAAAATCCTTGGTATGGGGTAGGTAAGACCTAGGAATGGCACCCCCAATCATGATATGAGTCCGCGGAGTATGCTGTACCGTGTATATCACATGGAGTACAATGTACCACGTGATGATTATGTGATGAGAAAGTTTGGCGAGGGATAATCCACTTTCGTGCTAGCACGATACCCCGCACACCTGGATGCGTGTGGTTTGGGATGATTTATGATGTAGTTGGTCCACATAGGCACTTTTGATATAGTGACCTAGTTTTTATTACATATGTGTGATTGTGATTGTCCAAGGTAGACTCGAGGGAGGGGTCGAGCCTTGTGGGATTTGATTTGTGAAATGGTAATGATGTTTGTGATTGAGAAAATGGTTTGTGATGGGTTGTATGCGTTTGAGAAAGAGCTTTGTGATGTGATTTAAAAAGGAGGTTTCTTAAATGAATTGCCCTTTTTATGAGTTTAATGAGATGAGCATGAGATGTTTTCACATGTTGATATTCCATGTTTTATATGCCAATTTTACATGATTTTGATACATGATATATATTTATACTCATATGGCATAGTTTTATTCCTCATGCTCCTATTATAAATGATTTATGCATAATACTATCAGCATGTAGATAGAGTAGTTATCTACCATGCTTGCATTATTGCCTTACTGAGCGTGTGGTTGCTCATCTCTCTCTATTTTCCCCCTCCTATAGAGCGTGCGTAGTAGCCCAGTGAGGACTGAGGCATTGTGTTTTTGGACCTCCGCTGCTTCCATCGTCGAAAGGTAACACAGGATTCTTTTTGTATCTAAACACTGTAATGGGACAGTAATGATTGAGTTGTAATTATGGGGGGTGTAGATCTCAGTGAACATAACTTTTGTAAGTTAATGATTAACTTTTAAATATATGACATCGCTTTATTTAACTGAGAATGAATGAGATATGATGTTTATTACTGACTCACAGCCCAACAGTGTGGTGGTAAGTTAGTTCACGATCGGGTAAGGTAACAGTAAAATGCAAAAAAATTTCAGTGATTTTCGGTTAAAGAGAATGAAAAAGGGTCGTGACACTTACCTACTATATGCATATAAATATTGTAGAGTATATAGATATTGATATATCTACCTGAAAACTAAATTATAGGAAATTCCTAAAATGATCAATTTACAAATGAAAATATACTGTAAATTTACTAAAAAAACATAAATGCATGAAATACATGTTTCAGTGTCTTTACAATGGAAAGTTGTTTTGTAAGTGTATAATGATAGACTGGCTCAAGATTTTACTGTCTGCATTAAATTGCACGTTTTCCAAAGTTAAGCGTACTTGAGTGGGAGAAATTCCATAATAGGTGACCATACGGAAGTCACCCCTCTTGCTCCATTTTGCACCGCTTTTCATGCTGAACTCAGTTTTAGTATCGTTTTCAATAGAATTTAGCCATCTATCCGATTTATGTGGAAACAAATAGTGCTGGAGCTTGCTCACACTTGATTTGATATGGTTTTCACATGACATAGTGCTGGATCCTTATTTTACTCGCACTAGATTTATTGTGTGATATACACAAACCGTGTTTGGAGACATCGTGTAGGCTTTGTAGGCTGCACTGATCCTCATACGTGATTTGATAAGCCATACTAAAACCTCATGCAGACTGTGTGTCACACTGATATGATATGCTTGCATGTGCATTTTGAGACATAGGCAAGCATAGCTAGAGATGGGACAATAAGCCCCGAATCTTTTGGGCACTCCCAATCTTTCGATTTGGAATTGGGGTTCACGGAGTACGTAGTACAGTGTGGGAAACATGGAGTACATTGTACCGTTATGTTGGGTCTTCGGACTTCGATCTGTGTATGATGAGTGGAGTACCCCCTCTGCCTTCTGCCATCTGGGGGATATTCATGCACACTTAGATAGTGATTGCATGGAATCCATTGACTATGGCCATATGTCTACATGTTACCTTACTGTATGCTCTGCTTGTCTCCATATATGAAATTTGATCTATTTCAGAGATCTTGATTTGTTCTGTATCTGAATTTGCATCTGACTTCTTGTTTTGTGTTTTGAAACACTTATATACATATGATTTTGGAAGTCAATTGATTTGATGCAATTTCAAAGAGAAATGCATATTTTTCATTTTCTGAAAGCGTGATTTGCTTAAGGAATTATGTATTTCTGCATGAAATGGAGTGTGAGCATGTAGATAGTATGGTTATCAACCTATTTGCATGATTTCTTACTGAACGTGTTGTAGCTCACCCCCTTTTTTTCCTTCATCTCCACCGAGTTCCCTTAGCAGTGAGTGCTACGGATTTTCCTGAGCGGTTGATAACCCACATATAGTAGTGCGCAAAGGTATACACCTTTTTTGATTTCTTATCTAAACTTTTGAGACACAGTTATGTATTTAAAAGGATAATGGGATGTAAACGTACATGTGTATAATATATATAAATAAAGAAATCATTTGAATTATAGTGAAGCAATATCAATTGCTATGAATACTGTGTATCACGTGTGTAAGATAAATATCGGCTCGTATGCCCAACCATCCAAGTGTTGTCTACTCCGTTATTGTATGAATAAATGATAAGAATTAAGCGTGGAACGAGGTGTGACACCCAGGCCTACCCCTACGGCCTCTAACTCGTGCTCTCGCCCTTCTATCGCGACTGGTATTAGGCATTATGCTAAGATTCCTACATTGACAATCATTTCTTAGTCAAACCCATCTCGATATACACAGTTGTATCTAGGCAAGCACAATAACATGGGGATGTAATCTTCCTAAATTTTTTTTACACCGACACACATCAGACCAACCTTACTCTGATACTAAATAAATTGTCACAACCCTCAATCCACCAAAAATCGACTACAAATTTTTCATTTTTTGTTTATTTTTTAATCCATTTCTTATTGTTTGTTCTATAGCTTTACCTTACCTGATCATGAACAGTTACACCACCAATAGTTGGGCTGTGTGTAGGTGTAAATCTCATCCAATCAAATCATTTCAATTTATAATTCATTTAAACGTAAACACTTGTATTTCTAAATTAGAGTTGCTATTTACATGTGTTTACAATCCTTTACATCCCCAAAAATTACATTCAAAGATATTATTGTGCTTTGACATGTCTAGATACAAGAACTATACAAATGTGTATACCTCGTGTGATGGGATGCAGCGAACACCAAAAATTCAATCCTCAGTCGCTCTCTCTATCTACTGTAAGTGCTCTGTAGAGGGGGAAAAATAAGGGAGTGAGTAAACCACGCGCTCAGTAAGGCAATCATGTGAGTAGGTAGATAACTACACTATCTACGTGATCGTGATGCCATACTTAAACCACACAGTTATTTGTCATACTCAAAACATATAAGTTCATGCTCATGTTCATGATATGTAAAGCAATTCATGCTATTTAAAGCAGTGCACAATTCTTAAACAAAGCATGGAATTCATCATGCATAACTCGAAATCAAAGCATGGTAAGTCATCATGCAAAGTGCACTTTAAAGCATTGAAAACGTAACACAAATTGATACAAATCATCATTTGTCAGGATTCAGCCCCTCCCATGGACTGCCCTGACCCATAAACACATTTCAAACATGGATTTATCAGAAATCAAGAGACATGTGAGATAGGTAAATAATAATAAGGGAAATAACTAGGACTATGGTCATATCCTCTGTGATCTCGGGCTACATGCATCCTAGTCTGCGGGGTATCACCTCTATCTGCTTCTGCACGGGAGGTGAGTTACGTCCAACCTGCCTGTCCATAGCAGAGTATCCATCATCCGAAGACGGTATATATATAATATCCATACACGGTACAACATACTCCATGCTATATGCACGGTACAACGTACTCCGTGAACCCAAATCATCACATCATACACTGCCACATCTCAATATGCACGTACGAACCTATTTAATCGGCATGACACACAGCCTACCTGAAGCTCCTAGCACGACTCCCAACAGGTCATAAATGTGAGACCTTATACATGTTTAACCTTGTATATATGTAAATGGAATTATAATATGGGTGATTTTGGACCAAGTAATTATGAATTCAAAAGTATTGTGATGTACTTGTAATGTGAAGCATAAGTGATGTAAAGTCCATAAATTCAATGTACACATTTGTAATAAGAGTTTCAGATGTACGTACAAGTTTCATTATGTAGGAATATGAAGAAATAGACGTTTGTAGGTGATAAATGTGAGTGGAAGGAAAAATGAGTAGTGTGGTAAAATGGAATGAAATTGCTTGAGTTGCATAAATCTTTGGACTTCCATTTAGTTTTATATTTGTAAAAATTTGGTTATACAATTAATGCACACAAGTTTTAATGTGTATGAAGTATGGATGGACGTCATTTTCAAGTCTTAAAGGTGACTAGATGAGAAAATGACTATGGCAACAAATTAAGGATGATTTGAGTAAGTTTTTGCAGAAAACTGTAACAAAAATCTGGAAAATATGAAGGCCAGATCGATCTCATAGGATGAGAGATCGATCTGAAAGAGCAAAAAATGCTCTTATTCGAGTAATGGAACAGTCAGATCGATCTCCAATGAGGTCAAATCGATCTGCTAAACATTCTGTAATGAGAAGATCGATTTTTAAGGCAAGCAGATCAATTTCCTTAGCTCTCGGGTTGTAGCAGATCGATCTCCTCCCTAGTTAGATCGATCTGTGAGACCCCGTATATGTAAAGTTGTAATGTGTAATGAATGTGAATGGACTTGTAATGTAAAGTATGATCGATGTAAGTCCATGGATTCAATGTATGTATGTGTAATATGATTTGTAACGTACATACAAGTTCCATTGAGTTTGAATATGAAGAAATGAGTTCTTGTAAGTGATGAATGTGATTGGAACTCAAAATGAGTAGTGTGGTAAATGGATGGAAGCTGCATGAATATAAATGCTTCCATTTGGTTATATATAGTATACCTTTGGACATACAATGAATGTACACAAGTTTCAATGTGCATAAGGTATGGATAGATGCCATTTTCAAGTTATAAAGGTGGATGGATGAGAAAATGGCCATGGCAATAGATTAAGGATGTGTTGGTGTGAGTTGCAGCAAGAAAACTGTAGAAAATCTGGAAAGTATGAAGGCTAGATCGATCTCATAAGATGAGAGATCGATCTGGAAAAACCAGAATGCTCTTATTTGGGCAATGAAATAGAGCAGATCGATCTCCAATGGGGCCAGATCGATCTCCTAAGCATTCGGTGATGAAAAGATCGATCCTCAAGCACCCAGATCGATCTCCTTAGCTCTCTGTTTGGGACCAGATCGATCTCATGCTTCGATAGATCGATCTCATGCTTAAAATGTCGTGAAAATGAGAGATTTAAGGGGACCAGATCGATCTCCTCTTGGACCAGATCGATCTCCTCAAGCTATTTCTATATAAGGAGGGCTGAAAATCTGGAAATTTTGGGAAAAACACCAATCTTCCATTTCTAACCCAAAAACCTAACTTTCTCTCTCTAAAATCAGCCATTTCCAGCAAGAATTGAGGGGAGACCATTAGACATTGAGTTGTTCATCTTGAGGAAGAGAACAACATAGTTGGAACCCAAAATCCCATTGTGGATATTGAAGGAGATAAGGGCATTGACATTTGGAGCAAGAAGAAAAATCATATTTGGTAAGATTCTAACACTCCAATCCAAGTATATTGTCTATTTAATTGGTTTTGGAGCTGTTTGGCATGAGTATGTATGGATGGAAACACCTAGGTTGTGTTAGAAACTAATGTGACCTAGAAAATGGAATGCCTCTAGTGTGAGAGTGTGATTTGGGGAGTTGGTGGTTTATAGGCATGCTAAAGTAGTTAAATGAGTAATGTGGATGATTTGGAATGGTTATGTGGAGTTATAATGTGAGTTTAAGTGGACTTATGAAAATGATTATGTAAATGCTTGATAAATGCCATAGTGAGGAAATCAATGAAATATGAACACTATGAGCTTGATATCGATTTAATATCAATTTGGAATGAGTTAATAGGCCTAAAAGAATCCATAGACTCGAGTTTTGGGTAAAGTAATGAAACGAGGCCTCATAAGCGTTAATAGAAAACTATAGGTCGAATTGACTATAGTGAACGCACGATGTCATATTATATGGATCGAGTATAATGCGGGAGACAATTTTGTGCAGTCCCGAAGAGTTCGTTGAAGACGAATCGAGTGGTACGAGTAGCAGCTTTAAGGAAGTGGAATCACGCATCGCGATTCCAGGTAAGAGAATTCTGTAAGTATATAGAGGTAACTGCTCGTAATTTGTGGGATTATAGGGTGTTTATGAAATGCATGAACGTTTGAGAAATTGGTTGCTTGGTATGTGAAAATAATTGTGAATATTGGATGATTTGGTTTTACATGGATGTATAAAAAGGGATAGTAAGGCTAATAATTGCATACATCAAGTGTTTTGATTACTTTCACAAAACATGTATTTGGTTTTAAACGAATTGATAGATAGGATGGCTATTGTGGTTTGATGTTTGTGATAGCACATGTGAAGTGTCAAATATGTTTTGAGATAGCTTTAAACGCTTATGAGCCGCCTATCATGTTTATGTGAATTAAACCGTGCTAGAGCCTAGCTCGCACCGGGTATTGATGTTTTCATTTGTATGAAACGTACTGGAGCTTAGCTCGCACCTTGATTTGGAAACTATGATGATGTTTATAAACCGTACTGGAGCTTCTGCTCGTACGTGGCTTTTGAGTGGTTTGTCTTATGAGTATAACCGTACTAGAGCTATGCTCGTACGCGTCTCTTTATGACAGGATGCATGAGTCATGCTAGAGCTTTGCTTGCACAAGTTTGCACATTGTGATACGTATAAGGTTGTGAAAGTTGGTAAGATCCTTAAGCCCTACATCCTTAAGCTAACATCCTTAAGCCCAAAGAGGCGGGGAGGCTCTGTTCAGTGGGGAGGCTCTCTTACGGTGGGATCCTTAAGCCAACATCCTTAAGCCCTGGAGGGGCGGGGAGGCTCTGTTAGGCAGGGAGGCTCTCCTACATGGGTACGGTAAGATCCTTAAGCCCTACATCCTTAAGCCCTACATCCTTAAGCCAACATCCTTAAGCCCAAAGAGGTGGGGAGGCTCTGTTAGGCGGGGAGGCTCTGTTCGGTGGGGAGGCTCTCTTACGGAAGGATCCTTAAGCCCTACATCCTTAAGCTAACATCCTTAAGCCCGAGGAGGCAGGGAGGCTCTGTTAGGCAAGGAGGCTCTCCTTCACGGATATGGAAATCTCTTGGTAGGGGGTAGGTAAGACCTAGGAATGGCACCCCCAATCACGATATGAGTCTGCGGAGTACGCTGTACCGTGTATATCACATGGAGTACGATGTACCGCATGATGGTTATGTGATGAGAAAGTTTGGCGAGGGATAATCCATCTTCGTGCCAGCATGATACCCCGCACACCTGGATGCGTGTGGTCTAGGATGATTTATGATGTAGTGGTCCACATAGGCACTTTTGATATAGTGACCTAGTTTTTATACACATGCGTGAATTGTGAAATGAAAATGTGGTTGTGATTGTGAATTGATTTGGTGGTATTTTGTGTTGAGAAAGAGGGTTATGATGTTGGTTTAAAAAGGAGGTTTCTTAATGAATTGCCCTTTTTATGAATTTAAATGAGATTGAGCATGAGATGATTTATACATGATGTTCTTTTTACCATGTTTGATATGCCAATGTACATGATTTTGACACATGATATATATGTATACTCATATGGCATAGTTTTATTCCTCATGCTCCTACCATAAATGATTTATCTACCATGCTTGCATTATTGCCTTACTGAGCGTGTGGTTGCTCATCCCTCTCTATTTCCCCCTACAGAGCATGCATAGTAGCCCAGTGAGGACTGAGACGTGGTATTTTGGACTCCGCTGCATCTCCATCGCTTAGAGGTATATACACAGTGATTCTTTTTGTATCTAAACAATGTAAAAGCACAGTATTCTTTTGAGTTGTAATTATGAGGGATGTAGATGTCAGTAAAACATGCTTTTGTATAAGTACAAGATTAAATGCAAATGTATGACATCGTTTTATTTAACTGAGAATGAATGAGATGTGGATTTTATTATTGACTCACAGCCCAACAGTGTGTGGTGAGTTAGTTCACGACCGGGTAAGGTAACAGTAAAACGCGAAAAAATTTTAGTGATTTTCGGTTAAAGAGAATGGAATTGGGTCGTGACACGATCTCCTTAATTTTTTGCCTGAGACAGATCGATCTCAAGCCCTCGACAGATCGATCTCATGCCTTCAAAATGTCAAGAAAAATGAGAAATTTAAGAGGACCAGATCGATCTCCACCCAACACAGATCAATCTCATCAGGCTAATTCTATAAATATGAGCAGCTGGATCTGTAAATTACGGGAAACAACCTCACTCTTCCATTTTCAATCATAAAACCTAGTTTTCACTCTCTAAACCATCCCATTTCCAGTACGATTTGAGGGAAGGCTATTAGTCACAAAATTGTTCACATCAAAGAGAAAAACAACATATCTTGGAGGCATTACCCCATTTGTGGGATTGAAGGAACAAAGGTGTATTTCCAATTGGAGCAAGGAGGAAATCTATATGTGAGTTTCTGGTACGAGACTATGCCCACTCTAAGTGACCTTGACGTGTATCCGCAAGTGCACAGGTACAAGTAATAATGGGATTTGAGTCCCGGATTATCGTCCCACAGAGAAGTGATTAGCCTAATTAACTACCGGTTAATCTTAACCTAAGTATATCCTAGCAAATTATGAATTGTTGATGGGTGATCTACAAGGCTAAAATACTATAAATAATAAAAACTATAAACTAAAGAAAATAAAATCGAGCTAAAATTACTTACAGAGCTCCGAGTAATTAAAAGCAACAACCTACAAAAGATAATTAAAACAATTAATTAACGCAATTAAAAATGCAAATATGAAAATAAGAAACAAAATTAATTAAACTAAAATTCAACAAACTTAAAATAAAATATGCATGTAATTAAACTACTTAATAAAAATGCAAATTAAGCTAACCTAAAGTCTAATAAAATAAAACTTCTATTAATCCTAAGGAAATTCTTAAATCAAACTAAGAAATTAACTACCTATAAAATGATCCTAAATTAAATCTAACTCTAGCTAATTACTAACAACTAAAAAAAAATCTACATAATGCATGAGAAATATTTTTGGATTTTTCAATTTAAAATGAAAACTTAAAAATGCATAAAATAATAGTCCTCTAATTTAATTCTAAATGCAATATCTAATTCATAAATCCTAATATATTCACAAATTAGCTTATTAATAAAATTAAACCAAACCGTAAACTAATAAACTAAGAAAATTAAACTATTATGCTATTTAATGTATACCTAAACTAACAAACAATAAAAAGTAAGAACATCATTTATCAAAACAATATAAAAGCATATAATATTAATCTGCCTCAATTCTTAAGTGCCAAACGTTGCCTTACTCGATTTGCAATATAACCAACTACCCCGACTGTGCACTGCACTCGGTAGATGGTTCATGTCCATTCCTGCTCTGCACCAGTCCTGCTCTGCTCCACTACACGTCCTTGGCATGCTAGCTCCTGCCTTGCTTCTATCATCAGCAAGCCATGCTCCAACACACCAACCCCACGTTTGTCTTCCTACATGTGTTGCCAGCTCCTGCTCTCCTGGTTTGTACCAGCTACAACAATTCATGTAAACTACCTCCAGAAAGCACACGACAGCAGCTCCTGCTTTAGTTGCATTCTTGCATTTCTGACCAACATGCCATCTGCTTCAAGCTTCATTTTCATTTCCAGGTCTGTCCACTGTTGGTTCGTGTTGTCTCCTGGCGTTGCTCCAGCTGTTCTCGAATTCTGTCTCTGTCACGACCCTCAACTTACCAAAATACGTATAAATTTTTTCGCATTTTCATGCATCAATCCTTAATCATCCTTCCTCGATCGTGAACAACCACACACTTGACAGTTGGGCTGTGTGTCGACGTCTAACTCACTCCACCATACCAATTCAATTTGAAACATTATTTATGAGTAAACACTTGTATAAATGTATATATATCAGAGTTGTTACATGTGTTTACATTGTTTTACATCCCCAGTGGTTACATACAAAATGCTACTGTGCTATGTCTAGTTTAGATACAAAATAATCAAGGTGTGTATACCTTTAGCGATAGGATGCAGCGGATTACCAAAAGGGAACGCCTCCAGTCACGCTCAATCTATACTCAAATCTCTGTAGAGAGGGGGAAAATAAGGGGGGTGAGCAAACCACACGCTCAGTAAGGCAATCATGCGAACAGGTAGATACTGCACTATCTACGTGATCGTGATGCCAGGCTCAAAAGCATTTAATTCATTGTTTATCTCAAAACATGAGTGTATGATTGTGTTAATGGTATGTAAAGCATTCATGCTATAAAAATCAAGTGCACATGTCAACTCAAAGCATGGTATAAATCATCATGCATAATTCACAATAAAAGCATGGCATTACCCATCATGCATCCGTGCACTTTAAAAACCATTAACAAATCAATTTCAACATTGGTCAGGTCTCGGCCCATCCCTCGGGCTTTCCTGACCCACAATCATTTCAAACATGGATTTATTCTCAAACAGCATTAGACATGTGAGATAGGCAGTTCAATAATAGGTAATAACCTCAAGGCCTATGTACATAACCTGTGATACCGGCTACAAGGATCAGGTGTGCGGGATATCACCACCATCTGCTTCCACACGGGAGGTGGGTTAAATCCTACCCGTCAGTCCATAGCAGATCTCGTCCGAAGACGGCACATCACAACTCAACACGGTACAATGTACTCCATGCTACATGCACGGTACGACGTATTCCGTGAACCCAATCAACACATCATATCACGCCACATCTCAAACGCACGTGTGAGCCTATTTAATCGGTGCGACCTCTTGTCTATCCGAAGCTCCTAACACGGCTAATTAATCATGTCAAAACAATGCTCGTGTGAGCCTATTTAATCGATGTGACACCCAGTCTACTCGAAGCTCCAAACATGGCAACATACAAGGTGGGCATCCAGTGCGAGACAAACTCGAGCACAATGCCAAAACAAATATGAAATCCATGCGAAAACTAGTGCCTCTTGCACTCATGTGTATAAAACACGTCAAATCTCATGCTAGTCATACTCTAGCACGCTTTCATACTCACGAAATCATGTAGGTGGCTCAAAACTTTTCAAAGTATGGTTAACAAAACCAAAACACACTCATTTCTTTTGCAAATCATTTCAATGTTAGCCAACCTACCAATCATTTGCTAAAAAGCAATAAAACATGATTTTCAAAGCAATATGCTTTTGTTTTCATGCACATTTCTCAAACTCCCAACTTTTACCCTTCAATCACCCAACATCATTTCCTATTCTCATGCATTCTAGCAAAACATTTAAGCGCCCAAATTGCTCACAAATATCTCTAGGAGTCCACACAATTCCCTTACCTCCATTCACTTGGTGTGACTCTTTTCCTTTTAGCTTCTCACACTCTTGGCTCAACTCGCCTCGACGTATCCTCGGAAGCTGCGATTCATTCATTAAATCGATTGAGTTAATGCATTTAACCCATAATTGACCTCACTAGTCAATATTATTCACTTATGCATTTTACAAATGCCTTAATCCACATTTTACCTCTTTTAGGTAAATCTCACAATTTATCCACTAACCACATCTTAAAATCATACAACAACATTATTAATAACTTCTACATATCTCATTCATCATTAATCTCCATACAATTCCACTTTCTCACTCTAGACCATTTCTAAGTCAAAATCATTCCAATGCATTTTAGATAGTTTCTAACCATCCATACTCATGCCAAACAACTCCAAAATCAATTATATAAATAATGTACCATAGTTGGAGTGTTAGAATCTTACCCAATTTGATTTCTCTTCTTGCTCCAAATGGCAATGCCCTTAACTCCTTCAATACCAACAATGGGAAAATGCTTTCCAACTATGTTGTTCTTCTCTTTGATAGGAACAACTTTGTCTCCAATGGTCTCTCTTTAAACCTCACTGAAAATGGCTGATTTTTGAGAGAGAATGTTAGGTTTTTGGGTTGAAAGTGGAAGGTTTGTGTTTTTCCCGAAATTTTTTGATTTCCAGTACTCCTTATATAGAAATAGCTTGAGGAGATCGATCTGGTCCAAGAGGAGATCAATCTGGTCCCTTAAAATCCCTCTTTTTCATGGCATTTTTAAGCCTGAGATTGATCTGTCGAAGCATAAGATCGATCTGTCGAGGCATGAGATCGATCTGCTCCCAAACAGAGAGCTAAGGAGATCGATCTGGGTGCTTGGGGATCGATCTTTTCACTACAAAATGCTTAGGAGATCGATCTGGCTCCATTAGAGATCGATCTGCTCTATTCTTTTGCCCACATAAGAGCATTCTGACTCTTCCAGATCGATCTCTCATCCCATGAGATCGATCTGCCCTTCAAAATTTCCAAATTTTCTGCAGTTCCTCTGCAACAACCCTTACCAAACATCCTTAATTTGCTACCATGATCATTTCCTCATTCATTCATCTTTGAGTCTTGAAAATGGCATCCATCCTCACTTCATACACATTAAAACTTGTGTAGAATCTTTGTATGACCAATGGTACTTAATATAAACAAAAATGGAAGTGCACATCTTATGCAATTCTACTTCCATTTTATCAAACTACTCATAATCCATTCTACACACATTCTCCACATGTTTTAAGTCCATTTCTTCACATTCATACATAATGTAACTTGTGGTACAATCACCACTCTCATTACAAGTGTGTACATTACTTATGGACTTACATCACATATACTTCACTTATGAATTCATAGTACAACTCTATTTACATTTCTATGTACATATATATACCCTTATACATATACGGGGTCTCACAGTCTCATTCATTGAATCTTGGAACCATTCCTCGGCTACACTGGTAGCTTCCCTGCCCTACGTTCTTTTCTTTAGCAGTATACCTACTGCTTCATGCCTTCAGCTTGAGCCCTACTCCTACAGCAACCACGAACAGCCATCAGTAGCAGTGTCCAGCAAACTGCTCTATCGTGGAATTGGTTCCTGCATTGTTCCCGACAGTAGCCAACTCCCACTCCACACTCAAGCAATACTCGGTAATGCAATACTGAGAAATACACACAAGCAGTAGCTGATAACAAGGAAATTTTAAGTTGTAAATATAACTGCAAATATAAGCTTTGATGATAACCACATTGATGAAAAATAACAAAACAAATGAACAGTAAATGATGTAAAAAATAGGGGAGAACAGAGGGGAAATGTGTTTCTGGTCACTGCAAAACTCACAGTTTTAGGGATAAAAAACAGAATATGTAGCAATGCCAATTTACAGGTAATATGACTTAAGAAGAAAGGCTGCTAATATATAAAGAAAATAACAGATACATCGAGAGGACAAAAGATCTAAATCGAAGAAATAAAAATATGAAGATGAACAGTAGAAGATGATGAAGAACAGAGGAGAATAGAGCATGATTTTGGTCTAATGATCGGTTTCCTCATTACCGTTCAGCTGCCCACCAAACAACACTCTCTCGACACTAGATAGAAACACATTCAAGTAAGCTAAGAAAAATAGAAATACTGAAAACTAACACTTGAACACTAAACCATACATGAAGAAAATTATAAAACATCAAAACAGTAATTTCCAGTAGCCATGATTTCGTTCATTCTCCGATCATGCCAATATTGTTCCACCATTTCAGTATTGCAAGATAATACACAGTATTAGATCGACAATACTGAATTAGAACATATTGTCAGGACCCGTTCTCAATCCATGACTTTAACCAAAATCACTACAAATTTTTCGTATTTGACTTACCTTTCCTCTCTTCAATGGTTGGGCTGTGATTCGATGTTAGAGTCCTCACTTACCACATCATCCAATATCATATATACATGTCAACATACTATTACTGACTGTACTTGCTTTTATCATACATGTAAGATTATATAAAATCTAATACAAATACATTCCCCATAATATATATCGTATACATCACTGTGCTGTTTTTATGTTTAGATACACAACTGTACATAATAGGTATACCTGGCGATCGATAGGAACTAGCTGTGGACTCAGGAATACTATCCCTCGGTAGCTCTCGCTCTACTGCTGACGCTCTGTAGAGAGATGTAAAGAAAAGGGGGTGAGCATACAACGCGCTCAGTAAGGAAATCAGGCAAGCAAGTAGATATCTACACTATCTACTCAAAATAATGCTATACCTTGAAAACATTATTTCCTTTACTCACTTTAAAAGCATGTCTTGAAATATAATATATATATACTTATACAGATTAAATCCCATGTACAGAAATCATGCTTTCTTTCTCAAATGTAGGCATGTAGTGCAAAACAATGCATCTTTATATAAATCATGCCTTTATGTAAATCATGCCATGTATATTTAAATCACAATAAATATGGCATTGAAATAATTCACATCACAAAATCGGAGTCTGACCCATCCCTCAGGTCTGTCCGCAGTTTAAATCAGTCAATCAATGTGATATATCATGTGAGACTCTGTGGTTAAATACAAATAGTATCCTGGACTATGATCATATCTGAAATGTGATCCCAAGCAACACAGTACTCGGTGTGCGGGGTATCACTACTGCAACGAGAGGATGGTCAGTCCACTACAGCCGCCAGCTATACGTAACACACGGTACAACGTACTCCTTGCACCCCCAGGCACTGTACAAAGTACACCCGTGGACCCTACATCACAGTCAGGGTGCCTAACATAGGTCTTAGCCCTCACACCTGTGGAATATCATACCACGTCTATATTAACCTCATGCGGATATCCTCTCACAAGATGTGACACACAGTCACACAAGGACTCAGGCATGGGTTTTAACATGTATTATATATCACATACAATGTGCGTCTTGAGTGGGCACAGTCGACACTCCGCTCAAACACTATTTCACATTACAAACTAGACTCTAGCGTGAGTAAACCTCTAGCAACTAGGTCAATGCATAGTTTATGTATTAAATCAAGTACGAGCAATAGCTCCAGTACCATGCTATGCACAATATCAAATCAAGTACGAGCAATAGCTCCAGTACTATGTCATGTATAAACCATGAAGAATCGAGTACAAGTAACGCTCCAGTACTCTGTCCTGTATCTCATGTAAAACTCGAGTATGAGCTAATCGCTCCAGCACTCTGTCATGCATATATCATTTAAAGTTGAGTACGAGTAAAACTCCAGTACTCTATCATGCATGTCATGGAAATCTAGTGCGTATCAAAATCCAGCACTAATGTATATGGAAAATATATGAAATCCAGTGCGAGCTGTGCTCTAGCACGGTTCATTCTCACATAATATGATAGATGGCTCTTTAAAAAGGGATTGTTTACAAAATATTAAAATCAGCACTATAAAGTGTACTTAAGTCACATCAACCTTAAAATCATTAGCCCATCTATTTATTTTCATGCTAAATAGCAGTTAAACACTCACAATAATAGTTTCCATGCTTTTTTTAACTTTTCACAAAAGTTGACTTTTTGACTAACTAGGGGCAAAATCATAATTTGCCACTATCGGGTCTTAATAATTATTATTCACTTTCTCTGACCCTCAGAGTTTTTAAGTGAATGTAAAAGCAGACGAAAATACGTGCAGGTATCTCTAACTACTCGCAAAAGTCCCTTACCTCGGATCATGTTAAGTGACCTCACTTCCTTGGTGCTGCTCAATCTCGCAGTCCAATCAGCTCTTAATGTAAACTCCGGAGCTGTAAATAACCATTCCTCAGGTTAATTATAATTTTCCTACTGTATTACACATTAATACAGTCCATTTTCCATTAATGAGCCTTAATAATCCTTAATGGGCCTAACTATACCTTAAGCCCATTTTCATTTTACTATTCATTTTCGTTGGGCCTATTGGGCTTGTGAGGCCCACCAACTCTTATTGGGCTTGTCCTAGGTCCATTACATCTTATTGGGCCTAAAATATTTGGGCTTGGCCCATTGGGCCTCTCGGCCACATGCCATGGCCGAGAGCTACCTATGCCTCGGTTTTACCATGGCATGCCATCCATGCCTATTATTTAGCCAATTTCTCTTAGGCATTTTCATAAACACTTGGTAGGCAACATTACCAATCATCATATAGTTCATTTAGGCATTTTATCAAACACCTTGATTGCCAACAAATTACATGTTTTAATTAATCAATTTGATTAATTCTAATTACACCATTAACATTAATACATGTACACTAATCCATTTATGTCTTAAAATCATATTGACATAATTTAATATCCCATTACTCACTCTCGGCCTAACCCACTTCATGGTGATTTAATATGTTTCAATGCTTAAAACATATATCAACATACTTAAAATCATTCATACATTAACATATATGAAATTGGAAATTAGAAAATATACCAATTGTTGTGTTCACCCTTTGGCCGAAACTTTGGAGGCTCTCGGTTTGCACTCTACGGCTCCTTGATAGCCAATTCCAACATATGTCACTCTCCTTTCAATTTGGAACAACTTCCATGAAGAATGCAAGTTCCAAATATGCATAATTCCTAGTGATTTCTAGTGAGAGAAAGCTTGGAAAATATGTTTCAATGGTTTCTTCTTCTAGCCGGATTTGGTGTGATGAAGATGACAATGGTGTGGCTGAATTTATAAGCCATATACTTAGCCATTAAGCTTTACTTTTCAGCCATTTAACTTGACTTTCCAACCATTTCCAACCCAAAACCTAGATTTTTCTCTCTAAAATCCACCCATTCCAGTAAGAATTGAGGGGAGGCTATTAGACATTAATTTGTTCATCTTGAGGAAGTGAACAACATAGTTGAAACCCAAAATCCCATTGTTGGTATTGAAGGAGCTAAGGACATTGTCATTTGGAGCAAGAAGAGGGATCTAATTTGGTAAGTTTCTAAGACTCCAATCCAAGTACATTGTCTATTTCATTGATTTTGGAGTTGATTGGCATGTAAATGGATGATTGAAACCATTTAGGTAGTATTGGAACTAATGTAACCTAGAAAATGGAATGCCTCTAGTGTGAGAATGTCAGGACTCGTTCTCAATCCATGACTTAACCAAAACCACTACAAATTTTTCACATTTTTAACTTACCTTTCCTCTCTTCAATGGTTGTGCTGTGATTCGATGTTAGAATCCTCGCCTACCATATCCATCATCCACTTTCATACATACAAGTCAATACATTATCTATTGACTGTAATTTCTTTTATAATACTTGTGAGATCATATAAAAGCTAATACCAATACATTCCCCATAATATATATCGTATACATCACTGTGTTGTTTCTATGTTTAGATACATAACCATACAAAATATGTATATCTGTCAATCGATAGGAAATAGCAGCGGACAACAGGAATACTATCCCTCAAAAGCTCTCACTCTACTGTTGATGCTCTGTAGAGAGATGTAAAGAAAGGGAGGTGAGCATATAACGCGCTCAGTAAGGAAATCAGGCAAGCAAATAGATATCTACACTATCTACTCAAAATAATGCTATGCCTTGAAAACATTATTTCCTTTACTCACTTTAAAAGCATGTCTTTAAATATATATGTATACTTGTATAGATTAAATCCCATGTACAGAAATCATGCTTTCTTTCTCAAATGTAGGCATGTAGTGTGAAAACAATGCATCTTTATATAAATCATGCCTTTAGATAAATCATGCCATGTATATTTAAATCACAATTTAAATCATTCACATCACAAAATCGGAGTCTGACCCATCCCTCAGGTCTGTCTGTAATTTAAATCAGTCAATCAAGTGATATATCATGTGAGACTCTATAGTGAAAATGTAAATAGTATCCTGGACTATGATCATATCCGACATGTGATCCCAAGCAACACAGATCTCGGTATGTGGGGCATCATTGCTACAACAGGAGGGGGGTCAGTCCATCACAACCGCCAGCTATATCCTCCTTAACTCCATAACACCACACGGTACAGTGTACTCCATGCCACTCGCACGGTACAATGTACTCCGTGGACCCTACATCATAGTAGGGGTGCCTGCCATAGGTCTTAGCCCTCAAACCATTGAATATCATACCATGTCTCTAGTATCCTCATGCGGATATCCTCTCACATAGTGTGACACTCAGTCTACATAAGAAATCAAGCATGGATTTCAATATGTATTATATATCACATACAGTGCGTGCCTTTGAGAGCAACTCACAGTCGACACTCTGTTCAAACACTATTTCACATCACAAACTCAACTCTAGTGCGAGTAAACCTCCAGCAACTAGGTCAATGCATAGTTCATGTATTAAATCAAGAACAAGCAATAGCTCCAGTACCATGCTGTGCACAATATCATCAAATCAAGTACGAGCAATAACTCCAGTACTATGTCATTTATAAATCATGAAGAATCGAGTAGGAGCAATGCTCTAGTACTCTGTCATGCATCTCATGAAAAACTCGAGTACGAGCTAATCGCTTCAGCACTCTCTCATGCATATATCATATAAAACTGAGTACGAGTAATAACTCCAATACTCTATCATGCATGTGATGGAAATCTAGTGCGAATCATAATTCAACACTAATGTATGTGGAAAATATATGAAATCTAGTGAGTTATGCTCCAGCATGATTCATTCTCACATAATATGATAGATGGCTCTTTAAAAAAGGGATGATTTACAAAACATCAAAATTAGCACTATAAAGTGTGCTTAATTCACATCAACCTTAAAATCATTAGCCCATCTATTTATTCTTCTACTAAACAGCAGTTAAACACTCAAAATATCGGTTTCCATGCTTTTTACAACTTTTCATAAAAGTTAACTTTTTGACTAACTAGGGGCAAAATCATAATTTGCCACTATCGGGTCACAATAATTATTATTCACTTTCTCTGACCCTCAGAGTTTTTAAGTGAATGTAAAAGCAGATGAAAATACGTGCAGGTATCTCTAACTACTCACAAAAGTCCCTTACCTGCAATCACTCGAGAAATTTCACTTTCTCTGCGCTGCTCGATTTAGCAGTCCGATTTGCTCCTCCAATAATCTCTGGAGCTACATATAATCATTTATCAGGTTAATTACACTTATTAAATACAGTCTATTTCCCTTAATGGGCCTAACTATGCCTTAAGCCCATTTTCATTTTACTATTCATTTTCGTTGGGCCTATTAGGCTTGTGGGGTCCATCAACTCTTATTGGGCTTGTCCTAGATCCATTACATCATATTGGGCCTAAAATATTTGGGCTTGGCCCATTGGGCCTCTCGACCACATGCCATGGCCGAGAGCTATCCATGCCATCGGTTACACCATGGCATGCCATCCATGCCTATTTGTTTAGCCAATTCACTTAGGCATTTTCACAAACACTTGGTTGGCAACATTCTTAAACATCATATAGTTCATTTAGGCATTTTATCAAACACCTTGATTGCCAACCAATTACATGTATTAATTAATCAAATTGATTAATTCTAATTACACCATAATCATTAACACATGTACATTAATACATTTATGCCTTAAGATCATATGGACATAAATCAATATCTCACTACTCACTCTCGGCCTAACCAATATCATAGTGATTTCATATGTTTCAATGCTTAAAACATATACCAATATACTTAAAATCATTCATACATTAACATATATGAAATTGAAAACTTGAAAATATACCAATTGTTGTGTTCACACTTGGCCGAATACTTTGGAGGCTCTCGATTTGCACTCTATGGCTCCCTGATAGCCAATTCCAACATATGTCACTCTCTTTTCAATTTGGAACAACTTCCATGAAGAATGTAAGTTTCAAATATGCCTAATTCCTAGTGATTTCTAGTGAGAGAAAGCTTGGATAATTTGTTTCAATGGTTTCTTCTTCTAGCCGAATTTGGTGTGATGAAGATGACAGTGGTGTGACTGGTTTTATAAGCCACTTACTTAGCCATTAAGCTTTACTTTCCAGCCATTAAGCTTGACTTTCTAAACCTTAGCCATGAGTCACCTAATGAGTCACCTTATGAGTCATGGTTAGCTTTAACTATGGTTAGATATTTTTCTCATGGGCTTTCCATTTGGGCTTCTCGGTTTAGGCTTTCTTAATGGGCTTTCAGGCTAAAATTTTACTATACCTCGGGCCTTTAATTGTCTTAATATTTGGCCAATCAATTGGTCCAACAATTCAGTCTAAGGGACCTAAGAATTTCGATATACGTTTAGTATAGCTTAATGGGCTTTAAAATTTTCACCTTAGGCCCATTATGTTTTTAACCATTAAATTTAAATCTGAAATCCTTCTGAATAAATTTTCCTTACTTTCAGGAATGATTATCTTGTATTCTGACCAATAATATTTTCCCCAATTTTTTCTCCATACTTAGGTTAATTTTTAACCATGATTTGTCAACTATGGTAAAAGTCCACTTTCTTAACTATAGTTGACTTTTTCCTTAACCATTGATCAAGTTGACTTTCTCTCAAAATTTTGAAAGTGTCATATCTTATGTCTTACACTCTCGTCTTTATGTTTCAACCATTCCCGGTAGGTAATTACACTCGAAACACCTTAAATACCTTAACTCGCCAAAAAGGTCAATTTTAACCTTTTTAGCTTTTACTCTTGTTTTTTTATGTTCAGGACTAAATCAAGCTGACTTTCCTTCATGCGCTCTCTATACTTTCTCATTTTAAGTTCTTATTTTCAGTCAGATTGATTTAGATCTACTTGGTTTAGCCTGTGACTCTTATAGCTCACATTAGGCTTTTTATGTAGCTTTTGCTTGTTAAATCATTTTACTAACACTTTAAATCCAATAAATACTCTTCTTATGATTCAACTATAATAATAGAGTGTTTATACACATAGGAATCATAAGGAACAAGCTACATAAAATTCGGGTCTGACAGAGAAAGTGTGATTTGGGGAGTTGGTGGTTTATAGGTTATGATAAGTTGTTATTTGTGTAATGTGGATGATTAGAAATGGGTAAATGAAGCTACATTGTGGGTTTTGAGAATTGATGAGAATGAACACATGTAGTGTTTGATAATATGCCATAGTGAAGCAAAATTTATGAAAAATGAACATTATGAGCTTAACATCAATTTAATATCGATTTGGAATGAGTTAATAGGCCTAAAAGAATCCATAGACTTGAGTTATGGGTAAAGTAATGAAACGAGGCCTCATATGCGTTAATAGAGACTATATGTGAGACCCCATACATGTATAGTTGTAATGTGTGTAATTGGATCAAATAAATGTGAATGGACTTGTAATGTGAAGTATGTTTGATTTAAGTCCATGGATTCAATGTACATAATGGTAGTATGATTTTGTAATGTACACACAGGTTCCATTTTATATGAATATGAAGAAAAGGACTTTTATAAGTAAGGAATGTGATTGGAACTCAAAATGAGTAGTGTGGTAAATGGAAGAAAGTTGTATGAATATAAATGCTTCAATTGGGTTTTATATAGTAGACCTTTGGATATACAAGTAATGCACACAAGTTTAAATGTGCATAAGGTATGAATGGATGCCATTTTCGAGTCATAAAAGTGGATGGATGAGAAAATGGCTATGGTAGCATATTAAGGGTGTTTTGGTGTGAGTTGCTGCAGAAAAACTGCAGAAAATCTGGAAAGTATGAAGCCAGATCAATCTCATAGGATGAGAGATAGATCTGGAAGAGCCAAAATGCTCTTATTTGGGCAATGGAATAGAGCAGATCGATCTCCAATGGGACCAGATCGATCTCCTAACCATTCTGTAATGAAAAGATCGATCCTCAAGCATACAGATCGATCTCCTTAGTTCTCTGTTTGGGAGCAGATCGATCTCAAGCTTTGATAGATCGATCTTATGCTTAAAATATCATGAAAAATAGGGATTTAAGAGGACCAGATCGATCTCCTCTTGGTGCAGATCGATCTCCTCAAGATATTTCTATAAAAAGAGTGCTGAAAATCTAAAAATTTCAGAAAAAACATCAACCTACCATTTTCAACCCAAAAACCTAACTTTCTCTCTCTAAAATCAGCTATTTCTAGTAAGATTTGATGGGAGGCCATTACACACTAAGTTGTTCATCTTGAGGAAGAGAACAACATACTTGGAACCTAAAATCCCATTATTGGTATTGAAGGAGCTAAGGAAATTGATATTTGGAGCAAGAAGAGAAATTGGATTTGGTAAGATTCTAACACTCCAACTCTGGTACGTTGTCTATTAAAATGATTTTGGAGTTGTTTGACATGAGTATGGATGGTTGGAAACACTTAGGTTGTGTTAGAAACTAATGTAACCTAGAAAATGGATTGAACCTAGTGTGAGAAAGTGTAGATTTGGTGAGTTGGTGGTTTATGGATGTTGATAAGTTGTTATTGGAGTAATGTTGATGAGTTGAGATGGGTAAATAAAGCCACATTGTGAGTTTAGAGAATTTATGGAAAATGAGTATGTAAATGCTTGATAAATGCTATAGAGAAAAATCAAGGAAATATGAACACTATGAGCTTCATATCGATTTAATATCGATTCATTATGAGTTAATAGGCCTAAAAGAATCCATAGACTCGAAATATGAGTAGAGTAATGAAGCGAGGCCTTAAGAGCGTCACTAGAAACTATAGGTCAAATTGACTATAGTGAACGCACGATGTCCTGTTACATGGATCGAATATAATGTGAAATATGATTATGCGCAGTTTCGAAGAGTCCATTGGAAATGAATCGAGTTGTACGAGTAAGCAGCTTTAAGGAAGTGGAATCATGCATCGTGATTCCAGGTAAGAGAATTTTATGAGTATATAGAGGTAGCTACTCGTACTTTGAACTTGTAGGTGAATATTGGGTGTTTTATGAAATGCATGGTTGCTCAAGTAAATGATTGATGGTATTCATAAATGATGATAAGTATATGCGTGATTTTGGTTTTGAAGTGGATTCTATGAAATGGGATAGTAAGGCTAATAATTGCATAAATCTAATGTTTTGATGTTTTTCAAAATGAAATGGCTTTGTTTTAAGCAAGCTTGTAGATGGGCTCGGCTAGTGTTTTATTGATGTTGTGGAAAAAGCATTTGTGAAGTGCTAAACTCGGTTGCCGAAATTGTTTGATTATGTATGAGCTGCCCATCATATTTGTATGACATAAATCGCGCTAGAGCCTCGTTCACGCTAGATTTCGATATTTTCACTTGTGTGAAATGTGCTAGAGCTTAGCTCGCACTTTGTTTTGGAACTATGATGATGTTTTATAAACCGTATTGGAGCTTTTGCTCATACGTAGATTTTGAGTGGTTTTCTTATGCATATAACCGTACTGGAGCTATGCTCGTACGTGGTTTCTTCATGTTTTTATGCATAAATATCGTACTAGAGAATTGCTCATACGAAGTGATTAGTTTTGATGATGAATTCGCGCTAGAGCATAGCTCGCATTGGTTTTCACACTGTGGCATGTATGAGGCCGTGGTGAGAGATACGGATTGGTGTTCAGGGAACCCAACAGGCCTAACAAACCTCTGGAGTGGGGTGAGGGTGAGGGGCTAGGACCTGAATCAGGGAACCCAATAAGGGCGAGCAAGGCCATGAGGGGCTAGTACCTGGTATTGAGAGTACTCCCATGTGCACTTGAGACTATAGAGGTTACACTTGGTATAGGGTAGATAAGACCTACGGCAGGCACCCCCAACCATGTTATGGGTCCGCAGAGTACGATGTATCGTGTATATCACATGGAGTACGATGTACCGTGTGGTGGTTACTTGATTTGAGAAAGTCTGGCGAAGAACTAACCTACCTTCATGCCAGCATGATACCCCGCACATCGAGATCCATGTGGTCTGGGATGATATGTGACAATTGGCCAACATAGTCAGTTGAGATATAGTGACCTGTCTTCTTACTTGATTTACTTACTACCACATGATTTTAATCTATAAGTGTGATTATGACTGTCCAGGGTAGACTCGAGGGAGGGGTCGAGCCTTGTAGACTTGATTTGTGAAACGATGTTGATGTTTGTGATTGAGAAAATGGTTTGTGATGGGATTGTATGTGTTTGAGAAAGAGCTTTATGATGTGGGTTTAAAAAAGGAGGTTTCTTAATGAATTGCCCTTTTTATGAATTTAAATGAGATTGAGCATGAGATGATTTATACATGATGTTCTTACCATGTTTTATATGCCAATGTACATGATTTTGATACATGATATATATGTATACTCATATGGCATAGTTTTACTTCCTCATGCTCCTACTATAAACGATTTATGCATAACACTATCAGCATGTAGATAGAGTAGTTATCTACCATGCTTGCATTATTGCCTTACTGAGTGTGTGGTTGCTCATCCCTCTCTATTTTCCCCCTCCTACAGAGTGTGCATAGTATCCCAGTGAGGACTGAGGCATTGTGTTTTTGGACATTCGCTGCTTCTATCGCCGAAAGGTATATACACAGGATTCTTTTTGTATCTAAACAATGTAAAAGCACAGTAGTCTTTCGAGTTGTAATTATGGGGATGTAGATGTCAGTAAATATAACTTGTGTAAGTTAATGATAATCTTTTAAATGTATGACATCGCTTTATTTAACTGAGAATGAATGAGATGTGATGTTTATTATTGACTCATAGCCCAACAGTGTGGTGGTAAGTTAGTTCACAATCGGGTAATGTAATAGTAAAACGTGAAAAATTTTCAGTGATTTTCAATTAAAGAGAATGAAAAAGGATCGTGACACTATAGGTCGAATCGACTATAGTAAACACAAGAGTTGGTTATAATGGACTATAATGGTGCGAAATACGTTTGTGTGCAGCTTTGAAGAGCTCGTTGGAGACGAATTGGGCCGCACGAGTAGGTAGCTCTGAGGAAGTGGAATCACACATCGCGATTCCAAGTAAGGGAATTCTGTAAGTATATAGAGGTAACTGCTCGTATTTTGTGGGTATATAGGCTTTGGAAATGTACATGAGTTTGTGAAAATGTGGTTGACAATGTATGAAAATTATTACGAGTATTTGCGTGAGATTTGGTTGTTGAAGTGGTATTATAAAGAAGTGGGATAGTAAGGCTAATAATTGCATAAATTGAATGTTTTGAATGATTCCACCAAACATGTGTTTTGTATTGAGTGAGTTGATAGATAGGCTGGCTATTGTTGTTTGATGTTGTGTGATAGCACATGTGAAGTGCTAAATATATTTTGAGATTGGTTTTCAAAACTCATGAGCCGCCTATCATGTTTATAAGAATTAAACCATGCTGGAGCCTAGCTCGCATCGGGTATTGATGTTCTCACATGTTTGAACGTGCTAGAGCTTAGCTCGCACTTTGTTTTGGAACTATGACAATGTTTTATAAACCGTATTGAAGCTTTTGCTCGTACGTGGATTTTGAGTGGTTTTCTTATGCATGTAACCATACTGGAGCAATGCTCATACATGGTTTCTTCATATTTTTATGCATAAATGCCATACTAGAGCGTTTCTCGTACGTGGTGATTTATTATGATGCATGAATTCGCGCAAAAGTGTAGCTCGCGCTAGTTTTCACATTGTGGTATGTATGAGGCTGTGGTTAGGATAATACGGATTGGCGTTTAGGGAACCCAACAGGCCTAACAGACCTCTTGAGTGGGTAAGCGTGAGGGGCTAGGACCTGATATAATCCATTCAGAGAACCCAACAGGCCTAACAGGCCTCTTGAGTGGGGTGAGGGTGAGGGGCTAGGATCTGAATTAGGGAACCTAACAGGGGTGAGCAAGTTCATGAGGGGCTAGGACCTGGTATTAAGAGTACTCCCACGTGCACTTGAGACTAGAGGTTTCACTTGGTATGGGGTAGATAAGACCTAATGCAGGCACCTCTAACCATGTTATGGGTCCGCAGAGTATGATGTACCATGTATATCAAAAGGAGTACGATGTATCGCGTGGTGGTTACTTGATTTGAGAAAGTCTGGCGGAGAACTAACCCGCCTTCGTACCAGCATGATACCCTGTACACTGGGATCCGTGTGGTCTAGGATGATATGTGACATAGTTGGCCAACATAGTCAATCGAGATATAGTGATCCATCTCCTTGCTTGATTTACTTACTACCACATGATTTTAATCTATAAGTGTGATTGTGACTGACCAGGGTAGACCCGAGGGAGGGGTCGAGCCTTGTGGACTTGATTTGTGAAACGATGATGATGTTTGTGATCGAGAATCGATTTTTTTGGGATTTTGATGTATTTGAGAAAGAGATGAGTTTTAAAAAGGATGTTTCAAGTGAATTTCCCTTTTTATTATGTGATCTAACAATTGAGCATGAGATGGTTTGTACATGATGATTTACCATGTTTTATTATGCCAATTTACATGATTTTAATACATGATATATGTATACGCATATGGCATAGTTTTGTTTTCCTCATGCTCCGAACTATAAATGATTTTTGCATACACTATCAGCATGTAGATAGAGTAGTTATCTACCATGCTTACATTATTGCCTTACTGAGCATGTGGTTGCTCATCTCTCTCTATTTTCTCGCTCCTACAGAGCATACGTAGTAGCCCAGTGAGGACTGAGGCTTTGTGTTTTTGGACATCCGCTGCTTCCATCATTGAAAGGTATATACACAGGATTCTTTTTGTATCTAAACAATGTAATGGCACAGTAATGATTGAGTTGTAATTATGGGGGATGTTGATGTGAGTAAACATGTTCTGTATAAGTGAACGATTTAATTTCAAATTTATGACATCATTTTTATTAATTGTGGATGAATGGTAAGTGGTGATTATTATTGACTCACAGCCTAACTGTATGTGGTGAGGTTGTTCACGACCGGGTAAGGTAACAGTAAAATGCGAAAAATTTATAGTGATTTTTGGTTAAAGGGAATGAAAAAGGGTCGTGACAATCTGTGCACAATTTGGGCGCATAATGCTTTTCTAGAATGCATGAGGAAATAGGAAATGAAATGGGTGATTGAAGGGCAAGAATTAGGTTTTTGAGAGAAATGTGCATGAAAACAAAAGCATGATGCTTTGAAAATATTATTTTATTGCTTTTTAGCAAGTGATTGGTAGGTTGGCTAACATTTGAAATGATTTGCAAAAGACATGATTTGATTTGGTTTATAACCATGTTTTGCAAAGGATTTAGCCACCTACATGGATTTCGTGAGAATGAAAGCGTGCTAGAGTATGACGCATGAAATTTGATGTGTTTTAATACGCATGAGTACTAGAGCTTAGCTCGCACTAGTTTTCAAATGGATTTCTTGTCATGACCCATTTTATCCTCTTATTATCGAAAATCACTATAATTTTTCACATTTTATTGTTACCTTACCCAGTCGTGAACAAACTCACCACACACAGTTGGGCTATGAGTCAATAATAATCCACTCGCAATATCCATTCTCAGTTAATAAAAGTGATGTCATACATTTGAACATCAATCATTCATTTATACAAAATATCATTACTAACATCTACATCCCCCATAATTACATTTCAATTGGCTACTGTGCTTTTACATTGTTTAGATACAAAAAGGAATCACTGTATATATACCTCTGAGTGATGGAGATGCAGCAGATGTCTTAACCAAATGCCTCAGTCCTCACTGGGCCACTATGTACGCTTTGTAGAGGAGGAAAAAAATAGGGATGAGCAAACCACACGTTCAGTAAGGCAATAATGCAAGCATGGTAGATAACTACACTATCTACATGCTGATAGTGAATGCAGAAATCATTTATAGTTCGAAGCATGAGGAAAATAAAACTATGCCATATGCGTATACATATGGCATGTATTTAAATCACGTAGATTGGCATAATAAAACATGGTAAATCATTTAGGTTAAGGATGTTAAATCACCTAATAGAGCCTACACGCCTAATAGTGCGTCCCCTAATAGAGTGTGAAAACATGGTATTTAAATCACGGAACAGAGCCTACCCACCTAATAGAGCGTCCCCGCCTCATCGGGCTTAAGGATGTTAGCTTAAGGATGTAGGGCTTGAGGATCTTACCAACTTTCACGACCTCATATGTATCACAATGTGCAAACTTATACGAGCAAAGCTCTAGCACGACTCATGCATCCTATCATAAAGAGACCACGTACAAGCATAACTCTAGTACGATTATACTCATAAGAAAAATCACTCGAAAGCCACATACAAACAGAAGCTCCATACGGTTTATAACCATCATTATAGTTTCCAAATCGAGGTGCGAGCTAAGCTCTAGCATGTTTCATACAAATGAAAACATCGAAATCTAGCGCGAGCGAGGCTCCAGCGCGAATTAAATCACATACACATAATAGGCGGCTCACATACATTCAAAACATCTCAAAACATGTTTAGCACCTCACATGGGCTATTCCACAACATCATTCAAGTACTAGTCAGCCTATCCTTTTATTTGTTTAAATTAAAGCATTGTATTTTGTGAAAACATTCAAAACATGTGATTTATACAATTATTAGCCTTACTATCCCTTTTTATACATCCATATAAACCAAATCATATACCTACTAATAATTGTTTACATACATCATCAACCACTTTTCCAAACCATCATGCAAATTTACAACACCCTATATACCCATAAAATACGAGCAGCTACCTCTATATACTCACAAAATTCCCTTACCTGGAATCGCGATGCGTGATTCCACTTCCTTAGAGCTTAGAGCTGCTTACTCATACGGCTCGATTCGTCTCCAACGAACTCTCTGAAACTGCACATAAACGTATTCCATAACTTTTTAGCCCATTATAATCCAACTCTTGCGTTTACAATAGTCGATTCGGTCTATAGTCTCTATTAATGCTTATGAGGCCTCGTTTCATTTCTCTAACCATAACTCAAGTCTATGGATTCTTTTAGGCCTATTTACTCATTCCAAATCGATATTAAATCGATGTTAAGCTCATAATGTTCATTTTTCATAAATTTCCTTCACTATGGCATATTATCAAACACTACATGTGCTCATGCTCACCAATTCACAAAACCCACAATGTAGCTTCATTTACCCATTTCTAATCATCCACATTACACAAATAACAACTTATCATAATCCATAAACCACCAATTCATCCAAATTACACTTTCTCACACTAGATTCATTCCATTTTCTAGGTCAAATTAATTCCAATACTACCTAAATGGTTTCAATCATCCATTTACATGCCAATCAAATCCAAAATCAAAAAAATAGACAATGTACTTGGATTGGAGTCTTAGAAACTTACCAAATCAGATTTCTCTTCTTGCTCCAAATGACAATGTCCTTAACTCCTTCAATACAAATAATGGGATTTTAGGTTTCAACTATGTTGTTCTTTTTCTCAAGATGAACAACTTGATACCTAATAGCCTCCCCTCAATTCTTAATGGAAATGGCTGATTTTAGAGAGATAAATCTAGGTTTTAGGTGAAAATGGAAGGGTGATGTTGTTTTCCCGAAATTTTTAGATTTTAGCGCTCCTTTTATAGAAATAGCTTGAGGAGATCGATCTGTACTAGGAGGAGATCGATCTAGTCCCCTTAAATCTCTCTTTTTCATAGCATTTCAAGCATGAGATCGATCTGTCGAAGCTTGAGATCGATCTGCTCCCAAACAGAGAGCTAAGGAGATCAATCTGTATGCTTAAGGATCAATCTTTTCATTACAGAATGTTTATGAGATCGATCTGGCCCCATTGGAGATCGATCTGCTCCGTTCCATTACCTAAATAAGAGCATTCTGGCTCTTCCTATGAGATCGATTTGACCTTTATATTTTCTAAATTTTTTGTAGTTTTCCTGCTGCAACTTACACCAAAACATCCTTAATCTCCTGCCATAGTCATTTTCTCATCCATCCACCTTTATGACTTGAAATGGCATCCATTCATACCTTATACACATTGAAACTTGTGTGCATTCCTTGTATATCTAAAGGTATACTATATAAAACCAAATGGAAGCATTTATATTCATGCAACTTCCTTCCATTTACCATACTACTCATTTTGAGTTCCATTCACATTCATCACTTATAAGAACTCATTCCTTCATATCCATACACAATGAAACTTGTATGTACATTACAAATAATATTACACATATGTACATTAAATCCATGGACTTACATCAATTATACTTTACATTACAAGTCCATTAGCCTTCATTAATCCAATTACACACGTTACAACCATACATATACGAGGTCTCACATTCTCCCCTCCTTCAAGGAATTTGGTCCACCAAATTAGAACCAAGTCACTCTTCAAAAAGATAGGGGTACTTCTCCCGTATCAAGTTCTCCAATTCCCATGTAGCTTCTTCCGCCGTGTGATGTTGCCAATGAACTTTTACAAAGGGAATTGTCTTATTTCGTAGCACCTTCTCTTTTCTGTCTAATATCCAAACCGACTTCTCAACATACGTCATACTCTCATTGAGCTCCAACGACTCATATCTTATCACGTGTGCTGGGTCCAGGTGATACTTCCGAGGCATAAAGTCATAAAAGACGTTGTGGACATTTGCCAAGTCCGGTGGCAATGCCAACCTATACGCCTTATCTCCCACTCTCTCCAAAATCTCGAAGGGTTTGATATATCTAGGGCTCAGCTTGCCCTTCTTACCAAATCTCATAATACCCTTCGATGGTGAAACTCTATGAAATACCAACTCACCCACATCAAACTCTAGTGGTATCTATCTCTTGTCAACATAACTCTTTTATCGGCTCTGAGCTGACCGTAATCTCTCATACATCAACTGGACGTCCACAGATGCCTACTGCACTAAGTTCGGAGCAAAAATCTGTTTGTCACCATCCTCTTCCCATCCAATGGGGGATCGACATCTGTGTCTATACAGTGCCTCATAGGGTGTCATCCCGATACTCTTATGATAGCTATTATTATAGGTGAACTAGGCTAATTGCAGCTGGTCATCCCAAGAGCCTCTAAAATCCAGCACACACGTTCTCAACATATCCTCCAGGGTCTGTATAGTCCTCTCTGACTGCCCATCTTTCTGAGGATGAAAAGTGATGCAAAACTCAGTCGGGTCTCCAGCGCTTCCTGAAAATGTCCCCAAAAATGGGAAGTGAAGCGGGCATCCCTATCAAAAACAACACTCACTGGTACACCATGTAGTTGTACTATCTCTCAAATTTACAAGTTCGCCAACTGACTCAGAGTATCGGTAGCTCTCATAGCTAAGAAAAAGACAGACTTAGTCAACTGATCCACAATAACCCATATGGCATCATGACCTTTACGGGTCCGCGGCAACCCCATCACAAAATCCATGGTGACATGCTCCCGTTTCCAAGTCGGTATCGGTAGAGGCTGTAATAATCCTGCAAGCTTTTAATGTTTTACCTTCACTTGCTGACAAACGAGACACTTAGCTACATATTCAGTAATTTCTCTTTTCATTCCAGACCACCAATAAATCTTCCGAAGGTTTTGATACATCTTGGTACTTCTCGGTACTTCTCAGATGTATCGTATACTTCGATGAGTGAGCTTCTGATAAAATTAACCTCATAATCTCAGGATCCTCAGGAACACATAATCTGCCTCTGAACCTCAATGTCCCATCAACACTCAGCTCAATATCAGTACCCACACCTGTTGTATCTGCCTCAGCCAATTGATGCATCATTGATCGCTCTGTTGGGCTTGCCGAATACGACAAATCAATTCTAGCTCCAGTCTCAAACTAGCCATGATCTCAAGTCTCTTCGATCCAGGTGGGGTTACATCCAAACTGAGGTCCGTAAATTGTTCTAACAATTCATATTCTCGTACCATTATATAAGACACCAACCCAAGGTTCTTCCTGCTTAAAGCATCGACAACTACATTTACCTTACCCAGGTGGTACATGATTTCACAATCATAGTCTTTTAAAAGTTCGAGCCATCTCCTCTGTCTCATATTCAATTCTTTCTGCGAGAATAGGTACTTAAGGCTCTTATGATCTGTGAACACTTGAAATTTCTCACCATAGAGATAGTGGCGCCATATTTTCAAAGCAAATACCACGGCTGCTAATTCCAAATCATAGGTCGGGTAGTTCCTCTCGTGATCTTTCAACTGTCTAGATCCATAGGCAACTACCTTCTCATCCTACATAAGTACACAACCTAATCCCTGGTGTGATGCGTCCGTATACATCGAGAAATCTCCTGAGCTGGTAGGAATGGTGAGAACTAGAGCAGTGGTCAATCGATGCTTAAGCTCCTCAAAACTCCTCTCACATGCCTTATCCCATACAAAATTAACATCCTTACGCGTGAGGCTTGTCAAAGGAGTAGCTAGTCTGGAGAAACCCTCTACAAATCTCCAATAATATCCTGCCAATCCCAGAAAACTTCTGATCTCAGTAACTGTCTTGGGATGTCCTACCGTACAACTGCCTCTATCTTGGATGGATCCACCGATACCCCATCCTTCGACACAACATGACCCAGAAATGAGATCTGCTCTAACTAAAAGTTACACTTGCTGAGTTTGGCATATAACTCTTCCTCTCAGAGGATCTGCAGAACTATCCTCAAATTCTCCTCATGATCTTCCCTGGACTTGGAATATACCAATATTTCATCAATGAACACAATCACAAACTTGTCCAGGTATGGCTTGAATATATCATTCATTAATGCCATAAATGTTGCGGGGGCATTCGTCAATCCAAATGGCATCACCATAAACTCGTAGTGGCCATAACGGGTACGAAATGCTGTCTTGGGTACATCTACACTCCTGATCCTCAACTGATGGTACCCTGACCACAGATCTATCTTAGAAAATACTTGGGCTCCTCGGAGCTGATCCAGAAAATCATCTATGCATGGAAGGGGGTACTTGTTCTTAATAGTGGCCTTATTCAACAACCGGTAGTCTATACACAGTCGGAGGCTTCCATCCTTCTTCCTTACAAATAGAATCGGTGATCCCTAAGGTGAGACACTCGGTCTAATAAACCCCTTCTCTAGCAACTATTACAACTATTTCTTCAACTCTTCTAACTCAATCGGAGCCATTCTATATGGTGGTTTCGATATCGGCTCAGTACCAGGCACTAACTCTATGCAAAATTCCATTTCCCTTTCAGGTGGTAGTCCGAAAAGACATCAGGATAATCCGTAATTTGGGTATATCCCTCAATTCTGGGTGTGCCTCATCTATATCGACCACGTAGGCAATGAACCCTTCACATCATTCTTTCTACCGTTAGTATCACAAGTCATTCCATCAATATTCAAAATAAACAAACGAATTTATCTCTCAAATATCATATATTAGGATTATACTCTTTTCATATCATTTCTTTTCATCAAAGTTTACAATAAGATTGTCTAATCCTGAAAACATCAATGTCTTAGCATGGCAATCCATAACAACACGATTCGGATGGTGATATGAAAGAATGCGTGGCACTAAGATCAAATAATACCAATGCTTCTAAATCAAAGATTCGGATGGTACCTTTAATCACATCCGTTGATGTGTTTGCAGTGTCTTGGTCCAACGTGTGCACTCTTCCCCTGCTCACACCCACTGCCTGTTTCCCCTTCTCTTCAGCTGTGGCCCTCCTCCTCGGGGCAACTATCTCAATTGGAGCTCTCTTTGGCTCCTTGCCCTTCTATGGGGCAGTCTCCATCTTCTCGGGACAATACTTAGCTATATGTTTGGGTTTCTCGCATCTAAAACACACCATAGGGGTCATCAGACAGGGTCTGGTTCCATGAAATCTCCCACATCTCCTACACTAATCAGTAGTAGGTCGTGGTCCTCCAATAGTCATACCCTCGATGCAGTCAAAGCAGGGTACACAGAAGGTCTTGCAGCTCTCTTCTGCACCTCCTCGATCTTAGGTCTCTTCTCAAAATACCTTGGGCCTCCCCTCTTGGCCACTCTATCCCTCCCAGATCTCTTCCGATCTCTATCCTTCCTGACACTAATTCTTCCAAGCTTAGAGGCATTTCGCTCAAAGTCTTGCTCTCATAATTGAGCCTTATGTATAACCTCCTCATAGGTCAAAATGTCGAACGGAGCTCGCTTAGTCCGGATGGCCAGTCTTAATTCATCCATGAACTTTGTATCTTTCGGGTCTTACTACCCATCATGTCTGGGTCATATCTCCCTAAGGACATAAACTTGGACTCATACTCGTCTACAGTACGGTTACCCTGAACCAGATTCATGAATTCCATCCACAGTTTCCTCTGTGCGGTGGCTGGAATGTACTGTCTCCTGAAGGCCTCTATAAATATCTCTCATGAGATCTCGGAGTGTCTGGCCCACAAAATGGCATCGATGGACCTCCACCAATGCTCGACCTTGCCTATCAACATAAACACGGTAAAGGCTACCTTCTCAGCTAAAGTACATCGAAAAAATCTATACAGTTTCTCCATCTCATGCACCCAGTCCACTATGATAATCGGGTCCTTCACCCCTCTGAACACTGGGGGTTCAATGCTTGGAACTCTTGCAGTCTACTCAAGTCACAATCATAAACCAAATTACTACCACTCTACTGTGGAGCGATAAGAGAATCTGTATCCTGTACCGGAGGTGTCATTGTCTCAGTAACCTGAGGTCTCTCTACCTCTGCAGCTGCCTGTCTAGTCGTAGACTGTGCTGCGGGACCTCGTCTATCACCGAAACCCAAGGCCTGTGTGACTATCTCCACTAGGTTCTCAATACTCCGCTCTATCTTAGCGAAGCGAGCCTCAGTATCTTCTGCTCTCCCAACAGGGTCCTGTGGAGATGAATCAGTCTGTGGCTCCGTACAACTCTCAAGCCTACCTCTACGGCCTCTAGTACATGCTCTCGCCCCTCTACCTTGGCGCGTAATTGGCATGATGCCTAACTTCTTGTATTAATAATTTATTAAGCTCAATCCATCACGGTATACATAGTTATATCTAAACAAAAACACAGTAATATGGGGATATACATTTCCTACATTTTATTACTGACTCATATCAGGCCAACACGCTCTGATACCAATCTCTGTCATGACCCATTTTATCCTCTTATTACCAAAAATCACTATAAATTTTTTGTATTTTATTGTTACCTTACCCGGTCGTGAACAAACTCACCACACATAGTTGGGTTGTGAGTCAATAATAATCCACTCGCAATATCCATTCTCAGTTAATAAAAGTGATGACATACATTTGAATGTCAATCATTCATTTATACAAAATATGATTACTAACATCTACATCCCCCATAATTACATTTCAATTGGCTACTCTGCTTTTACATTGTTTAGATATAGAAAGGAATCACTGTGTACATACCTCTGAGTGATGGAGATGCAATAGATGTCTTAACCAAAATGCCTCAGTCCTCACTGGGCCACTATGTATGCTCTGTAAAGGGGGGAAATAGAGAGGGATGAGCAAACCACATGCTCAGTAAGGCAATAATGCAAGCATGGTAGATAACTACTCTATCTACGTGCTAATAGTGAATGCATAAATCGTTTATAGTTTGGAGCATGAGGAAAACAAAACTATGCCATATGCGTATACATATATCATATATTTAAATCATGTAGATTGGCATAATAAAACATGGTAAATCATCATGTACAAGCCATCTCATGCTCAATTGTCAAATCACATAATAAAAAGGGAAATTCACTTGAAACATCCTTTTCAAATCACATCATAAAGCTCTTTCTCAAACACATACAATCCCATCACAAACCATTTTCTCAATCACAAACATCATTACCATTTCACAAATCAAATCCAACAAGGCTCGACCCCTCCCTCGGGTACAATCACAATTACACATATGTAATAAAAACTAGGTCACAATATCAAAAGTGCCTATGTGGACCAACTAAATCATAAATCATCCCAGACCACAAGCATCCAGGTGTGCGGGGTATCGTGCTGGTATGAAGGTGGATTATCCCTCGGTAGACTTTCTCATCACATAACCATCGCACGGTACATCATATTCCATGTGATATACACGGTACATTGTATTCCATGTGATATACACGGTACAACATACTCCACGGACTCATATCGTGATTGGGGGTGCCATTCCTAGGTCTTACCTACCCCATACCAAGAATTTTTCATATCATGTAGGAGAGCCTCCCTGCCGAACAAAACCTCCTTGCCCCTCCAGGGCTTAAAGATGTTGGCTTAAGGATCCTTTCGTACCCATGTAGGAGAACCTCCCTGCCGAACAGAGCCTTCCCGACCCTCTGGGGTTAAGGATGTTGGCTTAAGGATCCTTACGTAAGAGAGCCTCCCCACCGAACAGAGCCTCACTGCGTCCTCAAGCTTAAGGATGTTAGCTTAAGGATCTTACCGTAAGAGAGCCTCCCCAGCCTAACAGAGCCTCCCCACCTCCTCGAGTTTAAGGATTTTAGCTTAAGGATGTAGGGCTTGAGGACCTTACCAACTTTCACGACCTCATACGTATCACAATGTGCAAACTTATGCGAGCAAAGCTCTAGCACGACTCATGCATCCTATCATAAAGAGACCACGTACGAGCATAGCTCTAGTATGGTTATACTCATAAGAAAAACCACTCGAAAGCCACGTATGAGTAGAAGCTCCAGTATGGTTTATAACCATCATCATAGTTTCCAAATCGAGGTGCGAGCTAAGCTCCAGCACGTTTCATACAAATGGAAACATTGAAATCTAGAGCGAGCGAGGCTCCAGCGTGAATTAAATCACATAAACATGATAGGCGGCTCACATACATTCAAAACATCTCAAAACATGTTTAGCACCTCACATAGGCTATTTTACAACATCATTCAAGTAGTTGCCAGCCTATCCTTTTATTTGCTCAAATCAAAGCATTGTATTTTGTGAAAACATTCAAAACATGTGATTTAAACAATTATTAGCCTTACCTTTTTATACATCCATATAAACCAAATCATATACGTACTCATAATTGTTCACATACATCATCAACCACTTTTCCAAACCATCATGCAAATTAACAACACCCTATATACCCACAAAATACGAGCAGCTACCTCTATATATACTCATAAAATTTTCTTACCTGGAATCGCGACGTGTGATTCCACTTCCTTAGAGCTGCTTACTAGTACGGTTCGATTCGTCTCCAACGTTTTCTCTGAAACTGTACATAAACATATTCCATAACGTTTTAGCCCATTATAATCCAACTCTCGCGTTTACTATAGACGATAAGTCTATAGTCTCTATTTATGCTTATAAGGCCTCGTTTTATTACTCTACCCATAACTCGAGTCTATGGATTCTTTTAGGCCTATTTACTCATTCCAAATCGATATTAAATCGATGTTAAGCTCATAATGTCCATTTTTCATAAATTTCCTTCACTATGGCATATTATCAAACACTACATGTACTCATGCTCACCAATTCACAAAACCCACAATGTAGCTTCAATCATCCACATTACACAAATAACAACTTATCATAACCCATAAGCCACCAATTCATCTAAATTACACTTTCTCACACTAGATTCATTCCATCTTTTAGGTCACATTAATTTCAATACTACCTAAAAGGTTTCAATCATCCATTTACGTGCCAATCAACTCTAAAATCAATAAAATAGACAATGTACTTGGATTGGAGTCTTAGAAACTTACCAAATCATATTTCTCTTCTTGCTCCAAATGACAATGTCCTTAGCTCCTTCAATACCAATAATGGGATTTTGGGTTTCAACTATGTTGTTCTCTTCCTCAAGATGAGCAACTTTATACCTAATAGCCTCCCCTCAATTCTTACTGGAAATGGCTGATTTTAGAGAGATAAATGTAGGTTTTTAGTGAAAAATGGAACAGTGATGTTGTTTTCCTGATATTTTCATATTCCAACGCTCCTTTAATAGTAGCTTGAGGAGATCGATCTGGTCCCCATAAATCCCTCTTTTTCATGGCATTTTAAGTATGAGATAGATCTGTCGAAGCTTGAGATTGATCTGCTCCTAAACAGAGAGCTAATGAGATCGATTTGTATGCTTAAGGATCAATCTTTTCATTACAGAATGTTTAGGAGATCGATCTGCTCCGTTCCATTACCCAAATAAGAGCATTCTGTCTCTTCTAAATCGATCTCTCATCCAATGAGATCGATCTGACCTTCATATTTTCCAGATTTTTTTATAGTTTTCTTGCTACAACTTACACCAAGACATCCTTAATCTGCTGCCATAGTCATTTTCTCATTCATCCACCTTTATGACTTGAAAATGGCATCTATTCATACCTTATACACATTGAAACTTATGTGCATTCCTTGTATATCCTAAGGTATACTATATAAAACCAAATGGAAGCATTTATATTCATGCAACTTCCTTCCATTTACCACACTACTCATTTTGAGTTCCATTCACATTCATCATTTATAAGAACTCATTCCTTCATATTCATACACAATGAAACTTGTATGCACATTACAAATCATATTATACATATGTACATTGAATCCATGGACTTACATCAATTATACTTTACATTACAAGTTTATTAGCATTCATTAATCCAATTACACACGTTACAACCATACATATACAGGGTCTCACATTCTCCCCTCATTATAGAATGTCTAGCAGATCGATCTGACTCCATTGGAGATCGATCTGCCCTGTTCGATTGCTCAAATCAGAGCATTTTAGCTCTTTCAGATCAATCTCTCATCCTATGAGATCGATCTGGCCTTCATATTCTCCAGATTTTGCTGCAGTATTCTGTAGTAACTCATATCAAACAACCCTTAATTTGCTGTCATGGTCATTTTCTCATCCAATAATCTTTGAGACTTGAAAATGACATCTATTCATACTTTATACCCATTAAAACTTTGTGAAATCTTTGTATAATCAAAGGTATATAATATAAACTAAATGGAAGTGCACAACTCATGCAATCTTCCTTCCATTTTATCACACTACTCATTTTTCATTCTATTCACATTCATCACATACCAAAGTCCATTCCTTCACATTCATACATAATGAAACTTGTACGTACATCACCAACTCTTATTACAAGTGTGTACATTGACTTTATAGACTTTACATCACTTATACTTCACATTACAAGTACATCACCATACTTATGAATTCATTTACATGTATACAAGGTTAAACCTATACGGGGTCTCACATTCTCCCCCACTTAGAAAATTTGGTCCTCCAAATTGGAACCAAATCAATTAGTGAATAACTCGGGATACCTCTCCCGCATCAAACTCTCCAATTCCCATGTGGCCTCTTCCACCGTGTGATGTTGCCAAAGAACTTTCACCAAGGGAATTGTCTTTGTCCTCAACACTTTCTCTTTTCTATCCAATATCCGAATCGACTTCTTTACGTACGTCATGCTTTTATTGAGCTCTAATGGTTCGTACTTTACCACATGTGCCGAGTACGGATGGTACTTTCGTAACACGGATACGTGGAAGATGTTATGTACATTCGCTAGCTCAGGTGGCAATGCTAGCTTGTATACCTTATCTCCCACCCTATCAAGTATCTCAAATGGCCCTATATATCGAGGGCTCAACTTTTCCTTCTTCCCGAATCTCATAATCCCCTTCAAGGGAAAAACCTTCAAAAATACTGACTCACCCACCATAAACTCAAGTGGTCTCCGTCTCCTATCAGCATAACTCTTTTGTCTGCTCTAAGCTGTCGTAACCTCTCACAAATTAAATGGACATCCTCAAAGGCTTGTCTAACCAAGTCAGGAGGAAAGATCTATCTGTTACCAACCTCTTCCCAGCCAATAGGGGAACGACATCTATGCCCATACAATGCCTCATATGGTGCCATCCCAATACTCGCATGAAAGCTGTTATTATAGGCGAACTCTGCGAGTGACAAATGGTCATCCTAAGAGCCTACAAAATCCAATGCACACGCTCTCAACATATCCTCCAGGGTCTTTATAGTCCTCTCCGACTGACCATTTGTCTGAGGATGAAACGCGATGCTAAAACTCAACTGGGTCCCCATCGCTTCCTGAAAATGTTTCATGAAATGGGAAGTGAAGTGGACATCCCTATCAGAAACAACGCTCACTGGAATTCCATGTAGCCTCATTATCTCTCGCACATACAAGTTCGCTAACTGGCTCAGAGTATCGGTAGCTCTCATAACTAAAAAATGGGCTAATTTCGTCAGTCGATCCACAATAGCCCATATGGCATCATGACCTCTACGGGTCCTCGACAATCCCATCACAAAATCCATGGTGACATGCTCCCACTTTCAAGTCGGTATCGGTAGAGACTGCAATAACCCTGCAGGCTTTTGATGCTCTACCTTCACCTGCTGACAGACGAGACACTTAGCGACATTCAACTATGTCTTTTTTCATCCCATACCACAATTAAACTTTTCGCAGGTGTTGATGCATCTTAGTACTCCCTAGATGTATTGTATACCTTGATGAGTGAGCCTTTTCAAGATCAACTTCCTGATCTTTGGATCATTGGGAACACATATCCTACCTCTGAACCATTTGAATTCAATTCAAAGTCCGTCTCTGTACCCCACTGTATCTGCCTGGCTGATGGAGGTCCAATTGCTCGTAATGTTCATAATGATCGTGATGCCAAGGATCCATGGGTCAGCCAAGGAGGTCCAATTACCCAAGCCCTCTATATTTTATTGGAAGCCCAAACGACATGAATCTTGGTCTAGTAATAAGTTGGGTTAAGTGTTTAAATAGCCCACATTTGAGTTTTATAGCATTTTAGACCAATTATCCTATGTAACTAGGCTTATGCGCGAATTTAAGTTTTAGTCTTATTTTTTGTTTGGTGTTAATTCTAGTCCTCTTGTTTAAGGGCTTAAGTGCTAGATATTATTATAAATACTTTGTAAACGCCCTTGAAAAATAGAATAGATCAGATTGAATTTTTAGAAATTTGAGTGTGCCTTTTTCTAGGGTTCCCTCTCAACTAGGCTTATCAAGGTCTTCTTCCTCATGGCGCCTCCCTCTTCACCAACCACCATTGTTATACCTTAGGTTCTCAAATTTTATATTCGTAGGGTCGAGGTCCAATACCTTTGGTTTAAGTCTCTTTAGACTTCGGGTCTAGGTTTCAATTTTCCATTCAAAGTCTATCATCACTATTTTCATCCTGCTTGCATTTTTTTTTGTTGTTTCAATTCTCAATCCACATGTTTCCGTGATCGTCCTAAATCATCCTCTTGTACTCGCATATCAGTTTGGTATCAGAGCAAGGTTTCAATTTTTTGGTTATGCGTCTTTCCCTTCATCTCTAACACTAAGTTAGTGTCAAAAAGAAAAAGAAAGAAAAAAAAGAAAGAAAAAAAGAAAAAAAAAGAGAAAAAAGAAACCGTGTACGGTTCAAACACTATTCATAAAACATTCTGTTGAGTTACGAGATGCACGAATACATGTTTTAAAGAAAACGACAAAAGACAATGAACCCGTGAAATTTATTCACGGGCCCCACCCTCTCTTGGCCAAATTCCATTGTTTTCCTATAGTTTTAGGCATTTTTTTGTTTTTTTGTGATTATTTCTTTGAGATTCTTGTTGCGTTTGAGTTGAATTTCTGAAATTTTGTTTCAAGTCAGTATCTTACCCACACTAAAACTCTTCCTCACCACCCTAGCCACAAATCAGATTAGTCTTTGTAAAAAAAAATCCTACACTTAGTTGTAGTGTTTGAGTTGGATTCTACACTTAGTCGTTGTGTTTGAGTTGGACTCTACAGTTAGTCGTTGTGTTTGAGTTAGACTCTACACTTAGTTGTTGTATTTGAATTGGACTTCTGAATTTTTGTCTCAAGTCAGTCTATTAGCCACACTAAAACTCTTCCTCACCACCTTAGCCACAAATCAGATTAGTCTTTGTAAAAAAAAAAAAAGAGAGAGAAAAAAGAAGAAAAAAATAATACTTGGTGAATTGGTTGATCTTTTGAGGTTGAATCTTTGACTGAGTCTCTAGTACGATTGTGAACCTATAGAGTTGAGGTAGAGTAAGGAAAAAAAGGTATGAGCATGTGAGAAACATTAGTAGAGAAAAGTCGAATTACTTGAGTAAAACACGAGTGTGAGTGCCCCATCTTGAGTGAATTGAGTGTAAACACGTGAGCTTATCACTTGTGAGATTCTTATTTTCTGTTATCACTAACGTTTCTTGCAAGTTAAAGATGTCTTCGGAAGGTGATAAGTCAGAATTTAAAAAAAATTAAGTTCATGCTCCATGCAATGCAACAACAGTTCCAACGGATGGACGTGAAATTCAATGACATTCATGATAAGTTGGACTGACATGAAGCTCAGTTTGCAAGGATCCAACAAGATGATTCTTCCAGTATGAAAAGTAAGATTGTCACCAATGAAGAGTATGCTGATAATGTTAGGTATGATTTGGAAGAAGAGTCTGAGGCAGATAGACATCATAGAAGGCATCATAAGTATAGAGATAGAGATCGAGTTGATAGAGCCCATGATAGAGGCAAAGAGAAGATGGATGGAAACCTTGGCAGCATAAAATTGAAGATTCCTCCTTTCCAAGGCAAGAATGATCCCGAGGCATATTTAGAGTGGGAAAGGAAGATTGACATGGTATTTGACTACCACCACTACTCTGAGGTAAAGAAGGTTAAACTTGCTGCAGTAGAGTTCACAGAATATGCTATGGTATGGTGGGATCAGTTGGTCTCCAGTAGAAGAAGATGTGGTGATCCTCCAGTGTCTACATGGGATGAGATAAAGCGTATCATGAGGAAAAGATTTGTGCCTAACCATTATTACAGAGAGCTGTACCAGAAACTCCAAGGTCTCACCTAGGGTTCAAAAAGTGTTGACGATTATTACAAGGAGATGGAGATAATCATGATCCGAGCCAATATCCAGGAGGATGCAGAAGCTACTATGGCTCGTTTTCTCCAAGGTTTGAATCGTGAGATTGCCAATGTTGTAAAGTTACAGCATTTCATGGATTTAGAGGAGATGCTGCATGTGGCCATCAAAGTGGAAAGGTAACTCAAAAGGAAAGGTACATCCCGTTTCACTCCTAGTTCAGTTCTTGTTTGGAAATCTAATACCTTTTGTAGGGATGATAAGCCTGTGTTTAGGCCTAAGTCAAAAAGTTTTGTTAAGCCAAAGTCTGAGGACCCTCTAAAGCCTAAGACTGAGCCTGCCCAAGCATCCCAGAGTAGAACACGTGACATAAAGTGTTTTAAGTGTTTGGGTCGGGGACATGTTGCGCCTCTCAGTTTCCTAACCATAGAGTGATGCTTTTGCTTGAGAATGGAGATGTTGAGAGTGAGGGTTCTGATGTTGGTATTGCGGATGGGATGAGATACCTGCGTTAGAAGATGCTGAAGAAGAAGAAGTTGTTGAGTTTGCTGCTTATGGTGAAGCACTTGTTTCTAGACGTGCTCTAAATACTCATGTGAAGTTTGAGGATGAGGTACAACGTGAAAACATCTTCCATACAGGATGTTATATTAGTGACAAGGTATGCTCTGTGATCATTGATGGTGGGAGTTGTACTAATGTTACTAGCACATACCTTGTTGATAAGCTAAAATTGCCCACTACCAGGCATCACCGCCCATATAAGTTGCAGTGGATTAATGACTGTGGTGAAATGAATGTGGTGAAGCAAGTCTTGGTTCCTTTCTGTATTGGAAGATATCAAGATAAAGTGTTGTGTGACGTGGTACCCATGCAAGCTAGCCACCTGTTGCTGGGTAGATCGTGGTAGTATAATCAGAGAATCATCCATGACGGTTACACTAACCGTTACTCCTTTTTTATGGATAGCAAGAAGATCACTCTTGCTCCCTTTAGCCCCAAGGAGATTTACGAGGATCAATTAAGGCTGAAGGAGCAACATGACGAGCAAAGGAAGCTAGCTAAAGAAAAGAAGGGAAGCAAGGAAAGCAAAGGAATGAGCTACCATGCCAATCCTCAAGATGTGAAAACTGCATTTATTGCTAAGTCTCCTATCCTTTTGCTTTTATTTAAAGATTCTTGTTTCATTGATACTGAACTCCAAGATACTTTACCTACTGATGTTGTCTCATTATTGCAGGAGTTTAAGGATGTATTCCCTGAGGATATCCCAAATGGACTACCACCGATTTGTGGGATTGAGCATCAGATTGACCTTATCCTTGGAACTGCCATATCTAACTGCCCAGCCTACAGAAGTAATCCAGAGGAAATGAAAGAGCTTCAAAGGCAAGTTGAGGAGCTCATGAGAAAAGGTTACGTGAGAGAGAGCATGAGTCCATATGCCATGCCCGTATTGCTTGTGCCTAAAAAGGATGGGACGTGGAGGATGTGCGTTGACTGTCGAGTCATCAACAAAATCACTGTAAAGTATCGCTATCCTATTCCTAGGCTAGATGACATGCTCGATGAGTTGCATGGTGCATGCGTATTTTCTAAAATTGATTTAAAGAATGGATATCACCAAATTCGTATGAAAGAAGGTGTTGAATGGAAAATCGCATTTAAGACTAAACACGATCTTTATGAGTGGTTAGTTATGCATTTTGGCTTGACTAACGCACCCAGTACTTTCATGCGCTTAATGAACTATGTTTTACGTGCTTTCATTGGTAAGTATGTGGTTGTCTACTTCGATGACATTCTAATTTACAGTAAGAGTTTGCATGAGCATGTTGAGCATCTCAGGGAAGTTCTTACTATTTTGAGGAATGAAAGTTTGTAGGCCAATTCTAAGAAATTTACATTCTGCACTGATAAGGTTGTTTTCCTTGGGTATGTAGTTTCTTCACATGGCATTTCTGTTGATGATGAGAAGGTAAAGGCAATTAGAGATTGGTCTATACCTAAGTCTGTTTTTGAAGTGCGCAGTTTTCATGGCTTAGCTAGTTTCTATCATCGATTCGTTAGAGACTTTAGCACTATAGCCGCACTTTTGACCGAAGTGGTCAAAAAGAATGTTGTATTTCATTGGTGTCCTGCACAAGAGCATGCTTTTAATTTGCTCAAGGATAAACTTTGTTCTGCTCCTTTGTTAACTCTACCTGACTTTACTAAAACTTTTAAGATTGAGTGTGATGCCTCAGGTGCAGGAATTGGAGCTGTGCTCATGCAGGAAAAATGCCCAATTGCCTTCTTCAGTGAGAAGTTAAGTGGGATAGCACTTAACTATCCCACATATGACAAGGAGATGTATGCGTTAGTGAGGGCCTTGGAGACATGGCAACATTACCTGTGGCCCAAAGAATTCGTCATCCACACCAATCACGAGTCCTTAATGTCACGACCCTCAACTTACCAAAATACGTACAAATTTTTCGCATTTTCATGCATCAATTGTTAATCATCCTTCCTCGATCATGAACAACCACACTCTTAATAGTTGGGCTGTGTGTCGACGTCTAACTCATTCCACCATACTCATTCAATTTGAACATTATTTATGAGTAAACACTTGTATAAATGTATATATATTAGAGTAGTTACATGTGTTTACATTGTTTTACATCCCCAATAGTTACATACAAAATGCTACTGTGCTATGTCTAGTTTAGATACAAAATAATCCAAGTGTGTATACCATTAGCGATGGGATGCAGCGGATTACCAAAGGGGAAAGGCCTCCAGTCACACTCAATCTATACTCGACACTCTGTAGAGAGGGGGAAAATAAGGGGGTGAGCAAACCACACGCTCAGTAAGGCAATCATGCGAATAGGTAGATACTGCACTATCTACGTGATCGTGATGCCATGCTCAAAAGCATTTAATTCATCATTTATCTCAAAACATGAGTGTATGATTGTGTTAATGGTATGTAAAGCATTCATGCTATTAAAACATGGCATAATTCACAATAAAAGTATGGTATAAATCATCATGCATAATTCATAATAAATCATCATGCATAATTCACAATAAAAGCATGGCATTACCCATCATGCATTTTCTCAAATAGCATGGCATTAACCATCATACATTTTCACAATAAAGCATGGCATTAAACATCATGCATTTTCACAATAAAGCATGACATTAAACATCATGAATCCGTGCACTTTAAAAACCATTAACAATTCAATCCAACACTGGTCAGATCTCAGCCCACCCTCGGACTTTCCTGACCCATAAATCATTTCAAACATGGATTTATTCTCAAAGCAATAGACATGTGAGATAGGCAGTTCAACAACAGGTAATAACCTCAAGGCCTGTGTACATAACCTGTGATACCGGCTACACGGATCAGGTGTGCGGGGATATCACCACTATTTGCTTCCACATGGGAGGTGGGTCAAATCCTACCCGCTAGTCCATAGCAGATCTCGTCCGAAGACGGCACATCACAACTCAACACGGTACAACGTACTCCATGCTACATGCACGGTACAACATACTCCGTGGACCTAATCAACACATCATATCACGCCACATCTCGAACGCACATGTGAGCCTATTTAATCGGTACGACCTCTTGTCTACCTGAAGCTCCTAACACAGCCAATTAATCATGTCAAAATAATGCACGTGTGAGCCTATTTAATCGATGTGACACCCAATCTACTCGAAGCTCCAAACACGGCAACATGCAAGGTGGGCATCTAGTGCGAGACAAACTCCAAGCACAATGCCAAAACAAATATGAAATCCATGTGAAAACTAGTGCCTCTAGCACTGATGTGTATAAAACACGACAAATCTCATGCGAGTCATAATCTAGCACTCTTTCATACTCACGAAATCATGTAGGTGGCTCAAAACTTTGCAAAGTATGGTTAACAAAACCAAAACACACTCATTTCTTTTGCAAATCATTTCAATGTCAGCCAACCTACCAATCATTTGCTAAAAAGTAATAAAACAAGATTTTCAAAGCAATATGCTTTTGTTTTCATGCACATTTCTCAAACTCCCAACTTTTGCCCTTCAATCACCCAACATCATTTCCTAATCTCATGCATTCTAGCAAAACATTTAAGCGCCCAAATTGCGCACAGATATCTCTAAGAGTTCACACAATTCCCTTACCTCAATTTACTTGGTGTGACTCCTTTCCTCTTAGCTTCTCACGCTCTTGACTCAACTCGCTCCAACGTATCCTCAGAAGCTGCGATTCATTCATCCAAATCAATTGAGTTAATGATTTTAACCCATATTTGACCTCACTATTCAATATAATTCACTTATGTATTTTACCAATGTCTTAATCCACATTTTACCCCTTTTTGGTAAATCTTACAATTTATTCACCAACATCTTAAAATCATACCCCTCTAGACATCCCATTTCTCATTAATCTCCATACATTCTACTTTCTCACACTAGGTTTAATCCATTTTCTAGGTCATAATCGAATGCATTTTAGATAGTTTCTAACCATCCATACTCATGCCAAACAACTCCAAAATCAATTAAATAGACAATGTACCATAGTTAGAGTGTTAGAATCTTACCAAATCTGATTTCTCTTATTGCTCTAAATGACAATGCCCTTAACTCCTTCAATACCAACAGTGGGAAAATGCCTTCCAACTATGTTGTTCTTCTCTTTGATAGGAACAACTTTGCCTCTAATGGTCTCTCTTCAAATCTTACTGAAAATGGCTGATTTTAGAGAGAGAAAGTTAGGTTTTTGGGTTGAAAATGGAAGAATGGTGTTTTTTCCCGAAATTTTCTGATTTTTAGCACTCCTTTTATAGAAATAGCTTGAGGAGATCGATCTGCACCAAGAGGAGATCGATCTGGTCCCCTTAAATCCCTCATTTTCACGATATTTTAAGCATGAGATCGATCTGCTCCCAAACAGAGAGCTAAGGAGATCGATCTGAGTGCTTGAGGATCGATCTTTTCATTACACAATGCTTAGGAGATCGATCTGGCTCCATTGGAGATCGATCTGCTCTATTCCATTGCCCAAATAAGAGCATTCTGGCTCTTTCAAATCGATCTCTCATCCTATGAGATCGATCTACCCTTCACAATTTCCAAATTTTTCTGCAGTTCTTCTGCAGCAACACTTACCAAACTTCATACATTTTGTTGCCATGATCATTTTCTCATCCAATCATCTTTGAGATTTGAAAATGGCATCCATCCACATTTCATACACATTAAAACTTGTGTAGAATCTTTGTATATCCAAAGTTACATGATATAAACCAAATAGAAGTGCACAACTTATGCAATTCTACTTCCATTTTACCACACTACTCATAATCCATTCTACTCACATTCTCCACATGTTTAAGTCCATTTCTTTACATTCATACATAATGTAACTTGTATGTACAATTACAACTCTTATTACAAGTGTGTATACTAACTTATGGACTTACATCACATATACTTCACTTATGAATTCATAGTACAACTCTATTTACATTACTATGTACATATATACCATTATACATATACGGGGTCTCACACTTAAATCATCTGAAAGGACAGAGTAAGATGAACAAGCATCATGCCAAGTGGATGGAGTTCATTGAGGCATTCCCGTACGTGATCAAGTATAAACAAGGTACATGCGATTTGAGCACAAATCCTTTTGAGGAGAGGGGGAATGATGGATGTCCAATTGCTTGTAATGTTCATGATGATCATGATGCCAAGGATCCATGCGTCATCCAAGGAGGTCCAATTACCCGAGCCCTCTATATTTGTTTGGAAACCCAAACGACATGAATCTTGGTTTAGTAATAAGTTGGGTTAAGTCTTTAAATAGTCCACATTTGAGTTTTATAGCGTTTTAGACCAATTATTCTATGTAACTAGGCTTATGCTCGAATTTAAGTTTTAGCTTATTTTCTGTTTGGTGTTAATTCCAGCCCACTTGTTTAAGGGCTTAAGTGCTAGATATTATTATAAATACTTTGTAAACGCTCTTGAAAAATAGAATAGATCATATTGAATTTTCAGAAATTTGAGTGTGCCTCTTTCTAGGGTTCCCTCTGAACTAGGCTTATCAAGGTCTTCTTCCTTGTGGCGTCTCCCTCTTCACCAACCACCATTGTTATACCTTAGGTTCTCGAATTTTATATTCGTAGGGTCGAGGTCCAATACCTTTGGTTCAAGTCTCTTTAGACTTCGGGTCTAGGTTGATATTCTATTTTCCATTCAAAGTCTATCATCATTATTTTCGTCCTGCTTGCGTTTTTTTTTTATTGTTTCAATTCCCAATCCACACATTTTTGTGATCGTCCTAAATCATCCTCTCGTAAGAGCATATCACTGGCAATATCACTGCACTGCTGATCAATTCGTTGAGCCTGTCGAATTCAATCTACCAGATCTGGTTCTAACTGCAGGCTAGCTATCATGAAACCACTATCAACTTCAGGCGAGGTCACATCCAAACTGAGGTTCGTGAACTGTTCCAACAACTCTGTCAGACCCAGATTTTTGTAGCTTATTTCCTTATGATTCCTATGTGTATGAACACTATGTAATTATGATTGAATCATAAGAAGAGTATTTACTAGATTTAAAGTGTTACTGAAATGAATTAACACGCAAAAGCTACATAAAATGCCTAATGTGGACGATGGGTATCACAGGCTAAACCGAGTCATTCTAAATCATTCTGACTGAAAATAAGAACTTAAAATAAGAGAGCATAGAGAACTCATGAAGGAAAGTCAGCTTGATTTAGACCCGAACATACAAAACGAGTGCAGGGGTAAAACGGATAAATGACTGAAATTCAGTATAATTTCGATAAGACAATTTCATTAAAAATATGAAATTGAGGAATCCTGATCAAAATCAAGGAAAATATTTAATTTTGAGTCCAATTGATCAAGATACAAATTTATTAGAATTTATCGAAATTTTTACCTCGAAAAATGAGCCCAAAAGTAGTGAAAAAATATACCGAAAAGGTAAAATCGGACTGATAAATTCATTTACGGATTAAATGAATTTAATATGATTTTTAGAGATATTTTTAGATATTTATGGGATATTTTTGGGATTTTTATATTATTATTTTATAATAAAATAATAATAAAAATATATATTATATAAAAAAAAAGAGAAACGAAATCTGAAGAGAAAACACGGGGAGAGAGAAGAGAGAAATCGCGTGAAGCCGACCCGAGGGAGATGACCACCGGACGGCCACCACCGGCCACCCCATGGCCAGGAAAGCTGCGGAAAAGGAAGCCCGACACCGTGCGCACCCATTGGCACCGGTCACGCCATCCACCGACGCCGAAAGCCGACGAACCGAAGAGGAGAAGTCGCGGAGGAAAAGAAGCAATTCGGCTGCCACCGGCGGTGCTTGGTCCCGATCGAGCCCAGTCGAGTGTTGCCCAGGCTTAGGCGCACTGAATTGCGGTGGTTATGCATCGGGAACCGGCCGAAATGCGCCGGAACGGCCAAAGGATGCCTGAACCGGTCGACGGTTCAGGGGAGAAGGTTCTGTGCTGAACCGGACCGGACCGGTTCAGCCAAGGAGAAAAGGGGAAAAAGAGGAAAAAGAAAGAAAAAAGGAAAAGGAAAATTTTTGGGATTTCATCGGACTTCGGGTAAGTCGATACGAGGTCAAAAGTGACCGATTTGATTTTCGATGAATTTATTTAAATTATATTTAATCAAAAATTGACCCGGAGTTAAATATAATAAATTGTGCAGTTCGACGATAAATTTCGAACGGAAGCCCGATCGAACTTCGATTTGCGTACCATCGCATATTCTCGGGTAAGTAAAGTTCATTTACGATAAATTATGTGATTAGTGCGTATTTAAGATTTATTTTACGCATTTCGGATTAAATTTCGTATTTAGTGAATTATAATTGGAATTTTGAATTAAATGTCGTAAATGATATACGGGCTATCCAAAGAGCTTGGAATAAAGCCCAATGGGTATTGATAGGCCCAATGAGTCGATAGACCCTGATGAAGAGAAATAATAAGTGGAAAATGGGCTTAATACGGATTAAGGCCCATTAAGGAATTTAAAGCCCATTAAGGGAAAATAAACTGTATTAATGTGTAATACAGTAGGAAAATTATAATTAACCTGAGGAATGGTTATTTACAGCTCCGGAGTTTACATTAAGAGCTGATCGGACTGCGGGAATTAGCAGCACCGAGGAAGTGAGGTCACGTGACGTGATCCGAGGTAAGGGACTTTTGCGAGCAGTTAGAGATACCTGCACGTATTTTCAACTGCTTCTGCATTCACTTAAAAACTCTGAGGGTCAGAGAAAGTGAATAATAATTATTGCGACCCGATAGTGGCAAATTACGATTTTGCCCATAGTTAGTCAAAAAGTCAACTTTTGTGAGAAGTTGCAAAAAACATGAAAAATACTATTGTGAGTGTTTAAATGCTATTAGCATGAAAATAAATAGATGGGCTAATGATTTTAAGGTTGATATGACTTAAGCACACTTTTAGTGCTGATTTTACTATTTTGTAAACAATCCCTTTTAACTAGCCATCTATCATATTATGTGAGAATGAATCGTGCTAGAGCACAGCTCGCACTGGGATTCATATGTTTTCCACATAACATTAGTGCTGGATTTTGATACGCACTAGATTTTCATGACATGCATGATAGAGTACTGGAGTTTTACTCGTACTCAGCTTTGAATGATATATGCATGACAGAGTGCTGGAGCGATTGGCTCGTACTCGATTCTTCATGGTTTATACATGACATAGTACTGGGAGCGATTGCTCGTACTTGATTTTGATATTGTGCATAGCATAGTACTTGGAGCTATTGCTCGTACTTGATTTAATACATAAACTATGCATTGACCTAGTTGCTAGAGGTTTACTCGCACTAGAGTTGAGTTTTGTGATGTGAAATAGTGTTTGAGCGGAGTGACGACTGTGAGTCGCACTCAAGACGCACACTGTATGTGATATGTAATACATGTTGAAACCCATGCCTGAGTCCTTGTGTGACTGTGTGTCATAGCTAGAGAGGATATCCGCATGAGGTTGATATAGACGTGGTATACTTATTTCCATAGTTTCGAGGGCTAAGTCCTATGGGAGGTACCCTGGCAGTGAGGGTCCACGGGTGTACTTTGTACCGTGCTTGGAACACGAGGTGTACGTTGTACCGTGTGTTACGTAGCTGGCGGTTGACATTGGACTGACCATCCTCCCGTTACAGCAATGATTGCCGCACACTAGGATTCCGTGTTGCAGGGGATCACTTTTCGGATATGATCATACTCCAGGATACTATTTGCATTTACCACAGAGTCTCACATGATATATCACATCGATTGACTGATTTAAACTGCGGACAGACCTGAGGGATGGGTCGAACTCCGATTTGTGTTGTGAATCATTTGATGCCATATTTATTGTGATTTAAATATACATGGCATGATTTATATACAATGCATTGTTTTGCACTACATGCCTATATTTGAGAAATAAAGCATGATTTCTGTACATGGGATTTATTCTGTACAAGTACATATATATATTATATTTCAAGACATGCTTTTAAAGTGAGTAAGGAAATAAATGTTTTCAAGGCATAGCACTATTTTGAGTAGATAGTGTGGATATCTACTTGCTTGCCCGATTTCCTTACTGAGCGCGTTATGCTCACCCCTTTTCTTTACATCTCTCTACAGAGCGTCAGTAGAGCGAGAGTTATCGTGGGAGAGTGTCCCAGAGTCCACTGCTAGTTCCTATCGATTCGTCAGGTATACTTATTATGTACAGTTGTGTATCTAAACATAGAAACAGCACAGTGATGTATACGTTATATATTATGGGGAATGTAAATGTAATTGTATTAGATTTTATAAAATCTTACATGTATAATAAAAGCAACTACAGTCAGAATTAATATATTGACATGTATGTATGAGAATGAATATTATGGTAAGTGAAGACTCTGACATCGAATCACAGCCCAACCAGTGAAGAGAGGAAAGGTAAGTTAAAAATGAAAAAAAAAAATTTATTGTGGTTTTTGGTTAAAGTCAAGGATTGAAACTGGGGTCCTGACAAACTCGTGTTCCCTGATCATCATGAATGACACCAATCCTAGATGCTTCCTACTCGGTGCATCAGTAACTACATTCGCCTTACCCGGGTGGTACTGGATGTCACAATCATAATCCTTTAAAAGCTCAAGCCATCTCCTCTGACTCATCTCATGTTCAACTCTTTTTGCGAGAACAAGTACTTAAAGCTCTTATGATCAGTGTAAACCTGAAATCTCTCACCATAGAGATAGTGGCGCCATATTTTCAATGCAAACACTACGACCACCAACTCTAAATCGTGGGTCAAGTAGTTCCTCTCATGATCCTTTAACTATCTTGATCCATAGGCTACTACATTCTCATCGTGCATCAATACACAGCCCAGTCCTTGGTATGAAGCATCTGTATACATAAAGAAACCTCCTGAGCTGGTAGGAATGATGAGGATCAGAGTTATGGTTAATCTCTTTTTCAACTCCAAAAAACTTTCCTCACACTTATCGTCCCACATGAATTCAATAATCTTTCTCGTGAGATGTGTCAAAAGAGCACCTAATCTCAAGAATTCCTCCACAAACCTTCGATCATATCCAGCTAAACCCAGGAAAATTCTTATCTCTGTCATTGTCTGGGGTCTCTGCCACTGTATCACTGCCTCAATCTTTGATGGATCCACTGACACCCCATCTTTTGATACTAAATGACCTAGAAAAGAGATCTGTTCCAACCAAAAGTCACACTTACTGAGTTTAGCATACAACTGCTTCTCTTAGAGGGTCTGCAGCATTATCCTTAGATGTTGTTCATGCTCCTCTCTAGATCTTGAGTACACCATTATATCATCAATAAACACAATAACAAATCGATCCAAGTACTGGTGAAATACCTCATTCATCAAAGACATAAAGGTTGCGGGAGCATTCCTCAACCCGAATGGCATGACCATAAACTCATAATGTCCATACCGGGTGTGAAAAGCTGTCTTGGGTACATCTCCATTAAGTATCTTCAACTGATGGTATCCAAATCTCATATCTATCTTGGAAAAGACCTGAGCTCCTCTAAACTGATCCAACAAGTCATCGATGCTTGGAAGGGGATACTTATTCTTGATGGTGGCCTTATTCAACAATCGGTAATCTGTACACAGTCAGAGGCGTCCATCCTTCTTCCTTACAAACAAAAGCGATGCTCCCCAAGGTGAGACACTCGACCTGATGAACCCTTTTCCAGCAACTCCTGTAACTGCTTCCTTAATTCTTTCAACTCAACTTGAGCAATTATGTACGGTGACTTGGATATCGACTCTGTACCAGGTGTCAAATCTATACCAAATTCCATCTCCCTATCCGGAGGTAACCCTGATAATTCATTCGGCAAGACATCTGGAAATTCCCTTACCATTGGGATGTCTATCTGTCACGACCCTCAACTTATCAAAATACGTACAAATTTTTCACATTTTCATGCATCAATTGTTAATCATCCTTCCTCAATCGTGAACAACCACACTCTTAACAGTTGGGCTCTGTGTCGACGTCTAACTCATTCCACCATACCCATTCAATTTGAACATTATTTATGAGTAAACACTTGTATAAATGTATATATATATATATATCAGAGTCATTACATGTGTTTACATTGTTTTACATCCCCAATAGTTACATACAAAATGCTACTGTGCTATGTCTAGTTTAGATACAAAATAATCCAAGTGTGTATACCTTTAGCGATGGGATGCAGCGGATTACCAAAAGGGAAACGCCTCCAGTCACACTCAATCTATACTCAACACTCTGTAGAGAGGGGGAAAATAAGGGGGTGAGCAAACCACATACTCAGTAAGGCAATCATGCGAACAGGTAGATACTGTACTATCTACGTGATCGTGATGCCAAGCTCAAAAGCATTTAATTCATCATTTATCTCAAGACATGAGTGTATGATTGTGTTAATGGTATGTAAAGCATTCATGCTATTAAAATCCAGTGCACATTTCAACTCAAAGCATGGTATAAATCATCATGCATAATTTACAATAAAACATGGCATTAAACATCATGCATCCGTGCACTTTAAAAACCATTAACAAATCAGTCCAACACTAGTCAGGTCTCAACCCACCCTTGGACTTTTCTGACCCAGAAATCATTTCAAACATGGATTTATTCTCAAAGTAATAGACATGTGAGATAGGCAGTTCAACAACAGGTAATAACCTCAAGGCCTATGTACATAATGTCACGACCCAATTCCAGTCTCTTTAACCGAAAATCACTAAAAATTTTTCACGTTTTACTATTACCTTACCCGGTCGTGAACTAACTCACCACACACTGTTGGGCTGTGAGTCAATAATAAACTCCACATCTTATTCATTCTCAGTTAAATAAAACGATGTCATACATTTGCATTTAATCTTGTACTTATACAAAAGCATGTTTTACTGACATCTACATCCCCCATAATTACAACTCAAAAGAATCTTGTGCTTTTACATTGTTTAGATACAAAAAGAATCACTGTGTATATACCTCTAAGCGATGGAGATGCAGCGGAGTCTAAAATACCACGCCTCAGTCCTCACTGGGCTACTATGCACGCTCTGTAGGGGGGAAATAGAGAGGGATGAGCAACCACACGCTCAGTAAGACAATAATGCAACCATGGTAGATATCTACTCTATCTACATGCTGATAGTGTTATGCATAAATCATTTATGGTAGGAGCATGAGGAATAAAACTATGCCATATGAGTATACATATATATCATATGTCAAAATCATGTACATTGACATATCAAACATGGTAAAAAGAACATCATGTATAAATCATCTCATGCTCAATCATTTAAATTCATAAAAAGGGCAATTCATTAAGAAACCTCCTTTTTAAACCAACATCATAAACATCTTTCTCAACACATAAATACCACCAAATCAATTCACAATCATAACCACATTTTCATTTCACAATTCACACATGTGTATAAAAACTAGGTCACTATATCAAAAGTGCCTATGTGGACCAACTACATCATAAATCATCCCAGACCACACGCGTCTAGGTGTGCGGGGTATCATACTGGCACGAAGATGGATTAACCCTCGCCAGACTTTCTCATCACTTAACCATCACGCGGTACATCGTACTCTATGTGATATCACGGTACAGCGTACTCCACAGACTCATATCGTGATTGGGGGTGCCATTCCTAGGTCTTACCTACCCCATACCAAGAGTTTTCCATATCCGTGAAGGAGAGCCTCCCTGCCGAACAGAGCCTCCCCTCCTAACAGAGCCTCCCTGCCTCTTCGGGCTTAAGGATGTTAGCTTAAGGATGTAGGGCTTAAGGATCCTTCCGTAAGAGAGCCTCCCCACAGAACAGAGCCTTCCCGCCTAACAGAGCCTCCCTGCCTCTTTGGGCTTAAGGATGTTAGCTTAAGGATGTAGGGCTTAAGGATCTTACCGTACCCATGTAGGAGAGCCTCCCTGCCTAATAGAGCCTCCCCGCCTCTTTGGGCTTAAGGATGTTGGCTTAAGGATCCCACCGTAAGAGAGCCTCCCCACCGAACAGAGCCTCCCTGCCTCCTCGGACTTAAGGATGTTGGCTTAAGGATGTAGGGCTTAAGGATCTTACCAACTTTCACAACCTTATACGTATCACAAAGTGCAAACTTGTGCGAGCAAAGCTCTAGCACGATTCATGCATCCTCTCATAAAGAGACACGTACGAGCATAGCTCTAGTACGGTTATACTCATAAGACAACCACTCAAAAGCCACGTACGAGCAGAAGCTCCAGTACGGTTTATAAACATCATCATAGTTTCCAAATCAAGGTGCGAGCTAAGCTCAAGCACGTATCACACAAGTGAAAACATAGAAATCCAGCGCGAGCGAGGCTCTAGCGCGATTTATGTCATGCAAATATGATAGGTGGCTCATACACAATCAAACAATCTCGAAAACCGGGTTTAGCACTTCACAAATGCCTTTTTCCACAACAGTAATAAACATTAGCCGACCCATCTACAAGCTTGCTTAAAACAAAGCAATTTCGTTTTGAAAGACATCAAGACATTAGATTTATGCAATTATTAGCCTTACTATCCCATTTCATAGAATCCACTTCCAAAACCAAAAATCACACATATACTCATTCTCATTCATGAATACCATCAATCATTTACTTTAGCAACCATGCACTTCGTAAAACACCCAATATTCACCCACAAATTTAAAGTACGAGCAGCTACCTCTATATACTCACAGAATTCCCTTACCTGGGATCGTGATGCGTGATTCCACTTCCTTAAGCTGCTTACTCGTACGGTTTGATTCATCTTCAACGAACTCTTCGGGACTGCACAAAATCGTATCCCGCATTATATTCGATCCATATAATATGACATCGTGCGTTCACTATAGTCAATTCGACCTATAGTTTTCTATTAACGCTTATGAGGCCTCGTTTCATTACTTTACCCATAACTTGAGTCTATGGATTCTTCTTAGGCCTATTACTTATTCCGAATCGATATTAAATCGACATTAAGCTCATAGTGTTCATATTTCATGAATTCCCTCACTATGACATTTTATCAAGCATATACATACTCATTTTCACAATTCCTCCAAACTCACAATGTAATTTCTTTTAACCATCTAAAATCATAAACATTACCTCAATAACAACTTTAGCATGCCCATAAATCATAAACTCATTCAACCCATATATTCTCACATTATACCCATTCTAGGTTTTCTAGGTCACACCAATTCCACCACATCCCTAGATAATTTTCCATCAATACTCATGCCAAACAACTCCAAAATCAATTAAATAGACAATGTATTTGGATTGGAGTGTTAGAATCTTACCAAATATGATTTTTCTTCTTGCTCCAAATGGCAATGCCCTTAACTCCTTCAATACCAACAATGGGAAAATGCCTACCCACTATGTTGTTCTTCTCTTTGATAGGAACAACTGTGCCTCTAATGGTCTCTCTTCAAATCTCACTGAAAATGGCTAATTTTAGATAGGGAAAGTTAGGTTTTTGGGTTAGAAATGGAAGATTGGTGTTTTTTCCGAAATTTTTAGATTTTCAGCCCTCCTTATATAGAAATAGCTTGAGAAGATCGATCTGGTCCAAGAGGAGATCGATCTGGTCCCCTTAAATCTCTCATTTTCATGAATTTTTTAAGCATGAGATCGATCTGTCGAAGCTTGAGATCGATCTGGTCCCAAACAGAGAGCTAAGGAGATCGATCTGGGTGCTTGAGGATCAATCTTTTCATCACAGAATGCTGAGGAGATCGATCTGGCCCCATTGGAGATCGATCTGCTCTATTCCATTGCCCAAGTAAGAGCATTCTGGCTCTTCCAGATCGATCTCTCATCCTATGAGATCGATCTGGCCTTCATGTTTTCTAGATTTCTTGCAGTTTCCTTGTTGCAACTCATACCAACACATCCTTAATCTGTTGCCATGACCATTTTCTCATCCATCCACCTTTGTAACTTGAAAATGGCATCCATTCATACCTTATGCACATTGAGAATTGTGTACATTCATTGTATGTACAAAGGTATGCTATATAAAACCAAATGGAAGCATAACTTCATTCCATTTTACCGCACTACCCATTTTGAGTTTCAATCACATCCATCACTTATAAGAACTCATTTCTTCATATTCATACTCAATGGAACTTGTATGTACGTTACAAATCATATTACACATACGTACATTGAATCCACGGACTTACATCAATCATACTTTACATTACAAGTCCATTCATATTTATTACACATTACAACTTTACATATACGGGGTCTTACACATAACCTGTGATACCAGCTACACGGATCAAGTGTGTGGGATATCACCACTATCTGCTTCCACACGGGAGATGGGTCAAATCCTACCCGTCGGTCCATAGCAGATCTCGTCTGAAGACGGTACATCACAACTCAACACAGTACAACGTACTCCATGCTACATGCACGGTTCAACGTACTTTGTGGACCCAATCAACACATCATATCACGCCACATCTCAAATGCACGTGTGAGCCTATTTAATCGGTACGACCTCTTGTCTACCCGAAGCTCCTAACACAGCTAATTAATCATGTCAAAATAATGCACGTGTGAGCCTATTTAATCGATGTGACACCCAGTTTACTCGAAGCTCCAAACACGGCAACAAGCAAGGTGGGCATCTAGTGCGAGACAAACTCCAAGCACAATGCCAAAACAAATATGAAATCCATGTGAAAACTAGTGCCTCTAGCACTGATGTGTATAAAACACGACAAATCTCATGCGAGTCATAATCTAGCACTCTTTCATACTCACGAAATCATGTAGGTGGCTCAAAACTTTGCAAAGTATGGTTAACAAAACCAAAACACACTCATTTCTTTTGCAAATCATTTCAATGTCAGCCAACCTACCAATCATTTGCTAAAAAGCAACAAAATATGATTTTCAAAGCAATATGCTTTTGTTTTCATGCACATTTTATCAAACACCCAACTTTTACCCTTCAATCACCCAACATCATTTCCTATATCACATGCATTCTAGCAAAGCATTTAATGTGCCCAAATTGCACACAGATATCTCTAAGGGTTCACACAATTCCCTTACCTCGATTTACTTGGTGTGACTCCTTTCCTCTTAGCTTCTCACGCTCTTGGCTCAACTAGCTCCAGCGTATCCTCGGAAGCTGCGATTCATTCATCCAAATCAATTGAGTTAATGTTTTTAACCCATATTTGACCTCACTATTCAATATAATTCACTTATACATTTTACCAATGCCTTAATCCACATTTTACCCTTTTTTGGTAAATCTTACAATTTATTCACCAACATCTTAAAATCATACCCATAACACTATTGTCACCTCTAGACATCCCATTTCTCATTAATCTCCATACATTCCACTTTCTCACACTAGACCATTTCTAGGTCATAATCATTCCAATGCATTTTAGATAGTTTCTAACCATCCATACTCATGCCAAACAACTCCAAAATCAATTAAATAGACAATGTACCATAGTTGGAGTGTTGAATCTTACCAAATCTGATTTCTCTCCTTGCTCCAAATGATAATGCCCTTAACTCCTTCAATACCAACAATGGGAAAATGCCTTCCAACTATGTTGTTCTTCTCTTTGATAGGAACAACTTTGCCTCTAATGGTCTCTCTTCAAATCTTACTGAAAATGGCTGATTTTAGAGAGAGAAAGTTAGGTTTTTGGGTTGAAAGTGGAAGATTAGTGTTTTTCCCGAAATTTACTGATTTTCAACACTCCTTTTATAGAAATAGCTTGAGGAGATCGATCTAGTCTAAGAGGAGATCGATCTTGTCCCCTTAAATCCATCTTTTTCACAGCATTTTAAGCATGAGATCGATCTGTTCCCAAACAGAGAGCTAAGGAGATCGATCTGGGTGCTTGAGGATCGATCTTTTCACTACAGAATGCTTAGGAGATCGATCTGGCTCCATTGGAGATCGATCTACTCTATTCCATTGCCCAAATAAGAGCATTCTGGCTCTTCCAGATCGATCTCTCATTCCCTGAGATCGATCTGCCCTTCATAGTTTTCAGATTTTTTGCAGTTCTTCTATAGCAACTCATACTCAAACATCCTTAATTTGCTACAATGATCATTTTCTCATTCATTCATCTTTGAGGCTTGACAATGACATCCGTACATACCTTATTCCTATTGAAACTTGTGTGGAATCTTTGTATATCCAAAATTACATGATATAAACCAAATGGAAGTGCACAACTTATGCAATTCGACTTCCATTTTACCACACTACTCATAATCCATTCTACTCTCATTCTCCACATGTTTAAGTCCATTTCTTTACATTCATACATAATGTAACTTGTATGTACAATTACAACTCTTATCACAAGTGTGTACATTTAATTTATGGACTTACATCACATATACTTCACATTACAATTGTATCATCAAACTTATGACTTCATAATACAACTTCATTTACATTTCTTTGTACATATATACCATTATATATATACGGGGTCTCACACTATCAACTCCGGACGTGCCTTATCCGTCTCAATCACATAAGTAATGAACCCTTCACATCATTCTTTCCACTGTTAGTAACACAAATCATCACATTATGCACACAATTGATAAACAGATTCATCTCTCAAGTATTATGAATTAAAATCATACTCTTCTCATTTATAAAGATCATGTCTTTCATTTCATTTCACAAATCTTACAACGAGATTATCTATCTCTGAAAAAGTCAGTGTTCTACCATGACGATCCATAACAACATGGTTTGCAGCCAGCCAATCCATCCCTAGGATTACATCAAAATCACTCATATTTAATAAAATCAAATCGGCTGTCATTTCTTTACCTCATATCCTCATCTTACAATTCCTATATACATGCTCAGTTAATTGACTATCATTCATAGGGGTAGATATCATCAACATCTTATCTAGCAGTGTGGGTTTTACATACTTCAACAATTTACATGCAAAGGATGGCGATATAAAGGAGTGCGTGGCATCAGGGTCAAACAATACAAATGCTTCTAAATCAAAGATTTGGATTGTACCTTTAACCACATCCGAAGATTGATCCGTAGTGTCCTAGTCCAGTGCGTGCACTTGTCCTCTGCTCACACCCACTGCCTGTTTCCCCTTTTCCTCAATTGTAGCCCTCCTCCTCGGAGTAGTTATCTTAACTAGAGCTCCTCTGGCTCCCTGCCCTTTTGTGGGGCTCTCTCTGTCATCTCTGGGCAATTCTGAATTATGTGCCCTGGTTTTCCACATCTGAAGCATATTGTAGGAGGTTCATAACATGGTCGAGTACCATGGTACCTACCACACTTGCTGCACTGTTCTGTAGTAGGCCGTGACCCTCAAATCATAATTCCCTTAGTTGGAACCATTGCCGGATACATGGGATGATTAACTGTTCTCTCCTGAATCTCCTTAATCCTCGGCCTCTTCCCAGCAAACCTCTTGCTTCCCTTATAATTGAAGCCTCTATCCATCACTGGTCTCTTCTTATCTTTATCCCTCGCTTTACCAATCTTTCCAAACTCTGAGGCAATCCTATCAATGTCTTACTCACACAATTGCACCCTAAGCACTGCCTCCTCGTAGGTCGGTATATCTAAGGGAACCGATCTAGATCTGATAGTTAGTCTCAGTCCATCTATAAACTTCTGGATCTTCTCAACCTCATTACCTATTGTGTTAAGATCATATCTGCCCTGGGAGATGAAAGTCATCTCATACTCATTCACCGTCCTGCTCCCTTGGGTCATCCTAAAAATGCCATCTTCATCTTTCATTATTCAGTATTCGAAATATACTGTCTCCGAAAAGTCTCCAAAAATACATCCCAGCTGATCTCTGTATGCTCGGCTCTCAAAATTGGCCTGTGGATTTCCACCAATGTTCTGTTGATCCTTCAGCATGAAAGCGACAAATGCTACCATCTCGGTAGTAGTACGCTCAAAGAACCCATATAACTTCTCAATTTCATTTATCCAATCCTCTGCAACTACTGGGTCCTTAACTCCATTGAAAGACGACGGTCCAAATTTCTAGAACTACCACGTCTATCCAAGTCACATCCGTAACCCCAGCCTCTATAGCTCTGTGGTGTAGCAACAGGTGTAGGCATATCTTGTGCGGGTGGGGATGTAGGTGTATCTATCCTCTAAGGTGTTTGGGCTGGCCGTGGCCATGCCTCAGGAGCTGTCACCTGCTCGACATCACCCTCTGTCTGCCCCCAACTCTAAGCAACGATTGACTGACCAACTCCAAGATCATCTTAATGCTCCGCTCAATCCTTACGAAGCATGCCTCAGTACTCTCGGGTCTCTCCTCTGGACCCTGTGGAGCATGCTCAACCTCAGCCTCCACCTCAATCTCTTCTTGAGCCTTGTGTGTTTCTGGCTCAATACTACCCTCAGGCCTACCTCTACAGGTTCTAACTTGCGCTCTCGCCCCTCTACCGCGACTGGTGTTAGACATTATGCTCAATTCCCTACATTCACATCAATTTCTTAGTTAACCCATCAGTAACAAGGGGATGAAATCTTTTCCAACTTATTAAATATTTTAGACACCGACACACGTCAGACCAACTCAGCTTTGATACCAACTTTTGTCACGACCCTCAACTTACCAAAAATCGTCACAAATATTTTTTTCATACATCATTTATTTTTCGTCCTTACCTTACCTCGATCGTGATCAGTTACACTCTCAAACAGTTGGGCTGTGTGTCAATCTCATTCATCTACAACAATTCAATTTACATTATAATTTAAAAGTAAACACTTGTATAAATGAATCAGAGTTGCTAATATATGTGTTTATATTGTTTTACATCTCCAATAGTTACATATAAAATGCTATTGTGCTATAGAAAGTTTAGATACAAAATTTCATCAGTGTGTATACCTTACGCGATGGGATGTAGCAGATATCAAAAAGGAAAGCCTCCAGTCGCTCTCAGTCTACACTCAAAGCTCTGTAGAGAGGGGAAAATAAGGGAGGTGAGCAAACAACACGCTCAATAAGGTAATCATGCGAATAATTAGATACTGCACTATCTACTTTATCGTGATGCCATTCTCAAAACCATGCAATTTCTCATTCACATCTCAAAGCATTAGTTCATGCTTGTGTTAATGGCATGTAAAACAAATCATGCTATTTGTTAGTGCACAAATCAAATTCAAAGCATGGCATAAATCATCATGCTATTTTCATAGGTAAAACATGGAAAACCATCATGCGTAAGTGCACTTTAAAGCCATTATCATACTTTCTCAAGCAAATCATGCTATTTCATCTCAATGAAATCAATGCTTATCAGGACTCAGCCCCTCCCTCAGACTATCCTGACTCACAATACGTTTTCAAAATATGGATTCATTCATAATAAAAGACATGTGAGACGGGCAATATAATAAGGGAAATTGCATCTAGGACTATGGCCATATCTTGTGATCCTAGGCTACATTGATCAGGTGTGCGGGGTATCACCACTATCTGCTTCCACACGGGAGGTGGATCACGTCTAGCCTGCCAGTCCATAGCAGATCTAAACATCGTCTGAAGATGGTATAACACAATCTCAACACGATATAATGTACTCCATGCTACTTGCACTATACAACGTACTTCATAGACCTATATCAACACCTCATATCACGTCCACATCTCAAAAATGTACATGCAAGCCTATTTAATCGATAAGATACCCAGTCCACCTGAAGCTCCTAGCACGGCTATCAACATGCCAAATTCTCAAAAAACACACGTACGAGCCTATTTAATTGGTACGACACCCAGTCTACCCGAAGCGCCTAGCACGACAACAAATATGGTAGGTATCTAATGCGAGCTACGCTCTAGCACCATGCCAAAACCAGTGTAAAGTCTATGCAAGCTCAACTCTAGCACAACATCATAGAAATCCATGTGAAAACTAGTGCGAGCTATGCTCTAGCACCATGCGTATGAAAACACATCAAATCTCGTGCGAGTCATACTCTAGCACGCTTTCATTCTCCCGAAATCCATGTAGGTGGCTTAATTCTTTGCAAAACATGGTTATCAACCAAATCAAAGCATTTCTTTTGCAAATCATTTCAAATGTTAGCCAACCTGCCAATCATTTGCTAAAAAGCAACAAAACAAGGTTTTCAAAGCATCATGCTTTTGTTTTCATTCACATTTCTCAAAACCCATCTCTTTGCCCTTCAATCACCAAATTTCATTTCCTAGTATCACATGAACTCTAGCAAAACATTTAAGTGCCCAAATTGCGCACAGTGTCATGATCCATTTTCATTCCCTTTAACCGAAAATCACTATAAATTTTTCAGGTTTTACTGTTACCTTACCCGGTCGTAAACAAACTCACCACATACAGTTGGGCTGTGAGTCAATAATAATCACCACTTACCATTCAGCCACAATTAATAAAAATGATGTCATATATTAGAAATTAAATCATTTACTCATACAAAACATGTTTACTGACATCTACATTCTCCATAATTACAACTCAATCATTACTGTGCCATTACATTGTTTAGATACAAAAAGAATCCTGTGTATATACCTTTTGGCGATGGAAGCAGTGGATGTCCAAAAACACAATGCCTCAGTCCTCACTGGGCTACTACGCACGCTCTGTAGGAGGGGAAAAATGGAGAGGGATGAGCAAACCACACGCTCAGTAAGGTAATAATGCAAGCATGGTAGATAACTACTCTATCTACATGCTGATAGTGAATGCATAAATCATTTATAGTTCAGAGCATGAGGAAAACAAAACTATGCCATATGCGTATACATATATCATATATTTAAATCACGTAAATTGGCATAATAAAACATGGTAAATCATCATGTATAGGCCATCTCATGCTCAATTTTCAAATCACATAATAAAAAGGGAAATTTACTTGAAGCATCCTTTTTAAATCACATCATAAAGCTCTTTCTCAAACACATACAATCCCATCACAAACCATTTTCTAAATCATAAACATCATTACCATTTCACAAATCAAATCCCACAAGACTTGACCCCTCCCTCGGGTCTACCTTGGACAATCACAATCACACATATGTAATAAAAACTAGGACATAATATCAAAAGTACCTATGTGGACCAACTACATCATAAATCACCCAGACCACATGGATCCAGGTGTGCGGGGTATCATGCTTGCATGAAGGTGGATTATCCCTCGCCAGACTTTCTCATCACATAACCATCATGCGGTACATCGTACTCCATGTGATATACATGGTACAGCATACTCTGCAGACTCATATCGTCATTCGGGGTGCAATTCCTAGGTCTTACCTACCACATAAAAAGAATTTTTCATATCCATGTAGGAGAGCCTTCCTGCCGAACAGAGCCTCCCCACCTCCTCGAGCTTAAGGATGTTGGCTTAAGGATCCTTCTGTACCCATGTAGGAGAGCCTTCATACCGAACAGAGCCTCCTCGCCACTCCAGGGCTTAAGGATGTTAGCTTAAGGATCCTTCCGTAAGAGAGCCTCCCCACTGAACAGAGCCTCCCCGCCTCCTCAGGCTTAAGGATATTAGCTTAAGGATGTAGGGCTTAAGGATCTTACCATAAGAGAGCCTCCCTACCGAACAGAGCCTCCCCACCGAACAGAGCCTCCCCACCTAACAGAGCCTCCCCGCCTCCTCGGGCTTAAGGATGTAGGGCTTGAGGATCTTACCAACTTTCATGACCTTATACGTATCACAATGTGCAAACTTGTCCGAGCAAAGCTCTAGCACGACTCATGCATCCTACCATAAAGAGACCACATACGAGCATAGCTCTAGTATGGTTATGTGAGACCCATATGTAAAGTTGTAATGTGTAATGAATGTGAATGGACTTGTAATGTAGAGTATGATCGATGCAAGTCCATGGATTCAATGTATGTATGTGTAATATGATTTGTAACGTACATACAAGTTCCATTGAGTTTGAATATGAAGAAATGAGTTCTTATAAGTGATGGATGTGATTGAAACTCAAAATGGGTAGTGTGGTAAATGGATGGAAGCTGCGTGAATATAAATGCTTCCATTTGGTTATATATAGTATACCTTTGGACATACAATGAATGCACACAAGTTTCAATGTGCATAAGGTATGAATGGATGCCATTTTCAAGTTATAAAGGTGGATAGATGAGAAAATGGCCCTGACAACAGATTAAGGATGTGTTGGTGTGAGTTGCAGCAAGAAAACTGTAGAAAATCTAGAAAGTATGAAGGCCAGATCGATCTCATAAGATGAGAGATCAATTTGGAAGAGCCAAAATGCTCTTATTTGGGCAATGGAATAGAGCAGATCGATCTCCTAAGCATTCTGTAATGAAAAGATCGATCCTCAAGCACCCAGATCGATCTCCTTAGCTCTCTGTTTGGGACCAGATCGATCTCATGCTTAAAATTTCATGAAAATGAGAGATTTAAGGGGACCAGATCGATCTCCTCAAGCTATTTCTATAAAAGGAGGGTTGAAAATCTGAAAATTTTGGGAAAAACACAAATCTTCCATTTGTAATCCAAAAACCTAACTTTCTCTCTCTAAAATCAGTCATTTCCAGCAAGAATTGAGGGGAGACCATTAGACATTAAGTTGTTCATCTTGAGGAAGAGAACAATATAGTTGGAACCCAAAATCCCATTGTGGGTATTGAAGGAGATAAGGGCATTGACATTTGGAGCAAGAAGAAAAATCATATTTGGTAAGATTCTAACACTCCAATCCAAGTACATTGTCTATTTAATTGATTTTGGAGTTGTTCGGCATGAGTATGTATGGATGGAAACACCTAGGTTGTGTTAGAAACTAATGTAACCTAGAAAATGGAATGCCTCTAGTGTGAGAAAGTATGATTTGGGGAGTTGGTGGTTTATGGGTTATGATAAGTTGTTAAATGAGTAATGTGGGTGATTTGGAATGGTTATGTGGAGTTATAATGTGGGTTTAAGTGAAATTGTGAAAATGAGTATGTATATGCTTGATAAAATGCCATAGTGAGGGAATTCATGAAATATGAACACTATGAGCTTAATGTCGATTTAATATCGATTTGGAATAAGTTAATAGGCCTAAGAAGATCCATAGACTCGAGTTATGGGTAAAGTAATGAAATGAGGCCATATAAGCGTTAATAGAAGCTATAGATTAAATTGACTATAGCAAGCATAAGGGTTGCATTATATGGATCGAATATAATGTGAAATATGATTGCGTGCAGTCCCGAAGAGTTGTTGAAGACGAATCGAATTGTACGAGTAAGCAGCTTAAGGAAGTGGAATCACGCATCGCGATTCCAGGTAAGGGAATTCTGTAAGTATATAGAGGTAGCTGCTCGTAATTTGTGAGATTATAGGGTGTTTATGAAATGCATGAACGTTTGAGAAATTGGTTTTTGGTATGCAAAAATAGTTGTGAATATTGGATGATTTGGTTTACATGGATGTATAAAAAGGGATAGTAAGGCTAATAATTGCATAAATCAAGTGTTTTGAATGCTTTCACAAAACATGTATTTGGTTTTAAACGAATTGATAGATAGGATGGCTATTGTGGTTTGATGTTTGTGATAGCACATGTGAAGTGCCAAATATGTTTTGAGATAGCTTTAAAAGCTTATGAGCCGCCGATCATGTTTATGTGAATTAAACCATGCTAGAGCCTAGCTCGCACCGGGTATTGATGTTTTCATTTGTATGAAACGTGCTGGAGCTTAGCTCACACCTTGATTTGGAAACTATGATGATGTTTATAAATCGTACTGGAGCTTCTGCTCGTACGTGGCTTTTGAGTGGTTTGTCTTATGAGTATAACCGTACTAGAGCTATGCTCGTACGCGTCTCTTTATGATAGGATGCATGAGTCGTGCTAGAGCTTTGCTCGCACAAGTTTGCACATTGTGATACGTATAAGGTTGTGAAAGTTGGTAAGATCCTTAAGCCCTACATCCTTAAGCTAACATCCTTAAGCCTAAAGAGGCGGGGAGGCTCTGTTAGGCGGGGAGGCTCTGTTTGGTAGGGAGGCTCTCTTACGGTGGGATCCTTAAGCCAACATCCTTAAGCCTTGGAGGGGCGGGGAGGCTCTGTTAGGCAGGGAGGCTCTCCTACATGGGTACGGTAAGATCCTTAAGCCCTACATCCTTAAGCTAACATCCTTAAGCCCAAAGAGGCGGGGTGGCTCTGTTAGGCGGGGAGGCTCTGTTCGGTGGGGAGGCTCTCTTACGGTGGGATCCTTAAGCCAACATCCTTAAGCCCTGGAGGGGCGGGGTGTCACGACCCTCAACTTACCAAAATACGTACAAATTTTTCGCATTTTCATGCATCAATCTTTAATCATCCTTCCTCGATCGTGAACAACCACACTCATAACAGTTGGACTGTGTCGACGTCTAACTCACTCCACCATACCAATTCAATTTGAAACATTATTTATGAGTAAACACTTGTATAAATGTATATATATCAGAGTTGTTACATGTGTTTACATTGTTTTACATCCCCAGTTGTTACATATAAAATGCTACTGTGCTATGTCTAGTTTAGATACAAAATAATCCAAGTGTGTATACCTTTAGCGATGGGATGCAACGGATTACCAAAAAGGGAAACGCCTCCAGTCACGCTCACTCTATACTCAAATCTCTGTAGAGAGGGGGAAAATAAGGGGGTGAGCAAACCACACGCTCAGTAAGGCAATCATGCGAACAGGTAGATACTGCACTATCTACGTGATCGTGATGCCATGCTTAAAAGCATTTCATTCATTATTTATCTCAAAACATGAGTGTATGATTGTGTTAATGGTATGTAAAGCATTCATGCTATTAAAATCAAGTGCACATTTCAACTCAAAGCATGGTATAAATCATCATGCATAATTCACAATAAAAGCATGGCATTACCCATCATGCATTTTCACAATAAAGCATGGCATTAAACATCATGCATCCGTGCACTTTAAAAACCATTAACAAATCAATTTCAACATTGGTCAGGTCTCGGCCCATCCCTCGGGCTTTCCTGACCCACAAATCATTTCAAACATGGATTTATTCTCAAATAGCATTAGACATGTGAGATAGCCAGTTTAACAATAGGTAATAACCTCAAGGCCTATGTACATAACCTGTGATACTGCCTACACGGATCAGGTGTGCGGGATATCACCACTATCTGCTTCCACACGGGAGGTGGGTCAAATCCTACCCGTCGGTCCATAGCAGATCTCGTCCGAAGATGGCACATCACAACTCAACACGGTACAATGTACCCCATGCTACATGCACGGTACAACGTACTCCGTGGACCCAATCAACACATCATATCACGCCACATCTCAAACGCACGTGTGAGCCTATTTAATCGGTACGACCTCTTGTCTACCCGAAGCTCCTAACACAGCTAATTAATCATGTCAAAACAATGCACGTGTGAGCCTATTTAATCGATGTGACACCCAGTCTACTCGAAGCTCCAAACACGGCAACATGCAAGGTGGGCATCCAGTGCGAGACAAACTCTAAGCACAATGCCAAAACAATTATGAAATCCATGTGAAAACTAGTGCCTCTTGCACTCATGTGTGTAAAACACATCAAATCTCATGCTAGTCATACTCTAGCACACTTTCATACTCACGAAATCATGTAGGTGGCTCAAAACTTTGCAAAGTATGGTTAACGAAACCAAAACACACTCATTTCTTTTGCAAATTATTTCAATGTTAGCCAACCTACCAATCATTTGCTAAAAAGCAATAAAACATGATTTTCAAAGCAATATGCTTTTGTTTTCATGCACATTTCTCAAACTCCCAACTTTTACCTTTCAATCACCCAACATCATTTCTTAATCTCATGCATTCTAGCAAAACATTTAAGCGCCCAAATTGCCCACTGATATCTCTAAGAGTCCACACAATTCCCTTACCTCGATTTACTTGGTGTGACTCCTTTCCTTTTAGCTTCTCACGCTCTTGGCTCAACTCGCCTCGACGTATCCTCGGAAGCTGTAATTCATTCATTAAATCAATTGAGTTAATGTATTTAACCCATAATTGACCTCACTAGTCAATAGTATTCACTTATGCATTTTACAAATGCCTTAATCCATATTTTACCTCTTTTAGGTAAATCTCACAATTTATCCACTAACCACACATTAAAATCATACCACAACACTATTAATAACTTCTACATATCCCATTCATCATTAATCTCCATACATCCCACTTTCTCACTCTAGACCATTTCTAGGTCATAATCATTTCAATGCATTTTAGATAGTTTCTAACCATCCCTACTCATGCCAAACAACTCCAAAATCAATTATATAAATAATGTACCATAGTTGGAGTGTTAGAATCTTACCCAATTTGATTTCTCTTCTTGCTCCAAATGGCAATGCCCTTAACTCCTTCAATACCAACAATGGGAAAATGCCTTCCAACTATGTTGTTCTTCTCTTTGATAGGAACAACTTTCCCTCTAATGGTCTCTCTTCAAACCTCACTGAAAATGGCTGATTTTAGAGAGAGAAAGTTAGGTTTTTGGGTTGAAAGTGGAAGGTTAGTGTTTTTCCCAAAATTTTTTGATTTTTAGCACTCCTTATATAGAAATAGCTTGAGGAGATCGATCTGGTCCCCTTAAATCCCTCCTTTTTCACGGCATTTTAAGCATGAGATCGATCTGTCGAAGCATGAGATCGATCTGCTCCCAAACAGAGAGCTAAGGAGATCGATCTGGGTGCTTGGGGATCGATCTTTTCACTACAGAATGCTTAGGAGATCGATCTGGCTCCATTGGAGATCAATCTGCTCTATTCCTTTACCCAAATAAGAGCATTCTGGCTCTTCCAGATCGATCTCTCATCCCATGAGATCGATCTGCTCTTCACAATTTCTAGATTTTCTGCAGTTCTTCTGCAGCAACACTTACCAAACATCCTTAATTTGCTACCATGATCTTTTTCTCATCCATTCATCTTTGAGACTTGAAAATGGCATCCATCCTCACTTCATACACATTAAAACTTGTGTAGAATCTTTGTATGACCAATGGTACTTAGTATAAACAAATGGAACTGCATACTCATGCAAATCTTCATTCCATTTACCACATTACTCATAATCCATTCTATTCATATTCTCCACATGTTTAAGTCCATTTCCTTACATTCATACATAATGTAACTTGTATGTACAATCACAACTCTTATTACAAGTGTGTATATTAACTTATGGACTTACATCACATATACTTCACTTATGAATTCATAGTACAACTCTATTTACATTTCTATGTACATATATACCATTATACATATATGGGGTCTCACATTCTCCCCCACTTAGAAAATTTGGTCCTCCAAATTAGAACCAATTATTTTATAAACAACTCGGGATACTTCTCCCGCATCAAACTCTCCAATTCCCATGTGGCTTCTTCCACTGTGTGATGTTGCTAAAGTATTTTCACCAAGGGAATTATCTTTGTCCTCAACACTTTCTCTTTTCTGTCCAATACCCGAACTGGCTTCTCAACATATGTCATACCCTCATTGAGCTCCAATGGCTCATACCTTATTACATGTGCCGGGTCCGGGTGATACTTCCTCAACATGGATATTTGGAAGACATTATCCACACTTGCCAACTCTAGTGGCAATGCCAATCTATAAGCCTTATCTCCCACCTTATCAAGTATCTCAAATGGCCCTATATATCGAGGGCTCAACTTTCCTTTCTTCCCAAATCTCATGATTCCCTTCGAAGGGAAAACTTTCAAAAACACTAACTCACCCACATCAAACTCTAGTGGTCTCCGTCTCTTGTCAGCATAACTCTTTTGCCTGCTCTGAGCTGTCCGTAACCTCTCACATATCAATTGGACGTCCTCAGAGGCTTGTCTAACCAAGTCGGGAGCAAAAATCTGTCTGTCACCAATCTCTTCCCATCCAATAGGGGAACGGCATCTATGCCCATACAATGCCTCATATGGTGCCATCCCGATACTCGCATGAAAATTGTTATTATACGCGAACTCTGCGAGTGGCAAATGGTTATCCCAGGAGCCTCCAAAATCTAATGCACACGCTCTCAACATATCCTCCAGGGTCTGTATAGTCCTCTCTGACTGACCATCTGTCTGAGGATGAAACGCGGTGCTAAAATTCAACTGGGTCCCCATCGCTTCCTGAAAACGTTCCTAGAAGTGGGAAGTGAAGCGGGCATCCCTATCAGAAACAACGCTCACTGGAATTCCATGTAGCCTCACTATCTCGTGCACATATAGGTTCGCTAACTGGCTCAGAGTATCGGTAGTTCTCATAACTAGAAAATGGGTTGATTTCATCAACCGGTCCACAATCACCCATATGGCATCATGACCTCTCCAGGTCCTCGGCAATCCCATCACAAAATCCATGGTGACATGCTCCCACTTCCATGTCGGTATCGGTAGAGGCTGCAATAACCCTACAGGCTTCTGATGCTCTACCTTCACCTGCTGACAAACGAGACACTTAGCAACATATTCAACAATGTGCTTTTTCATTCCAGACCACCAATAAACCTTTCGAAGGTTTTGATACATCTTGGTACTCCCTGGATGTATCATATACCTCGATGAGTGAGCCTCTGTCAAGATCAACCTTCTGATCTCTGCATCATCAGGAACACATATCCTGCCTCTGAACCTCAACAATCCATCCGAACTCAACCCAAAGTCCGTCTCTATACCCCTCTGTATCTGCCCGATAATATCACTACACTGCTGATCAACTCGTTGAGCCTGTCGGATTCAATCTACCAGATCCGGTTCCAACTGCAGGCTAGCTATCATAAATCCACTATCAGCGTCAGGCGGGGTCATATCCAAACTGAGGTTCGTGAACTGTTCCAGCAGCTCGTGTTCCTTGACCATCATAAATGATACCATCCCGAGATACTTCCTACTCAAAGCATCAGCAACCACATTTGCTTTACCCGGTTGCTATAGGATTTCACAATCATAATCCTTTAATAGCTCGAGTCATCTCCTCTGTCTCATGTTCAACTCTTTCTGTGAGAATATGTACTTAAGGCTCTTATGGTCTGTATAAATCTGAAATCTCTCACCATAGAGGTAGTGGCGCCATATCTTCAGCGCAAATACTACCGCTGCCAACTCCAAGTCATAGGTCAGGTAGTTCCTCTCATGATCCTTTAACTGCCTTGATCCATAGGCTACTACCTTCCCATCCTGCATCAATACACAGCCCAGTCCCAGATGTGAAGCATTCACATACACCGAGAAACCTTCTGAGCTAGTAGGAATGGTGAGGATCGGAGCTGTGGTTAATCTCCTTTTTAGCTCCTCAAAACTTTCTTCACACTTATCGTCCCACACAAACTCCACATTCTTTCTTGTAAGGCGTGTCAAAGGAGCAGCTAACCTCGAAAATCCCTCTACAAACCTTCGATAATATCTAGCTAAACCCAGAAAACTCCTGATCTCTGTCACTGTCTGGGGTCTCTGCCACTGAACTATGGCCTCAATCTTAGATGGATCCACTGATACTCCATCCTTTGATACTATATGACCCAGAAAAGAGATTTGTTTCAACCAAAAGTCACACTTACTGAGTTTAGCGTACAACTTCTTCTCTCGAAGGGTCTGTAGCACTATCCTTAGATGCCTCTCATGCTCCTCTCTAGACCTTGAATACACCAGTATATCATCAATAAACATAATAACAAACCGATCCAAATACTGGTGGAATACCTCATTCATCAAAGACATAAAAGCTGCGGGAGCATTCGTCAACCCGAATGGCATAACCATAAACTCATAATGTCCATACCGGGTGCGAAAAGCTATCTTGGGTATATCTCTATCTCGTATCTTCAACTGATGGTACCCTAATCTCAGATCTATCTTAGAAAAGACCTGCGCTCCCTTAAGCTGATCCAACAAATCATCGATGCGTGGGAGGGGATACTTATTCTTGATGGTGGCCTTATTCAACAACCGGTAATCTATACACAGTCGGAGGCTTCCATCCTTCTTCCTTACAAACAGAACCGGTGCTCCCCAAGGTGAGATGCTCGGCCTGATGAACCCCTTCTCCAGCAACTCCTGTAACTGTTTTTTTAACTCCTCTAACTCAACTTGAGCCATTCTGTATGGTGGTTTGGACATCGGCTCTGTATCAAGTGCCAAGTTTATACCAAACTCCATCTCCCTATCTGGAGGTAACCCTGGTAACTCATCCGGAAAGACATCTGGAAATTCCCTAACCACTGGTATGTCTTCCAATTTCGGACGTGCCTTATCCATCTCAATCACAAAAGCGATGAATCCTTCACATTATTCTTTCCACCATTAGTATCATAAATTCATCACATCACATGCATACATGAAATCAAATTTATCTTTCATACATCATGTATCAAGATTGTACTCATCACACTTATAATAATCATGTTCCTTAATTTCATTTCACAAAATTTACTACAAGATTTTCTATCTTTGGAAACATCAAAGTTTTTGCATGACAATCCATAACAACATGATTTGCAGCCAGCCAATCCATCCCTAGGATTACATCAAAATCATTCATATTTAATAAAATTAAATCGGCTGCCATCTCTTTACCTCCTATCTTCATTTTACAATCCCTATATATATGCTCAGTCAACTGACTATCATTCATAGGGGTAGATATCAACAACATCTTATCAAGCAGCGTGGGTTTTACATGCTTCGACAATTTACATGCAAAGGATGGCGAAATAAGGGAATGCGTGGCACCAGGATCAAACAGTACATAAGCTTCTAAATCAAAGATTTGGATGGTACTTTTTACCACATCTGATGACTGATCTACAGTATCCTGATCCAGTGCGTGCACTCGTCCTCTGCTTACACCCACTGCTTGCTTCCCCTTTTCCTCAGCTGTAGCCCTCCTTCTCGGAGCAACTGTACCAACTGGAGCTCTCCTGGCTCCTTGCCCTTCTGTGGGGCTCTCTTTATCATCTCTGGGCAATCTCTGATTATGTGCCCTGGCTTCCCACATCTGAAGCATACTACAGGAGATCCATAGCATGGTCGAGTACCATGGTACCTACCACACTTGCCACACTATTTCGTAGTAGGCCGTGGTCCTCCAATCACGATTCCCTTAGTTGGAGCAATGGCCGGATGCATGGGAGTATCAACTGTCCTCTCCCGGATCTCATCAATTCTTGGCCTCTTTCCAGAGAATCTCTTGCTTCCTTTATAACTGAAGCCTTTATCCATCACTGGTCTTTTCTTATCTCTATCCCTCATCTTACCAACCTTTCCAAACTCTGAGGCATTCTATCAACATCTTGTTCACATAGTTACGCCCTGCGCACTGCCTCCTCATAGGTCGGTATATCCAGAGGAACCAATCTAGACCTGATGGTCGATCTCAATCCATCCATAAATCTCTGGATCTTCTCGACCTCATTACCCATCGTGTTAGGATCATATCTGCCCAAGGATATAAAAGCAGTCTCATACTCATCCACAGTCCTGCTCCCTTGGGTCAGTCTCAAAAATGCCATCTTTAGCTTTCACTGTGCGGTATCCGAAATGTACTGCCTCCGGAAGGCCTCTAAAAATACATCCCAGCTGATCTCAGCATGCCGGGCTCTCAAAATAGGCCTAGTGGACTTCCACCAATGTTCTGCTGACCCCTTCAGCATAAAAGCGGTAAACGCTACCATCTCGGTAGTAGTGCACTCAAAAAACTCATATAATTTCTCGATCTCATTGATCCAATCCTCAGCTGCTACTGGGTCCTTTACTCCACTGAAAGACGGCGGTCTAAACTTCTGGAACTGCCGCAGTCTATCCAAATCACATCCATATCCCAACCTCTACTGCCTGGCATAGCAACCGACGTAGGCACATCCTGTGTGGGTGGGGTATCTGTCGTCTGTGGCCTCTGGGCTTCTCTTGCCTGGGCCTCGGGAGCTGCTGCTTGCTCGGCATCACCCTGTGTAGGGACTCTGTCTACCGCCAACTCCAGATAAAGATTGGGTGACCAACTCCACAATCATCTCAATGCTCCGCTCAATCCTCGTGAAGCGAGCCTCAGTACTCTCGGGCCTCTCCTCTGGATCCTGTGGAGCGTGCTCAACATCGGCCTCCACCTCAACATCATCCTGAGCCTCGTGTGTTTTTGGCTCAACAAGAACCCCAGGCCTAACTCTACTGCCTGGAGCCTGTGCTCTCATCCCTCTACCATGACTGGTATTAGGCATACTTACTCAATTCCCAACATTCACAACCAATTACTTAGTCAGCCCATCGACACACACAATTTGTATCTAAACAAGCACAGTAACTTGGGGATGTAATTTTTCACTTATTAAGTATTTTAGACACGACACACGTCAAACCAACTCGAGCTCTGATACCAACTTCTGTCACGATCCTCAACTTACCAAAATACGTACAAATTTTTTGTATTTTCATGCATTAATCTTTAATCATCCTTCCTCGATCGTGAACAACCACACTCATAACAGTTGGGCTGTGTGTCGACGTCTAACTCACTCCACCATACCAATTCAATTTGAAACATTATTTATGAGTAAACACTTGTATAAATGTATATATATATATCAGAGTTGTTACATGTGTTTACATTGTTTTACATCCCCAGTAGTTACATACAAAATGCTACTGTGCTATGTCTAGTTTAGATACAAAATAATCTAAGTGTGTATACCTTTAGCGATGGGATGCAGCAGATTACCAAAAAGGGAAACACCTCCAGTCACGCTCACTCTATACTCAAATCTGTGTAGAGAGGGGAAAAAGAAGGGGGTGAGCAAACCACACGCTCAGTAAGGCAATCATGCGAACAGGTAGATACTGCACTATCTACGTGATCGTAATGCCATGCTGAAAAGCATTTCATTCATTATTTATCTCAAAACATGAGTGTATGATTGTGTTAATGGTATGTAAAGCATTCATGCTATTAAAATCAAGTGCACATTTCAACTCAAAGCATGGTATAAATCATCATGCATAATTCACAATAAAAGCATGGCATTACCCATCATGCATTTTCACAATAAAGCATGGCATTAAACATCATGCATCCGTGCACTTTAAAAATCATTAACAAATCAATTTCAACATTGGTCAGGTCTCGACCCATCCCTCGGGCTTTCCTGACCCACAAATCATTTCAAACATGGATTTATTCTCAAATAGCATTAGACATGTGAGATAGGCAGTTCAACAACAGGTAATAACCTCAAGGCCTATGTACATAACCTGTGATACCGGCTACACGGATCAGGTGTGCGGGATATCACCACTATCTGCTTCCACACGGGAGGTGGGTCAAATCCTACCCACCGATCCATAGCAGATCTTGTCTGAAAATGGCACATCACAACTCAACACGATACAATGTACCCCATGCTACATGTACGGTACAACGTACTCCGTGGACCCAATCAACACATCATATCATGCCACATCTCAAACGCACGTGTGAGCCTATTTAATCGGTATGACCTCTTGTCTACCCGAAGCTCCTAACAAGGCTAATTAATCATGTCAAAACAATGCACGTGTGAGCCTATTTAATCGATGTGACACCCAGTCTACTCGAAGCTCCAAACACGACAACATGCAAGGTGGGCATCCAGTGCGAGACAAACTCTAAGCACAATGCCAAAACAATTATGAAATCCATGTGAAAACTAGTGCCTCTTGCACTCATGTGTGTAAAACACGTCAAATCTCATACTAGTCATACTCTAGCACGCTTTCATATTCACGAAATCATGTAGGTGGCTCAAAACTTTGCAAAGTATGGTTAACAAAACCAAAACACACTCATTTCTTTTGCAAATCATTTCAATGTTAGCCAACCAACCAATCATTTGCTAAAAAGCAATAAAACATGATTTTCAAAGCAATATGCTTTTGTTTTCATGCACATTTCTCAAACTCCCAACTTTTACCCTTCAATCACCCAACATCATTTCTTAATCTCATGCATTCTAGCAAAACATTTAAGCGCCCAAATTGCGCACAGATATCTCTAAGAGTCCACACAATTCCCTTACCTCGATTTACTTGGTGTGACTCCTTTCCTTTTAGCTTCTCACGCTCTTGGCTCAACTCACCTCGGCGTATCCTCGGAAGCTACGATTCATTCATTAAATCAATTGAGTTAATGTATTTAACCCATAATTGACCTCACTAGTCAATAGTATTCACTTATGCATTTTACAAATGCCTTAATCCACATTTTCCTCTTTTAGGTAAATCTCACAATTTATCCACTAACCACACCTTAAAATCATACCACAACACTATTAATAACTTCTACATATCCCATTCATCATTAATCTCCATACATCCCACTTTCTCACTCTAGACCATTTTTAGGTCATAATCATTCCAATGCATTTTAGATAGTTTCTAACCATCACTACTCATGCCAAACAACTCCAAAATCAATTATATAAACAATGTACCATAGTTGGAGTGTTAGAATCTTACCCAATTTGATTTCTCTTCTTGCTCCAAATGGCAATGCCCTTAACTCCTTCAATACCAACAATGGGAAAATGCCTTCCAACTATGTTGTTCTTCTCTTTGATAGGAACAACTTTTCCTCTAATGGTCTCTCTTCAAACCTCACTGAAAATGGCTGATTTTAGAGAGAGAAAGTTAGGTTTTTGGGTTGAAAGTGGAAGGTTAGTGTTTTTCCCAAAATTTTTTGATTTTCAGCACTCCTTATATAGAAATAGCTTGAGGAGATCGATCTGGTCCAAGAGGAGATCGATCTGGTCTCCTTAAATCCCTCTTTTTTCACGGTATTTTAAGCATGAGATCAATCTGTCGAAGCATGAGATCGATCTGCTCCCAAACAGAGAGCTAAGGAGATCGATCTGGGTGCTTGGGGATCGATCTTTTCACTACATAATGCTTAGGAGATCGATCTGGCTCCATTGGAGATCGATCTGCTCTATTCCTTTGCCCAAATAAGAGCACTCTGGCTCTTCCAGATCGATCTCTCATCCCATGAGATCGATCTGCCCTTCACAATTTCTAGATTTTCTGCAGTTCTTCTGCAACAACACTTACCAAACATCCTTAATTTGCTACCATGATCCTTTTCTCATCCATTCATCTTTGAGACTTGAAAATGGCATCCATCCTCACTTCATACACATTAAAACTTGTGTAGAATCTTTGTATGACCAATGGTACTTAGTATAAACAAATGGAAGTGCAAACTCATGCAAATCTTCATTCCATTTACCACATTACTCATAATCCATTCTATTCATATTCTCCACATGTTTAAGTCCATTTCCTTACATTCATATAAAATGTAACTTGCATGTACAATCACAACTCTTATTACAAGTGTGTACATTAACTTATGGACTTACATCACATATACTTCACTTATGAATTCATAGTACAACTCTATTTACATTTCTATGTACATATATACCATTATACATATACGGGGTCTCACACGGGGAGGCTCTGTTAGGCAGGGAGGCTCCCCTACATGGGTACGGTAAGATCCTTAAGCCCTACATCCTTAAGCCAACATCCTTAAGCCCGAGGAGGCGGGGAGGCTCTGTTAGGAGGGGAGGCTCTGTTCGGTGGGGAGGCTTTCTTACGGAAGGATCCTTAAGCCCTACATCCTTAAGCTAACATCCTTAGGCCCGAGGAGGTAGGGAGGCTCTGTTAGGCGGGGAGGCTCTGTTCGGCAGGGAGGCTCTCCTTCACGGATATGGAAAACTCTTGGTATGGGGTAGGTAAGACCTAGGAATGGCACCCCCAATCACGATACGAGTCTGCGGAGTACGCTGTACCGTGTATATCACATGGAGTACGATGTACCGCGTGATGGTTATGTGATGAGAAAGTCTGGCGAGGGATAATCCATCTTCATGCCAGCATGATACCCCGCACACCTGGATGCGTGTGGTCTGGGATGATTTATGATGTAGTTGGTCCACATAGGCACTTTTGATATAGTGACCTGGTTTTTATACACATGTGTGAATTGTGAAATGAAAATGTGGTGGTGATTGTGAATTGATTTGATGGGATTGTATGTGTTTGAGAAAGAGTTTTATTGATGTGAGTTTAAAAAGGAGGTTTCTTAATGAATTACCCTTTTTATGAGTTTAAATGAAATTGAGCATGAGATGATTTATACATGATGGTTTTTACCATGTTTTATATGCCAATGTACATGATTTTGATACATGATATATATGTATACTCATATGGCATAGTTTTATTCCTCACGCTTCTACCATAAATGATTTATGCATAACACTATCAGCATGTAGATAGAGTAGTTATCTACCATGCTTGCATTATTGCCTTACTGAGCGTGTGGTTGCTCATCCCTCTCTATTTTCCCCCTCCTACAGAGCGTGCATAATAGCCCAGTGAGGATTGAGGCGTGGTATTTTGGACTCCGCTACATCTCCATCGCTTAGAGGTATATACACAGTGATTCTTTTTGTATCTAAACAATGTAAAAGTACAATATTCTTTTGAGTTGTAATTATGGGGGATGTAGATGTCAGTAAAACATGTTTTCATATAAGTACACGATTAAATGCAAATGTATGACATCGTTTTAGTTAACTGAGAATGAATGAGATGTGGTGTTTATTATTGACTCACAGCCCAACAGTGTGTGGTGAGTTAGTTCCCGACCGGGTAAGGTAACAGTAAAATGCGAAAATTTTTTAGTGATTTTCGATTAAAGAGAATGGAATTGGGTCGTGACAGGTTATACTCATAAGAAAAACCACTCGAAAGCCATGTTCGAGCAGAAGCTCCAGTATGGTTTATAAACATCATCATAGTTTCCAAATCAAGGTGCGAGCTAAGCTCAAACACGTTTCATACAAATGAAAACATTGAAATCTAGTGCGAGCGAGGCTCCAGCGTGAATTAAATCACATACACATGATAGACGGCTCACATACATTCAAAACATCTCAAACATGTTTAGCGCCTCACATGGGCTATTTCACAACATCATTTAAGTACTAGCCAGCCTATCCTTTTATTTGCACAAATCAAAGCATTGTGTTTTGTGAAAACATTCAAAACAGGTGATTTATGTAATTATTAGCCTTACTATCCCTTTTTATAGATCCATATAAACCAAATCATATACTTACTCATAATTGTTCACATACATCATCAACCACTTTTCCAAACCATCATGCAAATTTACAACACCCTATATACCCACAAAATATGAGAAGCTACCTCTATATACTCACAAAATTCTCTTACCTGGAATCGCGATGCATGATTCCACTTCCTTAGAGCTGCTTACTCGTGCAGCCCAATTCGTCTCCAACGAACTCTTCGGAGCTGCACACAAATGTATTTCGCACCATTATTGTCCATTATAATCCAACTCTTGCGTTTACTATAGTCGATTCGACCTATAGTCTCTATTAACGCTTATGAGGCCTCGTTTCATTACTTTACCCATTCCAAATCGATATTAAATTGATGTTAAGCTCATAATGTTCATTTTTCATAAATTTCCTTCACTATGGCATATTATAAAACACTACATGTGCTCATTTTCATCAATTCACAAAACCCACAATGTAGCTTCATTTACCCATTTCTAATCATCCACATTACACAAATAACAACTTATCATAACCCATAAACTACCAACTCCCCAAATCACACTTTCTCACACTAGAGTGATGGAGGTCCACTTGCTCGTGATGTTCATGATGATCGTGATGCCAATGATCCATGGGTCATCTAAGGAGGTCCAATTACCCGAGCCCTTTATATTTGTTTGGAAGCCCAAACGACATGAATCTTGGTTTAGTAATAAGTTGGGTTAAGTGTTTAAATAGCCCACATTTGAGTTTTATAGTGTTTTAGACCAATTATCCTATGTAATTAGGCTTATGCGCGAATTTAAGTTTTAGTCTTATTTTTTGTTTGGTGTTAATTCCAGCCCACTTGTTTAAGGGCTTAAGTGCTAGATATTATTATAAATACTTTGTAAATGCTCTTGAAAACAGAATAGATCAGATTGAATTTTCAAAAATTTAAGTGTGCCTCTTTCTAGGGTTCCCTCTCAACTAGGCTAATCAATGTCTTCTTCCTTGTGGCGCCTCCCTCTTCACCAACCACCATTGTTATACCTTAGGTTCTCGAATTTTATATTCATAGGGTTGAGGTCCAATACCTTTGGTTCAAGTCTCTTTAGACTTCGGGTCTAGGTTGTTATTCTAATTTTCCATTCAAAGTCCACTATTATTATTTTCGCCCAGCTTGTGTTTTTAGCTATTTCAATTCCCAATCCACACGTTTCCTTGATCTTCCTAAATCATCCTCTTGTACACGCATATCATAGAGGCATTCCATTTTCTAGGTTATATTAGTTCTAATACTACCTAAATGGCTTCAATCATCCATTTACATGCCAATCAACTCCACAATCAATAAAATAGACAATGTACTTGGATTGGAGTCTTAGAAACTTACCAAATTAGATTTTTTTTCTTGCTCCAAATGACAATGACCATAGCTCCTTCAATACCAACAATGAGATTTTGGGTTTCAACTATGTTGTTCTCTTCCTCAAGATGGACAAATTAATGTCTAATAGCCTTCCCTCAATTCTTACTGGAATTGGTGGATTTTAGAGAGAAAAATCTAGGTTTTGGGTTGGAAATGGAAAGGGTGATGTTTTTCCCGAAATCTGCAGATTTTCAACGCTCCTTTTATAGAAATAGCTTGAGGAGATCGATCTGTCAAAGCTTGAAATCGATCTGCTCCCAAACAGAGAGCTAAGGAGATCGATTTGTATGCTTGAAGATAGATCTTTTCATTACAGAATGGTTAGGAGATCGATCTGACCCCATTGGAGATCTATATGCTCTATTCCATTGCCCAAATAAGAGCATTCTGGCTCTTCTAGATTGATCTCTCATTCTATGAGATCGATATGGCCCTCATATTTTCCAGATTTTCTATAGTTTTCCTGCTGCAACTTACACTAAAACATCCTTAATCTATTGCCATAGTCATTTTGATGGAGGTCCACTTGCTCGTGATGTTCATGATGATCGTGATGCCAAGGATCCATAGGTCATCCAAGGAGGTCCAAATTACTCGAGCTCGAGCTAAGAAGATGCAATAAGCCCTGGTCTCATTGGTTTGTCAAGGAAGCTTCCATGAAAAGTCCCCAGCCACCTATATTTGTTTGAAAGCCCAAACGACATGAGTCTTAGTTTAGTAATAAGTTGGGTTAATTGTTTAAATAGCCCACATTTGAGTCTTATTACATTTTAGACCAATTATCCAATGTAACTAGGCTTATGCCTGAATTTAGGTTTTAGTCTTATTTTCTATTTAGTGTTAATTCCAGCCAACTTGTTTAAGGGCTTAAGTGCTAGATATTATTATAAATACATTATAAATGCTCTTGAATAGAAGAGAATAGATCAAATTGAATTTTTAGAAATTCGAGTGTGCCTCTTTCTAGGATTCCCTCTCAACTAGGCTTAACAAGGTCTTATTCCTTATGGCGCCTCCCTCTTCACCAACCACCATTGTTATACCTTAGTTTCCCAAATTTTATATTCGTAGGGTCGAAGTCCAATACCTTTGGTTCAAGTCTCTTTAGACTTCGGGTCTAGGTTCTTATTCTATTTTCCATTCAAAGTCCTAAATCATCCTCTTATACGTGCATATCAGTTTGGCATCAGAGCAAGGTTTTGATTTTCTGGTTGTGCATCTTCCCCTTCATCTCTAACACTAAGTCAGTGTCAAAAAGAAAAAGAAAGAAAAAAAGAAACCGTGTACGGTTCAAACACTGTTCATAAAAAATTCTGTTGAGTTACGAGATGCACGAGTACACGTTTTAAAGAAAACGATGAAATACAACGAACCCATGAATTATATTCATGGGCCCCACTATATCTTGGCCAAATTCCATTGTTTCCTATAGTTTTAGGGATTTTTTATTTTTCTGGTGATTATTTCTTCGAGATTCTTGTGTTTGAGTTGGACTTCTGAAATTTTGTTTCAAGTCAGTATCTTAGCCACACTAAAATTCTTCCTCAGCACCCTAGCCACAAATCAGATTAGTCTTTGTTAAAAAAAAAGCAAAAAAAAATCCTACACTTAGTTGTAGTGTTTGAGTTAGATTCTACACTTAGTCGTTGTGTTTGAGTTGGACTCTACACTTAGTCGTTGTGTTTGAGTTGGACTCTACACTTAGTTGTTGTGTTTGAATTGGACTTCTAAATTTTTGTTTCAAGTTAGTCTCTTAGCCACACTAAAACTCTTCCTCACCACCCTAGCCACAAATCAGATTAGTCTTTGTAAAAAAAAAAAGAGAGAGAAAAAAAAGAAGCAAAAAAAAAGAAGAAAAAAATACTTGGTGAATTGGTTGATCTTTCGAGGTTGAATCTTTGACTGAGTCTCTAGTACAATTGTGAACCTATAGAGTTGAGGTAGAGTAAGGGAAAAAGGCATGAGCGTGTGAGAAACATTAGTAAAGAAAAGCCGAATTACTTGAGTGAAACACGAGTGTGAGTGCCCCATCTTGAGTGAATTGAGTGTAAACACATGAGGTTATCACTTGTGAGGTTCTTTGTTTTCTGTTATCACTAACGTTTCTTGCAGGTTAAAGATGTCTTCTAAAGGTGATAAGTCAGACTTTAAAAAAATTGAGTTCATGCTCCAAGCAATGCAACAATAGTTCCAACGGATGGACGTGAAATTCAATGACATTCATGATAAGTTGGACTGACATGAAGCTCAGTTTGCAAGGATCCAACAAGGTGATTCTTCCCGTATGAAAAGTGAGATTGTCACCAATGAAGAGTATGATGATAATGTTGGGTATGATTTGGAAGAAGAGTCTAAGACAGAGAGACATCATAGAAGGCATCATGAGTATAGAGATAGAGATCGAGTTGATAGAGCCCGTGATAGAGGCAAAGAGAAGATGGATGGAAACCTTGGCAGCATAAAATTGAAGATTCCTCCTTTCCAAGGCAAGAATGATCCCGAGGCATATTTGAGTGGGAAAGGAATATTGACATGGTATTTGACTGCCACCACTACTCTGAGGTTAAGAAGGTTAAACTTGCTGCAGTAGAGTTCACAAAATATGCTATGGTATGGTGGGATCAGCTGGTCTCCAGTAGAAGAAGATGTGGTGATCCTCCAGTGTCTACATGGGATGAGATAAAGCATATCATGGGAAAAAGATTTGTGCCTAACCATTATTACAGAGAGCTGTACTAGAAGCTCCAAGTTCTCACCCAGGGTTCAAAAAGTGTTGATGATTATTACAAGGAGATGGAGATAATCATGATCCGAGCCAATATCCAGGAGGATGCAGAAGCTACTATGGCTCGTTTTCTCCAAGGTTTGAATCATGAGATTGCCAATGTTGTAGAGTTGCAGCATTACATGGATTTAGAGGAGATGCTGCATGTGGCCATCAAAGTGGAAAGGCAACTCAAAAGGAAAGGTACATCCCGTTTCACTCCTAGTTCAGTTCCTGTTTGGAAATCTAACACCTTTCGTAGGGATGATAAGCCTGTGTTTAAGTCTAAGTCAGAAAGTTTTGTTAAGCCAAAGTCTGAGGACCCTCCAAAGCCTAAGACTGAGCTTACCCAAGCATCCCAGAGCAGAACACGTGACATAAAGTGTTTTAAGTTTTTAGGTCATGGACATGTTGCCTCTCAGTGTCTTAACCGTAGAGTGATGCTCATGCTTGAGAATGGAGATGTTGAGAGTGAAGGTTCTGATGTTGGTATTGAAGATGAGATGCCTGCGATAGAAGATGCTGAAAAAGAAGAAGTTGTTGAGTTTGCTGCTAGTGAAGCACTTGTTGCCAGACGTGCTCTTAATGCTCATGTGAAGTTTGAGGATGAGGTACAGCGTGAAAACATCTTCCATACAAGATGCCATATTAGTGACAAGCTATGCTCTGTGATCATTGATGGTGGGAGCTGTACTAATGTTGCTAGCACATACCTTGTTGATAAGCTAAAGTTGCCCACTACCAAGCATCACCTGTGAGACCCCGTATATGTAGAGTTGTAATGTGTAATAAATATGAATGGACTTGTAATGTAAAGTATGATTGATGTAAGTCCATGGATTCAATGTACGTATGTGTAATATGATTTGTAACGTACATACAAGTTCCATTGAGTATGAATATGAAGAAATAAGTTCTTATAAGTGATGGATGTGATTGAAACTCAAAATGGGTAGTGGGGTAAAATGGAATGAAGTTATGCTTCCATTTGGTTTTATATAGCATACCTTTGGACATACAATGAATGCACACAAGTCTCAATGTGCATAAGGTATGAATGGATGCCATTTTCAAGTTATAAAGGTGGATGGATGAGAAAATAGTCATGGCAACAGATTAAGTATGTGTTGGTATGAGTTGTAACAAGGAAACTGCAAGAAATCTGGAAAACATGAAGGCCAGATCGATCTCATAGGATGAGAGATCAATCTGGAGGAGCCAGAATGCTCTTATTTGGGCAATGGAATAGAGCAGATCGATCTCTAATGGGGCCAGATCGATCTCCTAAGCATTTTGTGATGAAAAGATCGATCCTCAAGCACCCAGATCGATCTCCTTAGCTCTCTGTTTGGGACCAGATCGATCTCAAGCTTCGACAGATCGATCTCATGCTTCAACAGATCGATCTCATGCTTCGACAGATCGATCTCATGCTTAAAAATTTTATGAAAATGAGAGATTTAAGGGGACCAGATCGATCTCCTCTTGGACCAGATCGATCTCCTCAAGCTATTTCTATATAAGGAGGGCTGAAAATCTGAAAATTTTGGGAAAAGCACCAATCTTCCATTTCTAATCCAAAAACCTAACTTTCCCTCTCTAAAATCAGCCATTTCCAGCAAGAATTGAGGGGAGACCATTAGACATTAAGTTGTTCATCTTGAGGAAGAGAACAACATAGTTGGAACCCAAAATCCCATTGTGGGTATTGAAGGAGATAAGGGCATTGACATTTGGAGCAAGAAGAAAAATCATATTTGGTAAGATTCTAACACTCCAATCCAAATACATTGTCTATTTAATTGATTTTGGAGTTGTTTGGCATGAGTATTGATGGATAAATTATCTAGGGATGTGGTGGAATTGGTGTGACCTAGAAAACCTAGAATAGGTATAATGTGAGAATATATGGGTTGAATGAGTTTATGATTTATGGGCATGCTAAAGTTGTTATTGAGGTAATGTTTATGATTTTAGATGGTTAAATGAAATTACATTGTGAGTTTGGAGGAATTGTGAAAATGAGTATGTATATGCTTGATAAAATGCCATAGTGAGGGAATTCATGAAATATGAACACTATGAGCTTAATGTCGATTTAATATCGATTCGGAATAAGTTAATAGGCCTAAGAAGAATCCATAGACTCGAGTTATGGGTAAAGTAATGAAATGAGGCCTCATAAGCGTTAATAGAAAACTATAGGTCGAATTGACTATAGTGAACGCACGATGTCATATTATATGGATCGAGTATAATACGGGAGATGATTTTGTGCAGTCCCGAAGAGTTCGTTGAAGACGAATCGAGTGGTACGAGTAGCAGCTTTAAGGAAGTGGAATCACGCATCGCGATTCCAGGTAAGGGAATTTTGTGAGTATATAGAGGTAGCTGCTCGTACTTTAAATTTGTGGGTGAATATTGGGTGTTTTACGAAGTGTATGATTGCTAAAGTAAATGATTGATGGTATTCATGAATGAGAATGAGTATATGTGTGATTTTTGGTTTTGGAAGTGGATTCTATGAAATGGGATAGTACGGATAATAATTGCATAAATCTAATATCTTGATGTCTTTCAAAACGAAATTGCTTTGTTTTAAGCAAGCTTGTAGATGGGTCAGCTAATGTTTATTAATGTTGTGGAAAAAGGCATTTGTGAAGTGCTAAACCCGGTTGTCGGGATTGTTTGATTGTGTATGAGCCACCTATCGTATTTGTATGACATAAATCGCGCTAGAGCCTCGCTCGCGCTGGATTTCTATGTTTTCACTTGTGTGATACGTGCTTGAGCTTAGCTCGCACCTTGATTTGGAAACTATGATGATGTTTATAAACCGTACTGGAGCTTCTGCTCATACGTGGCTTTTGAGTGGTTGTCTTATGAGTATAACCGTACTAGAGCTATGCTCGTACGCGTCTCTTTATGAGAGGATGCATGAATCGTGCTAGAGCTTTGCTCGCACAAGTTTGTACTTTGTGATACGTATAAGGTTGTGAAAGTTGGTAAGATCCTTAAGCCCTACATCCTTAAGCCCGAGGAGGCGGGGAGGCTCTGTTAGGCAGGGAGGCTCTGTTCTGTGGGGAGGCTCTCTTACGGTGGGATCCTTAAGCTAACATCCTTAAGCCCTGGAGGGGCGGGGAGGCTCTGTTAGGCAGGGAGGCTCTCCTACATGGGTACGGTAAGATCCTTAATCCCTACATCCTTAAGCCAACATCCTTAAACCCAAAAAGGCGGGGAGGCTCTGTTAGGTGGGGAGGCTCTGTTCGGTGGGGAGGCTCTCTTACGGAAGGATCCTTAAGCCCTACATCCTTAAGCTAACATCCTTAAGCCTGAGGAGGCAGGGAGGCTCTGTTAGGCGGGTAGGCTCTGTTCGGTAGGGAGGCTCTCCTTCACGGATATGGAAAACTCTTGGTATGGGATAGGTAAGACCTAGGAATGGCACCCCCAATCACGATATGAGTCCACGGAGTACGTTGTACCGTGTATATTGCATGGAGTACGATGTACCGCATGATGGTTATGTGATGAGAAAGTCTGGCGAGGGATAATCCATCTTCGTGCCAGCATGATACCCTGCACACCTGAATGCGTATGGTCTGGGATGATTTATGATGTAGTGGTCCACATAGGCACTTTTGATATAGTGACCTAGTTTTTATACACATGCGTGAATTGTGAAATGAAAATGTGGTTGTGATTGTGAATTGATTTGGTGGTATTTATGTGTTGAGAAAGAGGTTTATGATGTTGGTTTAAAAAGGAGGTTTCTTATTGAATTGCCCTTTTTATGAATTTAAATGAGATCGAGCATGAGATGATTTATACATGATGTTTTTACCATGTTTTATATGCCAATGTACATGATTTTGATACATGATATATATGTATACTCACATGGCATAGTTTTACTTCCTCATGCTCCTACTATGAACGATTTATGCATAACACTATCAGCATGTAGATAGAGTAGTTATCTACCATGCTTGCATTATTGCCTTACTGAGCGTGTGGTTGCTCATCCATCTCTATTTTCCCCCCTAAAGAGCGTGCATAGTAGCCCAGTGAGGACTGAGGCTTGGTATTTTGGACTCCGCTGCATCTCCATCGCTTAGAGGTATATACACAGTGATTCTTTTTGTATCTAAACAATGTAAAAGCACAGTATTCTTTGAGTTGTAATTATGGGGGATGTAGATGTCAGTAAAACATGCTTTTGTATAAGTACAAGATTAAATGCAAATGTATGACATCGTTTTATTTAACTGGGAATGAATGAGATGTGGAGTTTATTATTGACTCACAGCCCAACAGTGTGTGGTGAGTTAGTTCACGACCGGGTAAGGTAACAGTAAAACGTGAAATTTTTTTAATGATTTTCGGTTAAAGAGAATGGAATTGGGTCATGACAGAGATTAGTATCAGAGCTGTGTTGGCCTGATGTGAGTCATTAATAAAATGTAGGAAAGTACACCCCCATAGTACTGTGCTTTTGTTTAGATATAACTGTGTATACCGCGATGGTTTGAGCTTGATAAATGATTTTTAAATACAGGAAGTTAGGCACTATGCCAGTTACACGCAAAGGTAGAGGGGCGAGAGCACGTGCTAGGAGCTGTAGAGGTAGGCCTGAGAGCCGTGCGGAGCCATAGATTGAGCAGGCTCCACAGAACCCTGCTGAGAGAGCAGAGGATACAGAGGCTCGCTTCGCTAGGTTAGAGCGGAGTATTGAGAATTTGGTGGAGATAGTCATGCAAGCCTTGGGCACTGGTGATAGACGAGGTCCCGCAGCACAGCCTACTACTGAACAGGCAGCTGCAGAGGTGGAGAGACCTCATGCTACTGAGACAGCTACAGTTACACCACCTCCAGCCCAGGATATAGCTTCTCCTATCGCTCCACAGTAAAGCGGTAGTGATTTGGGTTATGACTGCGACTTAAGCAGGTTGCGAGAGTTTCAAGCACTGAAACCCCCAATGTTTAGAGGGGTGAAGGACCCAGTGGTTACGGAGGATTGAGTGTATGAGATGGAGAAACTATATAGGTTTTTTCGATGCACTTCAGTTGAGAAGGTTGCCTTTGCCGTGTTTATGCTGAAAAGCGAGGCAGAGCACTGGTGGAGGTCCACCGAAGCTATTTTGAGAGCTAGTCACTCCGAGATTTCATGGGAGATATTCTTAGAAGCCTTCAGAAGACAGTATATTCCAGCTACCGCACAGAAAAAATTACAGATGGAATTTATGAACCTGGTTCAAGGGAACCGAACTGTGGACGAGTATGAGTCCAAGTTTATGTCCTTGGGGAGATATGACCCGGACACGATGGGTAGTGAGACCCGGAAGATTCAAAAGTTCATGGATAGATTGAGATTGGCCATCCGGACTAAGTTAGCTCCCTTTGACATCTTGACTTACGAGGAGGCTGTACATAAGGCTCAGTTATGTGAGCAAGACTTTAAGCGAAATGCCTCCGAGCTTGGGAGGATTAGTGTCAGGAAGGACAGAGATCGGAAGAGATTCGGGTTTGGAAGAGTGGCCAAGAGAGATGGCCAATGATTTTTCGAGAAGAGGCCAAAGATTGAGGAGGTGCAGGAGAGAGCTGCTAGACCTCCCGTATACCCAGCCTTGATTGCGCCGAGGGGCATGACTATTGGAGGACCACGGCATACTACTGACCAGTGTAGGAGATGTGGGAGATTTCATGGGAATAGGCCCTGTCTGATGACCCCTATGGTGTGTTTTAGATGCGAAAGACCGGACATATGGCTAAGTATTATCCCAAGAAGATAGAGATTGCCCCACAGAAGGGCAAGGAGCCTGAGGGAGCTCCAGTTGAGACAGCAGCCCCGAGGAGGAGGGCTACAGCTGAGGAAAAAGGGAAACAGGCTGCGGGTGTGAGCAGAGGAAGAGTACATGCAATGGACCAAGACACTGCAGACGCATCGACGGATGTGATTAAAGGTACCATCCGAATCTTTGATTTAGAAGCATTGATATTATTTGATCCTGGTGCCACGCATTCTTTCATATCACCTTCCTTTGCACATAAATTATTGACGCATGTGAAACCAACATTGTTGGATAAAATGTTGATGATTTTCACACCCATGAATGATAGTCAATTGACTGAGCATGTATGTAGAGATTGTAAGTTAAAGATAGAGGGGAAGGAAATGATAGCCAATCTGATTTTATTGAATATGAATGATTTTGATGTAATTTTGGGAATGGATTGGTTGGCTACCAATTGTGTTGTGATGGATTGTCATGCCAAAACATTGATGTTTTCAGGATTAGACAATCTTATTGTAAATTTTGATGAAAAGAAATGATATGAAAATAGCATGTTTGTTGTAAATAAAGGAGTATGATTTTTAAATGCATATTGCTTGAGAGATAAATTATTGTTTATGATAAATGTTGAATGTGGGGTGATGGTTTATGTTACTAACGATGGAGAGGATAATGTGAAAGGTTCATTGCATACGTGGTTGATATAGATGAGGCACACCCGGAATTGAGGGACATAGCCTTAATTACGGATTACCCTGATGTCTTTCCGGATGAATTACCAGGGCTACCACCTGTAAGGGAAATGGAATTTTGCATTGAGCTAGTGCCTGGTACAGAGCCGATATCAAAACCACCCTATAGAATGGCTCCGATAGAATTGGAAGAGCTGAAGAAACAGCTGCAAGAGTTGTTGGAGAAGGGGTTTATTAGATCGAGTGTCTCACCTTGGGGAGCACCAGTTCTATTTGTAAGGAAGAAGGATAGAAGCCTCCGACTGTGTATAAATTACCGGTTGTTGAATAAGGCCACCATTAAGAACAAGTACCCCCTTTCAAGAATCAATGATTTGTTGGATCAGCTCCAGGGAGCCGAAGTATTTTCTAAGATAGATCTATGGTCAGGGTATCATCAGGTGAGGATCAGGAGTGGAGATGTACCCAAGACAGCATTTTGTACCCGTTATGGCCACTACGAGTTTTTGGTGATGCCATTCGGATTGACGAATGCTCCCGCAGCATTTATGGCATTGATGAATGATATATTCAAGCCATACCTGGACAAGTTTGTGATTGTTTTCATAGATGACATTTTGGTGTATTCCAAGTCCAGGGAAGATCATGAGGAGCACTTGAGGATAGTTCTGCAGACCCTCTGAGAGAGAGAATTGTATGCCAAACTCAGCAAGTGTAACTTTTGGTTGGAACAGATCTCATTTCTGGGGCATGTTGTGTCAAAGGATGGAGTATCGGTGGATCCATCCAAGATAGAGGTAGTTATACAGTGGGAACAGCCCAAGATAGTAACTGAGATCAGGAGTTTTCTGGGATTGGCAGGATATTATCGGAGATTTGTAGAGGGTTTCTCCAGACTAGCTGCTCCATTGACACGCCTCACGCGAAAAGATGTTAAGTTTGTGTGGGATGAGGCATGTGAGAGGAGTTTTGAGGAGCTTAAGCGTCGATTGACAACTGCTCCAGTTCTCACCATTCCTACCAGCTCAGGAGGATTCTCGGTGTATACGGATGCATCACACCAGGGACTGGGCTGTGTGCTTATGCAGGATGGGAAGATAGTTGCCTATGGGTCTAGACAGTTGAAAGATCATGAGAGGAACTACCCGACACATGATTTGGAGTTGGCGGCTGTAGTATTTGCTTTGAAAATATGGTGCCACTATCTCTATGGTGAAAAATTTCAGGTGTTCACAGATCATAAGAGCCTTAAGTACCTGTTCTCACAGAAAGAGCTGAATATGAGACAGAGGAGATGGCTCGAACTCCTAAAGGACTATGATTGTGAAATCATGTACCACCCGAGTAAGGCAAATGTAGTTACCGATGCTTTGAGTAGAAAGAACCTTGGGTTGGTGTCATATATGATGGTACGGGAACATGAATTGTTAGAACACTTTGCGAACCTCAGTTTGGATGTAACCCCACCTGGATCTGAGAGACTTGAGATCATGGCTAGTTTAAGACTGGAGCCAGAATTGATTGGCCATATTCGGCAAGCCCAGCAGAGTGATCGATGGTGTATCGATTGGCTGAGGCAAATATAGACAGGTGTGGGTATTGATTTTGAGCAGAGTGCTTATGGGTTATTGAGGTTCAGAGGCAGAGTATGCGTTCCCAGGGATCCTGAGATCAGGAGAACGATTTTATCAGAGGCTCACTCATCGAAGTATACGATACATCCAGGAAGTACCAAGATATATCAAAACCTTCGGAAGGTTTATTGGTGGTCTGGAATGACAAGAGACATTGCTGAATATGTCGTTAAGTGTCTCGTTTGTCAGCAAGTGAAGGTAGAGCATCAGAAGCCTGCAGGATTATTGCAGCCTCTACCGATACCGACATGGAAGTGGGAGCATGTCACCATGGATTTTGTGATGGGGTTGCCGAGGACCCGTAGAGGTCATGATGCCATATGGGTTATTGTGGACCGGTTGACTAAGTCCGCCCATTTCTTGGCTATGAGAGCTACCGATACACTGAGCCAGTTGGCGAACCTGTATATTCGAGAGATAGTACGGCTATATGGTGTACCAGTGAGCGTTGTTTCTGATAGGGATGCCCGCTTCACTTCCCATTTTTGGGAACATTTTCAGGAAGCGCTGGGGACCCGACTGAGTTTTAGCATCGCTTTTCATCCTCAGACAGATGGGCAGTCAGAGAGGACTATATAGACCCTCGAGGATATGTTGAGAGCGTGTGTACTGGATTTTAGAGGCTCTTGGGATGACCACCTGCAGTTAGCCGAGTTCGCTTATAATAATAGCTATCATGTGAGTATCGGGATGGCACCCTATGAGGCATTGTATGGACGTAGATGCCGTTCCCCCATTGGATGGGAAGAGGTTGGTGACAAACAGATTTTTTTTCGGATCTAGTGCAGCAGGCATCTGAGGACATCCAGTTGATATGTGAGAGATTACGGACAGCTCAGAGCCGACAAAAGAGTTATGCTGACAAGAGACGAAGACCACTGGAGTTTGATGAGGGTGAGTCGGTGTTTCTGAGGGTATCACCATCGAAGGGTATTATGAGATTTAGTAAGAAGGGCAAGCTGAGCCCTAGATATATCGGACCCTTCGAGATTTTGGTGAGAGTGGGAGATAAGGCGTATAGGTTGGCATTGCCACCGGACTTGGCAAATGTCCACAACGTCTTCCACGTCTCGATGCTTCAGAAGTATCACCCGAACCCAACACACGTGATAAGATATGAGCCGTTGGAGCTCCATGAGAGTATGACGTATGTTGAGAAGCCGGTTCGGATATTGGACAGAAAAGAGAAAGTGTTGCGGAATAAGACAATTCCCTTGGTGAAAGTTCTTTGGCAACATCACACGGTGGAAGAGGCCACATGGGAATTGGAGAACTTAATACGGGAGAAGTACCCCCAACTTTTTGAAGAGTGACTTGGTTCTAATTTGGAGGACCAAATTCCTTGAAAGAGGGGAGAATGTGAGACCCCATATATGTAGAGTTGTAATGTGTAATAAATATGAATGGACTTGTAATGTAAAGTATGATTGATGTAAGTCCATGGATTCAATGTACGTATGTGTAATATGATTTGTAACGTACATACAAGTTCCATTGAGTATGAATATGAAGAAATGAGTTCTTATAAGTGATGGATGTGATTGAAACTCAAAATGGGTAGTGGGGTAAAATGGAATGAAGTTATGCTTCCATTTGGTTTTATATAGCATACCTTTGGACACACAATGAATGCACACAAGTCTCAATGTGCATAAGGTATGAATGGATGCCATTTTCAAGTTATAAAGGTGGATGGATGAGAAAATGGTCATGGCAACAGATTAAGGATGTGTTGGTATGAGTTGCAACAAGGAAACTGCAAGAAATCTGGAAAACATGAAGGCCAGATCGATCTCATAGGATGAGAGATCGATCTGGAAGAGCCAGAATGCTCTTATTTGGGCAATGGAATAGAGCAGATCGATCTCCAATGGGGCCAGATCGATCTCCTAAGCATTCTGTGATGAAAAGATCGATCCTCAAGCACCCAGATCGATCTCCTTAGCTCTCTGTTTGGGACCAGATCGATCTCAAGCTTCGACAGATCGATCTCATGCTTCGACAGATCGATCTCATGCTTAAAAATTTCGTGAAAATGAGAGATTTAAGGGGACCAGATCGATCTCCTCTCGGACCAGATCGATCTCCTCAAGCTATTTCTATATAAGGAGGGCTGAAAATCTGAAAATTTTGGGAAAAACACCAGTCTTCCATTTCTAATCCAAAAACCTAACTTTCCCTCTCTAAAATCAGCCATTTCCAGCAAGAATTGAGGGGAGACCATTAGACATTAAGTTGTTCATCTTGAGGAAGAGAACAACATAGTTGGAACCCAAAATCCCATTGTGGGTATTGAAGGAGATAAGGGCATTGACATTTGGAGCAAGAAGAAAAATCATATTTGGTAAGATTCTAACACTCCAATCCAAATACATTGTATATTTAATTGATTTTGGAGTTGTTCGGCATGAGTATTGATGGATAAATTATCTAGGGATGTGGTGGAATTGGTGTGACCTAGAAAACCTAGAATAGGTATAATGTGAGAATATATGGGTTGAATGAGTTTATGATTTATGGGCATGCTAAAGTTGTTATTGAGGTAATGTTTATGATTTTAGATGGTTAAATGAAATTACATTGTGAGTTTGGAGGAATTGTGAAAATGAGTATGTATATGCTTGATAAAATGCCATAGTGAGGGAATTCATGAAATATGAACACTATGAGCTTAATGTCGATTTAATATCGATTCGGAATAAGTTAATAGGCCTAAGAAGAATCCATAGACTCGAGTTATGGGTAAAGTAATGAAACTAGGCTTCATAAGCGTTAATAGAAAACTATAGGTCGAATTGACTATAGTGAACGCACAATGTCATATTATATGGATCGAGTACAATGCGGGAGACGATTTTGTGCAGTCCCGAATAGTTCGTTGAAGACGAATCGAGTGGTACGAGTAGCAGCTTTAAGGAAGTGGAATCACGCATCGCGATTCCAGGTAAGGGAATTTTGTGAGTATATAAAGGTAGCTGCTCGTACTTTAAATTTGTGGGTGAATATTGGGTGTTTTACGAAGTGCATGATTGCTAAAGTAAATGATTGATGGTATTCATGAATGAGAATGAGTATATGTGTGATTTTTGGTTTTGGAAGTGGATTCTATGAAATGGGATAGTAAGGATAATAATTGCATAAATCTAATGTCTTGATGTCTTTCAAAATGAAATTACTTTGTTTTAAGCAAGCTTGTAGATGGGTCGGCTAATGTTTATTAATGTTGTGGAAAAAGGCATTTGTGAAGTGCTAAACCCGGTTGTCGGGATTGTTTGATTGTGTATGAGCCACCTATCGTATTTGTATGACATAAATCGCGCTAGAGCCTCGCTCGCGCTGGATTTCTATGTTTTCACTTGTGTGATACGTGCTTGAGCTTAGCTCGCACCTTGATTTGGAAACTATGATGATGTTTATAAATCGTACTGGAGCTTCTGCTCGTACGTGGCTTTTGAGTGGTTGTCTTATGAGTATAACCGTACTAGAGCTATGCTCGTACTCGTCTCTTTATGAGAGGATGCATGAATCGTGCTAGAGCTTTGCTCGCACAAGTTTGCACTTGGTGATACGTATAACGTTGTGAAAGTTAGTAAGATCCCTAAGCCCTACATCCTTAAGCTAACATCCTTAAGCCCGAGGAGGCGGGGAGGCTCTGTTAGGCGGGGAGGCTCTGTTCGGTGGGGAGGCTCTCTTACGGTGGGATCCTTAAGCTAACATCCTTAAGCCCTAGAGGGGCGGGGAGGCTCTGTTAGGCAGGGAGGCTCTCCTACATGGGTACGGTAAGATCCTTAAGCCCTACATCCTTAAGCCAACATCCTTAAGCCCAAAGAGGCAGGGAGGCTCTGTTAGGCGAGGAGGCTCTGTTCGGTGGGGAGGCTCTCTTACGGAAGGATCCTTAAGCCCTACATCCTTAAGCTAACATCCTTAAGCCCGAGGAGGCAGGGAGGCTCTGTTAGGCGGGGAGGCTCTGTTCGGTAGGGAGGCTCTCCTTCACGGATATGGAAAACTCTTGGTATGGGGTAGGTAAGACCTAGGAATGGCACCCCCAATCACGATATGAGTCCACGAAGTATGTTGTACCGTGTATATCGCATGGCGTACGATGTACCGCATGATGGTTATGTGATGAGAAAGTCTGGTGAGGGATAATCCATCTTCGTGCCAGCATGATACCCCGCACACCTGGATGCGTGTGGTCTGGGATGATTTATGATGTAGTGGTCCACATAGGCACTTTTGATATAGTGACCTAGTTTTTATACACATGCGTGAATTGTGAAATGAAAATGTGATTGTGATTGTGAATTGATTTGGTGGTATTTATGTGTTGAGAAAGAGGTTTATGATGTTGGTTTAAAAAGGAGGTTTCTTAATGAATTGCCCTTTTTATGAATTTAAATGAGATCGAGCATGAGATGATTTATACATGATGTTTTTACCATGTTTTATATGCCAATGTACATGATTTTGATACATGATATATATGTATACTCACATGGCATAGTTTTACTTCCTCATGCTCCTACTATGAACGATTTATGCATAACACTATCAGCATGTAGATAGAGTAGTTATCTACCATGCTTGCATTATTGCCTTACTGAGCGTGTGGTTGCTCATCCCTCTCTATTTTCCCCCCTACAGAGCGTGCATAGTAGCCCAGTGAGGACTGAGGCGTGGTATTTTGGACTCCGCTGCATCTCCATCGCTTAGAGGTATATACACAGTGATTCTTTTTGTATCTAAACAATGTAAAAGCACAGTATTCTTTGAGTTGTAATTATGGGGGATGTAGATGTCAGTAAAACATGCTTTTGTATAAGTACAAGATTAAATGCAAATGTATGACATCGTTTTATTTAACTGAGAATGAATGAGATGTGGAGTTTATTATTGACTCACAGCCCAACAGTGTGTGGTGAGTTAGTTCACGACCGGGTAAGGTAACAGTAAAATGCGAAATTTTTTTAATGATTTTCTGTTAAAGAGAATGGAATTGGGTCGTGACATCACCGCCCATATAAGTTGAAGTGGATTAATGATTGTGGTGAAGTGAACGTGGTGAAGAAAGTCTTGGTTCCTTTTCGTATTGGAAGGTGTCAGGATAAAGTGTTGTGTGATGTGGTACCCATGCAAGCTAGCCACATGTTGCTAGATAGACCGTGGCAATATGATCGGAGAATCATCTATGACGGTTACACTAACCGTTACTCCTTTTTTATGGATGGCAAGAAGATCACTCTTGCTCCCCTTAGCCCCAAGGAGATTTACGAGGATCAATTAAGGTTGAAGGAGCAACATGACGAGCAAAGGAAGCTAGCTAAAGAAAACAAGGGAAACAAGGAAAGCAAAGCAGTGAGCTACCATGCCAACCCCCAAGAATGAAGACTACATTTATTGCTAAGTCTCCTATCCTTTTGCTCTTATTTAAAGATTCTTGTTTCATTGATACTGAACTCCATGATACTTTGCCTACTGATGTTATCTCATTATTGCAGGAGTTCGAGGATGTATTCCCTGAGGAGATCCCAAATGGATTGCCACCGTTGAGCTTGCCACATGTTGAGTTTGCCTATAACCGTAGTGTCCACTCCACTACAAGTTGCTCTCCATTCGAAGTTGTTTATGGCTTCAATCCCCTTACTTCTTTGGATTTGTTGCCATTACCTAGTGCCGAGCAGAGTCACTTAGATGGAGAATAGAAGGCTAAGTTTATGAAGCAACTCCATGAGAAAGTACGTCAAGCTATTAAAAGGAAGACCGAGCAGTATACCACCCAAGCCAATAAGCACTGCATGAAAGTAGTCTTTGAACCTGGTGATTGGGTTTGGGTACATATGAGAAAGGAGGGGTTCCCTACTCAGCGAAGAACTAAGTTGCATCCTCGAGCAAATGGACCATTCCAAGTCATTCAGAAGATCAACGATAATGCCTACTGATTGGGTCCTCTGAGTGAGTATGGTGTATCTGCTACTTTTAATGTTTCTAATCTTTCTTCCTTTTCTTTTGATGAAGGTACATATGATTTGAGGACAAATCCTTTTGAGGAGAGGGGGAATGATGGGGTCCACTTGCTCGTGATGTTCATGATGATCGTGATGCCAAGGATCCATGGGTCATCGAAGGAGGTCCAATTACCCGAGCTCGAGCTAAGAAGATGCAACAAGCCCTGGTCTCATTGGTTTGTCAAGGAAGCTTCCATGAAAAGTCCCCAGCCACCTATATTTGTTTGGAAGCCCAAACGACATGAGTCTTAGTTTAGTAATAAGTTGGGCTAAGTGTTTAAATAGCCCACATTTTTGTCTTATTACATTTTAGACTAATTATCCAATGTAACTAGGCTTATGCCTAAATTTAGGTTTTAGTCTTATTTTCTATTTGGTGTTAATTCCAGCCCACTTGTTTAAGGGCTTAAGTGCTAGATATTATTATAAATACATTATAAACGCTCTTGAATAGAAGAGAATAAATCAGATTGAATTTTCAAAAATTTGAGTATGCCTCTTTCTAGGTTTCCCTCTCAACTAGGCTTATCAAGGTCTTCTTCCTTGTGGCGCCTCCCTCTTCACCAACCACCATTGTTATACCTTAGGTTCTCGAATTTTATATTCGTAGAGTCGAGGTCCAATACCTTTGGTTCAAGTCTCTTTAGACTTCGGGTCTAGATTCTTATTCTATTTTCCATTCAAAGTCCTAAATATCCTCTTGTACGCGCATATCACATTTTCTTATCCATCCACCTTTATGACTTGAAAATGACATCCATTCATACCTTATACACATTGAAACTTGTGTGCATTTCTTTATATCCAAAGGTATACTATATAAAACTAAATGGAAGCATTTGTATTCATGCAACTTCCTTCCATTTACCACACTACTCATTTTGAGTTCCAATCACATTCATCATTTATAAGAACTCATTTTTTCATATTCATACACAATGAAACTTGTATGTACATTCCAAATCATATTACACATATGTACATCGAATCTATTGACTTACATCAATTACACTTTACATTACAAGTCCATTAGCATTCATTGATCCAATTACACTCGTTACAACTATACATGTACGAGGTCTCACACACAGATATCTCTAAGAGACCACATAATTCCCTTACCTCGATTAACTCAGGGTGCGACTCTCTTCCTTTACGCTTTTCACATTCTTAGCTCAACTTGCTCTGGTGTATCCTCGGAAGTTGAAATTCATTCATCAAAGGCTTGAGTCAGTGTTGCTAACTCTCATTCAACTATACATTTTACCCAATGCCTTAAATACACCTTTTATCCCTTTTTGGGTAAGTCTCACAATCCATTCCATAATATCATCTTAAAATCATGCCCACAACACCATTATCACCTTAAGACATCCTATTCATCATTTATTCCACTACATTTCACTTTCTCTCACTAACCCATTTCTAGGTTATACTCATTCATTGCATTCTAGATAGTTTCTACCATTAATAAGCACACCAATCAACTCTAAAATCAATAACTTAACAAATGTACTTGAGTTGGTGCTTTAGAAACTCACCTCTTTGGATTTTCTTCTCACTCCAAATGACAATGCTCCTTGTTTCCTTAAATCCAACAAATGGAAAAATGCGTCCAAGCTATGTTGTTCTTCTCCTTGATGTGAACAACTTTGTGTCTAATAGCCTTCCCTCAAATCTTTTAAAAAATGGGCGAATTGAGAGAGAGAAAACTAGGTTTTTGGGTTGAAAATGGAAAGGAAATGGTTGCTCCCAAAATCTATAGATCCAACTGCTCCTATTTATAGATTTACCTTGATGAGATCGATCTGGTCCTCTTAAAATCCCTATTTTTCAAGACATTTGAAGGCATGAGATTGATCTGTCGAGGGCTTGAGATCGATCTATCTCAAGTAAAAAGTTGAGGAGATCGATCTGGCTAGGGATGAAATCGATCTACTTCAACCCGAGAGCTAAGGAAATCGATCTGCTTGCCTTAAAAATCAATCTTCTCATTATAGAATGTCTAACAGATCGATCTGATCCATTGGAGATCGATCTACCCTATTCCATTGCTTGAGTAAGAGCATTTTGGTTCTTCCAGATCGATCTCTCATCCTATGAGATCGATCTAGCCTTCATATTCTCCAGATTTTGTTGCAATATTCTACAATAACTCATACCAAACAACCCTTAATTTGTTGTTATGGTCATTTTCTCATCCAATCATCTTTGAGACTTAAAAATGACATCCATTCATACTTTATACCCATTAAAACTTGTGTGAAATCTTTGTATAATCAAAGGTATATAATATAAACTAAATGAAAGTGTACAACTCATGCAATCTTCGTTCCATTTTACCACACTACTCATTTTTCATTCTACTCACATTCATCACATATCAAAGTCCATTCCTTCACATTCATACATAATCAAACTTGTACGTATATCACCAACTCTTATTACAAGTGTGTACATTGACTTTATGGACTTCACATCACTTATGCTTCACATTACAAGAAACATCACCATACTTATGAATTCATTTACATGTATACAAGGTTAAACCTATACGGGGTCTCGCATCTCACATGTCTATTATTTATGAATAAATCCATGTTTTGAAATGCTTTGTGGTTCAGGACAGTCCAAGGGAGGAGTTGAGTCCTGAGAAGTGTTGATTTTATGAGATAAGAAAGTTTGATAATGGCTTTAAAGTGCACTGATGCATGATGGTTTTCCATGCTTTATTTGTGAAATATGCATGATGGTTATTCCATGCTTTGAATTTGATTTGTGCACTGAATTAAATAGCATGATTTGCTTTACATGCCATTAACACAAGCATGAACTAATGCTTTTGAGATGTAAAAGAGAAACTGTATTGTTTTGAGCGTGGCATCATGATCACGTAGATAGTGCAGTATCTACCTGTTCACATGATTGCCTTACTAAGCATGTTGTTTGCTCACCCTCCCTTATTTTCCCCTTTTTACAGAGCATTGAGTATAGAATGAGGGCGGCTGGAGGTTTTACTTTTGATATCCGCTGCATCCCATCACGTAAGGTATACACACTGATGTAATTTTGTATCTAAACTTTCCATAGCATAGTAGCATTTTGTATGTAACCATTGGGGATGTAAAGCAATGTAAACACATGTAAACAACAACTCTGATTTATTTATACAAGTTTTTACTTCTAAATTATAATGTAAATTTAATTGTTATGGTTGGATGAGGTAGACATTGACACACAGCCCAACGGTTTGAGAGTGTAGTTGATCACGATCGAGGTAAGGTAAGGATGAAAAATAAATAATGTATGAAAAGCAAAAAAATTGTAATGATTTTTGGTGAGTGGAGGGTTGTGACAATAAAACCACGTGCGAGTAGTCTCAAGCACGACAACAAGTATAGTGGACATCTAGTTCGAGCAACTGTGAGACCCCATATATGTATAATAGTATATATGTACATAGAAATGTAAATTAAGTGAAGTATATGTGATGTAAGTCCATAAGTTAATGAACACACTTGCAATAAGAGTTGTGATTGTACATACAAGTTACATTATGTATGAATAAGAGGAAATGGACTTAAACATGTGAGGAATGTGAGTAAAATTGAATATGAGTAGTGTGGTAAATGGAATGGAGAGTTGCATGAGTATGCACTCCCATTTGGTTAATATTAAGTATCTTTGGTTATACAAAGATTCCACACAAGTTTCAATAGGTATAAGGTATGAATGGAGGCCATTATCAAGCCTCAAAGATGAATGGATGAGAAAATGATCATGATAGCAAATTAAGGATGTTTGAGTATGAGTAGCAGAAGAACTGCAGAAAATCTGGAAACTATGAAAGGCAGATCGATCTCATGGGATGAGAGATCGATCTGAAAGAGCCATAATGCTCTTATTTGAGTAATGGAATAGAGCAGATCGATCTCCAATGGAGCCAGATCGATCTCCTAAGCATTCTGTAATGAAAAGATTGATCCTCAAGCACCCAGATCGATCTCATGCTTCGACAGATCGATCTCATGCTTAAAATGCTGTGAAAAAAAGGGATTTAAGGGGACCAGATCGATCTCCTCTTAGACCAGATCAATCTCCTCAAGCTATTTCTATAAAAGGAGTGCTAAAAATCAGAAAATTTTGGGAAAAACACTAACCTTCCACTTTCAACCCAAAAACCTAACTTTCTCTCTCTAAAATCAGCCATTTTCAGTAAGATTTGAAGAAAGACCATTAGAGGCAAAGTTATTCCTATCAAAGAGAAGAACAACATAGTTGGAAGGCATTTTCCCATTGTTGGTATTGAAGGAGCTAAGGGCATTGTCATTTGGAGCAAGAAGAGAAATCAAATTGGGTAAGATTCTAACACTCCAACTATGGTACATTGTCTATATAATTGATTTTGGAGTTGTTTGGCATGAGTATGGATGGTTAGAAACTATCTAAAATGCATTGGAATGATTATGACCTAGATATGGTCTAGAGTGAGAAAGTGGAATGTATGGAGATTAATGATGAATGAGATATGTAGAAGTTATTAATAGTGTTGTGGTATGATTTTAAGATGTGGTTAGTGGATAAATTGTGAGATTTACCTAAAAGAGGTAAAATGTGAATTAAGGCATTTGTAAAATGCATAAGTGAATAATATTGACTAGTGAGGTCAATTATGGGTTAAAAACATTAACTCAATTGATTGAATGAATGAATCGCAGCTTCCGAGGATATGTCGAGGCGAGTTGAGCCAAGAGCGTGAGAAGCTAAAAGGAAAGGAGTCACACCAAGTAAATCGAGGTAAGGGAATTGTGTGAACTCTTAGAGATATCTATGCGCAACTTGGGTGCATTAAATGCTTTGCTAGAATGCATGAGATATTAGGAAATGATGTTGGGTGATTGAAGGGCAAAAGTTGGGTGTTTGACAAAATGTGCATGAAAACAAAAGCATATTGCTTTGAAAATCATGTTTTATTGCTTTTTAGCAAATGATTGGTAGGTTGGCTGACATTAAAATAATTTGCAAAAGAAATGAGTGTATTTTGGTTTTGCTAACCATAATTTGCAAAGTTTTGAGCCACCTACATGATTTCGTGAGTATGAAAGCATGCTAGAGTATGACTCGCACGAGATTTGACGTGTTTTATACACATGAGTGCTAGAGGCACTAATTTTCACATGGATTTCATATTTGTTTTGGCATTGTGCTTGGAGTTTGTCTCGCACTGGATGCCCACCTTGCATGTTGCCGTGTTTGGAGCTTCGAGTAGACTGGGTGTCACATCAATTAAATAGGCTCACACGTGCATTGTTTTGACATGATTAATTAGCCGTGTTAGGAGCTTCGGGTAGACAAGAGGTTGTATCGATTAAATAGGCTCACACGTACGTTTGAGATGTGGCGTGATATGATGTGTTGATTAGGTCCACGGAGTACGTTGTACCGTGCATGTAGCATGGAGTACATTGTACCGTGTTGAGTTGTGATGTGCCGTCTTCAGACGAGATTTGCTATGGATCGACGGGTAGGATTTGACCCACCTCCCATGTGGAAGCAGATAGTGGTGATATCCCGCACACCTGATCCGTGTAGCCATTGTCACAGGTTATGTACATAGGCCTTGAGGTTATTACCTGTTGTTGAACTACCTATTTCACATGTCTATTGCTTGAGAATAAATCCATGTTTGAAATGATTTGTGGGTTAGGAAAGTCTGAGGGTGGGCTAAGACCTGACCAGTGTTGGATTGATTTGTTAATGGTTTTTAAAGTGCACGGATGCATGATGGTTAATGCCATGCTATTTGAGAAAATGCACGATGGGTAATGCCATGCTTTTATTGTGAATTATGCATGATGATTTATACCATGCTTTGAGTTGAAATGTGCACTGGATTTTAATAGCATGAATGCTTTACATACCATTAACACAATCATACACTCATGTTTTGAGATAAATGATGAATTAAATGCTTTTGAGCATGGCATCACGATCACGTAGATAGTGCAGTATCTACCTGTTCGCATGATTGCCTTACTGAGCGTGTGGTTTGCTCACCCCCCCTTATTTTCCCCCTCTCTACAGAGATTTGAGTATAGAGTGACCGTGACTGGAGGCATTCCCTTTTGGTAATCCGCTGCATCCCATCGCTAAAGGTATATACACTGTTGAAATTTTGTATCTAAACTTATGATAGCACAGTAGCATTTTGTATGTAACTATTGGGGATGTAAAACACTGTAAACACATGTAACAACTCTGATATATATACATTTATACAAGTGTTTACTTATGAATAATATACAAATTGAATTGGTATGGTGGAGTGAGTTAGACGTCGACACACAGCCCAACTATTGAGGAGAGTTGCTGTTCACGATTGAGGTAAGGACGAATGATAAATGATGCATGAAAATATGAAAAATTTGTACGTATTTTGGTAAGTTGAGGGTCGTGACAGCAACGCTCCAGCACAATGTCAAAACCAGTATGAAGACCATGCGAGGCTCCAGCACAATGTCATAAAAATCCATGTGAAAACTAGTGCGAGCTAGGCTCCAGCACTCATGCATGTAAAATACTATGGTGAGCTATGCTTGTGAGACCCCATAGATGTATAACTTTATATATATGCGAATGGAATTATAATATGGATGGTTTTGGACCAAGTAATTATGAATTCATAGGTATGGTGATGTACTTGTAATGTGAAACATAAGTAATGTAAAGTCCATAAATTCAATGTACACACTTGTAATAAGAGTTTGTGATGTACGTACAAGTTTCATTATGTATGAATATGAAGAAATGGACTTTTGTACGTGATGAATGTGAGTAGAATGCAAAATGAGTAGTTTGGTAAAATGGAATGAAGTTGCATAAGTTGTGTAAATCTTGGTACTTCTATTTAGTCATGTATTGTATACCTTTGGTTATACAATGATTGCACACAAGTTCTAATGTGTATAAAGTATGAATGAATATCATTTTCAAGTCTTAAAGATGGTTGGATGAGAAAATGACTATGGTAGCAAATTAAGGATTTGTTATGTGTGAATTACTGCAAAAAACTGCAACAAAATTTGGAAATATGAATGCCAGATCGATCTCATAGGATGAGAGATCGATCTGAAACAGCCAAAAATGCTCTTATTCGAGTAATGGAACAGGGCAGATCGATCTCCAATGGCATCAGATCAATCTGATAAACATTTTGTAAATGAAGTGATCGATCCTTAATGCAAGTAGATAGATTTCCTTAGCTCTCGGGTTGGAGAAGATCGATCTCCTCCCTTAGCCAGATCGATCTCCTTAACTCTCTGCCTGAAGCAAATCGATCTCAAGCTTTCAACAGATCGATCTCATGCTTTCAAATGTTGTGGAAATGAGGGATTTTAAGAGGACCAGATCGACCTCCACCCAATGCAGATCGATCTCATCAAGCTAATTCTATAAATAGGAGTAGTGGATCTACAAATTTCGAGAAACAAAATCACTCTACCTTTTTCAATCCAAAAACTAGCTCTCTCACTCCTAAATCCGCCCATTTTCATAAAGATTTAAGGGAAGGTTATTAGATACAAAGTTGTTCACATTAAAGAGAAGAATAATATAGCTTGGAGGCATTACCCCATTTGTGGCATTGAAGGAGCAAAGGTGCATTTCCATTTGAAGCAAAGAGGAAATCAATCTAGGTGAGTTTCTAATGCACCAATCCAAGTTTATTTGTTTAGTTAATGATTTTGGAGTTGATTTGGTGTGCATATTAATGGTAGAACCACCTAGAATGCCATGGAACAATTATAACCTGGAAATAGGTTAGTGTGAGAAAGTGAAATGTATTGGAATTAATGATGAATGGGATATCTTAAGGTGATAATGGTGTTGTGGTATGATTTTAAGATGGTGTTATGGAATGAATTGTGAGACTTACCTAAGAAGAGTAAAATGTGTATTTAAGACATTAGGTAAATGCATAAATGAATGAGAAAGTAAGGGTAGAGTATTTCACATCAAGTCCTAAATAAGTAACTAAGTGAGTTACTAGATAAATTGTTTGGGAATGGCTTAATGATGGCCAAATGCAAAATGGGCCAAACTTAATGAAATAGGCTCAATAAAATATATTGACTAGTTGGAGTCAAAACATGAGTTAGCAACATTAACTCAACTGAATGGTGAATGATTTACTGCTTCCGAGGATACACCCAGAGTAAGTTGAGCCAAAGCGCGAGAAGCTAAGAGGAAGAGAGTCGCACCCCGAGTAAATCGAGGTAAGGGAAATGTGTGAACTCTTAGAGATATCTGTGAGCAATTTGGGTGCATAATGCTTTTCTAGAATGCATGAGGAAATAGGAAATGAAATGGGAGATTGAAGGGCAAGAATTGGGTTTTGAGAGAAATGTACATGAAAATAAAAGCATGATGCTTTGAAAATCTTGTTTTATTGATTTTTAGCAAGTGATTGGTAGGTTGGCTAACATTTGAAATGAATTACGAAAGAAATGATTTGATTTGGTTTACAACCATGCTTTGCAAAGAATTGAGCCACCTACATGGATTTCTTGAGAATGAAAGCATGCCAGAGTATGACTCGCACGAGATTTGATGTGTTTTATACTCATGAGTGCTGGAGCTTAGCTCGCACTAGTTTTCACATGGATTTCTATGATGTTGTGTTGGAACTTAGCTCGCACAGATTACATACTAGTTTTGACATGGTGTTGGAGCGTAGCTCTCATTAGATGTCCACTGTACTTGTTATCGTGCTTGAGATTATTCGCACGTGGTTTTATGACATGTTGATAATCGTGCCAAGAGCTTTTAGTAGACTAGGTGTTGTACCGATCAAATATGCTCGCATATGCATTTTGAGATGTGGCGTGATATGATGTGTTGATATGGGTCCACGGAGTACGTTGTACTGTGCAGGTAGCATGGAGTACGTTGTATCGTGTTGAGATCGTGATATACCGTCTCGGACGATGTTTAGTTCTGCTATGGACCGACAGGTTGGATGTGACCCACCTCCCGTGCGGAAGTAGATAAAGGTGATACCCTACACACCTGATCAGTGTAGCTTGGGATCACAGGATATGGCCATAGTCTTAGAGGATATTTCCCTGTTATATTGCCTATCTCACATGTCCTTATTTTATGAATAAATCCATATTTGAAATGTTTTGTGGGTCAAGATAGTCCGAGTGATATGCGCATACAAGAGGATGATTTAAGATGATCAAGGAAACATGTGGATTGAGAATTGAAACAGCAAAAAACTCAAGCGGGGTGAAAATAATGATGATAGACTTTGAATGGAAAATAGAATAACAACCTAGACCCGAAGTCTAAAGAGACTTAAACCAAAGGTATTGGACCTCGACCCTACGAATATAAAATTCAAGAACCTAAGGTATAAACAATGGTGGTTGGTGAAGAGGGAGGCGCCACAAGGAAGAAGACCTTGATAAGCCTAGTTGAGAGGGAACCCTGGAAAGAGGCACACTCAAATTTTTGAAAATTCAATCTAAACTATCCTATTCTATTCAAGAGCGTTTACAATGTATTTATAATAATAACTAGCACTTAAGCCCTTAAACAAATGGGCTGGAATTAACACCAAATAGAAAATAAGACTAAAACTTAAATTCAGGCATAAGCCTAGTTACATTGGATAATTGGTCTAAAATGTAATAAGACTCAAATGTGAGCTATTTAAACACTTAACCCAACTTATTACTAAACTGAGACTCATGTCGTTTGGGCTTCCAAACAAATATAGGTGGCTGGGGACTTTTCATGGAAGCTTTCTTGACAAACCAATGAGACCAGGGCTTGTTGCATCTTCTTAGCTCGAGCTCTGGTAATTGGACCTCCTTGGATGACCCATGGATCCTTGGCATCACGATCATCATGAACATCACGAGCAAGTGGACCTCCATCATTCCCCCTCTCCTCAAAAGGATTTGTCCTCCAATCGCATGTACCTTATTTGTACTTGATCACGTACAAGAACGCCTCAATGAACTCCATCCACTTGGCATGACGCTTGTTCAGCTTACTCTATCCTTTTAGATGTTTTAAGGACTCGTGATCACTGTAGATGATGAATTCTTTGGGCCACAGGTAATGTTGCCATGTCTCCAAGGCCCTCACTAACGCGTACATCTCCTGGTCATATGTGGGATAGTTAAGTGCTCTCCCACTTAACTTCTGACTGAAGAAGGCAATTGGGCATTTTTCCTGCATAAGCATAGCTCCAATTCCTACACCTGAGGCATCACACTCAATCTCAAAAGTTTTAGTAAAATCAGGCAGAGTTAACAAAGGAGCAGAACAAAGTTTATCCTTGAGCAAATTAAAAGCATGCTCTTGTGCAGGACCCCAATGAAATGCAACATTCTTTTTGACCACTTCGATCAAAGGTGCGGCTATAGTGCTAAAGTCTCTAATGAATTGACGATAGAAACTAGCTAAGCCATGGAAACTACGCACCTCAGAAACAGACTTAGGTACAGGCCAATCTCTAATTGTCTTTACCTTCTTATCATCAACAGAAATGCCATGTGAAGAAACTACATACCCAAGGAAAACAACCTTATCAGCGCATAATGTACATTTCTTAGAATTGGCATACAAACTTTCGTTCCTCAAAACAGTAAGAACATTCCTAAGATGCTCAGCATGCTCATGCAGACTCTTACTGTAAATCAGAATGTCATCGAAATAGACAACCACATACTTACTAATGACAACACGTAAAACATGGTTCATTAGGCGCATGAAAGTACTGGGTGCGTTAGTCAAGCCAAAAGGCATAACTAATCACTCATAAAGACCATGATTAGTCTCAAATGCGGTTTTTCATTTATCACCTTCTTTCATACGAATTTGGTGATATCCACTATTTAAATCAATTTTAGAAAATATGCATACACCATGCAACTCACCGAGCATGTCATCTAGCCTAGGAATAGGATAGTGATACTTTACACTGATTTTGTTGATGGCTCGATAGTTAATGCACATCCTCCACGTCCCATCCTTTTTAGGCACAAGCAATACGGGCACGGCGCATGGACTCATGCTCTCTCTCACGTAACCTTTCCTCATGAGCTCCTCAATTGCCTTTGAAGTTCCTTCGTTTCCTCTGGATTACTTCTGTAGGCTGGGCAGTCAGGTATGGCAACTCCGGGGATAAGGTCAATCTGATGCTCAATCCCACGAATCGGTGGTAGTCCATTTAGGATCTCCTCAGGGAATACATCCTTGAACTCCTGCAATAATGAGACAACATCAGTAGGTAAAGTTTCTCCATCTCATACACCCAATCCTCCGTAACCACTGGGTCCTTCACCCCTCTGAACACTGGGGGTTTCAGCGCTTGAAACTCTCGCAACCTGCTTAAGTCGTAGTCATACCCCAAATCACTACCGCTCTATCGTGGAGCGATAGGAGAATCTGTATCCTGTACTGGAGGTGGTGTAGCAGTAGCAGTCTTTATAGTCTAAGGTCTCTCCGCCTCCGCAACTGCCTGTTCAGTAGTAGGCTGTGCTGTGGGACCTCGTCTATCACCGGTGCCCAAAGCCTGCGTGACTATCTCCACCAAATTCTCAATACTCCGCTCTAACCTAGCGAAGCGAGCCTCAGTATCCTCTGCTCTCCCAGTAGGGTTCTGTGGAGCCTGCTCAGTCTGTGGCTCCGCACAGCTCTCAGGCCTACCTCTACAGACTCTAGCACGTGCTCTCGCCCCTCTACGTGTAACTGGCATAGTGCCTAACTTCCTGTATTATAATAATTTATTAAGCTCGATCCATCATGATATACACAGTTATATCTAAACAAAAGCACAGTACTATGGGGAGGTACTTTCCTACGTTTTATTAGTGACTCACATCAGGCCAACACAACTCTGATACCAATCTCTGTCATGACCCAATTCCATTCTCTTTAACCGAAAATCACTGAAAATTTTTCGTGTTTTACTGTTACCTTACCCGACCATGAACTAACTCACCACACACTGTTGGGCTGTGAGTCAATAATAAACATCACTTACCATTCATTCACAATTAAATAAAACGATGTCATGCATTAGAAGTTAATCGTTTACTTATACAAAATATGATTACTGACATCTACATCCCACATAATTACTTTTCAAATGACTCCTGTGCTTTTACATTGTTTAGATACAAATGAAATCACTGTGTATATACCTCTAAGTGATGGAGATGCAGCGGAGTCCAAAATACCATGCCTCAATCCTCACTGGGCTATTATGCATACTCTGTAGGAGGGGGAAAATAAAGAGGGATGAGCAACCACACGCTCAGTAAGGCAATAATGCAAGCATGATAGATAACTACTCTATCTACATGCTGATAGTGTTATGCATAAATCGTTTATGTTAGGAGCATGAGGAAATAAAACTATGCCATATGAGTATACATATATATCATGTATCAAAATCATGTACATTGGCATATAAATCATGGTAAAAACATTATGTATAAATCATCTCATGCTCAATCTCATTTAAATTCATAAAAAGGGCAATTCATTAAGAAACCTCCTTTTTAAACCCACGTCATAAAACTCTTTCTCAAACACACACAATCCCATCACATCAAATCACAATCACAACCTCATTTTCATTTCACAAATCAATTCCACGAGGCTCGACCCCTCCTTCGGGTCTACCTTGAACAATCACAATCACACTTGAGATTAAAATCATGTGGTAGTAAGTAAATCAAGCAAGGAGACAGGTTACTATATCTCAAGTGACTAAGTTGGCCAATTGTCACATATCATATCCCAGACCACACGGATTCCGGTGTGCGGGGTATCATGCTAGTATGAAGGTGGGTTAGTTCTCTGTCAGACTTTCTCAAATCAAGTAACCACCACACAGTACATCGTACTCCATGTGATATACACGGTACATCGTACTCCGTGGACCCATAACAAGGTTGGATCTTATCTTACCCATACCGAGTGTAACCTTTATAGTCTCAAGAGCATGTGGGAGTAACCTCAATACCAGGTCCTAGCCCCTCATGGCGTTGCTCGCCCCTGTTGGGTTCCCTGATTCAGGTCCTAGCCCCTCATCCTCACCCTACTCAAGAGGTCTGTTAGGCCTGTTGAGTTCCCGAAATGGATTATGTCAAGTCCTAACCCCTCACCCTCACCCCACTCAAGAGGTCTGTCAGGCCTGTTGGGTTCCCTGAGTTAATCCGTATCTCTCACCACGACCTCATACATACCATAGTGTGAAAACCAGTGTGAGCTACACTCTAGCGCGAATTCATGCATTAAAACCAATCACTTCGTACGAGCAACGCTCTAGTACGGCATTTATGCATAAAAATATGAAGAAACCACGTACGAGCATAGCTCCAGTACGGTTATATGCATAAGAAAAATCACTCAAATCCACGTACGAGCAAAAGCTCCAATACGATTTATAAAACATCATCATAGTTCCAAAACAAGTGCGAGCTAAGCTCTAGCACTTTTCACACAAGTGAAAATATCGAAATCGAGCGCGAGCGAGGCTCTAGCACGAATTAAATCACATACACACGATAGGCGGCTCACATGCATTCAAAACATCTCAAAACATGCTTGCGCCTCACATAGGCTATTTCACAACATCATTCAAGTACTAGTCAGCCTATCCTTTTATTTGCTCAAATCAAAGTATTGTGTTTTGTAAAAGCATTCAAAACATGTGATTTATGCAATTATTAGCCTTACTATCCCTTTTCAATAACCATTTCAAACAACCAAATCTCATACAAATACTCATAGTAATTTCCATACATCTTCAAACACATTCTACAAACTCATGCACATTTCCAAAACCCTATACACCCACAAAATATGAGCAGCTACCTCTATATACTTACAGAATTCCCTTACCTGGAATCAAGACGCGTGATTTCGTTTTATTAGTGCTGCTCACTCGTGTGGTCCGATTTGTCTTCACGAACTCTTTGGGACTGCACACAATCATATTCACATTATATTCGATCCATATAATGCAACTCTTGTGCTTGCTATAGTCAATTCAATCTATAGCCCCTATTAACATTTATGAGGCCTCGTTTCGTTTCTTTATCCGTAACTCGAGTCTATGGATCTTCTTAGGCCTATTAACTTATTCCAAATCGATATTAAATCGACATTAAGCTTATAGTGTTCATATTTCATGAATCCCCTCACTATGGCATTTATCAAGCATTTACATGCTTATTTTCATAATCTCACTTAAACCCACAATGAATTCCATTTAACCATCTAAAATCATACACATTACCTCAATAACAACTTTAGCATGCCCATAAATCGTAAACTCATTCAACCCATATATTCTCACATTATACCCATTCTAGGTTTTCTAGGTCACACCAATTCCACCACATCCCTAGATAATTTATCCATCAATACACATCCAACTCAACTCCAAAATCACTTAAATAAACAATGTACTTGGATTGGAGTATTAGAATCTTACCAAAACTGATTTTTCTTCTTGCTCCAAATGTCAATGCCCTTAGCTCCTTCAATACCCACAATGGAATTTTGGGTTCCAACTGTGTTGTTCTCTTCCTCAAGATGAACAACTTAGTATCTAATGGCCTCCCCTCAATTCTTACTGGAAATGGCTGATTTTAGAGAGAGAAAGTTAGGTTTTTGGGTTAGAAATGGAAGATTTGTGTTTTTCTCGAAATTTTCAAATTTTCAGCCCTCCTTTTATAGAAATAGCTTGAGGAGATCGATCTGGTCCAAGAGGAGATTGATATGGTCCCCTTAAATCCCTCATTTTCACGACATTTTAAGCATGAGATCGATCGTCGAAGCATGAGATCGATCTGCATGCTTGAGGATCGATATTTTCATTACAGAATGCTTAGGAGATCGATCTAGCCCCATTGGAGATCGATCTGCTCTATTCCATTGCCCAAATAAGAGCATTCTGGCTCTTCCAGATCGATCTCTCATCCTATGAGATTGATCTGGCCTTCATGTTTTCCATATTTCTTGCAGTTTCTTTGCTGCAACTCACACCCAATTGTCCTTAATCTACTGCCATGGCCATTTTCTCATCCATCCACCTTTATGACTTGAAAATATCATCCATTCATACCTTATGCACATTGAAACTTGTGTGCATTCACTGTATATCCAAAAGTATCACATTCCAAACTAAATGGAGCATAACTTCATTCCATTTTACCACACTACTCATTTTGAGTTTTCAATCACATCCATCACTTATAAGAACTCATTTCTTCATATTCATACTCAATGAAACTTGTATGTACGTTACAATTCATATTACATATACGTACATTGAATCCATGGACTTACATTAATCATACTTTACATTACAAGTCCATTCACATTCATTACACATTACAACTATACATATACGGGGTCTCACAGTTATACCTTAGGTTCTCGAATTTTATATTCATATGGTCAAGGTCCAATACCTTTGGTTCAAGTCTCTTTAGACTTCGGGTCTAGGTTGTCATTCTATTTTTCATTCAAAATGTACCATCATTATTTTTGCCTAGCTTGCGTTTTAGCTGTATTAATTCTCAATCCACACGTTTCCTTGATTGTCTTAAATCATCCTCTTGTACGCGCATATCAAGATCGATCTCATAACCTTACTGACTTGAGAAGATCGATCTCTATTCCTAGAGGATCGATCTCGTAAACATTTTGTCTAACAAAGATCGATATGTAGATTGATCTAAGACACAACCTTGCCTTAGAGGAGATCGATTTCTAACCTAACCAGATTGATCTCCTTTTGAATGAACTTATCTGAAGATCGATCTCATAACCCTTGGAGATCGATCTCTACTTCCTTAAAACCTAGTAATCGATCTCTATCCTTTGAGAATCGATCTTGAGTCCTTTAAACTTTAAACAGATCGATCCTCATCCTAGGAGATCAATCTATCATCCTTTAAAACCCAATTTTTGGCAAAGAATTTTATCTTAAGATGTTCTAATTCATTTCTTAACATGTGTTAAACATCCCTTGGTTTATCATAAGCTCTTTTGAATTACTGTTTTGTCATTTAAAAATATATCAACTTAACAATCTCCCGCTTTTGATATGACAAAACTAATTCTATAAACTAAGTTTAAAAACAAGTTTTATCTCCCTTTTAGCATATTCTATTGGATATACATCCATCTCCCCTTCAAATAATGCATAATTAGTTTTAAACATGTTCTAAGCTCCCCCTTAATATATGCACTCTTTCTCCCCCTTTTTATCATATCAAGAAGGCAAACAATGAAATGAGAACTCCACACATGAACTAATAAGCAAACATAAACATAAGGGAACACAAGTCATTTCAAAATAATTATATCAATTCAATTACAACTAGATAAACAGGTAAATCCAAGAAATCCTAAGACGGAGGAGGATAGCGCTCCAAGAGCTCATCAACACGTGTACGGGTTAGTTGCAATTCATCAAACATAGCTCGTTGGGTGTTGTGAAAGATTGCAAAATGCTCATCCATCTTCTGATTAAGGTCCATAATCATACCTGATAGAGATTCCAAGGTGACTGAGGATGAAGCAGCAGGTGCGGTGTCCTCAGCTGGAGGTGCTAAAGGCTCAGCTGGAGTTTCTTCCTCCATAGCTGCCTCCTGGGGTAATTCACTCTTCTTCTGCCACTGTCCCTGGAGATCTTTGTAGTAGCCCGTGTGATGAAGTTTACTGATGTTGAGTTACAAAAGGTAACTCACCAGTCTCACACGAGCAGTCAATCCCAAGTTTTTGAAGAAGAAATGCAAGTGGCTGAGGAAAAACTATGGTTGACGCTTGACCTCGGAAAAATTTCAGCCAATCTTCATAAATAAAATGTACAAGGTTTGGTTTTTGGCCATGAGGAGAATGAAGATGATGGATCCAAAACCTATCAAGTTTTCGGATGGTGGAGTGTCAGGTGCCAAAGGGACATAGGTTCAAGGAAATGATGAGGTGAAGCAACCTAAGATGCATGGGCAGGTCACTAGCTTTATCGCCTGGAAGATTAAACTCTAAGGGTACCTCTTCTTCCTTATTTGTCAAACCTTCGTTTGCAATCCCAAAAACATTTGCCAAAAGGTTAGTATCGACGGTGATAGTTTTGGCCATTACAAAGGTTTTGAAATCTAGAATTCTACAGGAGTCAGTGGGAGAATATATAAGTTCAGCATTGGACAAGTAGGCTCTAATGATATTTGGAGGAACAGGGGCGTTGATTTTCAAGAATGAATACCAACTATACTCTGGAAAATCGATCAGTTCTTGGAAAAAGAAATCTATTTTCCTCCAATGTTTTATAGGCATTGTTGAGAAATATTCTTTAAACATTTTTCTTTTCGCAAGAGTTTGAAAACATTGACTAAAAGTTGTGACCAAAGTTGGAGTGGCATTTGAGGGTTGTGAAGAGGATGGTCTAGTTTGTTTAATGGCAGCTCTTTTAATTCGTGGCATTTTGTTCACTGTGAAATCAGCCAAAAACAACCTAAGAATGCTCTATAGATATCTCTAACAGATTCTTAAACAAGAGAACAGTTCAAAGGAAATAGGAAACCTAATGTAGGTCAATCTATGATGAAAACAAGAAGGTTTAGATCAAAATCAACAAATGTAGATTGCTAGAATGAAGAACAATTGAATAGATTCAATGAAAGTCTTACCCAAGAGTGATCCCAGAGTGAAAGCAGAAGGAGAGGCGCGACGAAGAAGTTTAGGGCTTTTGAAGAATTTGGGAAATTTGAGGTTTCGCTCGACGATTTAAGTGCCCAAAACATTATGAGATCGATCTGGTTAATGAGGAGATTGATTTGTCAAACCCAGAATTCTTAGAATATCAATATGTTGAATGATGAGATCGATTTGAAAAACACAGAGAAGAGGATCAATCTGCCTAAGGTAAGGATCGATCTGAAAAACACAAAAACTTAAGAAGATCGATCTACCAAATGCAAAGATCGATCTTAAGAACACAGAATCTCAAGGAGATCGATCTTATGGGATTGAAGATCGATTTGCCTAGCACGACCATACTGCTTTAGGCCAATTTGTGCATGTTGGATCGATCTATAATATGAAGAGATCGATCTCTCATACCATTTGCCTAGAAAACATTTGAAAAACTTAGTGAAAAAGAATTCGATAAAGCAAACTCAAGTCAAACAAATCAAGGAGCATTCATTAATCCTAATTCACTTCTAAGAACAGAAAATCTTTCTTTGTCAAGGGGTTTGGTGAAATATCAACTACTTGAAGCACTGTATCAATATATTCTAGAACTATATCTCCTTATACATGATCTCTAAGGAAGTGGTGTCTAATTTCTATATGTTTAGTTCTAGAATGTTGAATTGGATTTTTGTAGAGATTAATTGCACTGGTATTATCACATTTAATGGAAACTTGTTTCATGTCTATACCATAATCTCTCATTTGTTGTGTAATCCACAACACTTGAGCACTACAACTACCAGCTGCTATGTATTCTGCCTCAGTTGTGGATTGTGATACACTATTTTATTTCTTAGAGAGCCATGATATTAATCTATTCCTTAAAAATTGACAGGTTTCTGAAGTGCTTTTCCTATCTATTTTGCATCCTCCAAAATCTGCATCAGAATAAGCATGAAGAGCAAAGGTAGACTCTCTAGGGTACCATAGTCCTAGTAAAGGTGTGTCTTTAAAATACCTAAAAATTCTTTTTGTAGCTAGTAAGTGAGATTCTCTAAGTGAGGATTGAAATCTAGCACATAAACACACTAAACATAATGTCAGGTCTACTTGCAGTAAGATAAAGCAATGAGCCAATCATAGACCTATATAGCTTAGTGTCTACACACTTACCACTTTCATCATTATCAAGCTTTATGCTAGTGCCCATTGGAGTTGCTTGCAGTTTGCAATTATCCATTCCAAATCTTTTGAGCAAGTCATTAGTGTACTTAGCTTGATTGATAAAGATCCCATCCTTAGTTTGCTTTACTTGAAGTCCCAAGAAATAGGTGAGCTCTCCCATCATACTCATTTCAAATTCACCTTGCATAGTTTTAGCAAACTCTTAGCACAAAGATTCATTATTTGATCCAAAAATAATATCATCTCCATACACTTGAACTACTAATAAATCTTTATCCTTGGTTTTGATAAACAAAGTTGTATCAACTTTCCCTCTTGAAAATCTTTTTTCAATTAAAAACTTTGATAGTCTCTCATACTAAGCTCTAGGAGCTTGTTTCAAACCATATAGTGCCTTTGAGAGTTTGTAAACATGATTAGGATAACTAGGATCTTCAAAACCGGGAGGTTGCTCAACATAGACTTCTTCACTTATATAACCATTTAAGAATGCGCTTTTCACATCCATTTGATATAATTTGAAATTCTTATAACATGCAAAGGTAAGTAACATTCTAATGGCTTCTAGTCTAGCTACTAGAGCATAGGTTTCATCATAATCTATGCCTTTTTCTTGTCTATAACCTTGAGCTACCAACCTAGCCTTGTTTCTTATGATCACACTATTTTTATTCATCTTGTTCTTGAAGATCCATTTTGTTTCAATTATAGGATAATCACTAGGTCTAGGAATTAAATTCCACACTTTACTTCTCTCAAATTGATTTAGTTCCTCTTGCATTGCTAGTATCCAATATTATCTTTTAAGGCCTCATTTACATTTTTGGGTTCAATTTGTGAGACAAATGCTATATATTGGCATACATTTCTAAGTGAAGATATTGTCCTAACTCCTAGATTTGGATTACCTACAATTTCACAATTTTTGACATATCCTAATTCTCTTGGTGCTCTAGGTTCTTTTTCTAGCATTTCTAGTTCTTCTTCATCTTCTTCCTTTTTATTAATGTCAAGATTTTCTTGTATGTTATCTTCTATCCTTGGGGATTCCTTTAAAATCTCATCAAATATTTATATATACTCATTACTGCTATGAACTTTAGATGCATCATTTGACTCATCAAATATTACATTAATTGATTTTTCCACCATCAATGTCCTTTTGTTGTAAACTCTATATGCTTTTGAATTTAAAGAATAACCTAAAAAGACTCATTCATCACTTTTAGTATCAAATTTTCCCAAGTTGTCTTTTCCATTATTTAAGATAAAACATTTGCAACCAAAAGGATGAAAATAACTAATATTTGGTTTCTTTCCCTTGTAAAGTTCATATAGTGTTTTCTTTAAAATTGGTCTAATCATTGCTCTATTTATGATATAATATGAAGTATTAATAGCTTCAGCCCAAAAATACTTAGGTAAATTGTTTTCACAAAGCATAGTTCTAGCCATTTCCTCTAAGGTTCTATTTCTCCTCTCAACAACCCTATTTTGTTGTGGTGTACTAAGAGCTGACAAATTATGACTAATCCCTTGATCATTGCAATATTCATTAAAACCAAGATTTTCAAATTCTTTACCATGATCACTTCTAATGCTAGTAATGGTATAAGCTTTTTCATTTTGAGCTATCTTTGAATAAGTGATAAATTTTTCTAAAGCTTCATTTTTCACACTTAAGAAAAATACCCATGTAAATCTAGTGAAATCATCTACAATTACAAATCCATAGTGCTTACCACTAAGACTTGTAGTTCTAGTTGGGTTAAAAAGATCTAAGTGTAGTAACTGTAGTGGTCTAGAAGTTAACACACAATTTTTAGGTTTAAATGTTATTCTTTTATATTTTCCCTTGACACATGCTTCATATATCTTGTTATTTTCATATGATACCTTAGGTAGACCAACTACAAGATGTCTTTTTGTTAGCTTAGATAATACATGCATGCGTGCATGTCCTAGTCTTCTATGCCACAACTAAGGTTCTTTTTCCCTAGCTACCATTAAACAAACATTTTCACTTCTTAGTTCATTCAAATGAACTATAAAAATGTTTCCTTCTCTTTGTCCTAAGAATGCTACTTTATTAGTTTTAGTATCAACAACATGACACTTCAAAGAATAAAAAATTACTTTATAACCTTTGTCACAAAGTTGGCTAATACTAAGTATATTATGCTTTAAGCTTCTATCATACAAAACATTATCTATGGAGAAGGAATCGTTACCAATAGCACCACTTCCTTCAATTTGGCCTTTGGAGTTGTCCCCACAAGTGACTTCTCCACCAACCTTTGATTTGAATGAGCTGAAGTGGCTTTTGTCTCCCGTCATATGTCTCGAGCATCCACTATCCAAGTACCAAGCTTCCTTTAACTTTGTCTTGTGGCGATGCTCAAGTTCCTAAAAACATCATTAAGTTTCTGTTTTAGGTACCCAAATTTTCTTGGGTCCTTTAAAGTTAGTAGAAAATAATTTTGACCCTTTAGGGATCCACTTCAATATCAATTCAATATCTTTAGAATTTATCACATCTTTAGGTATCAAAACTTTTCTAACTATTTTTCTTCTAAATGTTGTCATTCCATTATTGCATTTATATGAAGAATGTCCTCTATTATTACAAAGTGAGCAAGTAGTAGTTGAGTCATGTATATTCTTTCTAACTAAGAAGTTCTTAAGATGGGTTTCCTTTTTGCCATTATATCCTATACTATCTTTATCAAAGAAGGCTGTCACGACCCAATTTCATTCTCTTTAATCGAAAATCACTGAAAATTTTTTGCGTTTTACCGTTACCTTACCCGGTCGTGAACTAACTTACCACCACACTGTTGGGCTGTGAGTCAATAATAAACATCACATCTCATTCATTCTCAATTAAATAAAGTGATGTCATATATATATAAGTTAATCATTAACTTACACAAGTTATGTTCACTGACATCTACATCCCCCATAATTACAACTCAAAAGACTACTGTGCTTTTACATTGTTTAGATACAAAAAGAATCCTGTGTATATACCATTCGGCGATGGAAGCAGCGGATGTCCAAAACCACAATGCCTCAGTCCTCACTGGGCTACTATGCACGCCTGTAGGAGGGGGAAAGTAGAGAGGGATGAGCAACCACACGCTCAGTAAGGCAATAATGCAAGCATGGTAGATAACTACTCTATCTACATGCTGATAGTGTTATGCATAAATCATTTATGGTAGGAGCATGAGGAATAAAACTATGCCATATGAGTATACTGTCACGACCCAATTCCATTCTCTTTAACCGAAAATCACTGAAAAATTTTCGCGTTTTACTGTTACCTTACCCGGTCGTGAACTAAACTCACCACACACTGTTGGGCTGTGAGCCAATAATAAACACCACATCTCATTCATTCTCAATTAATTAAAACGATGTCATACATGTGCATTTAATCGTGTACTTATACGAATACATGTTTTACTGACATCTACATCCCCCATAAGTACAACTCAAAAGAATACTGTGCTTCTACATTGTTTAGATACAAAAATAATCACTGTGTATGTACCTCTTAGCGATGGAGATGCAGCGGAGTTCAAAATAATACGCCTCAGTCCTCATTGGGCTATGCACGCTCTGTAGGGGGGAAAATAGAGTGGGATGAGCAACCACACGCTCAGTAAGGCAATAATGCAAGCATGGTAGATAACTACTCTATCTACATGCTGATAGTGTTATGCATAAATCATTTATAGTAGGAGCATGAGGAATAAAACTATGCCATATGAATATACATATATATCATGTATCAAAAACATGTGCATTGGCATATAAAACATGGTAGAGACATCATGTATAAATCATCTCATGCTCAATCTCATTTAAATTCATAAAAGGGCAATTCTTTAGGAAACTTCCTTTTTAAACCAACACCATAACACCATCAAATCAACTCACAATCACGACCACATTTACATTCCACAATTCACGCATGTGTATAAATCTAGGTCACTATATCAAAAGTGCCTATGTGAATCATTACATCATAAATCATCCCAGACCACACGCATCCCGGTGTGCGGGGTATCATGCTGGCACGAAGATGGATTATCCCTCGCCAGACTTTCTCATCACATAACCATCATGCGGTACATCGTACTCCATGTGATATACACGGTACAGCATACTCCGCAACTCATATCGTGATCGGGGGTGCCATTCCTAGGTCTTATCTACCCCATACCAAGAGTTTTCCATATTCCGTGAAGGAGAGCCTCCATGCCGAACAGAGCCTCCCCGCCTAACAGAGCCTCCCTGCCTCCTCGGGCTTAAGGATGTTAGCTTAAGGATGTAGGGCTTAAGGATCCTTTCCGTAAGAGAGCCTCCCCACCGAACAGAGCCTCCCCGCCTAACAGAGCCTCCCTGCCTCCTCGAGCTTAAGGATGTTAGCTTAAGGATGTAGGGCTTAAGGATCTTACTGTACCCATGTAGGAGAGCCTCCCCGCCTCTTTGGGCTTAAGGATGTTGGCTTAAGGGTCCCACCGTAAGAGAGCCTCCCTGCCAAACAGAGCCTCCCCGCCTAACAGAGCCTCCCTGCCTCCTCGGGCTTAAGGATGTTAGCTTAAGGATGTAAGGCTTAAGGATCTTACCCACTTTCACAACCCTATACGAATCCCATTGTACAAGCTTGTGCGAGCAAAGCTCTAGCACGACTCATGCATCATGCATCTTCTCATAAAGAGGCGCGTACGAGCATAGCTCTAGTACGGTTATACTCATAAGACAACCACTCAAAATCCACGTACGAGCAGAAGCTCCAGTACGGTTTATAAATATCATTATAGATTCCAAATCAAGGTGCGAGCTAGGCTCCAGTACGTTTCATACAAATGAAAACATAGAAATCCAGCGCGAGCGAGGCTCTAGCGCGATTTATGTCATACAAGTATGATAGGCGGCTCATATACAATTCATCAATCCTGGCAATTCGGGTTTAGCACTCACAAATGCTTTTCTACAACAACAATACAATACTAGCCGTCCTATCTACGAGCTTGCTTAAAACCAAGCAAATTCGTTTTGGAAAAACATCAAAACATTAGATTCATGCAATTATTAGCCTTACTATCCCATTTCATAAAATCCACTTCAAATCCAAAACCACGCATATACTCGTCATCATTCACGAATACCATCCATCATTTATTTGAGCAATTCATACAACACCCAATATTCACCCACAAGTTCAAAGTACGAGCAGCTACCTCTATATACTCACAAAATTTCCTTACCTGGAATCGCGATGCGTGATTCCACTTCCTTAAGCTGCTTACTCGTACGGTTCGGTTCGCCTTCAATGAACTCTTCGAGACTGCACAAAATCGTATCCCGCATTATATTCGATCCATATATTGCAACCCTTGTGCTTGCTATAGTCAATTTAACCTATAGCCTCTATTAACGCTTATATGGCCTCGTTTCATCACTTTACCCATAACTCGAGTCTATGGATCTTCTTAGGCCTATTATCTTATTCAAAATCGATGTTAAATCGACCTTAAGCTCATAGTGTTCATATTCCATGAATTCCCTCACTATGGCATTTATCAGTCATATACATATCCATTTTCACAATTCCTCCAACTCACCAAGTAATTTCGTCTAACCATCTAGAATCATAAACATTACCCCAATAACAACTTTAGCATGCCATAACCCATAAGCTCATTCAATCCCACATATCCTCACATTATACCCATTTTAGATTTCTAGGTCACACCAATTCCACTACATTCCTAGGTAGTTTATACATCAATATTCATATCAATCAACTCCAAAATCAATTAAATAGCTAATGCATTTGGATTAGAGTGTTAGAATCTTACCAATATGATTTCTCTTCTTGCTCCAATGGTAATTCCCTTAACTTCCTCAATTCCAAAAATGAGAAAATGCCCTCTCACTATGTTGTTCTTCTCTTTGATAGGAACAACTTTGCCTCTAATGATCTCTCTTCAAATCTCACTGAAAATGGCTGATTTTAGAGAGGGAAAGTTAGGTTTTTGGGGTTGAAATTGTAAAGTTTGGTGTTTTTCCTGGATTTCCAGATTTTTCAGCTCTCCTTATATAGAAATGACTTTAGGAGATCGATCTGGTCCAAGAGGAGATTGATCTGGTCCCTTAAAATCCCTCTTTTTCACGGCATTTTTAAGCCTGAGATCGATCTGTCGAAGCAATGAGATCGATCTGTCTAGGCATGAGATCGGTCTGTCGAAGCATGAGATCGATCTGCTCCCAAACAGAGAGCTAAGGAGATCGATCTGGGTGCTTGGGGATCGATCTTTCCACTACAGAATGCTTGGCAGATCGATCTGGCTCCATTGGAGATCGATCTGCTCTATTCTTTTGCCCAAATAAGAGCATTCTGGCTCTTCCAGATCGATCTCTCATCCTATGAGATCGATCTGGACCTCATGTTTTCCAGATTTCCTGCAGTTTCTTTGCTGCAACTCATACCAACACATCCTTAATCTATTGCCATGGTCATTTTCTCATCCATCCACCTTTATAACTTGAAAATGGCATCCATTCATACCTTATGCACATTGAAACTTGTGTGCATTCATTGTATGTTCAAAGGTATGCTACATAAAACCAAATGGAAGTATAACTCCATTCCATTTTACCACACTACTCATCTTGAGTCTCAATCACATCTATCACTTGCTAGAACACATTTCTCCGTATTCATACTCAATGAAACTTGTATGTACGTTACAATTTATATTACACATACATACATTGAATCCATGGACTTACATCAATCATACTTTACATTACAAGTCCATTCACATTATTTGATCCAATTACACACATTACCCTTATACATATACGGGGTCTTACATTCTCCCCTCCTTCAAGGAATTTGGTCCTCCAAATTAGAACCAAGTCACTCTTCAAACAGTTGGGGGTACTTCTCCCGTATCAAGTTCTCCAATTCCCACGTGGCCTCTTCAGCCGTGTGGTGTTGCCAAAGCACTTTCACCAAGGGAATTGTCTTATTCCGCAACACTTTCTCTTTCCTGTCCAATATCCGAACCGGCTTCTCAACATACGTCATACTCTCATGGAGCTCCAACGGCTCATATCTTATCACGTGTTTCGGGTCCGGGTGATATCTCATGGAGCTCCAACCCTTGTGTTTCGATGAGTGAGCCTCTGATAAAATCGTTCTCCTGATCTCAGGATCCTTAGGAACGCATACTCTGCCTCTGAACCTCAATAAGCCATCAGCACTCTGCTCAAAATCAACACCCACACCTGTCTGTATCTGCCTCAGCCAATCGATACACCGTCGATCGCTCTGCTGGGCTTGCCGGATACGGCCAATCAACTCTGGCTCTAGTCTCAAACTAGCCATGATCTCAAGTCTCTCAGATCCAAGTGGGGTTACATCTAAACTGAGGTTCGCAAAGTGTTCTAACAATTCGTGTTCCCGTACCATCATATATGACACCAACCCAAGGTTCTTTCTACTCAAAGCATCGGCAACTACATTTGCCTTACCCGGGTGGTACATGATTTCACAGTCATAGTCTTTCAGGAGTTCGAGCCATCTCCTCTGTCTCATATTCAGCTCTTTCTGCGAGAACAGGTACTTAAGGCTCTTATGATCTGTGAACACCTGAAATTTCTCACCATAGAGATAGTGGCGCCATATTTTCAATGCAAATACTACAGCCGCCAACTCTAAATCATGTGTCGGGTAGTTCCTCTCATGATCTTTCAACTGTCTAGATCCATAGGCAACTACCTTCCCATCCTGCATAAGCACACAGCCCAGTCCCTGGTGTGATGCATCCGTATACACCGAGAATCCTCCTAAGCTGGTAAGAATGGTGAGAACTGGAGCAGTCGTCAATCGACGCTTAAGCTCCTCAAAACTCCTCTCACATGCCTCATCCCATGTAAACTTAACATCCTAACGCGTGAGGCGTGTCAACGGAGCAGCTAGTCTGGAGAAACCCTCTACAAATCTCCGATAATATCCTGCCAATCCCAGGAAACTCCTGATCTCAGTTACTGTCTTAGGCTGTTCCCACTGCACAACTGCCTCTATCTTGGATGGATCCACTGATACCCCATCCTTTGACACGACATGCCCCAGAAATGAGATCTGTTCCAACCAAAAGTTACACTTGCTGAGTTTGGCATACAGTTCTCTCTCTCGGAGGGTTTGCAGAACTATCCTCAAGTGCTCCTCATGATCTTCCCTGGACTTGGAATACACCAAAATGTCATCAATGAACACTATCACAAACTTGTCCAGGTATGGCTTGAATATATCATTCATCAATGCCATAAATGCTGCGAGAGCATTCGTCAATCCGAATGGCATCACCAAAAACTCGTAGTGGCCATAACGGGTACGAAATGCTGTCTTGGGTACATCTCCACTCCTGATCCTCAACTTATGATACCCTGACCGCAGATCTATCTTAGAAAATACTTCGGCTCCCTGGAGCTGATCCAACAAATCATCGATTCTTGGAAGGGGGTACTTGTTCTTAATGGTGGCCTTATTCAACAACCGATAATCTATACATAGTCAGAGGCTTCCATCCTTCTTCCTTACAAATAGAACCGGTGCTCCCCAAGGTGAGACACTCGGTCTAATAAACCCCTTCTCCAACAACTCTTGCAGCTGTTTCTTCAGCTCTTCCAATTCTATTGGAGCCATTCTATAGGGTGGTTTTGATATCGGCTCTGTACCAGGCACTAACTCAATGCAAAATTCCATTTCCCTTTTAGGGGGTAGTCCTGGTAATTCATCCGGAAAGACATCAGGGTAGTCCGTAATTACGGGTATGTCCTTCAATTCCGGGTGTGTCTCATCTATATTGACCACATAGGCAATGAACCCTTCACATTATCCTCTCCATCGTTAGTAACATAAACCATCACTCCACATTCAACATTTATCATAAACAATAAATTTACCTCTCAAGCAATATGCATTTAAAATCATACTCCTTTTATTTACAACAACCATGCTAGTTCCATATCATTTCTTTTCATCAAAGTTTATAATAAGATTGTCTAATCCTGAAAACATCAATATTTTGGCATGACAATCCATCACAACACGATTGGTAGCCAACCAATCCATTCCCAAAATTACATCAAAATCATTCATATTTAATAAAATCAGATTGGCTATCATTTCCTTCCCCTCCATCTTTAATTTACAATCCCTACATACATGCTCAGTCAATTGACTATCATTCATGGGTGTGGAAATCATCAACATTTTATCCAACAATGTTGGTTTCACATATTTCAACAATTTATGTGCAAAGGAAGGTGATATGAAAGAATGTGTGGCACCAGGATCAAATAATACCAATGCTTCTAAATCAAAAATTCGGATGGTACCTTTTATCACATCCGTCGAAGCATCTGCGGTGTCCTGATCCAGTGCATGTACTCTTCCTCTGCTCACACCCGCAGCCTGTTTCCCTTTTTCCTCAGCTGTAGCCCTCCTCCTCAGGGCTGCTGTCTCAACTGGAGCTCCCTCAGGCTCCTTGCCCTTCTGTGGGGCAATCTCTATCTTCTCGGGACAATACTTAGCCATATGTCCTTGTCTCTCGCATCTAAAACACACCATAGGGGTCATCGGACAGGGCCTATTCCCATGGAATCTCCCACATCTCCTACACTGATCAGTAGTAGGTCGTGGTCCCCCAATAGTCATGCCCCTCGGTGCAGTCAAGGCTGGGTATACGGGAGGTCTAGCAGCTCTCTCCCGCACCTCCTCAATCTTTGGCCTCTTCTCGAAAAATCTTTGGCCATCTCTCTTGGCCACTCTTCCAAACCCGGATCTCTTCCGATCCTTGTCCTTTTTAACACTGACTCTCCCAAGCTCGGAGGCATTTCGCTCAAAGTCTTGTTCACATAACTGAGCCTTATGTACCGCCTCCTCATAAGTCACAATATCGAACGGAGCTAGCTTAGTCCGGATGGCCAATCTCAATCCATCCATGAACTTCTGAATCTTCTGGGTCTCACTACCCATCGTGTCAGGGTCATATCTTCCCAATGACATAAACTTGGACTCATACTCGTCCACAGTCCGGTTCCCCTGAACCAAATTCATAAATTTCATCCGCAATTTCCTCTGTGCGGTAGCTGGAATATACTGTCTCCTGAAGGCCTCTAGAAATATCTCCCACGAGATCTCAGAGTGTCTGGCCCTCAAAATAACCTCGGTGGACCTCCACCAATGCTCGGCCTCGCCTTTCAGCATAAACACGGCAAAGGCAACCTTCTCACTTAAAGTGCATCGGAAAAACCTATATAGTTTCTCCATCTCATACACCCAATCCTCCGTAATCACTGGGTCCTTCACCCCTCTAAACACTGGGGGTTTCAGCGCTTGAAACTCTCACAACCTGCTCAAGTCGCAGTCATAACCCACATCACTACCGTTCTGCTGTGGAGCGATAGGAGAATCTGTATCCTGGGCTGGAGGTGGTGTAACTGTAACTGTCTCAGCAGTCTGAGGTCTCTCCGCCTCTGCAGCTGCCTGTTCCGTAGTAGGCTATGTCGCGGGACCTCGTCTGTCACCGGCGCCCAAGGCCTGCGTGACTATCTCCACCAAACTCTCAATACTCCGCTCTAACCTAGCGAAGCGAGCCTCAGTATCACCTGCTCTCTCAGCAGGGTTCTGTGGAGCCTGCTCAGTCTGTGGCTCCGCACAGCTCTCAGGCCTACCTCTATGGCCTCTAGCACGTGCTCTCGCCCCTCTACCTTTGCGTGTAACTGGCATAGTGCCTAACTCCCTGTATTATAATAATTCATTAAGCTCAATCCATCACGATATACACAGTTATATCTAAACAAAAGCACAGTACTATGGGGATGTACTTTCCTACATTTTATTAATGACTCACATCAGGCCAACACAGCTCTGATACCAATCTCTGTCACGACCCAATTCCATTCTCTTTAACCGAAAATCACTGAAAAATTTTCGCGTTTTACTGTTACCTTACCCGGTCGTGAACTAAACTCACCACACACTGTTGGGCTGTGAGCCAATAATAAACGCCACATCTCATTCATTCTCAATTAATTAAAACGATGTCATACATGTGCATTTAATCGTGTACTTATACGAATACATGTTTTACTGACATCTACATCCCCCATAAGTACAACTCAAAAGAATACTGTGCTTCTACATTATTTAGATACAAAAAGAATCACTGTGTATGTACCTCTTAGCGATGGAGATGCAGCGCAGTTCAAAATAATACGCCTCAGTCCTCATTGGGCTACTATGCACGCTCTGTAGGGGGAAAATAGAGTGGGATGAGCAACCACACGCTCAGTAAGGCAATAATGCAAGCATGGTAGATAACTACTCTATCTACATGCTGATAGTGTTATGCATAAATCATTTATAGTAGGAGCATGAGGAATAAAACTATGCCATATGAATATACATATATATCATGTATCAAAATCATGTGCATTGGCATATAAAACATGGTAGAGACATCATGTATAAATCATCTTATGCTCAATCTCATTTAAATTCATAAAAGGGCAATTCTTTAAGAAACTTCCTTTTTAAACCAACACCATAACACCATCAAATCAACTCACAATCACGACCACATTTACATTCCACAATTCACACATGTGTATAAATCTAGGTCACTATATCAAAAGTGCCTATGTGAATCATTACATCATAAATCATCCCAGACAACACGCATCCCGGTGTGCGAGGTATCATGCTGGCACGAAGATGGATTATCCCTCGCCAGACTTTCTCATCACATAACCATCATGCGGTACATCGTACTCCATGTGATATACACGGTACAGCGTACTCCGTAACTCATATCGTGATCGGGGGTGCCATTCCTAGGTCTTATCTACCCCATACCAAGAGTTTTCCATATTCCGTGAAGGAGAGCCTCCATGCCGAACAGAGCCTCCCCGCCTAACAGAGCCTCCCTGCCTCCTCGGGCTTAAGGATGTTAGCTTAAGGATGTAGGGCTTAAGGATCCTTTCCGTAAGAGAGCCTCCCCACCGAACAGAGCCTCCCCGCCTAACAGAGCCTCCCTGCCTCCTCGGGCTTAAGGATGTTAGCTTAAGGATGTAGGGCTTAAGGATCTTACCGTACCCATGTAGGAGAGCCTCCCTGCCAAACAGAGCCTCCCCGCCTAACAGAGCCTCCCTGCCTCCTCGGGCTTAAGGATGTTAGCTTAAGGATGTAAGGCTTAAGGATCTTACCCACTTTCACAACCCTATACGAATCCCATTGTACAAGCTTGTGCGAGCAAAGCTCTAGCACGACTCATGCATCATGCATCTTCTCATAAAGAGGCGCGTACGAGCATAGCCCTAGTACTGTTATACTCATAAGACAACCACTCAAAATCCACGTACGAGCAGAAGCTCCAGTACGGTTTATAAATATCATTATAGATTCCAAATCAAGGTGCGAGCTAGGCTCCAGCACGTTTCATACAAATGAAAACATAGAAATCCAGCGCGAGCGAGGCTCTAGCGCGATTTATGTCATACAAGTATGATAGGCGGCTCATATACAATTCATCAATCCCGACAATTCGGGTTTAGCACTCACAAATGCTTTTCTACAACAACAATACAATACTAGCCGTCCTATCTACGAGCTTACTTAAAACCAAGCAAATTCATTTTGGAAAAACATCAAAACATTAGATTCATGCAATTATTAGCCTTACTATCCCATTTCATAAAATCCACTTCAAATCCAAAACAACGCATATACTCGTCATCATTCACGAATACCATCCATCATTTATTTGAGCAATTCATACAACACCCAATATTCACCCACAAGTTCAAAGTACGAGCAGCTACCTCTATATACTCACAAAATTCCCTTACCTGGAATCGCGATGCGTGATTCCAATTCCTTAAGCTGCTTACTCGTACGGTTCGGTTCACCTTCAACGAACTCTTCGGGACTGCACAAAATCGTATCCCGCATTATATTCGATCCATATATTGCAACCCTTGTGCTTGCTATAGTCAATTTAACCTATAGCCTCTATTAACGCTTATATGGCCTCGTTTCATCACTTTACCCATAACTCGAGTCTATGGATCTTCTTAGGCCTATTATCTTATTCAAAATCGATGTTAAATCGACCTTAAGCTCATAGTGTTCATATTCCATGAATTCCCTCACTATGGCATTTATCAGTCATATACATATCCATTTTCACAATTCCTCCAACTCACCAAGTAATTCCGTCTAACCATCTAGAATCATAAACATTACCCCAATAACGCCATAACCCATAAGCTCATTCAATCCCACATATCCTCACATTATACCCATTTTAGATTTCTAGGTCACACTAATTCCACTACATTCCTAGGTAGTTTATACATCAATATTCATATCAATCAACTCCAAAATCAATTAAATAGCTAATGCATTTGGATTAGAGTGTTAGAATCTTACCAATATGATTTCTCTTCTTACTCCAATGGTAATGCCCTTAACTTCCTTAATTCCAAAAATGGGAAAATGCCCTCTCACTATGTTGTTCTTCTCTTTGATAGGAACAACTTTGCCTCTAATGATCTCTCTTCAAATCTCACTGAAAATGGCTGATTTTAGAGAGGGAAAGTTAGGTTTTTGGGGTTGAAATTGTAAAGTTTGGTGTTTTTCTGGGATTTCCAGATTTTTCAGCTCTCCTTATATAGAAATGACTTTAGGAGATCGATCTAGTCCAAGAGGAGATCGATCTGGTCCCTTAAAATCCCTCTTTTTCACGGCATTTTTAAGCCTGAGATCGATCTGTCGAAGCAATGAGATCGATCTGTCTAGGCATGAGATCGGTCTGTCGAAGCATGAGATCGATCTGCTCCCAAACAGAGAGCTAAGGAGATCGATCTGGGTGCTTGGGGATCGATCTTTCCACTACAGAATGCTTGGCAGATCGATCTGGCTCCATTGGAGATCGATCTGCTCTATTCTTTCGCCCAAATAAGAGCATTCTGGCTCTTCCAGATCGATCTCTCATCCTATGAGATCGATCTGGACCTCATGTTTTTCAGATTTCCTGCAGTTTCTTTGCTGCAACTCATACCAACACATCCTTAATCTATTGCCATGGCCATTTTCTCATCCATCCACCTTTATAACTTGAAAATGGCATCCATTCATACCTTATGCACATTGAAACTTGTGTGCATTCATTGTATGTTCAAAGGTATGCTACATAAAACCAAATGGAAGCATAACTCCATTCCATTTTACCACACTACTCATCTTGAGTCTCAATCACATCTATCACTTGCTAGAACACATTTCTCCGTATTCATACTCAATGAAACTTGTATGTACGTTACAATTTATATTACACATACATTGAATCCATGGACTTACATCAATCATACTTTACATTACAAGTCCATTCACATTATTTGATCCAATTACACATATTACCCTTATACATATACGGGGTCTTACATATACATATATATCATGTATCAAAATCATGTACATTGGCATATAAAACATGGTAAAAACATCATGTATAAATCATCTCATGCTCAATCTCATTTAAATTCATAAAAAGGGCAATTCATTAAGAAACCACCTTTTTAAACCCACGTCATAAAACTCTTTCTCAAACACATATAATCTCATCACATCAATTCACAATCACAACCTCATTTTCATTTCACAAATCAATTCCACGAGGCTCGACCCCTTCTTCGGGTCTACCTTAAACAATCACAAATCACACTTAGAGATTTAAAATCATGTGGTAGTAAGTAAATCAAGCAAGGAGACAGGTTACTTTATCTCAAGTGACTACGTTGGCCAATTGTCACATATCATCCCAAGCCACACGGATCCCGGTGTGCGAGGTATCATGCTGGTACGAAGGTGGGATAGTTCTCCGCCATACTTTCTCAATTCAAGTAACCACCACGCGGTACATCGTACTCCATGTGATATACACGGTACATCATACTCCGCGGACCCATAACAAGGTTGGGGGTGCCTGCCATAAGTCTTATCTACCCCATACCAAGTGTAACCTTTATAGTCTCAAAAGCACGTGGGAGTAACCTCAATACCAGGTCCTAGCCCCTCATGGCCTTGCTGCCCCTGTTGGATTCCCTGATTCAGGTCCTAGCCCCTCACCTTCACCCCACTCAAGAGGTCTGTTAGGCCTGTTGGGTTCTCTGAATGGATGATGTCAAGTCCTAGCCCCTCACCCTCACCCCACTCAAGAGGTCTGTTAGGCCTGTTGGGTTCCTTGAACACCAATCCGTATCTTTCACCACGGCCTCATACATACCACAGTGTGAAAACCAGCGCGAGCTACGCTCTAGCACGAATTCATGCATCAAAACCAATCACTTCGTACGACCAACGCTCTAGTACGGCATTTATGCATAAAAATATGAAGAAATCACGTACGAGCATAGCTCCAGTACGGTATATGCATAAGAAAAATCACTCAAATCCACATACGAGCGTAATCTCTAGTATGGTTTATAAACATCATCACAATTCAAATTCAAGTGCGAGCTAAGCTCCAGCACATTTCACATAAGTGAAAACATAGAAATCCAGCGCGAGCGAGACTCTAGCGCGAATTAAATCACATACACACGATAGGCGGCTCACATGCATTCAAAACATCTCAAAACATGCTTAGCGCCTCACATGGGCTATTTTACAACATCATTCAAGTACTAGCCAGCCTATCCTTTTATTTGCTCAAATCAAAGCATTGTGTTTTGTAAAAACATTCAAAACACGTGATTTATGCAATTATTAGCCTTACTATCCCTTTTCAATAACCATTTCAAACAAGCAAATCTCATCCAAATACCCATAGTAATTTCCATACATCTTCAAACACATTTCTATAAACTCATGCACATTTTCAAAGCCCTATACACCCACAAAATACGAGCAGCTACCTCTATATACTTACAAAACTCCCTTACCTGGAATCGCGATGCGTGATTCCACTTCTTTAAAGCTGTTACTCGTACCACTCGATTCGTTTCCAATGGACTCTTCGGGACTGCACAAAATCGTATCCCGCATTATATTCGATCCATATAATATGACATCGTGCGTTCACTATAGTCAATTCGACCTATAGTTTTCTATTAATGCTTATATGGCCTCGTTTCATTACTTTACCCAGAACTCAAGTCTATGGATCTTCTTAGGCCTATTAACTTATTCCAAATCGATATTAAATCGACATTAAGCTCATAGTGTTCATATTTCATGAATTCCCTCACTATGGCATTTTATCAAGCATATACATACTCATTTTCACAATTTCACTTAAACACACATTATAACTCCACATAACCATTCCAAATCACCCACATTACTCATTTAACAACTTATCATAACCTATAAACCACAAACTCCCCAAATTATACTTTCTCACACTAGAGGCATTCCATTTTCTAGGTTACATTCGTTTCTAACACAACCTAGGTGTTTCCATCCATCCATACTCATGCCAACCAACTCCAAAATCAATTAAATAGACAATGTATTTGGATTGGAGTGTTAGAATCTTACCAAATCTGATTTTTCTTCTTGCTCCAAATGTCAATGCCCTTAGCTCCTTCTGTGAGACCCCGTATATGTAAAGTTGTAATGTGTAATAAATATGAATGGACTTGTAATGTAAAGTATGATTGATGTAAGTCCATGGATTTAATGTACGTATGTGTAATATGATTTGTAACGTACATACAAGTTTCATTAAGTATGAATATGAAGAAATGAATTCTTATAAGTGATGGATGTGATTGAAACTCAAAATGAGTAGTGTGGTAAAATGGAATGAAGTTATGCTTCCATTTGGTTTTATATAGCATACCTTTGGACATACAATGAATGTACACAAGTTTCAATGTGCATAAGGTATGAATGGATGCCATTTTCAAGTTATAAAGGTGGATGGATGAGAAAATGGTCATGGCAATAGATTAAGGATGTGTTAGTATGAGTTGCAGCAAGGAAACTGCAGGAAATCTGGAAAAAGGCCAGATTGATCTCATAGAATGAGAGATCGATCTGGAAGAGTCAGAATGCTCTTATTTGGGCAATGGAATAGAGCAGATCGATCTCCTATGGGGCCAGATCGATCTCCTAAGCATTCTGTGATGAAAAGATCGATCCTCAAGCACCCAGATCGATCTCCTTAGCTCTCTGTTTGGGACCAGATCGATCTCATGCTTCGACAGATCGATCTCATGCTTCAACAGATTGATCTCATGCTTCGATAGATCGATCTCATGCTTAAAAATGTCATGAAAAAGAGGAATTTAAGGGGACCAGATCGATCTCCTCTTAGACCAGATCGATCTCCTCAAGCTATTTCTATATAAGGAGGGCTGAAAATCAGGTAATCTCGAGAAAAACATTAACCTTCCACTTTCAACCCAAAAACCTAACTTTCCCTCTCTAAAATCAGCCATTTTCAGTGAGATTTGAAGAGAGACCATTAGAGGCAAAGTTGTTCCTATCAAAGAGAAGAACAACATAGTGGGAAGGCATTTTCCCATTTTTGGTATTGAATGAGTTAACGGCATTACCATTTGGAGCAAGAAGAAAAATTATATTGGTAAGATTCTAACACTCCAATCCAAATACATTGTCTATTTAATTGATTTTGGAGTTGTTTGGCATGAGTATTGATGGATAAATTATCTACGGATGTGGTGGAATTGGTGTAACCTAGAAAACCTAGAATGGGTATAATGTGAGAATATATGGGTGAATGAGTTTATGATTTATGGGCATGCTAAAGTTGTTATTGAGGTAATGTTTATGATTTTAGATGGTTAAATGAAAGTACATTGTGAGTTTGGAGGAATTGTGCAAATGGGTATGTATATGCTTGATAAATGCCATAGTGAGGGAATTCATGAAATATGAACACTATGAGTTTAATGTCGATTTAATATCGATTTTGAATAAGTTAATAGGCCTAAGAAGAATCCATAGACTCGAGTTATGGGTAAAGTAATGAAACGAGGCCTCATAAGCGTTAATAGAAAACTATAGGTCGAATTGACTATAGTGAACGCACGATGTCATATTATATGGATCGATTATAATACGGGATACGATTTTGTGCAGTCCCGAAGAGTTCGTTGAAGACGAATCGAACCGTACGAGTAAGCAGCTTAAGGAAGTGGAATCACGCATCGTGATTCCAGGTAAGGGAATTCTGTAAGTATATAGAGGTAGCTGCTCGTAATTTGTGGGATTATAGGGTGTTTATGAAATGCATGAACGTTTGAGAAATTGGTTGCTTGGTATGTGAAAATGGTGTGAATATTGGATGATTTGGTTTTACATGGATGTATAAAAAGGGATAGTAAGGCTAATAATTGCATAAATCAAGTGTTTTGAATGCTTCCACAAAACATGTATATGGTTTTAAATGAATTGATAAATAGGTTGGCTATTGTGGTTTGATATTTGTAGCACATGTGAAGTGCCAAATATGTTTTAAGATAGCTTTAAAAGCTTATGAGCCGCTTATCATGTTTATGTGAATTAAACCATGCTAGAGCCTAGCTCGCACCGGGTATTGATGTTTTCATTTGTATGAAACGTGCTGAAGCTTAGCTCGCACCTTGATTTGGAAACTATGATGATGTTTATAAACCGTACTGGAGCTTTTACTCGTACGTGGCTTTTGAGTGGTTGTCTTATGAGTATAACCGTACTAGAGCTATGCTCGTACGCGTCTCTTTATGAGAGGATGCATGAGTCGTGCTAGAGCTTTGCTCGCACAAGTTTGCACATTGTGATACGTATAAGGTTGTGAAAGTTGGTAAGATCCTTAAGCCCTACATCCTTAAGCCAACATCCTTAAGCCCAAAGAGGCGGGGAGACTCTGTTCGGTGGGGAGGCTCTCTTACGATGGGATACTTAAGCCAACATCCTTAAGCCCTGGAGGGGCGGGAGGCTCTGTTAGGCAAGGAGGCTCTCCTACATGGGTACGGTAAGAACCTTAAGCCCTACATCCTTAAGCCAACATCCTTAAGCCCAAAGAGGCGGGGAGGCTTTGTTAGGCGGGGAGGCTCTGTTCGGTGGGGAGGCTCTCTTACGGAAGGATCCTTAAGCCCTACATCCTTAAGCTAACATCCTTAAGCCCGAGGAGGCAGGGAGGCTCTGTTAGGTGGGGAGGCTCTGTTCGGCAGGGAGGCTCTCCTTCACGGATATGGAAAACTCTTGGTATGGGATAGGTAAGACCTAGGAATGGCACCCCCAATCACGATATGAGTCTGCGGAGTACGCTGTACAGTGTATATCACATGGAGTACGATGTACCGCATGATGGTTATGTGATAGGAAAGTCTGGCGAGGGATAATCCAACTTCGTGCCAGCATGATACCCCGCACACCTGGATGCGTGTGGTCTGGGATGATTTATGATGTAGTGGTCCACATAGGCACTTTTGATATAGTGACCTAGTTTTTATACACATGCGTGAATTGCGAAATGAAAATGTGGTTGTGATTGTGAATTGATTTGGTAATATGTATGTGTTGAGAAACAGGTTTATGATGTCGGTTTAAAAAGGAGGTTTCTTAATGAATTGCCCTTTTTATAAATTTAAATGAGATTGAGCATGAGATGATTTATACATGATGTTTATACCATGTTTTAATATGCCAATGTACATGATTTTAATACATGATATATATGTATACTCACATGGCATAGTTTTACTTCCTCATGCTCCTACTATGAGGATTTATGCATAACACTATCAGCATGTAGATAGAGTAGTTATCTACCATGCTTGCATTATTGCCTTACTGAGCGTGTGGTTGCTCATCCCTCTCTATTTCCCCCCTACAGAGCGTGCATAGTAGCCCAGTGAGGACTGAGGCGTGATATTTTGGACTCCGCTGCATCTCCATCTCTTAAAGGTATATACACAGTGATTCTTTTTGTATCTAAACAATGTAAAAGCACAGTATTCTTTGAGTTGTAATTATGGGGGATGTAGATGTCAGTAAAACATGCTTTTGTATAAGTACAAGATTTAAATGCAAATGTATGACATCGTTTTATTTCACTAAGAATGAATGAGATGTGGAGTTTATTATTGACTTACAGCCCAACAGTGTGTGGTGAGTTAGTTCACGACCGGGTAAGGTAACAGTAAAACGCGAAAAATTTTTAGTGATTTTCGGTTAAAGAGAATGAAATTGGGTTGTGACAGAGATTGGTATCAGAGCTGTGTTGGCCTGATGTGAGTCATTAATAAAACGTAGGAAAGTATATCCCCATAGTACTGTGCTTTTGTTTAGATATAACTGTATATACCGTGATGGATTGAGCTTAATGAATTATTATAATACAGGAAGTTAGGCACTATGCCAGTTATACACAAAGGTAGAGGGCCGAGAGCACGTGCTAGAGGCCGTAGAGGTAGGCCTGAGAGCCGTGCCGAGCCACAGACTGAGCAGGCTCCACAGAACCCTGCTAGGAGAGTAGAGGATACTGAGGCTCGCTTTGCTAGATTAGAGCGGAGCATTGAGAATTTAGTGGAGATAGTCACGCAGGCATTGGGTGCCGGTGATAGACGAGGTCCCGCGGCACAGCCTACTACTGAACAAGCAGCTGCAGAGGCGGAGAGACCTCAGACTGCTGAGACAGCTACAGTTACACCACCTCCAGTACAGGATACAGATTCACCTATCACTCCACAGCAGAGCGGTAGTGATTTGGGGTATGACTGCGATTTGAGCAGGTTGCGAGAGTTTCAAGCGTTAAAACCTCCAGTGTTTAGAGGGGTAAAGGACCCAGTGGTTACGAAGGATTGGGTGTATGAGATGGAGAAACTGTATAGGTTTTTCTGATGCACTTCAGCTGAGAAGGTAGCCTTTGCCGTGTTTATGTTGAAAGGCGAGGCCGAGCATTGGTGGAGGTCCACCGAGATTATTTTGAGGGCCAAACACTCTGAGATCTCATGGGAGATATTTCTAGAGGCCTTCAGAAGACAGTATATTCCAGCTACCGCATAGAGAAAATTACGGATGGAATTTATGAATTTGGTTCAGGGGAACCGGACTGTGGACGAGTATGAGTCCAAGTTTATGTCATTGGGGAGATATGACCCTGACACGATGGGTAATGAGACCCGAAAGATACAAAAGTTCATGGATAGGTTGAGATTGGCCATCCAGACTAAGCTAACTCCCTTTGACATCTTGACCTATGAGGAGGCTGTACATAAGGCTCAGTTATGTGAGCAAGACTTTGAGCGAAATGCCTCAGAGCTTGGGAGGATTAGTGTCAGGAAGGACAGAGACCGGAAGAGATCCGGGTTTGGAAGAGTGGCCAAGAGGGGTGGCCAAAGATTTTTCGAGAAGAGGCCTAAGATTGAGGAGGTGCAGGAGAGAGCTGCTAGACCTCCCATATACCCAGCCTTGATTGCACCGAGGGGTATGACTATTGGAGGACCACGATCTACCACGGATCAGTGTAGGAGATGTGGGAGATATCATGGGAATAGGCCCTGTCTGATGACCCCTATGGTGTGTTTTAGATGCGAAAGACCAGGACATATGGCTAAGTATTGTCCTGAGAAGATAGAGAATGCCCCACAGAAGGGCAAGGAGCCTGAGGGAGCTCCAGTTGAGACAGCAGCCCCGAGGAGGAGGGCTACAGCTGAGGAAAAAGGGAAACAGGCTGCGGGTGTGAGCAGAGGAAGAGTACATGTACTGGACCAGGACACTGCAGACGCATCGACTGATGTGATTAAAGGTACCATCCGAATCTTTGATTTAGAAGCATTGGTATTATTTGATCCTGGTGCCACGCATTCTTTCATATCACCTTCCTTCGCACATAAATTATTGAAGCATGTGAAACCAACATTGTTGGATAAGATGTTAATGATTTCCACACCCATGAATGATAGTCAATTGACTGAGCATGTATGTAGAGATTGTAAGTTAAAATAGAGGGGAAGGAAATGATAGCCAGTCTGATTTTATTGAATATGAATGATTTTGATGTAATTTTGAGAATGGATTGGTTGGCTACCAATCATGTTGTGATGGATTATCATGCCAAAACATTGATGTTTTCAGGATTAGATAATCTTATTGTAAATTTTGACGAAAAGAAATGATATGAAAATAGCATGTTTGTTGTAAATAAAGGAGTATGATTTCAAATGCATATTGCTTGAGAGATAAATTATTGTTTTTGATAAATGTTGAATGTGGAGTGATGGTTTATGTTACTAACGATGAAGAGGATAATGTGAAGGGTTCATTGCATACGTGGTCGATATAGATGAGGCACATCCGGAATTGAGGGACATAGCCGTAATTGCAAATTACCCTGACGTCTTTCCGGATGAATTACCAGGACTACCACCTGAAAGGGAAATGGAATTTTGCATTGAGCTAGTGCCTGGTACAGGGCCGATATCGAAACCACCCTATAGAATGGCTCCGATAGAGTTAGAAGAGCTAAAGAAGCAGCTGCAAGAGTTACTGGAGAAGGGGTTTATTAGACCGAGTGTCTCTCCTTGGGGAGCACCGGTTTATTTGTAAGGAAGAAGGATGGAAGCCTCCGACTGTGTATTGATTATCGGTTGTTGAATAAGGCCACAATTAAGAACAAGTACCCTCTTCCAAGAATCGATGATTTGTTGGATCAGCTCCAGGGAGCCGAAGTATTTTCTAAGATAGATCTGCGGTCAGGGTACCATTAGTTGAGGATCAGGAGTGTAGATATACCCAAGACAGCATTTCATACCCGTTATGGCCACTACAAGTTTTTGGTGATGCCATTCGGATTGACGAATGCTCCCGTAGCATTTATGGCATTGATGAATGATATATTCAAGCCATACCTGGACAAGTTTGTAATAGTGTTCATTGATGACATTTTGGTGTATTCCAAGTCCAGGAAAGATCATGAGGAGCACTTGAGGATAGTTCTGCAGACCCTCCGAGAGAGAGAATTGTATGCCAAACTCAGCAAGTGTAACTTTTGGTTGGAACAGATCTCATTTTTGGGGCAGTTGTGTGAAAGGATGGGGCATCGGTGGATCCATCCAAGATAGAGGCAGTTGTACAGTGGGAACAGCCCAAGACAGTAACTGAGATCAGGAGTTTTCTGGGATTGGCAGAAATTATCGGAGGTTTGTAGAGGGTTTCTCCAGACTAGCTGCTCCATTGACATGCCTCACGCGAAAAGATGTTAAGTTTGTGTGGGATGAGGCATGTGAGAGGAGTTTTGAGGAGCTTAAGCGTCGATTGACGATTGCTCCAGTTCTCACCATTCCTACTAGCTCAGGAGGATTCTCGGTGTATACGGATGCATCACACCAGGGACTGGGCTGTGTGCTTATGCAGGATGGGAAGGTAGTTGCCTATGGATCTAAACAGTTGAAAGATCATGAGAGGAACTACCCGACACATGATTTGGAGTTGGCGGCTGTAGTATTTGCTCTGAAAATATGGTGCCACTATCTCTATGGTGAGAAGTTTCAGGTGTTCACAAATCATAAGAGCCTTAAGTACCTGTTCTCACAGAAAGAGTTGAATATGAGACAGAGGAGATGGCTCGAACTCCTGAAAGACTATGATTGTGAAATCATGTACCACCCAAGTAAGGCAAATGTAGTTGCCGATGCTTTGAGTAGAAAAAACCTTGGGTTGGTGTCTTATATGATGGTACGGGAACATGAATTGTTAGAACACTTTGCGAACCTCAGTTTGGATGTAACCCCACCTGGATCTGAGAGACTTGAGATCATGGCTAGTTTAAGACTGGAGCCATAATTGATTGGCCGTATTCGGCAAGCCCAGCAGAGCGATCGATGGTGCATCGATTGGTTGAGGTAGATACAGACAGGTGTGGGTATTGATTTTGAGCAGAGTGCTGATGGCTTATTGAGGTTCAGAGGAAGAGTATGCGTTCCCAGGGATCCTGAGATCAGGAGAATGATTTTATCAGAGGCTCACTCATCGAAGTATACGATACATCCAGGAAGTACCAAGATGTATCAAAACCTTCGGAAGGTTTATTGGTGGTCTGGAATGAAGAGAGACATTTCTGAATATGTCGCTAAGTGTCTCGTTTGTCAGCAAGTGAAGGTAGAGCATCAGAAGCCTGCAGGATTATTACAGCCTCTACCGATACCGACTTGGAAGTGGGAGCATGTCACCATGGATTTTGTGATGGGGTTGTAGAGGACCCGCAGAGGTCATGATGCCGTATGGGTTATTGTGGACCGGTTGACTAAGTCCGCCCATTTCTTGGCTATGAGAGCTACCGATACACTGAGTCAGTTGGCGAACCTGTATATTCGAGAGATAGTACGGCTACATGGTGTAACAGTGAGCGTTGTTTCTGATAGGGATGCCCGCTTCACTTCCCATTTTTGGGAACATTTTCAGGAAGCGCTGGGGACCCGACTGAGTTTTAGCACCGCTTTTCATCTTCAGACAGATGGGCAGTCAAAGAGGACTATACAGACCCTTGAGGATATGTTGAGAGCGTGTGTGCTGGATTTTAGAGGCTCCTGGGATGACCACCTGCAGTTAGCCGAGTTCGCTTATAATAATAGCTATCATGCTAGTATCGGGATGGCACCCTACGAGGCATTATACGAGCGTAGATGCCGTTTCCCTATTGGATGGGAAGAGGTTGGTGACAGACAGATTTTTGCTCCAGACTTAGTGCAGCAGGCATCTGAGGACGTCCAGTTGATATGTGAGAGATTACGGACAGCTCAGAGCCGGCAAAAGAGTTATGCTGACAAGAGACAAAGACCACTAGAGTTTGATAAGGGTGAGTCAGTGTTTCTGAGGGTATCGCCATCGAAGGGTATTATGAGATTTGTAAGAAGGGCAAGCTGAGCCCTAGATATATCGAACCCTTCGAGATTCTGGAGAGAGTGGGAAATAAGGCGTATAGGTTGGCATTGCCACCGGACTTGGCAAATGTCCACAACGTCTTCCACGTCTAAATACTTCGGAAGTATCACCCGGACCCGGCACACGTGATAAGATATGAGCCGTTGGAGCTCCATGAGAGTATGACGTATGTTGAGAAGCCGGTTCGGATATTGGACAGAAAAGAGAAAGTGTTGCGGAATAAGACAATTCTCTTGGTGAAAGTTCTTTGGCAACATCACACAGCGGAAGAGGCCACAGGGGACTTGAAGAACTTAATACGGGAGAAGTACCCCCAACTTTTTGTAGAGTGACTTGGTTCTAATTTGGAGGACCAAATTCCTTGAAGGAGGGGAGAATGTGAGACCCCGTATATGTAAAGTTGTAATGTGTAATAAATATGAATGGACTTGTAATGTAGTGTATGATTGATGTAAGTCCATGGATTTAATGTACGTATGTGTAATATGATTTGTAACGTACATACAAGTTTCATTAAGTATGAATATGAAGAAATGAATTCTTATAAGTGATGGATGTGATTGAAACTCAAAATGAGTAGTGTGGTAAAATGGAATGAAGTTATGCTTCTATTTGGTTTTATATAGCATACCTTTGGACATACAATGAATGCACACAAGTTTCAATGTGCATAAGGTATGAATGGATGCCATTTTCAAGTTATAAAGGTGGATGGATGAGAAAATGGTCATGGCAACAGATTAAGGATGTGTTGGTATGAGTTGCAACAAGGAAACTGCAGGAAATCTGGAAAACATGAAGGTCAGATCGATCTCATAGGATGAGAGATCGATCTGGAAGAGCCAGAATGCTCTTATTTGGGCAATGGAATAGAGCAGATCGATCTCCTATGGGGCCAGATCGATCTCCTAAGCATTCTGTGATGAAAAGATCGATCCTCAAGCACCCAGATCGATCTCCTTAGCTCTCTGTTTGGGACCAGATCGATCTCATGCTTCGACAGATCGATCTTATGCTTAAAAATGTCGTGAAAAAGAGGGATTTAAGGGGACCAAATCGATCTCCTCTTGGACCAGATCGATCTCCTCAAGCTATTTCTATATAAGGAGGGTTGAAAATCAGGAAATCTCGAGAAAAACATTAACCTTCCACTTTCAACCCAAAAACCTAACTTTTCCTCTCTAAAATCAGCCATTTTCAGTGAGATTTGAAGAGAGACCATTAGAGGCAAAGTTGTTCCTATCAAAGAGAAGAACAACATAGTGGGAAGGCATTTTCCCATTTTTGGTATTGAAGGAGTTAAGGGCATTGCCATTTGGAGCAAGAAGAAAAATCATATTGGTAAGATTCTAACACTCCAATCCAAATACATTGTCTATTTAATTGATTTTGGAGTTGTTTGGCATGAGTATTGATGGATAAATTATCTAGGGATGTGGTGGAATTGGTGTGACCTAAAAAATCTAGAATGGGTATAATGTGAGAATATATGGGTGAATGAGTTTATGATTTATGGGCATGCTAAAGTTGTTATTGAGGTAATGTTTATGATTTTAGATGGTTAAATGAAAGTACATTGTGAGTTTGGAGGAATTGTGCAAATGGGTATGTATATGCTTGATAAATGCCATAGTGAGGGAATTCATGAAATATGAACACTATGAGCTTAATGTCGATTTAATATCGATATTGAATAAGTTAATAGGCCTAAGAAGAATCCATAGACTCGAGTTATGGGTAAAGTAATGAAACGAGGCCTCATAAGCGTTAATAGAAAACTATAGGTCGAATTGACTATAGTGAATGCACGATGTCATATTATATGGATCGAATATAATACGGGATACGATTTTGTGCAGTCCCGAAGAGTTCGTTGAAGACGAATCGAACCGTACGAGTAAGCAGCTTAAGGAAGTGGAATCACGCATCGTGATTCCAGGTAAGGGAATTCTGTAAGTATATAGAGGTAGCTGCTCGTAATTTGTGGGATTATAGGGTGTTTATGAAATGCATGAACGTTTGAGAAATTGGTTGCTTGGTATGTGAAAATGGTGTGAATATTGGATGATTTGGTTTTACATGGATGTATAAAAAGGGATAGTAAGGCTAATAATTGCATAAATCAAGTGTTTTGAATGCTTCCACAAAACATGTATTTGGTTTTAAATGAATTGATAAATAGGTTGGCTATTGTGGTTTGATATTTGTAGCACATGTGAAGTGCCAAATTGTTTTAAGATAGCTTTAAAAGCTTATGAGCCACCTATCATGTTTATGTGAATTAAACCGTGCTAGAGCCTAGCTCGCACCGGGTATTGATGTTTTCATTTGTATGAAACGTGCTGGAGCTTAGCTCGCACCTTGATTTGGAAACTATGATGATGTTTATAAACCGTACTGGAGCTTCTGCTCGTACGTGGCTTTTGAGTGGTTGTCTTATGAGTATAACCGTACTAGAGCTATGCTCGTACGCGTCTCTTTATGAGAGGATGCATGAGTCGTGCTAGAGCTTTGCTCGCACAAGTTTGCATATTGTGATACGTATAAGGTTGTGAAAGTTGGTAAGATCCTTAAGCCCTACATCCCAACATCCTTAAGCCCAAAGAGGCGGGGAGGCTCTGTTAGGCGGGGAGGCTTTCTTACGGTGGGACCCTTAAGCCAACATCCTTAAGCCCTGGAGGGGCAGGGAGGCTCTGTTAGGGAGGGAGGCTCTCCTACATGGGTACGGTAAGAACCTTAAGCCCTACATCCTTAAGCCCAAAGAGGCAGGGAGGCTCTGTTAGGCGGGGAGGCTCTATTCGATGGGGAGGCTCTCTTACGGAAGGATCCTTAAGCCCTACATCCTTAAGCTAACATCCTTAAGCCCGAGGAGGCAGGGAGGCTCTGTTCGACAGGGAGGCTCTCCTTCACGGATATGGAAAACTCTTGGTATGGGGTAGGTAAGACCTAGGAATGGCACCCCCAATCACGATATGAGTCTGCGGAGTACGTTGTACCGTGTATATCACATGGAGTACGATGTACCGCATGATGGTTATGTGATGAGAAAGTCTGGCGAGGGATAATCCATCTTCGTGCCAGCATGATACCCCGCACACCTGGATGCGTGTGGTCTGGGATGATTTATGATGTAGTGGTCCACATAGGCACTTTTGATATAGTGACCTAGGTTTTATACACATGCGTGAATTGTGAAATGAAAATGTGGTTGTGATTGTGAATTGATTTGGTAATATGTATGTGTTGAGAAAGAGGTTTATGATGTCGGTTTAAAAAGGAGGTTTCTTAATGAATTGCCCTTTTTATAAATTTAAATGAGATTGAGCATGAGATGATTTATACATGATGTTTATACCATGTTTTAATATGCCAATGTACATGATTTTAATACATGATATATATGTATACTCACATGGCATAGTTTTACTTCCTCATGCTCCTACTATGAAGGATTTATGCATAACACTATCAGCATGTAGATAAAGTAGTTATCTACCATGCTTGCATTATTGCCTTACTGAGCGTGTGGTTGCTCATCCCTCTCTATTTCCCCCCTACAGAGCGTGCATAGTAGCCCAGTGAGGACTGAGGCGTGGTATTTTGGACTCCGCTGCATCTCCATCGCTTAAAGGTATATACACAGTGATTCTTTTTGTATCTAAACAATGTAAAAGCACAGTATTCTTTGAGTTGTAATTATGGGGGATGTAGATGTCAGTAAAACATGCTTTTGTATAAGTACAAGATTTAAATGCAAATGTATGACATCATTTTATTTCACTGAGAATGAATGAGATGTGGAGTTTATTATTGACTCACAGCCCAACAGTGTGTGGTGAGTTAGTTCACGACCGGGTAAGGTAACAGTAAAACGCGAAAAATTTTTAGTGATTTTCGGTTAAAGAGAATGGAATTGGGTCGTGATACCTTTAATACCCATAATGAGATTTTGGGTTCTAACTATGTTTGTTCTCTTCTTCAAGATGAACAACTTAGTGTCTAATGGCCTCCTCTCAAATCTTACAGGAAATGACTGATTTTAGAGATAGAAAGTTAGGTTTTTGGGTTAGAAATGGAAGATTGGTGTTTTTCTCGAAATTTTTAGATTTTTAGCCCTCCTTATATAGAAATAGCTTGAGGAGATTGATCTGGTCCAAGAGGAGATCGATCTGGTCCCCTTAAATCTCTCATTTTCATGAAATTTTAAGCATGAGATCGATCTGTCGAAGCATGAGATCGATCTGCTCCCAAACAGAGAGCTAAGGAGATCAATTTGGGTGCTTGAGGATCAATCTTTTCATTACAAAATGCTTAGGAGATCGATCTGACCCCATTGGAGATTGATTTGCTCTATTCCATTGCCCAAATAAGAGCATTCTGGCTCTTCCAGATCGATCTCTCATCCTATGAGATCGATCTGACCTTCATACTTTCCAAATTTCCTGCAGTTTCCTTGCTGCAACTCACACCAACACATCCTTAATCTATTACCATGGCTATTTTCTCATCCATCCACCTTTATAACTTGAAAATGACATCCATTCATTCCTTATGCACAGTGAAACTTGTGTGCATTCATTGTATATCCAAAAGTATCACATTCCAAACTAAATGGAAGCTTAACTTCATTCCATTTTACCACACTACTCATTTTGAGTTCCAATCACATTCATCACTTATAAGAACTCATTTCTTCATATTCATACTCAATGAAACTTGTATGTACGTTACAGTTCATATTACACATACGTACATTGAATCCATGGACTTACATCAATCATACTTTACATTACAAGTCCATTCACATTCATTACACATTACAACTATACACATACGAGGTCTCACAAAGGCTCTTTGAGTTTCTAGCATATGATCTAACTTTTGTTGTCCCATGTAGAATCTAGAGAAAGAATTATGCAAATTCTTGTTCTTTTCCTTTAAGTCACTAATTTCCAAATTTGTATTTTCCAGCTTCTTTTCCCATACAAGTTTTTCATTTATGAGCAACTTATTTTCTTTCTTTAATTTAGATATTGTCTTCTTATATTTTTCATTCATGCTTTCAAATTATATAACAAGATCATCAAAGGGATCTTGTGTGAGACCCCGTATATGTATAAGGGTATATATGTACATAGAAGTGTAAATAGAGTTGTACTATGAATTCATGAGTGAAGTATATGTGATGTAAGTTCATAAGTAATGTACACACTTGTAATGAGAGTGGTAATCGTACATACAAGTTCATTATGTATGAATGTGTAGAAATGGACTTAAACATGTGGAGAATGTGTGTAGAATGGATTATGAATAGTTTGGTAAAATGGAAGTAGAATTGCATAAGATGTGCACTTCCATTTTTGTCTATATTAAGTACCATTAGTCATACAAAGATTCTACACAAGTTTTAATGTGTATGAAGTGAGGATGGATGCCATTTTCAAGTCTAAAAGATGAATGAATGAGGAAATGATCATGGTAGCAAATTAAGGATGTTTGGTAAGTGTTGTTGCAGAGGAACTGCAAAAAATCTAGAAATTTTGAAGGGCAGATCGATCTCATGGGATGAGAGATCGATCTGGAAGAGCCAGAATGCTCTTATTTGGGCAAAAGAATAGAGCAGATCGATCTCCAATGGAGCCAGATCGATCTCCTTAGCTCTCTGTTTGGGAGCAGATCGATCTCATGCTTCGACAGATCGATCTCATGCCTCGACAGATCGATCTCATGCTTCGACAGATCGATCTCAGGCTTAAAAATATCATGAAAAAGAGGGACTTTAAGGGACCAGATCGATCTCCTCTTGGACCAGATCGATCTCCTCAAGCTAATTCTATATAAGGAGTGCTAGAAATCAGAAAATTTGGGGAAAAACACAAACCTTCCACTTTCAACCCAAAAACCTAACTTTCTCTCTCTAAATTCAGCCATTTTCGGTGAGGTTTGAAGAGAGACCATTAGAGGCAAAGTTGTTCCTATCAAAGAGAAGAACAACATAGTTGGAAGGCATTTTCCCATTGTTGATATTGAAGAAGTTAAGGGCATTGCCATTTGGAGCAAGAGGAGAAATCAAATTGGGTAAGATTCTAACACTCCAACTATGGTGCATTATTTATTTAAGTGATTTTGGAGTTGTTTGGCATGAGTATAGATGGTTAGAAACTATCTAGAATGCATTGGAATGATTTTGACCTAGAAGTGGTTTAGTGTGAGAAAGTGAAATGTATGGAGATTAATGATGAATGAGATATGTAAAAGTTATTTATAGTGTCGTGGTATGATTTTAAGATGTGGTTAGTGGATAAATTGTGAGATTTACCTAAAAGAGGTAAAATGTGGATTAAGGCATTTGTAAAATGCATAAGTGAATAATATTGACTAGTGAGGTCAATGGGTTAAATACATTAACTCAATCGATTTAATGAATGAATCGCAGCTTTCGAGGATACGCCGAGGCGAGTTGGGCCAAGAGCGTGAGAAGCTAAAAGGAAAGGAGTCACACCAAGTAAATCGAGGTAAGGGAATTGTGTGGACTCTTAGAGATATCTGTGCGCAATTTGGGTGCTTAAATGTTTTGCTAGAATGCATGAGACTAGGAAATGTTGTTGGGTGATTGAAGGGTAAAAGTTGGGAGTTTGAGAAATGTGCATGAAAACAAAAGCATATTGCTTTGAAAATCATGTTTTATTGCTTTTTAGCAAATGATTGGTAGGTTGGCTAACATTGAAATGATTTGCAAAAGAGATGAGTGTGTTTTGGTTTTGTTAATCATATTTTGCAAGTTTTGAGCCACCTACATGATTTCGTGAGTATGAAAGAGTGCAAGAGGCACTAGTTTTCACATGGATTTCATAATTGTTTTGGCATTGTGCTCGAGTTTGTCTCGCACTGGATGCCCACCTTGTATGTTGCCGTGTTTGGAGCTTCGAGTAGACTGGGTGTCACATCGATTAAATAGGCTCACACGTGCATTGTGTTGACATGATTAATTAGCCGTGTTAGGAGCTTCGGATAGACAAGAGGTCACCCCGATTAAATAGGCTCACACGTGCTTTTGAGATGTGGCGTGATATGATGTGTTGATTGGGTCCACGGAGTACGTCATACCGTCCATATAGCATGGAGTACATTGTACCGTGTTGAGTTATGATGTGTCGTCTTTGGATAAGATCTGCTATGGACCGGTGGGTAGGATTTGACCCACCTCCCGTGTGGAAGCAGATAGTGGTGATATCCCTCACACCTGATCCGTGTAGCCGGTATCACAGGTTATGTACATAGGCCTTGAGGTTATTACCTATTGTTGAACTGCCTATCTCACATGTCTACTGCTATTTGAGATTAAATTCATGTTTGAAATGATTGTGGGTCAGGAAAGCCCGAGGGATGGGCCGAGACCTGACCAGTGATAAATTGATTTGTTAATGGTTTTTAAAGTGCACGGACGCATGATGTTTAATGCCATGCTTTATTGTGAAAATGCATGATGGGTAATGCCATGCTTTTATTGTGAATTATGCATGATGATTTATACCATGCTTTGAGTTGACATGTGCACTTGATTTCTATAGCATGAATGCTTTACATATCGTTAACACAATCATACACTCATGTTTTGAGATAAACAATGAATTAAATGCTTTTGAGCATGGCATCATGATCACATAGATAGTACAGTATCTACCTGTTCGCATGATTACCTTACTGAGCGTGTGGTTTGCTCACCCCCTTTTTTTCCCCTCTCTACAGAGATTTGAGTATAGATTGGACGCGACTGGAGGTGTTCCCTTTTTGGTAATTCCGCTGCATCCCATCGTTAAAGGTATACACACCTTGATTATTTTGTATCTAAACTAGACATAGCACAGTAGCATTTTATATGTAACCACTGGGGATGTAAAACAATGTAAACACATGTAACAACTCTGATATATATACATTTATATAAGTGTTTACTCATAAATAATGTTTCAAATTGAATTGGTATGGTGGAGTAAGTTAGACGTCTACACACAGCCCAACTGTTAAGTGTGTGGTTGTTCACGATCGAGGAAGGATGATTAAGGATTGATGCATGAAAATGCAAAAAATTTATACGTATTTTGGTAAGTTGAGGGTCGTGACAGAAGTTGGTATCAGAGCTCGAGTTGGTCTGACTTGTGTCGTGTTTAAAATACTTAATAAGTGAAAAAAATTACATCCCCAAGTTACTGTGCTTGTTTAGATACAAATAGTGTATGTTGATGGGTTGACTAAGTAATTGGTTGTGAATGTAGGGAACTGAGTAAGTATGCCTAATACCAGTCGCGGTAGAGGGATGAGAGCACAAGCTCGAGGCCGTAGAGGTAGGCCTGGGGGTCGTGTTGAGCCGAAAACACACGAGGCTCAGGAGGATGTTGAGGTGGAGGTCGACGTTGAGCACGCTCCACAGGGTCCAGAGGAGAGGCCCGAGAGTACTGAGGCTCGCTTCGCGAGGATTGAGCGGAGCATTGAGATGATTTTGGAATTGGTCACTCAATCTTTACCTGGAGTTGGCGGTAGACAGAGTCCCGCTACACAGGGTGATGCCGAGCAGGCAGCAGCTCCCGAGGCATGGGCAAGGCAAGCCCAAGGACCTCAGACGACAGATACCCCACCCACACAGGATGTACCTACGCCGGTTGCTATGCCAGGCAGTAGAGGTTGGGGATATGGATGTGATTTGGATAGACTGCGGCAGTTCCAGAAGTTTGGACCGCCGTCTTTCAGTGGAGTAAAGGACCCAGTAGCGGCTGAGGATTGGATCAATGAGATCGAGAAATTATATGGGTTCTTTGAGTGCACTACTATCGAGATGGTAGCATTTGTCGCTTTTATGCTGAAGGGATCAGCAGAACATTGGTGGAAATCCACCAGGCCTATTTTGAGAGCCCGGCAAACTGAGATCAGTTGGGATGTGTTTCTAGAGGCCTTCCGGAGACAGTATGTCCCGGATACCGCCCAGCGAAAGCTAAAGATGGCATTTTTGGGACTGACCCAAGGGAGCAGGACTGTGGATGAGTATGAGACTGCTTTTATATCCCTGGGCAGATATGATCCCAACACGATGAGTAATGAGGTCGAGAAGATCCAGAAGTTTGTGGATGGATTGAGACCGACCATCAGGTCTAGATTGGTTCCCCTGGATATACCGACCTATGAGGAGGCAGTGCGCAGGGCGCAATTATGTGAACAAGATGTTGATAGAATCGCCTCAGAATTTGGAAAGGTTGGTAAGATAAGGGACAAAGATAAGAAGAGACCTATGATGGATAGAGGCTTCAGCTATAAAGGAAGCAAGAGATTCTCTGGAAAGAGGCCGAGAATTGATGAGATCCGGGAGAGGACAGTTGATACTCCCATGTATCCGGCCATTGCTCCAGCTAAGGGAATCGTGATTGGAGGACCACGGCCTACTACAGAACAGTGTGGCAAGTGTGGTAGGTACCATGGTACTCGACCATGTTATGGACCTCAGGTTGTATGCTTCAGATGTGGGAAGCCAGGACACGTAATCAGAGATTGCCCAGAGATGATAGAGAGAGCCCCACAGAAGGGAAAGGAGCCAGAGAGAGCTCCAGTTGGTACAGCTGCTCCGAGGAGGAAGGCTACAGCTGAGGAAAAGGGGAAGCAAGCAGTGGGTGTAAGCAGAGGACGAGTGCACGCACTGGATCAGGATACTGCAGATCAGTCATCAGATGTGGTAAAAGGTACCATCCAAATCTTTGATTTAGAAGCTTATGTACTATTTGATCCTGGTGCCACGCATTCCTTTATTTCGCCATCCTTTGCATGTAAATTGTTGAAGCATGTAAAACCCACGCTGCTTGATAAGATGTTATTGATATCTACCCCTATGAATGATAGTCAGTTGACTGAGCATATATATAGGGATTGTAAAATGAAGATAGGAGGTAAAGAGATGGCAGCCGATTTAATTTTATTAAACATGAGTGATTTTGATGTGATCCTAGGAATGGATTGGTTGGCTGCCAATCATGTTGTTATGGATTGTCATGCTAAAACCTTGATGTTTCCAAAGATAGACAATCTTGTAGTTAATTTTGTGAAATGAAACTAAAGAACATGATTATTATAAGTGTGATGAGTACAATTTTGATACATGATGTATGAAAGATGAATTTGATTTCATTTATGTATGTGATGTGATGATTTATGATACTAATGGTGGAAAGAACAATGTGAAGGATTCATCGCTTTTGTGATTGAGACGGATAAGGCACGTCCGGAATTGGAAGACATACCAGTGGTTAGGGAATTTCCAGATGTCTTCCCAGATGAGTTACCAGGGTTACCTCCAGATAGGGAAATGGAGTTTGGTATAGATTTGGCACCTGGTACAGAGCCGATGTCCAAGCCGCCATATAGAATGGCTCAAGTTGAGTTAGAGGAGTTAAGGAAACAATTACAAGAGTTGCTGGAGAAGGGGTTCATCAGGCCGAGCGTCTCACCTTGGGGAGCACCGATTCTGTTTGTAAGAAGGATGGAAGCCTCCGACTGTGTATAGACTACCGGTTGTTGAATAAGGCCACCATCAAGAATAAGTATCCCCTCCCACGCATCGATGATTTGTTGGATCAGCTTAAAGGAGCGCAGGTCTTTTCCAAGATAGATCTGAGGTCAGGGTACCATCAGTTGAAGATACGAGATGGAGATGTACCCAAGACAGCTTTTCGCACCCGGTATGGACATTATGAGTTTATGGTTATGCCATTCGGGTTGACGAATGCTCCCGCAGCTTTTATGTCCTTGATGAATGAGGTATTCCACCAGTATTTGGATCGATTTGTTATTATGTTTATTGATGATATACTGGTGTATTCAAGGTCTAGAGAGGAACATGAAAGGCATTTGAGGATAGTGCTACAAACCCTCCGAGAGAAGAAGTTGTACGTTAAACTCAGTAAGTGCGACTTTTGGTTGGAACAGATCTCTTTTCTGGGTCACATAGTATCAAAGGATGGAGTATCAGTGGATCCATCTAAGATTGAGGCCGTAGTTCAGTGGCAGAGACCCCAGACAGTGACAGAGATCAGAAGTTTCCTTGGTTTAGCTGGGTATTATCGAAGGTTTGTAGAGGGATTTTCGAGGTTAGCTGCTCCTTTGACACTTCTCACAAGAAAGAATATGGAGTTTGTGTGGGACGATAAGTGTGAAGAAAGCTTTGAGGAGTTGAAAAGGAGATTAACTACAGCTCTAATACTCACAATTCCTACCAGCTCAGGAGGTTTCTCGGTGTATGCGGATGCTTCACACCTAGGACTGGGCTGTGTATTGATGCAGGATGGGAAGGTAGTAGCCTATGGATCAAGACAGTTAAAGGATCATGAGAGGAACTACCCGACCCATGACTTGGAGTTGGCAGCGGTGGTGTTTGCGCTGAAGATGTGGCGCCACTACCTCTATGGTGAGAGATTTCAGATTTATACGGATCATAAGAGCCTTAAGTACCTATTCTCACATAAAGAGCTGAACATGAGACAGAGGAGATGGCTCGAGCTGTTAAAGGATTATGATTGTGAGATCCTATACCACCCGGGTAAAGCAAATGTGGTTGCTGATGCATTGAGTAGGAGGCATCTCGGGACGGTATCATTTATGACGATCAGGGAACACGAGCTGTTGGAACAGTTCACGAACCTCAGTTTGGATATGACCCCGCCTGACGCTGATAGTGGATTTATGATAGCTAGCCTGCAGTTGGAACCGGATCTGGTAGATCGAATCCGACAGGCTCAGCGAGTTGATCAGCAGTGTGGTGATATTATCGGGCAGATACAGAGGGGTATAGAGACGGACTTTGAGTTGAGTTCGGATGGATTGTTGAGGTTCAGAGGTAGGATATGTGTTCCTGATGACGCAGAGATCAGAAGGTTGATCCTGACAGAGGCTCACTCAGCGAAGTATACGATACATCCAGGGGGTACCAAAATGTATCAAAACCTTCGAAAGGTTTATTGGTGGTCGGGAATGAAAAAGCACATTGCTGAATATGTTGCTAAGTGTCTCGTTTGTCAGCAGGTGAAGGTAGAGCATCAGAAGCCTGCAGGGTTATTGCAGCCTCTACCGATACCGACATGGAAGTGGGAGCATGTCACCATGGATTTTGTGATGGGATTGCCGAGGACCCGGAGAGGTCATGATGCCATATGGGTGATTGTGGATCGGTTGACAAAATCAGCCCATTTTCTAGCTATGAGAGCTACCGATACATTGAGCCAGTTAACGAACCTATATGTGCTCGAGATAGTAAGGCTACATGGAATTCCAGTGAGCGTTGTTTCTGATAGGGATGCCCGCTTCACTTCCCACTTTTGGGAACAGTTTCAGGAAGCGATGGGGACCCAGTTGAATTTTAGCACCGCGTTTCGTCCTCAGACAGATGGTCAGTCAGAGAGGACTATATAGACCCTGGAGGACATGTTGAGAGAGTGTGCATTGGATTTTGGAGGCTCCTGGGATGACCATTTGCCACTCACAGAGTTCGCGTATAATAACAGTTTTCATGCGAGTATCGGGATGGCACCATATGAGGCATTGTATGGGCGTAGATGCCGTTCCCCTATTGGATGGGAAGAGGTTGGTGACAGACAGATCTTTGCCCCCGACTTGGTTAGACAAGCCTCTGAGGACGTCCAATTGATATGTGAGAGGTTACGGACAACTCAGAGCAGGCAAAAGAGTTTGCTGACAAGAGACGGGACCACTAGAGTTTGAGGTGGGGGAGTCAGTGTTTTTGAAAGTCTCCCCTTCGAAGGGAATTATGAGATTTGGGAAGAAAGGAAAGTTGAGCCCTCGATATATAGGGCCATTTGAGATACTTGATAAGGTGGGAGACAAGGCGTATAGGTTGGCACTGCCACCAGAGTTGGCAAGTGTGCATAACGTCTTCCACGTATCCATGTTGAGGAAGTATCACCCGGACCCGGCACATGTGATAAGATATGAGCCTTTGGAGCTCAATGAGGGTATGACCTATGTTGAGAAGCCAGTTCGGGTATTGGACAGAAAAGAGAAAGTGCTGAGGACAAAGACAATTCCCTTGGTGAAGATACTTTGGCAACATCACACTGTGGAAGAAGCCACATGGGAATTGGAGAGTTTGATGCGGGAGAGGTATCCCGAGTTGTTTATAGAATAATTGATTCCAATTTGGAGGACCAAATTTTCTAAGTGGGGGAGAATGTGAGACCCCGCATATGTATAATGGTGTATATGTACATAGAAATGTAAATGGAGTTGTACTATGAATTCATGAGTGAAGTATATGTGATGTAAGTCCATAAGTAATGTACACACTTGTAACAAGAGTGGTAATTGTACATACAAGTTTCATTATGTATGAATGTGTAGAAATGGACTTAAACATGTGGAGAATGTGTGTAGAATGAATTATGAGTAATTTGGTAAAATGGAAGTAGAATTTGCATAAGATGTGCACTTCCATTTTTGGTTATATTAAGTACCATTGGTCATACAAAGATTCTACACAAGTTTTAATGCGTATGAAGTGAGGATGGATGCCATTTTCAAGACTCAAAGATGAATGAATGAGGAAATGATCATGGTAGCAAATTAAGGATGTTTGGTAAAGGTTGTTGCAAAGGAACTGCAGAAAATCTAGAAATTTTGAAGGGCAGATCGATTTCATGGGATGAGAGATCGATCTGGAAGAGCCAGAATGCTCTTATTTGAGCAAAAGAATAGAACAGATCGATCTCCAATGGACCAGATCGATCTCCTTAGCTCTCTGTTTGGGAGCAGATCGATCTCATGCTTCGACATATCGATCTCAGGCTTAAAAATGCCGTGAAAAAGAGGGATTTTAAGGGACCAGATCGATCTCCTCTTGGACCAGATCGATCTCCTCAAGCTAATTCTATATAAGGAGTGCTGGAAATCAGAAAATTCGGGAAAAAACACAAACCTTCCACTTTCAACCCAAAAACCTAACTTTCTCTCTCTAAAATCAGCCATTTTCAGTGAGGTTTGAAGGGAGACCATTAGAGGCAAAGTTGTTCCTATCAAAGAGAAGAACAACATAGTTGGAAGGCATTTTCCCATTGTTGATATTGAAGAAGTTAAGGGCATTTCCATTTGGAGCAAGAGGAGAAATCAAATTGGGTAAGATTCTAACACTCCAACTATGGTGCATTATTTATTTAAGTGATTTTGGAGTTGTTTGGCATGAGTATGGATGGTTAGAAACTATCTAGAATGCATTGGAATGATTTTGACCTAGAAATGGTCTAGAGTGAGAAAGTGGAATTGTATGGAGATTAATGATGAATGAGATATGTAGAAATCATTGATAGTGTTGTGGTATGATTTTAAGATGTGGTTAGTGGATAAATTGTGAGGTTTACCTAAAAGAGGCAAAATGAGGGTTAAGGCATTTGTAAAATGCATAAGTGAATAATGTTGACTAGAGAGGTCAATTATGGGTTAAATACATTAACTCAATCGATTTAATGAATGAATCGCAGCTTCCGAGGATACGTCGAGGCGAGTTGGGCCAAGAGCGTGAGAAGCTAAAAGGAAAGGAGTCACACCAAGTAAATCGAGGTAAGGGAATTGTGTGGACTCTTAGAGATATCTGTGCGCAATTTAGGCGCTTAAGTGTTTTGCTAGAATGCATGAGATTAGGAAATGTTGTTGGGTGATTGAAGGGTAAAAGTTGGGAGTTTGAGAAATGTGCATGAAAACAAAAGCATATTGCTTTGAAAATCATGTTTTATTGCTTTTTAGCAAATGATTGGTAGGTTGGCTAACATTGAAATGATTTGCAAAAGAAATGAGTGTGTTTTGGCTTTGTTAACCACATTTTGCAAGATTGAGCCACCTACATGATTTCGTGAGTATGAAAGAGTGCAAGAGGCACTAGTTTTCACATGGATTTCATAATTGTTTTGGCATTGTGCTCGAGTTTGTCTCGCACTGGATGCCCACCTTGTATGTTGCCGTGTTTGGAGCTTCGAGTAGACTGGGTGTCACATCGATTAAATAGGCTCACACGTGCATTGTTTTGACATGATTAATTAGCCGTGTTAGGAGATTTGGATAGACAAGAGGTCACCCCGATTAAATAGGCTCACACGTGCGTTTGAGATGTGGCATGATATGATGTGTTGATTGGGTCCACGGAGTACGTCGTACCGTGCATGTAGCATGAAGTACGTTGTACCGTGTTGAGTTGTGATGTGCCGTCTTCGGACGAGATCTGCTATGGACCGGCGGGTAGGATTTGACCCACCTCCCGTGTGGAAGCAGATAGTGGTGATATCCCGCACACCTGATCCGTGTAGCCGGTATCACAGGTTATGTACATAGGCCTTGAGGTTATTACCTATTGTTGAACTGCCTATCTCACATGTCTACTGCTATTTGAGATTAAATCCATGTTTGAAAATGATTTGTGGGTCAGGAAAGCCCGAGGGATGGGCCGAGACCTGACCAATGTTGAAATTGATTTGTTAATGGTTTTAAAGTGCACGGATGCATGATGTCTAATGCCATGCTTTATTGTGAAAATGCATGATGTTTAATGCCATGCTTTTATTGTGAATTATGCATGATGATATATACCATGCTTTGAGTTGAAATGTGCACTAAATTTTAATAGCATGAATGCTTTACATACCATTAACACAATCATACACTCATGTTTTGAGATAAACAAGGAATTAAATGCTTTTGAGCATGGCATCACGATCACGTAGATAGTGCAGTATCTACCTGTTCGCATGATTGCCTTACTGAGCGTGTGGTTTGCTCACCCCCCTTATTTTCCCCCTCTCTACAGAGATTTGAGTATAGATTGAGCGTGACTGGAGGCGTTTCCCTTTTTGGTAATCCGCTGCATCCCATCGCTAAAGGTATACACACTTGGATTATTTTGTATCTAAACTAGACATAGCACAGTAGCATTTTGTATGTAACTACTGGGGATGTAAAGCAATGTAAACACATGTAACAACTCTGATATATATGCATTTATACAAGTGTTTACTCATGAATAATGTTTCAAATTGAATTGGTATGGTGGAGTGAGTTAGACGTCGACACACAGCCCAACTGTTAAGTGTGTGGTTGTTCACTATCGAGGAAAGATGATTAAGGATTGATGTATGAAAATGCGAAAAATTTGTACGTATTTTGGTAAGTTGAGGGTCGTGACAAGAATGCTCTTATTTGGGCAATGGAATAGAGCAGATCGATCTCCTAAGCATTCTGTAATGAAAAGATCGATCCTAAGCATATAGATCGATCTCCTTAGCTATCTGTTTGGGAGCAGATCGATCTCATGCTTCGACAGATCGATCTCATGCTTAATATGTCGTGAAAATGAGAGATTTAAGGGGACCAGATCGATCTCCCCAAGCTATTTCTATAAAAGGAGGGCTAAAAATTTGAAAATTTCGAGAAAAACACCAATCTTCCATTTCTAACCCAAAAACCTAACTTTCTCTCTCTAAAATTAGTCATTTCCAGTAAGAATTGAGGGGAGGCCATTAGATACTAAGTTGTTCATCTTAAGGAAGAGAACAACATAGTTGGAACCCAAAATCCCATTGTGGGTATTGAAGGAGCTTAGGGCATTGACATTTGGAGCAAGAAAAAAAATCAGTTTTGGTAAGATTCTAATACTCCAATCCAAGTACATTGTTTATTTAAGTGATTTTAGAGTTGATTTGGATGTGTTAATGGATAAATTATCTAGGGATGTGGTGGAATTGGTATGACGTAGAGAACCTAGAATGGGTATAATGTGAGAATATATGGGTTGAATGATTTTATGATTTATGGCATGCTAAAGTTGTTATTAAGGTAATGTGTATGATTTTGGATGGTTAAATGGAATTACAGTGTGGGTTTAAGTGAAATTAGGGAAATGAGTATGTAAATGCTTGATAAATGCCATAGTGAGGGAATTCATGAAATATGAACACTATGAGCTTAATGTCGATTTAATATCGATTTGGAATAAGTTAATAGGCCTAAGAAGATCCATAGACTTAAGTTATGTGTAATATAATGAAACAAGGCCTTATGAGCGTTTATAGAAACTATAGGTCGAATCGACTATAGTGAACGCACGGTGTCCTGTTATATGGATCGAATATAATGTGGAATATGATTATACACAATTTCGAAGAGTCCGGTAGATACGAATCGAACCGTACGAGTAAGCAGCTTAAGGAAGTGGAATCACGCATCGCGATTCCAGGTAAGGAAATTCTGTAAGTATATAGAGGTAGCTGCTCGTATTTTGTGGGTGTATAGGGCTTTGGAAATGTGCATGAGTTTATAAAAATGTGTTTGAAGATGTATGAAAATTACTATGGGTATTTGTATGAGATTTGGTTGTTTGAAATGGTTATTAAAAAGGGATAGTAAGGCTAATAATTGCATAAATCACGTGTTTTAAATGCTTTTACAAAACACAATGCTTTGATTTGAGCAAATAAAAGGATAGGCTAGCTAGTACTTGGATGATGTTGTGAAATAGCCCATGTGAGGCGCTAAGCATGTTTTAAGATGTTTTGAATGCATGTGAGCCGCCTATCATGTGTATGTGATTTAATTCGCGCTAGAGCCTTGCTCGCGCTGGATTTCAGTGTTTTCACTTATGTGAAATGTGCTAGAGCTTAGCTCGCACTTTGATTTGATTTGGAGTGATGATTTATAAATCGTACTGGAGCTTTGGCTCGTACGTGATTTTCGATGGTTTTCTTATGCATATAACTATACTAGAGATATGCACGTACGTGGTTTTCTTCATATTTTTATGCATAAATGCCGTACTAGAGCGTTGCTCGTACGAAGTGATTGGTTTTGATGCATGAATTCGTGCTAGAGCGTAGCTCGTGCTGGTTTTCACACTGTGGTATGTATGAGGCCGTGGTGAGAGATATGGATTGGTGTTCAGGGAACCCAACAGGCCTAACAGACCTCTTGAGTGGGGTGAGGGTGAAGGGCTAGGACCTGAATCAGGGAATCCAACAGGGGCGAGCAAGGCCATGAGGGGCTAGGACCTGGTATTGAGGTTACTCCCACGCGCTCTTGAAACTATAAAGGTTACACTTGGTATGGGGTAGATAAGACCTATGGCAGGCACCCCCAACCATGTTATGGGTCCGTGGAGTACGATGTACCACGTGGTGGTTACTTGATTTAAGAAAGTCTGGCGGAGAACTAACCCACCTTCGTGCCAGCATGATACTCCGCACACCGGGATCCGTGTGGTCTAGGATGATATGTGACAATTGGCCAACGTAGTCACTTTAGATATAGTAACCATGTCTCCTTGCTTGATTTACTTACTACCACATGATTTTAACCTCTAAGTGTGATTGTGATTGTTCAAGGTAGACCCGAAGGAGGGGTCGAGCCTTGTGGAATTGATTTGTGAAATGAAAATGAGGTTGTGATTGTGAATTGATGTGATGGGATTGTATGTGTTTGAGAAAGAGTTTTATGACGTGGGTTTAAAAAGGAGGTTTCTTAATGAATTGCCCTTTTTATGAATTTAAATGAGATTGAGCATGAGATGATTTATACATGATGTTTTTCCATGTTTTATATGCCAATATACATGATTTTGATACATGATATATATGTATACTCATATGGCATAGTTTTACTTCCTCATGCTCCTACTACAAACGATTTATGCATACTCCAGATTTTTTTCAGTAGTCTGAGAGTGTCGTAGTATATCTTGCATTTCCTTGTGTCTGCTGCCTTTTTTGTTTGCACAAAGGTATACACTCTTCTAGTCTTTTGTATCTAAACATTTTGAAGCACGGTATTATATATGTATAAGTACCAGGGATATAACGAATGTAAATGATTGTAAATTAATCTAAGTATAAATTCTTACAATGATAGTATATCTCATGTGCATGGATTGAAAAATAAGGAAATGTGATGGATTAACATCGACTCATAACCCAACTATTGAATGTAAATGTAAACGAATTGGGTCGCGACATAAAACCATGTGATAAGTCATTTAAGAAATCTTTGTCACGACCCTTTTTCATTCCCTTTAATTGAAAATTACTATAAATTTTTCGCGTTTTATCGTTACCTTACCCGGTCATGAACAAACTCACCACATACAGTTGTGCTATGAGTCAACAATAATCACCACTTATCATTCATCCACAATTAATAAAAACGACGTCATAAATTTGAAATTAAATCATTCGCATATACAGAACATGTTTACTGACATCTACATCCCCCATAATTACAACTCAATCATTATTGTGCCATTACATTGTTTAGATACAAAAAGAATCCTGTGTATATACCTTTCGACGATGGAAGCAGCGGATGTCGAAAAACACAATGCCTCAGTCCTCACTGGGCTACTACGTACGCTCTGTAGGAGGGGCAAAATAGAGAGGGATGAGCAACCACAGCTCAGTAAGGCAATAATACAGGCATGGTAGATAACTACTCTATCAACATGCTGATAATGTATGCATAAATTATTTATAGTTCGGAGCATGAGGAAAAAAAACTATGCCATATGCGTATACATATATCATGTATTAAAATCATGTAAATTGGCATAATAAAACATGGTAAATCATCATGTACAAACCATCTCATGCTCAATTGTCAGATCACATAATAAAAAGGGAAATTCACTTGAAACATCCTTTTTAAAACTTATCTCTTTCTTAAATACATCAAAATCCCATAAAAATCGATTCTCGATCACAAACATCATCATTGTTTCACAAATCAAGTCCACAAGGCTCGACCCCTCCCTCGGGTCTACCCTGGTCAGTCACAATCACACTTATAGATTAAAATCATGTGTGATATGCGCGTACAAGAGGATGATTTAAGACGATCAGGGAAACGTGTTGACTGGGAATTGAAACAGCTAAAAACGCAAGCCGGGCAAAAATAATGATGGTAGACTTTGAATGGAAAATAGATGACAACCTAGACCCGAAGTCTAAAGAGACTTAAACCAAAGGTATTGGACCTTGACCCTACGAATATAAAATTTGAGAACCTAAGATATAACAATGGGGTTGGTGAAGAGGGAGGTACCACAAGGAAGAAGACCTTGATAAGCCTAGTTAAGAGAGAACCCTAGAAAGAGGCACACTCAAATTTCTGAAAATTCAATCTGATCTATTCTATTCAAGAGTGTTTACAAAGTATTTATAATAATATCTAGCACTTAAGCCCTTAAACAAGTCGGCTGAAATTAACACTAAATAAAAAATAAGACTAAAACTTAAATTCACGCATAAGCCTAGTTACATAGGATAATTGGTCTAGAACGCTATAAAACTCAAATGTGGGCTATTTAAACACTTAACCCAACTTATTACTAAACTAAGATTCATGTTGTTTGGGCTTCCAAACAAATATAGAGGGCTCGGGTAATTGGACCTCCTTGGATGACCCATGGATCCTTGGCATCACGATCATCATGAGCATCACGAGTATGTGGACCTCCATCATTCCCCCTCTCTTCAAAAGGATTTGTCCTCAAATCCTATGTACCTTATTTGTACTTGATCACGTACTGGAGCCTCAATGAACTCCTTCCACTTGGCATGACGCTTGTTCAGCTTACTCTGTCCTTTTTGATGCTTCAAGGACTCGTGATTGGTGCAGAAGACGAATTCTTTGGGCCACAGGTAATGTTACCATGTCTCCAAGGCCCTCACAACATGTACATTTCCTTGTCATATGTGAGATAGTTAAGTGTTGTCCCAATTAACTTCTCACTGAAGAAGGCAATTGGGTATTTTTCCTGCATAAGCACAGCTCCAATTCCTACACATGAGGCATCACACTCAATCTCAAAAAGTTTTAGTAAAGTCAGGCAGAGTTAACAAAGGAGCAGAACAAAGTTTATCCTTGAGCAAATTAAAAGCATGATCTTGTGTAGGACCCCAATGAAATGCAACATTCTTTTAAACCACTTCAGTCAAAGGTGCGGCTATAGTGCTAAAGTCTCTAACGAATCGACGATAGAAACTAGCTAAGCCATGAAAATTGCGCACTTCAGAAATAGACTTAGGTATAGGCCAATCTCTAATTGCCTTTACCTTCTCATCATCAACAGAAATGCTATGTGAAGAAACTACATACCCAAGGAAAACAACCTTATCAGTGCAGAATGTACATTTCTTAGAATTGGCATACAAACTTTCATTCCTCAAAACAGTAAGAACATTCCTAAGATGCTCAACATGCTCATGCAGACTCTTACTGTAAATTAGAATGTCATTGAAGTAGACAACCACATACTTACCAATGAAAGCATGTAAAACATAGTTCATTAAGCGCATGAAAGTACTGGGTACGTTAGTCAAGCCAAAAGGCATAACTAACCACTCATAAAGATCGTGTTTAGTCTTAAATGCGATTTTCCATTAATCACCTTCTTTCATACAAATTTGGTGATATCCACGTTTTAAATCAATTTTAGAAAATATGCATGTACCATGCAACTCATCGAGCATGTCATCTAGCCTAGGAATAGGATAGCGATACTTTACAGTGATTTTGTTGATGGCTCGGCAGTCAACACACATCCTCCACGTCCCATCCTTTTTAGGCACAAGTAATACGGGCACGTCGCATGGACTCATGCTCTCTCTCACGTAACCTTTCCTCATGAGCTCCTCAACTTACCTTTGAAGCTCCTTCGTCTCCTTTGGATTACTTCTGTAGGCTGGGCGGTTAGGTATGGCAGCTCCGAGGAGAAGGTTAATCTGATGCTCGATCCCATGAATTGGTGGTAGTCCATTTGGGATCTCCTCAAGGAATACATCCTCGAACTCCTGTAATAGTGAGACAACATCAGTAGGCAAAGTATCATGGAGTTCAGTATCAATAAAACAAGAATCTTTAAATAAGAGCAAAAGGATAGGTGACTTAGCAATAAATGTTGTCTTCACATCTCGGGGGTTGGCATGGTAGCTCACTGCTTTGCTTTCCTTGCTTCCCTTTGCTCATCATGTTGCTCCTTCAACCTTAATTGGTCCTCGTAAATCTCCTTGGGGCTAAGGGGAGCAAGAGTGATCTTCTTGCCGTCCATAAAAAAAGTGTAACAGTTAGTGTAACTGTCATGGATGATTCTTCGATCATACTGCCACGATCTACCCAGCAACAGGTGGCTAGCTTGCATAGGTACCACGTCACACATCACTTTATCCTGATACCTCCCAATACGAAAAGGAACCAAGACTTGCTTCACCACAATCATTAATCCACTGCAACTTATATGGGCGGTGATGCTTGGTAGTGGGCAATTTTGGCTTATCAAGAAGGTATGTGCTAGCAACATTAGTACAGCTCCCACCATCAATGATCACAGAGCATACCTTGTCACTAATATGGCATCTTGTATGGAAGATGTTTTCACGTTGTACCTCATCCTCAAACTTCACATGAGTATTAAGAGCACGTTTGGCAACAAGTGCTTCACCATAAGCAGCAAACTCAACAACTTCTTCTTCTTCAGCATCTTCTAACGCAGGCATCTCATCCTCAATACCAACATTAGAACCTTAACTCTCAACATCTCCATTCTCAAGCAGGAGCATCACTCTACAATTAGGACACTAAGAGGCAACATGTCCATGACCGAAACACTTAAAACACTTTATGTCACGTGTTCTGCTCTGGGATGCTTGGGCAGGCTCAGTCTTAGGCTTTGGAGGGTCCTCAGACTTTGGCTTAACAAAACTTTCTGACTTAGGCTTAAACACAGGCTTATGATCCATACGAAAGGTGTTAGATTTCCAAACAGGAATTGAACTAGGAGTGAAACGGGATGTACCTTTCCTTTTGAGTTACCTTTCCACTTTGATGGCCACATGCAGTATCTCCTCTAAATCCATGTAATGCTGCAACTCTACAACATTGGAAATCTCACGATTCAAACTTTGGAGAAAATGAGCCAGAGAAAACAAAGAACCTCACAAGTGATAACCTCACGTGTTTACACTAAATTCACTCAAAATGGGGCACTCACACTCGTGTTTCACTCAAGTAATTTGGCTTTTCTCTACTAATGTTTCTCACATGCTCATGCCTTTTTCCCTTACTCTACCTCAACTCTATAGGTTCACAATCGTACTAGAGACTCAGTCAAAGATTCAACCTCGAAAGATCAACCAATTCACCAAGTATTTTTTTCTTCTTTTTTTTGCTTCTTTTTTTTTCTCTTTTTTTTTTTTACAAAGACTAATCTGATTTGTGGCTAGGGTGGTGAGGAGGAGTTTTAGTGTGGCTAAGAGACTGACTTGAAATAAAAATTCAGAAGTCCAATTCAAACACAACAACTATGTGTAGAGTCCAACTCAAACACAACGACTAAGTGTAGAGTCAAACTCAAACACAATAACTAACTATAGAGTCCAAATCAAACACAATGACTAAGTGTAGAATCCAACTCAAACACTACAACTAAGTGTAGGATTTTTTTTTTGCTTTTTTTTAACAAAAACTAATCTGATTTGTGGCTAGGGTGGTGAGGAAGAGTTTTAGTGTGGCTAAGATACTGATTTGAAACAAAATTTCAGACGTCCAACTCAAACACAACAAGAATCTCAAAGAAATAATCACCAGAAAAATAAAAAAAATGCTTAAAACTATAGGAAAACAATGGAATTTGGCCAAGAGAGGGTAGGGCCCATGAATGATATTCATAGGTTCATTATATTTCATCGTTTTCTTTAAAACGTGTACTCGTGTGTCTCGTAACTCAACAAAATTTTTTATGAACAGTGTTTGAACCGTTCACGGTTTTTTTCTTCTTTTTCTTTCTTTCTTTCTTTCTTTTTTTCTTTCTTTTTCTTTTTTGACACTGACTTAGTGTTAGAGATGAAGGGGAAGACGCATAACCAGAAAATCGAAACCTTGCTCTGATGCCAAACTGATATGCGCGTACAAGAGGATGATTTAGGATGATCAAGGAAACGTGTTGATTGGGAATTGAAATAGCTAAAAACGTAAGCTGGGCAAAAATAATGATGGTAGACTTTGAATGGAAAATAGAATGACAACCTAGACCCGAAATCTAAAGAGACTTAAACCAAAGGTATTGGACCTCGACCCTATGAATATAAAATTCAAGAACCTAAGGTATAACAATGGTGGTTGGTGAAGAGGGAGGCACCACAAGGAAGAAAACCTTGATAAGCCTAGTTGAGAGAGAACCCTAGAAAGAGGCACACTCAAATTTTTGAAAATTCAATCTGATCTATTCTATTCAAGAGCGTTTACAAAGTATTTATAATAATATCTAGCACTTAAGCCCTTAAACAAGTGGGCTGGAATTAACACCAAATAGAAAATAAGACTAAAACTTAAATTTACGCATAAGCCTAGTTACATAGGGTAATTGGTCTAGAACGCTATAAAACTCAAATTTGGGCTATTTAAACACTTAACCCAACTTATTACTAAACCAAGATTCATGTCCTTTGGGCTTCCAAACAAATATAGAGGGCTCGAGTAATTGGACTTCCTTTGATGACCCATGGATCCTTGGCATTAGGATCATTATGAGCATCACAAGTAAGTGGACCTCCATCAATGTGGTAGTAAGTAAATCAAGCAAGGAGATGGGTCACTATATCTCGACTGACTATGTTGGCCAACTATGTCACATATCATCCCAGACCACACGGATCCCAGTGTGCGGGGTATCAAGCTGGTACGAAGGTGGGTTAGTTCTCCACCAAACATTCTCAAATCAAGTAACCACCACGCGATACATCATATTCTATGTGATAGATAAGGTACAACGTACTTTGCGGACCCATAACATGGTTGGGGGTGCCTGCATTAGGTCTTATCTACCCCATACCGAGTGAAACCTCTAGTCTCAAGTGCACGTGGGAGTACTCTTAATACCAAGTCCAAGCACCTCATGGCCTTGCTCGCCCCTGTTAGGTTCCCCGATTTAGGTCCTAGCCCCTCACCCTCATCCCACTCAAGAGGTCTGTTATGTCATGACCCTCAACTTACCAAAATACGTACAAATTTTTTGCATTTTTGTGCATCGTTTATCATTCGTCCTTACCTCAATCATAAACAGTAATTCTCCTCAATAGTTGGGCTGTGTGTCGACGTCTAACTCACTCCACCATACTAATTCAATTTTCGTATTATTCATAAGTAAACACTTGTATAAATGTCTATAAATCAGAGTTGTTACATGTGTTTACATTGTTTTACATCCCCAATAGTTACATACAAAATGCTACTGTGCTATGTCTAGTTTAAATACAAAATAATCCAAGTGTGTATACCTTTAGCGATGGGATGTAACGGATTACCAAAAGGGACAAACCTCCAGTCACGCTCACTCTATACTCAAATCTCTGTAGAGAGGGGGAAAATAAGGGGGTGAGCAAACCACACGCTCAGTAAGGCAATCATGCGAACAGGTAGATACTGCACTATCTACGTGATCGTGATGCCATGCTCAAAAGCATTTAATTCATCATTTTATCTCAAAACATGAGTGTATGATTGTGTTAATGGTATGTAAAGCATTCATGCTATTAAAATCCAGTGCACAGTTCAATTCAAAGCATGGTATAAATCATCATGCATAATTCACAATAAAGCATGGCTTACCCATCATGCGTTTTCTCAAATAAGCATAGCATTAACCATCATGCATTTTCACAATAAAGTATGACATTAAACATCATGCATCTGTGCACTTTAGAAACCTTAACAATCAATATCTCAAAACAATTTAACACTTGTCAGGTCTCAGTGTAAGACCCCGTATATGTATAATGGTAATGTGTGTAATTGGATCAAATAAATATGAATGGACTTGTAATGTAAAGTACAATTTATTTAGGTCCATGTATTCAATGTACATAATGATAGTATGATTTTGTAATGTACACACAAGTTCCATTTTGTATGAATATGGAGAAATGAGTTCTTGCAAGTAATGGATGTGATTGGAACTCAAAATGAGTAGTGTGGTAAATGGAAGGAAGTTGTATGAATATAAATGCTTCCATTGGGTTTTATATAGTATACCTTTGGACATACAATGAATGCACACAAGTTTCAATGTGCATAAGGTATGAATGGATGCCATTTTCAAGTTATAAGGGTGGATAGATGAGAAAATGGCCATGGCAATAGATCAAGGATGTGTTGGTATGAGTTGCAGCAAGGAAACTGCAAGAAATCTGGAAAGTATGAATGCCAGATCGATCTCATAGGATGAGAGATCGATCTGGAAGAGCCAGAATGCTCTTATTTGGGCAATGGAATAGAGCAGATCGATCTCCAATGGGGCCAGATCGATCTCCTAAGCATTCTGTGATGAAAAGATCGATCCTCAAGCACCCAGATCGATCTCCTTAGCTCTCTGTTTGGGACCAGATCGATCTCATGCTTAAAATTTCGTGAAAATGAGAGATTTAAGGGGACCAGATCGATCTCCTCTTGGACCAGATCGATCTCCCCAAGCTATTTCTATATAAGGAGGGTTGAAAATCTAAAAATTTTGGGAAAAACACCAATCTTCCATTTCTCACCCAAAAACCTAACTTTCTCTCTCTAAAATCAGCCATTTCCAGCAAGAATTGAGGGGAGACCATTAGACATTAAGTTGTTCATCTTGAGGAAGAGAACAACATAGTTGGAACCCAAAATCCCATTGTGGGTATTGAAGGAGATAAGGGCATTGACATTTGGAGCAAGAAGAAAAATCATATTTGGTAAGATTCTAACACTCCAATCCAAGTACATTGTCTATTTAATTGATTTTGGAGTTGTTTGGCATGAGTATGGATGGATGGAAACACATAGGTTGTGTTAGAAACAAATGTAACCTAGAAAATGGAATGCCTCTAGTGTGAGAAAGGATGATTTGGGGAGTTGGTGGTTTATGGGTTATGATAAGTTGTTAAATGAGTAATGTGGGTGATTTGGAATGGTTATGTGGAGTTATAATATGGGTTTAAGTGAATTGTGAAAATGTGTATGTATATGCTTGATAAAATGCCATAGTGAGAGAATTCATGAAATATGAACACTATGAGCTTGATATCGATTTAATATCGATTTGGAATGAGTTAATAGGCCTAAAAGAATCCATAGACTCGAGTTTTGGGTAAAGTAATGAAACGAGGCCATATAAGCGTTAATAAAGGCTATAGATTAAATTGACTATAGCAAGCACAAGGGTTGCATCATATGGATCGAATATAATGCGGGATACGATTTTGTGCAGTCCCGAAGAGTTCGTTGAGGACGAATCAAACCGTACGAGTAAGCAGTTTAAGGAAGTGAAATCACGCATCGCGATTCCAGGTAAGGGAATTTTGTGAGTATATAGAGGTAGCTGCTCGTACTTTAAATTTGTGGGTGAATATTGGGTGTTTTACGAAGTGCATGGTTGCTAAAGTAAATGATTGATGGTATTCATGAATGAGAAAGAGTATATGTGTGATTTTTGGTTTTGGAAGTGGATTCTATGAAATGGGATAGTAAGGCTAATAATTGCATAAATCTAATGTCTTGATGTCTTTCAAAATGAAATTGCTTTGTTTTAAGCAAGCTTGTAGATGGGTCAGCTAATGTTTATTAATGTTGTGGAAAAGCATTTGTGAAGTGATAAACCCAATTGCCGGGATTGTTTGATTGTGTATGGCGCCTATCGTATTTGCATGACATAAATCGCGCTAGAGCCTCGCTCGCGCTGGATTTCTATGTTTTCACTTGTGTGAAACGTGCTTGAGCTTAGCTCGCACATTGATTGAATTGTGATGATGTTTTATAAACCGTACTGGAGCTTACGCTCGTACTTGTATTTGAGTGGTTTTTCTTATGCATATAACCATACTAGAGCTATGCTCGTACATGGTTTCTTCATATTTTTATGCATAAATGCCGTACTAGAGCATTGCTCGTACGAAGTGATTGGTTTTGATGCATGAATTCGCGCTAGAGCATAGCTCGCGCCAGTTTTCACACTGTGGTATGTATGAGGCCGTGGTGAGAGATACGGATTAACTCAGGGAACCCAACAGGCCTGACAGACCTCTTGAGTGGGGTGAGGGTGAGGGGCTAGGACCTGATATAATCCATTCAGGGAACCCAACAGGCCTAACAGACCTCTTGAGTGGGGTGAGGGTGAGGGGCTAGGACCTGAATCAGGGAACCCAACAGGGGCGAGCAAGGCCATGAGGGGCTAGGACCTGGTATTGAGGTTACTCCCACGCGCTCTTGAGACTATAAAGGTTACACTTGGTATGGGGTAGATAAGACCTATGGCAGGCACCCCCAACCATGTTATGGGTCCGCGGAGTACGATGTACCGTGTATATCACATGGAGTATGATGTACCGTGTGGTGGTTACTTGATTTGAGAAAGTCTGGCGGAGAACTAACCCACCTTCGTACCAGCATGATACCCCGCACACCGGGATCCGTGTGGTCTGGGATGATATGTGACGATTGGCCAACGTAGTCACTTGAGATATAGTAACCTGTCTCCTTGCTTGATTTACTTACTACCACATGATTTTAAATCTCTAAGTGTGACTGTGATTGTTTAAGGTAGACCAGAAGGAGGGGTCGAGCCTCGTGGAATTGATTTGTGAAATGAAAATGTGGTTGTGATTGTGAATTGATTTGATGGGATTGTATGTGTTTGAGAATGAGTTTTATGATGTGGGGTTAAAAAGGAGGTTTCTTAATGAATTACCCTTTTTATGAGTTTAAACGAGATTGAGCATGAGATGATTTATACATGATGTTTTTACCATGTCTTATATGCCAATGTACATGATTTTGATACATGATATATATGTATACTCATATAGCATAGTTTTATTCCTCATGCTCCTACCATAAATGATTTATGCATAACACTATCAGCATGTAGATAGAGTAGTTATCTACCATGCTTGCATTATTGCCTTACTGAGCGTGTGGTTGCTCATCCTTCTCTATTTCCCCCCTACAAAGCGTGCATAGTAGCCTAGTGAGGACTGAGGCGTGGTATTTTGGACTCCGCTATATCTCCATCGCTTAGAGGTATATACACAGTGATTCTTTTTGTATCTAAACAATGTAAAAGCACAGTATTCTTTTGAGTTGTAATTATGGGGGATGTAGATGTCAGTAAAACATGCTTTTGTATAAGTACAAGATTAAATGCAAATGTATGACATCGTTTATTTAACTGAGAATGAATGTGATGTGGTATTTATTATTGACTCACAGCCCAACATTGTGTGGTGAGTTAGTTCACGACCGGGTAAGGTAAAAATAAAACGTGAAAAATTTTTAGTGATTTTTGGCTAGAGAGAATGGAATTGGGTCGTGACACTCAGCCCATCCAACGGACTGTCCTGACCCACAAATCAATTCAAACATGGATTTATTCTCAAAATAATAGACATGTAAGATAGGCAATTCAATAATAGGTAATAACCTCAAGGTCTATGGCCATAATCTGTGATACCAGCTACACGGATCAGGTGTGCGGGATATCACCACTATCTGCTTCCACACGGGAGGTAGGTCAAATCCTACTCGTCGATCCATAATAGATCTCGTCCGAAGATGGCACATCACATCTCAACACGGTACAACGTACTCCATGCTACATGCACGGTACAACGTACTCCGTGGATCCAATCAATACATCATATCACGCATCATCTCAAAACGCGCGTGTGAGCCTATTTAATCGGTACGACTTCTTGTCTACCCGAAGCTCCTAACACGGCTAATCAATCATGTCAAAACAATGCACGTGCAAGCCTATTTAATCAATGTGATACCCAGTCTACTCGAAGCTCCAAGTACGGCAACAGGTATGGTGGGCAACTAGTGCGAGCTAAGCTCCCAGCACAATGCCAAAACCAATATGAAATCCATTTGAAAACTAGTGCCTCTAGCACTCATGTGTATAAAACACCTCAAATCTCGTGTGAGTCGTACTCTAGCACGCTTTCATTCTCACGAAAACAATTTAGGTGGCTCATTTCTTTGCAAAGTGTGGTTAACAAACCGAAACAACTCATTTCTTTTGCAATTCATTTCAAATACTAGCCAACCTACCAATCACTTGCTAAAAAGCAATAAAACATGATTTTCAAAGCAATATGCTTTTGTTTTCATGTACATTTCTCAAACACCCAACTTTTGCCCTTCAATCACCCCAACATCATTTCCTAACATCTCATGCATTCTAGCAAAGCATTTAAAGTGCCCAAATTGCATACAGATATATCTAAGAGTCCACACAATTCCCTTACCTCGATTTACTTGGTGTGACTCTTTTCCTCTTAGCTTCTCACACTCTTGGCTAAACTCGCTCCGGTGTATCCTCGGAAGCTGCAATTCAATCATCCAAACCACTTGAGTTAAAGTTGTTAACTCACATTTGACCTCATTAGTCAATATAACTCATCTTTGCATTTACCAATGCCTTAATCCACATTTTACCCCTTTTAGGTAAATCTCACAATTTATCAGCTAACAACATCTTAAAATCATACCACAACACTATTATTAATGTCACGACCCAATTCCATTCTCTTTAACCGAAAATCACTAAAAAAATTTTCGCGTTTTACTGTTACCTTACCCGGTCGTGAACTAACACACCACACACTGTTGGGCTGTGAATCAATAATAAACTCCACATCTCATTCATTCTCAGTTAAATAAAACGATGTCATACATTTGCATTTAATCTTGTACTTATACAAAAGCATGTTTTACTGACATCTACATCCCCCATAATTACAACTCAAAAGAATACTGTGCTTTTACATTGTTTAGATACAAAAAGAATCATTGTGTATATACCTCTAAGCGATGGAAATGTAGCGGAGTCCAAAATACCACGCCTCAGTCCTCACTGGGCTACTATGCACGCTCTGTAGGGGGAAATAGAGAGGGATGAGCAACCACATGCTCAGTAAGGCAATAATGCAAGCATGATAGATAACTACTCTATCTACATGCTGATAGTGTTATGCATAAATCATTTATGGTAGGAGCATGAGGAATAAAACTATGCCATATGAGTATACATATATATCATGTGTCAAAATCATGTACATTGGCATATCAAACATGGTAAAAAGAACATCATGTATAAATCATCTCATGCTCAATCTCATTTAAATTCATAAAAAGGGCAATTCATTAAGAAACCTCCTTTTTAAACCAACATCATAAACCTCTTTCTCAACACCTAAATACCACCAAATCAATTCACAATCACAACCACATTTTCATTTCACAATTCACGCATGTGTATAAAAACTAGGTCACTATATCAAAAGTGCCTATGTGGACCACTACATCATAAATCATCCCAGACCACACGCATCCAGGTGTGCGGGGTATTATGCTGGCACGAAGATGGATTATCCCTCGCCAGACTTTCTCATCACATAACCATCATGCGGTACATCGTACTCCATGCGATATACACGGTACAACGTACTCCGCGGACTCATATCATGATTAGGGGTGCCATTCCTAGGTCTTACCTACCCCATACCAAGAGTTTTCCATATCCGCCTAACAGAGCCTCCCTGCCGAACAGAGCCTCCCCGCCTAACAGAGCCTCCCTACCTCCTCGGGCTTAAGGATGTTAGCTTAAGGATGTAGGGCTTAAGGATCCTTCCGTAAGAGAGCCTCCCCACCGAACAGAGCCTCCCCGCCTAACAGACCTCCCCGCCTCTTTGGGCTTAAGGATGTTGGCTTAAGGATGTAGGGCTTAAGGATCTTACCGTACCCATGTAGGAGAGCCTCCCTGCCTAACAGAGCCTCCTCGCCCCTCCAGGGCTTAAGGATGTTGGCTTAAGGATCCCACCGTAAGAGAGCCTCCCCACCGAATAGAGCCTCTCCGCCTAACAGAGCCTCCCCGCCTCCTCGGGCTTAAGGATGTTAGCTTAAGGATGTAGGGCTTAAGGATCTTACCAACTTTCACAACCTTATACGTATCACAAAGTGCAAACTTGTGCGAGCAAATCTCTAGCACGATTCATGCATCCTCTCATAAAGAGACGCGTACGAGCATAGCTCCAGTATGGTTATACTAATAAGACAACCACTCAAAAGCCACGTACCAAATCTCGAAGGGTCCGATATATCTAGGGCTCAGCTTGCCCTTCTTATCAAATCTCATAATACCCTTCGATGGTGATACCCTCAGAAACACCGACTCACCCTCATCAAACTCCAGTGGTCTTCGTCTCTTGTCAGCATAACTCTTTTGCATGCTCTGAGCTATCCGTAATCTCTCACATATCAACTGGACGTCCTCAGATGCCTGATGTACTAAGTCTGAAGCAAAAATCTGTCTGTCACCAACCTCTTCCCATCCAATGGGGGAACGGCATCTACGCCCGTACAATGCCTCATAGGGTGCCATCTCGATACTCGCATGATAGCTATTATTAAAAGCGAACTCGGCTAACTGCAGGTGGTCATCCCAAGAGCCTCTAAAATCCAGCACACACGCTCTCAACATATCCTTGAGGGTCTGTATAGTCCTCTCTGACTGCCCATCTGTCTGAGGATGAAAAGCGGTGCTAAAACTCAGTCGGGTACCCAGCGCTTCCTGAAAATGTTCCCAAAAATGGGAAGTGAAGAGGGCATCCCTATCAGAAACAACGCTCATTGGTACACCATGTAGCTGTACTATCTCTCGAATATACAGGTTCGCCAACTGGCTCAGTGTATCGGTAACTCTCATAGCCAAGAAATGGGCGGACTTAGTCAACCGGTCCACAATAACCCATATGGCATCATGACCTTTACGGGTCCTCGGCAACCCCATCACAAAATCTATGGTGACATCCTCCCACTTCCATGTCGGTATCGGTAGAGGCTGCAATAATCCTGCAGGCTTCTGATGCTCTACCTTCACTTGCTAACAAACGAGACACTTAGCGACATATTCAGCAATGTCTCTCTTCATTCCAGACCACCAATAAACTTTCCGAAGGTTTTGATACATCTTGGTACTTCCCGGATGTATCATATACTTCGATGAGTGAGCCTCTGATAAAATCGTTCTCCTGATCTCAAGATCCCTGGGAACGTATACTCTGCCTCTGAACCTCAATAACCCATCAGTACTCTGCTCAAAATCAATACCCACACCTGTCTGTATCTGCCTCAGCCAATCGATGCATCGTCTATCGCTCTACTGGGCTCGCCGAATACGGCCAATCAACTCTGGCTCTAGTCTCAAACTAGCCAAGATCTCAAGTCTCTCAGATCCAGGTGGGGTTACATCCAAACTAAGGTTCGCAAAGTGTTCTAACAATTCATGTTCCTGTACCATCATATAAGACACCAACCCAAGGTTCTTTCTACTCAAAGCATCGGCAACTACATTTGCCTTACCCGGGTGGTACATGATTTCACAATCATAGTCTTTCAGGAGTTCGAGCCATCTCCTCTGTCTCATATTTAGTTCTTTCTGCGAGAACAGGTACTTAAGGCTCTTATGATCTGTGAACACCTGAAATTTCTTACCATAGAGATAGTGGCACCATATTTTCAAAGCAAATACTACAGCCGCCAACTCCAAATCATGTGTCGGGTAGTTTCTCTCATGATCTTTCAACTGTCTCGATCCATAGGCAACTACCTTCCCATCCTGCATAAGCACACAGCCCAGTCCCTGGTGTGATGCATTCGTATACACTGAGAATCCTCCTGAGCTGGTAGGAATGGTGAGAACGGGAGCAGTGGTCAACCGATGCTTAAGCTCCTCAAAACTCCTCTCACATGCCTCATCCCATACAAACTTAACATCTTTTCGCGTGAGGCGTGTCAATGGAGCAGTTAGTCTGGAGAAACCCTCTACAAATCTCCGATAATATCCTGCCAATCCCAGGAAACTTCTGATCTCAGTAACTATTTTGGGCTGTTCCCACTGTATAACTGCCTCTATCTTAGATGGATCCACCGATACCCCATCCTTTGACACAACATGCCCCAGAAATGAGATCTGTTCTAACCAAAAGTTACACTTGCTGAGTTTGGCATACAATTCTCTCTCTCGGAGGGTCTGCAGAACTATCCTCAAGTGCTCCTCATGATCTTCCCTGGACTTGGAATACACCAAAATGTCATCAATGAACACTATTACAAACTTGTCCAGGTATGGCTTGAATATATCATTCATCAATGCCATAAATGCTGCGGGAGCATTCGTCAATCTGAATGGCATCACCAAAAACTCATAGTGGCCATAACGGGTACGAAATGCTGTCTTGGGTACATCTCCACTCCTGATCCTCAACTGTTGATACCCCGACCGCAGATCTATCTTAGAAAATATTTCGACTCCCTGGAGCTGATCCAACAAATCATTGATTCTTGGAAGGGGGTACTTGTTCTTAATGGTGGCCTTATTCAACAATCGGTAATCTATACACAGTCAGAGGCTTCCATCCTTCTTCCTTACAAATAGAACCGGTGCTCCCCAAGGTGAGACACTCGATCTAATAAACCCCTTCTCCAGCAACTCTTGCAGCTGTTTCTTTAGCTCTTCTAATTCTATCGGAGCCATTCTATAGGGTGGTTTCGATATCGGCTCTGTACCAGACACTAGCTCAATGCAAAATTCCATTTCTCTTTCAGGTGGTAGTCCTGGTAATTCATCTGGAAAGATATCAAGGTAATCCGTAATTACAGCTATGTCTCTCAATTCTGGGTGTGCCTCATCTATATCAACCACGTATGTAATAAACCCTTCACATTGTCCTCTCCATCGTTAGTAACATAAACCATCACTCCACATTCAACATTTATCATAAACACTAATTTATCTCTCAAGCAATATGCATTTAAAATCATACTCCTTTATTTACAACAAACATGCTATTTTCATATCATTTCTTTTCATCAAAATTTACAATCAGATTGTCTAATCCTGAAAACATCAATGTTTTGGCATGACAATCCATCACAACACGATTGGTAGCCAACCAATCCATTCCTAAAATTACATCAAAATCATTCATATTCAATAAAATCAGATTGGCTATCATTTCCTTCCCCTCTATCTTAAACTTACAATCTCTACATACATGCTCAGTCAATTGACTATCATTCATGGGTGTGGAAATCATTAACATTTTATCCAACAATGTTGGTTTCACATGCTTCAATAATTCATGTGCAAAGGAAGGTGATATGAAAGAATGCGTGGCACCAGGATCAAATAATACCAATGCTTCTAAATCAAAGATTCGGATGGTACCTTTAATCACATCCGTCGAAGCATCTGCGGTGTCCTGATCCAGTGCATGTACTCTTCCTCTGCTCACACCCGCAGCCTGTTTCCCTTTCTCCTCAGCTGTAGCCCTCCTCCTCGGGGCTGCTGTCTCAACTGGAGCTCCCTCAGGCTCCTTGCCCTTCTGTGGGGCAATCTCTATCTTCTCGGGACAATACTTAGCCATATGTCCTAGTCTCTCGCATCTAAAACACACCATAGGGGTCATCAGACAGGGCCTATTCCCATGAAATCTCCCACATCTCCTACACTGATCAGTAGTAGGTCGTGGTCCTCCAATAGTCATACCCCTGGGCGCAGTCAAGGCTGGGTATATGGGAGGTCTAGCAGCTCTCTCCTGCACCTCCTCAATTTTAGGCCTCTTCTCGAAAAATCTTTGGCCACCTCTCTTGGCCACTCTTCCAAACCCGGATCTCTTTCGGTCTCTATCCTTTCTAACAATAACTCTCCCAAGCTCGGAGGCATTTCGCTCAAAGTCTTGCTCACATAACTGAGCCTTATGTACAGCCTCCTCATAGGTCAAGATGTCAAAGGGAGCTAGCTTAGTCCGGATGACCAATCTCAATCCATCCATGAACTACTGAATCTTTCGGGTCTCACTACCCATCGTGTTCGGGTCATATCTCCCCAAGAACATAAACTTGGACTTATACTCGTCCACAGTTCGGTTCCCTTGAACCAGGTTCATAAATTCCATCCGCAATTTCCTCTGTGTGGTAGCTAGAATATACTGTCTTCTGAAGGCCTCCAAGAAAATCTCCCATGAAATCTCGGAGTGTCTAGCCCTCAAAATAGCTTCGGTAGACCTCCACCAATGCTCTGCCTTACCTTTCAGCATAAACACGGTAAAGGCAACCTTCTCAACTGAAGTACATCGAAAAAACCTATATAGTTTCTCCATCTCATACACCCAATCCTCCGTAACCACTAGGTCCTTCACCCCTCTAAACACTGGGGGTTTCAGCGCTTGAAACTCTCGCAACCTGCTCAAGTCGCAGTCATAACCCAAATCACTACCGCTCTGCTGTGGAGCGATAGGAGAAGCTATATCTTGGGCTGGAGGTGGTGTAACTGTAGCTGTCTCAGCAGTCTGAGGTCTCTCCACCTCTGCAGCTGCCTGTTCAGTAGTAGGCTATGCCGCGGGACCTCGACTGTCACCGGCGCCCAAGGCCTGTGTGACTATCTCCACCAAATTCTCAATACTCCGCTCTAACCTAACGAAGCGAGCCTCAGTATCCTTTGCTCTCCCAGCAGGGTTCTGTGGAGCCTGTTCAGTCTGTGGCTCCGCACGGCTCTCAGACCCACCTCTACAGCCTCTAGCACGTGCTCTCGCCCCTCTACCTTTGCGTGTAACTAGCATGTGCCTAACTTCCTGTATTATAATAATTCATTAAGCTCAATACATCATGGTATGCACAGTTATATCTAAACAAAAGCACAGTACTATGGGGATGTACTTTCCTACGTTTTATTAATGACTCACATCAGGCCAACACAGCTCTGATACCAATCTTTGTCACGACCCAATTCCATTCTCTTTAACCGAAAATCACTAAAAAAATTTTTGCGTTTTACTGTTACCTTACCTGGTCGTGAACTAACTCACAACACACTGTTGGGCTGTGAGTCAATAATAAACTCCACATCTCATTCATTCTCAGTTAAATAAAACGATGTCATACATTTGCATTTAATCTTGTACTTATACAAAAGCATGTTTTACTGACATCTACATCCCCCATAATTACAACTCAAAAGAATACTGTGCTTTTACATTGTTTAGATATAAAAAGAATCACTGTGTCTATACCTCTAAGCGATGGAGATGCAGCAGAGTCCAAAATACCACGCCTCAGTCCTCACTGGGCTTTTATGCACGCTCTGTAGGGGGAAATAGAGAGGGATGAGCAACCACATGCTCAGTAAGGCAATAATGCAAGCATGGTAGATAACTACTCTATCTACATGCTGATAGTGTTATGCATAAATCATTTATGGTAGGAGCATGAGGAATAAAACTATGCCATATGAGTATACATATATATCATGTGTCAAAATCATGTACATTGGCATATCAAACATGGTAAAAAGAACATCATGTATAAATCATCTCATGCTCAATCTCATTTAAATTCATAAAAAGGGCAATTCATTAAGAAACCTCCTTTTTAAACCAACATCATAAACCTCTTTCTCAACACCGAAATACCACCAAATCAATTCACAATCACGACCACATTTTCATTTCACAATTCACGCATGTGTATAAAAACTAGGTCACTATATCAAAAGTGCCAATGTGGACCACTACATCATAAATCATCCCAGACCACATGCATCCAGGTGTGCGGGGTATCATGCTGGCACGAAGATGGATTATCCCTTGCCAGACTTTCTCATCACATAACCATCATGCGGTACATCGTACTCCATGTGATATACACGGTATAGCGTACTCCGCAGACTCATATCGTGATTGGGGGTGCCATTCCTAGGTCTTACCTACCCCATACCAAGAGTTTTCCATATCCGTGTAGGAGAGCCTCCCTGCCGAACAGAGCCTCTCCGCCTAACAGAGCCTCCCTGCCTCCTCGGGCTTAAGGATGTTAGCTTAAGGATGTAGGGCTTAAGGATCCTTCCGTAAGAGAGCCTCCCCACCGAACAGAGCCTCCCCGCCTAACAGAGCCTCCCCATCTCTTGGGGCTTAAGGATGTTGGCTTAAGGATGTAGGGCTTAAGGATCTTACCATACCCATGTAGGAGAGCCTTCCTGCCTAACAGAGCCTCCTCGCCCCTCCAGGGCTTAAGGATGTTGGCTTAAGGAACCCACGGTAAGGGAGCCTCCCCACCGAACAGAGCCTCCCCACCTCTTTGGGCTTAAAGATGTTAGATTAAGGATGTAGCGCTTAAGGATCTTACCAACTTTCACAACCTTATACATATCACAATGTGCAAACTTATGCGAGCAAAGCTCTAGCATGACTCATGCATCCTATCATAAAGAGACATATACGAGCATAGCTCTAGTACAGTTATACTCATAAGATAAACCACTCAAAAGCCACGTACGAGCAGAAGCTCTAGTACGGTTTATAAACATCATCATAGTTTCCAAATCAAGGTGCGAGCTAAGCTCCAGCACGTTTCATACAAATGAAAACATCAATACCCGGTGCGAGCTAGGCTCTAGCACGGTTTAATTCACATAAACATGATAGGCGGCTCATAAGCTTTTAAAGCTATCTCAAAACATATTTGGCACTTCACATGTGCTACATACATCAAACCACAATAGACAACCTATTTATCAATTCGTTTAAAACCAAACACATGTTTTGTGAAAACATTCAAAACACTTGATTTATGCAATTATTAGCCTTACTATCCCTTTTTATACATCCATGTAAACCAAATCATCCAATATCCACAACTATTTTCGCTTTCCAAACAACCAATTTCTCAACGTTCATGCATTTCATAAACACCCTATAATCCCGCAAATTATGAGCAGCTACCTCTATATACTTACAGAATTTCCTTACCTGGAATCGCGATGCGTGATTCCATTTCCTTAAAGCTACTACTCGTACCACTCGATTCATCTTCAACGAACTCTTCGGGACTGCACAAAATCGTATCCCGCATTATACTCGATCCATATAAATGACATCGTGCGTTCACTATAGTCAATTCGACCTATAGTTTTCTATTAACGCTTATGAGATCTCGTTTCATTACTTTACCCAAAACTCGAGTCTATGGATTCTTTTAGGCCTATTAACTCATTCCAAATTGATATTAAATCGACATTAAGCTCATAGTGTTCAATTTCATGAATTCCCTCACTATGGCATTTTATCAAGCATATACATACTCATTTTCACAATTTCACTTAAACCCATATTATAACTCCACATAACCATTCCAAATCACCCACATTACTCATTTAACAACTTATCTTAACCCATAAACCACCAACTCTCCAATTCATACTTTCTCACACTAGAGGCATTCCATTTTCTAGGTTACATTGGTTTCTAACACAACCTAGGTGTTTCTATCCATACATACTCATGCCAAACAACTCCAAAATCAATTAAATAGACAATGTACTTGGATTAGAGTGTTAGAATCTTACCAAATATGATTTTTCTTCTTGCTCCAAATGTCAATGTCCTTATCTCCTTCAATACCCACAATGGGATTTTGGGTTCCAACTATGTTGTTCTCTTTCTCAAGATGAACAACTTAATGTCTAATGGTCTCCCCTCAATTCTTGCTAGAAATGGCTGATTTTAGAGAGAGAAAGTTAGGTTTTTGGGTTAGAAATGGAAGATTAGTGTTTTTCTCAAAATTTTCAGATTTTCAGCCCTCCTTATATAGAAATAGCTTGAGGATATCGATCTAGTCCAAGAGGAGATCAATCTGGTCCCCTTAAATCTCTCATTTTCATGAAATTTTAAGCATGAGATCGATCTGTCGAAGCATGAGATCGATCTGGTCCCAAACAGAGAGCTAAGGAGATCGATCTGGGTGCTTGAGGATCGATCTTTTCATTACAGAATGCTAAGGAGATCGATCTGGCACCACTGGAGATCGATCTGCTCTATTTCATTGCCCAAATAAGAGCATTTTGGCTCTTCCAGATCGATCTCTCATCTTTTGAGATCGATCTGGCCTTTATGTTTTCCAGATTTCCTGCAGTTTCCTTGCTGCAACTCATACTAACACATCCTTGATCTATTGCCATGGCCATTTTCTCATCCATCCACCTTTATAACTTGAAAATGGCATCCATTCATACCTTATGCACATTGAAACTTGTGTGCATTCATTGTATGTCTAAAGGTATGCTACATAAAACCAAATGGAAGCATTTATATTCATGCAACTTCCTTCCATTTACCACACCACCCATTTTGAGTTTCAATCACATCCATCACTTATAAGGACTCATTTCTTCATATTCAAACTCAATGGAACTTGTATGTACGTTACAAATCATATTACACATACATACATTGAATCCATGGACTTACATTGATCATACTTTACATTACAAGTCCATTCACATTCATTACACATTACAACTTTACATATACGGGGTCTCACAATTAACTTCTACATATCTCATTTCTCATTAATCTCCAAACATTCCACTTTCTCATACTAGGTTCAATCCATTTTCTAGGTTACATTATTTTCTAACATAACCTAGGTGCTTCCAAGTATCCATACTCATGCCAAACAACTCTAAAATCAATTAAATAGACAATGTACCATAGTTGGAGTGTTAGAATCTTACCAAATTTGATTTCTCTTCTTGCTCCAAATGACAATGCCCTTAGCTCCTTCAATACCAACAATGGGATTTTGGGTTCCAATTATGTTGTCTCTTCCTCAAGATGAACAACTTAGTGTCTAATGACCTCCCCTCAAATCTTACTGGAAATAACTGATTTTAGAGAGAGAAAGTTAGGTTTTTGGGTTGAAAATGGAAGGATGGTGTTTTTCTCGAAATTTTCAGATTTTCAACATTCCTTTTATAGAAATAGCTTGAGGAGATCGATCTGCACTAGGAGGAGATCGATCTGGTCCCCTTAAATCCCTCTTTTTCATGACATTTTAAGCATGAGATCGATCTATCGAAGCTAGAGATCGATCTTCTCCAAACAGAGAGCTAAGGAGATCGATCTGTATGCTTGAGGATCGATCTTTTCATTACGGAATGTTTAAGAGATCGATCTTGCCCCATTGGAGATTGATCTGTCCTATTCCTTTGCTCAAATATAAGCATTTGGCTCATCCAGATCGATCTCTCATCCTATGAGATCGATTTGACCTGCATAATTTCCAGATTTTGCTGTAGTTTCCTGTAAAAACTTATACCAAAACATCCTTAATTTGCTGCCATGGTCATTTTCTCATCCAATCATATTCGAGACTTGAAAATGACATCTATACATACCTTATACCTATTGAAACTTGTGTGGAATCCTTGTATAACCAAAAGTATACTATGTAAACCAAATGGAATTGCACACTTATGCAATTCTACTTTCATTTTACCACACTACTCATAATTCATTCTACTCACATTCCTCACATGTTTATGTCCATTTCCTCTTATTCATACATAATGCAGCTTGTATGTACAATCATAACTCTTATTATAAGTGTGTACATAAACTTATGGACTTACATTTCATATACGTCACTTACGAATTCATAGTATAACTCCATTTACATTCCTATGTACATATTACAATTATACATATACAGGGTCTCACATTCTCCCCCACTTAGAAAATTTGGTCCTCCAAATTAGAACCAATTTAATCCATGAATAACTCGGGATACTTCTCTTGCTTCAAACTCTCTAATTCCCATGTGGCCTCTTCCACAGTGTGATGTTGCCAAAGAACCTTCACCAAGGGAATTATCTTTATCCTCAACACTTTCTCTTTTCTGTCCAATACCCGAACTGGCTTCTTAATGTATGTCATACCCTTATTGAGCTCCAATGGCTCATATCTTATCACATGTGCTGGGTCTGGGTGATACTTCCTCAACATGGATACGTGGAAGACATTATGAACACTTACCAACTCCGGTGGCAATGCCAACCTATAAGCCTTGTCTCCCACTCTCTCAAAAATCTCGAAGGGTCCGATGTATCTAGGGCTCAACTTGCCCTTCTTACCAAATCTCATAATTCCCTTCGAAGGAGAAACTTTCAAGAATACCGACTCACCCACATCAAACTCTAATGGTCTTTGTCTCTTGTCAGCGTAACTCTTTTACCTGCTCTGAGCTGTCCGTAATCTCTCACATATCAGTTGGACGTCCTCAGAGGCTTGTCTAACCAAGTCGAGAGTAAAGATCTGTCTGTCACCAACCTCTTCCCATCCAATAGGGGAACGACATCTACGCCCATACAATGCCTCATATGGTGCCATCTTGATACTCGTATGAAAATTGTTATCATAGGCAAACTCTGCGAGTGGCCAATGGTCATCCCAACAGCCTCCAAAATCCAACGCACACGCTCTCAACATATCCTCCAAGGTCTGTGTAGTCCTCTCTGACTGACCATCTGTCTGAGGATGAAATGCGGTGCTAAAACTCAATTGGGTCCCCATCGCTTCCTGAAAATGTTCCCAAAAGTGGAAAGTGAAGCGGGTATCCCTATCAGAAACAACGCTTACTGGAATTCCATGTAACCCCACTATCTCGCGCACATATAGGTTCATTAACTGGCTCAGAGTATCGATAGCTCTTATAGCTAGAAAATGGGCTGATTTCGTCAATCGATCCACAATCACCCATATGGCATCATGACCTTTTTGGGTCCTCGGCAATCCCATCACAATATCCATGGTGACGTGCTCCCACTTCCAAGTCGGTATCGGTAGAGGTTGCAATAACCCTATAGGCTTTTGATGCTCTACCTTCACCTGCTGACAAACGAGACACTTAGCAACATATTCAACAATGTGCTTTTTCATCCCAACCCACCAATAAACCTTTCGAAGGTTTTGATGCATCTTAGTACTCCCTGGATGTATCGTGTACTTCGATGAGTGAGCCTCTGTCAAGATCGACCTTCTGATCTCTGCATCATCAGGAACACATATCATACCTCTGAACCTCAACAACCTATCCAAACTCAACCCAAAGTCCGTGTCTGTACCCCTCTGTATCTGCCCGACAATATCACTACACTACTGATCAACTCGCTGAGCCTATCGGATTCGATCTACCAGATCTGGTTCCAACTGCAGGCTAGCTATCATAAATCCACTATCTGCGTCAGGCGGGGTCATATCTAAACTGAGGTTCGTGAACTATTCCAATAGCTCATGTTCCCTGACCATCATAAATGATACCATCCCGAGATGCTTTCTACTAAATGCATCAGCAACCATATTTACTTTACCTGAGTGGTATAAGATCTCACAATCATAGTCCTTTAACAGCTCGAGCCATCTCCTCTGTCTCATGTTCAACTCTTTTTACGAGAAAAGGTATTTAAGGCTCTTATGATCTGTGAAAATCTGAAATCTCTCACCATAGAGGTAGTGGCACCATATTTTCAATGTAAATACCACGACCGCCAACTCTAGGTCATGGGTCAGGTAGTTCCTCTCATGATCCTTTAACTGTTTTGATCCGTATGCAACTACCTTACCATCCTGCATCAATACACAGCCTAGTCCTAGGTGTGAAGCATCTGTATACATCGAGAAAAATCCTGAGCTGGTAGGAATGGGGAGGATCAGAGCTGTGGTTAATCTCCTTTTCAACTCCTCAAAGCTTTCCTCACACTTATCATCCCACACAAACTCCACATTCTTTCTTGTGAGACGTGTCAAAGGAGCAGCTAATCTCAAGAATCCCTCTACAAACCGTTGATAATACCCAGCTAAACCCAAGAAACTTCTGATCTCTGTCATTGTCTGAGGTCTCTATCACTGAACTATGACCTCAATCTTAAATGGATCCACTGACACTCTATCCTTTGACACTATGTGACCCAGAAAAGAGATCTGTTCCAATCAAAAGTCGCACTTACTGAGTTTAGCATACAACTTCTTCTCTCGGAGGGTCTGTAGTATTATCCTTAAATACCTTTCATGCTCCTCACTCGACCTTGAGTACACCAGTGTATCATCAATAAACACGATCACAAATCGATCCAAATACTGATGGAATACCTCATTTATCAATGACATAAAAGCTGCGGGAGCATTCGTCAACCCGAATGGCATAACCATGAACTCATAATGTCCATACCAAGTGCGAAAAGCTATCTTAGGTACATCTCCACCTCGTATCTTCAACTGATGGTACCTTGATCTCAGATCTATCTTGGAAAAGACCTGCGCTCTTTTAAGCTGATCCAACAAGTCATCGATGCATGGAAGGGGATACTTATTCTTGATGGTGGCCTTATTCAACAACCGGTAATCTATACACAGTCAGAGGCTTCCATCTTTCTTCCTTACAAACAGAATCGGTGCTCCCTAAGGTGAGACGTCCGGTCTGATGAACCCCTTCTCTAGCAACTCTTGTAGCTGTTTCCTTAGTTCTTCCAACTCAACTTGAGCCATTCTGTACGGTAGCTTGGATATCAGCTCTGTACCAGGTGCCAAGTCTATACCAAATTCCATCTCCCTATCTGGAGGTAACCCTGGTACTCATCTGAAAAGACATTTGGAAAGTCCTTAACCACTGGTATGTCTCCCAATTCCGGACGTGCCTTATCCGTCTCAATCACATAAGTGAGAAACCCTTCACATTATTCTTTCCACCATTAGAAATCATAATTCATCACATCAATAAGATATATAAATTGTAAATTGAATTCATCTCTACATTATCATGTAACTAGATTATACTCTTTTCAATTGCAATAGCATATCATTTCTTTTCATTTCACCAAATTTACAATAAGGTTGTCTATCTTTGGAAACATCAAAGATTTTGCATGACAATCCATAATAACATGATTGGAAGCCAACCAATCCATCCCTAGGATCATATCAAAATCACTCATATTTAATAAAATTAAATTGGTTGCCATCTCTTTACCTCCTATCCTCATCTTATAATCCCTATATACATGCTTAGTCAACTGACTATCATTCATAGGGGTAGATATCAACAACATCTTATCAAGCAGTGTGGGTTTTACATGCTTCAACAATTTACATGCAAAGGATGGTGATACAAAAGAATGCGTGGCACCAGGATCAAACAGTACATAAGCTTCTAAATCAATGATTTGGATGGTACCTTTTACCACATCTGATGACTGATCCACACTGTCTTGGTCCAGTGTGTGCACTTATCCTCTACTCACACCCACTGCTTGCTTCCCCTTTTCCTCAGCTGTAGCCCTCCTCCTCGGGGCAACTGTACCAACTGGAGCTCTCTCTAACTCCTTGCCTTTCTGTGGGGCTCTTCCTATCATCTCTGGGAAATCTTTGATTATGTGCCCTGGCTTTCCACATCTGAAGCATACTACCTGAGGTCCACAGACTGGTCGAGTTCCATGGTACCTACCACACTTGCCACACTATTCCGTAGTAGGCCGTGGTCCTTCAATCACAATTCCCTTAGCTAGAGCAATGGTCGGATAGATAGGAATATTAACTGTCCTCTCCCTAATCTCATCAATCCTCGACCTCTTTTCAGAGAATCATTTGCTGCCCTTATAACTGAAGCCTTTATCCATCATTGGTCTCTTTTTCTCTCTGTCCCTCATCTTACCAACCTTTCCAGACTCTGAGGCAATTCTATCAACATCTTGTTCACATAATTGCACCCTGCGCACTACCTTCTCATAGGTCGGTATATCCAGAGGAACCAATCTGGACCTGATGGTTGGTCTTAATCCATCCATAAATTTTTGGATCTTCTCGACCTCATTACTCATCGTGTTGGGATCATACCTGCCTAGAGAGATAAAAGTAGTCTCATATTCATCCACAGTCCTGCTCCCTTGGGTCAGTCCCAAGAATGCCATTTTCATCTTTTGTTGTGCGGTATTCGGAATGTACTATCTCCAGAAGGCCTCCAAAAATATATCCCAACTGACCTCAGTATGCCGGGCTCTCAAAATAGGCTTGGTGGACTCCACCAATGTTCTGCTGATCCCTTCAGCATAAAAGTGACAAACGCTACCATCTCGATGGTAGTACACTCAAAGAACCCATATAACTTCTCGATTTCACTTATCTAATCCTTAGCAGCTACTGGATTCTTAACTCTGCTAAAAGATGACGATCCAAACTTCTGGAATTGCTGCAGTCTATCCAAATCACAACCGTAACCCCAGCCTCTACTAGCCTGTGGTGTAGCAATAGGTAGGCATATCTTGTGCAGGTGGGGTATCTGTCGTCTGAGGTCTCTGGGCTAGCCTTGCCCGTGCCTCAGGAGCTGCCGCCTACCCGGCATCACCCTGTGTAGCGGGACTCTGTCTACCGCCAACTCCAGATAAAGATAGGGTGACCAACTCCACAATCATCTCAATGCTTCGCTCAATCCTCGCTAAGCGAGCCTCAGTACTCTCGGGTCTCTCCTCTGGACCCTGTGGAGCGCGCTCAACCTCAACCTCCACCTCAACATCATCCTGAACCTCGTGTGTTTTTTGCTCAACATTACACCCAGGCCTACCTCTACGACCTCGAGCCTGTGATCTCATCCCTCTACCGCGACTGGTATTAGGCATATTTACTCAATTCCCTACATTCACAACCAATTACTTAGTCAACCCATCGTCACACACACAATTGTATCTAAATAAGCACAGTAACACAGGGATGTAATTTTCGAACTTATTAAGTATTTTAGACACGACACACGTCAAACCAACTCGAGCTCTGATATCAACTTCTATCACGACCCTCAACTTACCAAAATACGTACAATTTTTTTATATTTTCGTGTATCATTTATCATTCGTCCTTACCTCAATCGTGAACAACAACTCTCCTCAATAGTTGGGTTGTGTGTCGACGTCTAACTCACTCCACCATACCAATTCAATTTGCATATTATTCATAAGTAAACACTTGTATAAATGTATATATATATCAGAGTTGTTACATGTGTTTACATTGTTTTACATCCCTAATAGTTACATACAAAATGCTACTGTGCTATGTTTAGTTTAGATACAAAATAATCCAAGTGTGTATACCTTTAGCGATGGGATGCAGTGGATTACCAAAAGGGACAAGCCTCCAGTCACGCTCACTCTATACTCAAATCTCTGTAAAGAGGGAGAAAATAAGGGGGTGAGCAAACCACACGCTCAGTAAGGCAATCATGCGAACAGGTAGATATTGCACTATCTACGTGATCGTGATGCCATGCTGAAAAGCATTTAATTCATCATTTTATCTCAAAACATGAGTGTATGATTGTGTTAATGGTACGTAAAGCATGCATGCTATTAAAATTCAGTGCACAGTTCAATTCAAAGCATGGTATAAATCATAATGCATAATTCACAATAAAGCATGGCATTACCCATCATGCGTTTTCTCAAATAAGCATGGCATTAACCAGCATGCATATTCACAATAAGGCATGGTATTAAACATCATGCATCCGTGCACTTTAAAAACCATTAACAATCAATATCTCAAAACAATTCAACACTTGTCAGGTCTCAGCCCATCCAACGGACTGTTCTGACCCACAAATCATTTCAAACATGGATTTATTCTCAAAACAATAGACATGTGAGATAGGCAATTCAATAATAGGTAATAACCTCAAGGTCTATGGCCATAACCTGTGATATCAGCTACACGAATCAGGTGTGTGGGATATCACCACTATCTGCCTCCACACAGGAGGTAGGTCAAATTCTACCCGCCGGTCCATAGCAGATCTCGTCCAAAGATGGCACCTCACATCTCAACACGGTACAATGTACTCCATGCTATATGTACGGTACAACGTACTCCGTAGACCCAATCAACACATCATATCACGTCACTTCTCAAAATGCACGTGTAAGCCTATTTAATTGGTACGACCTCTTGTCTACTCGAAGCTCCTAACACGGCTAATCATCATGTCAAAACAATACACGTGCGAGCCTATTTAATCGGTGTGACACCCAGTCTACTCGAAGCTCCAAGCACGGCAATAAGTATGGTGGGCACCTAGTGCGAGCTAAGCTCCAAGCACAATGCCAAAACTAATATGAAATCCATGCGAAAACTAGTGCCTCTAGCACTCATATGTATAAAACACGTCAAATCTCATGTGAGTCATACTCTAGCACGCTTTCATTCTCACAAAAACAATGTAGGTGGCTCATTTCTTTGCAAAGTGTGGTTAACAAACCAAAACAACTCATTTCTTTTGCAATTCATTTCAAATGCTAGCCAACATACCGATCACTTGCTAAAAAGCAATAAAACATGATTTTCAAAGCAATATGCTTTTGTTTTCATGCACATTTCTCAAACACCCAACTTTTGCCCTTCAATCACCCCAACATCATTTCCTGACATCTCATGCATTCTAGCAAAGCATTTAATGCGCCCAATTTGCGCACAGATATATCTAAGAGTCTACACAATTCCCTTATCTCGATTTACTTGGTGTGACTCTTTTCCTCTTAGCTTCTCATGCTCTTGGCTGAACTCGCTCCAGTGTATCCTTAGAAGCTGCAATTCAATCATCCAAACCACTTGAGTTAAAGTTGTTAACTCACATTTGACCTCATTAGTCAATATAACTCATCTTTGCATTTACCAATGCCTTAATCCACATTTTACCCCTGTTAGGTAAATCTCACAATTTATCCACTAACAACATCTTAAAATCATACCACAACTATTATTAACTTCTACATATCCCATTTCTCATTAACCTCTAAACATTTTACACTTTCTCACACTAGGTTCAATCCATTTCTAGGTTACATTATTTTCTAACACAACCTAGGTGCTTCCAAGCATCCATACTCATGCCAAACAACTCCAAAATCAATTAAATAGACAATGTACCATAGTTGGAGTGTTAGAATCTTACCAAATCTGATTTCTCTTCTTGCTCCAAATGGCAATGCCCTTAGCTCCTTCAATACCAATAATGGGATTTTGGGTTCCAACTATGTTGTTCTCTTCCTCAAGATGAACAACTTAGTGTCTAATGGCCTCCCCTCAAATCTTACTAGAAATGGCTGATTTTAGTGAGAGAAAGTTAGATTTTTGAGTTGAAAATGGAAGGATGGTGTTTTTCCCAAAATTTTCAGATTTTCAACACTCCTTTTATAGAAATAGCTTGAGGAGATCGATCTGCACGAGGAGGAGATCGATTTGATCCCCTTAAATCCCTCTTTTTCACCACATTTTAAGCATGAGATCGATCTGTCGAAGCTAGAGATCGATCTGCTCCAAACAGAGAGCTAAGGAGATCGATCTGTATGCTTAAGGATCGATCTGCCCTATTCCTTTGCTCAAATACAAGCATTTGGCTCATCCAGATCGATCTCTCATCCAATGATCTCGATCTGACCTACATAATTTCTAGATTTTGCTGCAGTTTCCTATAAAAACTTATATCAAAACATCCTTAATTTGCTGTCATGGTCATTTTCTCATCCAATCATCTTCGAGACTTGAAAATGACATCCATACATACCTTATACCTATTGAAACTTGTGTGAAATTCTTGTATAACCAAAAGTATACGATATAAACCAAATGGAAGTGCACAACTTATACAATTCTACTTCCATTTTACCACACTACTTATAATCCATTCTACTCATATTCCTCACATTATTTAAGTCCATTTCCTCTTATTCATACATAATGTAGCTTGTATGTACAATCATAACTCTTATTGCAAGTGTGTACATAAACTTATGGACTTACATTTCATATACTTCACTTATGAATTTATAGTATAACTCCATTTACATTCCTATGTACATATTACAATTATACATATACGGGGTCTCACATGTTAGGCCGTTGGGTTCCCTGAATGAATTATGTTAGGTCCTAGCCCCTCACCCTCATCCTCCTCAAGAGGTCTGTTAGGCCTGTTGGGTTCCCTGAATACCAATCTGTATTATCCTCACCACGGCCTCATACATACCACAGTGTGAAAACCAGCGCGAGCTACGCTCTAACGTGAATTCATGCATCATAATAAATCACCTCGTACAAGCAACGCTCTAGTACAGCATTTATGCATAAAAATATGAAGAAACCATGTACGAACATTGCTCTAGTACGGTTATATGCATAAGAAAACCACTCAAAATCCACGTACGATCAAAAACTCTAATACGGTTTATAAAACATTGTCATAGTTCCAAAACAAAGTCCGAGTTAAGCTCTAGCATGTTCAAACATGTGAAAACATCAATACCCGATGCGAGCTAGGCTCCAGCACGGTTTAATTCACATAAACATGATAGGCGACTCATGAGTTTTCAAAACCAATCTCAAAATGTATTTAGCACTTCACATGTGATATATCAACTCGCTCAATACAAAACACATGTTTGGTGGAATCATTCAAAACATTCAATTTATGCAATTATTAGTCTTACTATCCCATTTCTTTATAATACCACTTCAACAACCAAATCTCACGCAAATACTCGTAACAATTTCCATACATTGTCAACCACATTTTCATAAACTCTTGTAGATTTCCAAAGCCCTATATACCCACAAAATATGAGCAGCTACCTCTATATCTATATACTTACAGAATTCCCTTACCTGGAATTACGATGCGTGATTCCACTTCCTTAGAGCTGCTTACTTGTGCGGCCCAATTCATCTCCAACGAACTCTTCGGAGCTGCACACAAATGTATTTCGCACCATTATAGTCCATTATAATCCAACTCTTGCATTTACTATAGTCGATTTGACCTATAGTCTCTATTAACGCTTATGAGGCCTCGTTTCATTACTTTACCCATAACTCTAGTTTATGGATTCTTTTAGGCCTATTAACTCATTCCAAATCGATATTAAATCGATGTTAAGCTCATAATGTTCATTTCTCATAAATTTCCTTCACTATGGCATATTATCAAACACTACATGTGTTCATTCTCATCAATTCATAAAACCCACAATGTAGCTTTATTTACCCATTTCTAATCATCCACATCACACAAATAACAACTTATCATAACTCATAAACCATCAACTCCCCAAATCACACTTTCTCACACTAGAGGCATTCCACTACATTAGTTCCAATACTACCTAAATGGTTTCAATCATCCAGTTACATGCCAATCAAACCCAAAATCACAATGTACTTGGATTGGAGTCTTAGAAACTTACCAAATCAGGTTTCTCTTCTTGCTCCAAAGGGAAATGGTCCTTGCTCTTTCAATACCGACAATGAGGTTTTTGGGTTTCAACTATGTTGCTCTCTTCCTCAAGATGAACAACTTAATGTCTTTCCCCTCAATTCTTACTGGAAATGGCTGATTTTAGAGAGATAAATCTAGGTTTTGGGTTGGAAATGGGAAGAACTTGTTCAATCTCAGAAAATGCAGATTTTCACTGCTCCTTTTATAGAAATAGCTTGAGGAGATTGATCTGGTCCCCTTAATTCCTTTTTTTTTCACGGCATTTTAAGCATAAGATCGATCTGTCGAAGCTTGAGATCGATCTACTCCCAAACAGAGAGCTAAGGAGATCGATCTGTAAGCTTGAGGATCTATCTTTTCATTACAAAATGGTTAGGAGATCGATCTGGCCCCATTGGAGATTGATCTACTGTATTCTATTGCCCAAATAAGAGCATTCTGGCTCTTCCAGATTGATGTCTCATCCCATGAGATCGATCTGGCCTTCATATTTTCCAGATTTTTTTACAGTTTTCCTGGTGTAACTTACACCAAAACATCCTTAATCTGGTGCCATAGTCATTTTCTCATCCATCCACCTTTATGACTTAAAAATGGCATCCATTCATACCTTATTCACATTGAAACTTGTGTGCATTCCTTCTATATCCAAAGGTATACTATATAAAACCAAATGGAAGTATTTATATTCATGCAACTTCCTTTCATTTACCACACTACTCATTTTGAGCTCCAATCACATTCATCACTTATAAGCACTTATTTCTTCATATTCATACACAATGAAACTTGTATGTATATTACAAATCATATTACACATATGTACATTGAATCCATGGACTTACATCAATCATACTTTACATTACAAGTCCATTCACATTTATTTGATCCAATTACACACATTACAACTATACATATACGGGGTCTCACAATCTTAAGTGATGAAACTAGATAGGAGACTACATGTTCCGAGATTATGATCATAACTCATTTTTCGTGATCCTAGGCTACACAGTACGCGGTCTGCGGGGTCTTACATTTGCTATAATGGGAGGTGAGACAAATCCTCTATCGTCAGCTCACAACTCAACAACATCATGTACTTACGATACAACGTACTCCATGTGACGTACACGGTACAAAGTACTCCATGGACCCAATCTCAAGGTCTAGGTGCTTTCCATAAGTCTTAGCCCTCATACCTTGGAGATACCTCATAGTCCAGTTGCTTGTCATAAGTCTTAGCCCTCATACTATGGATAATATTTTCAATAGCCCTCGGCCATATCTCAAAATGTTGTACGTGTGAACATATAATTGGTGTGACACACAGTCTGCATAGGCTCCTAATACGACTGTTTCATGCTCTCTCTTTCAAAATTCGATACGTGTGAGTAAAGTCCCAATACAACCTCATGCGTAAGTCTATAAATCCTGTATGAGCAATGCTCTCAGCACTATGTCATGTAAAACTGAGTATGAACGATGCTCCAATACTCTATAATGTATCAATCAATAAAACTGAGTACGAGCAATGCTCCCAATACTTTATCAAGTATAAATCGCTTTTAAATCAAGTATGAGAATATACTTAAGATTTATGTGATGCATATCTTACAAAATCTAGTGTGAGTATTCTCTAGCACTCATGGTTTTCATACAAACTGACAGATGGCTTATTTAAATTGAATTTCACCCAATCAAATCAAATCGGCACTCAAATGTGTTGTTTTCACATATACATGAAAACATTAGCCATTCTATCCATACAATTTCAAAACATGTTGAATTTAATCACCCACATGCTTCCTAAGCTTTTTAACTTATCGGATCCTACCGAACGTATCTATACACGAAATTTCATATAGAATATAGTTATTGAAATTCTATTCAAAATACGTGTAGTTATCTCTAGCTACTCACGAAATTCCCCTACCTCGGATCACGTCGCGTTACCTCACTTTCTCAGTGCTGCTCACTCTCGTAGTCCAATCAGCTTCCAATATCAACTTCGAAGCTGTTAATAATTACACATATCAGTATACTTTAATATACTTGTTTTCACTTACATGACTCTAAATCAATGCTTTTAACTCCTCTCAATACCTCAATCTCATCACTTCTCCCATTATGGTATTTTACCATATATCACATATATCTAATTCATTTCTAATCTATTCCAATTCATGTATTTCACAAAACTACCTTATAATCTTACATACATGCTTATTTCATCCTTAAATCCATGTTTACTTAACTTCCTCATCATTTTCTCAATTTCATAAGGTCATGGATAGTTTTCATGATCAAGGTGTTTTCAAAAATTTAAACATACACCAATCAACTGACCAAGACACCTAGATTAACATATATGAACTTGGTGTAGTAAATCTTTCCTAGCTTGAATTTTCCTCTTTTTCACCAAATTTGGCAAAATCCACCTTATTCCTTCAATCTTTGATTCCAACTTCTTGTTTCCAAATATGTTGTTCTCCTCTTCACAAAGAACAATTTTGCTGAACTGAATCTCACTCAAAACTGCTTGAAAGATGAAGATTTCTGGTGTAGAAAGTTTAGGTTTTCACTTTGTTCCAGGAAGGGTTTGGTGTTCTCTGGAAAACAGAGGTTGTAGAGCCCTGTATTTATAGAATTGCTCTAAGGGATCGATCTCCTAACGATGAGGGATCGATCTGTCCTTGTCACGACCCATTTTCACTCTTTTTTACCGAAAATCTCAATAAATTTTTCGTATTTTACTGTTACATTACTCGATTGTGAACAACTCACCATATACAGTTGGGCTGTGAGTCAATAATAACCACCACTTACCATTCATTCACAATTTAATGAAACAATGTCATACATTCTAAGTTAATCATTTACTTATACAAAATATGATTTCTGGCATCTACATCTCCCATAATTGCATTTCAAATGACTACTGTGCTTTTACATTGTTTAGATACAAAAAGGAATCACTGTGTATATACCTGTGAGTGATGGAGATGCAGTGGATGTCCAAAATACCACGCCTCAGTCCTCACTGGGCTACTATGCACGCTCTGTAGGAGGGGGAAAATAGATAGGGATGAGCAACCACACGCTTAGTACGGTAATAATGCAAGCATGGTAGATAACTACTCTATCTACATGCTGATAATGTTATGCATAAATTATTTATAATAGGAGCATGAGGAATAAAACTATGCCATATGAGTATACATATATATCATGTATCCAAAATCATGTAAAATTGGCATATAAAACATGGAATATCAACATATGAGACATCTCATGCTCATTCTCATTAAACTCATAAAAAGGGTAATTCATTTAAGAAACCTCCTTTTTAAATCATATCACAAAGCTCTTTCTCAAACACATACAATCCATCACAAACCATTTTTTCAATCACAAACATCGTTACCATTTCACAAATCAAATCCCACAAGGCTCGACCCCTCCCTCGGGTCTACCTTGGACAATCACAATCACACATATGTAATAAAAACTAGGTCACTATATCAAAAGTGCCTATGTGGACCAACTACATCATAAATCATCCCAGACCATATGCATCCAGGTGTGCGGGGTATCGTGCTGGCACAAAGGTGGATTATCCCTCGCCAGACTTTCTTATCACATAACCATCGCGCGATACATCGTACTCCATGTGATATACATGGTACAGCGTACTCTACGGACTCATATCGTGATTGGGGGTGCCATTCCTAGGTCTTACCTACCCCATACCAAGAATTTTCCATATCCATGTAGGAAAGCCTCCCCGCCCCTCCAGGGGCTTAAGGATGTTGACTTAAATATCCTTCTGTACCCATGTAGGAGAGCCTCCCTGCCGAACAGAGCCTTTCCGCCCCTCTAGGGCTTAAGGATGTTGGCTTACAGATCCTTCCGTAAGAGAGCCTCCCCACCAAACAGAGCCTCTTCGCCTAATAGTGTCACGACCCTTTTTCAATCCCTTTTACCAAAAATCTCAAAAAAAAAATTTACATTTTACTGTTACCTTACTCGATCGTGAACAATTCACCACATACAATTAGGCTGTGAGTCAATAATAATCGCCATTTATCATTCATTCACAATTTAATGAAACGATGTCATACATTCGAAGTTAATTGTTTACTTATACAAAATGTGATTACTGACATCTACATCCCCATAATTACAACTCAATCATTACTGTGCCATTACATTGTTTAGATACAAAAAGAATCCTGTGTATCAAAATCATATATATCATGTATCAAAATCATGTACATTGGCATATAAAACATGGTAAAAACATCATGTATAAATCATCTCATGCTCAATCTCATTTAAATTCATAAAAAGGGCAATTCATTTAAGAAACATCCTTTTTTGATTATCTCATCAAATCATTTCACAAACAAATCCGACAAGGCTCGACCCCTCCCTCAGGTCTATCCTGGACAGTCAAAATCACACTCAAGTATTCAAAACCATGTGGTATTATGTAAATCAAGCAAGGAGATAGGTCACTATATCTCAACTGACTATGTTGGCCAACTGTCACATATCATCCCAAACCACACGAATCCTGGTGTGCGGGGTATCATGCTGGCACGAAGGCAGATTAGTTCTCTGCCAGACTTTCTCAAATCAAGTAACCACCACGCGGCACATCGTACTCCATGTGATATACACGGTACATCATACTCCGCAGACCCATAACATGGTTGGGGGTGCCTGCCGTAGGTCTTATCTACCCCATACCAAGTGTAACCATGGGAATACTCTCAATACCAGGTCCTAGCCCCTCATGGCCTTGCTCGCCCCTGTTGGGTTCCTTGATTCAGGTCCTAGCCTCTCACCCTCACCCCACTCAAGAGGTCTATTAGGCCTGTTGGTGTGAGACCCCGTATATGTAAAGTTGTAATGTGTAATGAATGTGAATGGACTTGTAATGTAAAGTATGATCGATGTAAGTCCATGGATTCAATGTATGTATGTGTAATATGATTTGTAATGTACATACAAGTTCCATTGAGTATGAATATGAAGAAATGAGTTCCTATAAGTGATGGATGTGATTGAAACTCAAAATGGGTAGTGTGGTAAATGGATGGAAGCTGCATGAATATAAATGCTTCCATTTGGTTATATATAGTATACCTTTGGACATACAATGAATGCACACAAGTTTCAATGTGTATAAGGTATGAATGGATGGCATTTTCAAGTTATAAAGGTGGATAGATGAGAAAATGGCCATGGCAGCAGATTAAGGATGTGTTGGTGTGACTTGCAGCAAGAAAACTGCAAGAAATCTGGAAAGTATGAAGGCCATATCGATCTCATAGGATGAGAGATCGATCTGAAAGAGCCAGAATGCTCTTATTTGGGCAATGGAATAGAGCAGATCGATCTCCAATGGGGCCAGATCGATCTCCTAAGCAGTCTGTAATGAAAAGATCGATCCTCAAGCACCCAGATCGATCTCCTTAGCTCTCTGTTTGGGAGCAGATCGATCTCATGCTTAAAATTTCATGAAAATGAGAGATTTAAGAGAACCAGATCGATCTCCTCTTGGACCAAATCGATCTCCCCAAGCTATTTCTATATATGGAGGGCTGAAAATCTGAAAATTTTGGGAAAAACACCAATCTTCCATTTCTAACCCAAAAACCTAACTTTCTCTCTCTAAAATCAGCCATTTCCAGCAAGAATTGAGGGGAGACCATTAGACATTAAGTTGTTCATCTTGAGGAAGAGAACAACATAGTTGGAACCCAAAATCCCATAGTGGGTATTGAAGGAGATAAGGGCATTGACATTTGGAGCAAGGAGAAAAATCATATTTGGTAAGATTCTAACACTCCAATCCAAGTACATTGTCTATTTAATTGATTTTGGAGTTGTTCGGCATGAGTATGTATGGATGGAAACACCTAGGTTGTGTTAGAAACTAATGTAACCTAGAAAATGGAATGCCTCTAGTGTGAGAAAGTATGATTTAGGGAATTGGTGGTTTATGAGTTATGATAAGTTGTTAAATGAGTAATGTGGGTGATTTGGAATGGTTATGTGGAGTTATAATGTGGGTTTGAGTGAAATTATGAAAATGAGCATGTAAGTGCTTGACAAATGCCATAGTGAGGAAATCATTGAAATATGAACACTATGAGCTTGATATCGATTTGGAATGAGTTAATAGGCCTAAAAGAATCCATAGACTCGAGTTTTGGGTAAAGTAATGAAACGAGGCCCCATAAGCGTTAATAGAAAACTATAGGTCGAATTGACTATAGTGAATGCACGATGTCATATTATATGGATCTAATATAATGCGGGATACAATTTTGTGCAGTCCTGAAGAATTCATTGAAGACGAATCGAACCGTACGAGTAAGCAGCTTAAAGAAGTGGAATCACGCATCGTGATTCGAGGTAAAGGAATTTTGTGAGTATATAGAGGTAGCTGCTCGTACTTTAAATTTATGGGTGAATATTGGGTGTTTTACGAAGTGCATGGTTGCTAAAGTAAATAATTGATGGTATTCATGAATGAGAATGAGTATATGTGTGATTTTTGGTTTTGGAAGTGGATTCTATGAAATGGGATAGTAAGGCTAATAATTGCATAAATCTAATGTCTTGATGTCTTTCAAAACGAAATTGCTTTGTTTTAAGCAAGCTTGTAGATGGGTCGGCTAATGTTTATTAATGTTGTGGAAAAAGGCATTTGTGAAGTGCTAAACCCAGTTGTCGGGATTGTTTGATTTTGTATGACCCGACTATCGTATTTGTATGACATAAATCGCGCTAAAGCCTCGCTCGCGCTGGATTTCTATGTTTTCACTTGTGTGATACGTGCATGAGCTTAGCTCGTACTTTGATCTAAATTGTGATGATGTTTATAAACTGTATTGGAGCTTACGCTCGTACGAGGATTTGAGTGGTTTTTCTTATGCATATAATCGTACTGGAGCTATGCTCATACATGGTTTCTTCATATTTTATGCATAAATGCCGTACTAGAGCGTTGCTCGTACGAAGTGATTGGTTTTGATGCATGAATTCGCGCTAGAACGTAGCTCGCGTCGATTTTCACACTGTGGTATGTATGAGGCCGTGGTGAGAGATACGAATTAACTCAGGGAACCCAACAGGACTAACAGACCTCTTGAGTGGGGTGAGGGTGAGGGGCTAGTACCTGACATAATCCATTCAGGGAACCCAATAGGCCTAACAGACCTCTTGAGTGGGGTGAGGGTGAGGGTGAGGGGCTAGGACCTGAATCAGGGAACCCAACAGGGGCGAGCAAGGCCATGAGGGGCTAGGACCTGGTATTGAGGTTACTCCGACGTGCACTTGAGACTATAGAGGTTACACTCGGTATGGGGTAGATAAGACCTACAGTAGGCACCCCCAACCTTGTTATGGGTCCGCGAAGTACGATGTACCGTGTATATCACATGGAGTACGATGTACCGCGTGGTGGTTACTTGAATTGAGAAAGTCTGGCAGAGAACTAACCCACCTTTGTACCAGCATGATACCCCGCACACCGGAATCCGTGTGGTCTGGGATGATATGTGACGATTGGCCAACGTAGTCACTTGAGATATAGTAACCTGTCTCCTTGCTTGATTTACTTACTACCACATGATTTTAAATCTCTAAGTGTGATTTGCGATTGTTTAAGGTAGACCCGAAGGAGGGGTCGAGCCTCGTGGAATTGATTTGTGAAATGAAAATGAGGTTGTGATTGTGAATTGATGTGATGAGATTGTATGTGTTGAGAAAGAGTTGTATGACGTGAGTTTAAAAAGGAGGTTTCTTAATGAATTGCCCTTTTCATGAATTTAAATGAGATCGAGCATGAGATGATTTATACATGATGTTTTTACCATGTTTTATATGCCAATGTACATGATTTTGATACATGATATATATGTCAATGTACATGATTTTGATACATGATATATATGTATACTCATATGGCATAGTTTTACTTCCTCATGCTCCTACTACAAACGATTTATGCATAACACTATTAGCATGTAGATAGAGTAGTTATCTACCATGCTTGCATTATTACCTTACTGAGCATGTGGTTGCTCATCCCTCTCTATTTTCCCCCCTACAGAGCGTGCATAGTATCCCAGTGAGGACTGAGGCGTGGTATTTTGGACTCCGCTGCATCTCCATCGCTTAGAGGTATATATACAGTGATTCTTTTTGTATCTAAACAATGTAAAAGCACAGTATTCTTTTGCGTTGCAATTATGGGGGATGTAGATGTCAGTAAAACATGCTTTTGTATAAGTACAAGATTAAATGCAAATGTATGACATCGTTTTATTTAACTGAGAATGAATGAGAGGTGGAGTTTATTATTGACTCACAGCCCAACAGTGTATAGTGAGTTAGTTCACGACCGGGTAAGGTAACAGTAAAACGTAAAAATTTTTTGGTGATTTTCGGTTAAAGAGAATGGAATTGGGTCGTGCAGAGATTGGTATCAGAGCTGTGTTGGCCTGATGTGAGTCATTAATAAAATGTAGGAAAGTATATCCCCATAGTACTGTGCTTTTGTTTAGATATAACTGTGTATACCGTGATGGATTGAGCTTGATAAATGATTTTAAATACAAGAAGTTAGGCACTATGCCAGTTACACGCAAAGGTAGAGGGGCGAGAGCACATGCTAGAGGCTGTAGAGGTAGGTCTGAGAGCCGTGCGGAGCCACAGAATGAGCAGGCTCCACAGAACCCTGCTGAGAGAGCAGAGGATACTGAGGCTCGCTTTGCTAGGTTAGAGCAGAGTATTGAGAATTTAGTGGAGATAGTCACGTAGGCCTTGGACGTTGGTGACAGACGAGGTCCCGCGGTACAGCCTACTACTGAACAGGCAGCTGCAGAGGTGGAGAGACCTCACTCTGCAGAGACTGCTACTGCTAAACCACCTCCAGTACAGGATATAAATTCTCCTATCGCTCCACAGCAGAGCGGTAGTGATGTGGGTTATGACTGCGACTTGAGCAGGTTGAGAGAGTTTCAAGCGTTGAAACTCCCAGTGTTTAGAGGGGTGAAGGACCCAGTGGTTACGATGGATTGGGTGTATGAGATGGAGAAACTATATAGGTTTTTCCGACGCACTTCAGCTGAGAAGGTAGCCTTTGTCGTGTTCATGTTGAAAGGTGAGGCAGAGCACTGGTGGAGATCCACCGAAGCTATTTTGAGGGCTAGACACTCCGAGATTTCATGGGATATATTCTTGGAGGCCTTTAGAAGACAGTATATTCCAGCTACCGCACAGAGGAAACTGTGGATGGAATTTATGAATTTGGTTCAGGGGAACCATACTGTGGACGAGTATGAGTCCAAGTTTATGTCCTTGGGGAGATATGACCAGGACACGATGGGTAGTGAGACCCAAAAGATACAGAAGTTCATGGATGGATTGAGATTGGCCATCCGGACTAAGCTAGCTCCCATCGACATTATGACTTATGAGGAGGCTGTACATAAGGCTCAGTTGTGTGAGCAAGACTTTGAGCGAAATGCCTCCGAGCTTAGGAGAATTAGTGTTACAAAGGACAGAGACCGAAAGAGATCCGGGAAGGATAGAGTGGCCAGGAAAGGAGGGCCAAGGTATTTTGAAAAGAGACCTAAGATCGAGGAGGTGCAGGAGAGAGCTGCTAGAGCTCCCGTATACCCAGCCTTGACTGCATCGAGGGGTATAACTATTGGAGGACCACGACCTACCACGGATCAGTGTAGGAGATGTGGGAGATACCATGGGACTAGGCCATGTCAGATGCCCCATGTTTCGTGTTTTAGGTGTGGGAGGCCAGGACATATATCGAGGTTCTACAATGAGATGATTGAGACTGCCCCACAAAAGGGCAAGGAGCCTGAGGGAGCTCCTGTTGAGATAGCAGCCCCGAGGAGGAGGGCTACGGCTGAGGAGAAAGGGAAACAGCCTACGGGTGTGAGCAGAGGAAGAGTATATGCACTGGATCAGGACACCGCAGTTCGACAGATGTGATTAAAGGTACCATCCGAATCTTTGATTTAGAAGCATTGATATTATTTGATCCTGGTGCCACGCATTCTTTCATATCACCTTCCTTTGCACATAAATTGTTGGAATATGTGAAACCAACATTGTTGGATAAAATGTTGATGATTTTCACACCCATGAATGATAGTCAATTGACTAAGCATGTATGTAGAGATTGTAAGTTAAAGATAGAGGGGAAGGAAATGATAGCCAATCTGATTTTATTGAATATGAATGATTTTGATGTAATTTTGGGAATGGATTGGTTGGCTACCAATCGTGTTGTGATGGATTGTCATGCCAAAACATTGATGTTTTCAGGATTAGACAATCTTATTGTAAATTTTGAAGAAAAGAAATGATATGACAATAGTATGTTGTTGTAAATAAGGGAGTATGATTTTAAATGCAGATTGCTTGAGAGATAAATTATTGTTTATGATAAATGTTGAATGTGGAGTGATGGTTTATGTTACTAATGATGGAGAGGATAATGTGAAGGGTTCATTGCATACGTGGTCGATATAGATGAGGCACACCCGGAATTGAGGGACATACCCGTAATTATGGATTACCCTGATGTCTTTCTGGATGAATTACCAGGACTACCACCTGAAAGGAACATGGAATTCTACATAGAGTTAGTGCCTGGTACAGAGCCGATATCGAAACCACCCTATAGAATGACTCCGATAGAGTTAGAAGAGCTGAACAAGCAGCTGCAAGAGTTGCTGGAGAAGGGGTTTATAAGACCGAGTGTCTCACCTTGGGGAGCACCGGTTCTATTTGTAAGGAAGAAGGATGGAAGCTCTGACTGTGTATAGATTACCGATTGTTGAATAAGGCCACCATTAAGAACAAGTACCCCCTTCCAAGAATCGATGATTTGTTGGATCAGCTCTAGGGAGCCGAAGTATTTTTTAAGATAGATCTGCGGTCAGGGTATCATCAGTTGAGGATCAGGAGTGGAGATGTACCCAAGACAGCATTTCGTACCCGTTATGGCCACTACGAGTTTTTGGTGATGCCATTCGGATTGACGAATGCTCCCGCAGCATTTATGGCATTGATGAATGATATATTCAAGCCATACCTGGACAAGTTTGTAATAGTATTCATTGATGACATTTTGGTGTATTCCAAGTCCAGGGAAGATCATGAGGAGCACTTGAGGATAGTTCTGCAGACCTTCCGAGAGAGAGAATTGTCACGACCCAATTCCATTCTCTTTAACCAAAAATCACTAAAAAATTTTCGCGTTTTACTGTTACCTTGCCCGGTCGTGAACTAACTCACCACACACTGTTAGGCTGTGAGTCAATAATAAACTCCACATCTCATTCATTCTCAGTGAGATAAAACGATGTCATACATTTGCATTTAAATCTTGTACTTATACAAAAGCATGTTTTATGACATCTACATCCCCCATAATTACAACTCAAAGAATACTGTGCTTTTACGTTGTTTAGATACAAAAAGAATCACTGTGTATATACCTCTAAACGATGGAGATGCAGCGGAGTCCAAAATACCTCACCTCAGTCCTCATTGGGCTACTATGCACGCTCTGTAGGGGAAAATAGAGAGGGATGAGCAACCACACGCTCAGTAAGGCAAAAATGCAAGCATGGTAGATAACTACTCTATCTACATGCTGATAGTGTTATGCATAAATCATTTATGGTAGGAGCATGAGGAATAAAACTATGCCATATGAGTATACATATATATCATGTATCGAAATCATGTACATTGGCATATAAAACATGGTAAAAACATCATGTATAAATCATCTCATGCTCGATCTCATTTAAATTCATAAAAAGGGCAATTCATTAAGAAACCTCCTTTTTAAACCAACATCATAAACCTCTTTCTCAACACATAAATACCACCAAATCAATTCACAATCACAACCACATTTTCATTTCACAATTCACGCATGTGTATAAAAACTAGGTCACTATATCAAAAGTGCCTATGTGGACCACTACATCATAAATCATCCCAGACCACATGCATCCAGGTGTGCGGGGTATCATGCTGGCACGAAGATGGATTATCCCTCACCAGACTTTCTCATTACATAACCATCATGCGGTACATCGTACTCCATGTGATATATACGGTACAGCGTACTCCGTAGACTCATATCGTGATTGGGGGTGCCATTCCTAGGTCTTACCTACCCCATACCAAGAGTTTTCCATATCCGTGAAGGAGAGCCTCCCTGCCGAACAGAGCCTCCCTACCTCCTCGAGCTTAAGGATGTTAGCTTAAGGGTGTAGGGCTTAAGGATCCTTCCGTAAGAGAGCCTCCCCACCGAACAAAGCCTCCCCGCCTAACAGAGCCTCCCCGCCTCCTCGGGCTTAAGGATGTTGGCTTAAGGATGTAGGGCTTAAGGATCTTACCGTACCCATGTAGGAGAGCCTCCCTGCCTAACAGAGCCTCCTCGCCCCTCCAGGGCTTAAGGATGTTGGCTAAAGGATCCCATCGTAAGAGAGCCTCCCCACCGAACAGAGCCTCCCCGCCTAACAGAGCCTCCCCGCCTCCTCGAGCTTAAGGATGTTGGCTTAAGGATCCCACCGTAAGAGACCCTCCCCACCAAACAGAGCCTCCCCGCCTAACAGAGCCTCCCTGCCTCCTCAGGCTTAAGGATGTTGGCTTAAGGATGTAGGGCTTAAGGATCTTACCAACTTTCACAACCTTATACGTATCACAATGTGCAAACTTGTGCGAGCAAAGCTCTAGCACGACTCATGCATCCTCTCATAAAGAGACGCATACGAGTATAGCTCTAGTACGGTTATACTCATAAGACAAACCACTCAAAAGCCACATACGAGCAGAAGCTCCAGTACGGTTTATAAACATCATCATAGTTTCCAAATCAAGGTGCGAGCTAAGCTCAAGCACGTATCACACAAGTGAAAACATAGAAATCCAACGCGAGCGAGGCTCTAGCATGATTTATGTCATGCAAATACGATAGGCGGCTCATACACAATCAAACAATCTCGGCAACCGGGTTTAGCACTTCACAAATGCTTTTCCACAACATCAATAAAACACTAGCCGGCCCATCTACAAGCTTGCTTAAAACCAAGCAATTCCGTTTTGAAAAACATCAAAACATTAGATTTATGCAATTATTAGCCTTACTATCCCATTTCTTTACAATACCATTTCAACCACCAAATCTCATACAATTATTCACAGCTATTTTCGCATACCAAACAACCAATTTCTCAAACGTTCATGCATTTCATAAACACCCTATAATCCCGCAAATTATGAGCAGCTACCTCTATGTACTTACAGAATTCCCTTACCTGGAATCGCGATGCGTGATTCCACTTCCTTAAGCTGCTTACTCGTACGGTTCGATTCGTCTTCAACGAACGTGGCTTCTGCTTGTTCTCCTAAGCATTCTGTGATGAAAAGATCGATCCTCAAGCACCCAGATCGATCTCCTTAGCTCTCTGTTTGGGACCAGATCGATCTCATGCTTCGACAGATCGATCTCATCCTTCAACAGATCGATCTCATGCTTCGACAGATCGATCTCATCCTTAAAAATGTCGTGAAAAAGAGGGATTTAAGGGGACCAGATCGATCTCCTCTTGAACCAGATCGATCTCCTCGAGCTATTTCTATATAAGGAGGGCTGAAAATCAAGAAATCTCGGGAAAAACATTAACCTTCCACTTTCAACCCAAAAACCTAACTTTCCCTCTCTAAAATCAGCCATTTTCAGTGAGATTTGAAGAGAGACCATTAGAGGCAAAGTTGTTCCTATCAAAGAGAAGAACAACATAGTGGGAAGGCATTTTCCCATTTTTGGTATTGAAGGAGTTAAGGGCATTGCCATTTGGAGCAAGAAGAAAAATCATATTGGTAAGATTCTAACACTCCAATCCAAATACATTGTCTATTTAATTAATTTTGGAGTTGTTTGGCATGAGTATTGATGGATAAATTATCTAGGGATGTGGTGGAATTGGTGTGACCTAGAAAACCTAGAATGGGTATAATGTGAGAATATATGGGTGAATGAGTTTATGATTTATGGGCATGCTAAAGTTGTTATTGAGGTAATGTTTATGATTTTAGATGGTTAAATGAAAGTACATTGTGAGTTTGGAGGAATTGTGAAAATGGGTATGTATATGCTTGATAAATGCCATAGTAAGGGAATTCATGAAATATGAACACTATGAGCTTAATGTCGATTTAATATCGATTTTGAATAAGTTAATAGGCCTAAGAAGATCCATAGACTCGAGTTATGGGTAAAGTAATGAAACGAGGCCATATAAGCGTTAATGGAGGCTATAGATTAAATTGACTATAGTGAACGCACGATGTCATATTATATGGATCGAATATAATGCGGAATACGATTTTGTGCAGTCCCGAAGAGTTCGTTGAAGAAGAATCGAACCGTACGAGTAAGCAGCTTAAGGAAGTGGAATCACGCATCGCGATTCCAGGTAAGGGAATTCTGTAAGTATATAGAGGTAGCTGCTCGTAATTTGTGGGATTATAGGGTGTTTATGAAATGCATGAACGTTTGAGAAATTGGTTGTTTGGAATGCGAAAATAGCTGTGAATAATTGTATGAGATTTGGTGGTTGAAATGGTATTGTAAAGAAATGGGATAGTAAGGCTAATAATTGCATAAATCTAATGTTTTGATGTTTTTCAAAACGGAACTGCTTGGTTTTAAGCAAGCTTGTAGATGGGCCTGCTAGTGTGTTATTGATGTTGTGGAAAAGCATTTGTGAAGTGCTAAACCCGGTTGTCGGGATTGTTTGATTGTGTATGAGCCGCCTATCGTATTTGCATGACATAAATCGCGCTAGAGCCTCGCTCGCGCTGGATTTCTATGTTTTCACTTGTGTGATACGTGCTTGAGCTTAGCTCGCACCTTGATTGGAAACTATGATGATGTTTATAAACCGTACTGGAGCTTCTGCTCGTACGTGACTTTTGAGTGGTTTGTCTTATGAGTATAACTGTACTAGAGCTATGCTCGTACGCGTCTCTTCATGAGAGGATGCATGACTCATGCTAGAGCTTTGCTCGCACAAGTTTGCACATTGTGATACGTATAAGGTTGTGAAAGTTGGTAAGATCCTTAAGCCCTACATCCTTAAGCTAACATCCTTAAGCCCAAAGAGGCGGGAAGGCTCTGTTAGGCGGGGAGGCTCTGTTCGGTGGGGAGGCTCTCTTACGGTGGGATCCTTAAGCCAACATCCTTAAGCCCTGGAGGGGCGGGGAGGCTCTGTTAGGCAGGGAGGCTCTCCTACATGGGTACGGTAAGATCCTTAAGCCCTACATCCTTAAGCCAACATCCTTAAGCCCAAAGAAGCGAGGAGGCTCTGTTAGGCGGGGAGGCTCTGTTCGGTGGGGAGGCTCTCTTACGGAAGGATCCTTAAGCCCTACATCCTTAAGCTAACATCCTTAAGCCCAAGGAGGCAGGGAGGCTCTGTTAGGCGGGGAGGCTCTGTTCGGCAGGGAGGCTCTCCTTCACGGATATGGAAAACTCTTGGTATGGGGTAAGTAAGACCTAGGAATGGCACCCCCAATCACGATATGAGTCTGCGGAGTACGCTGTACCGTGTATATCACATGGAGTACAATGTACCGTATGATGGTTATGTGATGAGAAAGTCTGGCGAGGAATAATCCATCTTCGTGCCAGCATGATACCCCGCACACCTAGATGCGTGGGGTCTGGGATGATTTATGATGTAGTGGTCCACATAGGCACTTTTGATATAGTGACCTAGTTTTTATACACATGCGTGAATTGTGAAATGAAAATGTGGTTGTGATTGTGAATTGATTTGGTGATATGTATGTGTTGAGAAAGAGGTTTATGATGTTGGTTTAAGAAGGAGGTTTCTTAATGAATTGCCCTTTTTATAAATTCAAATGAGATTGAGCATGAGATGATTTATACATGATGTTTATACCATGTTTTAATATGCCAATGTACATGATTTTAATACATGATATATATGTATACTCACATGGCATAGTTTTACTTCCTCATGCTCCTACCATAAATGATTTATGCATAACACTATCAGCATGTAGATAGAGTAGTTATCTACCATGCTTGCATTATTGCCTTACTGAGCGTGTGGTTACTCATCCCTCTCTATTTTCCCCCCTACAGAGCATGCATAGTAGCCCAGTGAGGACTGAGGCGTGGTATTTTGGACCCCGCTGCATCTCCATCGCGTAGAGGTATATACACAGTGATTCTTTTTGTATCTAAACAATGAAAAAAGCACAGTATTCTTTTGAGTTGTAATTATGGGGGATGTAGATGTCAGTAAAACATGTATTCGTATAAGTACACGATTAAATGCAAATGTATGACATCGTTTTAGTTAACTGAGAATGAATGAGATGTGGTGTTTATTATTGACTCACAGCCCAATAGTGTGTGGTGAGTTTAGTTCACGACCAGGTAAGGTAACAGTAAAACGCGAAAAATTTTCAGTGATTTTCGGTTAAAGGGAATGGAATTGGGTCGTGACATGATACCCCGCATACCGGGATCCGTGTGGTCTGGGATGATATGTGACGATTGGCCAACGTAGTCACTTGAGATATAGTAACCTGTCTCCTTGCTTGATTTACTTACTAGCACATGATTTTAAATCTCTATGTGTGATTTGCGATTGTTTAAGGTAGACCCGAAGGAGGGGTCGAGCCTCGTGGAATTGATTTGTGAAATGAAAATGAGGTTGTGATTGTGAATTGATGTGATGAGATTGTATGTGTTGAGAAAGAGTTTTATGACGTGGGTTTAAAAAGGAAGTTTCTTAATGAATTGCCCTTTTCATGAATTTAAATGAGATCGAGCATGAGATGATTTATACATGATGTTTTTACCATGTTTTATATGCTAATGTACATGATTTTGATACATGATATTTATGTATACTCATATGGCATAGTTTTACTTCCTCATGCTCCTACTACAAACGATTTATGCATAACACTATTAGCATGTAGATAGAGTAGTTATCTACCATGCTTGCATTATTGCCTTACTGAGCGTGTGGTTGCTCATCCCTCTCTATTTTCCCCCTCTACAGAGGGTGCATAGTAGCCCAGTGAGGACTGAGGCGTGGTATTTTGGACTCCGCTGCATCTCCATCGCTTAGAGGTATATACACAGTGATTCTTTTTGTATCTAAACAATGTAAAAGCACAGTATTCTTTTGCGTTGTAATTATGGGGGATGTAGATGTCAGTAAAACATGCTTTTGTATAAGTACAAGATTAAATGCAAATGTATGACATCGTTTTATTTAACTGAGAATGAATGAGAGGTGGAGTTTATTATTGGCTCACAGCCCAACAGTGTATGGTGAGTTAGTTCACGACCGGGTAAGGTAACAGTAAAACGCCAAAATTTTTTAGTGATTTTCGGTTAAAGAGAATGGAATTGGGTCGTGACAGTTGGGTTCCCTGAATGGATTATGGCAGGTCCTAGCCCCTCACCCTCACCCCACTCAAGAGGTCTGTTAGGCCTGTTGGGTTCCCTAAACACCAATCCGTATCTCTCACCACGGCCTCATAATACCACAGTGTGAAAACCAGTGCGAGCTATGCTCTAGCGCGAATTCATGCATCAAAACCAATCACTTCGTACGAGTAACGCTTTAGTATGACATTTATTTATAAAACATGAAGAAATCACGTACGAACATAGCTCCAGTACGGTTATATGCATAAGAATACCACTGGAAATCTACGTACGAGCAAAAGCTCTAATACGGTTTATAAAATATCGTCATAGTTTCAAAACAAAGTGCAAGCTAAGCTCTAGCATGTTTCACACAAGTGAAAATATCAAAATCCAGCGCGAGCGAGGCTCTAGCGCGATTTATGTCATACAAATATGATGGGTAGCTCATACACAATCAAACAATCCCAGCAACCGGGTTTAGCACTTCACAAATGCTTTTTCCACAACACCAATAAAACACTAGTCGGACCATCTACAAGCTTGCTTAAAACAAAGCCATTTCATTTTGAAAAACATCAAAATATTAGATTTATGCAATTATTAGCCTTACTATCCCATTTCATAGAATCCACTTCAAAACCAAAATCACGCATATACTTATCATCATTCATGAATACCATCAATCATTTACTTGAGCAACCATGCATTTCATAAAACACCCAATATTCACCCACAAGTTCAAAGTACGAGCAGCTACCTCTATATACTCACAAAATTCCCTTACCTGGAATCGCGATGCGTGATTCTACTTCCTTAAAGTTGCTTACTCGTACAACTCGATTCATTTCCAACCGACTCTTCAAAACTACGGATAATCATATTTCACATTATATTCGATCCATGTAACAGGACATCACGCATTCACTATAGTCAATTCGATCTATAGTTTCTAGTGACGCTCTTAAGGCCTCGCTTCATTACTCTACTCATATTTCAAGTCTATGGATTCTTTTTGGCCTATTAACTCATAATGAATCGATATTAAATCGATATTAAGCTCATAGTGTTCATATTTCCTTGATTTCTTCTCTATGGCATTTATCAAGCATTTACATACTCATTTTCCATAAATTCTCTAAACTAACAATGTGGCTTTATTTACCCATCTCAACTCATCAACATTACTCCAATAACAACTTATCAACATCCATAATCCACCAACTCACCCAATCTACACTTTCTCACACTAGGTTCAATCCATTTTCTAGGTTACATTAGTTTCTAACACAACCTAGGTGTTTCCAACCATCCATACTCATGCCAAACAACTCTAAAATCAATTTAATAGACAACGTACCAGAGTTGAAGTGTTAGAATCTTACCAAATCCAAGTTCTCTTCTTGCTCAAAATGTCAATGCCCTTAGCTCCTTCAATACCAACAATGGAATTTTGGATTCCAACTATGTTGTTCTCTTCCTCAAGATGAACACCTTAGTGTCTAATGGCCTCCCCTCAAATCTTACTGGAAATGGCTAATTTTAGAGAGAGAAAGTTAGGTTTTTGGGTTGAAAATGGTAGGTTGATGTTTTTTTTCAAAATTTTCAGATTTTCAGCACTCTTTTTATAGAAATAGCTAAAAGAGATCGATTTGCACCAAGAGGAGATCGATATGGTCCCCTTAAATCCCTCTTTTTCACGATATTTTAAACATGAGATCGATATGTCGAAGTTTGAGATCGATCAACTCCCAAACAGAGAGCTAAGGAGATCGATCTGTATGCTTGAAGATCGATGTGTTCATTACAGAATAGATAGGAGATCGATCTGGCCCTATTAGAGATCGATTTGCTCTATTCCATTGCCCAAATAAGAGCATTTTGGTTCTTCCAGATCGATCTCTCATCCAATGAGATCGATTTGGCCTTCATATTTTCCAGATTTCCTATAGTTTTCCTGCTGCAACTTACACCAAAACATCCTTAATCTGCTGCCATAGTCATTTTCTCATCTATCCACCTTTATGACTTGGATATGGCATCCATTCATACCTTATACACATTGAAACTTGTGTGCATTACTTGTATATCCAAAAGTATCACATTCCAAACTAAATGGAAGCATAACTTCATTCCATTTTACCACACTACTCATTTTGAGTTTCATTCACATTCATCACTTATAAAAACTCATTTCTTCATATTCATACACCATGAAACTTGTTGTGAGACCCCGTATATGTCTAGTTGTAATGTGTAATGAATGTGAATGGACTTGTAATGTAAAGTATGATTGATGTAAGTCCATAGATTCAATGTACATATGTGTAATATGATTTGTAACATACATACAAGTTTCATTGAGTATGAATATGAAGAAATGAGTTCTTACAAGTGATGGATGTGATTAGAACTCAAAATGAGTAGTGTGGTAAAATGAAATGAAGTTAAGTCCCATTTAGTTTGGAATGTGATACTTTTGGATATACAAGTAATGCACGCAAGTTTCAATGTGCATAAGGTATGAATGGATACCATTTTCAAGTCATTAAGGTGGATGGATAAGAAAATGACTATGGCAGCAAATTAAGGACAATTGGGTGTGAGTTGCAGCAGGAAAACTGCAGGAAATCTGGAAAACATGAAGGCCAGATCGATCTCATAGGATGAGAGATCAATCTGGAAGAGCCAGAATGCTCTTATTTGGGCAATGGAATAGAGCAGATCGATCTCCAATGGGGCCAGATCGATCTTCTAAGCATTCTGTAATGAAAAGATCGATCCTCAAGCATACAGATTGATCTCCTTAGCTCTCTGTTTGGGAGTAGATCGATCTCATGCTTAAAATGACGTGAAAAATAGAGATTTAAGGGGACCAGATCGATCTCGAGAAAAACACCAATCTTACATTTCTAACCCAAAAACCTAAATTTCTCTCTGTAAAATCAGCCATTTCCAGTAAGATTTGAGGAGAGGCCATTAGACATTAAGTTGTTCATCCTGAGGAAGAGAACAACATAGTTGGAACCCAAAATCCCATTGTTGGTATTGAAGGAGCTAAGGGCATTGACATTTGGAGCAAGAAGAGAAATCAGATTTGGTAAGTTTCTAATACTCCAATCCAAGTACATTGTTTATTTAAGTGATTTTGGAGTTGGGTTGGATGTGTATTGATGGATAAATTATCTAGGGATGTGATGGAATTGGTGTGACCTAGAAAACCTAGAATGGGTATAATGTGAGAAGATATGGGATGAATGAGTTTATGATTTATGGGCATGCTGAAGTTGTTATTGAGGTAATATGTATGATTTTAGATGGTTAAATGGAAACACATTGTGGGTTTAAGTGAAATTATGAAAATGAGTATGTAAATACTTGATAAATGCCATAGTGAGGGAATTCTTGAAATATGAACACTGTGAGCTTAATGTCGATTTCATATTGATTTGGATTGAATTAATAGGCCTAAAAGAATCCATAGACTCGAAATATGAGTAGAGTAATGAAACAAGGCCTTAAGAGCATCACTAGAAACTATAGGTCGAATTGACTATAGTGAAGGCACGATGTCATATTATATGGATCAAATATAATGCGGAATACGATTTTGTGCAGGCCCAAAGAGTCCGTTGGAAACGAATCGAGTGGTACGAGTAGCAGCTTTAAGGAAGTGGAATCACGCATCGCGATTCAAGGTAAGAAAATTCTGTAGGTATATAGAGGTAGCTGCTCGTATTTTGTGGGTATATAGGGCTTTGAAAATGTGCATGGATTTATAGAAATGTATTTTGACGATGTATGGATGTGACTATGAATAATTGTATGAGATTTGGTGGTTGAAATGGTATTGTAAAGAAAAGGGATAGTAAGGCTAATAATTGCATAAATCAAGTGTTTTGAATGCTTTCACAAAACATGTGTTTGGTTTTAAACGAATTGATGATAGGTTGGCTATTGTGGTTTGATATTTGTGATAGCACATGTGAAGTGTCAAATATGTTTTGAGATTAGTTTTAAAAGCTTATGAGCTGCCTATCATGTTTATGTGAATTAAACCGTGCTGGAGCCTAGCTCGCACCGGGTATTGATATTTTCATTTGTATGAAACGTGCTGGAGCTTAGCTCGCACCTTGATTTGGAAACTATGATGATGATTATAAATCGTACTGGAGCTTCTGCTCGTACGTGGCTTTTGGAGTGGTTTGTCTTATGAGTATAACCGTACTAGAGCTATGCTCGTACGCATCTCTTTATGATAGGATGCATGAGTCGTGCTAGAGCTTTGCTCGCACAAGTTTGCACATTGTGATTTGTATAAGGTTGTGAAAGTTGGTAAGATCCTTAAGCCCTACATCCTTAAGCTAACATCCTTAAGCCCAAAGAGGCGGGGAGACTCTGTTAGGTGGGGAGGCTCTCTTACGGAAGGATCCTTAAGGCAACATCCTTATGAAGGAGGGGAGATTGTAAGACCCCGTATATGTATAATGGTAATATGTATAATTGGATCAAATAATATGAATGGACTTGTAATGTAAAGTATGATTGATGTAAGTCCATGGATTCAATGTATGTATGTGTGATATGAATTGTAACGTACATACAAGTTTCATTGAGAATGAATATGAAGAAATGAGTTCTGGCAAGAGATGGATGTGATTGAAACTCAAGATGAGTAGTGTGGTAAAAATGGAATGGAGTTATGCTTCCATTTGGTTTTATGTAGCATACCTTTGAACATACAATGAATGCACACAAGTTTCAATGTGCATAAGGTATGAATGGATGCCATTTTCAAGTTATAAAGGTGGATGGATGAGAAAATGGCCATGGCAATAGATTAAGGGTGTGTTGGTATGAGTTGCAGCAAGGAAACTGCAGGAAATCTAGAAAACATGAGGGCCAGATCGATCTCATAGGATGAGAGATCGATCTGGAAGAGCTAGGATACTCTTATTTGGGTGAAAGAATAGAGCAGATCGATCTCCAATGGAGCCAGATCGATCTCCTTAGCTCTCTGTTTGGGACCAGATCGATCTCATGCTTCGACAGATCGATCTCATGCTTCAACAGATCGATCTCATTGCTTCGACAGATCGATCTCATGCTTAAAAATGCAGTGAAAAAGAGGGATTTTAAGGGACCAGATCGATCTCCTCTTTGACCAGATCGATCTCCCCAAGCTATTTCTATATAAGGAGAGCTGAAAATCTGGAAATCTCGAAAAAACACTTCACCTTACAATCTCAACCCCAAAAACCTGACTTTCCCTCTCTAAAATCAGCAATTTTCAGTGAGATTTGGAGAGAGATCATTAGAGGCAAAGTTGTTCCTATCAAAGAGAAGAACAACATAGTGAGAGGGCATTTTCCCATTTTTGGAATTGAAGGAGTTAAGGGCATTTCCATTTGGAGCAAGAAGAAAAATCATATTGGTAAGATTCTAACACTCCAATCCAAATGCATTAGCTATTTAATTAATTTTGGAGTTGGTTGGTATGAGAATTGATGGATAAACTACCTAGGAATGTAGTGGAATTGGTGTGACCTAGAAATCTAAAATGGGTATAATGTGAGGATATGTGGGATTGAATGAGCCTATGATTTATGGCATGCTAAAGTTGTTATTGGGGTAATGTTTATGATTTTAGATGGTTAGATGGAATTACATGGTGAGTTGGAGGAATTGTGGAAATGGGTATGTATATGATTGATAAATGCCATAGTAAGGGGATTCATGAAATATGAACACTATGAGCTTTATGTCGATTTGATATCGATTTTGAATAAGATAATAGGCCTAAGAAGATCCATAGACTCGAGCTATGGGTAAAGTAATAAAACGAGGCCAAATAAGCTTTAATAGAGGCTATAGATTAAATTGACTATAGCAAACACTAGGGTTGCATTATATGGATCGAATATAATGTGGGATACGATTTTGTGCAGTCCCGAAGAGTTCGTTGAAGACGAATTGAACCGTACGAGTAAGCAGCTTAAGGAAGTGGAATCACGCATCGCGATTCCAGGTAAGGGAATTTTGTAAGTATATAGAGGTAGCTGCTCGTATTTTGAACTCGTGGGTATATATAGGGCTTTGGAAATGTGCATGGACTTATAGAAATGTGTTTTGATGATGTATGAGATTTGGTTGTTTGAAATGGTTATTGAAAAAGGGATAGTAAGGCTAATAATTGCATAAATCATGTGTTTTGAATGCTTTTACAAAACACAATGCTTTGATTTGAGCAAATAAAAGGATAGGCTGGCTAGTACTTGAATGATGTTGTGAAATAGCCCATATGAGGCACTAAGCATATTATGAGATGTTTTGAATGCATGTGAGCCGCCTATCGCGTGTATGTGATTTAATTCACGTTAGAGCCTCACTCGCGCTGGATTTCTATGTTTTCACTTGTGTGAAACGTGCTTGAGCTTAGCTCGCACTTTGAATTTGAATTGTGATGATGTTTATAAACCGTACTGGAGCTTACGCTCATACGTGGATTTGAGTGGTTTTCCTTATGCATATAACTGTACTGGAGCTATGCTCGTACATGATTTCTTCATATTTTATGCATAAATGCCGTACCAGAGCGCTGCTCGTACGAAGTGATTGGTTTTGATGCATGAATTCGCGCTAGAGCGTAGCTCGCGCTGGTTTTCACACTGTGGTATGTATGAGGCCGTGGTGAGAGATACGGATTAACTCAGGGAACCCAACAGGCCTGACAGACCTCTTGAGTGGGGTGCGGGTGAGGGGCTAGGACCTGACATAATCCATTCAGGGAACCCAACAGGCCTAACAGACCTCTTGAGTGGGGTGAGGGTGAGGGGCTAGGACCTGAATCAGGGAACCCAACAGGGGCGAGCAAGGCCATGAGGGGCTAGGACCTGGTATTGAGGTTACTCCCACGCGCTCTTGAGACTATAAAGGTTACACTTGGTATGGGGTAGATAAGACCTATGGCAGGCACCCCCAACCATGTTATGGGTCCGCGGAGTACGATGTACCGTGTATATCACATGGAGTACGATGTACCACGTGGTGGTTACTTGATTTGAGAAAGTCTGGCGAAGAACTAACCCACCTTCGTGCCAGCATGATACCCCGCACACCGAAATTCGTGTGGTCTGGGATGATATGTGACGATTGGCCAACGTAGTCACTTGCGATATAGTAACCTGTCTCCTTGCTTGATTTACTTACTACCACATGGTTTTAAATCTCTAAGTGTGATTTGTGATTGTTTAAGGTAGACCCGAAGGAGGGGTCGAAGCCGCGTGGATTTGATTTGTGAAATGAAAATGAGGTTGTGATTGTGAATTCATGTGATGTGATAGTATGTGTCGAGAAAGAGTTTTATGACGTGGGTTTAAAAAGGAGGTTTCTTAATGAATTGCCCTTTTTATGAATTTAAATGAGATCGAGCATGAGATGATTTATACATGATATTTTACCATGTTTTATATGCCAATTTTACATGACTTTGATACATGATATATATGTATACTCATATGGCATAGTTTTATTCCTCATGCTCCTACCATAAATGATTTATGCATAAGACTATCAGCATGTAGATAGAGTAGTTATCTACCATGCTTGCATTATTGCCTTACTGAGCGTGTGGTTGCTCATCCCTCTCTATTTTCCCCCTACAGAGCGTGCATAGTAGTCCAGTGAGGACTGAGGCGTGGTATTTTGGACTCCGCTGTATCTCCATCGCTTAAAGGTATATACACAGTTATTCTTTTTGTATCTAAACAATGTAAAAGCACAGTATTCTTTTGAGATGTAATTATGGGGGATGTAGATGTCAGTAAAACATGTCCTTGTATAAGTACATGATTAATGCGAATGAATGACATCATTTTATTTAACTGTGAACGAATGATAGGTGATGTTTATTACTGACTCACAGCCCAATAGTATGTGGTGAGTTAGTTCACGATCGGGTAAGGTAGCAGTAAAACGCGAAAAATTTTTAGTGCTTTTTGATTAAAGAGAATGGAATTGGGTCGTGACAGAGATTGGTATCAGAGCTGTGTTGGCCTGATGTGAGTCATTAATAAAACGTAGGAAAGTACATCCCCATAGTACTGTGCTTTTGTTTAGATATAACTGTGTATACTGTGATGGATTGAGCTTAATAAATTATTATAATACAGGAAGTTAGGCACTATGCCAGTTACACGCATAGGTAGAGGGGCGAGAGCACGTGCTAGAGGCCGTAGAGGTAGGCCTGAGAGCCGTGCGGAGCCACAGACTGAGCAGGCTCCACAGAACCCTGCTGGGAGAGCAGAGGATACTGAGGCTCGCTTCGCTAGATTAGAGCGGAGTATTGAGAGTTTGGTGGAGATAGTTACGCAGGCCTTGGGTGCCAGCGATAGATGAGGTCCCGCAGCACAGCCTACTATTGAACAGGCAGCTACAGAGGTGGAGAGACCTCATGCTGCTGATACAGTTACAGTTACACCGCCTCCAGCCCAGGATACAGATTCTCCTATCGCTCCACAGCAGAGCGGTAGTGATGTGGGTTATGACTGCGACTTGAGTAGGTTGCGAGAGTTTCAAGCGCTGAAACCCCCAGTGTTTAGAGGGGTGAAGGACCCAGTGGTTACGGAGGATTGGGTGTATGAGATTGAGAAACTGTATAGGTTTTTTCGATGCACTTCAGCTGAGAAGGTAGCCTTTGCCGTGTTCATGTTGAAAGGCGAGGCAGAGCACTGGTGGAGGTCCATCGAGGCTATTTTGAGGGCCAGACACTCTGAGATCTCGTGGGGGATATTTCTAGAGGCCTTCAGGAGACAGTACATCCCAGCTACCGTACAGAGGAAACTGCGGATGGAATTTATGAATTTGGTTCAGGGGAACCGTACTGTGGACGAGTATGAGTCTAAGTTTTTGTCCTTGGGGAGATATGACCCGGACACGATGGGTAGTGAGACCCGAAAGATACAGAAGTTCATAGATGGATTGAGATTGGCCATCCGAACTAAGCTAGCTCCCTTCGACATTATGACTTATGAGGAGGCTGTACATAAGGCTCAGTTGTGTGAGCAAGACTTTGAGCGAAATGCCTCCGAGCTTGGGAGAATCAGTGTTAGAAAGGACAAAGACCGGAAGAGGTTCGGGTTTGGAAGAGTGGCCAAGAGAGGTGGCCAAAGGTTTTTCGAGAAGAGGCCTAAGATCGAGGAGGTACAAGAGAGAGCTGCTAGACCTCCCGTATACCCAGCTTTGACTGCACCGAGGGGTATAACTATTGGAGGACCACGACCTACCACAGATCAGTGTAGGAGATGTGGGAGATACCATGGGACTAGGCCATGTTAGGTGCCCCCTGTTTTGTGTTTTAGGTGTGGGAGGCCAGGACATATATCGAGGTTCTGCACTGAGATGATTGAGGTTGCCCCACAGAAGGGCAAGGAGCCTGAGGGAGCTCCAGTTGAGACAGCAGCCCCGAGGAGGAGGGCTACAGCTGAGGAGAAAGGGAAACAAGCTGCGGGTGTGAGCAGAAGAAGAGTACATGCACTGGATCAGGACACCGCAGATGCTTCGACAGATGTGATTAAAGGTACCATCCGAATCTTTGATTTAGAAGCATTGGTATTATTTGATCCTGGTGCCACGCATTCTTTCATATCACCTTCCTTTGCACATAAATTGTTGAAATATGTGAAACCAACATTGTTGGATAAAATGTTGATGATTTTCACACCCATGAATGATAGTCAATTGACTGAGCATGTATGTAGAGATTGTAAGTTAAAGATAGAGGGGAAGGAAATGATAGCCAATCTAATTTTATTGAATATGAATGATTTTGATGTAATTTTGGGAATGGATTGGTTGGCTACCAATTGGGTTGTTATGGATTGTCATGCCAAGACATTAACGTTTTCAGGATTAGACAATCTTATTGTAAATTTTTAATGAAAAGAAATGATATGAAACTTGTATAATTGTGGTAACTAAAAGAGTATGATTTTAAATGCATATTGCTTGAGAGATAAATTATTTGTTTATGATAATGTTGAATGTGGAGTGATGGGTTATGTAACTAACGATGGAGAGGATAATGTGAAGGGTTCATTGCATACGTGGTCGATATAGATGAGGCACACCCGGAATTGAGGGACATAGCCGTAATTTTGGATTACCCTGATGTCTTTCCGATGAATTACCGGGACTACCGCCTGAAAGGGAAATGGAATTTTGCATTGAGTTGGTGCCTGGTACAGAGCCGATATCGAAACCACCCTATAGAATGGCTCCGATAGAATTGGAAGAGCTGAAGAAACAGCTGCAAGAGTTGTTGGAGAAGGGGTTTATTAGACCGAGTGTCTCACCTTGGGGAGCACCGGTTTTATTTGTAAGGAAGAAGGATGGAAGCCTCCGACTGTGTATAGATTACCGGTTGTTGAATAAGGCCACCATTAAGAACAAGTATCCCCTTCCAAGAATCGATGATTTGTTGGATCAGCTCCAAGGAGCCGAAGTATTTTCTAAAATAGATCTGCGGCCAGGGTATCATCAGTTGAGGATCAGGAGTGGGGATATACCCAAGACAGCATTTCGTACCCGTTATGGCCACTACGAGTTTTTGGTGATGCCATTCGGATTGACGAATGCTCCCGCAGCATTTATGGCATTGATGAATGACATATTCAAGCCATACCTGGACAAGTTTGTAATAGTGTTCATTGATGACATTTTGGTTTATTCCAAGTCCAGGGAAGATCATGAGGAGCACTTGAGGATAGTTCTGCAGACCCTCCGAGAGAGAGAATTGTATGCCAAACTCAGCAAGTGTAACTTTTGGTTGGAACAAATCTCATTTCTGGGGCATGTTGTGTCAAAGGATGGGGTATCAGTGGATCCATCCAAGATAGAGACAGTTATACAGTTTAAAACCAGATAATTGGTGTAATGTATGTAAATAAGAAAATAAGCAAAATATGGAAAATTTATATGGATTTAAATGGTAATGGTCATAAGCAAAATCAATTGGAATGCGGAAAATTTTGTGTAGGATAGCGTAACTTCATGCTATTCAAGTAGAATCAAATCTGAAATTGATGGCTGAAATTATTGAATGAATTGGTAGATTTAAAGGTTGGAAAATAATATATGTCAATTTAATGTCTAACTAGGTGAATTGGCTGGAAAATTTATAATGATTTAAAAAGGTAATGTAATGCTCGGTTTAGGTGGAAAACTAAGAGAATTTATGCATGCTTTTGGTTAGGAGAGTTAGACCATATGTTAGTATGAAAATAATACACAATTGATGCATGATAGGAAATAAAATGAAATGCAGAAAATTTTAGAAAATATAAATCCTTTGGCTAGAAATTTATAAGGAATCGTTGGTTATTAAGTTTGCATTAATTGATCATGGAAAATTTGCATGAGTATTGAAGGGGTAGGTTCGGCTAAATGGGACTTTAGGAACCATGATGTTTGCTGGAAATTAGAAATGGAAATAATCAAATAGAATTGAAAGCAATATAATCCCATAGCAATGAAATGCAGAAATTAAACAATAATATAGTGATTAGCCTTGTATAAATATGTATTGTGTGATTAGGGGGAGAAATTAAATTTATGCTCATGGTTTTGGCTAATCTATATAGATTGAGAATAAATAACAAATAAGAATTATAGGATTTATGGCCATGAGAGTATGATTGGAGATAAATAAGCACAATGCTTAAAACCGATACACTACGTTAATAGTAGTTAGCCTAGAATTGTTTTACGAATGTGCGTCTGCTGAAAAATTAAACTTATTGATGTACGAATGGTAAATAATATGAGTCCTAATGGTATTCGCAGCAAGCACGTCAGGAGGCACCAAGGAAGTTTAGACGCATATATGCGCGTCTAAGGCGATAGGTGATAAAGGTTAAATCGGGTGCGTAGCTTGGTGGTAAGGGGTTTTATATAGCTGACGTTAGTAAAATACTTAGGATAGGGTAGATTCATATTTTAAAGTAGGATTATAGGATAACCAATTTAATAGAGTAGCCTAGCTTAAAATCCCCTTACCCATTAGGTTGATAAAATGTCTTGATTTAAATTTTGTCATAGCATGTAGTTACTGTTTTTACAAGCTAATATTTTTACATGATAGTAGCTTGTGCGTGTGATGCATTACAATATTTTCGTAGCTCCATGATGTTTGCTGATTTTGAAGAAGTTGCATGGGCACGATTTTAACTGTATTTTGGATAAGCATGAAGTTACATGATTTATTCACATGCTGGTTTTATACTATTTATTCATGTATTATTTTCGATGGGTGGTTTTCCCCAATTTTTAGACATTTGATTTGGGATGAATTACTGAATTTTTTTATCGTGTACCCATCGAGGGATTTTTGAGTCTATTGGCAACTCGATTTATGCCTGTGTGGTAGTCATGTCTGTGAGAGCAATCTCTAGCACCCGGTAGGAGGTTCTGTGTGATTGCCCTATGGTGCCAAATGCTTCATGGGGATGCCTTTGTGGCATCGAGTTGTTATCGTGAGAACCATCTCTAGCACCCGGTAGGAGGTTCTGTGTGATTGCCCTACAGTGCCAAGTGCTTCACGGGGATGCCTTCATGGCATCGAGTATTTTATTGCTACCTAATACTATGAGACCCTGAGCCCGTCTACAGTAATGTAACGTAATAAAATATGAAAATATTAAGACTAGTAGCACTAATATAAGAAATGTACCTATGTTTAATTGTAAAATTGGAAAACATTAAGATAAAATATACTTATGTATAAATTACAAAAATCTGAAATTATATATACACCTTATGTAAAGATTATTTTTGAAACAAGTTTATATGTAGATATATATATATATATATATATATATATATATATATATATATATATAAATATATATAGAGGGAAATAGGCAAATCGAAATTCCATAGGATTTTATGGGTATTAATTCTGAAAATGAAGACTTTTATACATATGAAACATAAGACTTGATTATAGGTAGATTAAATATAAAAATCTGCAATTTAAGTTTACAGGTTTAACCATAAAGGGAATTGATAAATATATACATACACTAGTACTATGAAAATCTGGAATTTATGTAGACTGATTTCTAATTATGTAAATAGATTTTCAGATTTGATAAACTTGCACCTTGATTAGTAAGTTGATAAACAATGTAATTAGAAATGCAATTATATATATATATATATGTATTAGAGTAACATAGGAAGATTAAATTATAAAATCTAGAATTAAGTAATTTAAAGTGTTAAATCATATATTAGAGTATGAAACCAGATTTTTAGGTAGATTTAAGTTAATAAGATTCTGCACTTGATATTAATTCTTAACACTATAGTATAATCTAAACTATATGCATGTATAATTAGATTATAAATTCTGGAAATTGGTTTATCAACTAATTAAAACCTGAAATGTTATTATACATAGATGTATCATAGGAAAACATGTGGGTGAAACGTAAAATCTGGAAATTGAATTAACAAAATAGTAAACCATATTTACACAAATCTGGAAATTTAAAAAAAAAAAAAACAGAAAATATAAAAGCCATATGATATTTATTTTTCAGACTTTTCTTTTTCCTCCTTCTCTCATTCACGTTTCTGCCTTAGAAACCAGCAAACCAGAAAACACCTTCAGCCATTCCCCTTCTCCTCCACGCCACCACCCTCACCTGAACAGAAATCCGGCAGCCACCACCCTTTCCCACGCCATCAGCCACCCTAGAACCATCCTCTAGGCTTGCATGCAGCAATCATCCACCCCTCCATGGTCTTCCACACCAAACAGTCCACAAATCCAAAAATCCTGCAAACAGCCACCAATCTGGAAATGTTAGTTGCATGTTAGTTTAGATTGTACAGAAACTTGTTAGACATAGTATTCTTACCTCACAACCTCACAAATCACGTTTTGCGCTTCCCCCACATACCAGAATGCACCAAACAGCCATGAAAACCTGTACAGCAGCTGAAACCGAGAGCTTTTTGGCTGGTATGGGTGTCTAGGCTGTTCAGCTAGGGAGAAATGCACACCATTGATGCTAAAAACGTGTGAACAGTAGCAAATCATCAAGAATTTCCAAAAAATTAGTTGAGTAAATTGGGGAAAATTAGTTAAGAAGTCCGGCTAGAGCAATTGGGGTAAGAATGTTGTAAATTTCTGCAATTACAATGTGTTTGCTGTTAGGATAATGTATATGTGTATTTAGTTTGTTTAAATTTCAGAAAAATGTAACATGCATGAGAGTTTAATATAGTTAGCTAATGAAATCAAATTGCTGGAAATTCAAGTTCCTAAATTGCTATGATTAATGTTGCATGTGTTAATTTTAATTAATTTCCAGAAAATGTAACATGCATGAAAATATATATGGTTAGCTAGATGAAATTCCAGAAAAATGTAACATGCAAGAAGGTTTGGTGATGATTAATTTGAAGTTTTAGTTGCTGGAAATTCTAAACTTCTAAATTGGTATGATTAAGTTGAAGAAAAACGATGCATGTATAAAATTACTGCAGCAAGTATGAAATTGTAGCAATTGAAGAAGAAAATTCTGCATGTAGGGGAATTCGGTTACATGTAACCAAATTAGGGGAGATTGAAATTACTGGAAAATTTAGATTAATGCAGAAATTATAATGTGAATAAGTATTTCTAAGGTTTGCATGATTAACATTTAATTATATAAGTTGATACATTGAGTTATGATATTCCGCCATGTAGAGGTATATAGGGGAATTGTTAAATTGCCAATATAAAATTAGATTATATAATCTGAAATTTCAATGTACCAAATGAAATTTTGTGAACTAAAATTTAACAAGTAAGATTGGAAGATTAGGAAAAATATAATCGGCAACATGAAAATGTAAGAAAAGAAATTTGGCTTGCAATGGAATTTAATTAAGTTGACAAATCTGAAAATGTTAATACATTGGTGGATGAATAAGATTAAAGATTTGATAAGGAATTTCCATGAATAAGGGTATAGTTTGTTGTAATGAGAAAGAATTAAAACCAGAAAATTGGTTTAATGTATGTAAATAAGAAAATAAGCAAAATCTGGAAAATTTATAACGATTTAAATGGTAATGGTCATAAGCAAAATCAATTGGAATGCAGAAAAATTTTGTGTAGGATAGCTTAACTTCATGCTATTCAAGTGGAATCAAATCTGAAATTGATGGCTGAAATTATTGAATGAATTGGTAGATTTAAAGGTTGGAAAATAATATATGTCAATTCAATGTCTAACTAGGTGAATTGGCTGGAAAATTTATAATGATTTAAAAAGGTAATGTAATGCTCGGTTTAGGTGGAAAACTAAGAGAATTTATGCATGCTTTTGGTTAGGAGAGTTAGACCATATGTTAGTATGAAAATAATACATAATTGATGCATGATAGGAAATAAAATGAAATGCATAAAATTTCAGAAAATATAAATCCTTTGGCTGGAAATTTATAAGGAATCGTTGGTTATTAAGTTTGCATTAATTGATCATGGAAAATTTGCATGAGTATGGAAGGGGTAGGTTCGGCTAAATGGGACTTTAGGAACCATGATGTTTGCTGGAAATTAGAAATGGAAATAATCAAATAGAATTGAAAGCAATATAATCCCATAGCAATGAAATGCAGAAATTAAACAATAATATAGTGATTAGTATTGTATAAATATGTATTGTGTGATTAGGGGGAGAAATTAAATTTATGCTCATGGTTTTGGCTAATCTATATAGATTGAGAATAAATAACAAATAGGAATTATAGGATTTATGGCCATGAGAGTATGATTGGAGATAAATAAGCACAATGCTTAAAACCAATAAACTACGTTAATAGTAGTTAGCCTAGAATTGTTTTGCGAATGTGCGTCTGCTGAAAAATTAAACTTATTGATGTGCGAATGGTAAATAATATGAGTCATAATGGTATTTCGCAGCAAGCACGTCAGGAGGCGCCAAGGAAGTTTAGACGCATATATGCGCGTCTAAGGCAATAGGCGATAAAGGTTAAATCGGGCGTGTAGCTTGGTGGTAGGGGGTTTTATATAGCTAACGTTAGTAAAATACTTAGGATAGGGTAGATTCATATTTTAAGTAGGATTATAGGATAACCAATTTAATATAGTAGACTAGATTAAAATCCCCTTACCCATTAGGTTGATAAAATGTCTTGATTTAAATTTTGTCATAACATGGAGTTACTGTTTTTACGAGCTAATATTTTTACATGATAGTAGCATGTGCGTGTGATGCATTACAATATTTTCGTAGCTCCATGATGTTTGCTGATTTTGAAGAAGTTGCATGGGCACGATTTTAACTGTATTTTGGATACTCTTAGGTTGGAAACTCTTAGGTTGTGTTAGAAACTAATGTAACCTAGAAAATGGATTGAACCTAGTGTGAAAAAGTGAAAGTCAAATGAGTTGATGAATCATGGGTATGCTAAAGTAGCTAATGGAGTAATGTAAATGATATGAAATGGGTAAATGAAGCTATAAAGTGAGTTTAGTGAATTTATGAGGATGACTATAAGTAAGGCTTGATAAAAGGCCATAGTGGGGAAATTTGTGAACCATGAGCCTAATATCAATTTAATATCGATTTAGAATAAGTTAATAGGCCTAAAGGAATCCATAGACTTTAGTTATGGGTAAAGTAATGAAACGAGGCCTCATAAGCGTTAATAGAGACTATAGGTTGAATCGACTATAGTAAACGCAAGAGTTGGATTATAATGGACTATAATGGTGCGAAATACGTTTGTGTGCAGCTCCGAAGAGTTCGTTAGAGACGAATTGGACCACACGAGTAAGCAGCTCTAAGGAAGTGAAATCACACATCACAATTCCAGGTAAGAAAATTCTGTAAGTATATAAAGGTAGCTGCTCGTATTTTGTGGGTATATAGGGCTTTGGAAATGTGTATGAGTTTGTGAAAATGTGGTTGACAATGTATGGAAATTATTACGAGTATGTATGGAAATTATTACGAGTATTTGGGTGAGATTTGGTTATTGAAGTGGTATTATAAAGAAATGGGATAGTAAGGCTAATAATTGCATAAATCTAATGTTTTGATGTTTTACAAAACGTAATTGCTTTGTTTTAAGCAAGCTTGTAGATGGGTCGACTAGTGTTTTATTGATGTTGTGGAAAAAGCATTTGTGAAGTGCTAAACCCGGTTGTCGGGATTGTTTGATTGTATATGAGCTGCCTATCCTATTTGTATGACATAAATCACGCTAGAGCCTCACTCGCGCTGGATTTCAGTGTTTTCACTTGTGTGAAGCTGCTAGAGCTTAGCTCGCACTTTGATTTAATTTGGGGTGATGTTTTATAAACCGTACTGGAGCTTTTGCTTATACGTGGTTTTCAATGGTTTTCTTATGCATATAACCGTACTGGAGCTATGCTCGTACGTGGTTTCTACATGTTTTTATGCATAAATGCCGTACTAGAGCATTGCTCGTATGAGGTGATTGGTTTTGATGCATGAATTCACGCTAGAGCATAGCTCGCGCTAGTTTTCACACTGTGGTATGTATGAGGCCATGGTGAGGGTAATACAAATTAACTCAGGGAACCCAATAGGCCTGACAGACCTCTTGAGTGGGGAGAGGGTGAGGGGCTAGGACCTGACAGTAATCTATTCAGGGAACCCAACAGGCCTAACAGACGTCTTGAATGGAGTGAGAGTGAGGGGTTAGGACCTGAATCAGGGAACCCAACAGGGGCGAGCAAGGCCATGAGGGGCTAGGACCTGGTATTGAGAGTACTCCCACGTGCACTTGAGACTATAGAGGTTACATTGGGTATGGGGTAGATAAGACCTACGGCAGGCACCCCCAACCTTGTTATGGGTCCGCGGAGTACGATGTACCATATATATCACATGGAGTACAATGTACCGGGTGGTGGTTACTTGCTTTGAGAAAGTCTGGTGGAGAACTAATCCACCTTCGTTCCAGCATGATACCCCGTACACCGAAATCCGTATGGTCTGGGATGATATGTGATGTAGTTGGCCAACATAGTCTATGAGTACAAGTTATAGTAACTTGTCTCCTTGCTTGATTTACCTACTACCACATGATTTTAACCTATAAGTGTGATTGTGACTGTCTCGGGGTAGACCCGAGGGAGGGGTCGAGCCTTAAGGACTTGATTTGTGAATTGATGATGATGTTTGTAATTAGAAATTGATTTCGATGGGATTTTGATACTGGAGAAAATGAGGTTTCTTAATGAATTGCTTTTTTTATGAATTTAAATGAGATTGAGCATGAGATGATTTATACATGATGTTTTACCATGTTTTATATGCCAATGTACATGATTTTGATACATGATATATATGTATACTCATATGGCATAGTTTTACTTCCTCATGCTCATACCATAAACGACTTATGCTTACACTATCAGCATGTAGATAGAGTAGTTGTCTACCATGCTTGCATTATTGCCTGACTAAGCGTCCCCTCCTACAGAACGTGCATAGTAGCCCAATGAGGACTGAGGCATTGTGTTTTTGGACATCCGTCGCTTCCATCATCGAAAGGTATATACACATGATTCTTTTTTAATCTAAACAATGTAATAGCACAGTAATGATTGAGTTGTAATTATGGGGGATGTAGATGTCAGTAAACATTTTTTGTATGAGTAAATGATTTAATTTCGAATATATGACATTGTTTTTATTAATTGTGGATGAATGGTAAGTAGTGATTATTATTAACTCACAGCCCAACTGTATGTGGTGAGTTTATTCACGATCGGGTATAGTAATAGTAAAACGTGAAAAATTTATAGTGATTTTCGATTAAAGGGAATGAAAATGGGTCGTGACATTACATGATTTTCTCGGTTTACCATTGCATTGGTGTGTTGCATGGTGTTTTGCTAGCTTCGGTTATATAGGCTTCTTACTGACCGTGTGGTTGGTCACCCCTCTCTTTCAAGCATTTTTTCAGATTAGTGTTCCGGGGAGAGCTCCACGTTTTGCTGACTCTACAGTGTGATCAGCAGTTTTTGAGTCTATTGAGGTATATGCGAGGGACTGTATGTGTATATTTATGCATGTTTATTTTTAGATATGTACGCACGGTTGTAATTGTGAGATGTATTAGTTGATGTTATGTAAGCATGACTACTAAGTATCATACGTAGGTTTCTTCTTTTCGTTTATATCATGGATGGACGACATGTATGACGGCTAATCTCAGGTTTGATTTATTTGATGTTGAGAGTTTGTGATAATTATGTCGTAGTCAAGTGGAAAAGATTAAATTATAAATTATAGTCATGCCACCTAAATAGAAAAATAAACCGAATTCTTTGGTAATATAAGTTAAGGTAAAAAAAAAAATTAATCACGCACAAAATATTATTAAGGGTAGTATGAAACCTACATCGGACACAAACGACAAGTAAAATGATCCACGTAGTAATATTGATGTAATAATCAAAATACAATTTCACCGAATATTGCGCGACTAGTTGAGGTTAGGTCATGAGGTGTGACAACTCTTTTTGGTATCAGAGCGGGCTTGTCATAGGTCATGTTGATGTAGATTAGTTAGTCTAGAAGTACATCTCACAACCGTGTATGTCCGAAATGTATATATATATATGTTCGCATATACTTTCGATTGTTATTAACTCTGTTTGAGTCTTTGGTATAGAATTTGCGAGTCAGTATGATTGGGAGACGAGCAAGGGGCCATGGTAGACGAGCCCAGCCGCCTCCGGTACCTCCCCCACAACTAGAGAGCCTGAAATCCAAGATGGAGAGACTCGAGCGATTAATGGCAGAGATGTCTGCCACATTCACTCAGTTTATGGCGAACTTTGCTAATGCCGCGAATGCGCTGCAAGCTCATCCACCTCCAGAGCCACAACCCTTAGAACCAAAGGAACTTGTACCTCCACCACAGCCACCAGCAATACAGCCACCAGTTCCAAATTCAATAGAAAGGAACATGGAGTGGGTAAGGTAATTTCAAAAAATGAACTCGCCTGTATTTAAGGGAGACAAAGATCTTAACACAATAGAGGAATAAGTTCAGAAGTTAGAAAAGATCTTCCCGATTATGAATTATAGCAGCTTACATAAGGTGGCATTGGCCACATAAATGCTAGAGGCAGAGGCAAAGAGATGGTGGACTTCTACCGAGACAGTTTTGTTGGCTAGGCACATTGAGATATCTTGGGAGACTTTTCTTGAAGCCTTCAATAACCAGTATATTTCAGAGTGTGCAAAGAGAAAGAAAGAGGCAGAGTTTTTGAGCTTGGTACAGGGAAATATGATTGTGGATCAGTACTAGTCAAGGTTCACTACACTGCTCCGATATGAGCCTGATATTGCAAAGAATGAGGTGAAAAAGACTATAAAGTTTATTCATGGATTGAGTCCAGCGATCAGAAGTAGGGTAGCTCCTATGAACATAAGGACATATGCTGAGGCTATTCAGAGGGCACAGTTTGTCGAGCATGATATGAACCTATCACAGTCTGAGTTTCAGTCACGGCAGATGAGCCATGGTAAGAGGATTGATGATCAGAGATCTTTCCCGGGCAGATGGCAGAACAAGAAGCCGAGGGCCAGAGCTTCTCAGGCCATGGTGACTAGACCAAGGCCTTATCTTGCTCAGAATACTCCAATGCCTTATCAGATCCCCACGTGTAACCGATGTGGGAAGAGACATTATGCCAATAAGCCTTACCGTCGGATATATGGTACATGCTTCTAGTGTGGAGAAGTGGGGCATATGAAGAGAGATTGTCCTAAGTTGAGGGCCCCACCAGTTCAGGCAGTCAGAGCTATTCCTCCACCAACCCAACCAGTACGAGCGATTCCTCCACCACCACCACCTCCAGTGGACAAGGGCAAGAAAGTCATTGGACAGGGACGAGTGTTCACCTTGGATAAGGAAGCTGCGGATGCCTCGACATCAGTGGTGAAGGGTAATCTTCTTATCTCAAATGTTAAAGCTTTTGTACTTATAGATTTCGGATCAACACATTCGTTTGTATCACCCACGTTTGCTAGGAAGTTACCGCTAGAGCCTGAACCTTTAGGTTATTTACTTCGTGTAAAAACATTTATGAAAGAATCGTAAATGATCGAAGTAGTATATAGGAACTGAGGTAAGGATAGGTGACAAGGTAGTTTCAGCTAACTTGATCTTGCTAGATATGTTGGACTTTGATGTGATATTAGGAATGGATTGGTTTGCGACTCATAGAGTTAAATTAGACTGTTTTAGGAAGGTGATGACTCTGTACTTACCTGAAAAATGTGTAGTAACTTTTGGAGATAAATAATAAGTAAACTGTTGGTTAACTAATTGTGGTCTTGATAGTTGATTTTAATTATGAAGGTTTTATAGCTTTTGTGGAATGCAATGAGAAGCTGAAGCCCAGCCTTCAGGATATCCCGATAGTAAGGGAATTCCCTTATGTATTTCCCAAAGAGTTGCCAGGGTTACCTCCCGATAGAGAGTTGGAGTTTGTCATTGACTTGGTGCCTGAAACCGAACCTTTGTCTAAACCCCCGTATAGGTTGGCACCTATTGAGTTGGAAGAATTGAAGAAACAACTCCAAGAGCTACTGGATAAGGGATTCATACGTCCGAGTGTGTCACCTTAGGGCGCACCCGTGCTTTTTGTGAAGAAGAAGGATGGTAGCTTGAGGTTGTACATTGGTTATCGAATGCTCAATAAGGCTACGGTCAAGAACCAGTACCCGTTGTCGAGGATCGATGACTTGTTCGATCAGTTAAAGGGTGCCAAAGTGTTCTCGAAGATAGACCTAAGGTCGGGATATCACCAGCTGAAAGTTAGAGGTGAGGACATTTCCAAGACAGCCTTCCAAACTCGCTATGGGCATTACAAACTCCTAGTCATGCCATTTGGCTTGACGAATGCCCCAGCAGCATTCATGAACTTGATGAACGAAGTTTTCAAGCAGTACTGGATAAGTTTGTGATTGTTTTTATAGATGACATCTTGGTGTATTCTCGTTCTCCGGAAGAACATGAATGACACCTTTACATAGTTCTTCAGACACTTAGAGAAAGGAAACTGTATGCTAAGTTGGATAAATGTGAGTTTTGGATGAAGCAAATTGGTTTTCTAGGCCATGTAATGAACGAGGATGGAGTATCAGTTGACCCATCCAAAGTGGAAGCTATAGTGAACTGGGAAAGGTTGAAGACAGTGACGGAGATACAAAGCTTTCTTGCATTAGCTGGATATTACAAAAGGTTCGTAGAGGGATTCTCTAAAATTACAGCTCCTTTGACTCGACTCACCCGTAAGGATGTCAAGTTTGAGTGGAGCGATGCCTATGAGCATAGTTTCCAAGAACTCAAGCATCAATTAACTTCTGCACTGATCCTCACCATACCAGATGGACCCGAAGGATTTACGGTGTATAGTGATGCTTTAATGAATGGATTGGGGTGTGTGCTTATGCAAAATGGTAAAATGGTAGCATATGGATCTCGTCAACTGAAGGAGCACGAAAGGAATTACCCTACGCATGATCTCAAACTTGCAGCAGTAGTTTTTGCTTTGAAAATATGGAGGCATTACCTTTACGGAGAAAAGTTTCAAATCTATACCGATCACAAGAGCCTCAAATAACTATTCTCTCAGAAAGAACTGAACATGAAGCAGTGTAGATGGATGGAATTATTGAAAGATTATGATTGTGAAATTTTATATCATCCGGGGAAAGTAAATGTGGTAGCGGATGCGTTGAGTAGGAAGAGGTGTCCGTTATGATGGTAAAGGAGTGGGAATTGTTGGGACAATTTGCAAGCTTGTCTATTGATGTAGCACCGTCAAATCAGAGTCCTTTAGTTGCTAGTCTCAGGATATAGTCGACTTTGATTGAACAGATTAGGAAGGTACAAAAGCTAGATCAGAAGTTGCTTGAAGTGTCCGGACAGATTCAGAAGGGTAGAGATTCTAAGTTTGAGATTGGTTCAGATGGATTGCTCAGATTTAGAGGCCAGATATGTGTGCCGAGGGATGAGGACCTTAAGAGACTGATTTTGTCCGAAGCTCACTCTAGTAGATATACTTTACATCCCGGGAGCACCACAATGTACCATAACATACGCAAGATGTATTGGTGGTCGGGAATGAAACGTGATGTTGTCGAGTTTATAGCAAGGTGTTTGGTGTGTCAACAAGTGAAGGTGGAACACTAGAAACCGACAGGTTTACTTCAACCCTTACACATACCAACTTGGAAGTGGGAACACGTAACTATGGACCTTGTTACGGGTTTACCTAAAACTCGGAGGAAGCATGACGCCATTTGGGTAATTGTGGATAGACTCACCAAGTCAGCATATTTCTTAGCTATTAGCTCGACTACTCCTTTGAATGAATTAGAAGAATTGTTTGTTAAGGAGATAGTAAGACTCCATGGAACCCCAGTAAGTATCACTTCGGATAGGGACTCTAGGTTCACATCTCGATTTTGGAAGCAGATACAGGAGTCATTGGGTTCTTGGATATAGTTTAGCATGACATGTCATTCACAGACTAATGGACAGTCGGAATGGACGATACAAACTTTGGAAGACATGTTGCGTGCTTGTGTTATTGATTTCGAAGGTTCATGGGACGAGCATTTACCTTTAGTGAAATTTGCTTACAACAATAGTTACCATGCCAGTATAGGAATGAATCCGTACGAAGCTCTTTATGGACGGATATGCAGATCAGCAATCGATTGGGAAGATGTGAGATCTGAGAATTTCAGACATATTTAATGATGTAATAATAAATTGAAGTGTAATTTATTGAGCTAAGTGAATTGTGGGAATTATAATTGGAGATTTATGTGTTAAGTGTGTAAAATGAGCATGAAGCATGAGGACAGATCGATCTGGGAGAAGGAGAGATCGATCTGGTGAGTTAAAAATGACAAGGAATGAGAAATTTGAGGAGCAGATCGATCTCCAATGGAAGAGATCGATCTCCTTATGAATCTGTTTGAGTAGGGATCGATCTCATGAGGAAGAGATCGATCTCCAAATGAATCTGTTTGAGAGAAGATCGATCTCATGAGGAGGAGATCGATCTCCAAATGCTTCTGTTTGAGGAGAAGATCGATCTCCTTAGGGGCAGATCGATCTCATAAAGCCATAAAGAGATCGATCTCACCCCTCGACAGATCGATCTCCTATGCATAAAATTGCCCAGATCGTCCCCAAATTTCAAACACAGATCGATCTCATCAAGAGGCAGATCGATCTCCTACCTCCAGTCTATATAAGGAACCCGTGTTTTCTCTGCAATTTCACTTTCTCTCTCTTCCAAACCTCTATTTTTCCAAAAACCTAGTTTCTCACTCCTCCAAATCCCCCATTTTCGGCCGAATCAGCTATTGTGGTAAGAAGGGAAGTTGTTCATCATCAAAGGGAGAACAACATACTTGGAAATCGAAGGACGAATCGGATCGAGGCGTGAGTTGTGCGTCTCACAAGCTTTGGGTAATTTCTAAACCTCGATCTTGATATTTGAGTTGATTTTGATGTTATTGGTGGTAGTAATCGTGTCGAAATAGTTGAGGAATGATTAGGGATTGATGAGATTGTAATGTAGTTGGATTAATGTTGATATTTGGAAATTGTGGCAATTTTGAGGATTGTGCTATAAACGGAAATATAGACAATGTGGTAAATTAGCGTAGATAATTGGTATTAGAGATATCGAACATTGGGATATTGTGAATATAGTTGTAGTTTAGGGTTGAGTTACGAGAAATCAAGAGAATTGAGGTGTTATGAGTAATTATGCTCGATTTTGAGAATTGAGGCTTATGTGATGTGGAGTATTGATGTTTTAACATCGTTTGGACAGCTCGGGAGTTCCAGAGTGGAATGCGAGACTAGTCCGTGATACGGGGGAAACGATTGCACTATACGAGGTGCAAAGAGGTAAGGGAAAACTAAACCATTTTGTGTATGTATTTTGATGAATTGTTAGCATGAACCATGATTTGAGAATACAAGCATGTTTTGTGTTGTGACGTAATTGCACACGGTTTTTATAGCCGGTTGGAGCCCATTATTTTATGAGTTTATAAGCTAAGTGTGAAATTGCTTTATAAACCTTTGAGTTGCGTGAAAAGTAAATTGGGCGATATTGAGATTTGAGAAAATGTGTGCATGTTTTGCCGGTTGGAACTCGGTTTTAATATGTTTTGTGTTGAGTACACAAATGTTTTAAATGAGTTTTTAAGAGAAAACCATTATGAGTTCTACGTGAAGGCATAACGTTTTATAAGATAATGGCTAATGATTGAGACTTAGGCGTGTCATGTTGAATACACATCGGGCATTGCTCTGGTAGCATATAAGACCGATATAGTGGGACGCCTGGGAACCGACCCAGGGACCACGGGCCTTGCTCTGGTAGTATATAAGACTGATATAGTGGGACGCCTGGGAACCGACCCAGGGACCACAGGCATTGTTCTAGTAACATATAAGTCCGATTATTCCTCCGCTCTGGTAGCGTTGGGAGGCATTACTCTGGTAGCATGTAAGATCGAGAGAGTGGGCCGCCTGGGAACCGACCCAGGGACCACAGGTATTGTTCTGGTAACATATAAGTCCGATTATTCCTCCGCTCTGGTAGCGTTGGGAGGCATTGCTCTGGTAGCATGTAAGACCGAGAGAGTGGGCCGCCTGGGAACCGACCCAGGGACCACGTGTCAGTGTGCATTAGGCGAGGCATTGCTCTGGTAGCAAGTAAGGCCGGGCCTTGTTCTGGTAACATATAAGTCTAATATACTTTGCACACGACCATATTGTCGACGTTCCCTCTATATGAGGATGCCTGGGATGCGCACCCAGAGGAGCTTATATATATTTGATGTGCCATGACGAATTTTAATTGAGTTTTATTGCCTAGTCTCGTTTTACACATGAGTTGTGTTTTGTGACCTTGTCACGTGTGAATTACTGAGGTGATTTTTATCACGTATTTGAGAACAGCCATTATTGCATATATTTGCACATGCTTGTGAGTGCTCGGTGTTGAGCCTTTTATCTTCATGTTTTCATATGATTTAACGAGTTATGAGATGATGTTTTGAGAACTTTCATGCTACGATTTCAAATGAGCTTTATAAACAAATACATATTTGTGATGTGTGAAATGGTTTATATAACTGAGTTCCTTTACCCCCCTTACTGAGCGATTTAGAAGCTCACCCTGTTTTCCTTTCCCCCCAGAGTTCTTCAAGTGAAAAAGGATCTCCCTGCGGCGTACGGAGTAGTGGCTAGTGGAGGACTTGAGCTCCAGGCCCTATCTATTGTATTTGAGGTATCTTTTATCTTTTCATGTACCCAGACTATTAATGTGATTACAGACACTTGATGTATATCATTATATGGGATGTATTAGGATTAATTAACTTGGAATTGAGTAATGTATATGATTCAATATACACTATGTTGTGATGAGATCCTGAGGCATGATAATTATGATGATGTATGACACTGCACAGGAATGCACCTTTAATTGTGAATTAATGAGTAAAAAGTTTTAAATTGGCCCTATTTTCCGCAAATTTTCGGGGCGTGACAGAGTTTTCTTGGTATCAGAGCTTAGGGTGTCTAGTACTGTCAGTGTCGGTTAAGTGAAATAGAATACATCCCAAGTGTCTGTAATAGTCTGGTCATGAAATGCAATTGAGGATTGAGATTTCAATCGATTGTGATATGTACGCGCAGGAGACGAGTTGAGATTGAGAATGAGTAAACGACGAGGTCGTTCGAGGAGGCAGGCAGAGTCCCCTCCACCACCTGTCCCATAACCAGAGAGTCCTAACTCTCGATTTAATCGGATTGAGACCGATGTGAGGCAAGGTTTCGAGCAGATGGCGGCGCTATTCGCGCAACACTTTGGAGTTAATGCCTCGGATACTACCCCTACACCACCACCAGGACCTCCCATACCCCCAGTGCCTCCCGTCACTCAGCCTGAGGACAGAAGTAAGGTCCGACTAAAGGAATTTCTGAAGATGAATCCACCGGCATTTAAGGGAAAGAAGGATCCTACAGAGGCTGAGGAGTGGTTGACGGAGTTGAGAGTTATATTTGATTTACTGGGGTGCACCGATGCTGAGAGAGTCAGTATGAGTGCCTATATGCTGAAGGGGAGAGCTCGAGATTGGTGGAGTACTACCCAGGGTATCTTGATGTCCCGCCAGGATGTGATTGGTTGGGAAGAGTTCCAGACAGCTTTTAGAACCCAATATGTACCACGAGCCGCCCAGAGAAGGAAACAGACCGAGTTTTTGAGTTTGGTACAAGGTGACATGTCGGTGGATGACTATGAGAGACAGTTCACCGCACTACTGAGATATGACCCAGAGACCTTCAAGAGTGAAGAGCTCCGCACAGAGAAGTTTGTGTATGGGTTTAAGAGGTTGAGAGAGGAATCAAAATGGTACAATCCCAGCATGAGCTCAGAGCAGTGCATAAAGATAAGGGCAAGAGGCCAGCGATTTTCCAAACAGAGGCTCGAAGAGGTTCCTTCAGGAGAGGGAGGATTGAGGTACAAAAGGACAGATTGGAGAGACCCAGAGCCTATCCTATTATAAAGGAGACCCCTCGATATGTCAGGCCTGAGACAAGGTTTTGTAGAGACTGTGGCCGATCGCACGAGGGAAGTTGTACTGGGTAGATCCGCAGATGTTTTAGATGTGGTGACATGGGTCACAGAGTGAAAGACTGTCCCCAACCTCAGATACCACATGCTCCGGAGCCCGCAAGACAACAGCCTCAGAGAGTGGATCCCCGGAGACGGGCCACTGCGGCAGAGAAAGGGAAGAAACCTGTGGCACAGGGACGTGTGTTTGCCCTGGATAAGGAGACCGCAGACACTTCGGCAGAAACTATAAGAGGTACACTCTCCGTCTGTAATTATGAGGCTCATGTGTTGATTGATTCAGGATCCACGCATTCGTTTATTTCTGAGCATTTTGCATGTAGATTAAACTTGAAGTTTGAACCTCTAGATTATATACTACATGTAAATACCCCTATGCGTGAATCTCAGAGAACTGAATTAATCTGTAGAGGATGTGAAATAAAGGTAGGAGATAGAGTGATGTTAGCAGATCTAATCATGTTGGGTATACATGGGTTTGATGTAATTCTGGGGATGGATTGGTTCGCAACCAATCGAGTGAGTCTAGACTGCTACACTAAGATTGTAACTTTCTCCCTACCTGAGCCTTACAGTGTACAATTGAGATATTGAGGGAATAAATATGGGGATTTCTAGTAAGTAATTTGAGGATTTTAACATTATTTTGGAGAATATTAAATATGATTATTTATGTGAAGGTTATGAGACACTCATCTCAGACGATGAGCGGGAACACCCGAGGATTGAGGATGGATGTTTTCCCAGATGAATTGCCAGGTTTACCACCAGAGAGAGAGCTGGAGTTTACCATTGATTTGGTACCGGATACTCAGCCGATCTCTAAACCTCCCTACAGGATGGCATTAGTGGAACTTGAGGAATTGAAGAAACAACTACAGGAGTTATTGGATCAAGGGTTTATTAGACCCAGTGTTTCACCGTGGGGAGCGCCAGTACTGTTTATTAAGAAGAAGGATGGTAGTCTCAGATTATGTGTGGACTACCGGCTATTGAATAAAGCCACGGTGAAGAATAAATATCCGTTGCCCAGGATTGACGATCTACTTGATCAGCTAAGAGGGGCATCAGTCTTTTCTAAGATTGATTTGAGATCGGGCTATCACCAATTGAGGATCAAGGAGGAAGATATTCCAAAGACGGCCTTCAGGACAAGGTATGGCCATTACGAATTTCTGGTGATTTCCTTTGGATTGACAAACTCCCCTACAGCATTTATGAGATTGATGAACGAGGTGTTCAGAGACTATCTGGATAAGTTTGTGATAGTCTTTATCGATGATATCCTGGTGTACTCTCGGTCGTATGAGGAGCATGCCCAGCATTTGTGGTTAGTACTTCAGATACTCCGAGATAAGCAATTATACGAAAAGCTTAGTAAGTGTGAGTTTTGGCTGAACCGGATAGCTTTCCTTGGGCATGTAGTCTCAGAGGAAGGAGTATCAGTGGATCCGAGTAAAATAGCAGCTGTGCTTAATTGGGAAAGACCGAGGACAGTGACTGAGATACGAAGCTTCCTTGGTTTAGCAGGGTATTACAGGAGATTTGTGGAAGGATTCTCGAGGATTGCCGCTCCTTTGACTAAGCTCACGCGTAAGGAGACTCCGTTCATATGGACTGATCAATGTGAGCTCAGTTTTCAAGAGTTAAAGAGGAGATTGACAGCGGCACCTGTGTTAACTATCCCTGCGGGATCAGGAGGATTCTCGGTGTATAGCGATGCATCTCACCAAGGATTGGGGTGTGTGCTGATGCAGCACGGAAGAGTGGTCGCATATGGATCGCGTCAACTGAAAGACCATGAGCGGAATTATCCCACGCATGATTTGGAGTTAGCCGCTGTGGTATTTGCTTTGAAGATCTGGCGACATTACTTATATGGGGAAAGATTCCAGATCTTCACTGATCACAAGAGTTTGAGATATCTCTTTGATCAGAAAGAGTTAAACATGAGACAAAGGAGATGGATGGAACTCCTTAAGGATTATGACTGCGAGATTCTTTATCATCCGGGTAAGGCGAATGTGGTTGCTGATGCCCTGAGCAGGAAGAGTATGATATCTTCTATGATGATCAGGGAATGGGATTTGTTAGAGTAGTTCGCCGAACTTCGGATCAGAGTTAAAGAGGTAGAGACTGGATTTTTGGCTAGCCTGCGGATAGAGCCCAGGATCATGGATCAGATTAGAACTGGGCAGCGCAGTGATCAGAGATTGATAGATATGGTTAGCCAAGCTGAGCAGAGTTCGCAGTCGGATCTCACCATCAGTGAGGATGGATTGTTGAGATTCAGAGGACGGATTTGTGTACCGGACGATGATACCATGAAGAGACAGATATTGAGAGAATCCCACTGCTCGCGATACACCATGCACCCAGGGAGTACTAAGATGTATCGAGACTTGAGAAAGGTGTATTGGTGGAGTGGTATGAAGCGAGACGTGGCAGAGTATGTGGCCAGGTGTTTAGTATGCCAGCAAGTGAAAGCTGAGCATCGGAAGCCCGGAGGACTACTACAGCCCTTACCTGTACCTACATGGAAATGGGAGCATGTCACCATGGACTTTGTTATGGGTTTACCGAGGACCCGAAGAGGTCGTGACGCGATATGGGTCATTGTGGATAGATTGACCAAGAGTGCCCACTTCCTTGCCATCAAGAGCACAGATACTGTGGATGCCTTAGCTGAACTGTATGTCAGCGAGATAGCTAGATTACATGGGGCTCCAGTGAGTATTACTTCTGATAGAGATTCCCGGTTTACTTCCAGATTCTGGACCCAGTTTCAGGAGTCCATGGGATCTCGATTGAGTTTTAGTACCGCCTATCATCCTCAGACAGATAGTCAGTCAGAGAGGACTATTCAGACCTTGGAGGATATGTTGAGGGCGTGTACGATGGATTTTAAGGGATCATGGGATGATCACCTGCCCCTAGCAGAGTTTGCGTATAATAACAGCTATCATGCGAGTATTGGAATGGTACCTTTTGAGGCTCTATATGGTAGGAGGTGTAGATCCCCTGTAGCTTGGGAAGAAGTCGGTGACAGAAAGATAAATGCTCTCGAGCTTGTTGAGCAAGCCGTACAGAGTGTGAAACTCATATGTGAGAGGTTACGGGCTGCACAAGGTAGACAGAAAAGCTACGCGGATGTGCGTAGACGGCCACTCGAGTTTGAGGTTAGTGATGCAGTATTTCTGAGAGTATCACCGAGCAAGGGTATCATGCGATTTGGGAAGAAAGGGAAATTGAGTCCTCGATACATAGGACCATTTGAGATTCTTGAGAGAGTGGGAGAGGTAGCCTACAGATTGGCATTACCCCCACAGATGTCCGGAATACACAATGTTTTTCATGTATCTATGTTGAGGAAGTACCACCCGGACCCTTCTCATGTTATAGAGTATGATGAGATGGACATACAGGAGGACATGAGCTACACTGAGGAACCCGTCCGGATTCTCGATAGAAAGGAGAAGGTACTGAGAACCAAGAGCATCCCATTAGTGAAAGTTTTGTGGAAACATCACTCAATGGAAGAGGCAACGTGGGAACTAGAGAGTCTCATGAAGGAGAATACCCCCATCTGTTTTGACTAGTTGAGTTGAATTTGGAGGACCAAATTCTTTTTAAGGTGGGGAGGATGTGAGATCTGAGAATTTCAGACATATTTAATGATGTAATAATAAATTGAAGTGTAATTTATTGAGCTAAGTGAATTATGGGAATTATAATTGGAGATTTATGTGTTAAGTGTGTAAAATGAGCATGAAGCATGAGGACAGATCGATCTGGGAGAAGGAGAGATCGATCTGGTGAGTTAAAAATGACAAGGAATGAGAAATTTGAGGAGCAGATCGATCTCCAATGAAAGAGATCGATCTCCTTATGAATCTGTTTGAGTAGGGATCGATCTCATGAGGAAGAGATCGATCTCCAAATGAATCTGTTTGAGAGAAGATCGATCTCATGAGGAGGAGATTGATCTCCAAATGCTTCTGTTTGGGGAGAAGATCGATCTCCTTAGGGGCAGATCGATCTCATAAAGCCATAAAGAGATCGATCTCACCCCTCGACAGATCGATCTCCTAGGCATAAATTGCCCAGATCGTCCCCAAATTTCAAACACAGATCGATCTCATCAAGAGGCAGATCGATCTCCTACCTCCAGTCTATATAAGGAACCCGTGTTTTCTCTGCAATTTCACTTTCTCTCTCTTCCAAACCTCTATTTTTCTGAAAACCTAGTTTCTCACTCCTCCAAATCCCCCATTTTCGATCGAATCAGCTATTGTGGTAAGAAGGGAAGTTGTTCCTCATCAAAGGGAGAACAACATACTTGGAAATCGAAGGACGAATCGGATCGAGGCGTGAGTTGTGCGTCTCACAAGCTTTGGGTAATTTCTAAACCTCGATCTTGATATTTGAGTTGATTTTGATGTTATTGGTGGTAGTAATCGTGTCGAAATAGTTGAGGAATGATTAGGGATTGATGAGATTGTAATGTAGTTGGATTAATGTTGATATTTGGAAATTGTGGCAATTTTGAGGATTGTGCTATAAACGGAAATATAGACAATGTGGTAAATTAGCGTAGATAATTGGTATTAGAGATATCGAACATTGGGATATTGTGAATAGTAGTTTAGGGTTGAGTTACGAGAAATCAAGAGAATTGAGGTGTTATGAGCAATTATGCTCGATTTTGAGAATTGAGGCTTATGTGATGTGGAGTATTGATGTTTTAACATCGTTTGGACAGCTCGGGAGTTCCAGAGTGGAATGCGAGACTAGTCCGTGATACGGGGGAAACGATTGCACTATACGAGGTGCAAAAAGGTAAGGGAAAACTAAACCATTTTGTGTATGTATTTTGATGAATTGTTAGCATGAACCATGATTTGAGAATACAAGCATGTTTTGTGTTGTGACGTAATTGCACACGGTTTTTATAGCCGGTTGGAGCCCATTATTTATGAGTTTATAAGCTAAGTGTGAAATTGCTTTATAAACCTTTGAGTTGCGTGAAAAGTAAATTGGGCGATATTGAGATTTGAGAAAATGTGTGCATGTTTTGCCGGTTGGAACTCGGTTTTAATATGTTTTGTGTTGAGTACACAAATGTTTTAAATGAGTTTTTTAGAGAAAACCATTATGAGTTCTACGTGAAGGCATAACGTTTTATAAGATAATGGCTAATGATTGAGACTTAGGCGTGTCATGTTGAATACACATCGGGCATTGCTCTGGTAGCATATAAGACCGATATAGTGGGACGCCTGGGAACCGACCCAGGGACCACGGGCCTTGCTCTGGTAGCATATAAGACCGATATAGTGGGACGCCTGGGAACCGACCCAGGGACCACAGGCATTGTTCTGGTAACATATAAGTCCGATTATTCCTCCGCTCTGGTAGCGTTGGGAGGCATTGCTCTGGTAGCATGTAAGACCGAGAGAGTGGGCCGCCTGGGAACCGACCCAGGGACCACAGGCATTGTTCTGGTAACATATAAGTTAGATTATTCCTCCGCTCTGGTAGCGTTGGGAGGCATTGCTCTGGTAGCATGTAAGACCGAGAGAGTGGGCCGCCTGGGAACCGACCCAGGGACCACGTGTCAGTGTGCATTAGGCGAGGCATTGCTCTGGTAGCAAGTAAGGCCGGGCCTTGTTCTGGTAACATATAAGTCCAATATACTTTGCACACGACCATATTGTCGACGTTCCCTCTATACGAGGATGCCTGGGATGCGCACCCAGAGGAGCTTATATATATTTGATGTGCCATGACAAATTTTAATTGAGTTTTATTGCCTAGTCTCGTTTTACACATGAGTTGTGTTTTGTGACCTTGTCACGTGTGAATTACTGAGGTGATTTTTATCACGTATTTGAGAACAGCCATTATTGCATATATTTACACATGCTTGTGAGTGCTCGGTGTTGAGCCTTTTATCTTCATGTTTTCACATGATTTAACGAGTTATGAGATGATGTTTTGAGAACTTTCATGCTACGATTTCAAATGAGCTTTATAAACAAATACATATTTGTGATGTGTGAAATGGTTTATATAACTGAGTTCCTTTACCCCCCTTACTGAGCGATTTAGAAGCTCACACGTGTGAGCAACTCAGTGTAGAGCATACATCATATCTAAGGCATCGAGAATGGTTGTCCTATCACTTTAAATCTAGAGGGTCACATGTGAACATAATCAGAGCAAGATCACTAAGAAGTACTCTATAGCTCAAACATGATTCCAAAAATTTAGTGCGGGCAGCTCTAGTGGAATACACATCATCGCCCGAAGCATCGAGCACTCTTTACCTTTTGTCAAAAACACTTTGAAAATAATGTGCGAGCGGGGCTGGTCAATATATTGTTGCCTCTCATGCCCTAGCATGATTTCACATAGAAAAGAAATAGAAGGGCTCCAAGTTTAGTTATAAGTGAGAGGGTAAATCTCTCTTCAATCACTCTTTATAAACATTTCATACAATTGATTAAACCAGGAGCCATTCTAATATCATTCTTTCTCAAACCGTTTGCAAAAAACCTCTTTTCACAACAATCATAGAAGTCATGCAAGTTCATACTATCGACTTATTCTCATATGTAGTTTTCTATCTAACCATATACAATATCTATGTATTTACCGCATACATGTGCATTCAGCAGGCAAGAAAACATACATATAGCTATCTCTATAGCTCACACAGGTCCCTTACATCGAATCACGCGTGTATCGTCTTCCTTGATTCCACTAGCTTATGATCCGATCTTGTCAACTCCAACTTTATCTCCAGGAGCTGCAAGTGTTCACAACACTCATCAGTATATTCTCATATACTTCATCCCACTTGCATGATACTTAGATCAATGCCTTTTGGCCATTTATGTCTCATTTGGCCTCTTTATACCATTATTGGACTTTATTCTTCCTTAAGACCATTTCACTCATTTTATTTATTTCTCGGGAATCCATTAAACTCCTCGAGTCCATTGATTTCATATTGAACCGACATTTAGCTCCCCAGCCATTAGTTCATCATTTTATTTCATTGGGGCATTTCATCAAACACCTCATATACTTAATTTCCACCATTATCCATTCTAGCTTATGGATTTCAGCAAACCATTTTACAAGCATCTATACATGCTTAATAATTTCTATGCATGCTCAAATCATCCTCAAATCCATGCCTACTTAACAAATCCTCATTTTGGCACATTTAACCATTTTATAGGTCATGAAGAGTTTAGCATGTTCTAAGATGTTTCAATCATAAATCTATATACTAATCTACTCATACAAGTATATAGATTAACATATAGGAGATTGGAGTATTGAAATCTTACCAATCTCAACTTTTCTCCACTTGCACAAATTGGGGGAAAACTCCTTTTCTCCTTCAATGGATTAAGTCACCCTCTAGCTTCCAACTATGTTGTTCTCCTCCCCTCTATGAACAACTTTACTCAAATGAGTTTCTCTCAAATCTCTATAGAAAGTATTGAGAATCTTTAGAGAAGTTTTAGGTCACTTTGATTGAAAAACGGAAGGGGATGGCTATTTCTTTTGAAAAGCTATTTAGCAGGTCCTGTTTTTATAGAAATTGCTTGATGAGATTGATCTCCCTAGTTTAAGGATCGATCTTCCCCTATTTTAAGCCTCTCAGACTACCATCTCTTAAGCCTATGAGATCGATCTATCGAAGCATGAGATCGATCTATCGAAGCATGAGATCGATCTACTCTAAGGGATGAGATCAATCTGCTATAAGGGATGAGATCGATCTTCTCTAGGCAGAGGGCAAAATAGATTGATCTGGCACGAGGATGAGATTGACCTGCTCGTGGCAAAGAGCTAAGGAAATCGATCTATTTGCATTGAGGATCGATTTCCTCACTCCAGAATGCTTCATTCTCCTCATTTTAGCCTATGAGATCGATCTCTCTTGCATTGAGATCGATCTCCTCTTGTTCTGTAGCACACTTAGCTGCATTTTTCCCAAAATTCAAAGGGATTACTTGCATTCAATTTGCTGCACTACTCATTTTGAGTTTCAATCACATTCATCACTTCAAAATACCTATTTCTTATTATTCATACTTAATGAAACTTTCGTGTACATCACGAATTCATATAGCAAGTGTGTACATCAATTTTATGGACTTTACTTCACTTATGATTCATATTACATGTACATGTATATACTTATGAATTCATATGAGTCACATACACAAATACGGGTCTTACATTCCTTCACTCCTTCAAAGAATTTGGTCCTCCAAATTAGAACCAAGTTACTTTTCAAAACTTCGGGGGTACTTTTCCCGTATCAAGTTCTCTAACTTCCAAGTGGCTTCCTCCGAATTATGGTGTTGCTAGAGAACTTTAACAAGCAGAATCGTCTTGTTCCGTAACACTTTCTCTTTCCTATCTAGTATCCGGATCGATTTCTCTACATAAGTCAAGTCATCTTTGAGCTCTAATGGCTCATACCAAATCACATGATTTGGATCTGGATGATACTTCTAAAGCATCGATACGTGGAAGATGTTATGAATAAGCCATTAGATCCAAATGGTCCTTATCTCCCACTCGCTCCAGTATCTCAAATGGTCTGATATATCGAGGGCTCAACTTACCCTTCTTACCGAACCTCATAATCCCTTTCGAGGGAGAGACTTTCAAGAAAACTGAGTCACCCACAGTGAACTCTAATGGCCTGTGTCTCATGTCAGCGTAACTTTTCTACCTGCTCTGAGCTGTTTGTAATCTCTCACATATCAGTTGAACAACCTCAGAGGCTTGCTGTACCAAATCAGGAGTGAACATTTTCCTTTCACCCACTTCTTCCCAACTAATCAGGGATTGACACCTCCTACCATACAAGGCCTTTTATGGTGCCATCCCAATACTCGAGTGGTAACTGTTGTTGTATGCAAATTTAGCTAACGGTAGGTGATCATCCCAGGAGCCTTTAAAATCCATAACACTTGCTCTCAACATATCCTCTAATGTTTGGGTGGTTCTTTCTGATTGACCATCGGTCTGAGGATAGAAAGCAGTACTGAAACTCAATTGGGTTCCAAAAGTGAGAAGTGAAGCAGGAATCCCTATCCGATATGATGCTTATTGGTACACCATGTAGCCTCACTACCTCCCGTACATACAACTCTGCCAAGCTACTCAAGGTATCTGTAGCTTTCATAGCTAGAAAGTGGACGAATTTCATCAGTCTGTCAACCACTACCCAGATAGCATCATGGTTCCTCTTAGTTCTCGACAATCCCATTATGAAATCCATGGTGAGAAGCTCTCATTTCTAAGTTAGTACTGGCAGAGGTTGCAATAACCCTGTAGGTTTTTAATGCTCTACCTTAACTTGCTGACATATTAGACATCTTGCCACAAACTCTATGATATCTCTTTTTATCCCTGACCACCAATACACTTTTCAGAGGTTTTGGTACATCTTATTACCTCCTGGATGCAATGTGTATCTCGATGAATGAGATTTCACCAAAATCAGTTTCTTTAACTCTGGGTCATTGGGAATGCAAATCCTGCCTCTAAACCTCAGTAGGCCATCATCACCCACAAATAAATCAGCCACATCACCTCTCTAAATCTGACTCGCACGATCCTCACACAGTAGATCGACATGCTGAGCCTGACATATCCGGTCAATTAAATCTGGTTCTACTCGCAGGCTAGCTATCACATAATCTCGGTCAATATCAAGAGGGTTTATATCCAACCTGAGGTCATGCAAACTGCTCGAGCAGCTCATATTCCCTAACCATCATGTGCGATACCATTTTGAGGTTCTTTCTACTCAAGGTATCCGCCACAACATTAGCCTTCCATGGATGGTACAATATCTCGCTCTCATAATCCTTTAAAAGCTCTATCTATCGTCTCTACCTCATATTTAACTCTTTCTGTGAAAACAGATATTTGAGGCTCTTATGATCTGTATACACCTGAAATTTCTCATCGTATAAGTAGTGGCGCCATATTTTCAATGCAAATACCACGGCTGCCAACTCCAAATCATGGGTCGGGTAGTTCCTCTCATGGTCCTTAAGCTGTTTGGATCCATAGGCTACTACCTTCCCGTCCTACATCAACACACAACCCAGTCCCTGTCTTGAGGCATCTGTATACACCGTATAGCCTCTTGAGCTGCTGGGTATGGTGAGAATAGGAGAGGTGGTTAGTCTGTACTTTAATTCACAAAAACTCTTCTCACACTTATCATCCCACTTGAACACCACATTCTTTCGAGTAAGACGTGTCAATGGAGCAGCCAACTTAGAGAATCCCTCGACAAATCGTAGTAATAACCTGCTAAACCAAGAAAACTATGAATCTCTATGACCGTCTTGGGTATTTCCCATTGTATCACAACCTCTATCTTGGACGGATCCACTGATACACTGTCTCTCGAGACTACGTGACCCAAAAATGATATCTCACTCAGCCAGAAATCACACTTGTTGAGTTAAGCATACAACTCCTAATCTCGGAGGGTCTACAACATTGTCCTCAAATGCTGCTCATGCTCTTCCCTGGACTTCGAGTACACTAATATGTCATCTATAAAGATAATCACGAATCTATCTAGGTATGGCTTGAATACATCATTCATCAATGCCATAAATGCTGCAGGAGCATTAGTCAACCTAAATGGCATAACCAAAAACTCATAATGGCCATATTGGGTCCTGAACAATGTCTTGGGTACATCTCCACTCTGAATCCTCAACTGATGATACCCAGACCTCAGATCTATCTTTGAAAAGACCTATGCTCCCTGCAACTAATCCAATAGATCATCTATCTGTGGAAGGGGATATTTATTCTTGATGGTAGCCTTGTTCAAAAATCGATAGTCTATACACAGTCGGAGACTCTCATCTTTCTTCTTTACAAATAGAACTGGTGCTCCCCATGATGATACACTCGGCATAATAAACCCCTTATCCAACAACTCTTGCAATTGCTTCTTTAGCTCCTCTAATTCCTCTAGAGCCATTCGATCGGTGGTTTGGATATCAGTTCAGTTCTAGGCACCAAATCAATACAGAATTCCATTTCTCTATCTGGTGGTAACCTTGGAAATTCTTTTGAAAAGACATCGAGGAATTCTCAAACCACTGGGATGTCAACCGTATCCGGATGCACCTTATCCAAATTAACCACATAGGCTATAAAACCTTCAACATATCATAATCACATTTGATTAGTAAAATCATCCGTCTTTGGACATAATTTATATTTCTTTCATTACTTTACAAATCTTACAACATGCTTTTCGGGGTTAGGAAACATTATTGTCTTAGCATAATAGTCTAAGATGGCTTCGTTTGCAGCTAACCAATCCATCCCTAATATTACATCGAAATCTTTCATGTTTAATAGAATGAGATTGGATAACATCTCCTTTTCCCCTACTCTTAGCTTACAACCATGACATACATACTTTGTCATTACATTCTCTCTAAGTGGAGTGCTTATAAATAAAGTCTACCTAGAGGTACAGGTATTACATGTTCAACCAATTTACATGCAAAGGTAGGCAATATGAATGAATGCGTGGCACCAGGATCAATCAATGCTAATGCTTCAAAATCAAAGATAAGGATGGTACCTTTAATCACATTCGTAGAAGTCTCTACAGAAGCCTGGTCTAAAGCAAGCACTCGCCCACAACCAACAGCTTACTTTCCTTTCTCTTCAGCTGTGGCTTTCCTCTTAGGTGTATGTGTCTCAACCATAGCCTTCTCTGGCTCTTTACCCTTCTGTGGTGCTATATTAGTCAACTCTGGGCATTCATAAGCTGTGTGCCCTGTTTTACTGCATCTATAGCATAATCTCATCATAGGGCACGGTCTACCCCCATGATATCTTCCACACATCCAGCATTGCTCGGTGGTAGGTCTGGGTCTACCAATCGTTATGCCCCTCGATGTTGGATGAATTGGAGGCTTCGCAGGCCTCTCTCGTATCTCCTTAATCTTAGGCCCCTGACCGAACAACCTTTGGCCTTTTCGAAACCCTCTGTCATCAACCGACCTCTTACGGTCTCTATCTCTGCCTTTACTACTCTTACTCAACTCCGAGGCATGCAACTCATAATCTTGCTCACACAACTGAGCTCTGCGTACTACCTCATCATAGGTGATAATGTCCAGTGCAGCTAATCGAGCTCTGATGGAAGGTCTCAATCCCTCCAGGAATATCTGAACCTTTCTGTCCTCAAGGCTCATCGTGACTGTATCATATCTGCCCAGAGATGTGAATCCAAACTAATACTCATCCACTATCCGGTTCCCCTGAGTCAATGTCATGAATTCCATATGCATCTTCCTCTGAGCAGTACCTGGAATGTGTTGCCTCCTAAAGGCATCCAAGAATATGTCCCAAGTCACAATCGGGTGTCGTGCACTCAACATCAGCTGTGTGGTCTACCACCAATGCTCGGTCTCATGCTCTAATACAAAAGCCACAAAGGTGACTTTCTCTGTGTCAGAGCAATGGAAGAATCAGTAGAACTTCTCCATACTACGTATCCATTGCTCAGCTCCATTAAATGAAGGTGGTCTAAACTTTTGAAACTCTCTCAGTCTACCCAGATCATAATCATAAACTCCCTCGCCACCAACCTATTATGGAGCTACAGGATCCTGAACCGGTGGGGAAATGTCCTGAACTGGGGGAGGTGCAGGTATCTCTACCTCTGCATCTCGAGGTCACGGTGTAGGCTCATGTCTCTCAGGTGCAGCAGCCTGACCAACAGTATTCTCTTGTTTACCCTCAAACCTAGCCATAGCCTGTGTAAACATCTCCATAACTGTGTCTACGCTACGCTGTAACTGCGCTATGCACTCCTCAGTGGCCTCACTAAGACCGACTGGATCTCTACTAGAACTAGACCCACTGTGTCTCTGGGGCTCATCTCTATGCCCTTAAGAGCGTGAACTCTCTCCTCTACGAGTATGTCGTCTATCAGACATCCTACAAACTCAAAATAAGTGTCTTAGTCACAATTTCTAGCTTGGTATACACACTTGTATCCTAATAATGCACAGTACTTTAGGGATAATTTTCTACTTATAGATATGACTCACATCAGACTAACTCTGCTCTGATACCATTAAATTCTATCATGACCCTCTATACCAGTCCGAGACCTTTACCCTACCACTTATCATTTACAGTTGGGTTGTAAGTCAACATCCAATCAACTTCTCATATACATTCATAGTTTAATCATTTTAAATTTAATGAAGTAGAATAGAAACAAAACTTTTATATATAAGTGCATAAGTGTTTACATGAACTTCTATTATCTATACATCCCTTTTGTACAAAATACCACTAGACTGTCTATTAATTTACAGGATATAAAATTTTTTCTCAACACAAGTGTATACCTCTCTATACTGCTAGAGAACTGAAGAACACCTTAGCAGGGACGACTGCAGTACTCACTACTACGTAGTATCTGTGGAGAAGGAAATAAGGGGATGAGCATAACACGCTCTGTAAGGAAAATGTGCAAGCAGGTAGATAACTACACTATCTACATGCTAAAATACATATATGATCATTTTCCTTATAAAATAATATGCATGTTCTTTAAAACAACTTCCATAAATGTGAAACCATTAATTCGCTAGATGGGTATATGCTTATTCACATAGTAGCACATAGCTTTTCTTTTTCACATAGATCATCTTTCAAAACCACACAGGTTCACATAGCATAATCTATTCACATAGTTATATATAGAAAATGCTCTACTTTAAACCACACCGGTTCATTTATAAATCTCTTTGCACATAACAAGTCAATGTTCATATGAGACATAATCATAGGTTATCACATTCCCCAGACACAGCAAGGGAAGATATTTGTCATCTCACACAGCAGTGACAATATCGTATCACACAGATATAGAAGACTTATGGCCATAGTCAGATTCCAGGCTACACTGATAAGGTGTGCGGGAATCCTACGCTTAGGGAGGCCGATCAACCATCCCATCAGCTCAACTCAACTCACGGCACATCGTACCCCATGGCTAACGCTCACAGTACATCATGCTTCTGGGGATCCTTATCACCCATTTCCATTGTCCCAAAATCACGTGCGTGCAGGTTAGTGCCGACATACAGCAGTACATGACGGCTCTTGCTGTAAGACCTGAATTTAATTAAAACATAAAATGAATGAGTATTCGGGAAGGGAAGTCGGGTTAAATTTATCCCGAACACGTGCAAGGGCAAAACGATCAAAAGATCGAAAGTCGAAATAAATTCGATAAGAAAATTTAATTAAAAAAATAATGGATTTGAGAATCTTGACCAATAACGAAGAAATAATTAAATTTCGAGTCCAATTGATCAAGAATTCAAAAATTTTAGAAATACCGAAAAGTCACTCGGGACAATATCCTGAAAATACGGAGATATTATACCCAAAAAAGGGTTAAAAATATAATAAATAAATAAAATAAAATAAAATTAATTAATTTGAATAAAATAATAATTTTGGTAGATATTTTTGGCAAAATAATAATAAAATAATGAATATAATAATAATAATAAACTAAATTATAAATAATAATAAATAAAAATAATAATAATTATAAAAAAAAAAGAGAGAGAAATTGAAAATTCGGGGAGAGAGAGAGAGGAGAGAAACGAAAAACAGAAGAAGAAACTGAGGAGACCACCGGCGAGCCACCAGCGACCAGAGACCCAGGCGAGGGCCGACGAAGGCGGCCCGACCCCGGGCGACTGCACAGCGCGACGACGCATCGTGGAACTGGTCGGAGATCGGCGAATCGGGGAGAGAAGTCGCGGGAGAAAGAACTCCAATTGGCGGCCACCGGCGTCGATTTAACCCCAACCACCGACCGTCGAAGGCTCCCAACGTGATGCCGAACAGATTGGTGGTGGCCACGGCTGGCAAAACTGGCGGACGGCGCTGAAAACGGTGAAAAGAGGAAATGGGTACCAACAGTGGAGAGAACAGGCCGTACTGACGACTTTTCGACGGTCTTGGATGAAATCGAGGGCAAATTCGTACTGCGGACGGCCCAGCGGAGCCGCTGGCGGTGGAAGCCGGTAGAGAACTGGCCAGCAAGGCACTGAACTGGTCGAATCGGAGTGAATCGACGGTCTGAACCGGGTTTGAACCAAACTGAACCGGTTCAGCCAAGAAAGAAGGGAAAAAGGAAAAAAAAGGAAGAATTTTTGGGGATACACCGAACTTTAGGTAAGTCGAGACGAGGTCAAAAGTGACCGATTTGAATTTCGAGAAATTTATTTAAATTATATTTAATCGAAAAGTAACCCGGAATTAAATTTATAATTGTGCAGTTTTACGACAAAGCCCGAACGAGAGCCGATTGAGCTCCGATTTTCATACCCCGCATCACATTGGGTAAGTATATTTTAATTCTGACAATTAGAGTCCTTTAATACAGAGTTTCAATTATTTTACGAAATTTACAGAATAATTCTGTATAAAAAGGAATATTTATCGGAATTGCAACGTAATTATCGTAAATAGTATACGGGCTATCCAATGAGTTTTAGAACGAAGCCCGATGATTATTGGTAACCTGAATGAGCCCAGTAAAATTGAAGAAGGGATTTAATAAGTATAAACGGGCTGAAAATGGGTCGAGGCCCATTAAGGTACGATTGGGCCCAATAAGAGTAAATTGGCCCAATTAGTTAAATCGACTATAGTAAATAGGAGAATTATATTTATTGGGTTAAATTGACGTGATAAATAATTATCTGCAGCCCCAGAGACTGGATTAGCAGCAAATCGGATTGGACAAGCCTCCGACAGTAGAATTTAGATACGCGCTCGACGAGAATCGAGGTAAGGGAATTTTGTAGGTGGATAGAGATACTTATACGTATTTTTGAAGGGATTTACAGGGTTTAGAATTCCTTAAAGTATCTAGAAACGAAATAATAATTTTTGCGAAAATCGGGGCTTAGGTGAATAAAGAAAAAGATGATTTTTCCCCTTGGAGTAAAATTTACAAAAAAGGTAGTAAGGCAGATAAATTGCATGATTATCTTGTTTTAATGTTTTATATAAACGTATTGCTTTGATTTAAGCAAATATGCACATAGGTTGGCTGTTGATTTCGTGAATTATACGAAAGGGTACCGGTTTGGACCGGTTACTATTTTAAAAGATGTTTTATAAAGATTGAGCCACCTATCATATTTACACGAGTAAAAAGAGTGCTAGAGTATTACTCGCACTGAAGTTTACTGATTTATTACTCATGAAAAGTCGTACTAGAGCATTGCTCGTACGAGAAATTTGTGTGTACACAAAGCCGTGCTGGAGCTTCGCTCGCACGAGATTTTAGATATCATGATATGCATAACGTGGTGTTGGAGCTTCGCTCGCACTAGACGTGAGTTGACATGCATATAGTCGTGCGGAAGACTCCTGTAGACTGTGTGTCACAGAGAGTTGAGATGCTCGAACGTATACTTTGAGACATGGGTTGGTTATCGACATAGTATTGGGGTGGATAAGACTTACGGCAGGCACCCCCAGACTATGATATGGGTCCACGGAGTACGATGTACCGTGTATGTCACACGGAGTACACTGTACCATGCAGTCATGATGACTCGATGATGTTACTTGATATTCTGGCGGGTAGGATTTGACCCCACCTCCCGTTGCAGTTGTGATACCCCGCACACCGGGATCCATGTAGCCTGGGATCACAGGGACAAAGTATGGCCATAGTCCTCGATTTTTCATACAGTAACCTACATGCCTCACATGATATCATACGGTCTGGATAGACCAAGACAAACCCGATGGAGGGGTAAGTCCCGATTTATATTTTTAAAAGAGATGCGATTTAATAAATCAAGGTATTCCCGAGAGATGGGTTTAGCCTTGATGCAATGGTTTTATGATAAAACAAATAAGTTTTAAAGTGATGAATTTATGATGAAACAAATAAGTTTTAATGTGACGAGCATGAGATGTCATACATGATGATTTTCCATGTTTGATTTATATGTCAACTTCATGATTTCTCTTATATGATATATACATACATGTGACATCGTTTTAGTCTTACCTCATGCTCCAAATATAAACGATTTTATATCATGACATTATCAGCACGTAGATAGTATAGTTATCTACCTGCTTACATTATTGCCTTACTGAGCTGTTTATGCTCACCCTTTCATTTTTCACCCCATAGGGTATATTCAGTAGAAGAGAATGACAGTAGTCATATCCCCTGCTTCTTATCAAGACTAAGTATACACATTTGTATAATTTTTGTATCTGAACATATAGAGGCACAGTACTATACATGGATGTAATATTGGTGATGTATTTATTTAAAATAAATTGATATGTAAATGAAATATGAAAATGGAATGGTAAATATGTGAGAGGTGACTAACACCGAATCATAGCCCAACTATTTAGTGGTGAAACTGTTCACGAGAGGTAAGGAAATTAAAAAGCAAAAAATTTACTCTGATTTTTAGGTAATTTGGGTCGTGATAGAAAAGTTGGTATCAGAGCTGAGCTGGCCTGATATGAGTCGGTATTAGTGGTTAACTAAATTTACATCCCCATGTACTGTGCATTGTTTAGATACAATTGTGTATATCAAGGTGGAACAGCAGCTAAGAATTTAGTTTCAAATGCAAGAATATAGTTTTTATAACTAATAACCGCTATGGTAGAGAGACGAGTACATATGCTCGAGACCATAGAGATCGGCCTGAGAGTTGAATGAGTCGTCACATGAGACTCAAGATGAGAGTGAGGTGGAGGCTGATGTTGAGCATGCTCCACAAGGTCCTATAAAGAGACCAAACAGTATTGAGACATGCTCCGAGAGGATCGAATGAAGTGTAGAAAATATTTCGAAGTTGTTTACTCAGTCTATGCAGGTAGTTGAGGATAGGCAGGGTAAAGCCTAAACAGATGCCTCAGACTATAGAGATTCTCACACCCCTTCGGTATTTAGTGAAGAAAAGAAACCAATAGTTACTGAGGACTGGGTGTATGAGATAGCGAAGTTGTATGGATTCTTTCAATGTATGTCGACCGAGAAAGTTATTTTTAACTGCGTTTATGTTGGAGTCGAAGCCGAGCATTGGTGGAAGTCCGCTCGACCAATCTAAAGAGTTAGACATCCAGAGCCGACATGAGAAATATTTCTAGATGTATTCTGGTGACAGAATATCCTAGACATTGCTTAAAGGGAAATTACAGGTAAAATTTCTTACACTGACCCAGTGTCAGGACCCCATTCTCAATCCATGACTTTATCCAAAAATCACTATAAATTTTTCGCATTTTTAATTTACCTTTCCTCTCTTCAATGGTTGGGCTGTGATTCGATGTCAGAGTCCTCACTTACCACATCATCCATTTCATACATACATGTCAATATATTATTTCTGACTGTAACTGCTTTTATTATACATGTAAGATTATATAAAATCTAATACAAATACATTCCCCATAATATATATCGTATACATCATTGTGTTGTTTCTATGTTTAGATACACAACTGTACATAATTAGTATACCTGGCGATCGATAGGAACTAGCAGTGGACTCTGGGATACTGTCCCTCGATAGCTCTCGCTCTACTGACGCTCTGTAGAGAGATGTAAAGAAAGGGGGTGAGCATACAACGCGCTCAGTAAGGAAATCAGGCAAGCAAGTAGATATCAACACTATCTACTCAAAATAATTCTATGCCTTGAAAATATTATTTCCTTTACTCGCTTTAAAAAGCATGTCTTGAAATATAATATATATACTTGTACAGAATAAATCCCATGTACAGAAAATGATGATTTCTTTTCTTAAATGTAGGCATGTAGTGCAAAACAATGCATCGTATATAAATTATGCCTTTATGTAAATCATGTCATGTATATTTAAATCACAATAAATATGGCATCAAATGATTCACAACACAAAATCAGAGTCCAACCCATCCCTCAGGTCTGTCCGCAGTTTAAATCAGTCAATCAATGTGATATATCATGTAAGACTCTGTGGTTAAGTGCAAATAGTATCCTGGACTATGATCATATCCGAAAGGTGATCCCAAGCAACACAGATCTCGGTGTGCGGGGCATCACTGCTGCAACGGGAGGATGGTCAGTCCACTACAGCTGTCAGCTATGCGTAATACACGGTACAGCGTACACCTCGTGCCACTCAGACACAGTACAAAGTACACCCGTGGACCCTAACAGCCAGGGTGCCTCCCATAGGACTTAGCCCTCGTAACTATGGAAATATTTATACCACATTCACAAATACCCTCATGCTGGCCATCCTCTCAAAATGTGACACTCAGTCACACAAGAATGCGGCATGAATAGGTACCATGTATATAATATCACATACAGTGTGCGTCCTCGAGTGCGACACACAGTCGACACTGCGCTCGAACACTGTTTCACATCACAAACTCAACTCTAGTGCGAGCAATCTCCAGCAACTAGGTCAATGCATAGTTCATGTATTAAATCAAGTACGAGCAATAGCTCCCAGTACTATGCTATGCACATATCAAATCAAGTACGAGCAATAGCTCCAGTACTATGTCATGTATAAACCATGAAGAATCGAGTACGAGCAACGCTCCAATACTCTGTCATGTATCTCATGTAAAACTCGAGTACGAGCTAATCGCTTCAGCACTCTGTGCCATGCATATATCATATAAAACTGAGTACGAGTAAAACTCCAGTACCCTATCATGCATGTCATGGAAATCTAGTGCGTATAAAAATCCAGCACTAATGTATGTGGAAAACATATGAATCCCAGTGCGAGCTATGCTCTAGCACGATTCATTCTCACATAATATGATAGATGGCTCTTTAAAAGGGATTGTTTATAAAACATCAAAATTAGCACTATAAACTGTGCTTAAGTCACATCAACCTTAAAATCATTAGCCCATCTATTTATTTTCATGCTAAACAGCAATTAAACACTCATAATAATAGTTTCCATGCTTTTTGCAACTTTACACAAAAATTGATTTTTTGACTAACTAGGGGTAAAATCGTAATTTACCACTATCGGGTCGCAATAATTATTATTCACTTTCTCTGACCCTCAGAGTTTTTAAGTGAATGTAAAAGCAGACGAAAATACGTGCAGGTATCTCTAACTACTCACAAAAGTCCCTTACCTCGGATCACGTCACGTGACCTCACTTCCTCGATGCTGCTAAATCCTACAGTCCGATCAGCTCTCAATGTAAACTCCGGAGCTGTAAATAAACATTCCTCAGGTTAATCATAATTTTCCTACTGTATTACACATTAATACAGTCTATTTTCCCTTAATGGGCCTTAATAATCCTTAATGGGCCTAACTAGGCCTTAAGTCCATTTTCATTTTACTATTCACTTTCGTTGGGCCTATTGGGCTTGTGGGGCCCACCAACTCTTATTGGACTTGTCCTAGGCCCATTACACCCTATTGGGCCTAAAATAATCGGGCTTGGCCCATTGGGCCTCTCGGTCACATGCCATGGCTGAGAGCTACCCATGCCTCGGTTTTACCATGGCATGTCATCCATGCCTATTATTTAGCCATTTTCACTTAGGCATTTTCACAAACACTTGGTAGGCAACATTACCAATCATCATATAGTTCATTTAGGCATTTTATCAAACACCATGGTTGCCAACAAATTACATGTATTAACTAATCAATTTGATTAATTCTAATTACATCATTAACATTAATACATGTACACTAATCCATTTATGTCTTAAAATCATATTGACATAATTTAATATCCCATTGATCACTCTTGGCCTAACCCATTTCATGGTGATTTAATATGTTTCAATGCTTAAAACATATATCAACATACTTGAAATCATTCATAGATTAACATATATGAAATTGGAAATTAGAAAATATACCAATTGTTGTGTTCACCCTTTGGCCGAAACTTTGGAGGCTCTCGGTTTGCACTCTATGGCTCCTTGATAGCCAATTCCAACATATGTCAATCTCCTTTCAATTTGGAACAACTTCCATGAAGAATGCAAGTTTCAATTATGCCTAATTCCTAGTGGTTTCTAGTGAGAGAAAGCTTGGAAAATATGTTTCAATGGTGTTTTCTTCTAGCCGGATTTGGTGTGATGAAGATGACAATGGTGTGGCTGAATTTATAAGCCATATACTTAGCCATTAAGCCTTACTTTCCAGCCATTATGCTTGACTTTCCAAACCTTAGCCATGAGTCACCTTATGAGTCACCTTATAAGTCATAGTTAACTTTAACTATGGTTAGATATTTATCTCATTGGCTTTTCCAATTGGGCTTCTCGGTTTGGGCTTTCCTAATGGGCTTTCGGGCTGAAATTTTTACTATGTCTCGGGCCTTTTATTGTCTCAAAATTTGGCCGATCAATTGGTCCAACAATTCGGTCTAAAGGACCTAGAAATTTCAACATATGTTTAGTATACCTTAATGGGCTTTAAAATTTTCACCTTAGGCCCATTATGTTTTTAACCATTAAATTTATTCCAAAATCCTTCCGAATAAATTTTCCTTACTTTCGGGGATGATTATCTTGTATTCTGGCCAAGAATATTTTTCCCCAAATTTTTCTCCATACTTAGGTTAATTTTTAACCATGATTAGTCAACTATGGTAAAAGTCCACTTTCTTAACTATAGTTGACTTTTTCTTAACCATTGACTATGTTGACTTTTTCTTAAAATTTCGAAAGTGTCATTTCTTATGTCTTACACTCTCGTCTTTATATTCCAACCGTTCCCGGTGGATAATTTCACCCGAAACTCCTTTTCTTGCCAAAAAGGTCCATTTTACCCTTTTTAGCTTTTTCACTTATTTTATATGTTCGGGTCTAAATCAAGCTGACTTCTCTTCATGAGCTCTTTACTCTCTCTTATTTTAAGTTCTTATTTTCAGTCAGAATGATTTAGAATAACTCGGTTTAGCCTGTGATACCTATCGCTCACATTAGGCATTTTATGTAGCTTTTGCGTGTTAATTCATTCCAATAACACTTTAATTCTAGTAAATACTCTTCTTATGATTCAACTATAATTACATAGTGTTCATACAGATAGGAATCATAAGGTACAAGCTACAAAAAATCCGGGTCTGACACCCAGAGACACTGGTTGATTAACGAGCATGAAACTCAATTTATATCTCTGGGCAGGTGTGAACCTGATACCATGGGCAGTGAGGGTCGAAAAAGCCCAAAAGTTCATGGAATGCTCAAATTATCGATTAGAGTCTGATTGGATCACTACTTATGTTGAGGCAGTGCGCAGAATATAGTTATGTGAATAATATCATGTGTTGCACGCCTTTAAGATTGGGAAAGGTAGTAAGGCCGAAATAGAGACAGAAGAGAGTAGAGAATGACAGGGATGTCAGAGCAGGAAAAGACCAGTTGGTAAGACATTAGAGCTGATGAGTCACAGGGTAAGATTATTGGTAAGGCCCCAGTGTATCCAATTTAACACTTATTAGGGGTCTTATGATTGGAGAACCCCGACCTGCTACGAAGCAGTGTAGCAGTGTAAGCAGAGTTAGCAGTGTAAACAGTGTAGGATGTGTGGTAGATACCACGGAAGTAAGATCTACACCTACACTTTATTGACTAAAATAGGCGTTAAGTGTGGTAAGACGGGCCACTTAAGTAACGATTGCTCAGTGGGTGAGACTGCCCTACAGAAGAGTAAAGAGATAGAGAAAAACCTATTAGTATCTCTGCACCGAAAAGGGAGACCACAGTTGAAGAGAAAGGGGAAAGTAGGCTGTTGGACGAGGGTATGTGTATGCCTTGGACCAGGACATTTCTGATGTTTCATATGATGTGGTGAAAGATACCACACTAGTTATGAATTGTGAAGTAATTATTTTAATTAATCCTGGTGCCACGTATTTAGTCATATCGCCTTCATTTGTATATAAGTTAGTAAAAGACATGAATGCTAACATCCGTGGTCACAATGCTGATAGTTAGTACCCCAATAGAAGGAGGGTTAACTAACAAAATAATTATTAAGAGATTATAAGTTGAAAACAGGGGAAGAAGTATAAGTCAGCCGATTTTATTCAATGGACTATGAATAATTTAAAGAAATATTTGAGAATAAATTAGTCGGTTGCATATTATAATGTTCGAATTTCTATTATAAGATAGTGCTGTTTTACCCCTGGAAAGTATACGGTAAGTTTTGACAAGTAATAAAAGGGGTGCAGCAATTGAAATTAAAGAAGAAAATGATTATACTCACGGAATGAGTAATGACATAGTTGTTATAAGTGATATACGAAAGGAGATAAGCTTTTAGATGTAATAGATCCTGAATACAAAATCTATTGGAATAAGAGGCGTGTGCAAGGTACGAATATCTGTGATACGTGAAGTAATTAGGATTAAAGCAATTAGTAACGAATATGAATTGTGACCACATGGACTGATATGTAAAGTAATGGTGGTCAAGTCTGAGGGTTAATAAAGGTATTTCAAAATACCTCCCTGCCTGAAGACTTGACAGCGTCTAAAAGTATACACAACCTATAAATTGAAATCGACAGTCGTAATAATATACATTTAAAAATTAGGGTACTTTTACTTGTACGATAAAGAAATATAGAATTCGATTAATCAGGAAGGTTTAAAAAAATTTAAAATTTTATAAAAGCCGTTAAAATGAATTGACGCGGGTTAGTAGCTTTAATGGAAGCGATTTTGAAAGGACATTATACGTTATTCGCACATAGGTCAAGGAAATGAGTAATTGAAGTATTCAGTGGAAGTCAACTACAACAAGTTAATTAAACTTTACCTGGACCGATTTGTTATCATCCATATTGATGATATTTTGGGTGTATTTAAAGTCCAGGAAAATCATAAGCAACAAAAAAAATTGTTTTTACAGATGATTTGTGAGAGTTCTCGAAATGGACTATGTTATTGACACGTTTGACTTAGAAAAAGTTGTATTTGAATGGGATGATAGACGTGACAGGAGTTTTGGTGTACTGAAGTAATAAACTGACCACCGCATTTATTCTCACCATACCCAAAAGATTAAGAGGTTTCTCAAGATATATGGATACCTCAAAATAATGAATGGGCTATGTGTTGAAGCAAAAAGAGGAAGATGGTCAATTATGAATCCAAACAACTCAAGGATCATGAAAGGACTATCCGGCCCATGATTTAAAGTTGTCAACGGTAGTGGTATTGAGTATATGACAATACTATGTATACGGTGAGAAATTTTAAGTATGCACTAATCATAAAAGCCCCGAGTATCTGTTTCACAGAAAGAGTTGGATATGAGAACAAAGAGAGTTAGAGCTTCTGAGGGATTATGATTGTGAAAATTGTGCCACCCAAGAAAGGCTAATGTAATGGCTAATGCCTTGAGCAGAAAGAGCCTTGGGTTGGTATTACATATGATGGTCAGGGAGCGTGAGCTGCTAGAGCAGTTGTAAGCCTCAGTAGTGATGTGATCCCCTCTGATGATGACAGTGATTGTCTGATAGCTAGCATGAGATTAGAACCGAATTTGAGTGATCGGATTTGACAGGCTTAACGTGATGATCGGTAGGGTGTCGATTGTGTGGGTCAGATTCAGATGGGTACAGTGATAGAGTTCACAGAGTATGGTAATGGTTACTGAGATTCAGAGACAGTATAAGTACTCCCCAGGACCACCGTTGATGAGATAGTGATATTATCAAAAGCTCACTCTTCGGGATATACAGTGCATACGAAAAGTAATAATAAATATATCGAAATCTTAGAAAGGTTATTGGTGGTCAGATGTGAAAAGAGATATAGTGGAGATTGTGGAAAAAGTGTCTCGTATGTCAGCAGAGTAAGGTTAAGATAATAGAAGTTTGCAAGGTTATTGCAGTTTCTACCTATATCGACACGAAAATGAGAACAAGTTATCATGTATATTATGAGGGGTTACAGAGGACCTGGATGAATCATGTGGCTATCTGGGTGATAGTCGAAGAATGACTAAGTCTACCCACCTTCTGGTTAGAAAATTTTCAGATACTCTGAGTGTATAGACGGATTCATGTGTATGGAAAATTGTGGAACACCAAGTTTTTTTTTTCCAGTGAGCATTGTATCATATAGGGATTCCCGCTTCACTTCTCACTTCTAGGAATATTATTTCAAGAAGCTATGGGAACCGACTGAGTGTTAGCACAGCTTTCTATCCTCAGACAGATGGTCAGTCAGAGAGGACTGTATAGGTTCTGGAGGATATGATAAGAGCGTATTCCATTTATCTGATAAGCTCCTGGGATGATTAGTTACTAATTGAATTCGCCAATAATGACAGTTGTCACTTGAGTATCAGGATGACTTCAGATGAGGCATTATATGGCCGTAAGGGTTGTTTCCTCGATTTGGATAAGAAGAAGTGGGTGACAGATAGAAAATTGTTCCCGAATTGGTAAGACAAATCTCTGAGCATGTTCAGTTAATTGTGAAGGATTAAGAACACCTCAGAACAGACAGAAAATGGATGCTGGCAAGAGACAGAAACCGTTGAAATTCACCGAGGGTGAATTAGTATTGTTGAAAGTTACATGTTCTTAGGACATAATATAAGGACGTAACGAGATTCAAAAAGAGATTGGACGAAGTGGGAGATAAGACCTGTAGGTTGGCGACCTAAATAAACAGGCATCCACAATGTGTCCCATCTTATGATGTTTCAAAAATATTATCCGGACCCAGTGTATGTGATCGGATATGAGCTATTGAAGCTCAATGAAAGTTTAACGTATGATTGGAAAATCAATTCGGGTATTAGATGGAAGGAGAAAGTGTTGAGGTTTAAGATGATCTCCCTAATTAAAGTCCTTTGGTAGTAGTATACTACAAAAAAGTCACAAGGGAATTAAAGAGTATGATATGTGTGAAATATCCGGATTGATGTACAGACTAACTTGGTTCTAATTTGTAGGACCAAATTTCTTAAGTGGGGGAGATTTTGTAAGACCCGAATTTAATTAAAACACAAAATGAATGAGTATTCGTGAAGGGAAGTCGGGTTAAATTTATCCCGAACACGTGTAAGGGCAAAACGATCAAAAGACCGAAAGTCGGAATAAATTCGATAAGAAAATTTAATTAAAAAAATAATGGATTTGAGAATCTTGATCAATAACGAAGAAATAATTAAATTTCGAGTCCAATTGATCAAGAATCCGAAAATTTTAGAAATACCAAAAAGTCACTCGGGACAATATCCCGAAAATACGGAGAAATTATACCCAAAAAAGGGTTAAAAATATAATAAATAAATTAAATAAAATTAAATAAATTAATTTGAATAAAATAATAATTTTGGTAGATATTTTTGGCAAAATAATAATAAAATAATGAATATAATAATAATAAACTAAATTATAAATAATAATAAATAAAAATAATAATAATTGTAAAAAAAAAGAGAGAGAAATCGAAAATTCGGGGAGAGAGAAAGAGGAGAGAAACGGAAAACAGAAGAAGGAACTGAGGAGACCACCGGCGAGCCATCGGCGGCCAGAGACCCAGGCGAGGGCCCGCGAAGGCAGCCTAATCCCGAGCGACTGCACAGCGCCGACGACGCGCCGTGGAACTCGTCGGAGATCGGCGAATCGGGGAGAGAAGCCGCGGGAGAAAGAGCTCCGATTAGTGGCCACCGGCGTCGATTTAACCCCAACCACCGACCGTCGAAGGCTCCCAACGTGATGCCGAGCAGATTAGTGGTGGTCATGGTCTGCGAAACCGGCGGACGGCACCGGCTGAAAGAGGAAATGGGTACCAACGGTGGAGAGAACAGGCCGGACCGGCGACTTTTCGGTGGCCTTGGACGAAACCGAGGGCAGATTCATGCTGTGGACGACCCAGCGGAGCCACTGGTGGCGGAAGCCGACAGTGAACCGGTCGGCAAGGCACTGAACAGGCAGAACCGAAGTGAACCGACGGTCTGAACCGGACTGAACCAGTTCAGCCAAGAAAGATGGGAAAAAGGAAAAAAAAGAGAAAAAAAGGAAGAATTTTCGGGGATACACCGAACTTTTGGTAAGTCGATGCGAGGTCAAAAGTGATCGATTTGAATTTCGGGAAATTTATTTAAATTATATTTAATCGAAAAGTAACCCGGAATTAAATATATAATTGTGCAGTTTTACGACAAAGCCCGAATGAGAGCCGATTGAGCTCCGATTTTCGTACCCCGCATCACATTGGGTAAGTATATTTTAATTTCGACAATTAGAGTCCTTTAATACAGAGTTTCGATTATTTTACGAAATTTACGGAATAATTCTGTATAAAAAGGAATATTTATCGGAATTGCAACGTAATTATCGTAAATAGTTTACGGGCTATCCAATGAGTTTGGAACGAAGGCCGATGATTATTGGTAACCTGAATGAGCCCAGTAAAATCGAAGAAGGGTTTAGTAAGTATAAACGGGCTGAAAATGGGTCGAGGCCCATTAAGGTGCGATTGGACCCAATAAGAGTAAATTGGCCCAATTAGTTAAATCGACTATAGTAAACAGGAGAATTATATTTATTAGGTTAAGTTGACGTGATAAATAATTATCTGCAGCCCCAGAGACTAGATTTGCAGCAAATCGGATCGGACGAGCCTCCGACAGTGGAATTTAGATACGCGCTCAACGAGAATCGAGGTAAGGGAATTTTGTAGGTGCATAGAGATACTTATACGTAATTTTAAGGGGATTTACAGGGTTTAGAATTCCTTAAAGTATCTAGAAACGAAATAATAATTTTTGCAAAAATCGGGGCTTAGGTGAATAAAAAAGATGATTTTGCCCCTGGGAGTAAAATTTACAAAAAAGGTAGTAAGGCAGATAAATTGCATGATTATCTTGTTTTAATGTTTTATATAAATGTATTGCTTTGATTTAAGCAAATATGCACATAGGTTGGCTGTTGATTTCGTGAATTATACGAAAGGGTACCGGTTTGGACCGGTTACTATTTTAAAAGATGTTTTATAAAGATTGAGCCACCTATCATATTTACACGAGTAAAAAGAGTGCTAGAGTATTACTCGTAATGAAGTTTACTGATTTATTACTCATGAAAAGCCGTACTAGAGCATTGCTCGTACGAGAAATTTGTGTGCACAAAACCGTACTGGAGCTTTGCTCGTACGAGATTTTAGATATCATGAGATGCATAGCGTGGTGTTGGAACTTCGCTCGTACTAGACGTGAGTTGACATGCATATAGTCGTGCGGAAGCTTCCTGTAGACTGTGTGTCACAGAGAGTTGAGATGCTCGCACGTATACTTTGAGACATGGGTTGGTTATCGACATAGTATTGGGGTGGATAAGACCTACGGCAGGCACCCCCAGACTATGATATAGGTCCACGGAGTACGATGTACCATGTATGTCACACGGAGTATGCTGTACCGTGCAGTCATGATGACTCGATGATGTTACTTTATATTCTGGAGGGTAGGATTTGACCCCACCTCCCGTTGCAGTTGTGATACCTCGCACACAGGGATCTGTGTAACCTGGGATCACAGGGACAAAGTATGGCCATAGTCCTCGATTTTTCATACAGTAACCTACATGCCTCACATGATATCATACGGTCTGGATAGACTAGGACAAACCCGATGGAGGGGTAAGTCCCGATTTATATTTTTAAAAGAGATGCGATTTAATAAATTAAGGTATTCCCGAGAGATGGGTTTAGCCTTGATGCAATGGTTTTATGATAAAACAAATAAGTTTTAAAGTGATGAATTTATGATGAAACAAATAAGTTTTAATGTGACGAGCATGAGATGTCATACATGATGATTTTCCATGTTTGATTTATATGTGGACTTCATGATTTCTCTTATATGATATATACATACATGTGACATCGTTTTAGTCTTACCTCATGCTCCAAATATAAACGATTTTATATCATGACATTATCAGCACGTAGATAGTATAGTTATCTACCTGCTTACATTATTGCCTTACTGAGCTGTTTATCCTCACCCTTTCATTTTTCACCCCACAGGGTATATTCAGTAGAAGAGAACGACAGTAGTCATATCTACTGCTTCTTATCAAGATCAGGTATACACATTTGTATAATTTTTGTATCTGAACATATAGAGGCACAGTACTGTACATGGATGTAATATTGGGGATGTATTTGTTTAAAATAAATTGATATGTAAATGAAATATGAAAATGGAATGGTAATTAGGTGAGAGGTGACTAACACCGAATCATAGCCCAACTGTTTAGTGGTGAAACTGTTCACGATGGGTAAGGAAATTAAAAAGCGAAAAATTTACTCTGATTTTTAGGTAATTTGGGTCGTGACACTTGCACGGTTTATCCATCACACAGTAATTTCATAAACTCTCGTGCGAACTCTCGAGTAGAGCACACAATATCATCGAGGCATCAAGTACGATTTTGCTTATCACACAGAACCTTAAGAGACTACTTGCGAGCAACTCAATGTGAGCACACAGCATATCTAAGGTATCAACCACGGTTGTCCTATCACTTTAAATCGAGAGGGTCACATGCGAGCATAATCAGAGCAAGATCACTAAGAAGTACTCTATAGCTCCAACATGATTCCCAAAATTAAGTGCGAGCAGCTCGAGTGGAATACACATCATCACCCAGGGTATCGAGCACTCTTTAGCTTTTCTCAAAAACACTTTGAAAATAATGTGCGAGTGGGGCTGGTCAATATACTGTTGCCTCTCATGCCTTAGCACGATTTCACACAGAAAAGAAATAGAAGGGCTCCAAGTTTAGTTATAAGTGAGAGGGCATATCTCTCTTCAATCACTCTTTATAAACATTTCATACAATTGATTAAACCAGGAGCCATTCTAATATTAGTCTTTCTCAAACCGTTTACAAAAAACCTCTTTTCACAACAATCATAGAAGTCATGCAAGTTCATACTATCGACTTATTCTCATACGTAGTTTTCTATCTAGCCATATAGAACATCTATGTATTTACCGCATACATGTGCATTCAGCAGGTAAGAAATTATACGTATAGCTATCTTTATAGCTCACATAAGTCTCTTACCTTGAATCACACGTGTATCGTCTTCCTTGATTCCACTAGCTTGTGATCTGATCTTGTCAATTCTGACTTTATCTCCAGTAGCTACAAGTGTTCACAACTCTCATCAGTATATTCTCATATACTTCATCCCATTTGCATGATACTTAGATCAATGCATTTTGGCCATTTATGTCTCATTTGGCCTCCTTATATAATTATTAGACTTTATTCTTCCTTAAGACCATTTCACTCATTTTATTTATTTCTCGGGAATCCATTACACTCCTCGAGTCCATTGATTCCATATTGAACCGGTATTTAGCTCCCCATGCCATTAGTTCATCATTTTATTTCATTGGGGCATTTCATCAAACACCTCATATACTTAATTTCCACCATTATCCATTCTAGCTTATGGATTTCAGTAAACCATTTTACTAGCATCTATACATGTTTAATAATTTCTATGCATGCTCAAATCATCCTCAAATCCATGCCTACTCAACAAATCCTCATTTTGGCACATTTAACCATTTTATAGGTCATGGAGAGTTTAGCATGTTCTAAGATGTTTCAATCATAAATCTATATACCAATCTACTCATACAAGTATATAGATTAACATATAGGAGATTGGAGTATTGAAATCTTACCAATCTCAACTTTTCTCCACTTGTACAAATTGGGGGAAATCTCTTTTTCTCCTTCAATGGATTAAGTCACCCTCTAGCTTCCAACTATGTTGTTCTTCTCCCCGCTATGAACAACTTTACTCAAATGAGTTTCTCTCAAATCTCTATGGAAAGTATTGAGAATCTTTAGAGAAGTTTTAGGTCACTTTGATTCAAAAACGGAAGGGGATGGTTTTTTCTTTTGAAAAGTTGTTCAGTAGGTCCTGTTTTTATAAATATTGCTTGATGAGATCGATCTCCCTAGTTTAAGGATCGATCTTCCCCTATTTTAAGCCTTTCAGATTACCATCTTTTAAGCCTATGAGATCGATCTGTCGAAGCATGAGATCGATCTGTCGAAGCATGAGATCGATTTACTCTAAGGGATGAGATTGATCCGCTCTAAAGGATGAGATCGATCTTCTCCAGCCAGAGAGCTAAATAGATCGATCTGGCACAAGGATGAGATCGATCTGCTCGTGGCCAAGAGATAAGGAAATTGATCTGTTTGCACTGAGGATCAATTTCCTCACTCCAGAATGCTTCATTCTCCTCGTTTTGGCCTATGAGATCGATCTCTCTTGCATTGAGATCGATCTCCTCTTGTTCTACAGCACACTTAGCTACATTTTTCCAAAAATTCAAAGGGATTACTTGTATTCAATTTGTTGCACTACTTATTTTGAGTTCCAATCACATTCATCACTTCAATAGATCCATTTCTTATTATTCATACTTAATGAAACTTTTGTGTACATCACGAATTCATATAGCAAGTGTGTACATCGATTTTATGGACTTTACATCACTTATGATTCATATTACATGTACATGTATATACTTATGAATTCATATGAGTCACATACACAAATACGGGTCTTACATTCCTCCCTTCCTTAAAAGAATTCGGTCCTCCAAATTAGAACCAAGTTACTTTTCAAAAAGTCAGGGGTACTTTTCTCGTATCAAGTTCTCTAACTCCCAAGTGGCTTCCTCTGAATTATGGTGTTACTAGAGAACTTTAACAAGCATAATCATCTTGTTCCGTAACACTTTCTCTTTCCTATCTAGTATCCGAATCGGTTTCTCTAGATATGTCAAGTCATCTTTGAGCTCTAATGGCTCATACCGAATCACATGATTTGGATCTGGATGGTACTTCCAAAGCATCGATACGTGGAAGACGTTATGAATGCTTACCAACTCTGGTGGCAACGCAATTCTGTAAGCCTAATCTCCCACTCGCTCCAGTATATCAAATGTCTGATATATCAAGGGCTCAACTTACCCTTCTTACCGAACCTCATAATCTTTTCGAGAGAGAGACTTTCAAGAAAACTGAGTCACCCAGAGTGAACTCTAATGGCCTGTGTCTCATGTCAGTGTAACTTTTCTACCTGCTCTGAGCTGTTTGCAATCTCTCACATATCAGCTGAACAACCTCAGCGGCTTGCTATACCAAATCAGGAGCGAACATTTTCCTTTCACCCATTTCTTCCCAATCAATTGGGGATTGACACCTCCTACCATACAAGGCCTCATATGGTGCTATCCCAATACTTGAGTGGTAACTGTTGTTGTATGCAAATTCAGCTAATGGTTGGTGATCATACCAGGAGCCTTTAAAATCCATAACACTTGCTCTCAACATATCCTCTAATGTTTGGGTGGTTTTTTCTGATTGACCATCGGTCTAAGGATGGAAAGCAGAAACTCAATCGGGTTCCCATAGCTTTATGGAGTTGTTCCCAAAAGTGAGAAGTGAAGCTGGAATCCCTATCCGATATGATGTTGACTGGTACACCATGTAGCCTCACTTCCTCCCGTACATACAACTCCGCCAAGCTACTCAAGGTATCTATAGCTTTCATAGCTAGAAAGTGGGTGGATTTTGTCAGTCTGTCAACCACTACCTAGATAGCACCATGGTTCCTCTTAGTTCTCGATAATCCCATTATGAAATCCATGGTGACAAGCTCTCATTTCCAAGTTGGTACTACTTGCTGACATATCAGACATCTTGCCACAAACTCTGTGGTATCTCTTTTTATCCCTGACCACCAATACACTTTTCGGAGGTTCTGGTACATCTTATTACCTCCTGGATGCAATGTGTATCTCGATGAATGAGCTTTTCCCAAAATCAGTTTCTTTAACTCTGGGCCATTGGGAACGCAAATCCTACCTCTAAACCTCAGTAGGCCATCATCACCCACAAATAAATCGACCACATCACCCCTCTGAATCTGACTCGCATGATCCCCACACAGTAGATCGGCATGCTAAAACTGACATATCCGATCAATCAAATCTGGTTTCACTCTCAGGCTAGCTATCACACAATCTCGATCAATATCAAGAGGGTCTATATCCAACTTGAGGTCATGCAAACTGCTCAAGCAGCTCATATTCCCTAACTATGATGTGCGATACCATTCTGAGGTTTTTTCTACTTAGGGCATCCGCCGCAACATTTACCTTCCCTAGATGATACAATATCTCGCTCTCATAATCCTTTAAAAGCTCTATCTATAGTCTCTGCCTCATATTTAACTCTTTCTATGAAAACAGATATTTGAGGCTCTTATGATCTGTATACACCTGAAATTTCTCACCGTATAAGTAGTGGCGCCATATTTTCAATGTAAATACCACGGCTGCCAACTCCAAATCATGGGTCAGGTAGTTCCTCTCGTGGTCATTAAGCTGTCTAGATCTATAGGCTACTACCTTCCTGTCCTGCATCAACACACAGTCCAGTCCCTGTCCTGAGGCATCTGTATACACCATATAGCCTCTTGAGCTGGTGGGTATGGTGAGAATAGGAGAGGTGGTCGATCTGTGCTTTAATTCACAAAAACTCTTCTCACACTTCTCATCCCACTTGAACACCACATTCTTGCAAGTAAGACGTGTCAATGGAGCAGCCAACTTAGAGAATCCCTCGACAAATCGTAGGTAATAACCTGCTAAACTCAGGAAACTACAGATTTCTGTGACCGTCTTGGGTCTTTCCCACTGTATCACAACCTCTATCTTGGACGGATCCACTGATACACTATCTCTCGAGACTACGTGACCCAAAAATGATATTTCACTCAGCCAGAAATCACACTTGTACTTCGAGTACACTAATATGTCATCTATAAAGATAATCACGAATCTGTCTAGGTATGGCTTGAATACATCATTCATCAATGCCATAAACGCTGCAGGAGCATTCGTCAACCCAAATGGCATAACCAAAAACTCATAATGGCCATAACGGGTCCTGAACACTGTCTTGGTTACATCTCCACTCCGAATCCTCAACTGATGATACCTAAAACTCAGATCTATCTTTGAAAAGACTTGTGCTCCCTGCAACTGATCCAATAGAACATCTATCTGTGGAAGGAGATATTTATTCTTGATGGTAGCCTTGTTCAACAAACGACAGTCTATACACAAAATGTTTCTTCTTTACAAATAGAACCGATGCTCCCCATGGTGATACACTCGATCTGATAAACCCCTTATCCAACAACTCTGGTAATTGCTTATTTAGCTCCTCTAATTCGTCTGGAGCCATTCGATATGGTGGTTTGGATATCGGTTCAGTTCCAGTCACCAAATCAATACAAAATTCCATTTCTCTATTTAGTGGCAACCCTGGTAATTCTTTTGGAAAGACATCGGGAAATTCTCTAACCACTAGGATGTCAACCATATCCGGATGCACCTAATCCAAATCAACCACATAGGCTATAAAACCTTCAACATATCATAATCACATTTAAGTAGTAAAATCATCCATCTTTGGACATAATTTACTTTTCTTTCATTACTTTACAAATCTTACAACATGCGTTTCTCTGTTAGGAAACATAGTCTTAGCATAGCAGTCTAAGATGGCTTCGATTGCAGCTAACCAATCCATCCCTAATATTACATCAAAATCTTTCATGTTTAATATAATGAGATTGGCTAACATCTCCTTTTCCCCTACTTTTAGCCTACAACCATTACAGACATACTTTGTCATTACATTCTCTCTAAGTGGAGTGCTTATAAGTAAAGTCCTACCTAGAGGTACAGGTATTACATGTTCAACCAATTTACAAGCAAAGGTAGGCAATATGAATGAATGCGTGGCACTAGGATTAATCAATGCTAATGCTTCAAAATCAAAAACAAAGATGGTACCTTTAATCACATTCGTAGAAGTCTCTACAGAAGCCTGGTCCAAAGCAAACACTCGTCCACGACCAACAGCTTGCTTTCCTTTCTCTTCAGCTATGGCTTTCCTCTTAGGTTTAGGTGTCTCAACCGTAGCCTTCTCTGGCTCTTTGCCCTTCTGTGGCGTAATATTAGTCAACTCTGGGTATTCACGAGCTATGTGCCCTGTTTTACGGCATCTATAGCATAATCTTGTCATAGCGCATGGTCTATCCCCATGATATCTACCACACATCCAGCATTGCTCGGTGGTAGGTTTGGGTCCACTAATCACTATGCCCCTCGATGTTGGATGAACTGGAGGCTTCACAGGCCTCTCCCGTATCTCCTCAATCTTAGGCCCCTTACCGAACAACCTTCAAACTTTTTGAAAGCCTCTATCATCAATCGACTTTTTACGGTCTCTATCTCTGCCTTGATCACTCTTACTCAACTCCGAGGCATGCAACTCATAATCTTACTTACACAACTGAGCTCTGCGTACTACCTCATCATAGGTGGTAATATCCAGTGTAGCTAAGCGAGCTCTGATGGAAGGTCTCAATCCCTCCAGGAATTTCTGAACCTTTCTGTTCTTAAAGCTCATCGTGACTGTATCATATCTGCCTAGGGATGTGAATCCAGACTAATACTCATCCACCATCCAGTTTCCCTTAGTCAATGTCATGAATTCCATCTGAATCTTCCTTTGAGCAGTACCTGGAATGTATTGCCTCCTAAAGGCATCCAAGAATATGTCCCAAGTCATAACCGGGTGTCATGCACTCAACATCGCTGTGTGGCCATCCACCAATGCTTGGTCTCATGCTCTAATACAAAAGTCGCAAAGGTGATTTTCTCTGTGTCGGAGTAATGGAAGAATCAGTAGAGCTTCTCCATATTGCGTATCCAATGCTTAGCCCTATTAAATGAAGGTGGTCTAAACTCTTGAAACTCTCTCAGTCTACCCAGATCATAATCATAAACTCCCTCGCCACCAACTTGTTGTTGAGCTAGAGGATCCTGAACCGGTGGGGGAATTTCCTGAACTGGGGGAGGTGCAGGTATCTCTACCTCTGTATCTTGAGGTCTCGGTGCAGGCTCATGTCTCTCAGGTGCAGTAGCCTGACCAGCAGGGTTCTCCTGTTTACCATCAAACCTGGCCATAGCTTGTGTAAACATCTCCATAACCGTGTCTACGCTATGATGTAACTGCGCTATGCACTCTCAATGGCCTTACTAAGACCGGCTAGATCTCTACTAGAACTAGACCCACTGCATCTCTCAGGCTCACCTCTACACCCTTGAGAGCGTGAACTCTCTCCTCTATGAGTACATCGTCTATCAGACTTCCTGCATACTCAAAATAAGTGTCTTAGTCATAATTTCCAGCTTCGTATACACATTTGTATCCTAATAATGCACAGTACTTTAGGGATGTATAATTTCCTAATTATGGATAGACACACATCAGACCAACTCTGCTGTGATACCATTAATTTCTATCACGACCCTCTATACCAGTCCGTGACCTTTACCCTACCACTTATCATTTATAGTTGGGCTGTGAGTCAACATCCAATAAACTTATCGCATACATTCATAGTTTAATCATTTTACATTTAATGAAGTAGAATAGAAATTGAACTTTTATAATAAGTGCGGAAGCGTTTACATCAACTTCTAATATCTATACATCTCTTTTGTACAAAATACCACTAGACTGTCTATTAATTTACAGGATACAAAATTTTTTCTCAACACAAGTGTATACCTCTCTATACTGCTGGAGAACTGGAGAACACCTTAGCAGGGACGACTGCAGTACTCACTACTACGTAGTATCTATGGAGGAGGAAATAAGGGGGTGAGCATAACATGCTCAGTAAGGAAAATGTGCAAGCAGGTAGATAACTACACTATCTACATGCTAAAATACATATATGTTCACTTTCCTTATAAAATAATATGCATGTTCTTTAAAACAACTCCCATCAATGCGAAACCATTAATTCGCTAGATGGGTATATGCATATTCACACAGTAGCACACAACTTTTCTTTTTCACACAGATCAATTTTCAAAACTACACAGGTGATGTTGCCTACCTGACAGCAACAAGAAAATGCTTCCCACGTAATCTGATTGCACTCACGACAAAAGGGTGACGTCGATGCAATTTGATCTACGTGTTCTTCGTATATCTTGCAAAAACAACAGGAATCAAAGGGGACAAGGATTTGTCCCTGCACGCACACTTCGATGATTAAGTCAGTAATCGGAGTTGTGAATGTATGAAGAAGAGAATATATTGCTTAAATCAGAGAGTTTAAAGCTTTTCCCTTCTTTTTGTTTCTTTGGTTTTCCATCCCTTGATTCAGAGAGCTCACCTGGTATTTATAGGTTTCTGCAAGTCGGTTCGAGCAGAGGCCCAGGCGCGTGTCTGGGCTGCGACAGAGTGATAGAGCACTCTGTCGCGCCACAAATTCAAGTAGCTAGCGAGGGACCTCTATCGCAGACTGTGCGGGAGACCTCTACCGCAGTCTGTGTGGGAGGCTATGTCGCAAGCTGTGCGGGAGACTTCTATCGCGGGCTGTGCGAGAGCCCTCTACCGCAGACTGTGCGGAAGACCTCCACCGCAGTCTGTGCGGGAGGCTGTCGCAAGCTGTCCGGGGGACTTCTATCGTGGGCTGTGCGGGAGCCCTCTACCGCAGACTGTGCGGAAGACCTCTACCGCAGTCTGTGCGGGAGGCTATCGCAAGCTGTCTGGGAGACTTCTATCGCGGGCTGTACGGGAGCCCTCTACCGCAGACTGTGCGAGAGACCAACACCGCAGTCCGTGCGGGAGACTGTCACAAGCTGTGCGGGGGACTTCTATCACGGGCTGTGCTGGAGACCTCTATCGCAGACTGTGCGGAAGACCAATGTCGCGATATGGGCGATGAAGGTCCGCCGCGCCACACTGTCGCCAAATCTGCCACGTGGCTCAGTTTTGGTTTGACACGTGGCAGGCGGATAGTTGCACACGTGGTTTCTGGTGACACGACCACCATCAATTGCTCCCCACTCTTTGGTAGGAATTTTTCCTGCGAAAGAGTATCTGGGTCTGGATTTTCTCGGGTCGGGTCGGATCTCCGCGCGTGTGTCGACGTAGGCGAGCCGCTATATATACTGGGCCCCTGCTGTCCTTGTCGCTATTGAGTTCTCCCGTAAAAAGACACTCAGCCGCGATTTTCTCTGCACACTCTCTTGCAACTCTGCCGCACTCTACTGTACTCTACCGCAAGTCTGTCACGTACACATTACTGTGTCGCAACTCTGTCGCAACTTCTTCATACTCTGTCGCCAGTCTCTCCTTTTCTTCATTTTAGGTAATTTCATAGTTCGTAGTCCCACTCTTTTGATTTACAGATTCCTAAAATGGCTGGCCATGGTATAGGAAAACAAATTGATCTAGGCGTTAAGTCGACTTTAAAGGAAGCCGACGTCCAAGACCTAGATTCCCAATTTCCTTTACCTGAGGGATACTCTTATAGGCTCCCAGCCCCTCAGGAGAGCGACATACGTCGTGTGTCCGACAGGGCTGTCGTTTTTAGGGCAGCTTTGGACTTAGGACTCCACTTCCCCTTGTCCGACTTCGGGGCTTCCTTCCTTAGAACGCACAGGGTATCCCCGGGGCAACTGCATCCTCATGCATGGATGCAATTGGTAGCATTTAGCGTGCACTGTCATTTAAGGGGCGTCTCTCCGTCCCTTCCTCTTTTAGAAGTATTCTTTAGGCTTCGAGGGAGCCCCGGCTTGGTGCCTTACTCGATTCAGCGGGTGTAGCAGCCCGGTTTTGAGAATCGATTATTCGAGAAACCGGTTAACAAGCTCCATGGTTTCGAAACGAAATGGCTGGTTGTGGAAGTGCCCGAGGGCCTGGATTTTCCCACTCATTGGGAGAATAGGCGTGAGATTCCCAAGGGTCCCCGGGTTGCCACACTTAGGGAGCAGTTATCTTCTGACGTCAACAAACTGCTAGTCCCTCATCCCCTTAGCCTCGACACCCTTATATCAAATGAAAATTTGATATTAGCAGGCTGGGGTGTGGGTCCGATCCCTGTTGTCGGACCCTCTATTCCTTCGTCAGATCCTCTGCCTTCGGTTTCCCCCGAATTAAATCCTGAAGCACCTAGGCCACAAGAGGATATAGGGAGCACCAACGTAGAATCAAGTTCTGGCAGTGAACCCTTAACCGATCTGACTGGTTGGGAAGGGTTCGGCTCTACTTTCATGGTGCTCCATGATGACGACACCATAAATATAGAGTCCCTTCAGGAGCATCTCGATTCTCCTGACGGTAACTTTTAATTTTCTTTACGGCTTGCTGTTTTTGATCAGTTTTTGACCACTGATTTGTCTTCTTTTTCTTTTTTACAGATATGAGTCATTTTCGGCAATCGTTAGGTCACCAGGTTTCTGAGGCTGGTCCTTCCAGCGCTCCTGCCAGGAAGAGGCATCGTTTGGCTGACGATGTCCCAAGTGAGGCACCGGTCCCCTCTCATCCACCTCGTGCTCGGACCCCTCCTGTTTCTAGGTAGGCGATGCCTCCCCCTCCTTCAGAGCAGAGAGATCTCTCTCGGGATAGGGGGAGAGTTGCCTCGTCTTCACGGGGGGCTTTCGGGTTATCAAGCGATCATGCTTCGAGGAGCGCGCGGAATGCAATATCATTCCGTCTCAGCGGAAGAATAGAAGGCGCTTGTACATCGAAGGTTCGATGGGAAGCAGGCCAATATTGCCAAGGATAGGTCCTGCCGACGAGAGGCCCTATTTCGTGGACGGGGGAAATATTATGAGGGGCCACGAGTTCTGAGTCTACCCCGGGGTTCGTGACAACGACATTTTGGACACTCCCGAGGTGGCCTCCCTGTTAAGCTGGTCCACTATCCTTCCTCGGGACGAGGCAAGGATATTCAGAAACTACCCGGAGGGGGAGGATTTAGCGACATGGAGGCATTGAGGGTAAGTTTCATACTCCTCTTCGTTTGACTCATTTTTGCCGCATTCTTTGAATCTAACTTTTTGTATTCCTTTGCAGCTGGCTCAACGAACTGTGGCCAACAATGCCCAGCATCGGGCTTATCGGAAGAGTGCTGATAGGGAAATCCGGGAGTTAAAGGATCAAGTTATGGAGTTGCAGAACACCATCAACAACTTGTCCAAACTTTCGGATTTAGTTCGAAGCTTGGAGGAGCAGCTCGCAAAGGTTCATCAAGACCTTAATCACGCCCAGGGGGATCTTACTGTAGAGAAGGCTCGGTCTAGCAGATTTCAAGAGGATCTTCGGGATGCCTACTCTGAGCTAGACTGTATGCAGTCCAACTACGGGTCTTTACTTGCTCGGAATCAGGAGCTCGAGCAGCGTGTTACCGAGTTGGAAAGTCAGGCTGCTCCTACATTGACCCAAGTGGAGATTAATAGCATACGGGCCGAGGCTGTGAAGGAGTACCGTCTCTCCAAGGATTGCTTGAGACGGAAGGAGGATTTCTCGAATCCCTATGTAAAGTACGGGTTCTATCTTGCCCGATCATGGTTAGAAGCACATAGGGAAGGAGAGGAATTCCCAGAGCTCCAGTACACCAACGAGGTAATGCTATTTGAGGCCCCCGACTGGACTAAATATGAGCCTGAAGCTGAACCTGCAGACGAGTTATTTAAGAGGACTGCCCAAGATGACCTCGTCAACCTCACTGGTCCTTTGGAGCCCATGGATTTGGATGGTGCTCCCGAGCCTATTGAGGCTCTTATTGATTTAGACGACGAGGAGGGTCAGCAGTCCTTGAGAAGTGATGGTCCGTCTGCAGCTGATCCCCAGCTTCCTCCCGAAGAGTAGATAGCTATTTTTGTTTTTTGTATTTCTTTTCAAGTACTTTGTTGTTTTTTATTTTAACTTCGTACTTTTGTCGAATGTAATGACTTTTGAATGAAATGAAATTGAGATTTTTGTTCATGCTTTGTATTGCATTACTTCTCTATTTATCATTTATCATTCTTTGTCTGTTTATTTTGGTTGAATGTATTCGTTTGAATGTATTCGTGCATGCTCCCCAATTCTTGATAGAAAGGTAAACTTTCAGAAAGAATTTTTCGAGCGAACGTATAATTGTTTAAGGCTTGATTACTACGACGTGTATGCGTCTTTAGTTTTTATAGCCTTGATATTTTTATCGCCTGGCCACAGTGACGCATAGTGCCTCAGGCTCTTACGGCTTGATTGTATACGCCTGGCCACAGTGACGCATAGCGCCTTAGGCTCTTACGGCTCGTCTGAGCTACGCCTGGCCACAGTGACGCATAGCGCCTCAGGCTCTTACGGCTCGTCTGAACTACGCCTGGCCACAGTGACGCATAGCGCCTCAGGCTCTTACGGCTCGGTTGAACTACGCCTGGCCACAGTGACGCATAGCGCCTCAGGCTCTTACGGCTCGTCTGAACTACGCCTGGCCACAGTGACGCATAGCGCCTCAGGCTCTTACGGCTCGGTTGAACTACGCCTGGCCACAGTGATGCATAGCGCCTCAGGCTCTTACGGCTCGTCTGAACTACGCCTGGCCACAGTGACGCATAGCGCCTCAGGCTCTTACGGCTCATCTGAACTACGCCTGGCCACAGTGACGCATAGCGCCTCAGGCTCTTACGGCTCGATTGAACTACGCCTGGCCACAGTGACGCATAGCGCCTCAGGCTCTTACGACTCGGTTGAACTACGCCTGGCCACAGTGACGCATAGCACCTCAGGCTCTTACGGCTCGTCTGAACTACGCCTGGCCACAGTGACGCATAGCGCCTCAGGCTCTTACGGCTCGTCTGAACTACGCCTGGCTACAGTGACGCATAGCGCCTCAGGCTCTTACGGCTCGGTTTGAATACCTGTCACAAGATTTAGATGCATATAAGTCGCAGATGTATAATAAAATGACATTCTGCGTGATGATTTGATGACAATATCTTGTGATGGTATAAACAAATGATAATAATAATGTTTGGGAAAGAAAATATGGTGCTTAATTCAAATACAACTTTAGGTGATTTGAATTCCATGTTTTCCCTATCTTCTTCCCTTGTAGAGTTTCCAGGACACATGTGTTAGGTCCAATCTTGTATCTAATTCTGTAGGGACCTTCCCAGTTGGCTCTGAACTTCCCATCCTCCTTCAGGGCATTCGTGATCTGCGACTTTCTAAGCACTAGATCTCCCTCAGACATTGGCCTATCTCTCACCCGGCTATTGTAGTAGTTGGCTACCCTCTGATGATAGGATGCCAATCGAATAGCCGCGGTTTCTCTATGTTCGTCGAGTAGGTCCAAGCTTTCCTTAGAGCTTGTGAATTTTCTTCCTCTATTAAGGGTATCACTCTTGGTGATGACGCTCCAATTTCTACGGGGATTAGTGCTTCTGCGCCATATACAAGGCTGAATGGCGTTTCTTTAGTCGACACACGACTGGTGGTACGATATGCCCACAAAACACTAGGCAATTCGTCCACCCATGCCCCTTTTACTTTGTCTAGCCTGGTTTTCAGTCCATGGAGGATAGTTCGATTACTGACTTCGGCCTGTCCATTAGCTTGAGGATATGACACTGAGGAGATCCTTAACTGAATGTTGAGGCTCTTACAAAATTCACGGAAGGCGTTGCAATCAAATTGCTTTCCATGGTCGGCATTTAGGATGCGGGGAATTCCGAATCGACAAATAATGTCTTTCCACACCATTGCCTCCACTTTCTTTTCCGTGATTATGGCTAAAGGCTCTGCTTCAATCCACTTTGTAAAGTAATCGGTAGCCACTAGCAGGAACTTTCTTTGGCCGGTGGCTAAGGGGAAAGGTCCAAGGATGTCTAATCCCCACTGTGTAAAAGGAATTGGCTGTACTGTGCCTTGAGAGGGAGTTACTGGGGCTGTTGTGATAGGCGCAAACCTCTGACATTTGTCACATTTGCGGGTTTGGTCCATCGCATCTTTCTTCAACGTTGGCCAGTAAAATCCCGATCGCAGTACTTTAGCAGCTAGGGCTCTCGCTCCTAAGTGTTCGCTGTAAATTCCTTCATGCACTTCAGCTAGGGCGTAACTTGCTTGTTCCGGTCCTAGACATTTCAATAAGGGTGACGAATATCCCCTTTTGTACAGTTCCCCATTGATGAGTGTAAACTTCGCCCCTTGTACTTTCAACCGACGAGCCTCGTCTTTATCTTGGGGGAGTGTTCCTTCGGTGAGATACTGTTTGTATGGGGATCTCCAATCGTCTCCCACTTGAATGTCACACACTTCGACCTCTTCAATACTAGGTCGTTCGAGCCTCTCCACCTTCACTGTCCTTCCTCGTGTTTCAGTGGAAGAGGCTAACTTAGATAAGGCATCAGCATGTGTGTTTTCGGACCGGTTGATTTGTATCAGCTGAAAGTTTTTGAAAGTCTGTGCCAGAAGTTGGACTTTCTTCAAGTAAGGGACCAGCATCGGTTCCCATACCTCGTACTCTCCGCTGAATTGGTTCACCACCAATTGAGAATCACTGTGTGCTATCAAGTGGTGAACCTGTAGCTTCTTCGCTAACATCATCCCTGCTATCAGAGCTTCATACTCTGCTATGTTGTTCGAACTGGGGAATCCGAACCGTAGGGAGTATTCAAGGGATTTTCCTTCGGGTGATACCAGGACTATACCCGCTCCGCTTCCATTGGCACTTGATGCCCCGTCGACATGCAGCAACCATGGGTGAGCCTCCCCTTTATTGCTGTCGCTTGGGATAGTGCATTCTACGATGAAGTTAGCTAGAGCTTGACCTTTGATAGCCTGCTGTGGTTGAAATGTGATTTCGTATCCCCCAAGCTCCACTGCCCATTTCACTAACCTTCCTGAGTGTTCAGGTTTCTGAAGGATCTGTCTTAACGGTTGATCTGTCAAGACGGTGATAGGGTGTGCTTGGAAATACGGGCACAACTTTCGCGAGGCCATCACAAGAGCTAATGCTAACTTTTCGACCAGCGGGTAGCGGGTCTCTGGATCCAATAACACTTTACTCACGTAGTAGATGGGACGGTGCACCTTTTCATCTTTCTTCAGTAGCACCGCACTGACGGCCAAGTCACCGACTCCCAAATACATATAGAGTTGTTCTCCTTCCAGGGGCCTTGTTAACAAAGGCAGCTGTTTCAAGTACTCCTTGAGGTCTTCAAAGGCTTTTTGACAATCTTCCGTCCATTCGAAGTTCTTCCCCCCCCTAGAGTTTTGAAGAACGGCAGGCTCCTTTCTGCTGATTTTGATAAGAAGCGATTCAGAGCTGCTATCCTGCCTGTCAATCTCTGGACCTCTCTTATGGTGGTTGGGGGTTTCATGTCAATGACAGCCTGTACCTTCTCAGGATTTGCCTCAATGCCCCTGTTAGTGATCATGAAGCCTAAGAACTTCCCTGATCTTACCCCAAATGAGCACTTTTCAGGGTTTAGCTTCATGTTGAATCTCCTCAATACTTCGAACACCTTGGACATTTGATCAGTATGAGACTCCTACGCGGCTCTTGATTATCATGTCGTCCACGTAGGCTTCCATGGTATTTTCCAAAAGATCCTTGAACACTTTGCTCACCATTCGTTGATAGGTGGCTCCCGCGTTCTTTAGACCGAACGGCATTACCCGATAGCAATAGGTTCCATCGTCGGTTATAAAGGAAGTCTTTTCTTCGTCTTCTGGGTGAAGCATGATTTGGTGATACCCGGAGAATGCCTCCAAGAAACTGAGGAATTCGTAGCTGGATGTATCATCTACGAGTCTGTCTATCCGAGGTAGGGGGTATGAATCTTTAGGGCAGGCTTTGTTCAGGTCTGTGAAATCCACACACATTCGCCACTTCCCGCTAGATTTCTTTACCATCACTACATTGGCCAACCACTCAGGATAGTAGACCTCTCGGATGAATCCGGCGGCCAGGAGTTTATTCACTTCTTCAGTGATTGCTTTTTATCGTTCCGGGGTGAAACTCCTCTTCTTCTATTTGACGGGTCTGTGTCCGGGTATGACATTAAGCTCATGGCATATCACTTCGGGATTAATTCTAGGCATGTCTGTCGGACTCCAGGCGAAGACATCCGAGTTTCTTCTCAGACACTCGACTATCTCATTCTTTAGTGGTTCGCCCAGTTGAGTCCCTATGAATGCCTTTTTTCTCCCATCCCCTTCTATTAGCTCTATGGGTTCTGTCTCCTCTACCGGCTGAGGTTTGGGTGGATCGTCTATGCACAAGGTTTCTTTCCTTTGTACTACCTTGTTGGCAGTGGAAGCGAGATAACAAGTACGGGCGCTCTTTTGGTTTCCTCGTACTTGCCCTACTCCGCTGGGAGTGGGAAACTTCATCAACAGATAGCAAGAGGATATTACCGCCCTCATGTCATTCAGCACAGGTCTGCCTAAAATCATGTTGTAGGCAGCAGAGGTTGACCTGACCACCATGAACAATACTTGCCGAGTCACATTCTTCGGGTGCTCTTCGAGAGTCACAGGCAACTCTATGGACCCGACAACCTTCACTCGCTCCCCCGTGAATCCATATAGTGGTGCCATAACGGGCTTTAACCTATCTTCGGATATGTTCATTTTTTCGAAGCAGTTCCAATAGATCAGGTTCACTGAGCTCCTGTTATCGACCAGGACCCTGCTCACCAGGTGTTTGGCCACTATCGTAGATATCACCATGGGGTCGTCATGAGGCATGACAATATCACCTTTGTCAGCCGGAGTGAACATGATGGGTTCTTCATCCGCCTGTTCCTCCATCACAACGTTAACCTGATACGCTTGCCTAGCGTAACTTTTGCGGGAAGTAGATGAGCTTCCTGCACTTGAGTCCCCGCCTGCGATGACATTTATTGAGAGGGCTGTAGGTTCGTTGTTTGGCGGATTAGCATGGGGGATTGGCTTGACTACTTCGTTTCTAGGCCTATCCCTTCTGTTGTCATTATTTGACCCAGTCCGTGGACAATCATTCCTTTGGTCACGCGGAGGATAACGGGGTCTCTCGCTTCTCCATAGGAAGCGGTTGATCTTCCCCTCTCTGGCCAGTCTTTCCAACTGGTCCATTAAATCTCTGCACCTCTCTGTTGGGTGACCGTGAGCACAATGGAATTCACAGTAGGCTTCAGGGTTTCGTCCTACATCTCCAATTTTCTTCTTAGGGAATTTCAATAATCCTGCCCCTTCGATAGCTGCCAGTATCGCAGTGCGAGGCTCGTTCAACCTGGTATAACCTTCATACCTGAGCCTAGGGGCTTTGTCTACTCTCACGGGTCTTGGGGAGCTTCTCTCGGGAGCATCTCTCTCTCTCTTCTTTCCTTCCTTTGCTTCCTTGGGCTGTATCATTTTCATCACTTCTTCTTGAGCTACATACTTGTTAGCCCGGGCAAAGAGGTCGGAGATTGTTATCGGTTGATCGAGAGAGAGAGATTCTTGTAGCTTTTCGGAGTTCGTCCCTTGTAGCATTGCAGCCAAGGCTACGCCTACCAGTAGATCTTCCACTTCTAAGGTTGCATCTTGGAAGCGGTCTATGAAGCTTTTCAAGGGTTCTTTATTCCCTTGTTTAAGCGTGAGTAGGTAGGTGGCATCTTTCTTCCTCTGGCTGTGGATCATGAAGACTTTGAGGAATTCATTTCTCAACTCGTCAAAAGAGGAGATTGAACCTTCGCTCAACCTGTTGAACCACTTTAGAGCGTGCCCGGACAATGTGAGGGAAAAAGCCCTGCACATAATTTCGTCCTCCCACCCATGCAGCAGCATGAGGGACTCGTAACTCTGTATGTGGTCATAGGGGTCCGCTTTGCCAGTATAAATGGCCATGGAAGGCATTTTGAACTTCTTTGGTAAAGGTTTGTTCATGATCTCCAGGCTGAATGGGATTCTCCTCCTTTGGCCGTCATCTGGAAACACCAGTTTTTTCTTCTCGAGGATCCTTTGGACGACCTTCTCTATGTCCTCCGACCCTCGAGCTGAGCATGGCCTTGTCCCTTCGGGTCTAGAAGAGTCTGACTGATAAGCACCTCTTCCAGCACCTCCCATTCCAGGACTTGTAATTTCGAGACCTTCACGAGGGTCTTGGCCTCTCTGTCTCCGTCGCTCCCCAGCCCTACATTCTCTTAAACCATGTTCCAACTCCACGGGAGATGAGCTGCGGTATGTGGGGGAACTCTGCCGCTTATCGGCTATAGGAGAAGTCTGCCGCTTGCCGGGCAGAGGAGAACTCTGCCGCCTATCAGTGGCGGGAGAGCACCGTCGCACATATGTTGCGGGATGGCTCTGCCGCATGTAGTCCCCGAGAGAGCTCTGCAGCACATTTGGTGGGCTCTGTCGCCATCGGCCAGTGGTGGACACTGCTGCCGTTGAGCTGCGGGCGAGCTCCGTGGAATATCTGCTGGGGGAGACCTCTGCCGCACGAGGTCTGTGGGTGAGCCTTGCCGTACAGGTGCTGTGGGCGAACTTTGTCGCCTAAGGTCTGCGGTTGAGCTCTGCCGCCTATCTATTGGGGAAGACCTCTGCCTTGCTGGATCCGTAGTGACATTATTTCGTGTTCCTGCCTCTTGTCCAGCGTTTACCAGGGTGGAGGGCTGACCTCTCTCATAGATCTGCAGAGGTGTGTTTTCTCCCACTAACTGCTGCACTTCATGGGGCAAGCTGAATTAGGGGAGAGCGTCTCTGAAGAAGCTCACCATAGCCTTCAAAGCTGTCGTGGTCTCTTCATTTTTGCGCTTCAGGGTCTCAAATTCTTCTAGAGAAACCACGGCTTCTCTCTGACCCCTTTCACCATGTCTTCGTCTTTGTTCTGATATGACAGGGGGACTCACGAAATTCTGCCCTCCTGTCAACTCTGCTGCAGAACGTGTCCGCACAATTTTGATAGAGAACCTGACTTTTTGTCAGATTTCTCACAGACGGTGCCAATTGATGTTGCCTACCTGACAGCAACAAGAAAATGCTTCCCACGTAATCTGATTGCACTCACGACAAAAGGATGACGTCGATGCAATTTGATCTACGTGTTCTTCGTATATCCTGCAAAAACAACAGGAATCAAAGGGGGCAGGGATTTGTCCCTGCACGCACACTCTGATGATTAAGTCAGTAATCGGAGTTGTGAATGTATGAAGAAGAGAATATATTGCTTAAATCAGAGAGTTTAAAGCTTTTCCCTTCTTTTTGTTTCTTTGGTTTTCCATCCCTTGATTGAGAGAGCTCACCTGGTATTTATAGGTTTCTGTAAGTCGGTTCGAGCTGAGGCCCAAGCGCCTGTCTGGGCCGCGACAGAGTGATAGAGCACTCTGTCGCGCGACAAATTCAAGTAGCTAGCGAGGGACCTCTACCGCAGACTGTGCGGGAGACCTCTACCGCAGTCTGTGTGGGAGGCTATGTCGCAAGCTGTGCGGGAGACTTCTATCGCAGGCTGTACGGGAGCCCTCTACCGCAGACTGTGCGGAAGACCTCCACCGCAGTCTGTGCGGGAGGCTGTCGCAAGCTGTCCGGGGGACTTCTATCGTGGGCTGTGCGGGAGCCCTCTACCGCAGACTGTGCGGGAGACCAACACTGCAGTCCGTACGGGAGACTGTCGCAAGCTGTGCGGGAGACTTCTAGCGCGGGCTGTGCGGGAGACCTCTATCGCAGACTGTGCGGAAGACCAATGTCGCGATATGGGCGATGGAGGTCCGCCGCGCCACACTGTCGCCAAATCTGCCACGTGGCTCGATTTTAGTTTGACACGTGGCAGGCGGATAGTTGCACACGTGGTTTCTGGTGACACGACCACCATCAACAGGTTCACATAGCATAATCTATTCACACAGTTATATATAGAAAATGTTCTACTTTAAACCACATCGGTTCATTTATAAATTGCTTTGCATATAGCAAGTCAATGTTCATATGAGACATAATCATGGGTTATCACATTCCCCTGATATATCGTAAGGGAGGATATTTGTCACCTCACATAGTAGTGACAATATCGTATCACACAGATATAGAAGACTTATGGCCATAGTCGGATTCCAGGCTACACTGATCAGGTGTGCGAGAATCTGACGCTTAGGGAGGTGGATCAGCCATCCCCTCAGCTCAACTCAACTCACGGCACATCATATTCTAAGGCTAACGCCCACGGCGCATCGTACTCCCGTGGATCCTTATCACCCATTTTCATATTGTCTTAAAATCACGTGTGAGCAGGTCAGTGCCAGACACACAGTAGTACACGATAGCTTTAGCATGTTTTATCCATCACACAGTAATTTCATAAACTCTTGTGCGAGCTATCGAGTGGAACACACAGTATCATCGAGGCATCAAGCACGGTTTTGCTTATCACACAGAAGCTCAAGAGACTACATGCGAGCAACTCAGTGTAGAGCACATAGCATATCTAAGGCATCGAGCATGATTCCTATCACTTTAAATCGAGAGGGTCACATGCGAGCATAATCAAAGCAAGATCACTAAGAAGTACTCTATAGCTCCAACATGATTCCCAAAATTTAGTGAGAGTAGCACGAGTGGAATACACATCATCACCCGAGGCATCGAGCACTCTTTAGCTTTTCTCAAAAACACTTTGAAAATAATGTACGAAAGGGGTTGGTCAATCTACCATTGCCTCTCATGCCCTAGCACAATTTCACGCAAAAAAGAAATAGAAGGGCTCCAAGTTTAGTTATAAGTGAGAGGGCAAACCTCTCTTCAATCACTCTTTATAAACATTTCATACAATTGATTAAACTGGGAGCCATTCTAATATCATTCTTTCTCAAACCATTTGCAAAAAACCTCTTTTCACAACAATCATAGAAGTCATGCAAGTTCATACTATCGACTAATTCTCATACATAGTTTTCTATCTAGCCATATACAATATCTATGTATTTATCGCATACATGTGCATTCTGCAGGCAAGAAAACATACGTACAGCTATCTCTATAGCTCACATAAGTCCCTTACCTCAAATGACACTTGAATCGCCTTCCTCGATTCCACTAGCTTGTGATCCGGTCTTGTTAACTCTGACTTTATCTCCAAGAGCTGCAAGTGTTCACAACTCTCATCAGTATAGTCTATTATACTTCATTCCACTTGCATGATACTTAGATCAATGCATTTTGGCATTTATGTCTCATTTGGCCTCTTTATACCATTATTGGACATTATTCTTCCTTAAGTCCATTTCACTCGTTTTATTTATTTCTCGAGAATCCATTAGACTCCTCGAGTCCATTGATTCCATATTAAACTGGTATTTAGCTCCCCATTCCATTAGTTCATCATTTTATTTCATTAAGGCATTTCATCAAACACCTCATATACTCAATTTCCACCATTGTCCATTCTAGCTTATGGATTTTAGCAAACCATTTTACAAGCATCTATACATGCTTAATAATTTCTATGCATGCTCAAATCATCCTCAAATCCATGCCTACTCAACAAATCCTCATTTTGGCACATTTAACCATTTTGTAGGTCATAGAGAGTTTAGCATGTTCTAAGATGTTTCAATCATAAATCTATACCAATCTACTCATACAAGTATATAGATTAACATATAGGAGATTGGAGTATTGAAATCTTATCAATCTCAACTTTTCTTCACTTGCACAAATTAGGGGAAAACTCCTTTTCTCCTTCAATGGATCAAGTCACCCTCTAGCTTCCAACTATGTTGTTCTTCTCCACTCTATGAACAACTTTACTCAAATGAGTTTCTCTCAAATCTCTATGGAAAGTATTGAGAATCTTTAGAGAAGTTTTAGGTCACTTTGATTCAAAAATAGAAAGGGATGGTTATTTCTCGTGAAAAGTTGTTCAGTAGGTCCCGTTTTTATAGAAAATGCTTGATGAGATCGATCTCCCTAGTTTAAGGATCGATCTTCCCCTATTTTAAGCCTTTCAGAATTCTATCTTTTAAGCTTATGAGATCGATCTACTCTAAGGGATGACATCAATCTGCTCTAAGGGATGAGATCGATCTTTTCTAGGTAGAGAGCTAAACAGATCGATCTGGTACAAGGATGAGATCGGTCTGCACTTGGCAAAGAGCTAAGGAAAACAATTTGTTTACATTGAGGATCGATTTCCTCACTCTAGAATGCTTCATTCTCCTCGTTTTGGCCCATAAGATCGATCTCTCTTGCATTGAGATCGATCTCCTCTTGTTCTGTAGCACACTTAGCTGCATTTTTCCCAAAATTCAAAGGGATTACTTGCATTCATTTTGTTGCACTACTCATTTTGAGTTCCAACCACATTCATCACTTCAAAAGGTCCATTTCTTATTATTCATACTTAATGAAACTTGCGTGTACATCACAAATTCATATAGCAAGTGTGTACATCAATTTTATGGAACATCACTTATGATTCATATTACATGTACATATATATACTTATGAATTCATATGAGTCACATACAAAAATACGGGTCTTACATTTCTCCCCTCCTTAAAAGAATTTGGTAATCCAAATTAGAACCAAGTTACTTTTCAAAAAGTCAAGGGTACTTTTCCCGTATCAAGTTCTCTAACTCCCAAGTGGCTTCCTCTGAATTATGGTGTTGCTAGAGAACTTTAACAAGCGAAATCATCTTGTTCTATAACACTTTCTCTTTCCTATCCAATATCCGGATTGGTTTCTACATATGTCAAGTCATCTTTGAGCTCTAATGGCTCATACCGAATCACATGACTTGGATCTAGATGGTACTTTCGAAGCATCGATACGTGGAAGACGTTATGAATGCTTACTAACTCTGGTGGCAACGGAATTCTATAAGCCTTATTTCCCAGTTGCTCCAGCATCTCAAATGGTCCGATATATCGAGGGCTCAACTTACCCTTCTTACCGAACTCATAATCCCTTTCGAGGGAGAGACTTTCAAGAAAATTGAGTCCCCTACAATGAACTCTAATGGCCTACGTCTCATGTCAGCATAACTTTTTTGCATGCTCTGAGCTATTCACAATCTCTCACATATCAGTTCAACAACCTCAGAGGCTTACTGTACCAAATCAGGAGTGAATATTTTCCTTTCACCCACTTCTTCCCAACCATTCAGGGATCAACACCTCCTACCATACAAGGCCTTATATGGTGCCATCCCAATACTCGAGTGGTAACTGTTGTTGTATGCAAATTCAGCTAATGGTAAGTGATCATCCCAAGACCCTTTAAAATCCATAACACTTGCTCTCAACATATCCTCTAATGTTTGGATGGTTCTTTCTGATTGACCATCGGTCTGAGGATAGAAAGCAGTACTGAAATTCAATCGGGTTCCCATAGCTTCTTGGAATTATTCCTAGAAGTGAGAAGTGTAGCTAGAATCCTTATTCGATAGATGCTTAATGGTACAGCATGTAGCCTCACTACCTCCCGTACATACAACTCTGCTAAGCTACTCAAAGTATCTGTAGCTTTCATAGCTAGAAAGTGGATGAATTTCGTCAGTCTGTCAACCACTACCCATATAGCATCACGGTTCCTCTTAGTTCTTGGCAATCCCATGATGAAATCCATAGTGACATCCTCTCATTTCTAAGTTGGTACTGGTAGAGGTTGCAATAACCTACGGGTTTATGATGCTCTACCTTCACTTGTTGACATATCAGACATCTTGTCACAAACTCTGCGATATTTCTTTTCATCCCTGACCACCAATACACTTTTCGGAGGTTCTGGTACATCTTATTACCTCCCAGATGCAATTTGTATCTTGATGAATAAGCTTCTGTCAAAATTAGTTTCTTTAACTTTGGGTCATTGGGAACACAAATCCTGCCTCTAAACCTCAGTAGGCCATCATCACTCACAAAGAAATCGACCACATCACCCCTCTGAATCTGACTCGCACGATCCTCACACAGTTGATCGGGATGCTGAGCCTGATGTATCCGATCAATCAAATCTGGTTCCACTCATAGGCTAGCTATCACACAGTCTCGGTCAATATCAAGAAGGTCTATATCCAACCTGAGGTGAGCAAACTGCTCGAGCAGCTCATATTCCCTGACCATCATAAACGATACCATTCCAAGGCTCTTTCTACTCAAGGCATCTGCCACAACATTAGCCTTCCTGGATGATACAATATCTCGCTCTCATAATCCTTTAAAAGCTCTATCTATCATCTTTACCTCATATTTTAACTCTTTCTGTGAAAACAGATATTTGAGGCTCTTATGATCTGTATACACCTGAAATTTCTCACCGTATAAGTAGTGGAGACATTATTGTTTTAGCATAACAGTCTAAGACGGCTTCGTTTGCAGATAACCAATCCATCCCTAATATTACATCAAAATCTTTCATGTTCAATAGAATGAGATTGGTTAACATCTCCTTTTCCCCTACTTTTAGCTTACAACCATTACAGACATACTTTGTCATTGCATTCTCTCTAAATGGAGTGCTTATAAGTAAAATCCTACCTAGAGGTACAGGTATTACATGTTCAACCAATTTACATGCAAAGGTAGGTGATATGAGTAAAGGTGTGGCACCAGGATCAATCAATGCTAATGCTTCAAAATCAAAGACAAGGATGGTACCTTTAATCACATCTGTAGAAGTCTCTGCAGAAGCTTGGTCCAAAGCAAACACTTGCCCACTACCAACAACTTGCTTTCCTTTCTCTTTAGTTGTGACTTTCCTCTTAGCTGTAGGTGTCTCAACCGTAGCCTTCTCTGGCTCTTTGCCCTTCTGTGGCACTATATTAGTCAACTCTGGGCATTCACGAGCTACATGCCATGCTTTAAGGCATCTATAGCATAATCTCATCATAAGGCATGGTCTACCCCCATGATATCTACCACACATCCAGCATTGCTAGGTGGTAGGTCTGGGTCCCCCAATCACTATGCCCCTCGATGCTGGATGAACTGGAGACTTCATAAGCCTCTCTCATGTCTTCTCAATCTTCGGTCCCTTACTAAACAACCTTCGACCTTTTCGAAGTCCTCTGTCATCAACCGATCTCTTATGGTCTCTACCTCTATCTTTACCACTCTTACTCAACCCCGAGGCATACAACTCATAATCTTGCTCACACAACTGAGCTCTGCATACTGCCTCATCATAGGTGGTAATGTCCAGTGGAGCTAATCGAGCTTTGATGGAAGATCTCAATCCCTCCAAGAATTTTTGAACTTCTTTTTCCTCAAGGCTCATCGTGACTATATCAAATCTGCCCAGGGATGTGAATCCGGACTCATACTCATCAACTGTCTGGTTCCCCTGAGTCAATGTCATGAATTCCAACTGCATCTTCCTCTGAGCAATAGCTAGAATGTATTACCTCCTAAAGGCATCCAAGAATATTTCCCAAGTCACAACCGGGTGCCATGCACTCGACATCGACTGTGTGGGCATCCACCAATACTCGACTTCATCCTCTAATACAAATATGCAAAGGTGACTTTCTCTGTGTCAAAGCAATGGAAGAATCGGTAGAGCTTCTCCATACTGCGTATCCAATGCTCAGTTGATATTGTGTTCTTCACATCATTAAATGAAGGTGTTCAAACTTTCGAAACTCTCTCAATCTACCCAGATCACAATCATAAACTCCCTCGCCACCAACCTGTTATGGAGCTACAGGATCCTGAACCGGTGGGGGAATGTCCTGAACTGAGGAGGTGTAGGTATCTCTACCTTTGCATCTCAAGGTCTCGGTGCAGGCTATGTTGGCTCATGTCTCTCAGGTGCAGTAGCCTGACTAGTAGGGTTCTCCTGTCTACCCTCAAACATGGTCATAGCCTGTGTAAACATCTCCATAACCGTGTCTACACTGTGCTGTAACTGTACTATACGCACCTCAACGGCCTCACTAAGACCGGGTTGATCTCTACTAGAACTAAACCCACTGCATCTCTCAGGCTCATCTCTACGCCCTTGAGAGCGTGAACTCTCTCCTCTACAAGTATGTCGTCTATCAGACATCTTGCATACTCAAAATAAGTGTCTCAATCACAATTTCCAGCTTGGTATACACATTTGTATCCTAGTAATGCACAGTACTTTAGGGATGTATAATTTCCTAATTATGGATATGAATCATATTAGACCAACTCTGCTCTGATACCATTAAATTCTGTCACGACCCTCTATACCAGTCCGTGACCTTTACTCTACCACTTATCATTTACAGTTGGGTTCTAAGTCAACATCCAATCAACTTCTCGTATACATTCATAGTTTAATCATTTTACATTCAATGAAGTAGAATAGAAACAGAAGTTTTATATATAAGTGCGGAAGTGTTTACATCAGCTTCTATTATCTATACATCCCTTTCGTACAAAATACCACTAGACTGTACATTAATTTGTAGGATACAAAATGTTTTCTCAACACAAGTGTCTCTCTATACTGCTGGAGAACTGGAGAACACCTTAGCAGGGATGACTGTAGCACTCACTACTGCATAGTATCTATGGAGGAGGAAATAAGGGGGTGAGCATAACACACTCAGTAAGGAAAATGTGCAAGCAAGTAGATAACTACACTATCTACATTCTAAAATACATATATGTTCATTTTTCTTATAAAATAATATGCATGTTCTTTAAAACAACTTCCATAAATGCGAAACCATTAATTCGCTAGATGGGTATATGCATATTCACACAGTAGCACACAACTTTTCTTTTCCACATAGATCATCTTTCAAAACCACATAGGTTCACATAGCATAATCTATTCACACAGTTATATATAGAAAATACTCTACTTTAAACCACACTGTTTTATTTATACACACAGCAAGTCAATGTTCATATGAGACATAATCATGGGTTATCACATTCCCTAGACACATAGCAAGGGAGGATATTTGTCACCTCACACAGTAGTGACAAAATCGTATCACACAGATATAGAAGACTTATGGCCATAGTCGGATTCCAGGCTACACTGATCAGGTGTGCGAGAATCTTACGCTTAGAGAGGCGGATCAACCATCCCGTCAGCTCAACTCAACTCACGACACATCGTACTCCATAGCTAATGCTCACGGTGCATCGTGCTCCCGTGGATCCTTATCACCCATTTCCATTGTCTCAAAATCACGTGCGAGTAGGTCAGTGCCAGACACACAGCAGTACAGGACGACTTTAGCATAGTTTATCCATCACACACTAATTTTATAAACTCTCGTGCAAGCTTTTAAGTGGAAAACACAATATCATCGAGGCATCAAGCATGATTTTACTTATCACACAAAAGCACAAGAGACTACGGTCAAGCAACTTAGTGTAGAGCACACAACATATCTGCGGCATCAAGCACGGTTGTCCCATCACTTTAAATCAAGAGGGTCACATGTGAGCATAATCAGAGCAAGATCACTAAGAAGTACGCTATAGCTCCAACATGATTCCCAAAATTTAGTGCGAGCATCTCCAGTGGAATACACATCATCACCCGAGGCATCGAGCACTCTTTAGCTTTTCTCAAAAAATACATTGAAAATAATGTGTAAGCAGGGCTAGTCAATCTACTGTTGCCTCTCATGCTCTAGCACAATTTCACACAGAAAAGAAATAAAAGGGTTCCATGTTTAGTTATGAGTGAGAGGGAAAATCTCTCTTCAATCACTCTTTATAAACATTTCATACAATTGATTAAACCGGGAGCCATTCTAATATCATTCTTTCTAAAACCGTTTGTAAAAAACCTCTTTTCACAAGAATCATTGAAGTCATGCAAGTTTATACTATTGACTTATTCTCATACATAGTTTTCTATCTAGCCATATACAATATCTATGTATTTATCGCATACATGTGCATTCAGCAGGAAAGAAAACATACGTATATCTATCTCTATAGCTCACATAAGTCCCTTACCTCGAATCACGCTTGAATCGTCTTCCTTGATTCCACTAGCTTGTGATCCGGTCTTGTCAACTCCGACTTTATCTCCTGGAGCTGTAAGTGTTCACAACTCTCATCAGTATATTCTCATATACTTCATTCCACTTGCATGATACTTAGATCAATGCATTTTGGCCATTTATGTCTCATTTGGCCTCTTTATACCATTATTGGAGTTTATTCTTCCCTAAGTCCATTTCACTCGTTTTATTTATTTCTCGGGAATCCATTAGACTCCTCGAGTCCATTGATTCCATATTGAATCAGCATTTAGCTCCCCATGCCATTAGTTCATCATTTTAATTCATTGAGGCATTTCATCAAACCATTTTACAAGCATCTATACATGCTTAATAATTTCTATGCATGCTCAAATCATCCTCAAATCCATGCCTACTCAACAAATCCTCATTTTGGCACATTTAACCATTTTATAGGTCATGCAGAGGTTAACATGTTCTAAGATGTTTCAATCATAAATCTATAGACCAATCTACTCATACAACTATATAGATTACATATAGGAGGTTGGAGTATTGAAATCTTACCAATCTCAACTTTTCCACTTGCACAAATTGGGGGAAAACTCGTTTTCTCCTTCAATGGATCAAGTCACCCTCTAGCTTCCAACTATGTTGTTCTTCTCCACTCTATGAACAACTTTACTCAAATGAGTTTCTCTCAAATCTCTATGGAAAGTATTGAGAATCTTTAGAGAAGTTTTAGGTCACTTTAATTCAAAAATGGAAGGGGATGGTTATTTCTCGTGAAAAGTTGTTCAGTAGGTCCTATTTTTATAGAAAATGCCGATGAGATCGATCTCTCTAGTTTAAGGATTGATCTTCACATGTTTTAAGCCTTTTAGAATGCCATCTTTTAAGCATAAGAGATCGATCTATCGAAGCATGAGATTGATCTGCTCTAAAGGATGAGATCGATCTGCTCTAAGGGATGAGATCGATCTTCTCCAAGTAGAGAGCTAAACAGATCGATTTGGCATAAGGATGAGATTGATTTGCTCTTATCTAAGAGCTAAGGAAATCAATTTGTTTGTATTGAGGATCGATTTCCTTACTCCAGAATGCTTCATTCTCCTCGTTTTGGCCCATGAGATCGATCTCTCTTGCATTGAGATCAATCTCCTCTTGTTCTGCAGCACACTTAGCTATATTTTTCCCAAAATTCAAAGGGATTACTTGCATTCAATTTGTTGCACTACTCAATTTAAGTTTCAATCACATCATGACTTCAAAAGGTCCATTTCTTATTATTCATACTTAATGAAACTTGCGTGTACATCACGAATTCTTATAGCAAGTGTTTACATCAATTTTATGGATTTTACATCACTTATGATTCATATTACATGTACATGTATATACTTATGAATTCATACGAGTCACATACAAAAATACAGGTCTTACAGTTTACATTAGATAAGGAAGCTACGGATGCCTCGACATCATTGGTGAAGGGTAATCTTCTCATCTCAAATGTTAAAGCTTTTGTGTTAATAGATTCAAGATCAACATATTCTTTTGTATCACCTACGTTTGCTAGGAAGTTACTGTTAGAGCCTGAGCCTTTAGGTTATTTACTTCATGTAAAAACACCCATGAAAGAATTACAAATGACTGAGGTAGTGTATAGGAACTGTGAGGTAAGAATAGGTGACAAGGTAGTTCCAGCTAACTTGATGTTAGACATTGATGTGATACTAGGAATGGATTGGTTAGCGATCCATAAAGTTAATTTGGACAGTTTTAGGAAGGTTATCACCTTATACTTACTTGAAAAGTGTGTAGTAACTTTTGGAGATAAATGAATAAATAAGTACGTTTCGTTGTTAAATGTGGTTTTGATAAGTTAATTTTAAATGATGAAGGTTTCATAGCTTTCATGGAATGTAATGAGAAGCGGAAGCCCAGCCTTCAGGATATCCTGGTAGTAAAGGAATTCCCCAATGTGTTTCCTAAAAAGTTACCAAGATTACCTCCCGATAGAGAGTTGGAGTTTATCATTGACTTGGTGCCTGAAACTGAACCTTTGTCTAAACCCCTGTATAGGTTGGCACCTATAGAGTTGGAAGAATTGAAGAAAAACTCCAAGAGCTACTGGATAAGGGATTCATATGCCCGAGTATGTCACCTTCAGGCACACCCATGCTCTTTGTGAAGAAGAAGGATAGTAGCTTGAGGTCGTGTATTGACTATCGGATGCTCAATAAGGCTACGGTCAAGAATCGATACCCGCTGTCGAGGATCGATCACTTGTTCGATCAGTTGAAGGGTGCCAAAGTGTTCTTGAGGATAGACCTAAGGTCGAGATATCACCAACTGAAAGTTACAGGTGAGGACATCCCCAAGAGAGCCTTTCGAACTCGCTATGGGCATTACGAATTCCTGGTCATGCCATTTGGCTTGATTAATGCCCCAGCAGCATTCATGAACTTGATGAACGAAGTTTTTAAGGAGTATTTGGATAAGTTCATGATTGTTTTTATAGATGATATCTTGGTGTATTCTTATTCTCTGAAAGAACATGAACGACACCTATACATAGTCCTTCGGACACTTAGAGAAAGGAGATTGTATGATAAGTTGGACAAATGTGAGTTCTGGATGAAGCAAATTGGTTTTCTAGGCCATGTAGTGAATGAGGATGGAGTATCTGTTGACCCGTCCAAAGTGGAAGCTATAGTGAACTGGGAGAGGCCAAAGACAATGACGGAGATACAAAGTTTTCTTGGATTAGTCGGGTCCTATAGAAGATTCGTAGAGGAATTCTCCAAAATTACCACTCCTCTAACTCGATTCACCTGTAAGGATGTCAAGTTTGAGTGGAGCGATGCCTATGAGCGCAGCTTTTTAGAGCTCAAGCATTGATTAACTTCTGCACTGATCCTCACCATACTAGATGGACTCAGAGGATTTACAGTGTATAGTGATGCTTCATTGAATGGATTGAGATGTGTGCTTATGCAAAATGGTAAAGTGGTAGCATATGGATCTCATCAACTGAAGAAGCTTGAAAGGAATTACCCCACGCATGATCTCAAACTTGCAGCGGTAGTCTTTACTTTAAAAATATGGAGGCATTACCTTTACGGAGAAAAGTTTCAAATCTATATCAATCACAAGAGCCTCAAATACCTATTCTCTCAGAAAGAGCTGAACATAAGGCAGCATAGATGGATGGAATTGTTGAAAGACTACAATTGTGAAATTTTGTATCACTCGAGGAAAGAAAATGTGGTAGCGGACGCATTGAGTAGGAAGAACATGAGTATGATGTCCGATATGATGGTGAAGGAGTGGGAATTTTTGGGACAGTTTGCAAGCTTGGCTATTGATGTAGCACCATCGGATCAGAGTCCTTTAGTTGCTAGTCTCAGGATTCAACCGACATTGATTGATCAAATTAGGCAGGCACAAAAGCTAGATCAGAAGTTGCTTAAAGTGTCTGGGCAGATTCCGGAGAGCAGAGATTCTGAGTTTCAGATTGGTTCGGATGGATTACTTAGATTCAAAGGCCGGATATGTGTGTCGAGGGATGAGGACCTTAAGAGACTGATTTTGTCTGAAGCTCACTCTAGTAGATACATATTACATCCCAAGAGCACCAAAATGTACCATAACGAACGCAAGATGTATTGGTGGCCTGTAATGAAACGTGATGTTGTCGAGTGTGTAGCAAGGTGTTTGGTGTGTCAGCAAGTGAAGGTGGAACACTAGAAACTGACAGGTTTACTCCAACCCTTACCCATACCAACTTGGAAGTAGGAACACGTAACTATGGACCTTGTTACGGGTCTACCTAGAACTCGGAGGAAGCATGACGCAATTTGGGTAATCGTGGATAGACTCACCAAGTCAGCACATTTCTTAGCCATTTGCTCAACCACTCCTTTGAAGGAATTGGTAGAATTGTTTGTTAAGGAGATAGTGAGACTCCATGGAACCCCTGTAAGTATCACTTTGGATAGGGACTCTAAGTTCACATCTCGATTTTGGAAGCAGATTCAGGAGTCCTTGGGTTCTCGGGTACAGTCTTATCACGACCTCCTTTCGTGACTTACCAAAAATCACTATAATTTTTTTCGCTTTTTACTTACCTTCCTCTCCTCGACAGTTGGGCTGTGATTCGATATTAGTCATCTCATTCATACTCACCTTATCATTCTTGTTACATCATACATACCTGTCATCATAATTATCTATTGACTGTACGTACATTTTTCTCATAAGTAAATTTATTTACATTAACATACTTACATCCCTAATATTACAAAAGTGTACACCACCGTGCTTATACATTGTTTAGATACAAAATAGTACGTGATGTGTATACCTTTAACTCAATGGGAAATGGCAGCGGACAAAAGGAATGTTATACCTCAGCTGAACTCAATCAACTACGGATGATCTATAGAGAGGGGAAAATAAAGGGGGTGAGCTCACAGCTCAGTAAGGAAATCAGGCAAGCAAGTAGACGTCCACACTATCTACTGAAAATAATGCTTTACCCTTCCTTCTCTCATCTCAAAAGCATGAATCAAAACTGATATAATAGTAGTACAGAATAAATCTCATGTACTTAAAATCATGTTGAGTTATCGAACATAGGCATTCATGCAAAACAGTGCATCTTTAAAATTTCGAAATGCCTTTATAGAAATCATTGTCATTTACATATAAATCACAGTAAATGTAGCAGTTCACAACACAATACAAAAATCAGTTTTCGACCCATCCCTCAGGTCTAACCTATCATGAAAACAAGTGATATATCATGCGAGACTCAGTGACTAAATGCAATACTGTCATTATAACCCTTTTCATTCTTTTTAATCGAAAATCTCAATAAATTTTTCACGTTTTACTATTACCTTACCCAGTCGTGAACAAACTTACCACTACATTGTTGGGTTGTGAGTCAATAATAATCACTTGCAATATCCATTCTCAGTTAATAAAAGTGATATCATACTTTTGAACGTCAATCGTTCATTTATACAAAATATGATTACTGGCATCTACATCCCCCATAATTACAACTCAAAAGACTACTGTGCTTTTACATTTGTTTAGATACAAAAAGAATCCTGTGTATATACCTTTTAGTGATGGAAGCAGTGAATGTCCAAGATAAAATGCCTCAGTCCTCACTGGGCTACTATGCATGCTCTGTAGGAGGGGGAAAATAGAGAGGGATGAGCAACCACAAGCTCAGTAAGTCAATAATGCAACCATGGTAGATAACTACTCTATCTACATGCTGATGGTGTTATGCACAAATCATTTATATCAAGAGCATGAGGAATTAAAACTATGCCATATGAGTATACATATATCACGTATTTAAATCATCGAAATTGGCATATAAAACATGGCAAAATCATCATGTACAAATCATCTCATGCTCATCGATTATCAAATCTCAAGAAAAGGGCAATTCTTTTATGAAACATCCTTTTGAATCCCATATATTTCTCATACACATACAATCTCATCATAAATCATTTTCTCAATCACAAACATCATTGCCAATTCACAATTTAAATCCCACAAGGCTCGACCCCTCCTTCGAGTCTACCTTGGACAATCACAATCACACATATGTATAAATAGACTAGGTCACTATATCATAAGTGACTATGTGGACAAACTACATCATAAATCATCCCAGACCACATCCATCCAGGTGTGCGGGATATCGTGCTGGCACGAAGGTGGATTATCCCTCACCAGACTTTCCATCACATAACCATCGCGGTATATCATACTCCATGTGATATACATGGTACACAGCGTACTCCACGAACTCATATCGTGATTGGGGGTGCCATTCCTAGGTCTTACCTACCCCATACCAAGAATTTTTTATATCCATGTAAGAGAGCCTCCCTGCCGAACAGAGCTTCCCCGCCCCTCCAGGGCTTAAGGATGTTAGCTTAAGGATCCTTCCGTAAAAGAGCCTCCCCACCGAACAGAGCCTCCCCGCCTCTTCGGGCTTAAGGATGTTAGCTTAAGGATGTAGGGCTTAAGGATCTTATCGTAAGAGAGCCTCCCCACCGAATAGAGCATCCCTGCCTAACAGAGCCTCTCCGCCTCCTTGGGCTTAAGGATGTAGGGTTTGAGGATCTTACCAACATTCACGACCTTATACGTATAACAATGTGCAAACTTGTGTGAGCAAAGCTCTAGCACGACTCATGCATCTTATCATAAAGAGACCATGTACGAGCATAGCTCTAGTACGGTTATACTCATAAGAAAAACCACTCGAAAGACACATACGAGCAGAAGCTCCAGTACAGTTTATAAGCATCATCATAGTTTCCAAATCAAGGTGCGAGCTAAGCTCCAACACGTTTCATACAAATGAAAACATCAAAATCTAGCGCGAGCGAGGCTCCAGCGCGATTTATGTCACACAATTACGATAGTTGGCTCATGCATAATCGACACAATCCCAAAAACTAGGTTTAGCACCTCACAAATGCTTTTCCACAACATTATTAAAACACTAGCCAGCCTATCTATTCATTTGCTCAAAATAAAGCATTGTGTTTTGTGAAAACATTCGAAACACATGATTTATGCAATTATTAGCCTTACTATCCCTTTTCAATAACCATTTCAAAATCAATTCTCATACAAATACTCGTAGTCATTTCCATACATCATCAAACCCATTCCCATAAACTCATGCACATTTCCAAAGCCCTATACATACCCACAAAATACGAGCAGCTACCTCTATATACTTACAAAATTCCCTTACCTGGAATCGCGACGCGTGATTCCACTTCCTTAGAGCTGCTTACTCGTACAGTTCGATTTGTCTCCACCGGACTCTTCGGAACTGCCCATAATCATATTTCACATCATTTTAGTCCATTATAACGCAACCTTTGTGCTTGCTATAGTCAATTCAAACTATAGCCTCTATTAACGCTTATAAGGCCTCGTTTCATTACTCCACCCATAACTCGAGTCTATGGATCTTCTTATGCCTATTAACTCATTCCAAATCGATATTAAATCGACATTAAGCTCATAATGTTCATCTTTCATCGATTTCTTCACTATAGCATTTTATCAAGCATCTCACATTCTCAATTCCTTAAATCCTCTAAACTCACAATGTCATTACATTTAACTATCTCATATCATCCATACTACACCAATAACAACTTAACATAATCCATAAATCATCAACATACCCAATTTACACTTTCTCACTCTAGACTATATCCATTTTCTAGGTTATATGTGTTCCATTGCTTTCTAGAGGATTTCTATCATCCATATGCATGCCAATCAACTCCAAAATCAATAGAATAGACAATGTACTTGGATTGGAGTTTTAGAAGCTTACCAAATCTGATTTCTCTTCTTGCTCCAAAGGGAAATGTTTCTTGCTCCTTCAATGCCAACAATGAGGTTTTGGGTTTTCAACTATGTTGTTCTCTTCCTCAAGATGAACAACTTAATATCTAATAGCCTCTCCTAAATTCTTACTGGAATGGGTGGATTTTAGAGAGAAAAATCTAGGTTTTGGGTGAAAAATGGAAGGGTGATGTTTTTTTCCCAAAATTTTTAGATTTTCAACGCTCCTTTTATAGAAATAGCTTGAGGAGATCGATCTGCACTAGGAGGAGATCGATCTGGTCTCCTTAAATCCCTCTTTTTCACATCATTTTAAGCATGAGATCGATTTGTCGAAGCTTAAGATCGATATGCTCCCAAACAGAGAGCTAAGGAGATCAATCTGTATGCTTGAGGATCGATCTTTTCATTATAGAATGGTTAGGAGATCGATCTGGCCCCATTGGAGATCGATCTGCTCTATTCCATTGCCCAAATAAGAGCATTCTGGCTCTTCCAGATCGATCTCTCATCCTATGAGATCGATCTGACCTTCATATTTTTCAAATTTTTTATAGTTTTCCTGCTACAACTTACACCAAAACATCCTTAATCTGCTGCCATAGTCATTTTCTCATCCATCCACCTTTATGACTTGAAAATGGCATCCATACCTTATTCACATTGAAACTTGTGTGCATTCCTTGTATATCCAAAGGTATACTATATAAAACTAAATTGAAGCATTTATATTCATGCAACTTCCTTCCATTTACCATACTACTCGTTTTAAGTTCCAATCACATTCATCACTTATAAGAACTCATTTCTTCATATTCATACACAATGAAACTTGTATGTACATTACAAATCATATTACACATATGTACATTCAATCCATGGACTTACATCAATTACACTTTACATTACAAGTCCATTAGCATTCATTGATCCAATTACATACGTTACAACCATACATTTACAGGGTCTCACAAATACTCTCCTGGACTATGGCCATATCCTAAAATGGTGAAATCCCAGGCAACACAGAACTCAGGGTGCGAGTTATCATTGCTGTAATGGAAGGGGGGTCAGTCCATCACAACTGCCAGCTATATGCTCCTCAACTCCAGAACTCCACACAACATATGGTACAATGTACTCCATGTCGCTTGCACGGTACAACGTACACCCGTGGACCCTCTTCTCATGGTCGGGATGCCTGCCATAGGTCTTAGTCCTCACATCATGGAAATACATCATAGTCAGGGTGCTTGCCATAAGTCTTAGCCCTCATACTATGGAAAATAAATGCCACGTCTCTAAATCCAAGTGCGAACATCTCAACATTATGACACTCAGTCTACACGGAGAAAATCGTCACGGTTTTTCTATAACGTGTCTTATATATATCATGCAAAAACTACAGTGCGCATCTTGAGTGTGACTCACAATTAACACTCCGCCTCTAAACATTGTGTATGCATATTAAAATATCAAACACTAGTGAGAGTAAGCTCTAGCACTAGGTTAATGCATAGTTATCATTTTAAATTAAGTACGAGCTATCGCTCCAGTACTATATCATGCAAAACTGAGTATGAGCAAACCTCCCAATACTCTATATGTGTCAATCACAAAACTGAGTACGAGCAATGCTCCCAGTACTCTAATATGCATAAATCGCATTTAAAATCAAGTACGAGTATATACTCAAGTACTTTATTATACATATCTCAAAACATAGTGCGAGTATCCTCTAACACTTATGGTTTCACACCAAACCAGATAGATGGCTTATTCAAATCACATTTCACCCAAGAAATCAAAAAACCACTCAAATGTGCTATTTTCGCATATACATGAAAACAGTAGCCAGTCTATCATGCAACTCATGAAAATTAGGTCACAACATACTTCTAAGGCTTTTTATCCTATTTTTAGGATAAATTACACTTTATCTCATTAACTCTATCACAATAACATGTCTATTTAAGGGAATCCATATAGAATATGATATCGAAATTCTATATGAAAGACATGTAGCCATCGCTAGCTACTCACGAAATTTCCTTACCTTGGATCACGTCAAGTGACCTCTCTTCCTTGGTGCAACTCACTATGGAAAATACTATTGTGAGTGTTTAAATGCTATTAGCATGAAAATAAATAGATGGGCTAATGATTTTAAGGTTGATATGACTTAAGCACACTTTTAGTGCTGATTTTACTATTTTGTAAACAATCCCTTTTAAATAGCCATCTATCATATTATGTGAGAATGAATCGTGCTAGAGCACAGCTCGCACTAGGATTCATATGTTTTCTACATAACATTAGTGCTGGATTTTGATACGCACTAGATTTTCATGACATGCATGATAGAGTACTGGAGTTTTACTCGTACTCAGCTTTGAATGATATATGCATGACAGAGTGCTAGAGCGTGGCTCGTACAGAGCGTCAGTGAGTTAAGGAAATAATGTTTTCAAGGCATAGCACTATTTTGAGTAGATAGTGTAGATATCTACTTGCTTGCCTGATTTCCTTACTGAGCGCGTTATGCTCACCCCCCTTTTCTTTACATCTCTCTACAGAGCGTCAGTAGAGCGAGAGTTATCGTGGGAGAGTGTCCCAGAGTCCACTGCTAGTTCCTATCGATTCATCAGGTATACTTATTATGTACAGTTGTGTATCTAAACATAGAAACAACACAGTGATGTATACGTTATATATTATGGGGAATGTAAATCTAATTGTATTAGATTTTATAAAATCTTACATGTATAATAAAAGCAACTACAGTCAGAATTAATATATTGACATGTATGTATGAGAATGGATATTATGGTAAGTGAAGACTCTGACATCGAATCACAGCCCAACCAGTGAAGAGAGGAAAGGTAAGTTAAAAATGCGAAAAATTTATTGTGATTTTTGGTTAAAGTCAAGGATTGAAACTGGGGTCCTGACAGGATGGTATCAGAGCAGAAGTTGGTCTGATGTGAGTCGATGTTAGAAAATAGGAAAGTGTACATCCCCATAGTACTGTGCTGTGTTTAGATATAACTGTGTATACCAGATAGGAGATGGACTAATTCATTATTATGAATGCAGGAACTTTGCCTAAATGGCAAATACGCGTAGTGGTAGAGGTATGAGAGGTAGGGCTCGAGGCCGGGGAGATAGACCCGAGGGACGAGCCGCTACCGGACCTTTACCGGTGCATGAGACTCCAGGTGCTACTGAGGCACCCGAGTGTGCCGAGATGCGTTTCACGAGATTAGAGCATGGTCTCGAGACTATTATTGAGATACTGGCACAGACGATGCCAGGTAGGCAGAGACAGGAGGCAGTTGCCCCTGATACACCTACGCAGACAACTGATGCACAGAGGACAGTAGATACTCCTACACCCCCATCGGTTTTGGGTGGTAGTGGATTAGGATATGGATGTGACTTGCATCGGTTGAGGGAGTTCCAGAAGTTTAGACCTCCATCATTTAGTGGGGTCAAGAACCCCGTAGCTGCGGAGGAGTGGTTGGCAGAGCTAGAAAAGCTCTATGGATTCTTCGAGTGCATGACCTCGGAGATGGTTGCGTTTGCTGCGTTCCTATTGAAGGGAGCCGCAGAGCATTGGTGGAAGTCCACCCGACCTATATTGAGATCCCGACACACAGATATCACTTGGGATATATTTCGGGAGGCCTTTAGGAGGCAGCTTATTCCTGACACCGCACAGCGGAAGTTACAGGCAGAGTTTTTGAGACTCAACCAGGGGAGTTTATTGGTGGATGAGTATGAGACTCGATTCCTATCCCTAGGAAGATACGACCCGGATACTATGTACAATGAGACCAGGAAGGTCCACAGGTTTATCGACGGGTTGAAACCGATGCTACGGTCCAAGTTGGTCCCATTAGACATAGTGACTTATGAGGAGGCAGTGCGCAGGGCGTAACTATGCGAGCAGGACTATGAGAGGAATGCTTTCGAGTTTGGGAAGTTTAGCCGTAGCCAAGACTTGCAGAAGAAGAGGCCGGCTAGAGATTTTAGTTATCGAGGGGGAAAGAGATCCTTCGGTAAGAGATCACGGATAGAGGGGACACGAGATAGATATGCTAGACCTCCTGCTTATTCGATTGTAGCCCCAGCAAAGGGCATTGTCATAGGAGGACAGAGACCTGTTGCAGATCAGTGCAGAAGATGCGGTAGATCACATGGAGATAGACCGTGTTCACAGGGTGCTATGGTATGTTTTCGATGTGGGAAACAGGGGCATCTGGCTAGAGAGTGCTCAGCGCCATATGTGACTGCACCACAGAGGGGCATGGAGTATGATAGAACCCCAGCTGGTACGTCTGCTCAGAGAGGTAGAGCGACGGCAGAGGAGAAAGGGAAACAAGTGATGGGTCAAGGGCGAGTACATGCTTTGGACCAGGGAACAGCTGATGCTTCATCGGATGTGATTCGAGGTAACATCCTGATTTATGATATTGAAGCATATGTTTTAATTGATCCTGGTGCCACGCATTCTTTTGTATCGCCTTCATTTGCATGTAAATTAGAGAGACATGTAGAGCGTACACATTTATGTATGATGATGTTAATCAGTACGCCCATGGATAGTAGTCAAGTTGTAGAATATGTATATAATGACTGTAAGTTGAGAGTAAGGGATAAGGAGATGACAACCAATCTAATATTACTAAGCATGAGTGACTTTGATATAATATTAGGAATGGATTGGCTATCTGCAAACCATGCTGTTTTAGATTGTTACGCTAAGACAGTTATGTTTCCTAACCCTACAAGATATGTTGTAAAGTTTAATAAGAATAAATGAAAGGAGTAGATATGATTATTACATGACTTCTGATTTAGAAAACCTTCAACATATCAAGGTTTCATTGCGTACGTGGTAGATATGGATAAGGCACATCCGGAGTTGGCAGATATCACTGTGGTCAGTGAGTACCCAGATGTTTTCTCGGATGAATTGCTAGGGTTACCACCAGACAGAGAGATGGAGTTCTGTATAGATCTGGTACCTGGTACGGAGCCTATTTCGAGACCACCTTATCGCATTGCCTTAGTCGAGCTGGAGGAGCTCAAGAGACAGTTACAGGAGATGTTGGATAGGGGCTTTGTACGACCGAGTGTTTCACCTTGGGGAGCACCAGTTCTATTTGTGAGGAAGAAGGATGGGAGCCTCCGATTGTGTATAGACTACCGATTATTGAATAAGGCCACCATCAAGAATAGATACCCCCTTCCACGTATTGACGACTTGCTAGATTAGCTACAGGGAGCACAGGTCTTTTCCAAGATTGACCTAAGGTCTGGGTATCATCAGCTAAAGGTTCGGAGTGGAGATGTACCCAAGACAGCATTTCGTACCCGATATGGCCACTATGAGTTCTTGGTCATGCCATTCGGATTGACGAATGCTCCAGCTGCTTTCATGGCTTTGATGAACGATGTGTTCAAGCCATACTTGGACCAGTTTGTTATCGTCTTCATCGATGACATATTGGTGTATTCGAGATCCAAGGAGGAGCATGAGGAGCACCTCAGGATCGTGTTGCAGACGTTACGGGAGCATGAGTTATATGCTAAGCTCAGCAAGTGTGACTTTTGGTTGTCACAGATCTTGTTTTTGGGACATGTCGTATCGAGAGATGGTGTATCAGTTGATCCATCTAAGATAGAGGCTGTAGTTCAGTGGGAACAGCCAAAGACAGTCACCGAGATCAGGAGTTTTTTGGGTTTAGCTGGATACTATCGGAGATTCGTTGAGGGATTTTCGAAGTTGGCTGCTCTGTTGACACGTCTTACCCGAAAGAGTGCACCGTTCATATGGAACGAGGATTGTGAGAAGAGCTTTGAGGAGTTGAAGCGTCGATTGACCACCGCTCCGATTCTCACTATCCCTACCAGCTCAGGAGGATTTGCAGTATATACCGATGCTTCGCATCAGGGACTGGGCTGCGTATTGATGCAAGACGGGAAGGTAGTTGCTTACGGATCCAGACAGCTGAAGGATCATGAGAAGAACTATCCGACCCATGATTTGGAACTAGCAGCAGTAGTGTTTGCGTTGAAGGTATGGCGCCACTACTTATATGGCGAGAAGTTCCAGATATTTACCGACCACAAGAGCCTTAAGTACCTGTTCTCGCAGAAGGAGCTAAACATGAGACAGAGAAGATGGCTAGAGCTTCTGAAGGACTACGATTGTGAGATACTTTATTATCCGGGTAAGGCTAACGTTGTAACCGATGCCTTAAGCAGGAAGAGCCTGGGGATGGTATCGTATATGATGGTTAGGGAACATGATTTGCTAGAGCAGTTTGCTAGCCTTAGTTTGGGAGTCGTGCCTTCTGACATGGATATAGGCTATGTGATAGCTAGTCTACGCTTGGAGCCGGACCTGTTGGACAGGATCAGAGTGGCTCAGCAGATTGATCCATTTTGTATGGATGTGAGTAGTCAGATGCAGAAGGGCACCGTGACTGATTTTGAGTTGAGTTCTGATGGACTACTGAGGTTCAGAGGCAGATTGTGTGTTCCCGAGGATCCAGGACTCAGGAGATTGATATTGGCGGAAGCTCATTCGTCGAGGTATACTTTGCATCCGGGGAGTAACAAGATATATCAGAACCTCCGGAAGGTATACTGGTGGTCGGGTATGAAGAGAGATGTAGCAGACTTCGTGGCAAAGTGTCTCGTATGTCAGCAGGTGAAGGTAGAGCATCAGAAATCTGCAGGATTGTTGCAGCTTTTACCTATACCGACATGAAAATGGGAGCACATCACCATGGATTTCGTGATGGGTTTACCGAGGACCCGCAGGAATCACGATGCTATATGGGTGATCATTGATAGACTGACGAAGTCAGCCCACTTCCTAGCTATGAGAGCGACCGATACTCTGAGTTCATTAGCAGAACTGTATGTACGCGAGGTAGTGAGGTTACACGGTGTACCAGTGAGCATAGTCTCTGATAGGGATTCCCGCTTCACATCCCACTTTTGGAGACATTTTCAGGAAGCCATGGGAACCCAGTTGAGTTTGAGCACCGCTTTCCATCCTCAGATAGATGGTCAGTCAGAGAGGACTATACAGACTCTAGAGGACATGTTGAGAGCATGTGTGCTAGACTATCGAGGCTCCTGGGATGACCACCTGCCACTAGCCGAGTTCGCCTACAACAACAGTCATCATTCGAGTATCGGGATGGCACCGTATGAGGCTTTGTATAGCCGTAGATGTCGTTCCCCCATTGGATGGGAAGAAGTGGGTGACCGTAAGATTTTTGCTCCTGACTTGGTTACGCAAGCATCTGAGGACGTCCGATTGATAGTAGAGAGATTGAGGACAGCTCAGAGCAGACAGAAGAGTTACACTGACAGGAGACGTAGGCCACTAGAGTTTGCAGTTGGTGAATCCGTGTTTTTGAGAGTTTCTCCTTCCAAGGGCATAGCGAGATTTGGGAAGAGAGGGAAACTAAATCCTCGCTACATTGGACCCTTTGAGATACTTGATCGAGTGGGAGATAAGGCGTATAGGTTGGCATTGCCACCGGACTTATCAGGTGTCCACAACGTCTTTCACATATCGATGCTTCGGAAGTATCACCCGGATCGGTCACATGTGATTAGTTACGAGCCTTTGGAGCTCCGAGAGGACTTGTCATATGTAGAGAGACCGATTCGGATATTGGATAAGAAGGAGAAGGTATTGAGATCGAAGACCATCGGATTAGTGAAGATTCTCTGGCAGCATCATACTTCAGAGGAAGCTACTTGGGAGCTAGAGAGTCTGATGCGAGAGTAGTACCCTCACCTATTTGAGGACTGACTTGGTTCAATTTGGAGGACCAAATTTTCTGAGTGGGGGAGGATTGTCAGACCTAGATTTTTTGTAGCTTATTTTCTTATGATTCCTATGTGTATGAACACTATGTAATTATGGTTGAATCATAAGAAGAGTATTTACTAGATTTAAAGTGTTAATGAAATGAATTAACACGCAAAAGCTACATAAAATGCCTAATGTGGATGATAAGTATCACAGGCTAAACCGAGTCATTCTAAATCATTCTGACTGAAAATAAGAACTTAAAATAAGAGAGCGTAGAGAGCTCATGAAGGAAAGTCAACTTGATTTAGACCCGAACATACAAAACGAGAATAAAAGCTAAAAAGGGTAAAATGGACCTTTTCGGTGAGAAAAGGAGTTTCGGGTGAAATTATCCACCGGGAGCGGTTGGAATATAAAGACTAGAGTGTAAGATATGATATATAACACTTTCAAAAACTTAAGAAAAAGTCAACTTAGTCAATGGTTAAAGAAAAAGTCAACTATAGTTAAAAAAGTAGACTTTTACCATAGTTGACTAATCAAGGTTAGAAATTAACCTAAGTGTGGAGAAAAATTTGGGGAAAAATATTCTTGGCCAGAATACAAGATAATCATCCCCAGAAGTAAGGAAAATTTATTCGAAAGGATTCCGGAATAAATTTAATGGTTAAAAACGTAATGGGCCTAAGGTGAAAATTTTAAAGCCCATTAAGGTATACTAAAAGTATATCGAAATTCTTAGGTCCTTTAGATCGAATTGTTGGACCAATTGATCGGCCAAATTTTGAGACAATAAAAGGCCCGAGGTATAGTAAAAATTTCAGCCCGAAAGCCCATTAGGAAAGCCCAAACCGAGAAGCCCAATTGGAAAAGCCCATGAGATAAATATCTAACTATAGTTAAAGTTAATTATGACTCATAAGGTGACTCATAAGGTGACTCATGGTTCAGATTTGGAAAGTCAAGCATAGTGGCTGAAAAGTAAGGCTTAATGGCTAAGTAAGTGGCTTATAAATGCAGCCACACCTTGGTCATCTTCATCACACAATTCCGGCTAGAGAAGAACACCATTGAAACATAACCATTCAAGCTTTCTCTCACTAGAAATCACTAGGAATTAGTCATATTTGGAACTTGCATTCTTCATGGAAGTTGTTCCAAATTGAAACGAGATTAACATATGTTGGAATTGGCTATCAAGGAGCCATAGAGTGCAAACCGAGAGCCTCCAAAGTTTCGGCCAAAGGGAGAACACAACAATTGGTATATTTTCTAATTTCCAATTTCATATATGTTAATGTATGAATGATTTTAAGTATGTTAATATATGTTTTAAGCATTGAAACATATTAAATCACCATGGAGAGGGTTAGGCCGAGAGTGATCAATGGGATATTGAAATATGTCAATTTGATTTTAAGACATAAATGGATTAGTACACATGTATTAATGTTAATGGTATAATTAGAATTGATCAAATTGATTAATTAATACATGTAAATTGTTGGCAACCAAGGTGTTTGATAAAATGCCTAAATGAACTATAGGATGATTGGTAATGTTGCCTACCAAGTGTTTGTGAAAATGCCTAAGTGGAAATGGCTAGAAAATAGGCATGTATGGCATGCCATGGTGGAAACCGAGAATGGCTAGCTCTCGGCCAAGGCATGTGGCCGAGAGGCCCAATGGGCCAAGCCCAATATTTTTAGGCCCAATAGGGTGTAATGGGCCTAAGACAAGCCCAATAAGAGTTGGTGGGCCCCACAAGCCCAATAGGCCCAACAAAAGTGAATAGTAAAATGAAAATGGACTTAAGGCCTAGTTAGGCCCATTAAGGATTTTTAAGGCCCATTAAGGGAAATTAAACTGTATTAATGTGTAATACAGTAGGAAAATGATAATTAACATGAGGAATGGTTATTTACAGCTCCGGAGTTTACATTGAGAGCTGATCGGACTGCGGGAATTAGCAGCACCGAGGAAGTGAGGTCACGAGACGTGATCCGAGGTAAGGGACTTTTACGAGTAGTTAGGGATACCTGCACGTATTTTCAACTGCTTCTGCATTCACTTAAAAACTCTGAGGGTCAGAGAAAGTGAATAATAATTATTGCGACCCGATAGTGGTAAATTACGATTTTGCCCCTAGTTAGTAAAAAAGACAACTTTTGTGAGAAGTTGTAAAAAGCATGGAAAATACTATTGTGAGTGTTTAAATGCTATTAGCATGAAAATAAATAGATGGGCTAATGATTTTAAGGTTGATATGACTTAAGCACACTTTTAGTGTTGATTTTACTATTTTGTAAACAATCCCTTTTAAATAGCCATCTATCATATTATGTGAGAATGAATCGTGCTAGAGCACAGCTCGCACTGGGATTCATATGTTTTCCACATAACATTAGTGCTGGATTTTGATACGCACTAGATTTTCATGACATGCATGATAGAGTACTGGAGTTTTACTCGTACTTAGCTTTGAATGATATATGCATGACAGAGGGCTAGAGCGTGGCTCGTACTCGATTCTTCATGGTTTATACATGACATAGTACTAGGAGCGATTGCTCGTACTTGATTTTGATATTGTGCATAGCATAGTACTGGGAGCTATTGCTCGTACTTGATTTAATACATAAACTATGCATTGACCTAGTTGCTAGAGATTTGGTCGCGCTAGAGTTGAGTTTTATGATGTGAAACAGTGTTTGAGCGGAGTAACGACTGTGAGTCGCACTCAAGACGCACACTGTATGTGATATGTAATACATGTTGAAACCCATGCCTGAGTCCTTGTGTGACTGTGTGTCATAGCTAGAGAGGATATCCGCATGAGGTTGATATAGACGTGGTATACTTAATTCCATAGTTTCGAGGGCTAAAGACCCTGGCTATGAGGATTTCCATGGTTTCGAGGGCTAAAGACCCTGGCTGTGAGGGTCCACGGGTGTACTTTGTACCGTGTCTGAGTGGCACGAGGTGTACGCTGTACCGTGTGTTACGTAGCTGGCGGTTGACATTGGACTGACCATCCTCCCGTTACAGCAGTGATTGCCGCACACCGAGTACTGTGTCGCATGGGATCACTTTTCGGATATGATCATAATCCAAGATACTATTTACATTTACCACAGAGTCTCACATGATATATCACATTGATTGACTGATTTAAACTGCGGACAGACCTGAGGGATGGGTCGGACTCCGATTTGTGTTGTGAATCATTTGATGCCGTATTTATTGTGATTTAAATATACATGGCATGATTTACATAAAGGCATGATTTATATGCAATGCATTGTTTTGCACTACATGCCTATATTTGAGAAATAAAGCATGATTTCTGTACATGGGATTTATTCTGTACAAGTATATATATTATATTTCAAGACATGCTTTTAAAGTGAGTTAAGGAAATAATGTTTTCAAGGCATAGCACTATTTTGAGTAGATAGTGTGGATATCTACTTGCTTGCCTGATTTCCTTACTGAGCGCATTATGCTCACCCCCCTTTTCTTTACATCTCTCTACAGAGCGTCAGTAGAGCGAGAGTTATCATGGGAGAGTGTCCCAGAGTCCACTGCTAGTTCCTATCGATTCATCAGGTATACTTATTATGTACAGTTGTGTATCTAAACATAGAAACAGCACAGTGATGTATACGTTATATATTATGGGGAATGTAAATGTAATTGTATTAGATTTTACAAAATCTTACATGTATAATAAAAGCAACTACAATCAGAATTAATATATTGACATGTATGTATGAGAATGGATATTATGGTAAGTGAAGACTCTGACATCGAATCACAGCCCAACCAGTGAAGAGAGGAAAGGTAAGTTAAAAATGCGAAAAATTTATTGTGATTTTTGGTTAAAGTCAAGGATTGAAACTGGGGTCCTGACACTATGAGATCGATCTGCTCTCCAATGAGATCGATCTGCCCTGCACTTTTTCCTCCCAAAATTGATGGGCCCTAAGGGTATTACCGCAAGTGCACGGGTCGTACAAGTAATAATGGGATTTGAGTCCCCAAATTATCGTCCCACAGAGAAGTTGACTAGCCTAATTAACTATCGGTTAATCTTACCCTAAGTATATTCTAGCAAATTAGGAAATTAAGGTGGGTGATCTACTAATCTAGAATTGAAAATACCGAAAGCAATAAAATAATAAAACTATAAAATAAAGAAATTAAAACCGAGCAAAATTACTTATAGTGCTCAACGCAATTAAAATAAAAAAACCTACAAAAGAAATTAAAACAGTTAAAGCTAATTAACGCAATTAAACTAAAATACAATTATGAAAATAAAGCAATAAAATTAAAATACAATTAAACTAACCTAAAATGCAATTTTAAACTACTTAATCAAAATGCATGAGCTTATCTAAATTAATTTTAAGCACTACCCCTAATACTAGAATAAAAATTACTTAGTACCCAAATTAAATCTAAGTTAAACTAATGCATTGAAATTAATCTAACTAAGCTAACTAAAAACATTGAAATTAATCTAACTAAAATGCATCAAAAATGAATTAATCACTAAAATGAACTAGCCAAACAAGGCATTAGCATTTTTAAACCATTCCCTCCCATTACTGTTCACATGTCTTCTAACACAATTTCCATTTCCGGGTGGTTCGGTTTTCCTCTGGTCCGCTGCTTCTGTTTGTCCTCTGGTCCGCTGCTTGCTCTCGATTCTGATTTCTACTCCAAGCCTGCTAGGTGCTCTAGGCCTGTCTCGGTTTCAGGCTTCCTGCTGCACCATTTCTGCTTCGGTGTCTGGTTGCCAGCTACTTTCCTTCTGCTTCTCGACTCCAGCCTGCTGCAACATGTCTGTTGTGTCCTGCTGCCAGGTCTGTCTCGGTTACAGGTCACGGGTTGTATTCTCTACTCCAGTTATTTAGCTGCCATTTCAGGTTCACGGGTTGTGCTCCATGCTTTGCAACACAGCCCTGGCAGCAGGCAATATCCATGGTGCAAATCTTGCAACACGATTTATGAACTGTTACAACCAAATGGGACAACACAGCAGCTACACCAGCTAACTCGCAGCCTCCTCTTGCGTCAGTCCAGCACTTAGCAGCTTGACAGTAACATGAGCCTCACTCCTCCAGCAGGAAATGATGAGCAATGAAGGTTACAAACAACACAAAGATGAACAGTAATTATTTCACAATACAGAGGAAAACAGAGGAGCGTTCTCGGATAGCTTGCTGCTGCCTGCGGGATGCTAGCTGCTGTTTCTCCACATCTGCACCACAACAGTTAAATAGCAGAGGAAGATGGCCACTGTCACTGGCTTCTCCCTCTTCTGCTGCTGTTACACAGTGCTCGGCAGTGAGCAAGCTTCAGCACATCGCAACCCGAATGAATGGAGAGTAGGAAAATAAAATATGAAATCCAATCATGAAGGCTAACCCGAGGATTAAAAGAGATTTGAGAACTCAAGTGCTAAAAAAAAAAAACATCAAAGAGCTAAGCTTATCAAACCGAAAACATGAAAATAAAAGTGATTCTTCATTGAAAATGAAATTTAACAAAGCTTAAATAAAAACATGAAATGCATAGTAAAACAAACGGGAAAATAAAAAATACTAGGAAGGAAAATAATTCTAAAAACTACTCTACCTACACTACTCCTACTCCTAAAATTACACTAACTTCTACTCCTAAAATTACATCCTCTTTCAATTGTCATCCTTTCCTATTTATAAACACACTAGGGGTAAAATGGTAATTTTCACATCCTTGATGAGTTGGCATTTTTTTTGGCCACTTGTCTTTACACCATTGGCTCCTTGAAAAGATATGTCCATGTCATCGGTCTTCTTGTCCAATTAGATGTGCTCGGTGGCATGACTCGTGTTGTCCGCGTGGCTCAATCTCGATTTTAGCCCAATTTCAGTCCATTTTCTACCGAAATATTCAAAATTCGTCCGGATTTGATTTATCTACAAACATGAGAATTGTAATTAAATAAAGGGGATAATTAACAAAATAAATTGGGGATTTAAATAATTATTTAGGAAATTAAGCACAAATAATTCTAAAAATATAGAATTATCACACCCCCAAACTTGAGCTTTTGCTTGTCCTCAAGCAAAACAAAATGATTGTAGGGATAACAAGTACAAAACACAATAATTTCCCTAATATCATCCTCAAAGATAAAGTACAGACTATGATCTCAAAGAATCACAATTACAAGTCAAACACTCAGAATCATTCAATCATAAGTCCTAACCCAAATTGGACTCCTCGTGTGTGTGTGAAGAATGTCAAAGCCACTTCAAAGTACATTATCTGGATTAGATTATGCAAACACAGTGAATGCAAAGTCAATGACATGTGATCATTCTCATAAGTTTGATTTTCACTTCTCTCTCCACTAATGTAGTCACACTTAACTAAAGATCAATAGGACTTCATTAAGCTTGTAATGTAAGGCTGGAGTTAAGGTATGATCAAGTCGATACAGGTTTAATTACCCCTTAACATGCATTACTTCTAGGATCTATAATGTAAGAGCTCTAATTATTTCCCCCAAACTTATTTCTTTTGCTAAACATTTTTTCTATTTTTGTATTTTTCTTCATCTTCTTTCTTCTTCTTTTTCTTTTTCTTCTTTTTTTTTTCAATTTTTTTTTTTTTTTTTACATACTCCTTCACTATCACTTAATACCCATATAGCTCACAATATATCCAATGACTTTTCATGCTTTCGGAGTAAGGGATAGGAAAAAGTATTCAAGCTTAGGAAACAAAAATAAGCAGGTGTATTTACAGAGAAAAGTTTATTTGGCCCAGATGGGTGACTAGGGGTAGAATATGTACAAGGAAGGCTAGAAAGGCTCAAACGATCCAAAGATGGCCTAAATCATCTCCCTAATTAAGTGTGATCTAATATTTCACCTCGAGATCAGATCAAACAAATTCTAGAATATGATGCACCAAATCAACTGAACAAATGCAATCCTATGTACACATAAGCTTTCTCTAAATAAATATATCGATTCATGACATGACATGTGCATAAGATGAGGCAATCACAATCAGAATTAAGACAAATTCAAGAATTCTACTTCATGCTTTTCCTATAATCATGCTTCTCAGTCAATCAAAATCATAATTAATCTGGGGTCATATCATCGGAATATGGGAAAACTACATGCTAAGCACTAGATCATCCCAAAATCAAACAATTTAAGCTCATATTATCGAAAAAAGTTTGAAAATTTATCCAATTTTTCACAAAATAGCTCAAGAGTGATATCCCCTCCCCCAAACTTAAAGTGTACAGTGTCCTCAGTGTGCAGATAATATAAGAATTTAAGCTCAAGAACAGAGTACTCCCCTTTCTGATGTTGATGAACAATCGAAGCTTTGATTGAAAGCATAAAACTAGAAAATAAACCTGCAAAATAAATAAAGAAAGAAACAGCAGAAAAGAAAAAGAACTATATACAAGGTGAAAAGGAAAACACAACCACTTCAAATGCAACTGAAGAAAACAACACTCAACAGTAAGGCGAAGAGTAGGAGGGTCATCCAAAGTGGTGACAGAATGTTAACAATTAAATCCTCCTGAGCTCTCGCTACTTCCCTCATTCTTTGAGAATTCTTGTGCTCAAGCCTTATATTCTCCTCAATCTCTATCTTAAAACACTCTTGAGAGTCATCAGGGAGCTTCAAAGGTTTGAAAACATTAAACTTCACTTCCTGATCTTGGACTCTCATAGTTAACTCTGTAGAATCAGAGGGTGAGGAAGGCAATGAATAAGAAGAAGGTATAGATGAAGAAGCACTTAGCTTTGTTTCCTTGGCAGCCCGATCTTTAGGTTTCTGCTCTTTCTGAGCTGCTTCGATAGAACTTAAGGATTCTTCAACTATGTGCTGTTCAGGTTGGGACTTGACTTATGGCTCATCTAGCTCTCTGCCACTCCTAAGGGTGATAGATCTAACATGTTCTTTACCTTCCCTTTGCTTAACAGGATTAACTTCAGTATTACTAGGAAGGGTCCCTTGAGGACGTTGGCTAAGAGCACTAGCTATTTGTCCTACCTGAACCTCTAAGTTGGTAATTGAAGCAGCTTGATTTTGTAGGATAGTCGTGAACATCTCCTCTAATGTAGGCTTCTTCTCAGCTGCTGGTGCATGGTAGAGTTGGGGCTGCATAAGTGGTGGTGGTGGTGGTGGTGGTGATGGATGATATTGAAATTGAGGTGGGGATGGATGATGTGGATGGTGTGGAAATTGCAGCTGTGGTGGTACTTGAACCTGTGGAGCTTGAAAACTAGGGGGTCCTACAAATATGGAATTAGAAGTTTGCCCTTGGTTTTGGCTCCAGGAGAAGTTAGGATGGTTCTTCCACCCTGAATTATAGGTGTTTGAAAAAAGGTTGTTCTGTTGCGTAGGGGGAGCAACATACTGAACCGATTTTAAGTTGAGCGGACACCTATCTACAGAGTGGGTACCATTACACAGCTCGCAGGAAAGGAAAGGACTTTGGACAGAATACATAGGGTTAGGACTATTAGGAGGATTATGTTGGGTACTGAGCGACTCTACCTTTTCCATAAGATTAGCGATTTGAGAGGTCAAGGTAGACAGTGTGTCGAGCTCATAAATACCTACCTGCTTCTTTGGCATTTGCCTCTCCGAGGACCATAGATAGTTGTTAGTCGCCATCCTTTCTAACAGCTCGTAAGCATCCTCCTTTGTTTTACACATTAGCGCTCTGCCTGCCGCAGCGTCAACAATGGTCCTATTTAGGCTTGTAAGTCCGTTGTAGAAGGTTTGGACTTGCAACCACAAAGGTAATGTAAGACCCCGTATATGTATAATGGTAATGTGAATAATTGGATCAAATAATATGAATGGACTTGTAATGTAAAGTATGATTGATGTAAGTCCATGGATTCAATGTATGTATGTGTAATATAAATTGTAACGTACATACAAGTTTCATTGAGTAAGAATACGAAGAAATGAGTTCTAGCAAGTGATGGATGTGATTGAGACTCAAGATGAGTAGTGTGGTAAAATGGAATGGAGTTATGCTTCCATTTGGTTTTATGTAGCATGCCTTTGAACATACAATGAATGCACACAAGTTTCAATGTGCATAAGGTATGAATGGATGCCATTTTCAAGTTATAAAGGTGGATGGATGAGAAAATGGCCATGGCAATAGATTGAGGGTGTGTTGATATGAGTTGCAGCAATGAAACTGCAGGAAATCTGGAAAACATGAGGTCCAGATCGATCCATAGGATGAGAGATCGATCTGGAAGAGCCAGAATGCTCTTATTTGGGCGAAAGAATAGAGCAGATCGATCTCCAATGGAGCCAAATCGATCTGCCAAGCATTCTGTAAGTGAAAAGATCGATCCTCAAGCACCCAGATCGATCTCCTTAGCTCTCTGTTTGGGACCAGATCGATCTCATGCTTCAACAGATCGATCTCATTGCTTCGACAGATCGATCTCAGGCTTGAAAATGCCGTGAAAAAGAGGGATTTTAAGGGACTAGATCGATCTCCTCTTGGACCAGATCGATCTCCTCAAGTCATTTCTATATAAGGAGAGCTGAAAATCTGGAAATCCCGGAAAAACACCAAACTTTACAATTTCAACCCCAAAAACCCAACTTTCCCTCTCTAAAATCAGCCATTTTCAGTGAGATTTGGAGAAAGATCATTAGAGGCAAAGTTGTTCCTATCAAAGAGGAGAACAACATAGTGAGAGGGCATTTTCCCATTTTTGGAATTGAAAGAGTTGAGGGCATTACCAATTGGAGCAAGAAGAGAAATCATATTGGTAAGATTCTAACACTCCAATCCAAATGTATTAGTTATTTAATTGATTATAGAGTTGATTGATATGTGTATTGATGGATAAACTACCTAGGAATGTAGTGGAATTTGTGTGACCTAGAAATCTAAAATGGGTATAATGTGAGGATATGTGGGATTGAATGAGCTTATGGTTTATGGCATGCTAAAGTTGTTATTGGGGTAATGTTTATGATTTTAGATGGTTAAATGGAATCACATAGTGAGTTGAAGGAATTGTAAAAAATGGATATGTAGATAAGTGATAAATGCCATAGTGAGGGAATTCATGGAATATGAACACTATGAGCTTAATGTCGACTTAACATCGATTTTGAATAAGTAAATAGGCCTAAGAAGATCCATAGAACTCGAGTTATGAGTAAAATAATGAAACGAGGCCATATAAGCGTTAATAGAGGCTATAGGTTAAATTGACTATAGCAAGCGCAAGGGTTGCAATATATGGATCGAATGTAATGCGGGATATGATTTTGTGCAGTCCCGAAGAGTTCGTTGAAGGCGAACTGAACCGTACGAGTAAGTAGCTTAAGAAGGTGGAATCACACATCGCGATTCCAGGTAAGGGAATTTTGTGAGTATATAGAGGTAGCTGCTCGTACTTTGAACTTGTGGGTGGATATCGGGTGTTGTATGAAATGCATGAATTGCTCAAATAAAAGATTGATGGTATTCGTGAATGATGATGAGTATATGCGTGGTTTTGGATTTGAAGTGGATTTTATGAAATGGGATAGTAAGGCTAATAATTGCATAAATCTAATGTTTTGATGCTTTTCAAAACGAATTACTTGGCTTTAAGCAAGCTTGTAGATAGGTCGGCTAGTATTGTATTGTTGTTGTGGAAAAGCATTTGTGAGTGCTAAACCCGAATTGCCGGGATTGATAAATTGTATATGAGCCGCCTATCACATTTGTATGACATAAATCGCGCTAGAGCCTCGCTCGCGCTGGATTTCTATATTTTCATTTGTATGAAACGTGCTGGAGCCTAGCTCGCACCTTGATTTGGAAACTATAATGATATTTACAAACCGTACTGGAGCTTCTGCTCGTACGTGGATTTTGAGTGGTTGTCTTATGAGTATAACCGTACTAGAGCTATGCTCGTACGCGCCTCTTTATAAGAAGATGCATGATGCATGAGTCGTGCTAGAGCTTTGCTCGCACAAGTTTGCACAATGGGATACGTATAAGGTTGTGAAAGTGGGTAAGATCCTTAAGCCTTACATCCTTTAGCTAACATCCTTAAGCCCAAAGAGGCGGGGAGGCTCTGTTAGGCGGGGAGGCTCTGTTTGGTGGGGAGGCTCTCTTACGGTGGGATCCTTAAGCCAACATCCTTAAGCCCAAAGAGGCGGGGAGGCTCTGTTAGGCGAGGAGGCTCTCCTACATGGTTATAGTAAGATCCTTAAGCCCTACATCCTTAAGCCGACATCCTTAAGCCCAAGGAGGCGGGGAGGCTCTGTTAGGCGGGGAGGCTCTGTTCGGTGGGGAGGCTCTCTTACGGAAAGGATCCTTAAGTCCTACATCCTTAAGCTAACATCCTTAAGCCAACATCCTTAAGCCCAAAGAGGCGGGGAGGCTCTGTTAGGCGGGGAGGCTCTGTTAAGCGGGGAGGCTCTGTTCGGCAGGGAGGCTCTCCTTCACGGATATGGAAAACTCTTGGTATGGGGTAGGTAAGACCTAGGAATGGCACCCCCAATTACGATATGAGTTTGCGGAGTACGCTGTACCGTGTATATCACATGGAGTACGATGTACCGCACGATGGTTATGTGATGAGAAAGTCTGGCGAGGGATAATCCATCTTCGTGCCAGCATGATACCCCGCACACCGGGATGCGTGTGGTCTGGGATGATTTATGATGTAATGGTTCACATAGGCACTTTCGATATAGTGACCTAGATTTATACACATGCGTGAATTGTGGAATGTAAATGTGGTTGTGATTGTGAGTTGATTTGGTGGTGTTATGGTGTTGGTTTAAAAAAGGAAGTTTCTTAAAGAATTGCCCTTTTTATGAATTTAAATGAGATTGAGCATGAGATGATTTATACATGATGTTTCTACCATGTTTTATATGCCAATGCACATGATTTGATACATGATATATATGTATATTCACATGGCATAGTTTTATTCCTCATGCTCCTACTATAAATGATTTATGCATAACACTATCAGCATGTAGATAGAGTAGTTATCTACCATGCTTGTATTATTGCCTTACTGAGCGTGTGGTTGCTCATCCCACTCTATTTTTCCCCTCTACAGAGCGTGCATAGTAGCCCAGTGAGGACTGAGGCGTATTATTTTGGACTCCGCTGCATCTCCATCGCTAAGAGGTATATACACAGTGATTCTTTTTGTATCTAAACAATGTAAAAGCACAGTATTCTTTTGAGTTGTACTTATGGGGGATGTAGATGTCAGTAAAACATGTATTCGTATAAGTACACGATTAAATGCACATGTACGACATCGTTTTAATTAATTGAGAATGAATGAGATGTGGTATTTATTATTGACTCACAGCCCAACAGTGTGTGGTGAGTTTAGTTCACGACCGGGTAAGGTAACAGTAAAACGCAAAAAATTTTCAGTGATTTTCAGTTAAAGAGAATGGAATTGGGTCGTGACAGAGATTGGTATCAGAGCTGTGTTGGCCTGATGTGAGTCATTAATAAAATGTAGGAAAGTACATCCCCATAGTACTGTGCTTTTGTTTAGATATAACTGTGTATACTGTGATGGATTGAGCTTAATAAATTATTATAATACAGGGAGTTAGGCATTATGCCAGTTACACGCCAAGGTAGAGGGGCGAGAGCACGTGCTAGAGGCCGTAGAGGTAGGCCTGAGAGCCGTGCGGAGCCACAGACTGAGCAGGCTCCACAGAACCCTGCTGAGAGAGCAGGTGATACTGAGGCTCGCTTCGCTAGATTAGAGAGGAGTATTGAGAGTCTGGAGGAGATAGTCACGCAGGCCTTGGGCGCCGGTGACAGACGAGGTCCCGCAGCACAACCTACTACGGAACAGGCAGCTGCAGAGGCGGAGAGACCTCAGACTGCTGAGACAGTTACAGTTACACCACCTCCAGCCCAGGATACAGATTCTCCTATCGCTCCACAGCAGAGCGGTAGTGATGTGGGTTATGACTGCGACTTGAGCAGGTTTCGAGAGTTTCAAGCGCTGAAACCCCCAGTGTTCAGAGGGGTGAAGGACCCAGTGATTACGGAGGATTGGGTGTATGAGATGGAGAAACTGTATAGGTTTTTTCGATGCACTTCAAGTAAGAAGGTTGCCTTTGCCGTGTTTATACTGAAAGGCGAGGCCGAGCATTGGTGGAGGTCCACCGAGGTTATTTTGAGGGCCAGACACTCTGAGATCTCATGGGAGATATTTCTAGAGGCCTTCAGGAGACAATATGTCCCAGCTACCGCACAGAGGAGACTGCGGATGGAATTTATGAACTTGGTTCAGGGGAACCGTACTGTGGACGTGTATGAGTCCAAGTTTATGTCCTTGGGGAGATATGACCCGGACACGATAGGTAGTGAGACCCGAAAGATTCAGAAGTTCATGGATGGATTGAGATTGGCCATCCGAACTAAGCTAGCTCCCTTCGACATTGTGACTTATGAGGAGGCTGTACATAAGGCTCAGTTGTGTGAGCAAGACTTTGAGCGAAATGCCTCCGAGCTTGGGAGAGTCAGTGTCAGAAAGGACAGAGACCGGAAGAGATCCGGGTTTGAAAGAGTGGCCAAGAGAGATGGCCAAAGATTTTTCGAGAAGAGGCCAAAGATTGAGGAGGTGCAGGAGAGAGCTGCTAGACCTCCCGTATACCCAGCCTTAACTGCGCCAAGGGGCATGACTATTGGAGGACCACGGCCTACTACTGATCAGTGTAGGAGATGTGGGAGATTTCATTGGAATAGGCCCTGTCTGATGACCCTTATGGTGTGTTTTAGATGTGAGAGACCAGGACATATGGCTAAGCATTGTCCCGAGAGGATGGAGATTGCCCCGCAGAAGGGCAAGGAGCCTGAGGGAGCTCCAGTTGAGACAGCAGCCCCGAGGAGGAGGGCTACAGCTGAGGAGAAAGGGAAACAGGCTGCGGGTGTGAGCAGAGGAAGAGTACACGCACTGGATCAGGACACCGCGGATGCTTCGACGGATGTGATTAAAGGTACCATCCGAATCTTTGATTTAGAAGCATTGGTATTATTTGATCCTGGTGCCACGCATTCTTTTATATCACCTCCCTTTGCACATAAATTGTTGAAATATGTGAAACCAACATTGTTGGATAAAATGTTGATGATTTTCACACCCATGAATGATAGTCAATTGACTGAGCATGTATGTAGAGATTGTAAGTTAAGGATAGAGGGGAAGGAAATGATAGCCAATCTGATTTTATTAAATATGAATGATTTTGATGTAATTTTAGGAATGGATTGGTTGGCTACCAATCGTGTTGTGATGGATTGTAATGCCAAAACATTGATGTTTTCAGGACTAGACAATCTTATTGTAAATTTTGATGAAAAGAAATGATATAAAACTTGTATACTTGTGGTAAATAAAAGAGTATGATTTTTAAATGCATAATGCTTGAGAGATAAATCATTTATTTTGATAAATGTTGAATGTGGAGTGATGGGTTATGTTACTAACGATGGAGAGGATAATGTGAAGGGTTCATTGCCTACGTGGTCGATATAGATGAGGCACACCCGGAATTGAAAGACATACCCGTAATTGCGGATTACCCTGATGTCTTTCCGGATGAATTACCCGGACTACCACCTGAAAGGGAAATGGAATTTTGCATTGAGTTAGTGCCTGGTACAGAACCGATATCGAAACCACCCTATAGAATGGCTCCGATAGAATTGGAAGAGCTAAAGAAACAGCTGCAAGAGTTGTTGGAGAAGGGGTTTATTAGACCGAGTGTCTCACCTTGGGGAGCACCAGTTCTATTTGTAAGGAAGAAGGATGGAAGCCTCCGACTGTGTATAGATTACCGGTTGTTGAATAAGGCCACCATTAAGAACAAGTACCCCCTTCCAAGAATCGATGATTTGTTGGATCAGCTCCAGGGAGCCGAAGTATTTTCTAAGATAGATCTGATGTCAGGGTACCATCAGTTGAGGATCAGGAGTGGAGATGTACCCAAGACAACATTTCGTACCCGTTATGGCCACTACGAGTTTTTGGTGATGCCATTCGGATTGACGAATGCTCCCGCAGCATTTATGGCATTGATGAATGATGTATTCAAGCCATACCTGGACAAGTTTGTGATTGTTTTCATAGATGACATTTTGGTGTATTCCAAGTCCAGGGAAGATCATGAGGAGCACTTAAGGATAGTTCTGCAGACCCTTCGAGAGAGAGAATTGTATGCCAAACTCAGCAAGTGTAACTTTTGGTTGGAACAGATCTCATTTCTGGGGCATGTTGTGTCTAAGGATGGGGTATCAGTGGATCCATCCAAGATAGAGGCAGTTGTGCAGTGGGAACAGCCCAAGACAGTAACTGAGATCAGAAGTTTCCTGGGATTGGCAGGATATTATCGGAGATTTGTAGAGGGTTTCTCCAGACTAGCTGCTCCGTTGACACGCCTCACGCGTAAAGATGTTAAGTTTACATGGGATGAGGCATGTGAGAGGAGTTTTGGGGAGCTTAAGCGTCGATTGACGACTGCTCCAGTTCTCACCATTCCTACCAGCTCAGGAGGATTCTCGGTGTATACGGATGCATCACACCAGGGACTGGGCTGTGTGCTTATGCAGGATGGGAAGGTAGTTGCCTATGGATCTAGACAGTTGAAAGATCATGAGAGGAACTACCCGACACATGATTTAGAGTTGGCGGCCATAGTATTTGCTTTGAAAATATGGCGCCACTATCTCTATGGTGAGAAATTTCAGGTGTTTACAGATCATAAGAGCCTTAAGTACCTGTTCTCATAGAAAGAGCTGAATATGAGACAGAGGAGATGGCTCGAACTCCTGAAAGACTATGATTGTGAAATCATGTACCACCCGGGTAAGGCAAATGTAGTTGCCGATGCTTTGAGTAGAAAGAACCTTGGGTTGGTGTCTTATATGATGGTACGGGAACATGAGTTGTTAGAACACTTTGCGAACCTCAGTTTGGATGTAACGCCACCTGGATCTGAGAGACTTGAGATCATGGCTAGTTTGAGACTAGAGCCAGAGTTGATTGGTCGTATTCGGGAAGCCCAGCAGAGCGATCGATGGTGTATCGATTGGCTGAGGCAGATACAGACAGGTGTGGGTAGTGATTTTGAGCAGGGTGCTGATGGCTTATTGAGGTTTAGAGGCAGAGTATGCGTTCCCAGGGATCCTGAGATCAGGAGAACGATTTTATCAGAGGCTCACTCATCGAAGTATACGATACATCCGGGAAGTACCAAGATGTATCAAAACCTTCGGAAGGTTTATTGGTGGTCTGGAATGAAAAGAGACATTGCTGAATATGTCGCTAAGTGTCTCGTTTGTCAACAAGTGAAGGTAGAGCATCAGAAGCCTGCAGGATTATTGCAGCCTCTACCAATACCTACATGGAAGTGGGAGCATGTCACCATGGATTTTGTGATGGGGTTGCCGAGGACCCATAGAGGTCATGATGCCATATGGGTTATTGTGGACCGGTTGACTAAGTCCGCCCATTTCTTGGCTATGAGAGCTACCGATACACTGAGTCAGTTGGCGAACCTGTATATTCGAGAGATAGTACGACTACATGGTGTACCAGTGAGCGTTGTTTCTGATAGGGATGCCCGCTTCACTTCCCATTTCTGGGAACACTTTCAGGAAGCGCTGGGGACCCGATTGAGTTTTAGCACCGCTTTTCATCCTCAGACAGATGGGCAGTCAGAGAGGACTATACAGACCCTCGAGGATATGTTGAGAGCGTGTGTGCTGGATTATAGAGGCTCCTGGGATGACCACCTGCAGTTAGCCGAGTTCGCTTATAATAATAGCTATCATGCTAGTATCGGGATGGCACCCTATGAGGCATTATACGGGCGTAGATGCCGTTCCCCCATTGGATGGGAAGAGGTTGGTGACAGACAGATTTTTGCTCCGGACTTGGTGCAGCAGGCATCTGAGGACGTCCAGTTGATATGTGAGAGATTACGGACAGCTCAGAGCCGACAAAAGAGTTATGCTGACAAGAGACGAAGACCACTGGAGTTTGATGAGGGTGAGTCGGTATTTCTGAGAGTTTCACCATCGAAGGGTATTATGAGATTCGGTAAGAAGGGCAAGCTGAGCCCTAGGTATATCGGACCCTTCGAGATTTTGGAGAGAGTGGGAGATAAGGCGTATAGGTTGGCATTGCCACCGGACTTGGCGAATGTCCACAATGTCTTCCACGTCTCGATGCTTCGGAAGTATCACCCGAACCCGACACACGTGATAAGATATGAGCCGTTGGAGCTCCATGAGAGTATGACATATGTTGAGAAGCCGGTTCGGATATTGGATAGAAAAGAGAAAGTGTTGCGGAATAAGACAATTCCCTTGGTGAAAGTGCTTTGGCAACACCACACGGCGGAAGAGGCCACGTGGGAATTGGAGAACTTGATACGGGAGAAGTACCCCCAACTTTTTGAAGAGTGACTTGGTTCTAATTTGGAGGACCAAATTCCTTGAAGGAGGGGAGAATGTAAGACCCCGTATATGTATAATGGTAATGTGAATAATTGGATCAAATAATATGAATGGACTTGTAATGTAAAGTATGATTGATGTAAGTCCATGGATTCAATGTATGTATGTGTAATATAAATTGTAACGTACATACAAGTTTCATTGAGTATGAATACGAAGAAATGAGTTCTAGCAAGTGATGGATGTGATTGAGACTCAAGATGAGTAGTGTGGTAAAATGGAATGGAGTTATGCTTCCATTTGGTTTTATGTAGCATGCCTTTGAACATACAATGAATGCACACAAGTTTCAATGTGCATAAGGTATGAATGGATGCCATTTTCAAGTTATAAAGGTGGATGGATGAGAAAATGGCCATGGCAATAGATTGAGGGTGTGTTGATATGAGTTGCAGCAATGAAACTGCAAGAAATCTGGAAAACATGAGGTCCAGATCGATCTCATAGGATGAGAGATCGATCTGGAAGAGCCAGAATGCTCTTATTTGGGCGAAAGAATAGAGCAGATCGATCTCCAATGGAGCCAGATCGATCTGCTAAGCATTCTGTAAGTGAAAAGATCGATCCTCAAGCACCCAGATTGATCTCCTTAGCTCTCTGTTTGGGACCAGATCGATCTCATGCTTCGACAGATCGATCTCATGCTTCAACAGATCGATCTCATTGCTTCGACAGATCGATCTCAGGCTTGAAAATGCCGTGAAAAAGAGGGATTTTAAGGGACCAGATCGATCTCCTCTTGGACCAGATCGATCTCCTCAAGTCATTTCTATATAAGGAGAGCTGAAAATCTGGAAATCCCGAAAAAACACCAAACTTTACAATTTCAACCCCAAAAACCCAACTTTCCCTCTCTAAAATCAGCCATTTTCAGTGAGATTTGGAGAAAGATCATTAGAGGCAAAGTTGTTCCTATCAAAGAGGAGAATAACATAGTGAGAGGGCATTTTCCCATTTTTGGAATTGAAGGAGTTGAGGGCATTACCAATTGGAGCAAGAAGAGAAATCATATTGGTAAGATTCTAACACTCCAATCCAAATGTATTAGTTATTTAATTGATTATGGAGTTGATTGATATGTGTATTGATGGATAAACTACCTAAGAATGTAGTGAAATTTGTGTGACCTAGAAATCTAAAATGGGTATAATGTGAGGATATGTGGGATTGAATGAGCTTATGGTTTATGGCATGCTAAAGTTGTTATTGGGGTAATGTTTATGATTTTAGATGGTTAAATGGAATTACATAGTGAGTTGAAGGAATTGTAAAAAATGGATATGTAGATAAGTGATAAATGCCATAGTGAGGGAATTCATGAAATATGAACACTATGAGCTTAATGTCGACTTAACATCGATTTTGAATAAGTAAATAGGCCTAAGAAGATCCATAGAACTCGAGTTATGAGTAAAATAATGAAACGAGGCCATATAAGCGTTAATAGAGGCTATAGGTTAAATTGACTATAGCAAGCGCAAGGGTTGCAATATATGGATCGAATGTAATGCGGGATACGATTTTGTGCAGTCCCGAAGAGTTCGTTGAAGGCGAACCGAACCGTACGAGTAAGCAGCTTAAGAAGGTGGAATCACACATCGCGATTCCAGGTAAGGGAATTTTGTGAGTATATAGAGGTAGCTGCTCGTACTTTGAACTTGTGGGTGGATATTGGGTGTTGTATGAAATGCATGAATTGCTCAAATAAAAGATTGATGGTATTCGTGAATGATGATGAGTATATGCGTGGTTTTGGATTTGAAGTGGATTTTATGAAATGGGATAGTAAGGCTAATAATTGCATAAATCTAATGTTTTGATGCTTTTCAAAACGAATTGCTTGGCTTTAAGCAAGCTTGTAGATAGGTCGGCTAGTATTGTATTGTTGTTGTGGAAAAGCATTTGTGAGTGCTAAACCCGAATTGCCGGGATTGATAAATTGTATATGAGCCGCCTATCACATTTGTATGACATAAATCGCGCTAGAGCCTCGCTCGCGCTGGATTTCTATATTTTTATTTGTATGAAACGTGCTGGAGCCTAGCTCGCACCTTGATTTGGAAACTATAATGATATTTACAAACCGTACTGGAGCTTCTGCTCGTACGTGGATTTTGAGTGGTTGTCTTATGAGTATAACCGTACTAGAGCTATGCTCGTACGTGCCTCTTTATGAGAAGATGCATGATGCATGAGTCGTGCTAGAGCTTTGCTCGCATAAGTTTGCACAATGGGATACATATAAGGTTGTGAAAGTGGGTAAGATCCTTAAGCCTTACATCCTTAAGCTAACATCCTTTAGCCCAAAGAGGCGGGGAGGCTCTGTTAGGCGGGGAGGCTCTGTTTGGTGGGGAGGCTCTCTTACGGTGGGATCCTTAAGCCAACATCCTTAAGCCCAAAGAGGCGGGGAGGCTCTGTTAGGGGGGAGGCTCTCCTACATGGTTATAGTAAGATCCTTAAGCCCTACATCCTTAAGCCGACATCCTTAAGCCCAAGGAGGCGGGGAGGCTCTGTTCGGTGGGGAGGCTCTCTTACGGAAAGGATCCTTAAGTCCTACATCCTTAAGCTAACATCCTTAAGCCAACATCCTTAAGCCCAAAGAGGCGGGGAGGCTCTGTTAGGCGGGGAGGCTCTGTTAAGCGGGGAGGCTCTGTTCGGCAGGGAGGCTCTCCTTCACGGATATGGAAAACTCTTGGTATGGGGTAGGTAAGACCTAGGAATGGCACCCCCAATCACGATATGAGTTTACGGAGTACGCTATACCGTGTATATCACATGGAGTACGATGTACCGCACGATGGTTATGTGATGAGAAAGTCTGGCGAGGGATAATCGATCTTCGTGCCAGCATGATACCCCGCACATCGGGATGCGTGTGGTCTGGGATGATTTATGATGTAATGGTTCACATAGGCACTTTCGATATAGTGACCTAGATTTATACACCTGCGTGAATTGTGGAATGTAAATGTGGTTGTGATTGTGAGTTGATTTGGTGGTGTTATGGTGTTGGTTTAAAAAAGGAAGTTTCTTAAAGAATTGCCCTTTTTATGAATTTAAATGAGATTGAGCATGAGATGATTTATACATGATGTTTCTACCATGTTTTATATGCCAATGCACATGATTTGATACATGATATATATGTATATTCACATGGCATAGTTTTATTCCTCATGCTCCTACTATAAATGATTTATGCATAACACTATCAGCATGTAGATAGAGTAGTTATCTACCATGCTTGCATTATTACCTTACTGAGCGTGTGGTTGCTCATCCCACTCTATTTTCCCCCTACAGAGCGTGCATAGTAGCCCAGTGAGGACTGAGGCGTATTATTTTGGACTCCGCTGCATCTCCATCGCTAAGAGGTATATACACAGTGATTCTTTTTGTATCTAAACAATGTAAAAGCACAGTATTCTTTTGAGTTGTACTTATGGGGGATGTAGATGTCAGTAAAACATGTATTCGTATAAGTACACGATTAAATGCACATGTATGACATCGTTTTAATTAATTGAGAATGAATGAGATGTGGTATTTATTATTGACTCACAGCCCAACAGTGTGTGGTGAGTTTAGTTCACGACCGGGTAAGGTAACAGTAAAACGCGAAAAATTTTCAGTGATTTTCAGTTAAAGAGAATGGAATTGGGTCGTGACAGGTAGGCCATGGTGAGGGCACTTCCTAAGAAGCTCTTTATATCGTTCTCATGCTTCATAAAGAGATTCAGAGTTGTACTGGGCAAAGGAAGATATATTGCTACGGAGTTGGACTATTTTAGAGGGAGGGAAAAACTTAACTAGAAATTGATGGGCTAACTTGTCCCATGTAGAAATGGATCCTGGAGGCAAGGAGGTCAACCAGTGTCTCGCCCTATCCCTAAGTGAGAAAGGGAATGTCTAAGCCTAAGTGCATCGTCTGATAATCCATTGTGTTTGAAAGTGTTGCATAAGTCCAAGAATTGCCCGAGATGAGCATGTGGGTCATCGTGAGGGAGCCCACTGAACTGCAATGATGTTTGGATCATCTAGATGATTGCGGGCTTAATTTCAAAGTTATTTGCAGGGACAACTGGTGGCCTAATGCCAGAATAATATCCTTTAATTGTCGGCATCGCATAATCTCTAACAGTTCTAATTTTTCTATTTTCTGCCATGGTGAATTGCAGCGGAGCTAATAATTCCTCGTGTCCTTTTGAATTTTTCTAAGAGTGTGTTCGATTTTAGGATCTAGAGGAAAGCAATCAAAATTTCTGGCTCTACGCTTGCAATCATCGAAAAGTCCTTAGAAAAATTTTTTAAGTTTTTTCTTTTTTTTTTTAATTTTTCAATTTTTTTTTTTGATTTTAATTAAGAGAAAATTTAACTAACCTAAGCTAAGGCTCTAAATATTTACAACCTAAATATTTACAAGCTAGAATTACACCTAAGCATAATTTCACCAATATTAATTAATGACTAATTAAAACCTCCCCGGTAACGGCACCAAAAACTTGATGGGCCATAAGGGTATTACCGCAAGTGCACGGGTCGTACAAGTAATAATGGGATTTGAGTCTCGGAATTATCGTCCCACAGAGAAGTTGACTAGCCTAATTAACTACTGGTTAATCTTACCCTAAGTATATTCTAGCAAATTATGAAATTAAGGTGGGTGATCTACTAATCTAGAATTGAAAATACCGAAAGCAATAAAATAATAAAACTATAAAATAAAGAAATTAAAACCGAGCAAAATTACTTACAGTGCTCAACGCAATTAAAATAAAAAACCTACAAAAGAAATTAAAACAATTAAAACTAATTAACGCAATTAAACTAAAATGCAAATATGAAAATAAAGCAATAAAATTAAACTACAATTAAACTAACCTAAAATGCAATTTTAAACTACTTAATCAAAATGCATGAGCTTATCTAAATTAATTTTAAGCACTACCCCTAATACTAGAATAAAAATTACTTAGTACCCAAATTAAATCTAAGTTAAACTAATGCATTGAAATTAATCTAACTAAGCTAACTAAAAACATTGAAATTAATCTAACTAAATTGCATGCAAAAATGAATTAATCAGTAAAATGAACTAGCCAAACAAGCCCTTAGCATTTTTAAACCATTCCCTCCCATTACTGTTCACATGTCTTCTAACACAATTTCCATTTCCGGGTGGTTCGGTTTTCCTCTGGTCCCCTGCTTCCGTTTGTCCTCTGGTCCGCTGCTTGCTCTCGATTCTGATTTCTACTCCAAGCCTGCTAGGTGCTCTAGGCCTGTCTCGGTTTTAGGCTTCCTGCTACACCATTTCTGCTTCGGTGTCTGGTTGCCAGCTACTTTCCTTCTGCTTCTCGATTCCAGCCTGCTGCAACATGTCCGTTGTGTCCTGCTGCCAGGTCTGTCTCGGTTGCAGGTCACGGGTTGTATTCTCTACTCCAGTTATTCAGCTGCCATTTCAGGTTCACGGGTTGTGCTCCATGCTTTGCAACACAGCCCTGGCAGCAGGCAATATCCATGGTGCAAATCCTGCAACACGATTTATGAACTGTTACAACCAAATGGGACAACACAGTAGCTACACCAGCTAACTCGCAGCCTCCTCTTGCGTCAGTCCAGCACTCAGTAGCTTGACAGTAACCCGAGGCTCACTCCTCCAGCAGGAAATGATGAGTAATGATGGTTACGAACAATACAAAGATGAACAGTAATTATTTCACAATACAGAGGAAAACAGAGGAGCGTTCTCGGATAGCTTGCTGCTGCCTGCGGGATGCTAGCTGCTGCTTCTCCACATCTGCACCACAACAGTTAAATAGCAGAGGAAGATGGCCACTGTCACCGGCTTCTCCCTCCTCTACTGCTGTTACACAGTGCTCGGCAGTGAGCAAGCTTCAGCACATCGCAACCCGAATGAATGGAGAGTAGGAAAATAAAATATGAAATCCAATCATGAAGGCTAACCCGAGGATTAAAAGAGATTTGAGAACTCAAGTGCTAAAAAAAAAATATCAAGGAGCTAAGCTTATCAAACCGAAAACATGAAAATAAAAGTGATTCTTCATTGAAAATGAAATTTAACAAAGCTTAAATAAAAACATGAAATGCATAGTAAAACAAACGGGAAAATAAAAAATACTAGGAGGGAAAATAATTCTAAAAACTACTCTACCTACACTACTCCTACTCCTAAAATTACACTAACTTCTACTCCTAAAATTACATCCTCTTTCAATTGTCATCCTTTCCTATTTATAAACACACTAGGGGTAAAATGGTAATTTTCACATCCTTGATAAGTTGGCATTTTTTTTGGCCACTTGTCTTCACACCATTGGCTCCTTGAAAAGATAAGTCCATTTCATCGGTCTTCTTGTCCAATTGGATGTGCTCAGTGGCATAACTCGTGTTATCCGCGTGGCTCAATCTCGATTTTAGCCCAATTTCGATCCATTTTCTACCGAAATATTCAAAATTCATCCGGATTTGATTTATCTGCAAACATGAGAATTTTAATTAAATAAAGGGGATAATTAACAAAATAAATTGGGGATTTAAATAATTATTTAGGAAATTAAGCACAAATAATTCTAAAAATATAGAATTATCAAAAATCGACCTTTCAGGCTTAATGAGATCGATTTGCTCCTAGCATGAGATCGATCTGCACAACACAGAACCTTAAAGAGATCGATCTGCTCTTGCATGAGATCGATCTGTTGCAAGTCAGTAGCTTAAGGAGATCGATTTGGCCCCATTGGAGATCGATCTGCTCTGTTCCATTGCTCTTGTTCTAGCATTTTTTGCTTTTCTAGATCGATCTTCCCTTCAATGAGATCGATCTGTCATTCATATTTTCTAGATTTTGCTGCAGTAACTTACACCAAACCTCATAGATTTTTCTACCGTAGTCATTTTCTCATCCAATCACCTTTAAGGCTTGAAAATGATATCCAATTATACCTTATACACATTAAAACTTGTGTGCATTCATTGTATAGCCATAGGTATACAATATAAACCCAAATGAAAGTATAAAACTATGCAACTCATTTCATTTTACTGTTACATTGGTTTTCAATTTACTTAACCATACATTCCTCATAATTTATACCATTTGTGACTTGTCTACATATCACAATCTCATAAAGGTTACATATTATAAAAATGTGGACCTTACAAGTTTAGCACGACATATCATCCGCAGACTGATGGACAGTCCGAACAGACGATACAAACTTTGGAGGACATGTTGTGTGAGACCCCGTATATGTATGGTTGTAACGTGTGTAATTAGATCAATGAATGCTAATGGACTTGTAATGTAAAGTATAACTGATATAAGTCCATGAATTCAATGTACATATGTGTAATATGATTTATAATGTACATACAAGTTTCATTGTAAATGAATATGAAGGAATGAGTTCTTATAAGTGATGAATGTGATTGGAACTCAAAATGAGTAGTATGGTAAATGGAAGGAAGTTGCATGACTATAAATGCTTCCATTTGGTTTTATATAGTATACCTTTGGATATACAAGTAATGCACACAAGTTTCAATGTGAATAAGGTATGAATGGATGCCATTTTCAAGTCATAAAGGTGGATGGATGAGAAAATGGCTATAGCAGCAAATTAAGGATGTTTGGGTGTGAGCTGCTGTAAAAAATTGTAAAAAATCTAGAAAATATGAAGGCTAGATCGATCTCATGGGATGAGAGATCGATCTGGAAGAGCCAGAATACTCTTATTTGGGTAACGAAATATAGCAGATCGATCTCCAATGGGCCAGATCTGTGAGACCTCGTATATGTATGGTTGTAATGTGTGTAATTGGATCAATTAATGTGAATGGACTTGTAATGTAAAGTATAATTGATGTAAGTCCATGGATTCAATGTACATATGTGTAATATGATTTGTAATGTACATACAAGTTTCATGGTGTTTGAATATGAAGAAATGAGTTCCTATAAGTGATGAATGTGAATGGAACTCAAAATGAGCAGTGTGGTAAAATGGAATGAAGTTATGCTTCCATTTAGTTTGGAATGTGATACTTTTGGATATACAAGTAATGCACACAAGTTTCAATGTGTATAAGGTATGAATGGATGCCATATCTAAGTCATAAAGGTGGATAGATGAGAAAATGACTATGGCAGCAGATTAAGGATGTTTTGGTATAAGTTGCAGCAGGAAAACTGCAGGAAATCTGGAAAACATGAAGGCCAGATTGATCTCATAGGATGAGAGATCAATCTGAAAGAGCCAAAATGCTCTTATTTGGGCAATGGAATAGAGCAGATCGATCTCCAATGGGACCAGATCGATCTCCTAACCATTCTATAATGAAAAGATCGATCCTCAAGCATACAAATCGATCTCCTTAGCTCTCTGTTTGGGAGCAGATCGATCTCATGCTTAAAATACCGTGAAAAAGAGAGATTTAAGGGGATCAGATCGATCTCCTCTTGGTGCAGATTGATCTCCTCAAGCTATTTCTATAAAAGGAGTGTTGAAAATCTAAAAATTTCAAAAAAAAAACATCAACCTACCATTTTCAACCCAAAAACCTAACTTTCTCTCTCTAAAATTAGCCATTTCTAGTAAGATTTGAGGGGAGGCATTTAGACACTAAGTTGTTCATCTTGAGGAAGAAAACAACATAGTTGGAACCCAAAATCCCATTGTTGGTATTGAAGGAGCTAAGGGCATTGACATTTGGAGCAAGAAGAGAAATTGGATTTGGTAAGATTCTAACACTCCAACTCTGGTACGTTGTTTATTAAATTGATTTTGGAGTTGTTTGGCATGAGTATGGATGGTTGGAAACACCTAGGTTGTGTTAGAAACTAAAGTAACCTAGAAAATGGATTGAACCTAGTGTGAGAAAGTGTAGATTGGGTGAGTTGGTGGTTTATGGATGTTGATAAGTTGTTATTGGAGTAATGTTGATGAGTTGAGATGGGTAAATGAAGCCACATTGTGAGTTTAGAGAATTTATGGAAAATGAGTATGTAAATGCTTGATAAATGCCATAGAGAAGAAATCAAGGAAATATGAACACTATGAGCTTAATATCGATTTAATATCGATTCATTATGTGTTAATAGGCCTAAAAGAATCCATAGACTCGAAATATGAGTAGAGTAATGAAGTGAGGCCTTAAGAGCGTCACTAGAAACTATAGGTCGAATTGACTATAGTGAACGCACGATGTCCTGTTACATGGATCGAATATAATGTGAAATATGATTATGCGCAGTTTCGAAGAGTCCATTGGAAACGAATCGAGTTGTATGAGTAAGAAACTTTAAGGAAGTGGAATCACGCATCGCGATTCCAAGTAAGGGAATTTTATGAGTATATAGAGGTAGCTCCTCGTACTTGGAACTTGTGGGTGAATATTGGGTGTTTTATGAAATGCATGGTTGCTCAAGTAAATGATTGATGGTATTCATGAATGATAATAAGTATATGCATGATTTTGGTTTTGAAGTGGATTCTATGAAATGGGATAGTAAGGCTAATAATTGCATAAATCTAATGTTTTGATGTTTTTCAAAACGAAATGGCTTTGTTTTAAGCAAGCTTGTAGATGGGTCGGCTAGTGTTTTATTGATGTTGTGGAAAAAGCATTTGTAAAGTGCTAAACCCGGTTGCCGGGATTGTTTGATTGTGTATGAGCTGCCCATCATATTTGTATGACATAAATCGCGCTAGAGCCTCGCTCGCACTGGATTTCGATATTTTCATTTGTGTGAAACGTGCTAGAGCTTAGCTCGCACTTTGTTTTGGAACTATGATGATGTTTTATAAACCGTATTAGAGCTTTTGCTCATACATAGATTTTGAGTGGTTTTCTTATGCATATAACCATACTGGAGCTATGCTTGTACATGGTTTCTTCATGTTTTTATGCATAAATTCCATACTAGAGTGTTGCTCGTACGAAGTGATTGGTTTTGATGCATGAATTCACGCTAGAGCATAGCTCGCGCTGGTTTTCACACTGTGGTATGTATGAGGCCATGGTGAGAGATATGGATTGGTGTTCAAGGAACCCAACAGGCCTAACAGACCTCTTGAGTGGGGTGAGGGTGAGGGGCTAGGACCTAACATAATCCATTCAGGGAACCCAACAGGCCTAACAAACCTCTTGAGTGGGGTGAGGGTGAGGGGCTAGGACCTGAATCATGGAACCCAACAGGGGTGAGCAAGGCCATGAGGGGCTAGGACCTGGTATTAAGAGTACTCTCACGTGCACTTGAGACTATAGAGGTTACACTTGGTATGGGGTAGATAAGACTTACGGCAGGCACCCCCAACCATGTTATGGGTATGTAGAGTACGATGTATCGTGTATATCACATGGAGTACGATGTACCGTGTGGTGATTACTTGATTTGAGAAAGTCTAGCGGAGAACTAACCCACCTTCGTGCCAGTATGATACCCCGCACATCGAGATCCGTGTGGTCTGGGATGATATGTGACAGTTGGCCAACATAGTCAGTTGAGATATAGTGACCTGTCTCTTTGCTTGATTTACATAATACCACATGGTTTTGAATACTTGAATGTGATTTTGACTGTCCAGGGTAGACCTGAGGGAGGGGTCGAGCCTTGTGGGATTTATTTGTGAAATGGTTGTGATGTTGTGATTGTGAAATGATTTGTTGAGATAATCAAAAAAGGATGTTTCTTAAATGAATTGTCCTTTTTATGAATTTAAATGAGATTGAGCATGAGATGATTTATACATGATATTTTTACCATGTTTTATATGCCAATGTACTTTATTTTGATACATGATATATATGTATACTCATATGGCATAGTTTTACTTCCTCATGCTCTTACTATAAACGATTTATGCATAACACTATCAGCATGTAGATAGAGTAGTTATCTACCATGCTTGCATTATTGCCTTACAGAGTGTGTGGTTGCTCATCCCTCTCTATTTCCCCCCAACAGAGCATGCGTAGTAGCCCAGTGAGGACTGAGGCATTGTGTTTTGGACATCCGCTGCTTCCATCGGCGAAAGGTATATACACAGGATTCTTTTTGTATCTAAACAATGTAATGGCACAATAATAATTGAGTTGTAATTATGGGGGATTTAGATGTCAGTAATCACATTTTGTATAAGTAAACAATTAACTTCGAATGTATGACATCGTTTCATTAAATTGTGAACGAATGATAAGTGGCAGTTATTATTGACTCACAGCCCAACTGTATATGGTGAATTATTCACGATCGGGTAAGGTAACAATAAAACATAAAAAATTTATTGAGATTTTTGGTAAAAGGGAATGAAAAAGGGTCGTGACAAGATCGATCTCCCAACCATTCTGTAATGAAAAGATTGATCCTTAAGCATACAAATTGATCTCCTTAGCTCTCTGTTTGGAGCAGATCGATCTCATGCTTAAAATGCCATGAAAAAGAGGGATTTAAGGGGACCATATCGATCTCCTCCTAGTGCAGATAGATCTCCTCAAGCTAGTTCTATAAAAAGAGCGCTGAAATCTGAAATTTTCAGGAAAACAACATCACCCTTCCATTTTTCACCCAAAACCTAAGTTTATCTCTCTAAAATTAGTCATTTCAAGTAAGAATTGAGGGGAGGCTATTAGGTACCAAGTTGTTCATCTTGAGGAAGAGAACAACATAGTTGAAACCTAAAACCCCATTATTGGTATTGAAGAAACTAAGGACATTGTCATTTGGAGCAAGAAGAGAAACCTGATTTGGTAAGTTTCTAAGACTCCAATCCGAGTACATTGTCTATTTTATTGATTTTAGGGTTGATTAGCATGCAAATGGATGATTGAAATCATTTAGGTAGTTTTGGAACTAATGTGACCTAGAAAATGGAATGAATCTAGTGTGAGAAAGTGTAATTTGGATGAATTGATGATTTATGGGATATGTTAAGTTGTTAATGGAATAATGTGGAGGATTTGAAGTGGGTAAATGAAGCTACATTGTGGATTGAGTGAATTTATGGAGATAAGTATGTAATATGTTGATAAATGCCATAGTGAGGAAAATTGATGAAATAGGAACACTATGAGCTTAATATCAATTTAATATCAATTCATTATGAATAAATAGGCCTAAAAGAATCCATAGACTCGAGTTATGGGTAGAGTAATGAAACGAGGCCTCATAAGCGTTAATAGAGACTATAGACCGAATCGACTATAGTAAACGAGAGAGTTGGATTATACTGGACTAAAACGTTGTGGAATACATTTATGTGCAGTTTCGAAGAGTTCATTGGAGACGAATTAGGCCGCACGAGTAAGCAGCTCTAAGGAAGTGGAATCACGCATCGTGATTCTAGGTAAGAGAATTTTGTAAGTATATAGAGGTAGCTACTCGTATTTTATGGGAATATAAGGTGTTTATGAAATGCATGAATGTTTGAGAAATTGGTTGTTTGGTATGCGAAAATGGTTGCGAACGTTGTATGATTTGGTTTTATATGGATGTATAAAAAGGGATAGTAAAGCTAATAATTGCATAAATCACGTGTTTTGAATGTTTTCACAAAACACAATGCTTTGATTTGAGCAAATAAAAGGATAGGCTGGCTAGTACTTGAATGATGTTGTGAAATAGCCCATGTGAGGCGCTAAACATGTTTTGAGATGTTTTGAACGCATATGAGCCGCCTATCGCGTGTATGTGATTTAATTGGCGCTAGAGCCTCGCTCGCGCTAGATTTCGATGTTTTCATTTGTATGAAATGTGCTGGAGCTTAGCTCGCACCTTGATTTGGAAACTAGGATGATGTTTATAAATCGTATTGGAGCTTCTGCTCGTACATGGATTTCGAGTGATTTTTCTTATGTGTATAACCGTACTAAAGCTATGCTCGTACGTGGTTTCTTTATGATAGGATGCATGAGTCGTGCTAGAGCTTTGCTTGCACAAATTTGCACATTGTGATACGTATGAGGTGTGAAAGTTTGTAAGATCCTCAAGTCCTACATCCTTAAGCCAACATCCTTAAGCCCAAGAAGGCGGGGAGGCTCTATTAGGCGGGGAGGCTCTATTCGGTGGGGAGGCTCTCTTACGGTAAGATCCTTAAGCCCTACATCCTTAAGCTAACATCCTTAAGCCCGATGAGGTGGGGAGGCTCCGTTCGGTAGGGAGGCTCTCTTACGGAAGGATCCTTAAGCCAACATCCTCAATCCCTGCAGGGGTGGGAAGGCTCTGTGCAGTAGGGAGGCTCTCCTACATGGGTATAGAAGGATCCTTAAGCCAACATCCTTAAGCCTTAGTGGGGCGAGAAGGCTCTGTTCGGTAGGGAGGCTCTTTTACATGGATATGGAAAACTCTTGGTACGGGGTAGATAAGACCTAGGAATGGCACCCTCAGCCACAATATGAGTTTACGGAGTACACTGTACCCTGTATATCACATGGAGTACGATGTATCGCGTGATGGTTATGTGAGGAGAAAGACTGGCGAGGGATAATCCACCTTCGTGCCAGCACGATACCCTGCACACCTGGATACATGTGGTCTGGGATGAATTATGATGTAGCCACATAGGCACTTGTGATATAGTGACCTGGTTTTTATTACATATGTGTGATTGTGATTGCCCAAGGTAGACTCAAGGGAGGGGTCAAGCCTTGTGGGATTTGATTTGTGAAATGGTAATGATGTTTGTGAGTGAGAAAATGGTTTGTGATGAGATTGTATGCGTTTGAGAAAGAGCTTTATGATGTGATTTAAAAAGGAAGTTTCTTAAATGAATTGCCCTTTTTATGAGATTAAACGAGAATGAGGATGAGACGGTTTTACATGTTGATGTTTCCATGTTTTATATGCCAATTTTACATGATTTTGATACATGAGATATGTATACTCAAACAGCATAGTTTTAATTCCTCATGCGATTGATATAAATGATTTATGCATAATATTATCAGCATGTAGATAGAGTAGTTATCTACCATGCTTGCATTATTACTTTACTGAGCGTGTGATTGCTCATCCCTCTCTATTTCCCCCTCCTACAGAGCGTGCATAGTAGCCCAGTGAGGACTGAGGCATGGTATTTTGGACATCCGCTGCATCTCCATCACTCAGAGGTATATACACAGTGATTCCTTTTTGTATCTAAACAATGTAAAAGCACAGTAGCCATTTGAAATATAATTATGGGGGATGTAAATGTCAGTAATCATATTTTGTATAAATGAATGGTTGACGTTCAAATGTATGACATCACTTTTATTAACTGAGAATGATATTGTGAGTAGATTTATTATTGACTCACAACCCAACAGTGTAGTGGTAAGTTTGTTCACAACCGAGTAGGGAAAGGAATAAATGCAAAAAAATTATTGAGATTTTCGGTTACAAAGAACGAAAAGGGTCGTGACATGTTGCGTTCTTGTGTTATTGATTTCGGAGGTTCATAGGATGAACATTTACCATTGGCAGAATTTGCTTATAACAATAGTTACCATGCTAGTATAGGAATGGCTCCGTACGAAGCTCTCTATGAACGAAGATGCAGATCACTCATTGGTTGGAAGAGGTTGGTGATATGATGATCTATGCTCAAGATTTGGTTGAACAAGCTTCAGAGAAGGTTCACATGATTTGTAAAAGGCTCCAGATAGCCCAAGATAGACAGAATAGTTATGCAGACCATCAGAGAAAAGATTTGGAGTTTACAATGGGCGATCATGTGTTCTTGAAGGTTTCTCCAACGAAAGGTGAGATGAGGTTTGGAAAAAGGGGCAAATTGAGTCCTCGATACATAGGACCATTCGAGATATTGGATCGTGTTATCGAAGTAGCGTACCGACTAGCTTTACCTCCCCAGCTAGCCAAGGTACACAACTTGTTTCATGTGTCTATGCTTTGCAAGTATCAGCCCGATCCATCTCACATTCTAGCTTATAGTCATTGGAGTTAAGAAACGATTTGAGTTATGAAGAGAAACTGATTGAAATTCTTGACAGGAAGAACAAAGTTCTGAGATCTAAAGTCATTTCTCTCGTCAAAGTTCTATGGCAACACCATTCTGTTGAGGAAGCGACGTGGGAATCAGAGAGCTTGATGCAGAAGAGATACCCGTACTTGTTTGACCTGGTTCAGAATTCGGAGGATCGAATTCTTTAAGAAGGGGAGAAATGTAAGACCGCAAAATTCCCTATACCAATGTTTCGTTTATTTTATGAGTCGAAATTAAATTACGATAGGAGGATATAATTTAATTAAGTGATAGGATATATCGAGTTAAGAATAGGGGATTATTTCGGTTTACACCACTTAGAAAAATAAATTTTGGTGTAATTTTAGTTTAAGAATTGATGAAATTAGGTAAGCATAGTATTGAAAACGAAAATTAGAGTATAATATAAATAAAATACTACAAGATAAATTAAATAAAGTGAATATAAATTTAATGCATAATGTATAATGTATGTTTAGGATTATGTTATGAACACACCTTATGTAGTTGAATATATGTTCATGTGATTAAATTAGGATAGACTAAGATAATTTACCATTAGACATTATGCTAAATATTCATGTGTAGAAATAAATTTAATTCATGTAAGTAGATTAATGTAGTGGCCGAAATTGATAAGGAACCATGATAAATTCGGTTAAATGGAAAATTCATGATAATTAGGTAGTGAAAATCTTAATTTAAGTAAGCTAATTAAATTAATTATGAAGCAAATTAATTTAATATAGCAATGTAACAAAAATCTGAAATCTTAAGCTACTAACATTAAGATAGAAAATGTACCTATGTTTAATTTGTAAAATCGGAAACATAGAGATATAAATCGTATGTATAAATTACAAAATCTGAATATATATATATATATATATATATATATATATATATATATATAGATGTAGATGTAGATGTAGACCTTATGTAAAGATTATTTTTGAAACATGTTTATATATATTATGATAGATACAAGTCGGATTTCATAGATTTGTATAAATATTAAATCTGCAATTTAAGTTAACATGTTGAACCATATAGGAATATATATATATATATATATATTTATACACACACATTAGAAGTATGAAAACCTGAAATTTATGTAGATCAATTTCTAATCATGTAACTTAATTTTCAGATTACTAAACCTGCACTTTGGTTATTAAATTGATAAACAATGTAAACTTGAAATGTAATTATATATAAATATATGTATTAGAGTAAGACATGTAGATTGAAATTAAAAACTGTAATTGTGTTATTTAAATTGTTAAAACCATATACATTAGGAGTGAGAAAACCATAATATATGTAGATTAATTGGCTAAATCTGCACTTAGTAAATTAACTAATAACTAAAACAAAATGAAATTGAAATAAAACCAGAAATATATAAAGGGAAGTAACATTTCTGGTTTCCCTCTTTCCCTTTCACGTTTTCTGCCAAGGGAGCCAAACTAGAAAACTTCCCAACAGCTCTTCACCACCTCCACGCCACCATCACCTCACCTGGACTGAAAACCAATAGCAGCAACCATATCCCACACCACCAGCCACCCTAAAACAGCCCTCTAAACTTGCATGCAACATCCATGCTCTTCTCCATGGTCATACACGCATAACATCCCCATTTCCAGATCTTTCCTTCAAACCCCACATAGATTAGAAATTCAGAAATCAGAAATCCCTTGTTGCATGTTAGTATAGGGTGTTTAGAAATTAGTTTAGACATAGATTACTTACCTTTCGAACCCCACAATCACGTTTTCACCCTCCACCATACCAGAAATGCACCAAACAGCCATGGATTCTGCACTTCTAGCTGGAACCGAGAGCTGCATGTAGGAACTTGAGCTTAGGTGATTTGATTAGAAGAAGAACTCCTCCAATTGTGTGGCAAACGTGTAGGACAGCAAGATTGCATCAAAAATTCCAAAAATTAGATTGAGCAATTTGGGGAAAATTGGCTAGGAGGTTCGGCTAGTGCAATTGGTTAAGGATGTTGTTAAAATTCTGGAAATCTAATGTGATTTCTGTTATGTTAATGTATATTTGTAATTAGTTTTGTTTAAATTTCCAGAAATTTTACATGCATGAGAAGTTAGAGTTTTAGGTAATTGAAATTGCAATTCTGAAAATTTAATTATGTATAAACTGGTTTGATAATTAGAAAAAGGAAGAATGCCTGTGTGATTTTAGTAGAACAAATTGATAAATTACAAACATTTATGAAAAATTTAGTAGGTACATTAGGGAGTACTTGGCCACATGTAGTAAAATTAAGAAGATTGATTTGCTGGAATTTAAGGAATAATGTAGCAATTTGTAATATAAGTGATGTTGAATTCAAGTTGCATGAATAAAATTTGAGCTAAGGCTAGTAGGAAAATTGTAGGATTCGGCTACATAGAGGAATGTGGGGAAATTGTTGAATTGTCAATGTGAAATTAGATTATGAAATCTGAAATGGTAATGTACAATGTGAAATTCTATGGATTAAAATTCAACAAGGAAAATTGGAAGATTAGAACAATATATTCGGCCATGTAGAGATGCAAAGAAAAGAAATTTCGGCATGTGATGGATCTATTTAAATTGATTAATCTGAATTGAGATAATACATTTGTAGATGTTTATGATTAAAAATTTGATAAGAAAAATTTGAATTGGATAGTGTAAGACCACAAAATTCCCTATATCAATGTTTTGTTTATCTTTATGTTAAGTCGGGATTAATTACAGATAGGAAGATTTAATCTAATTAAGAGATAGAATAAATAGAAATTAGAGTAGGATTATTTAGGTTTACACCACTTAGAAAAGTAATCTCGGTGTAATTTTAGTTTAAGCAAGGTAAGAATTGATAAGAATTGATAAAATTAGGTAAGTATAAGTATTGAAAACGAAAATTAGAGTCTAATATAAATAAAATATAACAAAGATAAATTATATAAGAAGAATATAATTTAATGGCATAATGTAGAATGCATATTTAGGATTATGTTAAGGACAATTTATTTAGTTGAAATGTGTTCATACGATTAAATTGGGAAAGACTAAGATAATTTATCATTAGACATTAGGCTAAATATTCATAAATGAAGAAATAATTTTAATTCATGTATGTAGATTAGTGTGTGACTGAAATTGATAAGGAAACCATGATAAAATCGGTTAAGGGGAAATTTCATGAATAATTAGGTTGTGAAATTATTAAATTTAAGTAAGTAGCTTAGCTAATTAGGGAGCAAATTTATTTATAATGTAATGTAATAAAATCTGAAAATATAAAGCTACTAACATTAAGATAAATTATACTTTTGCATAAATTACAAAAAAAAAGCTGAAATTATATATATAGGGAAATATGCAAATCGGATTCCATAAGATTTTATGAGCATTAAATCTGAAAATGTAGTTACATATGCATTAGAAATATAAGACTAGGTTATGTGTAGATTAAGTATAAAAATCTGCACTTTGGTTATTAAATTGATAAACCATGTAATTTGAAATGTAATTATAATTGAATATACATATATGTATTAGAGTAAAATAGGAAGATTAAACTATAAAATCTGGAATTGAGAAATTTAAATTGTTAAACCATATATTAGAGCATGAAAACCATATTTTATTTAGATTAAAGTTTATAAACTCTGCACTTAACATTAATTCCTAAAACCATAGTATAAGCTAAACTATATGCATGTATAGATTGTAAATTCTGGAAATTAAATTATCAACTAATTAAATTAACTAAAACATAATTTTCAGAATAAATAGAAAACTGAAAATTGCAGAAAATATATAAGAGAGGGTAACATTTCTGGTTTCCTCTTTCCCATTCACGTTTTCTATCTTAGAAACCAGAAAACCAGAAACACTTCAACTCTTCACCACCTCCAAGCCACCATCACCTCACCTGGACTGAAAACCAGTGGCAGCCACCCTTTCCCACGCCACCAGCCACCCTAAAACAACTTTCTAGACTTGTATGCAACATCCCTTTCCCCTTCCATTAACATTCACGCATGATAGCCCCCATTTCCATATTTTTATGCAAATAGCCAACAAAAACCTGAAATTTGTAGTTGCATGTTGGTTTGAGTTGTTAGAAATTAGTTTAAACATAGCATTCTTACTTATCAAACCCCACAATCCTGTTTTGCCCCTCCCCACATACCAGAACTTGTTGAAACAGCCACCACACCTGCTCTACATGTTGAAACTGTCACGACCTCATTCCGTGACTTACCAAAACCACTACAAATTTTTTGATTTTTACTTATCTTTCTCTTCACCAACTGTTGGGCTGTAATTTAGTATTAGTTACTCACTCACATTCATTCACAATACACATAGAATTTAGTATTCTTTTCGATAACATAAACTGTTACACAATATTTATACATATACATCTTAACTATAATTGGTTACATAACTATGCTTATACATTGTTCAGTACAAAGTGTTGGAGTGTGTATACCTTTCGCAAGATGGATAGGCAGCGAATAGAATGAATGCTATACCTCAGCCGAACTCACTCTACTACGGATGATCTGTAGAGAATGGAAATAAACGGGGTGAGCAAACAACGCGCTTTGTAAGGAAATCAGGCAAGCAAGTAGACGTCCACACTATCTACTGAAAATAATGCTTTGCCTTTCCTTCTCTCATCTCAAAAGGATGAATCAAAACTAATATAATAGTAGTACAGATTAAATCCAATGTACTTAAAATCACGCTTATTTATCAAATGTAGGCATTCATGCAAAACAGTGCATATTTATAAATTTCAGAATGCCTTTATAGAAATCATTGCCATTTAAACATAAATCACAGTAAGTATGACAAATCACAACACAACACAAACTGGTTTTCGACCTATCTCTCTCAGGTCTAATCGTGTCATGAAAACAAGTGATATATCATGCGAGACTCAGTGGCTGAATGCAATACTCTCCTGGACTATGGTCATATCCTAAAATGATGATCCCAGGCAACACAGATCTCGGTGTACGGGTATCACTGCTGCAACGGGAGGGGGGTCAGTCCATCATAACCGCCAGCTATATACTCTCAACTCCACAACTCCACACAGCACATGGTACAATGTATGTAAGACCCATATTTTTGGATGTAAACCTTATGGATTCATAAGTGTAGTAATGTACTTGTAATGTGAAGTACAATTGATGTAAAGTCTATAAATGTAATGTACATACAAGTTTCATTGTGTATGAATATGAGGAAGTGAGCTTCTATAAGTGATGAATATGAGTGGAATGAGTATTGAGTAGTGTGGTAAATGGAAAGAAGTTGCATGAATCTAAATACTTCCATTTAGCTTGCTATGGTATACTTTTCGCTATACAAAGAATACACATAAGTTTTGATGTGTATAAGGTATGGATGGATGTCGTTTTCAAGTCATAAAGGTGGTCGGATGAGAAAAAGACTATGGCAGCAAATTGAGGATGTTTTGTGTCAAGTTACTACAAAAAAAAACTGTAGGAAAATCTTGAAAATATGAAGGCTAGATCAATCTCATAGGATGAGAGATCAATTTGGAAGAGCTAGAATGCTCTTATTTGAGCAATGGAATAGGGCAGATCGATCTCCTAAACATTCTATAATGAAAAGATCAATCCTCAATGATACAAATCGATCTCCTTAGCTCTCTGTTTGGAGCAAATCGATCTCTATCATGACCCTCAACTTACCAAAATACATATAATTTTTTTTGCATTTTCATGTATCATTTATTATTCGTCCTTACTTCAATTGTGAACAGCAACTCTTCTCAATAGTTGGGCTGTGTGTCGACGTCTAACTCACTCTGCCATACTAATTCAATTTCTATATTATTTATGAGTAAACACTTATATAAATGTATACATCAGAGTTGTTACATGTGTTTATATTGCTTTACATCCCCAATAGTTACATACAAAATGCTACCATGCTATCATAAGTTTAGATACAAAATTACAACAATGTGTATACCTTACGCGATGGGATGCAGCGGATACCAAAAGGGATAAGCCTCCAGTCGCCTACACTCTATACTCAAATCTCTGTAGAGAGGGGGAAAATAAGGGGGTGAGCAAACCACACACTCAGTAAGGCAATCATGCGAACAAGTAGATACTGCACTATCTACGTGATCGTGATGCCATGCTCAAAAGCATTTAGTTCATCATTTGTCTTAAAACATGAGTGTATGATTGTGTTAATGGTATGTAAAGCATTCATGCTATTAAAATCCAGTGCACAATTCAATTCAAAGCATGGTATAAATCATCATGCATAATTCACAATAAAGCATGGCATTACCCATCATGCGTTTTTTTAAATAAGCATGGCATTAACCATCATGCACTTTCTCAAATAAGCATGGCATTAACCATCATGCATTTTTCTCAAATAAGCATGGCATTAACCATCATGCATTTTTCACAATAAAGCATGGCATTAATCATCATGCTTCAGTGCACTTTAAACCATTAACAATCGATATCTCAAAACATTTCAACACTTGTCAGGTCTCAGCCCCTCCCTCGGACTGTCCTGACCCGTAAATCATTTCAAACATGGATTTATTCACAAAGCATTAGACATGTTAGATAGGCAATTTAATAAAAGGTAATAACTTCTAGGTCTATGGCCATAACCTATGATACCGGCTACACGGATCAGGTGTGTGGGATATCACTACTATCTGCTTCCACACGGGAGGTGGGTCAAATCCTACCCATCAGTCCATAGCAGATCTCGTCCGAAGACGGCATATCACATCTCAACATGGTACAATGTACTCCATGCTATATGCACAATACAACGTACTCCGAAGACCCAATCAACACATCATATCACGTCACATCTCAAAACGCATGTGTGAGCCTATTTAATCGGTACGACCTCTTGTCTACCCGAAGCTCCTAACACGGCTATCAATATGTCAAAGTCACGAATGCATGTGCAAGCCTATTTAATCAGTGTGACACCCAGTCTGCCCGAAGCTCCAAGCATGACAACAAATAAGGTGGGCATCTAGTGTGAGCTAAGCTCCAAGCACCATGCCAAAACCAGTATGAAAGCCATGTGAAAATTAGTGCGAGCTAAGCTCCAGCACTCATGCGTATAAAACACATCAAATCTCGTGCGAGTTCTGCTCTAGCACGCTTTCATTCTCACGAAATTATGTAGGTGGCTCAATTCTTTGCAAAGTATGGTTAACAAACCACAACAACTCAACTCTTTTGCAAATCATTTCAAATATTAGCCAACCTACCAAATCATTTGCTAAAAAGTAATAAAACATGATTTTCAAAACAATATACTTTTGTTTTCATGCACATTTCTCAAACACCCAACTTTTACCCTTCAATCACCCAATTTCATTTCCTAACATCTCATGCAATCTAGCAAAGCATTTAAGCGCCCAAACTGCGCACAAATATCTCTAAGAGTCCACACAATTCCCTTACCTTGATTTACTTGGTGTGACTCTTTTCCTCTTAGCTTCTCACGCTCTTGGCTCAACTCGCTCCGGTGTATCCTCAGAAGCTGCAATTTATTCATCATACATTCAAGTTAGTATTGCTAACTCTCATTCCACTATATATTCCACCCAATGCCTTATACGCTCATTTTACCCTTTTTGGGTAAGCCTCTCTATTCATTCCATATTATTATCTTAAAATTATCTCCTCAACACCATTATCATCTCATGATATCTCATTCATCATTTATTCCACCACATTTCACTTCTCACACTAACCCATTTCTAGGTTATATTCATTTCATGGCATTCTAGGTAGTTCTACCCACAATGTGCACACCCAAATTAACTTCATAATCATCAACTAGACCAATGTACTTGGATTTGTGCACTAGAAACTTACCTTTTTGGATTTCCTCTTTGCTCCGAATTAGAAATGCCCCTTGTTCCTTCAATCCAACAAATGGGTAAATGCCTTCAAACTATGTTGTTCTTCTCCCGAAATTGATAATTCTATATTTTTAGAATTATTTGTGCTTAATTTCCTAATTAATTATTTAAATCTCCAATTTATTTTGTTAATTATCCCCTTTATTTAATTAAAATTCTCATGTTTGCAGATAAATTAAATCCGGATGAATTTTGAATATTTTGATAGAAAATGGATCGGAATCGGGCTAAAATCGAGATTGAGCCACGCGAACAACATGAGTCATGCCACCTAGCACATCCAATTGGACAAGAAGACCGATGACATGGAAATATCTTTTCAAGGAGCCAATGGTGTGAAGACAAGTAGCCAAAAAAATGCCAACTCATCAAGGATATGGAAATTACCATTTTACCCCTAGTGTGTTTATAAATAGGAAAGGATGACAATTGAAAATGTTATGTAATTTTAGGAGTAGAAGTAAGTGTAATTTTAAGAGTAGGAGTAGTGTAGGTAGAGTAGTTTTTAGAATTATTTTCTTTCCTAGTATTTTTTATTTTCCCGTTTGTTTTACTATGCATTTCATGTTCTTCATTAAGCTTTGTTAAATTTCATTTTCAATGGAGAATCACTTTTATTTTCATGTTTTCGGTTTGATAAGCTTAGCTCTTTGATTTTCTTTTTTAGCACTTGAGTTCTCAAATTTCTTTTAATCCTCGTGTTAGCCTTCATGTTGGATTTCAAATTTTATTTTCCCACCTTCCATTCGGGTTTGCAATGTGCTGAAGCTTGCCCAATGCCGAGCATTCCGTAACAACAGTATAGGAAGGAGAAGTCGGTGACAGTGACTATCTTCCTCAGCTATTTAACTGTTGTGGTGCAAATTTGGAGAGGCAGCAGCTAGCATTCGAGAGCTCTTCTCTGTTCATCTCTATTTTCTGTATTCGGTTACTGTCCTCATAGTTACTCTCGCTGGTGCAAGCAACACAAGGCAGAACATAGTGCAGCAGAGAACAGCTTGCAGCTGTGGTTGTTGGTGACGGAAACAGAGTAATACTGAACCGAGAACAACACTTGGAAACTGAGTTGCAACTGGGCACTGCTAGGCATTTCCTGGAGGACTCAGGATGCTGGTATAGTTGATGTAGATACCATGGCAGTAGGCAAAACAGGGTCCCAAGAGCAAGCAGCGCACCTCCTGCTCCTAGGTTGACACTCACCTTCAGGCAAGAGCAGTGTAGGACAGCAGATGTGCAGGATCGTGCAGCAGTCGGCAAGACAACGCTCGGGCAGCAAAAGCAAGTAGCGGCATGGCAGAAAATGATGCTGATGAATGAAACTGAAGCAGTTGGAGACGTGTAGAGAATGTCTAGTAGCCAAAAGCATGGGCAGAAGAGAAGAAATGCATGAAACCGAGAGCCATAGACAGACTGGATGTAGCAGAGTTGCAGTAGAGTTGGTGAGAGTTGCTGAAGCAAGTTGGAACAGAGCCTGGAGTAGCAGACCGAGAGTAGCCCTGAACTGAGAACAGACTAGGCAGCTGGAACCGAGACAGACCTGGCAACAGAAACAGTAGGAAGCAGCGGACCTGAGGACAAACAGTAGGAAGCAGCGGACCAGAGGACAAGCCGAGCTATACCTGGAAACAAAAAAGAAAAATGACATGTGAACAGTGAATGGAGGGAGTCTTTGTTGATTTAAATTGTTTAAGGCCTTGTTTGGCCAATTAATGTGTTATTTTATGTTTTTACTTTTATGAATTAAATTGATTAATACTTGTTAGTTGTCACTTAGGTAATTTAATTAAGTAATGGTAGGTTAGCTTTATTACTTTTGCATGTTAATTTGTAGTGTTAATTTTTAGTTAGTAGTAGTTAATTTTATATTAAATGTTTTAGGATTTTATTTTAGTTTTGATGCATTTAGAGTTAATTTAGATTAAATGTGTTTCATGCATTTTTAATTTAGTCTTTAATTTCATTAAGTTTTAGTTTAGTTTAAATTGCATTTTGATTAAGTAGTTTAAAATTGCATTTTAAGTTAGTTTAATTGTAGTTTAATTTTATTGCCTTATTTTCATAATTGCATTTTATTTTAATTGCGTTAATTAGTTTTAACTGTTTTAATTTCTTTTGTAGGTTTTTGATTTTAATTGCATGGAGCACTGTAAGTAATTTTGCTCGGTGTTAATTTCTTCATTTTATAGCTTTTACTATTTTATTGCTTTCAGTATTTTTAATTCTAGCTATGTAGATCACCCATCTTAACTTCATAATTTGCTAGAATATACTTAGGGTAAGATTAACCGGCACTTAATTAGGCTAGTCAACTTCTCTGTGGGATGATAACTCGAGACTCAAATCTCATTATTACTTGTACGACCCGTGCACTTGCGGACATATACCTTTAGGGCCTATCAAGTTTTTAGCACCGTTGCCGGGGAAGTTTTAATTTGTCAGTAATTAATATCGGTGAAATTATGCTTAGGTGTAATTCTAGCTTGTAAATATTTAGGTTGTAAATATTTAGAGTCTTAGCTTAGGTTAGTTAAATTTTCTCTTAATTAAAAAAATTTGAAAAATTGAAAAACTTAAAAAAATTTCTAAGGACTTTTCGATGATTGCATGCGTAGAGCCAGAAGTTTTGATGGCTTTCCTCTAGATCCTGAAATTGAACATACTCTTAGAAAAATTTGAAAGGATTCTAGGAAATTATTAGCTCCGCTGCAAAATCATGGCAGAAAATAGGGAATTTAGAACCGTTAGAGATTATGCAATGTCGACGATTGGAGGATATTATTCCGGCATTAGGCCACCAACTGTCCCTACAAATAACTTCGAAATTAAGTCCGCAATCTTCCAGATGATCCAAACTTCTCTACAGTTCAGTGGGCTTCCACATGATGACCCATATGCTCACCTTGGGCAATTCTTGGACTTGTGCAACACGTTTAAAAACAATGGATTATCTGATGATGCGCTTAGGCTTAGATTATTCCCCTTCTCGCTTAGGGATAGGGCACGACACTGGTTAACCTCCTTGCCCCCAGGATCCATTTCTACATGGGACGAGTTAGCCCATCAATTTCTATCTAAGTTTTTCCCTCCCTCTAAAATAGCCCAACTCCGTAGTAATATATCTTCCTTTGCCTAGTACGACTTTGAATCTCTTTACGAAGCATGGAAACGATATAAGGAGATTCTTAGGAAGTTCCCTCATCATGGTCTACCTTTTTGGCTGCAAGTCCAGACCTTCTACAACGGACTTACAAGCCAAAATAGGACCATTGTTGACGCTGCTGCGGGTAGAGCCCTGCAGAACAGAGGAGGAAACTTATGAGCTTTTAGACAAGATGGCGACTAATAACTATTTATGGTCCTCAGAGAGGCAATTGCTAAAGAAGTCGGCGTGTATTTATAAGCTTGACACATTGTCTACCTTGACCTCTCAAATCGCTAATCTTACGAAGAAGGTAGAGTCGCTCAGTACCCAACATAATCCTCCCACCAGTCCTAATCTGATTTATTTTGTCCAAAGTCCTTTTCTTTCCTGCGAGCTATGTAGTGGTACCCACTCTGTAGATAGGTATCCGCTCAACTTAGAATCGGTTCAGTATGTTGCCCCTTCTCAAATGTAACAGAACAACCCTTTTTCAAACACCTACAACCCAGGGTGGAGGAACCATCATAACTTCTCCTGGAGCCAAAACCAAGGGTAGCCTTCTAACTCTAGATCTATAAAACCTCCTAGTTTTCAAGCTCCACCGGTTTAGGTACCACCACAGCCGTAATTTCCATTTCATCCACCTCATCAATCATCCCCACCACAATTTCAGCATCATCCATCTCACTTCCATCAATCACCACCACCACCACCACTTATGCAGCCCTAACACTACCACACACCAGCAGCTGAGAAGAAGCCCTTGCTTGAGGAAATATTCTCAACGATGCTACAAAATCAAGCTGCTTCAATTAAGAACTTAGAGGTTCAGGTAGGACAAATGGCAAATGCTCTTAGCCAACGTCCTCAAGGGACCCTTCCTAGTAACACTGAAGCTAATCCTATTAGGCAAAGGGAGGGTAAAAAACATGTAAAATCCATCATCCTTAGGAGAGACAAAGAGCTAGAGGAGCCATAAGTTAAGTCCCAACCTAAACAGCAAATAGTTGAAGAATCCGTAAGTTCTCAACAAGTAGCTCAGAAAGAGCAGGAACATCAGGATCAGGCTGCAAAAGAATCCAAGCTAGGCACTTCTTCATCTATACCTTCTTCTATTTCACAGCCTTCCTCGCCCTCTGATGTTATACATGTTTCCACTACATCCCCTCCGGTTAGACCACCAGTACCTTTTCCTCAGAGGTTCCAAAATAAAAAATCGGATCAACAATTCGCTAAATTTCTTGAGGTTTTTAAGAAACTTCACATCAACATTCCTTTCGCAGATGCTTTAGAGCAAATGCTAAGTTATGTGAAGTTTCTAAAGGATATCCTCTTGAGGAAGAGGAGACTGGAAGAATATAAGATAGTGGCTTTGACTGAGGAATGTAGTGCCATTATCCAGAGGAAATTACCCCCCAAGCTCAAGGATCCTGGGAGTTTTACCATACCATGCACTATTGGAAATTTATTTGTTGGTAGAGCCTTGTGCGATTTAGGAGCTAGTATAAATTTGATGCCATCATCTATCTATCATAAGTTAGAAATAGGGGATGCTAAGCCCACCACAGTGACCCTCCAGTTAGCTGATTGATCAATTAAATATCCAAAGGGGGTCATTGAGGATGTCTTAGTAAAAGTGGACAAGTTTATTTTCTCTGCAGATTTTATTGTTTTGGACATGGAGGAAGACAGGGAAGTCCCCATTATACTAGGTAGACCTTTCCTAGCTACTGGTAGAACAGTAATTGATGTACAAAAGGGGGAGTTAACGATGAGAGTCTAAGATCAGGAAGTAAAGTTTAATGTTTTCAAACCTTTGAAGCTCCCTGATGACTCTCAAGAGTGTTTTAAGATGGAGATTGAGGAGAACATAAGGCTTGACCATATAAAATCTGAAAGAATGAGGGAAGTAGATAGAGCTCAAGAGGATTTAACTGTTAACATTCTATCACCATTCTGGCTAATCCTCTTACTCTTTGCCCTGCTGCTGAGTGTTGTTTTCTTCAGCTGCATTTGAAGTGGCTGTGTTTTCCTTTTCACTTTGTATATAGTTCTTTTTCTTTTTCTTTTCTGTTGTTTCTTTCTTTGTTTATTTTGTAGGTTTGATTTCTAGTTTTACACTTTTAATCAAAGCTTCAGTTGTTCATCATCATCAGAAAGGGGAGTACTTTGTTCCTGAACTTTAATTCTTATATTATCTGCACACTGAGGATACTGTGCACTTTAAGTTTGGGGGAGGGGATATCACTTGAGCTATTTTGGGAAAAATTGGATAAATTTTTTGAAAATATGAGAAAGAATTTTCAAAATTTTTTTGATAATATAAGCTTTAATTGCTTGATTTTGGGATGATTTAGTACTTAGCATGTAATTTTCTCATATTCCGATGATATGACCCCATGATTTAGTATGACTTTGATTGATTGAGAAGCATGATTATAGGAAAAGCATGAAGTTGAGTTCTTGAATTTATCTTGATTCTGATTGTGATTTCCTCATCTTATACACATGTCATGTCATGAATCGGTATATTTATTTAGAGAAAGCTTATGTGTATATAGGACTGCATTTGTTCAGTTCATTTTATGCATCATATTCTAGAATTTGTTTGATCTGATCTCGAGGTGAAATATTAGATCACACTTGATTAGGGAGATGATTTAGGCCATCTTTGGATCGTTTGAGCCTTTCTAGCCTTCCTTGTACATATTCTACCCCTAGTCACCCATCTGGGCCAAATAAGCTTTTCTCTGTAAATATATCTGCGTTATTTTCCTTAGCTTAAATACTTTGTTCCTATCCCTTACCCCAAAAGCATGAAAAGTCATTGGGATATATTATGAGCTATATGGGTATTAACTGATAGTGAAAGAGTATGTAAAAAAAATGATGAAAAAGAAAAGAAGAAATAAGAAAAATTCAAAAAAAATGTTTAGCAAAAGAAATAAGTTTGGGGGAAATGATTAGAGCTCTTATATTATAGATCCTAGAAGTAATGCATGTTAAGGGGTAATTAAACCTAAATCGACTTTATCATACCTTAGCCCCAGCCTTACATTACAAGCTTAATGAAGTCCTATTGATCTTTGATTGAGTGTGACTACATTAGTGGAGAGAGAAGTGAAAAGCAAACTTATGGGAATGATCACATGTCATTGACTTTGCATTCACTGTGTTGCATAATCTGATCGGGATAATGTACTGTGAAGTGACTTAGACATTTTTCACACACTCACGAGGAGTCCAATTTGGGTTAGGACCTATGATTGAATAATTCTAAGTGCTGGACTTGTAATTGTGAGTCTTTGATTTCATAAGTTTGTACTTTTTCTTTGAGGATGATATTGGGGTAATTATTGTGTTTTGTACTTGTCATTCCTACAATCATTTTGTTTTGCTTGAGAACAAGCAAAAACTCAAGTTTGGGGGTGTGATAATTCTATATTTTTAGAATTATTTATCCTTAATTTCCTAATTAATTATTTAAATCCCTAATTTATTTTGTTAATTATCCCCTTTATTTAATTAAAATTCTCATGTTTGCAGATAAATTAAATCCGGATGAATTTTGAATATTTCGATAGAAAATAGACCGAAATCGAGCTAAAATTGAGATTGAGCCACGCGAACAACACGAGTCATGCCACCTAGCACATCCAATTGGACAAGAAAACCGATGACATGGAAATATCTTTTCAAGGAGCCAATGGTGTGAAGATAAGTGGCCAAAAAAATGCCAACTCATCAAGGATGTGGAAATTACCATTTTACCCCTAGTGTGTTTATAAATAGGAAAGGATGACAATTGAAAATGTTATGTAATTTTAGGTGTAGAAGTAAGTGTAATTTTAGGAGTAGGAGTAGTGTAGGTAGAGTAGTTTTTAGAATTATTTTCTTTCCTAGTATTTTTTATTTTCTCGTTTGTTTTACTATGCATTTCATGTTCTTCATTAAGCTTTGTTAAATTTCATTTTCAATGGAGAATCACTTTTATTTTCATGTTTTCGGTTTGATAAGCTTAGCTCTTTGATTTTTTTTTTTTTAGCACTTGAGTTCTCAAATTTCTTTTAATCCTCGGGTTAGCCTTCATGTTGGATTTCAAATTTTATTTTCCCACCGTCCATTCAGGTTTGCAATGTGCTAAAGCTTGCCCAATGCCAAGCATTGCGTAACAACAGTAGAGGAAGGAGAAGTCGGTGACAGTGGCCATCTTCCTCAGCTATTTAACTGTTGTGGTGCAGATTTGGAGAGGCAGCAGCTAGCATCTGAGAGCTCTCCTCTGTTCATCTCTGTTTTCTGTATTCGGTTACTGTCGTCATAGTTACTCTCACCGGTGCAAGCAACACAAGGCAGAACATAGTGCAGCAGAGAACAGCTTGCAGTTATGGTTGTTGGTGACGGAAACAAAGCAATACTGAACCGAGAACAACACTTGGAAACTGAGTTGCAACTGGGCATTGCTGGGCGTTTCCTGGAGGACTCAGGATGCTGGTATAGTTGATGTAGATACCATGGCAGCAGGCAAAACAGGGTCCCAAGAGCAAGTAGCGCACCTCCTGCTCCTGGGTTAACACTTACCTTCAGGCGAGAGCAGTGCAGGACAGCAGCTGTGCAGGATCGTGCAGCAGTGGGCAAGACAACGCTTGGGCAGCAAAAGCAAGTAGCGGCATGGCAAAAAATGATGCTGATGAATGAAAACCGAAGCAGTTGGAGACGTGTAGAGCATGTCTGGTAGCCAGAAGCATGGGTAGAAGAGAAGAATTGCATGAAACCGAGCGCCATAGACAGACTGGATGCAGCAGAGTTGGTGAGAGTTGCTGAAGCAAGCTGGAACAGAGCTTGGAGTAGCAAACTGAGAGTAGCGCTGAACCGAAAACAGACTAGGCAGCTAGAATCAAGACAGACCTGGCAGCAGAAACAGCAGGAAGCAGCGGACCAGAGGACAAGCCGAGCCATACCTAGAAATGGAAAAGAAAAATGACACGTGAACAGTGAATGGAGGGAGTCTTTGTTGATTTAAATTGTTTAAGGCCTTGTTTGGCCAATTAATGTGTTATTTTATGTTTTTACTTTTATGAATTAAATTGATTAATACTTGTTAGTTGTCACTTAGGTAATTTAATTAAGTAATGGTAGGTTAGCTTTATTATTTTTGCATGTTAATTTGTAGTGTTAATTTTTAGTTAGTTGTTAATTATATTAAATGTTTTAGGATTTTATTTTAGTTTAGATGCATTTAGAGTTAATTTAGATTAAATGTGTTTCATGCATTTTTAATTTAGTCTTTATTTTCAATAAGTTTTAGTTTAGTTTAAATTGCATTTTAGGTTAGTTTAATTGTAGTTTAATTTTATTGCCTTATTTTCATAATTGCATTTTATTTTAATTGCGTTAATTATTTTAACTGTTTTAATTTCTTTTGTAGGTTTTTTATTTTAATTGCATGGAGCACTGTAAGTAATTTTGCTCGATTTTAATTTCTTCATTTTATAGCTTTTATTATTTTATTACTTTCAGTATTTTTAATTCTAGCTATGTAGATCACCCACCTTAACTTCATAATTTGCTAGAATATACTTAGGGTAAGATTAACCGATACTTAATTAGGCTAGTCAACTTCTCTATGGGACGATAACTCGAGACTCAAATCCCATTATTACTTGTACGACCCGTGCACTTGCGGACATATACCTTTAGGGCCTATCAGAAATCTGTAGATTTTCAATGCCCTTTTTATAGAAATAGCTTGAGGAGATCGATCTGCATAAGGAGGAGATCGATCTGGTCCCCTTAAATTCCTCTTTTCCACGGCATTTTAAGCATGAGATCGATCTGTCGAAGCTTGAGATCGATCTGCTCCAAACAGAGAGCTAAGGAGATCGATCTGTGTGCTTGAGGATCGATCTTTTCATTACAGAATGTTTAGGAGATCGATCTGCCCTATTCCATTGCTCACATACAAGCATTTTGGCTCATCCAGATCGATCTCTCATCCTATGAGATCGATCTGGCCTACATAATTTCCAGATTTTGCTGCAGTTTCCTGCAGAAACTTATACCAAAACATCCTTTATTTGCTGCCATGGTCATTTTCTCATTCAATCATCTTTAAGACTTGAAAATGGCATCCATTAATACTTCATACACATTAAAACTTGTGTAGAATCTTTGTATAGCCAAGGATCCATGATATAAGCCAAATTGCACAACTTATGCAAATCTTCCTTCCATTTTACCAAACTACTCATATTCTATCCCATTCACATTTTTCACATGTTTAAGTCCATTTCTTCATACTCATTCATAATGTAACTTGTACATACAATCACAACTCTTATTACAAGTGTGTACATAATCTTATGGACTTACATTACATATACTTCACATTACGAATGTATCATCATACAATTATACATATACAGGGTCTCACATTCTCCCCTACTTAGAAAATTTAGTCCTCCAAATTAGAACCAATTCAATCTGTGAATAACTCGGGATACTTCTCCCGCATCAAACTCTCCAATTCCTATGTGGCTTCTTCTATAGTGTGATGTTGCCAAAGGACTTTCACCAAGGGAATTGTCTTTGTCCTCAACACTTTCTCTTTTTGTCTAATACCCGAACTGGCTTCTCAACATATGTTATACCCTCATTGAGCTCCAAAGGCTCATACTTTATCACATGCGCCGGGTCCGAGTGATACTTCCTTAACATGGATACGTGGAAGACGTTGTGAACACTTGCCAACTCCGGTGGCAATGCTAACCTATAAGCCTTATCCCCACTCTCTCCAAAATCTCGAATGGTTCGATATATCTTGGGCTCAGCTTGCCTTTCTTACTAAACCTTATAATACCCTTCGAAGGAGAAACTTTCAAGAACACCGACTCATCCACATCAAGCTCTAGTGGTCTCCGTCTCTTGTCAGCATAACTCTTTTGCCTATTCTGAGCTATCCGTAACCTCTCACAAATCAACTGGACATCCTCAGAGGCTTGTCTAACCAAGTCAGGAGCAAAAATCTATTTGTCACCAACCTCTTCCCATCCAATAGGGGAACGGTATCTACGCCTATACAATGCTTCATATGGTGCCATCCCGATACTCGCATGAAAACTGTTATTATAGACAAACTCTGCGAGTGGCAAATGGTCATCCCAAGAGCCTCCAAAATCCAAGCACATGCTCTCAACATATCATCCAGGGTCTGTATAGTCCTCTCTGACTGACCATCTGTCTGAGGATGAAACGCGGTGCTAAAACTCAACTGGATCCCCATCGCTTCCTGAAAACGTTCCTAGAAATGGGAAGTGAAGCGGGCATCCCAATCAGAAACAACGCTCACTGGAATTCCATGTAGCCTCACTATCTCGCGCACATATTGGTTTGCTAACAGGCTCAGAGTATCGATAGCTCTCATAACTAGAAAATGGGCTTATTTCGTCAACCAATCCACAATCACCTATATGGCATCATGACCTCTGTAGGTCCTCGGCAATCCCATCACAAAATCCATGGTAACATGCTTCCACTTTCAAGTCAGTATCGGTAGATGTTGCAATAACCCTGCAGGCTTCTAGAAAATGTGCTTTTTCATCCCAGACCACCAATAAACCTTTCGAAGGTTTTGATACATCTTAGTACTCCCTGGATGTATCATATACTTCGATGAGTGAGCCTCTGTCAAGATCAACCTTCTGATCTCTGCATCATGAGGAACACATACCCTACCTCTGAACCTCAACAATCCATCTGAACTCAATTCAAAATCAATCCTGTACCCCTCTGTATCTGGCCGACAATATCACTGCACTGCTGATCAATTCACTGAGCCTGTCAGATTTGATCTACCAATCCGATTCCAACTGCAGGCTAGCTATCATAAATCCACTGTTAATGTCCAGCGAGGTCATATCCAAACTGAGGTTCGTGAACTATTCTAATAGCTCGTGTTCCCTGACCATCATGAATCTCGAGATGATTCCTACTCAATGCATCAATAACCACATTTGCTTTACCCGGGTGGTATAAGATCTCACAATCATAATCCTTTAAGAGCTCAAGCCATCTCCTCGTCTCATGTTCAAGTCTTTCTGCGAGAATAGGTATTTAAGACTCTTGTGATCCGTAAACAATTGAAATTTCTCTCCATAAAGGTAGTGGCGCCATATCTTCAGCGCAAACACCACCGCTGCCAACTCCAAGTCATGGGTCAGGTAGTTCCTCTCATGATCCTTTAAATGTATTGATCCATATGCAACTACCTTCCCATCCTGCATCAATACACAACCCAGTCCTTGGTGTAAAGCATCCGTATACACTAAGAAACCTTTGAGCTGGTAGGAATGGTAAGGATCAGAGCTGTGGTTAATCTCCTTTTCAACTTCTCAAAACTTTCCTCACACTTATCGTCCCACACAAACTCCACATTCTTTCTTGTGAGATGTGTCAAAGGAGCAGCTAACCTTAAGAATCCCTCTACAATCCTTCAATAATACCCAGCTAAACCCAGGAAACTTCTGATCTCTGTCACTATCTAGGGTCTTTGCCAGTGTGTCATTGCCTCAATCTTTGATGGATCCACTGACACTCCATCTTTCGATACTGTGACCTAGAAAAGAGATAAGTTCCAACCAAAAGTCGTACTTACTGAGTTTAGCGTACAACTTCTTCTCTCGAAGGGTTTGTAGCACTATCCTTAGATGCCTTTCATGCTCCTCTCTAGACCTTAAATACACCAGTATATTATCAATAAACACGATTACAAATCGATCCAAATACTGGTGGAATACTTCATTCATCAACAACATAAAAGTCGCGGGAGCATTCGTCAACCCGAATGGCATAAGCATAAACTCATAATGTCCATATCGGGTGTGAAAAGCTGTCTTGGGTACATCTCCACCTCGTATCTTCAACTGATGGTACCCTGATCTCAGATCTATCTTGGAAAAGACTTGCGCTCCCTTAAGCTGATCCAACAAGTCATCGGTGCGTGGAAGGGTATACTTATTCTTGATGGTGTCCTTATTCAACAACCGATAATCTATACACAGTCGGAGGCTTCCATCTTTCTTCCTTACAAACTGAACCGGTGCTCCCCAAGGTGAGACGCTCGACCTGATGAACCTCTTCTCCAGTAACTCCTGTAACTATTTCCTTAATTCCTCCAACTCAACTTGAGCCATTTTGTACGGTGGCTTGGATATCAGCTCTGTACCAGGTGCTAAGTCTATACCAAACTCCATCTCCCTATCTGAAGGTAACCTTGGTAACTCATCCGAAAAGACATATGGAAACTCCTTAACCACTGGTATGTCTCCCAATTCCAGACGTGCCTTATCCGTCTCAATCATATAAGCAATGAACCCTTCACATTTTTCTTTCCACCATTAGTAATCATAAATCATCATATTCGCACCCAAGATTGATAAACAGATTTATCTTTCATACATCATCTATGAAGATCGTACTCATCACACTTATAATATTCATGTTCTTTAATTTCATTTCACAAAATTTACTACAAGGTTATCTATCTTTGGAAACATCAAAGTTTTTGCATGGCAATTCATAACAACATGATTTGCAGCCAGCTAATCCATCCTTGGGATTACATCAAAATCACCCATATTTAGTAAAATTAAATCGGCTGCCATTTCTTTACCTCCTATCCTCATCTTACAATCTCTATATACATGCTCAATCAACTGACTATCATTCATAGGGGTAGATATCAACAACTTCTTATCAAGCAGTGTGGGTTTTACATGCTTCAACAATTTACATGCAAAGGATAGTGAAATAAAGGAATGCGTGGCACCAGGATCAATCAACACAAATGTTTCTAAATCAAAGATTTGGATGGTATCTTTTACCACATCCGAAGATTGATCTGCAGTGTCTTGGTCCAGCGCGTACACTCGCTCTCTACTCACACCCACTGCTTGCTTCCCCTTTTCCTCAGCTGTAGCCCTCCTTCTTAGAGCAACTGTCCCAACTGGAGCTCTCACTTGCTCTTTGCCCTTCTGTTGGGCTCTCTCGTCATCTCTAGGCAATCCCTGATTATGTGCCCTAGTTTTCCACATCTGAAGCATACTACCTGAGGTCCATAACATGGTCGAGTACCATGGTACCTACCACACTTGCCGCACTGCTCTGTCGTAGGTCATGGCCTTCCAATCACAATTCCCTTAGCTGGAGCAATGGTCGGATACATGGGAGTATTAACTGTCCTCTCTCAGATCTCTTCAATCCTCGACCTCTTTCTAAAAAAACTCTTACTTCCCTTATAGCTGAAGTCTCTATCCATCATTGGTCTCTTCTTATCTTTGTCCCTCATCTTACCAACCTTTCCAAACTCTGAGGCGATTCTATCAACATCTTCTTCACATAATTGCGCCCTGCGCATTGCCTCCTCATAGGTCGGTATATGCAGGGGAACCAGTCTAGACCTAATGGTCGGTCTCAATCCATCCATAAACTTCTGGATTTTCTCAACCTCATTACTCATTGTGTTGGGATCATACCTACCCAAGGAGATAAAAGTCGTCTCGTACTCATCCACAATCCTACTCCCTTGGGTAAGTCCCAAAAATGCCATTTTCATCTTCTGCTGTGTAGTATCCGAAACATACTATCTTCGAAAAGCTTCCAAAAATATATCCCAGCTGATCTCAGTATACCAGGCTCTCAAAATAGGCCTGGTGGATTTCCACCAATGTTCTGCTGATCCCTTCAGCATAAAAGTGGTAAATGCTACCATCTCAGTGGTAGTGCACTCGAAGAACCCATAAAACTTCTTGATTTCACTAATCCAATCCTCAGCTACCACTGGGTCCTTAATTCTGCTGAAAGACGATTGTCCAAACTTTTAGAACTGTCGCAATCTGTCCAAATCGCATCCATATCCCCAACCTCTACTGCCAGGTGTAGCAACCGACGTAGGCACATCCTGTGTGGGTGGGGTATCTGTCGTCTATGGCCTTTGGGCTTCCCTTGCCCGTGCCTCAGGAGCTGCCGCCTGCTCGACATCACCCTGTGTAGCGGGACTCCGTCTATTTCCAACTCTAGGTAAGGATTAGGTGACCAACTCCAATATTATCTCAATGCTCTGCTCAATCCTCGCGAAGCGAGCCTCAATACTCTCGGGTCTCTCCTCTGGACCCTATGGAGCGTGCTCAACCTCAGCCTCCACCTCAACATTATCCTGAACCTCGTAAGTTTCTGGCTCAACATTATCCCCAGGCCAACCTCTATGGCCTAGAGCCTCTCCTCTCATCCCTCTACCGTGACTGGTATTAGGCATAATGTTTCACTTCCCTGCATACATCTTAATTTCTTAGTTAACCCATCAACACACACAATTTGTATCTAAACAAGAACAATAACATGGGGATGCAATTTTCTAACTTATTAAATATTTTAGACACAATACATGTCAGACCAACTCGAGCTCTGATACCAACTTCTATCACGACCCTCAACTTACCAAAATCAATACAAATTTTTTTGTATTTTCATGCATCATTTATTATTCGTCCTTACCTCAATCGTGAACAGCAACTCTCCTAAATAGTTAGGCTGTGTGTCGACTTCTAACTCACTCCGCCATACCAATTCAATTTGTATATTATTTATGAGTAAACACTTGTATAAATGTATACATCAGAGTTGTTACATGTGCTTACATTGCTTTAGATCCCCAATAGTTACATACAAAATGCTACTGTGCTATCATAAGTTTAGATACAAAATTACAATAGTGTGTATACCTTACGCAATGGGATGCAGCAGATACCAAAAGGGATAAGCCTCTAGTCGCCTACACTCTATACTCAAATCTCTGTAGAGAGGGGGAAAATAAGGGGGTGAGTAAACCACAAGCTTAGTAAGGCAATCATGCGAATAGGTAGATACTGCACTATTTACGTGATCGTGATGCCATGCTCAAAAGCATTTAGTTCATCATTTATCTCAAAACATGAGTGTATGATTGTGTTAATGGTATGTAAAGCATTCATTCTATTAAAATCCAGTGCACAATTCAATTCAAAGTGATGGAGGTACACTTGCTCGTGATGTTCATGATGATCGTGATGCCAAGAATCCATGGGTCATCCGAGTAGGTCCAATTACCCGAGCTCGAGCTAAGAAGATGCAACAAGCCCTGGTCTCATTGGTTTATCAAGGAAGCTTCCATGAAAAGTCCCTAGCCACCTATATTTGTTTGGAAGCTCAAACGACATGAGTCTTAGTTTACTAATAAGTTGAGTTAAGTGTTTAAATAGCCCACATTTGAGTCTTATTACATTTTAGACCAATTATCCAATGTAACTAAGCTTATGCCAGAATTTAGGTTTTAGTCTTATTTTCTATTTGATGTTAATTTCAGCCCACTTGTTTAAGGGCTTAAGTGCTAGATATTATTATAAATACATTGTAAATGCTCTTGAATAGAATAGCATAGATCAGATTGAATTTTCAGAAATTTGAGTGTGCCTCTTTCTAGGGTTCCCTCTCAACTAGGCTTATCAAGGTCTTCTTCCTTGCGGCACCTCCCTCTTCACCAACTACCATTGTTATACCTTAGGTTCTCGAATTTTATATTCGTAGGGTCGAGGTCTAATACCTTTGGTTCAAGTCTCTTTAGACTTCGGGTCTAGGTTCTTATTCTATTTTTCATTCAAAGTCCTAAATCATCCTCTTGTACACGCATATCAGTTTGGCATCAGAGCAAGGTTTCAATTTTTTGCTTGTGCATCTTTCCCTTCATCTCTAACACTAAGTCAGTGTCAAAAAAAAAGAAATCGTGTACGGTTCAAACACTGTTCATAAAAAATTTTGTTGAGTTACAAGATGCACAAGTACATGTTTTAAAGAAAAAGACGAAATACAACGAACCTGTGAATTATATTCACAGGCCCCACCCTCTCTTGGCCAAATTCCATTGTTTTCCTATAGTTTTAGGCATTTTTTTGGTTTTTTAGTGATTATTTCTTTGAGATTCTTGTTGTGTTTGAGTTGGACTTCTGAAATTTTATTTCAAGTCAGTATCTTAGCCACACTAAAACTCTTCCTCACCACCCTAGGCACAATCAGATTAGTCTTTGTTAAAAAAAAGTAAAAAAAAAAAATTCCTACACTTAGTTGTAGTGTTTGAGTTGGATTCTACACTTAGTCGTTGTGTTTGAGTTGGACTCTACAGTTAGTCTTTGTGTTTGAGTTTGACTCTACACTTAGTCGTTGTGTTTGAGTTGGACTCTACACTTAGTTGTTGTGTTTGAATTGGACTTCTGAAATTTTGTTTCAAGTCAGTCTCTTAGCCACACTAAAACTCTTCCTCACTACCCTAGCCACAAATCAGATTAGTCTTTGTAAAAAAAAAAAGAAAAAAACAGAAGCAAAAAAAAGAAGAAGAAAAAAATACTTGGTGAATTGGTTGATCTTTCGAGGTTAAATCTTTGACTGAGTCTCTAGTACGATTGTGAACCTATAGAGTTGAGGTAGAGTAAGGGAAAAAGGCATGAGTATGTGAGAAACATTAGTAGAGAAAAGCCAAATTACTTGAGTGAAACACGAGTGTGAGTGCCCCATCTTGAGTGAATTGAGTATAAACACGTGAGGTTATCACTTGTGATGTTCTTTGTTTTCTGTTATCACTAACGTTTCTTGCAGGTTAAAAATGTCTTCTGAAGGTGATAAGTCAGACTTTAAAAAAATTGAGTTCATGCTCCAGGCAATTCAACAACAGTTCCAACGGATGGACGTGAAATTCAATGTCATTCATGATAAGTTGGACTGACATGAAGCTCAATTTGCAAGGATCCAATAAGGTGATTCTTCCCGTATGAAAAGTAAGATTGTTACCAATGAAGAGTATGATGATAATATTGGGTATGATTTGGAAGAAGAGTCTGAGGTAAATAGACATCATAGAAGGCATCATGAGTATAGAGATAAAGATCGAGTTGATAGAGCCCGTGATAGAGGCAAATAGAAGATGGATGGAAACCTTGGTAGCATAAAATTGAAGATTCCTCCTTTCTAAGGCAAGAATGATCCCGAGGCATATTTAGAGTGGGAAAGGAAGATTGAAATGGTATTTGACTGCCACCACTACTCTGAGGTAAAGAAGGTTAAACTTACTGTAATAGAGTTCACAGAATATGCTATGGTATGGTAGGATCAGCTAGTCTCCAGTAGAAGAAGATGTGGTGATCCTCCAGTGTCTACATGGGATGAGATGAAGCGTATCATGAGGAAAAGATTTGTGCCTAACCATTATTACAGAGAGCTGTACCAGAAGCTCCAAGGTCTCACCCAGGGTTCAAAAAGTGTTGACGATTATTACAAGGAGATGGAGATAATCATGATCAGAGCCAATATCCAGGAAGATGCAGAAGTTACTATGGCTCATTTTCTCTAAGGTTTGAATCGTGAGATTGCCAATGTTGTAGAGTTGTAGCATTACATGGATTTAGAGGAGATGCTGCATGTGGCCATCAAAGTGGAAAGGCAACTCAAAAGGAAAGGTACATCCTGTTTCACTCCTAGTTTAGTTCCTGTTTGGAAATCTAACACCTTTCGTAGGGATGATAAGCTTGTGTTTAAGCCTAAGTCAGAAAGTTTTGTTAAGCCAAAGTCTGAGGACCCTCCAAAGCCTAAGACTGAGCCTGCCCAAGCATCCCAGAGCAGAACATCTGACATAAAGTGTTTTAAGTGTTTGGGTCATGGACATGTTGCCTCTCAGTGTCCTAACCATAGAGTGATGCTCCTGCTTGAGAATGGAGATGTTGAGAGTGAAGGTTCTGATGTTGGTATTGAGGATGAGATGCCTGTGTTAGAAGATGCTGAAGAAGAAGAAGTTATTAAGTTTGCTGCTTATGGTGAAGCACTTGTTGCTAGACGTGCTCTTAATACTCATGTGAAGTTTGAGGATGAGGTACAACGTGAAAACATCTTCCATACAAGATGTTATATTAGTGACAAGGTATGCTCTGTGATCATTGATGGTGGGAGTTGTACTAATGTTGCTAGCACATACCTTGTTGATAAGCTAAAATTGCCCACTACCAAGCATCACTGCCCATATAAGTTGCAATGGATTAATGACTGCGGTGAAGTGAACGTGGTGAAGCAAGTCTTGGTTCCTTTTCATATTGGAAGATATCAAGATAAAGTGTTGTGTGACGTGGTACCCATGCAAGCTAGCCACCTGTTGCTAGGTAGACCGTGGCAGTATGACCGGAGAATCATCCATGACGGTTACACTAACCGTTACTCCTTTTTTATGGATGGCAAGAAGATCACTCTTGCTCCCCTTAGCCCCAAAGAGATTTACGAGGATCAATTAAGGTTGAAGGAACAACATGATAAGTAAAGGAAGCTAGCTAAAGAAAAGAAGGGAAGCAAGGAAAGCAAAGGAATGAGCTACCATGCCAATCCTCGAGATGTGAAAACTGCATTTATTGCTAAGTCTCCTATCCTTTTGCTTTTATTTAAAGATTCTTGTTTCATTGATACTGAACTCCATGATACTTTGCCTACTGATGTTGTCTCATTATTGCAGGAGTTCAAGGATGTATTCCCTGAGGAGATCCCAAATGGACTACCACCGATTCGTGGGATTGAGCATCAGATTAACCTTGTCCCCAGAGCTGCCATACCTAACCGCCTAGCCTACAGAAGTAATCTAGAGGAAACGAAAGAGTTTCAAAGGCAAGTTGAGGAGCTCATGAGGAAAGGTTACGTGAGAGAGAGCAAGAGTCCATGCGCCATGCCCGTATTGCTTGTGCCTAAAAAGGATGGGACGTGAAGGATGTGCGTTGACTGCCGAGCCATCAACAAAATCACTGTAAAGTATCGCTATCCTATTCCTAGGCTAGATGACATACTTGATGAGTTGCATGGTGGATGCATATTTTCTAAAATTGATTTAAAGAGTGGATATCACCAAATTCGTATGAAAGAAGGTGATGAATGGAAAACCGCATTTAACACTAAACATGGTCTTTATGAGTGGTTAGTTATGCCTTTTGGCTTGACTAACGCACCCAGTACTTTCATGCACTTAATGAACTATGTTTTACGTGCTTTCATTGGTAAGTATGTGGTTATCTATCTCAATGACATTCTAATTTATAGTAAGAGTCTGCATGAGCTTGTTGAGCATCTTAGGAATGTTCTTACTATTTTGAGGAATGAAAGTTTGTATGCCAATTCTAAGAAATGTACATTCTGCACTGATAAAGTTATTTTCCTTGGGTATGTAGTTTCTTCACATGGCATTTCTGTTGATGATGAGAAGGTAAAGGCAATTAGAGATTGGCTTATACATAAGTCTGTTTCTGAAGTGCGCAGTTTTCATGGCTAAGCTAGTTTCTATCGTCGATTCGTTAGAGACTTTAGCACTATAGCCGCATTCTCTAAAATTGATTTAAAGAGTGGATATCACCAAATTCGTATGAAAGAAGGTGATGAATGGAAAACCGCATTTAACACTAAACATGGTCTTTATGAGTGGTTAGTTATGCCTTTTGGCTTGACTAATGCACCCAGTACTTTCATGCACTTAATGAACTATGTTTTTCGTGCTTTCATTGGTATGTGGTTATCTATTTCAATGACATTCTAATTTATAGTAAGAGTCTGCATGAGCTTGTTGAGCATCTTAGGAATGTTCTTACTATTTTGAGGAATGAAAGTTTGTATGCCAATTCTAAGAAATGTACATTATGCACTGATAAGGTTGTTTTCCTTGGGTATGTAGTTTCTTCACATGGCATTTCTGTTGATGATGAGAAGGTAAAGGCAATTAGAGATTGGCTTATACATAAGTCTGTTTCTGAAGTGCGCAGTTTTCATGGCTAAGCTAGTTTCTATCGTCGATTCGTTAGAGACTTTAGCACTATAGCCGCACCTTTAACCGAAGTGGTCAAAAAGAATGTTGTATTTCATTAGGGTCCTGCACAAGAGCATGCTTTTAATTTGCTCAAGGATAAACTTTGTTTTGCTCCTTTGTTAACTCTGCCTGACTTTACTAAAACTTTTGAGATTGAGTGTGATACCTCAGGTGTAGGAATTGGAGCTGTGCTTATGTAGGAAAAATGCCCAATTGCCTTCTTCAGTGAGAAGTTAAGTGGGACAGCACTTAACTATCCCACATATGACAAGGAGATGTACGCATTAGTGAGGGCCTTGGAGACATGGCAACATTACCTGTGGCCCAAAGAATTCGTCATCCACACCGATCACGAGTCCTTAAAGCATCTGAAAGGACAGAGTAAGCTGAACAAGCGTCATGCCAAGTGGATGGAGTTCATTGAGGAGTTCCCGTACGTGATCAAGTACAAATAAGGTAAAGAGAACGTCGTAGCTGATGCGTTGTCTCGTAGGTATACTCTTATCACAACTCTTGATGCTAAGCTTTTAGGATTTGAGTATATCAATGATCAATATGCTGATGATGCTGATTTTGGTAATGTTTATGATGCATGTGCGACATCTGGTTTTGGCAATTTCTATAGGCATGATGGGTTCTTATTTAGAGAGAATAAGTTATGTGTGCCTAGGAGTTCTTTGCGTGAGCTGTTAGTTAGAGAAGCCCATAGTGGAGGGATAATGGGTCACTTTGGAGTTAGAAAAACTCTAGATGTTTTGCATGAGCACTTCTTTGGGCCTAACATGAGAAGAGATGTAGAGAAGTTATGTGATAGATGCATAATCATGGCTTATATACTCCTTTACCCATTCCTACTACGCCGTGGACTGATATCTCTATGGATTTTGTTTTGGGTTTGCCTAGAACAAAACGTGGTAGAGATTCTATTTTTGTTGTGGTTGACAAGTTCTCCAAGATGGCTCATTTCATTGCTTGCCACAAGACGGATGATGCAAGCAACGTTGCTGACCTTTTTTTTAAAGAGATAGTACGTCTACATGGTGTACCGAGGACTATTGTCTCCGATCGTGATGTTAAGTTCCTCAGTTACTTTTGGAAGACGTTATAGGGAAAATTAGGAACTAAATTGTTATTCTCCACCACTTGTCACCCCCAAACTGATGGACAGACAGAGGTGGTCAACCGAACCCTATCTACATTATTAAGGTCTGTCATACAAAAAATTTTGAAAAATTGGGAAGAATGCTTGCCACATGTTGAGTTTGCCTATAACCGCAGTGTCCACTCCACTACGAGTTGCTCTCCATTCGAAGTTATTTATGGCTTCAATCCTCTTACTCCTTTGGATTTGTTGCCATTACCTAGTTCCAAGCAGAGTAACTTAGATGGAGAACAGAAAGCTAAGTTTGTGAAGCAACTCCACGAGAAAGTGCGTCAAGCTATTGAAAGGAAGACTGAGCAGTATACCACCCAAGCCAATAAGCACTGTAAGAAAGTAGTCTTTGAACCTGGTGATTGGGTTTGGGTACATATGAGAAAGGAGAGGTTCCCTACTCAGCGACAAACTAAGTTGCATCCCCGAGGAGATGGACCATTCCAAGTCATTGAGAAGATCAATGATAATGCCTACCGATTGGATCTTCCTGGTGACTATGGTGTATCTGCTACTTTTAATGTTTCTGATCTTTCTCCCTTGTCTTTTGATGAAGGTACATGCGATTTGAGGACAAATCCTTTTAAGGAGAGGGGCAATGATGGAGGTCCACTTGCTCATGATGATCATGATGATCGTGATACCAAGGATCCATGGGTCATCCAAGGAGGTCCAATTACCCGAGCTCGAGCTAAGAAGATGCAACAAGCCCTGGTCTCATTGGTTTGTCAAGGAAGCTTCCATGAAAAGTCCCAAGCCACCTATATTTGCTTGGAAGCCCAAACCACATGAGTCTTAGTTTAGTAATAAGTTGGGTTAAGTGTTTAAATAGCCCACATTTGAGTCTTATTACATTTTAGACCAATTATCCAATGTAACTAGGCTTATGCATGAATTTAGGTTTTAGTCTTATTTTCTATTTGGTGTTAATTCCAGCCCACTTGTTTAAGGGTTTAAGTGCTAGATATTATTATAAATACATTGTAAACGCTCTTGAATAAAATAAAATAGATCAGATTGATTTTTTAGAAATTTGACTGTGCCTCTTTCTAAGGTTCCCTCTCAACTAGGCTTATCAAGGTCTTCTTCCTTCTGGAGCCTCCCTCTTCACCAACCACTATTGTTATACCTTAGGTTCTCAAATTTTATATTCGTAGGGTCGAGGTCCAATACCTTTGGTTCAAGTCTCTTTAGACTTCGAGTCTAGGTTCTTATTCTATTTTCCATTCAAAGTCCTAAATCATCCTCTTGTACACGCATATCACAAAGCATGGTATAAATCATCATGCATAATTCACAATAAACCATGGCATTACCCATCATGCGTTTTCTCAAATAAGCATGGCATTAACCATTATGCATTTTCTCAAATAAGCATGGCATTAACTATCATGCATTTTTCTCAAATAAGCATGGCATTAACCATCATGCATTTTTCACAATAAAGCATGACATTAATCATCATGCTTCGGTGCACCTTAAACCATTAACAGTCGATATCTCAAAACATTTCAACACTTGTCGGTCTCAACCCCTCCTTCGGACTGTCCTGACCCATAAATCATTTAAAACATGGATTTATTCACAAAGCATTAGACATGTCAGATAGGTAATTCAATAAAAGGTAATAACCTTTAGGTCTATGGCCATAACCTGTGATACCAGCTACACCGATTAGGTGTGCGGGATATCACCACTATCTACTTCCACATGGGAGGCGGGTCAAATCCTACCCATCGGTCCATAGTAGATCTCATCTGAAGACAGCATATCACATCTCAATACGGTACAACGTACTCCATGCTACATGCATGGTACAACGTACTCCGTGGACCCAATCAACACATCATATCACGCCACATCTCAAAACGCATGTGTGAGCCTATTTAATCGGTACGACCTCTTGTCTATCCAAAGCTCCTAACACGGCTATCAACATGTCAAAATCATGAATGCACGTGCGAACCTATTTAATCGGTGTGACACCCAGTCTGCCCAAAGCTCCAAGCATGACAACAAATAAGGTGGGCATCTAGTGCGAGCTAAGCTCCAAGCATCATACCAAAACTAGTATGAAATCCATGTGAAAACTAGTGCGAGCTAAGCTCCAGCACTCATGCGTATAAAACACATCAAATCTCGTGCGAGTCATGCTCTAGCACGCTTTCATTCTCACAAATCATGTAGGTGGCTCAATTCTTTGCAAAGTATGGTTAACAAAGCAAAACAACTCAACTCTTTTGCAAATCATTTCAAATATTAGCCAACCTACCAAATCATTTGCTAAAAAGCAATAAAACATGATTTTCAAAGCAATATGTTTTTGTTTTCATGCACATTTCTCAAACACCCAACTTTTGCCCTTCACTCACCCAATTTCATTTTCTAACATCTCATGCAATCTAGCAAAGCATTTAAGCACCCAAATTGCACACAAATATCTCTCCCTTACCTCGATTTACTTGGTGTGACTCTTTTTCTCTTAGCTTCTCACGCTCTTAGCTCAACTCACTCCGGCGTATCCTCAGAAGCTGCAATTTATTCATCATACATTCGAGTTAGTATTGCTAACTCTCATTCAACTATATATTCCACCTAATGCCTTATACGCTCATTTTACCCTTTTTGGGTAAGCCTCTCTATTCATTCCATATTATTATCTTAAAATTATCTCCTAAACACCATTATCATCTCATGATAACTCATTCATCATTTATTCCACCACATTTCACTTCTTACACTAACCCATTTCTAGGTTATATTCATTTCATGGCATTCTAGGTAGTTCTACCCACAATGTGCATACCCAAATCAACTTCATAATCATCAACTAGACCAATGTACTTGGATTTGTGCACTAGAAACTTACCTTCTTGGATTTCTTCTTTGGTCCAAATTAGAAATGCCTCGTATTCCTTCAATCCAATAAATGGGTAAATGCCTCCAAACTATGTTGTTCTTCTCCTTGATGTGAACAACTTTGCCTCAAATAGTCTTCCCTCAAATATCGTTGAAAATGGTTGGATTTAGAGAAAGAAAACTAGGTTTTGGGTTGGAAAAGAAAGGAAATGATTTTGTCCCGAAATCTGTAAATTTTTAACGCCTTTTTTATAGAAATAGCTTGAGGAGATCGATCTGCACAAGGAGGAGATCGACCTGGTCCCCTTAAATTCCTCTTTTCCACGACATTTTAAGCAAGAGATTGATCTGTCGAAGTTTGAGATCGATTTGCTCTAAATAGAGAGCTAAGGAGATCGATCTATGTGCTTGAGGATCGATCTTTTCATTGCAGAATGTTTAGGAGATCAATCTGGCTCCATTGAAGATCGATCTGCCCTATTCCATTGCTCACATACAAGTATTTTGGCTTATCCAAATCGATCTCTCATCCTATGAGATCGATCTGGCCTGCATAATTTCTAGATTTGCTGCAGTTTCCTACAGAAACTTATACCAAAATATCCTTAATTTGCTGCCATGGTCATTTTCTCATTCAATCATCTTTGAGACTTGAAAATGGCATCCATTAATACTTCATACACATTAAAACTTGTGTAGAATCTTTGTATAGCCAAGGATCCATGATATAAGCCAAATGGAAGTGCACAACTTATGCAAATCTTCCTTCCATTTTACCACACTACTCATATTATATCCCATTCACTTTTCACATGTGTAAGTCCATTTCTTCATACTCATTCATAATGTAACTTGTACATACAATCACAACTCCTATTACAAGTGTGTACATAATCTTATGGACTTACAATACATATACTTCACATTACGAATGTATCATCATACAATTATACATATACGTGGTCTCACATTCTCCCCCACTTAGAAAATTTGGTCCTCCAAATTAGAACCAATTTAATCTGTGAATAACTCGGGATACTTCTCCCGCATCAAACTCTCCAATTCCCATGTGGCTTCTTCCACAGTGTAATGTTGCCAAAGGAATTTCACTAAGGGAATTGTCTTTGTCCTTAACACTTTCTCTTTTCTGTCTAATACCCGAACTGGCTTCTCAACGTATGTCATACCCTCATTGAGCTCTAAAGGCTCATACTTTATCACATGCGTCGGGTCCGGGTGATACTTCCTTAACATGGATACGTGGAAGATGTTGTGAACACTTGCCAACTCTGGTGGCAATGCCAACCTATAAGCCTTATCTCCCACTCTCTCCAAAATCTTGAAAGGTCTGATATATCTAGGGCTCAGCTTGCCCTTCTTACCAAATCTCATAATACCCTTCGAAGGAGAAACTTTCAAAAACACCGACTCACCCACATCAAACTCTAGTGGTCTCCATCTCTTGTCAGCATAACTCTTTTGCCTGTTCTGAGCTGTCCGTAACCTCTCATAAATCAACTAGACAACCTCAGAGGCTTGTCTAACCAAGTTGGGATCAAACATCTATCTGTCACCAACCTCTTTCCATCCAATAGGGGAATGGCATCTGCGCCCATACAATGCCTCATATGGTGCCATCCCGATACTTGCATGAAAACTGTTATTATAGGCAAACTCTGCGAGTGGCAAATGGTCATCCTAGGAGCCTCCAAAATCCAACGTACAAGCTCTCAACATATCCTCCAGGGTCTGTATAGTCCTCTCTGACTGACCATCTGTCTGAGGATGAAACGTAGTGCTAAAACTCAACTGGGTCCCATCGCTTCCGAAAACGTTCCCAGAAATGGGAAGTGAAGCGGGCATCCCTATCAGAAATAAGGCTCACTGGAATTCCATGTAGCCTCACTATCTCGAGCACATATTGGTTCGCTAACTGGCTCAGAGTATCAGTAGCTCTCATAGCTAGAAAATGGGCTGATTTCGTCAACCAATCCACAATCACCCATATGACATCATGACCTCTATAGGTCCTCGGCAATCCCATCACAAAATCCATGGTGACTTGCTCCCACTTCGAAGTTGATATCGGTAGAGGCTGCAATAACCCTGCAGGCTTCTGATGCTCTACCTTCACCTGCTGATAAACGAGACACTTTACAACAAATTCAGTAATGTTCTTTTTCATCCTAGACCACCAATAAACCTTTCAAAGGTTTTGATACATCTTAGTACTCCCTGGATGTATCGTATACTTCGATGAGTGAGCCTCTGTCAAGATCAACCTTCTGATCTCAGCATCATCAGGAACATATACCCTACCTCTGAACCTCAACAATCCATCTGAACTCAACTCAAAATCAATCTCTGTGCCCCTTTGTATCTTCCTAACAATATCACTGCATTGTTGATCAATTCGCTGAGCCTGTCGAATTCGATCTACCAGATCCGGTTCCAACTGTAGGCTAGCTATCATAAATCCACTATCAGCATCCAGCGAGGTCATATCCAAACTGAGGTTCGTGAACTATTCCAACAGCTCGTGTTCCCTGACCATCATGAATGATACCATCTCGAGATGCTTCCTACTCAATGCATCAGCAACCACACTTGCTTTACTCGAGTGGTACAAGAACTTACAATCATAATCCTTTAAGAGCTCGAGCCATCTCCTTTGTCTCATGTTCAACTCTTTCTGCGAGAATAAGTATTTAAGGCTCTTGTGATCCGTAAACACTTGAAATTTCTCTCCATAAAGGTAGTGGCGTCATATCTTCAGCGCAAACACCACCGCTGCCAACTCCAAGTCATGTGTTGGGTAGGTCTTCTCATGATCCTTTAACTGTATTGATCCATATGCAACTACCTTCCCATCCTGCATCAATGCACAGCCCAGTCCTTAGTGTGAAGCATCCGTATATACCAAGAGACCTCCTGAGCTGGTAGGAATGGTGAGGATCGAAGTTGTGGTTAATCTCCTTTTCAACTCCTCAAAACTTTCCTCACACTTATCGTCCCACATAAACTCCACATTCTTTCTTGTGAGACGTGTCAAAAGAGCAGCTAACCTTGAGAATCCCTCTACAAACCTTCAATAATACCCAGCTAAACCCAGGAAACTTCTGATCTCTGTCACTGTCTGGGATCTCTGCCACTGTGTCACTGCCTCAATCGATCCACTGACACTCCATCTTTCAATACTATGTGACCCAAAAAAGAGATCTGTTCCAACCAAAAGTTGCACTTACTGAGTTTAGCGTACAACTTCTTCGCTCGAAGGGTCTGTAGCACTATCCTTAGATGACTTTCATGCTCTTTTCTAGACCTTGAATACACTAGTATATCATTAATAAACACGATTACAATTCGATCCAAATACTAGTGGAATACCTCATTCATCAACGACATAAAAGCTGCGGGAGCGTTCGTCAACCCGAATGGCATAATCATAAACACATAATGTCCATACCGTGTAAGAAAAGCTATCTTGGGTACATCTCCACCTCGTATCTTCAACTGATGGTACCCTGATCTAATATCTATCTTGGAAAAGACCTGCACTCCTTTAAGCTGATCTAACAAGTCATCGATGCATGGAACGGGATACTTATTCTTAATGGTGGCCTTATTCAACAACCGGTAATCTATACACAGTCGGAGGCTTCCATCTTTCTTCCTTACAAACTGAACCGGTGCTCCCCAAGGTGAGACGCTCAGCCTGATGAACCCCTTCTCCAGCAACTCCTGTAACTATTTCCTTAATTCCTCCAACTCAGCTTGAGCCATTCTGTACGGTGGCTTTGATATCAGCTCTGTACTAGGTGCGAAGTCTATACAAAACTCCATCCCTCTATCTAGAGGTAACCTTGGTAACTCATCCGAAAAGACATCTGAAAACTCCTTAACCACTGGTATGTCTCCCAATTCCATACGTGTCTTATCCGTCTCAATCACATAAGCGATGAACCCTTCACATTTTTCTTTCCACCATTAGTAATCATAAATCATCATATTTGCACACAAGATTGATAAATAACCACCACAACTGCTCTACATGTTGAAACTATCACGACTTCATTCCGTGACTTACCAAAACCACTACAAATTTTATGCTTTTTACTTACCTTTCTCTTCACCAACTGTTGGGCTGTGATTCAGTATTAGTTACTCACTCACATTCATTCACAATACACATAGAATTTAGTATTCTTTTCGATGACATAAACTGTTACACAGTATTTGTACATATACATCCCGACCGTATAATTGGTTGCATAACTGTGCTTATACATTGTTCAGTACAAAGGGTTGGAGTGTGTATACCTCTCGTAAGATGGATAGGCAGCGAATACAATGAATGCTATACCTCAGCTGAACTCACTCTACTCCGGGTGATCTGTAGAGAGGGGAAATAAAGGGGGTGAGCAAACAACGCGCTCTGTAAGGAAATCAGGCAAGCAAGTAGACGTCCACACTATCTACTAAAAATAATGCTTTGCCTTTCCTTCTCTCATCTAAAAAGCATGAATCAAAACTAATATAATAGTAGTACATATTAAATCCCATGTACTTAAAATCATGCTTATTTATCAAATGTAGGCATTCATGCAAAATAGTGCATATTTATAAATTTTGGAATGCCTTATAGAAATCATTGCCATTTACACATAAATCACAGTAAGTATGGCAGTTCACAACACAACATAAACTGGTTTCTGACCTATCTCTCTCAGGTCTAACCGTGTCATGAAAACAAGTAATATATCATGCGAGACTCAGTGGCTAAATGTAATACTCTCTTGGACTATAACCATATCCTATAATGGTGATCCCAAGCAACATAAATCTCAGTGTACGGGTATCACTGCTGCAACAGGAGGGGGTCAGTACATCACAACCGCCACTTATATACTCCTAAACTCCATAACTCCGCACAACACATAGTACAAAGTACTCCATGCCACTCACACGGTACAACATACACCCGTGGACCCTTTCCTCATGGTCGGGATGCCTATCATAGGTCTTAGTCCTCACACCATGGATATAAATTCCATGTCTCTAAATAACGTACGAACATCTCAACAGTGTGACACGCAGTCTACATGGAGGAAATCGTCATGGTTTTTCATAACATGTCTTATATATCACGTAAAAACTACAGTGCGCGTCTTGAGTGTGACTCTCAATCAACACTCCGCCTCTTAAACACTATGTATGCATCTCAAAATATCAAACACTAGTGTGAGTAACCTCTAGCACTAGGTTAATGCACAATTGTCTTTTAAATCAAGTACGAGCTATCGCTCTAGTACGATATCATGTATAAATCATGAAAAGTCGAGTACGAGCAATTCTCCTAGCACTCTATCATGTAAAATTGAGTATGAGCAAAACTCCCAGTACTCTATATGATCAATCAAAAATTGAGTACGAGCTATGCTCTCAGTACTCTAACATGCATAAAATCGCATTTAAATCTATTATGAGTATTCACTCCAGTACTTTATGATGCATATCTCAAAATATAGTGCAAGTAGTCTCTAGCACTTATGGTTTTTACACAAAACCAGATATAAGGCTTATTAAATTCACATTTTCATACAAAGAAATAAAATGAGCACTCAAATGTGCTGTTTTCGCATATACATGAAAACATTTGCCATTCTATCATGCAACTCATGCATTTTGGGTCACAACATGCTTCTAAGGCTTTTTATCCTATTTTGGGATAAAGTACACTTATTCTCATTTCTCTTTAGCACTCACAACATGGTTAATTCAGGGAATTCATATAGAGTATAATATCAAAACTCTATTTAAAATACGTGTAGCCATCTCTAGCTACTCATGAAATTCTCTTACCTCGGATCACATCAAGTGACCTCTCTTCCTCGGTCAACTCACTTTCGCAGTCCGAGCAGCTTCCACGATAATTTTTGAAGCTGTTATTACTTATTCATATTAGTATACCGTAATATACTCATCTCATTTATCAATCTCAACTTAACACATCATTACACCATTTTCTCATAATATGGGATTATACCTTATTTTCATATAACTATATTCATCACTCCTTATTTCTAATATATGCATTTCATAAGATTGACTTAAAATCTTCCATACATGCATATTCCATCATTAATTAAATGTCAACACCATTTCCTTATCACTTGTTCACTTTCATGCCAAATTAGGTCATGCTCATTTTTCATGATTCTTTCATTTCCAACAATCCATATATATATCAACAAACTCATCTATACACCTAGTTTAACATATATCAAAGTGGTGCATTGAATCTTACCTAGTTGAACTTTCTTTCCATTTCCACCAAAATGGTAAAATCCTCCTTGCTCTTTCAACTCTTGATTCCAATCTCTTGTTTTCAAGTATATTGTTCTCCCCTTTGCTAAGAACAACTTTGCTCACTTATATCTCACTCAAAACTGATCACAAACTGAAGTTTTCTAGTGTTTCTTAGCTAGGTTTAGGTTTAGTTCTTAAATGAAATAGTAACTCTCGAGAAAATAAAGTACATAAGTCCAGTATTTATAGAATTGTCTCTAGGAGATCGATATGCTCTTCAATGGGATCAATCTTGTAAGATCCACAATTTTGTAATGTAACCTTATGACTTTGTGATGTGTATATAAGTCACAAATAATGAAAATCATGAGGAATGTATAGTTGAAGTTGTAAATGTGTATGGAATGAGTTTTATACTTCTAATTGGTGATATATTGTATACCTTCGGCTATACAAAGGATACACACAAGTTTAAATGTGTATAAGGTATGAAAAGATTTCATTTTAAAGCCTTAAGTTTGGAAGGGTGAGAAAATGACCATGGTAGCAAAATGTATTAAGTTTTGTGTTGTTTACTGTAGAAAACTGCAGTAAAATCTGGAAATATGAATGAGAGATCAATCTCATGGGATGACAGATCGATCTCAAAGAGCCAAAAATGCTCAAATTCAAGTAATAGAATAGGGAAAGATCGATCTCATTGGAGAGCAGATCGATCTGCTGAGCATTCTATGTTGAAGGAATCGATCTCTGAAGGGCCAGATCGATGTCCTTAAGCTACTGACTTGGATAAGATCGATCTTATGCAAGAGCAAATCGATCTCCTTAAGGTTTTGAGTTGATTCAAATCGATCTCATGCTTGGGAGTAGATCGATCTAATCAAGATAGTTCTATAAATACTGGACTTTTGCACTTCATTTTCCTGAGAGCTACTATTCTATTTGGAAACTAAAGTGAAACCTAGCGAAGAAATATCAGAAAACTTCAATTTGTGATCAGTTTAGAGTTAGGTATAAGTGAGCAAAGTTGTTCTTGGCAAAGAGGAGAGCAACATACTTGGGAACAAGAGATTGAAATCAAGAGTTGAAAGAGCAAAGAGGATTTTACCATTTGGTGGAAAAAGAAGGAAAGTTCAACTAGGTAAGATTCAATACACCACTTTGATATTTGTTAAACTAGGTGTATTGATGAGTTGATTGATATATATATATATATGAATTGTTGAAAATGATAGGATCATGAAAAATCATCATAACCTAGTTTTGCTATGAAAGTGAGAAAGTGATGAGAAAATGATGTTAATATTGATTTAATGATGGAATATGCATGTAGGAAGATTATGAGTTAATATTATGAAATGCATAATTGGAAATAAGGAGTTATGAATATAGTTATGTGAAAATATGGTATAATGCCATATTGGGAGAAAATAGTGAGATTAATGAGTCTTATTGATATTTGGCAAATGAAATAAGTATAGAGTGATATACTAATGCCAATAATTGTGACAGCTTCAGAAATCATTGTGGAAGCTGATCGAACTACAAAAGTGAACAGAATCGAGGAAGTGAGGTCACTTCACGTTATCCGAGGTAAGGAAATTTCGTGAGTAGCTAGAGATGGCTACATGTATTTTAAATAGCATTTCAATATTATATGTTATATGAATTCCCATGAATAGGCCTAATGTGTGATAGAGCCAAATGAGATAAAGTGCAGTTTTATTAAAAAAAAATAAGATAAAAAGCCTGAGAAGCATGTTGTGACCCAAAATGCATGAGTTGCATATGATAGAATGGCTAATGTTTTCATATATATGCGAAAACAGCACACTTAAGTGCCAATTTGATTTGAATGAGAGAGTTGTGTTTTGAAATAGCCATCTATCTGGTTTTGTGTGAAAACTATAAGTGCTAGAGAATACTCGCACTATATTTTTAGATATGCATCATATAGTACTGAAGGATATACTCGTACTATATTTTAATGCTATTTTATGCATGTTAGAGTACTGGGACTTAACTCGTACTCAATTTGTGATTGATGCATATAGAGTATTAGGAGCTTTGCTCATACTTAGTTTTACATGATAGAGTGTTGGGAGCTTTGCTTGTACTTGACTTTTCATGATTTATACATGATATCGTACTAGAGCTATAGCTCGTACTTGATTTGAAAAGAGAATTATGCATTGACCTGGTGCTAGAGGTTACTCGCACTAGTGTTTGATATTTTGAGATGCATACACAGTGTTTAAGAGGCGGAGTGTTGATTGAGAGTCACACTCAAGACTCACACTATTGTGTTTATGTGATATATAAGACATGTTATGAAAAACCATGACGATTTCCTCCGTGTAGACTGAGTGTCACACTATTGAGATGTTCGAATGAGGATTTAGAGACGTGGTATTATTTTCCATAGTATGAGGGCTAAGACTCATGGTGAGCACCCTGACTATGATGTATTTCCATAGTATGAGGGCTAAGACTCATGGCGAGAACCCCGACTATGATGAATACCCATGGTGTGAGGACTAAGACCTATGGCAGGCATCCTGACCATGAGGATAGGGTCCACGGGTGTACATTGTACCGTGTGTATGGCATGGAGTACACTGTACCGTGTGTTGTGAGGAGTTATGGAGTTTAGGAGTATATAGCTGGCGGTTGTGATGGACTGACCACCCTCTCGTTACAGCAGTGATACCTGCACACCGAGATCTATGTTGCCTGGTATATCACATGTGAGACCCCGTATATGTATAGTTGTAATGTGTGTAATTGGATCAAATAAATGTGAATGGACTTGTAATGTAAAGCATGATTGATGTAAGTTCATGGATTCGATGTACATATATGTAATATGATTTGTAATATACATACAAGTTTCATTGTGTATGAATATGAAGAAATGAGTTCTTACAAGTCATGAATGTGATTGGAACTCAAAATGAGTAGTGTGGTAAATGGAAGGAAGTTTCATGAATATAAATGCTTCCAATTAGTTTTGTATAGTATACCTTTAGATATACAAGGAATGCACACAAGTTTCAATGTGAATAAAGTATGAATGGATGTCATTTTTAAGTCATAAAGGTGGATGGATGAGAAAATGGCAATGGCAGCAGATTAAGGATGTTTTGGTGTAAGTTGCAGCAAGAAAACTATAGAAAATCTAGAAAATATGAAGGCCAAATCGATCTCATAGGATGAGAGATCGATCTGGAAGAGCCAGAATGCTCTTATTTAAGCAATTGAATAGAGTAGATCGATCTTCAATGGGGCCAAATCGATCTCCTAACCATTCTGTAATGAAAAGATCGATCCTTAAGCATACAGATCGATCTCAAGCTTCGACAGATCGATCTCCTACTTAAAATGCCATGAAAAAGAGGGATTTAAGGGGACCAAATCGATCTCCTCCTAGTGCAGATCGATCTCCTCAAGCTATTCTATAAAAGGAGCGCTAAAATCTAAAAATTTTGGGAAAACAACATCACCCTTCCATTTTTCACCCAAAACCTAAGTTTATCTCTCTAAAATCAGCAATTTCCAGTAAGAATTAAGGGGAGGCTTCATCTTGAGGAAGAGAACAACATAGTTGAAACCCAAAATCCCATTATTGGTATTGAAGGAGCTAAGGGCATTGTCATTTGGAGTAAGAAGAGAAATCAGATTTGGTAAGCTTCTAATACTCCAGCCTAAGTACATTGTGTATTTAATTGATTTCGGAGTTGATTGGCACGTATATGGATGATAAAAATCATCTAGAAAGCAATGGAACACATATAACCTAGAAAATGGAATGAGTCTAGAGTGAGAAAGTGTGATTGAGTATGTTGATAATTTATGGATTATGATAAGCTGTTATAGAAGTAATATGAATGATGTGGAGTGGTTAAATGAAGCCACATTGTGAATTTGGATGAGTTGGTGATTTGAGGGAATTGCTAAGTTGTCAATTGAGTAATGTGGATGATTTGTAATGGGTAAATGAAACTACATTATGGGTTGAGTGGAATTAGGAAAATGAGCACATGTAGTGTTGATGGAAAAGCCATAGTGAGGAAATATATAGGCCTAAAGGAATCCATAGACTTGAGATATGAAAAGAGAAATAAAATGGGGCCTTATATGAGATGATAGAAGCTATAGAGTGAATTGACTATAAAAAACCCAAAGGTTGCATGTAATAGATTGAAATAATGTGGAATATGAATTTGTGCAATTTCGGAGAGTCGTTAGAGACGCAATCGAACTACGCACACGTAAGCAGCTTTAAGAAAGTGGAATCACACGTCGCGATTCTAGGTAAGGGAATTTTGTGAGTATATAGAGGTAGCTTGTCAGACCTAGATTTATGTAGCTTATTCCTTATGATTCCTATGTGTAGGAACACTCTGTTATTATAGTTGAATCATAAGAAGAGTATTTACTAGACATAAAGTGTTAGTGAAATGAATTAACACGCAAAAGCTACATAAAGAGCCTAATGTGAACTATAAGTGTCACAGGCTAAACCGAGTAAATCTAAATCATTTTGACTGAAAAGAAGAACTTAAAATGAGGAAGCATAGAGAGCTATGAAGGAAAGTCAGCTTGATTTAGTCCCGAACATAGAAAACAAGAGTAAAAGCTAAAAAGGGTAAAATTGACTTTTTTGGTGAGATAAGGTGTTTCGGGTGAAATTATCCACCGGGAATGGTTGAAACATAAAGACGAGAGTGTAAGACATAAGATATGACACTTTCAAAATTTTGAGAAAAAGTCAACTTGGTCAATGGTTAAGGAAAAAGTCAACTATAGTTAAGAAAGTGGACTTTTACCATAGTTGACTAATCATGGTTAAAAATTAACCTAAGTGTGGAGAAAAATTTGGGAAAAAATATTCTTGGCCAGAATACAAGATAATCATCCCCAGAAGTAAGGAAAATTTATTCGGAAGGATTCCAGATTAAATTTAATGGTTAAAACGTAATGGGCCTAAGGTGAAAATTTTAAAGCCCATTAAGGTATACTAAACGTATATCGAAATTCTTAGGTCCTTTAGACCGAATTGTTGGATCAATTGATTGGCCAAATATTTAGACAATTAAAGGCCCGAGACATAGTAAAAATTTCAGCCCAAAAGCCCATTAAGAAGGCCCAAATGGAAAGCCCATGAGATAAATATCTAACCATAGTTAAAGCTAACCATAACTCATAAGGTGACACATTAGGTGACTCATGGCTAAGGCTTGGAAAGTCAAGCTTAATGGCTGGAAAGTAAAGCTTAATGGCTAAGTGGCTTATAAATTCAGCCACACCATTGTCATCTTCATCACACCAAATTCGGCTAGAAGAAGAAACCATTGAAACATATTATCCAAGCTTTCTCTCACTAGAAATCACTAGGAATTAGGCATAATTGGAACTTTCATCCTTCATGGAAGTTGTTCCAAATTGAAAGGAGAGTGACATATGTTGGAATTGGCTATCAAGGAGCCATAGAGTCCAAATCGAGAGCCTTCAAAGATTCAGCCAAAGGGTGAACACAACAATTGGTATATTTTCTAATTTTCAATTTCATATATGTTAATGTATGAATGATTTTAAGTATATTGATATATGTTTTAAGCATTGAAACATATTAAATCACTATGATGTTGGTTAGGCCGAGAGTGAGTGGTGAGACATTGATTTATGTCCATATGATTTTTAAGGCATAAAAGGATTAATGTACATGTGTTAATGATTATGGTGTAATTAGAATTAATCAATTTGATTAATTAATACATGTAATTAGTTGGCAATTAAGGTGTTTGATAAAATGCCTAAATGAACTATATGATGTTTAGGAATGTTGCCAACCAAGTGTTTGTGTAAATGCCTAAGTGAATTGGCTAAGAAATAGGCATGGATGGCATGCCATGGCATAACTGATGGCATGGGTAGCTCTTGGCCATGGCATGTGGCCGAGAGGCCTAATGGGCCAAGCCCAAATATTTTAGGCCCAATAATATGTAATGGGTCTCGGACAAACCCAATAAGAGTTGGTGGGCCCCACAAGCCCAATAGGCCCAACGAAAATAAATAGTAAAATGAAAATGGGCTTAAGGCATAGTTAGGCCCATTAAGGATTTTTAAAGGCCATTAAGGGAAATAGACTGTATTTAATGTGAAATACAGTAGGAAAAAGTGTAATTAACCTGATAAATGGTTATATGCAGTCCAGAGATTATTGGAGGAGCAAATCGGATTGTTGAAACGAGCAGCGCAGAGAAAGTGAAATTTCTCGAGTGATTGCAGGTAAGGGATTTTTGTGAGTAGTTAGAGATAGCTGCACGTATTTTCGTCTGCTTTTACATTCACTTAAAAACTCTGAGGTTCAGAGAAAGTGAATAATAATTATTGCGACCCGATAGTGGCAAATTACGATTTTACCCCTAGTTAGTCAAAAACTCAATTTTTGTGAAAAGTTGTAAAAAGAATGGAAACCATCATTTTGAGTGTTTAATTGCTGTTTAGCAGGAGAATAAATAGATGGGCCAAAGATTTTAAGGTTGATATAAGCACACTTTATAGTGCTGATTTTTATATTTTATAAATCATCCCTTTTTAAAGAGCCATCTATCATATTATGTGAGAATGAATCGTGCTGGAGCACAGCTCGCACTGGATTTCATATATTTTCCACATACATTAGTGCTGGATTTTGATTCGCACTCGATTTCCATGACATGCATGATAGAGTACTGGAGTTGTTACTCGTACTCAGTTTTATATGATATATGCATGAGAGAGTACTGGAGCGATTAGCTCGTACTCGAATTTTACATGAGATACATGACAGAGTGCTGGAGCGTTGCTCGTACTCGATTCTTCATGATTTATACATGACATAGTATTGGAGCTATTGCTCGTACTTGATTTGATGATATTATGCATAGCATGGTACTAGAGCTATTGCTCGTACTTGATTTAATACATGAACTATGCATTGACCTAGTTGCTAGAGGTTTACTCGCACTAGAGTTGAGTTTGTGATGTGAAACAGTGTTTGAGTGGAGTGTCAACTGTGAGTCGCACTCAAAGGCGCGCACTGTATGTGATATATAATACATGTTACAAACCCATGCCCTCATCCTTGTGTGACTGAGTGTCACATTATGTGAGAGGATAGCCGCATGAGGGTATTAGAGATGTGGTATGATATTCCATGGTTTGAGGGCTAAGACCTATGGCAGGCACCCCAACTGTGAAGTAGGGTCCACGGGTATACTTTGTACCGTGCATGTGGCATGAGAGTACACTGTACTGTGTGTTGTTGTGGAGTTGAGGAGGATATAGCTGACAGTTGTGATGGATTGACCCCCCTCCCGTTGCAGCAGTGATGCCCCACACACCGAGATCTGTGTTGCTTGGGATCACATGTCGAATATGATCATAGTCCAGGATACTATTTGCATTTCACCACAGAGTCTCACATGATATATCACATTGATTGACTAATTTAAATTGCGAACAGAACTGAGGGATGGGTCGGACTCCGATTTTGTGATGTGAATGATTTAAATGCCATATTTATTGTGATTTAAATATACATGGCATGATTTACATAAAGGCATGATTTATATAAAGATGCATTGTTTTGCACTACATGCCTACATTTGAGAAAGAAAGCATGATTTTTGTACATGGGATTTAATCTGTACAAGTTTACATATATATATTTAAGACATGCTTTTAAAGGGAATTAAGGAAATAATGTTTTCAAGGCATAGCATTATTTTGAGTAGATAGTGTAGATATCTACTTACTTGCCTGATTTCCTTACTGAGCGCGTTGTATGCTCACCCCCTTTCTTTACATCTCTCTACAGAGCATCACCAGTAGAGCGAGAGTTATCGAGGGATAGTGTTCCTGAGTCCACTGCTAGTTCCTATCGACCGCCAGGTATACAGATTTTGTACGGTTATATATCTAAACATAAAAACAGCACAGTGATGTATACGATATATATTATGGGGAATGTATTTGTATTAGCTTTTATATAATCTCACATGAATTATAAAAGCAGTTACAGTCAATAACAGTATATTGGCATGTATGTATGATAATGGATAATGTGGTAAGTGAGGACTCTGACATTGAATCACAGCCCAACCATTGATGAGAGGAAAGGTAAGTTAAAAATGCGAAAAATTTGTAGTGGTTTTTGGTTAAGTCATGGATTGAGAAATGGTCCTGACATAGCTGCTCGTATTTTATGGGTATATAGGGTGTTATAAATTTGCATGATGGTTTGGAAAAGTGGTTGATGATGTATGTGAACAATTATGAGTACGTATATAATTTGGTTAATAATTGCAAAAATCACATGTTTTGAATGTTTTCACAAAACATAATGTTTTGATTTGAGCAAATAAAAGGATAGGCTGGCTAGTACGAATGATGTTGTGAAATAGCCCATGTGAGGCGCTAAACATGTTTTGAGATGTTTTAAATGTATGTGAGCCGCCTATCATGTGTATGTGATTTAATTCACGATGGAGCCTCACTCGCGCTAGATTTTGATGTTTTCATTTGTATGAAATGTGCTGGAGCTTAGCTCGCACCTTGATTTGGAAACTATGATGATGGTTATAAATCGTACTGGAGCTTCTGCTCGTACATGGCTTTCGAGTAGTTTTTCTTATGAGTATAACCATACTAGAGCTATGCTTGTACGTGGTCTCTTTATGATAGGATGCATGAGTCGTGCTAGAGCTTTGCTCGCACAAGTTTGCACATTGTGATACGTATGAGGTCGTGAAAGTTGGTAAGATCCTTAAGCCCTACATCCTTAAGCTAACATCCTTAAGCCCGAGGAGACGGGCAGGCTCTGTTAGGCGGGAAGGCTCGTTCGATGGGGAGGCTCTCTTACGGTAAGATCCTTAAGCCCTACATCCTTAAGCTAACATCCTTAAGCCCGAGGAGGCAGGGAGGCTTTGTTAGGCAAGGAGGCTCTGTTCTGTGGGGAGGCTCTCTTACGGAAGGATCCTTAAGCCAATATCCTTAAGCCCTGGAGGGCCAGGGAGGCTCTGTTTGGCAGGGAGGCTCTCCTACATAGGTACAGAAGGATCCTTAAGCCCTGGAGGGGCAGGGAGGCTCTGTTTGGCAAGGAGGCTCTCCTACATGGATATGGAAAATTCTTGGTATGGGGTAGGTAAGACCTTGGAATGGCACCCCCAATCACGATATAAGTCCACGGAGTACGTTGTACCGTGTATATCACTTGGAGTACGATGTATCGCGCGATGGTTATGAGATGAGAAAGTCTGGCGAGGGATAATCCACCTTCGTGACAGCATGATACCCCGCACACCTAGATGCATGTGGTCTGGGATTATTTATGACGTAGTTGGTCCACATAGGCACTTTTGATATAGTGACCTAGTTTTTATTACATATGTGTGATTGTGATTGTCCAAGGTAGACCCGAGGGAGGGGTCGAGCCTCGTGGGATTTGATTTGTGAAATGGTAATGATGCTTGTGATTGAGAAAATGGTTTGTGATGGGATGTATGTGTTTGAGAAAGAGCTTTATGATGTGATTTCAAAAGGATGTTTCAAGTGAATTTCCCATTTTATTATGTGATTTGACAATTGAGAATGACATGGCTTGTACATGATGATTTGCCATGTTTTATTATGCCAATTTACATGATTTAAATACATGATATATGTATACGCATATGGCATAGTTTTGTTTTCCTCATGCTCCGAACTATAAACAATTTATGCATAACACTATCTACATGTAGATAGAGTAGTTATCTACCATGCTTGTATTATTGACTTACTGAGTGTGTGGTTGCTCATCCCTCTCTATTTTCCCCCTCCTACAGAGCATACATAGTAGCCCAGTGAGGACTGAGGCGTGGTATTTTAGACATCCGCTGCATCTCCATTACCAGAGGTATATACACAGTGATTCCTTTTTGTATCTAAACAATGTAAAAGCACAGTAGTCATTTGAAATGTAATTATGGGGGATGTAGATGTCAGTAATCACATTTTGTATAAGTAAATGATTAACTTCGAATGTATGACATCATTTCATTAAATTGTGAATGAATGGTAAGTGGTGGTTATTATTGACTCAGCCCAACTGTATGTGGTGAGTTGTTCACGATCGGGTAAGGTAACAGCAAAATGCAAAAAAATTATTGAGATTTTCGGTAAAAGGGAATGAAAAAGGGTTGTGACATCACATTAGGATATGACCATAGTTCAAGAGAGTATTGCATTTAGCCACTGAGTCTCACATGTTATATCACTTGTTTTCATGATATGGTTAGACCTGAGAGAGATAGGTCAGAAACTAATTTGTGTTGTGTCGTGAACTGTCATATTTACTTGATTTGAACGTAAATGGCATGATTGAGGTAAAGGCATTCCCAATTTTATAAATATGCATTGTTTTGCATGAATGCCTACATTTGTTAAATAAACATGATTTCAAGTACATCGAATTTAACTTGTACTATTTTACATCATTTTAATACATGCTTTAAGATGAGAGAAGGAAAGGCAAAGCCTTATTTTCAGTAGATAGTGCGGTTGTCCACTTGCTTGCCTGATTTCCTTACTGAGCGTGTTGTATGCTCACCCACTTATTTTACACTCTCTACAGATCATCCGCAGTAGATTGAGTCCGACTGAGGTATAGCATTCATTGTATCCGCTGTCAATCCATCTTACGAGAGGTATACACACTTGAACAAATTTTGTACTGAACAATGTATAAGCACAGTTATGTAACCAAGTGTACGGTCGGGATGTATATATACAAACAATGTATAACAGTTTATATTATCGAAAAGAATATTAAATTCTATATGTACTATGAGTGGATGACTAATATCGAATCACAACCCAACAGTTGAGGAGAGAAAGGTAATTAAAGTAAAAAGCAAAAAAATTGTAGTGGATTTTGGTAAATCTCGTGTGGGAGGAGGTCGTGACAGATCTGCCCTGTACTTTTTCCTCTTGAAACTGACCTTCCAAACTTAATAAGATCGATCTGATCCTAGCATGAGATCGATCTGTTTCAACTCAAAACCTTAAGAAGATCGATCTGCTCTTTCATGAGATCGATCTGTTGCAAGTTAGTAACTTAAGGACATCGATCTGGCCCAATAGAGATCGATTCCTTCTTCACAGAATGCTCAGCAGATCAATCTGGCCCCCATGGGAGATCGATTTATCCTGTTCTATCGCTCAAATAAGAGCATTTTTGGCTCTTCTAAATCGATCTCTCATCCCATGAGTTCGATCTCATTCATATTTTCCAGATTTTATTGCAGTTTTCTGCAGTAACACATGCCAAACTTCACACATTTTGTTGCCATAGTCATTTTCTCATCCATCCACACTTAAGGCTTGAAAATGACATCCTTTCCTACTTCATATACATTGAAACTTGTGTGCATTCTGTGAGACCCCGTATATGTATAGTTGTAACGTGTGTAATTGGATCAATGAATGCTAATGGACTTGTAATGTAAAGTGTAATTGATATAAGTCTATGGATTCAATGTACATATGTGTAATATGATTTGTAATGTACATACAAGTTTTATTATGTATGAATATGAAGAAATGAGTTCTTATAAGTGATGAATGTGATTGGAACTCAAAATGAGTAGTGTGGTAAATGGAAGGAAGTTGCATGAATATAAATGCTTCCATTTGGTTTTATATAGTATCCCTTTGGATATACAAGGAATGCACACAAGTTTTAATGTGAATAAGGTATGAATGGATGCCATTTTCAAGTCATAAAGGTGGATGGATGAGAAAATGGTTATGGCAGCAGATTAAGGATGTTTTGGGTGTAAGTTGCAGTAGGAAAACTATAAAAAATCTAGAAAATATGACGACTAGATCGATCTCATAGGATGAGAGAACGATCTTGAAGAGCAAGAATGCTCTTATTCGGGCAATGGAATAGAGCAGATCGATCTCTAATGGGGCCAGATCGATCTCCTAACCATTTTGTAATGAAAAGATCGATCCTCAAACATACAGATCGATCTTCTTAGCTCTCTGTTTGGGAGCAGATCGATCTCAAGCTTCGACAGATCGATCTCATGCTTAAAATGCCATGAAAAAGGGAGAATTGAGGGGACCAGATCGATCTCCTCCTAGTGTAGATCAATCTCCTCAAACTATTTCTATAAAAGGAGCATTAAAATCTGAAAAATTCGGGAAAACAACATCACCCTCCCATTTTTCATCCAAAACCTAAGTTTGTCTCTCTAAAATCAGCCATTTCCAGTAAGAATTGAGGGGAGGCTATTAGGTACCAAGTTGTTCATCTTGAGGAAGAGAACAACATAGTTGAAACCCAAAATCCCATTGTTGGTATTGAAGGAGCTAAGGACATTGTCATTTGGAGCAAGAAGAGAAACCTGATTTGGTAAGTTTCTAATACTCCAATCCAAGTACAATGTATGTTTAATTGATTTTGGAGTAGATTTTCATGTGTATTGATGATTGGAGATACCTAGGAAGTGATGAAACTAGAGTGTGACCTAGAAAATGGAATAAGTCTAGTGTGAGAAAGTGTAATTTAGATGAGTTGGTGATTTGTGGGAATTGTTAAGTTGTCAATTAAGTAATGTGGATGATTTGAATTGGGTAAATGAAACTACATTGTGGGTTGACTGGAATTAGGAAAATGAGCACATGTAGTGTTTATGGGAAAGCCATAGTGAGGAAATATATGAGATATGAACACTATGAGCTTAATATCGATTCGATATCGATTGGGTATATGAATCAATAGGCCTAAAAGAATCGTTGAGTTCAAGATATGAATAGAACCATGAATCTAGGGCTTATGAGAGCTAATGGGGACTATAGGTCGAATCAACTATAGTAAACGCAAGAGTTGGATTATAATGGACTATAATGATGCGAAATTTGACTTTGTGCAGTTTCGGAGAGCTCGATGCAGACGAATCGAATCGCACAAGTAAGCAGCTTAAAGGAAGTGGAATCACGCGTTGCGATTCCAGGTAAGGGAATTCTATAAGTATATAGAGGTAGTTGCTCGTATTTTGTGAGATTATAGGGTGTTTATGAAATGTATGAATTTTATGGAAATGGTTGTTGATATGCGTGAATAGATGCGAGAATTCGTATGAGATTTGGTTTTCGAAATTGTTCTTGAAAAAAGGGATAGTAAGGCTAATAATTGCATAAATCACGTGTTTTGAATGTTTCAGAAAACACCGTTCTTTGCTTTGAGCAAATAAAATGATAGGTTGGCTAGTGTTTTATTGATTTTATGGAATAGCACATGTGAGGTGCTAAACATGTTTGTGAAGTGTTTTGAGTGTATATGAGCCGCCTATCGAGCTATGTGAATTAAATCGCGCTAGAGCCTCGCTCACGCTGGATTTTGATGCTTTGACTTGCATGCACGGAGCTTAACTCGCACTTTGATTTGATTTATGATGATAATTTATAAACCGTACTGGAGCTTCTGCTCATACGTGACTTTTGAGTGGTTTTTCTTATGAGTATAACCGTACTAGAGCTGTGCTCGTACGTGGTTTCTTTATGATAGGATGCATGGGTCGTGCTAGAGCTTTGCTCGCACAAGTTTGCACATTGTGATACTATGAGGTCGTGAAAGTTGGTAAGATCCTCAAGCCCTATATCCTTAAGCCAACATCCTTAAGCCCGAGGAGGCGAGGAGGCTCGGTTCGGTGGGGAGGCTCTCTTACGGTAAGATCCTTAAGCCCTACATCCTTAAGCTAACATCCTTAAGCCCGAGGAGGCAGGGAGGCTTTGTTAGGCAGGGAGGCTCTGTTTGGTGGGGAGCCTCTCTTACGGAAGGATCCTTAAGTCAACATCCTTAAGCCCTGGAGGGGCGGGGAGGCTCTATTCGATAGGGAGGCTCTCCTACATGGGTACGGAAGGATCCTTAAGCCAACATCCTTAAGCCCTGGAGGGGCGGGGAGCTCTGTTCGACAGGAAGGCTCTCCTACATGGGTACAGAAGGATCCTTAAGCCAACATCCTTAAGCCCTGGAGGGGCGAGGAGGCTCTGTTCGGTAGGGAGGCTCTCCTACATGGATATGGAAAATCTTGGTATGGGGTAGGTAAGACCTAGGAATGGCACCCCCGATCACGATATGAGTCAGCGGAGTACGCTGTACCGTGTATATCACATGGAGTACGATGTACCGCGTGATGGTTATGTGATGAGAAAGTTTGGCGAGGGATAATCCACCTTCGTGCTAGTACGATACCCGCACACCTGGATGCGTGTGGTTTGGGATGATTTATGATGTAGTTGGTTCACATAGGTACTTTTGATATAGTAACCTGGTTTTTATTACATATGTGTGATTGTGATTGTCCAAGGTAGACCCGAGGGAGGGGTCGAGCCTTGTGGGATTTAATTTGTTGATGATGATGTTTGTGATTGAGAATCGATTTTTATAGGATTTTGATGTATTTGAGAAAGAGATGAGTTTTAAAAAGGATGTTTCAAGTGAATTTCCCTTTTTATTCTGTGATCTAATAATTGAGCATGAGATGGTTTGTACATGATTTACCATGTTTTATTATGCCAATTTACATGATTTTAATACATGATTATGTATACGCATATGGCATAGTTTTGTTTTCCTCATGCTACGAACTATAAATGATTTATGCATACACTATCAACATGTAGATAGAGTAGTTATCTACTATGCTTGCATTATTGCCTTACTGAGCATGTGGTTGCTCATCCCTCTCTATTTTCCCCCTCTATAGAGCGTACTTAGTGGCCCAGTGAGGACTGAGGAATTTTGGTTAAGACATCCGCTGCATCTCCATCACTCAGAGGTATATACACAGTGATTCTTTTTTTGTATCTAAACAATGTAAATGCACAATAGCCAATTGAAATGTAATTATGGGGGATGTAGATGTTAGTAAAACATGTTTTGTATAACTAAATGATTAACTTCGAATGTATGACATCGTTTTATTAAATTGTGAATGAATGGTAACTGGTGATTATTATTGACTCACAACCCAACTGTGTTGTGGTGAGTTTGTTCATGACCGAGTAAGGAAAGGAATAAATGCGAAAAATTTATTGAGATTTTCGGTAATAAGAGGATAAAAAAGGTCGTGACACATTCATTGTATAGCCATAGGTATACAATATAAACCCAAATGGAAGTATAAAACTCATTCTATTTTACTCAACCACTCAAAACTCAATATAGTCACATTCCACTCATGGAAATATCTTTCTTACACTTGCTATACACTTTAAAACTTGCATGTATTCATTCCATACACATTTACAAACTTCAAATATCCATTCCTCATAATTTACATTGAATGTGACTTACTCATACATCACAAGTCATAAAGGTTACATTACAAAATTTCGAGTCTTACAAAAACCGAGAGCTGTAAGTGTGAGTTGGGTGTTTAGGCGAGTTGATTAGATGAAAAATACACACAATTAAGCTCCAACATGTAGGACAGTAAGTGTTCATCAGGAAATTCAAAAAATTGGTTAGAACAATTTGGGGAAAATAAGCTAGGGGCTCGGCTAGTACAATTTGGGATAAGAACACTTTTAATTTCTGCAATTGTAATGTGTTGCTGTTAGATTAATATGTATGTGTATTGATTTAGATGAAATTCTAGAAAAATGATGCATGCATGGGGATTTAGCGTTGACTAATTGAAATTTTAATTGCTGGAAATTTTAAGTTCCCAAATTGGTATGAATAAGTTGAAGAAAATGTACTGCATGTACAAGTTATTAGCAACAAGTATGAAATTGTAAATTCTAAAAATTTAAATTGCATGAATTGCTATGCTAAATTGAAGATAAATGTGAATGCATGGATATAAATCACTGCAGTAAGTATAATTGTAACAACTGAAGACTTAGAGAATTTATTTTGCTAGAAATTCAAAATTTATGCAGTAAATAATAATGTGAATAAGTTATAGTAAGGATGCATGAATGAAAATTAAACTATATAAGTATATATAATGAGTGAGATTCGGCCACATTAGATGCATGTAGGAGAATTGTTAAATTGGCAATGTAAAATTTGAATATGTAATCTGAAATTTCAATGTACCATATGAAATTTTGTGGATTAAAATTCAACAAGGAAAATTGGAAAAATAGAACAATGTAATCGGCTACATGGAAATGTAAGAAAAGAAAATTCAGCATGTGATGAATTTAGTTAAATTGATTTAGCTGAATTGAGATAATGCATTTGTAGATGTTCATAATTAAAAATTTGAAGAGAAAAACTTGAATTGGATAGGGATAGGCTCGGTTGCAAGAGAGAATTAAAACCAGAATTTGTATATTTAATGTAAATGAGGAATAAGCAAAATCTGGAAATTTCATAATGCCATGACTAGATAGAATGCAGAAAATTCATGTTGGATAACTTAAATTCATGCAATTCAAGTAAGAAAAAAACAGAATTTAAAAGCTGAAACATGGAACAAGTTTGGTAAATTTAAAGGTTGGAAGATAATATATCAATTCAATGTCTAACTAAGGTGAATTGGCTGGAAAATTTATAAGGATTTAAATGGTAATGTAATGCTCGGTTTAGGTGGAAAACTAAGGGAATTTATGCATGCTTTCGGTTAGGAAAGTTAGACTACATGTTTAGTATGAAAAATAATACACAATTGATGCATGGTAGGAAATGAATAGAAATGCAGAAAATGTAAATCCTTGGCTGGAAATTATAAGGAATTGTGGTTAATAAAAATAATGTCAAACAACTATGGAAATAATTGCATGAGTATAGAAGGGGTAGGTTCGGCCACAAAGGGGCTTTAGGGACAATAATACATGCTAGAATTTGAAATGAAAATAATCAATTCGGTGTTGAAAGCAATATAGTCCCATAAGGATAAAATTCGGATTTAGGCAATGAATAATGGTGATTATGGGAGTTTCAGTTAGTAGAATTGTAAGACCCGTATTTTGGATGTAAACTTTATGAAATTATGAGTATGGTGATGTATTTGCAATGTAAGCATAAGTGGTGTAAGTCCATGGATTCGATGTACATACTTGTAATATGAGTTTGTAATGTACACACAAGTTTCATTTTATACGAATATGAAGAAATGAGCTTTTATAAGTGATGAATGTGATTTGAGCTCAAAATGAGTAGTGCAGCAAATGGAAGGGAGTTGCATGAATTGCATAAGTAATTGTACTTCCATTTGGCTATGAATTGTATACCTTGGATTATACAAAGAATGCACACAAGTTTTAATATGTATAAGGTATGAATGGATGTCAATTGCAAGTCTCAAAGGTGGATGGATGAGAAAATGACTATGGTAGTGAAATGTATGAAGTTGGGTATGAGTTGCTGCAGAAAACTGCAGAAAAATCTAAAAATATGAAGGTCAGATCGATCTCATAGGATGAGAGATCGATCTGAAAGGGCCAAAATGCTCTTATTTGAGCAATGGAACAAGACAGATCGATCCCCAATGAAGCCAGATCGATTTGCTAAACATTATGTAATGAGAGGATCGATTTGTTGTGCAAACAGATCGATTTCCTTAGCTCTTGAGTTGGAGTAGACCGATCTCCCTTAGGTGCAGATTGATCTCCTTAAGCTATGGCTTGGGACAGATCGATCTCATACTTGAAAAATGTCGAGAAATTGAGGGATTTAAGAGGACCTGATGGATCTCATGCCTCGACAGATCGATCTCATCAAGTAATTTCTATAAATTGGGGCAGTGAAATTTGCATTTTTTGAGACAGAACCTTTCCTTTCCATTTTCCACCCAAAACCTAGTTTTCTCTCTTTAAAATCACCCCATTTCCATTAATATTTGCAAGGAAGATATTAGATACAAAGTTGTTCACTTAAAGAAGAGAACAACATAGTTTGGAATCAAAGCCTCACATATTAGATTAAAAGAGCAAGGGACATTCTCATTTGGAGGAAGAAGAGAAACTAGATTGGTAAGTTTCTAATACTCCAGCCCAAGTACATTGGTCTGTTTGTTGATTTTGGAGTTGATTTGTATGTGTATTAATGATTGAAATCACCTAGAAAGTATTAGAACTAATGTGACCTAGAAAATGGAATGAGTCTAGCGTGAGAAAGTGTAATTTGGATGAGTTGGTGATTTGTGGGATTTGCTAAGTTGTCATTTGAGTAATGTGGATGATTAGAAAAGGGTAAATGAAGCTACATTGTGAGTTTAGAGGATTTATGGAAATGAGTATGTAAGATGTTTGACAAAATACCATAGTGAAGAAATTGATGAGATATGAACACTATGAGCTTAATATCGACTTGATATCGATTAAGTATGAATCAATAGGCCTAAAAGAATCATTGGACATGAGATATGAATCGAATAATAAACCGAGGCCTTGTGAGTGTTAATGGAGACTATAGGTTGAATCAACTATAGTAAACGCAAGAGTGCTATTATGCAAATTAAATTGATGCAATATACGATTATGTGCAGCTCTGAAGAGTTCGTTGGAGACGAATCAGGCCGCTCAAGTAAGCAGCTCTAAGGAAGTGCAATCACGCGATGCGATTCCAAGTAAGGGAATTCTATAAGTATATAGAGGTAGCTGGTCATATTTTGTGGGTATATAGGGCTTTGGAAATGTGCATGAGTTTATAGATATGTGTTTGACAATGTATGGAAATTATTACAAGTATTGGTATGAGATTTGGTTGTTTGAAATGGTATTATAAAGAAATGGGATAATAAGGCTAATAATTGCATAAATCACGTGTTTTGAGTGTTTCCACAAAACACAATGCATTGTTTTCGAGTAACAAATGGATAAGCTGGCTATTGTTTTAATGATGTTGTGGAATAGCATTTGTGAGGTGCTAAACCTGATTTTTGGGATTGTTTTGATTGTGTATGAGTCGCCTATAAATCGCGCTGGAGCCTCACTCGCGCTAGATTTTGATGCTTTCCTTGTATAAAATATGCTGGAGCTTAGCTCGCACTTTGATTTGATTGTGATGATGTTTTTTAAACCGTACTGGAGCTTCTGCTCGTACGTGGATTTTGAGTGGATTTTTATGCATATAACCGTACTGGAGCTATGCTCGTACGTGGTTTTCCCATGTTCTTATGCATAAAATGTTGTACTAAGCGTTGCTCGTACGAGGAGGTTTCTTTACTACGCATATATCGTGCTAGAGCTTAGCTCACACTAGTTTTCACACTGTGGTATACATGACACCGTGGTGAGGGTAATATGGATTCATGTCTAGGGAACCCAACAGGCCTAACAGACCTCTTGAGTGGGGTGAAGGTGAGGCTTGGCTAGGACCTGACATTAATCCATTCCAGGGAACCCAAAAGGGGCGAGCAAGGCCATGATAGGCTAGGACCTGATAGGTGTTCAGGGAACCCAAAAGGGGCGAGCAAGGCCATAAGGGGCCAGAGAAAATACTCCTACGTGCACTTGAGACTATATCAGTTACACATGGCATTGGGGTAGATAAGACCTACGGCTGGCACCCCCAACCATGTTATGGGTCCGTGGAGTACGTTGTACCGTGTATATAACATGGAGTATACTATACCGCGTGGTTGAGTTACTACTGAGAAAGTTTGGCGGAGAACAAACCCACCTTCGTTCCAGCATGATACCCTGCACATCTGGATGCGTGTGGTCTGGGATGATTTAAGATGTAGTTGGCCAACATGGTCTTTGATATATAGTGACCTGTCTCACTCGATTTACACAGTACCGCATGGTTTTGAAATATAAGTGTGAGACCCCGTACATGTATAGTTGTAACGTGTGTAATTGGATCAATGAATGCTAATGGACTTGTAATGTAAAGTGTAATTGATATAAGTCCATAGATTTAATGTACATATGTGTAATATGATTTACAATGTACATACAAGTTTCATTGTGTACGAATATGAAGAAATCAGTTCTTGTAAGAGATGAATGTGATTGGAACTCAAAACAAGTTGTGTGGTAAATGGAAGGAAGTTGAATGAATATAAATGCTTCCATTTTATTTTATATAGTATACCTTTGGATATACAAGGAATGTACACAAGTTTCAATGTGAATAAGGTATGAATGGATGCCATTTTCAAGTCATAAAGGTGGATGGATGAGAAAATGGCCATAGTAGCAGATTAAGGATGTTTTGGTGTAAGTTGCAGCAGAACAACTGCAGAAAATCTAGAAAATATGAAGGCCATATCGATCTCATAGGATGAGAGATCGATTTCAAAGAGCCAAAATGCTCTTATTTGGGCAATGAGATAGAGCAGATTGATCTCCAATGGGGCCAGATCGATCTCCTAACCATTCTGTAATGAAAAGATCGATCCTCAAGCATACAGATCGATCTCCTTAGCTCTCTGTTTGGGAGCAGATTGATCTTAAGCTTCGACAGATCGATCTCATGCTTAAAATGCCATGAAAAAGAGGGAATTAAGGGGACCAGATTGATCTCCTCCTAGTGCAGATCGATCTCCTCAAGCTATTTCTATAAAAGGAGCATTGAAAATCTACAGATTTCAGGAAAAACATCACCCTTTTCCATTTCCAACCCAAAACCTAGATTTTTCTCTCTAAAATCAGCCATTTTCAGTAAGAATTGAGGGGAGGCTATTAGACACTAAGTTGTTCATCTTGAGGAAGAGAACAACATAGTTGGAACTCAAAATCCCATTGTTGGTATTGAAGGAGCTAAGGGCATTGTCATTTGGAGCAAGAAGAGAAATCTGATTTGGTAAGTTTCTAAGACTCCAATCCAAGTACATTGTCTATTTTATCGATTTTGGAGTTGATTGGCATGTAAATGGATGATAGAAATCATCTAGAAAGCAATGGAACACATATAACCTACATTGTCTATTTTATCGATTTTGGAGTTGATTGGCATGTAAATGGATGATAGAAATCATCTAGAAAGCAATGGAACACATATAACCTAGAAAATGGAATGCCTCTAGTATGAGAAAGTGTGATTTTAGGGAGTTGGTGGTTTATGGGTTATGATAAGTTGTTATTTGTGGAATGTGGATGATTAGAAATGGGTAAATGAAGCTACATTTTGGGTTTTGTGAATTGATGAGAATGAGCATAAATAGTGTTTGATAATATGCCATAGTGAAGGAAATTTATGAAAAATGAACATTATGAGCTTAACATCGATTTAATATCGATTTGGAATGAGTTAATAGGCCTAAAAGAATCCATAGACTCGAGTTATGGGTAAAGTAGTAAAATGAGGTCTCATAAGCGTTCATAGAGACTATAGGTTGAATCGACTATAGTAAACGCAAGTGTTGTATTATAATGGGCTAAAATGTTGTGAAATACGTTATGTGCAGTTGCGAAGACCTCGTTGGAGATGAATCGAACCGCATGAGTAAGCAGCTTTAAAGAAGTGGAATCAAGCGACGCGATTCCAGGTAAGGAACTTTTGTGAGTACATAGAGGTAGCTACCCGTATTTTGTGGGTATACAGGGTGTTATAAATTTGCATGATGGTTTGGATTAGTGGTTGATGATGTATGTGAACAATTATGAGTACGTATATGATTTGGTTTATATAGATGTATAAAAAGGGATAGTAAGGCTAATAATTGCATAAATCACGTGTTTTGAACGTTTTCACAAAACACAATACTTTGATTTGTGCAAATAAAAGGATAGGTTGGCTAGTACTTGAATGATGTTGTGAAATAGCCCATGTGAGGCGCTAAACATGTTTTGAGATGTTTTGAATGTATGTGAGCTGCCTATCGTGTGTATGTGATTTAATTCACGCTGGAGCCTCGCTCATGCTAGATTTCGATGTTTTCATTTGTATGAAACGTGCTGGAGCTTAGCTCGCACATTGATTTGGAAACTATGATAATGTTTATAAACTGTACTGGAGCTTCTGCTCGTACGTGGCTTTTGAGTAGTTTTTCTTATGAGTATAACCGTACTAGAGCTATTTTCATATGTGGTCTCTTTATAGTAGGATGCATGAGTCGTGCTAAAGCTTTGCTCGCACAAGTTTGCACATCGTGATATGTATGAGGTCGTGAAAGTTGGTAAGATCCTCAAGCCCTACATCCTTAAGCCAACATCCTTAAGCCCGAGGAGACGAGGAGGCTCTGTTAGGCAGGGAGGCTCTATTCGATGGGGAGGCTCTCTTACGGTAAGATCCTTAAGCTAACATCCTTAAGCCCAAGGAGGCGGGGAAGCTCTGTTAGGCGGGGAGGCTCTGTTCGGTGGGGAGGTTCTCTTACGGAAGGATCCTTAAGCCAACATCTTAAAGCCCTGGAGGGGCAAGGAGGCTCTGTTCGGTAGGGAGGCTCTCCTACATGGGTACAGAAGGATCCTTAAGCCCTAGAGGGGCGGGGAGGCTCTCCTACATGGATATGAAAAATTCTTGGTATGGGGTAGGTAAGACCTAGGAATGGCACCCCCGATCACGATATGAGTCCGCGGAGTACGCTGTACCGTGTATATCACATGGAGTACGATGTACTACACGATGGTTCTGTGATGAGAAAGTCTGGCGAGGGATAATCCACCTTTCTGCTAGCACGATACCCCGCACAGTTGGATGCGTGTTGTCTGGGATGATTTATGATATAGTTGGTCCACATAGACAGTTTTGATATAGTGACCTGGTTTTTATTACATGTGTGATTGTGATTGTCCAAGGTAGACCAGAGGGAGGGGTCGAGCCTTGTGGGATTTGATTTGTGAAATGGTAATGATGTTTGTGATTGAGAAAATGGTTTGTGATGGGATTATATGTGTTTGAGAAAGAGCTTTATGATGTGATTTAAAAAGGATGTTTCAAGTGAATTTCCCTTTTGATTATGTGATTTGACAATTGAGCATGAGATGGCTTGTACATGATGATTTACCATGTTTTATTATTCCAATTTACATGATTTAAATACATGATATATGTATACGCATATGGCATAGTTTTGTTTTCCTCATGCTCCGAACTATACACGATTTATGCATTCACTATCAGCATGTAGATAGAGTAGTTATCTACCATGTCACGACCCAATTCCATTCCCTTTAACCAAAAATCTCAATAAATTTTTCGCGTTTATTCCTTTCCTTACTCGGTCGTGAACAAACTCACCACAACACTATTGGGCTGTGAGTCAATAATAAACATTACACCTCATTCATTCTTAGTTAAGTAAAGCAATGTCATACATTTGAAAGTTAATCGTTAACTTACACAAGTTATGTTCACTGACATCTACATCTCCCATAATTACATTTCAAATGACTACTGTGCTTTTACATTGTTTAGATACAAAAAGAAATCACTGTGTATATACCTCTAAGTGATGGAGATGCAGCGGATGTCCAAAATACCACGTCTCAGTCCTCACTGGGCTACTATGCACTCTCTGTAGGAGGGGGAAAATAGAGAGAGATGAGCAACCACACGCTTAATAAGGCAATAATGCAAGCATGGTAGATAACTACTCTATCTACATGCTGATAGTGTTATGCATAAATCATTTATGCTAGGAGTATGGGGAAATAAAACTATGCCATATGAGTATACATATATATCATGTATCAAAATCGTGTACATTGGCATATAAAATATGGTAAAAACATCATGTATAAATCATCTCATGCTCAATCTCATTTAAAATCATAAAAACGGCAATTCATTAAGAAACCTCCTTTTTAAACCCATATCACAAAAACTCTTTCTCACACACATACAATCCCATCACAAAACCATTTTCTCAACCACAAACATCATCATCATTTCACAAATCAAGTCCACAAGGCTCGCCCCTCCTTCGGGTTTACCCTGGTCGGTCACAATCACACTTATAGATAAAAATCATGTGGTAGTAAGTAAATCAAGCAAGGAGACAGGTTACTATATCTCAAGTGAATACGTTGGCCAATTGTCACATATCATCCCAGACCACACGGACCCCGATGTGCGGGGTATCATGCTGGCACGAAATTGGGTTAGTTCTCAGCCAGACTTTTTCAAATCAAGTAACCACCACGCGGTACATCGTACTCCATGTGATATACACGGTACATCATACTCCGCGGACCCATAACATGGTTGGGGGTGCCTGCCGTAGGTCTTATCTACCCCATACCAAGTGTAACCTTTATAGTCTCAAGAGCGCGTGGGAGTAACCTCAATACCAGGTCCTAGCCCCTCATGGCCTTGCTCACCCCTGTTGGGTTCCCTGATTCAGGTCCTAGCCCCTCACCCTCACCCCACTCAAGAGGCCTGTTAGGCCTGTTGGGTTCCCTGAGTTAATCTGTATCTCTCACCACGGCCTCATACATACCACAGTATGGAAACCAGGGCAAGCTACGCTCTAGCACGAATTCATGTATCAAAACAATCACTTCGTACGAGCAACGATCTAGTGCGACATTTATGCATAAAAATATGAAGAAACCACGTACGAGCATAGCTCCAGTATGGTTATATGAAAAAGAAAAACCACTCAAATCCACGTACGAGCAAAAGCTCAAATATGGTATATAAAACATCATCATAGTTCCAAAATAAAGTGCAGCTAAGCTCTAGCACATTTCACACAAGTGAAAATATCAAAATCCAGCGCGAGCAAGGCTCTAACACGATTTATGTCATACAAATACGATAGACGGCTCATACACAATCAAACAATCCCGACAATCAGGTTTAGCACTTCACAAATGCTCTTTCCACAACATCAACAAAACACTAGCCAGCCCATCTACAAGCTTGCTTAAAACAAAGCCATTTCGTTTTGAAAAACATCAAAACATTAGATTTATGCAATTATTAGCCTTACTATCCCATTTCTTTACAATACCATTTCAACCACCAAATCTCATACAATTATTCATAGTCCCATCCATACATCGTCAAAACACAATTCTATATATCCATGCACATTTCCAAAGCCCTATATACCCACGAGTTAAAAATACGAGCAGCTACCTCTATATACTTACAAAATTCCCTTACCTGGAATCACGACGCGTGATTCCGTTTCCTTAGCGCTACTCACTCATGTGGTCCGATTCGTCTTCACGAACTCTTCGAGACTGCACACAATCATATTTCACATTATATTCGATCCATATAATGCAACCCTTGTGCTTGCTATACTCAATTCAATCTATAGCCTCTATTAACGCTTATGAGGCCTCGTTTCATTACTTTACCCATAACTCGAGTCTATGGATCTTCTTAGGCCTATTAACTTATTTCAAATCGATATTAAATTGACATTAAGCTCATAGTGTTCATATTTCATGAATTCCCTCACTATGGCATTTATCAAGCATATACATACTCATTTTCACAATTCCTCCAAACTCACAATGTAATTCCATTTAACCATCTAAAATCATAGACATTACCTCAATACAACTTTAGCATACCTATAATTCATAAACTCATTAAACCCATATCTTCTCACATTATACCCATTCTAGGTTTTCTAGGTCACACCAATTCCACCACATCCCTAGATAATTTATCCATCAATACACATCCAATTCAACTCCAAAATCACTTAAATAAACAATGTACTTGGATTGGAGTATTAGAATCTTACCAAAATCTGATTTTTCTTCTTGCTCCAAATGTCAATGCCCTTAGCTCCTTCAATACCAACAATGAGATTTTGGGTTCCAACTATGTTGTTCTCTTCCTCAAGATGAACAACTTAGTGTCTAATGGTCTCCCCTCAATTCTTGCTGGAAATGGCTGATTTTAGAGAGAGAAAGTTAGGTTTTTGGGTTGAAATGGAAGATTGGTGTTTTTTCCGAAATTTTCATATTTTCAACACTACTTTTATAGAAATCACTTGAGGAGATCGATCTGGTCCAAGAGGAGATCGATCTGGTCCCCTTAAATCCCTCATTTTCACGTCATTTTAAGCATGAGATCGATCTGTCGAAGTATGAGATCGATCTGCTCCCAAACAGAGATCTAAGGAGATCGATCTGTATGCTTGAGGATTGATCTTTTCATTACAGAATGCTTAGGAGATCGATCTGGCCCTATTGGAGATCGATCTGTTCTATTCCATTACCCAAATAAGAGCATTCTGACTCTTCCAGATCGACCTCTCATCCTATGAGATCGATCTGGCCTTCATGTTTTCCAGATTTCCTACAGTTTCCTTGCTGCAACTCACACCCAATTGTCCTTAATCTACTGCCATGGTCATTTTCTCATCCATCCACCTTTATGACTTTAAAATAACATCTATTCATACCTTATGCACATTGAAACTTGTGTGCATTCATTGTATATCCAAAAGTATCACATTCCAAACTAAATGGGAGCTTAACTTCATTCCATTTTACCACACTACTCATTTTGAGTTCCAATTACATCCATCACTTATAAGAACTCATTTCTTCATATTCATACTCAATGAAACTTGTATGTACATTACAAATCATATTACACATATGTACTTTGAATCCATGGACTTACATCAATTACAATATACCTTACAAGTCCATTGGCATTCATTGATCCAATTACACACATTACAACTATACATGTACGGGGTCTCACATTCTCCCCTCCTTCGAGGAATTTGGTCCTCCAAATTAGAACCAAGTCACTCTTCAAAAAGTTGGGGGTACTTCTCCCGTGTCAAGTTCTCCAATTCCCATATGGCCTCTTTCGCCGTGCGATGTTGCCAAAGAACTTTCACCAAGAGAATTGTCTTATTCCGCAACACTTTCTCTTTTCTGTTCAATATCCGAACCGGCTTCTTAACATATGTCATACTCTCATTGAGCTCCAACGGCTCATATCTTATCACATGTGCCGGGTCCGGGGATACTTTCGAAGCATCGAGACATGGAAGACGTTATGGACATTTGCCAAAAAATCGGTGGCAATGCCAACCTATACGCCTTATCCCCTACTCTCTCCAAAATCTCGAAGGGTCTGATATATCTATGGCTCAGCTTGCCCTTCTTACCAAATCTCATAATACCCTTCGATGGTGAAACTCTCAGAAATACCGACTCACCTTCATCAAACTCTAGTGGTCTCTGTCTCTTGTCAGCATAACTCTTTTGTCGACTCTGAGCTATTCGTAATCTCTCACATATCAACTGGACATCCTCAGATGCCTGCTGCACTAAGTCCGGAGCAAAAATCTATTTGTCACCAACCTCTTCCCATCCAATAGGGAAACGACATCTACAGCTGTAAAATGCCTCATAGGGTGCCGTCCCGATACTCGCATGATAGCTATTATTATAGATGAACTCGACTAACTGCAGGTGGTCATCCCAAGAGCCTCTAAAATCCAGCACACACGCTCTCAACATATCCTCCAGGGTCTGTATAGTCCTCTCTGACTGCCCATCTGTCTGAGGATGAAAAGCGGTGCTAAAACTCAGTCGGGTCCCCAACGCTTCCTGAAAATGTTCCTAAAAATGGGAAGTGAGGCGGGCATCCCTATCAGAAACAACGCTCACTGGTACACCAAATAGCCATACTATCTCTCGAATATACAGGTTCGCCAACTGACTCAGTGTATCGGTAGCTCTCATAGCCAAGAAATGGGCAGACTTAGTCAATCGGTCCACAATAATCCATATGGCATCATGACCTCTGCGGGTCCTCGGTATCCCCATCACAAAATCCATGGTGACGTGCTCCCACTTCCATGTCGGTATCGATAGAGACTGTAATAACCCTGTAGGCTTCTGATGCTCTACCTTCACTTGCTGACAAACGAGACACTTAGCGACATATTTAGCAATATCACTTTTCATTCCAGACCACCAATAAACCTTTCGAAGGTTTTGATACATCTTGGTACTTCCTGGATGTATCGTATACTTCGATGAGTGAGCCTCTGATAAAATCATTCTCCTGATCTCATGATCCTTGGGAACGCATACTCTGCCTTTGAACCTCAATAACCCATCAGCACTCTGCTCAAAATCAATACCCACACCTATCTGTATCTGCCTCAGCTAATCAATGCACCATCGATCGCTCTGCTGGGCTTGTCGAATACGGCCAATCAATTTTGGCTCCAGTCTCAAACTAGCCATGATCTCAAGTCTCTCAGATCCAGGTGGGGTTACATCCAAACTGAGGTTTGCAAAGTGTTCTAACAATTCATATTCCCGTACCATCATATAAGACACCAACCAAAGGTTCTTTCTACTCAAAGCATCAGCAACTACATTTACCTTACCCGAGTGGTACATGATTTCACAATCATAGTCCTTCAGGAGTTCGAGTCATCTCCTTTGTCTCTGTCACCACCCAATTCCATTCTCTTTAACCGAAAATTACTAAAAATTTTTCGCGTTTTACTCTTACCTTACCCGACCGTGAACTAACTCACCACACACTGTTGGGCTGTGAGTCAATAATAAACATCACTTACCATTCATTCACAATTTAATAAAATGATGTCATACATTCGAAGTTAATCGTTTACTTATACAAAATATGATTACTGACATCTACATCCCCCATAATTACATTTCAAATGACTACTATGCTTTTACATTGTTTAGAAACAAATGAAATCACTGTGTATATACCTCTAAGTGATGGAGATGCAGTGGAGTCCAAAATACCACGCCTCAGTCATCACAGAGCTACTATGCACGCTCTGTAGGAGGGAAAAAATAGAGAGGGATGAGCAACCACACGCTCAGTAAGGTAATAATGCAAGCATGGTAGATAACTACTCTATCTACATGCTGATAGTGTTATGCATAAATCGTTTATGCTAGGAGCATGAGGAAATAAAACTATGCCATATGAGTATACATATATATCATGTATCAAAATCATGTACATTGGCATATAAAACATGGTAAAAACATTATGTATAAATCATCTCATGCTCAATCTCATTTAAATTCATAAAAAGGGTAATTCATTAAGAAACCTCCTTTTTAAACCCACGTCATAAAATTCTTTCTCAAACATATACAATCCCATCACATCAAATCACAATCATAACCTCATTTTCATTTCACAAATCAATTCCACGAGGCTCGACTCCTCCTTCAGGTCTACCTTGAATAATCACAATCACACTTAAAGATTAAAATCATGTGGCAGTAAGTAAATTAAGCAAGGAGACAGGTTACTATATCTCAAGTGACTAAGTTGGTCAATTGTCACATATCATCCCAGACCACACGGATCCCGGTGTGTGGGGTATCATGCTGGTATGAAGGTGGGTTAGTTCTCTGCCGGACTTTCTCAAATCAAGTAACCACCACGCGGTACATCGTACTTCATGTGATATATACGGTATATCGTACTCCGCGGACCCATAACAAGGTTGGGGGTGCCTGCCGTAGGTCTTATCTACCCCATACCGAGTGTAACCTTTATAGTCTCAAAAGCGCGTGGGAGTAACCTCAATACCAGGTCCTAGACTCTCATTGCCTTGCTCGCCCCTGTTGGGTTCCCTGATTTAGGTCCTAGCCCTTCACCCTCACCCCACTCAAGAGGTCTGTTAGGCCTGTTGGGTTCCCTGAATGGATTATGTCAGGTCCTAGCCCCTCACCCTCACCCCACTCAAGAGGTCTGTCAGGCCTGTTGGGTTCCCTGAGTTAATCCGTATCTCTAACCACAGCTTCATACATACCACAGTGTGAAAACCAGCGCGAGCTACGCTCTAGCGTGAATTCATGCATCAAAACCAATCACTTCGTACGAGCAATGCTCTAGTACGGCATTTATGCATAAAAATATAAAGAAACCACGTACGAGCATAGCTCCAGTACGGTTATATGCATAAGAAAAACCACTCAAATCCACGTACGAGCAAAAACTCCAATACGGTTTATAAAACATCATCGTAGTTCCAAAACAAGTGCGAGCTAAGCTCTAGCATGTTTCACACAAGTGAAAATATCGAAATCGAGCGCGAGCGAGGCTCTAGCTCGAATTAAATCACATATACACGATAGGCAGCTCACATGCATTCAAAACATGCTTAGTGTCTCACATGGGCTATTTCACAACATCATTCAAGTACTAGCCAGCCTATCCTTTTATTTGATCAAATCAAAGTATTGTGTTTTGTAAAAGCATTCAAAATACGCGATTTATGCAATTATTGGCCTTACTATCCCTTTTCAATAACCATTTCAAGCAACCAAATCTCATACAAATACTCATAGTAATTTTCATACATCTTCAAACACATTCTATAAACTCATGCACATTTCTAAAGCCCTATACACCCACAAAATACGAGCATCTACCTCTATATACTTACAGAATTCCCTTACCTGGATCGCGACTCGTGATTCCATTTCGTTAGCGCTGCTCACTCGTGTGGTCCGATTCATCTTCACGAACTCTTCGAGACTGCACACAATCATATTTCACATTATGTTCGATCCATATAATGCAACCCTTGTGCTTGCTATAGTCAATTCAATCTATAGCCCCTATTAACGCTTATGAGGCCTCATTTCGTTTCTTTACCCATAACTCGAGTCTATGGATCTTCTTAGGCCTATTAACTTATTCCAAATCGATATTAAATCGACATTAAGCTCATAGTGTTCATATTTCATGAATCCCCTCACTATGGCATTTATCAAGCATTTACATACTCATTTTCATAATCTCATTTAAACCCACAATGAATTCCATTTAACCATCTAAAATCATACACATTACCTCAATAACAACTTTAAAGTGCCCATAAATCATAAACTCATTCAACCCATATATTCTCACATTATACCCATTCTAGGTTTTCTAGGTCACACCAATTCCACCACATCCCTAGATAATTTATCCATCAATACACATCCAACTCAACTCCAAAATCACTTAAATAAACAATGTACTTGGATTGGAGTATTAGAATCTTACCAAAACTGATTTTTCTTCTTGCTCCACATGTCAATACCCTTAGCTCCTTTAATACCCACAATGGGATTTTGGGTTCCAACTATGTTATTCTCTTCCTCAAGATAAACAACTTAGTATCTAATGGCCTCCCCTTAATTCTTACTGGAAATGGTTGATTTTAAAGAGAGAAAGTTAGGTTTTTGGGTTAGAAATGGAAGATTAGTGTTTTTCTCGAAATTTTTAGATTTTCAGCCCTCCTTTTATAGAAATAGCTTGAGGAGATCGATCTGGTCCAAGAGGAGATCGATCTGGTCCCCTTAAATCCCTCATTTTCATGGCATTTTAAGCATGAGATCGATTTGTCGAAGCATGAGATCGATCTACTCCCAAACAGAGAGCTAAGGAGATCGATCTGTATGCTTGAGGATCGATCTTTTCATTACAGAATGCTTAGGAGATCGATCTGGCCCCATTGGAGATCGATCTGCTCTATTCCATTGCCCAAACAAGAGCATTCTGGCTCTTCTAGATTGATCTCTCATCCTATGAGATCGATCTAGCCTTCATGTTTTTCAGATTTCCTGCAGTTTCCTTGCTGTAACTCACACCCAATTGTCCTTAATCTACTGCCATGGCTATTCTCTCATCCATCCACCATTATGACTTGAAAATAGCATCCATTCATACCTTATGCACATTGAAACTTGTGTGCATTCATTGTATATCCAAAAGTATCGCATTCCAAACTAAATGGAAGCATAACTTCATTCCATTTTACCATACTACTCATTTTGAGTTTTCAATCACATCCATCACTTATAAGAACTCATTTCTTCATATTCATACTCAATGAAACTTGTATGTACATTACAATTCATATTACACATACATACATTGAATCCATGGACTTACATCAATCATACTTTACATTACAAGTCCATTCACATTCATTACACATTACAACTATACATATACAGGGTCTTACATTCTCCCCTCCTTCAAGGAATTTGGTCCTCCAAATTAGAACCAAATCACTCTTCAAAAAGTTGGGGGTACTTCTCCCGTATCAAGTTCTCCAATTCCCATATGGCCTCTTCCATCGTGTGATGTTGCCAAAGAACTTTCACCAAGGGAATTATCTTATTCCGCAAAACTTTCTCTTTTCTATACAATATCCGAACTGGCTTCTCAACATATGTCATACTCTCATTGAGCTCCAACGGCTCATATCTTATCACGTGTGCCCGGTCCGAGTGATACTTCCGAAGCATCGAGAACTGGAAGATGTTGTGGACATTTGTCAAATTCAGTGGCAATGCCAACCTATATGCCTCATCTCCCACTCTCTCCAAAATCTCAAAGGGTCCGATATATCTAAGGCTCAGCTTGCCCTTTTTACCAAATCTCATAATACCCTTCGATGGTGAAACTCTCAGAAATATCGACTCACCCTTATCAAACTCCAGTGGTCTTTGTCTCTTATCAGCATAACTCTTTTGCTGGCTCTAAGCTGTCCATAATCTCTCACATATCAACTAGACATCCTCAGATGCCGCTGCACTAAGTCCGGAGTAAAAATCTGTCAGTCACCAACCTCTTCCCATCCAATAGGGGAATGGCATCTACGCCCGTACAATGCCTCATAGGGTGCCATCCTGATACTCGCATGATAGCTATTATTATAGGCGAACTCGGATAACTGCAGGTGGTCATCCCATGAGCCTTTAAAATCCAGCACACACGCTCTCAACATATCCTCCAAGGTCTGTATAGTCCTCTCTGACTGTCCATCTATCTAAGGATGAAAAGCGGTGCTAAAACTCAGTCGGGTCCCCAGCGCTTCTTGAAAATGTTCACAAAAATGGGAAGTGAAGTGGGCATCCCTATCAGAAACAACGCTCACTGGTACACCATGTAGCCGTCCTATCTCTCGAATATACAAGTTCGCCAACTGACTCAGTGTATTGGTAGCTCTCATAGCCAAGAAATGGGCGGACTTAGTCAATCGGTCCATAATAAGCCATATGGCATCATGACCTCTACGGGTCCTCGACAACCCCATCACAAAATTCATGGCGACATGCTCCCACTTCCATGTCGGTATCGGTAGAGGCTACAATAATCTTGCAGGCTGCTGATGCTCTACCTTCACTTTCTGACAAACAAGACACTTAGTGACATATTCAGCAATGTCTCCTTTCATTCCAGACCACCAATAAACCTTTCGAAGGTTTTGATACATCTTGGTACTTCCCGGATGTATCGTATACTTCGCTGAGTGAGCCTCTGATAAAATCATTATCCTGATCTCATGATCCTTGGGAACGCATACTCTGCCTTTGAACCTCAATAAGCTATCTGTACTCAGCTCAAAATCACTACCCACACCTGTCTGTATCTGCCTCAGCCAATCGATGTACCGTCGATCACTTTGCTGGGCCTGTCGAATGCGGCCAATCAACTCTGGCTCTAATCTCAAACTAGCCATGATCTTAAGTCTCTCTGATTCTGGTGCGGTTACAACCAAACTGAGGTTCGTAAAGTGTTCCAACAATTCATGTTCTCGTACCATCATATATGACACCAACCCAAAGTTCTTTCTGCTCAAAGCATCGACAACTACATTTGCCTTACTCAGGTGGTACATGATTTCACAATCATAGTCCTTCAGGAGTTCGAGCCATCTCCTCTGTCTCATATTCAGCTCTTTCCGCGAGAACATGTACTTAAGGCTCTTATGATCTGTAAACACCTAAAATTTCTCACCATAGAGATAGTGGCGTCATATTTTCAAAGCAAATACTACAGCCGCCAACTCCAAATCATGTGTCGGGTAGTTCCTCTCATGATCTTTCAACTGTCTAGATTCATAGGCAACTACCTTCCCATCCTGCATAAGCACACAGCCCAGTCCCTAGTGTGATGCATCTGTATACACTGAGAACTGGAGCAGTCGTCAATCGATGCTTAAGCTCCTCAAAACTCCTCTCACATGCCTCATCCCATACAAACTTAACATCTTTTCGCGTGAGGCGTGTCAATGAAGCAGCTAGTCTGGAGAAACCCTCTACAAATCTCTGATAATATCCTGCCAATCCCAGAAAACTTCTGCTCCCAGTAACTGTCTTAGGCTGTTCCCACTGTATAACTGCCTCTATCTTGGATGGATCTACAGATACCCCATCCTTTGACACAACATGCCCCAGAAATGAGATATGTTCCAACCAAAAGTTACACTTGCTGAGTTTGGCGTACAATTCTCTCTCTCGGAGGGTCTGTAGAACTATCCTCAAATGCTCCTCATGATCTTCCCTAGACTTAGAATAAACCCAAATGTCATCTATGAAAACAATCACAAACTTGTCTAGGTATGGCTTGAATATATCATTCATTAATGCCATAAATGCTGCGGGAGCATTTGTTAATCCGAACGGCATCACCATAAACTCGTAGTGGCCATAACGGGTACGAAATGCTGTCTTGGGTACATCTCCACTCCTGATCCTCAACTGATGATACCCTGACCGCGGATCTATCTTAGAAAATACTTCGGCTCCCTAGAGCTGATCCAACAAATCATTGATTCTTGGAAGGGGGTACTTGTTCTCAATGGTGGCCTTATTCAACAACTGGTAATCTATACAGAGTCAGAGGCTTCCATCCTACTTCCTTACAAATAGAACCGGTGCTCCCTAAGGTCAGACACTCGGTCTAATGAACCCCTTCTCCAGCAACTCTTGTAACTGCTTCTTTAGCTCTTCCAATTCTATCGGAGCCATTCTATAGGGTGGTTTCGATATCGACTCTGTACCAGGCACCAACTCTATTTAAAATTCCATTTCCTTTTCAGGTGATAGTTCTGGTAATTCATCCGAAAAGACATTAGGGTAATCCACAATTACGGGTATGTCCCTCAATTCTGGGTGTGCCTCATCTATATCGACCACGTAGGCAATGAACCCTTCACATGATTCTCTCCATCGTTAGTAACATAAACCATCACTCCACATTCAACATTTATCATAAACAATAAATTTATCTCTCAAGCATTATGCATTTAAAATCATTCTCCTTTATTTACAACACACATACAATTTTCATATCATTTCTTTTTATCAAAGTTTACAATAAGATTGTCTAATCCTGAAAACATCAATGTTTTGTCATGACAATCCATCACAACATGATTGGTAGCCAACCAATCCATTCCCAAAATTACATCAAAATCATTCATATTCAATAAAATCAGATTGGCTATCATTTCCTTCCTGTCTATCTTTAACTTACAATCTCTACATACATGCTCAGTCAATTGACTATCATTCATGGGTGTAGAAATCATCAACATTTTATCCAACAATGTTGGTTTCACATGCTTCAACAATTTATGTGCAAAGGAAGGTGATATGAAAGAATGCGTGGCACCAGGATCAAATAATACCAATGCTTCTAAATCAAAGATTCGGATGGTACCTTTAATCACATCCCTCGACGTGTCTGCAGTGTCCTGGTCCAGTGCGTGCACCCTTCCTCTGCTCACACCCACAGCTTGTTTTCCTTTTTCCTCAACTGTAGCCCTCCTCCTTGGGGCTGTTGTCTCAACAGGAGCTCCATCAAGCTCCTTTCCCTTTTGTGGGGCTGTCTCAATCATCTCATTATAGAACCTCGATATATGTCCCGGCCTCTCACATCTATAACATGAGACAGAGGGTATTTGACATGGCCTAGTCCCATGGTATCTGCCACATCTCCTACACTGATCAGTGGTAGGTCGTGGTCCTCTAATAGTCATACCCCTCGGGGCAGTCAAACTCGGGTATACGAGAGGTCTAGCAGCTCTCTCCTACACCTCCTCGATCTTAGGCCTCTTCTCGAAAAACCTTTGGCCACCTCTCTGGGCCACTCTTCCAAACCCGAATCTCTTTTGGTCTCTGTCCTTCCTGACACTAATCCTCCCAAGCTCGGAGGCATTTTGCTCAAAGTCTTGCTCACACAACTGAGCCTTATGTACAGCCTCCTCATAAGTCAAAATGTCGAAGGGAGCTAGCTTAGTCCGGATGGCCAATCTCAATCCATCCATGAACTTTTGTATCTTTAGGGTCTCACTACCCATCGTGTCTGGGTCATATCTCCCCAAGGACATAAACTTGGACTCATACTCATCCACAGTACGGTTTCCCTGAACCAAATTCATAAATTCCATCCGTAATTTTTTCTGTACGATAGCTGGAATGTACTGTCTCCTAAAGGCCTCTAGAAATATCTCCCATGTAATCTCGGAGTGTCTAGCCCTCAAAATAGCCTCGGTGGATCTCCACCAATGCTCGGCCACGCCTTTCAACATAAACACGGCAAAGGCTACCTTCTCAGCTGAAGTGCATCAGAAAAACCTATACAGTTTCTCCATCTCATACACCCAATCCTCCATAACAACTGGGTCCTTCACCCATCTGAACATTGGGGGTTTCAGTCGCAACCTGCTTAAGTCACAGTCATACCCCAAATCACTATCGCTCTGCTGTGGAGCGATAGGAGAATCTATATCCTGTACTGGAGGTGGTGTAGCAGTAGCAGTCTCTGTAGTCTGAGGTCTCTCCACCTCCGCAGCTGCCTGTTCAGTAGTAGGCTGTGCTATGGGGCCTCGTCTATCATCGGCGCCCAAGGCCTGTGTGGCTATGTCACGACCCAATTCCATTCTCTTTAACCGAAAATCACTAAAAATTTTTCTCGTTTTACTGTTGCCTTACCCGGTCGTGAACTAAACTCACCACACACTGTTGGGCTGTGAGTCAATAATAAACACCACATCTCATTTATTCTCAATTAATTAAAACGATGTCATACATGTGCATTTGATCGTGTACTTATACGAATACATGTTTTACTGACATCTACATCCCCCATAAGTACAACTCAAAAGAATACTGTGCTTTTACATTGTTTAGATACAAAAAGAATCACTGTGTATATACTTTTTAGAGATGGAGATGCAGCGGAGTCCAAAATAATACGCCTCAGTCCTCATTGGGCTACTATGCACGCTCTGTAGGGGGAAAATAGAGTGGGATGAGCAACCACACGCTCAGTAAGGCAATAATGCAAGCATGGTAGATAACTACTCTATCTACATGCTGATAATATTATGCATAAATCCTTTATGGTAGGAGCATGAGGAATAAAACTATGCCATATGAGTGTACATATATATCATGTATCAAAGTCATGTAAAATTGGCATATAAAACATGGTAAAACATCATGTATAAATCATCTTATGCTCGATCTCATTTAAATTCATAAAAGGGCAATTCATTAAGAAACCTCCTTTTTAAACCCACGTCATAAAACTCTTTCTCATCACATACAATCACATCACATCAACTCACAATCACAACCTCATTTTCATTTCACAAATCAAATCCACGAGGCTCGACCCCTCCTTCGGGTCTACCTTAAACAATCACAAATCACACTTAGAGATTTAAAATCATGTGGTAGTAAGTAAATCAAGCAAGGAGACAGGTTACTATATCTCAAGTGACTACATTGGCCAATCGTCACATATCATCCCAGACCACACGGATTTCCGATGTGCGGGGTATCATGCTGGCACAAAGGTGGGTTAGTTCTCCGCCAGACTTTCTCAAATCAAGTAACCACCACGCTGTACATCGTACTCCATGTGATATACACGGTACATCGTACTCCGCGGACCCATAACATGGTTGGGGGTGCCTGCCATAGGTCTTATCTACCCCATACCGAGTGTAACCTTTATAGTCTCAAGAGCGCGTGGGAGTAACCTCAATACCAGGTCCTAGCCCCTCATGGCCTTGCTCGCCCCTGTTGGGTTCCCTGATCCAGGTCCTAGCCCCTCACCTTCACCCCACCTAAGAGGTCTGTCAGGCCTGTTGGGTTCCCTGGATGGATTATGTCAGGTCCTAGCCCCTCACCCTCACCCCACCTAAGAGGTCTGTCAGGCCTGTTGGGTTCCCTGAGTTAATCCGTATCTCTCGCCACGGCCTCATACATACCACAGTGTGAAAACTAGCGCGAGCTACGCTCTAGCGCGAATTCATGCATCAAACCAATCACTTCGTACGAGCAACGCTCTGGTACGGCATTTATGCATAAAATATGAAGAAACCATGTACGAGCATAGCTCCAGTACAGTTATATGCATAAGAAAAACCACTCAAATCCACGTACGAGTGTAAGCTCCAGTACGGTTTATAAACATCATCACAATTCAAATTCAAAGTGCGAGCTAAGCTCAAGCACGTTTCACACAAGTGAAAACATAGAAATCCAGTGCGAGCGAGGCTCTAACGCGATTTATGTCATACAAATGTGATAGGCGGCTCATATACCATTTTCAATCCCGGCAATTCGGGTTTAGCACTCACAAATGCTTTTCCACAACAACGATACAATACTAGCCGACCTATCTACAAGCTTGCTTAAAACCAAGCAATTCGTTTTGAAAAGCATCAAAACATTAGATTTATGCAATTATTAGCCTTACTATCCCATTTCATAAAATCCACTTCAAATCCCAAAACCACGCATATACTCATCATCATTCACGAATGCCATCAACATTTATTTGAGCAATCATGCATTTCAAAAAAAAACACCCGATATTCACCCACAAGTTCAAAGTACGAGCAGCTACCTCTATATACTCACAAAATTCTCTTACCTGGAATCGCGATGCGTGATTCCACTTCCTTAAGCTGCTTACTCGTACGGTTCGGTTTGCCTTCAACGAACTCTTCGGGACTGCACAAAATCGTATCCCGCATTATATTCGATCCATATATTGCAACCGTTGTGCTTGCTATAGTCAATTTAATCTATAGCCTCTATTAAAGCTTATTTGGCCTCGTTTCATTACTTTACCCATAGCTCGAGTCTATGGACCTTTTTAGGCCTATTAACTTATTCAAAATCGATATCAAATCGACATAAAGCTCATAGCGTTCATATTCCATGAATCCCCTCACTATGGCATTTATCAATCATATACATACCCATTTCCACAATTCCTCCAAACTCACAATGTAATCTCATTTAACCATTTAAAATCATAAATATTACCCCAATAACAACTTTAGCATGCCATAAATCATAGGCTCATTCAATCCCACATATTCTCACATTATACCCATTTTTGATTTCTAGGTCACACCAATTCCACTACATTCCTAGGTAGTTCATCCATCAATACTCATATAAATCAACTCCAAAATCAATTAAATAGCTAATGCATTTGGATTGGAGTGTTAGAATCTTACCAATATGATTTCTCTTCTTGCTCCAAATGGTAATGCCCTTAACTCCTTCAATTCCAAAGATGGGAAAATGCCCTCTCACTATGTTGTTCTTCTCTTTGATAGGAACAACTTTGCCTCTAATGATCTCTCTCCAAATCTCACTGAAAATGGCTGATTTTAGAGAGGGAAAGTTAGGTTTTTGGGTTGAGATTGTAAGGTTAAATGTTTTTCCGAGATTTTCAGATTTTCAGCTCTCCTTATATAGAAATAGCTTGGGGAGATCGATCTGGTCCAAGAGGAGATCGATCTGGTCCCTTAAAATCCCTCTTTTTCACGACATTTTTAAGCCTGAGATCGATCTGTCGAAGCAATAAGATCGATCTGTTGAAGCATGAGATCGATCTGTCGAAGCATGAGATCGATCTGGTCCCAAACAGAGAGCTAAAGAGATCGATCTGGGTGCTTGAGGATCGATCTTTTCACTACAGAATGCTTGGCAGATCGATCTGGCTCCATTGGAGATCGATCTGCTCTATTCTTTCGCCCAAATAAGAGCATTCTGGCTCTTCCAAATCGATCTCTCATCCTGTGAGATCGATCTGGACCTCATGTTTTCCAGATTTCCTACAGTTTCTTTGCTGCAACTCATACCAACACATCCTTAATCTATTGCCATGGCCATTTTCTCATCCATCCAACTTTATAACTTGAAAATGGCATCCATTCATACCTTATGCACATTGAAACTTGTGTGCATTCATTGTATGTTTAAAGGTATGCTACATAAAACCAAATGGAAGTATAACTCCATTCCATTTTACCACACTACTCATCTTGAGTCTCAATCACATCCATCACTTGCTAGAACTCATTTCTTCGTATTCATACTCATGAAACTTGTATGTACGTTACAATTTATATTACACATACATACATTGAATCCATGGACTTACATCAATCATACTTTACATTACAAGTCCATTCATATTATTTGATCCAATTACACACATTACCCTTATACATATACGGGGTCTTACAGACTATCTTCACCAAATTCTCAATACTCCGCTCTAACCTAGCGAAGCGAGCCTCAGTATCCTCTGCTCTCCTAGCAGGGTTCTGTGGAGCCTGCTCAGTCTGTGGCTCCGCACGGCTCTCAGGCCTACCTCTACGGCCTCTAGCACGTGCTCTCGCCCCTCTACCTCTACGTGTAACTGGTATAGTGCTGAACTTCTTGTATTATAATAATTTATTAAGCTCGATCCATCATAATATATACAGTTATATCTAAACAAAAGCACAGTACTATGAGGATGTACTTTCCTACGTTTTATTAGTGACTCACATCAGGCCAACACAGCTCTGATATCAATCTCGGTCACAACCCAATTCCCTTCTCTTTAACCAAAAATCACTACAAAAATTTCGCGTTTTACTGTTACCTTACCCGACCGTGAACTAACTCACCACACACTGTTGGACTGTGAGTCAATAATAAACATCACTTACCATTCATTCACAATTTAATAAAACGATGTCATACATTCGAAGTTAATCGTTTACTTATACAAAATATGATTACTGACATCTACATCCCCTATAATTACATTTCAAATGACTACTGTGCTTTTACATTGTTTAGATACAAATGAAATCACTGTGTATATACCTCTAAGTGATGGAGATGCAGCGGAGTCCAAAATAACATGCCTCAGTCCTCACTGGGCTACTATGCACGCTCTGTAGGAGGGGGAAAATAGAGAGCGATGAGCAACCACATGCTCAGTAAGGCAATAATGCAAGCATGGTAGATAACTACTCTATCTACATGCTGATAGTGTTATGCATAAATCGTTTATGCTAGGAGCATGAGGAAATAAAACTATGCCATATGAGTATACATATATATCATGTATCAAAATCATGTACATTGGTATATAAAACATGGTAAAAACATCATGTATAAATCATCTCATGCTCAATCTCATTTAAATTCATAAAAAGGGCAATTCATTAAGAAACCTCCTTTTTAAACCCACGTCATAAAACTCTTTCTCAAACACATACAATCCCATCACATCAAATCACAATCACAACCTCATTTTCATTTCACAAATCAATTCCACGAGGCTCGACCCCTCCTTCGGGTCTACCTTGAACAATCACAATCACACTTAGGGATTAAAATCATGTGGTAGTAAGTAAATAAAGCACGGAGACAGGTTACTATATCTCAAGTGACTAAGTTGGCCAATTGTCACATATCATCCCAGACCACACGGATCTCGGTGCGCAGGGTATCATGTTGGTACGAAGGTGGGTTAGTTCTCCGCCAGACTTTCTCAAATCAAGTAACCACCACGCGGTACATTGTACTCCATGTGATATACACGGTACATCGTACTCCGCGGACCCATAACAAGGTTGGGGGTGCCTGCCGTAGGTCTTATCTACCCCATACCGAGTGTAACCTTTATAGTCTCAAGAGCGCGTGGGAGTAACCTCAATACCAGGTCCTAGCCGCTCATGGCCTTACTCGCCCCTTTTGGGTTCCCTGATTCAGGTCCTAGCCCCTCACCCTCACCCCACTCAAGAGGTCTGTTAGGCCTGTTGGGTTCCCCAAATGGATTATGTCAGGTCCTAGCCCCTCACCCTCACCCTCACCCAACCCCAACTCAAGAGGTCTGTCAGGCCTGTTGGGTTCCCTGAGTTAATCTGTATCTCTCACCACGTCCTCATACATACCTAATGTGTGAAAATCAGCGCGAGCTACACTCTAGCCCGAATTCATGCATCAAAACCAATCACTTCGTAAGAGCAACGCTCTAGTACGGCATTTATGCATAAAAATATAAAGAAACCACGTACGAGCATAGCTCCAGTACGGTTATATGCATAAGAAAAACCACTCAAATCCACGTACGAGCAAAAACTCCAATACGGTTTATAAAACATCATGTAGTTCCAAAACAAGTACGACCTAAGCTCTAGCACGTTTCACACAAGTGAAAATATCGAAATCGAGCACAAAGGATGCTCTAGCACGAATTAAATCACATACACATGATAGGCGGCTCACATGCATTCAAAACAACTCAAAACATGCTTAGCGCCTCACATGGGCTATTTCACAACATCATTCAAGTACTAGCCAGCCTATCCTTTTATTTGCTCAAATCAAAGTATTGTGTTTTGTAAAAACATTCAAAACACGTGATTTATGCAATTATTAGCCTTACTATCCCTTTTCAATAACCATTTCAAACAGCCAAATCTCATACAAATACTCATAGTAATTTCCATACATCTTCAAACACATTCTATAAACTCATGTACATTTCCAAAACCCTATACACCCAAAAAATATGAGCAGCTACCTCTATATACTTACAGAATTCCTTTACCTGGAATCGCGACGCGTGATTCCGTTTCGTTAGCGCTGCTCACTCGTGTGGTCCGATTCGTCTTCACGAACTCTTCGGGACTGCACACAATCATATTTCACATTATATTGGATCCATATAATGCAACCCTTGTGCTTGCTATAGTCAATTCAATCTATAGCCCCTATTAACGCTTATGAGGCCTCGTTTCGTTTCTTTACCCATAACTCAAGTCTATGGATCTTCTTATGCCTATTAACTTATTCCAAATCAATATTAAATCAACATTAAGCTCATAGTGTTCATATTTCATGAATCCCCTCACTATGGCATTTATCAAGCATTTACATACTCATTTTCAACCCATATATTAACTTAAACCCATAATGAATTCCATTTAACCATCTAAAATCATACACATTACCTCAATGACAACTTTAGCATGCCTATAAATCATAAACTCATTCAACCCATATATTCTCACATTATACCCATTCTAGGTTTTCTAGGTCACACCAATTCCACCACAGCCATAGATAATTTATCCATCAATACACATCCAACTCAACTCCAAAATCACTTAAATAAACAATGTACTTGGATTGGAGTATTAGAATCTTACCAAAACTGATTTTTCTTCTTACTCCAAATGTCAATGCCCTTAACTCCTTCAATACCCACAATGAGATTTTGGGTTCCAACTATGTTGTTCACTTCCTCAAGATGAACAACTTAGTATCTAATGGCCTCCTCTCAATTCTTACTGGAAATGGCTGATTTTAGAGAGAGAAAGTTAGGTTTGTGGGTGAGAAATGTAAGATTGGTGTTTTTCTCAAAATTTTTAGATTTTCAGCCCTCCTTTTATAGAAATAGCTTGAGGAGATCGATCTGGTCCAAGAGGAAATCGATCTGGTCCCTTTAAATCCCTCATTTTCACGGCATTTTAAGCATGAGATCGATCTGTCGAAGCATGAGATCGATCTGCTCCCAAACAGAGAGCTAAGGAGATCGATCTGTATGCTTAAGGATCGATCCTTTCATTACAAAATGCTTAGGAGATCGATCTGGCCCCATTGGAGATCGATCTGCTCTATTCCATTGCCCAAATAAGAGTATTCTGGCTCTTCGAAATCGATCTCTCATCCTATAAGATCGATCTGGCCTTCATGTTTTCGAGATTTCCTAGAGTTTCCTTGCTGCAACTCACACCCAATTGTCCTTAATCTACTGCCATGGCCATTTTCTCATCCATCCACCTTTATGACTTGAAAATAGCATCCATTCATACCTTATGCATATTGAAACTTGTGTGCATTCATTGTATATCCAAAAGTATCACATTTCAAACTAAATGGAAGCATAACTTCATTCCATTTTACCACACTAGTCATTTTGAGTTTTCAATCACATCCATCACTTATAAGAACTCATTTCTTCATATTCATACTCAATGAAACTTGTATGTACATTACAATTCATATTACACATATGTACATTGAATCCATGGACTTACTGTCACGACCCAATTCCATTCTCTTTAACCGAAAATCACTAAAAAATTTTCGCGTTTTACTGTTACCTTACCCGGTCGTGAACTAACTCACCACACACTGTTGGGCTGTGAGTCAATAATAAACACCACATCTCATTCATTCTCAGTTAAATAAAACGATGTCATACATTTGCATTTAATCTTGTACTTATTCAAAAGCATGTCTTACTGACATCTACATCCCCATAATTACAACTCAAAAGAATATTGTGCTTTTACATTGTTTAGATACAAAAAGAATCACTGTGTATATACCTCTAAGCGATGGAGATGCAGCGGAGTCCAAAATACTACGCCTCAGTCCTCACTGGGCTACTATGCACGCTCTGTGGGGGGGAAAATAGAGAGGGATGAGCAACCACACGCTCAGTAAGGCAATAATGCAAGCATGGTAGATAACTACTCTATCTACATGCTGATAGTGTTATGCATAAATCATTTGTAGTAGGAGCATGAGGAAGTAAAACTATGCCATATGAGTATACATATATATCATGTATCAAAATCATGTACATTGGCATATAAAACATGGTAAAAACATCATGTATAAATCATCTCATGCTCGATCTCATATAAATTCATAAAAAGGGCAATTCATTAAGAAACCTCCTTTTTAAACCCACGTCATAAAACTCTTTCTCAACACATACAATCTCATCACATCAATTCACAATCACAACCTCATTTTCATTTCACAAATCAATTCCATGAGGCTCGACCCCTCCTTCGGGTCTACCTTAAACAATCACAAATCACACTTAGAGATTTAAAAATCATGTGGTAGTAAGTAAATCAAGCAAGGAGACAGGTTACTATATCTCAAGTGACTATGTTGGCAAATTGTCACATATCATCCCAGACCACACGGATCCCGGTGTGCAAGGTATCATGCTGGCACGAAGGTGGGTTAGTTCTCTGCCAGACTTTCTCAAATCAAGTAACCACCACGCGGTACATCGTACTCCATGTGATATACATGGTACATCGTACTCCGCGGACCCATAACATGGTTGGGGGTGCCTGCCGTAGGTCTTATCTACCCCATACCAAGTGTAACCTTTATAGTCTCAAGAGCGCGTGGGAGTAACCTCAATACCAGGTCCTAGCCCCTCATGGCCTTGCTCGCCCCTGTTGGGTTCCCTGATTCAGGTCCTAGCCCCTCACCCTTACCCCACTCAAGAGGTCTGTTAGGCCTGTTGGGTTCCTTGAATGGATTATGTTGGTCCTAGCCCCTCACCCTCACCCCACTGAAGAGGTCTATCAGGCCTGTTGGGTTCCCTGAGTTAATCCGTATCTCTCACCATGGCCTTATACATACCATAGTGTGAAAACCGACGCAAGCTATACTCTAGCACGAATTCATGCATCAAAACCAATCACTTCGTACGAGCAACGCTCTAGTACGGCATTTATGCATAAAATATGAAGAAATCACGTACGAGTATAGCTCCAGTACGGTTATATGCATAAGAAAAACCACTCAAATCCAAGTACGAGAGTAAGCTCCAGTACGGTTTATAAAACATCATCACAATTCAAATCAAAGTGCGAGCTAAGCTCAAGCACGTATCACACAAGTGAAAACATAGAAATCCAGCGTGAGCGAGGCTCTAGCGCGATTTATATCATGCAAATACGATAGGCGGCTCATACACAATCAAACAATCCCAGCAATCGGGTTTAGCACTTCACAAATGCTTTTTTTCCCACAACATTAATAAACATTAGCCGACCCATCTATAAGCTTGCTTAAAACAAAGAAATTTCGTTTTGAAAGGCATCAAGACATTAGATTTATGCAATTATTAGCCTTACTATCCCATTTCATAGAATCCACTTCCAAAACCAAAAATCACACATATACTCTTTCTCATTCATGAATACCATCAATCATTTACTTTAGCAACCATGCACTTCGTAAAACACCCAATATTCACCCACAAATTTAAAGTACGAGCAGCTACCTCTATATACTCACAAAATTCCCTTACCTGGAATCGCGATGCGTGATTCCACTTCCTTAAGCTGCTTACTCATACGGTTCGATTCGTCTTCAATGAACTCTTCAGGACTGCACAAAATCGTATCCCGCATTATATTCGATCCATATAATATTACATCGTGCGTTCACTATAGTCAATTCGACCTATAGTTTCTAGTGACGCTCTTAAGGCCTCGTTTCATTACCTTACCCAAAACTCGAGTCTATGGATTCTTTTAGGCCTATTAACTCATTCCAAATCGATATTAAATCGATATCAAGCTCATAGTGTTCATATTTCATTGATTTCCTCACTATGGCATTTGTCAAGCATTTACATACTCATTTTCATAATTTCACTTAAACCCACATTATAACTCTACATAACCATTCCAAATCATCCACATTACTCATTTAACAACTTATCATAGTCCATAAACCACCAACTCCCAAATCATACTTTCTCACACTAGAGGCATTCCATTTTCTAGGTTACATTAGTTTCTAACACAACCTAGGTGTTTCCATCCATACATACTCATGTCAAACAACTCCAAAATCAATTAAATAGACAATGTACTTGGATTGGAGTGTTAGAATCTTACCAAAATATGATTTTTCTTCTTTCTCCAAATGTCAATGCCCTTATCTCCTTCAATACCCACAATGGGATTTTGTCCAACTATGTTGTTCTCTTCCTCAAGATGAACAACTTAATGTCTAATGGTCACCCCTCAATTCTTGCTGGAAATGGCTGATTTTAGAGAGAGAAAGTTAGGTTTTTGGGTTAGAAATGGAAGATTGGTGTTTTTCCTGAAAATTTCAGATTTTCAGCCCTCCTTATATAGAAATAGCTAGAAGAGATTGATCTGGTCCAAGAGGAGATCAATCTGGTCCCCTTAAATCATTTTCATGAAATTTTAAGCATGAGATCGATCTGTCGAAGCATGAGATCGATGTGGTCCCAAACTGAGAGCTAAGGAGATTGATCTGTACGCTTAAGGATCGATACTTTCATTACAAAATGCTTAGGAGATCGATCTGGCCCCATTGAAGATCAATCTGCTCTATTCCATTGCCCAAATAAAAGCATTCTGGCTCTTCCAGATCGATCTCTCATCCTATGAGATCGATCTGGCCTTCATACTTTCCAGATTTTCTGCAGTTTTCTTGCTGCAACTCACACCAACACATCCTAAATCTGTTGCCATGGCCATTTTCTCATCCATCCACCTTTATAACTTGAAAATGGCATCCATTCATACCTTATGCACATTGAAACTTGTGTGCATTCATTGTATATCCAAAAGTATCACATTCCAAACTAAATGGGAGCTCAACTTCATTCCATTTTACCACACTACTCATTTTGAGTTCCAATCACATTCATCACTTCCAAGAACTCATTTCTTCATATTCATACTTAATGAAACTTGTATGTACGTTACAAATCATATTACACATACGTACATTGAATCCATGGACTTACATCAATCATACTTTACATTACAAGTCCTTTCATATTTATTTGATCCAATTACACACATTACCATTATACATATACGGGGTCTTACATTCTCCCCTCCTTCAAGGAATTTGGTCCTCCAAATTAGAACCAAGTCACTCTTCAAAAAGTTCAGGGTACTTCTCCCATATCAAGTTCTCAAATTCCCATGTGGCCTCTTCCGCCGTGTGATGTTGCCAAAGAACTTTCACCAAGGGAATTGTCTTATTCCGCAACACTTTCTCTTTTCTGTCCAATATCTAAACCGGCTTCTCAACATACGTCATACTCTCATGGAGCTCCAACGACTCATATCTTATCACGTGTGCCGGGTCCGGGTGATACTTCCGAAGCATCGAGATGTGGAAGACGTTGTGGACATTTGCCAAGTCCAGTGGCAATGCCAACCTATACGCCTTATCTCCCACTCTCTCCAAAATCTTGAAGGGTCCGATATATCTAGGGTGCAGCTTGCCCTTCTTACCAAATCTCATAATACCCTTCGATGGTGATACCCTCAGAAACACCGACTCACCCTCATCAAACTCCAGTGGTCTTCGTCTTTTGTCAGCATAACTCTTTTGCCGGCTCTGAGCTGTCCGTAATCTCTCACATATCAATTAGATGTCCTCAGATGCCTGCTGCACTAAGTCCGGAGCAAAAATCTATCTGTCACAAACCTCTTCCCATCCAATGGGGGAACGGCATCTACGCCCGTACAATGCCTCATAGGGTGTCATCCCGATACTCGCATGATAGCTATTATTATAAGCGAACTCGGCTAACTGCAGGTGGTCATCCCAGGAGCCTCTAAAATCCAGCACATAAGCTCTCAACATATCCTCGAGGGTCTGTATAGTCCTCTCTGACTGCCCATCTGTCTGAGGATGAAAAGCGGTGCTAAAACTCAGTCGGGTCCCCAGCGCTTCCTAAAAATGTTCCCAAAAATGGGAAGTGAAGCGGGCATCCCTATCAGAAACAACGCTCACTGGTACACCATGTAGCCGTACTATCTCTCGAATATACAGGTTCGCCAACTGACTCAGTGTATCGGTAGCTCTCATAGCCAAGAAATGGGTGGACTTAGTCAACCGGTCCACAATAACGCATATGGCATCATGACCTCTGTGGGTCCTCGGTAACCCTATCACAAAATCCATGGTGACATACTCCCACTTCCAAGTCGGTATCGGTAGAGGCTGCAATAATCCTGCAGGCTTCTGATGCTCTACCTTCACTTGCTGACAAACGAGACACTTAGCGACATATTCAGCAATGTCTCTCTTCATTCCAGACCACCAATAAACCTTCCGAAGGTTTTGATACATCTTGGTACTTCCCGGATGTATCGAATACTTCGATGAGTGAGCCTCTGATAAAATCATTCTCCTGATCTCAGGATCCCTGGGAATGCATACTCTGCCTCTGAACCTCAATAACCCATCAGCACACTGCTCAAAATCAATACCCACACCTGTCTGCGTCTGCCTCAGCCAATCGATACATCGTCGATCGCTCTGCTGGGCTCGCCGAATACGGCCAATCAACTCTGGCTCTAGTCTCAAACTAGCCATGATCTCAAGTCTCTCAGATCCAGGTGGGGTTACATCCAAACTGAGGTTTGCAAAGTGTTCTAACAATTCATGTTCCCGTACCATCATATAAGACACCAACCCAAGGTTCTTTCTACTCAAGGCATCGGCAACTACATTTGCCTTACCCGGGTGGTACATGATTTCACAATCATAGTCTTTCAGGAGTTCGAGCCATCTCCTCTGTCTCATATTCAGCTCTTTCTGCGAGAACAAGTACTTAAGGCTCTTATAATCTATGAACACCTGAAATTTCTCACCATAGAGATAGTGGCACCATATTTTCAAAGCAAATACTACAGCCGCCAACTCCAAATCATGTGTCGGATAGTTCCTCTCATGATCTTTCAACTGTCTAGATCCATAGGCAACTACCTTCCCATCCTGCATAAGCACACAGCCCAGTCCCTGGTGTGATCCATCCGTATACACCGAGAATCCTCCTGAGTTGGTAGGAATGGTGAGGACTGGAGCAGTCGTCAATCGACGCTTAAGCTCCTCAAAACTCCTCTCACATGCCTCATCCCACACAAACTTAACATCTTTTCGTGTGAGACGTGTCAATGGAGCAGTTAGTCTGGAGAAACCCTCTACAAATCTCCAATAATATCCTGTCAATCCCAGGAAACTTCTGATCTCAGTTACTGTCTTGGGCTGTTCCCACTGTACAACTGCCTCTATCTTGGATGGATCCACCGATACCCTATCCTTTGACACAACATACCCCAGAAATGAGATCTGTTCCAACCAAAAGTTACACTTGCTGAGTTTGGCATACAATTCTCTCTCTCGGAGGGTCTGTAGAACTATCCTCAAGTGCTCCTCATGATCTTCCCTGGACTTGGAATACACCAAAATGTCATCAATGAACACTATTACAAACTTGTCCAGGTATAGCTTGAATATATCATTCATCAATACCATAAATGCTGCGAGAGCATTCGTCAATCCGAATGGCATCACCAAAAACTCGTAGTGGCCATAACGGGTACGAAATGCTCACTCCTGATCCTCAACTGATGGTACCCTGACCGCAGATCTATCTTAAAAAATACTTCGACTCCCTGGAGCTGATCCAACAAATCATCGATTCTTGGAAGGGGGTACTTGTTCTTAATGGTGGCCTTATTCAACAACCGGTAATCTATACACAGTCGGAGGCTTTCATCCTTCTTCCTTACAAATAGAATCGGTGCTCCCCAAGGTGAGACACTCAGTCTAATAAACCCCTTCTCTAGCAACTCTTGCAGCTGTTTCTTCAGCTCTTCCAATTCTATCGGAGCCATTCTATAGGGTGGTTTCGATATCGGCTCTGTACCAGGCACTAGCTCAATGCAAAATTCCATTTCCCTTACAGGTGGCAGTCCTGGTAATTCATCCGGAAAGACATCCGGGTAATCCGTAATTACAGCTATGTCCCTCAATTCCGGGTGTGCCTCATCTATATCAACCACGTATGCAATGAACCCTTCACATTATCCTCTTCATCGTTAGTAACATAAACCATCACTCCACATTCAACATTTATCATAAACAATAATTTATCTCTCAAGCAATATGCATTTAAAATCATACTCCTTTGTTTACAACAACATACTATTTTCATATAATTTCTTTTCATCAAAATTTACAATAAGATTGTCTAATCCTGAAAACATCAATGTTTTGGCATGACAATCCATCACAACACGATTGGTAGCCAACCAACCCATTCCCAAAATTACATCAAAATCATTCATATTCAATAAAATCAGATTGGCTATCATTTCCTTCCCCTCTATCTTTAACTTACAATCTCTACATACATGCTTAGTCATTTGACTATCATTCATGGGTGTGGAAATCATCAACATTTTATCCAGCAATGTTGGTTTCACATGTTTCAACAATTTATGTGCAAAGGAAGGTGATATGAAAGAATGCGTGGCACCAGGATCAAATAATACCAATGCTTCTAAATCAAAGGTTCGGATGGTACCTTTAATCACATCTGTCGAAGCATCTGCGGTGTCCTGATCTAGTGCATGTACTCTTCCTCTGCTCACACCCGCAGCCTGTTTCCCTTTTTCCTCAGCTGTAGCCTTCCTCCTCGGGGCCGCTGTCTCAACTGGAGCTCCCTCAGGCTCCTTGCCCTTCTGTGGGGCAACCTCAATCATCTCAGTGCAGAACCTCGATATATGTCCTGGCCTCCCATACCTAAAACATGAAACAGGAGGCACCTGACACGGCCTAGTCCCATGGTATCTCCCACATCTCCTACACTGATCCGTGGTAGGTCGTGGTCCTCCAATAGTTATACCCCTTGGTGTAGTCAAGGTTGGGTATACGGGAGGTCTAGCAGCTCTCTCCTGCACCTCCTCGATCTTAGGTCTCTTCTCAAAATACCTTGGGCCTCCTTTCCTGGCCACTCTATCCCTCTCGGATCTCTTTCGATCTCTGTCCTTTCTAACACTGATTCTCCCAAGCTCGGAGGCATTTCGCTCAAAGTCTTGCTAACACAACTGAGCCTTATGTACAGCCTCTTCATAAGTCAAAATGTCGAAGGGAGCTAGCTTAGTCCGGATGGCTAATCTCAATCCATCCATGAACTTCTGTATCTTTCGGGTCTCACTACCCATCGTGTTCGGGTCATATCTCCCCAAGGACATAAACTTGGACTCATACTCGTCCACAGTCCGATTCCCCTGAACCAAATTCATAAATTCCATCCGCAGTTTCCTCTGTGAGGTAGCTGGAATGTAGTGTCTCTTGAAGGCCTCTAGAAATATCTCCCATGAGATCTCAGAGTGTCTGGCCCTCAAAATAGCCTCGGTGGACCTCCACCAGTGCTCTGCCTCGCCTTTCAACATGAACACGACAAAGGCTACCTTCTCAGCTGCAGTGCATCGAAAAAACCTATATAGTTTCTCCATCTCATACACCCAATCCTCCATAACCACTGGGTCCTTCACCCCTCTAAACACTGGGGGTTTCAATGCTTAAAACTCTCGCAACCTACTCAAGTCGCAGTCATAACCTAAATCACTACCGCTCTGCTGTAGAGCGATAAGAGAATCTGTATCCTATACTGGAGGTGGTGTAGCAGTAGCAGTCTCTGTAGTCTGAGGTCTCTCCGCCTCTGCAGCTGCCTGTTCAGTAGTAGGCTGTGTCGCGGGACCTCGTCTGTCACCGGCGCCCAAGGCCTGCATGACTATCTCAACCAAATTCTCAATACTCAGCTCTAACCTAGCGAAGCGAGCCTCAGTATCCTCTGCTCTCTCAGCAGGATTCGGTGGAGCCTGTTCAGTTTGTGGCTCCGCACGGCTCTCAGGCCTACCTCTACGGCCTCTAGCACGTGCTCTCACCCCTCTACCTTTGAGTGTAACTGGCATAGTGCCTAACTTCCTGTATTATAATAATTCATTAAGCTCAATCCATCACATGTTACACAGTTATATCTAAACAAAAGCACAGTACTATGGGGATGTACTTTCCTACGTTTTATTAATGACTCACATCAGGCCACCACAGCTCTGATACCAATCTCTGTCACGACCCAATTCCATTCTTTTTATGTGAGATCTAAGAATTTCAGACATATTTTATTGATGTAATAATAATTTGAAGTGTAATTTATTGAGTTAAGTGAATTGTGGGAATGATAATTGGAGATTTGTATGTTAAGTGTTAAAATAAATGTGAAACTATGAGGACAGATCGATCTGGAAGAAGGAGAGATTGATCCGGTGAGTTAAAAATGAGAAGGAAGGAAGAATTTGAGGAGCAGATCAATCTCCAATGGAAGAGGATCGATCTCCTTATGATTCTGTTTGAGAGAAGATCGATCTCATGAGGAAGAGATCGATCTCCAAATGATTCTGTTTGGGAGAAGATCGATCTCCTCAAGGAGTAGATCGATCTCATAAAGCCATAAAGAGATCGATCTCACCCCTCGACAGATCGATCTCCTAGGCATAAATTGCCCCAAATCGTCCCAAAATTCAAATGCAGATCGATCTCATTAAGAGGCAGATCGATCTCCTTCCTCCAGTCTATATAAGGAACCCCTGTTTTTCTCCTGCAATTTCATTTTCTCTCTCTTCTAACCCCATTTTCACCAAAAACCTAACTTTCTCACTCATCCAAAACACCCATTTCTGGCCAAATCAAGAGTTGTGGTAAGAAGGAAAGTTGTTCCTCATCAAAGGGAGAACAACATACTTGGAAATCGAAGGACGAATCGGATCGAGGCGTGGGTTGTGCGTCTCACAAGCTTTGGGTAATTTCTAAACCTCGATCTTGATATTTGAGATGATTTTGATGATATTGGTGGTTGTCATTGCGTTGAAATAGCTGAGAAATGATTAGCGATTGATGAATTTGCAATGTGGTTGGAGTGATAATGATATTTAGCGATTTTGGTAATTTTAGGAATTTTGAGCTATAAATGGAAATTTAGACAATGTGGTGAATTAGCGTAGATGATTTGACATAAGAAATGTAGGACGTTGAGATATTGTGAATAAGGTTGTAGTTTAGGGTAGAGTTACGAGAATCGAGAGATTTGAGGTGTTATGAGCAATTATGCTCGATTTTTGAGAATTGAGGTTTATGTGATAGTTGAGTATTGATGTTTTAACATCGTTTGGACAGCTCGGGAGTTCCAGAGTGGAATGCGAGGCTAGTCCGTGATACGGGGGAAACGATTGCACTATACGAGGTGCAAAGAGGTAAGGAAAATCTAAACCATTTGTGTATGTGATTTGTAAACTATTATAGCATGATTTGTGGTTTATAAAACAAGCATGTTGAGTGTTGTGTTGAGTTATAATTGCACACGGTTTTTATAGCCGGTTGGAGCCCATTGTTTTATGCGTTTATAAGCTGAGTGTGAAATTGCTTTATAAACCGTCAAATTTGTGTGAGTAATGAATTGGGGCCTACGTTAAGGCAATATCGAGATTTGAGAAATGTGTGCGTGCTTTGCCGGTTGGAACTCGGTTTTATTATGTTTTGTGTTGAGTACAAAACGATTTTCAAATGAGTTTTATGAGAGAAAAACCATTATGAGTTCAACGTGAAGGCAAACCAGTCTTGTGTGATAAGACTTAGGTGTGTAATTTGGAGTACACACCGGGCATTGCTCTGGTAGCATGTAAGCCCGATTTCTTCTCCATTCTGGTAACGTGAGAATAACCCATTCTGTGGCTGTGCCACGTATACTTAGTGGCCGTTGCCACGTGTGAAACCCTATTTGGTGGTCGTTGCCACGTGAGAAACCCCATTGGTGGCCGTTGCCACGTGATACCCCATTGGTGGCCGTTGCCACGTGATACCCCATTTGGTGGCTGTTGCCACGTGAGAACCCCTAATTAGTAGCCGTTGCCACGTGAAACCCTATCCAGTGGCTATGCCACGTGTGTTTAGTGGCTATGCCAAGTGTGAAATTAAATCAGTGGCTATGCCACGTGAGTTTAGTGGCTGTGCCACGTGAGAATTTAAATCAGTGGCTATGCCACGTGAGTTTAGTGGCTGTGCCACGTGAGAATTTAAATCAGTGGCCATGCCACGTGTGTTTAGTGGCTATGCCACGTGTGAATTTAAATCAGTGGCTATGCCACATGTGTTTAGTGGCTGCGCCACGTGCATTACTATTTCAGTAATTTTATCACGTATTTGAGAAAGCGTTTATCGCGTCATTTTCACATGCTTTGTTATTGCTCTAGACTGAGCCTTTTTACTTCATGTTTTCACATGATTTGAGACACGAGAATGTCGTTTTGATTACTTTCATGCTATGGTTTTCAAATGAGTTTCACATACAAATAAATATTTTGTGATGTGCATTTTGGTTTATGAAATGAGTCCCTTACCCCCCCCTTTACTGAGCGATTTAGAAGCTCACCCTGTTTTCTTTTCCCCCCAGAGTTCTTCAAGTGAAAAAGGATCTCCCTGCGACGTACGGAGTAGTGGCTAGTGGAGGACTTGAGCTCCAAGCCATATATTGTATTTTGAGGTATCTTTTATCTTTTCATGTACCCAGACAAATTACTGTACTTGCAGACACTTGATGTATAATATTATATGGGATGTATTAGGATTAATTAACTTGGAATTTAGTATTTGTATTCGGTACAATATACGCTATATTATGATGAGATCCTGAGGCATAATAATTATGATGATGTATGACACTGCACAGGAATGCACTCTAAATTGTGAACTAATAGATAAAAAGTTTTAAATTTGCCCTATTTTTTGCATTTTCGGGGCGTGACACTTTAACCGAAAATCACTAAAAAATTTTCGCATTTTACTGTTACCTTACCCGGTCGTGAACTAACTCACCACACACTGTTGGGCTGTGAGTCAATAATAACACCACATCTCATTCATTCTCAGTTAAATAAAATGATGTCATACATTAGCATTTAATCTTGTACTTATACAAAAGCATGTTTTACTGACATCTACATTCCCCATAATTACAACTCAAAAGAATACTGTGCTTTTACATTGTTTAGATACAAAAAGAATCACTGTGTATATACCTCTAAGCGATGGAGATGCAGCGGAGTCCAAAATACTACGCCTCAGTCCTCACTGGGCTACTATGCACGCTCTGTAGGGGGAAAATAGAGAGGGATGAGCAACCACACGCTCAATAAGGCAATAATGCAAGCATGGTAGATAACTACTCTATCTACATGCTGATAGTGTTATGCATAAATCGTTTGTAGTAGGAGCATGAGGAAGTAAAACTATGCCATATGAGTATACATATATATCATGTATCAAAATCATGTACATTGGCATATAAAACATGGTAAAAACATCATGTATAAATCATCTCATGCTCGATCTCATTTAAATTCATAAAAAGGGCAATTCATTAAGAAACCTCCTTTTTAAACCCACGTCATAAAACTCTTTCTCAACACATACAATCTCATCACATCAATTCACAGTCACAACCTCATTTTCATTTCACAAATCAATTCCATGAGGCTCGACCCCTCCTTTGGGTCTACCTTAAACAATCACAAATCACACTTAGAGATTTAAAAATCATGTGGTAGTAACTAAATCAAGCAAGGAGACAGGTTACTATATCTCAAGTGACTACGTTGGCCAATTGTCACATATCATCCCAGACCACACGGATCCCGGTGTGCGGGGTATCATGCTGGTACGAAGGTGGGTTAGTTCTCCACCAGACTTTCTCAAATCAAGTAACCACCACGCGGTACATCGTACTCCATGTGATATACATGGTACATCGTACTCCGCGGACCCATAACATGGTTAGGGGTGCCTGCCGTAGGTCTTATCTACCCCATACCAAGTGTAACCTTTATAGTCTCAAGAGCGCGTGGAGTAACCTCAATACCAGGTCCTAGCCCCTCATGGCCTTGCTCGCCCCTGTTGGGTTCCCTGATTCAGGTCCTAGCCCCTCACCCTCACCCCACTCAAGAGGTCTGTTAGGCCTGTTGGGTTCCCTGAATGGATTATGTCAGGTCCTAGCCCCTCACCCTCACCCTCACCCCACTCAAGAGGTTTGTCAGGCCTATTGGGTTCCCTGAGTTAATCTGTATCTCTCACCACGGCCTCATACATACCACAGTGTGAAAATCGGCGCGAGCTATACTCTAGCGCGAATTTATGCATCAAAACCAATCACTTCGTACGAGCAACGCTCTAGTACGGCATTTATGCATAAAATATGAAGAAACCACATACGAGCATAGCTCCAGTACGGTTATATGCATAAGAAAAACCACTTAAATCCAAGTATGAGCGTAAGCCCCAGTATGGTTTATAAAACATCATCACAATTCAAATCAAAGTGCGAGCTAAGCTCAAGCACATATCATACAAGTGAAAACATAAAAATCCAGCGCGAGCGAGGCTCTAGCGCGATTTATATCATGCAAATACGATAGGTGACTCATACACAATCAAACAATCCCGGCAATCGGGTTTAGCACTTCACAAATGCTTTTTTTTCCACAACATTAATAAACATTAGCCGACCCATCTATAAACTTGCTTAAAACAAAGCAATTTCATTTTGAAAGACATCAAGACATTAGATTTATGCAATTATTAGCCTTACTATCCCATTTCATAGAATCCACTTCCAAAACCAAAAATCAAACATATACTCTTTCTCATTCATGAATACCATCAATCATTTACTTTAGCAACCATGCACTTCGTAAAACACCCAATATTCACCCACAAATTTAAAGTACGAGCAGCTACCTCTATATACTCACAAAATTCCCTTACCTGGAATCGCGATGCGTGATTCCACTTCCTTAAGCTGCTTACTCGTACGGTTCGATTCGTCTTCAACGAACTCTTCGGGACTGCACAAAATCATATCCCGCATTATATTCGATCCATATAATATGACATTGTGTGTTCACTATAGTCAATTCGACCTATAGTTTCTAGTGACGCTCTTAAGGCCTCGTTTCATTACCTTACCCAAAACTCGAGTCTATGGATTCTTTTAGGCCTATTAACTCATTCCAAATCGATATTAAATCGATATCAAGCTCATAGTGTTCATATTTCATTGATTTCCTCACTATGGCATTTGTCAAGCATTTACATACTCATTATCGTAATTTCACTTAAACCCATATTATAACTCCACATAACCATTCCAAATCACCCACATTACTCATTTAACAACTTATCATATTCCATAAACCACCAACTCCCCAAATCATACTTTCTCACACTAGAGGCATTCCATTTTCTAGGTTACATTAGTTTATAACACAACCTAGGTGTTTCCATCCATACATACTCATGCCAAACAACTCCAAAATCAATTAAATAGACAATGTACTTGGATTGGAGTGTTAGAATCTTACCAAATATGATTTTTCTTCTTGCTCCAAATGTCAATGCCCTTATCTCCTTCAATACCCACAATGGTATTTTGGGTTCCAACTATGTTGTTCTCTTCCTCAAGATGAACAACTTAATGTCTAATGGTCTCCCCTCAATTCTTGCTGGAAATGGCTGATTTTAGAGAGAGAAAGTTAGGTTTTTGGGTTAGAAATGGAAGATTGGTGTTTTTCCCGAAAATTTCAGATTTTCAGCCCTCCTTATATAGAAATAGCTTGAGGAGATCGATCTGGTCCCCTTAAATCTCTCATTTTCACGAAATTTTAAGCATGAGATCGATCTGTCGAAGCATGAGATCGATCTGGTCCCAAACAGAGAGCTAAGGAGATTGATCTAGGTGCTTGAGGATCGATCTTTTCATTACAGAATGCTTAGGAGATCAATCTGGCCCCATTAGAGATCGATCTGCTCTATTCCATTGCCCAAATAAGAGCATTCTGGCTCTTCCAGATCGATCTCTCATCCTATGAGATCGATCTGGCCTTCATACTTTCCAGATTGTCTACAGTTTTCTTGCTGCAACTCACACCAACACATCCTAAATCTGTTGCCATGGCCATTTTCTCATCCATCCACCTTTATAACTTGAAAATGGCATCCATTCATACCTTATGCACATTGAAACCTGTGTGCATTCATTGTATATCCAAAAGTATCACATTCCAAACTAAATGGGAGCTCAACTTCATTCCATTTTACCACACTACTCATTTTGAGTTCCAATCATATTCATCACTTACAAGAACTCATTTCTTCATATTCATACTTAATGAAACTTGTATGTACGTTACAAATCATATTACACATACGTACATTGAATCCATGGACTTACATCAATCATACTTTACATTACAAGTCCATTCATATTTAGTTGATCCAATTACACACATTACCATTATACATATACGGGGTCTTACACTTACATCAATCATACTTTACATTACAAGTCCATTCACATTCATTACACATTACAACTATACATATACGGGGTCTCACAGTCTCATATTCAGCTCTTTCTGAGAGAACAGGTACTTAAGGCTCTTATGATCTGTGAAGACCTGAAATTTCTCACCATAGAGATAGTGCCGCCATATTTTCAATGCAAATACTACAGCCGCCAACTCCAAATCATTTGTCAGGTAGTTCCTTTCATGATCTTTCAACTGTCTAGATCCATAGGCAACTACCTTCCCATCCTGCATAAGCACACAGCCCAGTCCCTGGTGTGATGCATCCGTATACACCGAGAATCCTCCTGAGCTGGTAGGAATGGTGAGAACTGGAGCAGTCGTCAATCGACGCTTAAGCTCCTCAAAACTCCTCTCACATGCCTCATCCTATACAAAGTTAACATCTTTTCACGTGAGGCGTGTCAATGGAGCAGCTAGTCTGGAGAAACCCTCTACAAATCTCTGATAATATCCTGCCAATCCCAGGAAACTTCTGATCTCAGTAACTGTCTTGGGCTATTCCCACTGTATAACTGCCTCTATCTTAGATGGATCCATTGATACCCCATCCTTTGACACCACATGCCCCAGAAATGAGATCTGTTCCAACCAAAAGTTACACTTGCTGAGTTTAGCGTACAATTCTCTCTCTCGGAGGGTCTGTAGAACTATCCTCAAATGCTCCTCATGATCTTCCTTGGACTTAGAATAAACCAAAATGTCATCTATGAAAACAATCACAAACTTATCCAGGTATGGCTTGAATATATCATTCATCAGTGCCATAAATGCTGCGGGAGCATTCGTCAATCCGAATGGCATCACCATAAACTCGTAGTGGCCATAACGGGTACGAAATGCTGTCTTGGGTACATCTCCACTCCTGATCCTCAACTGATGATACCCTGACCGCAGATCTATCTTAGAAAATACTTCGGCTCCCTGGAGCTGATCCAACAAATCATTGATTCTTGGAAGGGGGTACTTGTTCTTAATGGTGACCTTATTCAACAACCGGTAATCTATACACTGTCGGAGGCTTCCATCTTTCTTCCTTACAAATAGAACCGGTGCTCCCCAAGGTGAGACACTCTGTTGAGTTAATATATTTTGAAATGACAAAACAAGTAAATTCAATAATATAAAGATGATATAAAAATATGTTTAGAAGCTATCAGTACCAAAAATTAAGTTCCTGGATGTAACGACCCTTGACCCTGAAATTCGAGAAATTTTTTTTTTGTTGAATTTAATTTAACCACTTATTCCTTTATTCACTTAGGTTGTATTCCTGTACAGTGTCAAAACACTTTTCCTAATTCTTTTCTCGTAATTAGTAATTAATTTCCACGTTTTTAGATTATATGGCCGATAGAAATTTCGGCAGCATAACGGCTTATATATATGAGCCTACCCACCTGCAAATCAGTTATTTTTGGCAATCCTAGATATCCACAACTACCAAGCATACCTTCCAATTCATCCTTACCACTCCAGACATCTATTTCAATTTAATACTAGCTATCTCAAATATTATCCCAATATAATAATGTTTACATCATTCCTTACAAAATTACATCCCAACTGATAATTTCAACACATGTCTGTGCATACAATTATGTCTGGTACAGGAATGTAAATGTATACCTTTTGCTTGTACAAAATGTAGCCTAGGGTAGCTCTTCCCACCAGCCTACGTCGTGTACGCGGCAGGTAGCGCCTATAGATTCACTGCAAAACATCTGAAGGTAGAGGGGTGAGCTTTTGGGGAAAAGCCCAGTAAGAAGATGTATTTAAAACGATCCTAACAATTCAAATATGTAGAAAACACAATAGTACATATAATGATACTTTCTGAAAGCCAATATAAATGACATTCAAAGATTAAGGAAAATCAGAAACATCGAGATTCAAAACGTAATTCTTTAAGTACGAAAACTTAATAGATATTACGTAAACTGGTCGTATAATCAGAATTCCAAAAACAGGAATATATGTCAAATCACATAATACAGAATCACATTATGAAAATAGTGTTTAATTTTCAAATCGAGACTATATCGGCCCATCTAATCATCATGCGGCAAATAACCCAATCATCTTCTATAGAGGGAATTCAGAACCTATGGCCACGGCAAGTCAGAACCCGAAGGTGAAATTCAGAACCTATGGCCACGGCGAGACAGAACCCGAAGGTGAAATTCAGAACCTATGGCCACGGCGAGACAGAACCCGAAGGTGAAATTCAGAACCTATGGCCACGACGAGGCTGTAAACGAGATTAAAATCGTACAGCGTTTCAGAACCACAAGGGCAAAGTTTGGACGCCACACAGGCGAAGTTCAGACGCCACACAGGTGAGTTCAGACGCCACACAGGCGAGTTCAGACGCCACACAGGCGAAGTTCAAACGCCACACAGGTGAGTTCAGACGCCACACAGGCAAAGTTCAAACGCCACACAGGCGAGTTCAAACGCCACACAGGCGAGTTCAGACGCCACACAGGCGAAGTTGAAGTGCGTAAGCACACAACATAAATGGCCCTTAGTCTCAAAACATATGATAGTTTTCATATTCGAAAACATCGAAATAAAGTCATCTTATGTGAAAGATTATTTCAGAAGACATGTTTTTATTTCAAAAGCACAAATACAGAAAGCATAGTCTTGATCAGAAATATAATTTAGAAACATGTATGAAAAATCATACTTTATGTCTTTGTAAGTATTCTTTAATCACAACTCAGAAAGTAACTATTATCGTTTTAAATTATATCCCCTTACTTCGATCTATCGAAATCTCCGTGCTCGAGTGGTGACGTCTCTTAGTACCTCCCTTAATTCCTTCTACGATCACCTACAACGAAATCGTACACTTAGCACCCTACTCGTGCGAATTACCCGAATTGCGTTAAAAACGTAACCTATTCGTTACTACTGCGTGTGTACGTATTATTATACGTACCTAAGTCAACACGCACGTTTATATATTTCCTCTTACCACATATTACTTTGTATGTACAATTATTGGCATACACCTTATTATATACGTCTACATGTATCTACACATAAATACATATATATATATATACACACTCCCATATGTATACATATATATATATATATATATATTTTTATTTGTTTTCACTCTTTTCCTATCTCATATATACATTCTTTGTAATTATATATACTAGCACAAATTCATCCTATATACACCCATATGTATATGCTCCTAATATATATATATATATTATTGTCTTCTATTTTTTTATCACATATATATATATATATCCTTGTTTGTACATATACTAAAACACCTTCATTTTATACAATCATTTGTATATACACCCAAGTATATACACATTTTTCATATACTCCTATATGTACATACACCTAAGTATATACTCATATTTATTTTATCATTGGCTTCCCTTATTCATTATCAAATATATGTACATATACTAACATACCCTTTCATTATACACACTTATATGTATATACCCAAATATATATATATATATATTTTATTCACATAAATACATATATATATATATATTATCACTTGTCTCCATTATTCAATATCACAAATATATATTTCTTTGCCTACTTCTCATCATTCCATTTTTGTTTAATTTAATCTATAACTAACATGCTTGTTTCTACCACCCATTTATCTACATTTAAAATGAATATACATACATGTATATACATATATATACTTTACCTCTTCATGCTTATACACAATCACTTATGTATATATATATATGTACAATTAAATATACATATATACATTTTTCTATTCCTCATTTCACACACAACTTAATTCACACTAACAAGCCTATACCTCAAACATACAAATACATACATGTATATGGAATATACCTATTTATAAATTTACCTTGTCTCTTTTCCAAATTTTCAGCCTTTCCCTTTTTTTTTCTTCCTCTCGGTTTGTTCTTCAGTATCCCTTATTTTCTTTTCCTTTGTGGCCCTCGGTTTCCAGCCTTGTTTCTCTGCTTCAAAATGCCCTCCAACAGTCACCAAAATCAGCCTTGAACTGCCTTTCCTAGAGTCCCCTGCACAAGCTGTTTCCAGCCTCCAAAACAGCCACGGTGCAACCAGCTACCACCCCTGTTTGTAGCATCCCCAACCTTCCCAGTTCCAGCCTTCACTGCCCCCTCACCGAGCCCTTCTCCTCTCCTTCACCGGCCCCCTGTTTTCCCCCCTTCAGCTCACGGTTCTGCTTCCTTCAGTCTCGGTCTGTCCTATTTTTTTCCTGGCCTGCTTCAATGAAGCCTCGGTTCCAGCCTTCCTCTCGTTTGTTTCTTCTTCAGTCTCAATTCTGTTCCACTTCCTTTCCAGTCACTGTTTCGTTCTCTGTTTCAGCCCTCGGTTGCTTCAATACAAGCCCGATCCTGTTTAGTCTTTTTCTCCCTCTCGGTTGCCTCTGTTCAGCCTCAATTCTACTCTGCTTCCGCCCACTTCTGCATCAGCTCCAAACCTCAATCTCCTCCTTCGGTTGCTTCTCGGTTTTCAGCCCTCCCGATCAGCCCTCAAGCCTCTCTCGATCAGCCCCTCTTTCTTCCCTTCCTCTCTTCTTCTCTTCCTCGGTTTCCCTCTTCTTCTTCCTTCTTCCTTTCTTTCTCCCCCCTAGCAGACCGACTCTCTCTCCTTCTTCCCCCTTTCCTTCTTCCCTTTTCTTCTTCTTCCTCTTCTCTTTTCCGGTTTCCCGCCCAACACCCCTGTGAATTTGATTTCCTTTTCCAATTCGAATAGTGGCAGACGAAATTGGCTTAGAAAAGCCAATTCCGTACATGACATAATATATATATATGCATATTATATTAATAGGTATAATATATTTTGTATTAATATATATATATATTAATATTTTTTGTTTGTTTAGTTTATTTATTTAATTGTATTATTATTATTATTTTTTTTGTGTCCATTTATAATTCTTGTCTCATGCTTTATTTATCATTTACTAATACTTATATATTAAATAATATACATTACATGATATATATATATATATTTGTTATATATATATATATATTATTACCTATCTCTTTAAATGTCATGTATATTTATACGTACATGTACGCTTATGTATATATATATATATATATATCTATATATACACATTTTCTTGAAACTTATCCAAGGACATAATATCCATGCCTTCCATGAAACTCTTATTATTCCGAAAATGAAATATCACCGGGATTCCATCACTCCTCACGAATTCCCGATACACGTTTTTACATCAACAGTTTTCAACTAATAATTTAAAATTTTCCAATCCTTCCATACTTGCATTTGCTTAATCACTTCTTGTATCTTTGGGTTTCCGGTCATTCACGGGTTTCTCGGCTCCTATATTCTCGAGCCCTACAACGAACATCCACACTTCTATTAAAATATAATCTAATTAAACATAGGAAATTCGTGGGGTTTACACTGGAGATGAGAGATCGATCTGGTGATATGGGAGATCGATCTCATGGGTTTTCTAGGATGAGAGATCAATCTCATGAGGATATGAGGTCGATCTTCTAAGTTTTGAACCTGTACAAAAGTATTGAGGAAGCTAAGATCGATCTATAAGGGTTATGAGATCGATCTGTCTAATACAGGATGTTGAGGAGATCGATCTGGTCTAGGAAGAGATCGATCTCCCCTAAAACAAAGGTAAAGGCAGTAGATCGATCTATAAGATCAATCTATACTCAAATAGAGAGATCATGAGATCGATCTGGTATAGGAAGAGATCGATCTCCTCAAAGTCAAAGAGCTAAGGAGATCGATCTAGGTTAATGAGAAGATCGATCTCATCACTACGAGATTACCTGGCAGATCGATCTATAGATCGATCATGCCTCAAACAGAGAGACTGGAAGATCGATCTGCCTATTCGACAGATCGATCTGCTCTAATATTTTCAAATTATGAGATCGATCTGCTCATATATGAGATCGATCTCCTTGCTTCTTTTTACCTTGATCTTGCAGGAATTATAACTAAGAGATCGATCTGGTCAAGATGGCAGATCGATCTGGCATTCTACTGAAGGTTCCCAACGGATCTTTCTGCAAAATCTCAATGGGAAAAACAGCATTAAATGCTCCAACTACCAATCCTTTAGTATATAATCAAGCATTGAAGACACTGAGACAGAGAGAGACCATTGCTGCACATTTTGTATATTCTCAAGAGTTTATTTCTTACATTCCATTTTGTCTTCAATCCTCATTTATTGAGTTTGTTGTATAAGTTTGTGTGCAAAAGCTGTATTTATCCTACCCACATAAAAAGCTTGATATTGTATTCATCCTTGCTTTAAGAGAGAAGAGGATTGTTCCTCAGTGAGATAATCTTTGTAAAAGGGTGAATACATCTTTGTATAAAAAGGGTAGAGAGGTTATTCCTTAACCTGAAAAAGGGAGTGTGTAACTTTCGTTGAAAGTGAGAAAGAAAGCACTTGACAAAAAGGTCAAGGATGTAGGCAAGAAAGGATGTAGGCAAGAGATTTGTCGAACCTCTATAAACGATTGTGTTTGATATTCTCTTCCTTATCTTGCTTTAATTTATTTCAATACAATATATTGCTTATTCATTATTTGTTAATTAAGTTCAAATTAGTTTAAATTTGCCATTAACATTAGAAAACCAATTCACCCCCCTCTCGGTAGAGCCAACAATTGGTGTCAGAGCTAGGACTCTTTGATCACATAGGAATAACTTTCTAAGAGTTAGAAACGATCAAATGGCTCACAACAATGTAGCAACTAGTTTAGTAGGAGAGGGCCATTCTATGGTTAGGGCTCCTATATTCAATGGGGTTCATTATGCTTATTGGAAAACTAGGATGATGTTATTCATTCAAGCAAATGATTATGAGGTATGGAGGATTATCACTAAAGGACCTCAAATCCCTTCAAAAAGAATAGAGGGAAGAGATATCCCTAAAGAAGAAGATGAATGGGATTCAAATGATGTTAAAAGTGCTCAGCTTATTGCTAAGGCCATGCACACTCTACTTTGTGCTTTAGGGCCAAATGAATACAATAGAGTCTCCGGCTGTGACAATGCCAAACAAATTTGAGACAAATTGGCAATAACTCATGAAGGCACAACCCAAGTAAAGGAGACTAAGGTAGGAATGCTCACACATGACTATGAGCTATTTAGGATGAAAGATGGAGAATCAATCAGTGATATGTTCACTAGATTCACTGATGTAATTAATGGATTAAAATCGTTAGGAAAAATATACTCTAATATAGAAATGGTCAAGAAAATATTAAATAGCCTACCAAAATCATGGGAAGCTAAAGTGACTGCAATTGAGGAATCCAAGGACCCTCACACATTGTCACTAGATGAATTAATAGGTTCACTACTCACTTATGAGATGAAATTAAGAAGAAATGAAGAGCCACCCAAGAAAGTGGGAGTTGCTCTAAAATCTACTACTCAAGAGGAGATTAAAAATGAGAGTGGTAGTGAAGAAGATCTTGAGATGACAATGTTTGCCAAAAGATTTAACAAATTCATGAGAATGAGAGCTAGTGGTAGTAATAGGAGAAACCACAAGAGAGATCAAGAAGAGATAGGAAGAAAAGATACAATTGTGTGTTATGAATGTAAAAAACCAGGACACATTAAGTTTAACTGCCCTCTTCTTAAAAGGTCCAATGATAGGTTCCACAAAAAAAAGGTAATGGTGGTTACATGGAGCGACAGTGACTGCTCCGATGATGACTCAAATGAGGACATTGCCAACTTGTGCTTCATGGCTATTGAGGATGAAAAGGTAACTTCAAACCTCAATGAATACTCTTTTGATGAATTGCAAGATACCTTTGATGATCTTGCATTGGAATATGAATGCATGAGTATGAAATATAAGAAAATAATATCTAAATTGAAGAAAGAAAATGAGTTAATTCTAGAGGACAAATTAGAATGTGAAAAGAAACTAGAAATTACGAATCTTGAAATTTATGACCTAAAAGAAAAAAATAGTAATCTACATAATTCCTTCAATAGGTTCTATATGGGTCAACAAAAGTTAGATAACATGCTAGAAACTCAAAGAGCATTCTTTGATAAAAATGGGTTAGGATATAATGCAAAAAGTAGAGAGACTCATCTCAAAAGCTTCATTGCTAGAAAGAGCATGAATAAACCTTCAACTACTTGTTCATATTGTAATAGAAAGGGACATGCATCACATAATTGCAATATGAAGATGACCATTCTTAAAGGAAGAATAGTAAAAAGAATGTGGGTTCCAAAAGAAGTAATTAACTCAAAAGATTTTAATGCATTGGCAAAATGGATCCCAAAGGGATCAAGAATTGTATTCACTAACCTCAAAGGACCCAAGAGAATTTTGGTACCTAAGATATGAGTTTGATTTTTGATTGTAGGTAATTGAGAATTGCCACAAAGCTAAAACAAAGGAAGCTTGGTACTTGGACAATGGATGCTCAAGGCACATGACAGGTGATAGAAGCCACTTCAACTCATTTAAATCAAAGGTTGGTGGAGAAGTCACATTTGGGGACAACTTCAAAGGCCAAGTTGAAGGAAGTGGCTCAATAGGTAATGACTATTTTTCATTAGAAAAAGTATTGCTTGTTAGCGGTCTAAAGTATAACTTACTAAGCATAAGTCAACTTTGTGACAAAGGTTACAAAGTAATTTTTGATTGCATGAAATGTCATGTTATAGATCCTAAGTCAAATAAAGTTCTTTTTCTAGGTCATAGGCAAGGTAATATATACATTGTCTATCTTAATGAACTCAAAAATGAAAACATATGCCTAATGGTAGACAATGAAAAAGAATCTTGGTTATGGCATAGAAGACTAGGTCATGCTAGCATGCATGTGTTATCTAAGTTAGCTAGAAAGGATCTAGTTATAGGATTACCCAAGTTGTCCTTTGACTATGAAAAAATATGTGAAGCTTGTGTTAAAGGAAAACATAAAAGGACAACATTTAAGCCTAAGAATAGTGTATCCACCACTAGGCCTCTTCAATTACTCCACCTAGATTTATTTGGACCAACTAGAACAACAAGCCTTGGTGAGAAACACTATGGATTTGTAATAGTTGATAATTACACTAGGTTCACTTGGGTATTCTTTCTGAGAGTGAAAAATGAAGCTTTAGAAAAATTGATAGCTTATACAAAATGTGAGACCCCGTATATGTAAAGTTGTAATGTGTAATGAATGTGAATGGACTTGTAATGTAAAGTATGATCGATGTAAGTCCATGGATTCAATGTATGTATGTGTAATATGATTTATAACGTACATACAAGTTCCATTGAGTATGAATATGAAGAAATGAGTTCTTATGAGTGATGGATGTGAGTGAAACTCAAAATGAGTAGTGTGGTAAATGGATGGAAACTGCATGAATATAAATGCTTCCATTTGGTTATATATAGTATACCTTTGGACATATAATGAATGCACACAAGTTTCAATATGCATAAGGTATGAATGGATGCCATTTTCAAGTTATAAAGGTGGATAGATGAGAAAATGGCCATGGCAGCAGATTAAGGATGTGTTGGTGTGAGTTGCAGCAAGAAAACTGCAGAAAATCTGGAAAGTATGAAGGTCAGATCGATCTCATAAGATGAGAGATCGATCTGGAAGAGCCAGAATGCTCTTATTTGGGCAATGGAATAGAGCAGATCTATCTTCAATGTGGCCAGATCAATCTCCTAAGCATTATGTAATGAAAAGATCGATCCTCAACCACCCAGATCGATCTCCTTAGCTCTCTGTTTGGGACCAGATCGATCTCATGCTTCGACAGATTGATCTCATTCTTAAAATTTCGTGAAAATGAGAGATTTAAGGGGACCAGATCGATCTCCTCTTGGACCAGATCGATCTCCTCAAGCTATTTCTATAAAAGAAGGGCTGAAAATTTGAAAATTTCGAGAAAAACACCAATCTTCCATTTCTAACCCAAAAACCTAACTTTCTCTCTCTAAAATCAGCCATTTCCAGCAAGAATTGAGGGGAGACCATTAGACATTAAGTTGTTCATCTTGAGGAAGAGAACAACATAGTTGGAACCCAAAATCCCATTGTGGGTATTGAAGGAGATAAAGGCATTGACATTTAGAGCAAGAAGAAAAATTATATTTGGTAAGATTCTAACACTCCAATCCAAGTACATTGTCTATTTAATTGATTTTGGAGTTGTTTGGCATGAGTATGTATGGATGGAAACACCTAGGTTGTGTTAGAAACTAATGTAACCTAGAAAATGGAATGCCTCTAGTGTGAGAAAGTATGATTTGGGGAGTTGGTGGTTTATGGGTTATGATAAGTTGTTAAATGAGTAATTTGGGTGATTTGGAATGGTTATGTGGAGTTATAATATGGGTTTAAGTGAAATTTTGAAAATTAGTATGTATATGCTTGATAAAATGCCATAGTTAGGGAATTCATGAAATATGAACACTATGAGCTTAATGTCGATTTAATATCGATTTGGAATAAGTTAATAGGCCTAAGAAGATCCATAGACTCGAGTTATGGGTAAAGTAATGAAACGAGGCCATATAAGTGTTAATAGAGGCTATAGATTAAATTGACTATAGCAAGCACAAGGGTTGCATTATATGGATCGAATATAATGTGAAATATGATTGTGTGCAGTCTCGAAGAGTTGTTGAAGACAAATCGAACCGTACGAGTAAGCAGCTTAAGGAAGTGGAATCACGCATCGCGATTCCAGATAAGAGAATTCTGTAGGTATATAGAGGTAGCTGCTCGTATTTTGTGGGTATATAGGGCTTTGGAAATGTGCATGGATTTATAGAAATGTATTTTGACGATGTATGGATGTGACTATGAATAACTATATGAGATTTTGTGGTTGAAATGGTATTGTAAAGAAAAGGGATAGTAAGGCTAATAATTGCATAAATCAAGTGTTTTGAATGCTTTCACAAAACATATGTTTGGTTTTAAATGAATTGATAGATAGGTTGGCTATTGTGGTTTGATGTTTGTGATAGCACATGGGAAGTGCCAAATATGTTTTGAGATTAGTTTTAAAAGCTTATGAGCCGCCTATCATGTTTATTTGAATTAAACCGTGCTAGAGCCTAGCTCGCACCTGGTATTGATGTTTTCATTTGTATGAAACGTGCTGGAGCTTAGCTCGTACCTTGATTTGGAAACTATGATGATGTTTATAAACCGTACTGGAGCTTCTGCTCGTAGGTGGCTTTTGAGTGGTTTGTCTTATGAGTATAACCGTACTAGAGCTATGCTCGTACGCGGCTCTTTATGATAGGATGCATGAGTCGTGCTAGAGCTTTGCTCGCACAAGTTTGCACGTTGTGATACGTATAATGTTGTGAAAGTTGGTAAGATCCTTAAGCCCTACATCCTTAAGCCAACATCCTTAAGCCCAAGGAGACGGGGTGGCTCTGTTAGGCGGGGAGGCTCTATTCGGTGGGGAGGCTCTCTTACGGTGGTGTCAGGACCCGTTCTCAATCTATGACTTTAACCAAAATCACTAAAAATTTTTCGCATTTTTAACTTATCTTTCCGCTCTTCAATGGTTGGGCTGTGATTCGATGTCAGAGTCCTCACTTACCACATCATCCATTTCATACATACATGTCAATATATTATTACTGACTGTATCTGCTTTTATTATACATGTAATATTATATAAAATCTAATACAAATACATTCCCCATAATATATTTCGTATACATCACTGTGTTGTTTCTATGTTTAGATACACAACTGTACATAATAGGTATACCTGTCGATCGATAGGAACTAGCAGCGGACTCTGGGACACTATCCCTCGATAGCTCTCGCTCTACTGTTGACGCTCTGTAGAGAGATGTAAAGAAAGGGGGGTGAGCATACAACGCGCTCAGTAAGGAAATCAGGCAAGCAAGTAGATATCAACACCATCTACTCAAAATAATGCTATGCCTTGAAAACATTATTTCCTTTACTCGCTTTAAAAAGCATGTCTTGACATATAATATATATACTTGTACAGAATAAATCCCATGTACAGAAAATCATGCTTTCTTTCTCAAAGGTAGGCATGTAGTGCAAAACAATGCATCGTATATAAATCGTGCCTTTATGTAAATTATGCCATGTATATTTAAATCACAATAAATATGGCATCAAATGATTCACAACACAAAATCGGAGTCCAACCCATCCCCCAGGTCGTCCGTAGTTTAAATCAGTCAATCAATGTGATATATCATGTAAGACTCTGTGGTTAAATGCAAATAGTATCCTGGACTATGATCATATCTGAAATGTGATCCCAAGCAACACAGTACTCGATGTGCGGGGCATCACTGCTGCAACGGGAGGGGGGTCAGTCTATCACAACCGTCAGCTATATCCTCCTCAACTCCACAACAACACACGGTACAGCATACACCTCGCGCCACTCAGACACGGTACAAAGTACACCCGTGGACCCGTCCTCACGGCCAGAGTGCATACCATAGGTCTTAGCTCTCGCACCCGTGGAATATCAATATCACAGTCAGGGTGCCTACTATAGGTCTTAGCCCTCGCGCCTGTGAAAATATCATACCACATTCACAAATACCCTCATGCTGGTCATCCTCTCAAAATGTGACACTCAGTCACATAAGAATGCGGCATGAATAGGTACCATGTATATAATATCACATACAGTGTGCGCCCTCGAGTGCGACACACAGTCGACACTGCGCTCGAACACTGTTTCACATCACAAACTCAACTCTAGTGCGAGCAACCTCCAGCAACTAGGTCAATGCATAGTTCATGTATTAAAGCAAGTACGAGCAATAGCTCTAGTACCATGCTATGCACAATATCATCAAATCAAGTACGAGCCATAGCTTCAGTACTATGTCATGTATAAACCATGAAGAATCGAGTACGAGTAACGCTCCAGTACTCTGTCATGTATCTCATGTAAAACTCGAGTACGAGCTAATCGCTCCAGCACTCTGTGTCATGCATATATCATTAAAAGCTGAGTACGAGTAAAACTCCAGTACTCTATCATGTATGTCATGGAAATCTAGTGCGTATAAAAATCCAGCACTACTGTATGTGAAAAACATATGAAATCCAGTGCGAGCTGTGCTCTAGCACGATTCATTCTCACATAATATGATAGATGGCTCTTTAAAAGGGATTGTTTATAAAACATCAAAATCAGCACTATAAAGTGTGCTTAAGTCACATCAACCTTAAAATCATTAGCCCATCTATTTATTTTCATGCTAAACAGCAATTAAACACACACAATAATTGTTTCCATGCTTTTTGCAACTTTTCACAAAAGTTGACTTTTTGACTAACTAGGGGGAAAATCGTAATTTGCCACTATCGGGTCGCAATAATTATTATTCACTTTCTCTGACCCTCAGAGTTTTTAAGCAAATGTAAAAGCAGACGAAAATACGTGCAGGTATCTCTAACTACTCGTAAAAGTCCTTTACCTCGGATCACATCACGTGACCTCACTTCCTCGATGCTGCTAAATCCCACAGTCCGATCAGCTCTCAATATAAACTTCGGAGCTGTAAATAACCATTCCTCAGGTTAATTATACTTTTCCTACTGTATTACACATTAATAAAGTCTATTATCCCTTAATGGGCCTTAAAAATCCTTAATGGGCCTAACTAGGCCTTAAGTCCATTTTTATTTTACTATTCACTTTCGTTGGGCCTATTGGGCTTGTGGGGCCCACCAACTCTTATTGGGCTTGTCCTAGGCCCATTACACCTTATTGGGCCTAAAATAATTGGGCTTGGCCCATTGGGCCTCTCGACCACATGCCATGGCCGAGAGCTACTCATGCCTCAGTTTCACCATGGCATGCCATCCATGCCTATTATTTAGCCATTTTCACTTAGGCATTTTCACATACACTTGGTAGGCAACATTACCAATCATCACATAGTTCATTTAGGCATTTTATCAAACACCTTGATTGCCAACAACTTACATGTATTAATTAATCAAATTGATTAATTCTAATTACACCATTAACATTAATACATGTATACTAATCCATTTATGTCTTAAAATCATATTGACATAATTCAATATCCCATTAATCACTCTCGACCTAACCCATTTCATGGTGATTTAATATGTTTCAATGCTTAAAACATATATCAACATACTTGAAATCATTCATACATTAACATATATGAAATTGAAAATTAGAAAATATACCAATTGTTGTGTTCACCCTTTGGCCGAAACTTTGGAGGCTCTAAGTTTGCTCTCTATGGCTCCTTGATAGCCAATTCCAACATATGTCAATCTCCTTTCAATTTGGAATAACTTCCATGAAGAATGCAAGTTCCAAATATGCCTAATTCCTAGTGATTTCTAGTGAGAGAAAGCTTGGAAAATATGTTTCAATGGTTTCTTCTTCTAGCCGGATTTGGTGTGATGAAGATGACAATGGTGTGTGTCACGCCCCGAAAATGCGGAAAATAGGGCTAATTTAAAACTTTTTGTTCATTAATTCACAATTAAAGGTGCATTCCTGTGCAGTGTCATACATCATCATAATTATCATGCCTCAGGATCTCATCATGATATAATAATTATTGTGTTATACCCATTACTCGATTACAAGTTAATTAATCCTAATACATCCCCTACAATAACATACTTCAAGTGTCTGTAATCACATTAATAGTCTGGGTACATGAAAAGATAAAATATACCTCAAATACAATATATATAGGGCCTGGAGCTCAAGTCCTCCACTAGCCACTACTCCGTACGCCGCAGGGAGATTCTTCTTCACTTGAAGTACTCTGGGAGGGGGAGGAAAATAGGGTGAGCTTCTAAATCGCTCAGTAAGGGGGTAAAGGAATCAGTTATATAAACCATTTCACACATCACAAATATGTATTTGTTCATAAAGCTCATTTGAAATCGTAGCATGAAAGTTCTCAAAACATCATCTCATAACTCGTTAAATCATGTGAAAACATGAAGATAAAAGGCTCCACATCGAGCACTCACAAGCATGTGTAAAGATATGCAATAATGGCTGTTCTCAAATACGTGATAAAAATCACCTCGGTAAATCACACGTGACAAGGTCACAAAACACAACTCATGTGTAAAACGAGACTAGGCAATAAAACTCAATTAAAACTCGTCATGGCACATCAAATATATATAAGCTCCTCTGGGTGCGCATCCCAGGCATCCTCGTATAGAGGGAACGTCGACAATATGGTCGTGTGCAAAGTATATTGGACTTATATGTTACCAGAACAAGGCCCGGCCTTACTTGCTACCAGAGCAATGCCTCGCCTAATGCACACGACACGTGGTCCCTGGGTCGGTTCCCAGGCGGCCCACTCTCTCGGTCTTACATGCTACCAGAGCAATGCCTCCCAACGCTACCAGAGCGGAGGAATAATCGGACTTATATGTTACCAGAACAATGCCTGTGGTCCCTGGGTCGGTTCCTAGGCGTCCCACAATATCGGTCTTATATGCTACCAGAGCAAGGCCCGTGGTCCCTGGGTCGGTTCCCAGGCGTCCCACTATATCGGTCTTATATGCTACCAGAGCAATGCCCGATGTGTGTTCAACATGACACGCCTAAGTCTCTATCATTAGCCATTATCTTATAAAACGTTATGCCTTCACGTAGAACTCATAATGGTTTTCTCTTAAAAACTTATTTAAAACATTTGTGTACTCAACAAAAAAAACACATATAAAAATCGAGTTCCAACCGGCAAAACATGCACACATTTTCTCAAATCTCAATATCGCCTTAACGTAGAGCCCAATTTACTTTTCACGCAGCTCAAAGGTTTATAAAGTAATTTCACACTTAGCTTATAAACTCATAAAATAATGGGCTCCAACCGGCTATAAAAACCGTGTGCAGTTACATCACAACACAAAACATGCTTGTATTCTCAAATCATGGTTCATGCTAACAATTCATCAAAATACATACACAAAATGGTTTAGTTTTCCCTTACCTCTTTGCACCTCGTATAGTGCAATCGTTCCCCCCGTATCATGGACTAGTCTCGCATTCCACTCTGGAACTCCCGAGCTGTCCAAACGATGTTAAAACATCAATACTCCACATCACATAACCTCAATTCTCAAAATCGAGCATAATTGCTCATAACACCTCAATTCTCTTGATTTCTCGTAACTCAACCCTAAGCTACAACCTCATTCACAATATCCCAATATCCTACATTCCTCATGCCAATTATTTAGGCTAATTCTCCATATTGTCCAATTTTCCATTTATAGCTCACAATTTCCTAAATTCACCAAAATTCTCAAATATACATATCACTCCTACCACATTGAAATTTAATCAATCCCCAGTCATTTCTCAACCATTTCAACACAATTACAACCACCAATAACATCAAAATCAACTCAAATATCAAGATCGAGGTTTAGAAATTACCCAAAGTTTGTGAGACGCACAACTCACGCCTCGATCCGATTCGTCCTTCGATTTCCAAGTATGTTGTTCTCCCTTTGATGAGGAACAACTTTCCTTCTTCCCACAATAGCTGATTCGGCCGAAAATGGGTGATTTGGAGGAGTGAGAAACTAGGTTTTTGGAAAAATGGAGGTTTGGAAGAGAGAGAAAGTGAGATTTCAGGAGAAAACACGGGTCCCTTATATAGATTGGAGGTAGGAGATCGATCTGCCTCTTGCTGAGATCGATCTGTGTTTGAAATTTGGGGGCGATCTGGGTAATTTTATGCCCAGGAGATCGATCTGTCGAGGGGTGAGATCGATCTCTTTATGGCTTTATGAGATCGATCTGCTCCTAAAGAGATCGATCTTCTCCCCAAACAGAAGCATTTGGAGATCGATCTCTTCCTCATGAGATCGATCCCTTCTCAAACAGATTCATTTGGAGATCGATCTCTTCCTCATGAGATCGATCCCTTCTCAAACAGATTCATAAAGAGATCGATCTTTTCCATTGGAGATCGATCTGCTTCTCAAATTTCCCATCCCTCGTCATTCTTAACTCACCAGATCGATCTCTCCTTCTCCCAGATCGATCTGTCCTCATGCTTCATGCCTATTTTACACACTTAACATATAAACTCTAATTATAATTCCCACAATTCATTTAATTCAATAAATTACACTTCAAATTCTTATTACATTATTAAAATATGTCTAAAATTCTCAGATCTCACATCCTCCCCACCTTAAAAAGAATTTGGTCCTCCAAATTCAACTCAACTAGTCAGAATAGATGGGGGTATTTCTCCTTCATGAGACTCTCTAGTTCCCACGTCGCCTCTTCCATTGAGTGATGCCTCCACAAGACTTTCACTAATGGGATGCTCTTGGTTCTCAGTACCTTCTCTTTTCTATCGAGAATCCGGACGGGTTCCTCAATGTAGCTCATGTCCTCCTGTATGTCCATCTCATCATACTCTATAACATGAGAAGGGTCCGGGTGGTACTTCCTCAACATAGATACATGAAAAACGTTGTGTATTCCGGACATCTGTGGGGGTAATGCTAATCTGTAAGCTACCTCTCCCACTTTCTCAAGAATCTCAAATGGTCCTATGTATCGAGGACTCAATTTTCCTTTCTTCCCAAATCGCATGATACCCTTGCTCGGTGATACTCTCAGAAATACTGCATCACCAACCTCAAATTCAAGTGGCCGTCTACGCACATCCGCGTAGCTTTTCTGTCTACTCTGTGCAGCCCGTAACCTCTCACATATGAGTTTCACACTCTGTACGGCTTGCTCAACAAGCTCGGGAGCATTTATCTTTCTGTCACCGACTTCTTCCCAAGCTACAGGAGATCTACACCTCCTACCATATAGAGCCTCAAAAGGTGCCATTCCAATACTCGCATGATAGCTGTTATTGTATGCAAACTCTGCTAGGGGCAGGTGATCATCCCATGATCCCTTAAAATCCATCGTACACGCCCTCAACATATCCTCCAGGGTCTGAATAGTCCTCTCTGACTGACCATCTATCTGAGGATGATAGGCGGTACTAAAACTCAATCGAGATCCCATGGACTCCTGAAACTGGGTCCAGAATCTGGAAGTAAATCGAGAATCTCTATCAGAAGTAATACTCACTGGAGCCCCATGTAATCTAGCTATCTCGCTGACATATAGCTCAGCTAAGGCATCCACAGTATCTGTGCTCTTGATGGCAAGGAAGTGGGCACTCTTGGTCAATCTATCCACAATGACCCATATCGCGTCGCAACCTCTCCGGGTCCTCGGTAAACCCATAATAAAGTCCATAGTGACATGCTCCCATTTCCATGTAGGTACAGGTAAGGGCTGTAGTAGTCCTCCGGGCTTTCGATACTCAGCTTTCACTTGCTGGCATACCAAACATTTGGCCACATACTCTGCCACATCTCGCTTCATACCACTCCACCAATACACCTTTTTCAAGTCTCGGTACATCTTAGTACTCCCTGGGTGCATGGTGTATCGCGAGCAGTGGGATTCTCTCAATATCTGTCTCTTCAGGGTATCATCGTCCGGTACACAAATCCGTCCTCTGAACCTCAATAATCCATCTTCACGGATGATGAGATCCGACTGCGAATTCTGCTCAGCTTGGCTAACCATGTCTATCAATCTCTGATCACTGCGCTGCCCAGTTCTAATCTGATCCATGATCCTGGGCTCTATCCGCAGACTAGCCAAAAATCCAGTCTCTACCTCTTTAACTTTGATCCGAAGTTCGACGAACTGCTCTAACAAATCCCATTCCCTGATCATCATAGCAGATATCATACTCTTCCTACTCAGGGCATCAGCAACCACATTCGCCTTACCCGGATGATAAAGAATCTCGCAGTCATAATCCTTAAGGAGTTCCATCCATCTCCTTTGTCTCATGTTTAACTCTTTCTGATCAAAGAGATATCTCAAACTCTTGTGATCAGTGAAGATCTGGAATCTTTCCCCATATAAGTAGTGTCGCCAGATCTTCAAAGCAAATACCACAGCGGCTAACTCCAAATCATGCGTGGGGTAATTTCGCTCATGGTCTTTCAGCTGTCGCGATCCATATGCAACCACTCTCCCGTGCTGCATAAGCACACACCCCAATCCTTGATGAGATGCATCACTATATACCGAAAATCCTCCTGATCCCTCAGGGATAGTTAACACAGGTGCCACTGTCAATCTCCTCTTTAACTCTTGAAAACTGAGCTCACATTGATCAGTCCATATGAACGGAGTCTCCTTACGCGTGAGCTTAGTCAAAGGAGCGACAATCCTTGAGAATCCTTCCACAAATCTCCTGTAATACCCTGCCAAACCAAGGAAGCTTCGTATCTCAGTCACTGTCCTCGGCCTCTCCCAATTAAGCACAGCTGCTATTTTACTCGGATCCACTGATACTCCTTCCTCTGAGACTACATGCCCAAGGAAAGCTATCCGGTTCAGCCAAAACTCACACTTACTAAGCTTTCCGTATAATTGCTTATCTCAGAGTATCTGAAGTACTAACCACAAATGCTGTGCATGCTCCTCATACGATCGAGAGTACACCAGGATATCATCGATAAAGACTATCACAAACTTATCCAGATAGTCTCTGAACACCTCGTTCATCAATCTCATAAATGCTGCAGGGGCGTTCGTCAATCCAAAGGACATCACCAGAAATTCGTAATGGCCATACCTTGTCTTGAAGGCCGTCTTTGGAATATCTTCCTCCTTAATCCTCAATTGGTGATAGCCCGATCTCAAATCGATCTTAGAAAAGACTGATGCCCCTCTTAACTGATCAAGTAGATCATCAATCCTGGGCAATGGGTATTTATTCTTCACCGTGGCTTTATTCAACAACCGGTAGTCCACACATAATCTGAGACTGCCATCCTTCTTCTTAACAAATAACACTGGCACTCCCCACGGTGAAACACTGGGCCTAATGAACCCTTGATCCAATAACTCCTGCAGTTGTCTCTTTAATTCCTCAAGCTCCACTAATGCCATTCTGTACGGAGGTTTAGAGATCGGCTGAGTATCTGGTACCAAATCAATGGTAAACTCCAGCTCTCTCTCCGGTGGTAAACCTGGCAATTCATCTGGGAAAACATCCAGAAATTCACAAACCACAGGTATATCCTCAATCCTCGGATGTTCCCGCTCATCGTCTGAGATGAGTGTCTCATAACCTTCACATAAATAATCACATTTATTATTCTCCAAAATAATGTTAAAATTCTCAAATTACTCACTAGAAATCCACATAATCATTTCCTCAACATCTCAATTGTACACTATAAGGTTCAGGTAGGGAGAAAGTTACAATCTTAGTGTAGCAGTCTAGACTCACTCAATTGGTCGCCAACCAATCCATCCCCAGAATTACATCAAACCCATGTATACTCAACATGATTAGATCTGCTAACATCACTCTATCTCCCACCTTGATTTCACATTCTCTACAGATTAACTCAGTTCTCTGGGATTCACGCATAGGGGTATTTACATGTAGTATATATTCTAGAGGTTCAAACTTCAAGTTTAGTCTACATGCAAAATGCTCAGAAATAAACGAATGCGTGGATCCTGAATCAATCAACACATGAGCCTCATAATTACAGACAGAGAGTGTACCTCTTATGGTTTCTGCCGAAGCGTCTGCGGTCTCCTTATCCAGGGCAAACACTCGTCCCTGTGCCACAGGTTTCTTCCCTTTCTCTGCCGCAGTGGCCCGTCTCCGGGGATCCACTCTCTGAGGCTGCTGTCTAGTGGGCTCCGGAGCATGCGGTATCTGGGGTTGGGGACAGTCTTTAACTCTGTGACCCATGTCGCCACATCTAAAACATCCATGGATCGACCTAGTACAACTTCCCTCATGCGATCGGCCACAGTCTCTACAAAACCTTGTCTCAGGCCTGACGTAACGAGGGGTCTCCTTGATAATAGGATAGGCTCTGGGTCTCTCCAATCTGTCCTTCTGTACCTCGATCCTTCCTCTTCTGAAGGAACCTCTCCGAGCCTCTGACTGAAAAATCGCTGGCCTCTTGCCCTTATCTTTATGCACTGCTCTGAGCTCATTCTGAGATTGTACCATTTCAATTCCTCTTTCAACCTCTTGCGCTCGTCTCAGAGCGTCTCCAAACTCAGTAATACATAGCCCCATCAATCTATCTCTGATGACGGGCTTCAGCCCATACACAAACTTCTCTGTGCGGAGCTCTTCACTCTTGAAGGTCTCTGGGTCATATCTCAGTAGTGCGGTGAACTGGCTCTCATAGTCATCCACCGACATGTCACCCTGTACCAAACTCAAAAACTCGGCCTGTTTCCTCCTCTGGGCGGCTCGCGGTACATATTGGGTTCTAAAAGCTGTCTGGAACTCTTCCCAACCAATCACATCCTGGCGGGACATCAAGATACCCTGGGTAGTACTCCACCAATCTCGAGCTCTCCCCTTCAGCATATAGGCACTCATACTGACTCTCTCAGCATCGGTGCATCCCAGTAAATCAAATATAACTCTCAACTCCGTCAACCACTCCTCAGCCTCTGTAGGATCCTTCTTTCCCCTAAATGCGGGTGGATTCATCTTCAGAAATTCCTTTAGTCGGACCTTACTTCTATCCTCAGGCTGAGTGACGGGAGGCACTGGGGGTATGGGAGGTCCTGGTGGTGGTGTAGGGGTAGTATCCGAGGCATTAACTCCAAAGTGTTGCGCGAATAACGCTGCCATCTGCTCAAAACCTTGCCTCACATCGGTCTCAATCCGATTAAATCGAGAGTTAGGACTCTCTGGTTGTGGGACAGGTGGTGGAGGGGACTCTGCCTGCCTCCTCGAACGACCTCGTCGTTTACTCATTCTCAATCTCAACTCGTCTCCTGCGCGTACATATCAAAATTGATTGAAATCTCAATCCTCAATTTTAGTTCATGACCAGACTATTACAGACACTTGGGATGTATTCTATTTCACTTAACCGACACTGACAGTACTAGGCACCCTAAGCTCTGATACCAAGAAAACTCTGTCACGCCCCGAAAATGCGAAAAATAGGGCTAATTTAAAACTTTTTGTTCATTAATTCACAATTAAAGGTGCATTCCTGTGCAGTGTCATACATCATCATAATTATCATGCCTCAGGATCTCATCATGATATAATAATTATTGTGTTATACCCATTACTCGATTACAAGTTAATTAATCCTAATACATCCCCTACAATAACATACTTCAAGTGTCTGTAATCACATTAATAGTATGGGTACATGAAAAGATAAAATATACCTCAAATACAATATATATAGGGCCTGGAGCTCAAGTCCTCCACTAGCCACTACTCCGTACGCCGCAGGGAGATTCTTCTTCACTTGAAGTACTCTGGGAGGGGGAGGAAAATAGGGTGAGCTTCTAAATCGCTCAGTAAGGGGGTAAAGGAATCAGTTATATAAACCATTTCACACATCACAAATATGTATTTGTTCATAAAGCTCATTTGAAATCGTAGCATGAAAGTTCTCAAAACATCATCTCATAACTCGTTAAATCATGTGAAAACATGAAGATAAAAGGCTCCACATCGAGCACTCACAAGCATGTGTAAAGATATGCAATAATGGCTGTTCTCAAATACGTGATAAAAATCACCTCGGTAAATCACACGTGACAAGGTCACAAAACACAACTCATGTGTAAAACGAGACTAGGCAATAAAACTCAATTAAAACTCGTCATGGCACATCAAATATATATAAGCTCCTCTGGGTGCGCATCCCAGGCATCCTCGTATAGAGGGAACGTCGACAATATGGTCGTGTGCAAAGTATATTGGACTTATATGTTACCAGAACAAGGCCCGGCCTTACTTGCTACCAGAGCAATGCCTCGCCTAATACACACGACACGTGGTCCCTGGGTCGGTTCCCAGGCGGCCCACTCTCTCGGTCTTACATGCTACCAGAGCAATGCCTCCCAACGCTACCAGAGCGGAGGAATAATCGGACTTATATGTTACCAGAACAATGCCTGTGGTCCCTGGGTCGGTTCCCAGGCGTCCCACAATATCGGTCTTATATGCTACCAGAGCAAGGCCCGTGGTCCCTGGGTCGGTTCCCAGGCGTCCCACTATATCGGTCTTATATGCTACCAGAGCAATGCCCGATGTGTGTTCAACATGACACGCCTAAGTCTCTATCATTAGCCATTATCTTATAAAACGTTATGCCTTCACGTAGAACTCATAATGGTTTTCTCTTAAAAACTCATTTAAAACATTTGTGTACTCAACAAAAAAAACACATATAAAAATCGAGTTCCAACCGGCAAAACATGCACACATTTTCTCAAATCTCAATATCGCCTTAACGTAGAGCCCAATTTACTTTTCACGCAGCTCAAAGGTTTATAAAGTAATTTCACACTTAGCTTATAAACTCATAAAATAATGGGCTCCAACCGGCTATAAAAACCGTGTACAGTTACATCACAACACAAAACATGCTTGTATTCTCAAATCATGGTTCATGCTAACAATTCATCAAAATACATACACAAAATGGTTTAGTTTTCCCTTACCTCTTTGCACCTCGTATAGTGCAATCGTTCCCCCCGTATCACGGACTAGTCTCGCATTCCACTCTGGAACTCCCGAGCTGTCCAAACGATGTTAAAACATCAATACTCCACATCACATAACCTCAATTCTCAAAATCGAGCATAATTGCTCATAACACCTCAATTCTCTTGATTTCTCGTAACTCAACCCTAAGCTACAACCTCATTCACAATATCCCAATATCCTACATTCCTCATGCCAATTATTTAGGCTAATTCTCCATATTGTCCAATTTTCCATTTATAGCTCACAATTTCCTAAATTCACCAAAATTCTCAAATATACATATCACTCCTACCACATTGAAATTTAATCAATCCCCAGTCATTTCTCAACCATTTCAACACAATTACAACCACCAATAACATCAAAATCAACTCAAATATCAAGATCGAGGTTTAGAAATTACCCAAAGTTTGTGAGACGCACAACTCACGCCTCGATCCGATTCGTCCTTCGATTTCCAAGTATGTTGTTCTCCCTTTGATGAGGAACAACTTTCCTTCTTCCCACAATAGCTGGTTCGGCCGAAAATGGGTGATTTGGAGGAGTGAGAAACTAGGTTTTTGGAAAAATGGAGGTTTGGAAGAGAGAGAAAGTGAGATTTCAGGAGAAAACACGGGTCCCTTATATAGATTGGAGGTAGGAGATCGATCTGCCTCTTGCTGAGATCGATCTGTGTTTGAAATTTGGGGGCGATCTGGGTAATTTTATGCCCAGGAGATCGATCTGTCGAGGGGTGAGATCGATCTCTTTATGGCTTTATGAGATCGATCTGCTCCTAAAGAGATCGATCTTCTCCCCAAACAGAAGCATTTGGAGATCGATCTCTTCCTCATGAGATCGATCCCTTCTCAAACAGATTCATTTGGAGATCGATCTCTTCCTCATGAGATCGATCCCTTCTCAAACAGATTCATAAAGAGATCGATCTCTTCCATTGGAGATCGATCTGCTTCTCAAATTTCCCATCCCTCGTCATTCTTAACTCACCAGATCGATCTCTCGTTCTCCCAGATCGATCTGTCCTCATGCTTCATGCCTATTTTACACACTTAACATATAAATCTCCAATTATAATTCCCACAATTCATTTAATTCAATAAATTACACTTCAAATTCTTATTACATTATTAAAATATGTCTAAAATTCTCAGATCTCACAGTGTGGCTGGATTTATAAGCCATATACTTAGCCATTAAGCTTTACTTTTCAGCCATTATGCTTGACTTTCCAAACCTTAGCCATGAGTCACCTTATGAGTCACCTTATGAGTCATAGTTAACTTTAACTATGGTTAGATATTTATCTCATGGGCTTTTCCAATCGGGCTTCTCGGTTTGGGCTTTCTTAATGGGCTTTCGGGCTGAAATTTTTACTATGTCTCGGGCCTTTAATTGTCTCAAAATTTGGACGATCAATTGGTCCAACAATTCGGTCTAAAGGACTTAAGAATTTCGATATACGTTTAGTATACCTTACTGGGCTTTAAAATTTTTACCTTAGGCCCATCTCGTTTTTAACCATTAAATTTAATCCGGAATCCTTTCGAATAAATTTTCCTTACTTCCGGGGATGATTATCTTGTATTCTGGCCAAGAATATTTTTCCCCAAATTTTTCTCCATACTTAGGTTAATTTTTTTAACCTTGATTAGTCAACTATGGTAAAAGTCCACTTTCTTAACTATAGTTGACTTTTTCCTTAACCATTGATCATGTTGACTTTTTCTCAAAATTTTGAGAGTGTCATATATTATGTCTTACACTCTCGTCTTTATATTCCAACCACTCCCGGTGGATAATTTCACCCGAAACTCCTTTTCTCGCCAAAAAGGTCCATTTTACCCTTTTTAGCTTTTACTCTCGTTTTATATGTTCGGGACTAAATCAAGCTGACTTTCCTTCATGAGTTCTCTACGCTCTCTTATTTTAAGTTCTTATTTTTAGTCAGAATGATTTAGAATAACTCGGTTTAGCCTGTGATACCCATCGCTCACATTAGGCATTTTATGTAGCTTTTGCGTGTTAATTCATTTCAATAACACTTTAAGTCTAGTAAATACTCTTCTTATGATTCAACTATAATTACATAGTGTTCATACACATAGGAATCATAAGGTACAAGCTACAAAGATCTGGGTCTGACAATCCTCCCCCACTCAGAAAATTTGGTCCTCCAAATTAGAACCAAATTAGTCCTCAAATAGGTGAAGGTACTTCTCTCGCATCAGACTCTCTAGCTCCTAAGTAGCTTCCTCTGAAGTATGATGCTGCCAGAGAATCTTCACTAACCCGATGGTTTTCGATCTCAATACCTTCTCCTTCCTATCCAATATCCGAATCGGTCTCTCAACATATGACATGTCCTCTCGGAGCTCCAAAGGCTCGTAACTAATCACATGTGTCGGATCCGGGTGATACTTCCGAAGCATCGATATGTGGAAGACGTTATGGACACCTGATAAGTCCGATGGAAATGCCAACCTATACGCCTTATCTCCCACTCGATCAAGTATCTCAAAGGGTAGCAAGGATTTAGTTTCCCTCTCTTCCCAAATCTCGCTATGCCCTTGGAAGGAGAAACTCTCAAAAACACGGATTCACCAACTGCAAACTCTAGTGGCCTACGTCTCCTGTCAGCGTAACTCTTCTGTCTGCTCTGAGCTGTCCTCAGTCTCTCTACAATTAAGCGGACGTCCTCAGATGCTTGCGTAACCATGTCAGGAGCGAAAATCTTACGGTCACCCACTTCTTCCCATCCAATAGGGGAACAACATCTACGGCCATACAACGCCTCATACGGTGCCATCCCGATACTCGAATGATAACTGTTGTTGTAGGCGAACTCGACTAGTGGCAGGTGGTCATCCTAAGAGCCTCGATAATCTAGCACACATGCTCTCAACATGTCCTCCAGAGTTTGTATGGTCCTCTCTGACTGACCATCTGTCTGAGGATGGAAAGCGGTGCTCAAACTCAACTGGGTTCCCATGGCTTCCTGAAAATGTCCCCAAAAGTGGGAAGTGAAGCGGGAATCCCTATCAGAGACTATGCTCATTGGTACACCGTGTAACCTCACTACCTCACATACATACAGTTCTGCTAATGAACTCAGAGTATCGGTAGCTCTCATAGCTAGGAAGTGGGCTGACTTCGTCAGTGTATCAACGATCACCCATATAGCATCGTGATTCCTGCGGGTCCTTGGTAAACCCATCACGAAATCCATGGTGATATGCTCCTATTTCCATGTCGGTATAGGTAGAGGCTGCAATAACCCTGCAGGTTTCTGATGCTTTACCTTCACCTACTGACATATGAGACACTTTGCCACGAAGTCTGCTACATCTCTCTTCATACCCGACCACCAGTATACCTTCCGGAGGTTCTGATACATCTTGTTACTTCCCGGATGTAACGTATACCTCAACGAATGAGTTTCCGCCAATATCAATCTCCTGAGTCCTGGATCCTCGGGAACACACAATCTGCCTCTGAACCTCAGTAGTCCATCAGAACTCAACTCAAAGTCAGTCACGGTGCCCTTCTGCATCTGACTACCCACATCCATACAAAATGGATCAGTCTACTGAGCTACTCTGATCCTGTCCAACAGATCTGGCTCCAAGCGTAGACTAGCTATCACATAGCCTGTATCCTTCAACGCAAACACTACTGCAGCTAGCTCCAAATCATGGGTCGGATAGTTCTTCTCATGATCCTTCAACTGTCTGGATCCATAAGCAACTACCTTCCCATCCTGCATCAATACGCAGCCCAGTCCCTGATGCGAAGCATCGGTATACACTGCAAATCCTCCTGAGCTGGTAGGGATAGTGAGAATCGGAGCGGTGGTCAATCAACGCTTCAACTCCTCAAAACTCTTCTCACAATCCTCATTCCATATGAACGGTGCACTCTTTCGAGTAAGACGTGTCAACGGAGCATTCAAAAATCCCTCAACGAATCTCCGATAGTATCCAGCTAAACCCAAAAAACTCCTGATCTCGGTGACTGTCCTTGGCTGTTCCCACTAAACTACAGCCTCTATCTTAGATGGATCAACTGATACACCATCTCTCGATACAACATGTCCCAAAAACGAGATATGTGACAACCAAAAGTCACACTTACTGAGCTTAGCATATAACTCATGCTCCCGTAGCATCTGCAACACGATCCTGAGGTGCTCCTCATGTTCCTCCTTGGATCTTGAAATAGGCTCCGTACCAGGTACCAGATCTATGCAGAACTCCATCTCTCTGTCTGGTGGTAACCCTGGCAATTCATCCGGGAAAACATCTGGGTACTCACTGACCACAGTAATATCTGACAACTCCGGATGTGCCTTATCCATATCTACCACGTACGCAATGAAACCTTGATATGTTGAAGGTTTTATAAATCAGTAATCACGTAATAATCATAACTACTCCTTTCATTTATTCTTATTAAACTTTACAACATATCTAGTAGAGTGAGGAAACATAACTGTCTTAGCATAACAATCTAAAACAGCATGGTTTGCAGATAGCCAATCCATTCCTAATATTATATCAAAGTCACTCATACTTAGCAATATTAGATTGGCTGTCATCTCCTTATCCCCTACTCTCAACTTGCAGTCATTAAATACATATTCTACCACTTGACTACTATTCATAGGCGTACTAATCAACATCATCATACATAAATGTGTACGCTCTACATGTCTTGCTAATTTACATGCAAATGAAGGCGATACAAAAGAATGCATGGCACCAAGATCAATTAAAACATATGCTTCAATATCATAAATCAGGATGTTACCTCGAATCACATCCGATGAAGCATCAGCTGTTCCCTGGTCCAAAGCATGTACTCGCCCTTGACCCATCACTTGTTTCCTATTCTCCTCTGTCGTCGCTCTACCTCTCTGAACAGACGTACCAGCTGGGGTTCTATCAAACTCCCTGCCCCTCTGTGGTGCAGTCACAAATGGTGCTGGGCACTCTCTAGCCATGTGCCCCTGTTTCCCACATCGGAAACATACCATAGCACCCTGTGAACACGGTCTATCTCCATGTGATCTACCGCATCTTCTGCACTGATCTGCAGCAGGTCTCTGTCCTCCCATGACAATGCCCTTTGCTGGGGCTACAGTTGGATAAGCAAGAGGTCTAGCATATCTCTCTCGTGCCTCCTCTACCCGTGATCTCTTACCGAAAGAGTCTCTTCCCTCCTCGATAACTGAAATCTCTAGTCGGCCTCTTCTTCTGTATATCTCGGCTACGGTTAAACTTTCCAAACTTGAAAGCATTCCTCTCGTAATCCTGCTCACATAATTGCACCCTGCGCACTGCTTCCTTATAGGTCACTATGTCTAATGGGACCAACTTAGACCGTAGCACCGACCTCAACCCGTCAATAAACCTGTGGACCTTCCTGGTCTCACTGTACATGGTATCCGGGTCATATCTTCCTAGGGATAGGAATCGAGTCTCATACTCGTCCACAGATAAACTCACCTGGTGTAGTCCCAAAAACTCTGCCTGTAGTTTTCGCTGTGCGGTGTCGGGAACAAACTGCCTCCTGAAGGCCTCCTAAAATATATCCCAACTGATATCTGCGTGTCGGGATCTCAATATAGGTCGGGTGGACTTCCACCAATGCTCTGCAGCTCCCTTCAGTAGGAACGCAGCAAACGCGACCATCTCCGAGGTCGTACACTCGAAGAATCCATAAAGCTTCTCCAGTTCTGCTAACCACTCCTCAGCAGCCACTGGGTCCTTGACCCCACTAAAGGATGGAGGTCTAAACTTCTGGAATTCTCGCAACCGATGCAGATCACATCCATATCCTAATCCACTACCACCCGAAACTGGTGGGGGTGTAGGAGTATCTACAGTCCTCTGTGCATCAGCTGTCTGCGTAGGTGTATCAGGGGCAACTGCCTCTCCTGTAGCAGTTCCTGCCTCCTGTCTCTGCCTACCTGGCATCGTCTGTGCCAGTATCTCGATAATAGTCTCGAGACCACGCTCTAATCCGTGAAGCGCATCTCTGCACACTCGGGTGCCTCAGTAGCACCTGGAGTCTCATGCGTAGGTAATGGTCCGGCAGCGGCTCGTCCCTCGGGTCTATCTCCCCGGCCTCGAGCCCTACCTCTCATACCTCTACCACTACGCGTATTTGCCATATAGGCAAAGTTCCTACATTCATAATAATGAATTAGTCCATCCCCTATCCGGTATACACAGTTATATCTAAACACAGCACAGTACTATAGGGATGTACACTTTCCTATTTTCTAACACCGACTCACATCAGACCAACTTCTGCTCTGATACCATTCTGTCAGGACCTGTTATCAATCTATGACTTTAACCAAAATCACTAAAATTTTTTCGCATTTTTAACTTATCTTTCCGCTCTTCAATGGTTGGGCTGTGATTCGATGTCAGAGTCCTCACTTACCACATCATCCATTTCATACATACATGTCAATATATTATTACTGACTATAACTGCTTTTATTATACATGTAAGATTATATAAAATCTAATACAAATATATTCCCCATAATATATTTCGTATACATCACTGTGCTGTTTCTATGTTTAGATACACAACTGTACATAATAGGTATACCTGGCGATCGATAGGAACTAGCAGTGGACTCTGGGACACTATCCCTCGATAGCTCTCGCTCTACTGTTGACGCTCTGTAGAGAGATGTAAAGAAAGGGGGTGAGCATACAACGCGCTCAGTAAGGAAATCAGGCAAGCAAGTAGATATCAACACTATCTACTCAAAATAATGCTATGCCTTGAAAACATTATTTCCTTTACTCGCTTTAAAAAGCATGTCTTGAAATATAATATATATACATGTACAGAATAAATCCCATGTACAGAAAATCATGCTTTCTTTCTCAAAGGTAGGCATGTAGTGCAAAACAATGCATCGTATATAAATCATGCCTTTATGTAAATTATGCCATGTATATTTAAATCACAATAAATATGGCATCAAATGATTCACAACGCAAAATCGGAGTCCGACCCATCCATCAGGTCTATCCGTAGTTTAAATCAGTCAATCAATGTGATATATCATGTAAGACTCTGTGGTTAAATGCAAATAGTATCCTGGACTATGATCATATCCGAAATGTGATCCCAAGCAACACAGTACTCGGTGTGCGAGGCATCACTGCTGCAACGGGAGGGGGGTCAGTCCATCACAACCGTCAGCTATATCCTCCTCAACTCCACAACAACACACGGTACAGCGTACACCTCGCGCCACTCAGACACGGTACAAAGTACACCCGTGGACCCGTCCTCACGGCCAGAGGGCCTACCATAGGTCTTAGCTCTCGCACCCGTGGAATATCAACATCACAGTCAGGGTGCCTACTATAGGTCTTAGCCCTCGCGCCTGTGGAAATATCATACCACATTCACAAATACCCTCATGTTGGCCATCCTCTCAAAATGTGACACTCAGTCACACAAGAATGCGGCATGAATAGGTACCATGTATATAATATCACATATAGTGTGCGCCCTCGAGTACGAAACACAGTCGACACTGCCCTCGAACACTATTTCACATCACAAACTCAACTCTAGTTCGAGCAACCTCTAGCAACTAGGTCAATACATAGTTCATGTATTAAATCAAGTACGAGCAATAGCTCGAGTACCATGCTATGCACAATATCATCAAATCAAGTACGAGCCAACGCTCCAGTACTATGTCATGTATAAACCATGAAGAATCGAGTACGAGCAACGCTCCAGTACTCTGTCATGTATCTCATGTAAAACTCGAGTACGAGCTAATCGCTCCAGCACTCTGTGTCATGCTTATATCATTAAAAGTTGAGTACGAGTAAAACTCCAATACTCTATCATGCATGTCATGGAAATCTAGTACGTATAAAAATCCAGCACTACTGTATGTGGAAAACATATGAAATCCAGTGCGAGCTGTGCTCTAGCACGATTCATTCTCACATAATATGATAGATGTCTCTTTAAAAGGGATTGTTTATAAAACATCAAAATCAGCACTATAAAGTGTGCTTAAGTCACATCAACCTTAAAGCATTAGCCCATCTATTTATTTTCATGCTAAACAGCAATTAAACACTCATAATAATTGTTTCCATGCTTTTTGCAACTTTTCACAAAAGTTGACTTTTTGACTAACTAGGGGCAAAATCGTAATTTGCCACTATCGGGTCGCAATAATTATTATTCACTTTCTCTGACCCTCAGAGTTTTTAAGTGAATGTAAAAGCAGACGAAAATACGTGCAGGTATCTCTAACTACTCGCAAAAGTCCCTTACCTCGGATCACGTCACGCGACCTCACTTCCTCGGTGCTGCTAAATCTCGCAGTCCGATCAGCTCTCAATGTAAACTCCGGAGCTGTAAATAACCATTCCTCATGTTAATTATACTTTTCCTACTGTATTACACATTAATACAGTCTATTATCCCTTAATGGGCCTTAAAAATCCTTAATGGGCCTAACTAGGCCTTAAGTCCATTTTCATTTTACTATTCACTTTCGTTAGGCCTATTGGGCTTGTGGGGCCCATCAACTCTTATTGGGCTTATCCTAAGCCCATTACACCTTATTGGGCCTAAAATAATTGGGCTTGGCCCATTGGGCCTCTCAGCCACATGCCATGGCCGAGAGCTACTCATGCCTCGGTTTCACCATGGCATGCCATCCATGCCTATTATTTAGCCATTTTCACTTAGGCATTTTCACATACACTTGGTAGGCAACATTACCAATCATCACATAGTTCATTTAGGCATTTTATCAAACACCTTGATTGCCAACAACTTACATGTATTAATTAATCAAATTGATTAATTCTAATTACACCATTAACATTAATACATGTATACTAATCCATTTATGTCTTAAAATCATATTGACATAATTCAATATCCCATTAATCACCCTCGGCCTAACCCATTTCATGGTGATTTAATATGTTTCAATGCTTAAAACATATATCAACATACTTGAAATCATTCATACATTAACATATATGAAATTGGAAATTAGAAAATATACCAATTGTTGTGTTCACCCTTTGGTCGAAACTTTGGAGGCTCTCGGTTTGCTCTCTATGGCTCCTTGATAGCCAATTCCAACATATGTCAATCTCCTTTCAATTTGGAACAACTTCCATGAAGAATGCAAGTTCCAAATATGCCTAATTCCTAGTGATTTCTAGTGAGAGAAAGCTTGGAAAATATGTTTCAATGGTTTCTTCTTCTAGCCGGATTTGGTGTGATGAAGATGACAATGGTGTGGTTGGATTTATAAGCCATATACTTAGCCATTAAGCTTTACTTTTCAGCCATTATGCTTGACTTTCCAAACCTTAGCCATGAGTCACCTTATGAGTCATAGTTAACTTTAACTATGGTTAGATATTTATCTCATGGGCTTTTCCAATTGGGCTTCTCGGTTTGGGCTTTCTTAATGGGCTTTCGGGCTGAAATTTTTACTATGTCTCGGGCCTTTAATTGGCTCAAAATTTGGTCGATCAATTGGTCCAACAATTCGGTCTAAAGGACCTAAGAATTTCGATATACGTTTAGTATACCTTAATGGGCTTTAAAATTTTTACCTTAGGCCCATCTCGTTTTTAACCATTAAATTTAATCCGGAATCCTTCCGAATAAATTTTCCTTACTTCCAGGGATGATTATCTTGTATTCTGGCCAAGAATATTTTTCCTCAAATTTTTCTCCATACTTAGGTTAATTTTTTTAACCATGATTAGTCAACTATGGTAAAAGTCCACTTTCTTAACTATAGTTGACTTTTTCCTTAACCATTGACCATGTTGACTTTTTCTCAAAATTTATAGAGTGTCATATCTTATGTCTTACACTCTCGTCTTTATATTCTAACCGCTCCCGGTGGATAATTTCACCCGAAACTCCTTTTCTCGCCAAAAAGGTCCATTTTACCCTTTTTAGCTTTTACTCTCGTTTTATATGTTCGGGACTAAATCAAGCTGACTTTCCTTCATGAGTTCTCTACGCTCTCTTATTTTAAGTTCTTATTTTCAGTCAGAATGATTTAGAATAACTCAATTTAGCCTGTGATACCCATCGCTCACATTAGGCATTTTATGTAGCTTTTGCGTGTTAATTCATTTCAATAACACTTTAAGTCTAGTAAATACTCTTCTTATGATTCAACTATAATTACATAGTGTTCATACACATAGGAATCATAAGGTACAAGCTACAAAGATCTGGGTCTGACAGGTGGGATCCTTAAGCCAACATCCTTTAGCCCTAGAGGGGCGGGGAGGCTCTGTTAGGCAGAGAGGCTCTCCTACATGGGTACAGTAAGATCCTTAAGCCCTACATCCTTAAGCCCGAGAAGGCGAGGAGGCACTGTTAGGCAGGGAGGCTCTCTTACGGAAGGATCCTTAAGCCCTACATCCTTAAGCTAACATCCTTAAGCCCAAGGAGGTAAGGAGGCTCTGTTAGGCGGGGAGGCTCTGTTAGGCAGGGAGGCTCTCCTTCATGGATATGGAAAACTCTTGGTATGGGGTAGGTAAGACCTAGGAATGGCACCGCCAATCATGATATGAGTCCACGGAGTACGCTGCACCGTGTATATCACATGGAGTACGATGTACCGCGTGATGGTTATTTGATGAGAAAGTCTGGCGAGGGATAATCCATCTTCGTGCTAGCATGATACCCCGCACACCTGGATGCATGTGGTCTGGGATGATTTATGATGTAGTTGGTCCACATAGGCACTTTTGATATAGTGACCTAGTTTTTATACACGTGTGAATTGTGAAATGAAAATGTGGTTGTGATTGTGAATTGATTTGGTGGTATTTATGTGTTGAGAAAGAGGTTTATGATGTTGGTTTAAAAAGGAGGTTTTTTTAATGAATTGCCTTTTTATGAATTTAAATGAGATTGAGCATGAGATGATTTATACATGATGTTCTTTTTACCATGTTTGATATGCCAATGTACATGATTTTGATACATGATATATATGTATACTCATATGGCATAGTTTTATTCCTCATGCTCCTAGCATTAACGATTTATGCATAACACTATCAGCATGTAGATAGAGTAGTTATTTACCATGCTTGCATTATTGCCTTACTGAGCGTGTGGTTGCTCATCCCTCTCTACTTTCCCCCTCCTACAGAGCGTGCATAGTAGCCCAGTGAGGACTGAGGCATTGTGGTTTTGGACATCCGCTGCTTCCATCGCTGAAAGGTATATACACAGGATTCTTTTTGTATCTAAACAATGTAAAAGCACAGTAGTCTTTTGAGTTGTAATTATGGGGGATGTAGATGTCAATGAACATAACTTGTGTAAGTTAATGATTAACTTATAAATGTATGACATCGCTTTATTTAACTGAGAATGAATGAGATGTGATTTTTATTATTGACTCACAGCCCAACAGTGTGGTGGTAAGTTAGTTCACGACCGGGTAAGGTAATGGTAAAACGCGAAAAAAAATTTCAGTGATTTTCGGTTAAAGAGAATGAAATTGGGTTGTGACACAAAAGTAACTCAAAATGAAAAAGGATACACAATAACTAGTATTATAAGTGATCATGGCAAGGAGTTTGAAAATATAGGATTTGATGAGTATTGCAATGATCAAGGAATTAGCCATAAGTTTTCAGCCCCTAGGACACCACAACAAAATGGAGTGATTGAGAGAAGAAATAGAACATTGGAAGAAATGGCTAGAACCATGTTGTGTGAAAATAATTTACCAAAATATTTTTGGCCTGAAGCTATAAATACATCTTACTATATCATTAATAAAGCCATGATTAGACCCATGCTAAAGAAAACTCCTTATGAGCTTTACAAAGGTAAGAAGCCTAACATTAGCTACTTCCATCCTTTTGGCTGCAAATGTTTTGTCTTAAATAATGGGAAAGATAATTTAGGAAAATTTGATGCCAAGAGTGATGAGGGAATCTTTCTAGGATATTCCTTAAATTCAAAGGCTTATAGGGTATATAACAAAAGAACATCGATGGTTGAAGAATCAATTCATGTAATATTTGATGAGTCAAATGATTTATCTAAAGATTCAACAAATGATGAGGATGTTGGAATATTCGATGAAAACTTAGAGGAAATTCCAAACTTAGAAGAAGATCTATTAGAAAAACTTGACATAAATAAAGAAGATGAAGAAGAAATAGAGATGTTAGAGAGAGAGTCTAGAGCACCAAGAGAATTAGGATATGTAAAAGATTATGAAATAGTGGGAGATCCAACTCTTGGAGTTAGAACTAGATCATCTCTAAGGAATATGTGTCAATATATAGCCTTTGTGTCTCAATAGAACCTAGAAATGTCAATGAAGCCTTAGATGACAATAATTGGTTCTTAGCAATGCAAGAAGAACTAAATCAATTTGAAAGAAGCAAAGTGTGGAAACTAATCCCTAGGCCTAGTGATCACTCTATAATTGGAACTAAATGGATATTCAAGAACAAGATGGATGAAAATAGTGTGATCATAAGAAACAAGGCTAGATTAGTTGCACAAGGTTATAGACAAGAGGAAGGAATAGACTATAATGAAACTTATGCACCGGTAGCTAGATTAGAAGCAATTAGAATGCTACTTGCCTTTGCATGTTATAAAAACTTCAAGTTATATCAAATGGATGTAAAGAGTGCATTTTTGAATGGTTTCATTAATGAAGAAGTGTATGTTGAACAACCTCCCGGCTTTGAAAATCATGAATTTCTTGAACATGTTTTTAAACTATCTAAGGCACTCTATGGTTTGAAACAAGCTCCTAGAGCATGGTATGAAAGGTTGTCAAAATTCTTAATAGAAAAAGGATTTTCAAGAGGAAAAGTAGATACCACTTTATTTATCAAAAATAAAAATAAAGATTTACTAGTTGTTCAAGTGTATGTAGATGATATTATTTTTGGATCAACTAATGAATCTTTATGCCAAAAGTTTGCTAAGATCATGCAAGGTGAATTTGAAATGAGCATGATGGGAGAGCTCACTTTCTTCTTGGGACTTCAAGTGAAGCAAACAAAAGAAGGAACCTTCATCAATCGAGCAAAGCATACTAAGGATTTGCTCAAGCGATTTGGAATGGACAATTACAAACCTCAAGCAACTCCAATGGGCACCAACATCAAGCTTGATAAAGATGAAAGTGGTAAGTGTGTAGACACTAAACTCTATAGGTCTATGATTGGTTCATTGCTCTATTTAACTGCAAGTAGACCAGATATTTTATTTAGTGTGTGCCTTTGTGCTAGATTTCAATCCTCTCCTAGGGAATCACACTTATTAGCAACCAAGAGGATCTTTAGATATCTTAAGGACACTCCCTTTCTAGGACTTTGGTACCCCAAGGACTCCACTTTTACACTTCATGCATTTTCAGATGCAGACTTTGGGGGATGTAAAATAGATAGGAAAAGTACTTCAGGTACTTGTCAATTCTTAGGGAATAGATTAATCTCCTGGTTCTCTAAGAAACAAAACAGTGTGGCTCAGTCCACAACTAAAGCTGAATACATAGCTGCAGGTAGTTGTAGTGCTCAAGTGTTGTGGATTAAACAACAAATGAAAGACTATGGTATTGACATGAAACAAGTCTCAATTAAATGTGATAATACCACTGCCATCAATCTGTCTAAAAATCCTGTTCAACACTCTAGAACTAAGCACATTGAGATTAGGCATCATTTCCTTAGAGACCATGTTCAGAAGGGAGATATAATTCTAGAGTATATTGACACTTTACATCAAATTGCTGATATATTCACCAAACCACTTGATAGGGATAGGTTTTGTGTCCTTAGAGGTGAATTAGGACTCATGAATGTTCCCTGAGATTTATCTACTTCAAAATCTTGATTTCAAGTTATTTCTAAATGAATTTTCAATGATTTTTCTGGGTAAAAAGCATGAGAGATCGATCTCCTATCAATATAGATCGATCTCCATACTTCAAATGAGCCTAAAGCATAAAGGTTAAGCTAGGCAGATCGATCTTCTCACCCATAAGATCGATCTCCTTAAGCCTCTGTTAAACAGCAGATCAATCTATGCATTTGACAAATCGATCTCATTAAGCCTTTGTTAAACAGAAGATCGATCTATGCATTTGGCAGATCGATCTCCTTAAGTCTCTGTTAAATAGCAGATCGATCTGGGCCCTAACAGCAGATCGATCTGGGCCCTTGACAGATCGATCTCATTAAGCTTCTGTATTCTGAGGATCGATCTTGTGGTACAACAGATCGATCTCTTCAAGCTTCTGGAAATGACAGATCGATCTGTCACCTCGACAGATCGATCTCCTGTGCCCTGGACTATAAAAACTGCCGAAAAATTCCCAAATTTCAAAATCCCAAAATCTCAAAATCCCTAAATTCTGTCGCACCTCTTCCGCTGATTCTTCCCATAAGATCGATCTTCGATAAGATATTTGCCCAATCTTTTCATCATTCTTGGTCTAGTAACCTACATTGCTCAATTTCTCTTCAAAAATTTATCTATTTTACTGTAATCTAAATTAGGGCAATTTTTACACTGTTCCATTGGTTAGGATTTTTAGAGAACTAGTTTTAAGTGCATCTAGAGAGTGTCTTGTGTCTAGAAAAATGCCTCGTATTAAGAGATCAGCCAATAGAGAATCTAGACCAACCTCCTCACAACCACCCTCTGCCCCTTCAGTCACTACCTTTAACAGGTGTTTTAAAACACCTGCGAACCATCGATTTTTCTTTCTTAAACCGTATTGATTTCCTTATCTACCCAAATTTGAAGAATTTGGTTGGATTCCGTTTCTTAAAATCAATACTCTCATACCCCCAAACATCATCAGGGCATTCTTTTCTAATACCGAACTCATCTATGATCCTGATGATGCTTGCAAAATTCTTGGGTTTATAATGTATGTCATGGGTAAGTCAATTGCTATAGACACTGATGTCTTAGCCCAAGCTTTCCACATAAGCAATGAAGGCTTGACCAATGAAGATGAGGAAGTCCCCTTAGAGTTTGACCTTCCCGGGGATAAGGCGAGTGACCTACTGATGCACCCAAGGTTACTCCACCTCATTATCTCATGGAATCTTCATCCTTTCGGTACCCATCATTCCACCGTTAGGAGGTTAGATCATTTTTGGATCCACCACATCCACTCCACAAGTCAAAAACCCAACCTTGTCCATTTTCTCTATGAAGATTGGTTGAAGATCGTACGCGGCCAAGCCACCACGATAGTTTTTTAGCAACCGTTGGCATATTTTCTACAACAACTTGGAGTGGACTGCAGTTGTGAAACGGGTGAAGTGCCCTCCCCAAAGAGCGTCTTAAACATCGGGACACTTCACCACATGGGGTACTACGAGGACTTCTGAGGAGATTGGAAGAAGAAGCGGGAACAACAGCCTGCAGCAGCCATGGAGGAAGATCCCTCAGATGAGCCCATTGCTCCACCTGCTGCACCTACTGAGGGTCCATCCTCTTCCTCTGCTCAGCCCCCTGCACCTGTCCCATCACCTGTTGGCATGGAGTCCATTGTGACGATGATAATGGAGCTGAACCGAAAGATAGATGAAGGTTTTGTAAACCTTCATGCCACCCAGCAGGCGATGTATGATGAGCTACAGGTCACTCGTACTCACGTCGAGGAACTACTGGATCGCTTCCCTCATGGACCTTAGGCCTTAGTTGATAGAACTATTTTAGCTAATGTTTTGACATTATTAGTTGGTGTTTGAAAATCGCATTTGCTTGAATGGAATGACATATTACCTACTGTGTTGCAATATGCTATAATGAATTGCTATTTTGAAATGAAAAATGTGTTGCACGTTAAATTGTTCTGTTTAAACTTTTAATACCATTGATATGACAAAAAGGGGGAGAAGAGAGAAAACATGTCTAATGGTTTAAAGGAATGATTAAAATAAGGGGGAGTTAAGAAAGTAACGAGGTCAAAAGCTAAAAGAAAGGGGGAGCTTACAAAAAGGGGGAGTTTGTGCATAATGCAAATAGGTAACTAAACATGCTTATTGAATAGTTTTTATCATATCAAAAAGGGGGAGATTGTTGAGTTAATATATTTTGAAATGACAAAACAAGTAAATTCAATAATATAAAGATGATATAAAAACATGTTTAGAAGCTATCAGTACCAGAAATTAAGTTCCTGGAGATGAGAGATCGATCTGGTGATATGAGAGATCGATCTCCTGGGTTTTCTAGGATGAGAGATCGATCTCATGAGGATATGAGATCGATCTTCTAAGGTTTGAACCTGTATAAAAGTATTGAGGAATCGAAGATCAATCTATAAGGGTTATGAGATCGATCTGTCTAATACAGGATGTTAAGGAGATCGATCTGGTCTAGGAAGAGATCGATCTCCCCTAAAACAATGGTAAAGGCAGTAGATCGATCTATACTCAAACAGAGAGATCATGAGATCGATCTGGTATAGGAAGAGATCGATCTCCTCAAAGTCAGAGAGCTAAGGAGATCGATCTAGGTTAATGAGAAGATCGATCTCATCACTACGAGATTACCTGGCAGATCGATCCATAGATCGATCATGCCTCAAACAGAGAGACTGGAAGATCGATCTGCCTATTCGACAGATCGATCTGCTCTAATATTTTCAAATTATGAGATCGATTTGCTCATATATGAGATCGATCTCCTTGCTTCTTTTTACCTTGATCTTACAGGAATTATAACTAAGAGATCGATCTGGTTAAGATGGCAGATCGATCTGGCATTCTACTGGAGGTTCCCAACGGCTCTTTCTGCAAAATCTCAACGGGAAAAATAGCATTAAATGCTCCAACTACCAATCCTTCAGTATATAATCAAGCATTGAAGACACTGAGAGAGAGAGAGAGACCATCCTGCACATTCTGTATATTCTCAAGAGTTTATTTCTTACATTCCATTTTGTCTTCAATCCTCATTTATTGAGTTTGTTGTATAAGCTTGTGTGCAAAAGTTGTATTTATCCTACGCACATAAAAAGCTTGATATTGTATTCATCCTTGCTTTAAGAGAGAAGAGGATTGTTCCTCAGTGAGATAATCTTTGTAAAAGAGTGAATACATCTTTGTATAAAAAGGGCAGAGAGGTTATTCCTTAACTTGAAAAAGGGAGTGTGTAACTTTCATTGAAAGTGAGAAAGAAAGCACTTGACAAGAAGGTCAAGGAGAGAGGACGTAGGCAAGAGATTGGCCGAACCTCTATAAACAACTGTGTTTGATATTCTCTTCCTTATCTTGCTTTAATTTGGTTCAATACATTATATTGCTTATTCATTATTTGTTAATTAAGTTCAAATTAGTTTAAATTTGCCATTAACATTAGAAAACCGATTCACCCCCCTCTCGGTAGAGCCAACACACTCGATCTAATAAACCCCTTCTCCAACAACTCTTGCAGCTGTTTCTTCAACTCTTCTAATTCTATCGGAGCCATCCTATAGGGTGGTTTCGATATCGGCTCTGTACCAGGCACTAACTCTATACAAAATTCCATTTCCCTTTCGGGTGGTAGTCCTGGTAATTCATCCGAAAAGACATCAAAATAATCCACAATTACGGGTATGTCCCTCAATTCCGGGCGTGCCTCATCTATATCAACCACGTAGGCAATGAACCCTTCACATTATCCTCTCCATCGTTAGTAACATAAACCAGCACTCCACATTCAACATTTATCATAAACAATAAATTTATCTCTCAAGCAATATGCATTTAAAATCATACTCCTTTATTTAAAACAAACATACTATTTTCATATCATTTCTTTTCATCAAAGTTTACAATAAGATTGTCTAATCCTAAAAACATCAATGTTTTGGCATGATAATCCATCACAACACGATTGGTAGCCAACCAATCCATTCCCAAAATTACATCAAAATCATTCATATTCAATAAAATCAAATTGGCTATCATTTCCTTCCCTTCTATCTTTAACTTACAATCTCTACATACATGCTTAGTCAATTGACTATCATTTATGGGTGTGAAAATCATCAACATTTTATCCAACAATGTTGGTTTCACATGCTTCAACAATTTATGTGCAAAGAAAAGTGATATGAAAGAATGTGTGGCACCAGGATCAAATAATACCAATGCCTCTAAATCAAAGATTCGGATGGTACCTTTAATCACATCCGTCGATGCGTCTGCAGTGTCCTGGTCCAGTGCATCCACCCTTCCTTTGCTCACACCCATAACCTGTTTCCCTTTTTCCTCAGCTGTAGTACTCCTCCTTGGGGCTGCTGTCTCAACAAGAGCTCCCTCAGGCTCCTTGCCCTTCTGTGGGGCAGTCTCAATCATCTCATTGCAGAACCTCGATATATGTCCCGATCTCCCACATCTATAACATGAGACAGGGGGTATCTGACATGGCCTAGTCCCATGGTATCTCCCACATCTCTTACACTGGTCAGTGGTAGGTCGTGGTCCTCCAATAGTCATACCCCTCGACGCAGTCAAAGCCGGGTACATGGGAGGTCTAGCAGCTCTTTCTTGCACCTCCTCAATCTTAGGCCTCTTATCAAAATATCTTTGGCCTCCTCTCCTGGGCCCTCTATCCATCCCGGATCTCTTTCGGTCTCTATCCTTTCTAACACTGATTCTCCCAAACTCTGAGGCATTTCGCTCAAAATCTTGCTCGCATAACTGAGCCTTATGTACAGCCTCCTCATAAGTCAAGATGTCAAAGGGAGCTAGCTTAGTCCGAATGGCCAATCTCAATCTATCCATGAACTTTTGAATCTTTCGGGTCTCACTACCCATCGTGTCGAGGTCATATCTCCCCAAAGACATAAACTTGGACTCATACTCATCCATAGTACGGTTCCCTTGAACCAGATTCATAAATTCCATCTGCAGCTTCCTCTGGGCGATGGCTGGAATGTACTATCTCCTGAAGGCCTTTATAAATGTCTCCCATGAAATCTCAGAGTGTCTGGCCCTCAAAATAACCTTGGTGGACCTCCACCAATGCTCGGCCTCGCCTTTCAACATAAACACGGCAAAGGCTACCTTCTCAGCTGAAGTACAACGGAAAAACCTATACAGTTTCTCCATCTCATACACCCAGTCCTCTGTGACAACTGGGTCCTTCACCCCTCTGAGCACTGGGGGTTTCAGCGCTTGAAACTCTCGCAACCTGCTCAAGTCGCAGTCATAATCCACATCACTACCGCTCTACTGTGGAGCGATAGGAACTGTATCCCATACTAGGGGTGGTGTAGCAGTAGCAGTCTCTGCAGTCTGAGGTCTCTCTACCTCTGCAGCTGCCTGTTCAGTAGTAGGCTATGTCGCGGGATCTCGTCTGTCACTGGCGCCCAAGGACTGCATGATTATCTCCACCAAATTCTCAATACTCTGCTCTAACCTAGCGAAGCAAGCCTCAGTATCCTCTGCTCTCTCAGTAGGGTTCTGTGGAGCCTGCTCAATTTGTGGCTCCACACGGCTCTAAGGTATACCTCTACGGCTTCTAGCCCGTGCTCTCGCCCCTTTACCTTTGCGTGTAACTGGCATAATGCCTAACTTCCTGTATTATAATAATTTATAAAGCTCAATCCATCACGGTATATACAGTTATATCTAAACAAAAGCACAGTAATATGGGGATGTACTTTCCTACGTTTTATTACTGACTCACATCAGGCCAACTCAGTTCTGATACCAATATCTGTCACGACCCAATTCCATTCCCTTTAACCGAAAATCTTAATAAATTTTTCGCGTTTATTCCTTTCCTTACTCGGTCGTGAACAAACTCACCACAACACTGTTGGACTGTGAGTCAATAATAAACATCACATCTCATTCATTCTTAGTTGAGTAAAGCAATGTCATACATTTGAAAGTTAATCATTAACTTACACAAGTTATGTTCGCTGACATCTACATCCCCCATAATTACATTTCAAATGACTACTGTGCTTTTACATTGTTTAGATACAAAAGAAATCACTGTGTATATACCTCTAAGTGATGGAGATGCAGCGGATGTCCAAAATATCACACCTCAGTCCTCACTGGGCTACTATGCACACTTTGTAGGAGGGAGAAAATAGAGAGGGATGAGCAACAACACGCTCAGTAAGGCAATAATGCAAGCATGGTAGATAACTACTCTATCTACATGCTGATAGTGTTATGCATAAATCGTTTATGCTAGGAGCATGAGGAAATAAAACTATGCCATATGAGTATACATATATATCATATATCAAAATCATGTACATTGGCATATAAAACATGGTAAAAACATCATGTATAAATCATCTCATGCTCAATCTCATTTAAATTCATAAAAAGGGCAATTCATTAAGAAACCTCCTTTTTAAACCCACATCACAAAAACTCTTTCTCAACACATACAATCCCATCACAAAATCATTTTGTCAACCACAAACATCATCATCATTTCACAAATCAAGTCCACAAGGCTCGCCCCTCCTTCGGGTTTATCCTGGTCAATCACAATCACACTTATAGATTAAAATCATGTGGTAGTAACTAAATCAAGCAAGGAGACAGGTTACTATATCTCAAGTGACTACGTTGGCCAATTGTCACATATCATCCCAGATCACACGGATCTCGGTGTGCGAGGTATCTTGCTGGCACGAAGGTGGGTTAGTTCTCCGCCAGACTTTCTCAAATCAAGTAACCACCATGCGGTACATCGTACTCCATGTGATATACACGGTACATCGCACTCCGCAGACTCATAACATGGTTGGGGGTGCCTGCCGTAGGTCTTATCTACCCCATACCAAGTGTAACCTTTATAGTCTCAAGAGCGCGTGGGAGTAACCTCAATACCAGGTCCTAGCCCCTCATGGCATTGCTCACCCCTGTTGGGTTCCCTGATTTAGGTCCTAGCCCCTCACCCTCACCCTCACCCTACTCAAGAGATCTGTTAGGCCTATTGGGTTCCCTAAATGAATTATGTCAGGTCCTAGCCCCTCACCCCACTCAAGATGTCTGTCAGGCCTGTTGGGTTACCTGAGTTAATCTGTATCTCTCACCATGGCCTCATACATGCCACAGTGTGAAAACCAGCGCGAGCTACGCTCTAGCACGAATTCATGCATCAAAACCAATCACTTCGTACGAGCAACGCTATAGTACGACATTTATGCATAAAAATATGAAGACACCACGTACGAGCATAGCTCCAGTACGGTTATATGCATAAGAAAAACCACTCAAATCCACGTACGAGTAAAAGCTCCAATATGGTTTATAAAACATCATCATAGTTCCAAAACAAAGTGCGAGCTAAGCTCTAGCACGTTTCACACAAGTGAAAACATCAAAATCCAGCGCGAGCGAGGCTCTAGCACGATTTATGTAATACAAATACGATAGGCGGCTCATACACAATCAAACAATCCCGACAATCGGGTTTAGCACGTCACAAAAGCTTTTTCCACAACATCAACAAAAAACTAGCCGACCCATCTACAAGCTTGCTTAAAACAAAGCCATTTCGTTTTGAAAAACATCAAAACATTAGATTTATGCAATTATTAGCCTTACTATCCCATTTCTTTACAATACCATTTCAACCACCAAATCTCATACAATTATTCATAGTCCCATCCATACATCGTCAAAACACATTTCTATAAATCCATGCACATTTCCAAAGCCCTATATACCCACGAGTTAAAAATATGAGCAGCTACCTTTATATACTTACAAAATTCCCTTACCTGGAATCGCGACGCGTGATTCTATTTCCTTAGCGCTGCTCACTCGTGTGGTCCAATTCGTCTTCACGAACTCTTTGGGACTGCACACAATCATATTTCACATTATATTCGATCCATATAATGTAACCCTTATGCTTGCTATAGTCAATTCAATCTATAGCCTCTATTAAGGCTTATGAGGCCTCGTTTCATTACTGTACCCATAACTCGAGTCTATGGATCTTCTTAGGCCTATTAACTTATTCCAAATCGATATTAAATCGACATTAAGCTCATAGTGTTCATATTTCATGAATTCCCTCACTATGGTATTTATCAAGCATATACATACTCATTTTCACAATTCCTCCAAACTCACAATGTAATTCCATTTAACCATCTAAAATCATAGACATTACCTCAATACAACTTTAGCATGCCCATAATTCATAAACTCATTCAACCCATATCTTCTCACATTATACCCATTCTAGGTTTTCTAGGTCACACCAATTCCACCACATCCCTAGATAATTTATCCATCAATACACATCCAACTCAACTCCAAAATCACTTAAATAAACAATGTACTTGGATTGGAGTATTAGAATCTTACCAAAATCTGATTTTTCTTCTTGCTCCAAATATCAATGTCCTTAGCTCCTTCAATACCAACAATTGGATTTTGGGTTCCAACTATGTTGTTCTATTCCTCAAGATGAAAAACTTAGTATCTAATGGTCTCCCCTCAATTCTTGCTGGAAATGGCTGATTTTAGAGAGAGAAAGTTAGGTTTTTGGGTTAGAAATGGAAGATTGGTATTTTTCCTAAAATTTTCAGATTTTCAGCACTTCTTTTATAGAAATCACTTGAGGAGATCGATCTGGTCCCTTTAAATCTCTCATTTTCACGGCATTTTAAGCAAGAGATCGATCTGTCGAAGTATGATATCAATCTGCTCCAAAACAGAGAGCTAAGGAGATCGATCTATATGCTTGAGGATCGATCTTTTCATTACAGAATGCTTAGGAGATCGATCTGGCCCTGTTGGAGATCGATCTGTTCTATTCCATTGCTCAAATAAGAGCATTCTGACTCTTCCAGATCGATCTCTCATCCTATGAGATCAATCTGGCCTTCATGTTTTCCAAATTTCCTGTAGTTTCCTTGATGCAACTCACACCCAATTATCCTTAATCTACTGCCATGGCAATTTTCTCATCCATCCACCTTTATATCTTGAAAATAGCATCCATTCATACCTTATGCACATTGAAACTTGTGTGCATTCATTGTATATCCAAAAGTATCACATTCCAAACTAAATGGGAGCTTAACTTCATTTCATTTTACCACACTACTCATTTTGAGTTCAAATTACATCCATCACTTACAAGAACTCATTTCTTCATATTCATACTCAATGAAACTTGTATGTACATTACAAATCATATTACACATATGTACTTTGAATCAATGGACTTACATCAATTACAATATACCTTACAAGTCCATTGGCATTCATTGATCCAATTACACACATTACAACTATACATGTACGGGGTCGCACATACGATGCTTGCATTATTGCCTTACTGAGCGTGTGGTTGCTCATCCCTCTCTATTTTCCCCCTCTACAGAGCGTACACCCAGTGAGGACTGAGGCATTTTGGTTAAGACATCCGCTGCATCTCCATCACTCAGAGGTATATACACAATGATTCCTTTTTGTATCTAAACAATGTAAAAGCACAGTAACCAATTGAAATGTAATTATGGGGGATATAGATGTCAGGAATCATATTTTGTATAAATGAATGATTGACATTCAAATGTATGACATCACTTTTATTAACTGAGAATGGATATTGCGAGTGGATTATTATTGACTCACAGACCAACTGTGTATGGTAAGTTTGTTCACGACCGAGTAAGGTGACAGTAAAACGCGAAAAATTTATGAAGATTTTCGGTTAAAAAGAATAAAAAGGGTCGTGACAGAGATTGGTATTACCATGATAAATGAAAGGAGTATGATTTTGTTTAATCTGTGTGAGAGATGAATTCATTTGTTTATGTGGAATGTTGATGTAATGACTTGCGATATTGACGGTGGAAGAATGATGTGAAGGGTTCATTGCCTGCGTGGTCGATATAGATGAGGTACAATCAAAATTGAGGGACATACCCATAATTGCGGATTACCCTGATGTCTTTTCGGACAAATTACTAGGACTACCACCTAAAAGTGAAATGAAATTTTGCATAGAGTTAGTGCCTGATACTGAGCCGATATCGAAACCACCATATAGAATGGCTTCGATTGAGTTAGAAAAGCTGAAGAAACAGCTACAAGAGTTACTGGAGAAGGGGTTTATTAGACCGAGTGTCTCACCTTAGGGAGCATCGATTCTATTTGTAAGGAAGAAGGATGGAAGCCTCCGACTGTATATAGACTACCGGTTGTTGAATAAGGCCACCATTAAAAACAAATACCCCCTTCCATGCATAGATGATTTGCTGGATCAACTCCGAGGAACCCAAGTATTTTCTAAGATAGATCTGCAATCAGGGTACTATCAGTTGAGGATCAGGAGTGCAGATGTACCCAAGATAGCATTTTGTACCCGTTATGGCCACTACGAGTTTATGGTGATGCCATTTGGATTGATGAATGCGCCCGCAGCATTTATGGCACTGATGAATGATACATTCAAGTCATACTTGGATAAGTTTGTAATTGTTTTCATTGAAGACATATTGGTTTATTCCAAGTCTAGGAAAGAGCATGAAGAGCACTTGAGAGTAGTTCTGCAGACCCTCCGAGAAAAAGAGTTGTATGCCAAACTCAGCAAATGTAACTTTTGGTTAGAGCAGATCTCATTTTTGGGGCATGTTGTGTTGAAGAATGGAGTATCAGTGGATCCATCTAAGATAGAGGCAGTCGTACAATGGGAACAGCCCAAAACAATTGCTGAGATCAGAAGTTTTATAGGATTGGCAGGGTATTATCGAAAATTTGTAGAGGGTTTCTCCAGACTAGCTGCTCCATTGACACGCCTCATGTGTAAGGATGTTATGTTTGTATGGGATGAAGCATGTGAGAGGAGTTTTGAGAAGCTTAAGCGTCGATTGACCACTGCTCTAGTTCTCACCATTCTTACCAGCTCAGGAGGATTTTCGGTGTATACAGATGCATTACACCAAGGATTGGGCTGTGTACTTATGCAGGATGGGTCAGTAGTTGCCTATGGTTCTAGACAGTTGAAAGATCATGGGAGGAACTACCTGACCCATGATTTGGAGTTGGCAACCGTGGTATTTGCTTTGAAAATATGGCGCCACTATCTCTATAGTGAGAAATTTCAGGTGTTCATGGATCATAAGAGCCTTAAGAACCTATTCTCACAGAAAAAACTGAATATGAGACAGAGAAGATGGCTCAAATTTTTGAAGGACTATGATTGTGATATCATGTACCACCCGGGTAAGGCAAATGTAGTTGTCGATGCTTTGAGCCAAAAGAACCTTGGGTTGGTGTCTTATATGATGATAAGAAACATGAATTGTTGGAACAATTTGCGGACCTCAGTTTGGATGTAACCCCACCTGGATTTGAGAGACTTGAGATCATGGCTAGTATGAGATTAGAGCTAGAGTTGATTGGCCGTATTCGGTAGGCCCAGCAGAGCCATCGACGATGTATCGATTGGCTGAGGTAGATACAGACAAGTGTGGATAGTGATTTTGAGCTGAGTACAGATGGCTTATTGAGGTTCAGAGGCAGAGTATATGTTCCCGAGGATCTTGAGATCAGGAGGTTAATTTTATCAGAGGCTCACTCATCGAAGTATACGATACATCCGAGAAGTACCAAGATGTATCAAAACCTTCAGAAGGTTTATTGGTGGTCTGGAATGAAAAGAGACATTACTAAATATGTAGCTAAGTGTCTCGTTTGTCAGCAAGTGAAGGTAGAGCATTAGAAGCCTGCAGGATTATTGCAGCCTTTACCGATACCAACTTGGAAGTGGGAGCATGTCACCATGGATTTTGTTATGGGGTTGCTGAGGACCCGCAGAGGTCATGATGCCATATGGGTTATTATGGACCGGTTGACTAAGTCCACCCATTTCTTAGCTATGAGAGCTACTAATACTCTGAGTCAGTTGGTGAACTTGTATATTCGAGAGATAGTACGACTACATGGTGTACCAGTGAGCGATGTTTTTTATAGGGATGCCCGCTTCACTTCCCATTTCTGAGAACATTTTCAGAAAGCGCTGGGGACCCGACTGAGCTTTAGCACTGCTTTTCATCCTCAGACAGATGGGCAGTCAGAGAGGACTATACAGACCCTCGAGGATATGTTGAGAGCGTGTGTGCTAGATTTTGGAGGCTCTTGGGATGACCACCTACAGTTAGCCGAGTTCACCTATAATAATAGCTATCATGCGAGTATCGGGATGACACTCTATGAGGCACTATATGGACGCAGATGTCGATCCCCTATTGGATGGGAAGAGGTTGGTGACAGACAGATTTTTACTTTAGACTTAGTGCAGCAGGCATCTGAGGACGTCTAGTTGATATGTAAGAGATTACAGTCAGCTCAGAGTCGGCAAAAGCATTATGCTAACAAGAGACAGAGACCACTAGAGTTTGATATGGGTGAGTCAGTATTTTTGAGAGTTTCACTATCGAAGGGTATTATGAGATTTGGTAAGAAGGGTAAGCTGAGCCCTAGATATATCAAACCCTTTGAGATTTTGGAGAGAGTGGGAGATAAGGCGTATAGGTTGGCATTGTCATCGATGATAGAGGTCCACTTGCTTGTGATGTTCATGATGATCGTGATGCCAAGTCAAAAAGTTTTGTTAAGCCAAAGTCTGAGGACCCTCCAAAGCCTAAGACTGAGCCTGCCCAAGCATCCCAGAGCAGAACACGTGACATAAAGTCTTTTAAGTGTTTGGGTCATGGACATGTTACCTCTCAGTGTCCTAACCGTAGAGTGATGCTCATGCTTGAGAATGGAGATGTTGAGAGTGAAGGTTCTGATGTTAGTATTGAGGATGAGATGCCTGCGTTAGAAGATGCTGAAGAAGAAGAAGTTATTGAGTTTGTTGCTTATGGTGAAGCACTTATTGCCAGACGTGCTCTTAATACTCATGTGAAGTTTGAGGATGAGGTACAACGTGAAAACATCTTCCATACAAGATGTTATATTAGTGACAAGGTATGCTCTGTGATCATTGATGGTGGGAGTTGTACTAATGTTGCTAGCACATACCTTGTTGATAAGCTAAAATTACCCACTACCAAGCATCACCGCCCATATAAGTTGCAGTGGATTAATGACTATGATGAAGTGAACGTGGTGAAGCAAGTCTTGGTTCCTTTCCGTATTGGAAGATATCAAGATAAAGTGTTGTGTGATGTGGTACCCATGCAAGCTAGCCACCTGTTGCTAGGTAGACCGTGGCAGTATGATCGGAGAATCATCTATGACGGTTACACTAACCGTTACTCCTTTTTTATGGGTGGCAAGAAGATCACTCTTGCTCCCCTTAGCACTAAGGAGATTTACGAGGATCAATTAAGGCTGAAGGAGCAACATGACGAGCAAAGGAAGCTAGCTAAAGAAAAGAAGGGAAGCAAGGAAAGCAAAGCAATGAGCTACCATGCCAACCCCCGAGATGTTAAGACTGCATTTATTGCAAAGTCTCCTATCCTTTTGCTCTTATTTAAAGATTCTTATTTCATTGATACTAAACTCCATGATACATTGCCTACTGATGTTGTCTCACTATTGCAGGAGTTCGAGGATGTATTCCCTGAGGAGATCCCAAATAGAATACCACTGATTCGTGGGATCGAACACCAGATTGACCTTATCCTCGGAACTACCATACCTAACCGCAGTGTCCACTCCACTACGAGTTGCTCCTCTTACTCCTTTGGATTTGTTGCCATTACCTAGTGCCGACCAAAGTAACTTAGATGGAGAACAGAAGGCTAAGTTTGTGAAGCAACTCCATGAGAAAGTGTGTCATGCTATTAAAAGGAAGACTGAGCAGTATACCACCCAAGCTAATAAGCACAGCAAAAAGGTAGTCTTTGAACCTGGTGATTGGGTTTGGGTACATATGAGAAAGGAGAGGTTCCCTACTTAGCGAAGAACTAAGTTGCATCCCCGAGGAGATGGACCATTCCAAGTCATTGAGAAGATCAACGATAATGCCTACCAATTGGATCTTCGTAGTGAGTATGGTGTATCTGCTACTTTTAATATTTCTGATCTTTCTCCCTTTTCTTTTGATGAAGGTACATGCGATTTGAGGATAAATCCTTTTGAGGAGAGGGGGAATGATAGAGGTCCACTTGCTCATGATGTTCATGATGATCGTGATGCCAAGGATCCATGGGTCATCCAAGAAGGTCCAATTACCCGAGCTCGAGCTAAGAAGATGCAACAAGCCCTGGCCTCATTGGTTTGCTAAGGAAGCTTCCATGAAAAGTTCTCAGCCACCTATATTTGTTTGGAAGCCCAAACGACATGAGTCTTAGACCAATTATTACATTTTAGACCAATTATCCTATGTTACTAGGCTTATGCCTGAATTTAGGTTTTAGTCTTATTTTCTATTTGGTGTTAATTCCAGCCCACTTGTTTAAGGGCTTAAGTGCTAGATATTTTTATAAATACATTGTAAACTCTCTTAAATAATAGAACATATCAGATTGAATTTTTAGAAATTTGAGTGTGCCTCTTTCTAGGGTTCTCTCTCAACTAAGCTTATCAAGATCTTCTTCCTTGTGGCGCCTCCCTCTTCACCAACCACCATTGTTATACCTTAGGTTCTTGAATTTTATATTCGTAGGGTTGAGGTCCAATACCTTTGGTTCAAGTCTGTTTAGACTTCGGGTCTAGGTTGTTATTCTATTTTCCATTCAAACTCTATCATCATTATTTTTGCACCGCTTGCATTTTTTGCTGTTTCAATTCCCAATCCACACGTTTCCTTGATCGTTCTAAATCATCCTCTTGTCCGTGCATATTAACCAGACTTGGCAAATGACCATAACGTCTTCCACGTCTCTATTCCTTGAAAGTATCACCCGAACCCAACACACGTGATAAGATACGAGCCGTTGGAGCTCAATGAGAGTATGACGTATGTTGAGAAGCCAATTTGGATATTAGACAGAAAAGAGAAGGTGCTACGGAATAAGACAATTCCCTTGGTGAAAGTTCTTTGGTAACATTACATGGCGAAAGAGGCCACATGGGAATTGGAGAACTTTATACGGGAGAAGTACCCCCAACTTTTTGAAGAGTGACTTGTTCTAATTTGAGACCCCGTACATGTATAGTTGTAACGTGTGTAATTAGATCAATGAATGCTAATGGACTTGTAATGTAAAGTGTAATTGATGTAAGTCCATGGATTTAATGTACATATGTGTAATATGATTTGTAAAGTATATACAAGTTTCATTGTGTATGACTATGAAGAAATGAGTTCTTGTAAGTGATGAATGTGACTGGAACTCAAAATGAGTAGTGTGGTAAATGGAAGGAAGTTGCATGAATATAAATGCTTCCATTTGGTTTTATATAGTATACCTTTAGATATACAAGGAATGCACACAAGTTTCAATGTGAATAAAGTATGAATGGATGCCATTTTCAAGTCATAAAGGTGGATGGATGAGAAAATGGCCATGACAGCAGATTAAGGATGTTTTGGTGTAAGTTGCAGCAGGAAAACTGCAGAAAATCTAGAAAATATGAAGGCTAGATTGATCTCAGAGGATTGGAGATTGATCTGGAAGAGCTAGAATGCTCTTATTTGGGTAATGGAATAGAGCAGATCGATCTCCAATAGGGCCAGATCGATCTCCTAACCATTCTGTAATGAAAAAATCAATCCTTAAGCATACTGATCGATCTCCTTAGCTCTCTGTTTGGGAGCAGATCGATCTCAAGTTTCGACAAATCGATCTCATGCTTAAAATACCGTGAAAAAGAGGGTATTAAGGGGACCAGATCGATCTCCTCCTAGTGCAGATTGATCTCCTCAAGCTATTTCTATAAAATGAGCGTTGAAAATTTGTAGATTTTGGGAAAAACAACACCCTTTTCCATTTCCAACCCAAAACCTAGATTTTTTCTCTAAAATCAACCATTTCCAGTAAGAATTGAGGGGAGGCCATTAGACACTATGTTCTTCATCTTGAGGAAGAGAACAACATAGTTGGAACCCAAAATCCCATTGTTGGTATTGAAGGAGCTAAGGGCATTATCATTTGGATCTAGAAGAGAAATCTGATTTGGTAAGTTTCTAAGACTCAAATCCAAGTACATTATTTATTTTATTGATTTTGGAGTTGATTGGCATGTAAATGGATGATAGAAATCATCTAGAAAGCAATGGAACACATATAACCTAGAAAATGGAATGCCTCTAGTGTGAGAATGTGTGATTTGGGGAGTTGGTGGTTTATGGGTTATGATAAGTTGAGATTTGTGGAATATGGATGATTAGAAATGGGTAAATGAAGCTACATTATGGGTTTTGTGAATTGATGAGAATGGGCATAAGTTGTGTATGATAATATGCCATAATGAAGGAAATTTATGAAAAATGAACATTATGAGCTTAATATCGATTTAATATCGATTTGGAATGAGTTAATAGGCCTAAAATAATCCATAGACTCGAATTATAGGTAAAGTAATGAAACGAGGCCTCATAAGCTTCAATAGAGACTATAGGTCGAATCAACTATAGTAAACGTAAGTGTTGGATTATAATGGGCTAAAATGTTGTGAAATATGTCATGTGCAGTTCCGGTGACCTCGTTGGAGACGAATTGAATCGCACGAGTAAGCAACTTTAAAGAAGTGGAATCAAGCGACGCGATTCCAGGTAAGGGAATTTTGTGAGTATATAGAGGTAGTTGCTCGTATTTTGTGGGTATATAGGGTGTTATAAATTTGCATGATGGTTTGGAAAAAGTGGTTGATGATGTATGTGAACAATTATGAGTATGTATATGATTTGGTTTATATGGATGTATAAAAAGGGATAGTAAGGCTAATAATTGAATAAATCACGTGTTTTGAATGTTTTCACAAAACATAATGCTTTGATTTGAGCAAATAAAAGGATAGGCTGGCTAGTACTTGAATGATGTTGTGAAATAGCCCATGTGAGGTGCTAAACATGTTTTAAGATGTTTTGAATGTATGTGAGCCGCCTATCATGTGTATGTGATTTTATTCGTGCTGGAGCCTCGCTCGTACTAGATTTTGATGTTTTCATTTGTATGAAACGTGTTGGAGCTTAGCTCGCACATTGATTTGGAAACTATGATGTGTTTATAAACCTTACTGGAGCTTTTGCTCGTACGTGGCTTTTGAGTGGTTTTTCTTATGAGTATAACCGTACTAGAGCTATGCTCGTACGTGGTCTATTTATGGTAGGATGCATGAGTCGTGCTAGAGCTTTGCTCGCACAAGTTTGCACATTGTGATACGTATGAGGTCATGAAAGTTGATAAGATTCTCAAGCCTTACATCCTTAAGCCAACATCCTTAAGCCCGAGGAGGCGGGGTGTGAGACCCCATATACATGTATAGTTGTAATGTGTGTAATTGGATCAAATAAATGTGAATGAACTTGTAATGTAAAGTATGATTGATGTAAGTCCATGGATTCAATGTACATATGTGTAATATGATTTGTAATGTACATACAAATTTCATTGTGTATGAATATGAAGAAATGAGCTCTTATAAGTGATAAATGTGAATGGAATTAAAAATGAGTAGTGTGGTAAAATGGAAAAAGTTATGCTTCCATTTAGTTTGGAATGTGGTACTTTTGGCTATACAAGGAATGTACACAAGTTTCAATGTGAATAACGTATGAATGGGTGCCATTTTCAAGTCATAAAGGTGGATGGATGAGAAAGTGGCCATGACAGCAAATTAAGGAATTTGGGTGTGAGTTGTAGTAGGAAAACTGCAGAAAATCTAGAAAATATGAAGGCCAGATCAATCTCATAGGATGAGAGATCGATCTGGAAGAGCCAGAATTCTCTTATTTGGGTAATGGAATAGAGCAAATCGATCTCCAATGGGGTCAGATCGATCTCTTAACCATTCTGTAATGAAAAGATCGATCCTCAAGCATACAAATCGATCTCCTTAGCTCTCTGTTTGAGAGCAGATCGATCTCATGCTTAAAATGCCATGGAAAAGAGGGACTTAAGAGGACCAGATCGATCTCCTCCTATTGCAGATCGATCTCTTCAAGCTATTTCTATAAAAAGAGTGCTGAAAATCTAAAAATTTTGAAAAAAACACCATCCTTCCCTTTTCAACCCAAAAACCTAGCTTTCTCTCTCTAAAATCAGTCATTTTCAGTAATAATTGAGGGGAGACCATTAGACACTAAGTTGTTCATCTTGAGGAATCGAACAACATAGTTGGAACCCAAAATTCCATTGTTGGTATTGAAGAAGCTAAGGGCATTGACATTTGGAGCAAGAAGAAAAATCAGATTTGGTAAGATTCTAACACTCCAACTCTGGTACATTATCTATTTAATTGATTTTAGAGTTGTTTGGCATGAGTATGGATGGTTGGAAACACCTAGGTTGTGTTAGAAACAAATGTAACCTAGAAAATGGAATGCCTCTAGTGTCAGAAAGTGTGATTTGGGGAGTTGGTGTTTTATGGGTTATGATAAGTTGTTATTTGTGTAATGTGGAGTGGTTAAATGAAACCATATTGTGAGTTTGGAGGAATTGTGAAAATGAGTATGTAAATGCTTGATAAATGCCATAGTGAGGGAATTCATGAAATATGAACACTATGAGTTTAATGTCGATTTAATATCGATTTGGAATAAGTTAATAGGCCTAAGAAGATCTATAGACCCGAGTTATGGGTAAAGTAATGAAACGAGGCCTTATAAGCGTTAATAGAGTCTATAGATTGAATTGACTATAGCAAACACAAGGGTTGCGTTATATGGATCAAATATAATGTGAAATATAATTGTGTATGGTCCCAAAGAGTTCGTTGAAGATGAATCAGACTGCACAAGTAAGCAGCGCTAAGGAAACAGAATTACGCGTCGCGATTCCAAGTAAGGGAATTCTGTAAGTATATAGAGGTAGCTGCTCATATTTTGTGGGTCGATATAGGGCATTTATGAAATGCATGAATGTTTAAGTAAATGGTTGTTGATATGAATGAATGGCTATGAGAAATTGTATGAGATTTGGTTTTTGAAATGGTTCTTGAAAAAAAGGGATATAAAGCTAATAATTGCATAAATCACGTGTTTTGAATGTTTTGCAAAACACTATTCTTTGCTTTGAGCAAATAAAATGATAGGTTGGCTAGTGTTTTATTGATGTTTTGGAATAGTACATGTGAGGTGCTAAACATGTTTATGATGTGTTTTGAATGCATATGAGCCGCCTATCGAGCTATGTGAATTAAATCGAGCTGGAGCCTCGCTCGCGCTAGATTTCGATGTTTTCATTGGTATGAAACGTGCTGGAGCTTAGCTCGCACCTTAATTTGGAAACTATGATGATGTTTATAAACCATACTGGAGCTTCTGCTTGTACGTAGCTTTTGAGTTATTTTTCTTATGAGTATAACTGTACTAGAGCTATGCTCGTACGTGGTCTCTTTATGGTAGGATGCATGAGTCATGCTAGAGCTTTGCTCACACAAGTTTGCACATTGTGATACGTATAAAGTCATGAAAGATGGTAAGATCCTCAAACCCTACATCCTTAAGCCAACATCCTTAAGCCCGATGAGGTGGGGAGGCTCTATACGGTGGGGAGGCTCTCTTACGGTAAGATCTTTAAGCCCTACATCCTTAAGCCGGAGAAGGTGGGGAGGCTCTGTTCGGCTAGGAGGCTCTCCTACATGGGTACAGAAGGATCCTTAAGCCAACATCCTTAAGCCCTGAAGGGGCGGGGAGGCTCTGTTTGGCAGGGAGGCTCTGTTACATGGATATGGAATCCTTGGTATAGGGTAGGTAAGACCTAAGAATGGCACCCCCAATCACGATATGAGTCCACGGAGTATGTTGTACCGTTTATATCACATGGAGTACGATGTACCAGGTGATGATTATGTGATGAGAAAGTCTGGCGAGGGGGAATCCATCTTCGTGCCAACATGATACCCCGCACATCTGGATGCGTGTGGTCTGGGATGATTTATGATATAGTTGGTCCACATAGGTACTTTTGATATAGTGACCTGGTTTTTATTACATATGTGTGATTGTGATTGTCCAAGGTAGACCCGGGGGAGGGGTCGAGCCTTGTGGGATTTGATTTGTGAAATGGTAATGATGTTTGTGATTGAGAAAATGGTTTGTGATGGGATTGTATGTGTTTCAGAAAGAGCTTTGTGATATGATTTAAAAAGGAGGTTTCTTAAATGAATTGCCCTTTTTATGAGTTTAATGAGATGAGCATGAGATATTTTCACATGTTGATATTCCATGTTTTATATACCAATTTTATATGATTTTGATACATGATATATATGTATACTCATATGGCATAGTTTTTATTCCTCATGCTCCTATTATAAATAATTTATGCATAACGCTATCAGCATGTAGATAGAGTAGTTATCTACCATGCTTGCATTATTGCCTTACTGAGCGTGTGGTTGCTCATCCCTCTCTATTTCCCCCTCCTACAGAGTGTGCATAGTAGCCCAGTGAGGACTGAGGCATTGTGTTTTTGGACATCCGCTGCTTCCATCGTCGAAAGGTATATACACATGATTCTTTTTGTATCTAAACAATGTAATGGGACAATAATGATTGAGTTGTAATTATGGGGGGTGTAGATGTCAGTGAACATAACTTGTGTAAGTTAATGATTAACTTTTAAATGTATGACATTACTTTATTTAACTAAGAATGAATGAGATGTGATGTGATGTTTATTATTGACTCACAGTCCAACAGTGTGGTGGTAAGTTAGTTCATGATTGGGAAAGGTAACAGTAAAACGTGAAACATTTTCAGTGATTTTCGATTAAAGAGAATGAAAATGGGTCGTGACACGGGGAGGCTCTATTAGGCAGGGAGCCTCTGTTCAGTGGGGAGGCTCTCTTACGGTAAGATCCTTAAGCCCTACATCCTTAAGCTAACATCCTTAAGCTCGATGAGGTGGGGAGGCTCTGTTCGGTGGGCAGACTATCTTACGGAAGGATCCTTAAGCCAACATCCTTAAGCCCTGGAGGGGCGGGGAGGCACTGGTCGGTAGGGAGGTTCTCCTACATGGGTATAGAAGGATCCTTAAGCCAATATCCTTAAGCTTTGGAGGGGCGAGGAGGCTCTGTTCGGCAGGGAGGCTTTCTTACATGGATATGGAAAATTCTTGGTATGGGGTAGGTAAGACCTAAGAATGGCACCCCCAATCACGATATGAGTTTGCGGGGTTAGCTATACCGTGTATATCACTTGAAGTATGATGTACCGCGCGATGGTTATGTGATGAGAAAGTCCGACGAGGGATAATCCACCTTCGTGCCAGCACGATACCCCACACACCTAGATGCGTGTGGTTTGGGATGATTTATGATGTAGTTAGTCCACATAGGCACTTTTGATATAGTGACCTAGTTTTTATTACATATGTGTGATTGTGATTGTCCAAGATAGACCTAAGGGAGGGGTCGAGCCTTGTGGGATTTGATTTGTGAAATGGTAATGATGTTTATGATTGAGAAAATGGTTTGTGATGGGATTGTATGTGTTTGAGAAAGAGCTTTATGATATGATTTAAAAAGGATGTTTCAAGTGAATTTCCCTTTTTATTATGTGATTTGACAATTGAGCATGAGATGGCTTGTACATGATGATTTACCATGTTTTATTATGCCAATTTACATGATTTAAATACATGATATATGTATACCCATATGGCATAGTTTTGTTTTCCTCATGCTCTGAACTATAAACGATTTATGCATTCACTATCAGCATATAGATAGAGTAGTTATCTACCATGCTTGCATTATTGCCTTACTGAGCATATGGTTACTCATCCCTCTCTATTTTCCCCCTCTACAGAACGTACATAGTGGCCTAGTGAGGACTGAGGCATTTTGGTTAAGACATCCGCTGCATCTCCATCACTCAGAGGTATACACAATGATTCTGTCACGGCCCATTTTCATTCCCTTTAATCAAAAATCACTATAAATTTTTCACATTTTACTGTTACCTTACCCCGTCATGAATAAACTTACCACCACATTGTTGGGCTGTGAGTCAATAATAAACATCACATCTCATTCATTCCCAGTTAAATAAAACGATGTCATACATTCGCATTTAATCGTGTAATTATACAAAAACATGTTTTACTGACATCTACATCCCCCATAATTACAACTCAAAAGAATACTGTGCTTTTACACATGCTCAGTAAGGCAACAATGCAAGCATGGTAGATAACTACTCTATCTACATATTGATAGTGTTATGCATAAATCGTTTGTAGTAGGAGCATGAGGAAGTAAACTATGCCATATGAGTATAAATATATATCATGTATCAAAATCATGTAAAATTGGCATATAAAACATGGTAAAAACATCATTTATAAATCATCTCATGCTCAATCTCATTTAAATTCATAAAAAGGGCAATTCATTAAGAAACCTCCTTTTTAAACCCACGTCATAAAACTCTTTCTCAAACATATACAATACCATCACATCAATTCACAAATCACAACCTTATTTTCATTTCACAAATCAATTCCACGAGGCTCGACCCCTCCTTCGGGTCTACCTTGAACAATCACAATCACACCTAGAGATTAAAATCATGTGGTAGTAAGTAAATCCAACAAGGAGACAGGTTACTATAACTCATATGACTATGTTGGCCAACTGTGTCACATATCATCCCAGACCACATGGATCCCGGTGTGCGGGGTATCATGCTGGTACGAAGGTGGGTTAGTTTTCTGCCAAACTTTATCAAATCAAGTAACCACCATGCGGTACATCGTACTCCATGTGATATACACGGTATATCGTACTCCGCGGACCCATAACATGGTTGGGGGTGCCTGCCGTAGGTCTTATCTACCCCATACTGAGTGTAACATTTATAGTCTCAAGAGCGCGTGGGAGTAACCTCAATACCAGGTCCTAACCCCTCATGGCCTTGTTCGCCCCTGTTGGGTTCACTAATTCAGGTCCTAGCCGCTCACCCTCACCCCACTCAAGAGGTCTGTTAGGCCTATTGGGTTCCCTGAATGGATTATGTCAGGTCCTAGCCCCTCACCCTCACCCCACTCAAGAGGTCTGTTAGGCCTGTTGGGTTCCCTGAACACCAATCCGTATCTCTCACCACGGCCTCATACATACCACAGTGTGAAAACCAGTGCGAGCTACGCTCTAGCGCGAATTCATGCATCAAAACCAATCACTTCGTACGAGCAACGCTCTAGTACGGCATTTATGCATAAAAATATGAAGAAAACCACGTATAAGCATAGCTTTTTATATGCATAAGAAAACCATCGAAAACCACGTACAAGCCAAAGCTCCAAAATGGTTAATAAAACATCACTCCAAATCAAATCAAAGTCCGAGCTAAGCACTAGCAAATTTCACACAAGTGAAAACACTGAAATCCAGCGCGAGCGAGGCTCTAGCACGAATTAAATCACATACACACGATAGGCAGCTCACATGCATTCAAAACATCTCAAAACATGCTTAGCGCCTCACATGGGCTATTTCACAACATCATCCAAGTACTAGCCAGCCTATCCTTTTATTTGCTCAAATCAAAGCATTGTGTTTTGTAAAAGCATTCAAAACACGTGATTTATGCAATTATTTACCTTACTATCCCTTTTCAATAACCATTTCAAATAACCAAATCTCATACAAATACTCATAGTAATTTCCATACATCTTCAAACACATTTCTATAAACTCATGCACATTTCCAAAGCCCTATACACCCACAAAATACGAGCAGCTACCTCTATATACTTACAGAATTCCCTTACTTGGAATCGCGATTCGTGACTCCACTTCCTTAAAGCTGCTTACTCGTACAACTTGATTCGTTTCCAACGGACTCCTCGAAACTGCGCATAATCACATTTCACATTATATTCGATCCATATAATGCAGCCCTTGTGCTTGCTATAGTCAATTCAATCTATAGCCTCTATTAACGCTTATGAGGCCTCGTCTCATTACTTTACTCATAACTCGAGTCTATGGATCTTCTTAGGCCTATTAACTTATTCCAAATCGATATTAAATTGACATTAAGCTCATAGTGTTCATATTTCATGAATTCCCTCACTATGGCATTTATCAAGCATATACATACTCATTTTCATAATTTCACTTAAACCCACAATGTAATTCCATTTAACTATCTAAAATCATACACATTACCTCAATAACAACTTTAGCATGCCTATAAATCATAAACCCATTCAACCCATATCTTCTCACATTATACCCATTCTAGGTTTTTTAGGTCACACCAATTCCACCACATCCCTAGATAATTTATCCATCAATACACATCCCCCTCAACTCCAAAATCACTTAAATAAATAATGTACTTGGATTGGAGTATTAGAATCTTACCAAAATCTGATTTTTCTTCTTGCTCCAAATGTCAATGCCCTTAGCTCCTTCAATACTAACAATGGGATTTTAGGTTCCAACTATGTTGTTCTCTTCCTCAAGATGAACAACTTAGTGTCTAATGGTCTCCCCTCAATTCTTGCTGGAAATGGCTGATTTTAGAGAGAGAAAGTTAGGTTTTTGGGTTAGAAATGGAAGATTAGTGTTTTTCCCTAAATTTTTAGATTTTCAGCACTCCTTTTATAGAAATCACTTAAGGAGATCATCTGGTCCAAGAGGAGATCGATCTGGTCCCCTTAAATCCCTTAATTTCATGGCATTTTAAGCATGAGATCGATCTGTTGAAGCATGAGATTGATCTGCTCCCAAACAGAGAGCTAAAGAGATCGATCTGTATGCTTGAGGATCGATCTTTTCATTACAGAATGCTTAGGAGATCGATCTGGCCCCATTGGAGATCGATCTGCTCTATTCCATTGTCCAAATAAGAGCATTCTGGCTCTTCTAGATCGATCTCTCATCCTATGAGATCGATCTGGCCTTTATACTTCCCAGATTTTTTGCAGTTCTCCTGCTGCTACTCACACCAAAACACCCTTAATTTGCTACCATAGTCATTTTCTAATCCATCCTCCTTTATAACTTGAAAATGGCATCTATTCATACCTTATGCACATTGAAACTTGTGTGCATTCATTGTATATCCCAAGGTACACTATATAAAACTAAATGGAAGCATTTATATTCATACAACTTTCTTCTATTTACCACACTATTCATTTTGAATTCTAATAACATTTATCACTTGCAAGAACTCATTTCTTCATATTCATACTCAATGAAAATTGTATGTGCATTACAAATCATATTACACATATGTACATTGAATCCGTGGACTTACACCACTTATGCTTTACATTACAAGTCTATTCACATTAATTGATCCCATTACACACGTTACAACTATACTTGTACGGGATCCACATTCTCCCCTCCTTCAAGGAATTTGGTCATCTAAATTAGAACCAAGTCACTCTTCAAAAAGTTGGGGGTACTTCTCCTGTATCAAGTTCTCTAATTTCCATGTGGCCTCTTCCGCCATGTGATGTTGCAAAGAACTTTCTCCAAGGGAATTGTCTTATTCCGCAACACTTTCTCTTTTCTATCCAATATTCGAACCGGCTTCTCAACATACGTCATACTCTCATTGAGCTCCAATGGCTCATATCTTATCACGTGTGCCAGGTCCGGGTGATCTTTTCGAAGCATCGAGACGTGGAAGACGTTGTGGACATCTGCCAAATCCGGTGGCAAGGCCAACCTATACGCCTTATCTCCCACTCTCTCCAAAATCTTGAAGGGTCTGATATATCTAGGGCTCAGCTTGCCCCTCTTACCAAATCTCATAACACCGTTTGATGGTGAAACTCTCAGAAATACAGACTCACCCTCATCAAACTCTAGTGGTTTTCGTCTCTTGTCAGCATAACTCTTTTGTCGGCTCTGAGCTGTCCGTAATCTCTCACATATCAACTGGACGTCCTCAGATGCCTACTGCACTAAGTTCGGAGCAAAAATCATTCTGTCACCAACCTCTTCCCATCCAATAGGGGAAAGGCATCTACGCCTATACAATGCCTCATAGGGTGTCATCCCGATACTCGCATGATAGCTATTATTATAGGTGAACTCGGCTAAATGTAGGTGGTCATCCCAAGAGCTTCTAAAATTTGGCACACATGCTTTCAACATATCCTCGAGGGTCTGTATAGTCCTCTCTGACTGCCAATCTTTCTGAGGATGAAAAGCAGTGCTAAAACTCAGTCGACTCCCCAGCGCTTCCTAAAAATGTTTCCAAAAATGGGAAGTGAAGCAGGCATCCCTATCAGAAACAATGCTCACTGGTACACTATGTAGCCGTACTATCTCTCGAATATACAAGTTCGCCAACTGACTCAGTGTATCAGTAGCTCTCATAGCCAAGAAATGGGCGGACTTAGTCAATCGATCCACAATAACCCATACGGCATCATGACCTCTACGGGTCCTCGACAACCCCATCACAAAATCCATGGTGACGTGCTCCCATTTCCATATCGGTATCGGTAGAGGCTACAATAACCCTGCAGGCTTCTGATGCTTTACCTTCACTTGCTGACAAACGAGACACTTAGCAACATATTCAGCAATGTCTCTTTTCATTCCAGACCACCAATAAACCTTTCGAAGGTTTTGATACATCTTGGTACTTCCTAGATGTATCGTATACTTCAATGAGTGAGCCTCTGATAAAATCATTCTCTTGATCTCAGGATCCTTGGGAACGCATACTCTACCTCTGAACCTCAATAACCCATCAGCACTCTGCTCAAAATCAATACCCACACCTGTCTGAATCTGACTCAGCCAATTGATGCACCGTCGATCGCTCTACTGGGCTTACCGAATACGGCCAATCAATTCTGGCTCCAGTCTCAAACTAGCCATGATCTCAAATCTCTCAGATCCTGGTGAGGTTACACCCAAACTGAGGTTCGCAAAGTGTTCTAACAATTCATGTTCCCGTACCATCATATAAGACACCAACCCAAGGTTCTTTCTACTCAAAGCATCGGTAACTACATTTACCTTACCCGGGTGGTACATGATTTCACAATCATAGTCCTTTAGGAGTTCGAGCCATCTCCTCTGTCTCATATTCAACTCTTTCTGTGAGAACATGTACTTAAGGCTCTTATGATCTATGAACACCTGAAATTTCTCACTATAGAGATAGTGGCGCCATATTTTCAAAGCAAATACTACAGCCGCCAACTCCAAATCATGTGTCAGGTAGTTCCTCTCATGATCTTTCAACTGTCTAAAGCCATAGGCAACTACCTTTCCATCTTGCATAAGCACACAGCCCAGTCCCTGGTGTGATGCATCCGTATACACCGAGAATCCTCCTGAGCTGGTAGGAATGGTGAGAACTGGAGCAGTCATCAATCGACGCTTAAGCTCCTCAAAACTCCTCTCACATGTCTCATCCCATACAAACTTAACGTCCTTACGCGTGAGGCGTGTCAACGGAGCAGCTAGTCTGGAGAAACCCTCTACAAATCTCTGATAATATCCTGCCAATCCCAGGAAACTTCTGATCTCAGTAATTGTTTTGGGCTATTCCCACTGTATAACTGCCTCTATCTTGGATGGATCCACTGGTACCCTATCCTTTGACACCACATGCCCCAGAAATGAGATTTGTTCTAACAAAAAGTTACACTGGCTGAGTTTGGCGTACAATTCTCTCTCTCAGAGGGTCTGCAAAACTATCCTCAAATGCTCCTCATAATCTTCCCTGGACTTAGAATAAACCAAAATGTCATCTATGAAAATAATCATAAACTTGTCCAAATATGGCTTGAATATATCATTCATCAATGCCATAAATGCTACGGGAGCATTCGTTAATCCGAATGGCATCACCAAAAACTCATAGTGGCCATAACAGGTATGAAATGCTATCTTGGGTACATCTCCACTCCTGATCCTTAACTGATGATACCCTGACCGCAGATCTATCTTAGAAAATACTTCGGCTCCCTGGACCTGATCCAACAAATCATCGATTCTTGGAAGGGGGTATTGTTCTTAATGGTGGCCTTATTCAACAACCGGTAATCTATACACAGTCGGAGGCTTCCATCAGTCTTCCTTACAAATAGAACCGGTACTCCCCAAGGTGAGACACTCGGTCTAATAAACCACTTCTCCAGCAACTCTTGCAGCTGTTTCTTCAGCTCTTCCAGTTCTATCGGAGCCATTCTATAGGGTGGTTTCGATATCGACTCTGTACCAGGCACTAACTCTATGCAAAATTTCATTTTCCTTTCAGGTGGTAGTCCTAGATTCATCTGAAAAGACATCAGAATAATCCGCAATCACTGGGATGTCCCTCAATTCCGGGCGTGCCTCATCTATATCAACTACGTATGCAATGAACCCTTCACATTATCCTCTCCATCGTTAGTAACATAAGCCATCACTCCACATTCAACATTTACCATAAACAATAAATTTATCTCTCAAGCATTATGCATTAAAAAAAATCATACACTTTTATTTACCAAAAATATACAAGTTTCATATCATTTCTTTTAATCAAAATTTACAATAAGGTTGTCTAATCCTAAAAACATCAATGTTTTGGCATGACAATCCATCACAACACGATTGGTAGCCAACCAATCCATTCCCAAAATTACATCAAAATCATTCATATTCAATAAAATTAGATTGGCTATCATTTCCTACTCCTCTATCTTTAACTTACAATCTCTACATACATGCTCAGTCAATTGATTATCATTCATGGGTGTAGAAATCATCAACATCTTATCCAACAATGTTGGTTTCACATACTTCAACAATTTATGTGCAAAGGAAGGTGATATGAAAGAATGCGTGGCAGCAGGATCAAATAATACCAATGCTTCTAAATCAAAGATTCGGATGGTACCTTTAATCACATCCGTCGATGCATCTGCAGTGTCCTGGTCCAGTGCGTGCACCCTTCCTCTGCTCACACCCACAGCCTGTTTCCCTTTTTCCTCAGTTGTAGCCCTCCTCCTTGGGGCTGCTGTCTCAACTGGAGCTCCCTCAGGCTCCTTGCCCTTCTGTGGGGCAGTCTCAATCATCTCATTGCAGAACCTCGATATATGTCTCGACCTCCCACATCTATAACACGAGACAGGGGGTATCTGACATGGCCTAGTCCCATGGTATCTCCCACATCTCCTACACTGGTCAGTGGTAGGTCGTGGTCCTCCAATAGTCATACCCCTTAGCGCAGTCAAAGCCAAGTACATGGGAGGTCTAGCAGCTCTCTTCTGCACCTCCTCAATCTTAAGCCTCTTATCAAAATATCTTTGGCCTCCTCTCCTGGGCCCTCTATCCATCCCGGATCTCTCCCGGTCTCTATCCTTTCTAACACTGATTCTCCCAAGCTTGGAGGCTTTCCGCTCAAAATCTTGCTCACATAACTGAGCCTTATGTACAGCCTCCTCATAAGTCTGAATATCAAATGGGGCTAGCTTAGTTCGGATGGCCAATCTCAATCGATCCATGAACTTCTGAATCTTTCGGGTCTCACTACCCATCGTGTCCAGGTCATATCTCCCCAAGGAGATAAACTTGGACTCATACTCGTCCACAGTTTGGTTCCCTTGAACTAGATTCATGAATTCCATCTGCAGTTTCCTCTGTGTGGTGGCTGGAATATATTGTCTCCTGAAGGCCTCAATAAATATCTCCCATGAGATCTTAGAGTGTTTGGCCCTCAAAATAGCCTCGGTGACCTCCACCAGTGCTCTGCCTCACCATTCAACATAAACACGGCAAAGGTAACCTTCTCATCTGAAGTGCATCGAAAAAACCTATATAGTTTCTCCATGTCATACACCCAATCCTACGTAACCACTAGGTCCTTCACCCCTCTGAACACTGGGGGTTTCAATGCTTAGAACTCTCGCAGTCTGCTCAAGTCGCAGTCATAACCCAAATCACTATCGCTCTGCTATGGAACGATAGGAGAAGCTATATCCTGGGCTGGAGGTGGTGTAACTATAGCTGTCTCAGCAGTCTGAGGTCTCTCCGCCTCTGCAGTTGCCTGTTCAGTATTAGGCTATGCCGCGGCACCTCGTCTATCATCGGCTCCCAATGCCTGCGTGACTATCTCCACCAGATTCTCAATACTCTGCTCTATCCTAGCGAAGTGTGCCTCTGTGTCTTCTGCTCTCTCAGCAGGGTTTTGTGGAGCCTGCTTAGTCTGTGGCTCCGTACGGCTCTCAGGCTTACCTCTACGGCCTCTAGCACGTGCCCTCACCCCTCTACCTTTGCATGTAACTGGCATAGTGCCTACCTTCCTGTATTATAATAATTTATTAAGCTCAATCCTTCACGATATACAGAGTTATATCACAAAAGCACAGTAATATAAGGATGTACTTTCCTACGTTTTATTACTAACTCATATCAGGTCAACACAGCTCTGATACCAATCTTTGTCATGACCCATTTTCATTCCCTTTAATTGAAAATCACTATAAATTTTTTGCGTTTTACTATTACCTTACCCGGTCGTGAACAAACTTACCATCACAATGTTGGGCTGTGAGTCAATAATAAACATCAAATCTCATTCATTCTCAGTTAAATAAAAAAGATGTCATACATTCGTATTTAATCCTGTACTTATACAAAAACATGTTTTACTGACATCTACATCCACCATAATTACAACTCAAAAGAATATTGTGCTTTTACATTGTTTAGATACAAAAAGAATCACTGTGTATATACCTTTATGTGATGGAGATGCAGCAGATGTCCAAATTACCACGCCTCAGTCCTCACTGGGCTACTATGCACGCTCTATAGGAGGGGGAAAATAGAGAGGGATGAGCAACCACGCGTTCAGTAAGGCAATAATGCAAGCATGGTAGATAACTACTCTATCTACATGCTGATAGTGTTATGCATAAATCATTTGTAGTAGGAACATGAGGAAGTAAACTATGCCATATGAGTATACATATATATCATGTATCAAAATCATGTAAAATTGGCATATAAAATATGGTAAAAACATCATGTATAAATCATCTCATGCTCAATCTCATTTAAATTCATAAAAAGGGTAATTCATTAAGAAACCTCCTTTTTAAACCCATGTCATAAAACTCTTTCTCAAACATATACAATACCATCACATCAATTCACAATCACAACCTCATTTTAATTTCACAAATCAATTCCACGAGGCTCGACCCCTCCTTCGGGTCTACCTTGAACAATCACAATCACAATCACACTTAGAGATTAAAATCATGTGATAGTAAGTAAATCCAACAAGGAGACAGGTTACTATAACTCATCTGACTATGTTGGCCAACTGTGTCACATATCATCCTAGACCACAAGGATCCCGGTGTGTGGGGTATCATGCTGGTATGAAGGTGGGTTAGTTCTCCGTCAGACTTTCTCAAATCAAGGAACCACCATGCGATACATCGTACTCCATGTGATATACAAGGTACATCGTACTCCGTGGACCCATAACATGGTTAGGGGTGCCTGCCGTAGGTCTTATCTACCCCATACCAAGTGTAACATTTATAGTCTCAAGAGCACGTGGGAGTAACCTCAATACCAGGTCCTAGCCCCTCATGGCCTTGCTCGCCCTTGTTGGGTTCCCTGATTCAGGTCCTAGCCCCTCACCCTCACCCCACTCAAGAGGTCTGTTAGGCCTGTTGGGTTCCCTGAATGGATTATGTCAGGTCCTAGCCCCTCACCCTCACCCCACTCAAGAGGTCTGTTAGGCCTATTGGGTTCCTTGAACACCAATCCGTATCTCTCACCACGACCTCATACATACCACAGTGTGAAAACTAGCGCGAGCTACGCTCTAGCACGAATTCATGCATCAAAACCAATCACTTCGTATGAGCAACGCTCTAGTACGGCATTTATGCATAAAAATATGAAGAAAACCATGTACGAGCATAGCTCCAGTACGATTATATGCATAAGAAAACCATTGAAAACCACGTACAAGCCAAAGCTCCAGTACGATTTATAAAACATCACTCCAAATCAAATCAAAGTGCGAGCTAAGCTCTAGCACATTTCACACAAGTGAAAACACTGAAATCCAGTGCGAGCGAGGCTCTAGCGCGAATTAAATCACAAACACATGATAGGCGGCTCACATGCATTCAAAACATCTCAAAATATGCTTAGCGCCTCACATGGGCTATTTCACAACATCATCAAAGTACTAGCCAACCTATCCTTTTATTTGCTTAAATCAAAGTATTGTGTTTTGTAAAAGCATTCAAAACACGTGATTTATACTATCCCTTTTCAATAACCATTTCAAACAACCAAATCTCATACAAATGCTCATAGTAATTTCCATACATCTTCAAACATATTTCTATCAACTCATGCACATTTCCAAAGCCCTATACACACACAAAATATGAGCAGCTACCTCTTTATACTTACAGAATTCCCTTACCTGGAATCGCGATGCGTGATTCCACTTCCTTAAAGCTACTTACTCGTACAACTCGATTCGTTTCCAACGGACACCTCGAAACTGCGCATAATCATATTTCACATTATATTCGATCCATATAATGCAACCCTTGTGCTTGCTATAGTCAATTCAATCTATAGCCTCTATTAACGCTTATGAGGCCTCGTCTCATTACTTTACCCATAACTCGAGTCTATGGATCTTCTTAGGCTTATTAACTTATTCCAAATCGATATTAAATCGACATTAAGCTCATAGTGTTCATATTTCATGAATTCCCTCACTATGGCATTTATCAAGGATATACCTACTCATTTTCATAATTTCACTTAAACCCATAATTTAATTCCATTTAACCATCTAAAATCATACACATTACCTCAATAACAACTTTAGCATGCCCATAAATCATAAACTCATTCAACCCATATCTTCTCACATTATACCCATTCTAGGTTTTCTAGTTCACACCAATTCCACCACATCCCTAGATAATTTATCCATCAATACACATCCCCCTCAACTCCAAAATCACTTAAATAAACAATGTACTTGGATTGGAGTATTAGAATCTTACCAAAATCTGATTTTTCTTCTTGCTCCAAATGTCAATGCCCTTAGCTCCTCAATACTAACAATGGATTTTAGGTTCCAACTATGTTGTTCTCTTCCTCAAGATGAACAACTTAGTGTCTAATGGTCTCCCCTCAATTCTTGCTGGAAATGACTGATTTTAGATAGAGAAAGTTAGGTTTTTGGGTTAGAAATGGAAGATTGGTATTTTTCTCGAAATATTCAGATTTTCAGCACTCCTTTTATAGAAATCACTTGAGGAGATTGATCTGGTCCAAGAGGAGATCGATCTGGTCCCCTTAAATCCCTTAATTTCATGGCATTTTAAGTATGAGATCAATCTGTCGAAGCATGAGATCGATCTACTCCCAAACAGATAGCAAAGGAGATCGATCTATATGCTTGAGGATCGATCTTTTCATTGAATGCTTAGGAGATCGATCTGGCCCCATTGGAGATCGATCTGCTCTATTCCATTGTCCAAATAAGAGCATTCTGGCTCTTCCAGATCGATCTCTCATCCTATGAGATCGATCTGGCCTTCATACTTCCCAGATTTTTTGCAGTTCTCCTACTGTAACTCACATCAAAACACCCTTAATTTGCTACCATAGTCATTTTCTCATCCATCCTCCTTTATAACTTGAAAATGGCATCTATTCATACCTTATGCACATTGAAACTTGTGTGCATTCATTGTATATCCTAAGGTACACTATATAAAACCAAATGGAAGCATTTATATTCATACAACTTTCTTCCATTTACCACACTATTCATTTTGAGTTCTAATCACATTTATCACTTATAAGAACTCATTTCTTCATATTCATACTTAATGAAACTTGTATGTGCATTACAAATCATATTACACATATGTACATTGAATCCGTGGACTTACACCACTTATGCTTTACATTACAAGTCCATTCACATTAATTGATCTCATTACACACGTTACAACTATACTTGTATCTAAACAATGTAAAAGCACAGTAGCCAATTGAAATGTAATTATGGGGGATATAGATGTCAGTAATCATATTTTGTATAAATGAATGATTGACGTTCAAATGTATGACATCACTTTTATTAACTGAGAATGGATATTTCGAGTGGATTATTATTGACTCACAGCCCAACTGTGTGTGGTAAGTTTGTTCACGACCGGGTAAGGTGACAGTAAAACGAAAAAAAATTTATGGAGATTTTTGGTTAAAAAGAATAAAAAGGTTCGTGACAATAAGTGTGATTTTAACTGTCCAGGATAGACCCGAGGGTGGGGTTGAGCCTTGTGGGATTTTGATTGAGAAACGATACAGACGTTTGTGATTGTGATGGGATTTTGATGTATTTGAGAATGAGATATATTTAAAAGGATGTTTCAAATTGAATTTCCCTTTTATTATGAGATTTGACAATGATGAGCATGAGATGATTTGTACATGATGATAATTCCATGTTTTATATGCTTGTTTTCCATGTTTTCTGTACATGATATATGTATATTCATACGACATAGATTTATTTCCTTATTCTCTAATTATAAATGATTTATGCATAACATTATCAGCATATAGATAGGATAGCTATCTACCATGCTTGCATTATTGCCTTACTGAGCGTGTGGTTACTCATCCCTCTCTATTTTCCCCCTCCTACAGAGCGTACATAGTGGCCCAGTGAGGACTAAGGCGTTGTATTTTGGCTATCCGCTGCTTTCCGTCACTAAGAGGTATACACATGGATATTCTTTTTGTATCTAAATAATTGTAAAGGCACAGTAGTCATTTTAAATTGTGATATGAGGGATGTAGATGTCAGTAAATATGTACTTGTGTAAGTGTATAACTTCACTTTCAAATGAATGACATTTCATTTAATTAGTTGGACTCTGTATGGTTGAGGATAATTATTATTGACTCACAGCCCAACTGTGTTGTGATGAGTTTATTCACGACCGGGTAAAGAAAGGAAAAAATGCGAAAAAAATTTAGTGATTTTTGGTTAACAGGGATAAAATGGGTCATGACAAAGATTGGTATCAGAGCTGAGTTGGCTTGATGTGAGTGAGTTAATAAAGCGTACGAAAGTACATCCCCATATTACTGTGCTTTTGTTTAGATATAACTATGTATACCGTGATGGATTGAGCTTAATAAATGATTTTAATACAGGAAGTTAGGCATTATGCTAGTTACGCGCCAAGGTAAAGGGGTGAGAGCAAATGCTAGAGGCCGTAGAGGTAGGCTTGAGAGCCGTGCGAAGCCACAAACTGATCTGGCTTCACAAGACCCTACTGAGAGATCAGGGGATACTGAGGCTCGCTTTGCTATGATAGAGCGGAGTATAGAGAGACTAGTGGAGATTGCCACACAGGCACTGGGTGACGGTGATAGACGAGGTACCGTAACACAGCCTAATGCTACTGGACAGGCAGCTACAGAGGAGGAGAGACCTCAGACCGTAGAGACTGCTACTGTTACACCACCTCCAGTACAGGATACAGCTTCTCCTATCACTCCACAGCATAGCGGTAGTGATTTGGATTATGACTGCGAGTTGAGCAGATTGTGAGAGTTCTAAGGGTTGAAACTGTAAACACCACAAATTTTATGTACTTAATTAGACAATAAAATTAAATGAAAATATGTTAAAAGAAGATACGTATATATTTTTGTTAAATTTAACATGTATTTAAAATTAATAAATATAATAAATATATATTGGTTATTTTGCAAATGTAATTTAAATAATATATATATAAAAATAAATAATAATAAAATATATAAAGAAAATTAAAAAACCAAAAAAACGCGAAACTTGAAAAAAAGGGGGGTTTGGGTTCGCACGACAGAGTCGCGAGACCCCAAACGAAAGAAGGCAGCAACCTTCTCCTCCCGCAAACGGAGAAGGCTGCCGGCGAGAGGAAAGCCTACGAGGAAGCTGACATGGGAGCTGAGGGGTTGCCGACAATGATGAGGGGCGAAGAACGGTAATCGACGACGGGAGAAAAGAGAGAAAGTGAAACTGAAGAGAAAGAGAGAAGAAGGAGGAGAAAGAGAGGAGAAGACAAGAAGAAGAGGTCAGAGGGGAGGAGAGGACATCGCCACCGGCTAGAGGAAGGGCCAAACCACCACCGTCAGCGGCGTGGAGGCACCAAACGGCGTTGGAGAAAATCGACAACGAGATCGAAGGGAAAAGAGGCCGGACAAGCCACTTTCAGGCAAGCCCAGGCTAAATCGACACCAGATCCGTGCCCTGGACAACCTCGCGGACCTGCTCGAGATGAAAGTCGATGAAGAACCAGCCGACGAAGCTCCGAACGGCGAAGTAGAGAATCAAACCGTATCGAACCGGTCTGAATCGGTCCGAACCGGTTCAGCCAGAAAAAAAATGGGAAAAAAATCTGGCGATACAGTTGAGCTACGGGTAAGCCAGTAAGTGGTCAAATGGATCGAGTTTATTTTTGAAATAATTATTTAAATATATATTTTATTGAATTTGATCAAAAAATATATAAATGTGTAGCTCGATGATTGACGACAAACAGGAGTTCAAGTCAATCTCGATTTACGTGTCAACACGAAATCTTGGGTAAGCGAATCTCACTTTCTACCACTTGTATAAATATACGAGTTAGCAATTAATTGCATAATTTCAGAATTAATTTCTTATAAATTCGTTATAACTGGAATTGGAAAATTAACTATCGCAAATGATATTATGAACTATCCAAAGAAATTAGAAAAGGTTTAAAATGACGTGATGGTGATAGTAGGCCATGTATGTCAGCTAAATGTCTATAATGGGCCCAGCTTGTGTAACAATCGACCTAAACTCGTTAATGACCTAATGGACGGCTCGTAAATTGTAATTGAGCTTAAATAGTTAAATGGATTTTAAGGATTGAATAAGGGAGTTGAAACGAGCTTAGGATAGAGGTAGGCACATTAAGAGACTATAAGGCCAAATAAAAATAATTGGGTCCAAAATGTTATTTGAAGTGAAATTACACTGTGTACATGTTTATAAGAAATAACAATAAGCAATTTGTGATTAATTACAGCTTCAGAGCATTGAATTGGGAGCAAATCGGACTGAGCGAAATCTCAGCATTTGGAAAAGTTAGACTGTACAGAGAAATCAAGGTAAGGGGTGTAATTTAAAATGGTAATAGTATCCTCCTTTCCCTCAAACTTGGATTTATGAAAATATTTGAGTTACGTAATATTTTAGGAAATGATTAGAATTTATACCAAGCATTCGTTCTTTAGTCCAAGTTAACATTTAAACTAAATCAAGCCCAACTTTTATTGAGCCTCAGCTTTATCTTTTCATGTTTCTGAAACTGTAAGATCCACAATTTTGTAAATGTAACCTTCATGACTTGTGATCTGTATATAAGTCACAAATAATGAAAATCATGAGGAATGTATATGTGAAGTTTGTAAATGTGTATGGAATGAATACATCCAAGTTTATAGGTATAGAACAAGTGTAAGAGGGATAATTCCATGAGTGAAATAGGAATATCGTGAGTTTTGAGTGGTTAAGTAAAATGGAATGAGTTTATATTTCCATTTGGGTTTATATTGTATACCTTTGAATATACAAAGAACACACACAAGTTTTAATGTGTATGAAGTATAAATGGAAGTCATTTTCAAGCTTTAAAGATGGATGGATGAGAAAATAACTATGGCAGGAAAATAAGTGAAGTTTGGTGTGTGATTACTGCAGAAAACTACAGTAAAATCTGAAAACTATGAATGAGAGATCGATCTCATGGGATGAGAGATTGATCTGGAAGAGCAAAAAATGTCTTATTTGAGCAATGGAACAAGTCAGATCGATCTCCAATGGGGCCAGATCGATCTGCTAAACATTCTGTGTTGAAGGAATCGATCTCAGAACGGCCAGATTGATTTTCTTAAGCTACTGACTTGCAACAGATCGATCTCATGCAAGAGCAGATCGATCTCCATAAGGTTCTGAGTTGATGCAGATCTATCTCATGATAGGAGCAGATAGATCTCATTAAGCCTGGAAGGTCGGTTTCAATAGGAAAAATGCAGAGCAGATTAATCTCCTAGGGTCAAGATAATTTTATAAATACTGGGCTTCTGCACTTCATTTTCCCGAGAGAAACTATTCCATTTAATACCAAAAGTGTAACCTAGCCAAGAAACACTAGAAAACTTCAATTTGTGATCAGTTTTGAGTGAGATACAGTTGAGCAAAGTTGTTCTTAGCAAGAAGAGGACAACAAACAAAGGATTGAAATCAAGAGTTGAAGGAGCAAGGAGAATTTTACCAACTTGGTGACAAAGGAAGGAAAGTTCAACTAGGTAAGATTCAATACACCCCTTTGATATATGTTAAACTAGGTGTATTGATGAGGTGATTGGTATATATATGAATTGTTGGAAATAAAAGGATCATGAAAAATCACATTGACCTAGATATTGGTGAGAAATTGAGAATATGATGAGGAAATGATGTTAACATAGATTTAATGATAGAATATGCATGTATGGAAGATTATAGGTTAATCTTATGAAATGCATAAATTAGAAATAAGGATAAATAAAGATAGTTATGTGAAAATATGGTATAATGCCATATTGGGAGAAAATAGTGAGATTGATGAGTTTTATTGAGATTTGGCAAATGAAATGAGTATATAGTGATATACTAATGTCAATAATTATAACAGCTTCAAAATTTTTCTTGGAAGCTGATCGGACTGCAAGAGTGAGCAGAACAGAGGAAGAGAGGTCACTTGACGTGATCCGAGGTAAGGGAATTTCGTGAGTAGCTAGAGATGGCTACACGTATTTTGAGTAGTATTTTGATACTATATCTTATATGAATGCCCATGAATAGGCCTAATGTGTGTGATAGAAATTAATGAGATAAAGTGTAATTTTATCCAAAAATAGGATAAAAAGCCTGAGAAGCATGTTGTAACCCTTCATTCATGAGTTGTATGATAGAATGGCTAATGTTTTCACATATATGCGAAAATAGCACATTTAAGTGCTAATTTGATTTAAACTGAGAGAGTTGTGTTTTGAATAAGCCATCTATCTGGTTTTGTGTGAAAACCATAAGTGCTAGAGAATACTCACACTATATTTTAAGATGTCCATCACATAGTACTGGAGGATATACTCGTACTATATTTTAATGCTATTTTATGCATATTAGAGTACTGGGAGAACTGCTCGTACTCAGTTTGTGATTGATGCATATAGAGTATTGGGAGCTATGCTCATACTTAGTGTTACATGATAGAGTACTTGGAGCATTGCTCGTACTCGACTTTTCATGATTATACATGATATCGTACTATCCGATAGTTCGTACTTGATTTGAAAAAAGAATTATGCATTAACCTAGTGCTAGAGGTTACTCGTACTAGTGTTTGATATTTTGAAATGCATACACAGTGTTTAAGAGGCGGAGTGTTGATTGTGAGTCACACTCAAGATACGCACTATTGTTTTTACGTGATATATAAGACATGTTAGCAAAACCATGACAATTTTATCCGTGTAGACTGAGTGTCACACTGTTGAGATGTTCACACGTGAATTTAGAGACATGACATTGATTTCCATATTATGAGGGCTAAGACTTATGGCAAGCACCCCGATTATGATGTATTTCATGGTGTGAGGACTAAGACCTATAGCAGGCATCCCGACCATAAGGAGAGGGTCCACAGGTGTACGTTGTACTGTGCAAGTGGCATGGAGTACATTGTACCGTGTGTTGAGTGAAGTTGTGAAGTTGAGAAGTATATAGCTGGTGGTTGTGATAGACTGACCCCCCTTTCTGTTGAGCAATGATACCCGCACACTGAGATCTGTTTTGCTTGGAATTTCACATTATAAGATATGACCATAGTCCAAGAGAGTATTGCATTTAGCTACTGAGTCTCGCATGATATATCACTTGTTTTTATGATACGATTAGACCTAAGAGAGAGATAGGTCAAAAGCTGATTTGTGTTATGTTGTGAACTGCCATATTTATTGTGATTTATGTGTAAATGGCAATGATTGGGATAAAGGCACTCCTAAAATTATAAATATGCATTGTTTTACATGAATGACTGCATTTGATAATTCAGCATGTTTTTAAGTACATGGAATTGATTCTATACTATTATTATATCATTTTGATACATGCTTTGAGATGAGAGAGGGAAAGGTAAAGCCTTATTTTCAGTAGATAGTGTAGTTGTCTACTTGTTTGCCTGATTTTCTTACTGAGTGCGTTGTTTTCTCATCCTCCTATATTTTTCCACTCTCTATAGATCATACGTAGTAGATTGAGTCCGACTGAGGTATAGCATTCATTGTATCCATTGCCTATCCATCTTACGAGAGGTATACACACTCGAACATTTTCTACTGAACAATGTATAAGCACAGTTACGTAAGCTATTAGACGGTCAAGATGTATATGTACAAATACTATATAACAGTTTATGTTATCGAAAAGAATACTAAATTCTATTATATTGTGAATGAATGTGAGTGGGTGACTAATATCAAATCACAGCCCAACAGTTGAGGAGAGAAAGGTAAGTAAAGTAAAAAATGAAAAATTTGTAGTGGTTTTTGGTAAGTCACGGTTTGAGGCTGTGACAGAAATTGAAAGAAAGATTTATGAATTTAAATACATGAGTTTTGAACATGTCTTCAAATCTGTGAGCATGTTTTCTGATTTTGTTTCTTGAACGAAATGATATGATTTTGAATTATGCATGAACTTGTTACATGTTTTACGAGAAATGAAATCTGTTATATGTGCACAGTTTCTCTGTTTTATGAAAGAGTTTTCAACCGGAGAAGAGAATGGATTTGAAATTCGGTTTATGAATTTTAAATATGTGAGTGAGGCTCACTTAGGATGAGACTAGCCAGAAAGACCTCTTAAGTGGGGTGAGGTAGTCAAAAGGCCCAGGCCCTCACAAAGCTTATGAAGCCCAAGAAAAATTTTGAAAACTCTATTTTGAGAGGAAGGCAATGCTTAATGATATACGATCGTGGGGTTTTGTGGAAGCAAAGTGTCACACAAGTCTGTGTGACTGTGGGGGTCACCTCTTGGGTCCTACAGATGCAAAGTGTCACACGGTCAATGCGTAATTGTCATGCTCGCCTTTGTGGCGTATATGTTTGTTACCTGGGATGAGGATAGCCAGAAAGACCTCTTAAGTGTGGTGAAGTAGCCAAAAGGCCCAAGTGTGTATGATTGCCACCTGAGATAAGGCTAGCCAGAAAGACCTCTTGAGTGGGGAGAGGTAGCATAAAGGCCCAACTAACCAGAAAGATCTCTTTAGTGGGGTGAGATAGCCAAAAGGCCCAGCTAACCAGAAAGACCTCTTAAGTAGGGTGAGGTAGCCAAAAAGGCCCAGCTAACCAGAAAGACCTCTTAAGTGAGGTGAGGTAGCCAAAATGCCCAACTAACCAGAAAGACCTCTTAAGTGAGGTGAGGTAGCCAAAAAGGCCCAACTAACCAGAAAGACCTCTTAGGTGGGGTGAGGTAGTCAAAAAGGCCCAACTAACCAGAAAGACCTCTTAAGTGGAGTGAGGTAGCCAAAAAGCCTAACTAGCTAAAAAGACCTCTTAAGTGGGGTGAGGTAGCTAAAAGGCCTAGCTAGCCAGAAAGACCTCTTGAATGGGGTGAGGTAGCCAAAGGGCTCAAGTGCGTATATTTTGCTATACGACCCTGATCACGTCTACAGCCTTGCCATGGCCATGTTTGTGACTTTCCCTCTACGGTGGATGAATATTTTATTTTCGCATGACGATTACATGAGCTAGCCTAGTCTCCATTTGAAATGAACTCTGTTTTAAGATTTGAATCTTTGATATGTGATTTACATACAGCAATGCTTTTGAAGTTCTGTATGAACTAAAAGGTTCTAATTTCCATCTGACATGATCTCTGTTTTAAGATGTTGATGTTTCGAAATATGTTTTATACTCAGCAAAACTTTTGATGTTCTGTATGATCTGAAAGGTTCTGATTTCCATTCGATATGATTTTTGTTTAGAATATTTGATCTTTCGATACATGCTTCATGCTCAGCTATGTTTTGAAGTTTTGTATATCATGAAAGATTATGATCGGTCTGCTAAGGTTTTCTTATTTCGAAACAATGTTTTTGTTAGATGTGTTTTCCGTGATATGCGTTTTGAAAGTGATGCAATATTTGTAAAGAAATGCCACCTTTTGGTATTATTATGTACTCTGTATGTTTTAAACACTATGATCATTTTAAATGTATTTCTTACTGGGCTTTTCCCTGAAAGCTCACCCCTTCGCCTCTCAGATGTGTGCAGTGAAACCACAGTTGATGATTACTGCGTAGACAACATAGGCTGGCGGATACGGGTTTCCCTCAGCTACCTTTTTTACATCGTGAGATATACATTTCTATCTCTTTACTAGACCAGTAGTATGCACAGATATTTATTGAAAGTAATGTGTCGGGATGTAATCTGTAAAAGGATAAATGAAATATTTTTAAGGATTGATTTTTGGGAGTAACTAGACGTGTTTTGAAATATGTAGAATGATTTGATGATATGACTTGGAACGCATGTCTGATAGTTGTGGATATCTAAGATTGTTAAGAACATATGGTTTGCAGGTGGGTAGGCTTATATATAAGTCGTTATGCTACCGAAATTTCTATCGACTATATAAATCTAAATGTGAAACTTAATTATAATTACGGATAAAGAAGTAAGAAAATGAATTGACACTGCACAGGAATACAACCTAAGTGAATAAAGGGACTAAGTTGCAAGCTGAAGTTTAAAAAAAAATTTCCCCAAATTTTTATAGGTCATGGGTCGTTACAGTTTAAGGTGATATCAGAACGAAGGTTGTCTAGTACTATCAGTGCCAATAATAAGGATAAGATTACATCCCAAATGTCTGTGCTTGTCTGGTTATAGAATAGGTATACCTAATGAAGTTAAGACTTAATGTTTGGTTTACGTGAGGAATTAGATCACGGGCTAGAGGCCGTAGAGATAGGCTCGAGAATCATGCAGAGTCGTCATATGAGACTCATAAATGATACTGAGATTGAAATTAATGTTGAGCGTGCTCCATCAGGTCATGTGGAAAGGACAAATGATATTGAGATACACTTTGCTAAGTTTGAGTGGAATATTAAACATATTATGGAAAATTGGGACACAAGCTATGTTAGGTGATGGGGTAGACGGAAATAGGCATATTACTCCCGATACGCCCGCACAGCCTATAGAGATGTTTCAGAACTACAAACATGCTTGCTTTGGTAGCTCCACAGCAGAATGATGATAACTTGGTGATATACACGTACAAGAGGATGATTTAGGACGATCAAGGAAATGTATGGATTGAGAATTGAAACAGCTAAAAAGCAAGCTGGGCGAAAATAATGATGGTCGACTTTGAATGGAAAATAGAATGATAACCTAGACCCGAAGTCTAAAGAGACTTGAATCAAAATGTATTGGACCTTAACCCTACGAATATAAAATTCGAGAACCTAAGGTATAACAATGGTGGTTGGTGAAGAGGGAGGCGCCACAAGGAAGAAGACCTTGATAAGCCTAGTTGAGAGAGAACCCTAAAAAGATGCACACTCAGATTTTTGAAAATTCAATCTGATCTATTCTCTTCTATTCAAGAGCATTTACAATGTATTTATAATAATATCTAGCACTTAAGCCCTTAAACAAGTGGGCTGGAATTAACACCAAATAGAAAATAAGACTAAAACCTAAATTGAGGCATAAGCCTAGTTACATTGGATACTTGGTCTAAAATGTAATAAGACTCAAATGTGGGCTATTTAAACACTTAATCCAACTTATTACTAAACTAAGACTCATGTCGTTTAGGCTTCCAAACAAATATAGGTGGCTCGGGTAATTGGAACTTCTTGGATGACCCATGGATCCTTGGCATCACGATCATCATGAACATTACGAGCAAGTAGACCTCCATCATTCCCCCTCTCCACAAAAGGATTTGTCCTCAAATCGCATGTACCTTGTTTGTACTTGATCATGTACGAGAACACCTCAATGAACTCCATCCACTTGGCATGACGCTTATTCAGCTTACTCTGTCCTTTCAAATGCTTTAAGGACTCGTGATCGATGTGGATGACAAATTCTTTGGGCCACATGTAATGTTGCCATGTCTCCAAGGCCCTCACTAACGCGTACATCTCCTTGTCATATGTGGGATAGTTAAGTGCTGTCCCACTTAACTTCTCACTGAAGAAAGCAATTAGGCGTTTTTCCTGCATAAGCATAGCTCCAATTCTTACACCTGAGGCATCACACTCAATCTCAAAAGTTTTAGTAAAGTCAGGCAGAGTTAACAAAAGAGCAGAACAAAGTTATTCTTGAGCAAATTAAAAGCATGCTCTTGTGCAAGACCCCAATGAAATGCAACATTCTTTTTTACCACTTCAGTCAAAGGTGCGGCTATAGTGCTAAAGTCTCTAACGAATCGACGATAGAAACTAGCTAAGCCATAAAAACTGCGCACTTCAAAAATAGACTTAGGTATAGGCCAATCTCTAATTGCCTTTACCTTCTCATCATCAATAGAAATGCCATGTGAAGAAACTACATACCCAAGGAAAATAACCTTATTAGTGCAGAATATACATTTCTTAGCATTGGCATACAAACTTTCATTCCTTAAAACAGTAAGAACATTCCTAAGATGCTCAACATGCTCATGCAGACTCTTACTGTAAATTAGAATGTCATCGAAATAGACAACCACATACTTACCAATGAAAGCACGTAAAACATAGTTCATTAAGTGCATGAAAGTACTGGGTGCGTTAGTCAAGCCAAAAGGCATAACTAACCACTCATAAAGACCGTGTTTAGTCTTAAATGTGGTTTTCCGTTCATCACCTTCTTTCATACGAATTTGGTGATATCCACTCTTTAAATCAATTTTAGAAAATATGCATGCACCATGCAACTCATCGAGCATGTCATCTAGCCTAGGAATAGGATAGAGATACTTTACAGTGATTTTGTTGATGGCTCGACAGTCAACACACATCCTCCACGTCCCATCCTTTTTAGGCACAAGCAATACGGGCACGACGCATGGACTCATGCTCTCTCTCATGTAACCTTTCCTCATGAGCTCCTCAACTTGCCTTTGAAGCTCCTTCGTTTCCTCTGGATTACTGCTGTAGGCTGAAAAGTTAGGTATGGTAGCTCTAAGGATAAGGTCAATCTGATGCTCAATCCCACGAATCGGTGGTAGTCTATTTGGGATCACCTCAGGGAATACATCCTCGAACTCCTACAATAGTGAGACAACATCAGTAGGCAAAGTATCATGGAGTTCAGTATCAATGAAACAAGAATCTTTAAATAGGAGCAAAAGGATAGGAGACTTAGCAATAAATGTTGTCTTCACATCTCGGGGATTGGCATGGTAGCTCACTACTTTGCTTTCCTTGCTTCCCTTCTTTTCTTTAGCTAGCTTTCTTTGCTCGTCATGTTGGTCCTTCAACCTTAATTGATCATCGTAAATCTCCTTGGGGCTAAGGGGAGCAAGAGTGATCTTCTTACCATCCATAAAAAAGGAGTAACGGTTAGTATAATCGTCATGGATGATTCTCCGATCATACGACCACGGTCTACCCAGCAACAGGTGGCTAGCTTGCATAGGTACCACGTCACATAACACTTTATCTTGATATCTTCCAATACGGAAAGGAACCAAGACTTGCTTCACCGCGTTCACTTCACCACAGTCATTAATCCACTACAACTTATATGGGCGGTGATGCTTAGAAGTGGGCAGTTTTAGCTTATCAACAAGGTATGTGCTAGCAACATTAGTACAACTCCCACCATCAATGATCACAGAGCATACCTTGTCACTAATATAACATCTTGTATGGAAGTTGTTTTCATGTTGTACCTCATCCTCAAACTTCACATGAGTATTAAGAGCACGTCTGGCAACAAGTGCTTCACCATAAGCAGCAAACTCAATAACTTCTTCTTCTTCTTCTTCAGCATCTTCTAACGCAGGCATCTTATCCTCAATACCAACATCAGAACTGTCACGACCCTCAACTTACCAAAATACGTATAAATTTTTCGCATTTTCATGCATCAATTGTTAATCATCCTTCCTCGATCGTGAGCAACCACACTCTTAACAGTTGGGCTGTGTGCCGACATCTAACTCACTCCACCATACCAATTCAATTTGTATATTATTCATAGGTAAACACTTGTATAAATGTATATTTATCAGAGTTGTTACATGTGTTTATATTGTTTTACATCCCCAATAGTTACATACAAAATGCTATTGTGCTATCGTAAGTTTAGATACAAAATTTCAACAGTGTGTATACCTTTAGCGATGGGATGCAGCGGATTACCAAAAAGGGAACACCTCCAGTCACGCTCAATCTATACTCAACACTCTGTAGAGAGGGAGAAAATAAGGGGGTGAGCAAACCACACGCTCAGTAAGGCAATCATGCGAACAGGTAGATACTGCACTATTTACGTGATCGTGATGCCATGCTCAAAAGCATTTAATTCATCATTTATCTCAAAACATGAGTGTATGATTGTGTTAATGGTATGTAAAGCATTCATGCTATTAAAATCAAGTGCACATTTCAACTCAAAGCATGGTATAAATCATCATGCATAATTCACAATAAAAGCATGGCATTACCCATCATGCATTTTCTCAAATAGCATGGCATTAACCATCATGCATTTTCACAATAAAGCATGGCATTAAACATCATGCATCCGTGCACTTTAAAAACCATCCCTCGGACTTTCCTGACCCACAAATCATTTTCAAACATGGATTTATTCTCAAATAGTAGTAGACATGTGAGTTAGGCTGTGAGACCCCGTATATGTAAAGTTGTAATGTGTAATGAATGTGAATGGACTTGTAATGTAAAGTATGATCGATGTAAGTCCATGGATTCAATGTATGTATGTGTAATATGATTTGTAACGTACATACAAGTTCCATTGAGTATGAATATGAAGAAATGAGTTCTTATGAGTGATGGATGTGAGTGAAACTCAAAATAAGTAGTGTGGTAAATGGATGGAAACTGCATGAATATAAATGCTTCCATTTGGTTATATATAGTGTACCTTTGGACATACAATGAATGCACACAAGTTTCAATGTGCATAAGGTATGAATGGATGCCATTTCCAAGTTATAAAGGTGGATAGATGAGAAAATGGCCATGACAGCAGATTAAGGATGTGTTGGTGTGAGTTGCAGCAAGAAAACTGTAGAAAATCTGGAAAGTATGAAGGCCAGATTGATCTCATAAGATGAGAGATCGATCTGGAAGAGCCAGAATGCTCTTATTTGGGCAATGGAATAGAGCAGATCGATCTCTAATGGGGCCAAATCAATCTCCTAAGCATTCTGTAATGAAAAGATTGATCCTCAAGCACCCAGATCGATCTCCTTAGCTTTCTATTTGGGACCAGATCGATCTCATGCTTCGACAGATCGATCTCATGCTTAAAATTTCATGAAAATGAGAGATTTAAGGGGACCAGATCGATCTCCTCTTGGACCAAATCGATCTCCTTAAGCTATAAATAAAAGGAGGGCTGAAAATCTAAAAATTTCAGGAAAAACACCAATCTTCCATTTCTAACCCAAAAAACCTAACTTTCTCTCTCTAAAATTAGCCATTTTCAGCAAGAATTGAGGGGAGACCATTAGACATTAAGTTGTTCATCTTGAGGAAGAGAACAATATAGTTGGAACCCAAAATCCCATTGTGGGTATTGAAGGAGATAAGGGCATTGACATTTGGAGCAAGAAGAAAAATCATATTTGGTAAGATTCTAACACTCCAATTCAAGTACATTGTCTATTTAATTGATTTTGGAGTTGTTTGGTATGAGTATGTATGGATGGAAACACCTAGGTTGTGTTAGAAACTAATGTAACCTAGAAAATGGAATGCCTCTAGTGTGAGAAAGTATGATTTGGGGAGTTGGTGGTTTATGGGTTATGATAAGTTATTAAATGAGTAATGTGGGTGATTTGGAATGGTTATGTGGAGTTATAATATGGGTTTAAGTGAAATTGTAAAAATGAGTGTGTATATGCTTGATAAAATGCCATAGTGCGGGAATTCATGAAATATGAACATTATGAGCTTAATGTCGATTTAATATCGATTTGGAATAAGTTAATAGGCCTAAGAAGATCCATAGACTCGAGTTATAGGTAAAATAATGAAACGAGGCCATATAAGCGTTAACAGAGGCTATAGATTAAATTGACTATAGCAAGTACAAGGGTTGCATTATATGGATCGAATATAATGTGAAATATGATTGTGTGCAGTCCCGAAGAGTTGTTGAAGACGAATCGAACCGTACAAGTAAGCAGCTTAAGGAAGTGGAATCACGCATCGCGATTCCAAGTAAGGGAATTCTGTAAGTATATAGAGGTAGCTGCTCGTAATTTGTGGGATTATAGGGTGTTTATGAAATGCATGAACGTTTGAGAAATTGGTTGTTTGGTATGCGAAAATAGTTGTGAATATTGGATGATTTGGTTTTACATGGATGTATAAAAAAGGATAGTAAGGCTAATAATTGCATAAATCAAGTGTTTTGAATGCTTTCACAAAACATGTGTTTGATTTTAAACGAATTGATAAATAGGTTGGCTATTGTGGTTTGATGTGTGTAGCACATGTGAAGTGCCAAATATGTTTTGAGATAGTTTTGAAAACTTATGAGCCGCCTATCATGTTTATGTGAACTAAACCGTGCTGGAGCCTAGCTCGCATCGGGTATTAATGTTTTCATTTGTATGAAACGTGCTGGAGCTTAGCTCGCACCTTGATTTGGAAACTATGATGATGTTTATAAACCGTACTAGAGCTTTTGCTCGTACGTGGCTTTTGAGTGGTTTGTCTTATGAGTATAACCGTACTAGAGCTATGCTCATACGCGTCTCTTTATGATAGGATGCATGAATCGTGCTAGAGCTTTGCTCGCATAAGTTTGCACATTGTGATACGTATAATGTTGTGAAAGTTAGTAAGATCCTTAAGCCCTACATCCTTAAGCCAACATCCTTAAGCCCAAAGAGGCGGGGAGGCTCTGTTAGCTGGGGAGGCTCTGTTCGGTGGGGAGGCTCTCTTACGGAAGGATCCTTAAGCTCTACATCCTTAAGCTAACATCCTTAAGCTCGATGAGGCAGGGAGGCTCTGTTAGGTTGGGAGGCTCTGTTCGGCAGGGAGGCTCTCCTTCACGGATATGGAAAACTCTTGGTATGGGGTAGGTAAGACCTAGGAATGGCACCCCCAATCACGATATAAGTCTGCGGAGTACGTTGTACCGTGTATATCACATGGAGTACGATGTACCGCGTGATGGTTATGTGATGAGAAAGTTTGGTGAGGGATAATCCATCTTCGTGCCAGCATGATACCCCGCACACCTGAATTCGTGTGGTCTGGGATGATTTATGATGTAGTTGGTCCACATAGGCACTTTTGATATAGTGACCTAGTTTTTATACACATGTGTGAATTGTGAAATGAAAATGTGGTTGTGATTGTGAATTGATTTGGTGGTATTCATGTCACGACCCTCAACTTACCAAAATACGTATAAATTTTTCGCATTTTCATGCATCAATTGTTAATCATCCTTCCTCGATCGTGAACAACCACACTCTTAACAGTTGGGTTGTGTGCCGACGTCTAACTCACTCCACCATACCAATTCAATTTGTATATTATTCATAGGTAAATACTTGTATAAATGTATATATATCAGAGTTGTTACATGTGTTTACATTGTTTTACATCCCCAATAGTTACATACAAAATGCTACTATGCTATCGTAAGTTTAGATACAAAATTTCAACAGTGTGTATACCTTTAGCGATGGGATGCAGCGGATTACCAAAAAGGGAACGCCTCCAGTCACGCTCACTCTATACTCAAATCTCTGTAGAGAGGGGGAAAATAAGGGGGTGAGCAAACCACACGCTCAGTAAGGCAATCATGCGAACAGGTAGATACTGCACTATCTACGTGATCGTGATGCCATGCTCAAAAGCATTTAATTCATTATTTATCTCAAAACATGAGTGTATGATTGTGTTAATGGTATGTAAAGCATTCATGCTATTAAAATTCAGTGCACATTTCAACTCAAAGCATGGTATACCATGCATTTTCTCAAATAGCATGGCATTAACCATCTTGCAAATTCACAATAAAGCATGGCATTAAACATCATGCATCCGTGCACTTTGAAAACCATTAACAAATCAAATTCAACACTGGTCAGGTCTCGGCCCATCCCTCGAGCTTTCCTGACCCATAAATCATTTCAAACATGAATTTATTCTCAAATAGCAGTAGACATGTGAGATAGGCAGTTCAACAACAGGTAATAACCTCAAGGCCTATGTACATAACCTGTGATACCGGCTACACGGATCAGGTGTGCGGGATATCACCACTATCTGCTTCCACACGGGAGGTGGGTCAAATCCTACCCGCCGATCCATAGCAGATCTCGTCCGAAGATGGCACATCATAACTCAACACAGTTCAATGTACTCCATGCTACATGCACGGTACAACGTACTCCGTTGACCCAATCAACACATCATATCACGCCACATCTCAAACGCACGTGTGAGCCTATTTAATCGGTACGACCTCTTGTCTACCTGAAGCTCCTAACACGGCTAATTAATCATGTCAAAACAATGCACGTGTGAGCCTATTTAATCGATGTGACACCCAGTCTACTCGAAGCTCTAAACACGGCAACATGCAAGGTGGGCATCCAGTGCGAGACAAACTTGAAGCACAATGCCAAAACAATTATGAAATCCATGTGAAAACTAGTGCCTCTTGCACTCATGTGTGTAAAACACGTCAAATCTCATGCTAGTCATAATCTAGCACGCTTTCATACTCACGAAATCATGTAGATGGCTCAAAACTTTGCAAAGTATGGTTAACAAAACCAAAACACACTCATTTCTTTTGCAAATCATTTCAATGTTAGCCAACCTACCAAATCATTTGCTAAAAAGCAATAGAACATGATTTTCAAAGCAATATGCCTTTGTTTTCATGCACATTTCTTAAACTCCCAACTTTTACCCTTCAATCACCCAACATCATTTCCTAATCTCATGCATTCTAGCAAAACATTTAAGCGCCCAAATTGCGCACAGATATCTCTAAGAGTCCATACAAATCCCTTACCTCGATTTACTTGGTGTGACTCATTTCCTTTTAGTCTCTCACGCTCTTGGCTCAACTTGCCTTGGTGTATCCTCAGAAGCTATGATTCATTCATTAAATCAATTGAGTTAATGTATTTAACCCATAATTGGCCTCACTATTTAATATTATTCACTTATGCATTTTATAAATGCCTTAATCCATATTTTACCTCTTTTAGGTAAATCTCACAATTTATCCACTAACCACATCTTAAAATCATACCACAATACTATTAATAACTTCTACATATCTCATTCATCATTAATCTCCATACATTCCACTTTCTCACTCTAGACCATTTCTAGGTCATAATCATTCCAATGCATTTTAGATAGTTTCTAACCATCCATACTCATGCCAAACAACTCCAAAATCAATTATATAAACAATGTATCATAGTTGGAGTGTTAGAATCTTACCCAATTTGATTTCTCTTCTTACTCCAAATGGCAATGCCCTTAACTCCTTCAATACCAACAATGGAAAAATGCCTTCCAACTATGTTCTTCTTCTCTTTGATAGGAACAACTTTGCCTCTAATGGTCTCTTTTCAAACCTCACTGAAAATGGCTGATTTTAGAGAGAGAAAGTTAGGTTTTTGGGTTGAAAGTGGAAGGTTAGTGTTTTTCTCAAAATTTTCTGATTTTCAGCACTCCTTATATAGAAATAGCTTGAGGAGATCGATTTGGTCCAAGAGGAGATCGATCTGGTCCCCTTAAATTCCTCTTTTTTCATGACATTTTAAGCATGAGATCGATCTGTCGAAGCATGAGATCGATCTGCTCCCAAACAGAGAGCTAAGGAGATCGATCTGGGTGCTTGGGGATCGATCTTTTCACTACAGAATGCTTAGGAGATCGATCTGGCTCCATTGGAGATCGATCTGCTCTATTCCTTTGCCCAAATAAGAGCATTCTGGCTCTTCCAGATTGATCTCTCATCCCATGAGATCTATCTGCCCTTCACAATTTCCAGATTTTTTACAGTTCTTCTGCAGCAACACTTACCAAACATCCTTAATTTGCTACCATGATCCTTTTCTCATCCATTCATCTTTGAGACTTGAAAATGGCATCCATCCTCACTTCATACACATTAAAACTTGTGTAGAATCTTTGTATGACCAATGGTACTTAATATAAACAAAAATAGAAGTGCACATCTTATGCAATTCTACTTCCATTTTACCAAACTACTCATAATCCATTCTACACACATTCTCCACATGTTTAAGTCTATTTCTTCACATTCATACTTAATGTAACTTGTATGTACAATTACCACTCTCATTACAAGTGTGTACATTACTTATGGACTTACATCACATATACTTCACTCATGAATTCATAGTACAAGTCTATTTACATTTCTATGTACATATATACCCTTATTCATATACGGGGTCTCACATTCTCCCCCACTTAGAAAATTTGATCCTCCAAATTAGAACCAATTATTCTGTGAACAACTCGGGATACCTCTCCCGCATCAAACTCTCTAATTCCCATGTGGCTTCTTCCATAGTGTGATGTTGCCAAAGTATTTTCACTAAGGGAATTGTCTTTGTCCTCAGCACTTTCTCTTTTCTGTCCAATACCCGAACTGGCTTCTCATCATAGGTCATACCTTCATTGAGCTCTAAAGGCTCATATCTTATCACATGTGCCGGGTCCGGGTGATACTTCCTCAACATGGATACGTGGAAGACGTTGTGCACACTTGCCAACTCCGGTGGCAATGCCAACCTATAAGCCTTGTCTCCCACTCTCTCCAAAATCTCAAAGGGTCCGATGTATCTAGGGCTCAGCTTGCCCTTATTACCAAACCTCATAATACCCTTCAAAGGGGAACTTTCAAAAACATTGACTCACCCACCTCAAACTCTAGTGGTCTCCGTCTCCTGTCAACATAACTCTTTTGCCTGCTCTGAGCTGTCCGTAACCTCTCACATATCAATTGGACGTCCTCAGAGGCTTGTCTAACCAGGTCGGGAGCAAAAATCTGTCTATCACCAACCTCTTTCCATCCAATAGGGGAACGACATCTACGCCCATACAATGCCTCATATGGTGCCATCCCGATACTCGCATGAAAACTGTTATTATACGCGAACTCTGCGAGTGGCAAATGGTCATCCCAGGAGCCTCCAAAATCCAATGCACACGCTCTCAACATATCCTCCAGGGTCTGTATAGTCCTCTTTGACTCACCATCTGTCTGAGGATGAAACGCGATGCTAAAATTCAACTGGGTCCCCATCGCTTCCTAAAAACGTTCCCAAAAGTGGGAAGTGAAGCGGGCATCCCTATCAGAAATAACGCTCACTGGAATTCCATGTAGCCTCACTATCTCGCGCACATATAGGTTCACTAACTGGCTCAGATTATCGGTGGCTCTCATAGCTAGAAAATGGGCTGATTTTGTCAACCGATCCACAATCACCCATATGGCATCATGACCTCTCCGGGTCCTCGGCAATCCCATCACAAAATCCATGGTGACATGCTCCCACTTCCATGTCGGTATTGGTAGAGGCTGCAATAACCCTGCAGGCTTCTGATGCTCTACCTTCACCTGCTGACAAACGAGACACTTAGCAACATATTCAGCAATGTGCTTTTTCATTCCAGACCACCAATAAACTTTCGAAGGTTTTGATACATCTTAGTACCCCCTGGATGTATCTATACTTCGATGAGTGAGCCTCTATCAAGATCAACCTTCTGATCTCTGCGTCATCAAGAACACATATCCTACCTCTGAACCTCAACAATCCATCCGAACTCAACCCAAAGTCCGTCTCTATACCCCTCTGTATCTACCCGACAATATCACTACACTGCTGATCAACTCGTTGAGCCTGTCGGATTCGATCTATCAGATTCGGTTCCAACTGCAGGCTAGCTATCATAAATCCACTATCAGCGTCAGGCGGGGTCATATCCAAACTGTGAGGTTCGTGAACTGTTCCAACAGCTCGTGTTCCCTGACCATCATAAGTGATACCATCCCGAGATGCTTCCTACTCAATGCATCAGCAACCACATTTGCTTTACCTGGGTGGTATAGGATTTCACAATCATAATCCTTTAACAGCTCGAGCCATCTCCTCTGTCTCATGTTCAACTCTTTCTGTGAGAACCGGTACTTAAGGCTCTTATGATCTGTATAAATCTGAAATCTCTCACCATAGAGGTAGTGGCACCATATCTTCAGCGCAAATACTACCGCTACAAACTCCAAGTCATGGGTGGGGTAGTTCCTCTCATGATCCTTTAACTGCCTTGATCCGTAGGCTACTACCTTCCCATCCTGCATCAATACACAGTCCAGTCCCAGATGTGAAGCATCCGTATACACCGAGAAGCCTCTTGAGCTGGTAGGAATGGTGAGGATCGGAGCTGTGGTTAATCTCTTTTTCAGCTCCTCAAAACTTTCTTCACACTTATCGTCCCACACAAACTCCACATTCTTTCTTGAGAGACGTGTCAAAGGAGCAGCTAACCTCGAAAATCCCTCTACAAACCTTCGATAATATCCAGCTAAACCCAAAAAATTCCTGATCTCTGTCACTGTCTAGGGTCTCTGCCACTGAACTACGGCCTCAATCTTAGATGGATCCACTGATACTCCATCCTTTGATACTATATGACCCAGAAAAGAGATCTGTTCCAACCAAAAGTCACACTTATTGAGTTTAGCGTACAACTTCTTCTCTCGAAGGGTCTGTAGCACTATCCTTAGATGTCTCTCATGCTCCTCTCTAGACCTTGAATACACCAGTATATCATCAATAAACACGATCACAAATCGATCCAAATACTGGTGAAATACCTCATTCATCAACGACATAAAAGTTGCGGGAGCATTCGTCAACCCGAATGGCATAACCATAAACTCATAATGTCCATACCGGGTGCGAAAAGCTGTCTTGGGTACATCTCCATCTCGTATCTTCAACTGGTGGTATCCCGATCTCAGATCTACCTTGGAAAAGACCTGCGCTCCCTTAAGCTGATCCAACAAGTCATCGATGCGTGGGAGGGGATACTTATTCTTGATGGTGGACTTATTCAACAACCGGTAATCTATACACAGTCGGAGGCTTCCATCCTTCTTCCTTACAAACAGAATCGATGCTCCCCAAGGTGAGACGCTCGGCCTGATGAACCCCTTCTCCAGCAACTCCTGTAACTATTTCCTTAACTCCTCTAACTCAACTTGAGCCATTCTGTATGGTGGCTTGGACATCGGCTCTGTACCAGTGTCAAATCTATATGAAACTCCATCTCCCTATCTGGAGGTAACCCTGGTAACTCATCTGGAAAGACATTTGGAAATTCCCTAACCACTGGAATGTCTCCCAATTCCGGACGTGCCTTATCCGTCTCAATCACAAAAGCGATGAATCCTTCACATTATTCTTTCCACCATTAGTAATCATAAATCATCACATCACATACATAAATGAAATCAAATTTATCTTTCATACATCATGTATCAAGATTGTACTCATCACACTTATAATAATCATGTTCCTTAATTTCATTTCACAAAATTAACTACAAGATTGTCTATCTTTGGAAACATCAAAGTTTTTGCATGACAATCCATAATAACATGATTGGCAGCCAACCAATCCATTCCTAGGATCACATCAAAATCACTCATATTTAATAAAATTAAATCAGCTGCCATCTCTTTACCTCCTATCGTCATTTTACAATCCCTATATATATGCTCAGTCAACTGACTATCATACATAGGGGTAGATATCAACAACATCTTATCAAGCAGCGTGGGTTTTACATGCTTCATCAATTTACATGCAAAGGATGGCGAAATAAAGGAATGCGTGGCACCAGGATCAAACAGTACATAAGCTTCTAAATCAAAGATTTGGATGGTACCTTTTACCACATCTGATGACTGATCTACAGTATCCTGGTCCAGTGCGTGCACTCATCCTCTGCTTACACCCACTGCTTGCTTCCCCTTTTCCTCGGCTGTAGCCCTCCTCCTCGGAGCAACTGTACCAACTAGAGCTCTCTCTGGCTCCTTGCCCTTCTGTGGGGCTCTCTTTATCATCTCTGGGCAATCTCTGATTATGTGCCCTGGCTTCCCACATCTGAAGCATACTACAGGAGATCCATAGCATGGTCGAGTACCATGGTACCTACCACACTTGCCACACTGTTTCGTAGTAGGCCGTGGTCCTCTAATCACGATTCCCTTAGCTGGAGCAATGGCCGGATACATGGGAGTATCAACTGTCCTCTCCCGGATCTCATCAATTCTTGGCCTCTTTCCAGAGAATCTCTTGCTTCCTTTATAACTGAAGCCTCTATCCATCACTGGTCTTTTCATATCTCTATCCCTCATCTTACCAACCTTTCCAAACTCTGAGGCAATCCTATCAACATCTGGTTCACATCGTTGCGCCCTGCGCACTGCCTCCTCATAGGTCGGTATATCCAGGGGAACCAGTCTAGACCTGATAGTCGGTCTCAATCCATCCATAAACTTCTGGATTTTCTCGACCTCATTACTCATCGTGTTGGGATCATATCTACCCAGGGATATAAAAGCAGTCTCATACTCATCCACAGTCCTGTTCCCTTGGGTCAGTCCCAAAAATGCCATCTTTAGCTTCCGCTGTGCGGTATCCGGGACATACTGTGAGATCTGAGAATTTCAGACATATTTAATGATGTAATAATAAACTGAAGTATAATTTATTGAGCTAAGTGAATTGTGGGAATTATAATTGGAGATTTATGTGTTAAGTATGTAAAATAAGCTTGATCCATGAGGACAGATCGATCTGGGAGAAGGAGAGATCGATCTGGTGAATTAAAAATAACGAGGAAGGGGAAATTTGAGGAGCAGATCGATCTCCAATGGAAGAGATCGATCTCCTTATGAATTTGTTTGAGAAGGGATCGATCTCATGAGGAAGAGATCGATCTCCAAATGAATCTGTTTGAGAGAAGATCGATCTCATGAGGAGGAGATCGATCTCCAAATGCTTCTGTTTGGGAGAAGATCGATCTCCTCAAGGCACAGATCGATCTCATAAAGCCATAAAGAGATCGATCTCACCCCTCGACAGATCAATCTCCTAGGCATAAAATTGCCCAGATCGTCCCCAAAATTCAAACGCAGATCGATCTCCCCAGGAGACAGATCGATCTCCTACCTCCAGTCTATATAAGGGACCCGTGTTTTCTCCTGAAATCTTACTTTCTCTCTCTTCCAAACCTCAATTTTTCCAAAAACCTAGTTTCTCACTCCTCCAAATCCCCCATTTCCGGCCGAATCAGCTATTGTGGTAAGAAGAAAAGTTGTTCCTCATCAAAGGGAGAACAACATACTTGGAAATCGAAGGACGAATCGGATCGAGGCGTGAGTTGTGCATCTCACAAGCTTTGGGTAATTTCTAAACCTCGATCTTGATATTTGAGTTGATTTTGATGTTATTGGTGGTTGAATTTGTGTTGAAATGGCTGAAAGATGACTAGGGATTGATTAAATTTCAATGTGGTAGGAGTGATATGCATATTGAGAATTTTGGTGAATTTAGGAAATTGTGAGCTATAAATGGAAAATTGGACAATGTGGAGAATTAGCGTAGATAATTGGTATTAGAGATATCGAACATTGGGATATTGTGAATAGAGTTGTAGTTTAGGGTTGAGTTACGAGAAATCAAGAGAATTGAGGTGTTATGAGCAATTATGCTCGATTTTAAGAATTGAGGCTTATGTGATGTGGAGTATTGATGTTTTAACATCGTTTGGACAGCTCGGGAGTTCCAGAGTGGAATGCGAGACTAGTCCATGATACGGGGGAAACGATTGTACTATACGAGGTGCAAAGAGGTAAGGGAAATCTAAACCATTTGTGTATGTGATTTGTAAACTGTTATAGCATGATTTATGATTTATAAACAAGCATGTTGAGAGTTTTGTGTTGAGATTTGAACTGCACACGATTTTATAGCCGGTTGGAGCCCAATGTTTTATGAGTTTATAACTGGGCTCTACGTTAAGGCAATATTGTGATTTGAGAAATGTGTGCGTGTGCTTTGCTGGTTGGAACTCGGTTTTACTACGTTTTGCGTTGAGTACAAAACGATTTCAAATGAGTTTTATGAGAGAAAACCATTACGAGTTCTACGTGAAGGCAAACCTGTCTTATGTAATAAGACTTGGGTGTGTAGTTGTGAGTACACACCGGGCATTGCTCTGGTAGCATGTAAGCCCGAATTCTTCTCCGTTCTGGTAACGTTGAGAAAACCCCATTGGTGGCTATGCCACGTTGAGAAAACCCCATTGGTGGCTGTGCCACGTATACCCATTGGTGGCTGTGCCACGTTATACCCCATTGGTGGCTGTGCCACGTTGAGAAAACCCCATTGGTGGCTGTGCCACGTTATACCCCATTGGTGGCTGTGCCACGTTGAGAAACCCCATTGGTGGCAGTGCCACGTTGAGAAACCCTATTCTGTGGCTATGCCACGTGAGAAAATAATTCAGTGGCTTCGCCACGTGTGTTTTGTGGCTATGCCACGTGAGAAAATAATTCGGTGGCTTCGCCACGTGTGTATTGTGGCTATGCCACGTGTGATTTTAAATCAGTGGCTATGCCACGTTATTTGAGAAAGCGTTTAACGCGTATTTTCACATGCTTTGTTTTGCTCTAGAGTGAGCCTTTTTACTTCATGTTTTCACATGACTTGACACATGAGAGTGTCGTTTTGAGTATTTTCATGCTATGGTTTTCAAATGAGTTTCACATACAAATAAATGCTTTGTGATGTGCATTTTGGTTTATGAAATGAGTCCTCTACCCCCTTACTGAGCGATTTAGAAGCTCACCCTGTTTTTCTTTCCCCCCAGAGTTCTTCAAGTGAATAAGGACTTTCCTGCGACGTACGGAGTAGTGGCTAGTGGAGGATTCGAGCTCCAGGCTATATAATTTGTACTTTGAGGTATATTTATCTTTTCATGTACCCAGACTATTAATGTATTTGCAGACACTTGATGTATGACATTATATGGGATGTATTAGGATTAATTAACTTGAAATTGAGTATTTGTATACGGTACAATATACGTTATATGATGTTGAGATCCTGAGGCATGATAATTATGATGATGTATGACACTGCACAGGAATGCACTCTTAATTGTGAATTAATGAGTAAAAAGTTTTAAATTTGCCCTATTTTCCGCATATTCGGGGCGTGACAGAGTTTTCTTGGTATCAGAGCTTAGGGTGTCTAGTACTGTCAGTGTCGGTTAAGTGAAATAGAATACATCCCAAGTGTCTGTAATAGTCTGGTCATGAACTGAAATTGAGGATTGAGATTTCAATCGATTGTGATATGTACGCGCAGGAGACGGGTTGAGATTGAGAATGAGTAAACGACGAGGTCGTTCGAGGAGGCAGGTAGAGTCCCCTCCACCACCTGTCCCACAACCAGAGAGTCCTAACTCTCGATTTAATCGGATTGAGACCGATGTGAGGCAAGGTTTTGAGCAGATGGCGGCGCTATTTGCGCAACACTTTGGAGTTAATGCCTCGGATACTACCCCTACACCACCACCAGGACCTCCCATACCCCCAGTGCCTCTCGTCACTCAGCCTGAGGACAGAAGTAAGGTCCGACTAAAGGAATTTCTAAAGATGAATCCACCCGCATTTAAGGGAAAGAAGGATCCTACAGAGGCTGAGGAGTGGTTGACGGAGTTGAGAGTTATATTTGATTTACTGGGGTGCACCGATGCTGAGAGAGTCAGTATGAGTGCCTATATGCTGAAGGGGAGAGCTCGAGATTGGTGGGGTACTACCCAGGGTATCTTGATGTCCCACCAGGATGTGATTGGTTGGGAAGAGTTCCAGACAGCTTTTAGAACCCAATATGTACCACGAGCCGCCCAGAGAAGGAAACAAGTCGAGTTTTTGAGTTTGGTACAGGGTGACATGTCGGTGGATGACTATGAGAGCCAGTTCACCGCACTACTGAGATATGACCCAGAGACCTTCAAGAGTGAAGAGCTCCGCACAGAGAAGTTTGTGTATGGGTTGAAGCCCGTTATTAGAGATAGACTGATGGGGCTATGTATTACCGAGTTTGGAGATGCTCTGAGACGAGCACAAGAGGTTGAAAGAGGGATTGAGATGGTACAATCCCAGAATGAGCTCAGAGCGGTGAATAGAGATAAGGGCAAGAGGCCAGCACTTTTCCAGTCAGAGGCTCGGAGAGGTTCCTTCAGAAGAGGAAGGATTGAGGTGCAGAGGGACAGATTGGAGAGACCCAGAGCCTATCCTATTATCAAGGAGGCCCCTCGATATGTCAGGCCGGAGATGAGGATTTGTAGAGATTGTGGCCGATCGCATGAGGGAAGTTGTACTGGGTCGATCCATGGATGTTTTAGATGTGGTGACATGGGTCACAGAGTGAAGGACTGTCCCCAACCTCAGATACCACATGCTCCGGAGCCCACTAGACAACAGCCTCAGAGAGTGGATCCCCGGAGACGGGCCACTGCGGCAGAGAAAGGGAAGAAACCTGTGGCACATGGACGAGTGTTTGCCCTGGATAAGGAGACCGCAGACGCTTCGGCAGAAACTATAAGAGGTACACTCTCTGTCTGTAATTATGAGGCTCATGTGTTGATTAATTCAGGATCCACGCATTCGTTTATTTCTGAGCATTTTGCATGTAGATTAAACTTGAAGTTTGAACCTCTAGAATATATACTACATGTAAATACCCCTATGCGTGAATCCCAGAGAACTGAGTTAATCTGTAGAGGATGTGAAATTAAGGTGGGAGATAGAGTGATGTTAGCAGACCTAATCATGTTGAATATACATGGGTTTGATGTAATTCTGGGAATGGATTGGTTGGCGACCAATCGAGTGAGTTTAGACTGCTACACTAAGATTGTAACTTTCTCCCTACCTAAACCTTACAGTGTACGATTGAGATATTGAGGGAATAATTATGTGGATTTCTAGTGAGTAATTTGAGAATTTTAATATTATTTTAGAGAATATTAAATGTGATTATTCATGTGAAGGTTATGAGACACTCATCTCAGATGATGAGCGGGAACACCCGAGGATTGAGGATATACCTATGGTTTGCGAATTTCTGGATGTTTTCCCAGATGAATTGCCAGGTTTACCACCCGAGAGAGAGCTGGAGTTTACCATTGATTTGGTACCGGATACTCAGCCGATCTCTAAACCTCCCTACAGGATGGCATTAGTGGAACTTGAGGAATTGAAGAAGCAACTGCAGGAGTTATTGGATCAAGGGTTTATTAGACCCAGTGTTTCGCCGTGGGGAGCGCCAGTACTGTTTGTTAAGAAGAAGGATGGTAGTCTCAGATTATGTGTGGACTACCGGCTATTGAATAAAGCCACGGTGAAGAATAAATACCCACTGCCCAGGATTGACGATCTACTTGATTAGCTAAGAGGGGCATCAGTCTTTTCTAAGATTGATTTGAGATCGGGCTATCACCAATTGAGGATCAAGGAGGAAGATATTCCAAAGACGGCCTTTAGGACAAGGTATGGCCATTACAAATTTCTGGTGATGTCCTTTGGATTGACGAACGCCCCTGCAGCATTTATGAGATTGATGAACGAGGTGTTCAGAGACTATCTGGATAAGTTTGTGATAGTCTTTATCGATGATATCCTGGTGTACTCTCGGTCATATGAGGAGCATGCACAGCATTTATGGTTAGTACTTCAGATACTCCGGGATAAGCAATTATACGGAAAGCTTAGTAAGTGTGAATTTTGACTGAACCGGATAGCTTTCCTTGGGCATGTAGTCTCAGAGGAAGGAGTATCAGTGGATCCGAGTAAAATAGCAGCTGTGTTTAATTGGGAAAGACCGAGGACAGTGACTGAGATACGAAGCTTCCTTGGTTTGGCAAGGTATTACAGGAGATTTGTGGAAGGATTCTCGAGGATTGCCGCTCCTTTGACTAAGCTCACACGTAAGGAGACTCCGTTCATATGGACTGATCAATGTGAGCTCAGTTTTCAGGAATTAAAAAGGAGATTGACAGCGGCACCTGTGTTAACTATCCCTGAGGGATCAGGAGGATTCTCGGTGTATAGTGATGCATCTCATCAAGGATTGGGGTGTGTGCTTATGCAGCACGGAAGAGTGGTCGCATATGGATCGCGACAGCTGAAGGACCATGAGCGGAATTACCCCACGCATGATTTGGAGTTAGCCGCTGTGGTATTTGCTTTGAAGATCTGGCGACACTACTTATATGGGGAAAGATTCCAGATCTTCACTGATCACAAGAGTTTGAGATATCTCTTTGATCAGAAAGAGTTAAACATGAGACAAAGGAGATGGATGGAACTCCTTAAGGATTATGACTGCGAGATTCTTTATCATCCGGGTAAGGCGAATGTGGTTGCTGATGCCCTGAGCAGGAAGAGTATGATATCTGCTATGATGATCAGGGAATGGGATTTGTTAGAGCAGTTCGCCGAACTTTGGATCAGAGTTAAAGAGGTAGAGACTGGATTTTTGGCTAGCCTGCGGATAGAGCCCAGGATCATGGATCAGATTAGAACTGGGCAGCGCAGTGATCAGAGATTAATAGATATGGTTAGCCAAGCTGAGCAGAGTTCGCAGTCGGATCTCACCATCAGTGAGGATGGATTGTTGAGATTCAGAGGACGGATTTGTGTACCGGACGATGATACCCTGAAGAGACAGATACTGAGAGAATCCCACTGCTCGCGATACACCATGCACCCAGGAAGTACTAAGATGTACCGAGACTTGAGAAAGGTGTATTGGTGGAATGGTATGAAGCGAGATATGGCAGAGTATGTGACCAGGTGTTTAGTATGCCAGCAAGTGAAAGCTGAGCATCGAAAGCCCGGAGGACTACTACAGCCCTTACCTATACCTACATGGAAATGGGAGCATGTCACTATGGACTTTATTATGGGTTTACCGAGGACCCGGAGAGGTCGTGACTCGATATGGGTCATTGTGGATAGATTGACCAAGAGTGCCCACTTCCTTGCCATCAAGAGCACAGATACTGTGGATGCCTTAGCTGAGCTATATGTCAGCGAGATAGCTAGATTACATGGGGCTCCAGTGAATATTACTTCTGATAGAGATTCCCGATTTACTTCCAGATTCTGGACCCAGTTTCAGGAGTCCATGGGATCTCGATTGAGTTTTAGTACCGCCTATCATCCTCAGACAGATGGTCAGTCAGAGAGGACTATTCAGACCCTGAAGGATATGTTGAGGGCGTGTACGATGGATTTTAAGGGATCATGGGATGATCACCTGCCCCTAGCAGAGTTTGCGTACAATAACAGCTATCATGCGAGTATTGGAATGGCACCTTTTGAGGCTCTATATGGTAGGAGGTGTAGATCCCCTGTAGCTTGGGAAGAAGTCGGTGACAGAAAGATAAATGCTCCCGAGCTTGTTGAGCAAGCCGTACAGAGTGTGAAACTCATATGTGAGAGGTTACGGGCTGCACAGAGTAGACAGAAAAGCTACGCGGATGTGCGTAGACGGCCACTCGAGTTTGATGTTGGTGATGCAGTATTTCTGAGAGTATCACCGAGCAAGGGTATCATGCGATTTGGGAAGAAAGGGAAATTGAGTCCTCGATACATAGGACCATTTGAGATTCTTGAGAGAGTGGGAGAGGTAGCCTACAGATTGGCATTACCCCCACAGATGTCCGGAATACACAATATTTTTCATGTGTCTATGTTGAGGAAGTACCACCCGGACCCTTCTCATGTTATAGAGTATGATGAGATGGACATACAGGAGGACATGAGCTATACTGAGGAACCCGTCCGGATTCTCGATAGAAAGGAGAAGGTACTGAGAACCAAGAGCATCCCATTAGTGAAAGTTTTGTGGAAGCATCACTCAAGGGAAGAGGCAACGTGGGAACTAGAGAGTCTCATGAAGGAGAAATACCCCCATCTATTTTGATTAGTTGAGTTGAATTTGGAGGATCAAATTCTTTTAAGGTGGGGAGGATGTGAGATTTGAGAATTTCAGACATATTTAATGATGTAATAATAAATTGAAGTGTAATTTATTGAGCTAAGTGAATTGTGGGAATTATAATTGGAGATTTATGTGTTAAGTATGTAAAATAAGCTTGATCCATGAGGACAGATCGATCTGGGAGAAGGAGAGATCGATCTGGTGAATTAAAAATAACGAGGAAGGGGAAATTTGAGGAGCAGATCGATCTCCTTATGAATTTGTTTGAGAAGGGATCGATCTCATGAGGAAGAGATCGATCTCCAAATGAATCTGTTTGAGAGAAGATCGATCTCATGAGGAGGAGATCGATCTCCAAATGCTTCTGTTTGGGAGAAGATCGATCTCCTCAAGGCACAGATCGATCTCATAAAGCCATAAAGAGATCGATCTCACCCCTCGACAGATCGATCTCCTAGGCATAAAATTGCCCAGATCGTCCCCAAAATTCAAACGCAGATCTATCTCCCCAGGAGACAGATCGATCTCCTACCTCCAGTCTATATAAGGGACCCGTGTTTTCTCCTGAAATCTTACTTTCTCTCTCTTCCAAACCTCAATTTTTCCGAAAACCTAGTTTCTCACTCCTCCAAATCCCCCATTTCCGGCCGAATCAGCTATTGTGGTAAGAAGGAAAGTTGTTCCTCATCAAAGGGAGAACAACATACTTGGAAATCGAAGGACGAATCGGATCGAGGCGTGAGTTGTGCGTCTCACAAGCTTTGGGTAATTTCTAAACCTCGATCTTGATATTTGAGTTGATTTTGATGTTATTGGTGGTTGAATTTGTGTTGAAATGGCTGAAAGATGACTAGGAATTGATTAAATTTCAATGTGGTAGGAGTGATATGCATATTGAGAATTTTGGTGAATTTAGGAAATTGTGAGCTATAAATGGAAAATTGGACAATGTGGAGAATTAGCGTAGATAATTGGTATTAGAGATATCGAACATTGGGATATTGTGAATAGAGTTGTAGTTTAGGGTTGAGTTACGAGAAATCAAGAGAATTGAGGTGTTATGAGCAATTATGCTCGATTTTAAGAATTGAGGCTTATGTGATGTGGAGTATTGATGTTTTAACATCGTTTGGACAGCTCGGGAGTTCCAGAGTGGAATGCGAGACTAGTCCGTGATACGGGGGAAACGATTGCACTATACGAGGTGCAAAGAGGTAAGGGAAATCTAAACCATTTGTGTATGTGATTTGTAAACTGTTATAGCATGATTTATGATTTATAAACAAGCATGTTGAGAGTTTTGTGTTGAGATTTGAACTGCACACGATTTTATAGCCGGTTGGAGCCCAATGTTTTATGAGTTTATAACTGGGCTCTACGTTAAGGCAATATTGTGATTTGAGAAATGTGTGCGTGTGCTTTGCTGGTTGGAACTCGGTTTTACTACGTTTTGCGTTGAGTACAAAACGATTTCAAATGAGTTTTATGAGAGAAAACCATTACGAGTTCTACGTGAAGGCAAACCTGTCTTATGTAATAAGACTTGGGTGTGTAGTTGTGAGTACACACCGGGCATTGCTCTGGTAGCATGTAAGCCCGAATTCTTCTCCGTTCTGGTAACGTTGAGAAAACCCCATTGGTGGCTGTGCCACGTTGAGAAAACCCCATTGGTGGCTTTGCCACGTATACCCCATTGGTGGCTGTGCCACGTTATACCCCATTGGTGGCTGTGCCACGTTGAGAAAACCCCATTGGTGGCTGTGCCACGTTGAGAAACCCCATTGGTGGCAGTGCCACGTTGAGAAACCCTATTCTGTGGCTATGCCACGTGAGAAAATAATTCAGTGGCTTCGCCACGTGTGTTTTGTGGCTATGCCACGTGAGAAAATAATTCGGTGGCTTCGCCACGTGTGTATTGTGGCTATGCCACGTGTGATTTTAAATCAGTGGCTATGCCACGTTATTTGAGAAAGCGTTTAACGCGTATTTTCACATGCTTTGTTTTGCTCTAGAGTGAGCCTTTTTACTTCATGTTTTCACATGACTTGACACATGAGAGTGTCGTTTTGAGTATTTTCATGCTATGGTTTTCAAATGAGTTTCACATACAAATAAATGCTTTGTGATGTGCATTTTGGTTTATGAAATGAGTCCTCTACCCCCCTTACTGAGCGATTTAGAAGCTCACCCTGTTTTTCTTTCCCCCCAGAGTTCTTCAAGTGAATAAGGACTTTCCTGCGACGTACGGAGTAGTGGCTAGTGGAGGATTCAAGCTCCAGGCTATATAATTTGTACTTTGAGGTATATTTATCTTTTCATGTACCCAGACTATTAATGTATTTGCAGACACTTGATGTATGACATTATATGGGATGTATTAGGATTAATTAACTTGAAATTGAGTATTTGTATACGGTACAATATACGTTATATGATGTTGAGATCCTGAGGCATGATAATTATGATGATGTATGACACTGCACAGGAATGCACTCTTAATTGTGAATTAATGAGTAAAAAGTTTTAAATTTGCCCTATTTTCCGCATATTCGGGGCGTGACAGAGTTTTCTTGGTATCAGAGCTTAGGGTGTCTAGTACTGTCAGTGTCGGTTAAGTGAAATAGAATACATCCCAAGTGTCTGTAATAGTCTGGTCATGAACTGAAATTGAGGATTGAGATTTCAATCGATTGTGATATGTACGCGCAGGAGACGGGTTGAGATTGAGAATGAGTAAACGACGAGGTCGTTCGAGGAGGCAGGCAGAGTCCCCTCCACCACCTGTCCCACAACCAGAGAGTCCTAACTCTCGATTTAATCGGATTGAGACCGATGTGAGGCAAGGTTTTGAGCAGATGGCGGCGCTATTTGCGCAATACTTTGGAGTTAATGCCTCGGATACTACCCCTACACCACCACCAGGACCTCCCATACCCCCAGTGCCTCCCGTCACTCAGCCTGAGGACAGAAGTAAGGTCCGACTAAAGGAATTTCTGAAGATGAATCCACCCGCATTTAAGGGAAAGAAGGATCCTACAGAGGCTGAGGAGTGGTTGACGGAGTTGAGAGTTATATTTGATTTACTGGGGTGCACCGTTGCTGAGAGAGTCAGTATGAGTGCCTATATGCTGAACGGGAGAGCTCGAGATTGGTGGGGTACTACCCAGGGTATCTTGATGTCCCACCAGGATGTGATTGGTTGGGAAGAGTTCCAGACAGCTTTTAGAACCCAATATGTACCACGAGCCGCCCAGAGAAGGAAACAAGCCGAGTTTTTGAGTTTGGTACGGGGTGACATGTCGGTGGATGACTATGAGAGCCAGTTCACCGCACTACTGAGATATGACCCAGAGACCTTCAAGAGTGAAGAGCTCCGCACAGAGAAGTTTGTGTATGGGTTGAAGCCCGTTATTAGAGATAGACTAATGGGGCTATGTATTACCGAGTTTGGAGATGCTCTGAGACGAGCACAAGAGGTTGAAAGAGGGATTGAGATGGTACAATCCCAGAATGAGCTCAGAGCGGTGAATAGAGATAAGGGCAAGAGGCCAGCACTTTTCCAGTCAGAGGCTCGGAGAGGTTCCTTCAGAAAAGGAAGGATTGAGGTGCAGAGGGACAGATTGGAGAGACCCAGAGCCTATCCTATTATCAAGGAGGCCCCTCGATATGTCAGGCCGGAGATGAGGATTTGTAGAGATTGTGGCCGATCGCATGAGGGAAGTTGTACTGGGTCGATCCATGGATGTTTTAGATGTGGTGACATGGGTCACAGAGTGAAGGACTGTCCCCAACCTCAGATACCACATGCTCCGGAGCCCACTAGACAACAGCCTCAGAGAGTGGATCCCCGGAGACGGGCCACTGCGGCAGAGAAAGGGAAGAAACCTGTGGCACATGGACGAGTGTTTGCCCTGGATAAGGAGACCGCAGACGCTTCGGCAGAAACTATAAGAGGTACACTCTCTGTCTGTAATTATGAGGCTCATGTGTTGATTGATTCAGGATCCACGCATTCGTTTATTTCTGAGCATTTTGCATGTAGATTAAACTTGAAGTTTGAACCTCTAGAATATATACTACATGTAAATACCCCTATGCGTGAATCCCAGAGAACTGAGTTAATCTGTAGAGGATGTGAAATTAAGGTGGGAGATAGAGTGATGTTAGCAGACCTAATCATGTTGAATATACATGGGTTTGATGTAATTCTGGGAATGGATTGGTTGGCGACCAATCGAGTGAGTTTAGACTGCTACACTAAGATTGTAACTTTCTCCCTACCTAAACCTTACAGTGTACGATTGAGATATTGAGGGAATAATTATGTGGATTTCTAGTGAGTAATTTGAGAATTTTAATATTATTTTGGAGAATATTAAATGTGATTATTCATGTGAAGGTTATGAGACACTCATCTCAGATGATGAGCGGGAACACCCGAGGATTGAGGATATACCTATGGTTTGCGAATTTCTGGATGTTTTTCCAGATGAATTGCCAGGTTTACCACCCGAGAGAGAGCTGGAGTTTACCATTGATTTGGTACCGGATACTCAGCCGATCTCTAAACCTCCCTACAGGATGGCATTAGTGGAACTTGAGGAATTGAAGAAGCAACTGCAGGAGTTATTGGATCAAGGGTTTATTAGACCCAGTGTTTCGCCGTGGGGAGCGCCAGTACTGTTTGTTAAGAAGAAAGATGGTAGTCTCAGATTATGTGTGGACTACCGGCTATTGAATAAAGCCACGGTGAAGAATAAATACCCACTGCCCAGGATTGACGATCTACTTGATCAGCTAAGAGGGGCATCAGTCTTTTCTAAGATTGATTTGAGATCGGGCTATTACCAATTGAGGATCAAGGAGGAAGATATTCCAAAGACGGCCTTTAGGACAAGGTATGGCCATTACGAATTTCTGGTGATGTCCTTTGGATTGACGAACGCCCCTGCAGCATTTATGAGATTGATGAACGAGGTGTTCAGAGACTATCTGGATAAGTTTGTGATAGTCTTTATCGATGATATCCTGGTGTACTCTCGGTCATATGAGGAGCATGCACAGCATTTGTGGTTAGTACTTCAGATACTCCGGGATAAGCAATTATACGGAAAGCTTAGTAAGTGTGAATTTTGACTGAACCGGATAGCTTTCCTTGGGCATGTAGTCTCAGAGGAAGGAGTATCAGTGGATCCGAGTAAAATAGCAGCTGTGTTTAATTGGGAAAGACCGAGGACAGTGACTGAGATACGAAGCTTCCTTGGTTTGGCAAGGTATTACAGGAGATTTGTGGAAGGATTCTCGAGGATTGCCGCTCCTTTGACTAAGCTCACGCGTAAGGAGACTCCGTTCATATGGACTGATCAATGTGAGCTCAGTTTTCAGGAATTAAAAAGGAGATTGACAGCGGCACCTGTGTTAACTATCCCTGAGGGATCAGGAGGATTCTCGGTGTATAGTGATGCATCTCATCAAGGATTGGGGTGTGTGCTTATGCAGCACGGAAGAGTGGTCGCATATGGATCGCGACAGCTGAAGGACCATGAGCGGAATTACCCCACGCATGATTTGGAGTTAGCCGCTGTGGTATTTGCTTTGAAGATCTGGCGACACTACTTATATGGAAAGATTCCAGATCTTCACTGATCACAAGAGTTTGAGATATCTCTTTGATCAGAAAGAGTTAAACATGAGACAAAGGAGATGGATGGAACTCCTTAAGGATTATGACTGCGAGATTCTTTATCATCCGGGTAAGGCGAATGTGGTTGCTGATGCCCTGAGCAGGAAGAGTATGATATCTGCTATGATGATCAGGGAATGGGATTTGTTAGAGCAGTTCGCCGAACTTCGGATCAGAGTTAAAGAGGTAGAGACTGGATTTTTGGCTAGCCTGCGGATAGAGCCCAGGATCATGGATCAGATTAGAACTGGGCAGCGCAGTGATCAGAGATTAATAGATATGGTTAGCCAAGCTGAGCAGAGTTCGCAGTCAGATCTCACCATCAGTGAGGATGGATTGTTGAGATTCAAAGGACGGATTTGTGTACCGGACGATGATACCCTGAAGAGACAGATACTGAGAGAATCCCACTGCTCGCGATACACCATGCACCCAGGAAGTACTAAGATGTACCGAGACTTGAGAAAGGTGTATTGGTGGAATGGTATGAAGCGAGATGTGGCAGAGTATGTGGCCAGGTGTTTAGTATGCCAGCAAGTGAAAGCTGAGCATCGAAAGCCCGGAGGACTACTACAGCCCTTACCTATACCTACATGGAAATGGGAGCATGTCACTATGGACTTTATTATGGGTTTACCGAGGACCCGGAGAGGTCGTGACGCGATATGGGTCATTGTGGATAGATTGACCAAGAGTGCCCACTTCCTTGCCATCAAGAGCACAGATACTGTGGATGCCTTAGCTGAGCTATATGTCAGCGAGATAGCTAGATTACATGGGGCTCCAGTGAGTATTACTTCTGATAGAGATTCCCGATTTACTTCCAGATTTTGGACCCAGTTTCAGGAGTCCATGGGATCTCGATTGAGTTTTAGTACCGCCTATCATCCTCAGACAGATGGTCAGTCAGAGAGGACTATTCAGACCCTGGAGGATATGTTGAGGGCTTGTACGATGGATTTTAAGGGATCATGGGATGATCACCTGCCCCTAGCAGAGTTTGCGTACAATAACAGCTATCATGCGAGTATTGGAATGGCACCTTTTGAGGCTCTATATGGTAGGAGGTGTAGATCCCCTGTAGCTTGGGAAGAAGTCGGTGACAGAAAGATAAATGCTCCCGAGCTTGTTGAGCAAGCCGTACAGAGTGTGAAACTCATATGTGAGAGGTTACGGGCTGCACAGAGTAGACAGAAAAGCTACGCGGATGTGCGTAGACGGCCACTCGAGTTTGATGTTGGTGATGCAGTATTTCTGAGAGTATTACCGAGCAAGGGTATCATGCGATTTGGGAAGAAAGGGAAATTGAGTCCTCGATACATAGGACCATTTGAGATTCTTGAGAGAGTGGGAGAGGTAGCCTACAGATTGGCATTACCCCCACAGATGTCCGGAATACACAATGTTTTTCATGTGTCTATGTTGAGGAAGTACCACCCGGACCCTTCTCATGTTATAGAGTATGATGAGATGGACATACAGGAGGACATGAGCTATACTGAGGAACCCGTCCGGATTCTCGATAGAAAGGAGAAGGTACTGAGAACCAAGAGCATCCCATTAGTGAAAGTTTTGTGGAAGCATCACTCAAGGGAAGAGGCAACGTGGGAACTAGAGAGTCTCATGAAGGAGAAATACCCCCATCTATTTTGATTAGTTAAGTTGAATTTGGAGGACCAAATTCTTTTAAGGTGGGGAGGATGTGAGATCTGAGAATTTCAGACATATTTAATGATGTAATAATAAATTGAAGTGTAATTTATTGAGCTAAGTGAATTGTGGGAATTATAATTGGAGATTTATGTGTTAAGTATGTAAAATAAGCTTGATCCATGAGGACAGATCGATCTGGGAGAAGGAGAGATCGATCTAGTGAATTAAAAATAACGAGGAAGGGGAAATTTGAGGAGCAGATCGATCTCCAATGGAAGAGATCGATCTCCTTATGAATTTGTTTGAGAAGGGATCGATCTCATGAGGAAGAGATCGATCTCCAAATGAATCTGTTTGAGAGAAGATCGATCTCATGAGGAGGAGATCGATCTCCAAATGCTTCTGTTTGGGAGAAGATCGATCTCCTCAAGGCACAGATCGATCTCATAAAGCCATAAAGAGATCGATCTCACCCCTCGACAGATCGATCTCCTAGGCATAAAATTGCCCAGATCGTCCCCAAAATTCAAACGCAGATCTATCTCCCCAGGAGACAGATCGATCTCCTACCTCCAGTCTATATAAGGGACCCGTGTTTTCTCCTGAAATCTTACTTTCTCTCTCTTCCAAACCTCAATTTTTTCGAAAACCTAGTTTCTCACTCCTCCAAATCCCCCATTTCCGGCCGAATCAGCTATTGTGGTAAGAAGGAAAGTTGTTCCTCATCAAAGGGAGAACAACATACTTGGAAATCGAAGGACGAATCGGATCGAGGCGTGAGTTGTGCGTCTCACAAGCTTTGGGTAATTTCTAAACCTTGATCTTGATATTTGAGTTGATTTTGATGTTATTGGTGGTTGAATTTGTGTTGAAATGGCTGAAAGATGACTAGGGATTGATTAAATTTCAATGTGGTAGGAGTGATATGCATATTGAGAATTTTGGTGAATTTAGGAAATTGTGAGCTATAAATGGAAAATTGGACAATGTGGAGAATTAGCGTAGATAATTGGTATTAGAGATATCGAACATTGGGATATTGTGAATAGAGTTGTAGTTTAGGGTTGAGTTACGAGAAATCAAGAGAATTGAGGTGTTATGAGCAATTATGCTCGATTTTAAGAATTGAGGCTTATGTGATGTGGAGTATTGATGTTTTAACATCGTTTGGACAGCTCGGGAGTTCCAGAGTGGAATGCGAGACTAGTCCGTGATACGGGGGAAACGATTGCACTATACGAGGTGCAAAGAGGTAAGGGAAATCTAAACCATTTGTGTATGTGATTTGTAAACTGTTATAGCATGATTTATGATTTATAAACAAGCATGTTGAGAGTTTTGTGTTGAGATTTGAACTGCACACGATTTTATAGCCGGTTGGAGCCCAATGTTTTATGAGTTTATAACTGGGCTCTACGTTAAGGCAATATTGTGATTTGAGAAATGTGTGCGTGTGCTTTGCTGGTTGGAACTCGGTTTTACTACGTTTTGCGTTGAGTACAAAACGATTTCAAATGAGTTTTATGAGAGAAAACCATTACGAGTTCTACGTGAAGGCAAACCTGTCTTATGTAATAAGACTTGGGTGTGTAGTTGTGAGTACACACCGGGCATTGCTCTGGTAGCATGTAAGCCCGAATTCTTCTCCGTTCTGGTAACGTTGAGAAAACCCCATTGGTGGCTGTGCCACGTTGAGAAAACCCCATTGGTGGCTGTGCCACGTATACCCCATTGGTGGCTGTGCCACATTATACCCCATTGGTGGCTGTGCCACGTTGAGAAAACCCCATTGGTGGCTGTGCCACGTTATACCCCATTGGTGGCTGTGCCACGTTGAGAAACTCCATTGGTGGCAGTGCCACGTTGAGAAACCCTATTTTGTGGCTATGCCACGTGAGAAAATAATTCAGTGGCTTCGCCACGTGTGTTTTGTGGCTATGCCACGTGAGAAAATAATTCGGTGGCTTCGCCACGTGTGTATTGTGGCTATGCCACGTGTGATTTTAAATCAGTGGCTATGCCACGTTATTTGAGAAAGCGTTTAACGCGTATTTTCACATGCTTTGTTTTGCTCTAGAGTGAGCCTTTTTACTTCATGTTTTCACATGACTTGACACATGAGAGTGTCGTTTTGAGTATTTTCATGCTATGGTTTTCAAATGAGTTTCACATACAAATAAATGCTTTGTGATGTGCATTTTGGTTTATGAAATGAGTCCTCTACCCCCCTTACTGAGCGATTTAGAAGCTCACCCTGTTTTTCTTTCCCTCCAGAGTTCTTCAAGTGAATAAGGACTTCCCTGCGACGTACGGAGTAGTGGCTAGTGGAGGATTCGAGCTCCAGGCTATATAATTTGTACTTTGAGGTATATTTATCTTTTCATGTACCCAGACTATTAATGTATTTGCAGACACTTGATGTATGACATTATATGGGATGTATTAGGATTAATTAACTTGAAATTGAGTATTTGTATACGGTACAATATACGTTATATGATGTTGAGATCCTGAGGCATGATAATTATGATGATGTATGACACTGCACAGGAATGCACTCTTAATTGTGAATTAATGAGTAAAAAGTTTTAAATTTGCCCTATTTTCCGCATATTCGGGGCGTGACACATACTGTCTCTGGAAGGCCTCTAGAAACACATCCCAACTGATCTCAGTATGCCGGGCTCTCAAAATAGGCCTGGTGGACTTCCACCAATGTTCTGCTGATCCCTTCAGCATAAAAGCGGCAAATGCTACCATCTCGGTAGTAGGCACTCAAAGAACCCATATAATTTCTCGATTTCATTGATCCAATCCTCAGCCGCTACTGGGTCCTTTATTCCACTGAAAGACGGCGGTCCAAACTTCTGGAACTGTTGCAGTCTATCCAAATCACATCCATATTCCCAACCTCTACTGCCTGGTGTAGCAATCGGCGTAGGCACATCCTGTGTGGTTGGGGTATCTATCGTCTGTGGCCTCTGGGCTTCCCTTGCCCGTGCCTCAGGAGCTGCCGCCTGCTCGGCATCACCTTGTGTAGCGGGACTCTGTCTATCGCCAACTCCAGATAAAGATTGGGTGACCAACTCCACAATCATCTCAATGCTCCGCTCAATCCTCGCGAAGCGAGCCTCAGTACTCTCGGGCCTCTCCTCTGGACCCTGTGGAGCGTGCTCAACATCAGCCACCACCTCAACATCATCCTGAGCCTCGTGTGTTTCTGGCTCAACACGACCCCCAGACCTACCTCTACGGCCTCGAGCCTGTGCTCTCATCCCTCTACCGAGACTGGTATTAGGCATACTTACTCAATTCCCTACATTCACAACCAATTACTTAGTCAACCCATCGACACATACAATTTGTATCTAAACAAGCACAGTAACTTGGGGATGTAATTTTCCAACTTATTAAGTATTTTAGACATGACACAGTCAAACCAACTCGAGCTCTGATACCAACTTCTATCACGACCCTTAACTTACCAAAATACGTATAAATTTTTCGCATTTTCATGCATCAATTGTTAATCATCCTTCCTCGATCGTGAACAACCACACTCTTAATAGTTGGGCTGTGTGCCGACGTCTAACTCACTCCACCATACCAATTCAATTTGTATATTATTCATAGGTAAACACTTGTATAAATGTATATATATCAGAGTTGTTACATGTGTTTACATTGTTTTACATCCCCAATAGTTACATACAAAATGCTATTGTGCTATCGTAAGTTTAGATATAAAATTTCAATAGTGTTTATACCTTTAGCGATGGGATGCAGCGGATTACCAAAAAGGGAACGCCTCCAGTCTTGCTCACTCTATACTCAAATCTCTGTAGAGAGGGGGAAAATAAGGGGGGTGAGCAAACCACACGCTCAGTAAGGCAATCATGCGAACAGGTAGATACTGCACTATCTACGTGATCGTGATGTCATGCTCAAAAGCATTTAATTCATTATTTATCTCAAAACATGAGTGTATGATTGTGTTAATGGTATGTAAAGCATTCATGCTATTACAATTTAGTGCACATTTCAACTCAAAGCATGGTATAAATCATCATGCATAATTCACAATAAAAGCATGGCATTACCCAGCATGCATTTTCTCAAATAGCATGGCATTAACCATCTTGCAAATTCACAATAAAGCATGGCATTAAACATCATGCATCCGTGCACTTTGAAAACCATTAACAAATCAAATTCAACACTGGTCAGGTCTTGGCCCATCCCTCGAGCTTTCCTGACCCACAAATCATTTCAAACATGGATTTATTCTCAAATAGCAGTAGACATGTGAGATAGGCAGTTCAACAACAGGTAATAACCTCAAGGCCTATGTACATAACCTGTGATACCGGCTACACGGATCAGGTGTGCGGGATATCACCACTATCTGCTTCCACACGGGAGGTGGGTCAAATCCTACCCGCCGATCCATAGCAGATCTCGTCCGAAAACGGCACATCATAACTCAACACGGTTCAATGTACTCCATGCTACATGCACGGTACAACGTACTCCGTTGACCCAATCAACACATCATATCACGCCACATCTCAAACGCACGTGTGAGCCTATTTAATCGGTACGACCTCTTGTCTACCTGAAGCTCCTAACACGGCTAATTAATCATGTCAAAACAATGCACGTGTGAGCCTATTTAATCGATGTGACACCCAGTCTACTCGAAGCTCTAAACACGGCAACATGCAAGGTGGGCATCCAGTGCGAGACAAACTTGAAGCACAATGCCAAAACAATTATGAAATCCATGTGAAAACTAGTGCCTCTTGCACTCATGTGTGTAAAACACGTCAAATCTCATGCTAGTCATAATCTAGCACGCTTTCATACTCACGAAATCATGTAGATGGCTCAAAACTTTGCAAAGTATGGTTAACAAAACCAAAACACACTCATTTCTTTTGCAAATCATTTCAATGTTAGCCAACCTACCAAATCATTTGCTAAAAAGCAATAGAACATGATTTTCAAAGCAATATGCCTTTGTTTTCATGCACATTTCTTAAACTCCCAACTTTTACCCTTCAATCACCCAACATCATTTCCTAATCTCATGCATTCTAGCAAAACATTTAAGCGCCCAAATTGCGCACAGATATCTCTAAGAGTCCACACAAATCCCTTACCTCGATTTACTTGGTGTGACTCATTTCCTTTTAGTCTCTCACGCTCTGGGCTCAACTTGCCTCGGTGTATCCTCGGAAGCTATGATTCATTCATTAAATCAATTGAGTTAATGTATTTAACCCATAATTGGCCTCACTATTTAATATTATTCACTTATGCATTTTATAAATGCCTTAATCCACATTTTACCTCTTTTAGGTAAATCTCACAATTTATCCACTAACCACATCTTAAAATCATACCACAACACTATTAATAACTTCTACATATCTCATTCATCATTAATCTCCATACATTCCACTTTCTCACTCTAGACCATTTCTAGGTCATAATCATTCCAATGCATTTTAGATAGTTTCTAACCATCCATACTCATGCCAAACAACTCCAAAATCAATTATATAAACAATGTACCATAGTTGGAGTGTTAGAATCTTACCCAATTTGATTTCTCTTCTTACTCCAAATGGCAATGCCCTTAACTCCTTCAATACCAACAATGGAAAAATGCCTTCCAACTATGTTCTTCTTCTCTTTGATAGGAACAACTTTGCCTCTAATGGTCTCTCTTCAAACCTCACTGAAAATGGCTGATTTTAGAGAGAGAAAGTTAGGTTTTTGGGTTGAAAGTGGAAGGTTAGTGTTTTTCCCAAAATTTTCTGATTTTCAGCACTCCTTATATAGAAATAGCTTGAGGAGATCGATCTGGTCCAAGAGGAGATCGATCTGGTCCCCTTAAATTCCTCTTTTTTCATGACATTTTAAGCATGAGATCGATCTGTTCCCAAACAGAGAGCTAAGGAGATCGATCTGGGTGCTTGGGGATCGATCTTTTCACTACAGAATGCTTAGGAGATCGATCTGGCTCCATTGGAGATCGATATGCTCTATTCCTTTGCCCAAATAAGAGCATTATGGCTCTTCCAGATCGATCTCTCATCCCATGAGATCGATCTGCCCTTCACAATTTCCAGATTTTTTACAGTTCTTCTGCAACAACACTTACCAAACATCCTTAATTTGCTACCATGATCCTTTTCTCATCCATTCATCTTTGAGACTTGAAAATGGCATCCATCCTCACTTCATACACATTAAAACTTGTGTAGAATCTTTGTATGACCAATGGTACTTAATATAAACAAAAATAGAAGTGCACATCTTATGCAATTCTACTTCCATTTTACCAAACTACTCATAATCCATTCTACACACATTCTCCACATGTTTAAGTCCATTTCTTCACATTCATACTTAATGTAACTTGTATGTACAATTACCACTCTCATTACAAGTGTGTACATTACTTATGGACTTATATCACATATACTTCACTCATGAATTCATAGTACAAGTCTATTTACATTTCTATGTACATATATACCCTTATTCATATACGGGGTCTCACAATTCATGTGTTGAGAAAGAGTTTTATGATGTTGGTTAAAAAAAGGAGGTTTCTTAATGAATTGCCCTTTTTATGAATTTAAATGAGATTGAGCATGAGATGATTTATACATGATGTTCTTTTTACCATGTTTGATATGCCAATGTACATGATTTTGACACATGATATATATATGTATACTCACATGGCATAGTTTTATTCCTCATGCTCCTACCATAAATGATTTATGCACAACACTATCAGCATATAGATAGAGTAGTTATCTACCATGCTTGCATTATTGCCTTACTGAGCTGTGGTTGCTCATCCCTCTCTATTTGTCCCCTCCTACAGAGCGTGCATAGTAGCCCAGTGAGGACTGAGGCGTGGTATTTTGGACTCCGCTGCATCTCCATCGCTTAGAGGTATATACACAGTGATTCTTTTTGTATCTAAACAATGCAAAAGCACAGTATTCTTTTGAGTTGTAATTATGGGGGATGTAGATGTTAGTAAAATATGTTTTCGTATAAGTACACGATTAAATACAAATGTATGACATCGTTTTAGTTAACTGAGAATGAATGAGATGTGGCGTTTATTATTGACTCACAGCCAACAGTGTGTGGTGAGTTAGTTCACGACCGGGTAAGGTAACAATAAAAAGCAAAAATTTTTTAGTGATTTTCGATTAAAGAGAATGGAATTGGGTCGTGACATAGGCAGTTCAACAACAGGTAATAACCTCAAGGCCTATGTACATAACCTGTGATACCGACTACACGTGTCAGGTGTGCGGGATATCACCACTATCTGCTTCCACACGGGAGGTGGGTCAAATCCTACCCGCCGGTCCATAGCAAATCTCGTCCGAAGACGGCACATCATATCTCAACATGGTACAATGTACTCCATGCTACATGCACGGTACACGTACTCCGTGGACCCAATCAACACATCATATCACGCCACATCTTAAACGCATGTGTGAGCCTACTTAATCGGTACAACCTCTTGTCTACCCGAAGCTCCTAACACGGCTAATTAATCATGTCAAAATAATGCACGTGTGAGCCTATTTAATCGATGTGACACTCAGTCTACTCGAAGCTCCAAACACGGTAACATGCAAGGTGGGCATCCAGTGTGAGACAAACTCCAAGCACAATGCCAAAACAATTATGAATTCCATGTGAAAACTAGTGCCTCTAGCACTTATGTGTATAAAACACGTCAAATCTCATGCGAGTCATACTCTAGCACGCTTTCATACTCACGAAATCATGTAGGTGGCTCAAAACTTTGTAAAATATGGTTAACAAAACCAAAACACACTCATTTCTTTTGCAAATCATTTCAATGTTAGCCAACCTACCAATCATTTGCTAAAAAGTAATAAAACATGATTTTCAAAGCAATATGCTTTTGTTTTCATGCCCATTTTATCAAACTCCCAACTTTTGCCCTTCAATCACCCAACATCATTTCCTAATGTCTCATGCATTCTAGCAAAGCATTTAATGCGCCCAAGTTGCGCATAGATATCTCTAAGAGTCCACACAATTCCCTTACCTCGATTTACTTGGTGTGACTCCTTTCCTTTTAGCTTCTCACGCTCTTGGCTCAACTCACCTCGGCGTATCCTTGGAAGCTGTGATTCATTCATTCAATCAATTGAGTTAATGTTTTTAACCCATAATTGACCTCACTAGTCAATATTATTCACTTATGCATTTTACAAATGCCTTAATCCACATTTTACCTCTTTTAGGTAAATCTCACAATTTATCCACTAACCACATCTTAAAATCATACCACAACACTATTAATAACTTCTACATATCTCATTCATCATTAATCTCCATACATTCCACTTTCTCACTCTAGACCATTTCTAGGTCATAATCATTCCAATGTATTTTAGATAGTTTCTAACCATCCATACTCATGCCAAACAACTCCAAAATCAATTATATAGACAATGTACCATAGTTGGAGTGTTAGAATCTTACCCAATTTGATTTCTCTTCTTGCTCCAAATAACAATGCCCTTAGCTCCTTCAATACCAACAATGGGAAAATGCCTTCCAACTATGTTGTTCTCCTCTTTGATAGGAACAAATTTGCCTGTAATGGTCTCTCTTCAAATCTTACTGAAAATGACTAATTTTAGAGAGAGAAAGTTAGGTTTTTGGGTTGAAAGTGGAAGGTTAGTGTTTTTCTCGAAATTTTTAGATTTTCAACACTCCTTATATACAAATAGCTTGAGGAGATCGATCTGGTCCAAGAGGAGATCGATCTGGTCCCCTTAAATCCCTCTTTTTCACAGCATTTTAAGCATGAGATCAATCTGTCGAAGCATTAGATCGATCTGCTCCCAAACAGAGAGCTAAGGAGATCGATCTGGGTGCTTGAGGATCGATCTTTTCATTACAGAATGCTTAGGAGATTGATCTGCTCTATTTCATTGCCCAAATAAGAGCATTCTGGCTCTTCCAGATCGATCTCTCATCCCATGAGATCGATCTGCCCTTCATAATTTCTAGATTTTCTGTAGTTCTTCTGCAGCAACACTTACCAAACTTCATACATTTTGTTGCCATGATCATTTTCTCATTTAATCATCTTTGAGACTTGAAAATGGCATCCATCCTCACTTCATACACATTAAAACTTATGTAGAATCTTTGTATGACCAATGGTACCTTCATAATTTCTAGATTTTCTGTAGTTCTTCTGCAGCAACACTTACCAAACTTCATACATTTTGTTGCCATGATCATTTTCTCATCCAATCATCTTTGAGACTTGAAAATGGCATCCATCCTCACTTCATACACATTAAAACTTGTGTAGAATCTTTGTATGACCAATGGTACTTAATATAAACAAAAATGAAAGTGAACAACTTATGCAATTCTACTTCCATTTTACCAAACTACTCATAATCCATTCTACACACATTCTCCAAATGTTTAAGTCCATTTCTTCACATTCATACATAATGTAACTTGTATGTACAATTACCACTCTCATTACAAGTGTGTACATTACATCACATATACTTCACTCATGAATTCATAGTACAACTTTATTTACATTTCTATGTACATATATACCCTTATACATATACGGGGTCTCACAAGAACCTTCACTCTCAACATCTCCATTCTCAAGCAGGAGCATCACTCTACGGTTAGGACACTGAGAGGCAACATGTCCACGACCCAAACACTTTATGTCACGTGTTCTGCTCTGGGTTGCTTGGGCAGGCTCAATCTTAGGCTTTGGAGGGGGCTTAAACATAGGCTTATCATCCCTACGAAAGGTGTTAGATTTCCAAACAGGAACTGAACTAGGAGTGAAACGGGATGTACCTTTCCTTTTGAGTTGCCTTTCCACTTTGATGGCCACAAGCAGCATCTCCTCTAAATCCATGTAATGCTGCAACTCTACAACATTGGCAATCTCACGATTCAAACCTTGGAGAAAACGAGCCATAGTAGCTTCTGGTACAGCTCTCTGTAATAATGGTTAGGCACAAATCCTTTCCTCATGATACGCTTCATCTCATCCCATGTAGACACTGGAGAATCACCACATCTTCTTCTATTGGAGACCAGCTGATCCCACCATACCATAGCATATTCTGTGAACTCTACTGCAGCAAGTTTAACCTTCTTTACCTCAGAGTAGTGGTGCAGTAAAATTCCACGTCAATCTTCATTTCCCACTCTAAATATATCTCGGGATCATTCTTGCCTTGGAAAGGAGGAATCTTCAATTTTATGCTCCCAAGGTTTCCTGTCACGACCCAATTCCATTCTCTTTAACCGAAAATCACTAAAAATTTTTTACGTTTTACTGTTACCTTACCTGGTCGTGAACTAAACTCACCACACACTGTTGGGCTGTGAGTCAATAATAAACACCACATCTCATTCATTCTCAGTTAACTAAAACGATGTCATACATTTGCATTTAATCGTGTACTTATACGAATACAAGTTTTACCAACATCATAAACCTCTTTCTCAACACATACATATCACCAAATCAATTCACAATCACAACCACATTTTCATTTCACAATTCACGCATGTGTATAAAAACTAGGTCACTATATCAAAAGTGCCTATGTGGACCACTACATCATAAATCATCCCAGACCACACGCATCCAGGTGTGCGGGGTATCATGCTGGCACGAAGATGGATTATCCCTCGCCAGACTTTCTCATCACATAACCATCATGCGGTACATCGTACTCCATGTGATATACACGGTACAGCGTACTTCGCAGACTCATATCGTGATTAGGGGTGCCATTCCTAGGTCTTACTTACCCCATACCAAGAGTTTTTCATATCCGTGAAGGAGAGCCTCCCTGCCAAACAGAGCCTCCCCGCCTAACAGAGCCTCCCTGCCTCCTCGGGCTTAAGGATGTTAGCTTAAGAATGTAGGGCTTAAGGATCCTTCCGTAAGAGAGCCTCCCCACCGAACAGAGCCTCCCCGCCTAACAGAGCCTCCCCGCCTCTTTGGGCTTAAGGATGTAGGGCTTAAGGATCTTACCGTTCCCATGTAGGAGAGCCTCCCTGCCTAACAGAGCCTCCCCGCCCCTCCAGGGCTTAAGGATGTTGGCTTAAGGATCCCACCGTAAGAGAGCCTCCCCACCGAACAGAGCCTCCCCGCCTCTTTGGGCTTAAGGATGTTAGCTAAAGGATGTAGGGCTTAAGGATCTTACCAACTTTCACAACCTTATACGTATCACAATGTGCAAACTTGTGCGAGCAAAGCTCTAGCACGACTCATGCATCCTCTTATGAAGAGACGCGTACGAGCATAGCTCTAGTACGGTTATACTCATAAGACAAACCACTCAAAAGTCACGTACGAGCAGAAGCTCCAGTACGATTTATAAACATCATCATAGTTTCCAATCAAGGTGCGAGCTAAGCTCAAGCACGTATCACACAAGTGAAAACATAGAAATCCAGCGAGAACGAGGCTCTAGCGCGATTTATGTCATGCAAATACGATACGCAGCTCATACACAATCAAACAATCCCGGCAACCGGGTTTAGCACTTCACAAATGCTTTTCCACAACATCAATAACACACTAGCCGGCCCATCTACAAGCTTGCTTAAAACCAAGTAGTTCCGTTTTGAAAAACATCAAAACATTAGATTTATGCAATTATTAGCCTTACTATCTCATTTCTTTACAATACCATTTCAACCACCAAATCTCATACAATTATTCACAGCTATTTTCGCATACCAAACAACCAATTTCTCAAACGTTCATGCATTTCACAAACACCCTATAATCCCACAAATTACGAGCAGCTACCTCTATATACTTACAGAATTCCCTTACCTGGAATCGCGATGCTTGATTCCACTTCCTTAAGCTGCTTACTCGTACGGTTCGATTCGTCTTCAACGAACTCTTCGGGACTACACAAAATCGTATCCCGCATTATATTCGATCCATATAATATGACATCATGCGTTCACTGTAGTTAATTTAATCTATAGCCTCCATTAACGCTTATATGGCCTCGTTTCATTACTTTACCCATAACTCGAGTCTATGGATCTTCTTAGGCCTATTAACTTATTCAAAATCGATATTAAATCGACATTAAGCTCATAGTGTTCATATTTCATGAATTCCCTCACTATGGCATTTATCAAGCATATACATACCCATTTTCACAATTCCTCCAAACTCACAATGTACTTTCATTTAACCATCTAAAATCATAAACATTACCTCAATAACAACTTTAGCATGCCCATAAATCATAAACTCATTCACCCATATATTCTCACATTATACCCATTCTAGGTTTTCTAGGTCACACCAATTCCACCACATCCCTAGATAATTTATCCATCAATACTCATGCCAAACAACTCCAAAATCAATTAAATAGACAATGTATTTGGATTGGAGTGTTAGAATCTTACCAATATGATTTTTCTTCTTGCTCCAAATGGCAATGCCCTTAACTCCTTCAATACCAAAAATGGGAAAATGCCTTCCCACTATGTTGTTCTTCTCTTTGATAGGAACAACTTTGCCTCTAATGGTCTCTCTTCAAATCTCACTGAAAATGGCTGATTTTAGAGAGGAAAAGTTAGGTTTTTGGGTTGAAAGTGGAAGGTTAATGTTTTTCCCGAGATTTCCTGATTTTCAGCCCTCCTTATATAGAAATAGCTTGAGGAGATCGATCTGGTCCCCTTAAATCCCTTTTTTTCACGACATTTTTAAGCATGAGATCGATCTGTCGAAGCATGAGATCGATCTGGTCCCAAACAGAGAGCTAAGGAGATCGATCTGGGTGCTTGAGGATCGATCTTTTCATCACAGAATGCTTAGGAGATCGATTGGCCCCATTGGAGATCGATCTGCTCTATTCCATTGCCCAAATAAGAGCATTCTGGCTCTTCCAGATCGATCTCTCATCCTATGAGATCGATCTGGCCTTCATGTTTTTCAGATTTCTTACAGTTTCCTTGTTGCAACTCATACCAACACATCCTTAATCTGTTGCCATGGCCATTTTCTCATCCATCCACCTTTATAACTTGAAAATGGCATCCATTCATACCTTATGCACATTGAAACTTACGTGCATTCATTGTATGTCCAAAGGTATGCTATATAAAACCAAATGGAAGCATAACTTCATTCCATTTACCACACTACCCATTTTGAGTTTCAATCACATTCATCACTTATAAGAACTCATTTCTTCATATTCATACTCAATGGAACTTGTATGTACGTTACAAATCATATTACACATACGTACATTGAATCCATGGACTTACATCAATCATACTTTACATTACAAGTCCATTCATATTTATTACACATTACAACTTTACATATACGGGGTCTCACATTCTCCCCTCCTTTAAGGAATTTGGTCCTCCAAATTAGAACCAAGTCACTCTACAAAAAGTTGGGGGTACTTCTCCCGTATTAAGTTCTCCAATTCCCATGTGGCCTCTTCCGCCGTGTGATGTTGCCAAAGAACTTTCACCAAGGGAATTGTCTTATTCCGCAACACTTTCTCTTTTCTGTCCAATATCCGACCGGCTTCTCAACATACGTCATACTCTCATGGAGCTCCAACGGCTCATATCTTATCACGTGTGCCGGGTCCGGGTGATACTTTCGAAGCATCGAGACGTGGAAGACGTTGTGAACATTTGCCAAGTCCGGTGGCAATGCCAACCTATACGCCTTATCTCCCACTCTCTCCAAAATCTCGAAGGGTCCGATATATCTAGGGCTCAGCTTGCCCTTCTTACCAAATCTCATAATACCCTTCGATGGTGATACCCTCAGAAACACCGACTCACCCTCATCAAACTCCAGTGGTCTTTGTCTCTTGTCAGCATAACTCTTTTGCCAGCTCTGAGCTATCCGTAATCTCTCACATATCAACTGGACGTCCTCAGATGCCTACTGCACTAAGTCTGGAGCAAAAATCTGTCTGTCACCAACCTCTTCCCATCCAATAGGGGAACGGCATCTACGCCCATATTATGCCTCATAGGGTGCCATCCCGATACTAGCATGATAGCTATTATTATAAGCGAACTCGGCTAACTGCAGGTGGTCATCCCAGGAGCCTCTAAAATCCAGCACACACGCTCTCAACATATCCTCGAGGGTCTGTATAGTCCTCTCTGACTGCCCATCTATCTGAGAATGAAAAGCGGTGCTAAAACTTAGTTGGGTCCCCAGCGCTTCCTGAAAATGTTCCCAAAAATGGGAAGTGAAGTGGGCATCCCTATCAGAAACAACGCTCACTGGTACACCATGTAGCTGTACTATCTCTCGAATATACAGGTTCGCCAACTGACTCAGTGTATCGGTAGCTCTCATAGCCAAGAAATGGGCGGACTTAGTCAACCGGTCCACAATAACCCATATGGCATCATGACCTCTGCGGGTCCTCGGCAACCCCATCACAAAATCCATGGTGACATGCTCCCACTTCCAAGTCGGTATCGGTAAGGCTGCAATAATCCTACAGGCTTGTAATGCTCTACCTTCACTTGCTGACAAACGAGACACTTAGCGACATATTCAACAATGTCTCTTTTCATTCCAGACCACCAATAAACCTTCCGAAGGTTTTGATACATCTTGGTACTCCCTGGATGTATCGTATACTTCGATGAGTGAGCCTCTGATAAAATCATTCTCCTGATCTCAGGATCCCTGGGAACGCATACTCTGCCTCTGAACCTCAATAACCCATCAGCACTCTGCTCAAAATCAATACCCACACCTGTCTGTATCTGCCTCAGCCAATCGATGCATCGTCGATCACTCTGCTGGGCTCGCCGAATATGGCCAATCAACTCTGACTCTAGTCTCAAACTAGCCATGATCTCAAGTCTCTCAGATCCAGGTGGGGTTACATCTAAACTGAGGTTTGCAAAGTGTTCTAACAATTCATGTTCCCGTACCATCATATATGACACCAACCCAAGGTTCTTTCTACTCAAAGCATCAGCAACTACATTTGCCTTACCTGGGTGGTACATGATTTCACAATCATAGTCTTTCAGGAGTTCGAGCCATCTCCTCTGTCTCATATTCAGTTCTTTCTGCGAGAACAGGTACTTAAGGCTCTTATGATCTGTGAACACCTGAAATTTCTCACCATAGAGATAGTGGCGCCATATTTTCAAAGCAAATACTACAGCCGCCAACTCCAAATGATGTGTCGGGTAGTTCCTCTCATGATCTTTCAACTGTCTCGATCCATAGGCAACTACCTTCCCATCCTGCATAAGCACACAGCCCAGTCCCTGGCGTGATGCATCCGTATACACCGAGAATCCTCCTGAGCTGGTAAGAATGGTGAGAACTGGAGCAGTCGTCAATCGACGCTTAAGCTCCTCAAAACTCCTCTCACATGCCTCATCCCACACAAACTTAACATCTTTTCGCGTGAGGCGTGTCAATGGAGCAGCTAGTCTGGAGAAACCCTCTACAAATCTCCGATAATATCCTACCAATCCCAAAAAACTCCTGATCTCAATTACTGTCTTGGGCTGTTCCCACTGTACAACTGCCTCTATCTTGGATGGATCCACCGATACCCCATCCTTTGACACAACATGCCCTAGAAATGAGATCTTTTCCAACCAAAAGTTACACTTGCTGAGTTTGGCATACAATTCTCTATCTCGGAGGGTCTGCAGAACTATCCTCAAGTGCTCCTCATGATCTTCCCTGGACTTGGAATACACCAAAATGTCATCTATGAAAACAATCACAAACTTGTCCAGGTATGGCTTGAATATATCATTCATCAATGCCATAAATGATGCGGAGCATTCGTCAATCCGAATGGCATCACCAAAAACTCGTAGTGGTCATAACGGGTACAAAATGCTGTCTTAGGTATATCTCCACTCCTGATCCTCAACTGATGATACCCTGACCGCAGATCTATCTTAGAAAATACTTCGGCTCCTTGGAGTTGATCCAACAAATCATCGATTCTTGGAAGGGGGTACTTGTTCTTAAAGGTGGCCTTATTCAACAACCGGTAATCTATACACAGTTGGAGGCTTCCATCCTTCTTCCTTACAAATAGAACCGGTGCTCCCCAAGGTGAGACACTCGGTCTAATAAACCCCTTCTCTAGCAACTCTTGCAGCTGCTTCTTCAGCTCTTCTAACTCTATCGGAGCCATTCTATAGGGTGGTTTCGATATCGACTCTGTACCAGGCACTAACTCTATGTAGAATTCCATTTCCCTTTCAGGTGGTAGTCCTGGTAATACATCCGGAAATACATCAGGGTAATCCGTAATTATGGCTATGTCCCTCAATTCCGGGTGTGCCTCATCTATATCAACCACGTATGCAATGAACCCTTCACATTATCCTCTCCATCATTAGTAACATAAACCATCACTCCATATTCAACATTTATCAAAAACAATAATTTATCTCTCAAGCAGTATGCATTTAAAATCATACTCCTTTATTTACAACAAACATGCTATTTTCATATCATTTCTTTTCATCAAAATTTACAATAAGATTGTCTAATCCTGAAAACATCAATGTTTTGGCATGACAATCCATCACAACACGATTGGTAGCCAACCAATCCATTCCCAAAATTATATCAAAATCATTCATATTCAATAAAATCAAATTGGCTATCATTTCCTTCCCCTCTATCTTTAACTTACAATCTCTACATACATGCTCAGTCAATTAACTATCACTCATGGGTGTGGAAATCATTAACATCTTATCCAACAATGTTGGTTTCACATGCTTCAATAATTTATGTGCGAAGGAAGGTGATATGAAAGAATACGTGGCACCAGGATCAAATAATACCAATGCTTCTAAATCAAAGATTCAGATGGTACCTTTAATCACATCCGTCGATGCGTCTGCAGTGTCCTGGTCCAGTGCGTGCACCCTTCCTCTGCTCACACCCACAACCTGTTTCCCTTTTTCCTCAGCTGTAGCCCTCCTCCTTGGGGCTGCTATCTCAACTGGAGCTCCCTCAGGCTCCTTGCCCTTCTGTGGGGCAATCTCTATCTTCTCGGGACAATACTTAGCCATATGGCCTGGTCTCTCGCATCTAAAACACACCATAGGGGTCATCAGACAGGGCCTATTCCCATGAAATCTCCCACATCTCCTACACTGGTCAGTAGTAGGCTGTGGTCCTCCAATAGTCATGCCCCTCGACGCAGTCAAGGCTGGGTATACGGGAGGTCTAGCAGCTCTCTCCTGCATCTCCTCAATCTTTGGCCTCTTCTCGAAAAATCTTTGGCCATCTCTCTTGGCCACTCTTCCAAACCCAGATCTCTTCCGGTCTCTGTACTTTCTAACACTGATTCTCCTAAGCTCGGAGGCATTTCGCTCAAAGTCTTGCTCACAAAACTGAGCCTTATGTACAGCCTTCTCATAAGTCACAATGTCGAAGGGAGCTAGCTTAGTCCGGATAGCCAATCTCAATCCATCCATGAACTTTTGTATCTTTCGGGTCTCACTACCCATCGTGTCAGGGTCATATCTCCCCAAGGACATAAACTTGAACTCATACTCGTCTACAGTATGGTTCCCTTGAACTAAATTCAAAAATTCCATCCGCAATTTCCTCTGTGCGGTGGCTGGGATATATTGTCTCTTGAAGGCCTCTAGAAATATCTCCCACGAGATCTCAGAGTGTCTGGCCCTCAAAATAACCTCGGTGGACCTCCACCAATGCTCGGCCTCGCCTTTCAACATAAACACGGTAAAGGCTACCTTTTCAGCTGAAGTGCATCGGAAAAACCTATATAGTTTCTCCATCTCATACACCCAATCCTCCGTAACCACTGGGTCCTTCACCCCTCTAAACACTGGGGGTTTCAGCACTTGAAATTCTCGCAACCTGCTCAAGTCGCAGTCATACCCCAAATCACTACCGCTCTGCTGTGGAGCGATAGGTGAATCTGTATCCTGTACTGGAGGTGGTGTAACTATAGCTGTCTCAGCAGTCTGAGGTCTCTCCGCCTCTGCAGCTGCCGTTCAGTAGTAGGCTGTGCCGCGGGACCTCGTCTATCACCGGCACCCAATGCCTGCATGACTATCTCCACCAAATTCTCAATGCTCCGCTCTAATCTAGCGTAGCGAGCCTCGGTATCCTTTGCTCTCCCAGCAGGGTTCTATGGAGCCTGCTCAGTCTGTGGCTCTGCACGGCTCTCAAGCCTACCCCTACGGCCTCTAGCACGTGCTCTCGCCCCTCTACCTTTGCGTGTAATTGGCATAGTGCCTAACTTCCTGTATTATAATAATTCATTAAGCTCAATCCATCACGGTATACACAGTTATATCTAAACAAAAGTACAGTACATGGGGATGTACTTTCCTACGTTTTATTAATGACTCACATCAGGCCAACACAGCTCTGATACCAATCTCTGTCATGACCCAATTCCATTCTCTTTAATCGAAAATCACTGAAAATGTTTCGCGTTTTACTGTTACTGTCACGACCCATTTCCATTCTCTTTAACCGAAAATCACTGAAAATTTTTCGCGTTTTACTATTATCTTACCCGGTCGTGAACTAAACTCACCACACACTGTTGGGCTGTGAGCCAATAATAAACACCACATCTCATTCATTCTCAATTAATTAAAACGATGTCATACATGTGCATTTAATCGTGTACTTATACGAATACATGTTTTACTGACATCTACATCCCCCATAAGTACAACTCAAAAGAATACTGTGCTTTTACATTGTTTAGATACAAAAAGAATCACTGTGTATATACCTTTTAGCAATGGAGATGCAGCGGAGTCCAAAATAATACGCCTCAGTCCTCACTGGGCAACTATGCACGCTCTATAGGGGGGAAAATAGAGTGGGATGAGCAACCACACGCTCAGTAAGGCAATAATGCAAGCATGGTAGATAACTACTCTATCTACATGCTGATAGTGTCATGCATAAATCATTTATGGTAGGAGCATGAGGAATAAAACTATGCCATATGAGTATACATATATATCATGTATCAAAGTCATGTAAAATTGGCATATAAAACATGGTAAAACATCATGTATAAATCATCTCATGCTCGATCTCATTTAAATTCATAAAAAGGGCAATTCATTAAGAAACCTCCTTTTTTAAACCCACGTCATAAATCTCTTTCTCATCACATACAATCACATCACATCAATTCACAATCACAACCACGTTTTTCATTTCACAATTCAAATCCACGAGGCTCGACCCCTCCTTCGGGTCTACCGTAAACAATCACAATCACACTTAGAGATTTAAAATCATGTGGTAGTAAGTAAATCAAGCAAGGAGACAGGTTACTATATCTCAAGTGACTACATTGGTCAATCGTCACATATCATCCCAGACCACACGGATTCCGGTGTGCGGGGTATCATGCTGGCATGAAGGTGGGTTAGTTCTCCGCCAGACTTTCTCAATCAAGTAACCACCACGCGGTACATCGTACTCCATGTGATATACATGGTACATCGTACTCCGCGGACCCATAACATGGTTGGGGGTGCCTGCCATAGGTCTTATCTACCCCATGTCAAGTGTAACCTTTATAGTCTCAAGAGCGCGTGGGAGTAACCGCAATACCAGGTCCTAGCCCCTCATGGCCTTGCTCGCCCCTGTTGGGTTCCCTGATCCAGGTCCTAGTCCCTCACCCTCACCCCACCTAAGAGGTCTGTCAGGCCTGTTGGGTTCCCTGGATGGATTATGTCAGGTCCTAGCCCCTCACCCTCACCCCACCTAAGAGGTCTGTCAGGCCTGTTGGGTTCCCTGAGTTAATCCGTATCTCTCACCACGGCCTCATACATACCACAGTGTGAAAACCAGCGCGAGCTATGCTCTAGCGCGAATTCATGCATCAAAACCAATCACTTAGTACGAGCAACGCTCTGGTACGGCATTTATGCATAAAATATGAAGAAACCATGTACTAGCATAGCTCCAGTACAGTTATATGCATAAGAAAAAAAACCACTCAAATCCACGTACGAGCATAAGCTCCAGTACGGTTTATAAACATCATCACAATTCAATTTCAAAGTGCGAGCTAAGCTCAAGCACATTTCACACAAGTGAAAACATAGAAATCTCGCGCGAGCGAGGCTCTAACGCGAATTACATCACATACACGCGATAGGCGGCTTACATGCATTCAAAACATCTCATAATATGCTTAGTACCTCGTATGGGCTATTTCACAACATCATTTAAGTACTAGCTAGCCTATCCTTTTATTTGCTCAAATCAAAGCATTGTGTTTTGTAAAAGCATTCAAAACACATGATTTATGCAATTATTAGCCTTACTATCCCTTTTTCATAAAATCCACTTCAAATCCAAAACCACGCATATACCCATCATCTTTCACGAATACTATCAACATTTATTTGAGCAATCATGCATTTCATAAAAACACCCGATATTCACCCACAAATTCAAAGTACGAGCAGCTACCTCTATATACTCACAAAATTCCCTTACCTGGAATCGCGATGCGTGATTCCACTTCCTTAAGCTGCTTTCTCGTACGGTTCGGTTCGCCTTCAACGAACTCTTCGGGACTGCACAAAATCGTATCCCGCATTATATTCGATCCATATATTGCAACCCTTGTGCTTGCTATAGTCAATTTAATCTATAGCCTCTATTAAAGCTTATTGGCCTCGATTCATTACTTTACCCATAGCTCGAGTCTATGGACCTTCTTAGGCCTATTAACTTATTCAAAGTCGATATCAAATCGACATAAAGCTCATAGCGTTCATATTCCATGAATCCCCTCACTATGGCATTTATCAATCATATACATACCCATTTTCACAATTCCTCCTACTCACCAAGTAATTCCATCTAACCATTTAAAATCATAATCATTACCCCAATAACAACTTTAGGATGCCATAAATCATCAGCTCATTCAATCCCACATATCCTCACATTATATCCATTTTAGATTTCTAGGTCACACCAATTCCACTACATTCCTTTGTAGTTTATCCATCAATACTCATATCAATCAACTCCAAAATCAATTAAATAGCTAATGCATTTGGATTGGAGTGTTAGAATCTTACCAATATGATTTCTCTTCTTGCTCCAAATGGTAATGCCCTTAACTCTTTCGATTCCAAGAATGGGAAAATGCCCTCTCACTATGTTGTTCTTCTCCTTGATAGGAGCAACTTTGCCTCTAATGATCTCTCTCCAAATCTCACTGAAAATGGCTGATTTTAGAGAGGAAAAGTTAGGTTTTTGGGTTGAAATTGTAAGGTTAAGTGTTTTTCGAGATTTCCAGATTTTCAGCTCTCCTTATATAGAAATGACCTGAGGAGATCGATCTGGTCCAAGAGGAGATCGATCTGGTCCCTTAAAATCCCTCTTTTTCATGGCATTTTTAAGCTTGAGATCGATCTGTCGAAGCAATGAGATCGATCTGTTAAAGCATGAGATCGATCTGTCGAAGCATGAGATCGATCTGGTCCCAAACAGAGAGCTAAGGAGATCGATCTGGGTGCTTGGGGATCGATCTTTCCACTTACAGAATGCTTGGCAGATCGATCTGTCTCCATTGGAGATCGATCTGCTCTACTCTTTCGCCCAAATAAGAGCATTCTGGCTCTTCCAGATCGATCTCTCATCCTATGAGATCGATCTGGACCTCATGTTTTCCAGATTTCTTGCAGTTTCTTTGCTGCAACTCATACCAACACATCCTTAATCTATTGCCATGGCCATTTTCTCATCCATCCACCATTATAACCTGAAAATGGCATCCATCCATACCTTATGCACATTGAAACTTGTGTGCATTCATTGTATGTTCAAAGGTATGCTACATAAAACCAAATGGAAGCATAACTCCATTCCATTTTACCACACTACTCATCTTGAGTCTCAATCACATCCATCACTTGCTATAACTCATTTCTTCGTATTCATACTCAATGAAACTTGTATGTACGTTACGATTTATATTACACATACATACATTGAATCCATGGACTTACATCAATCATACTTTACATTACAAGTCCAATCATGTTATTTAATCCAATTACACACATTACCCTTATACATATACGGGGTCTTACAGTTATCTTACCTGGTCGTGAACTAAACTCACCACACACTGTTGGGCTGTGAGTCAATAATAAACACCACATCTCATTCATTCTCAGTTAACTAAAACGATGTCATACATTTGCATTTAATAATGTACTTATACGAATACATGTTTTACTGACATCTACATCCCCCATAATTACAACTCAAAAGAATACTGTGCTTTTTTCATTGTTTAGATACAAAAAGAATCACTGTGTATATACCTCTATGCGATGGAGCTGCAGCGGGGTCCAAAATACCACGCCTCAGTCCTCACTGGGCTACTATGCACGCTCTGTAGGGGGAAAATAGAGAGGGATGAGCAACCACACGCTCAGTAAGGCAATAATGCAAGCATGGTAGATAACTACTCTATCTACATGCTGATAGTGTTATGCATAAATCATTTATGGTAGGAGCATGAGGAAGTAAAACTATGCCATGTGAGTATACATATATATCATGTATTAAAATCATGTACATTGGCATATTAAAACATGGTATAAATCATCTCATGCTCAATCTCATTTGAATTTATAAAAAGGGCAATTCATTAAGAAACCTCCTTCTTAAACCAACATCATAAACCTCTTTCTCAACACATACATATCACCAAATCAATTCACAATCACAACCACATTTTCATTTCACAATTCACGCATGTGTATAAAAACTAGGTCACTATATCAAAAGTGCCTATGTGGACCACTACATCATAAATCATCCCAGACCACACGCATCCAGGTGTGCAGGGTATCATGCTGGCACGAAGATGGATTATCCCTCGCCAGACTTTCTCATCACATAACCATCATGCAGTACATCGTACTCCATGTGATATACACGGTACAGCGTACTCCACAGACTCATATCGTGATTGGGGGTGCCATTCCTAGGTCTTACTTACCCTATACCAAGAGTTTTCCATATCCGTGAAGGAGAGCCTCCCTGCCGAACAGAGCCTCCCCTCCTAACAGAGCCTCTCTGCCTCCTCGGGCTTAAGGATGTTAGCTTAAGGATGTAGGGCTTAAGGATCCTTCCGTAAGAGAGCCTCCCCACCGAACAGAGCCTCCCCGCCTAATAGAGCCTCCCCGCCTCTTTGGGCTTAAGGATGTTGGCTTAAGGATCTTACCGTACTCATGTAGGAGAGCCTCCCTGCCTAACAGAGTCTCCCCGCCCCTCCAGGGCTTAAGGATGTTGGCTTAAGGATCCCACCGTAAGAGAGCCTCCCCACCGAACAGAGCCTCCCCGCCTAACAGAGCCTCCCCGCCTCTTTGGGCTTAAGGATGTTAGCTTAAGGATGTAGGGCTTAAGGATCTTACCAACTTTCACAACCTTATACGTATCACAATGTGCAAACTTGTGCTAGCAAAGCTCTAGCACGACTCATGCATCCTCTCATGAAGAGACGCGTACGAGCATAGCTCTAGTACGGTTATACTCATAAGGCAAACCACTCAAAAGCCACGTACGAGCAGAAGCTCCAGTACGGTTTATAAACATCATCATAGTTTCCAATCAAGGTGCGAGCTAAGCTCAAGCACGTATCACACAAGTGAAAACATAGAAATCCAGCGCGAGCAAGGCTCTAGCGCGATTTATGTCATGCAAATACGATAGGCAGCTCATACACAATCAAACAATCCTGGCAACCGGGTTTAGCACTTCACAAATGCTTTTCCACAACATCAATAACACACTAGCTGGCCCATCTACTAGCTTGCTTAAAACCAAGCAGTTCCATTTTGAAAAACATCAAAACATTAGATTTATGCAATTATTAGCCTTACTATCCCATTTCTTTACAATACCATTTCAACCACCAAATCTCATACAATTATTCACAGCTATTTTCGCATACCAAACAACCAATTTCTCAAACGTTCATGCATTTCATAAACACCCTATAATCCCACAAATTACGAGCAGCTACCTCTATATACTTACAGAATTCCCTTACCTGGAATCGCGATGCGTGATTCCACTTCCTTAAGCTGCTTACTCGTACGGTTCGATTCATCTTCAACGAACTCTTTGGGACTGCACAAAATCGTATCCCGCATTATATTCGATCCATATAATATGACATTGTGCGTTCACTAGAGTCAATTTAATCTATAGCCTCCATTAACGCTTATATGGCCTCGTTTCATTACTTTACCCATAACTCGAGTCTATGGATCTTCTTAGGCCTATTAACTTATATTAAATCGACATTAAGCTCATAGTATTCATATTTCATGAATTCCCTCACTATGGCATTTATCAAGCATATACATACCCATTTTCACAATTCCTCCAAACTCACAATGTACTTTCATTTAACCATCTAAAATCATAAACATTACCTCAATAACAACTTTAGCATGCCCATAAATCATAAACTCATTCACCCATATATTCTCACATTATACCCAGTCTAGGTTTTCTAGGTCACACCAATTCCACCACATCCCTAGATAATTTATCCATCAATACTCATGCCAAACAACTCCAAAATCAATTAAATAGACAATGTATTTGGATTGGAGTGTTAGAATCTTACCAATATGATTTTTCTTCTTGCTCCAAATGGCAATGCCCTTAACTCCTTCAATACCAAAAATGGGAAAATGCCTTCCCACTATGTTGTTCTTCTCTTTGATAGGAACAACTTTGCCTTTAATGGTCTCTCTTCAAATCTCACTGAAAATGGCTGATTTTAGAGAGGGAAAGTTAGGTTTTTGGGTTGAAAGTGGAAGGTTAATGTTTTTCTCGAGATTTCCTGATTTTCAACCTCCTTATATAGAAATAGCTTGAGGAGATCGATCTGGTCCCTTTAAATCCCTCTTTTTCACTACATTTTTAAGCATGAGATCGATCTGTCGAAGCATGAGATCGATCTGTCGAAGCATGAGATCGATCTGTCGAAGCATGAGATCGATCTGGTCCCAAACAGAGAGCTAAGGAGATCGATCTGGGTGCTTGAGGATCGATCTTTTCATCACAGAATGCTTAGGAGATCGATCTGGCCCCATTGGAGATCGATCTGCTCTATTCCATTGCCCAAATAAGAGCATTCTAGCTCTTCCAGATCGATCTCTCATCCTATGAGATCGATCTGGCCTTCATGTTTTCCAGATTTCTTGCAGTTTCCTTGTTGCAACTCATACCAACACATCCTTAATCTGTTGCCATGGCCATTTTCTCATCCATCCACCTTTATAACTTGAAAATGGCATCCATTCATACCTTATGCACATTGAAACTTGCGTGCATTCATTGTATGTCCAAAGGTATGCTATATAAAACCAAATGGAAGCATAACTTCATTCCATTTACCACACTACCCATTTTGAGTTTCAATCACATTCATCACTTATAAGAACTCATTTCTTCATATTCATACTCAATGGAACTTGTATGTACGTTACAAATCATATTACACATACGTACATTGAATCCATGGACTTACATCAATCATACTTTACATTACAAGTCCATTCAAATTTATTACACATTACAACTTTACATATACGGGGTCTCACATTTCCATCCATCTTCTCTTTGCCTCTATCACGGGCTCTATCAACTCGATCTCTATCTCTATAATCATGATGCCTTCTATGAAGTCTATTTGCCTCAGAATCTTTTTCCAAATCATACCCAATATTATCATCATACTCTTCATTGGTAAGAATCTTACTTTTCATACAGGAAGAATCACCTTGTTGGATCCTTGCAAACTGAGTTTCATGTCAGTCCAACTTATCATGAATGTCATTGAATTTCACGTCCATTCGTTGGAACTGTTGTTGCATTGCCTGGAGCATGAACTCAATTTTTTTAAAGTCTGACTTATCCCCTTCAGAAGACATCTTTAACCTACAAGAAACATTTGTGATAACAGAAAATAAAGAACCTCACGTGTTTACACTCAATTCACTCAAAATGGGGCACTCACACTCGTGTTTCACTCAAGTAATTCAGCTTTTCTCTACTAATGTTTCTCACACGCTCATGCCTTTTTCCCTTACTCTACCACAACTCTATAGGTTCACAATCATACTAGAGACTCAGTCAAAGATTCAACCTCGAAAGATCAACCAATTCACCAAGTATTTTTTTTCTTTTTTTTTTGCTTCTTTTTTTTTTACAAAGACTAATCTGATTTATGGCTAGGGTGGTGAGGAAGAGTTTTAGTGTGGCTAAGAGACTGACTTAAAACAAAAATTCAGAAGTCCAATTCAAACACAACAACTAAGTGTAGAGTCCAACTCAAACACAACGACTAAGTGTAGAGTCAAACTCAAACACAATGACTAACTGTAGAGTCCAACTCAAACACAACGACTAAGTGTAGAATCCAACTCAAACACTACAACTAAGTGTAGGATTTTTTTTTGCTTTTATTTTAACAAAGACTAATCTGATTTGAGGCTAGGGTGGTGAGGAAGAGTTTTAGTGTGGCTAAGATACTGACTTGAAACAAAATTTCAGAAGTCCAACTCAAACACAACAAGAATCTTAAAGAAATAATCACCAAAAAAATAAAAAAAAATGCCTAAAACTATAGGAAAACAATGGAATTTGGCCAAGAGAGGGTGCAGCCCGTGAAATAATTTCACGGGTTCATTGTATTTCATCATTTTCTTTAAAACGTGTACTTGTGCATCTCATAACTCAACAGAAGTTTTTATAAACAGTGTTTGGACCGTACACGGTTTCTTTTTTTCTTTCTTTTTCTTTTTGACACTAACTTGTGTTAGAGATGAAGGGGAAGACGCACAACCAAAAATTTGAAATCTTGCTCTGATACCAAACTGATATGCACGTACAAGAAGATGGTTTAGGACGATCAAGGAAACATATGGATTGAGAATTGAAACAGCTAAAATGCAAGTTGGGTGAAAATAATGATGGTCGACTTTGAATGGAAAATAGAATGAAAACCTAGACCCGAAGTCTAAAGAGACTTGAACCAAAGGTATTGGACCTCGACTCTACAAATATAAAATTCAAGAACCTAAGGTATAACAATGGTGGTTGGTGAAGAGGGAGGCACCACAAGGAAGAAGACCTCGATAAGCCTAGTTGAGAGAGAACCCTAGAAAGAGGCACACTCAAATTTTTAAAAATTCAATCTAATCTGTTCTCTTCTATTCAAGAGCGTTTACAATGTATTTATAATAATATCTAGCACTTAAGCCCTTAAACAAGTGGGCTGGAATTAACACCAAATAGAAAATAAGATTAAAACCTAAATTGAGGCATAAGCCTAGTTACATTGGATAATTGGTCTAAAATGTAATAAGACTCAAATGTGGGCTATTTAAACATTTAACCCAACTTATTATTAAACTAAGACTCATGTCGTTTGGGCTTCCAAACAAATATAGGTGGCTCGGGTAATTGGAACTCCTTGGATGACCCATGGATCCTTGGCATCACGATCATCATAAACATTACGAGCAAGTAGACCTCCATCACTAGGGTTAGGAGTAGGAACTACATGAGATGAGACAATTTTAGAGGTTCAGACCGTCATTGTTAAATGGGATAAAGGACCCAGTAGTTATAGAAAACTGAATGAAGGTGATTAAGGAAACTACAAATGGAATTTATGGGTCTAGCACAAGGGAATCGATCTGTCAATGAGTATGAATTATGATTTATATCCCTGGGAAGGTATGGCCCAACGTTATGTGCAGTGAAGTTAAAAAATGTCTGTAAGTTCACTAACGAACGAAGACCGAGCTGATTTCAGAGAATAGTACGCTATTACATATTGGATTTAAGAATCCAATTGTAATGGAAGAACTTAAAAAAATATAAATTGGAAAACTTGCATGGATTTGTAGAGTATGACTGTGAGCTTAATAGACTGGGGGCAGTTTCAAGAGTTTAAGCCTCCATTTTTCAACAAGGTTAAGAATTTAGTGATTCAGACTGTTGAATGAATGAGGTAGAAAAGCTTGATGATTTTAGAAGTACCTCTACCGAGAAAGTTGTTTTTGCAACTTTTGTATTAGAGGATTGGAGAAGCTACACGGATTTTCAGAGTGTGCTACTATAAATAAAGTAGCCTTTGTAGCATCAATATAGAAATGGAAAGTCAAACTCGAAGGGAAGTTCCCCGATTTAATCCGAGAGTCGACATCAAAAAAGTACATGGGATAAGTAGAGCTGTGAAACAGAGAAAATCCAAGAAACTCATAGCATGTTCTGAGATCCTCGGTCGAGTTGAGTTAGCTTCACCTGATGTTATTTTGATGGAGCAGTGCGCAAGGCGCAACTATGAGAATATGAGATATATACTCTCGAGGTTACTAAGAAAATGAAAAGGTAGAGAGAGTGACAAGAAAAGTGATATACTAAGGAAGCAGCGAGAGTGATAAAGTAAAGTCACTGTAACAGAAAAGATGAATTACAGATTTAAAAGTATAAGTGAAGGCCACACTGCTTACCGGATTGAATTAAAATGCTGAGAAAGAAATTACAAGGATTACATGAAAAGGAGATTATCGGATCAGGTGATTCACTTTAGTGTGTACTGGCATTAATTGTTAAGGAGACCCGGAGTCTTCTGGATTACGATATGTCAAGAACGAGAGTTAATTGGATTCTCCCAAAGCAGAAATTATGGATCAGTGGGAAAGACCTAAAACTCTTAAAGATGATTCAAAGTTTGAGATATGGGGAGACCTTGGAATATGAAATACGTATCGAGTCTAAATATTGTAAACTGATCATGATTATGTTTCGAATGTGAGACTTAATTGGAATAAGGAAAGAGTTTTGATATAATAATTGATGTATGAAATGAGTCAAGTTTGAAATGTGATAGATTTTGAATAGAAGTTACATTAGAATATGAGGTGTATACAAAGTAAGAATATCTCTGTTATGTGAAGTGATTTGGAATTGAGTGATATGAATTGAGAATAAGTTCTGACTAAAGGATTAATGTGAAATTGCGATAAGTTATGGTATTCTACTTTGTATTGGGACTGAACCTTGAATCCTTATATCCATAACCAGTTTATGTCGTCAAGTCTGATGGCTAACAAAGGTATTTCAAAATACCTCCCCGCCTGAGACACTTGGCAACTCTATAAGTACCCTAATCCATAACCTATAAATTGAAATTGACAGTCGTCATATTCGTGTTGGAAGTCAGGATACCATTAATTGTGAAGATGAAGAAATGAATTTCATTCTAATGAAATCGTATGAACTACGAAATATGGATCAATTGTTCAATATCAAGTGCAAAGGAATGCTATGTGGGAACGTAGATTTTAGGCAGAAAATGAAGATCATCAGCAGAAAATTTATTATTGTATATTGTAAGATTTTCTATTGGTTGGAATCAATCTTGCATTTAAAGAGGAAAATTGCATAATTTGAAGTGATTTTGGTTTAGTAAAAGAAAGAGACAGTATCTGAACTTGAGGATATGAATTGATATTTATTCAAGTCATTGCAGGACAATATTTAAACTACATGGAGTGCTATTAATTTGTTAATGATGCGAGGTGATTAATTTGTGATAATGGTCCTAAAGATTGAGAAATCAATGAGATTATGTGATGTATGTGATTAGTGTTTGGAGTTGTGATCTTGATATGAATTTTATTATTTGGAGTTATAATGATTGAAATTATCGATTGATTTTTCCTATTGTTCCTAGACTCTAACTTTTAATTGGAGTTAATAGTGTATTTGGCTAATAGAAAATTTTGGATTATGATAATATAAGCTTTGCGAAGAGTTTCATTGTCATCTATAATTGATTTATGAGACTTGAAAACTATTAATATTTGAGATTAGAGATGAGCTGGATACTCATAGATTTATGTTTGAATTTGTTGGGTGTGAAAAACTTATGTTTATTACAAATTTTTGTTATATTAACTTCACCTTTATCATGGTGTATGGTGGTCAACTAATGATAAACATTCTGATACAATGAAAAAGAAAAGAGGATCAATATCTAATAGTTTATAACTAGAAAATTTGTTGATATCATTATTCAGATTTCAAATTTTATGTGGTTAAAATTACTTAATATCAATTGAAAATTTTATTCTAAGAAATTTGGTGAACAAGAAATTATGTTGATCCTGGACAATGTTATGAACAATAACGTTGATGTTTTCACAATTATATTCGAATGGCATATTAGAGGGAGCTAGAGAGCCTCATGAAGGAGAAGTACCCTTATCTATTCTAAATGACCAAGATGAATTTGGATGACCAAATTCTTTAAAGGTGGGGAGAATGTAAACACCGCAAATTTTCTGTACTTAATTAGACAATAAAATTAAATGAAAATATGTTATAAGAAGATACGTATATATTTTTGTTAAATTTAACATGTATTTAAAAATAATAAATACAATAAATATATATTGGTTATTTTGAAAAAGTAATTTAAATAATATATATATATAAATAATAATAATAATAAAATATATAAAGAAAATAAAAAAAGGCGAAACGTGAAAAAATGGGGGTGGTAACGAAAGAAAACATCAGCCTTCTCCTCCCGCGAATGGAGAAGGCTAGTCGACGTGGGAGATAAGGGGTTGTCGGCACCAATGAGGGGCGAAGAATGGCGATCGACGATGAGACAAAAGAGAGAAAGTGAAACCGAAGAGAAAGAGAGAAGAAGGAGGAGAAAGAGAGGAGAAGAGAGGAAGAAGAGGTCAGCGGGGAGGAGAGGACATCGTCACCAGCCAAAAGAAGGGCCAAACCACCACCGTTAGTGGCGTGGAGGTGTCGAACGGCGTGGGAGAAAATTGGCAACGAGGTCGAAGGGAAAAGAGGCCGGACTGGCCACTTTCAAGCAAGCCCAGGCGAAACCGACACCAGATCCCTGGACCAGACAACCCCGTGGACCTGCTGGAGACAAAAGTCGATGAAGAACCGGTCGACGAAGCTCCGAACAACGAAGGAGAGAATTGAATCGGACTGAACCGGTTCAGCCAAAAAAAAAGAAAAAATGGGGAAAAATTCGACGATGTAGTCGAGTTACGGGTAAGCCGGTAAGTGGTCAAATGGATCGAGTTAATTTTTGAAATAATTATTTAAATATATATTTGATCAAATTTGACCAAAAAATATATAAATGTGTAGCTCGATGATTGGCGACAAACAGGAGTTTAAGTCAATCTCGATTTACGTTTCAACACAAAATCTTGGGTAAGCGAATCTCACTTGCTACCACTTGTATAAAAATACGAGTTAGCAATTAATCGCATAATTTTCAGATTAATTTCGTATAAATTGCGTTATAATCAGAATTGGAAAATCGACTATCGTAAACGATATTATGAACTATCCCAAGAAATTAGGAAAGGTTTAAAATGACGTGATGGTGATAGTAGGCCACGTATGTCAGCTAAATGTCTATAATGGGCCTAGCTTATGTAACAATTGGCCTAAACTCGTTAATGACCAAATGGACGACCCATAAATTATAATTGAGCCTAAGTAGTTAAATGGATTTTAAGGATTGAATAAGGGAGTTGAAACGAGTTTAGGATAGAGGTAGGCACATTAAGAGACTATAAAGCCCAACAAAAATAATTGGGTCCAAAATATTATTTGGAGTGAAATTACAGTGCGTATGTGTTTCTAAGAAATGACAATAAGCAATTTGTGATTTATTACAGCTTTAGAGGACCGAATTGGGAGCAAATCGGACTGAGCAAAATCTCAGCATTTGGAAAAGTTAGACTGTACAGAGAAAATCAAGGTAAGGGGTGTAATTTAAAATGGTAATAGTATCTTCCTTTCCCTTAAACTTGGATTTCTGAAAATATTTGAGTTACACAATATTTTAGTAAATGATTAAAATTTATACCAAGTGTTCGTTCTTTAGTCCAAGTTAACATTTAAACAAAATCAAGCCCAACTTTTATTGAGCCTCGGCTTTATCTTTTCATGTTTCTAAAACTGAAAGAAAGATTTGTGAATTTAAATACATGAGTTTTGAACATGTCTTCAAATCTATGAGCATGTTTTCTGATATGTTTCTTGAACGAAATGATATGATTTTGACTTATGCATAACTTGTTACATGTTTTTACGACAAATGGAATCTGCTATATGAGCACAGTTTCTCTGTTTTATGAAAGAGTTTTCAACCGCAGAAGAGAATTGATTTGAAATTCGGTTTATGAATTTTAAATATGTGTGTGAGGCCCACTTGGGATGAGACTAACCAAAAAGACCTCTTAAGTGGAGTGAGGTAGTCAAAAGGCCCAGGCTCTCACAAGGCTTATGAAGCCCAAGAAAAATTTTAAAAACTCTGTTTTGAGACCAAGGCAATGCTTAATGATATGTGATCGTGGGGTTCTGTGTGAGCAAAGTGTCACACAAGTCTCTGTGATTGTGGGGGCCACCTTTTAGGTCCTACAGATGCAAAGTGTCACACGATCAATGCGTAATTGTCATGCTCGCCTTTGTAGCGTATATGTTTGCTACCTGGGATGAGACTAGCCAGAAAGACCTCTTAAGTGGGGTAAGGTAGCCAAAAGGCCCAAGTGTGTATGATTGCCACCTGAGATAAGGCTAGCCAGAAAGTCCTTTTGAGTGGGGTGAGGTAGCCAAAAGGCCCAGCTAACCAGAAAGACCTCTTAAGTGGGGTGAGGTAGCCAAAAGGCCTAGCTAACCAGAAAGACCTCTTAAGTAGGGTGAGGTGAGGTAGCCAAAAAGGCTTAGCTAACCAGAAAGACCTCTTAAGTGGGGTGAGGTAGCCAAAAGGCCCAGTTAGCCAGAAAGACCTCTTAAGTGGGGTGAGTTAGCCAAAAGGCCCAACTAGCTAGAAAGACGTCTTAAGTGGGGTGAGGTAGCCAAGAAGGCTCAGCTAACCAGAAAGACCTCTTAAGTGGGGTGAGGTGGCCAAAAGGTCCAACTAGCTAAAAAGACCTCTTGAGTGGGGTGAGGTAGCTAAAAGGCCTAGCTAGCCAAAAAGACCTCTTGAGTGGGGTGAGGTAGTGGCCCAACTAGCCAGAAAGACCTCTTGAGTAGGGTGAGGTAGCCAAAGGGCTCAGGTGCGTATGTTTTACTATACAACCCTAATCACGTCTACAGCCTTGCCATGGCCATGTTTGTGACTTTCCCTCTACGGTGGATGAATATGTTATGTTCACATGACGATTACATAAGCTAGCCTAGTCTCCATTCGAAACGAACTCTGTTTTAAGATTTGACTCTTTGATATGTGATTTACATTCAGCAATGCTTTTGAAGTTCTGTATGAACTGAAAGGTTCTAATTTCCATCTGACATGATCTTTGTTTTAAGATGTTGATGTTTCAAAATATATTTTATACTCAGCAATGCTTTTGATGTTTTGTATGATCTAAAAGGTTCTGATTTCCATTCGATATGATTTTTGTTTAGAAATTTGATCTTTCAATACATGCTTCATGCTCAGCTATGTTTTGAAGTTCTGTATATCATGAAAGATTCTGATCGGTCTGCTAAGGTTTTGTTATTTTGAAACAATGTTTTTGTTAAATGTGTTTTCCGTGATATACGTTTTGAAAGTGATGCAATATTTGTAAAGAAATGCCACCTTTTGGTATTATTATGTACTCTGTATGTTTTAAATGCTATGATCATTTTAAATGCATTTCTTAATGGACTTTTCCCTGAAAGCTCACCCCTTCACCTCTCAGATGTGTGCAGTGAAACCACAGTTGATGATTGCTACATAGACGACGTAGGCTGGCGGATACGAGTTTCCCCACGCTACCTTTTGTACATCCATGATGTATACATTTCTATCTCTTTACCAGACCAGTAGTATGCACAAACATTTATTGAAAGTAATGTGTTGGGATGTAATCTGTATAAGGATAAATGAAATATTTTTAAGGATTGATTTTTGGGAGTAACTAGACATGTTTTGGAATATGTAGAATGATTTGATGATATGACTTGGAACACATGTCTGATAGTTATGGATATCTAATATTGTTAAAAACATATGGTTTGCAGGTGGGTAGGCTTATACATAAGTCGTTATGTTGTAGAAATTTCTATTGGCTATATAAATCTAAATGTGAAACTTAATTATAATTACGGATAAAGAAGTAAGAAAATGAATTAACACTGCACAAGAATACAATCTAATTGAATAAAGGGACTTAGTTGCAAGCTGAAGTTTAAAAAAAAGATTTTCCCAAATTTTTATAGGTCACGGGTCGTTACAGAAACCTTCAGTTTCAGAGGGGTGAAAGACCTGATTATTATGAAGGATTGGGTGTACGAGATGGAGAAACTGTATAGGTTCTTCAGATGCACTTCAATTGAGAAGGTGGCTTTTGCTGTGTTTATGCTGAATGGCGAGGCAGAACATTGGTGGAGATCCACCGAGGCTATTTTAAGGGCCCAACACTCCGAGATTACATGGGAGATATTTTTAGAGGTCTTCAGGAGACAATACATCTTAGCCACCGTACAAAGGAAATTGCAGATGGAATTTATGAATTTGGTACAGGGGAACCGTACTGTAGATGAATATGAGTTGAGATTTATATCTTTGGGGAGATATGACTCGAACACGATGGGTAGTGAGACCTGAAAGATTCAGAAGTTCGTTGATGACTGAGATTGGACATCCGGACTAAGCTAGCCCCATTTGACATTCAGACATATGAGGAGGTGATAGACAAGGTTCAATTATGCGAGCAAGACTTTGAGTGAAATGCCTCTAAACTTGGGAAGATTAATGTCAGAAGAGACAGAGACCGGAAGAGATCCGGGATGGATAGAGTGGCCAAGAGGGGAGGCTAGAGATTTTTCGACAAGAGACCTAAGATCGAAGAGGTGTTGGAGAGAACTACTAGACCTCCCATGTACCCGGCTTTGACTGCACCGAGGGGTATGATTATTGGAGGACCACGACCTATTACTGAGCAATGTAGGAGATGTGGCAGATACCATGGCACTAAACCATGTCAGATGTGTGAGACCCCGTACATGTATAGTTGTAACGTGTGTAATTGGATAAATGAATGATAATGGACTTGTAATGTAAAGTGTAATTGATGTAAGTCCATGGATTCAATGTAGTTATGTGTAATATAATGTGTAATGTACATACAAGTTTCATGGTGTATGAATATGAAGAAATGAGTTCTTATAAGTGATGAATGTGAATGGAACTCAAAATGAGTAGTGTGGTAAAATGGAATGAAGTTATGTTTCCATTTAGTTTAGAATGTGATACTTTTGGATGTACAAGTAATGCGCACAAGTTTCAATGTGTATAAGGTATGAATGGATGCTATTTCCAAGTCATAATGGTGGATAGATGAGAAAATGACTATGGCAGCAGATTAAGGAGATTTGGGTGTGAGTTGCAGCAGGAAAACTGCAGAAAATTTGGAAAGTATGAAGGCCAGATCGATCTCATAGGATGAGAGATTGATCTGGAAGAGCTAGAATACTCTTATTTGGGCAATGGAATAGAGCAGATCGATCTCCAATGGGGCCAGATCGATCTCCTAACCATTCTGTAATGAAACGATCGATCCTCAAGCATACAGATCGATCTCCTTAGCTCTTTGTTTGGGAGCAGATCGATCTCAGGCGTCGACAGATCGATCGCATGCTTAAAATGCCATGAAAAAGAGGGATTTGAGGGGACCAGATCGATCTCCTCAAGTGATTTCTATAAAAGGAGTGCTAAAAATCTAAAAATTTTGGGAAAACACCTTCCTTCCATTTTCAACCCAAAAACCTAACTTTCTCTCTCTAAAATCAGTCATTTCCAGTAAGATTTAAGGGGATGCCATTAGACACTAAGTTGTTCATCTTGAGGAAGAGAACAACATAGTTGGAACCTAAAATCTCATTGTTGGTATTGAAAGAGCTAAGGGCATTGAAATTTGGAGTAAGAAGAGAAATTGGATTTGGTAAGATTCCAACACTCCAACTCTGGTACATTGACTATTTAAATTATTTTGGAGTGGTTTGGCATGAGTATGGATGGTTGGAAACACCTAGGTTTTGTTAGAAACTAATGTAACCTAGAAAATGGATTGAACCTAGTGTGAGAAAGTGAAAGTCAAATGAGTTGAAGAATTATGGGTATGCTAAAGTAGCTATTGGAGTAATGTAAATGATATGAAATGGGTAAATGAAGCTATAAAGTGAGTTTAGTGAATTTATGAGGATGAGTATAAGTAAGGCTTGATGAAAGGACATAGGGGGGAAGTTTGTGAACCACGAGCCTAATATCGATTTAGAATAAGTTAAAAGGCCTAAGAGAATCCATCTACTCGAGTTATAAGTGGAATAATAAAGCGAGGCCTCACAAGCGTTAATAGAGACTATAGGTCGAATCGACTATAGTAAACACAAAGGTTAGATTATAATGGGCTAAAACGATTTGAAATTTCGTTTATGTGCAGTTTCGAAGAGTCTGTTGGAAACGAATTGAGCTATACGAGTAAGCAGCTTTAAGGAAGTAGAATCACGAGTCGCGATTCCAGGTAAGGGAATTTTGTGAGTATATAGAGATAGCTGCTCGTACTTTAAACTTGTGGGTGAATATTGGGTGTTTTATGAAATGCATGGTTGCTCAAGTAAATGATTGATGGTATTCATGAATTATGATAAGCATATGCGTGATTTTGGTTTGAAGTGGATTCTATGAAATGGGATAGTAAGGCTAATAATTGCATAAATCTAATATTTTGACGTTTTACAAAACGTAATTGCTTCGTTTTAAGCAAGCTTGTAGATGGGTCGGCTAGTGTTTTATTGATGTTGTGGAAAAAGCATTTGTGAAGTGCTAAACCCGATTACCGAGATTGTTTGATTGTGTATGAGCCGCCTATCATATTTGTATGACATAAATCGCGCTAGAGCCTCGCCACCGCTAGATTTCAATATTTTCACTTGTGTGAAACGTGCTAGATCTTAGCTCGCACTTTGTTTTGGAACTATGATGATGTTTTATAAACCGTATTGGAACTTTTTCTCGTACGTAGATTTTGAGTGGTTTTCTTATGCATATAACCATACTGGAGCGATGCTCGTATGTGGTTTCTTTATAGTTTTATGCATAAATACCGTACTAAAGCATTGCTCATACGAAGAGATTTATTATGATGCATGAATTCGCGCTAGAGCGTAGCTCGCGCTGGTTTTCACACTGTGGTATGTATGAGGCCGTGGTGAGAGATACGGATTGGTGTTCAGGGAACCCAACAGGCTTAACAGACCTCTTGAGTGGGGTGAGGGTGAGGGGCTAGGACTTGAATCAGGGAACCCAATAGGGGCGAGCAAGGCCATGAGGGGCTAGGACCTGGTATTGAGAGTACTCCCATATGCACTTGAGACTATAGAGTTTACACTTGGTATGAGGTAGATAAGACCTACGGCAGGCACCCCCAATCATGTTATGGGTCCGCGAAGTACGATGTACCGTGTATATCATATGGAGTACGATGTACAGCATGGTGGTTACTTGATTTGAGGAAGTCTAGTGGAGAACTAACCCACCTTCATGCCAGCATGATACCCCGCACACCGGGATCTGTGTGGTCTGGGATGATATGTGACGATTGGCCACCATAGTCAGTTGAGACATAGTGACCTGTCTCCTTGCTTGATTTACATACTACCACATGATTTTAATCTATAAGTGTGATTGTGATTGTTCAGGGTAGACCTGAGGGAGGGGTCGAGCCTTGTAGACTTGATTTGTGAAACGATGATGATGTTTGTGATTGAGAAAATGGTTTGTGATTGAGAAAATGGTTTGTGATGGGATTGTATGTGTTTGAGAAAAAGCTTTATGATGTGGGTTTTAAAAAGGAGGTTTCTCAATGAATTACCCTTTTTTTATGAATTTAAATTAGATTTGCATGAGATGATTTATACATGATGTTTTTACCATGTTTTATATGCCAATGTACATGATTTTGATACATGATATATGTATACTCATATGACATAGTTTTACTTCCTCATGCTCTTACTATAAACGATTTATGCATAATACTATCAGCATGTAGATAGAGTAGTTATCTACCATGCTTGCATTATTGCCTTACTGAGCGTGTGGTTGCTCATCCCTCTCTATTTTTCCCCTCCTACAGAGCATGCATAGTAGCCCAGTGAGGACCGAGGCATTGTGTTTTTAGACATCCATTGCTTCCATCGTTGTAAGGTATATACACAGTAGTCTTTTTGTATCTAAACAATGTAAAAGCACAGTAGTCATTTGAAATGTAATTATGGGGGATGTAGATGTCAGTAATCACATTTTGTATTAGTAAACGATTAACTTCGAATGTATGATGTCGTTTCATTAAATTGTGAATGAATGATAAGTGGTGGTTATTATTGACTCACAGACCAACTGTATGTGGTGAGTTGTTCATGATAGGGTAAGGTAACAGTAAAATGCGAAAAATTTATTGAGTTTTTCGGTAAAAAGGAATGAAAAAGGGTCGTGATAGAGATTGGTATCAGAGCTGAGTTAGCCTGATGTGAGTCAGTAATAAAACGTTGGAAAGTACATCCCCATATTACTGTGCTTTTGTTTAGATATAATTGTGTATACCGTGATGGATTGAGCTTAATAAATTATTATAATATAGGAAGTTAGGCACTATGCCAGTTACACGCAAAGGTAGAGGGGCGAGGGCACGTGCTAGAGGCCGTAGAGGTAGGCCTGAGAGCCGTGCGGAGCCACAGACTGAGCAGGCTCCATAGAACCCTGCTGAGAGAGCAGAAGATACTGAGTCATGCTTCGTTAGGATAGAGCAGAGTATTGAGAATTTAGTGGAGATAGTCACGCAGGCATTGGGTGCCGGTGATAGACGAGGTCCCGCGGCACAGCCTACTACTGAACAGGCAGCTGTAGAGGCAGAGAGACCTCAGATTGCAGAGACTGCTACTGTGCTACTGCTACACCACCTCCAGTACAGGATACAGATTCTCCTATCGCTCCACAGCAGAACGGTAGTGATTTGGGTTACGACTGCGACTTGAGCAAACTGTGAGAGTTTCGAGCGCTGAATCCACTAGTGTTCAGAGGGGTGAAGGACCCCAATGGTTATAGAGGATTAGGTGTATCAGATGGAGAAACTGTATAGGTTTTTTCGATGTACTTCAGCTGGGAAGGTTGCCTTTGTCGTGTTTATGTTGAAAGGCGAGGCAAAGCACTGATGGAGATCCACCGAAGCTATTTTGAGGGCTAGACACTCCGAGATTACATGAGAGATATTCTTGGAGGTCTTCAGGAGACAGTACATCCCAGCCACCGTACAGAGGAAATTGTGCATGGAATTTATGAATCTGGTTCAAGGGAACCGTACTGTGGATGAGTATAAGTCCAAGTTTATATCCTTAGGGGGATATGACCCGGACACGATGGGTAGTGAGACTTGGAAGATTCAGAAGTTCATGGATGGATTGAGATTGGCCATCCGAACTAAGCTAGCTCCCTTTGACATTTTGACCTATGAGGAGGTTGTACATAAGGCTTAGTTATGTGAGCAAGATTTTGAGCGAAATGCCTCCGAGCTTGGGAGAATTGGTGTCAGGAAGGATAGAGACCGGAAGAGATTCGGGAGAGATAGAGTGGCCAGGAAAGGAGGCCCAAGGTATTTTGAGAAGAGACCTAAGATGGAGAAGGTGCAAGAGAGAGCTGCTAGACCTCCCGTGTACCCAGCTTTGACTGCCCTGAGGGGTATAACTATTAGAGGACCACGATCTACCACTGATTAGTGTAGGAGATGTGGCAGATACCATGGGACTAGGCCATGTCAGATACCCCCTGTCTCATGTTATAGATGTGGGAGGTCGGGACATATATCGAGGTTCTGTAATGAGATGATTGAGACTGTCCCACAGAAGGGCAAGGAGCCTGAGGGAGCTCCAGTTGAGACAGCGACCTCGATGATGAGGGCTATAGTTGAGGGAAAAGGGAAACAAGTTATGGGTGTGAGCAGAGGAAGGGTGCACGCACTGGATTAGGACACTGCAGACGCATCGATCGATGTGATTAAAGGTACCATCTGAATCTTTGATTTAGAAACATTGATATTATTTGATCCTGGTGCCATGCATTCTTTCATATCACCTTCCTTTGCACATAAATTGTTGAAGTATGTGAAACCTACATTGATGGATAGAATGTTGATGATTTCCACACCCATGAATGATAGTCAATTGACTGAGCATGTATGTAGAGATTGTAAGTTAAAGATAGAGGGAAAGGAAATGATAGCCAATTTGATTTTATTGAACATGAATGATTTTGATGTAATATTGGGAATGGATTGGTTGGCTACAAATCAGGTTGTTATGGATTGTCATGCTAAAACCTTGCTGTTTTCAGGATTAGATAATCTTATTGTAAACTTTGATGAAAAGAAATGATATGAAAAGAGTATCTTAGTTTTAAACGAAAAGAGTATGATTTTATTTAATCTACTTGAGAGATAAATTTATTGTCTATGATAAATGCTGAATGTGGAGTGATGGTTTATGTTACAAATGATGGAAAAGATAATATGAAGGGTTCATTGCCTACGTGGTTGATATAAATGAGGCATACCCGAAATTGAAGCACATCCCCGTGATTGCAGATTATTTCGATGTCTTTCCGGATGAATTACCAGGACTACCACCTGAAAGGGAAATGGAATTTTGCATAGAGTTAGTGCCTGGTATCAAGCCGATATCGAAACCACCATATAGAATGGCACTGATTGAGTTAGAAGAGCTAAAGAAGCAGTTGCTGTAGAAGGGGTTCATTAGACTGAGTGTCTCACCTTGGGGAGCACCGGTGCTGTTTGTAAGGAAGAAGGATAGAAGCCTCCGACTGTGTATAGATTACCAATTGTTGAATAAGGCCACCATTAAGAACAAATACCCCCTTCCACGAATAGATGATTTGTTGGATTAGCTCCAGGGAGCCCAAGTATTTTCTAAGATAGATCTGCGATCAGGGTATCATTAGTTGAGGATCAAGAGTGGAGATGTACCCAAGACAGCATTTCATACCCGTTATGGCCACTACGAGTTTTTGGTGATGCCATTCGGATTGACGAATGCTCCCACAGCGTTTATGGCACTAATGAATGATATATTCAAGCTATACCTGGACAAGTTTGTGATTGTGTTCATTGATGACATATTGGTATATTCCAAGTCCAGGGAAGATCATGAGGAGCACTTAAGGATAGTTTTGCAGACCATCCGAGAGGAAGAATTATATACCAAACTCAGCAAGTGTAACTTTTGGTTAGAGCAGATCTCATTTCTGGGCCATGTTATGTCGAAGGATGGGGTATCGATGGATCCATCCAAGATAGAGACGGTTGTACAGTGGGAACAGCCCAAGACAGTTACTGAGATCAAAATTTTCTGGGATTGGCAGGATATTATCAGAGATTTGTAGAGGGTTTCTCCAGACTAGCTGCTCCATTGACATGCCTCACGTAAAAATATGTTAAGTTTGTATGGGATGAGGCATGTGAGAGGAGTTTTGAGGAGCTTAAGCGTTGATTGACCACTGCTCCAGTTCTCACTATTCCTACCAACTCAGGAGGATTCTCAGTGTATACGGATGCATCACACCTGGGATTGGGCTGTGTGCTTATGTAAGATGGGAAGGTAGTTGCCTATGGATCTAGACAGTTGAAAGATCATGACAGGAACTACCCGACACATGATTTGGAGTTGGCGACCGTGGTATTTGCTTTGAAAATATGGTGCCACTATCTCTATGGTGAGAAATTTCAGGTGTTCACAGATCATAAGAGCCTTAAGTACCTGTTCTCGCAGAAAGAGCTGAATATGAGACATAAGAGATGGCTCAAACTTGTAAAGGACTATGATTGTGAAATCATGTACCACACGGGTAAGGCAAATGTAGTTACCAATGCTTTGAGTAGGAAGAACCTTGGGTTGGTGTCTTATATGATGGTACGGGAACATGAATTGCTGGAATAATTTACGAACCTCAGTTCGGATGTAACCCCACTTGGATCAGAGAGATTGGATATCATGGCTAGTTTGAGATTATAGCCAGAGTTGATTGGCCGTATTTGGCAAGCCCAGCAGAGAGATCGACGATGCATCAATTGGCTGAGGCAGATACAGATAAGTGTGGGTATTGATGTAGAGCTGAGTGCTGATGGCTTGTTGAGGTTCAGGGACAGAGTATGTGTTCTCAAGGATCTTGAGATCAAGAGGCTGATTTTATCAGAGGCTCACTCTTCGAAGTATACGATACATTCGGAAAGTACCAAGATGTATCAAAACCTTCAAAAGGTTTATTGGTGGTCTGGAATGAAAAGAGACATTGTTGAATATGTCGCTAAGTGTCTCATTTGTCAGCAAGTGAATGTAGAGCATCAAAAACCTGCAGGATTATTGCAGCCTCTGCCGATATCGACTTGGAAGTGGGAGCATGTCACCATAGATTTTGTGATGAGGTTGTCGAGGACCCGCAGAGGTCATGATGCCATATGGGTTATTGTGGATCGATTGACTAAGTCTGCTAATTTCTTGGCTATGAGAGCTACCGATACACTGAGTTAGTTGGTGAACCTGTATATTCAAGAGATAGTATGGCTACATGGTGTACCAATGAGCGTTGTTTCTGATAGGGATGCCCGCATCACTTCCCATTTTTGGGAACATTTTCAGGAAGCACTGGGGACCCGACTAAGTCTTAGCACCGCTTTTCATCCTCAACAGATGGGCAGTCAGAGAGGACTATACAGACCCTCGAGGATATGTTGAGAGTGTATGTACTGGATTTTAGAGGCTCCTGGGATGACCACCTGCAGTTAGCCAAGTTTGCCTATAATAATAGCTATCATGGGAGTATTGGAATGGCACCCTATGAGGCACTGTATGGACGCAGATGTCGATCCCTCATTGGATGAGTAGAGGTACAGATAGATTTTTACTCTGAATTTAGTGCAGCAGGCATCTGAGGACATCCAGTTGATATGTGAGAGATTACGGACAGCTCAGAGCCAGCAAAAGAGTTATGCTGACAAGAGGCGGAGACCACTAGAGTTTGATGAGGGTGAGTCGGTATTTCTGAGAGTTTCACCATCAAAGGGTATTTTGAGATTTGGTAAGAAGGGCAAGTTGAGCCCTAGATATATCAGACCCTTCGAGATTTTGGAGAGAGTGGGAGATAAGGTGTATAGGTTGGCATTGCCACCGGACTTGGAAAATGTACATAACGTCTTCCACGTCTTTATGCTTCGAAAGTATCACTCGAACCCGACACATGTGATAAGATACGAGCCTTTGAGCTTAATGAGAGTATGACGTATGTTGAGAAGCTGATTCAAATATTGGACAGAAAAGAGAAAGTGTTGCGGAATTAGACAATTCCCTTGGTGAAAGTTCTTTGGCAACATCACACGGTGGAAGAGGCCACATGGGAATTGGAGAACTTGTTACGGGAGAAGTACCCCCATCTTTTTAAAGAGTGACTTGGTTCTAATTTGGAGGACCAAATTTCTTGAAGGAGGGGAGAATGTGAGACCCCGTACATGTATAGTTGTAACGTGTGTAATTGGATCAATGAATGCTAATGGACTTGTAATGTAAAGTGTAATTGATGAAAGTCCATTGATTTAATGTACATATGAGTAATATGATGTGTAATGTACATATAAGTTTCATGGTGTATGAATATGAAGAAATGAGTTCTTATAAGTGATGAATGTGATTGAAACTCAAAATGAGTAGTGTGATAAAATGGAATGAAGTTATGCTTCCATTTAGTTTGGAGCGTGATACTTTTGGATGTACAAGTAATGCACACAAGTTTCAATGTGTATAAGGTATGAATGGATGCCATTTCCAAGTCATAAAGGTGGATAGATGAGAAAATGACTATGGCAGTAGATTAAGGACATTTGGGTGTAAGTTGCAGCAAGAAAACTACAAAAAATTTGGAAAGTATGAAGTCCAGATCATCTCATAGGATGAGAGATCGATCTAGAAGAGCCAGAATGCTCTTATTTGGCTAACGAAATATAGCAGATCGATCTCCAATGGGGTCAGATCGATCTCCTAACCATCTGTAATGAAAAGATCGATCCTCAAGCATACAGATCGATCTCCTTAGCTCTCTGTTTGGGAGCAGATCGATCTCAGGCTTCGACAGATCGATCTCATGCTTAAAATGCCATGAAAAAAAGGGATTTAAGGGGACCAGATCGATCTTCTCCTAGTGGAGATCGATCTCCTCAAGTGATTTCTATAAAAGGAGTGTTGAAAATCTGAAAATTTTGGGAAAACACCATCCTTCCATTTTCAACCCAAAAACCTAACTTTCTCTCTCTAAAATCAGCCATTTCTAGTAAGATTTGAGGGGAGGCCATTAGACTCTAAGTTGTTCATCTTGAGGAAGAGAACAACATAGTTGGAACCCAAAATCCCATTGTGGGTATTGAAGGAGCTAAGGGCATTGACATTTGGAGCAAGAAGAAAAATTGGATTTGGTAAGATTCTAACATTCCAACTCTAGTACATTGACTATTTAAATGACTTTGGAGTGGTTTAGCGTGAGTATGGATGGTTGGAAACAGCTAGGTTTTGTTAGAAACTAATGTAACCTAGAAAATGGATTGAACCTAGTGTGATTTAGTGAAAGTCAAATGAGTTGATGAATTATGGGTATGCTAAAGTAGCTATTGGAGTAATGTAAATGATATGAAATGGGTAAATGAAGCTATAAAGTGAGTTTAGTGAATTTATGAGGATGAGCATAAGTAAGGCTTGATGAAAGGCCGTGGAGAAGTTTGTGAACCACGAGCCTAATATCGATTTAGAATAAGTTAAGAGGCCTAGGAGAATCATTCTACTCGAGTTATAAGTGGAATAATAAAGCGAGGCCTCACAAGCATTAATAAAGACTATAGGTCGAATCGACTATAGTAAACGCAAATGTTAGATTATAATGGGCTAAAACGATTCAAAATTTCCTTTATGTGCAGTTTCGAAAAGTCTGTTGGAAACGAATCGAGCTGTACGAGTAAGCAGCTTTAAGAAAGTGGAATCACACGTCGCAATTCTAGGTAAGGGAATTTTGTGAGTATATAGAGATAGCTACTCGTACTTTGAACTTGTGGGTGAATATTGGGTGTTTTATGAAATGCATGGTTGCTCAAGTAAATGATTAATGGTATTCATGAATGATTATAAGTATATGCATGATTTTGGTTTTGAAGTGGATTTAATGAAATGGGATAGTAAGGCTAATAATTGCGTAAATCTAATATTTTAACGTTTTACAAAACGTAATTACTTCGTTTTAAGAAAGCTTGTAGATGGGTCGACTAGTATTTTATTGATGTTGTGGAAAAAGCATTTGTGAAGTGCTAAACCTGATTACCGGGATTGTTTGATTGTGTATGAGTCGCCTATCATATTTGTATGACATAAATCGCGCTAGAGCCTCGCTCGCGCTGGATTTCAATATTTTCACTTGTGTGAAACGTGCTAGAGCTTAGCTCGCACTTTGTTTTGGATCTATGATAATGTTTTATAAATTGTATTGGAGCTTTTGCTCGTACGTAGATTTTGAGTGGTTTTCTTATGCATATAACCATACTGGAGCGATGCTTGTACGTGGTTTCTTTATAGTTTTATGCATAAATGCCGTACTAGAGCGTTGTTCGTACGAAGAGATTTATTATGATGCATGAATTCGCGCTAGAGCGTAGCTCGCGGTGGTTTTCACACTGTGGTATGTATGAGGTCGTGGTGAGAGATACAAATTGGTGTTCAGGGAACCTAACAGGCCTAACAGACCTCTTGAATGGGATGAGTGTAAGGGGCTAAGACCTGACATAATCCATTCAGGGAACCCAACAGGCCTAACAGACCTCTTGAGTGAGGTGAGGGTGAGGGCCTAGGACCATAATCAGGGAACCCAACAGGGGCGAGCAAGGCCATGAGGGACTAGGACCTAGTATTGAGAGTACTCCCACGTGTACTTGAGACTATAGAGGTTACACTTGGTATGGGGTAGATAAGACCTATGGCAGGCACCCCTAACCATGTTTTGGGTTCACGAAGTACGATGTACCGTGTATATCACGTGGAGTACGATGTACCACGTGGTGGTTTCTTGATTTGAGGAAGTCTGGCGAAGAACTAACCCACCTTCATGCCAGCATGATACCCCGCACACCGGGATCCATGTGGTCTGGGATGATATGTGACGATTGGCCAACATAGTCAGTTGAGATATAGTGACCTGTCTCCTTGCTTGATTTACTTACTACAACATGATTTTAATCTATAAGTGTGATTGTGATTGTCCAGGGTAGACCCGAGGGAGGGGTCGAGCCTTGTAGACTTGATTTGTGAAATGATGATGATGTTTGTGATTGAGAAAATGGTTTGTGATGGGATTGTATATGTTTGAGAAAAAGCTTTATGATGTGGGTTTTAAAAATGAGGTTTCTCAATGAATTTCCCTTTTTATGAATTTAAATTAGATTAAGAATGAGATGATTTATACATAATGTTTTTACCATGTTTTATATGCCAATGTACATGATTTTGATACATGATATATATGTATACTCATATGGCGTAGTTTTACTTCCTCATGCTCCTACTATAAACGATTTATGCATAACACTATCAACATGTAGATAGAGTAGTTATCTACCATGTAAGACCCCGTACATGTATATTTGTAACGTGTGTAATTGGATCAATTAATGTGAATGGACTTGTAATGTAAAGCATAAGTGGTGTAAGTCCATGGATTCAATCTACATATGTTTAATATGATTTGTAATGTACACACAAGTTTTATTGTGTATGAATATGAAGAAATGAGTTCTTATAAGTGATGAATGTATTGGAACTCAAAATGAGTAGTGTGGTAAATAGAAGGAAGTTGCATGAATATAAATGCTTCCATTTGGTTTTATATAGTATACCTTTGGACTTACAATGAATGCACACAAGTTTCAATGTGCATAAGGTATGAATGGATGCCATTTTCAAGTTATAAAGGTGGATGGATGAGAAAATGGCCATGGTAGCAAATTAAGGACAATTGGGTGTGAGTTGCAGTAGGAAAACTGCAGGAAATCTGAAAAATATGAAGGCCAGATCGATCTCATAGGATGAGAGATCGATCTGAAAGAGCCAAAATGCTCTTATTTGGACAATGGAATAGAGCAGATCGATCTCCTAGGCATTCTGTAATGAAAAGATCGATCCTCAAGCATACAGATTGATCTCTTTAGCTCTCTGTTTGGGAGCAGATCGATCTCATGCTTCGACAGATAAATCTCATGCTTAAAATGCCATGAAAATGAGATATTTAAGGTGACCAGATCGATCTCCTCAAGCTATTTCTATAAAAGTAGGGTTAAAAATCTGAAAATTTTGAGAAAAACACCAATCTTCCATTTCTAACCCAAAAACCTAACTTTCTCTCTCTAAAATCAGCCATTTCCAGTAAGAATTGAGGGGAGGCCATTAGATACTAAGTTATTCATCTTGAGGAAGAGAACAACATAGTTGGAACCCAAAATCCCATTGTGGGTATTGAAGGAGCTAAGGGCATTGACATTTGGAGCAAGAAGAAAAATCAGTTTTGGTAAGATTCTAATACTCCAATCCAAGTACATTGTTTATTTAAGTGATTTTGGAGTTGAGTTGGATGTGTATTGATGGATAAATTATCTAGGGATGTGGTGGAATTGGTGTGGCCTAGAAAACCTAGAATGGGTATAATGTGAGAATATATGGGTTGAATGAGTTTATGAATTTTGGGCATGCTAAAGTTGTATTGAGGTAATGTCTATGATTTTAGATGGTTAAATGGAATTACATTGTGAGTTTGGAGGAATTGTGAAAATAAGTATGTATATGCTTGATAATTGCCATAGTGAGGGAATTCATGAAATATGAACACTATGAGATTAATGTTGATTTAATATCAATTTGGAATGAATTAATAGGCCTAAAAGAATCCATAGACTCGAAATATGAGTAGAGTAATGAAATGAGGCCTTAAGAGCGTCACTAGAAACTATAGGTTGAATTGACTATAGTGAACGCACGATGTCATATTATATGGATCGAATATAATGCGGAATACGATTTTGTGTAGTCCTGAAAAGTCCATTGGAAATGAATCGAGTGGTACGAGTAGCAGCTTTAAGGAAGTGGAATCACACATCACGATTCTAGGTAAGGGAATTCTGTAGGTATATAGAGGTAGCTGCTCGTATTTTATGGGTATATAGGGCTTTGGAAATGTGCATGGATTTATAGAAATGTATTTTGACGATGTATGGATGTGACTATGAATAATTGTATGAGATTTGGTGGTTGAAATGGTATTGTAAAGAAAAGGGATAGTAAGGCTAATAATTGCATAAATCAAGTGTTTTGAATGCTTCCACAAAACATGTGTTTGGTTTTAAACGAATTGATAGATAGGTTGGCTATTGTGGTTTGATGTTTGTGATAGTGGGAAGTGCCAAATATGTTTTGAGATTAGTTTTGAAAGCTTATGAGCCGCCTATCATGTTTATGTGAATTAAACCGTGCTGGAGCCTAGCTCGCACCGTGTATTGATATTTTCATTTGTATGAAATGTGCTGGAGCTTGGCTCGCACCGTGTATTGATGTTTTCATTTGTATGAAACGTGTTGGAGATTAGCTCGCACCTTGATTTTGAAACTATGATGATGTTTATAAACCGTACTGGAGATTCTGCTAGTACGTGGCTTTTGAGTGGTTTGTCTTATGAGTATAACCGTACTAGAGCTATGCTCGTACGCGGTCTCTTTATGATAGGATGCATGAGTCGTGCTAGAGATTTTCTCGCACAAGTTTGCACATGGTGATACGTATAAGGTTGTGAAAGTTGGTAAGATCCTTAAGCCCTACATCCTTAAGCTAACATCCTTAAGCCCGAGGAGGCGGGGAGGCTCTATTAGGTGGGGAGGCTCTGTTCGGTGATGAGGCTCTCTTACGGTAAGATCCTTAAGCCCTACATCCTTAAGCTAACATCCTTAAGCCCAAAGAGGCGGGGAGGCTCTGTTCGGTGGGGAGTCTCTCTTATGGAAGGATCCTTAAGCCAACATCCTTAAGCCCTGGAGGGGCAGGGAGGCTCTGTTTGGTAGGGAGGCTCTCCTTCACGGATATGGAAAACTCTTGGTATGGGGTAGGTAAGACCTAGAAATGGCACCCCCAATTACGATATGAGTCCACGGAGCTGTACCGTGTATATCACATGGAGTACGATGTACCGCGTGATGGTTATGTGTTGAGGAAGTCTGGCGAGGGATAATCCGTCTCCGTGCCAGCACGATACCCCGCACACCTGGATGCGTGTGGTCTGGGATGATTTATGATGTAGTTGGTCCACATAGGCACTTTGATATAGTGACCTGGTTTTTATACACATGTGTGAATTGTGAAATGAAAATGTGGTTGTGATTGTGAATTGATTTGATGGGATTGTATGTGTTTGAGAAGGAGTTTTATGATGTGAGTTTAAAAAAGAAGTTTCTTAATGAATTACCCTTTTATGAGTTTAAATGAGATTGAGCATGGATAATTTATATATGATATTTTTACCATGTTTTATTTGCCAATGTACATGATTTTGATACATGATATATATGTATACTCATATGGCATAATTTACTGAGCATGTGGTTGCTCATCCCTCTCTATTTCCCCCTACAAAGCGTGCATAGTAACCTAGTGAGGACTGAGGCATTGTGTTTTTGGACATCCGCTGCTTCCATCAATGAGAGGTATATACACAGTGATTTCTTTTTGTATCTAAACAATATAAAAGCACAGTAGTCAATTGAAATGTAATTACGGGGGATGTAGATGTCAGTAAAAACATGTTTTGTATAAGTTAATGAGTAACTTTCAAATGTATGACATCACTTTATTTAACTAGAATGAATGAGATGTGATGTTTATTATTGACTCACAGTCCAACAGTGTGGTGGTAAGTTAGTTCACGATCGGGTAAGGAAAGAAATTTGCAAAAAAAATATTTTAGTGATTTTCGGTTAAAGAGAAGGGAATTGGGTCGTGACAGAGATTGGTATCAGAGTCATGTTAGCTTGATGTGAGTCAGTAATAAAACGTAGGAAAGTATATCCCCATAGTACTGTGCTTTTGTTTAGATATGACTATGTATACCATGATGGATCGAGCTTAATAAATTATTATAATACAGGAAGTTAGGCACTATGCCAATTACACGTAAAGGTAGAGGGGTGAGAGCACGTGCTAGAGGCCATAGAGGTAGGCCTGAGAGCCGTGCGGAGCCACAGACTGAGCAGGCTCCACAGAACCCTGCTGGGAGAGCAGAGGATACTGAGGCTCGCTTCGCTAAGTTAAAGCAGAGTATTGAGAATTTGGTGGAGATAGTGATGCAGGCCTTGGGCGCGGGTGATAGACGAGGTCCTGCCACATAGCCTACTACTGAACAGGCAGCTGCAGAGGCGGAGAGACCTCAGACTACATAGACTGCTGCTGCTACACCACCTCCAGTACAAGATACAGATTCTCCTATCGCTCCACAGCAGAGCGGTATTGATTTGGGGTATGACTGCAACTTAAGCAGGTTGCGAGAGTTTCAAGCGCTGAAACCCCCAGTGTTTAGAGGGGTGAAGGACCCAGTGGTTACGGAGGATTGGGTGTATGAGATGGAGAAACTGTATAGGTTTTTTCGATGCACTTCAGCTGAGGAGGTAGCCTTTGCTGTGTTCATGTTGAAAGGCGAGGCCAAGCATTGGTGGGATCCACCGAGGTTATTTTGAGGGCCAGACACTCTGAGATCTCATAGGAGATATTTCTAGAGGCCTTCAGGAGACAGTATATTCCAGCCACCCCATAAAAAAATTAAGGATGAAATTTATGAATCTGGTTCAAGGGAACCGCACTGTGGACGAGTATAAGTCCAAGTTTATGTCCTTGGGGAGATACGACCTAGACACGATGGGTAGTGAGACCCGAAAGATATAGAAGTTCATGGATAGACTGAAATTGGCCATCCGAACTAAGCTAGCCCCATTTGATATTCAGACTTATGAGGAAGCAGTACATAAGGCTCAGCTGTGTGAGCAAGGCTTTGAGCGAAATGCCTCCGAGCTTGGGAGGATTAGTGTCAGGAAGTATAAGGATCGAAAGAGATTAGAGTTTGATACTCGCCAAGAGAGGAGGCCAAAGGTTTTTCGAGAAGAGGCCTAAGATTGAGGAGGTACAGGAGAGAGATGCTAGACCTCCCATATACCCAGCCTTGCCTGCGCCGAGAGGTATGACTATTGGAGGACCACGGCCTACTACTGATCAGTGTAGGAGATGTGGGAGATTTCATGGGACTAGGCCCTGTCTGATGACCCCTATGGTGTGTTTTAGATGCGAGAGACCAGGACATATAGCTAAGTATTGTCCTGAGAAGATGGAGATTGCCCCACAGAAGGGCCAAGAGCCTGAGGGAGCTCCAGTTGAGACAGCAGCCCCGAGGAGGAGGACTACAGCTAAGGAAAAAGGGAAACAAGCTGCGGGTGTGAGCAGAGGAAAAGTACATGCACTAGATCAGGACACCACAGATGCTTCGATGGATGTGATTAAAGGTACCATCCGAATCTTTGATTTAGAAGCATTGGTATTATTTGATCCTGGTGCCACGCATTCTTTCATATCACCTTCCTTTGCACATAAATTGTTGAAGTATGTGAAATCAACATTGTTGGATAAGATGTTGATGATTTCCACACCCATGAATGATAGTCAATTGACTGAGCATGTATGTAGAGATTGTAAGTTAAAGATAGAGGGAAAGGAAATGATAGCCAATTTAATCTTGTTGAATATGAATGATTTTGATGTAATATTGGGAATGGATTGGTTCGCTACCAATCGAGTTGTTATGGATTGTCATGCCAAAACATTGATGTTTTCAGGATTAGGCAATCTTATTGTAAACTTTGATGAAAGGAAATGATATGAAAATAATATGGTTGTTGTGAATAAAAGAGTACGATTTTAAATGCATATTGCTTAAGAGATAAACTTATTGTTTATGATAAATGTTGAATGTAGAGTGATGGTTTATGTTACTAATGATGGAGAGGATAATGTAAAGGGTTCATCGCATACGTGGTTGATGTAGATGAGGCACGCCCGGAATTGAGGGACATACCCGTAATTACAGATTACCCTGATGTCTTTTCGGATGAATTACCAAGGCTACCACCTGAAAGGGAAATAGAATTTTACATAGAATGGCACCGAATGAGTTAGAAGAGCTGAAGAAGCAGCTGCAAGAGTTGCTGAAGAAGGGGTTTATAAGACCGAGTGTCTCACCTTGGGGAGCACCGGTTCTATTTGTAAGGAAGAAGGATGGAAGCCTCCGACTGTGTATAGATTACTGGTTGTTGAATAAGGCCACCATTAAGAACAAGTACCCCCTTCCAAGAATCGATGATTTGTTGGATCAGCTCCAGGGAGCCGAAGTATTTTCTAAGATAGATCTGCGGTCAAGGTATCATCAGTTGAGGATCAGGAGTGGAGATGTACCCAAGACAGCATTTTGTACCCGTTATGGCCACTACGAGTTTTTGGTGATGCCATTCGGATTGACGAATTCTCCCACAGCATTTATGGCACTGATGAATGATATATTCAAGCCATACCTGGATAAGTTTGTGATTGTTTTCATAGATGACATTTTGGTTTATTCTAAGTCCAGGGAAGATCATGAGAAGCATTTGAGGATAGTTCTACAGACCCTCCGAGAGAGAGAATTGTACGCCAAACATAGCAAGTGTAACTTTTGGTTGGAACAGATCTCATTTCTGGGGCATGTTATGTCAAAGGATGGGGTATCAGTGGATCCATCCAAGATAGAGGCAGTTATACAGTGGAAACAGCCCAAGACAGTTACTGAGATCAGAAGTTTCCTGGGATTGGCAGGGTATTATCAGAGATTTGTAGAGGGTTTCTCCAGACTAGCTGCTCCATTGACACGCCTCACGCGAAAAGATGTTAAGTTTGTATGGGATGAGGCATGTGAGAGGAGTTTTGAGGAGCTTAAGCGTCGATTGACGACTGCTCCAGTTCTCACCATTCCTACCAGCTCAGGAGGATTCTCGATGTATACGAATGCATCACACCAGGGACTGGGCTGTGTGCTTATGTAGGATGGGAAGGTAGTTGCCTATGGATCTAGACAGTTGAAAGATCACGAGAGGAACTACCCGACACATGATTTGGAGTTGGCGGCTGTGGTATTTGCTTTGAAAATATGGCACCACTATCTCTATGGTGAGAAATTTCAGGTGTTCACAGATCATAAGAGCCTTAAGTACCTGTTCTCACAGAAAGAGCTGAATATGAGACAGAGGAGATGGCTCGAACTCCTGAAGGACTATGATTGTGAAATCATATACCACCCAGGTAAGGCAAATGTAGTTGTCGATGCTTTGAGTAGAAAGAACCTTGGATTGGTGTTTTATATGATGGTACGGGAACATGAATTGTTAGAACACTTTGCGAACCTCAGTTTGGATGTAACCTCACCTGGTTTGAGAGGCTCTGTTCGGTAGGGAGGCACTCCTTCACGGATATGAAAAACTCTTGGTATGAGGTTGGTAAGACCTAGAAATGGCATCCCCAATTACGATATGAGTCCACGGAGTACGTTATACCGTGTATATCACATAGAGTACGATATACCGCATGATGGTTATGTGATGAGGAAGTCCGGCGAGGGATAATCCATCTCCGTGCCAGCACAATACCCCGCACACCAGATGCGTGTGGTCTGGGATGATTTATGATGTTGTTGGTCCACATAGGCACTTTTGATATAGTGACCTGGTTTTTATACACATGTGTGAATTGTGAAATGAAAATGTGGTTGTGATTGTGAATTGATTTGATGGGATTGTATGTGTTTGAGAAGGAGTTTTATGATGTGAGTTTAAAAAGGAAGTTTCTTAATGAATTACCCTTTTTATGAGTTTAAATGAGATTGAGCATGAGATGATTTATACATGATGTTTTTACCATGTTTTATATGCCCATGTACATGATTTTGATACATGATATATATGTATACTCATATGGCATAGTTTTACTTCCTCATGCTCCTACTACAAGCGATTTATGCATAACACTATCAGCATGTGGATAGAGTAGTTATCTATCATGCTTGCATTATTGCCTTACTGAGTGTGTGGTTGCTCATCCCTCTCTATTTTCCCCTACAGAGCGTGCATAGTAGCCCAGTGAGGACTGAGGCATTGTGTTTTTGGACATCCGCTGCTTCCATCGACGAGAGGTATATACACAGTGATTTCTTTTTGTATCTAAACAATGTAAAAGCACAGTAGTCAATTGAAATGTAATTATGGGGGATGTAGATGTCAGTAAAAACATGTTTTGTATAAGTTAATGAGTAACTTTCAAATGTATGAAATCGCTTTATTTAACTGAGAATGAATGAGATGTGATGTTTATTATTGACTCACAGCCCAACAGTGTGGTGGTAAGTTAGTTCACGATCAGGTAAGGAAAGAAATTTACGAAAATTTTTTTTTAGTGATTTTTGGTTAAAGAGAAGGGAATTGGGTCGTGACATACCATGCTTGCATTATTGCCTTACTGTGCGTGTGGTTGCTCATCCCTCTCTATTTCCCCCTCTTACAGAGCGTGTATAGTAGCCCAATGAGGACTGAGGCGTAGTATTTTGGACATCCGCTGCATCTCCATCACTCAGAGATACACAGTGATTTCTTTTTGTATCTAAACAATGTAAAAGCACCGTAGTCATTTGAAATGTAATTATGGAGGATATATATGTCAATAATCACATTTTGTACAAGTAAACGATTAACTTCGAATGTATGACATCGTTTCATTAATTTGTGAATGAATGATAAGTGGTGGTTATTATTGACTCACAGCCCAAACTGTATGTGGTGAGTTGTTCAAGATCGGGTAAGGTAACAGTAAAATGCAAAAAATTTATTGAGATTTTCGATAAAAGGGAATGAAAAAGGGTCGTGACAAGATGCCCCCTATTTCATTCTATAGGTGTGGGAAGCCGAGACATATCTCGAGATACTGTACTGAGATGGTTGAGACTACCCCACAAAAGGGCAAGGAGTCAAAGAGAGCTCTAGTTGAGTCAACTGCCCCGAGAAAGAGGGCCACGGCTGAAGAAAAAGGGAAACAGGCAGTGGGTGTGAGCAAAGGAAGATTGCATGCGCTGGACCAAGACACTATGGACACATGGACGGATGTGATTAAAGGTACCATCTGAATCTTTGATTTAGGAGCATTGGTATTATTTGATCCTGGTGCCACACATTCTTTCATATCACATTCTTTTGCACGTAAATTGTTGAAGCATGTGAAACCTGTATTATTGGATAAGATGTTGATGATTTCCACACCCATGAATGATAGTTAATTAACTGAGCATATATGTAGGAATTGTATGTTGAAGATAGAGGGAAAAGATTGGCAGTCGATTTAATTTTTTTGAATATGAATGATTTTGATGTAATATTGGGAATGGATTGGTTGGCTATCAATTGTGTTGTTATGGACTGTCATGCTAAGACTTTAATGTTTCCAGAGATAGAGAATCATGTTGTAAGATTTGTGAAATGAAATAAAAGAATCTGATTTCTATAAATGAAAAGAGTATGATTTTACTTAACTTACTTGATAGATGGACTTATTTGTTTATGTTGAATGTTGATGTAATGACTCGTGATACTAACGGTGGAAAGAATGATGTGAAGGATTCATTGCCTACATGGTCGATATAGATAAGGTACACTCAAAATTGAGGGACATACCCATAATTACAGATTACCCTGATGTCTTTTCGGATGAAGTACCAGGACTACCACCTAAAAGGAAAATGGAATTTTGCATAGAGTTAGTGCCTGGTACCGAGTCGATATCTAAACCACCATATAGAATGGCTCCGATTGAGTTGAAAGAGTTAAAGAAACAGCTGCAAGAGTTGCTAGAGAAGGGGTTTATTAGACCGAGTGTCTCACCTTGGGGAGCATCGGTTCTGTTTGTAAGGAAGAAAGATGGAAGCCTCCGACTATGTATAGATTACCGGTTGTTGAATAAGGCCACCATTAAGAATAAATACCCCCTTCCACGCATAGATGACTTGTTGGATAAGTTTCGGGGAGCACAGGTCTTTTCTAAGATAGATCTGCGGTCAGGGTATCATCAATTGAGGATACAAAGTAGAGATGTACCCAAGATAGCATTTCGTACCCGTTATGGCCACTACAAGTTTTTGGTAATGCCATTCGAATTGATGAATGCCCCCGCAGCATTTATAGCATTGATGATTGATGTATTCAAGGCATACCTAGACAAGTTTATGATTGTGTTTATTGATGATATATTGGTATATTTCAAGTCCAGGGAAGATCATGAGGAGCATTTAAGAGTAGTTCTATAGACCCTCCAAGAGAAAGAGTTATATACCAAACTCGGCAAGTGTAACTTTTGGTTAGAGCAGATCTCAATTTTGGGCCATGTTGTGTCGAAGGATAGGGTATCAGTGGATCCATCCAAGATAAATGCAGTTGTACAGTGGAAAAAGCCCAAGGCAGTTACTAAGATCAAAAGTTTTCTGAGATTAGCAGGGTATTATCGGAGATTTGTAGAGGGTTTGATGGAGGTCCACTTGCTCGTGATGCTCATGATGATCGTGATGCCAAGGATTCATGGGTCATATAAGGAGGTCCAATTACCTGAGCCCTCTATATTTGTTTGGAAGCCCAAATAACATGAATCTTGGTTTAGTAATAAGTTGGGTTAAGTGTTTAAATAGCCCACATTGGAGTTTTATAGCATTTTAGACCAATTATCCTATGTATCTAGGCTTATGTGTGAATTTAAGTTTTAGTCTTATTTCCTGTTTGGTGTTAATTCCAGCCAACTTGTTTAAGGGCTTAAGTGCTAGATATTATTATAAATACTTTGTAAACGCTCTTTAAAAAAAGAACAGATCAGATTGAATTTTCAAAAATTTGAGTGTGCCTCTTTCTAGGGTTCTCTCTCAACTAGGCTTATCAAGGTCTTCTTTCTTGTGGCGCCTCCCTCTTCACCAACCACCATTATTATACCTTAGGTTCTCGAATTTTATATTCGTAGGGTCGAGGTCCAATACCTTTGGTTCAAGTCTCTTTAAACTTTGGGTCTAGGTTGTTATTCTATTTTCCATTCAAAGTCTATCATCATTATTTTCGCCCCACTTACGTTTTTTGCTATTTCAATTCCAAATCCACACGTTTCCTTAATCGTCCTAAATCATCCGCTTGTACGGGCATATCAGTTTGGCATTAGAGCAAGGTTTCGATTTCCTGGTTGTACATCTTCCCCTTCATCTCTAACACTAAGTCAGTGTTAAAAAAAAGAAGAAAAAGAAAGAAAAAAAAGAAATCGTGTACAGTTTAAACACTATTCATAAATAATTCTATTGAGTTACAAGATGCACGAGTACAGGTTTTAAAGAGTGGGTACTCTTGGCCAAATTCCATTGTTTTCCTATAGTTTTAGGCATTGTTTGTTTTTCTGATGATTATTTCTTTGAGATTCTTGTTGCGTTTGAGTTGGACTTCTGAATTTTTTTTCAAGTCAGTCTCTTAGCCACAGTAAAACTCTTCCTCACCACCCTAGCCACAAATCAGATTAGTCTTTGTTAAAAAAAGCAAAAAAACAAAAAATCCTACACTTAGTTGTAGTGTTTGAGTTGGATTCTACACTTAGTCGTTGTGTTTGAGTTGGACTCTACAGTTAGTAGTTGTGTTTGAGTTTGACTCTACACTTGGTCGTTGTGTTTGAGTTGGACTCTATACTTAGTTGTTGTGTTTGAATTGGACTTCTGAATTTTTGTTTCAAGTTAGTCTCTTAGCCACACTAAAACTCTTCCTCACCACCCTAGCCACAAATCAGATTAGTCTTTGTAAAAAAAAAAAAAAGCAAAAAAAAGAAGAAAAAAATACTTGGTGTATTGGTTGATCCTTCGAGGTTGAATCTTTGACTGAGTCTCTAGTACGATTGTGAACCTATAGAGTTGAGGTAGAGTAAGGGAAAAAGGAAAGAGCATGTGAGAAACATTAGTAGAGAAAAGCTGAATTACTTGAGTGAAACACGAGTGTGAGTGCCCCATCTTGAGTGAATTGAGTGTAAACATGTGAGGTTATCACTTGTGAGGTTCTTTGTTTTCTTTTATCACTAACGTTTATTGCAGGTTAAAGATGTCTTCTGAAGGTGATAAGTCAGACTTTAAAAAAATTGAGTTCATGCTCCAGGCAATGCAACAACAGTTCCAACGGATGGACGTGATATTCAATGACATTCATGATAAGTTGGACCGACATGAAGCTCAGTTTGCAAGGATCCAACAAGCTGATTCTTCTCGTATGAAAAGTTAGATTGTCACCAATGAAGAGTATGATGATAATGTTGGGTATGATTTGGAAGAAGAGTCTGAGGCAGATAGACAACATAGAAGGCATAATAGTATAGAGATAGAGATCAAGTTGATAGAACCCGTGATATAGGCAAAGAGAAGATGGATGGAAACCTTGACAGCATAAAATTGAAGTTTCCTCCTTTCCAAGGTAAGAATGATCCTAAGGCATATTTAGAGTGGGAAAGGAAGATTGACACGGTATTTGACTGCCACCACTACTTTGAGGTAAAGAAGGTTAAACTTGCTGCAGTAGAGTTCACAGAATATGCTATGGTATGGTGGGATTAGCTGGTCTCCAGTAGAAGAAGATATGGTGATCCTCTGGTGTCTACATGGGATGAGATGAAGCGTATCATGAGGAAAAGTTTTGTGCCTAACCATTATTACAGAGAGTTGTACCATAAGCTCCAAGGTCTCACCCAGGGTTCAAAAGTGTTGACGATTATTACAATGAGATGAAGATAATCATGATCCTAGCCAATATCCAGAAGGATGCAGAAGCTACTATGGCTCATTTTCTCCAAGGTTTGAATAGTGAGATTGCCAATGTTGTAGAGTTGCAGCATTACATGGATTTAGAGGAGATGCTGCATGTGGCCATCAAAGTGGAAAGGCAACTCAAAAGGAAAGGTACATCCCATTTCACTCCTAGTTCAGATCCTGTTTGGAAATCTAACACCTTTCGTAGGGATGATAAGCCTGTGTTTAAGCCTAAGTCAGAAAGTTTTGTTAAGCCAAAGTCTGAGGACCCTCCAAAGCCTAAGACTGAGCCTGCCTAAGCATCCCAAAGTAGAACACGTGACATAAAGTGTTTTAAGTGTTTGGGTCATGGACATGTTGCCTCTCAGTGTCCTAACCGTAGAATGATGCTCATGCTTGAGAATAGAGATGTTGAGAGTGAGGGTTCTGATATTGGTATTGAGGATGAGATGCCTGCGCTAGAAGATGCTGAAGAAGAAGAAGTTGTTGAGTTTGCTGCTTATGGTGAAGCACTTGTTGCCAGACGTGCTCTTAATACTCATGTGAAGTTTAAGGATGAGGTACAACGTTAAAACATCTTCCATACAAGATGCCATATTAGTGACAAGGTATGCTCTGTGATCATTGATGGTGGGAACTGTACTAATGTTGCTAGCACATACCTTGTTGATAAGCTAAAATTGCCCACTACCAAGCATCATCGCCCATATAAGTTTCAGTGGATTAATGACTGTGGTGAAGTAAATGTGGTGAAGCAAGTCTTAGTTCCTTTTCGTATTAGGAGGTATCAGGATAAAGTGATGTGTGACGTGGTACCTATGCAAGCTAGCCACCCATTGCTAGGTAGACTGTGGCAGTATGATCGAAGAATCATCCATGACAGTTACACTAACCGTTACTCTTTTTTTATGGATGGCAAGAAGATCACTCTTGCTCCCCTTAGCCCCAAGGAGATTTACAAGGATCAATTAAGGCTAAAGGAGCAACATGACGAGCAAAGGAAGCTAGCTAAAGAAAAGAAGGGAAGCAAGGAAAGCAAAGCAGTGAGCTACCATGCCAACCCCCGAGATATGAAGACATCATTTATTGCTAAGTCTCCTATCCTTTTGCTCTTATTTAAAGATTCTTGTTTTATTGATACTGAACTCCATGATACTTTGCCTACTGATGTTGTTTCACTATTGCAGGAGTTCGAGGATGTATTCCCTAAGGAGATCCCAAATGGACTACCACCGATTCGTGGGATTGAGCATCAAATTGACCTTATCCCCGGAGCTGCCATACCTAACTGCCCAGCCTACAGAAGTAATCCAGAGGAGACAAAGGAGCTTCAAAGGCAAGTTGAGGAGCTCATGAGGAAAGGTTACGTGAGAGAGAGCATGAGTCTATGCGCCGTGCTCGTATTGCTTGTACCTAAAAAGGTAGGACGTGGAGGATGTGCGTTGACTGTCGAGCCATCAATAAAATCACTGTAAAGTATCACTATCTAGATGACATGCTCGATGAGTTGCATGGTGCATGCATATTTTCTAAAATTGATTTAAAAAGTGGATATCACCAAATTCGTATGAAAGAAGGTGATGAATGGAAAATCGCATTTAAGACTAAACACGATCTTTATGAGTGGTTAGTTATGCATTTTGGCTTGACTAACGCACCCAATACTTTCATGCACTTAATGAACTATGTTTTACGTGCTTTCATTGGTAAGTATGTGGTTGTCTACTTTGATGACATTCTAATTTACAGTAAGAGTCTGCATGAGCATGTTGAGCATCTTAGGAATGTTCTTACTGTTTTGAGGAATGAAAGTTTGTATGCCAATTCTAAGAAATGTACATTCTGCACTGATAACATTGTTTTCCTTGGGTATGTAGTTTCTTCACATGGCATTTCTGTTGATAATGAGAAGGTAAAGGCAATTAGAGATTGGCCTATACCTAAGTCTGTTTCTAAAGTGCGCGCAGTTTTCATGGCTTAGATAGTTTCTATCGTCGATTCGTTAGAGACTTTAGCACTATAGCCGCACCTTTGACCGAAGTGGTCAAAAAGAATGTTACATTTCATTGGGGTCCTGCACAAGAGCATGCTCTTAATTTGCTCAAGGATAAACTTTATTCTGTTCCTTTGTTAACTCTGCCTGACTTTACTAAAACTTTTGAGATTGAGTGTGATGCCTCAGGTGTAGGAATTGGAGCTGTGCTTATGCAGGAAAAACACCCAATTGCCTTCTTCAGTGAGAAGTTAAGTGGGACAACACTTAACTATCCCACATATGATAAGGAGATGTATGCATTAGTGAGGGCCTTGGAGAGATGGCAACATTACCTGTGGCCTAAAGAATTCATTATCCACACCGATCAAGAGTCCTTAAAGCATCTGAAAGGACAAAGTAAGCTGAACAAGCGTCATGCCAAGTGGATGAAGTTCATTGAGGCGTTCCAGTACATGATCAAGTACAAACAAGGTACATGCGATTTGAGGACAAATCCTTTTGAGGAGAGGGGTAATGATGGAGGTCCACTTGCTCGTGATGCTCATGATGATCGTGATGCCAAGGATCCATGGGTCATCCAAGGAGGTCCAATTACGCGAGCCCTCTATATTTGTTTAGAAGCCTAAACGACATGAATCTTGGTTTAGTAATAAGTTAGGTTAAGTGTTTAAATAGCCCACATTTGAGTTTTATAGCGTTTTAGACCAATTATCCTATGTAACTAGGCTTATGCGTGAATTTAAGTTTTAGTCTTATTTTCTGTTTGGTGTTAATTCTAGCCCACTTGTTTAAGGGCTTAAGTGCTAGATATTATTATAAATACTTTGTAAACGCTCTTGAAAAAAGAGAACAGATCAGATTGAATTTTCAAAAATTTGAGTGTGCCTCTTTCTAGGGTTCTCTCTCAACTAGGCTTATCAAGGTCTTCTTCCTTGTGGCGCCTCCCTCTTCACCAACTACCATTCTTATACCTTAGGTTCTCGAATTTTATATTCGTAGGGTCGAGGTCCAATACCTTTTGTTTAAGTCTCTTTAGACATCGGGTCTAGGTTGTTATTCTATTTTCCATTCAAAGTCTGTCATCATTATTTTTGCCTGCTTACGTTTTTTACTGTTTCAATTCCCAATCCACACGTTTCCTTGATCATCCTAAATCATCCTCTTGTACGAGCATATCAGGGTTTCTCTAGACAGCTGCTCCATTGACACGCCTCACGCGGAAAGATGTTAAGTTTATATGGGATGAGGCATGTGAGAGGAGTTTTGAGGAGCTTAAGCGTCGATTGACCACTGCTCCGATTCTCACTATTCCAACCAGCTCAGGAGGTTTCTCGGTGTATACGAATATATCACAATAGGGACAGGGCTGTGTGCTTATGCAGGATGGGAATGTAGTTGCCTACGGATCTAGACAATTGAAAGATCATGAGAGGAACTACCCGACACATGATTTGGAGTTGGTGGCTATAGTGTTTGCTTTGAAAATATGGTGCCACTACCTCTATGGTGAGAAATTTTAGGTCTTTACAGATCATAAGAGCCTTAAGTACCTGTTCTCACAGAAAGAGTTAAATATGAGATAGAGGAGATGACTCAAACTTCTTAAAGATTATGATTGCGAAATCATTACCACTCGGGTAAGGCAAATGTAGTTACCGATGCTTTAAGCAGGAAGAACATAGGATTGGTGTCTTATATGATGGTACAGGAACATGAGTTGTTGGAACAATTAGTGAACCTCAGTTTGTATGTAACCGCACCTGGATCCGAGAGACTTGAGATTATGGCTAGTATGAGATTAAAGCCAGAGTTGATTGGTCGTATTTGGCAGGCTCAGCAAAGCGATCGATGGTGCATCTATTGGTTGAGTCAGATACAGGCAGGTGTGGTTATTAATTTTGAGCTAAGTGTAGATGGCTTATTGAGGTTCAGAGGTAGAGTATGTGTTCCCGATGACCATGAGATCAGGAGACTGATTTTATCAGAGGCTCACTCATCGAAGTACATGATACATCCGAGGAGTACCAAGATGTATCAAAACCTTTGGAAGGTTTACTGGTGGTCTAGAATGAAAAGAGACATTGCTGAATATGTCGCTAAGTGTCTCGTTTGTCAACAGGTCAAGGTAGAGCATCAGAAGCCTGCAGGGTTATTACAGCCTCTACCGATATCGACATGGAAGTGGGAGCATGTCACCATGGATTTTATGGGATTACCAAGGACCCACAAAGGTCATGATGCCATATGGGTTATTATGGATCGATTGATTAAGTTGCCCATTTCTTAGCTATGAGAGCTACTGATACTTTGAGTCAGCTGGCGAACCTGTATGTTCGAGAGATTGTACGGCTACACGGTGTACCAGTGAGTGTTGTTTCTGATAGGGATGCTCGCTTCACTTCCTATTTCTCTGAATATTTTCAGGAAGCGATGGGGACCCACTTGAGTTTTAGCACTGCTTTTCATCCTCAAACAGATGGGCAACCAGAGAGGACTATACAGACCCTGGAGGATATGTTGAGAGCGTGTGTGCTGGATTTTGGAGGCTCCTGGGATGATCACCTGTAGTTAGCCGAGTTCACCTATAATAATAGTTATCATGCGAGTATCGGGATGGCACCCTATGAGGCACTGTACGGAAGTAGATGTCGATCCCCCATTGGATGGGAAGAGGTTGGTGACAGATAGATCTTTGCTTCGGACTTAGTGCAGCAGGCATCTGAGGATGTCCAGTTGATATATGAGAGATTATGGACAACTCACAGCCGAAAAAAGAGTTATGCTGACAAGAGATAGAGACCACTAGAGTTTGATGTGGGTGAGTCGGTATTTCTGAGAGTTTCACCTTCGAAGGATATTATGAGGTTTGGTAAGAAGGGCAAGCTGAGCCCTACATATATCGGACCCTTCGAGATTTTGGAGAGAGTGGGAGATAAGGCGTGGCGTATAGGTTGGCATTGCCATTGGACTTGGCAAATGTCCACAACATCTTCCACGTCTCTATACTTTGGAAGTATCACCCGAACCTGACACACGTGATAAGATATGAGTCGTTGGAGCTCAATGAGAGTATGACGTATGTTGAGAAGTCGGTTCGGATATTGGATAGAAAGGAGAAAGTGTTACGGAATAAGACAATTCCCTTGGTGAAAGTTCTTTGGCAACATCATACGGTGGAAGAGGCCACATGGGAATTGGAGAACTTGATATGGGAAAAGTACCCCCAAGTTTTTGAAGAGTGACTTGGTTCTAATTTGGAGGACCAAATTCCTTGAAGGAGGGGAGGAATGTAAGACCCGTATTTTGGATGTAAACTTTATGAAATTATGAGTATGATGATGTATTTGCAATGGAAGCATAAGTGGTGTATGTCCATGTATTTGATGTACATACTTGTAATATGAGTTTGTAATGTGCACACAAGTTTCATTTTATACGAATATGAAGGAATGAGCTTTTATAAGTGATGAATGTGATTTGAGCTCAAAATGAGTAGTGCAGCAAATGGAAGGGAGTTGCATGATTTGCATAAGTAACTGTACTTCCATTTGGCTATGAATTGTATACCTTGGATTATACAAAGAATGCACACAAGTTCTAATATGTATAAGGTATGAATGGATGCCAATTACAAGTCTCACAGGTGGATGGATGAGAAAATGACTATGACAACAAAATCTATGAATTTGGGTATGAGTTGCTGCAGAAAACTGTAGAAAAATCTGGAAATATGAAGGCTAGATCGATCTCATAGGATGAGAGATCGATCTGGAAGGGCCAAAATGCTCTTATTTGAGCAATGGAACAAGACAGATCGATCCCCAATGGAGCTAGATCGATCTGCTAAACATTTTGTAATCAAAGGATCGATTTTTTGTGCAAACAGATCGATTTCCTTAGCTCTTGGGTTGGAGCAGATCGATCTCCCCTTGGTGTAGATCGATCTCCTTAAGCTATTGGTTGGGATAGATTGATCTCAAGCCCTCAACAGATCGATCTCATACTTGAAAAATGTCAAGAAAATGAGGAATTTAAGAGGACCAAATAGATCTCATGCCTCGACAGATCGATCTCATCAAGCAATTTCTATAAATAGGGGTAGTGAAATCTATATTTTTTGAGATAGAACCTTTTCTTTCCATTTTCCACCCAAAACCTAGTTTTCTCTCTCTAAAATCACCCCATTTCCATTCAGATTTGAGAGAAAGCTATTAGATACAAAGTTATTCATCTTAAAGAAGAGAACAACATAGTTTGGAATCAAAGCCTCACATATTGGATTGAAGGAGCAAAGGATATTCTCATTTGGAGGAAGAAGAGAAACTAGATTGGTAAAGTTTCTAATACTCCAGCCCAAGTACATTGGTCTATTTGTTGATTTTGGAGTTGATTTGTATGTGTATTGATGATTGAAATCACCTAGAAAGTATTAGAACTAATGTGACCTAGAAAATGGAATGAGTCTAGTGTGAGAAAGTGTAATTTGGATGAGTTGGTGATTTGTGGGATTTGCTAAGTTGTCATTTGAGTAATGTGGCTGATTAGAAAATGGTAAATGAAGCTACATTGCGAGTTTAGAGGATTTAAGGAAATGAGTATGTAAGAAGTTTGACAAAATGCCATAATGAAGAAATTGATGAGATATGAACACTATGAGCTTAATATCGACTTGATATCGATTGAGTATGAATCAATAGGCCTAAAAGAATCATTGGACTTGAGATATGAATTGAACAATAAACAAGGCCTTGTGAGCATTAATGGAGACTATAGGTTGAATCAACTATAGTAAATGCAAGAATGCTATTATGCGAATTAAATTGATGCGATATACGATTATGTGCAGCTCCGAAGAGTTCATTGGTGTGAGACCCCGTATAGGTTAAGCCTTGTATATATATATGTAAATGAAACCATAAGTATGGTGATATACTTGTAATGTGAAGTATATGTGATGTAAGTCCATAAGTTTAATGTACACACTTGTAATAAGAGTTGTAATTGTACGTACAATTTGCATTATGTATGAATATAAAGAAATGGACTTAAACATGTGAAGAATGGGAGTAGAATGGAAAATGAGTAGTGTGGTAAAATGGAAGGAAGATTTTATAAGTTATACACTTCCATTTGGCCTATATCATGTACCTTTGGATATACAAAGATTTCACACATGTTTTAATAGGTATAAAGTAGGAATGGATGCCATTTTAAAGTCTCAAAGATGATCGGATGAAAAAATGACTATGACAGCAAATTTAAGTTGTTTTGGTGTAAGTACCTGCAGAAAACTGAGTAAAATCTGGAAATATGAAGGCCAGATCGATCTCATAGGATGAGAGATCGATCTGAAAGATCCAAAATGCTTTTATTTTGAGCTATGGAACAGGGCAGATTGATCTCCAATGGGAGCCAGATCGATTTCCTAAATATTCTGTAAAGAGAAGATCGATTTCAACGCAAGTAGATTGATTTCTTTAAGCTCTCAGTTTGAGGCAGATCGATCTCATCCCAAGCCAGATCGATCTCCTTAAGCTACTGCCTGAGACAGATCGATCTCCAGCCTTCGATAGATTGATCTCATGCCTTCAAAGGCCGTGAAAAAGAGGGATTTTAAGAGGACCAAATCGATTTTCACCCAAGGCAGATTGATCTCATTAAGCTGAATCTCTAAATAGGAGCAATTGGATCTGCAGATTTCGAGAACAACCAACTTCTTTCATCTTCCAATCTAAAAACCTAGATTTTACCCTCTAAATTCGACCATTTTGAAGATTTGAGGGACAATCATTAGACATAAAGTTGTTCACATCGAAGAGAAGAACAACTTAGCTTGGAGGCATTTTCTCATTTGTTGGATTTAAGGAACAAGGTGTATTTCCATTGGAGCAAAGAAGAAATCAAGCTAGGTGAGTTTCTAATGCAAATACTCAAGTACATTTGTTTGGATATTGATGTGGGAAATGATTGGTATGCATAGAAATGGTAGAAACTACCTCGAATAGAATGAATCCTCCATAACCTAGAAATGGTCTAGTGTGAGAAAGTGGAATGTGTTGAGATTAATGATAAATGGGATATCTTGAGGTGATAATAGTGTTATGGGTATGATTTTAAGTTGTTGTTAGTGAATAAATTGTGAGATTTACCTAAAAGGGATAAAATGTGGAATAAGGCATTGGTAAAATGCATAAATGAATGATATTGACTAGTGAAGTCAAAATGTGAGTTAACAACATTAACTCAAGTGATTTGGATGAATGAATCGCAGCTCCTGAGGATACACTAGAGCAAGGCGAGCCAAGAGCGCAAGAAGCTAAGAGGAAGAGAGAGTCGCACTCAAGTAAATTGAAGTAAGGGAATTTTGTGGACTCTTAGAGATATCTGTACGCAATTTGGGTGCTTAAATGTTTTGCTAGAGTGCATGTGATACTAGGAAATGATATTGGGTGATTGAAGGGTAAAGAGTTGGGTTTTGAGAAAAGTGCATGAAAACAAAAGTATAATGTTTTGAAAATCATGTTTTATTGCTTTTTAGCAAGTGATTGGTTGTAAGACCGGTATTTTTGGATGTAAACCTTATGGATTCATAAGTGTGGTAATGTACTTGTAATGTGAAGTACAATTGATGTAAAGTCTATAAATGTAATGTACATACATGTAATATGAGTTTGTAATGTACATACAAGTTTCATTATGTATGAATATGAGGAAGTGAGCTTTTATAAGTGATGAATGTAAATGCAATGAGAAATAAGTAGTGTGGTAAATGGAAGGAAGTTGCATGAATCTAAATACTCCCATTTGGTTTTATATTGTATACCTTAAGATATATAATGAATGCACACAAGTTTCAATAGGTATAAAGCTGGGATGGATGCCGTTTTCAAGTCATAAAGGTGGTCGAATGTGAAAATGACTATGACAGCAAATTGAGGATGTTTTGTGTGAAGTTACTACAAAAAAAATACAGGAAAATCAGGAAAATATGAAGGCCAGATCGATCTCATAGGATGAGAGATCGATCTTAAAGAGCCAGAATGCTCTTATTTGAGCAATGGAATAGGGCAGATCGATCTCCCATGGGGCTAGATCGATCTCCTAAATATTCTGTAATGAAAAGATCGATCCTCAAGCATACAGATCGATCTCCTTAGCTCTCTGTTTGGAGAAGATATCTCAAGCTTTGACAGATTGATCTCGTGCTTAAAATGCTGTGAAAAAAGGTGCTAAAATCAGAAATTTTTGGGAAACAACAACCCTTTTCCATTTCCAACCCAAAACCTAGATTTCTCCCTCTAAAATTCGCCCATTCTAGTAAGATTTGAAGGGAGGTCATAGACACAAATTTGTTCATCTTGAGGAAGAGAACAACATAGTTGAAACTCAAAAACTCATTGTTAGTATTGAAGGAGCAAGGAGCATTTCCCCTTTTGAAGCAAGAAGAGAAACTAGATTGGTAAGTTTCTAATGCTCTAACACAAATACATTGGTTTGTTTATTGATCTTGGAGTTGATTTGCATGAGTATTGTTAGTTGAAACCATTTAGGTAGTATTGGAACTAATGTGACCTAGAAAATGAAAAGAATCTTGTGTGAGAAAGTGTAATTTGGATGAATTGATGATTTATGGGATATGTTAAGTTGTTAATGGAATAATGTGGAGGATTTGAAGTGGGTAAATGAAGCTACATTGTGGATTGAGTGAATTTATGGAGATGAGTATGTAATATGTTGATAAATGCCATAGTGAGGAAAAATTGATGAAATAGGAACACTGTGAGCTTAATATCGATTTGTTATCGATTGGGTATGAATAAATAAGCCTAAAGGAATCCATAGATTCGAGATATGAATAGAGAGATGAAACGAAGCCTTATAAGTGTTAATAGAGGCTATAGATTGAATTGACGATAGCAAGCACAAGGGTTGCATTCTAGTGGACTAAAATAATGTGAAATACGATTGTGTACAGTTCAGAAGAGTCTGGTGGAGACAAATCAAACCACACGAGCAAGCAATTTTAAGGAAGTGAAATCTGACGACGGGATTCCCAGGTAAGGGAATTCTATAAGTATATAGAGGTAGCTGCTCGTATTTTGTGGGTGTATAGGGTTTTGGAAATGTGCATGAGTTTATAGAAATGTGTTTGACGATGTATGGAAGTAACCATGATTATTTGTATGAGATTTGGTTCTTGAAATGGTATTATAAAGAAATGGAATAGTAAAGCTAATAATTGCATAAACCAAATGTTTTGAATGTTTTTACAAAACATATTGCTTGTTTTAAACAAATTGATGGATAGGCTGGCTAGTGTTTGAATGATGTTGTGTGATAGCACATGTGAGGTGCTAAATGTGTTTTGAGATTGGTTTTTTTGAATGTTTATGAGCCACCTATCATGTTTATGAGAATTAAACCGTGCTGGAGCCTAGCTCGCACTGGATATTGATGTTTTCACATGTTTAAAACGTGTTGGAGCTTAGCTCGCACTTTGATTTGAACTGTGGTGATGTTTTATAAACCGTACTGGAGCCATTCTCGTACTAGTTTTCTTCACGTTTTGTGCATAAATGTCATACTAGAGAGTTAGTCGTACGAGGTAATTTGTTTATGATGCATGAATTCGCGCTAGAGCGTAGCTCGTGCAGGTTTTCACACTGTGGTATGTTTAAAGCTGTGGTGAGGATAATAAGGGTTGGTGTTCAGGAAACCCAACAGGCCTAACAGACCTCTTGAGTGGGGTGAGGGTGAGGGGCTAGGACCTGAATCAGGGAAACCAACAGGGGCGAGCAAGGCCATGAGGGGCTAGGACTGTATTAAGAGTACTCCCACGTGCACTTGAGACTATAGAGGTTACACTCGATATAGGGTAGATAAGACCTACGGCAGGCACCCCCAACTATGTTATGGGTCCGCTGAGTACGATGAACCGTGTATATCACATGGAGTACATTGTACTGCGTGGTTGAGTTACTAATGAGAAAAGTCTGGTGAAGAACTAACTAACCTTCGTTCCAGCATGATATCCCGCACACCGGGATCCGTGTGGTCTGGGATGATTTGTGACATAGTTGGCCAACATAGTCAGTCGATATATAGTGACCTGTCTCACTTGATTTACATAGTACCACATGTTTTGATATAAAAGTTATGTTTGTGAGTATCCAAAGGAGGGGTCGAGCCTTGTAGACTTGATTTTGTGAAATGATAGTGATGTTTGTGATTGAGAATTGATTTCGATGGGATTTTATGTATTGAGAAAGAGATGTGATTTAAAAGGAGGTTTCTTAATTGAATTGCCCTTTTCTATGAGATTTGACGATTGATGGGCATGAGATTATTTGTACATGATGATTTTACCATGTTTTATATGCTACATCCCATGATTTTAAATACACGATATATGTATACTCATATGACATAGTTTTAATTCCTCATGCTCATGTTATAAGAGATTTATGCATAACATTATTATCATGTAGATAGAGTAGTTATCTACCATGCTTGCATTATTACCTTACTGAGCGTGTGGTACGATTTAGATAGATTATGACAGTTCCAGAAACTTAGACCACCATCTTTTCGTGGGGTCAAGGACCTAGTTGTTGCTGAGGAGTGGGTTGGAGAGATGGAGAAGTTGTTCAGATTCTTTGAGTGTACGACTTCAGAGAGGTTTGCATTTGCTGCGTTCTTACTGAAAGAAATGGCAGAGCATTGGTGGAAGTCCACCAGGCCCATTTTGAGAGCCCGACATGCTGAGATTAGTTGGGAGCTATTTCTGGATGCCTTCAAGAGGCAATTTGTTCTAGATACAGCACAGTGGAGGCTGCAAATCGAATTCTTGGGGTTGAGCTAGGGGACTCTTTCAGTGGATGAGTATGAGACTAGATTGTTAGCCCTGGGAAGGTATGACCCCGATACCATGTATAGCGAGACTAGGATGGTCCGTAAGTTTATCGATGGATTGAGGCCAGTGTTGCAGTCTAAACTAGTTCCATTCGATATCTCTACCTATGATGAGGTTGTGCACAGGGCGCAACTTTGTGAACAAGATTATGAGAGAAATGCCTCAGAGTTTAGAGAAATGGGAAAAGGTAGAGACAGAGACAGAAAGAGGCCGGTGAGTGATAGTGCTCAAGGTTTCAGTTATCGAGGAGGGAGGAGACTCTTTGGTAAGAGACCAAAGATCTGGGAAGTACAGGAAAAGATTGTGAGATTTCCTACATACCCGGCTATAGCTCCGACAAAAGGCATTATGATTGGAGGACCGTGGCCTACTACAGAGCAGTGTAGTCAATGTGGTAGATACCACGGAGGTAGACCTTATCCAATGAGTCCTATTATGTGTTTTCGATGTGGGAAACCAGGACATATTGCTAGAGTTTGCCCGGAGATGGTTGAGACTACCCCATCGAATGGCAGGGAGCCAGAGAGAGCTCTAGGTGATACGTCTGCTCAGAGAATGAGAGCAACGGTAGAAGAGAAAGGGAAGTAGGTTATGGGACGAGGGCGAGTACATGCCTTCGACTAGGGGATAGCTGATGCTTCATCAGATGTGATTAGAGGTAACATGCTGATTTATGATTTAGAAGCACATGTTTTGATTGATCCTGGTACCATGCATTCATTTGTATCTCCTTCATTTGCATGTAAATTATCAAAGCATGTAGAGCGTACTCCTTTAAATAAGATGATGTTGATTAGTAGGCCTATGGATAGTAGTCAGCTAGTGGAGTATGTGTTAAACGATTGTAAGTTGAAAGTAGGAGAAAAAGACATGACAGCCAATCTAATATTGTTAAGTATGAGTGAGTTTGATGTAATCTTAAGAATGGATTAGTTATCTGTAAACCATGTTATTTTAGATTGTTATGCTAAGACAGTTATGTTTCCTAACCCTACGAAATATGTTGTCAAGTTTGATGCAAAGAAATAAAAGTAGTAGTTATGATTGTGATTAATAATGTACTATGCTGACTGAGAGATGAATAAATTGAAGGTTTTATTATGTACGTGGTTGATATGGATAAGGTACATTTGGTGTTGGCAGACATTCTTGTGGTTAGTGAATTTCCAGATGTCTTTCCGGATGAATTGTCAGGGTTGCCACCTGACAGAGAGATAGAATTTTGTATAGATTTGGTGCCTGATACTGAACCTATATCGATCAAAACCACCGTATCGCATAGCCTTAGTTGAGCTAGAGGAGCTCAAGAGACAGTTACAGGAGCTGTTGGACAGGGGTTTCATTAGGCCTAGTGTTTCGCCTTGGAGAGCACCGATTTTATTCGTGAGGAAGAAAGATGGGAGCCTTCGATTGTGTATTGATTATAGATTATTAAATAAGGCAACCATCAAGAATAAATATCCCCTTCCATGGATTAATGATTTGTTGGATCAGCTCCAGGGAGCACAGGTCTTTTCTAAGATTGATCTGAGGTCTGGGTATCATCAGCTGAGAGTTTGGAGAGAGGATGTGCCCAAGACAGCATTTAGGACCCGATATGGCCATTATGAGTTCTTGGTATGCCATTCAGAATGATGAATGCTCCCGCAGCTTTCATGGCTTTGATGAACGATGTGTTCAAGCCATATTTGGATCAATTTGTTATCATCTTCATAGATGACATTTTGGTATATTCTAAATTTGAGGAAAAGCATGAGGAGCACCTCAGGATTGTGTTGCAAACTTTATGAGAGCAAAAGCTATATGCTAAACTCAACAAGTATGATTTTTGGTTGTCACAGATCTCATTTTTGGGACATGTAGTGTCGAAGGATGGAGTATTAGTAGATCCATCCAAGATTGAGGCTATAGTTCAGTGGGAATAGCCGAGGACGATCACCAAGATCAAGAGTTTCTTAGGTTTAGTAGGATATTATCAAAGATTCGTTGAGGGATTTTCGAAGTCAGCTACGCCGTTGACACATCTCACTAGGAAGGGTGTAGCATTTGTGTGGAACTAAGATTGTGAGAAGAGTTTTCAGGAATTGAAGAGTCAATTGATAATTGCTCCTATTCTCACTATCCCTACCAGCTCGGGAGGATTTTCAGTATATATCGATGCTTCGCATTAGGGACTGGGCTGTGTATTGATGTAGATGAGAGGTAGTTGGTTATAGATCCAGACAGCTGAAGGATCATGAGAAGAACTATCCGACCCATGATTTAGAGTTAGCAACAGTAGTGTTTACGTTAAAGGCATGGCGTCACTACTTGTATGGAGAGAAATTTTAGATATTTACCGACCACAAGAGCCTTAAGTATCTGTTCTCACAGAAGGAATTGAACATGAGACAGAGAAGATGGCTAGAGCTTCTGAAGGACTATGATTGTGAGATACTTTATCATCCAGGCAAGGCTAATGTAGTAGCTGATACTTTGAGTAGGAAGAGCCTCGGGATGGTATCATATATGATGGTCATGGAACATGAGTTGCTTGAGCAGTTTGCTAACCTCAGTTTGGGAGTAGTGCCTTCTGACATGGATACGGACTATGTGATTGCTAGTCTATGCTTGGAGCCAAACCTGGTAAAGAGAATCAGGGTGGCTCAACAGACTGATCCGTATTGCATTAACATGAGAGGTCAGATACAGAAGGGCACAATGACTAACTTTGAGATAAGTTCAGATGGACTTTTGAGATTCAGAGGCAGATTGTGTGTTCCCAAGGACCTAGAGCTCAGGAGATTGATATTGTCAGAAGCTCATTCTTCGAGGTACACGCTACATTTGAAAAGAATAAGATGTACCAAAATCTCCAAAAAGTGTACTGGTGGTCAGGTATGAAGAAGGATGTGGCGGATTTTGTGGTAAAATGTCTTGTATGTCAGGAAGTGAAGGTGGAGCATCAGAAACTTGTAGGGTTACTGCAGCCTCTACCTATACCGACATGGAAATGGGAGCATATCACCATGGACTTCTTGATGGGTTTACCAAGGACCCGGAGGAATCACAATGCCATATGGGTGATAGTTGATAGACTGACGAAGTCAGCCTACTTTCTAGTTAAGAGAGCTACCGATACTCTAAGTACATTGGCAGAACTGTATGTACACGAGGTAGTGAAGTTACATGGTATTCTAGTGAGCATTGTTTCAGATAGGGATTCCCGCTTCACTTCCCACTTTTGAGAATATTTTCAGAAAGCCATGGGACCCAATTAAGATTGAGCACTGCTTATCATCCTCAGACAGATGGTCAGTCAAAGAGGACTATATAAACCTCAAAGGATATGTTAAGAGCGTGTGTGCTGGATTTTATAGGCTCCTGGGATGATCATTTCCCACTAGCCGAGTTCGCCTACAACAACAATTATCATAAGAGTATCCGGATGGCACCATATGAGGCTTTGTATGGCCGAAGATGTCGTTCCCTTATAGGTTGGGAAGAAGTGGGTGACAAAAAGATTTTTACTCCTGATCTGATTACACAAGCCTCTGAGGATGTCTAATTGATTGTTGAGAGATTGAGGATAGCTCAGAGTAGACAAAAGAATTATGCTGACAAGAGACGGAGACCACTTGAATTCACAGTTGGTGAGTCAGTATCTCTGAAGGTTTCTCCTTCGAAGGGTATAGCGAGATTTGGGAAGAGAGTTAAGCTGAGTCTTCGCTGCATTGGACCCTTTGAGATACTAGACAGAGTGGGAGATAAGGCATACCGATTGGCTTTGCCATCGGATTTATCGGGTGTGCATAATGTCTTCCACATTTCGATGTTGAGGAAGTATCATCCAGATCTAAATCACGTGATTCGGTATGAGCCATTTGTGAGACCCCATATATGTATAATGGTATATATGTACATAGAAATGTAAATAGAGTTGTACTATGAATTCATGAGTGAAGTATATGTGATGTAAGTCCATAAGTAATATACACACTTGTAATGAGAGTGGTAATTATACATACAACTTACATTAAGTATGAATGTGAAGAAATGGACTTAAACATGTGGAGAATGTGTGTAGAATGGATTATGAGTAGTTTGGTAAAATGGAAGTAGAATTGCATAAGATGTGCACTTCCATTTTTGTTTATATTAAGTACCATTGGTCATACAAAGATTCTACTCAAGTTTTAATGTGTATGAAGTGAGGATGGATGCCATTTTCAAGTCTCAAAGATGAATGGATGAGAAAAGGATCAAGGTAGCAAATTAAGGATGTTTGATAAGTGTTGCTACAGAAGAACTGCAAAAAATCTGGAAATTATGCAGGGCAGATCGATCTCATGGGATGAGAGATCGATCTGGAAGAGCCAGAATGCTCTTATTTGGGCAAAGGAATAGAGCAGATCGATCTCCAATGGAGCCAGATCGATCTCCTAAGCATTCTGTAGTGAAAAGATCGATCCCCAAGCACCCAGATCGATCTCCTTAGCTCTCTGGTTGGGAGCAGATCGATCTCATGCTTAAAATGCCGTGAAAAAAGAGGGATTTAAGGGGACCAGATCGATCTCCTCAAGCTATTTCTATATAAGGAGTGCTGAAAATCAGAAAATTTTGGGAAAAACACAAACCTTCCACTTTCAACCCAAAAACCTAACTTTCTCTCTCTAAAATCAGCCATTTTCAGTGAGGTTTGAAGAGAGACCATTAGAGGTAAAGTTGTTCCTATCAAAGAGAAGAACAACATAGTTGGAAGGCATTTTCCCATTGTTAGTATTGAAGGAGTTAAGGGCATTGCCATTTGGAGCAAGAAGAGAAATCAAATTGGGTAAGATTCTAACACTCCAACTATGGTACATTGTTTATATAATTGATTTTGGAGTTGTTTGGCATGAGTGTGGATGGTTAGAAACTATCTAAAATACATTGGAATGATTATGACCTAGAAATGGTCTAGAGTGAGAAAGTGGAATGTATGGAGATTAATGATGAATGAGATATGTAGAAGTTATTAATAGTGTTGTGGTATGATTTTAAGATGTGGTTAGTGGATAAATTGTGAGATTTACCTAAAAGAGGTAAAATGTGGAATAAGGCATTGGTAAAATGCATAAGTGAATAATATTGACTAGTGAGGTCAATTATGGATTAAATACATTAACTCAATTGATTTAATGAATGAATCGCCACTTCCGAGGATACGTCGAGGCGAGTTGAGCCAAGAGCATGAGAAGCTAAAAGGAAAGGAGTCACACCAAGTAAATCGAGGTAAGGGAATTGTGTGAACTCTTAGAGATATCTGTGCGCAATTTGGGCGCATTAAATGCTTTGTTAGAATGCATGAGATTAGAAAATAATGTTGGGTGATTAAAGGGTAAAAGTTGGGAGTTTGATAAAATGTGCATGAAAACAAAAGCATATTGCTTTGAAAATCATGTTTTATTGCTTTTTAGCAAATGATTGGTAGGTTGGCTGACATTGAAATGATTTGCAAAAGAAATGAGTGTGTTTTGGTTTTGTTAACCATACTTTGCAAGTTTTGAGCCACCTACATGATTTCGTGAGTATGAAAGCGTGCAAGAGTATGACTTGCACGAGATTTGACGTGTTTTATACACATGAGTGCAAGAGGCACTAGTTTTCACATGGATTTCATAATTGTTTTGGCATTGTGCTTAGAGTTTGTCTCGCACTGGATGCCCACCTTGCATGTTGCCGTGTTTGGAGCTTCGAGTAAACTGGGTGTCACATCGATTAAATAAGCTCACACGTGCATTGTTTTGACATGATTAATTAGCCGTGTTAGGAGCTCCGGGTAGACAAGAGGTCGTACCGATTAAATAGGCTCCCACGTGCGTTTGAGATGTGGCGTGATATTATGTGTTGATTGGATCCACGGAGTACGTTGTATCGTGCATGTAGCATGGAGTACATTGTACCGTGTTGAGTTGTGATGTGCCGTCTTCGGACGAGATCTGCTATGGACCGGCGGGTAGGATTTGACCCACCTCCCATGTGGAAGCAGATAGTGGTGATATCCCGCACACCTGATCCGTGTAGCCGGTATCACAGGTTATGTACATAGGCCTTGAGGTTATTACCTGTTGTTGAACTGCCTATCTCACATGTCTACTGCTATTTGAGAATAAATCCATGTTTGAAATAAATTGTGGGTCAAGAAAGTCCGAGGGATGGACTGAGACCTGACCAGTGTTGAAATTGATTTGTTAATAGTTTTTAAAGTGCACAGATGCATGATGTTTAATGCCATGCTTTATTGTGAAAATGCATGATGGTTAATGCCATGCTTTATTGTGAATTTGCATGATGGTTAATGCCATGCTATTTGAGAAAATGCATAATGGGTAATGCCATGCTTTTATTGTAAATTATGCATGATGATTTATACCATGCTTTGAGTCAAAATGTGCACTTGATTTTAATAGCATGAATGCTTTACATACCATTAACACAATCATACACTCATGTTTTGAGATAAATAATGAATTAAATGCTTTTGAGCATGGCATCACGATCACGTAGATAGTGCAGTATCTACCTGTTCGCATGATTGCCTTACTGAGCGTGTGGTTTGCTCACCCCCCTTATTTTCCCCCTCTCTACAGAGATTTGAGTATAGAGTCAGCGTGATTGGAGGCTTGTCACTTTTGGTAATCCGCTGCATCCCATCGCTAAAGGTATACACACTGTTGAAATTTTGTATCTAAACTTACAATAGCACAGTAGCATTTTGTATGTAACTATTGGGGATGTAAAACAATGTAAACACATGTAACAACTTTGATATATATATATATATATTTATACAAGTGTTTATCTATGAATAATATACAAATTGAATCGGTATGATAGAGTGAGTTAGACGTCGGCACACAGCCCAACTGTTAAGAGTGTGGTTGTTCAGATCGAGGAAGGATGATTAATAATTGATGCATGAAAATGCGAAAAATTTACACGTATTTTGGTAAGTTGAGGGTCGTGACAGAAGTTGGTATCAGAGCTCGAGTTGGTTTGATGTGTGTCGTGTCTAAAATACTTAAAAAGTTGAGAAATTACATCCCCATGTTACTGTGCTTGTTTAGATACAAATTGTGTGTGTCGATGGGTTGACTAAGTAATTGGTTGTGAATGTAGGGAATTGAGTAAGTATGCCTAATACCAGTCACGGTAGAGGGATGAGAGCACAGGCTCGAGGCAGTAGAGGTAGGCCTGGGGGTCGTGTTGAGCCAGAAACACACGAGGCTCAGGAGGATGTTGAGGTGGAGGCCAATGTTGAGCACGCTCCACAGGGTCCAGAGGAGAGGCCCGAGGGTACTGAGGCTCGCTTCGCGAGGATTAAGCGGAGCATTGAGATGATTTTGGAGTTGGTCACCCAATCTTTATCTAGAGTTAGCGGTAGACAGAGTCCCGCTACACAGGTTGATGCTGAGCAGGCGGCAGCTCCTGAGGCACGGGCAAGGGAAGCCCAGAGGCCACAGACGACAGATACCCCACCCACACAGGATGTGCCTACGCCAGTTGCTACACCAGGCAGTAGAAGTTGGGGATATGGATGTGATTTGGATAGACTGCGCAGTTCCAGAAGTTTGGACCGCCGTCTTTCAGTGGAATAAAGGACCCAGTAGCGGCTGAGTATTGGATCAATGAAATCGAGAAATTATATGGGTTCTTTGAGTGCACTACTATCGAGATGGTAGCATTTGCTGCTTTTATGCTGAAAGGATCAGCAGAACATTGGTGGAAGTCCACCAGGCCTATTTTGAGAGCCCAGCATACTGAGATCAGCTGGGATGTGTTTCTAGAGGCCTTCCGGAGACAGTATGTCCCGGATACCGCATAGCGGAAGATAAAGATGGTATTTTTGGGACTGACCCAAGGGAGCAGGACTGTGGATGAGTATGAGACTATTTTTATATCCCTGGGTAGATATGATCCCAACACGATGAGTAATGAGGTCGAGAAAATCTAGAAGTTTGTGGATGGATTGAGACCGACCATCAAGTCTAGACTGGTTCCCCTGGATATACCGACCTATGAGGAGGCAGTGCGCAGGGCACAATTATGTGAACAAGATGTTGATAGAATCGCCTCAGAGTTTGGAAAGATTGGTAAGATGAGGGATAGAGATAAGAAAAGACCAGTGATGGATAGAGGCTTCAGTTATAAAGGAAGCAATAGATTCTCTGGAAAGAGGTCGAGAATTGATGAGATCCGGGAGAGGACAGTTGATACTTCCATGTATCCGGCCATTGCTCCAGCTAAGGGAATCGTGATTGGAGGACCACGGCCTACTGTGGAACAGTGTGGCAAGTGTGGTAGGTACCATGGTACTCGACCATGCTATGGATCTCTTGTAGTATGCTTCAGATGTGGGAAGCCAGGGCACATAATCAGAGATTGCCCAGAGATGATAGAGAGAGCCCCACAGAAGGGTAAGGAGCCAGAGAGAGCTCCAGTTGGTACAGTTGCTCCGAGAAGGAAGGCTACAGCTGAGGAAAAGGGGAAGTAAGCAGTGGGTGTAAGCAGAGGACGAGTGCACGCACTGGATCAGGATACTGCAGATCAGTCATCAGATGTGGTAAAAGGTACCATCCAAATCTTTGATTTAGAAGCTTATGTACTGTTTGATCCTGGTGCCACGCATTCCTTTATTTCGCCATCCTTTGCATGTAAATTGTTGAAGCATGTAAAACCCACGCTGCTTGATAAGATGTTGTTGATATCTACCCCTATGAATGATAGTCAGTTGACTGAGCATATATATAGAGATTGTAAGATGAGGATAGGAGGTAAAGAGATGGCAGCCGATTTAATTTTATTAAATATGAATGATTTTGATGTAATCCTAGGGATGGATTGGCTGGCTGCAAATCATGTTGTTATGGATTGTCATGCAAAAACTTTGATGTTTCCAAAGATAGACAATCTTGTAGTTAATTTTGTGAAATGAAATTAAAGAACATGATTATTATAAGTGTGATGAGTACAATCTTGATACGTGATGTATGAAAGGTAAATTTGATCTCATTTATGTATGTGATGTGATGATTTATGATACTAATGGTGGAAAGAATAATGTGAAGGATTCATCGCTTTTGTGATTGAGACGGATAAGGCACGTCCGAAATTGGAAGACATACCAGTGGTTAGGGAATTTCCAGATGTCTTTTCGGATGAGTTACTAGGGTTACCTCCAGATAGGGAGATGGAGTTTGGTATAGACTTGGCACCTGGTACAGAGCCGATGTCCAAGCCACCGTATAGAATGGCCCAAGTCGAGTTGGAAGAGTTAAGGAAACAGTTACAGGAGTTGCTGGAGAAGGGGTTCATCAGGCCGAGCGTCTCACCTTGGAGAGCACCGATTCTATTTGTAAGGAAGAAGGATGGAAGCCTCCGACTGTGTATAGATTACCTGTTGTTGAATAAGGCCACCATCAAGAATAAGTATCCCCTCCCATGCATCGATGATTTGTTGGATCAGCTTAAGGGAGCACAGGTCTTTTCCAAGATAGATCTGAGATCAGGGTACCATCAGTTGAAGATACGAGATGGAGATGTACCCAAGATAGCTTTTCACACCCGGTATGGACATTATGAGTTTATGGTTATGCCATTCGGGTTGACGAATGCTCCCGCAACTTTTATGTCTTTGATGAATGAGGTATTTCACCAGTATTTGGATCGATTTGTTATTGTGTTTATTGATGATATACTGGTGTATTCAAGGTCTAGAGAGGAGCATGAAAGACACCTAAGAATAGTACTACAAACCCTTCAAGAGAAGAAGTTGTACGCTAAACTCAGTAAGTGCGACTTTTGGTTGGAACAGATCTCTTTTCTGGGTCACATAGTATCGAAGGATGGAGTATCAGTGGATCCATCTAAGATTGAAGCCGTAGTTCAGTGGCAGAGACCCCAGACAGTGACAGAGATCAGGAGTTTCCTGGGTTTAGCTGGATATTATCGAAGGTTTGTAGAGGGATTTTCGAGGTTAGCTGCTCCTTTGACACGCCTCACAAGAAGAATGTGGAATTTGTGTGGGATGATAAGTGTGAAGAAAGTTTTGTGGAGCTGAAAAGGAGATTAACCACAGTTTTGATCCTCACCATTCCTATCAGCTCAGGAGGTTTCTCGGTGTATGCGGATGCTTCACATCTGGGACTGGACTGTGTATTGATACAGGATGGGAAGGTAGTAGCCTATGGATCAAGGCAGTTAAAGGATCATGAGAGGAACTATCCGACCCATAACTTGGAGTTGGCAGCGGTGGTGTTTGCGCTGAAGATATGGCACCACTACCTTTATGGTGAGAGATTTCAAGTTTATACAGATCATAAGAGCCTTAAGTACCTGTTCTCACAAAAAGAGCTGAACATGAGACAGAGGAGATGGCTCGAGCTGTTAAAGGATTATGATTGTGAAATCCTATACCACCCGAGTAAAGCAAATGTGGTTGCTGATGCTTTGAGTAGGAAGCATCTCGGGATGGTATCATTTATGATGATCAGGGAACACGAGCTGTTGGAACAATTCATGAACCTCAGTTTGGATATGACCCTACCTAACGCTGATAGTGGATTTATGATAGCTAGCCTGCAGTTGGAACCGGATCTGGTAGATCGAATCTGACAGGCTCAGCGAGTTGATCAGCAGTGCAGTGATATGGTCGGGCAAATACGTAGGGGTACAGACACGGACTTTAGATTAAGTTCGAATGGATTGTTGAGGTTCAGAGGTAGGATATGTGTTCCTGATGATGCAGAGATCAGAAGATTGATCCTGATAGAGGCTCACTCATCGAAGTATACGATACATCCAGGGGGTACTAAGATGTATCAAAACCTTCGAAAAGTTTATTGGTGGTCTGGAATGAAAAAGCACATTGCTGAATATGTTGCTAAGTGTCTCGTTTGTCAGCAGGTGAAGGTAAAGCATCAGAAGCCTGCAGGGTTATTGCAGCCTCTACCAATACCGACATGGAAGTGGTAGCATGTCACCATGGATTTTGTGATGGGATTGCCGAGGACCCGTAGAGGTCATGATGCCATATGGGTGATTGTGGATCGGTTGACAAAATCAGCCCATTTTCTAGCTATGAGAGCCACCGATACTCTGAGCCAGTTAGCGAACCTATATGTGCGCGAGATAGTGAGGCTACATGGAATTCCAGTGAGTGTTGTTTTTGATAGGGATGCCCGCTTCACTTCCCACTTCTGGGAACGTTTTCAGGAAGCGATGGGGACCCAGTTGAGTTTTAGCACCGCGTTTCATCCTCAGACAGATGGTCAGTCAGAGAGGACTATACAGACCCTGGAGGATATGTTGAGAGTGTGTGCATTGGATTTTGGAGGCTCTTGGGATGACCATTTGCCACTCACAGAGTTCGCGTATAATAACAGTTTTCATGCGAGTATCGGGATGGCACCATATGAGGCATTGTATGGGCGTAGATGTCGTTCCCCTATTGGATGGGAAGAGGTTGGTGACAGATAGATTTTTGCTCCCGACTTGGTTAGACAAGCCTCTAAGGACGTCCAATTGATATGTGAGAGGTTACGGACAGCTCAGAGCAGGCAAAAGAGTTATGCTGACAAGAGACGGAGACCACTAGAGGTTGATGTGGGTGAGTCTGTGTTTTTGAAAGTTTCCCCTTCGAAGGGAATTATGAGATTTAGGAAGAAGGGAAAGTTGAGCCCTCATATATAGGGCCATTTGAGATACTTGATAAGGTGGGAGATAAGGCTTATAGATTGGCATTGCCACCAGAGTTGGCAAGTGTGCATAATGTCTTCCACGTATCCATGTTGAGGAAGTATCACCCGGACCCGGCACATGTGATAAGATATGAGCCATTGGAGCTCAACGAGGGTATGACATATGTCGAGAAGCCAGTTCGGGTATTGGACAGAAAAGAGAAAGTGCTGAGGACAAAGACAATTCCCTTAGTGAAAATACTTTGGCAACATCACACTGTGGAAGAAGCCACACGGGAATTGGAGAGTTTGATGCGGGAGAAGTATCCCGAGTTGTTTACAGAATAATTGGTTCTAATTTGGAGGACCAAATTTTCTAAATGGGGGAGAATGTGAGACCCCGTATATGTATAATAGTATATATGTACATAGAAATGTAAATAGAGTTGTACTATGAATTCATTAGTGAAGTATATGTGATGTAAGTCCATGAGTAATGTACACACTTGTAATGAGAGTGGTAATTGTACATACAAGTTACATTAAGTATGAATGTGAAGAAATGGACTTGAACATGTGGAGAATGTGTGTAGAATGGATTATGAGTAGTTTGGTAAAATGGAAGTAGAATTGCATAAGATGTGCACTTTCATTTTTGTTTATATTAAGTACCATTGGTCATACAAAGATTCTACACAAGTTTTAATGTGTATGAAGTGAGGATGGATGTCATTTTCAAGTCTCAAAGATGAATGGATGAGAAAAGGATCAAGGTAGCAAATTAAGGATGTTTGATAAGTGTTGCTGCAGAAGAACTGCAGAAAATTTGGAAATTGTGCAGGGCAGATCGATCTCATGGGATGAGAGATCGATCTGGAAGAGCCAGAATGCTCTTATTTGGGCAAAGGAATAGAGCAGATCGATCTCCAATGGAGCCAGATCGATCTCCTAAGCATTCTGTAGTGAAAAGATCGATCCCCAAGCACCCAGATTGATCTCCTTAGCTCTCTGGTTGGGAGCAGATCGACCTCATGCTTAAAATGCCGTGAAAAAAGAGGGATTTAAGGGGACCAGATCGATCTCCTCTTGGACCAGATCGATCTTCTCAAGCTATTTCTATATAAGGAGTGTTGAAAATCAAAAAATTTCGGGAAAAACACAAACCTTCCACTTTCAACCCAAAAACCTAACTTTCTCTCTCTAAAATCAGCCATTTTCAGTGAGGTTTGAAGAAAGACCATTAGAGGCAAAGTTGTTCCTATCAAAGAGAAGAACAACATAGTTGGAAGGCATTTTCCCATTGTTGGTATTGAAGGAGTTAAGGGCATTGCCATTTGGAGCAAGAAGAGAAATCAAATTGGGTAAGATTCTAACACTCCAACTATGGTACATTGTTTATATAATTGATTTTGGAGTTGTTTGGCATGAGTGTGGATGGTTAGAAACTATCTAAAATACATTGGAATGATTATGACCTAGAAATGGTCTAGAGTGAGAAAGTGGAATGTATGGAGATTAATGATGAATGAGATATGTAGAAGTTATTAATAGTGTTGTGGTATGATTTTAAGATTTGGTTAGTGGATAAATTGTGAGATTTACCTAAAAGAGGTAAAATGTGGAATAAGGCATTGGTAAAATGCATAAGTGAATAATATTGACTAGTGAGGTCAATTATGGGTTAAATACATTAACTCAATTGATTTAATGAATGAATCGCCGCTTCCGAGAATACGTCGAGGCGAGTTGAGCCAAGAGCATGAGAAGTTAAAAGGAAAGGAGTCACACCAAGTAAATCGAGGTAAGGGAATTGTGTGAACTCTTAGAGATATCTGTGTGCAATTTGGGCTCATTAAATGCTTTGTTAGAATGCATGAGATTAGGAAATGATGTTGGGTGATTAAAGGGTAAAAGTTAGGAGTTTGATAAAATGTGCCTGAAAACAAAAGCATATTGCTTTGAAAATCATGTTTTATTGCTTTTTAGCAAATGATTGGTAGGTTGGCTGACATTGAAATGATTTGCAAAAGAAATGAGTGTGTTTTGGTTTTGTTAACCATACTTTGCAAGTTTTGAGCCACCTACATGATTTCGTGAGTATGAAAGCATGCAAGAGTATGACTCGCACGAGATTTGACGTGTTTTATACAAATGAGTGCAAGAGGCACTAGTTTTCACATGGATTTCATAATTGTTTTGGCATTGTGCTTAGAGTTTGTCTCACACTGGATGCCTACCTTGCATGTTGCCGTGTTTGGAGCTTCGAATAGACTGGGTGTCACATCGATTAAATAAGCTCACACGTGCATTGTTTTGACATGATTAATTAGCCGTGTTAGGAGCTCCGGGTAGACAAGAGGTCGTACCGATTAAATAGGCTCACACGTCCGTTTGAGATGTGGCATGATATGATGTGTTGATTGGGTCCACGGAGTACGTTGTACCGTGCATGTAGCATGGAGTACATTGTACCGTGTTGAGTTGTGATGTGCCGTCTTCGGACGAGATCTGCTATGGACCGGCGGGTAGGATTTGACCCACCTCCCGTGTGGAAGCAGATAGTGGTGATATCCCGCACACCTGATCCGTGTAGCCGGTATCACAGGTTATGTACATAGGCCTTGAGGTTATTACCTGTTGTTGAACTGCCTATCTCACATGTCTACTGCTATTTGAGAATAAATCCATGTTTGAAATGAATTGTGGGTCAAGAAAGTCCGAGGGATGGACTGAGACCTGACCAGTGTTGAAATTGATTTGTTAATAGTTTTTAAAGTGCACGGATGCATGATGTTTAATGCCATACTTTATTGTGAAAATGCATGATGGTTAATGCCATGCTTTATTGTGAATTTGCATGATGGTTAATGCCATGCTATTTGAGAAAACGCATGATGGGTAATGCCATGCTTTTATTGTGAATTATGCATGATGATTTATACCATGCTTTGAGTTGAAATGTGCACTTGATTTTAATAGCATGAATGCTTTACATACCATTAACACAATCATACACTCATGTTTTGAGATAAATAATGAATTAAATGCTTTTGAGCATGGCATCACGATCACATAGATAGTGCAGTATCTACCTGTTCGCATGATTGCCTTACTGAGTGTGTGGTTTGCTCACCCCCCTTATTTTCCCCCTCTCTACATAGATTTGAGTATAGAGTGAGCGTGACTGGAGGCTTGTCCCTTTTGGTAATCCTCTACATCCCATCGCTAAAGGTATACACACTGTTGAAATTTTGTATCTAAACTTACGATAGCACAGTAGCATTTTGTATGTAACTATTGGGGTTGTAAAACAATGTAAACACATGTAACAACTCTGATATATATATATATATTTATACAAGTGTTTACCTATGAATAATATACAAATTGAATCGGTATGATAGAGTGAGTTAGACGTCGGCACACAGCCCAACTGTTAAGAGTGTGGTTGTTCACGATCGAGGAAGGATGATTAATAATTGATGCATGAAAATGCGAAAACTTTACACGTATTTTGGTAAGTTGAGGGTCGTGACACCATTGGAATTGAGTGATATGAATTGAGAATAAGTTCTGCTAAAGGATTAATGTGAAATTGCGATAAGTTATGGTATCCTACTTTGTATTGGGATTGAACCTTAAATCCTTGTATCCATAACCAGTTTATGTCGTCAAGTCTGATGGCTAACAAAGGTATTTCAAAATACCTCCCCACCTGAGACACTTGGCAGCGTCTATAAGTACCCTAATCCATAACCTATAAATTGAAATTGACAGTCGTCATATTCGTGTTGGAAGTCAAGATACCATTAATTGTGAAGAGGAAGAAATGAATTTCATTCTAATGAAATCGTATGAACTATGAAATATGGATCAATTGTTCAATATCAAGTGTAAAGGAATGCTATGTGGGAACGTAGATTTTAGGCAGAAATTGAAGATCATCAGCATAAAATTTATTATTGTATATTGTATGATTTTCTATTGGCTGGAATCAATCTTGCATTTAAAGAGGAAAATTGCATAATTTGAAGTGATTTTGGTTTAGTAAAAGAAAGAGACAGTATCTGAACTTGAGGATATGAATTGATATTTATTCAGGTCATTGCAGGACAATATTTAAACTACATTGTGATAATGGTCCTAAAGATTGAGAAATCAATGAGATTATGTGATGTATGTGATTGGTGTTTGGAGTTGTGATCTTGATATGAATTTTATTATTTGGAGTTATAATGATTGAAATTATTTTTTCCTATTGTTCCTAGACTCTAACTTTTAATTGGAGTTAATAGTGTATTTGGCTAATAGAAAATTTTGGATTATAATAATATAAGCTTTGCGAAGAGTTTCATCGTCATCTATAATTGATTTATGAGACTTGAAAACTATTAATATTTGAGATTAGAGATGAGTTGGATACTCATAGATTTATGTTTGAATTTGTTGGGTGTGAAAAACTTATGTTTATTACAAATTTTTGTTATATTAACTTCACCTTTATCATGGTGTATGGTGGTCAACTAATGATAAATATTCTGATACAATGAAAAAGAAAAGAGGATTAATATCTAATAGTTTATAACTAGAAAATTTTTTGATATCATTATTCAGATTTCAAATTTTATGTGTTAAAATTACTTAATATGAATTGAAAATTTTATTCTAAGAAATTTGGTGAACAAGAAATTATGTTGATCCCGGACAATGTTATGAACAATAACGTTGATGTTTTTGCCATTATATTCAAATGACATATTAGAGGGAGCTAGAGAGCCTCATGAAGGAGAAGTACCCTCATCTATTCTAAATGACTAAGATGAATTTGGAGGACCAAATTCCTTAAAGGTGGGGAGAATGTAAACACCGCAAATTTTTTGTACTTAATTAGACAATAAAATTAAATGAAAATATGTTATAAGAAGATACGTATATATTTTTGTTAAATTTAACATGTATTTAAAAATAATAAATACAATAAATATATATTGGTTATTTTGAAAATGTAATTTAAATAATATATATAAATAATAATAATAAAATATATAAAGAAAATAAAAAAAGGCGAAATGTGAAAAAAAAGGGCGGTAACGAAAGAAAACATCAACCTTCTCCTCCCGCGAATGGAGAAGGCTGCTGACGAGGAAGCCGACATGGGAGCTGAGGGGTTGTCGGCACCGATGAGAGGCGAAGAACGGCGATCGACAACGGGAGAAAAGAGAGAAAGTGAAACCGAAGAGAAAGAGAGAAGAAGAGAGGAAGAAGAGGTCGGAGGGGAGGAGAGGACATCGCCACCGACTAGAGGAAGGGCCGAACCACCACCATTAGTGGCGTGGAGGTGCCGAACGGTGTGGGAGAAAATCAGCAACGAGGTCGAAGGGAAAAGAGGCCAGACCGACCACTTTCAGGCAAGCCCAGGCGAAATCGACACCAGATCCCTGGACCAGACAACCCCGTGGACCTGCTGGAGACAAAAGCTTACGAAGAACTGATCGACAAAGCTCTGAATGACGAAGGAGAGAATTGAATCGGACTGAATCGACCTGAACCGATCTGAACCGATTCAGCCAGAAAAAAATGGGGAAAAATTCGACGATGCAGTCGAGCTGCGGGTAAGCCGGTAAGTGGTCAAATGGACCGAGTTAATTTTTGAAATAATTATTTAAATATATATTTGATCAAATTTGATCGAAAAATATATAAATGTGTAGCTCGATGATTGGCGACAAACAGGAGTTCAAGTCAATCTCGATTTACGTGTCAACACAAAATCTTGGGTAAGCGAATCTCACTTGCTACCACTTGTATAAATATACGATTTAGCAATTAATCGCATAATTTTTGGATTAATTTCGTATAAATTGTGTTATAACTAGAATTGGAAAATCGACTATCGCAAACGATATTATGAATTATCCTAAGAAATTAGAAAAGGTTTAAAATGACGTGATGGTGATAGTAGGCCATGTATGTCAGCTAAATGTCTATAATGGGCCCAGCTTAAATCAGCCTAAACTCGTTAATGACCTAATAGATGGCCCATAAATTGTAATTGAGCCTAAATAGTTAAATGAATTTTAAGGATTGAATAAGGGAGTTGAAACGAGCTTAGGATAGAGGTAGGCACATTAAGAGACTATAAGGCCCAATAAAAATAATTGGGTCCAAAATGTTATTTGGAGTGAAATTACACTATGTACGTGTTTATAAGAAATGACAATAAGCAATTTGTGATTTATTACAGCTCTAGAGGACCAAATTGGGAGCAAATCGGACTGAGCAAAATCTCAGCATTTGGAAAAGTTAGACTGTACAGAGAAAATTGAGGTAAAGGGTGTAATTTAAAATGGTAATAGTATCCTCCTTTCCCTCAAACTTGGATTTCTGAAAATATTTGAGTTACGCAATATTTTAGTAAATGATCAAAATTTATACCAAACGTTTGTTCTTTAGTCCAAGTTAACATTTAAACAAAATCAAGCCCAACTTTTATTGAGCCTCGGCTTTATCTTTTCATGTTTCTGAAACTGAAAGAAAGATTTGTGAATTTAAATACATGAGTTTTGAACATGTCTTCAAATCTATGAGCATGTTTTATGATTTTGTTTCATGAACGAAATGATATGATTTTGACTTATGCATGAGCTTGTTACATGTTTTGCGACAAATAGAATCTGCTATATGAGCACAGTTTCTCTATTTTATGAAAGAGTTTTCAACTGCAGAAGAGAATTGATTTGAAATTTGGTTCATGAATTTTAAATATGTGAGTGAGGCCCACTTGGGATGAGACTAGCCAAAAAGACCTCTTAAGTGGGGTGAGGTAGTCAAAAGGCCCAAGCTCTCACAAGGCTTATGAAGTCCAAGAAAAATTTTAAAAACTCTATTTTGAGACGAAGGCAATGCTTAATGATATGTGATCGTGGGGTTCTGTGGGAGCAAAGTGTCACACAAGTCTGTGGGAGACACCTTTTAGGTCCTACAGATGGAAAGTGTCACACGGTCAATGCGTAATTGTCATGCTCGCCTTCGTGGTGTATATGTTGGCTACCTGAGATGAGACTAGCCAGAAAGACCTCTTAAGTGGGGTGAGATAGCCAAAAAGACCAATCGTGTATGATTGCCACCTGAGATAAGGCTAGCTAGAAAGTCCTTTTGAGTGGGGTGAGGTAGCCAAAAGGCTCAGCTAACTAGAAAGACCTCTTAAGTGGGGTGAGGTAGCCAAAAGGTCCAGTTAGCCAGAAAGACCTCTTAAGTGGGGTGAGTTAGCCAAAAGACCCAACTAGCCAGAAAGACCTCTTAAGTGGGGTGAGGTAGCCAAAAAGGCTCAGCTAACCAAAAAGACCTCTTAAGTGGGGTGAGGTAGCCAAAAGGCCCAACTAGCCAAAAAGACCTCTTAAGTGGGGTGAGGTAGCTAAAAGGCCCAACTAGCCAGAAATACCTCTTGAGTGGGGTGAGATAGCCAAAGGGCTCAGGTGCGTATGTTTTACTATACGACCCTAATCACGTCTACAGCCTTACCATGGCCATGTTTGTGACTTTCCCTCTACGGTGGATGAATATGTTATTTTCGCATGATGATTACATGAGCTAGCCTAGTCTCCATTCGAAACGAACTCTGTTTTAAGATTTTATTCTTTGATATGTGATTTACATTCAGCAATGCTTTTGAAGTTCTGTATGAACTGAAAGGTTCTAATTTCCATCTGACATGATCTCTGTTTTAAGATGTTGAAGTTTCGAAATATGTTTTATACTCAGCAATGCTTTTGATGTTCTATATGATCTGAAAGGTTCTGATTTCCATTCGATATGATTTTTGTTTAGAATATTTGATCTTTCGATACATGCTTCATGCTCAGCTATGTTTTGAATTTCTGTATATCATGAAAGATTCTAATCGGTCTGCTAAGGTTTTCTTATTTAGAAACAATGTTTTTGTTAAATGTGTTTTCCGTGATATGCGTTTTGAAAGTGATGCAATATTTGTAAAGAAATACCACCTTTTGGTATTATTATGTACTCTGTATGTTTTAAATGCTATGATCATTTTAAATGCATTTCTTACTGGACTTTTTCCTGAAAGCTCACCCCTTCACCTCTTAGATGTGTACAGTGAAACCACAGTTGATGATTGCTACATAGATGACGTAGGCTGGCGGATACGAGTTTCCCCAGGCTACCTTTTGTACATCCGTGATGTATACATTTCTATCTCTTTACCAGACCAATAGTATGCACAGACATTTATTGAAAGTAATGTGTTGGGATGTAATCTGTATAAGGATAAATGAAATATTTTTAAGGATTGATTTTTGGGAGTAACTAGACGTGTTTTGGAATATGTAGAATGATTTGATGATATGACTTGGAACGCATGTCTGATAGTTATGGATATCTAATATTGTTAAAAACATATGGTTTGCAGGTGGGTAGGTTTATATATAAGTCATTATGCTGCAGAAATTTCTATCGGCCATATAAATCTAAATGTGAAACTTAATTATAATTACGAATAAAGAAGTAAGAAAATGAATTAATACTGCACAAGAATACAATCTAATTGAATAAAGGGACTAAGTTGCAAGCTGAAGTTTAAAAAAAAAAATTTCCCAAATTTTTATAGGTCACGGGTCGTTACAGAAACCTCCAGTTTCAGAGGGGTGAAAGACCCGATTATTATGAAGGATTGGGTGTACGAGATAGAGAAACTGTAGAGGTTCTTCATATGCACTTCAGCTGAGAAGGTAGCTTTTACCGTGTTTATGCTGAAGGGCGAGGCAGAACATTGGTGGAGATCCACCGAGGCTAGTTTAAGGGCTCGACACTCCGAGATTGCATGGGAGATATTTTTGGAGGTCTTCATGAGATAATACATCTTAGCCACCGCACAGAGGAAATTGCAGATGAAATTTATGAATTTGGTTCAGGGGAACTGTACTCTAGATGAATATGAGTCGAGATTTATGTCTTTGGAGAGATATGACCCGAACATGATGGGTAGTGAGACCCAAAAGATTCAGAAGCTCGTTGATGGACTGAAATTGGACATCCGGACTAAGCTAGCCCCATTTGACATTCAGACATATGAGGATGCGGTAGACAAGGTTCAATTATGCGAGCAAGACTTTGAGCGAAATGCCTCTAAGCTTAGGAAGATTAATGTAAGAAGAGACAGAGACCGAAAGAGATCCGGCATGGATAGAGTGGCCAAGAGGGGAGGCTAGAGATTTTCGACAAGAGACCTAAGATCGAAGAGGTGCTGGAGAGAACTACTAGACCTCCCATGTACCCGACTTTGACTGCACCGAGGGGTATGATTATTGGAGGACCACGACCTACTACTGATCAGTGTAGGAGATGTGGCAGATACCATGGGACTAGACCATGTCAGATGTGTGAGACCCCGTACATGTATAGTTGTAACGTGTGTAATCAATGAATGCTAATGGACTTGTAATGTAAAGTGTAATTGATGTAAGTCTATGGATTCAATATACATATGTGTAATACGATGTGTAATGTACATACAAGTTTCATGGTGTATGAATATGAAGAAATTAGTTCTTATAGGTGATGAATATGATTGGAACTCAAAATGAGTAGTGTGGTAAAATGGAATGAAGTTATGGTTCCATTTAGTTTGGAATGTGATACTTTTGGATGTACAAGTAATGTACACAAGTTTCAATGTGTATAAGGTATGAATGGATGAAATTTCCAAGTCATAAAGGTGGATAGATGAGAAAATGACTATGATAGCAGATTAAGGAGATTTGGGTGTGAGTTGCAGCAGGAAAACTATAGAAAATTTGAAAAGTATGAATGCCAGATCGATCTCATAGGATGAGAGATCGATCTGGAAGAGCTAGAATGCTCTTATTTAGGTAATGGAATAGAGCAGGTCGATCTCCAATAGGGCCAGATCGATCTTTTAACCATTCTGTAATGAAAAGATTGATCCTCAAGCATACAGATCGATCTCCTTATCTCTTTGTTTGGGAGCAGATCGATCTTAGGCTTCGACAGATCAATCTCATGCTTAAAATGCCATGAAAAAGAGGGATTTAAGGGGATCAGATCGATCTCCTCAAGTGATTTCTATAAAAGGAGTGCTGAAAATCTGAAAATTTTGGGGAAAAACACCTTCCTTCCATTTTCAACCCAAAAACCTAACTTTCTCTCTCTAAAATCAGTCATTTCCAGTAAGATTTGAGGGGAGGCCATTAGACACTAAGTTGTTCATCTTGAGAAAGAGAACAACATAGTTGGGACCCAAAATCCCATTGTTGGTATTGAAGGAGCTAAGGGCATTGAAATTTGGAGCAAGAAGAGAAATTGGATTTGGTAAGATTCTAACACTTCAACTCTGATACATTGACTATTAAATGATTTTGGAGTGCTTTAGCATGAGTATGGATGGTTGGAAACACCTAGGTTTTGTTAGAAACTATTGTAACCTAGAAAATGGATTGAATCTAGTGTGAGAAAGTGAAAGTCAAATGAGTTGATGAATTATGGGTATGCTAAAGTAGCTATTGGAGTAATGTAAATGATATGAAATGGGTAAATGAAGCTATAAAGTGAGTTTATTGAATTTATGAGGATGAGTATAAGTAAGACTTGATGAAAGGCCATAGTGGGGAAGTTTGTGAACCACGAGCCTAATATCGATTTAGAATTAGTTAAGAGGCCTAAGAGAATCCATCTACTCGAGTTATAAGTGGAATAATAAAGTGAGGCCTCACAAGCGTTAATAAAGACTATAGGTCGAATCGACTATAGTAAACGCAATAGATTATAATGGGCTAAAACGATTCGAAATTTTGTTTATATGTAGTTTCGAAGAGTCCGTTGGAAACAAATCGAGCTGTACGAGTAAGCAGCTTTAAGGAAGTGGAATCATGCGTCGCGATTCCAGGTAAGGGAATTTTGTGAGTATGTAGAGATAGTTGCTCTTACTTTAAACTTGTGGGTGAATATTGGGTGTTTTATGAAATGCATGGTTGCTCAAGTAAATGATTGATGGTATTCATGAATGATGATAAGTATATGCGTGATTTTGGTTTTGAAGTGGATTCAATGAAATGGGATAGTAAGGCTAATAATTGTATAAATCAATATTTTGACGTTTTACAAAACGTAATTACTTCGTTTTAAGCAAGCTTGTAGATGGGCTAGCTAGTGTTTTATTGATATTGTGGAAAAAGCATTTGTGAAGTGCTAAACCTGGTTAACGGGATTGTTTGATTGTGTATGAGCCGCCTATCATATTTGTATGACATAAATCGCGCTAGAGCCTCGCTCGAGTTGGATTTCGATATTTTCACTTGTGTGAAACATGCTAGAGCTTAGCTCGCACTTTGTTTTGGAACTATGATGATGTTTTATAAATTGTATTGAAGTTTTTGCTCGTATGTAGATTTTGAGTGGTTTTCTTATGCATATAACCGTAATGGAGCGATGCTCGTATGTGGTTTCTTCATAGTTTTATGCATAAATGTCGTACTAGAGCGTTGCTCGTACGAAGAGATTTATTATGATGTGTGAATTCGTGCTAGAGCGTAGCTCGCGCTAGTTTTCACACTGTGGTATGTATGAGGCCATGGTGAGAGATACGGATTGGTGTTCAAGGAACCCAACAGGCCTAACAGACCTCTTGATTGGGTTGAGGGTGAGGGGCTATGACCTGAATCAGGGAACCCAACAGGGACGAGCAAGGCCATGATGGGCTAGGACCTAGTATTGAGAGTACTCCCACGTGTACTTGAGACTATAGAGGTTACACTTGGTATGGGGTAGATAAGACCTACGGCAGGCACCCCCAACCATGTTATAGGTCCACGAAGTACGATGTACTGTGTGGTGGTTACTTGATTTGAGGAAGTCTGGCGGAGAACTAACCCGCCTTTGTGCCAGCATGATACCCCGCACACCGAGATCCGTGTGGTCTGGGATGATATGACAATTGGCCAATATAGTCAGTTGAGATATAGTGACCTATCTCCTTGCTTGATTTACTTACTACCACATGATTTTAATTTATAAGTGTGATTGTGATTGTCCAGGGTAGACCCGAGGGAGAGGTCGAGCCTTGTAGACTTGATTTGTGAAACGATGATGATGTTTGTGATTGAGAAAATGGTTTGTGATGGGATTGTATGTGTTTGAGAAAAAGCTTTATGATATGGGTTTTAAAAAGGAGGTTTCTCAATGAATTGCCCTTTTTATGAATTTAAATTAGATTTACATGAGATGATTTATACATGATGTTTTTACCATTTTTTATATGCCAATGTACATGATTTTGATACATGATATATATGTATACTCATATGGCATAGTTTTACTTCCTCATGCTCCTACTATAAACGATTTATGCGTAACACTATCAGCTTGTAGATAGAGTAGTTATCTACCATGCTTGCATTATTGCCTTACTGAGCGTGTGGTTGCTCATCCCTCTCTATTTTTCCCCTCCTACAGAGCGTGCATAGTAGCTCAGTGAGGACTGAGGCATTGTGTTTTTGGACATCCGTTGCCTCCATCACCGAAAGGTATATACACAGGATTCTTTTTGTATCTAAAAAATGTAAAAGCACAGTAGTCATTTGAAATGTAATTATGGGGATGTAGATGTTAGTAATCATATTTTGTATTAGTAAACGATTATCTTCGAATGTATGACATCGTTTCATTAAATTGTGAATGAATGATAAGTGGTGGTTATTATTGACTCACAGCCCAACTGTATGTGGTGAGTTGTTCACAATCGAGTAAGGTAACAGTAAAATGTAAAAAAATTTATTAAGATTTTTGGTAAAAGGGAATGAAAAAGGGTCGTGACAGAGATTGGTATCGGACCTGAGTTGGCCTGATGTGAGTCAGTAATATAACGTAGGAAAGTACATCCACATATTACTGTGCTTTTGTTTAGATATAACTGTGTATACCGTGATGGATTGAGCTTAATAAATTATTATAATATAGGAAGTTAGGCACTATACCAGTTACGCACAAAGGTAGAGGGGTGAGGGCACATGCTAGAGGCCGTAGAGGTAGGCCTAAGAGCCGTGCGGAGCTACAGACTAAGCAGGCTCCACAGAACCCTACTGAGAGAGCAGAAGATACTGAGTCACGCTTTGTTAGGATAGAGTGGAGTATTGACAATTTGGTGGAGATAGTCACGCAGGCATTGGGTGCTGACGATAGACGAGGTCCTGCGGCACAGCCTACTACTAAACAGGTAGCTGTAGAGGTAGAGAGACCTCAAATTGTAGAGACTGCTACTGCTACACCACCTCCAGTACAGGATACAGATTCTCCTATCGCTCCACAGCAGAGCAGTAGTGATTTGGGTTACGACTGCGATTTGAACAGACTACGAGAGTTTCAAGTGCTGAAACCCCCAGTGTTCAGAGGGGTGAAAAACCTAGTGGTTACGAAGGATTGGGTGTATGAGATGAAGAAACTGTATAGGTTTTTCTGATGTACTTCAGCTGAGAAGGTTGCCTTTACCGTCATTATGTTGAAAGGCGGGGCAGAGCACTGGTGGAGATCCACCGAAGCTATTTTGAGGGTGAGACACTCCGAGATTACATGAGAGATATTCTTAGAGGACTTCAGGAGACAGTACATCCCAGCCACCGCACAGAGGAAATTGTGCATAGAATTTATGAATCTTGTTCAAGGGAACCGTACTGTGGACGAGTACGAGTCCAAGTTTATGTCCTTGGGGAGATATGACCCAGACACGATGGGTAGTGAGACCTGAAAGATTCAGAAGTTCATGGATGGATTGAGATTGGCCATCCAAACAAAGCTAGCTCCCTTTGACATTTTGACCTATGAAGAGGCTGTACATAAGGCTCAATTATGTGAGCAAGATTTTGAGCGGAATGCCTCCGAGCTTGGGAGAATTGGTGTCAGGTTGGATCAGCTCCAGGGAGGCCAAGTATTTTCTAAGATAGATCTGCGGTCAGGGTATCATCAGTTGAGGATCAGGAGTGGAGATGTACCCAAGACAGCATTTCGTACCCGTTATGGCCACTACAAGTTTTTGGAGATGCCATTCGGATTGACGAATGCTCCCGCAGCGTTTATGGCACTAATGAATGATATATTCAAGCTATACCTGGACAAGTTTGTGATTGTGTTCATTGATGACATATTAGTATATTCCAAGTTCAGGGAAGATCATGAGGAGCACTTAAAGATAGTTTTGCAGACCCTCCGAGAGGAAGAATTATATGCCAAACTCAGCAAGTGTAACTTTTGGTTAGAGCAGATCTCATTTCTGGGCCATGTTATGTCGAAGGATGGGGTATTGGTGGATCCATCCAAGATAGAGGCTGTTGTACAGTGGGAACAGCCCAAGACAGTTACTGAGATCAGAAGTTTTTTAGGATTGGCAGGACATTATCGAAGATTTGTAGAGGGTTTCTCCAGACTAGCTGCTCTATTGACACGCCTCACGCAAAAAGATGTTAAGTTTGTATGGGATGAGGCATGTGAGAGGAGTGTTGAGGAGCTTAAGCGTCGATTGACCACTGCTCTAGTTCTCACTATTCCTACCAGCTCAGGAGGATTCTTGGTATATAGATGCATCACACCTGGGACTAGGCTGTATGCTTATGCAAGATGGGAAGGTACTGCCTATGGATCTAGACAGTTGAAAGATCATGAGAGGAACTACCCGACACATGATTTGGAGTTGGCGGCCGTGGTATTTGCTTTGAAAATATGGCGCCACTATCTCTATGGTGAGAAATTTCAGGTGTTCACAGATCATAAGAGCCTTAAGTACTTGTTCTCGCAGAAAGAGCTGAATATGAGACATAGGAGATGACTCGAACTTTTAAAGGACTATAATCATGTACCATTCGGGTAAGGCAAATGTAGTTACCGATGCTTTGAGCAGGAAGAACCTTGGGTTGGTGTCTTATATGATGGTACGGGAACCTCAGTTTGGATGTAACCCCACTTGGATCGGAGAGATTGGATATCATGGCTAGTTTGAGATTAGAGCCAGATTTGATTGGCCGTATTCGGCAAGCCCAGCAGAGTGATCGACGATGCATTGATTGGCTGAGGTAGATACAGACAAGTATGGGTATTGATGTAGAGCTTAGTGCTGATGGCTTGTTGAGGTTCAGGGGCAGAGTATGTGTTCTCGAGGATCTGAGATTAGGAGGCTGATTTTATCAGAGGCTCACTCATCGAAGTATACGATACATCTGGAAAGTACCAAGATGTATCAAAACCTTCGAAAGGTTTATTGGTGGTCTGGAATGAAAAGAGACATTGTTGACTATGTAGCTAAGTGTCTCGTTTGTCAGCAATTGAAGGTAGAGCATCAGAAACCTGCAGGATTATTGCAGCCTCTACCGATACCGAATTGGAAGTGGGAGCATGTCACCATGTATTTTGTGATGGGGTTGTCGAGGACCCGCAGAGGTCATGATGCCATATGGGTTATTGTGGATCGATTGACTAAGTCTGCTCATTTATTGGCTATGAGAGCTACCGATACACTGAGTCAGTTAATGAACCTGTATATTCAAGAGATAATACGGCTACATGGTGTACCAATGAGCATTGTTTCTGATAGGGATGACCGCTTCACTTCCCATTTCTGGGAACATTTTCAGGAAGCACTGGGGACCCGACTAAGTTTTAGCACCGCTTTTCATCCTCATACAAATGGACAGTCAGAGAGGATTATACAGACCCTCGAGGATATGTTGAGAGCGTGTGTACTAGATTTTAGAGGCTCCTGGGATGACCACCTGCAGTTAGTCGAGTTCACCTATAATAATAGCTATCATGCGAGTATCGGAATGGCACCCTATGAGGCACTGTATGGACGCAGATGTCGATCCCCCATTGGATGGGAAGAGGTTGGTGACAGTTAAATTTTTGCTCCGGACTTAGTGCAGCAGGCATCTGAGGACGTCCAATTGATATGTGAGAGATTATGGACAGCTCAGAGCCGACAAAAGAGTTATGCTGATAAGAGAAGGAGACCACTAGAGTTTGATGAGGGTGAGTCGGTATTTCTGAGAGTTTCACCATCGAAGGGTATTTTGAGATTTGGTAAGAAGGGCAAGTTGAGCCCTAGATATATCGGACCCTTCGAGATTTTGGAGAGAGTGGGAGATAAGGCATATAAGTTGGCATTGCCATCGGACTTGGCAAATGTACATAACATCTTCCACGTCTCTATGCTTCGGAAGTATCACTCGGACCTGACACACGAGATAAGATACGAGCCGTTAGAGCTCAATGAGAGTATGACGTATGTTGAGAAGCCGGTTCGGATATTGGACAGAAAAGAGAAAGTGTTACGGAATAAGACAATTCCCTTGGTGAAAGTTCTTTGGCAACATAACATGGTGGAAGAGGCCACATGGGAATTGGAGAACTTGATACGGGAGAAGTACCCCCATCTTTTTGAAGGGTGACTTGGTTCTAATTTGGAGGACCAAATTCCTTAAAAGGAGGGGAGAATGTGAGACCCCGTACATGTATAGTTGTAACATGTGTAATTGGATCAATGAATGCTAATGGACTTGTAATGTAAAGTATAATTGATGTAAGTCCATGGATTCAATGTACATATGTGTAATATGATGTGTAATGTACATATAAGTTTCATGGTGTATGAATATGAAGAAATGAGTTCTTATCAGTGATGAATGTGATTGGAGTTCAAAATGAGTAGTGTGGTAAAATGGAATGAAGTTATGCTTCTATTTAGTTTGGAATGTGATACTTTTGGAGGTACAAGTAATGCACACAAGTTTCAATGTGTATAAGGTATGAATGGATGCCATTTCCAAGTCATAAAGGTGGATAGATGAGAAAATGACCATGGCAGCAGATTAAGGACATTTGGGTGTGAGCTGCAGCAGGAAAACTACAAAAAATCTGAAAAGTATGAAGGCCAGATCGATCTCATAGGATGAGAGATCGATCTGGAAGAGCCAGAATGCTCTTATTTGGCCAATGAAATATAGCAGATCGATCTCCAATGGGGCAAGATCGATCTCCTAACCATTCTGTAATGAAAAGATCGATCCTCAAGCATACAAATCGATCTCCTTAGCTCTCTATTTGGGAGGAGATCGATCTCAGGTTTCGACAAATCGATCTCATGCTTAAAATGCCATGAAAAAGAGGGATTTAAGGGGACCAGATCGATCTCCTCCTAGTGGAGATCGATCTCATCAAGTGATTTCTATAAAAGGAGTGCTGAAAATCTAAAAATTTTAGAAAAAACACCATCCTTCCATTTTCAACCCAAACACCTATCTTTCTCTCTCTAAAATAACCATTTTCAGTAAGATTTGGGGGGAGGCCATTAGACTCTAAGTTGTTCATCTTGAGAAAAAGAACAAAATAGTTGGAACCCAAAATCCCATTGTTGGTATTGAAGGAGCTAAGGGCATTGACATTTGGAGCAGGAAGAGAAATTGGATTTGGTAAGAGTCTAACACTCCAACTCTGGTACATTGACTATTTAAATGATTTTGGAGTGGTTTGGCATGAGTATGGATGGTTGGAAGCACCTAGGTTTTGTTAGAAACTAATGTAACCTAGAAAATGGATTGAACCTAGTGTGAGAAAGTGAAAGTCAAATGAGTTGATGAATTATGGGTATGCTAAAGTAGCTATTGGAGTAATGTAAATGATATGAAATGGGTAAATGAAGCTATAAAGTGAGTTTAGTGAATTTATGAGGATGAGCATAAGCAAGGCTTGATGAAAGGCCATAGTGGGGAAGTTTGTGAACCACGAGCCTAATATCGATTTAGAATTAGTTAAGAGGCCTAAGAGAATCCATCTACTTGAGTTATAAGTGGAATAATAAAGTGAGGCCTCACAAGCTTTAATAGAGACTATAGGTCGAATCGACTGTAGTAAATGCAAAGGTTAGATTATAATGGGCTAAAACGATTCAAAATTTCGTTTATGTGCAGTTTCGAAGAGTCCGTTGGAAACAAATCGAGCTGTACGAGTAAGCAGCTTTAAGGAAGTGGAATCACGCGTCGCGATTCCAGGTAATAGAATTTTGTGAGTATATAGAGATAGCTGCTCGTGCTTTGAACTTGTGTGTGAATATTGGGTATTTTATGAAATGCATGGTTGCTCAAGTAAATGATTGATGGTATTCATGAATGATGATAAGTATATGCATGATTTTGGTTTTGAAGTGGATTCTACGAAATGGGATAGTAAGGCTAATAATTGTATAAATCTAATATTTTGACGTTTTATAAAACCTAATTACTTCGTTTTAAGCAAGCTTGTAGATGGGTTGGCTAGTGTTTTATTGATGTTGTGAAAAAAGCATTTGTGAAGTGCTAAACCCGGTTACCGAGATTGTTTGATTGTGTATGAGCCGCCTATCATATTTGTATGACATAAATCGCGCTAGAGCCTCGCTCGCGCTAGATTTTGATATTTTCACTTGTGTGAAACGTGCTAGAGCTTGGCTCGCACTTTGTTTTGGAACTATGATGATGTTTTATAAACCGTATTGGAACTTTTGCTCGTACATAGATTTTGAGTGGTTTTCTTATGCATATAACCGTACTGGAGCGATGTTTGTACGTGGTTTCTTCATAGTTTTATGCATAAATGCCGTACTAGAGCGTTGCTCGTACGAAGAGATTTATTATAATGCATGAATTCACGCTAGAGCGTAGCTAGCTCTACACATTGTGGTATGTATGAGGTCATGGTGAGAGATACGGATTGGTGTTTAGGGAACCCAACAAGCCTAAAAGACCTCTTGAGTGGGGTGAGGGTGAGGGGCTAGGACCTGACATAATCCATTCAGGAAACCCAACAGGCCTAACAGACCTCTTGAGTGGGATGAGGGTGAGGGGCTAGGACCTGAATCATGGAACCCAACAGGGGCGAGCTAGGCCATGAGGGGCTAGGACCTGGTATTGGGAGTACTCCCACGTGCACTTGAGACTATAGAGGTTACACTTAGTATGGGGTAGATAAGACCTATGACAGGCACCCCCAACCATGTTATGGGTCTGCGAAGTACAATGTATCGTGTATATCACATGGAGTACGATGTACCGCGTGGTGGTTACTTGATTTGAGGAAGTCTAGCGGAGAACTAACCCGCCTTTGTGCCAGCATGATACCCCGTACACCGAGATCCGTGTGGTCTGGGATGATATGACAATTGGCCAACATAGTCAGTTGAGATATAGTGACCTGTCTCCTTGCTTGATTTACTTACTACCACATTATTTTAATCTATAAGTGTGATTGTGATTGTCCAGGGTAGACCCGAGGGAGGGGTCAAGCCTTGTAGACTTGATTTGTGAAACGATGATGATGTTTGTGATTGAGAAAATGGTTTGTGATGGGATTGTATGTGTTTGAGAAAAAACTTTATGATGTGGGTTTTAAAAATGAGGTTTCTCAATGAATTGCCCTTTTTATGAATTTAAATTAGATTGAGCATGAGATGATTTATACATGATGTTTTTACCATGTTTTAAATGCCAATGTACATGATTTTGATACATGATATATATGTATACTCATATGGCATAGTTTTACTTCCTCATGCTCCTACTATAAACGATTTATGCATAACACTATCAGCAAGTAGATAAAGTAGTTAACTACCATGCTTGCATTATTGCCTTACTGAGCGTGTGGTTGCTCATCCCTCTCTATTTTCCCTCTTACAGAGCGTGTATAGTAGCCCAGTGAGGACTGATGCGTGGTATTTTGGACATCCGCTGCATCTCCATCACTCAGAGGTATATACACAGTGATTTCTTTTTGTATCTAAACAATGTAAAAGCACAGTAGTCATTTGAAATGTAATTATGGGGGATGTAGATGTCAGTAATCACATTTTGTATAAGTAAACAATTAACTTCGAATGTATGACATCCTTTCATTAAATTGTGAATGAATGATAAGTGGTGGTTATTATTGACTCACAGCCCAACTGTATGTGGTGAGTTGTTCACGATCGGGTAAGGTAACAGTAAAATGCGAAAAATTTATTAAGATTTTTGGTAAAAGGGAATGAAAAAGGGTCGTGACAAGATGCCCCCTGTTTCATGCTATAGGTGTGGGAAGCCCAGACATATCTCGAGATACTGTACTGAGATGGTTAAGACTGCCCCACAAAAGGGCAAGGAGCCAAAGAGAACTCTAGTTGAGTCAACTACCCTGAGGAGGAGGGCCACGACTGAAGAAAAAGGGAAACTGGCAGTGGGTGTGAGCAAAGGAAGATTGCATGTGCTGGACCAGGACACTACGAAAGCATGGACGGATGTGATTAAAGGTACCATCCAAATCTTTGATTTAGGAGCATTGGTATTATTTGATCCTGGTGCCACGCATTCTTTCATATCACCTTTCTTTGCACGTAAATTGTTGAAGCATGTGAAACATGTATTATTGGATAAGATTTTGATGATTTCCACACCCATGAATGATAGTCAATTAACTGAGCATGTATGTAGGAATTGTAAGTTGAAGATAGAGGGAAAAGATTGGCAGCCGATTTAATTTTATTGAATATGAATGATTTTGATGTAATGTTGGGAATGGATTGGTTGGCTGCCAATTGTGTTGTTATGGACTGTCATGCTAAGACTTTAATATTTCCAGAGATAGAGAATCATGTTGTAAGATTTGTGAAATGAAATAAAAGAATCTGATTTCTATAAATGAAAAGAGTATGATTTTACTTAACTTACATGATAGATGGACTTATTTGTTTATGTTGAATGTTGATGTAATGACTTGTGATACTAACGGTGGAAAGAATGATGTGAAGGATTCATTGCCTACGTGGTCGATATAGATAAGGTACATCCGGAATTGAGGGACATACCCATAATTATGGATTACCCTGATGTCTTTTCGGATGAAGTATCAGGACTACCACCTGAAAGGGAAATAGAATTTTGCATAGAGTTAGTGCCTGGTACCGAGTCGATATCTAAACCACCGTATAGAATAGCTCTGATTGAGTTGAAAGAGTTAAAGAAACAGCTACAAGAGTAGCTAGAGAAGGGATTTATTACCGACTGTCTCACCTTGGGGAGTACCAGTTCTGTTTGTAAGGAAGAAAGATGGAAGCCTCCGACTATGTATAGATTATCGGTTGTTGACTAAGGCTACCATTAAGAACAAATACCCCCTTCCACGCATAGATGACTTGTTGGATAAGCTTCGAGGAGCACGGGTCTTTTCTAAGATAGATCTATGGTTAGGGTATCATCAGTTGAGGATACAAAGTAGAGATGTACCCAAGATAGCATTTCGTACCCGTTATGGCCACTACGAGTTCTTGGTAATGCCATTCAGATTGATGAATGCCCCCGTAGCATTTATGGCGTTGATGATTGATGTATTCAAGCCATACCTGGACAAGTTTATGATTGTGTTTATTGATGATATATTGGTGTATTCCAAGTCCAGGGAAGATCATGAGGAGCATTTGAGAGTAGTTCTACAGACCCTCCAAGAGAAAGAGTTATATGCCAAACTCAGCAAGTGTAACTTTTGGTTAGAGCAGATCTCATTTTTGGGCCATGTTGTATCGAAGGATGGGGTATCAATGGTCCATCCAAGATAGATGCAGTTGTACAGTGGGAAAAGCCCAAGACAGTTACTGAGATCAGAAGTTTTTTGGGATTGGCAGGGTATTATCGGAGATTTGTAGAGGGTTTGATGGAGGTCCACTTGCTCGTGATGCTCATGATGATCGTGATGCCAAGGATCCATGGGTCATCCAAGGAGGTCCAATTACCCGAGCCCTCTATATTTGTTTGGAATCCCAAACGACATGAATCTTGGTTTAGTAATAAGTTGGGTTATGTGTTTAAATTGCCCACATTTGAGTTTTATAGTGTTTTAGACTAATTATCCTATGTATCTAGGCTTATGCGTGAATTTAAGTTTTAGTCTTATCTTCTGTTTGGTGTTAATTCCATCGCACTTGTTTAAGGGCTTAAGTGCTAGATATTATTATAAATACTTTGTAAACGCTCTTTAAAAAAAGAACAGCTCAGATTGAATTTTCAAAAATTTGAGTGTGCCTCTTTCTAGGGTTCTCTCTCAACTAGGCTTATCAAGGTCTTCTTCCTTGTGGCGATCCCTCTTCACCAACCACCATTGTTATACCTTCGGTTCTCGAATTTTATATTCGTAGGGTCGAGGTCCAATACCTTTAGTTCAAGTCTCTTTAAACTTCGGGTCTAGGTTGTTATTCTATTTTCCATTCAAAGTCTATCATCATTATTTTCGTCCCGCTTACATTTTTTGCTGTTTCAATTCCCAATCAACATGTTTCCTTGATTGTCCCAAATCATCCTCATGTACGGGCATATCAGTTTGGCATCATAGCAAGGTTTCGATTTTCTAGTTGTACGTCTTCCCCCTCATCTCTAACACTAAGTCAGTGTCAAAAAAAAGAAGAAAAAGAAAGAAAAAAAGAAACCGTGTATGGTTCAAACACTGTTCATAAATAATTCTATTGAGTTACGAGACGCATGAGTACATGTTTTAAAGAAAATGACGAAATACAACGAACCCATGAATTATATTCATAGGCCACATGTGAGACCCCGTATATGTATAAGGGTATATATGTACATAGAAATGTAAATAGAGTTGTACTATGAATTCATAAGTGAAGTATATGTGATGTAAGTCCATAAGTAATGTACACACTTGTAATGAGAGTGGTAATTGTACACACAAGTTACATTATGTATGAATGTGAAGAAATGGACTTAAACATGTGGAGAATGTGTGTAGAATGGATTATGAGTAGTTTGGTAAAATGGAAGTAGAATTTACATAAGATGTGCACTTCCATTTTTGTTTATATTAAGTACCATTGGTCATACAAAGATTTTACACAAGTTTTAATGTGTATGAAGTGAGGATGGATGCCATTTTCAAGACTCAAAGATGAATGAATGAGGAAATGATCATGGTAGCAAATTAAGGATGTTTGGTAAGGGTTGTTGCAGAGGAACTACAGAAAATCTGGAAATTTTAAAGGGCAGATCGATCTCATGGGATGAGAGATCGATCTGGAAGAGTCAGAATGCATGTGGGCAAAAGAATAGAGCAGATCGATCTCTAATGGAGCCAGATCGATCTCCTAAGCATTTTGTACTGAAAAGATCGATCCCCAAGCACCCAGATCGATCTCCTTAGCTCTCTGTTTGGGAGCAGATCGATCTCATGCTTCGACAGATCAATCTCATGCCTCGACAAATCGATCTTATGCTTCGACAGATCGATCTCAGGCTTAAAAATGCCGTGAAAAAGAGGGATTTTAAGGGACCAGATCGATCTCCTCTTGGACCAGATCGATCTCCTCTTGGACCAGATCGATCTCCTCAAGCTATTTCTATATAAGGAGTGCTGGAAATCAGAAAATTTCGGGAAAAACACAAACCTTCCACTTTCAACCCAAAAACCTAACATTCTCTCTCAAAAATCAGCCATTTTCGGTGAGGTTTAAAGAGAGACCATTGGAGACAAAGTTGTTCCTATCAAAGAGAAGAACAACATAGTTGGAAAGCATTTTCCCATTGTTGGTATTGAAGGAGTTAAGGGCATTGCCATTTGGAGTAAGAAGAGAAATCAAATTGGGTAAGATTCTAACACTCCAACTATGATACATTGTTTATATAATTGATTTTGGAGTTGTTTGGCATGAGTATGGATGGTTAGAAACTACTAAATGCATTGGAATGATTATGACCTAGAAGTGGTCTAGAGTGAGAAAGTGGAATTGTATGGAGATTAATGATGAATGAGATATGTAGAAGTTATTAATAGTGTTGTGGTATGATTTTAAGATGTGGTTAGTGGATAAATTATTAGATCTACCTAAAAGAGGTAAAATATGGATTAAGGCATTGGTAAAATGCACAAGTGAATAATATTAACTAGTGAGGTCAATTATGGGTTAAATACATTAGCTCAATTGATTTAATGAATGAATCGCAGCTTCCGAGGATACGCCGAGGCAAGTTGAGCCAAGAGGGTGAGAAGCTAAAAGGAAAGGAGTCACACCAAGTAAATCGAGGTAAGGGAATTGTGTGGACTCTTAGAGATATCTGTGCGCAATTTGGGCGCTTAAATGTTTTGCTAGAATGCATGAGCTTAGGAAATGTTGTTGGGTGATTGAAGGGTAAAAGTTGGGAGTTTGAGAAATGTGCATGAAAACAAAAGCATATTGCTTTAAAATCATGTTTTATTGCTTTTTAGCAAATGATTGGTAGGTTGGCTAACATTGAAATGATTTGCAAAAGAAATGAGTGTGTTTTGGTTTTGTTAACCATACTTTGCAAAGTTTTGAGCCACCTACATGATTTCGTAAGTATGAAAGCGTGCTAGAGTATGACTAGCATGAGATTTGACGTGTTTTATACACATGAGTGCAAGAGGCACTAGTTTTCACATGGATTTCATAATTGTTTTGGCATTGTGCTCGAGTTTGTCTCACACTGGATGCCCACCTTGCATGTTGCCGTGTTTGGAGCTTCGAGTAGACTGGGTGTCACATCGATTAAATAGGCTCACACGTGCATTGTTTGGACATGATTAATTAGCCGTGTTAGGAGCTTCGAATAGACAAGAGGTCGCACCGATTAAATAGGCTCACATGTGCGTTTGAGATGTGGCGTGATATGATGTGTTGATTGGGTCCACGGAGTACGTCGTACCGTGCATGTAGCATGGAGTACATTGTACCGTGTTGAGTTGTGATGTGTCGTCTTCGGATGAGATCTGCTATGGACCGGCGGGTAGGATTTGACCCACCTCCCGTGTGGAAGCAGATGGTGGTGATATCCCGCACACCTGATCCGTGTAGCCGGTATCACAGGTTATGTACATAGGCCTTGAGGTTATTACCTATTGTTGAACTGCCTATCTCACATGTCTACTGCTATTTAAGATTAAATCCATGTTTGAAATGATTGTGGGTCAGGAAAGTCCGAGGGATGGGCCGAGACCTGACCAGTGATGAATTGATTTGTTGATGGTTTTTAAAGTGCACGGATGCATGATGTTTAATGCCATGCTTTATTGTGAAAATGCATGATGGGTAATGCCATGCTTTTATTGTGAATCATGCATGATGATTTATACCATGCTTTGAGTTGAAATGTGCACTTGATTTTAATAGCATGAATGCTTTACATACCATTAACACAATCATACACTCATGTTTGAGATAAATAATGAATAAAATGATTTTGAGCATGGCATCACGATCACGTAGATAGTGCAGTATCTACTTGTTCGCATGATTGTCTTACTGAGCTTGTGGTTTGCTCACCCCCCTTATTTTTCCCCTCTCTACAGAGATTTGAGTATAGATTGAGCATGACTGGAGGCGTTCCCTTTTTGGTAATCCGCTGCATCCCATCGCTAAAGGTATACACACCTTGATTATTTTGTATCTAAACTAGACATAGCACAGTAGCATTTTGTATGTAACCACTGGGGATGTAAAACAATGTAAACACATGTAACAACTCTGATATATATACATTTATACAAGTGTTTACTCATAAATAATGTTTCAAATTGAATTGGTATGGTGGAGTGAGTTAGACGTCGACACACAGCCCAACTGTTAAGTGTGTGGTTGTTCACGATCGAGGAAGGATGATTAAGGATTGATGCATGAAAATGCGAAAAATTTGTACGTATTTTGGTAAGTTGAGGGTCGTGACACCACACCTCTCTTGGCCAAATTCCATTGTTTTCCTATAGTTTTAGGCATTTTTTTGTTTTTCTAGTGATTATTTCTTTGAAATTCTTGTTGTGTTTGAGTTGGACTTCTAAATTTTTGTTTCGAGTTAGTCTCTTAGCCACACTAGAACTCTTCCTCACCACCCTAACCACAAATCAGATTAGTCTTTGTTAAAAAAAAGCAAAAAAAAAAAATCCTACACTTAGTTGTAGTGTTTGAGTTGGATTCTACACTTAGTCATTGTGTTTGAGTTGGACTCTACACTTAGTTATGTTTGAGTTGGACTCTACACTTAGTTGTTGTGTTTGAATTGGACTTCTGAATTTTTGTTTCAAGTTAGTCTCTTAGCCACACTAAAACTCTTCCTCACCACCCTAGCCACAAATTAGATTAGTCTTTGTAAAAAAAGAAAAAAGAAAAAAAAGAACCAAAAAAAGAAGAAAAAAATACTCGGTGTATTAGTTGATCCTTCGAGGTTGAATCTTTGACTGAGTCTCTAGTACGATTGTAAACCTATAGAGTTGAGGTAGAGTAAGAGAAAAAGGAAAGAGCGTGTGAGAAACATTAGTAGAGAAAAGCTAATTACTTGAGTGAAACACGAGTGTGAGTGCCCCATCTTGAGTGAATTGAGTGTAAACATGTGAGGTTATCACTTGTGAGGTTCTTTGTTTTATATTATCACTAACGTTTATTGCAGGTTAAAAATGTCTTCTGAAGGTGATAAGTCAGACTTTAAAAAAATTGAGTTCATGCTCCAGGTAATGCAACAACAGTTCCAATGGATGGACGTGAAATTCAATGACATTCATGATAAGTTGGACCGACATGAAGCTTAGTTTGCAAGGATCCAACAAGGTGATTCTTCCCGTATGAAAAGTTAGATTGTCACCAATGAAGAGTACGATGATAATGTTGGGTATGATTTGGAAGAAGAGTCCGAGGCAGATAGACATCATAGAAGGCATAATGAGTATAAAGATAGAGATCGAGTTGATAGAGCCCATATAGGCAAAGAGAAGATGGATGGAAACCTTGGCAGCATAAAATTGAAGATTCCTCCTTTCCAAGGTAAGAATGATCCCAAGGCATATTTAGAGTGGGAAAGGAAGATTGACATGGTATTTAACTGCCACCACTACTCTGAGGTAAAGAAGGTTAAACTTGCTGCAGTAGAGTTCACAGAATATGCTATGATATGGTGGGATTAGCTGGTCTCCAGTAGAAGAAGATATGGTGATCCTCCGATACCTACATGGGATGAGATGAAGCATATCATAAGGAAAAGATTTGTGCCTAACCATTATTACAGAGAGTTGTACTAGAAGCTCCCAGGTCTCACCCAGGGTTCAAAAAGTGTTGACGATAATTACAAGGAGATGGAGATAATCATGATCCGAGCCAATATCCAGGAGGATGCAGAAGCTACTATGGCTCATTTCTCCAAGGTTTGAATAGTGAGATTGCCAATGTTGTAGAGTTGCAGCATTGCATGGATTTAGAGGAGATGCTGCATGTGGCCATCAAAGTGGAAAGGCAACTCAAAAGGAAAGGTACATCCCATTTCACTCCTAGTTCAGTTCCTGTTTGGAAATCTAACACCTTTCATAGGGATTATAAGCCTGTGTTTAAGCCTAAGTCAGAAAGTTTTGTTAAGCCAAAGTCTGAGGACCCTCCAAAGCCTAAGACTGAGCCTGCCCAAGCATCCCAGAGCAGAACACGTGACATAAAGTGTTTTAAGTGTTTGGGTCGTGGACATGTTGCCTCTCAGTGTCCTAATCATAGAGTGATACTCATGCTTGAGAATGGAGATGTTGAGAGTGAGGGTTCTGATGTTGGTATTGAGGATGAGATGCCTGCGTTAGAAGATGCTGAAGAAGAAGAATTTGTTGAGTTTGCTGCTTATGGTGAAGCACTTGTTGCCAGACGTGCTCTTAATACTCATGTGAAGTTTGAGGATGAGGTACAACATGAAAACATCTTCCATACAAGATGCCATATTAGTGACAAGGTATGCTCTGTGATCATTGATGGTGGGAACTGTACTAATGTTGCTAGCACATACCTTATTAATAAGCTAAAATTGCCCACTACCAAGCATCACCGCCCATATAAGTTGCAGTGGATTAATGACTGTGGTGAAGTAAATATGGTGAAGCAAGTCTTGGTTCCTTTTCGTATTAGGAGGTATCAAGATAAAATGATGTGTGACGTGGTACCTATGCAAGCTAGCCACTTATTGCTGGGTAAACCATGGCAGTATGATCGAAGAATCATCCATGACGGTTACACTAACTGTTACTCTTTTTTTATGAATGGCAAGAAGATCACTCTTGCTCCCCTTAGCCCCAAGGAGATTTACAAGGATCAATTAAGGCTGAAGGATAAACATGACGAGCAAAGGAAGCTAGCTAAAGAAAAGAAGGGAAGCAAGGAAAGCAAAGCAGTGAGCTACCATGCCAACCCTCGAGATGTGAAGACATCATTTATTGCTAAGTCTCCTATCCTTTTGCTCTTATTTAAAGATTCTTATTTTATTGATACTGAACTCCATGATACTTTGCCTACTGATGTTGTCTCACTATTGCAGGAGTTCGAGGATGTATTCCCTGAGGAGATCCCAAATGGACTACTTGTCCCCGAAGCTGCCATACCTAACTGCCCAGCCTACAGAAGTAATTCAGAGGAGACGAAGGAGCTTCAAAGGCAAGTTGAGGAGCTCATGAGGAAAGGTTACGTGAGAGAGAGCATGAGTCCATGCGCCGTGCCCGTATTGCTTGTACCTAAAAAGGATGGGACGTGGAGGATGTGCGTTGACTGTCGAGCCATCAACAAAATCATTGTAAAGTATCGCTATCCTATTCCTAGGCTAGATGACATGCTCGATGAATTGCATGGTGCATGCATATTTTCTAAAATTGATTTAAAGAGTGGATATCACCAAATTCGTATGAAAGAAGGTGATGAATGGAAAACCGTATTTAAGACTAAACACGGTCTTTATGAGTGGTTAGTTATGCCTTTTGGCTTGACTAACGCACCCAGTACTTTCACTTAATGAACTATGTTTTACGTGCTTTCATTGGTAAGTATGTGGTTGTCTACTTCGATGACATTCTAATTTACAGTAAGAGTCTACATGAGTATGTTGAGCATCTTAGGAATGTTCTTACTGTTTTGAGGAATGAAAGTTTGTATGCCAATTCTAAGAAATGTACATTCTGCACTGATAACGTTGTTTTCCTTGGGTATGTAGTTTCTTCAAATGGCATTTCTGTTGATGATGAGAAGGTAAAGGCAATTAGAGATTGGCCTATACCTAAGTCTGTTTCTGAAGTGCTCAGTTTTCATGGCTTAGCTAGTTTCTATCATCGATTCATTAGAGACTTTAGCACTATAGCCGCACCTTTGATCGAAGTGGTAAAAAAGAATGTTGCATTTCATTGGGGTCCTGCACAAGAGCATGCTTTTAATTTGCTTAAGGATAAACTTTATTCTGCTCCTTTGTTAACTCTGCCTGACTTTACTAAAACTTTTGAGATTGAGTGTGATGCCTCAGGTGTAGGAATTGTAGCTGTGCTTATGCAGGAAAAACACCCAATTGCCTTCTTCAGTGAGAAGTTAAGTGGGACAGCACTTAACTATCCCACATATGACAAGGAGATGTACGCGTTAGTGAGGGCTTTAGAGACATGGCAACATTACCTGTGGCCCAAAGAATTCGTCATCCACACCGATCACGAGTCCATAAAGCATCTGAAAGGACAGAGTAAACTGAACAAGCGTCATGCCAAGTAGATGAAGTTCATTGAGGCATTCCAGTACATGATCAAGTACAAACAAGGTACATGCGATTTGAGGATAAATCCTTTTGAGGAGAGGGGGAATAATGGAGGTCCACTTGCTCAGGATGCTCATGATGATCGTGATGCCAAGGATCCATGGGTCATCCAAGGAGGTCCAATTACCCGAGCCCTCTATATTTGTTTGGAAGCCCAAACGACATGAATCTTGGTTTAGTAATAAGTTGGGTTAAGTGTTTAAATAGCCCACATTTGAGTTTTATAGCATTTTAGACCAATTATCCTATGTAACTAGGCTTATACGTGAATTTAAGTTTTAGTCTTATTTTCTGTTTGGTGTTAATTCTAGCCCACTTGTTTAAGGGCTTAAGTGCTAGATATTATTATAAATACTTTGTAAACACTCTTGAAAAGGAGAACAGATCATATTGAATTTTCAAAAATTTGAGTGTGCCTCTTTCTAGGGTTCTCTCTCAACTAGGCTTATCAAGGTCTTCTTCCTTATGGCGCCTCCCTCTTCACCAACTACCATTGTTATACCTTAGGTTCTCAAATTTTATATTCGTAGGGTCGAGGTCCAATACCTTTGGTTTAAGTCGCTTTAGACTTCGGGTCTAGGTTGTTATTCTATTTTCCATTCAAAGTCTGTCATCATTATTTTTGCCCGCTTGCGTTTTTTGCTGTTTCAATTTTCAATTCACACGTTTCCTTGATCATCCTAAATCATCCTCTTGTACGCGTATATCAGGGTTTCTCTAGACTAGCTGCTCCATTAACACGCCTCATGCGAAAAGATGTTAAGTTTATATGGGATGAGGCATGTGAGAGGAGTTTTGAGGAGCTTAAGCGTCGATTGACCACTGCTCTGGTTCTCACTATTCCAACCAGCTCAGGAGGTTTCTCGGTGTATACGGATGCATCACACCATGGATTGGGCTGTGTGCTTATGCAGGATGGGAATGTAGTTGCCTACAGATCTAGACAGTTGAAAGATCACGAGAGGAACTACCCGACACATGATTTGAGTTGGCGGCCATAGTGTTTGCTTTGAAAATAGGGCGCCACTACCTCTATGGTGAGAAATTTTAGGTCTTTACAGATCATAAGAGCCTTAAGTATCTGTTCTCACAAAAAGAGTTAAATATGAGATAGAGGAGATGACTCGAACTTCTTAAAGATTATGATTACGAAATCATGTACCACCCGGGTAAGGCAAATGTAGTTACTGATGCTTTGAGCAGGAAGAATCTAGGGTTGGTGTCTTATATGATGGTACGGGAACATGAGTTGTTGGAACAATTAGCGAACCTCAGTTTATATGTAACCCCACCTAGATCTGAGAGAGTTGAGATTATGGCTAGTGTGAGATTAGAGCCAGAGTTGATTTGTCGTATTCGGCCGGCTCAGCAGAGCGATCGATGGTGTATTGATTAGTTGAGTCAGATACAGGCAGGTGTGGTTATTGATTTTGAGCTGAGTGCAGATGGCTTATTGAGGTTCAGAGGCAAAGTATGTGTTCTTGAGGACCATGAGATCAGGAGACTGATTTTATTAGAGGCTCACTCATCGAAGTACATGATACATCCGAAGAGTACCAAGATGTATCAAAACCTTTGGAAGGTTTACTGGTGGTCTAGAATGAAAAGAGACATTGCTGAATATGTCGCTAAGTGTCTCGTTTGTCAGCAGGTGAAGGTAGAGCATCAGAAGCCTGCAGGGTTATTACAGCCTCTACCGATATCGACATGGAAGTGGGAGCATGTCACATGAATTTTGTGATGGGATTACCGAGGACCCGCAAAGGTCATGATGCCATATGGGTTATTATGGATCGATTGACTAAGTTAGCCCATTTCTTAGCATGAGAGCTATCGATACTCTGAGTCAGCTGGCGAACCTGTATGTTCGAGAGATTGTACGGCTACACGGTGTACCAGTGAGCGTTGTTTCTGATAGGGATGCCCGCTTCACTTCCTATTTCTTGAATATTTTTAGGAAACGATGGGGACCCACTTGAGTTTTAGCACTGCTTTTCATCCTCAAATGGATGGGCAGTCAGAGAGGACTATACAGACCCTGGAGGATATGCTGAGAGCGTGTGTGCTGGATTTTGGAGGCTCCTAGGATGACCACCTGTAGTTAGTCAAGTTCACCTATAATAACAGTTAACATACGAGTATCGGGATGGCACCCTATGAGGCACTGTATGGACGTAGATGTCGATCCCCCACTGGATGGGAAGAGGTTGGTGACAGATAGATCTTTGCTCCGGACTTAGTGCAGCAGGCATCTGAGAATGTTCAGTTGATATGTGAGAGATTATGGACAACTCACAGCCGACAAAAGAGTTATACTGACAAGAGACAGAGACCACTAGAGTTTGATGTGGGTGAGTCGGTATTTCTGAGAGTTTCACCTTTGAAGGGTATTATGAGGTTTGGTAAGAAGGGCAAGCTAAGCCCTAGATATATTGGACCCTTCGAGATTTTGGAGAGAGTGGGAGATAAGGCGTGGCGTATAGGTTGGCATTGCCACTGGACTTGGCAAATGTCCACAACATCTTCCACGTCTCTATACTTCGGAAGTATCACCCAGACCCAGCACACGTGATAAGATATGAGCCGTTAGAGCTCAATGAGAGTATGACGTATGTTGAGAAGTCGGTTCGAATATTGGATAGAAAGGAGAAAGTGTTACGGAATAAGACAATTCCCCTGGTGAAAGTTCTTTGGCAACATCATACGGTGGAAGAGACCATATGGGAATTGGAGAACTTGATACGGGAAAAGTACCCCTAAGTTTTTAAAGAGTGAATTGGTTCTAATTTGGAGGACCAAATTCTTTGAATGAGGGGAGAATGTAAGACCCGTATTTTGGATGTAAACTTTATGAAATTATGAGTATGATGATGTATTTGCAATGTAAGCATAAGTGGTGTAAGTCCATGTATTCGATGTACATACTTGTAATATGAGTTTGTAATGTACACACAAGTTTCATTTTATACGAATATGAAGGAATGAGCTTTTATAAGTGATGAATGTGATTTGAGCTCAAAATGAGTAGTGTAGCAAATGGAAGGGAGTTGCATGAATTGCTTAAGTAATTGTACTTCCATTTGGCTATGAATTGTAGACCTTGGATTATACAAAGAATACACACAAGTTTTAATATGTATAAGGTATGAATGGATGCCAATTACAAGTCTCAAAGGTGGATGGATGAGAAAATGATTATGGCAGCAAAATCTATGAATTTGGGTATGAGTTGCTACAAAAAACTGCAGAAAAATCTAGAAATATGAAGGCCAGATCGATCTCATAGGATGAGAGATCGATCTGGAAGGGTTAAAATACTCTTATTTGAGCAATGGAACAAGACAGATCGATCCCCAATGGAGCCAGATCGATCTGCTAAACATTTTGTAATCAAAGGATCGATTTTTGGTGCAAACAGATCGATTTCCTTAGCTCTTGGGTTAGAGTAGATCGATCTCCCCTCGATGTATATCGATCTCCTTAAGCTATTGCTTGGGATAGATCGATCTCAAGCCCTCGACAAATTGATCTCATACTTGAAAAATGTCGAGAAAATGAGGAATTTAAGAGGATAAAATCGATCTCATGCCTCGACAGATCGATCTCATCAAGCAATTTCTATAAATAGGGGCAGTGAAATCTATATTTTTCGAGATAGAACCTTTCCTTTTCATTTTCCACCCAAAACCTAGTTTTCTCTCTCTAAAATCATCCCATTTCCATTAAGATTTGAGAGGAAGCTATTAGATACAAAGTTGTTCATCTTAAAGAAGAGAACAACATAGTTTGGAATCAAAGCCTCACATATTGGATTGAAGGAGCAAGGGACATTCTCATTTGGAGGAAGAAAAGAAACTAGATTGGTAAGTTTCTAATACTCCAGCCCAAGTACATTGGTCTATTTGTTGATTTTGGAGTTGATTTGTATGTGTATTGATGATTGAAATCACCTAGAAAGTACTAGAACTAATGTGACCTAGAAAATGGAATGAGTCTAGTGTGAGAAAGTGTAATTTGGATGAGTTGGTGATTTATGGGATTTGCTAAGTTGTCATTTGAGTAATGTGGATGATTAGAAAAGGGTAAATGAAGCGACATTGTGTGTTTAGAGGATTTAAGGAAATGAGTATGGAAGATGTTTGACAAAATGCCATAATGAAGAAATTGATGAGATATGAACACTGTGAGCTTAATATCGACTTGATATTGATTGAGTATGAATCAATAGGCCTAAAAGAATCATTGGACTCGAGATATGAATCGAACAATAAATCGAGGCCTTGTGAGCATTAATGGAGAGTATAGGTTGAATCAACTATAGTAAACGCAAGAATGCTATTATGCGAATTAAATTGATGCGATATATGATTATGTGCAGCTCCGAAGAGTTCATTGGTGTGAGACCCCATATAGGTTAAGCCTTGTATATATATATGTAAATGAAACCATAAGTATGGTGATATACTTGTAATGTGAAGTATATGTGATGTAAGTCCATAAGTTTAATGTACACACTTGTAATAAGAGTTGTGATTGTACGTACAAGTTGCATTATGTATGAATATGAAGAAATGGACTTAAACATGTGAAGAATGGGAGTAGAATGGAAAATGAGTAGTGTGGTAAAATGGAAGGAAGATTTTATAAGTTATGCACTTCCATTTGGTCTATATCATGTACCTTTGGATATACAAAGATTTCACACATGTTTTAATAGGTATAAAGTAGGAATGGATGCCATTTTAAAGTCTCAAAGATGATCGGCTGAAAAAATGACTATGGCAGCAAATTTAAGTTGTTTTGGTGTAAGTACCTGCAGAAAACTGCAGTAAAATCTGGAAATTTGAAGGCCAGATCGATCTTATAGGATGAGAGATCGATCTGAAAGAGCCAAAAGGCTCTTATTTTGAGCTATGGAACAGGGCAGATCGATCTCCAATGGAGCCAGATCGATCTCCTAAACATTCTGTAAAGAGAAGATCGATTTCAATGCAAGCAGATCAATTTCCTTAAGCTCTCGGGTTGAAGCCGATTGATCTCATCCTAAGCTAGATCGATCTCCTTAAGCTACTGCTTGAGATAGATCGATCTCCAACCTTTGACAGATTGATCTCATGCCTTCAAAGGCCGTGAAAAAGAGAGATTTTAAGAGGACCAGATCGATCTCCACCCAAGGCAGATTGATCTCATCAAGCTGAATCTATAAATAGGAGCAGTTGGATCTGCAGATTTCGAGAACAACCAACTTCTTTCATCTTCCAATCCAAAAACCTAGATTTTACCCTCTAAATTCGACCATTTTCAAGAAGATTTGAGGGACGATCATTAGACTCAAAGTTGTTCACATCGAAGAGAAGAACAACTTAGCTTGGACGCATTTTCCCATTTGTTGGATTTAAGGAACAAGGTGTATTTTCATTGGATCAAAGAAGAAATCAAGCTAGGTGAGTTTCTAATGTAAATACTCAAGTACATTTGTTTGGACATTGATGTGAAAAATGATTGGTATGCATAGAAATGGTAGAAACTATCTAGAATAGAATGAATCCACCATGACCTAGAAATGGTCTAGTGTGAGAAAGTGGAATGTGTTGAGATTAATAATGAATGAGATATCTTGAGGTGATAATAGTGTTATGGGTATGATTTTAAGTTGTTGTTAGTGAATAAATTGTGAGATTTACCTAAAAGAGGTAAAATGTGGAATAAGGCATTGGTAAAATGCATAAATAAATTATATTGACTAGTGAAATCAAAATGTGAGTTAACAACATTAACTCAAGTGATTTGGATTAATGACTCACAGCTCCAAAGGATACACAGGAGCAAGGCAAGCCAAGAGTGCAAGAGCTAAGAGGAAGAGAGAGTCGCACTCAAGTAAATTGAGGTAAGGGAATTTTGTGCACTCTTAGAGATATCTGTACGCAATTTGGGTGCTTAAATGTTTTGCTAGAGTGCATGTGATACTAGGAAATGATATTGGGTGATTGAAGGGTAAAGAGTTGGGTTTTGAGAAAAGTGCATGAAAACAAAAGCATAATGTTTTGAAAATCATATTTTATTACTTTTTAGCAAGTGATTGGTTGTAAGACGTGTATTTTTGGATGTAAACCTTATGGATTCATAAGTGTGGTAATGTACTTGTAATGTGAAGTACAATTGATGTAAAGTCTATAAATGTAATGTACATACGTATAATATGGGTTTGTAATGTACATACAAGTTTCATTGTGTATGCATATGAGGAAGTGAGATTTTATAAGTGATGAATGTGAGTGGAATGAGAAATAAGTAGTGTGGTAAATGGAAGGAAGTTGCATGAATCTAAATACTCCCATTTGGTTTTATATTGTATACCTTTGGATATACAATGAATGCACACAAGTTTCAATAGGTATAAAGCTTGGTTGGATGCCGTTTTCAAGTCATAAAGGTGGTCGGATGAGAAAATGACTATGACAGCAAATTGAGGATGTTTTGTGTGAAGTTACTATAAAAAACTACAGGAAAATCAAAAAAATATGAAGGCCAGATCGATCTCATAGGATGAGAGATCGATCTTAAAGAGACAGAATGCTCTTATTTGAGCAATGGAATAGGGCAGATCGATCTCCCATGGGGCCAGATCGATCTCCTAAACATTTTGTAATAAAAAGATCGATCCTCATGCATATAGATCGATCTCCTTAACTCTCTGTTTGGAGAAGATCGATCTCAAGGTTTGACAGATCGATCTCGTGCTTAAAATGCCGTGAAAAAGAGAAATTTAAGCGAACCAGATCGATCTCCTCCTAGGACAGATTGATCTCATCAAGTAATTTCTATAAAAAGGGTGCTGAAATCTACAATTTTCGAGAAACAACAACCCTTTTCCATTTTCAACCCAAAACTTAGATTTCTCCCTCTAAAATTCGCCCATTCTAGTAAGATTTGAAAGGAGGCCATAGACATAAAGTTGTTCATCTTGAGGAAGAGAACAACATAGTTGAAACCCAAAACCTCATTGTTAGTATTGAAGGAGCAAGGAGCATTTCCCCTTTTGAAGCAAGAAGAGAAACTAGATTGGTAAGTTTCTAATGCTCCAACTCAAATACATTGGTTTGTTTATTGATCTTGGAGTTGATTTGCATGAGTATTGTTAGTTGAAACCATTTAGGTAGTATTGGATCTAATGTGACCTAGAAAATGAAAAGAATCTAGTGTAAGAAAGTGTAATTTGGATGAATTGATGATTTATGGGATATGTTAAGTTGTTAATGGAATAATGTGGAGGATTTGAAGTGGGTAAATGAAGCTACATTGTGGATTGAGTGAATTATGGAGATGAGTATGTAATATGTTGATAAATGCCATAGTGAGGAAAAATTGATGAAATAGGAACACTGTGAGCTTAATATCGATTTGTTATCGATTGGTATGAATAAATAAGCCTAAAGGAATCCATAGATTCGAGATATGAATAGAGAGATGAAATGAAGCCTTATAAGTGTTAATAGAGGCTATAGATTGAATTGACTATAGCAAGCACAAGGGTTGCATTATAGTGGACTAAAATAATGTGAAATACGATTGTGTATACTTCAGAAGAGTCCGGTGGAGACAAATCAAACCGCACGAGCAAGCAACTTTAAGGAATTGAAATCTGACGACGGGATTCCCAGGTAAGGGAATTCTATAAGTATATAGAGGTAGCTGCTCGTATTTTGTGGGTGTATAGGGCTTTGGAAATGTGCATGAGTTTATAGAAATGTGTTTGGCGATGTATGGAAGTAACCATGATTATTTGTATGAGATTTGGTTGTTGAAATGGTATTATAAAGAAATGGGATAGTAAGGCTAATAATTGCATAAACCAAATATTTTGAATGTTTTCACAAAACATATTGCTTGTTTTAAGCAAATTGATGGATAGGCTGGCTAGTGTTTGAATGATGTTGTGTGATAGCACATGTGAGGTGCTAAATGTGTTTTGAGATTGGTTTTTTTAATGTTTATGAGCCACCTATCATGTTTATGAGAATTAAACAGTGCTGGAGCCTAGCTCACACTGGATATTGATGTTTTCACATGTTTGAAACGTGTTGGAGCTTAGCTCGCATTTTGATTTGAACTATGGAGATGTTTTATAAACCGTACTGGAGTTATGCTCGTACGTGATTTTCTTCACGTTTTATGCATAAATGTCATACTAGAGCGTTGCTCGTATGAGGTAATTTGTTTATGATGCATGAATTCGCGCTAGAGTGTTGCTCGTACAGGTTTTCACACTGTGGTATGTATAATGCCGTGGTGAGGATAATAAGGGTTGGTGTTCAGGAAACCCAACAGGCCTAACAGACCTCTTGAGTGGGGTGAGGGTGAGGGGCTAGGACCTGAATTAGGGAACCAACAGGGACGAGCAAGGCCATGAGGGGCTAGGACTGTATTAAGGGTACTCGTACGTGCATTTGAGACTATAGAGGTTACACTCGGTATGGGGTAGATAAGACCTACGGCAGGCACCCCCAACCATGTTATGGGTCCACTGAGTACGATGAACTGTCTATATCACATGGAGTATGTTGTACCGCATGGTTGAGATACTAATGAGAAAAGTCTGGAGGAGAACTAATTCACCTTCATTCCAGCATGATATCCCACACATCGGGATCTGTGTGGTCTGGGATGATTTGTGACATAGTTGGCCAACATAGTCAGTCGAGATATAGTGACCTGTCTCACTTGATTTACATAGTACCACATGTTTTTATATAAAAGTTATGTTTGTGAGTGTCCAAGGATGACCCAAAGGAGGGGTTGAGCCTTGTAGACTTGATTTTGTGAAATGATGGTGATGTATGTGATTGAGAATTGATTTCGATGGGATTTTATGTATTAAGAAAGAGATGTGATTTAAAAGGAGGTTTCTTAATTGAATTGCCTTTTTCTATGAGATTTGACGATTGATGGGGATGAGATGATTTTTACATGATGATTTTACCATGTTTTATACGCTAGATCCCATGATTTTAAATACACGATATATGTATACTCATATGGCATAGTTTTAAGTCCTCATGCTCCTGTTACAAATGATTTATGCATAACATTATTAGCATGTTGATAGAGTAGTTATCTACCATGCTTGCGTTATTGCCTTACTGAGCGTGTGGTACGATTTAGATAGATTACGACAATTTCAGAAACTTGGACCACCATCTTTTCGTGGGGTTAAGGACCCAATTGTTGCTGAGGAGTGGGTTGGAGAGATAGAGAAGTTGTATAGATTCTTTAAGTGTACGACTTCATAGAGGGTTGCATTTGCTACGTTCTTACTGAAAAAATGGCAGAGCAATGGTGGAAGTCCACTAGGCCCATTTTGAGAGCCTGACATGATGAGATTAGTTGGGAGCTATTTCTGGATGCCTTTAGGAGGCAGTTTATTCCAGATACAGCACAGTGGAGGCTGCAGGCCAAATTCTTAAGGTTGATGCAGGGGAGTCTTTCAGTGGATGAGTATGAGACTAGATTGTTAGCCCTGGGAAGGTATGACCCCGATACCATGTATAGCGAGACTAAGAAGGTCCGCAGGTTTATCGATCGATTGAGGCCAGTGTTGCGATCTAAACTGGTTCTATTCGATATCTCTACCTATGATGAGGTTATGCGCAGGGCGTAACTTTGTGAACAAGATTATGAGAGAAATGCCTCAGAGTTTAGAGCAATAGGAAAAGGTAGAGACAGAGACAGAAAGAGGCCGGTGAGTGATAGTGCTCGAGGTTTCAGTTATCGAGGAGGGAGGAGACTCTTTGTTAAAAGACCAAAGATTGAGGAAGTACAGGAAAAGATTGTGAGATTTTCTACATAACCGGCTATAGCTCCGACAAAAGGCATTATGATTGGAGGATCGAGGCCTACTACAGAGCAGTGTAGTCAATGTGGTAAATACCACGGAGGTAGACCTTGTCCGATGAGTCCTATTATGTGTTTTCGATGTGGAAAACCAGGACATATTGCTAGAGTTTTCTCGAAGATGGTTAAGACTGCCCCACTGAAGGTCAGGGAGCCAGAGAGAGCTCCAGGTGATACGTCTACTCAGAGAAGGAGAGCAATGGCAGAAGAGAAAGGGAAGTAGGTTATGGGACGAGGGTGAGTACATGCCTTCAACCAGGGGACAACGATGCTTCATCGGATGTGATTAGAGGTAACATCCTGATTTATGATTTAGAAGCACATGTTTTGATTGATCCTGGTACCACGCATTCATTTGTATCGCCTTCATTTGCATGTAAGTTAGCAAAGCATGTAGAGCGTACTCCTTTAAATAAGATGATGTTGATTAGTAGGCCTATGGATAATAGTCAGCTAGTGGAGTATGTGTTAAACGATTGTAAGTTGAAAGTAGGAGAAAAAGACATGACAGCCAATCTAATATTGTTAAGTATGAGTGAGTTTGATGTAATCTTAGGAATGGATTGGTTATCTATAAACCATGCTATTTTAGATTGTTATGCTAAGACAGTTATGTTTCCTAATCCTACGAAATATGTTGTCAAGTTTGATGCAAAGAAATAAAAGTAGTAGTTATGATTGTGATTAATAATGTACTATGCTGACTGAGAGATGAATAAGTTGAAGGTTTTATTGCGTACGTGGTTGATACGGATAAGGTGTGGTTGATACGGATAAGGTACATTTGGTGTTGGCAGACATTCCTGTGGTCAGTGAATTCCCAGATGTCTTCCGGATGAATTGTCAGGGTTGCCACCAGATAGAGAGATGGAATTCTGTATAGATTTGGTGCTAATACTGAACCTATATCGAAACCACCGTATTGCATAGCCTTAGTTGAGCTAGAGGAGCTCAAGAGACAGTTACAGGAGCTATTAGACAGGGGTTTCATTAGGCCTAGTGTTTCGCCTTGGAGAGCACTGATTTTATTCGTGAGGAAGAAAGATGAGATTTGGTAAGAAGGGCAAGCTGAGCCCTAGTTACATCAGACCCTTCGAGATTTTAGAGAGAGTGGGAGATAAGGCGTATAGGTTGGCGCTGCCACCAGCCCTGGCAAATGTTCATAATGTCTTTCAAGTCCCTATGCTTCGAAAGTATCACCCGGACCTGGCACACGTGATAAGATATGAGTCGTTAGAGCTCAATAAGAGCATGACGTATGTTGAGAAGCCGGTTCGGATATTGGACAGAAAAGAGAAAGTATTGCGGAATAAGACAATTCCCTTGGTGAAAGTTCTTTGGCAACATCACACGTTGGAAGAGCCCACATAGGAATTGGAGAATTTGATACGAGAGAAGTACCCAGAATTATTTTGAAATAACTTGGTTCTAATTTAGAGTACCAAATTCCTTGAAGGAGGGGAGAATGTGAGACCTCGTATATGTATAGTAGTAATGTGTGTAATTGGATCAATGAATGCTGATGGACTTGTAATGTAGCGTGTAATTGATGTAAGTCCATGGATTCCAATGTACATATGTGTAATATGATTTGTAATGTACATACAAGTTTCATTGTGTATGAATATGAAGGAATGAGTTCTTATAAGTGATCAATATGAATGGAACTCAAAATGAGTAGTGTGGTATGTGGAAGGAAGTCACATGAATATAAATGATTCCATTTGGTTTTATATAGTATACCTTTGGATATACAAGTAATGCACACAAGTTTCAATGTGAATAAGGTATGAATGGATGCCATTTTCAAGTCATAAAGGTGGGTGGATGAGAAAATGACTATGGTAGCAAATTAAGGACATTTGGGTGTGAGTTGCAGCAGGAAAACTGCAAAAAATCTAGGAAATATGAAGGCTGGATCGATCTCATAGGATGAGAGATCGATATGGAAGAGCCAGAATGCTCTTATTTGGGCAATGGAATAGAGCAAATCGATCTCCAATAGGGCTAGATCGATCTCCTAACCAATCTGCAATGAAAAGATCAATCGTCAAACATACAGATCGATCTCCTTAGCTCTTTGTTTGGGAGCAGATCAATCTCACGCTTCGACAGATTGATCTCATGCTTAAAATATCATGAAAAGGAGGGATTTAAGGGGACCAGATTGATCTCCTCCTAGTATAGATCGATCTCCTCAAGCTATTTTTATAAAATGAGTGCTGAAAATCTAAAAATTTCGAGAAAAACATCACCCTTCTATTTTCAATCCAAAAATCTAACTTTCTCTCTCTAAAATCCACCCATTCCAGTAAGATCTGAAGAGAGACCATTAGAAGTAAAGTTGTTCATCTTAAGGAAGAGAACAACATAGTTGGGAATCAAAAACCACATTAGGGTATTGAAAGAGCAAAGGGCATTGACATTTGGAGCAAGAAGAGAAATTGGATTTGGTAAGATTCTAACACTCCAACTCTGGTACATTGTCTATTTAATTGATTTTTGGAGTTGTTTGGCATGAGTATGGATGGTTGGAAGCACCTAGGTTGTGTTAGAAACTAATGTAACCTAGAAAATGGATGGAACCTAGTGTTAGAAAGTGAAAGTCAGATGAGTTGATGAATCATGGGTATGCTAAAGTAGCTATTGGAGTAATGTAAATGATATGAAATGGGTAAATGAAGCTATAAAGTGAGTTTAGTGAATTTATGAGGATGAGTATAAGTAAGGCTTGATGAAAGGCCATAGTGGGGAAATTTATGAACCATGAGCCTAATATCAATTTAATATCGATTTAGTATAAGTTAAGAGGCCTAAGAGAATCCATCTACTCGAGTTATGAGTAGAATAATAAAGCAAGACCTCACAAGCGTTAATAGAGACTATAGGTCAAATCGACTATAGTAAACGCGAAAGTTAGATTATAATGGGCTAAAACGATTCGAAATTTTGTTTATGTGCAGTCTCGAAGAGTTCGTTGAAAACGAATCGAGCTATACAAGTAAGTAGCTTTAAGGAAGTGGAATCACGCATCGCGATTCCAGGTAAGGGAATTTTGTGAGTATATAGAGATAGCTGCTCGTACTTTGAACTTGTGGGGGAATATTGGGTGTTTTATGAAATGCATGGTTGCTCAAGTAAATGATTGATGGTATTCATGAATGATGATAAGTATATGCGTGATTTTGGTTTTGAAATGGATTCTATGAAATGGGATAGTAAGTCTAATAATTGCATAAATCTAATGTTTTGATGTTTTACAAAACGTAATTGCTTCATTTTAAGCAAGCTTGTAGATGGGTCGGCTAGTGTTTTATTGATGTTGTGGAAAAAGCATTTGTGAAGTGCTAAACCGGTTGTCGGGATTGTTTGATTGTGTATGAGCCGCCTATCATATTTGTATGACATAAATCATGCTACAGCCTCGCTCGCGCTGGATTTCGATATTTTCACTTATGGAAAACGTGCTGGAGCTTAGCTAGCACTTCGATTTGAATTGTGATGATGCTTTATAAACCGTACTGGAGCTTACGCTCGTACATGGATTTAAGTGGTTTTTCTTATGCATATAACCGTACTGGAGCTATGCTCGTACGTGGTTTCTACATGTTTTTATGCATAAATGTCGTACTAGAGCATTGCTCGTACGAGGTGATTGGTTTTGATGCATGAATTCACACTAGAGCATAGCTCGCGCTGGTTTTCACACTGTGGTATGTATAAGGCCGTGGTGAGGGTAATACTAATTAATTCTGGGAACCCAACAGGCCTGACAGCCCTCTTGAGTGGGGTGAGGGTGAGGGGCTAGGACATGAATCAGGGAACCCAATAGGGGCGAGCAAGGTAATGAGGGGCTAGGACCTGGTATTAAGAGTACTCCCACATGCACTTGAGACTAGAGGTTTCACTCGGTATGGGGTAGATAAGACCTAATGCAGGCACCCCCAACCATGTTATGGGTCTGCGGAGTACGATGTATCGTGTATATCACATGGAGTACGATGTACCGCGTAGTGGTTACCTGATTTAAGAAAGCCTGGTGGAGAACTAACCCACCTTCGTACCAGCATGATACCCCACACACCGGGATCCATGTGGTCTGGGATGATATGTGACATAGTTGGCCAACATAGTCTATGAGTATGAGCTATAGTGACCTGTCTCCCTTGCTTGATTTACTTACTACCACATGATTTTAATCTATAAGTGTGATTGTGACTGACCAGGGTAGACACGAGGGAGGGGTCGAGCCTTGTGGACTTGATTTGTGAAATGATGATGATGTTTGTGATTGAGAAAATGGTTTGTGATGGGATTGTATGTGTTTGAGAAAGAGCTTTATGATGTGGGTTTAAAAAGGAGGTTTCTTAATGAATTGCCCTTTTTATGAATTTAAATGAGATTGAGCATGAGATGATTTATACATGATGTTTTTACCATGTTTTATATGCCAATGTACATGATTTTGATACATGATATATATGTATACTCATATGGCATAGTTTTACTTCCTCATGCTCCTACCATAAACGATTTATACATAATATTATCATCATGTAGATAGAGTAGTTATCTACCATGCTCGCATTATTGCCTTACTGAGCGTGTGGTTGCTTATCCCTCTCTGTTTTTCCCCTCCTATAAAGCGTGCATAGTAGCCCAGCGAGGACTGAGGCATTGTATTTTTGGATATCCGCTGCTCCCATCACCGAAGGTATTTACACAATATTCTTTTTGTATCTAAACAATGTAATGGAACAATAATTATTGAATTGCAATTATGGGGATGTAGATGTCAGTGAACATAACTTGTGTAAGTTAATGATTAACTTTCAAATGTATGACATCGCTTTATTTAATTGATAATAAATGAGATGTGATGTTTATTATTGACTCATAGCTCAATAATGTGGTGATAAGTTAGTTCATGATCGGGTAAGGAAAGAAATTTGTGAAAATTTTTCAATGATTTTCGATTAAAGAGAATGAAAAAAGGGTTATGACATTCTCGGTGTACACGGATGCGTCACACCAGGGTCTGGGCAGTGTACTTATGCAGGATGGGAAGGTAGTTGCCTATGGATCTAGAGAGTTGAAAGATCATGAGAGGAACTACCCGACACATGATTTGAAGTTTGCAGCCGTGGTGTTTGCTTTGAAAATATGGCGTCGTAGCTCTATGGTGAGAAGTTTCAGGTGTTCACAGATCATAAGAGCCTCAAGTACCTGTTCTCATAGAAAGAGCTGAATATGAGATAGAGGAGATGGCTCGAACTCCTGAAGGACTATGATTGTGAAATCATGTACCACCCGGGTAAGGAAAATGTAGTTGCTGATGCTTTGAGTAGGAAGAACCTTGGGTTGGTGTCTTTTATGATGGTACAGGAGCATGAATTGTTAGAACATTTTACGAACCTCAGTTTGGATGTGACCCCACCTGGATCGAAGAAATTGGATATCATGGCTAGTATGAGACTAAAGCCAGAGTTGATTGGTCGTATTCGGCAGGCCCAGCAGAGTGATCGACGGTGCATCGATTGGCTGAGGCAGATACAGACCGGTGTGGGTATTGACATTGAGCTGAGTGCTAATGGGTTATTGAGGCTCAGAGGCAGAGTATGTGTTCCCGAGGATCTTGAGATCAGGAAGTTAATATTAACAGAAGCTCACTCATCAAAGTACACAATACATCTGAGAAGTACCAAGATGTATCAAAACCTTTGGAAGGTTTATTGTTGGTCTGTGATGAAAAGAGACATTGCAGAATATGTCGCTAAGTGTCTCGTTTGTCAGCAGGTGAAAGTAGAGCATCAGAAGCCTGTAAGATTATTGTAGCCTCTACCGATACTGACTTGGAAGTGGGAGCATGTCACCATGGAATTTTTATGGGATATTTGAGGACCCGCAGAGGTCATGATGCCATATGGGTTATTATGGACCGGTTGACTATGTCCGCCCATTTCTTGGCTATGAGAGTTACCGATACACTATGTCTGTTGGCGAACCTGTATATTCGAGAGATAGTACGGCTACACGGTGTTCTAGTGAGCATTGTTTTTGATAGGGATGCCCGCTTTACTTCCCATTTCTGGGAACATTTTCAGGAAGCGCTGGGGACTCGACTAAGTTTTAGCACTGCTTTTTATCCTCAGACAGATGGGCAGTCAGAGAGGACTATAAAGACCCTCGAGGATATGTTGAGAGCGTGCCTGCTAGATTTTGGAGGCTCTTGGGATGATCACCTGTAGTTAGCCGAGTTCGTCTATAATAATAGCTATCATGTGAGTATCGAAATGACACCCTATGAGGCACTGTATGGACGTAGGTGTCGATCCCCCATTGGATGGGAAGAGGTTGGTGACATATAGATTTTTGCTCCGAACTTAGTGCAGTAGGCATCTGAGGACGTCCAGTTGATATGTGAGAGATTACAGACAGTTCAGAGCCAACAAAAGAGTTATGCTGATAAGAGACGGAGACCACTAGAGTTTGATATGGGTGACTCGATATTTCTAAGAGTTTCACCTATGAAGGGTATTATGAGGTTTGGTAAGAAAGGCAAGCTGAGCCCTAGATATATCGGACCCTTTGAGATTTTAGAGATAGTGGGAGGTAAGGCGTATAGGTTGGCATTGCCACCGGACTTGGAAAATGTCCACAACGTCTTCCACGTCTCTATGCTTCAGAAGTATCACCTGGACACGGCACACGTGATAAGATATGAGCCGTTGGAGCTCAATGAGAGTATGACGCATGTTGAGAAGTCGGTTCGAGTATTGGACAGAAAAGAGAAAGTGTTGCTGAATAAGACAATTCCCTTGGTGAAAGTTCTTTGGCAACATCACGCGGTGGAAGAGGCCACATGGGAATTGGAGAACTTGATACGAGAGAAGTACCCCCAACTTTTTGAAGAGTGACTTGGTTCTAATTTAGAGGACCAAATTCCTTGAAGGAGGGGAGAATGTTAGACCCCGTATATGTATGGTTGTAACGTGTGTAATTGGATCAATGAATTCTAATGGACTTGTAATGTACAATATAATTGATGTAAGTCAATGGATTCAATGTACATATGTGTAATATGATTTGTAATGTACATACAAGTTTCATTGTGTATGAATATGAAGGAATGAGTTCTTATAAGTGATGAATGTGAATGGAACTCAAAATGAGTAGTGTGGTAATTGGAAGGAAGTTGCATGAATCTAAATACTTCTATTTAGCTTGGTATGGTATACTTTTGGCTATTCAAAGTATACACACAAGTTTTAATGCGTATAAGGTATGGATGGATGCCATTTTCAAATCTTAAAGGTGGTTGGATGAGCAAATGACCTTGGCAGCAGATTAAGGATGTTTTGGTGTAAGTTACAGCAGGGAAACTGCAGAAAATCTTAAAAATATGAAGGCCAAATTGATCTCATTGGATGAGAGATCGATCTGGAAGAGCCAGAATACTCTTATTTGAGTAATGGAATAGGGCAGATCGATCTCCCATGGGGCCAAATCTATCTCCTAAACATTCTGTAATAAAAAGATGGATCCTTAAGCATACAGATCGATCTCCTTAGCTCTCTGTTTGGGTACAGATCGATCTCAAGCTTCAACAGATCGATCTCATGCTTAAAATACCGTGAAAAAGAGGGATTTAAGGGGACCAAATCGATCTCCTCCTAGTGCAGATCGATCTCCTCAAGCTATTTCTATAAAAGGAGCATTGAAATCTGTAATTTTCGGGAAAACAACATCACCTTTCCATTTTTCACCAAAAACCTAAGTTTATATCTCTAAAATGAGCCATTTCCAGTAAGAATTGAGGGGAGGCTTTTAGATACAAAGTTGTTCATCTTGAGGAAGAGAACAACATAGTTGAAATCCAAAACCTCATTGTTGATATTGAAGGAGCAAGGAACATTTCCCTTTGGAGCAACAAGAGAAATTAGATTGGTAAGTTTCTAATACTTCAACCCAAGAACTTTGATTGATTTGTTAATTTTAGAGTTGATATATATGTGTATTGATGATTGAAATCACCTAGGAAGTGATGGAACACATATAACCTAGAAAATGGATTAGTCTAGTGTGAGAAAGTATGAATTGGGTATGTTGATGACTTATGGGTTATGATAAGTTGTTATTTGTGTAATGTGGATGATTCGAAATGGGTAAATGAAGCTACATTGTGGGTTTTGTGAATTGATGAGAAGGAGCACATGTAGTGTTTGATAATATGTCATAGTGAAGGAAATTTATGAAAAATGAACATTATGAGCTTAACATCATTTTAATATCGATTTAGAATGAGTTAATAGGCCTAAAAGAATCCATAGACTCGAGTTATGGGTAAAGTAATGAAACAAGGCCTCATAAGCGTTAATAGAGACTATAGGTCGAATCGACTATAGTAAATGCAAGAGTTGGATTATAATGGACTATAATGGTGCGAAATACGTTTGTGTGCAGCTCCAAAGAGTTTGTTGGAGACGAATTGGGCCGCACGTGTAAGCAGCTCTAAGGAAGTGGAATTACGCATCGCGATTCCAAGTAAGGGAATTTTGTAAGTATATAGAGGTAACTGCTCGTATTTTGTGGGTGTATAGGGCTTTGGAAATGTGCATGAGTTTATAGAATATGTTTGATAATGTATGGAAATTGCTTCGAGTATTCACTTGAGATTTGGTTGTTTGAAATGATATTATAAAGAAATGGGATAGTAACGTTAATAATTCCATAAATCAAATGTTTTGAGTGTTTTCACAAAACATATTGCTTTGTTTTAAGCAAATGATGATAGGCTGATTAGTGTTTGAATGATATTGTGTGATAGCACATGTGAGGTGCTAAATGTGTTTTGAGATTGGTTTTTGAATGTTTATGAGCCGTCTATCATGTTTATGTGAATTAAACTGTGCTGGAGCCTAGCTCGCACTGGGTATTGATGTTTTCATATGTTTGAAATGTGTTAGAGCTTAGATCGCACTTTGGTTTAAAACAATGATGATGCTTTATAAACCGTACTAGAGCTTTTGCTCATACGTGGATTTTGAGTGGTTTTCTTATGCATATAACCGTACTGGAGCGATGCTCGTACATGGTTTCTTCATATTTTTATGCATAAATGCCGTACTAGAGCGTTGCTCATACGAGATGATTTATTATGATACATGAATTCGCACTAGAGCATAGCTCGCGTTGGTTTTCACACTGTGGTATGTATGAGGCCGTGGTAAGAGTGATACGGATTAGTGTTCATGTCACGACCCATTTTCATTCCCTTAACCGAAAATCACTATAAATTTTTCACGTTTTACTGTTACCTTACCCGGTCGTGAACAAACTTACCACCACACTGTTGGGCTGTGAGTCAATAATAAACATCACATCTCATTCATTCTCAGTTAAATAAAACGATGTAATGCATTTGCATTTAATCGTGTACTTATACAAAAACATGTTTTACTGACATCTACATCCCCCATAATTACAACTCAAAAGAATATTGTGCTTTTACATTGTTTAAATATAAAAAGAATCACTGTGTATATAGCTCCGTGTGATGGAGATGCAACAGATGTCCAAATTACCATGCCTCAGTCCTCACTGGGCTACTATGCGCGCTCTGTAGAAGGGAGAAAATAGAGAGGGATGAGCAACCACACGCTCAGTAAGGCAATAATGCAAGCATGGTAGATAACTACTCTATCTACATGCTGATAATGTTATGCATAAATCGTTTATGGTAGGAGCATAATGAAGTAAAACTATGCCATATGAGTATACATATATATCATGTATCAAAATCATGTACATTGGCATATAAAACATGGTAAAAACATCATGTATAAATCATCTCATGCTCAATCTCATTTGAATTCATAAATCATTAAGAAACCTCTTTTTTAAACCCACGTCATAAAACTCTTTCTCAAACACATACAATCCCATCACATCAATTCACAATCACAACCTCATTTTCATTTCACAAATCAATTCCACGAGGCTCGACCCCTCCTTCGGGTCTACCTTGAATAATTACAATCACACTTAGAGATTAAAATCATGTGGTAGTAAGTAAATCAAGCAAGGAGACAGGTTACTATAACTCATCTGACTATGTTGGCCAACTGTGTCACATATCATCCCAGACCACACGGATCTCGGTGTGCGGGGTATCATGCTGGTAAGAAGGTGGGTTAGTTCTCCACTAGACTTTCTCAAATCGAGTAACCCCCACGCGGTACATCGTACTCCATGTGATATACACGGTACATCATACTCCGCGGACCCATAACAAGGTTGGGGGTGCCTGCCGTAGGTCTTATCTACCCCATACCGAGTGTAACCTCTATAGTCTCAAGTGCACGTGGGAGTACCCTCAATACCAGGTCCTAGCCCCTCATGGCCTTGCTCTCCCCTGTTGGGTTCCCTGATTCAGGTCCTAGCCCCTCACCCTCACCCCACTCAAGAAGTCTGTTAAGCCTGTTGGATTCCCTAATTGGATTATGTCAGGTCCTAGCCCCTCACCCTCACCCCACTCAAGAGGTCTGTTAGGCCTGTTGGGTTCCTTGAACACCAATCCGTATCTCTCACCACGGCCTCATACATACCACAGTGTGAAAACCAGCGTGAGCTACGCTCTAGCGCGAATTCATGCATCATAATAAATCTCTTCGTACGAGCAACGCTCTAGTACAGCATTTATGCATAAAAACATGTAGAAACCACGTACGAGCATAGCTCCAGTACGGTTATATGCATAAGAAAACCATTGAAAACCACGTACGAGCAAAAGCTCTAGTACGGTTTATAAAACTTCACCTCAAATCAAATCGAAGTGTAAACTAAGCTTCAGCACGTTTCACACAAGTGAAAACACTCAAATCTAGCGCGAGCAAGGCTCTAGTGCGATTTATGTCATACAAATATGATAGGCGGCTCACACATAATCAAACAATCCCGGTAACCGGGTTTAGCACTTCATAAATGCTTTTTCCACCACATCAATAAAACACTAGCTGGCCCATCTACAAACTTGCTTAAAACAAAACAATTAGTTTTGTAAAACATCAAAACATTAGCTTTATGCAATTATTAGCCTTACTATCCCATTTCATAGAATTCACTTCAAAACGAAAACCACGCATATACTTATCATAATTCATGAATACCATCAATCATTTACTTGAGCAACCATGCATTTCATAAAACACCCAATATTCACCCACAAGTTCAAAGTACGAGCAGCTATCTCTATATACTCACAAAATTCTCTTACCTGGAATCGCGATGCGTGATTCCACTTCCTTAAGCTGCTTACTTGTACGGTTCGATTCGTCTCCATCGGACTCTTCGAAACTGCGCATAATCATATTTCACATTATGTTCAATACATATAACAAGGCACCGTGCTTTCACTATAGTCGATTCGACCTATAGTTTCTATTAACGCTCATAAGGCCTTGTTTCATTTCTCTTGTCTATAGATTCCTTTTAGGCCTATCAACTCATTCCAAATCGATATTAAATCGATACTAAGTCCATAGTGTTCATATTTCATTGACTTCTTCACTATGGCATTTATCAAGCATTTACATACTCATTTTCATAATTTCACTTAAACCCACAATGTAATTCCATTTAACCATCCAAAATCATACACATTACCTCAATAACAACTTTAGCATGCCCATAAGTCATAAACTCATTCAACCCATATCTTCTCACATTATACCTATTCTAGGTTTTCTAGGTCACATCAAATCCATCACATCCCTAGATAATTTATCCATCAATGCACATCCAACTCAACTCCAAAATCACTTAAATAAACAATGTACTTGGATTGGAATATTAGAATCTTACCAAAATCTGATTTTTCTTCTTGCTCCAAATGTCAATACCCTTAGCTCCTTCAATACCAACAATGGGATTTTGGGTTCCAACTATGTTGTTCTCTTCCTCAAGATGAACAACTTAGTGTCTAATGGCCTCTCTTCAAATCTTACTGGAAATGGCTGATTTTAGAGAGAGAAACTTATGTTTTTGGATTGAAAATGGAAGGTTAGTGTTTTTCTCGAAATTTTTGGATTTTCAACACTCCTTTTATAGAAATAGCTTGAGGAGATCGATCTGCACCAAGAGGAGATCGATCTGGTCCCCTTAAAACCCTCTTTTTCACGGCATTTTAAGCATGAGATCGATCTGTCGAAGCATGAGATCGATCTGATCCCAAACAGAGAGCTAAGGAGATCGATCTGTATGCTTGATGATCGATCTTTTCATTACAGAATACTTAGAAGATCGATCTGGCCCCATTGGAGATCGATTTGCTCTATTCCATTGCCCAAATAAGAGAGCATTCTAACTCTTCCAGATCGATCTCTCATCCTATGAGATCGATCTGGCCTTCATATTTTCCAGATTTTTTGTAGTTCTCCTGCTACAACTCGCACCAAAACACCCTTAATTTGCTACTATAGCCATTTTCTCATCCATCCTCCTTTATAACTTGAAAATGGCATCCATTCATACCTTATGCACATTGAAACTTGTGTGCATTCATTGTATATCCCAAGGTATACTATATAAAACCAAATGGAAGCATTTATATTCATACAACTTTCTTCCATTTACCACACTATTCATTTTGAGTTCTAATCACATTTATCACATATAAGAACTCATTTCTTCATATTCATATAAAATGGAACTCGTGTGTACATTACAAATCATATTACACAGATATACATTGAATCCATGGACTTACAGCACTTATGCTTTACATTACAAGTCCATACACATTAATTGATCCGATTACACACGTTACAAATATACATGTACGGGGTCTCACACTCTCCCCTCCTTCAAGGAATTTGATCCTCCAAATTAGAACCAAGTCACTCTTCAAAAAGTTAGGGGTACTTCTTGCGTATCAAGTTCTCCAATTCCCATGTGGCCTCTTCCACCGTATGATGTTGCCAAAGAACATTCACCAAGGGAATTATCTTATTCCTCAACACTTTCTCCTTTTTGTCCAATATCCGAACCGGCTTCTCTACATATGTCATACTCCCATTGAGCTCCAACGGCTCATATCTTATCACGTGTGCCGGGTCTGGGTGATACTTCTGAAGCATCGAGACGTAGAAGACGTTGTGGATATTTGCCAAGTCCGGTGGCAATGCCAACCTATACGTCTTATCTCCCACTCTCTCCAAAATCTCGAAGGGTCCGATATATCTAAGGCTCAGCTTGCCGTTCTTACAGAATCTCATAATACCCTTCGATGGTGAAACTTTCAGAAATATCGACTCACCCTCATCAAACTCTAGTGGTCTTTGTCTCTTGTCAGCATAACTCTTTTGTTGGCTCTGAGCTGTCCGTAATCTCTCACATATCAACTGGACGTCCTTAGATGCCTGCTGCACTAAGTCCGGAGCAAAAATCTGTTTGTCACCAACCTCTTCCCATCCAATAGGGGAACGACATCTACGCCCCGTACAATGCCTTATAGGGTGCCATCCCGATACTCGCAAGATAGCTATTATTATAGGCAAACTCGACTAACTATAGGTGGTCATCCCAGGAGCCTCTAAAATCCAGCACACACGCTCTTAACATATCCTCGAGGGTCTGTATAGTCCTCTCTGACTGCCCATCTGTCTGAGGATGAAAAGCGATGCTAAAACTCAGTCGGGTCCCTAGCGCTTCTTGAAAATGTTTCCAGAAATGGGAAGTAAAGCGGGCATCCCTATCAGAAACAACGCTCAATGGTACACCATGTAGCAGTACTATCTCTCGAATATATAGGTTCGCCAACTAACTCAGTGTATTGGTAGCTCTCATAGCCAAGAAATGGGCGGACTTAGTCAATCGGTCCACCATAACACATATGACATCATGACCTCTGCGGGTCCTCGGCAACCCCATCACAAAATCCATGGTGACGTGCTCCCACTTCCATGTCAGTATCGGTAGAGGCTGCAATAATTCTGCAGGCTTCTAATGCTCTACCTTCACTTACTGACAAACGAGACACTTAGCGACATATTCAGCAATGTCTCTTTTCATTCCAGACCACCAATAAACTTTTCGAAGGTTTTGATACATCTTAGTACTTCCCAGATGTATCGTATACTTTGATGAGTAAACCTCTGATAAAATCATTCTCCTGATCTCAGGATCCTTGGGAATGCATACTCTACCTCTGAACCTCAATAAGCCATCTGTACTCAGCTCAAAATCACTACCCACACCTGTCTGTATCTGCCTCAACCAATCAATGCACCATCGATCACTTTGTTGGGTTTGCCGAATACGACCAATCAATTCTGGCTCCTGTCTCAAACTAGCCATGATCTCAAGTCTCTCAGATCCAGGTGGGGTTACATCCAAATTGAGGTCTGCAAATTGTTCCAACAATTCATGTTCCCATACCATCATATAAGACACCAACCCAAGGTTCTTTCTGCTCAAAGCATCAACAACTACATTTACCTTACCCGAGTGGTACATGATTTCACAATCATAGTCCTTTAAAAGTTTGAGCCATCTCCTCTGTCTCATATTCAACTCTTACTGTGAGAACAGGTACTTGAGGCTCTTATGATCTGTGAACACCTGAAATTTCTCACCATAAAGATAGTGGCACCATATTTTCAAAGCAAATACCACGGTCGCCAACTCCAAAACATGTGTCGGGTAGTTCCTCTCATGATCCTTCAACTGTCTAGATCAATAGGTAACTACCTTCCCATCCTACATAAGTACACAGCCCAATCCCTATGGAGCGTGCTCAACATCAGCCTCCACCTCAACATCATCCTGAGTCTCGTGTGTTTCTGGCTCAACACGACCCCCAGGCCTACCTCTACGGCCTCAAGCCTGTGCTCTCATCCCTCTACCGCAACTGGTATTAGGCATACGTACTCAATTCCCTACATTCCAACCAATTACTTAGTCAAACCATCGACACACAATTTGTATCTAAACAAGCACAGTAACTTGGGGATGTAATTTTCCACTTATTAAGTATTTTAGACACGACACACGTCAAACCAACTTGAGCTCTGATACCAACTTCTGTCACGACCCTCAACTTACCAAAATACGTACAAATTTTTCGCATTTTCATGCATCAATCGTTAATCATCCTTCATCGATCGTGAACAACCACACTCTTAACAGTTGGGCTGTGTGTCGACGTCTAACTCACTCCACCATACCAATTCAATTTGAAACATTATTTATGAGTAAACACTTGTATAAATGTTTATATATCAGAGTTGTTACATGTGTTTACATTGTTTTACATCCCTAGTGGTTACATACAAAATGCTACTGTGCTATGTCTAGTTTAGATACAAAATAATCCAGGTGTGTATACCTTTGGCGATGGGATGCAGCGGATTACCAAAAGGGAACGCCTCCAGTGATGCTCAATCTATACTCAACACTCTGTAGAGAGGGGAAAATAAGGGGGGTGAGCAAACCACACGCTCAGTAAGGCAATCATGCGAACAGGTAGATACTGCACTATCTACGTGATCGTGATGCCATGCTCAAAAGCATTTAATTCATTATTTATCTCAAAACATGAGTGTATGATTGTGTTAATGGTATGTAAAGCATTCATGCTATTAAAATCAAGTGCACATTTCAACTCAAAGCATGGTATAAATCATCATACATAATTTACAATAAAAGCATGGCATTACCCATCATGCATTTTCTCAAATAGCATGGCATTAACCATCAAGCATTTTCACAATAAAGCATAGCCTTAAACATCATGCATCCGTGCACTTTAAAAACCATTAACAAATCAATTCATCACTGGTCAGGTCTCGGCCCATCTCTCGGACTTTCCTGACCCACAAATCATTTTCAAACATAGATTTATTCTCAAATAACAGTAGACATGTGAGATAGGCAGTTCAACAATAGGTAATAACTTCAAGGCCTATGTACACAATCTGTGATATAGGCTACAAGGATCAGGTGTGCAGGATATCACCACTATCTACTTCCACACGGGAGGTGGGTCAAATCCTACCTGCCGGTCCCTAGCAGATCTCGTCCGAAGACGGCACATCACATCTCAACACGGTACAACGTACTCCGTGGATCCAATCAACACATTATATCACGCCACATCTCAAACGCACGTGTGAGCCTATTTAATCGGTACGACCTCTTGTCTACCCGAAGCTCCTAACACGGCTAATTAATCATGTCAAAACAATGCACGTGTGAGCCTATTTAATCGATGTGACACCCAGTCTACTCGAAGCTCCAAACACGGCAACATGCAAGGTGGGCATCCAGTGCGAGACAAACTCAAAGCACAATGCCAAAACAAATATGAAATCCATGTGAAAACTAGTGCCTCTTGCACTCATGTGTATAAAACACGTCAAATCTCGTGTGAGTCATACTTTAGCACGCTTTTCATACTCACGAAAATAATGTAGGTGGCTCATTTCTTTGCAAAGTGTGGTTAACAAACCAAAACAACTCGACTCTTTTGCAAATCATTTCAAATATTAGCCAACCTACCAAATCATTTGCTAAAAAGCAATAAAACATGATTTTCAAGCAATATGCTTTTGTTTTCATGCACATTTCTCAAACTCCCAACTTTTACCCTTCAATCACCCAACATCATTTCCTATATCACATGCAATCTAGCAAAGCATTTAATGTGCCCAAATTGCTCACAGATATCTCTAGGAGTTCACATAATTCCTTTACCTCGATTTACTTGGTGTGACTCTTTTCCTCTTAGCTTCTCACGCTCTTGGCTCAACTTACCTCGACGTATCCTCGGAAGCCGCGATTCATTCATTCAATCAATTGAGTTAATGTTTTTAACCCATAATTGACCTCACCAGTCAATATTATTCACTTATGCATTTAACCAATGCCTTAATCCATATTTTACCCCTTTTAGGTAAATCTTACAATTTATCCACCAACATCTTAAAATCATGCCTATAACACTATTGTCACCTCTAGACATCCCATTTCTCATTAATCTCCATCAATTCCACTTTCTCACACTAAACTATTTCTAGGTCATAATCATTCCAATGTATTTTAGATAGTTTCTAACCATCCACACTCATGCCAACAACTCCAAAATCACTTAAATAAACAATGTACCATAGTTGGAGTGTTAGAATCTTACCAAATTTGATTTCTCTTCTTGCTCCAAATGGCAATGCCCTTAACTCCTTCAATACCAACAATGGGAAAATGCCTTCCAACTATGTTGTTCTTCTCTTTGATAGGAACAACTTTGCCTCTAACAGTCTCTCTTCAAATCTTACTGAAAATGACTGATTTTAGAGAGAGAAAGTTAGGTTTTTGGGTTGAAAGTAGAAGGTTAGTGTTTTTCCTAAAATTTTTTGATTTTCAGCACTCCTTTTATAGAAATAGCTTGAGGAGATCGATCTGGTCCAAGAGGAGATCGATCTGGTCCCCTTAAATCCCTCTTTTTCACGGCATTTTAAGCATGAGATCGATCTGCTCCCAAACAGAGAGCTAAGGAGATCGATCTGGGTGCTTGAGGATCGATCTTTTCAATACAAAATGCTTAGGAGATCGATCTGCTCTATTCTATTGCCCAAATAAGAGCATTCTGGCTCTTCCAGATCGATCTCTCATCCCATGAGATCGATTTGCCCTTCATAGTTTCCAGATTTTCTGCAGTTCTTCTGCAGCAACACTTACCAAACTTCATACATTTTGTTGCCAAGATCATTTTCTCATCCAATCATCTTTGAGACTTAAAAATGGTATCCATCCTCACTTCATACACATTGAAACTTGTGTAGAATCTTTGTATGACCAATGGTCTTAATAAAAACAAAAATGGAAGTGCACAACTTATGCAATTCTACTTTCATTTTACCAAACTACTCATAATCTATTCTACACACATTCTCCACATGTTTAAGTCCATTTCTTCACATTCATACATAATGTAACTTGTATGTACAATTACCACTCTCATTACAAATGTGTACATTACTTATGGACTTACATCACATATACTTCACTCATGAATTCATAGTACAACTCTATTTACATTTCTATGTACATATATACCCTTATACATACACGGGGTCTCACATTCTCCCCCACTTAGAAAATTTGGTCCTCCAAATTAGAACCAATTATTTGGTGAACAACTCGGGATACTCTCCCGCATCAAACTCTCCAATTCCCATGTGGCTTCTTCCACAGTGTGATGTTGCCAAAGTATTTTCACCAAGGGAATTGTTTTTGTCCTCAACACTTTCTCTTTTCTGTCCAATACCCGAACTAGCTTCTCAACATATGTCATACCCTCGTTGAGCTCCAATGGCTCATACATTATTACATGCGTTGGATCTGGGTGATACTTCCTCAACATGGATACATGGAAGACGTTATGCACACTTGCCAACTCTGGTGGCAATGCCAACCTATACGCCTTATCTCCCACTCTATCAAGTATCTCAAATGGCCCTATATATCGAGGGCTCAACTTTCACTTCTTCCCGAATCTCATAATTCCCTTCGAAGGGGAAACTTTCAAAAACACTGACTCACCCACCTCAAACTCTAGTGGTCTCCGTCTCCTGTCAGCATAACTCTTTTGCCTATTCTGAGCTGTCCATAACCTCTCACATATCAATTGGACGTCCTTAGAGGCTTGTCTAACCAAGTCAGGAGCAAAAATCTGTCTGTCACCAACCTCTTCCCATCCAATAGGGGAACGGCATCTACGCCCATACAATGCCTCATATGGTGCTATCCCGATACTCGCATGAAAACTATTATTATATGCGAACTCTGCGAGTGGCAAATGGTCATCCCAGAGCCCCCAAAATCCAATGCACACGCTCTCAACATATCCTCCAGGGTCTGTATAGTCCTCTCTGACTGACCATCTGTCTGAGGATGAAATGCGGTGCTAAAACTCAACTGGGTCCCCATCGCTTCCTGAAAACGTTCCCAAAAGTGGGAAGTGAAGCGGGCATCCCTATCAGAAACAACGCTCACTGGAATTCCATGTAGCCTCACTATCTCGCAAACATATAGGTTCGCTAACTGGCTCAGAGTATCGGTAGCTCTCATAGCTAGAAAATGGATTGATTTCGTCAACCGATCCACAATCACCCATATGGCATCATGACCTCTCCGGGTCCTCGGTAATCCCATCATAAAATCCATGGTGACATGCTCCCACTTCCATGTCGGTATTGGTAGGGGCTGCAATAACCCTGCAGGCTTCTGATGCTCTACCTTCACCTGCTGACAAACAAGACACTTAGCAACATATTCAGCAATGTGCTTTTTCATTTCCGACCACCAATAAACCTTTCGAAGGTTTTGATACATCTTGGTACCCCCTGGATGTATCGTATACTTCGATGAGTGAGCCTCTGTTAAGATCAACCTTCAGATCTCTGCATCATCAGGAATACATATCCTACCTCTAAACCTCAACAATCCATTCGAACTCAATCCAAAGTCCGTGTCTGTACCCCTATGTATCTGCCCGACAATATCACTACAATGCTGATCAACTCGCGAGCCTGTAGGATACGATCTACCAGATCCGGTTCCAACTGCAGGCTAGCTATCATATATCCACTATCAACGTCAGGCGGGGTCATATCCAAACTGAGGTTCATGAACTGTTCCAATAGCTCGTGTTCCCTGATCATCATAAATGATACCATTCCGAGATGCTTTCTACTCAATGCATCAGCAACCACATTTGCTTTCCCCGGGTGGTATAGGATTTCACAATCATAATCTCTTAACAGCTCGAGCCATCTCCTCTGTCTCATGTTCAACTCTTTCTGTGAGAATAGGTACTTAAGGCTCTTATGATCTATATAAATATGAAATCTCTCACCATAGAGGTAGTGGCGCCATATCTTCAGCACAAATACTATCGCTGCCAACTCCAAGTCATGGGTCGGGTAGTTCCTCTCATGATCCTTTAACTGTCTTGATCCATAAGCTAATACCTTCCCATCCTGCATCAATACACAGCCCAATCCCAGATGTGAAGCATCTGCATACACCGAGAAACCTCCTGAGCTGGTAGAAATGGTGAGGATCGGAGCTGTGGTTAATCTCTTTTTCAGCTCCTCAAAACTTTCTTCACACTTATCCTCCCACACAAACTCCATATTCTTTCTTGTGAGGCGTGTCAAAGGAGCAGCTAACCTCAAAAATCCCTCTACAAACCTTCGATAATATCCAGCTAAACCTAAAAAACTCCTGATATCTGTCACTGTCTGGGGTCTCTGCCACTGAACTACAGCCAAAATCTTAGATGGATCCACTGATACTCCATCCTTCGATACTATCTGACACAGAAAAGAGATCTGTTCCAACCAAAAGTCACACTTACTGAGTTTAGCGTACAACTTCTTCTCTCGAAGGGTCTGTAGCCCTATTCTTAGGTGTCGTTCATGCTCCTCTCTAGACCTTGAATACACCAGTATATCATCAATAAACACAATAACAAATCGATCCAAGTACTAGTGGAATACCTCATTCATCAAAGCCATAAAAGCTGCAGGAGCATTCGTCAACCCGAATGGCATAACCATAAACTCATAATGTCCATACCGAGTGTGAAAAGCTGTCTTGGGTACATCTCCACCTCGTATCTTCAACTGATGGTACCCTGATCTCAGATCTATCTTGGAAAAGACCTACGTTCCCTTAAGCTGATCCAACAAATCGTCGATGCGTGGGAGGGGATACTTATTCTTGATGGTAGCCTTATTCAACAGCCGGTAGTCTATACACAGGCGGTGGCTTCCATCCTTCTTCCTTACAAACAGAACCGGTGCTCCCCAAGGTGAGACGCTCGGCCTGATGAATCCCTTCTCCAGCAACTCTTCTAATTGTTTCCTTAACTCTTCCAACTCAACTTGAGCCATTCTGTACGGTGGCTTGGACATCGGCTCTGTACCAGGTGCCAAGTTTATACCAAACTCCATCTCCCTATCTGGAGGTAACCCAGGTAACTCATCCGGAAAGACATCTGGAAATTCCCTAACCACTGAAATGTCTCCCAATTTCGGACGTGCCTTATCTGTCTCAATCACAAAAGCGATGAATCCTTCACATTTTCTTTCCACCATTAGTATCATAAATCATCACATCACATACATAAATGAAATCAAATTTATCTTTCATACATCATGTATCAAGATTGTACTCATCACACTTATAATAATCATGTTCTTTAATTTCATTTCACAAAATTAACTACAAGATTGTCTATCTTTGGAAACATCAAAGTTTTTGCATGACAATCCATAACAACATGATTTGCAGCCAGCCGATCCATCCTTAGGATTACATCAAAATCACTCATATTTAATAAAATCAAATCGGCTGCCATTTCTTTACCTCCTATCCTCATCTTACAATCTCTATATACATGCTCAGTCAACTGACTATATTCATAGGGGTAGATATCAACAACATCTTATCAAGCAGTGTGGGTTTTACATGCTTCAACAATTTACATGCAAAAGATGACGAAATAAAGGAATGCGTGGCACCAGGATCAAACAATACATAAGCTTCTAAATCAAAGATTTGGATGGTACCTTTTACCACATTCGATGACTGATCTGCAGTGTCTTGGTCCAGCGCGTGCACTCGTCCTCTGCTTACACTCACTGCTTGCTTCCCCTTTTCCTCAGCTGTAGCCCTCCTCCTCGAAACAGCTGTACCAACTGGAGCTCTCTCTGGCTCCTTGCCCTTCTGTGGGGCTCTCTCTGTCATCTCTGGGCAATCTTTGATTATGTGCCCTGGCTTCCCACATCTGAAGCATACTACAGGAGATCCATAGCATGGTCGAGTTTCATGGTACCTACCACACTTGCCACACTGTTCCATAGTAGGTCGTGGTCTTCCAATCACGATTCCCTTAGCTGGAGCAATGGCCAGATACATGGGAGTATCAACTGTCCTCTCCCGGATCTCATCAATTCTCTGCCTCTTTCCAGAGAATCTCTTGCTTCCTTTATAACTGAAGCCTCTTTCCATCATTGGCCTTTTCTTATCTCTGTCCCTCATCTTACCAACCTTTCCAAACTCTGAGGTGATTCTATCAGCATCTTGTTCACACAATTGCGCCCTACGCACTGCCTATTCATAGGTCGGTATATCTAGAGGAACCAATCTCGACCTGATGGTCAGTCTCAATCCATCCATAAACTTCTGGATTTTCTCGACCTCATTACCCATCGTGTTGGGATCATATTTGCCCAGGGATTAAAAGCAGTCTCATACTCATCCACAGTCCTGCTCCCTTGGGTCAGTCCCAAAAATGCCATCTTTAGCTTCCGCTGTGCTATATCCGGGACATACTGTCTCCGGAAGGCCTCTAGAAACACATCCCAGCTGATCTCAGTATGCTGGGCTCTCAAAATAGGCCTGGTGGACTTCCACCAATGTTCTGCTGATCCCTTCAGCAAAAAAGTGGCAAATGCTACCATCTCGGTAGTAGCGCACTTAAAGAACCCATATAATTTCTCGATCACATTGATCCAATCCTCAACCGCTACTGGGTCCTTTATTCCACTGAAAGACGGCGGTCCAAACTTCTGAAACTACCGCAGTCTATCCAAATCACATCCATATCCCTAACCTCTACTGCCTGGCATAGCAACTGGCGTAGGCACATCCTGTGTGGGTGGGGTATCTGTCGCCTATTGCCTCTGGGCTTCCCTTGCCCGTGCCTCAGGAGCTGCCGCCTGCTCGGCATCACCCTGTGTAGTGAGACTCTGTCTACCGCCAACTCCAGATAAAGATTGGGTGACCAACTCCACAATCATCTCAATGCTCCACTCAATCCTCGCGAAGCGAGCCTCAGTACTCTCGGCCTCTCCTCTGGACCCTGTGGAGCGTGCTCAACATCAGCCTCCACCTCAACATCATCCTGAGCCTCGTGTGTTTCTGGCTCAACACGACCCCTAGGCCTACCTCTACGGCCTCGAGCCTGTGCTCTCATCCCTCTACCGCGACTGGTATTAGGCATACTTACTCAATTCCCTACATTCACAACCAATTACTTAGTCAACCCATCGACACACACAATTTGTATCTAAACAAGCACAGTAACTTGGGGATGTAATTTTTCAATTATTAAGTATTTTAGACACGACACACATCAAACCAACTCGAGCTCTGATACCAGCTTCTGTCACAACCCTCAACTTACCAAAATACGTATAAATTTTTGTATTTTCATGCATCAATCTTTAATCATCTTTCCTCGATCGTGAACAACCACACTCTTAACAGTTGGGCTGTGTGTCGACGTCTAACTCACTCCACCATACCAATTCAATTTAAAACATTATTTATGAGTAAACACTTGTATAAATGTTTATATATCAGAGTTGTTACATGTGTTTACATTGTTTTACATCCCCAGTGGTTACATACAAAATGCTACTGTGCTATGTCTAGTTTAGATACAAAATAATCTAGGTGTGTATACCTTTTGGCGATGGGATGCAGCGGATTACCAAAAGGGAACGCCCCAGTCATGCTCAATCTATACTCAACACTCTGTAGAGAGGGGAAAATAAGGGGGTGAGCAAACCACACGCTCAGTAAGGCAATCATGTGAACAGGTAGATACTGCACTATCTACGTGATCGTGATGCCATGCTCAAAAGTATTTAATTCATTATTTATCTCAAAACATGAGTGTATGATTGTGTTAATGGTATGTAAAGCATTCATGCTATTAAAATCAAGTACACATTTCAACTCAAAGCATGGTATAAATCATCATGCATAATTCACAATAAAAGCATGGCATTACCCATCATGCATTTTCTCAAATAGCATGGCATTAACCATCATGCATTTTCACAATAAAGCGTGGCATTAAACATCATGCATCCGTGCACTTTAAAAACCATTAACAAATCAATTCATCACTGGTCAGGTCTCGGCCCATCCCTCGGACTTTCCTGACCCACAAATCATTTTCAAACATGGATTTATTCTCAAATAACAGTAGACATATGAGATAGGCAGTTCAACAAAAAGTAATAACCTTAAGGCCTATGTACATAACCTGTGATACCGGCTACACAGATCAGGTATGTGGGATATCACCACTATCTGCTTCCACACAGGAGGTGGGTCAAATCCTACCCGTCGGTCCATAGCAGATCTCGTCCGAAGACGGCACATCACATCTCAACACGGTACAATGTACTCCATGCTACATGCACAGTACAACGTATTCCGTGAACCCAATCAACACATCATATCACACCACATCTCAAACGCACGTGTGAGCCTATTTAATATGTATGACCTCTTGTCTACCCGAAGCTCCTAACACGGCTAATTAATCATGTCAAAACAATGCACTTGTGAGCATATTTAATCAATATGACACCCAGTCTACATGTCAAATCTCGTGCGAGTCATACTCTAGCACGCTTTTCATACTCATGAAAACAATGTAGGTGGCTCATTTCTTTGCAAAGTGTGGTTAACAAACCAAAACAACTCGACTCTTTTGCAAATCATTTCAAATATTAGCCAACCTACCAAATCATTTTGCTAAAAAGCAATAAAACATGATTTTCAAGCAATATGCTTTTGTTTTCATGCACATTTCTCAAACTCTCAACTTTTACCCTTCAATCACCCAACATCATTTCCTATATCACATGCAATCTAGCAAAGCATTTAATGTGCCCAAATTGGGCACAGATATCCTAGGAGTTCACATAATTTCCTTACCTCGATTTACTTAGTGTGACTCCTTTCCTCTTAGCTTCTCACGCTCTTGGCTCAACTCGCCTCGACGTATCGTCGGAAGCTGTGATTCATTTATTCAATCAATTGAGTTAATGTTTTTAACCCATAATTGACCTCACCAGTCAATATTATTCACTTATGCATTTAACCAATGCCTTAATCCACATTTTACCCCTTTTAGGTAAATCTTACAATTTATCCACCAACAACATCTTAAAATCATGCCCATAATACTATTGTCACCTCTAGACATCCCATTTCTCATTAATCTCCATCAATTCCACTTTCTCACACTAAACCATTTCTAGGTCATAATCATTCCAATGTATTTTAGATAGTTTCTAACCATCCACACTCATGCCAACAACTCCAAAATCACTTAAATAAACAATGTACCATAGTTGGAGTGTTAGAATCTTACCAAATTTGATTTCTCTTCTTGCTCCAAATGGAAATGCCCTTAACTCCTTCAATACCAACAATGGGAAAATGCCTTCCAACTATGCTGTTCTTCTCTTTGATAGGAACAACTTTGCCTCTAATGGTCTCTCTTCAAATCTTACTGAAAATGACTAATTTTAGAGAGAGAAAGTTAGGTTTTTGGGTTGAAAGTGGAAAGTTAATGTTTTTCCCGAAATTTTCTGATTTTCAACACTCCTTTTATAGAAATAGCTTGAGGAGATCGATCTGGTCCAAGAGGAGATCAATCTGGTCCCCTTAAATCTCTCTTTTTCACGGCATTTTAAGCATGAGATCGATTTGTCGAAGCATGAGATCGATCTGCTCCCAAACAAAGAGCTAAGGAGATCGATCTTTTCAATATAGAATGCTTAGGAGATCGATCTGGCTCCATTGGAGATCGATCTGCTCTATTCTATTGCCCAAATAAGAGCATTCTGGATCTTCCAGATCGATCTCTCATCCCATGAGATCAATCTACCATTCATAGTTTTTAGATTTTCTGCAGTTCTTCTGCAGTAACACTTACCAAACTTCATACATTTTGTTGCCATGATCATTTTCTCATCCAATCATCTTTGAGACTTGAAAATGGCATCCATCCTCACTCATACACATTGAAACTCGTGTAGAATCTTTGTATGACCAATGGCACAACTTATGCAATTCTACTTCCATTTTACCAAACTACTCATATAATCCATTCTACACACATTCTCCACATGTTTAAGTCCATTTCTTCACATTCATACATAATGTAACTTGTATGTACAATTACCACTCTCATTACAAGTGTGTACATTACTTATGGACTTACATCATATATACTTCACTCATGAATTCATAGTACAACTCTATTTACATTTCTATGTACATATATACCCTTATACATATACGGGGTCTCACACCGGCCTCCCACATCTATAACACGAGACAGAGGGTATCTGACATGGCCTAGTCCCATGGTATCTCCCACATCTCCCACATCTCCCACACTGGTCAGTGGTAGGTCGTGGTCCTCCAATAGTCATACCCCTCGGCACAGTTAAAGCTAGGTACATGGGAGGTCTAGCATCTCTCTTTTGCACCTCCTCAATCTTAGGCCTCTTATCAAAATATCTTTGGCCTCCTCTCCTGGGCCCTCTATCCATCTCGGATCTCTTCCGGTCTTTATCCTTTCTAACACTGATTCTCCCAAGCTCAGAGGCATTCCGCTCAAAATCTTGCTCGTATAACTGAGCCTTATGTACAGCCTCCTTATAGGTCAAGATATCGAAGGGAGCTAGCTTAGTTCGGATGGCCAATCTCAATCCATCCATGAACTTTTGAATCTTCTGGGTCTCACTACCCATCGTGTCTGGGTCATATCTCCCCAAGGACATAAACTTGGACTCATACTTGTCCACAGTTCGGTTCCCTTGAACCAGATTCATAAATTCCATTCGCAATTTCCTCTGTGCGGTGGTTGGGATATACTATCTCCTGAAGGCCTCTAGAAATACCTCCCATGAGATCTCAGAGTGTCTGACCCTTAAAATAACCTCGATGGACCTCCACCAATGCTCGGCCTCACCTTTCAACATAAACACGGCAAAGGCTACCTTCTCAGCTGAAGTGCATCGAAAAAACCTATACAGTTTCTCCATCTCATACACCTAGTCCTCCGTGACAATCGGGTCCTTCACCCCTCTGAACACTGGGGGTTTCAGCGCTTGAAACTCTCGCAACCTGCTCAAGTCACAGTCATAACCCAAATCACTACCGCTCTGCTGTGGAGCGATAGGAGAATCTGTATCCCGTACCGGGGGTGGTGTAGCAGTAGCAGTCTCTGCAGTTTGAGGTCTCTTCGCCTCTGCAGCTGTCTGTTCAGTAGTAGGCTGTGCCGCAGGACCTCGTCTGTCACAGACGCCCAAGGCCTGCGTGACTATCTCCACCAAATTCTCAATACTCTGCTCTAACCTAGCGAAGCGAGCCTCAATATCCTCTGCTCTCTCAGTAGGGTTCTATGGAGCTTGCTCAGTCTGTGACTCCGCACGGCTCTCAGGCCTACCTCAACGACCTCTAGTACGTGCCCTTGCACCTCTACCTTTGCATGTAACAGGCATAATGCCTAACTTCCTATATTATAATAATTTATTAAGCTCAATCCATCACGATATACACAGTTATATCTAAACAAAAGCATAGTAATATGAGGATGTACTTTCCTACGTTTTATTACTGACTCACATCAGGCCAATTCAGCTCTGATACCAATCTTTGTCATGACCCATTTTCATTCCCTTAACCGAAAATCACTATAATTTTTTTACGTTTTACTGTTACCTTACCCGATCGTGAACAAACTTACCACCACACTGTTGAGCTGTGAGTCAATAATAAACATCACATCTCATTCATTCTCAGTTAAATAAAATGATGTCATACATTCGCTTTTAATCGTGTACTTATACAGAAACATATTTTACTGACATCTACATCCCCCATAATTACAACTCAAAAGAATACTGTGCTTTTACATTGTTTAGATACAAAAAGAATCACTGTGTATATACCTCCGTGTGATGAAGATGCAGTGGATGTCCAAATAATGACGCCTCAATCCTCACTGGGCTACTATGCACGCTCTATAGGAGGGAGAAAATAGAGAGGGATGAGCAACAACACGCTCAGTAAGGTAATAATGCAAGCATGGTAGATAACTACTCTATCTACATGCTGATAATGATATACATAAATAGTTTATGGTAGGAGCATGAGGAAGTAAAACTATGCCATATGAGTATACATATATATCATGTATCAAAATCATGTACATTGGCATATAAAACATGGTAAAAACATCATGTATAAATCATCTCATGCTCAATCTCATTTGAATTCATAAAAAGGGCAATTCATTAAGAAACATCCTTGTTAAACCCACGTCATAAAACTCTTTCTCAAACACATACAATCCCATCACATCAATTCACAATCACAACCTCATTTTCATTTCACAAATCAATTCCATGAGGCTTGACCTATCATGATCCTCAACTTACCAAAATACTTACAAATTTTTCTCATTTTCATGCATCAATTATTAATCATCCTTTCTTGATCAAATAATACCAATGCTTCTAAATCAAAGATTCGGATGGTACCTTTAATCACATCCGTCGATTCGTCTGCAGTGTCCTGGTCCAGTGCGTGCACCCTTCCTCTGCTCACACCCATAGCCTGTTTCCCTTTTTCCTCAGCTGTAGCCCTCCTCCTTGGGGCTACTGTCTCAACAGGAGCTCCCTCAGGCTCCTTGCCCTTTCTATGGGGCAGTCTCAATCATCTCATTATAGAACCTTGATATATGTTCCGGCCTCCCACATCTATAACACGAGACAGGGGGTATCTGACACGGCCTAGTCCTATGGTATCTCCCACATCTCCTACATTAGTCAGTGGTAGGTCGTGGTCCTTCAATAGTCATACCCTTAGGCACAGTTAAAGCCGGGAACATGAGAGGTCTAGCAGCTCTCTCCTGCACCTCCTCAATCTTAGACCTCTTATCAAAATATCTTCGGCCTTCTCTCCTGGGCCCTCTATCCATCCCAGATCTCTTCCGATCTCTATCCTTTCTAACACTGATTCTCCCAAGCTCGGAGGCATTATGCTCAAAATCTTGCTCGCATAACTGAGCCTTATGTACAGCCTCCTTATAGTCCGGATGGCCAATCTCAATCCATCCATGAACTTTTGAATCTTTCGGGTCTCACTCCTATCGTGTCCGAGTCATATCTCTCCAATGACATAAACTTGGACTCATACTCGTCTACAGCTCGTTTCCCTTGAACCAGATTCATAAATTCCATTCGTAATTTCCTCTGTGCGGTGGCTGGGATATACTGTCTCCTGAAGGCCTCTAGAAATACCTCCCATGAGATCTCAAAGTGTCTGGCCCTCAAAATAACCTCGGTGGACCTCCACCAATGCTCGGCCTCACCTTTCAACATAAACACAGCAAAGGCTACCTTTTTAGCTAAAGTGCATCGAAAAAACCTATATAGTTTCTCCATCTCATACACCCAGCCCTTCGTGACAACCGGGTCCTTCACCCCTCTGAACACTGGGGGTTTCAGCGCTTGAAACTCTTGCAACCTGCTCAAGTCGCAGTCATAACCCAAATCACTATCGCTCTGCTGTGGAGCGATAGGAGAATCTGTATCCCGTATCGGGGGTGGTGTAGCAGTAGCAGTCTCTACAGTTTAAGGTCTCTCTGCCTCTGCAGCAACCTGTTCAGTAGTAAGCTGTGCCATAGGACCTCGTCTGTCACTGGCGCCTAAGGCCTGCATGACTATCTCCACCAAATTCTCAATACTCCGCTCTATCCTAGCGAAGCAAGCCTCAATAACCTCTGCTCTCTCAGTAGGGTTCTATGGAGCCTGCTCAGTCTGTGGCTCTGCACGGTACTCAGGCCTACCTCTACGACCTCTAGCACGTGCTCTTACCCCTCTACCTTTGCGTGTAACTGGCATAATGCCTAACTTCCTGTATTATAATAATTTATTAAGCTCAATCCATCACGATATACACAGTTATATCTAAACCAAAGCACAGTAATTTGGGGATGTACTTTCTTACGTTTTATTACTGACTCATATCAGGCCAACTCAGCTCTGATACCAATCTCTGTCACGACCCATTTTCATTCCCTTAATCGAAAATCACTATAAATTTTTTGCGTTTTACTATTACCTTACCCGATCGTGAACAAACTTACCACCACACTGTTGGGCTGTGAGTCAATAATAAACATCACATCTCATTCATTCTCAGTTAAATAAAACGATGTCATACATTCGGTTTTAATCGTGTACTTATACAAAAACATGTTTTACTGACATCTACATCCCCCATAATTACAACTCAAAAGAATACTGTGCTTTTACATTGTTTAGATACAAAAAAAATCACTGTGTATATACCTCCGTGTGATGGAGATGCAGTGGATGTCCAAATTACCATGCCTTAGTCCTTACTCGGCTACTATGCACGCTCTATAGAAGGGGAAAAATATAGAGGGATGAGCAACCACACGCTCATTAAGGCAATAATGCAAGAATGGTAGATAAATACTCTATCTACATGCTGATAATGTTATGCATAAATCGTTTATGGTAGGAGCATGAGGAAGTAAAACTATGCCATATGAGTATACATATATATCATGTATCAAAATCATGTACATTGGCATATAAAACATGGTAAAAATATCATGTATAAATCATCTCATGCTCAATCTCATTTGAATTCATAAAAAGGGCAATTCATTAAGAAACCTACTTTTTAAACCCACGTCATAAAACTCTTTCTCAAACACATACAATCCCATCACATCAATTCACAATCACAACCTCATTTTCATTTCACAAATCCATTCCACGAGGCTTGACCTGTCACGACCCTCAACTTACTAAAATACGTACAAATTTTTTGCATTTTCATGCATCAATTATTAATCATCCTTCCTTGATTGTGAACAACCACACTCTCAAGAGTTGGACTGTGTGTCGACGTCTAACTCACTCCACCATACCAATTCAATTTGAACATTATTTATGAGTAAACGCTTGTATAAATGTATATATATATCAGAGTTGTTACATGTGTTTACATTGTTTTACATCCCCAATAGTTACATACAAAATTGTACTGTGCTATGTCTAATTTTAGATACAAAATAATCCAAGTGTGTATACCTTTAGCGATGGGATGCCGCTACCAAAAGGGAAACGCCTCCAGTCACGCTCAATCTATACTCAACACTCTGTAGAAAGGGAGAAAATATGGGGGGTGAGCAAACCACACGCTCAGTAAGGCAATCATGCGAACAGGTAGATACTGCACTATCTACGTGATCGTGATGCCATGCTCAAAAGCATTTAATTCATCATTTATCTCAAAACATGAGTGTATGATTGTGTTAATGGTATGTAAAGCATTCATGCTATTAAAATCCAGTGCACATTTCAATGCAAAGCATGGTATAAATCATCATGCATAATTCACAATAAAAGCATGGCACTACCCATCATGCATTTTTCTTAAATAGCATGGCATTAACCATCATGCATTTTCACAATAAAACATGGCATTACCCATTATGCATTTTTCTCAAATAAAGCATGGCATTAAACATCATGCATCCGTGCACTTTAAAAACCATTAACAAATCAATCCAAAACTGGTCAGGTCTCAGCCCATCCCTCGGACTTTCCTGACCCACAAATCATTTCAAACATGGATTTATTCTCAAAGCAATAGACATGTGAGATAGGCAGTTCAACAATAGGTAATAACCTCAAGGCCTATGTACATAACCTGTGATACCGGCTACACGGATCAGGTGTGCGGGATATCACCACTATCTGCTTCCACACGAGAGGTGGGTCAAATCCTACCCGTCGGTCCATAGCAGATCTCATCCGAAGTTGGCACATCACAACTCAAGACGGTACAACGCACTCCATGCTACATGCACGATACAACGTACTCAATAGACCCAATCAACACATCATATCATGCCACATCTCAAATGCAAGTGTGAGCCTATTTAATCGGTACGATCTCTTGTCTACCCGAAGCTCCTAACACGGCTAATTAATCATGTCACAACAATACACGTATGAGCCTATTTAATCGATGTGACACCCAATCTACTCGAAGCTCCAAACACGGCAACATACAAGGTGGGCATCTAGTGCGAGACAAACTCCAAGCACGATGCCAAAACAAATATGAAATCCATGTGAAAACTAGTGCCTCTAGCACTCATGTGTATAAAACACATCAAATCTCGTGCGAGTCGTACTCTAGCATGCTTTCATACTCATGAAATCATGTAGGTGGCTCAAAACTTTGCAAAGTATGGTTAACAAAACCAAAACACACTCATTTCTTTTGCAAATCATTTCAATGTCAGCCAACCTACCAATCATTTGCTAAAAGCAATAAAACATGATTTTCAAAGCAATTTGCTTTTGTTTTCATACACATTTTGTCAAACACCCAACTTTTACCCTTTAGTCACCCAACATCATTTCATAATATCTCATGTATTCTAGCAAAACATTTAATGTGCCCAAATTGTGCACAGATACTCTAAGAGTTCACACAATTCCCTTACCTCGATTTACTTGGTGTGTCTCTTTTCCTCTTAGCTTCTCACGCTCTTAGCTCAACTCGCTCTGGTGTATCCTCGGAAGCTGCGATTCATTCATCCAAATCAATTGAGTTAATGTTTTTAACCCATATTTGGCCTCACTTTCAATATAGTTCACTTATGCATTTTACCAATGCCTTAATCCACATTTTAGCCCTTTTAGGTAAATCTTACAATTTATTCACCAACTTCTTAAAATCATACCTATAACACTATTATTAACTTCTACATATCTCATTCATCATTAATCACCATACATCTCACTTTCTCACACTAGACCATTTCTAGGTCATAATCATTCCAATGTATTTTAGATAGTTTCTAACCATCCATACTCATACCAAACAATTCCAAAATCACTTAAATAGACAATGTACCATAGTTGGAGTGTTAGAATCTTACCAAGTTTGATTTCTCTTCTTGCTCCAAATGACAATGTCCTTAACTCCTTCAATACCAACAATGGAAAAATGCCTTCCAACTATGTTGTTCTTCTCTTTGATAGGAACAACTTTGCCTCTAATGGTCTCTCTTCAAATCTTACTGAAAATGGCTGATTTTGGAGAGAGAAAGTTAGGTTTTTGGGTTGAAAATGGAAGAATGGTGTTTTTCTTAAAATTTTCAGATTTTCAGCCCTCCTTTTATAGAAATAGCTTGAGGAGATCGATCTGCACCAAGAGGAGATCGATATGATCCCCTTAAATCTCTCTTTTTCATGGCATTTTAAGCATGAGATCGATCTGTCGAAGCATGAGATCGATCTGCTCCCAAATAGAGAGCTAAGGAGATCGATCTGGGTGCTTGAGGATCGATCTTTTCATTACAGAATGCTTAGGAGATCGATCTGGCTCCATTGGAGATCGATCTGCTCTATTCCATTGCCCAAATAAAACCATTCTAGCTCTTTCAGATCGATCTCTCATCCCATGAGATCGATCTGCCCTTCATAGTTTCTAGATTTTCTGTAGTTCTTCTGCAGCAAGTCATACTCAAACATCCTTAATTTGCTACCATGATCATTTTTTTATTCATTCATCTTTGAGGCTTGACAATAACATCCATACATACCTTATTCCTATTGAAACTTATGTGGAATCCTTGTATAACCAAAAGTATACGATATAACCCAAATGGAAGTGCACAACTTATGCAATTCTACTTCCATTTTACCACACTTCTCATAATCCATTCTAATCACATTCTCCACATGTTTAAGTCAATTTCTTTACATTCATACATAATGTAACTTGTATGTACAATCACAACTCTTATTACAAGTGTGCACATTAACTTATGGACTTACATCACATATACTTCACTTAATTTACATTTCTATGTACATATATACTATCATACATATACGGGGTCTCACATTCTCCCCCACTTAGAAATTTTGGTCCTCCAAATTAGAACCAATCATTCTGTGAACAACTCGGGATACTTCTCCTGCATCAAACTCTCCAATTCCCATGTGGCTTCTTCCACAGTGTGATGTTGCCAAAGTATTTTCACAAGGGAATTGTCTTTGTCCTTAACACTTTCTCTTTTCTGTTCAATACCCGAACTGGCTTCTCAATGTATATCATACCCTCTTTGAGCTCCAAAGGCTCATATCTTATCACATGGGCCGGGTCTGGGAGATACTTCCTCAACATGGATACGTGGAAGGCGTTATGCACACTTGCCAACTTTGGTGGCAATACCAACCTATACGCCTTATCTCCCCCCTCTCTCCAAAATCTCGAAGGGTCCGATGTATCTAGGGCTCAGCTTGCCCTTCTTACCAAACCTCATAATACCCTTCGAAGGAGAAACTTTTAAGAACACTGACTCACCCACATCAAACTCTAGTGATCTCCATCTCTTGTCAGCATAACTATTTTACCTGCTTTGAGCTGTCCGTAACCTTTCATATATCAATTGGACGTCCTCAGAGGCTTGTCTAACCAATTCGGGAGCAAAGATCTGTCTGTCACCAACCTCTTCCCATCCAATAGGGGAATGACACCTACGCCCATACAATGCCTCATACGGTGCCATCCTGATACTCGCATGAAAACTTTATTATAGGCAAACTCTACTAGTGGCAAATGGTCATCCCAGGAGCCTCCAAAATCCAATGCACATACTCTCAACATATCCTCCAGGGTCTGTATAGTCCTCTTTGACTAACCATCTGTCTGAGGATGAAATGCGGTGCTAAAACTCAACTGGGTCCCCATCGCTTCCTGAAAACGTTCCCAGAAGTGGGAAGTGAAGCGGGCATCCCTATCAGAAACAACGCTCACTGGAATTCCATGTAGCCTCATTATCTCGCTCACATATAGGTTCGCTAACTGGCTCAGAGTATCGGTAGCTCTCATAGCTAGAAAATGGGCTGATTTCGTCAATCGATCCACAATCACCCATATGGCATCATGACTTCTGTGGGTCCTCGGTAATCCCAACACAAAATCCATGGTGACATGCTCCAATTTTCAAGTCGGTATCGGTAGAGGTTGCAATAATCCTGCAGGCTTCTGATGCTCTACCTTCACCTGCTGACAAACGAGACACTTAGCAACATATTCAGCAATGTGTTTTTTCATTCCAGACCACCAATAAACCTTTCAAAGGTTTTGATACATCTTAGTACCCCCTGGATATATCGTATACTTCGATGAGTGAGCCTCTGTCAAGATCAACCTTCTGATCTCTGCATCATTAGGAACATATATCCTACCTCTGAATCTTAACAATCCATCCGAACTCAACACAAAGTTCGTGTCTGTACCCCTATGTATCTGCCCGATAATATCAGTACACTGCTGATCAACTCGCTGAGCCTGTTGGATATGATCGACCAGATTCGGTTCCAACTACAGGTTAGCTATCATAAATCCACTATCAGCATCAGGCGGAGTCATATCCAAATTGAGGTTTGTGACCTGTTCTAATAGCTCGTGTTCCCTGACCATCATAAATGATACCATCCCGAGATGCTTTCTACTCAATGCATCAGCAACCACATTTGCTTTACTCGGGTGGTACAGGATCTCACAATCATAATCTTTTAATAGCTCGAGCCATCTCCTCTGTCTCATGTTCAACTCTTTTTTGTGAGAACAGGTACTTAAGGCTCTTATGATCTGTATAAACCTGAAATCTCTCACCATAAAGGTAGTGGCGCCATATCTTCAGCGCAAACACCACTGCTGTCAACTCCAAGTCATGGGTCGGGTAGTTCCTCTCATGATCCTTTAACTGTCTTAATCCATAAGCTACTACATTCCCATCCTGCATCAATACACAGCCCAGTCCTAGATGTGAAGCATCTGCATACACTGAGAAACCTCCTGAGCTGGTAGGAATGATGAGGATCGGAGTTGTGGTTAATCTCCTTTTCAGCTCCTCAAAACTTTCTTCACACTTATCGTCCTACACAAACTCCGCATTCTTTCTTGTGAGGCGTGTCAAAGGAGCAGCTAACCTTGAAAATCCCTCTACAAACCTTCGATAATATCCAGCTAAACCCAAGAAACTCCTGATCTCTGTCACTGTCTAGGGTCTCTGCCACTGAACTACGACCTCAATCTTAGATGGATCCACTGATACTCCATCTTTCGATACTATGTGACCCAGAAAAGAGATCTGTTCCAATCAAAAGTCGCACTTACTGAGTTTAGCATACAACTTCTTCTCTCGGAGGGTCTGTCGCACTATCCTTAGGTGCCTTTCATGCTCCTCTCTAGACCTTGAATACACCAGTATATCATCAATAAACACATAACAAATCGATCCAAGTACTGGTGGAATACCTCATTCATCAAAGACATAAAAGCTACGGGAGCATTCGTCAACCCGAATGGCATAACCATAAACTCATAATGTCTATACCGGGTGCGAAAAGCTGTCTTGGGTACATCTCCACCTCGTATCTTCAATTGATGGTACCCTAATCTCAGATCTATCTTGAAAAAGACCTACACTCCCTTAAGCTGATCCAACAAGTCATCGATGCGTGGAAGGAGATACTTATTCTTGATGGTGGCCTTATTCAACAACCGGTAATCTATACACAGTCGAAGGCTTCCATCCTTCTTCCTTACCATCAGAATCGGTGCTCCCCAATGTGAGATGCTCGGTCTGATGAACCCCTTCTCTAGCAACTCTTGCAACTGTTTCCTTAGTTCTTCCAACTCAACTTGAGCCATCCTATACGGTGGCTTGGACATCGGCTCTGTACCAGATGCCAAGTCTATACCAAACTCCATCTCCCTATATGGAGGTAACCCTGGTAACTCATCTGGAAAGACATCTGGAAATTCCCTAACCACTGAAATGTCTCCCAATTTTGGACGTGCCTTATTCGTCTCAATCACAAAAGCGATGAATCCTTCACATTATTCTTTCCACCATTAGTAATCATAAATCATCATATTCACACACAAAATTGATAAACAAATTTATCTCTCATACATCATGTATCAAGATTGTACTCATCACACTTATAATAATCATGTTCTTCAACTTCATTTCATAAAATTTACTACAAGATTGTCTATCTTGGGAAACATCAAAGTTTTTGTATAACAATCCATAATAACATGATTGGCAGCCAACCAATCCATTCCTAGGATCACATCAAAATCAGTCATATTTAATAAAATTAAATCGGCTGCCATCTCTTTACCTCCTATCTTCATCTTACAATCCCTATATACATGCTCAGTCAACTGACTATCATTCATAGGGGTAGATATCAACAACATCTTTTCAAGCAGTGTGGGTTTTACATGCTTCAACAATTTACATGCAAAGGATGGTGATACAAAAGAATGCGTGGCACCAGGATCAAACAGTACATAAGCTTTTAAATCAAAGATTTGGATGGTACCTTTTACCACATCCGATGACTGATCTGCAGTGTCCTGGTCCAGTGCGTACACTCGTCCTCTGCTTACACCCACTGCTTGCTTCCCCTTTTCCTCAGCTGTAGCCCTCCTCCTCGGAGCAGTTGTACCAATTGGAGCTCTCTCTGGCTCCTTGCCCTTCTGTGGGGCTCTTTTTGTCATCTCTGGGCAATCTCTGATTATATGCCCTGGCTTCCCACATCTAAAGCATACTACCTGAGGTCCATAGCATGGTCGAGTACCATGGTACCTACCACACTTGCCACACTGTTCTGTAGTAGGCTGTGGCCCTCCAATCACAATTCCCTTAGCTGGAGCAATGATCGGATACATGGGAGTATTAACTGTCCTCTCCCGGATCTCATCAATCCTCGACCTCTTTCCAGCAAACCTCTTGCTTCCGTTATAGCTGAAGCCTCTATCCATCATTGGTATCTTCTTATCTCTGTCCCTCATCTTACCAACCTTTCCAAACTCTGAGGCGATTCTATCAACATCTTGTTCACACAATTGCGCCCTATGCACTGCCTCCTCATAGGTCGGTATATCCAGGGGAACCAGTCTAGACCTGATGGTCGGTCTCAATCCATCCATAAACTTCTGGATCTTCTCGACCTCATTACTCATCGTGTTGGGATCATACCTGCCCAAGGAGATAAAAGTAGTCTCACACTCATCCACAGTCTTGCTCCCTTGGGTCAGTCCCAAAAATGCCATCTTTAGCTTCCGCTGTGCGGTATCTCGGACATACTGTCTTCGGAAGGCCTCTAGAAATACATCCCAGCTGATCTCAGTATGTCGACTCTCAAAATAGGCCTGATGGACTTCCACCAACGTTCTGCTGACCCCTTCAGCATAAAAGCGGCAAACGCTACCATCTCGGTGGTAGTGCACTCAAAGAACCCATATAATTTCTTGATCTCATTAATCCAATCCTCCGCCGTTACTGGGTCCTTTACTCCACTGAAAGACGACGGTCCAAACTTTTGGAACTGTCACAATCTATCCAAATCACATCCATATCCCCAACCTCTACTGCTTGGTGTAGCAACTGACGTAGGCACATCTTGTGTGGGTGGGGTATCTGTCGTCTGAGGTCTCGGGGCTTCCCTTGCCCATGCCTCAGGAGCTGCCGCCTGCTCGACATAACCCTGTGTAGCGAGACTCTGTCTACCGCCAACTCCAGATAAAGATTGGGTGACCAACTCCACAATCATCTCAATGCTCCGCTCAATCCTCGTAAAGCGAGCCTCAGTACTCTCGGGTCTCTCCTCTGGACCCTGTGGAGCTTGCTCAACATTAGCCTCCACCTCAACATCCTCCTGAGCCTCGTGTGCTTCTAGCTCAACACTACCAGCAGGCCTACCTCTACAGCCTCGAGCTTGTGCTCTCATCCCTCTATCGCGACTGGTATTAGGCATATTTACTCAATTCCCTACATTCACAACCAATTACTTAGTCAACCCATCGACACACACACAATTGTATCTAAACAAGCACAGTAACATGAGGATATAATTTTCCAACTTATTAAGTATTTTAGACATGACACACGTCAAACCAACTCAAGCTCTGATACTAACTTCTGTCACGACCCTCAACTTATCAAAATATGTACAAATTTTTTACATTTTCATGCATCAATTATTAATCATCCTTCCTTGATCGTGAACAACCACACTCTCAACAATTGGGTTGTGTGTCGACGTCTAACTCACTCTACCATACCAATTCAATTTGAACATTATTTATGAGTAAATACTTGTATAAATGTATATATATATATATATATATATCAGAGTTGTTACATGTGTTTACATTGTTTTACATCCCCAATAGTTACATACAAAATGCTACTGTGCTATGTCTAGTTTAGATACAAAATAATCCAAGTGTGTATACCTTTAGCGATAGGATGTAGCGGATTACCAAAAGGGAAACGCCTCCAGTCAAGCTCAATCTATACTCAACACTCTGTAGAGAGGGGAAAAACAAGGGGGTGAGCAAACCACACGCTCAGTAAGGCAATCATGCGAGCAGGTAGATACTGCACTATCTACGTGATTGTGATGCCATGCTCAAAAGCATTTAATTCATCATTTATCTCAAAAGCTCTAGTACGGTTTATAAAACATCACCTCAAATCAAATCGAAGTGCGAGCTAAGCTCCAGCACATTTCACACAAGTGAAAACACTCAAATCCAGCGCGAGCAAGACTCTAGCGTGATTTATGTCATACAAATACGATAGACAGCTCACACACAATCAAACAATCCCGATAACCAGGTTTAGCACTTCACAAATGCTTTTTCCACCACATCAATAAAACACTAGCCGGCCCATCTACAAGCTTGCTTAAAACAAAGTAATTACGTTTTATAAAACATCAAAACATTAGATTTATGCAATTATTAGCCTTACTATCTCATTTCATAGAATTCACTTCAAAACCAAAACCACGCATATACTTATCATCATTCATGAATACCATCAATCATTTACTTGAGCAACCATGCATTTCATAAAACATCCAATATTCACCCACAAGTTCAAAGTACGAGTAGCTATCTCTATATACTCATAAAATTCCCTTACCTAGAATCGCGATGCGTGATTCCACTTCCTTAAGCTGCTTAGTTGTATGGTTCGATTCGTCTCCACCGGACTCTTCGAAACTATGCATAATCATATTTCACATTATGTTCGATCCATATAACAGGACACCGTGCGTTCACTATAGTCGATTCGACCTATAGTTTCTATTAACGCTCATAAGGCCTTGTTTCATTTCTCTTGTCTATGGATTCCTTTTAGGCCTATCAACTCATTCCAAATCGATATTAAATCGATACTAAGTCCATAGTGTTCCTATTTCATTGACTTCTTCACTATGGCATTTATCAAGCATTTACATACTCATTTTCATAATTTCACTTAAACCCACAATGTAATTCCATTTAACCATCCAAAATCATACACATTACCTCAATAACAACTTTAGCATGCCCATAAGTCATAAACTCATTCAACCCATATCTTCTCACATTATACCCATTTTAGGTTTTCTAGGTCACACCAAATCCATCACATCCCTAGATAATTTATCCATCAATACACATCCAACTCAACTCCAAAATCACTTAAATAAACAATGTACTTGGATTGGAGTATTAGAATCTTACTAAAATCTGATTTTTCTTCTTGCTCCAAATGTCAATGCCCTTAGCTCTTTCAATACCAACAATGAGATTTTGGGTTATAACTATGTTGTTCTTTTCCTCAAGATGAACAACTTAGTGTCTAATGGCCTCCCCTCAAATCTTACTGGAAATGGCTAATTTTAGAGAGAGAAAGTTAGGTTTTTGGGTTGAAAATGGAAGGTTGGTTTTTTCCTAAAATTTTCAGATTTTCAGTACTCCTTTTATAGAAATAGCTTGAGGAGATCGATCTGCACCAAGAGGAGATCGATCTGGTCCCCTTAAATCCCTCTTTTTCACAGTATTTTAAGCATGAGATCGATCTGTCGAAGCATGAGATCGATCTGCTCCCAAACAGAGAGCTAAGGAGATCGATCTGTATGCTTGAGGATCGATCTTTTCATTACAGAATGCTTAGGAGATCAATCTAGCCCCATTGGAGATTGATCTGCTCTATTCCATTACCTAAATAAGAGCATTTCGGCTCTTCCAGATCGATCTCTCATCCTATGAGATCGATCTGGCCTTCATATTTTCCAGATTTTCTACAGTTCTCCTTCTGTAACACACACGAAACACCCTTAATTTGTTACCATAGTCATTTTCTCATCCATCTTCCTTTATACTATATAAAACCAAATGGAAGCATTTATATTCATACAACTTTCTTCCATTTATCACACTTTCATTTTGAGTTCTAATCACATTTATCACTTGTAAGAACTCATTTCTTCATATTCATATAAAATGGAACTCGTGTGTACATTACAAATCATATTACACATATGTACATTGAATCCATGGACTTACACCACTTATGCTTTACATTACAAGTCCATTCACATTAATTGATCTGATTACACACATTACAAATATACATGTACGGGGTCTCACAGTTTAGGGAACCCAATAGGCCTAACAGACCTCTTGAGTGGGGTGAGGGTGAGGGTGAGGGGCTAGGACTTGAATTAGGGAACCCAACAAGGGCGAGCAAGGCCATGAGGGGCTAGGACCTGGTATTAAGAGTACTCCCATGTGCACTCAAGACTAGAGGTTTCACTCGGTATGGGGTAGATAAGACCTACTGCAGCCACCCCTAACCATATATGGGTCCACGGAGTACGATGTGCCGTGTATATCACATGAAGTACGATGTACCGCGTGGTGATTACTTGATTTGAGAAAGTCTGGCGGAGAACTAACCCACCTTCATTCCAGCATGATACCCAGCACACCGGGATCCGTGTGGTCTGGGATGATTTACGACATAGTTGGCCAACATAGTCTTGTGACATAGTGACCTGTCTCAATTGATTTTTTTACTACCATATGTTTTGACATGTAATTGTGATTGTGAACTGTCCAGGGTAGACCGAGGGAGAGGTCGAGCCTTGTGGGATTTTAAATTGAGAAATGTTAATGACGTTGTGATTGAGAAACCATTTTATGGGATTTTGATGTGTTTGAGAAAGAGTTTTATGTGTTATTTAAAAAAAAATAGATTTCTTAAATGAATTGCCCTTTTTATGAGATTAAATGAGAATGAGCATGTGAGACCCCGTATATGTAAAGTTGTAATGTGTAATAAATATGAATGGACTTGTAATGTAAAGTATGATTGATGTAAGTCCATGGATTCAATGTACGTATGTGTAATATGATTTGTAACGTACATACAAGTTCCATTGAGTATGAATATGAAGAAATGAGTTCTTATAAGTGATGGATGTGATTGAAACTCAAAATGGGTAGTGTGGTAAAATGGAATGAAGTTATGCTTCCATTTGGTTTTATATAGCATACCTTTGGACATACAATGAATGCACACAAGTTTCAATGTGCATAAGGTATGAATGGATGCCATTTTCAAGTTATAAAGGTGGATGGATGAGAAAATGGCCATGGCAACAGATTAAGGATGTGTTGGTATGAGTTGCAACAAGGAAACTGCAAGAAATTTGGAAAACATGAAGGCCAGATCAATCTCATAGGATGAGAGATCGATCTGGAAGAGCCAGAATGCTCTTATTTAGGCAATGGAATAGAGCAGATCGATCTCCAATGGGGCCAGATCGATCTCCTAAGCATTCTGTGATGAAAAGATCGATCCTCAAGCACCCAGATCGATCTCCTTAGCTCTCTGTTTGGGACCAGATCGATCTCATGCTTCGACAGATTGATCTCATGCTTAAAAATTTCGTGAAAATGAGAGATTTAAGGGGGCCAGATCGATCTCCTCTTGGACCAGATCGATCTCCTCAAGCTATTTCTATATAAGGAGGGCTGAAAATCTGAAAATTTTGGGGAAAACACCAATCTTCCATTTCTAACCCAAAAACCTAAATTTCCCTCTCTAAAATCAGCCATTTCCAGCAAGAATTGAGGGGAGACCATTAGACATTAAGTTGTTTATCTTGAGGAAGAGAACAACATAGTTGAAAGCCAAAATCCCATTGTGGGTATTGAAGGAGATAAGGGCATTGACATTTGGAGCAAGAAGAAAAATCATATTTGGTAAGATTCTAACACTCCAATCTAAATACATTGTCTATTTAATTGATTTTGGAGTTGTTTGGCATGAGTATTGATGGATAAATTATCTAGGGATGTGGTGGAATTGGTGTGACCTAGAAAACCTAGAATGGGTATAATGTGAGAATATATGGGTTGAATGAGTTTATGATTTATGGGCATGCTAAAGTTGTTATTGAGGTAATGTTTATGATTTTAGATGGTTAAATGAAATTTCATTGTGAGTTCGGAGGAATTGTGAAAATGGGTATGTATATGCTTGATAAATGCCATAGTGAGGAAATCAATGAAATATGAACACTATGAGCTTGATATCGATTTAATATCGATTTGGAATGAGTTAATAGGCCTAAAAGAATCCATAGATTCGAGTTTTGGATAAAGTAATGAAACGAGGCCTCATAAGCATTAATAGAAAACTATAGGTCGAATTGACTATAGTGAACGCACGACGTCATATTCTATGGATCGAATATAATGCGGGATACGATTTTGTGCAGTCCCAAAGAGTCCGTTGGAGACGAATCGAACCGTACAAGTAAGCAGCTTAAGGAAGTGGAATCACGCATCGCGATTCCAGGTAAGGGAATTCTGTAAGTATATAGAGGTAGCTGCTCGTAAATTGTGGGATTATAGGGTGTTTATGAAATGCATGAGTGTTTGAGAAATGGGTTGTTTGGTATGCGAAAATGGTTGTGAATATTGGATGATTTGGTTTACATGGATGTATAAAAAGGGATAGTAAGGCTAATAATTGCATAAATCAAGTATTTTGAATACTTTCACAAAACATGTGTTTCGTTTTAAACGAATTGATAGATAGGATGGCTATTGTGGTTTGATGTTTGTGATAGCACATGTGAGGTGCCAAATATGTTTTGAGATAGCTTTAAAAGCTTATGAGCCGCCTATCATGTTTATGTGAATTAAATCGTGCTAGAGCCTAGCTCGCATCGGGTATTGATGTTTTCATTTGTATGAAACGTGCTGGAGCTTAGCTCGCACCTTGGTTTGGAAACTATGATGATGTTTATAAATCGTACTGGAGCTTCTGCTCGTATGTGGCTTTTGAGTGGTTTGTCTTATGAGTATAACCGTACTAGAGCTATGCTCATACGCGTCTCTTTATGAGAGGATGCATGAGTCGTGCTAGAGCTTTGTTCGCACAAGTTTGCACATTGTGATACGTATAAGGTTGTGAAAGTTGGTAAGATCCTTAAGCCCTACATCCTTAAGCTAACATCCTTAAGCCCAAGGAGGCGGGGAGGCTCTGTTAGGCGGGGAGGCTCTGTTCGGTGGGGAGGCTCTCTTACGGTGGGATCCTTAAGCCAACATCCTTAAGCCCTGGAGGGGCGGGGAGGCTCTGTTAGGCAAGGAGGCTCTCCTACATGGGTACGGTAAGATCCTTAAGCCTTACATCCTTAAGCCAACATCCTTAAGCCCGAGGAGGCAGGGAGGCTCTGTTAGGCGGGGAGGCTCTGTTCGGTGGGGAGGCTCTCTTATGGAAGGATCCTTAAGCCCTACATCCTTAAGCTAACATCCTTAAGCCCAAGGAGGTGAGGAGGCTCTGTTAGGCGGGGAGGCTCTGTTCGGTGGGGAGGCTCTCTTACGGTGGGATCCTTAAGCCAACATCTTTAAGCCCTGGAGGGGTGGGGAGGCTATGTTAGGCAGGGAGGCTCTCCTACATGGGTAGGTAAGATCCTTAAGCCCTACATCCTTAAGCCAACATCCTTAAGCCTGAGGAGGTAGGGAGGCTCTGTTAGGCGGGGAGGCTCTGTTCGGTGGGGAGGCTCTCTTACGGAAGGATCCTTAAGCCCTACATCCTTAAGCTAACATCCTTAAGCTCAAGGAGGCAGGAAGGCTCTGTTAGGCGGGAAGGCTCTGTTCGGCAGGGAGGCTCTCCTTCACGGATATGGAAACCTCTTGGTATGGGGTAGGTAAGACCTAGGGATGGCACCCCCAATCATGATATGAGTCTGCGGAGTACGCTGTACCATGTATATCACATGGAGTTTGATGTATCGTACGATGGTTATGTGATGAGAAAGTCTGGCGAGGGATAATCCATCTTCGTGCCAGCATGATACCCCGCACACCTAGATGCTTGTGGTCTGGGATGATTTACGATGTAGTGGTCCACATAGGCACTTTTGGTATAGTGACCTAGTTTTTATACACATGCGTGAATTGTGAAATGAAAATGTGGTTGTGATTGTGAGTTGATTTGGTGGTATTTATGTGTTGAGAAAGAGGTTTATGATGTTGGTTTAAAAAGGAGGCTTCTTAATGAATTGCCCTTTTTATGAATTTAAATGAGATTGAGCATGAGATGATTTATACATGATGTTTTTACCATGTTTTATATGCCAATGTACATGATTTTGATACATGATATATATGTATACTCACATGGCATAGTTTTACTTCCTCATGCTCCTACTATGAACGATTTATGCATAACACTATCAGCATGTAGATAGAGTAGTTATCTACCATGCTTGCATTATTGCCTTACTGAGCGTGTGGTTGCTCATCCCTCTCTATTTTTCCCCTACAGAGCGTGCATAGTAGCCCAGTGAGGACTGAGGCGTGGTATTTTGGACTCCGCTGCATCTCCATCGCTTAGAGGTATATACACAGTGATTCTTTTTGTATCTAAACAATGTAAAAGCACAGTATTCTTTGAGTTGTAATTATGGGGGATGTAGATGTCAGTAAAACATGCTTTTGTATAAGTACAAGATTTAAATGCAAATGTATGACATCGTTTTATTTAACTGAGAATGAATGAGATGTGGAGTTTATTATTGACTCACAGCCCAACAGTGTCTGGTGAGTTAGTTCACGACCGGGTAAGGTAACAGTAAAACGCGAAAATTTTTTAGTGATTTTCGGTTAAAGAGAATGGAATTGGGTCGTGACAGAGCATGAGAGGGTTTTACATGTTGATGTTTCCATGTTTTATATGCCAATTTTACATGATTTTGATACATGATATATGTATATTCATATGGCATAGGTTTAATTCCTCATGCTCCTATTATAAATGATTTATGCATAACACTATCAGCATGTAGATAGGGTAGTTATCTACCATACTTGCATTATTGCCTTACTAAGCTTGTGGTTGCTCATCCCTCTCTATTTTCCCCCTCTTACAGAGCGTACATAGTGGTCCAGTGAGGACTGAGGCATTTTGGTTAAGACATCCGCTGTATCTCCATCACTCAGAGGTATATACACAGTGATTCCTTTTTGTATCTAACCAATGTAAAAGCATAGTATCCAATTGAAATGTAATTATGGGGGATGTAGATGTCAGAAATCATATTTTGTATAAATGAATGATTAATGTTCAAATGTATGACATCACTTTTATTAACTGAGAATGGACATTGCAAGTGAATTATTATTGACTCATAGCCCAACAGTGTAGTGATAAGTTTGTTCACGACCGAGTAGAGAAAGGAATAAATGCAAAAAATTTATTAAGATTTTTGGTAATAAGAGGATAAAAAGAGTCGTGATAGAGATTGGTATCAGAGCTATGTTGGCCTGATGTGAGTTAGTAATAAAACGTAGGAAGAGTACATCCCTATGTTACTGTGCTTTCTTTTAGATATAACTGTGTATACCATTATGGATTGAGCTTAATAAATTATTATAATACAAGAAGTTAGGCATTATGCCAATTACGCGTCAAGGTAGAGGGACGAGAGCACATGCTAGAGGCCGTAGAGGTAAGCCTGAGAGCCGTTCGGAGCCACAGACTGATCAGGCTCCACAAGACCCTGCAGGGAGAGTAGAAGATACTGAGGCTCGCTTCTCTAGGATAGAGCGGAGTATTGAGAACCTAGTGGAGATAGTTACGCAGGCATTGGGTGCCGATGATAGACGAGGTCCCGTGACACAGCCTACTACTGCACAGGCAGCTGCAGAGGCGGAGAGACCTCAGACTGCAAAGGCGGCTACTTCTACACCACCTCCAGTACAGGATATAGATTCTCCTATTGTTCCACAGCAGAGCAGTAGTGATTTAGGTTATGACTATGACTTGAGTAGACTGCAAGAGTTCCAAGCATTGAAACCCCTAGTGTTCAGAGGGGTGAAGGACCCGGTTATCACGGAGGACTGGGTGTATGAGATGGAGAAACTGTATAGGTTTTTTCGATATACTTCAACTGAGAAGGTTGCATTTGCGGTGTTTATGCTGAAAGGGGAGGCAGAGTAGACAGCTGCACTATCTACTGAAAATAAAGCTTTGTCTTTCCTTCTCTCATCTCAAAGTATGTATTAAAATTATATAATATAGTACAGATTAAATTCCATGTACTTGAAATCATGCTTATTTATCAAATATAGGCATTCATGCAAAACAATGCATATTTATAAAATTAGGAATGCCTTTATCTCAATCATGCCATTTACATTCAAATCAAGTAAATATGGCAGTTCACAACACAACATAAACCGTTTTTTGACCTCTCTCTCAAGTCTAATCGTATCATTAAAACAAGTGATATAACATGCGATACTCAGTGGCTAAATGCAATACTCTCCTGGACTATGACCATATCCTAATGTGATATATCAGGCAACACAGATCTTGGTGTGCGGGTATCACTGCTGTAACGGGAGGGGGGTCAGTCCATCACGACCGCCAGCTATATACTCCTCAACTCCACAACTCCACATAACACACGGTATATAGTGTACTCCATGCCACACGCACGGTACAACGTACACCCGTGGACCCTCTCCTCATGGTCGGGATGCCTGCCATGGGTCTTAGTCCTCACACCATGGAAATACATCATAGTTGGGGTGCTCGCCATAAGTCTTAGCCCTCATACTATGGAAATAATGTCACGTCTCTAAATCCTCATGTGAACATCTCAACAGTGTGACACTCATTCTACATGGAGGAAATCGTCATGGTTTTTCATAACATGTCTTATATATCACATAAAAACAACAGTGTGCATCTTGAGTGTGACTCACAATCAACACTCCGCCTCTTAAACATTGTGTATGCATCTCAAAATATCAAACACTAGTGTGAGTAGCCTCTAGCACTAGGTCAATGCATAATTCTCTTTTCAAATCAAGTACGAACTATCGCTCTAGTATGATATCATGTATAAATCATGAAAAGTCGAGTACGAGCAAAGCTCCCAGCACTCTATCATGTAAAACTGAGTATGAGTATAGCTCCTAATACTCTGTATGCATCAATCACAAATTAAGTACGAGCTAAGCTCCTAGTACTCTAACATGAATAAAATAGCATTAAAATATAGTATGAGTATATCCTCCAGTACTATGCGATGCATATCTCAAAATATAGTGCGAGTATTCTCTAGCACTTATGGTTTTCACACAAAACCAGATAGATGGCTATTTCAAAACACAACTCTCTCATTCAAATCAAATTTGCAATTAAGTGTGCTGTTTTCGCATATACATGAAAACATTAACCATTCTATCATACAACTCATGCATTTTGGGTCACAACATGCTTCTCAGGCTTTTTATCCTATTTTTGGATAAAACTACACTTTATCTCATTTGGCTCTATCACACATTAGGCCTATTCATGAGAATTCATATAGCATATAATATTGAAATGCTATTTAAAATACATGTAGCCATCTCTAGCTACTCACCAAATTCTCTTACCTCGGATCACGTCAAGTGACCTCTCTTCCTCAGTGCAACTCACTTTCGCAGTCCAAGCAGCTTCCACAATGATTTTCGAAACTATTACAATTATTGGCATTAGTATATCACTCTATAATCATTTCATTTGCCAAGTCTCAACTTAACACATTATTATACCATTTTCTCTCAATATGGTATAAAGTCATGTTTTCACATAACTATCTTCATCACTCCTTATTTCCAATATATGCATTTCATAAGATTAACTCATAATCTTTCATACATGCATATTCTATCATTAAATCAAAGTTAATACCATTTCCTCATCACTTTCTCATTTTCATGACAAAGTTAGGTCATGCTCATTTTTCATGATCCTTTCATTTCCAACAATTCATATATATATATATATATATATATAAATCAACTCATCAATACACCTAGTTTAACATATATCAAAACGGTGTATTGAATCTTACCTATTTGAACTTTCCTTCCTTTTCCACCAAAATGGTAAAATCCTCTCTGCTCCTTCAACTCGACTTTAATCTCTTGTTTCCAAGTATGTTGTTCTTCTCTTTGCTAAGAACAACTTTGCTCACTTATACCTCACTTAAAACTGATCACAAACTGAAGTTTTCTGGTGTTTCTTGGCTAGGTTTCACTTTAGTTTTGTAAGACCCGAATTTAATTAAAATACAAAAATTAAATAAGAAAAGATGGGGGACGTATGAAGGAAGTCGGGTTAAATTAATCCCGGACACGTGTAAGGGCAAAATGGTCAAAAGACCGAAAGCCGGTATAATTTCGATAAAGAAAATTAATTAAGATATGGATTTAAGAAATCTTGGTCAATAAAAGTGAAATAAAATTATTTCGGATTAAATTGATCAAGATATTAATTTATGGGAATTAATCGGGATTTTTAGTTTGGAAAAATAATCCCGAAAATAATCGAGAAATTATACCCGAAAAAGAGGTTAAAATATAATAAATAAATTAAATAAAATTAAATAAATTGAATTAAAATAAAAATAATAATTTTAAGGGATATTTTGGTATTTTTAGTGTATTTTAATAAATAAAAATAAATTGTTAAATAAGATAATAAAACAAAAAAAAAAAGAATTGAAACAAAAAAAAAAGAGAGAGAAAGGCTGAAGAAAACGAAAGTTTCGGGGAGAGAGAGAAGAAAACGGAACCGAGAAGACCGAAGGAGGCCGACCACCGTCCGGCGGCCAAAGGCTCGACCAAGGGCCGAAAAAGAAAGAGGGGAGGCCGGTGATCTCAATGGCACCGGCGGTGCAGCCTACCGACGCCGGAGGAAGCCGATCGGAGGAGAGAAAGGCCGCGGGAAAGAGAAGGCCACCGGCGGCGAACGGCGGCGATCCGACCGGAACCAAGGCCCGATTTGGAGAGCCCAGTCGACGGTGGTGCTTTTGGCACCGGTGGCAGCCGACGAGACGGCCGAAATCGGCGGCGACGACCAAAAGAGGGAGACGGGTCCGACTGCGAAGAGGAGAAGAGGCCGAACCGGAGGCGTTCCGGCGGCCTTGGGCAAAGCCGAGCCCAGATTCAAGCTGCGGACAGCCTTGCGGAGCTGATGGCGGTGGAAGCCGGCGGAGAATCGGCCGGAAAAGGGGCGAACCGGCTGTGAACCGGTCGAACCAGGGTGAACCGGCGGTCTGAACCGGTCCGAACCGGACTGAACCGGTTCAGCCAAAAAGAGGGGAAAAAAGGGAGAAAAAGGGAAAAGGAAAAAGAGGAAAAAAATTGGGGAAAATTCCGGTGATGCAATCGAGCTTCGGGTAAGTCGATAAGCGGTCAAATTGACCCGATTTAAATTTGGAATATTTTATTTAATTAAATTTCGACCGAAAAGTTTACCCGAAAATGTAATTAATTGTGTAGCTCGACGATTGGCATCCACAGAGGGCTCGAGACAGTCTCGATTTGAGGACTAGCATGGAATCTCGGGTAAGTGATCCCTATTTACGACAATTACCTCGTTATGCGTGATATTGATTTAAATTCCGCATAAATTGAATTAAATTATGGAAATTTAGATAATTGTCGTAAATAGTGAATTTAGCTATTCGAGAGCTAGGACGAGGCCCAATAAATTATTGGTGGGCCCAATGAGCCCAATAGGCCTCGATAAAGAGAAAACTAAGTGGAAAACGGGCTTAAGGCCGATTAAGGCCCATTAAGGTGCAATCGGGCCCAATAGGGGAAAATGGGCCCAGCGATTTAAATTAAGCCTAGAAAAGTATTAAATACAATTAAATTGTATAATATCTGACCTGAGGAATATTAATACGCAGTTTCGGGCGTCTGATTGGGAGCATATCGGACTGCGCGACGAGACGACAAGGGAAAAGAAAAAGGTCAGACTCGACGAGAATCGAGGTAAGGGAATTCTGCGGACTGCTAGAGGTAACAGTACGCAATTTTACATTCATATGCAGTCCTTTAAAACTAATTGAAGGGTCTAGAGGTCGAAAAACAATTTTAGTGCCCCGTATGGGCAAAATTACTAAAATACCCTTGCTAAGGGTAAAATTCTAAAAATTTAGGAAAAATTGGGAGGAGCAAGAACAAGAGGTTCCTGCTCGTTCTGGAGGTATTTCAACGCATGCATGAGTAGGCTGGCTCACCTTGAAAGAAAATGCATAGCATTGCATATCTTAACTGATGTGATTTCTGTGAAAACTATTTGGAAATAACCGAGCCGCCTACATGTTTTTATTTACATGTGACGTGCTAGAGCTCAGCTCGCACGATGTTTGACTTGTGTGATGCATGCATTAGTGCTGGAGCGAGAGCTCTCACTAGAGTTTTACATGCATAGGTGCTAGAGTATAACTCGCACCAGATTTCACATGCTTTTGCGTGACATGGTGCTAGAGTCTAACTCGCACCAGATTTTACATGATTTTCATGACAGGGTGCGGGAGTTTAACTCGCACCAGATTTTATAAGATTTTCATACGATTTGTATACAGAGTGCTGAGCCTAGCTCGCACTAGTTTTACTGGATTTGTGGAGTAGCGCTGTCTGCCCTTGGAGTCAGCCAAAAGGCCCAACAGGCTCAATAGACCTCTTAAGTAGGGTGAGAGTGAGGGATGAGGTTGGCGGCCTTGTGGAGATGTAAAGCAGGCTCTGCCAAGTTTACTTGATTTGATGAGAGTGCTGAGCATCGCTCGCACTGATTCTTAAGAGAACATACAATGAGCCGTGCTTGGAGCATCGGGTAGACTGTGTGTCACCGATTTAATAGGCTCGCACGTGCGTTTTGAGACATGACAACGAGTATTGAGTTATGAAAACCTCTGTGGGAAGCAGGCCAATTGGGCTGGAGTACCTAGAGTGATATGGGTCCATGGAGTACGATGTACCGTGCAAGTAGCATGGAGTACGATGTACCGTGGGGTATCTTCGGATACGGTATCTTTGTGATACAGAGTATCTTCGGATACGGTATCTTTGTGATACGGGGTATCTTTGTGATACGGTATCTTCGTGATACGGGGTATCTTCGGATACGGCATCGACGGATGCGTGAGATCGGATAAGACTGACGGGTTGGATTGACCCACCTCCCGGGTAGTTCCCGATCAGGGTGAGACCTCGCACACTGGGATCCGTGAAGCTAGAGGACTCACGAGGACATATTGGCCAGTCCTGGTTATTACCGATATACAGTATTGCCTAGTCTCGTATCTTGTATATATATACGTATGTTTTCGATACCGATGCTTTTGAGAAATTCTATTTCCATGGTTTTGTGTGAGTCAGGATCACCCGAAGGAGGGGTCGAGTCCTGACTTCATTGTGAAATTTTTAAAGAGAAAGAAATGATTTAAAATAATTGCATGTTGAGTTTTCCGTGCAACTGGATTTACATAACATCACAACATCATATCATATGTTTTAAAATGTGTGGAGAAAGGGTGGTTTATGCATGGCACCACGTTCATGTAGGTAGTATGGTTACCTACTTGTTCGTAGGATTGCCTTACTGAGCTTGATGTGCTCACCCCTTTCATTTTCTCCCACAGATGATCTCCAGTTGAAGTGAGGCGACTCAGTACTGCATTCCGGATATCCGCTGCTGCCCATCAACATAAGGTATATACACTTGTACTTATTGTATCTACATAAGCATAGCACAGTAACATGTTTGTAAGTAACCTTAGGGGATGTATAAATAATATAACAACTATAAATGACTGGAGAAGAAATAAGTACTGGGGTAGATGTATGGTGGGACTGGCATTGACGCACAGCCCAATTAGTAGTGGAGTGTTGGTCACGATTCGAGGACAGGTAAGAATTAAGTAAGAAAATAAACAAAAACGCGAAAAATTCACTCTGATTTTTGGATAGTTGGGTCGTGACAATTATTTTGGTATCAGAGCATAATTGGTCTGATGTGTGTCAGTGTCAGAAGTTAGGAAATTACATCCCCGTGTTACTGTGCTTAGTTAGATACAATAGTGTATATCGAGATGGGCTTGACTAAGAAATGGTTGAGAATGCAGGAATGCTTAACATGAGTCGCGAAAAATGAGATAGTGCACGAGGCAGAGGTCGTAGAGGTAGACCTGAGTCTGCTAAGTCGTGCTGAGTTTGACTTATGAGAACCAGTGTGAAATTGAAATGGAGGCTAATGTTGAAAATGCCTCACAGAGTCCGACAGAGTGATCGGACAGTATTGAGACACGCTTCGCGAGATTGGAGCGGAGTGTGGAGATTACTTGAGGAGCAAATTGCTCAGATCATGTATGAGATCAGAGGGCGCAGCGGAACATTGGTGGAAACCCGCTCGACCCATCTTAAGTGTTAAACATTCAGAGCTAAGATGAGAATTGTTTATGGATGTATTCCGGTGACAGGATATCTCGGACATGATTTAAAGGAAATTATGGATAAAAGTCCTTACTCTGACCCAGAGGATTTGATTTGTTGATGAGTATGGAGACTCGATTATATTCTGGGCAAATATTACCTCGACACTATGAACAAGTGACAGTCGAGATGTCTAAAGATCAGGAAATGGCTCAACTTTTCAATTAGAGTCTGATTGGCCCATGAGATTACCTATACCGAGGCAGTGCGCAGATTTGCAGTTGGGTAAATAAGAACATGAATTGCACGCCTCTGAGATTGAGAAAAGTAATGAGGGCTGAAATAGAGACAGAAAAGAAAATCGAGAAATGACAGAGATGTCAAAATGGGAAAATGGAAATTGGTTAAAGATTAGATTTGACGAGTCATGGAGTAAGATAATTGGTAAGGCCCCAGTGCATCTAATTTTGGCATTGTTGAGGGGCATTGTGATTTGAGGACCCCGACCTGCTACGAAGTAGAGTAGCAGTGTGATCATTGTAGATGTGTGGTGGATACCACAGAAGGAGGGTCTATACCTACACTGTATTGATGAAAATGGCCGTTAAATGTGGTAAGACGGACCATTGATTTTGATTGTACAGAGTTGTGCGAGATCGCCCCACAGGAAAGTAAAGAGATAGAGAAAAACTTCGTTGGTATAGCTGCAACGAAAAGGGAGGCAATAGCCGAAAAAAAAGAAGGAAAGTAGGCTGTTAGACAAAGGCGAGAGGATGTCTTGGACCAGGACATTGTTGATGTTTCATGGATGTGGTGTAAGATACCACACTTGTTATGAATAATAAAGTACATATGTTCATTGATCCTGGTACCACACATTTATTCATACCGTCTTCATTCCCCCATAAGTGAGTAAAAGGCATGAATGCCTACATCATTGGGCGCAATACAGATAAATGAGTACCCCAATAGAGGAGGATAAATTAACGGAATATGGATATAGAGATTTTAAGTTGAAAACAGGGGTGCAACGGTTGAAATTAAAGGAGTAAAGGATTGTACTCACGGAATGAATAAAGACAAGAGTTTCATTATAATTGATACGCAAAGGAGATAATCTTCGAGATAAGATAGATCCTAAATACACGATGTATCAGGAGTAAGAGACATATGCTAGGTAAGAGACATATGCTAAGTAAGGAATACCCTCAACATGTGAAGTCATTAGAGGTTAACCAATTAGTAGTGAATATAAATTGTAACCACATAGACTGAGATATGACGTAGTTGTGGTTAAGTCTGAAGGTTAATAAAGGTATTTCAAAATACCTCCCCGCCTGAAGACTTGACAGCGTCTAGATATATATATATATAACCGATAACGTGAAACCGAATCGTTGTAATAAATATCTTTAGCATTAGGATACCTTTACTAAGACGATAAGAATATAAAATTCGACAAATTACAAAGGTTAACATAGTAAGATTTAATAAGAGTCGTTAAGATAAGAAAAGGAAATGACGCAGGTTAGTACCTGAAAACGTAAGCGGTTGAGAAGGATTTTATACATTTATGCGTAAATAAGTCAAGGATTGGACTGATTTGTAATCATCATTATCGATGATATGTTGGGTGTAGTTAAAGTCTTGAGCGATTTATAAGCAACAATTAGAAGATGGCTTTTACAGATGGATTGTTGCGAATTCTCAATATGGACTACTGGTTGACACGTTTAACTATGAAAATGTGGTCTTGATTTGAGATAATAAATAAGATGATAGATGTGACATGGATTTCGGTGTAGCGAAGTATGAACTGACCACCGTGATTAATTTCACCATATCCAACAGCTCAAGAGGTTCTCAGTGAGTATGAATACCTCAAAATCATGAAGGAGCTGTGTATTGATGTATAATAGGAAGATACCCATGATTTAAAGTTGACAGCAGTAGTAATTGTACCGAGGATATGGTACTATTATGTACATGGTGAGAAATTGTGGATATGCACTGATCATAAAGCCTCGAGTATCTGTTTTCACAGAAAGAGGCGAACATGAGAATACATAATGGGAAAGAGCTTCTGAGAGATTTTGATTATGAAAATTGTACCACCCAGGAAAGGCTGATGCTTTGAGCAGAAAGAGCCTCGGGATGGTATTACATATGATGGTCAGGGAGCGTGAGCTGCTAGATGCAGTTGTGAGCCTCAGTATTGATGTGATCCCTTCTGATGATGACAGTGATTCTGTGACAGCTAGCCTGATGATTAGAACCGGATGAGTGTGCCCGAATTTGCCAGGCTTAGCGTGATGATCGGCAGGGTGTCGATGGTGTGGGTCAGATTCAGAAGGGTACAGTGATAGAGTTCACAAGTGTGATGATGATTTACAGAGAGGTTCTGAGACAGTATAAGTGCTCCCTAGGACCACAGTTGATGAGTTATTGATATTGACAGAAGCTCACTCTTCGGGATATACAGTGCATACGTAAGATGATAAAAATATATCGAAATTTCGAAAAGGGTATTGGTGGTCAGATGTAAAAAGAGATATTGGAGAGGTTGTGAAAAGTGCCTAGTGTGTCAGCAGAGTAAGGTAGAGTACTAAAAGTCTGCAGAGTTATTGCAGCACCTACCTATATTGACACGGCACGAAAAAATGAGAACAAGTCTTCATGAATGTCGTAATGGGTTATAGAGAACCCAGGTGAATTACGAGACTAGTTGGATGATAGCCGATAGAATGACTAAGTCCACCCACCTTCAGGTCATGAACTCCCCAGATACTCAGAGTGTGTATGAGGATTTATGTGTAAGGCTGATTGTGGAACATTAAGTAGCGTTCCAGTGAGCATGGTATCATATAGGGATTCCCGCTTCACTTCCTACCTCTGAGGATATTTAAGGAAGCTATGGGAACCCGGCTGAGTATTAGCACAGCTTTTCGTCCTCAGACAGATGGTCAGTCAGAGAGGACTGTACAAGTTCTGAAGGATCTGATGAAAGCGTGTGCCATTGATTTATAAGCTCCTGGAATGATCAGTTGATTTCTAATTAAAGTTGCCAATAACGACAGTTGGCAGTTGAGTATCGGGATAACAATATATGAGACAGTGTACGGCTGTAGGGGTTATTCCCCGAGTTGGATAAAAAAAAGTGGGTGACAGATAGAATCATTCTGATTTTGGGGATAATAAGTCTCTGAGGATGTTTAGTTAAGGATGAGAGATTAAGAACACCTCAGAACAGATAGAAAAATATTGGAATTCACCCTTGGTGAATTATTATGGTTGAAAGTTACACGTCCTAAGAGAATAAGGACATAGCGGAACTTTTGGAAGAAGTAAATTGAGTTGAGCTGGATCGAATCCTGGAGAGATTGGACAAGTGGGAGATAAGACCTGTAGGTTGTTGTTAATCACTTGGATTAACAGGCACCCACAATGTGTCCCAGCTTATGATGCTTCGGTACTACTATCCAGATCCAGCAGAGGTGATAGGATATGAACTCCAAAAGTTCAGTTTGAGGAAAATACAAGTATATTGAAGAAGTTGATTCGGGCATTAAACAGGAAAGAGAAAGTATTGAGGTTTAAGACGATCTCCCTAATCAAAGTCCTTTGGTAGTAATACACTCCGGAGAAGGTCACATAATAATTTAAAAGTATGATACAATCGATATACCCGGAGTTGTATATGGACTCATATGACTTGGTTCTAATTTGGAGGACCAAATTCCTTAAGTGGGGGAGAATTGTAAGACCCGAATTTAATTAAAATATAAAAATTAAATAAGAAAAGATGGGGGACGTATGAAGGAAGTCGGGTTAAATTAATCCCGGACACGTGTAAGGGCAAAATGGTCAAAAGACCGAAAGCCGGTATAATTTCGATAAAGAAAATTAATTAAGATATGGATTTAAGAAATCTTGGTCAATAAAAGTGAAATAAAATTATTTCGGATTAAATTGATCAAGATATTAATTTATGGGAATTAATCGGGATTTTTAGTTTGGAAAAATAATCCCGAAAATAATCGAGAAATTATACCCGAAAAAGAGGTTAAAATATAATAAATAAATTAAATAAAATTAAATAAATTGAATTAAAATAAAAATAATAATTTTAAGGGATATTTTGGTATTTTTAGTGTATTTTAATAAATAAAAATAAATTGTTAAATAAGATAATAAAACAAAAAAAAAAAGAATTGAAACAAAAAAAAAAGAGAGAGAAAGGCTGAAGAAAACGAAAGTTTCGGGGAGAGAGAGAAGAAAACGGAACCGAGAAGACCGAAGGAGGCCGACCACCGTCCGACGGCCAAAGGCTCGACCAAGGGCCGAAAAAGAAAGAGGGGAGGCCGGTGATCTCAATGGCACCGGCGGTGCAGCCTACCGACGTCGGAGGAAGCCGATCGGAGGAGAGAAAGGCCGCGGGAAAGAGAAGGCCACCGGCGGCGAACGGCGACGATCCGACCGGAACCAAGGCCCGATTTGGAGAGCCCAGTCGACGGCGGTGCTTTTGGCACCGGTGGCAGCCGACGAGACGGCCGGAATCGGCGGCGACGACCAAAAGAGGGAGACGGGTCCGACTGCGAAGAGGAGAAGAGGCCGAACCGGAGGCGTTCCGGCGGCCTTGGGCAAAGCCGAGCCCAGATTCAAGCTGCGGACAGCCTTGCGGAGCTGATGGCGGTGGAAGCCGGCGGAGAATCGGCCGGAAAAGGGGCGAACCGGCTGTGAACCGGTCGAACCAGGGTGAACCGGCGGTCTGAACCGGTCCGAACCGGACTGAACCGGTTCAGCCAAAAAGAGGGGAAAAAAGGGAGAAAAAGGGAAAAGGAAAAAGAGGAAAAAAATTGGGGAAAATTCCGGTGATGCAATCGAGCTTCGGGTAAGTCGATAAGCGGTCAAATTGACCCGATTTAAATTTGGAATATTTTATTTAATTAAATTTCGACCGAAAAGTTTACCCGAAAATGTAATTAATTGTGTAGCTCGACGATTGGCATCCACAGAGGGCTCGAGACAGTCTCGATTTGAGGACTAGCATGGAATCTCGGGTAAGTGATCCCTATTTACGACAATTACCTCGTTATGCGTGATATTGATTTAAATTTCGCATAAATTGAATTAAATTATGGAAATTTAGATAATTGTCGTAAATAGTGAATTTAGCTATTCGAGAGCTAGGACGAGGCCCAATAAATTATTGGTGGGCCCAATGAGCCCAATAGGCCTCGATAAAGAGAAAACTAAGTGGAAAACGGGCTTAAGGCCGATTAAGGCCCATTAAGGTGCAATCGGGCCCAATAGGAGAAAATGGGCCCAGCGATTTAAATTAAGCCTAGAAAAGTATTAAATACAATTAAATTGTATAATATCTGACCTGAGGAATATTAATACGCAGTTCCGGGCGTCTGATTGGGAGCATATCGGACTGCGCGACGAGACGACAAGGGAAAAGAAAAAGGTCAGACTCGACGAGAATCGAGGTAAGGGAATTCTGCGGACTGCTAGAGGTAACAGTACGCAATTTTACATTCATATGCAGTCCTTTAAAACTAATTGAAGGGTCTAGAGGTCGAAAAACAATTTTAGTGCCCCGTATGGGCAAAATTACTAAAATACCCTTGCTAAGGGTAAAATTCTAAAAATTTAGGAAAAATTGGGAGGAGCAAGAACAAGAGGTTCCTGCTCGTTCTGGAGGTATTTCAACGCATGCATGAGTAGGCTGGCTCACCTTGAAAGAAAATGCATAGCATTGCATATCTTAACTGATGTGATTTCTGTGAAAACTATTTGGAAATAACCGAGCCGCCTACATGTTTTTATTTACATGTGACGTGCTAGAGCTCAGCTCGCACGATGTTTGACTTGTGTGATGCATGCATTAGTGCTGGAGCGAGCTCGCACTAGAGTTTTATATGCATAGGTGCTAGAGTATAACTCGCACCAGATTTCACATGCTTTTGCGTGACATGGTGCTAGAGTCTAACTCGCACCAGATTTTACATGATTTTCATGACAGGGTGCGGGAGTTTAACTCGCACCAGATTTTATAAGATTTTCATACGATTTGTATACAGAGTGCTGAGCCTAGCTCGCACTAGTTTTACTGGATTTGTGGAGTAGCGCTGTCTGCCCTTGGAGTCAGCCAAAAGGCCCAACAGGCTCAATAGACCTCTTAAGTAGGGTGAGAGTGAGGGATGAGGTTGGCGGCCTTGTGGAGATGTAAAGCGGGCTCTGCCAAGTTTACTTGATTTGATGAGAGTACTGAGCATCGCTCGCACTGATTCTTAAGAGAACATACAATGAGCCGTGCTTGGAGCATCGGGTAGACTGTGTGTCACCGATTTAATAGGCTCGCACGTGCGTTTTGAGACATGACAACGAGTATTGAGTTATGAAAACCTCTGTGGGAAGCAGGCCAATTGGGCTGGAGTACCTAGAGTGATATGGGTCCATGGAGTACGATGTACCGTGCAAGTAGCATGGAGTACGATGTACCGTGGGGTATCTTCGGATACGGTATCTTTGTGATACAGAGTATCTTCGGATACGGTATCTTTGTGATACGGGGTATCTTTGTGATACGGTATCTTCGTGATACGGGGTATCTTCGGATACGGCATCGACGGATGCGTGAGATCGGATAAGACTGACGGGTTGGATTGACCCACCTCCCGGGCAGTTCCCGATCAGGGTGAGACCTCGCACACTGGGATCCGTGAAGCTAGAGGACTCACGAGGACATATTGGCCAGTCCTGGTTATTACCGATATACAGTATTGCCTAGTCTCGTATCTTGTATATATATACGTATGTTTTCGATACCGATGCTTTTGAGAAATTCTATTTCCATGGTTTTGTGTGAGTCAGGATCACCCGAAGGAGGGGTCGAGTCCTGACTTCATTGTGAAATTTTTAAAGAGAAAGAAATGATTTAAAATAATTGCATGTTGAGTTTTCCGTGCAACTGGATTTACATAACATCACAACATCATATCATATGTTTTAAAATGTGTGGAGAAAGGGTGGTTTATGCATGGCACCACGTTCATGTAGGTAGTATGGTTACCTACTTGTTCGTAGGATTGCCTTACTGAGCTTGATGTGCTCACCCCTTTCATTTTCTCCCACAGATGATCTCCAGTTGAAGTTGAGGCGACTCAGTACTGCATTCCGGATATCCGCTGCTGCCCATCAACATAAGGTATATACACTTGTACTTATTGTATCTACATAAGCATAGCACAGTAACATGTTTGTAAGTAACCTTAGGGGATGTATAAATAATATAACAACTATAAATGACTGGAGAAGAAATAAGTACTGGGGTAGATGTATGGTGGGACTGGCATTGACGCACAGCCCAATTAGTAGTGGAGTGTTGGTCACGATTCGAGGACAGGTAAGAATTAAGTAAGAAAATAAACAAAAACGCGAAAAATTCACTCTGATTTTTGGATAGTTGGGTCGTGACAAGTTTCTAAATGGAATAGTAGCTCTCGGGAAAATGAAATGCAGAGGTCCAGTATTTATAGAATTATCTTGATGAGATTGATCTGCTGCCCTAGGAGATCGATCTGCTTTGCATTTTTCCTCTTGAAACTGACCTTCCAGACTTCATAAGATCGATCTGCTTTCAAGCATGAGATCGATACGTTTCAACTCAAAACCTTAAGGAGATCGATCTGCTCTTTCATGAGATCAATCTTCTCCAAGTCTATGCTTAAGGACATCGATCTTGTCATGACCCTTTTTCAATCTCTTTAACCGAAAATCACTGAAATTTTTTTACGTTTTACTATTACCTTACCCGATCGTGAACTAACTTACCACCAAACTGTTTGGCTGTGAGTCAATAATAAACATCATATCTCATTCATTCTCAATTAAATAAAGCGATGTCATACATTTAATAGTTAATCATTAACTTACACAAGTTATGTTCATTGACATCTACATCCCTCATAATAACAACTCAATCGTTATTGTGCCATTTCATTGTTTAGATACAAAAAAAATCCTGTGTATATACCTTTCGACGATGGAAGCAGCAGATGTCCAAAAAAACAATGCCTCGATCCTCACTGGGCTACTACACACGCTCTGTAGGAGGGGAAAATAGAGAGGGATGAGCAACCACACACTCAGTAAAGCAATAATGTAAGCATGGTAGATAATAAATCTATCTACATACTGATAGTGTTATGCATAAATCGTTTATGATAGGAGCATGAGGAAGTAAAACTATGCCATATGAGTATACATATATATCATGTATCAAAATCATGTACATTGGCATATAAAACATGGTAAAAACATCATGTATAAATCATCTCATGCTCAATCTCATTTAAATTCATAAAAAGGGTAATTCATTAAGAAACCTCCATTTTAAACCCACATCATAAAGCTCTTTCTCAAACACATACAATCCCATCACAAACCATTTTCTCAATCACACACATCAATACCAATTCACAAATCAAACCCCACGAGGCTCGACCCCTCCTTCGGGTCTATCTTGGACAATCACAATCACACATATGTAATAAAACCAGGTCACTATATCAAAAGTGCCTATGTGGACCAACTACATCATAAATGATCCAGACCACATGCATCCAGGTGTGCGAGGTATCGTGCTAGCATGGAGGTGGATTATCCCTCACCAGACTTTCTCATCACATAACCATCACGCGGTACATCGTACTCCATGTGATATACACAGTACAGCGTACTCCGTGGACTCATATCGTGATTGGGGGTGCCATTCCTAGGTCTTACCTACCCCATATCAAGAGTTTTTCATATCCATGTAGGAGAGCCTCCCTGCCGAACAGAGCCTCCTTGCCCCTCTAGGGCTTAAGGATGTTGGCTTAAGGATCCTTTTGTACCCATGTAGAAGAGCCTCCCTACCGAATAAAGTCTCTCCGCCCCTCCAGGGCTTAAGGATGTTGGCTTAAGGATCCTACCATAAGAGAGCCTCCCCACCAAACAGAGCATCCCTGCCTCCTCAGGCTTAAGGATGTTAGCTTAAGGATGTAGGGCTTAAGGATCTTACTGTAAGAGAGCCTCCCCACCGAACAGAGCCTCCCCTTCTCCTCGGGCTTAAGGATGTTGGCTTAAGGATTTAGGGCTTGAGGATCTTATCAACTTTCACAGTCTCATAGGTATCCCAATGTGCAAACTTGTGCGAGCAAGGCTCTAGCACAACTTATGCATCCTATCATAAAGAAACCACATACGAGCATAGCTCTAGTATGGTTATACGCATAAGAAGAACCACTCAAAAGCCACGTACGAGCAGAAGCTCCAGTACGGTTTATAAACATCATGATAGTTTCCAAATCAAGGTGCGAGCTAAGCTCTAGCACGTTTCATACAAATGAAAACATCAATACTCGGTGCGAGCTAGGCTCCAGCATGGTTTAATTCACATAATCATCATAGGCAGCTCATAAGCTTTCAAAACCAGTCTCAAAACATATTTGACACTTCACATGATAACACAACATCAAACCACAATAGCCAACCTATTTATCAATTCGTTCAAAACAAAACACATGTTTTGTGAAAGCATTCAAAACAATTGATTTATGCAATTATTAGCCTTACTATCCCATTTCTTCATAATACCATTCCAAACAACCAAATCTCATACAAATACTCTTAGTAGTTTCCATACATTGTCAAACACATTTCTATAAACGCATGCACATTTCAAAAGCCCGATATACCCACAAAATATGAGCAGCTACCTCTATATACCTAAGAATTTCCTTACCTAGAATCGCGATGCGTGATTCCACTTCCTTAGAGCTGCTTACTCGTACGATTCGATTCGTCTCCACCAGACTCTTCGAAATTGCGCATTATCATATTTTACATTACATTCGATCCATATAACAGGACATCATGCATTCACTATAGTCGATTCGATCTATAGTTTCTATTAAAAGCTCATAAGCCTTGTTTCATTTCTCTAGTCTATGGATTCCTTTTAGGCCTATCAACTCATTCCAAATCGATATTAAATCGATACTAAGTCCATAGTGTTCATATTTCATTGACTTCTTCACTATGGCATTTACCATAAATTCCATACTAAGTCCATAGTGTTCATATTTCATTGTTCATATTACATACTCATTTTTCATAAATTCTCTAAACTCACAATGTGACTTCATTTACCCATCTCAACTCATCAACATTACTCCAATAACAACTTATCAACATCCATAAACCACCAACTCACCCAATCTACACTTTTTCACACTAGGTTCAATCCATTTTCTAGGTTACATTAGTTTCTAACACAACCTAGGTGTTTCCAACCATCCATACTCAAGCCAAACCACTCCAAAATTATTTAAATAGACAATGTACCAAGGTTGGAGTGTTAGAATCTTACCAAATCTAATTTCTCTTCTTGCTCCAAATGTCAATGCCCTTAGCTCCTTCAATACCAACAATGGGATTTTGGGTTCCAACTATGTTGTTCTCTTCCTTAAGATGAACAACTAAGTGTCTAATGGCCTCCCCTCAAATCTTACTAGAAATGGCTGATTTTAGAGAGAGAAAGTTAGGTTTTTGGGTTGAAAATGGAAGGATGGTGTTTTACCCGAAATTTTTAGATTTTTAGTACTCCTTTTATAGAATTCACTTGAGGAGATCGATCTGCACCAAGAGGAGATTGATCTGGTCCCCTTAAATCCCTCTTTTTCATGGCAATTTAAGCATGAGATTGATCTGTCGAAGCTTGAGATCGATCTACTCCCAAACAGAGAGCTAAGGAGATCGATCTGTATGCTTGAGGATTGATCTTTTCATTACAGAATGGTTCGAAGATCGATCTGGCCCCATTGGAGATCGATCTGCTCTATTCCATTGCCCAAATAAGAGCATTCTGGCTCTTCCAAATCGATCTCTCATCCTATGAGATCGATCTAGCCTTCATACTTTCCAGATTTTCTGCAGTTTTCCTGCTGCAACTCACACCCAAATGTCCTTAATTTGCTACCATAGTCATTTTCTCATCCATCCACCTTTATGACTTGAAAATGGCATCCATTCATACCTTATGCACATTGAAACTTGTGTGCATTCATTGTATATCCAAAGGTATACTATATAAAACCAAATGGAAGCATTTATATTCATATAACTTTCTTCCATTTACCACACTACTCATTTTGAGTTCCAATCACATTCCTTACTTATAAAAGTCAATTTCCTCATATTCATATAAAAATGGAACTTGTGTGTACATCACAAAATCATACTACCATTATGTACATTGAATCCATTACATCAAACATACTTCACATTACAAATCCATTCACATTTATTTGATCCAATTACACACATTACAACTATACATGTACGGGGTCTCACAGATCTGGCCCTTCAAAGATCGATTCCTTCAACACAGAATGCTCAGCAGATTGATCTGCTCTCCAATGAGATCGATCTGTCCCTATTCTATTACTCGAATTTGAGTATTTTTAGCTCTTTGAGATCGATCTCTCATTCATATTTCCAAATTTTACTGTAATTTTCTGCAGTAAACACACACCAAACTTCATACATTTTGCTACCATGGTCATTTTCTCATCCATCCACACTTAATGCTTGAAAATGACATCCTTTCATATCTTATACACATTTAAACTTATGTGTATCCTTTGTATAGCCAAAGGTATACAATATATCACCAAATGGAAGTATAAAACTCATTCCATTTTACTTAACCACTCAAAACTCAATATTATCACATTCCACTCATGGAAATATCCCTCTTACACTTGTTCTATACTTTGAAACTTGCATGTATTCATTCCATACACATTTACAATTTCAAATATATATTCTTCATGATTTTTATTATTTGTGACTTATATACACATCACAAAGTCATAAGGTTACATTAAAAAATTGTGGATCTTACAAGATCTTTGCTCGTGACTTGGTTAGACAAGCCTCTGAGGATGTTCAGTTGATTTGTGAGAGGCTACGGACAGCTCAGAGAGGACAAAAGAGTTATACTGACAGGAGATCGAGGCCACTAGAGTTTATAGTGGGCAAGTCAGTGTTTTTGAAGGTTTCTCCCTCGAAGGGGATTATGAGATTCGAGAAGAAGGGGAAGTTGAGCCCTCGATATATAGGGCCATTTGAGATACTTGATAAAATGGGAGATAAGGCATACAGACTAGCATTGCCACCTAAACTAGCAAATGTACATAACGTCTTCCACGTATCCATGTTATGGAAATACCACTTAGACCCGACGCATGTGATAAGGTGCGAGCCTTTGGAGCTCAATGAAAGCAAAACACACGTTGAGAAGCCGATTCAGATATTGGATAGAAAAGAGAAAGTGTTGGTGAAAGTTCTTTGGCGACATCACACGATGAAGAGGCCACATGGGAATTGGAGAGTTTGATACGAGAGAGGTATCCTGATTTATTCACAGAATGATTGGTTCCAATTTGAAGGACCAAAATTTCTAAGTGGGGGATAATGTGAGACCTCGTATATGTATACTTTGTATATATTTGAATGGAATTGTAAAATGAATGATTTTGGATCAAGTAAATGTGAAATGAATACACGCAAATTTTAAAGTGTATAGCAAGTGTAAGAAGGATATTTCCATGAGTGGAATGTGAATATATTGAGTTTTGAGTGGTGTGGTAAAATGGAATGAAGTTGCATGAGTTGTGTAAATCTTGGTACTTCCATTGAGTTTTGGTACCTTTGATTATACAATGATTTCACACAAGTTTTAATGTGTATAAAGTATGAATGAATGTTATTTTTAAGTCTTAAAGGTGGTTGGATGAGAAAATGACTATGGCAGCAAATTAAGGATATTTGGTGTTAGTTACTACAGAAAATTACAGCAAAATTTGGAAAATATGAATGCCAGATCGATCTCATAAGATGAGAGATCGATCTGGAATAGCCAAAAAATGCTCTTATTCGAGTAATGTAACAAGGCATATCGATCTCCAATGAGGTCAGATCGATATGCTAAACATTTTGTAATGAGAAGATCGATTCTTAATGCAAGCAAATCGATTTCCTTAGCTCTCGGGTTGGAGCAGATCGATCTCCTCCCCAGCCAGATCGATCTCCTTAACTTTTTGCCCTCGACAAATCAATCTCATGCTTCAAAATGTCATAAAAAAGGGATTTAAGAGGACCAGATCGATCTCCACCCAATGTAGATCGATCTCATCAAGCAATTCTATAAATAGGAGCAGTTAAAATCTGTATTTCACGGGACAAAACCATTCATTTTCATTTTCAATCCAAAAACCTAGCTTTCTCACTCCTAAATCCGCCCATTTTCATAAAGATTTGAGGGAAGGCTATTTGATACAAAGTTGTTCAAATCAAAAAGAAGAATAACATTGCTTGGAGTCATTTCCCCATTTGTTGGATTTAAGGAGCAAGGAGCATTTTCATTTGGAGGAAGAAGGAAATCCAAAGATGTCACGACCCATTTTATTCTCTTATTACCGAAAATCTCAATAAATTTTTCACATTTATTCCTTTCTCTACTCGGTCGTGAACAAACATACCACTACACTGTTGGGCTGTGAGTTAATAATAATCCACTTGCAATATCCATTCTCAGTTAATAAAAGTAATGTCATACATTTGAACGTCAATCATTCATTTATACAAAACATGATTTTTGACATCTACATCCCCCATAATTACATTTCAATTGGCTACTGTGCTTTTACATTGTTTAGATACAAAAAGGAATCACTGTGTATATACCTCTGAGTGATGGAGATGCAGCGGATGTCTTAACCAAAATGCCTCAGTCCTCACTGGGCCATTATGTACTCTTTGTAGAGGGGGAAAATAGAGAGGGATGAGCAACCACACGCTCAGTAAGGTTATAATACAAACATGATAGATAACTACTCTATCTATATGCTGATAATGTTATGCATAAATCATTTATAATAGGAGAATGAGGAAATAAAACTACGCCATATGAGTATACATATATCATGTATTTAAATCAAGAAAATCGACATATAAAACATGGTAAAATCATCATGTACAAATAATCTCATGCTCATCAATCATCAAATCTCATAAAAAAGGCAATTCAATTAAGAAACCTCTTTTTAAATCACTTCTCATTCTCAATGCATAAAATCCCATCGAAATCAATTCTCAATTACAAACATCATTATCATTTCACAAATCAAGTCCACAAGGCTCAACCCCTCCCTCGGGTCTACCCTGGACAGTCACAATCACACTTATAGATTAAAATCATGTGGTATTAAGTAAATCAAGCAAGGGAGACAAGTCACTATAAGCTCATAGACTATCTTGGCCAATTATGTCACATATCATCCCAGACCACACGGATCCCGGTGTGTGGGGTATCATGCTGGTACAAAGGTGGGTTAGTTCTTCGCCAGACTTTCCTCATCAGTAACTCAACTATGCGGTACATCATACTCCGTGGACCCATATCATGGTTGGGGGTGCCTACAGTAGGTCTTATCTACCCCATACCGAGTGAAACCTCTAGTCTCGAGTGCACGTGGGAGTACTCTTAATACCAGGTCCTAGCCCCTCATGGCCTTCCTTGCCCCTATTGGGTTCTCCTGTTAGGCCTACTGGGTTCCCTGAATGGATTATGTCAGGTCCTAGCCCCTCACCCTCACCCCACTCAAAAGGTCTGTTAGGCCTGTTGGGCTCCCTGAATGGATTATGTCAGGTCCTATCCCTTCACCCTCACCCCACTCAAGAGGTCTGTTAGGCCTGTTGGGTTCCCTGAACACCAATCTGTATCACTCTCACCATGGCCTTATACATACCATAGTGTGAAAACCAATGCGAACTACGCTCTAGCGCGAATTCATGCATCATAATAAATCACCTCGTACGAGCAACACTCTTGTATGACATTTATGCATAAAAATATGAAGAAACCACATACGAGCATCGCTCCAGTACAGTTATATGCATAAAAAAACCACTCAAAATCCACGTACGAGTAAAAGCTCCAGTACGGTTTATAAAGCATCATCATAGCTTCAAACCAAAGTGCGAGCTAAGCTCCAGCACGTTTCAAACATATGAAAACATCAATACCTGGTGCAAGCTAGGCTCCAGCACAGTTTAATTCACATAAACATGATAGCCGGCTCATGAACATTCAAAACCAAATCTCGAAAACATATTTAGCACCTCTCATGTGCTATTACACAACATAATTCAAACAATAGCCAGCATATCCAACCATTTGCTTAAAACAAAGCATTGGGTTTTGTGAAAACATTCAAACAAGTGATTTATGCAATTATTAGCCTTACTATCCATTTTTCAAGAATCATTTCGAAAACCAAGTCGTATACGTACTCATAATTATTAACATACATCATCAACCACTTTTCCAAACCATCATGCAAATTTACAACACCCTATATACCCACAAAATATGAGCAGCTACGTCTATATACTCATAAAATTCCCTTACCTGTAATCACAACGCGTGATTCCACTTTGTTAAAGCTGTTTATGTGTGCGTAATTCGATTGCACCTCCAACGAACTCTCCGGAACTGCACATAATCGCATTTTACATTATTTTAGTCTATTACACGCAACCCTTAAGTTTGCTATAGTTGATTAGACCTATAGTCCTCATTAGCTCTTATAAGGCCTAGGTTTATTATTTTATTCATATCTTGAACTCAATGATTCCTTTAGGCCTATTGATTCATACCCTATCGATATCAAATCAATATTAAGCTCACAACATTCCTATTTCATCAATTTTTCCTTGATTTCTTCATTATGACATTTATCAAGCATTTTACCTACTCATTTCCATAAATTCTCTAAACTCACAATGTGGCTTCATTTACCCATCTCAAATCATCCACATTACTCCAATAACAACTTATCAACATCCATAAACCACCAACTCACCCAATCTACACTTTCTTACACTAGACTCATTCCATTTCTAGGTCACATACTAATTCCATCTCATCCTAGGTGTTTTCTGTCACGACCCAATTCCATTCTTTTTAGCCGAAAATCGCTGAAGATTTTTCGCATTTTACTGTTACCTTACCCCGTCGTGAACTAACTCACCACACACTGTTGGGCTGTGAGTCAATAATAAACACCACATCTCATTCATTCTCAGTTAAATAAAACGATGTCATACATTTGCATTTAATCGTGTACTTATACAAAAAACATGTTTTACTGACATCTACATCCCCCATAATTACACTCAAAAGAATATTGTGCTTTTACATTGTTTAGATACAAAAAGAATCACTGTGTTTATACCTCTAAGCGATGGAGATGTAGCGGAGTCCAAAATGCCACGCCTCAGTCCTCACTGGGCTACTATGCACGCTCTGTAGGGGGGAAAATAGAGAGGGATGAGAAACCACACGCTCAGTAAGGCAATAATGCAAGCATGGTAGATAACTACTCTATCTACATGCTGATAGTGTTATGCATAAATCGTTCATAGTAGGAGCATGAGGAAGTAAAACTATGCCATGCGAGTATACATATATATCATGTATTAAAATCATGTACATTGGCATATAAAACATGGTAAAAACATCATGTATAAATCATCTCATGCTCAATCTCATTTAAATTCATAAAAAGGGTAATTCATTAAGAAACGTCCTTTTTAAACCCACATCATAAAACTCATTCTCAAACACATACAATCCCATCAAATCAATTCACAATCACAACCACATTTTCATTTCACAAATCAATTCCACGAGGCTCGACCTCTTCTTCGGGTCTACCTTAAACAATCACAATCACACTTAGAGATTTAAAATCATGTGGTAGTAAGTAAATCAAGCAAGGAGACAGGTTACTATATCTCAAGTGACTACGTTGGCCAATTGTCACATATCATCCCAGATCACACAGATCCCGGTGTGCGAGGTATCGTGCTGGTACGAAGGTGGGTTAGTTCTCCGCCAGACTTTCTCAATTCAAGTAACCACCACGCGGTACATCGTACTCCATGTGATATACACAGTATATCGTACTCCGCGGACCCATAACAAGGTTGGGGGTGCCTGCCGTAGGTCTTATCTACCCCATACCGAGTGTAACCTTTATAGTCTTAAGAGCACGTGGGAGTAACCTCAATACCAGGTCCTAGCCCCTCATGGCCTTGCTCGCCCCTGTTGGGTTCCCTGATTCAGGTCCTAGCCCCTCACCCTCACCCCACTCAAGAGGTCTGTCAGGCCTGTTGGGTTCCCTGAATGCATTATGTCAGGTCCTAGCCCTTCACCCTCACCCCACTCAAGAGGTCTGTCAGGCCTGTTGGGTTCCCTGAGTTAATCCGTATCTCTCACCACGGCCTCATACATACTACAGTGTGAAAACCAGCGCGAGCTATGCTCTAGCGCAAATTCATGCATCAAAACCAATCACTTCGTACGAGCAATGCTCTAGTACGGCATTTATGCATAAAATATGAAGAAACCACGTACGAGCATAGCTCCAGTACGGTTATATGCATAAGAAAAACCACTCAAATCCACATAGGAGCGTAAGCTCCAGTACGGTTTATAAAACATCGTCACAATTCAAATTAAAGTGCGAGCTAAGCTCAAGCACGTTTCACACAAGTGAAAACACTAAAATCCAACGTGAGCAAGGCTCTAGCGCGAATCAAATCTCATACACATGATAGGCGGCTCACATGCATTCAAAACATCTCAAAACATGCTTAGAGCCTCACATGGGCTATTTCACAACATCATTCAAGTACTAGCCAGCCTATCCTTTTATTTGCTCAAATCAAAGCATTGTGTTTTGTAAAAGCATTCAAAACACGTGATTTATGCAATTATTAGCCTTACTATCCCTTTTCAATAACCATTTCAAACAATCAAATCTCATACAAATACTCATAGTAATTTTCATACATCTTCAAACACATTTCTATAAACTCATGCACATTTCCAAAGCCCTATACACCCACAAAATACGAGCAGCTACCTCTATATACTTACAGAACTCCCTTACCTAGAATCGCGATGCGTGATTCCACTTCCTTAAGCTGTTTACTCGTACGGTTCGATTCGTCACCACCGAACTCTTCGAAACTGTGTATAATCATATTCCACATTATATTCGATCCATATAACAGGAAACCATGTGTTCACTATAGTCGATTCAACCTATAGTTTCTATTAACGCTCATAAGACCTTGTTTCATTCTATTACCCATAACTCAAGTCTATGGATCTTCTTAGGCCTATTAACTTATTCCAAATCGATATTAAATGGACATTAAGCTCATAGTGTTCATATTTCATGAATTCCCTCACTATGACATTTTATCAAGCATATACATACTCATTTTCACAATTTCACTTAAACCCACATTATAACTCCACATAACCATTCCAAATCACCCACATTACTCATTTAACAACTTATCATAACCCATAAACCACCAACTCCCCAAATCATACTTTCTCACACTAGAGGCATTCCATTTTCTAGGTTACATTTGTTTCTAACACAACCTAGGTGTTTCCATCCATCCATACTCATGCCAAACAACTCCAAAATCAATTAAATAGACAATGTACTTGGATTGGAGTGTTAGAATCTTACCAAATCTGATTTTTCTTCTTGCTCCAAATGTCAATGCCCATAGCTCCTTCAATACCAACAATGGGATTTTGGGTTCCAACTAAGTTGTTCTCTTCCTCAAGATGAACAACTTAGTATTTATGGCCTCCCCCTAATTCTTACTGGAAATGGCTGATTTTAGAGAGAGAAATTAGGTTTTGGGATAGAAATGGAAGATTGGTGTTTTTTCTGAAATTTTTAGATTTTCAGCCCTCCTTTTATAGAAATAGCTTAAGGAGATCGATCTGGCCCCTTAAATCTCTCATTTTCACGGCATTTCAAGCATGAGATCGATCTGTCGAAGCATGAGATCGATCTGCTCCCAAACAGAGTGTCAAGACCCAATTCCATTCTCTTTAACCGAAAATCACTAAAAAATTTTCGCGTTTTACTGTTACATTACCCGGTCGTGAACTAACTCACCACACACTGTTGGGCTGTGAGTCAATAATAAACTCTACATCTCATTCATTCTCAGTTAAATAAAACGAAGTCATACATTTGCATTTAATCTTGTACTTATACAAAAGCATGTTTTACTGACATCTACATCCCCCATAATTACAACTCAAAAGAATACTGTGCTTTTACATTGTTTAGATATAAAAAGAATCACTGTGTATATACCTCTAAGCGATGGAGATGCAGCGGAGTCCAAAATACCACGCCTCAGTCCTCACTGGGCTACTATGCACGCTCTGTAGGGGGAAATAGAGAGGGATGAGCAACCACACGCTCAGTAAGGCAATAATGCAAGCATGGTAGATAACTACTCTATCTACATGCTGATAGTGTTATGCATAAATCGTTCATAGTAGGAGCATGAGGAAGTAAAACTATGCCATACGAGTATACATATATATCATGTATTAAAATCATGTACATTGGCATATAAAACATGGTGAAAACATCATGTATAAATCATCTCATGCTCAATCTCATTTAAATTCATAAAAAGGGTAATTCATTAAGAAACCTTCTTTTTAAACCCACATCATAAAACTCATTCTCAAACACATACAATCCCATCAAATCAATTCACAATCACAACCACATTTTCATTTCACAAATCAATTCCATGAGGCTCGACCCCTTCTTCGGGTCTACCTTAAACAATCACAATCACACTTAGAGATTTAAGATCATGTGGTAGTAAGTAAATCAAGCAAGGAGACAGGTTACTATATCTCAAGTGACTACGTTGGCCAATTGTCACATATCATCCCAGACCACACAGATCCCGGTGTGTGGGGTATCATGCTGGTACGAAGGTGGGTTAGTTCTCCGCCAGACTTTTCTCAATCAAGTAACCACCACGCTGTACATCGTACTCCATGTGATATACACGGTACATCGTACTCTGCGGACCCATAACAAGGTTGGGGGTGCCTGCCGTAGATCTTATCTACCCCATACCGAGTGTAACCTTTATAGTCTTAAGAGCACGTGGGAGTAACCTCAATACCAGGTCCTAGCCCCTCATGGCCTTGCTCGCCCCTGTTAGGTTCCCTGATTCAGGTCCTAGCCCCTCACCCTCACCCCACTCAAGAGGTCTGTCAAGCCTGTTGGGTTCCCTGAATGGATTATGTCAGGTCCTAACCCCTCACCCTCACCCCACTCAAGAGGTCTGTCAGGCCTGTTAGGTTCCCTGAGTTAATCCGTATCTCTCACCACGGCCTCATACATACCACAATGTGAAAACCAACGCGAGCTATGCTCTAGGCGAATTCATGCATCAAAACCAATCACTTCGTACGAGCAATGCTTTAGTACGGCATTTATGCATAAAATATGAAGAAACCACGTACGAGCATAGCTCTAGTATGGTTATATGCATAAGAAAAACCACTCAAATCCACATACGTAAGCTCCAGTATGGTTTATAAAACATCGTCACAATTCAAATCAAAGTGCTAGCTAAGCTCAAGCACGTTTCACACAAGTGAAAACACTAAAATCAACGCGAGCAAGGCTCTAGCGCGAATCAAATCTCATACACACGATAGGCGACTCACATGCATTCAAAACATCTCAAAACATGCTTAGAGCCTCACATGGGCTATTTCACAACATCATTCAAGTACTAGCCAGCCTATCCTTTTATTTGCTCAAATCAAAGCATTGTGTTTCGTAAAAGCATTCAAAACACGTGATTTATGCAATTATTAGCCTTACTATCCCTTTTCAATAACCATTTCAAACAACCAAATCTCATACAAATACTCATAGTAATTTCCATACATCTTCAAACACATTTCTATAAACTCATGCACATTTCCAAAGCCCTATACACCCACAAAATACGAGCAGCTACCTCTATATACTTACAGAACTCCCTTACCTAGAATCGCGATGCGTGATTCCACTTCCTTAAGCTGCTTACTCGTACGGTTCGATTCGTCACCACCGAACTCTTCGAAACTGTGTATAATCATATTCCACATTATATTCGATCCATATAACAGGAAACCATGTGTTCACTATAGTCGATTCAACCTATAGTTTCTATTAACGCTCATAAGACCTTGTTTCATTCTATTACCCATAACTCAAGTCTATGGATCTTCTTAGGCCTATTAACTTATTCCAAATCGATATTAAATCGACATTAAGCTCATAGTGTTCATATTTCATGAATTCCCTCACTATGACATTTTATCAAGCATATACATACTCATTTTCACAATTTCACTTAAACCCACATTATAACTCCACATAACCATTCCAAATCACCCACATTACTCATTTAACAACTTATCATAACCCATAAACCACCAACTCCACAAATCATACTTTCTCACACTAGAGGCATTCCATTTTCTAGGTTACATTTGTTTCTAACACAACCTAGGTGTTTCCATCCATCCATACTCATGCCAAACAACTCCAAAATCAATTAAATAGAAATATACTTGGATTGGAGTGTTAGAATCTTACCAAATCTGATTTTTCTTCTTGCTCCAAATGTCAATGCCCTTAGCTCCTTCAATACAAATAATGGGATTTTGGGTTCCAACTAAGTTGTTCTCTTCCTCAAGATGAACAACTTAGTATCTAATGGCCTCCCCCCAATTCTTACTGGAAATGGCTGATTTTAGAGAGAAAAAGTTAGGTTTTGGGTTAGAAATGGAAGATTGGTGCTTTTCTCTAAATTTTCAGATTTTTAGCCCTCTTTTTATAGAAATAGCTTAAGGAGATTGATCTGACCCCTTAAATCTCTCATTTTCACGGCATTTCAAGCATGAGATCGATCTGTCGAAGCATGAGATCGATCTGCTCCCAAACAGAGTGTCACGACCCAATTCCATTCTCTTTAACCGAAAATCACTAAAAATTTTTCGCGTTTTACTGTTACCTTACCCGGTCATAAACTAACTCACCACACACTGTTGGGCTGTGAGTCAATAATAAACTCCACATCTCATTCATTCTCAGTTAAATAAAATGATGTCATACATTTGCATTTAATCTTGTACTTATACAAAAGCATGTTTTACTGACATCTACATCCCCCATAATTACAACTCAAAAGAATACTGTACTTTTACATTGTTTAGATACAAAAAGAATCACTGTGTATATACCTCTAAGCGATGGAGATGCAGCGGAGTCCAAAATACCATGCCTCAGTCCTCACTGGGCTACTATGCACGCTCTGTAGGGGGGAAATAGAGAGGGATGAGCAACCACACGCTCAGTAAGGCAATAATGCAAGCATGGTAGATAACTACTCTATCTACATGCTGATAGTGTTATGCATAAATCGTTCATAGTAGGAGCATGAGGAATAAAACTATGCCATATGAGTATACATATATATCATGTGTCAAAATCATGTACATTGGCATATCAAACATGGTAAAAAGAACATCATGTATAAATCATCTCATGCTCAATCTCATTTAAATTCATAAAAAGGGCAATTCATTAAGAAACCTCCTTTTTAAACCAACATCATAAACCTCTTTCTCAACACATAAATACCACCAAATCAATTCACAATCACAACCACATTTTCATTTCACAATTCACGCATGTGTATAAAAACTAGGTCACTATATCAAAAGTGCCTTTGTGGACCACTACATCATAAATCATCCCAGACCACACGCATCCAGGTGTGCGGGGTATCATGCTGGCACGAAGATGTATTATCCCTCGCCAGACTTTCTCATCACATAACCATCATGCGGTACATTGTACTCCATGTGATATACATGGTACAGCGTACTCCGCAGACTCATATCATGATTGGGGGTGCCATTCCTAGGTCTTACCTACCCAATACCAAGAGTTTTCCATATCCGTGAAGGAGAGCCTCCCTGCCGAATAGAGCCCCCCGCCTAATAGAGCCTCCCTGCCTCCTCGGGCTTAAGGATGTTAGCTTAAGGATGTAGGGCTTAAGGATCCTTCCGCAAGAGACCCTCCCTGCCTAACAGAGCCTCCCCACCTCCTCGGGCTTAAGGATCTTACCGTATCCATGTATGAGAGCCTCCCTGCCTAACAGAGCCTCCCCGCCCTTCCAGGGCTTAAGGATGTTGGCTTAAGGATCCCACTGTAAGAGAGCCTCCCCACCGAACAGAGCCTCCCCACCTAACAGAGCCTCCCCGCCTCTTTGGGCTTAAGGATGTTGGCTTAAGGATGTAGGGCTTAAGGATCTTACCAACTTTCACAACCTTATACGTATCACAATGTGCAAACTTGTGCGAGCAAAGCTCTAGCACTACTCATGCATCCTATCATAAAGAGACACGTACGAGCATAGCTTTAGTACGATTATACTCATAAGACAAACCACTCAAAAGCCACGTACGAGCAGAAGCTCCAGTACGGTTTATAAACATCATCATAGTTTCTAAATCAAGGTGCGAGCTAAGCTCCAGCACGTTTCATACAAATGAAAACATCAATACCCGGTGCGAGCTAGGCTCTAGCACAGTTTAATTCACATAAACATGATAGGCGGCTCATAAGCTTTTAAAGCTATCTCAAAACATATTTGGCACTTCACATATGCTATCACAAACATCAAACCACAGTAGCCATCCTATCTATCAATTCATTTAAAACCAAACACATGTTTTGTGAAAGTATTCAAAACACTTGATTTATGCAATTATTAGCCTTACTGTCCCTTTTTATACATCCATGTAAACCAAATCATCTAATATTCACAACTATTTTCGCATACCAAACAACCAATTTCTCAAACGTTCATGCATTTCATAAACACCCTATAATCCCACAAATTACGAGCAGCTACCTCTATATACTTACAGAATTCCCTTACCTGGAATCGCGATGCGTGATTCCACTTCCTTAAAGTTGCTACTCGTACCACTCGATTCGTCTTCAACGAACTCTTCGGGACTGCACAAAATCGTCTCCCGCATTATACTCGATCCATATAATATGACATCGTGCATTCACTATAGTCAATTCGACCTATAGTTTTCTATTAACGCTTATGAGGCCTCGTTTCATTACTTTACCCAAAACTCGAGTCTATGGATTCTTTTAGGCCTATTAACACATTCCAAATTGATATTAAATCGACATTAAGCTCATAGTGATCATATTTCATGAATTCCCTCACTATGGCATTTTATCAAGCATATACATACTCATTTTCACAATTTCACTTAAACCCATATTATAACTCCACATAACCATTCTAAATCACCCACATTACTCATTTAACAACTTATCTTAACCCATAAACCACCAATTCCCCAAATCATACTTTCTCACACTAGAGGCATTCCATTTTCTAGGTTACATTAGTTTCTAACACAACCTAGGTGTTTCCATCCATACATACTCATGCCAAACAACTCCAAAATCAATTAAATAGACAATGTACTTAGATTGGAGTATTAGAATCTTACCAAATATGATTTTTCTTCTTGCTCCAAATGTCAATGCCCTTATCTCTTTCAATACCCACAATGGGATTTTGGGTTCCAACTATGTTGTTCTCTTCCTCAAGATGAACAACTTATTGTCTAATGGTCTCCCCTCAATTCTTGCTGGAAATGGCTGATTTTAGAGAGAGAAATTTAGGTTTTTGGGTTAGAAATGGAAGATTACTGTTTTTCCCGAAATTTTTAGATTTTCAGCCCTCCTTATATTGAAATAGCTTGAGGAGATCGATCTGGTCCAAGAGGAGATCGATCTGGTCCCCTTAAATCTCTCATTTTCACGAAATTTTAAGCATGAGATCGATCTGTAGAAGCATGAGATCGATCTGGTCCCAAACAGAGGGCTAAAGAGATCGATCTGGGTGCTTGAGGATCGATCTTTTCATCATAGAATGCTTAGAAGATCGATCTGGCCCCATTAGAGATCGATCTGCTCTATTCCATTGCTCAAATAAGAGCATTCTGGCTCTTCCAGATCGATCTCTCATCTTATGAGATCGATCTGGCCTTCATGTTTTCCAGATTTTCTGCAGTTTCCTTGCTGCAACTCATACTAACACATCCTTGATCTATTGCCATGGCCATTTTCTCATTCATCCACCTTTATAACTTGAAAATGGCATCCATTCATACCTTATGCAAATTGAAACTTGTGTGCATTCATTGTATGCCCAAAGGTATGCTACATAAAACCAAATGGAAGCATTTAAATTCATGTAATTCCTTCCATTTACCACACCACCCATTTTGAGTTTCAATCACATCCATCACTTATAAGGACTCATTTCTTCATATTCAAACTCAATGGAACTTGTATGTACGTTACAAATCATATTACACATACATATATTGAATCCATGGACTTACATCGATCATACTTTACATTACAAGTCCATTCACATTCATTACACATTACAACTTTACATATACGGGGTCTCACATTCTCCCCTACTTCAAGGAATTTGGTCCTCCAAATTAGAACCAAGTCACTCTTTAAAAAGTTGGGGGTACTTCTCCCGTATCAAGTTCTCCAATTCCCATGTGGCCTCTTCTGCCGTGTGATGTTGCCAAAGAACTTTCACCAAGGGAATTGTCTTATTCCGCAACACTTTCTCTTTTCTATCCAATATCCGAACTGGCTTCTCAACATACGTCATACTCTCATGGAGCTCCAACGGCTCATATCTTATCATGTGTGCCGGGTCCGGATGATACTTTCGAAGCATCGAGATGTGGAAGACATTGTGGACATTTGCCAAGTCCGGTGGCAATGCCAACCTATACGCCTTATCTCCCACTCTCTCCAAAATCTCGAAGGGTCCGATATATCTAGGGCTCAGCTTGCCCTTCTTACCAAATCTCATAATACCCTTCGATGGTGATACCCTCAGAAACACCGACTCACCCTTATCAAACTCCAGTGGTCTTCGTCTCTTGTCAGCATAACTCTTTTGTCGGCTCTGAGCTGTCCGTAATCTCTCACATATCAACTGGACGTCCTCAGATGCCTGCTGCACTAAGTCCGGAGCAAAAATCTGTCTGTCACCAACCTCTTCCTATCCAATGGGGGAACGGCATCTACGCCCGTATAATGCCTCATAGGGTGCCATCCCGATACTAGCATGATAGCTATTATTATAAGTGAACTCGGCTAACTGTAGGAGGTCATCCCAAGAGCCTCTAAAATCCAGTACACACGCTCTCAACATATCCTCGAGGGTCTGTATAGTCCTCTCTGATTTCCCATCTGTCTGAGGATGAAAAGCGGTGCTAAAACTCAGTCGGGTCCCCAACGCTTCCTGAAAATGTTCCCAAAAATGGGAAGCGAAGCGGGCATTCCTATCAAAAACAACTCTCACTGGTACACCATGTAGCCATACGATCTCTCGAATATATAGGTTCGCCAACTGACTCAGTGTATCGGTAGCTCTCATAGCCAAGAAATGGGCGGACTTAGTCAACCGGTCCACAATAACCCATATGGCATCATGACCTCTACGGTTCCTCGGCAACCCCATCACAAAATCCATGGTGACATGCTCCCACTTCCATGTCGGTATCGGTAGAGGCTGCAATAATCCTGCAGGCTTCTGATGCTCTACCTTCACTTGCTGACAAACGAGACACTTAGCGACATATTCAGCAATGTCTCTCTTCATTCCAGACCACCAATAAACCTTCCGAAGGTTTTGATACATCTTGGTACTCCCCGGATGTATCGTATACTTCGATGAGTGAGCCTCTAATAAAATCATTCTCCTGATCTCAGGATCCCTGAGAACGCATACTCTGCCTCTGAACCTCAATAACCCATCAGCACTCTGCTCAAAATCAATACTCACACCTGTCTGTATCTGCCTCAGTCAATCGATGCATCATCGATCGCTCTGTTGGGCTCACCAAATACGGCTAATCAACTCTGGCTCTAGTCTCAAACTAGCCATGATCTCAAGTCTCTCAGATCTAGGTGGGGTTACATCCAAACTGAGGTTCGCAAAGTGTTCTAACAATTCATGTTCTCGTACCATCATATAAGACACTAACCCAAGGTTCTTTCTACTCAAAGCATCGGCAACTACATTTTCCTTACCCGGGTGGTACATGATTTCATAATCATAGTCTTTTAGGAGTTCGAGCCATCTCCTCTGTCTCATATTCAGTTCTTTCTGCGAGAACAGGTACTTAAGGCTCTTATGATCTGTGAACACCTGAAATTTTTCACCATAGAGATAGTGGTGCCATATTTTCAAAGCAAATACTATAGCCGCCAACTCCAAATCATGTGTCGGGTAGTTCATCTCATGATCTTTCAACTGTCTAGATCCATAGGCAACTACCTTCCCATCCTGCATAAGCACACAGCCCAGTCCCTGGTGTGATGCATCCGTATACACCGAGAATCCTCCTGAGCTGGTAGGAATGGTGAGAACTGGAGCAGTCGTCAATCGACGCTTAAGCTCCTCAAAACTCCTCTCACATGCCTCATCCCACACAAACTTAACATCTTTTTGCGTGAGGCGTGTCAATGGAGCAGCTAGTCTGGAGAAACCCTTTACAAATCTTTGATAATAAGCCAATCCCAAGAAACTTCTGATCTCAGTAACTATTTTGGGTTGTTCCCACTGTATAACTGCCTCTATCTTGGATGGATCCACCGATACCCCATCCTTTGACACAACATGCCCCAGAAATGAGATCTGTTCTAACCAAAAGTTACACTTGCTGAGTTTGGCATACAATTCTCTCTCTCGGAGGGTCTGCAGAACTATCCTCAAGTGCTCCTCATGATCTTCTCTGGACTTGGAGTACACCAAAATGTCATCAATGAACACTATTACAAACTTGTCCAGGTATGGCTTGAATATATCATTCATCAATGCCATAAATGCTGCGGGAGCATTCGTAAATCCGAATGGCATCACCAAAAACTCGTAGTGGCCATAACGGGTACGAAATGCTGTCTTGGGTATATCTCCACTCCTGATCCTCAACTGATGATACCCTGACCGCAGATCTATCTTAGAAAATACTTCGGCTCCCTAGAGCTGATCCAACAAATCATCGATTCTTGGAAGGGGGTACTTGTTCTTAATGGTGGCCTTATTCAACAATCGGTAATCTATACACAATCGGAGGCTTCCATCCTTCTTCCTTACAAATAGAACCGGTGCTCCCCAAGGTGAGACACTCGGTCTAATAAACCCCTTCTCCAGCAACTCTTGCAGCTGTTTCTTCAGCTCCAATTCTATCAGAGCCATTCTATAGGGTGGTTTCGATATCGGCTCTGTACCAGGCACTAGCTCAATGCAAAATTCCATTTCCCTTTCAGGTGGTAGTCCTGGTAATTCATCTGGAAAGACATCAGGGTAATCCGTAATTACGGCTATGTCTCTCAATTTCGGGTGTGCCTCATCTATATCAACCACGTATGCAATGAACCCTTCACATTATCCTCTCCATCGTTAGTAACATAAACCATCACTCCACATTCAACATTTATCATAAACAATAATTTATCTCTCAAGCAATATGCATTTAAAATCATACTCCTTTAGTTACAACAAACATACTATTTTCATATCATTTCTTTTCATCAAAATTTACAATAAGATTGTCTAATCCTGAAAACATCAATGTTTTAGCATGACAATCCATCACAACACGATTGGTAGCCAACCAATCCATTCCCAAAATTACATCAAAATCATTCATATTCAATAAAATCAGATTGGTTATCATTTCCTTCCCCTCTATCTTTAACTTACAATCTCTACATACATGCTCAGTCAATTGACTATCATTCATGGGTGTGGAAATCATCAACATTTTATCAAACAATGTTGGTTTCACATATTCCAACAATTTATGTGCAAAGGAAGGTGATATGAAAGAATGCGTGGCACCAGGATCAAATAATACCAATGCTTCTAAATCAAAGATTCGGATGGTACCTTTAATCACATCCTTCGATGCGTCTGCAGTTTCCTGGTCCAGTGCATGTACTCTTCCTCTGCTCACACCCGCAGCCTGTTTCCTTTTTTCCTCAGCTGTAGCCCTCCTCCTCGGGGCTGCTGTCTCAATTGGAGCTCCCTCAGGCTCCTTGCCCTTCTGTAGGGCAATCTCTATCTTCTCGGGATAATACTTAGCCATATGTCCTGGTCTCTCGCATCTAAAACACACCATAGGGGTCATCAGACAGGGCCTATTCCCATGAAATCTCCCACATCTCCTACACTGATCAGTAGTAGGCCGTGGTCCTCCAATAGTCATACCCCTCGGCGCAGTCAAGGCTGGGTATATGGGAGGTCTAGCAGCTCTCTCCTGCACCTCCTCAATCTTAGGCCTCTTCTCAAAAAATCTTTGGCCACCTCTCTTGGCCACTCTTCCAAACCCGGATCTCTTCCGGTCTCTGTCCTTTCTAACACTGACTCTTCCAAGCTCGGAGGCATTTCATTCAAAGTCTTGCTCACATAACTGAGCCTTATGTACAGCCTCCTCATAGGTCAAGATGTCAAAGGGAGCTAGCTTAGTCCGGATGGCCAATCTCAATCCATCCATGAACTTTTGAATCTTTCGAGTCTCACTACCCATCGTGTCTGGGTCATATCTCCCCAAGGACATAAACTTGGACTCATACTCGTCCACAGTTCGGTTCCCTTGAACCAAGTTCATAAATTCCATCCGTAATTTCCTCTGTGCTGTAGCTGAAATATACTGTCTTTTGAAGGCCTCCAAGAATATCTCCCATGAAATCTCGGAGTGTCTAGCCCTCAAAATAGCTTCGGTGGATCTCCACCAGTGCTCTGCCTCGCCTTTCAGCATAAACACGGCAAAGGCAACCTTCTCAGCTGAAGTGCATCGAAAAAACCTATATAGTTTCTCCATCTCATACACCCAATCCTCCATAACCACTGGGTCTTTCACCCCTCTAAACACTGGGGGTTTCAGCGCTTGAAACTCTCGCAACCTGTTTAAGTCGCAGTCATAACCCATATCACTACCGCTCTGCTGTGGAGCAATAGGAGAATCTATATCATGTACTGGAGGTGGTGTAGCAGTAGCAGTCTCTGCAATCTGAGGTCTCTCCGCCTCTGCAGCTGCCTGTTCGGTAGTAGGCTGTACCGCTGGACCTCGTCTGTCACCGGCGCCCAGGCCTGCATAACTATCTTCACCAAATTCTCAATACTCCGCTCTAACCTAACGAAGCGAGCCTCAGTATCCTCTACTCTTCCAGCAGGGTTCTGTGGAGCCTGCTCAGTCTGTGGCTCCGCACGGCTCTCAGGCCTACCTCTACGGCCTCTAGCACGTGCTCTCACCCCTCTACCTTTGCATGTAACTGGCATAGTGCCTAACTTCCTGTATTTAAAATCATTTATCAAGCTCAATCCATCACGGTATACACAGTTATATCTAAATAAAAGCACAGTACTATGGGGGTGTACTTTCCTACGATTTATTAATGACTCACATCAGGCCAACACAGCTCTGATACCAATCTCTGTCACGACCCAATTCCATTCTCTTTAACCGAAAATCACTAAAAAAATTTCACGTTTTACTGTTACCTTACCCGATCGTGAACTAACTCACCACACACTGTTGGGCTGTGAGTCAATAATAAACTCCACATCTCATTCATTCTCAGTAAAATAAAACGATGTCATACATTTGCATTTAATCTTGTACTTATACAAAAGCATGTTTTACTGACATCTACATCCCCCATAATTACAACTCAAAAGAATACTATACTTTTACATTGTTTAGATACAAAAAGAATCACTGTGTATATACCTCTAAGCGATGGAGATGCAGCGGAGTCCAAAATACCACGCCTCAGTCCTCATTGGGCTACTATGCACGCTCTGTAGGGGAAATAGAGAGGGATGAGCAACCACACGCTCAGTAAGGCAATAATGCAAGCATGGTAGATAACTACTCTATCTACATGCTGATAGTGTTATGCATAAATCGTTCATAGTAGGAGCATGAGGAATAAAACTATGCCATATGAGTATACATATATATCATGTGTCAAAATCATGTACATTGGCATATCAAACATGGTAAAAAGAACATCATGTATAAATCATCTCATGCTCAATCTCATTTAAATTCATAAAAAGGGCAATTCATTAAGAAACCTCCTTTTTAAACCAACATCATAAATCTCTTTCTCAACACATAAATACCACCAAATCAATTCACAATCACAACCACATTTTCATTTCACAATTCACGCATGTGTATAAAAACTAGGTCACTATATCAAAAGTGCCTATGTGGACCACAACATCATAAATCATCCCAGACCACATTCATCCAGGTGTGCGGGGTATCATGCTGGCACGAAGATGGATTATCCCTCGCCAGACTTTCTCATCACATAACCATCATGCGGTACATCGTACTCCATGTGATATACACGGTACAGCGTACTCCGCAGACTCATATCGTGATTGGGGGTGCCATTCCTAGGTCTTACCTACCCCATACCAAGAGTTTTCCATATCCGTGAAGGAGAGCCTCCCTACCGAACAGAGCCTCCCTGCCTCCTCGGGCTTAAGGATCCTTACGTAAGAGAGCCTCCCCACCGAACAGAGCCTCCCCGCCTAATAGAGCCTCCCCGCCTCCTCGGGCTTAAGGATGTTGGCTTAAGGATCGTACCGTACCCATGTAGGAGAGCTTCCCTGCCTAACAGAGCCTCCCCGCCCCTCCAGGGCTTAAGGATGTTGGCTTAAGGATCCCACCGTAAGAGAGCCTCCCCACCAAACAGAGCCTCCCTGCCTAACAGAGCCTCCCGCCTCTTTGGGCTTAAGGATGTTGGCTTAAGGATGTAGGGGTTAAGGATCTTACCAACTTTCACAACCTTATACATATCACAGTGTGCAAACTTGTGCGAGCAAAGCTCTAGCACGACTCATGCATCCTATCATAAAGAGACGCGTACGAGCATAGCTCTAGTACAGTTATACTCATAAGACAAACCACTCAAAAGCCACGTACGAGCAGAAGCTCCAGTACGGTTTATAAACATCATCATAGTTTCCAAATCAAGGTGCGAGCTAAGCTCCAGCACGTTTCATACAAATAAAAACATCAATACCCGGTGCGAGCTAGGCTCTAGCACGATTTAATTCACATAAACATGATAGGCGGCTCATAAGCTTTTAAAGCTATCTCAAAACGTATTTGGCACTTCACATGTGCTATCACAAACATCAAACCACAATAGCCATCCTATCTATCAATTCGTTTAAAACCAAACACATGTTTTGTGAAAGTATTCAAAACACTTGATTTATGCAATTATTAGCCTTACTGTCCCTTTTTATACATCCATGTAAACCAAATCATCTAATATTCACAACTATTTTCGCATACCAAACAACCAATTTCTCAAACGTTCATGCATTTCATAAACACCCTATAATCCCACAAATTACGAACAGCTACCTCTATATACTTACAGAATTCCCTTACCTGGAATCGCGATGCGTGATTCCACTTCCTTAAAGCTGCTACTCGTACCACTCGATTTGTCTTCAACGAACTCTTCGGGACTGCACAAAATCGTCTCCCGCATTATACTCGATCCATATAACATGACATCGTGCGTTCACTATAGTCAATTCGACTTATAGTTTTCTATTAACGCTTATAAGGCCTCGTTTCATTACTTTACCCAAAACTCGAGTCTATGGATTCTTTTAGGCCTATTAACTCATTCTAAATCGATATTAAATCGACATTAAGCTCATAGTGTTCATATTTCATGAATTCCCTTACTATGGTATTTTATCAAGCATATACATACTCATTTTCACAATTTCACTTAAACCCATATTATAACTCCACATAACCATTCCAAATCACCCACATTACTCATTTAACAACTTATATTAACCCATAAACCACCAATTCCCCAAATCATACTTTCTCACACTAGAGGCATTCCATTTTCTAGGTTACATTAGTTTCTAACACAACCTAGGTGTTTCCATCCATACATACTCATGCCAAACAACTCCAAAATCAATTAAATAGACAATGTACTTGGATTGGAGTGTTAGAATCTTACCAAATATGATTTTTCTTCTTGCTCCAAATGTCAATGCCCTTATCTCTTTCAATACCCACAATGGGATTTTGGGTTCCAACTCTGTTGTTCTCTTCCTCAAGATGAACAACTTAATGTCTAATGGTCTCCCCTCAATTCTTGCTGGAAATGGCTGATTTTAGAGAGAGAAAGTTAGGTTTTTGGGTTAGAAATGGAAGATTGGTGTTTTTCCCGAAATTTTCAGATTTTCAGCCCTCCTTATATAGAAATAGCTTGAGGAGATCGATCTGGTCCCCTTAAATCTCTCATTTTCACGAAATTTTAAGCATGAGATCGATCTGTCGAAGCATGAGATCGATCTGGTCCCAAACAGAGGGCTAAGGAGATCGATCTGGGTGCTTGAGGATCGATCTTTTCATCACAGAATGCTTAGGAGATCGATCTGGCCCCATTAGAGATCGATCTGCTCTATTCCATTGCCCAAATAAGAGCATTCTGGCTCTTCGAGATCGATCTCTCATCTTATGAGATCGATCTGGCCTTCATGTTTTCCAGATTTCCTGTAGTTTCCTTGCTGCAACTCATACAACACATCCTTGATCTATTGCCATGGCCATTTTCTCATCCATCCACCTTTATAACTTGAAAATGGCGTCCATTCATACCTTATGCACATTGAAACTTATGTGCATTCATTGTATGTCCAAAGGTATGCTACATAAAACCAAATGGAAGCATTTATATTCATGCAACTTCCTTCCATTTACCACACCACCCATTTTGAGTTTCAATCACATCCATCACTTATAAGGACTCATTTCTTCATATTCAAACTCAAAGGAACTTGTATGTACATTACAAATCATATTACACATACATACATTGAATCCATGGACTTACATCGATCATACTTTACATTACAAGTCCATTCACATTCATTACACATTACAACTTTACATATACGAGGTCTCACACAGAGAGCTAAGGAGATCAATCTAGGTGCTTGAGGATCGATCTTTTCATTACAGAATGCTTAGGAGATCGATCTGGCCCCATTGGAGATCGATCTGCTCTATTTCATTGCCCAAATAAGAGCATTTTAGCTCTTCCAGATCGATCTCTCATCCTATGAGATCGATCTGGCCTTTATGTTTTCTAGATTTCCTGCAGTTTCCTTGCTGTAACTCATACCAACACATCCTTAATCTGTTGCCATGGTCATTTTCTCATCCATCCACCTTTATAACTTGAGAATGGCATCCATTCATACCTTATGAACATTGAAACTTGTGTGCATTCATTGTATGTCCAAAGGTATGCTATATAAAACCAAATGGAAGCATTTATATTCATACAACTTCCTTCCATTTACCACACTACTCATTTTGAGTTCCAATCACATCCATCACTTGCAAGAACTCATTTCTTCATATTCATACAAAATGGAACTTGTGTGTACATTACAAAATCATACTTTACATTACAAGTTCATTCATATTTATTTCATCTAATTACACATATTACAATTATACATATACGGGGTCTTACATTCTCCTCTCCTTCAAGGAATTTGGTCCTCCAAATTAGAACCAAGTCACTCTTCAAAAAGTTGGGGGTACTTCTCCCATATCAAGTTCTCCAATTCCCATGTGGCCTCTTCCACCGTGTGATGTTGCCAAAGAACTTTCACCAAGGGAATTGTCTTATTCCGCAACACTTTCTCTTTTCTGTCCAATATCTGAACCGACTTCTCAACATATGTCATACTCTCATTGAGCTCCAACGGCTCATATCTTATCACGTGTACCGGGTCCGGGTGATACTTTCGAAGCATCGAGACGTGGAAGACGTTGTGGACATTTGCCAAATCCGGTAGCAATGCCAACCTATACGCCTTATCCCCCACTCTCTCCAAAATCTCGAAGGGTCCGATATATCTAGGGCTCAGCTTACCCTTCTTACTGAATCTCATAATACCCTTCGATGGTGAAACTCTCAAAAGTACCGACTCACCCTCATCAAACTCTAGTGGTCTCCGTCTCTTGTCAGCATAACTCTTTTGCCGGCTTTGAGTTGTCCGTAATCTCTCACATATCAACTGGACGTCCTCAGATGCCTGCTGCACTAAGTCCGGAGCAAAAATCTGTCTGTCACCAACCTCTTCCCATCCAATAGGGGAACGGCATCTACGCCCGTACAATGCCTCATAGGGTGCCATCTCGATACTCGCATGATAGCTATTATTATAAGCGACCTCGGCTAACTGCAGGTGGTCATCCCAGGAGCCTCTAAAATTCAGCACACACGCTCTCAACATATCCTCGAGGGTCTGTATATAGTCCTTTCTGACTGTCCATCCGTCTGAAGATGAAAAGCTGTGCTAAAACTCAGTCGGGTCCCCAGCGCTTCCTAAAAATGTTCCCAGAAATGGGAAGTGAAGCGGGCATCCCTATCAGAAACAACGCTTATTGGTGCACCATGTAGCCGTACTATCTCTCGAATATACAGGTTTACCAACTGACTCAGTGTATCGGTAGCTCTCATAGCCAAGAAATGGGCGGACTTAGTTAATCGGTCCACAATAACCCATATGGCATCATGACCTCTGCGGGTCCTCGGCAACCCCATCACAAAATCCATGGTGACGTGGTCCCACTTCCATGTCGGTATCAGTAGAGGCTGTAATAATCCTGCAGGCTTCTGATGCTCCACCTTCACTAGCTGACAAACGAGACACTTAGCGACATATTCAGCAATGTCTTTTTCATTCTAGACCACCAATAAACCTTCCAAAGGTTTTGATACATCTTGGTACTTCCCGGATGTATCGTATACCTAGATGAGTGAACCTCTGATAAAATCATTCTCCTGATCTCAGGATTCTTGGGAACGCATATCTGCCTCTGAACCTCAATAACCCATTAGCACTCTACTCAAAATCAATACCCACACCTGTCTGTATCTTTCTCAGCCAATCAATGCATCGTCGATCGCTCTGCTGGGCTTGCCGAATACGGCCAATCAACTCTGGCTCTAGTCTCAAACTAGCCACAATCTCAAGTCTCTCTGAACCAGGTGGGGTTACATCCAAACTAAGGTTCTCAAAGTGTTCTAACAATTCATGTTCCCGTACCATCATATATGACACCAACCCAAGGTTATTTCTACTCAAAGCATCGGTAACTACATTTGCCTTACCCGGGTGGTACATGATTTCACAATCATAGTCCTTTAGGAGTTCGAGCCATCTCCTCTGTCTCATATTCAGCTCTTTCTGCGAGAACAGGTACTTCAGGCTCTTATGATCTATGAACACCTGAAATTTCTCACCATAGAGATAATGACGCCATATTTTCAAAGAAAATACCACGGCCGCCAACTCCAAATAATTTGTCGGGTAGTTCCTCTCATGATCTTTCAACTGTCTAGATCCATAGGCAACTACCTTCCCATCCTGCATAAGCACACAGCCCAGTCCCTGGTGTGATGCATCCGTATACACCGAGAATCCTCCTGAGCTGGTAGGAATGGTGAGAACTGGAGTAGTGGTCAATCGACGCTTAATCTCCTTAAAACTCCTCTCACATACCTCATCCCATACAAATTTAACATCTTTTCGTGTGAGGCGTGTCAATGGAGCAGCTAGTCTGGAGAAACACTCTATAAATCTCCGATAATATCCTGTCAATCCCAGAAAACTTCTGATCTCAGTAACTGTCTTGGGCTGTTCCCACTGTACAACTGCCTCTATCTTGGATGGATCTACTGATACCCCATCCTTCGACACAACATGGCCCAGAAATGAGATCTGCTCCAACCAAAAGTTACACTTGCTGAGTTTGGCATACAATTCTCTCTCTTGGAGGGTCTACATAACTATCCTCAAGTGCTCCTCATGATCTTCCTTGGACTTGGAATACACCAAAATGTCATCAATGAATACTATTACAAACTTGTCCAGGTATGGCCTGAATATATCATTCATTAGTGCCATAAATGCTGCGGGAGCATTCGTCAATCCAAATGGCATCACCAAAAACTCGTAGTGGCCATAACGGGTACGAAATGCTGTCTTGGGTACATCTCCACTCCTGATCCTCAACTGATGGTACCCTGACCACAGGTCTATCTTAGAAAACACTTCGGCTCCCTGAAGCTGATCCAACAAATTGTCGATCCTTGGAAGGGGGTACTTGTTCTTAATGGTGGCCTTATTCAACAACCGGTAATCTATACAGAGTCGGAGGCTTCCATCCTTCTTCCTTACAAATAGAACCGGTGCTTCCCAAGGTGAGACACTCGGTCTAATAAACCCCTTCTCCAGCAACTCTTGCAGCTGTTTCTTTAGCTCTTCCAATTCTATCGGGGCCATTCTATAGGGTGGTTTCGATATCGGCTCTGTACTAGGCACTAGCTCAATGCAAAATTCCATTTTCCTTTCAGGTGGTAGTCTTGGTAATTCATCCGAAAAGACATCAAGGTAATCCACAATTACAGGTATGTCCCTCAATTCCGGGTGTGCCTCATCTATATTAACCACGTATGCGATGAACCCTTCACATTATCCTCTCCATCGTTAGTAACATAAACCATCACTCCACATTCCACATTTATCAAAATTTACAATAAGATTGTCTAATCCTGAAAACATCAATGTCTTGGCATGACAATCCATAACAACCCGATTGGTAGCCAACCAATTCATTCTCAAGATTACATCAAAATCATTCATATTCAATAAAATCAGATTGGTTATCATTTCCTTCCCCTCTATCATTAACTTACAATCTCCACATACATGCTCAGTCAATTGACTATCATTCATGGGTGTGGAAATCATTTACATCTTATCCAATAATTTTGGTTTCACATGCTTCAACAATTTATGTGCAAAGGAATCTAAATCAAAGATTCAGATGGTACCTTTAATCACATCCGTCGAAGCATCTGTGGTGTCTTGATCCAGTGCATGTACTCTTCTTCTGCTCACACCCGCAGCCTGTTTCCCTTTCTCCTCAGCCGTAGCCCTCCTCCTCGGGGCTGCTGTCTCAACAGGAGCTCCCTCAGGCTCCTTGCCCTTCTGTGGGGCAGTCTCAATCATCTCATTGCAGAACCTCGATATATGTCCTGGCCTCCCACACCTAAAACATGAAACATGGGGCATCTGACATGGCCTAGTCCCATGGTATCTCCCACATCTCCTACACTGATCTGTGGTAGGTCGTGGTCCTTCAATAGTTATACCCCTCGGTGCAGTCAAGGCTGGGTATACGGGAGGTCTAGCAGCTCTCTCCTGTACCTCCTCGATCTTAGGTCTCTTCTCAAAATACCTTGGGCCTCCTTTCCTGGCCACTCTATCCCTCCCCGATCTCTTTCGATTTCTGTCCTTTTTAACATTGATTCTCCCAAGCTCGAAGGCATTTCGCTCAAAGTCTTGCTCACACAACTGAGCCTTATGTACAGCCTCCTCATAAGTCATAATGTCAAAGGGAGCTAGCTTAGTCCGGATGGTAAATCTCAATCCATCCATGAACTTCTGTATCTTTCAAGTCTCACTACCCATCGTGTCTGGGTCATATCTCTCCAAGGACATAAACTTGGACTCATACTCTGTCACGACCCTCAACTTACCAAAATACGTACAAATTTTTTACATTTTCATGCATCAATCCTTAATCATCCTTCCTCGATCGTGAACAACCACACACTTAACAGTTGGGCTGTGTGTCGACGTCTAACTCACTCTACCATACCAATTCAATTTGAAACATTATTTATGAGTAAACACTTGTATAAATGTATATATATCAGAGTTGTTACATGTGTTTACATTGTTTTACATCCCCAGTGGTTACATACAAAATGCTACTGTGCTATGTCTAGTTTAGATACAAAATAATCAAGGTGTGTATACCTTTAGCGATGGGATGCAGCGGAATTACCAAAAAGGGAACGCTTCCAGTCACGTCCAATCTATACTCAAATCTCTGTAGAGAGGGAAAAATAAGGGGGTGAGCAAACCACACGCTCAGTAAGGCAATCATGCGAACAGGTAGATACTGTACTATCTACGTGATCGTGATGCCATGCTCAAAAGCATTTAATTCATCGTTTATCTTAAAACATGAGTGTATGATTATGTTAATGGTATGTAAAGCATTCATGCTATTAAAATTTAGTGCACATTTCAACTCAAAGCATGGTATAAATCATCATGCATAATTCACAATAAAAGCATGGCATTAAACATCATGCATCCGTGCACTTTAAAAACCATTAACAAATCAATTCATCACTGGTCAGGTCTCGGCCCATCCCTCGGGCTTTCCTGACCCACAATCATTTCAAACATGGATTTAATCTCAAATAGCAGTAGACATGTGAGATAGGCAGTTCAACAATAGGTAATAACCTCAAGGCCTATGTACATAACCTGTGATACCGGCTACACGGATCAGGTGTGCGGGATATCACCACCATCTGCTTCCACACGGGAGGTGGGTCAAATCCTACCCGCCGGTCCATAGCAGATCTCGTCCGAAGACGACACATCATAACTCAACACGGTACAATGTACTCCATGCTACATGCATGGTACGACGTACTCCGTGGACCCAATCAACACATCATATCACGCCACATCTCAAACGCACGTGTGAGCCTATTTAATCGGGGCGACCTCTTGTCTATCCGAAGCTCCTAACATGGCTAATTAATCATGTCAACACAATGCACGTGTGAGCCTATTTAATCGATGTGACACCCAGTCTACTCGAAGCTCCAAACACGGTAACATACAAGGTGGGCATCCAGTGCGAGACAAACTCGAGCACAATGCCAAAACAATTATGAAATCCATGTGAAAACTAGTGCCTCTTGCACTCTTTCATACTCACAAAATCATGTAGGTGGCTCAAAACTTGCAAAATATGATTAACAAAACCAAAACACACTCATCTCTTTTGCAAATCATTTCAATGTTAGCCAACCTACCAATCATTTGCTAAAAAGCAATAAAACATGATTTTCAAAGCAATATGCTTTTGTTTTCATGCACATTTCTCAAACTCCCAACTTTTACCCTTCAATCACCCAACAACATTTCCTAGTCTCATGCATTCTAGCAAAACATTTAAGTGCCCAAATTGCGCACAGATATCTCTAAGAGTCCACACAATTCCCTTACCTTGATTTACTTGGTGTGACTCCTTTCCTTTTAGCTTCTCACGCTCTTGGCTCAATTCGCCTCGGCGTATCCTCGGAAGCTGTGATTCATTCATTAAATCGATTGAGTTAATGCATTTAACCCATAATTGACCTCACTAGTCAATATTATTCACTTATGCATTTTACAAATGCCTTAATCCACATTTTACCTCTTTTAGGTAAATCTCACAATTTATCCACTAACCACATCTTAAAATCATACCACAACACTATAAATAACTTTTACATATCTCATTCATCATTAATCTCCATACATTCCACTTTCTCACTCTAGACCATTTCTAGGTCATAGTCATTCCAATGTATTTAGATAGTTTTTAACCATCCATACTCATGCCAAACAACTCCAAAATCAATTAAATAAACAATGTACCATAGTTGGAGTGTTAGAATCTTACCAAATTTGATTTCTCTTCTTGCTCTAATGGCAATGCCCTTAACTCCTTCAATACCAACAATGAGAAAATGCTTTCCAACTATGTTGTTCTTCTCTTTGATAGGAACAACTTTGTCTCTAATGGTCTCTCTTCAAACCTCACTGAAAATGGCTGATTTTTGAGAGAGAATGTTAGGTTTTTGGGTTAAAAGTGGAAGGTTTGTGTTTTTCCCAAAATTGTCTGATTTCCAGCACTCCTTATATAGAATTAGCTTGAGGAGATCGATCTGGTCCAAGAGGAGATCGATCTGGTCCCTTAAAATCCCTCTTTTTCACGGCATTTTTAAGCCTGAGATCGATTTATCGAAGCATGAGATCGATCTGTCGAGGCATGAGATCGATCTGCTCCCAAACAGAGAGCTAAGGAGATCGATCTGGCTCCATTGGAGATCGATCTGCTCTATTCTTTTGCCCAAATAAGAGCATTCTGGCTCTTCCAGATCGAACTCTCATCCCATGAGATCGATCTGCCCTTCAAAATTTCCAGATTTTTTGCAGTTCCTCTGCAACAACACTTACCAAACATCCTTAATTTGCTACCATGATCATTTCCTCATTCATTCATCTTTGAGACTTGAAAATGGCATCCATCCTTACTTCATACACATTAAAACTTGTGTAGAATCTTTGTATGACCAATGGTACTTAATATAAATAAAAATGGAAGTGCACATCTTATGCAATTCTACTTCCATTTTACCAAACTATTCATAATCCATTCTACACACATTCTCCACATGTTTAAGTCCATTTCTACACATTCATACATAATGAACTTGTATGTACGATTACCACTCTCATTACAAGTGTGTACATTACTTATGAACTTACATCACATATACTTCACTCATGAATTCATAGTACAACTCTATTTACACTTCTATGTACATATATACCCTTATATATATACGGGGTCTCACATTCCCCCCCACTTAGAAAATTTGGTCCTCCAAATTGGAACCAATTATTCTGTGAACAACTTGGGATACCTCTCCCGCATCAAACTCTCCAATTCCCATGTGGCTTCTTCCACAGTGTGATGTTGCCAAAGTATCTTCACCAAGGGAATTGTCTTTGTCCTCAGCACTTTCTCTTTTCTGTCCAATACCCGAACTGGCTTCTCAACATAGGTCATACCCTCATTGAGCTCCAAAGGCTCATATCTTATCACATGTGCTGGGTCCGGGTGATACTTCCTCAACATGGATACGTGGAAGACGTTATGCACACTTGCCAACTCTGGTGGCAATGCCAACCTATATGCCTTGTCTCCCACCTTATCAAGTATCTTAAATGGCCCTATATATCGAGGGCTCAACTTTCCCTTCTTCCCAAATCTTATAATTCCCTTCGAAGGGGAAACTTTCAGAAACACTGACTCACCCACCTCAAACTCTAGTGGTCTCCGTCTCTTGTCAGCATAACTCTTTTGCCTGCTCTGAGCTGTCCGTAACCTCTCACATATCAATTGGACGTCCTCAGAGGCTTGTCTAACCAAGTCGAGAGCAAAGATCTGTCTGTCACCAACCTCTTCCCATCCAATAGGGGAACGGCATCTATGCCCATACAATGCCTCATATGGTGCCATCCCGATACTTGCATGAAAACTGTTATTATATGCGAACTCTGTGAGTGGCAAATGGTCATCCCAGGAGCCTCCAAAATCCAATGCACACGCTCTCAACATGTCCTCCAGGATCTGTATAGTCCTCTCTGACTGACCATCTGTATGAGGATGAAACGCGGTGCTAAAATTCAACTGGGTCCCCATCGCTTCCTGAAAATGTTCCCAAAAGTGGGAAGTGAAGCGGGCATCCCTATCAGAAACAACGCTCACTGGAATTCCATGTAGCCTCACTATCTTGCGCACATATAGGTTCGCTAACTGGCTTAGAGTATCGGTAGCTCTCATAGCTAGAAAATGGGCTGATTTCATCAACCGATCCACAATCACCCATATGGCATCATGACCTCTTCGGGTCCTCGGTAATCCCATCACAAAATCCATGGTGACATGCTCCCACTTCCATGTCGGTATCTGTAGAGGCTGCAATAACCCTGCAGGCTTCTGATGCTCTACCTTCACCTGCTGACAAACGAGACACTTAGCAACATATTCAGCAATGTGCTTTTTCATTCCTGACCACCAATAAACCTTTCGAAGGTTTTGATACATTTTGGTACCCCCTGGATGTATCGTATAATTCGATGAGTGAGCCTCTGTCAGGATCAACCTTCTGATCTCTGCGTCATCAGGAACACATATCCTACCTCTGAACCTCAGCAATCCATCCGAACTCAACCCAAATTCCGTCTCTATACCCCTCTGTATCTGCCCGACAATATCACTACACTGCTGATCAACTCGCTGAGCCTGTCGGATTCGATCTACCAGATCCGGTTCCAACTGCAGGCTAGCTATCATAAATCTACTATCAGTGTCAGGTGGGGTCATATCCAAACTGAGGTTTCTTGAACTGTTCCAACAGCTCGTGTTCCCTGATCATCATGAATGATACCATCCCGAGATGTTTCCTACTCAATGCATCAGCAACCACATTTTCTTTACCCGGGTGGTATAGGATTTCACAATCATAATCCTTTAACAGCTCGAGCCATCTCCTCTGTCTCATGTTCAACTCTTTCTGTGAGAACAGGTACTTAAGGCTCTTATGATCTGTATAAATCTGGAATCTCTCACCATAGAGGTAGTGGCGCCATATCTTCAGCGCAAACACCACCGCTGCCAACTCCAAGTCATGGGTCGGGTAGTTCCTCTCATGATCCTTTAACTGTCTTGATCCATAGGCTACTACCTTCCCATCCTGCATCAATACACAGCCCAGTCCTAGGTGTGAAGCATCTACATACACCGAGAAACCTCCTGAGCTGGTAGGAATGGTGAGTATTGGAGCTGTAGTTAATCTCCTTTTCAACTCCTCAAAACTTTCTTCACACTTTTTGTCCCACACAAACTCTACATTTTTCCTTGTGAGACGTGTCAATGGAGCAACTAACCTCAAAAATCCCTCTACAAACCTTCGGTAATACCCAGCTAAACCCAGGAAACTTCTGATCTCTGTCACTGTCTGGGGTCTCTGCCACTGAACTACGGCCTCAATCTTAGATGGATCCACTGATACTCCATCCTTTGATACTATGTGACCCAGAAAAGAGATCTGTTCCAACCAAAAGTCGCACTTACTGAGTTTAGCGTACAACTTCTTCTCTCGGAGGGTTTATAGCACTATCCTTAAATGCCTTTCATGTTCCCCTCTAGACCTTGAATACACCAGTATATCATCAATAAACACAATAACAAATCGATCCAAGTACTGGTAGAATACCTCATTCATCAAAGACATAAAAGCTGCGGGAGCATTCGTCAACCCGAATGGCATAACCATAAACTCATAATGTCCATACCGGGTGTGAAAAGCTGTCTTGGGTACATCTCCATCTCGTATCTTCAACTGATGGTACCCTGATCTCAGATCTATCTTGGAAAAGACCTGCGCTCCCTTAAGCTGATCCAACAAATCATCGATACGTGGGAGGGGATACTTATTCTTGATGGTGGCGTTATTCAACAACCGGTAGTCTATGCACAGTCGGAGGCTTCCATCCTTCTTCCTTACAAACAGAACCGGTGCTCCCCAAGGTGAGACGCTCGGCCTGATGAACCCCTTCTCCAGCAACTCTTGTAATTGTTTCCTTAACTCCTCTAACTCAACTTGAGCCATTCTGTATGGTGGCTTGGACATCGGCTCTGTACCAGGTGCCAAATCTATACCAAACTCCATCTCCCTATCTGGAGGTAACCCTGGTAACTTATCCGGAAAGACATCTGGAAATTCCCTAACCACTGGTATGTCTTCCAATTCCGGACGTGCCTTATCCGTCTCAATCACAAAAGTGATGAATCCTTCACATTATTCTTTCCACCATTAGTATCATAAATCATCACATCACATCACATACATAAATAAAATCAAATTTATCTTTCATACATCATGTATCAAGATTATACTCATCACACTTATAAAAATCATGTTCTTTAATTTCATTTCGCAAAATTAACTACAAGATTGTCTATCTTTGGAAACATCAAAGTTTTTGCATGACAATCCATAACAACATGATTGGCAGCCAACCAATCCATTCTTAGGATCACATCAAAATCACTCGTGTTTAATAAAATTAAATCGGCTGCAATCTCTTTACCTCCTATCTTCATTTTACAATCCCTATATATATGCTCAGTCAACTGACTATCATTCATAGGGGTAGATATCAACAACATCTTATCAAGCAGCGTGGGTTTTACATGCATCAACAATTTACATGCAAAGGATGGCGAAATAAAGGAATGCGTGGCACCAGGATCAAACAGTACATAATCTTTTAAATCAAAGATTTGGATGGTACCTTTTACCACATTCGATGACGGATCTGCAGTGTCCTGGTCCAGTGCGTGCACTCATCCTCTGCTTACACCCACTGCTTGTTTCCCTTTTTCCTCAGCTGTAGCCCTTCTCCTCGGAGCAGCTGTACCAACTGGAGCTCTCTCTGGCTCCTTGCCCTTCTGTGGGGCTCTCTCTATCATCTCTGGGCAATCTCTGATTATGTGCCCTGGCTTTCCACATCTGAAGCATACAACCTGAGGTCCATAACATGGTCGAGTACCACGGTACCTACCACACTGTTCTGTAGTAGGCCGTGGTCCTCCAATCACGATTCCCTTAGCTGGAGCAATGGCCGGATACATGGGAGTATCAACTGTCCTCTCCCGGATCTCATCAATTCTCGGCCTCTTTCCAGAGAATCTCTTGCTTCCTTTATAGCTGAAGCCTCTATCCATCATAGGTCTCTTCTTATCTCTGTCCCTCATCTTACCAACCTTTCCAAACTCCGAGGCGATTCTATCAACATCTTGTTCACATAATTGCGCCCTGCGCACTGCCTCCTCATAGGTCGGTATATCCAGGGGAACCAATCTAGACCTGATGGTCAGTCTCAATCCATCCACAAACTTTTGGATCTTCTCGACCTCATTACCCATCGTGTTGGGATCATATCTGCCCAGGGATATAAAAGCAGTCTCATACTCATCCACAGTCCTGCTCCCTTGGGTCAGTCCCAAAAATGTCATCTTTAGCTTTCGCTGGGCTGTATCCGGGACATACTGTCTCCGGAAGGCCTCTAGAAACACATCCCAGCTGATCTCAGTATGCCGGGCTCTCAAAATAGGCTTGGTGGATTTCCACCAATGTTCTGCTGATCCCTTCAGCATAAAAGCGGCAAATGCTACCATCTCGGTAGTAGTGCACTCAAAGAACCCATATAATTTCTCGATCTCATTGATCCAATCCTCAGCCGCTACTGGGTCCTTTACTCCACTGAAAGACGGCGATCCAAACTTCTGGAACTGCCGTAGTCTATCCAAATCACATCCATATCCCCAACCTCTACTGCCTGGCATAGCAACTGGCGTAGGCACATCCTATGGGGGTGGGGTATCTGTCGTCTGTGGCCTCTGGGCTTCCCTTGCCCGTGCCTCAGGAGCTGCCGCCTGCTCGGCATCACCCTGTGTAGCGGGACTCTGTCTACCGCCAACTCCAGATAAAGATTGGGTGACCAACTCCACAATCATCTCAATGCTCCGCTCAATCCTAGCGAAGCGAGCCTCAGTACTCTCGGGCCTCTCCTCTGGACCCTGTGGAGCGTGCTCAACATCAGCCTCCACCTCAACATTCTCCTGAGCCTCGTGTGTTTCTGGCTCAACACGACCCCCAGGCCTACCTCTACGACCTCGAGCCTGTGCTCTCATCCCTCTACCGCGACTGGTATTAGGCATACTTACTCAGTTCCCTACATTCACAACCAATTACTTAGTCAACCCATCGACATATACTATTTGTATCTAAACAAGCACAGTAACTTGGGGATGTAATTTTTCACTTATTAAGTATTTTAGACACGACACACGTCAGACCAACTCGAGCTCTGATACCAACTTCTATCACGACCCTCAACTTACCAAAATACGTACAAATTTTTCGCATTTTCATGCATCAATCCTTAATCATCCTTCCTCGATCGTGAACAACCACACACTTAACAGTTGGGCTGTGTGTCGACGTCTAACTCACTCTACCATACCAATTCAATTTGAAACATTATTTATGAGTAAACACTTGTATAAATGTATATATATCAGAGTTGTTACATGTGTTTACATTGTTTTACATCCCCAGTGGTTACATACAAAATGCTACTATGCTATGTCTAGTTTAGATACAAAATAATCAAGGTGTGTATACCTTTAGCGATGGGATGCAACGGAATTACCAAAAAGGGAACGCCTCCAGTCACGTCCAATCTATACTCAAATCTCTGTAGAGAGGGGAAAATAAGGGGGGTGAGCAAACCACACGCTCAGTAAGGCAATCATGCGAACAGGTAGATACTGTACTATCTACGTGATCGTGATGCCATGCTCAAAAGCATTTAATTCATCGTTTATCTTAAAACATGAGTGTATGATTGTGTTAATGGTATGTAAAGCATTCATGCTATTAAAATTCAGTGCACATTTCAACTCAAAGCATGGTATAAATCATCATGCATAATTCACAATAAAAGCATGGCATTAAACATCATGCATTTTCACAATAAAGCATGGCATTAAACATCATGCATCCGTGCACTTTAAAAATCATTAACAAATCAATTCATCACTGGTCAGGTCTCAGCCCATCCCTCGGGCTTTCCTGACCCACAATCATTTCAAACATGGATTTAATCTCAAATAGCAGTAGACATGTGAGATAGGCAGTTCAACAATAGGTAATAACCTCAAGGCCTATGTACATAACCTGTGATACCGGCTACACGGATCAGGTGTGCGGGATATCACCACCATCTGCTTCCACACGGGAGGTGGGTCAAATCCTACCCGCCGGTCCATAGCAGATCTCATCCGAAGATGACACATCATAACTCAACACGGTACAATGTACTCCATGCTACATGCACGGTACGACGTACTCCGTGGACCCAATCAACACATCATATCACACCACATCTCAAACGCACGTGTGAGCCTATTTAATCGGGGCGACCTCTTGTCTATCCGAAGCTCCTAACACGGCTAATTAATCATGTCAACACAATGCACGTGTGAGCCTATTTAATCGATGTGACACCCAGTCTACTCGAAGCTCCAAACACGGCAACATACAAGGTGGGCATCCAGTGCGAGACAAACTCGAGCACAATGCCAAAACAATTATGAAATCCATGTGAAAACTAGTGCCTCTTGCACTCTTTCATACTCACAAAATCATGTAGGTGGCTCAAAACTTGCAAAATATGATTAACAAAACCAAAACACACTCATCTCTTTTGCAAATCATTTCAATGTTAGCCAACCTACCAATCATTTGCTAAAAAGCAATAAAACATGATTTTCAAAGCAATATGCTTTTGTTTTCATGCACATTTCTCAAACTCTCAACTTTTACCCTTCAATCACCCAACAACATTTTCTAGTCTCATGCATTCTAGCAAAACATTTAAGCGCCCAAATTGCGCACAGATATCTCTAAGAGTCCACACAATTCCCTTACCTCGATTTACTTGGTGTGACTCCTTTCCTTTTAGCTTCTCACGCTCTTGGCTCAATTCGCCTCGGCGTATCCTCGGAAGCTGTGATTCATTCATTAAATCGATTGAGTTAATGCATTTAACCCATAATTGACCTCACTAGTCAATATTATTCACTTATGCATTTTACAAATGCCTTAATCCACATTTTACCTCTTTTAGGTAAATCTCACAATTTATCCACTAACCACATCTTAAAATCATACCACAACACTATAAATAACTTTTACATATCTCATTCATCATTAATCTCAATACATTCTACTTTCTCACTCTAGACCATTTCTAGGTCATAATCATTCCAATGTATTTAGATAGTTTCTAACCATCCATACTCATGCCAAACAACTCCAAAATCAATTAAATAAACAATGTACCATAGTTGGAGTGTTAGAATCTTACCAAATTTGATTTCTCTTCTTGCTCCAATGGCAATGCCCTTAACTCCTTCAATACCAACAATGAGAAAATGCTTTTTAGCTATGTTGTTCTTCTCTTTGATAGGAACAACTTTGTCTCTAATGGTCTCTCTTCAAACCTCACTGAAAATGGCTGATTTTTGAGAGAGAATGTTAGGTTTTTGGGTTGAAAGTGGAAGGTTTGTGTTTTTCCCAAAATTTTCTGATTTCCAGCACTCCTTATATAGAATTAGCTTGAGGAGATCGATCTGGTCCAAGAGGAGATCGATCTGGTCCCTTAAAATCCCTCTTTTTCACGGCATTTTTAAGCCTGAGATCGATCTGTCGAGGCATGAGATCAATCTGTCGAGGCATGAGATCGATCTGTCGAAGCATGAGATCGATCTGCTCCCAAACAGAGAGCTAAGGAGATCGATCTGGCTCCATTGGAGATCGATCTGCACTATTCTTTTGCCCAAATAAGAGCATTCTGGCTCTTCCAGATCGATCTCTCATCCCATGAGATCGATCTGCCCTTCAAAATTTCCAGATTTTTTGCAGTTCCTCTGCAACAACACTTACCAAACATCCTTAATTTGCCACCTGATCATTTCCTCATTCATTCATCTTTGAGACTTGAAAATGGCATCCATCCTCACTTCATAAAAACTTATGTAGAATCTTTGTATGACCAATGGTACTTAATATAAACAAAAATGGAAGTGCACATCTTATGCAATTCTACTTCCATTTTACCAAACTATTCATAATCCATTCTACACACATTCTCCACATGTTTAAGTCCATTTCTACACATTCATACATAATGAACTTGTATGTACGATTACCACTCTCATTACAAGTGTGTACATTACTTATGAACTTACATCACATATACTTCACTCATGAATTCATAGTACAACTCTATTTACACTTCTATGTACATATATACCCTTATACATATACGGGGTCTCACATACTCGTCCACAATACAGTTCCCCTGAACCAAATTCATAAATTTCATCCGTAATTTTCTCTGTGCGGTGGCTGGGATATACTGTCTCCTGAAGGCCTCTAGAAATATCTCCCACGAGATCTCAGAGTGTCTGGCCCTCAAGATAACATCGATGGACCTCCACCAATGCTCGGCCTCTCCTTTCAACATAAACACGGCAAAGGGTACCTTTTCAGCTGAAGTGCATCGAAAAAACCTATATAGTTTCTCCATCTCATACACCCAATCCTCCGTAACCACTGGGTCCTTCACCCCTCTAAACATTGGGGGTTTTAGCGTTTGAAACTCTCGCAACCTGCTTAAGTCGCAGTCATACCCCAAATCACTACCGCTCTGCTGTAGAGCGATAGGAGAATCTGTATCCTGTACTGGAGGTGGTGTAGCAGTAGCAGTCTCTGTAGTCTGAGGTGTCTCCGCCTCTGCAGCTGCCTATTCAATAGTATGCTGTGCCGCGGGACCTCGTCTGTCACCGGCGCCCAAGGCCTGCGTGACTATCTCCACCAAATTCTCAATACTCCGCTCTAACCTAGCGAAGCGAGCCTCAGTATCCTCTGCTCTCTCAGTAGGGTTCTGGGGAGCCTGCTCAGTCTGTGGCTCCGCACGGTTCTCAAGCCTACCTCTATGGCCTCTAGCACGTGCTCTCGCCCCTCTACCTTTGCGTGTAACTGGCATAGTACCTAGCTTCCTGTATTGTAATAATTTATTAAGCTTAATCCATCATGGTATATATAGTTATATCTAAACAAAAGCACAGTATTATGGGGATGTACTTTTCTACGTTTTATTAATGACTCACATCAGGCCAACACAGCTCTGATACCAATCTCTGTCATGACCCAATTCCATTCTTTTTAACTGAAAATCACTGAAGATTTTTCGCGTTTTACTGTTACCTTACCCGGTCGTGAACTAACTCACCACACACTGTTGGGCTGTGAGTCAATAATAAACACCACATCTCATTCATTCTCAATTAAATACAATGATATCATACATTTGCATTTAATCGTGTACTTATACAAAAAACATGTTTTACTGACATCTGCATCCCCCATAATTACACTTAAAATAATACTGTGCTTTTACATTGTTTAGATACAAAAAGAATCACTGTGTTTATACCTCTAAGCGATGGAGATGCAGCGGAGTCCAAAATGCCACACCTCAGTCCTCACTGGGCTACTATGCACGCTCTGTTAGGGGAAAATATAGAGGGATGAGCAACCACACGCTCAGTAAGGTAATAATGCAAGCATAGTAGATAACTACTCTATCTACATGCTGATAGTGTTATGCATAAATCGTTCATAGTAGGAGCATGAGGAAGTAAAACTATGCCATGTGAGTATACATATATATCATGTATTAAAATCATGTACATTGGCATATAAAACATGGTAAAAACATTATGTATAAATTATATCATACTCAATCTCATTTAAATTCATAAAAAGGGCAATTCATTAAGAAACCTCCTTTTTAAACCCACATCATAAAACTCATTCTCAAACACATACAATCTCATCAAATCAATTCACAATCACAACCACATTTTCATTACATAAATCAATTCCACGAGGCTCGACCCCTTCTTCGGGTCTACCTTAAACAATCACAATCACACTTAGAGATTTAAAATCATGTGGTAGTAAGTAAATCAAGCAAGGAGACAGATTACTATATCTCAAGTGACTACGTTGGCCAATTGTCACATATCATCCCAGATCACACAGATCCCGGTGTGCGAGGTATCATGCTGGTACGAAGGTGGGTTAGTTCTCCGCCAGACTTTCTCAATTCAAGTAACCACCACCCGGTACATCGTACTCCATGTGATATACACAGTATATCGTACTCCGCGGACCCATAACAAGGTTGGGGGTGCCTACCATAGGTCTTATCTACCCCATACCGAGTGTAACCTTTATAGTCTCAAGAGCACGTGGGAGTAACCTCAATACCAGGTCCTAGCCCCTCATGGCCTTGCTCACCCCTGTTGGGTTTCCTGATTCAGGTCCTAGCCCCTCACCCTCACCCCACTCAAGAGGTCTGTCAGGCCTATTGGGTTCCCTGAATGGATTATGTCAGGTTCTAGCCCCTCACCCTTACCCCACTCAAGAGGTCTGTCAGGCCTGTTGGGTTCCCTGAGTTAATCCGTATCACTCACCACGGCCTCATACATACCACAGTGTGAAAATCAGCGCGAGCTATGCTCTAGCGCGAATTCATGCATCAAAACCAATCACTTCGTACGAGCAACGCTCTAGTACGACATTTACGCATAAAATATGAAGAAACCACGTACGAGCATAGCTCCAGTACGATTATATGCATAAGAAAAATCACTCAAATCCACATACGAGCGTAAGCTCCAATACGGTTTATAAAACATCGTCACAATTCAAATCAAAGTGCGAGCTAAGCTCAAGCACATTTCACACAAGTGAAAATACTGAAATCCAATGCGAGCGAGGCTCTAGCGCGAATCAAATCACATACACATGATAGGCGGCTCACATACATTCAAAACATCTCAAAACATGCTTAGAGCCTCACATGGGCTATTTCACAACATCATTCAAGTACAGCCAGCCTATCCTTTTATTTGCTCAAATCAAAGCATTGTATTTTGTAAAAGCATTCAAAACACATGATTTATGCAATTATTAACCTTACTATCCCTTTTCAATAACCATTTCAAACAACCAAATCTCATACAAATACTTATGGTAATTTCCATACATCTTTAAACACATTTCTATAAACTCATGCATATTTCCAGAGCCCTATACACCCACAAAATATGAGCAGCTACCTCTATATACTTACAGAACTCCCTTACCTGGAATCGCGATGCGTGATTCCACTTCCTTAAGCTGCTTACTCGTACGGTTCGATTCGTCTCCACCTGACTCTTCGAAATTGCGTATAATCATATTCCACATTATATTCAATCCATATAACAGGAAACCGTGTGTTCACTATAGTCCATTCGACCTATAGTTTCTATTAACGCTCATAAGGCTTTGTTTCATTCTATTACCCATAACTCAAGTCTATGGATCTTCTTAGGCCTATTAACTTATTCCAAATTGATATTAAATTGACATTAAGCTCATAGTGTTCATATTTCATGAATTCCCTCACTATGACATTTTATCAAGCATATACATACTCATTTTCACAATTTCACTTAAACCCACATTATAACTCCACATAACCATTCCAAATCACCCACATTACTCATTTAACAACTTATCATAACCCATAAACCACCAACTCCCCAAATCATACTTTCTCACACTAGAGGCATTTCATTTTCTAGGTTACATTTGTTTCTAACACAACCTAGGTGTTTCCATCCATCCATACTCATGCCAAACAACTCTAAAATTAATTAAATAGACAATGTACTTGGATTGGAGTGTTAGAATCTTACCAAATCTGATTTTTCTTCTTGCTCCAAATGTCAATGCCCTTAGCTCCTTCAATACCAACAATGGGATTTTGGGTTCCAACTATGTTGTCCTCTTCCTTAAGATGAACAACTTAGCATCTAATGGCCTCCCCCCAATTCTTACTGGAAATGGCTGATTTTAGAGAGAGAAAGTTAGGTTTTTGGGTTAGAAATGGAAGATTGGTGTTTTTCCCAAAATTTTCAAATTTTCAGCCCTCCTTTTATAGAAATAGCTTGAGGAGATCGATCTGGCCCCCTTAAATATCTCATTTTCACGGCATTTTAAGCATGAGATCGATCTGTCAAATCATGAGATCGATCTGCTCCCAAACAGAGGGCTAAGGAGATCGATCTAGGTGCTTGAGGATCGATCTTTTCATTACAAAATGCTTAGGAGATCGATCTGGCCCCATTGGAGATCGATCTGCTCTATTTCATTGCCCAAATAAGAGCATTCTGGCTCTTCCAGATCGATCTCTCATCGTATGAGATCGATCTGGCCTTTATGTTTTCCAGATTTCCTGCAGTTTCCTTGCTGCAACTCACACTAACACATCCTTAATCTGTTGCCATGACCATTTTCTCATCCATCCACCTTTATAACTTGAAAATGGCATCCATTCATACCTTATGCACATTGAAACTTGTGTGCATTCATTGTATGTCCAAAGGTATGCTATATAAAACCAAATGGAAGCATTTATATTCATGCAACTTCTTCCATTTACCACACTACTCATTTTGAGTTCCAATCACATCCATCACTTGCAAGAACTCATTTCTTCATATTCATACAAAATGGAACTTGTGTGTACATTACAAAATCATACTTTACATTACAAGTCCATTAATATTTATTTCATCCAATTACACACATTACAATTATACATATACGGGGTCTTACATTTCCTTTCATCCATACGCATGCAAATCAACTCCAAAATCACTTAAATAAACAATGTACTTGGATTGGAGTACTAGAAACTTACCAATCAAATTTCTCTTCTTGCTCCAAAGGGAAATGTTCCTTGCTCCTTCAATACCAACAATGAGGTTTTGGGTTTCAACTATGTTGTTCTCTTCCTCAAGATGAACAACTTTGTATCTAATAGCCTCCTCTCAATTCTTACTGGAAATGAACTGATTTTTGAGAGATAAACTTAGGTTTTGGGTGAAAAATGGAAGGGTGTTGTTGTTTTCTCGAAAATTTTAGATTTCAATGCTCTTTTTATAGAAATAGCTTGAGGAGATCGATCTGCACTAGGAGGAGATCGATATGGTCCCCTTAATTCCTTATTTTTCACAGTATTTTAAGCATGAGATCGATCTGTCAAAACTTGAGATCATTCTGCCCCAAACAGAGAGTTAAGGAGATTGATATGTATGCTTAAATATCAATCTTTTCTTTACAGAATGTTTAGGAGATCGATCTGGCCCCATAGATCGATCTGCTCTATTCCATTTCTCAAATAAGAGCATTCTAGCTCTTCCAGATCGATCTCGCATCCCATGAGATCGATATAGATTTTATATTTTTCAAATTTTCTGTAATTTTTCTGCAGCAACACACACCCAAACATCCTTAATTTGCTTCCATAGTCATTTTCTCATCCAACCACCTTTAAGACTTTAAAATAGCATCTATTCATACCTTATACACATTAGAACTTGTGTGTATTCTTTGTATAGCCAAAAGTATACCATACCAAGCTAAATGAAAGTATTTAGATTCATGCAACTTCCTTCCATTTACCACTGTCACGACCCTTTTTATTCTTTTTAACTGAAAATCTCCATAAATTTTTCGTTTACTGTCTCCTTACCTGATCGTGAACAAACTTACCACACACAGTTGGGCTGTGAGTCAATAATAATCCACTCGCAATATTCATTCTTAGTTAATAAAAGTGATGTCATACATTTGAACGTCAATCATTCATTTATACAAAATATGATTACTAACATCTATATCCCCCATAATTACATTTCAATTGGCTACTGTGCTTTTACATTGTTTAGATACAAAAAGGAATCATTTTGTATATACCTCTGAGTGATGGAGATGCAACGGATGTCTTAACCAAAATGCCTCAGTCCTCACTGGGCCACTATGTACGCTCTGTAGAGGGGGAAAATAGAGAGGGATGAGCAAACCACACGCTCAGTAAGGCAATAATGCAAGCATGGTAGATAACTACTCTATCTACATGCTGATAGTGAATGCATAAATCGTTTATAGTTCGGAGCATGAGGAAAACAAAACTATGCCATATGCGTATACATATATCATGTATTTAAATCATGCAAATTGGCATAATAAAACATGGTAAATCATCATGTACAAGCTATCTCATGCTCCATGGTCAAATCACATAATAAAAAGGGAAATTCACTAGAAACATCCTTTTTAAATCACATCATAAAGCTCTTTCCTAAACACATACAATCCCATCACAAACCATTTTCTCAATCACAAACATCATTACCATTTCATAAATCAAATCCCACAAGGCTTGACGCCTCACTCGGGTCTACCTTGGACAATCACAATCACACATATGTAATAAAAACTAGGTCACTATATCAAAAGTGTCTATGTGGACCAACTACATCATAAATCATCCCAGATCACATGCATCCAGGTGTGCGGGGTATCGTGCTGGCACGTAGGTGGATTATCCCTCGCCAAACATTCTCATCACATAACCATCACGCGGTGCATCATACTCCATATGATATACACGGTACAGTGTACTCCGCGGACTCATATCGTGATTAGAGGTTGTCCTAGGTCTTACCTACCCCATACCAAGAATTTTCTATATCCATGTAGGAGAGCCTCCCTGTCGAATAGAGCCTCCCCGCCCCTCCAGGGCTTAAGGATGTTGGCTTAAGGATCCTTCTGTACCCATGTAGGAGAGCCTCCCTGCCGAATAAAGCCTCCCCGCCTCTCCAGGGCTTAAGGATGTTGGCTTAAGGATCCTTTCGTAAGAAAGCCTCCTTGCCTCCTCGGGCTTAAGGATGTAGGGCTTAAGGGTCTTACCGTAAGAGAGCCTCCCCACTGAACAGAGCCTCCCCGCATCCTCGGGCTTAAGGATGTTAGCTTAAGGATGTACGGCTTAAGGATCTTACCAACTTTCACAACCTCATACGCATCACAATGTGCAAACTTATGCGAGCAAATCTCTAGCACGACTTATGCATCTTATCATAAAGAAACCACGTACAAGCATAGCTCTAGTACGGGTATACGCATAAGAAAAACCATTTGAAATCCACGTACGAGCAAAAGCTCCAGTATGGTTTATAAACATCATCATAATTTACAAATCAAGGTGCGAGCTAAGCTCCAGCACATTTCATACAAATGAAAACATCGAAATCTTGAGCGAGCGAGGCTCCAGCGCGAATTAAATCACATACACACGATAGGCGGCTCACATACATTCAAAACATCTCAAAACATGTTTAGCGCCTCACATGGGCTATTTCACAACATCATTTAAGTACTAGCCAGCCTATCCTTTTATTTGCTCAAATCAAAGCATTATGTTTTGTGAAAACATTCAAAACACGTGATTTATGCAATTATTAGCCTTACTATCCCTTTTTATACATCCATATAAACCAAATCATATACGTCCTCATAATTGTTCACATACATCCTCAACCACTTTACCAAACCATCATGCAAATTTACAACAGCCTATATACCCACAAAATACGAGCAACTACCTCTATATACTCACAAAATTCCCTTACCTGGAATCGCATTGCTTGATTCCACTTCTTTAAAGCTACTTACTTGTGCGGTTTGATTCGTCTCCAACGAGGTCTCCGGAATTGCACATAACGTATTTCACAACATTTTAGCCCATTATAATCCAACACTTGCGTTTACTATAGTCGATTCGACCTATACTCTCTATTAACACTTATGAGGCCTCGTTTCATTACTTTATCCATAACTCGAGTCTATGGATTCTTTTAGGCCTATTAACTCATTCCAAATCGATATTAAATCGATGTTAAGCACATAATATTCATTTTTCATAAATTTCCTTAACAATGGCATATTATCAAACAGTACTTGTGCTCATTCTCATCAATTCACAAAACCCACAATGTAGCTTCATTTACCCATTTCTAATCATCCACATTACACAAATAACAACTTATCATAACCCATAAACCACCAACTCCCCAAATCACACTTTCTCACACTAGAGGCATTCTATTTTCTAGGTTATATGTGTTCCATTGCTTTCTAGATGATTTCTATCATCCATTTACATGCCAATCAACTCTAAAATCAATAAAATAGACAATGTAATTGGATTGGAGTCTTAGAAAGTTACCAAATCAGATTTCTCTTCTTGCTCCAAATGACAATGCCCTTAGCTCCTCCAATACCAACAATGGGATTTTGGGTTCCAACTATGTTGTTTTGTTCCTCAAGAAGAACAACTTAGTGTCTAACGGCCTCCCCTCAATTTTTACTGAAAATGGCTGATTTTAGAGAGAAAAATCTAAGTTTTGAGTTGAAAATGGTAAGGGTGATGTTTTTCCCAAGAAATAGCTCCTTTTATAGAAATAGCTTGAGGAGATTGATCTGCACTAGGAGGAAATTGATCTAATCGGCTTAATTCCCTCTTTTTCACGGTATTTTAAGCATGAAATTGATCTGTTGAAGCTTGAGATCGATCTACTCCCAAATAGAGAGCTAAAGAGATCGATTTGTATTCTTGAGGATCGATCTTTTTATTACAGAATGGTTAGGAGATCAATCTGGCCCTATTGAAGATCGATTTGCTCTATTCCATTACCCAAATAAGAGCATTCTAGCTCTTCTAGATCGATCTCTCATCCTATGAGATCGATCTAGACTTCATATTTTCTAAATTTTCTATAGTTTTCCTGCTGTAACTTACACCAAAATATCCTTAATCTGCTGCCTAGCCATTTTCTCATCTATCCACCTTTATGACTTGAAAATGGCATCCATTCATACCTTATTTACATTGAAACTTGTGTGCATTCCTTGTATATCCAAAGGTATACTATATAAAACCAAATGAAAGCATTTATATTCATGCAATTTTCTTCCATTTACCACACTACTCATTTTAAGTTCCAATCACATTCATCACTTACAAGAACTCATTTATTCATATTCATACACCATGAAACTTGTATGTACATTACAAATCATATTACACATATGTACATTGAATCCATGGACTTACATCAATTACACTTTACATTACAAGTACATTAGCATTCATTGATCCAATTACACACGTTACAACTATACATGTATGGGGTCTCACATTTTCCCCTCCTTCAAGAAATTTGGTCCTCCAAATTAGAACCAAGTCACTCTTCAAAAAGTTGAGGGTACTTCTCCCGTATCAAGTTCTCTAATTCCCATGTGGCCTCTTTCGCCGTGTGATGTTGCCAAAGAACTTTCACCAAGAAATTATCTTATTCCGTAGCACCTTCTCTTTTCTGTCTAATATTCGAACCGGCTTCTCAACATACATCATACTCTCATTATGCTCCAACGGCTCATATCTTATCACGTGTGCCGAGTCCGAGTGATACGTCCGAAGCATAGAGACGTGGAAGATGTTGTGGACATTTGCCAAGTCCGGTGGTAATGCTAACCTATACGCCTTATCTCCCACTCTCTCCAAAATCTTGAAGGGTCCGATATATCTAGGGCTCAACTTGCCCTTCTTACCAAATCTTATAATACCCTTCGATGGTGAAACTCTCAGAAATACCGACTCACCCACATCAAACTCTAGTGGTCTTCATCATTTGTCAGCATAACTCTTTTGTCGGCTCTGAGCTGATCGTAATCTCTCACATATCATCTGAACGTCCTCAGATGCTTGCTGCACTAAGTCCAGAGCAAAAATCTGTCTGTCACCAATCTCTTCTCATCCAGTGGGGGATCAACATCTGCGTCCATACAGTGCCTCATAGGGTGCCATCCCGATACTCGCATGATAGCTATTATTATAGGCGAACTCGACTAACTGCAGGTGGTTATCCCAGGAGCCTCTAAAATTTAGCACACACGCTTTCAACATATCCTCGAGGGTCTGTATAGTCCACTCTGATTGTCCATCTGTTTGAGGATGAAAAGCAGTGCTAAAGCTCAGTCGGGTCCCCAACATTCTTGAAAATGTTCCCAGAAATGGGAAGTGAAGTGGGCATCCCTATAAAAAACAATGCTTACTGGCACACCATGTGATGGAGGTCTACTTGCTCGTAATGTGCATGATGATCTTGATGCCAAGGATCCATGGGTCTTCCAACGAGTTCCAATTACCCGAGCCACCTATATTTGTTTGGAAGCCCAAACGTCATGAATCTTGGTTTAGTAATAAGTTGGGTTAAGTGTTTAAATAGCCCACATTTGAGTTTTATAGTGTTTTAGACTAATTATCCTATGTAACTAGGCTTATGCGTGAATTTAGGTTTTAGTGTTATTTTCTATTTGGTGTTAATTCCAGCCCACTTGTTTAAGGGCTTAAGTGCTAGATATTATTATAAATACATTGTAAACACTCTTGAATATAATAGAATAGAATAGATCAGATTGAATTTTCAAAAATTTTAGTCTGCCTCGATCTAGGGTTCCCTCTCAACTAGGCTTATCAAGCTCTTCTTCTTTGTGGCGCCTCCCTCTTCACCAACCACCATTGTTATACCTTAGGTTCTCGAATTTGATATTCGTAGATGATGGAGGTCCACTTGCTCGTAATGTTCATGATGATCGTGATGGAGGTCCACTTTCTCATGATGCTCATGATGATCGTGATGCCAAAGATCTATGGGTCATCCAAGGAGGTCCAATTACTCGAGCCCTCTATATTTGTTTGGAAGCCCAAACGACATGAATCGTGGTTTAGTAATAAGTTGGGTTAAGTGGTTAAATAGCCCACATTTGAGTTCTCGAATTTGATATTCGTAGATGATGGAGGTCCACTTGCTCGTAATGTTCATGATGATCGTGATGGAGGTCCACTTTCTCATGATGCTCATGATGATCGTGATGCCAAAGATCTATGGGTCATCCAAGGAGGTCCAATTACTCGAGCCCTCTATATTTGTTTGGAAGCCCAAATGACATGAATCTTGGTTTAGTAATAAGTTGGGTTAAGTGTTTAAATAGCCCACATTTGAGTTTTATAGCGTTTTAGACCAATTATCCTATGTAACTAGGCTTATGCACGAATTTAAGTTTTAGTCTTATTTTCTGTTTGGTGTTAATTTCAGCCCACTTGTTTAAGGGCTTAAGTGCTAGATATTATTATAAATACTTTGTAAACGCTCTTGAAAAAAGAACAGATCAAATTGAATTTTCAAAAATTTGAGTGTCCTTTTTCTAGGGTTCTCTCTCAACTAGGCTTATCAAGGTCTTCTTCCTTGTGGCGCCTCCCTCTTCACCAACTACCATTGTTATACCTTAGGTTCTCGAATTTTATATTCGTAGGGTCGAGGTCCAATACCTTTTGGTTCAAGTCTCTTTAGACTTCGGGTCTAGGTTGTTATTTTATTTTCTATTAAAAGTTTACCATCATTATTTCTGCCCTGCTTGCATTTTTTGTTGTTTCAATTCCCAATCCACACGTTTCTTTAATCGTCCTAAAACATCCTCTTGTATGCGCATATCAGTTTGGTATCAGAGCAAGGTTTCAATTTTTTGGTTGTGCGTCTTCCCCTTCATCTCTAACACTAAGTTAGTGTCAAAAAGAAAAAGAAAGAAAAAAGAAAGAAAAAAAGAAACTGTGTACGGTTCAAACATTGTTCATAAAAAAATTTTGTTGAGTTATGAGGTACACAAGTACAGGTTTTAAAGAAAACAACGAAATACAATGAACCCATAAAAATAATTCATGGGCCCCACTGTCTCTTGGCCAAATTCCATTGTTTTCCTATAGTTTCAGGTATTTTTTTGTTTTTCTGGTGATTATTTCTTTGAGATTCTTGTTGTATTTGAGTTGGACTTCTGAAATTTTGTTTCAAATCAGTATCTTAGCCATACTAAAACTCTTCCTCACCACCCTAGCCACAAATCAGATTAGTCTTTGTTAAAAAAAACAAAAAAAATCCTACACTTAGTTGTAGTGTTTGAGTTGGATTCTACACTTAGTCATTATGTTTGAGTTGGACTCTATAGTTAGTCGTTGTGTTTGAGTTTGACTCTACACTTAGTCGTTGTGTTTGAGTTGGACTCTACACTTAGTTGTTGTGTTTGAATTGGACTTCTGAATTTTTGTTTCAAGTCAGTCTCTTAGCCACACTAAAACTCTTCCTCACCACCCTAGCCACAAATCAGATTAGTCTTAGTAAAAAAAAAGAGAAAAAAAGAAGAAAAAAAATACTTGGTGAATTGGTTGATCTTTCGAGGTTGAATCTTTGACTGAATATTTAGTACGATTGTAAACCTATAGAGTCGAGGTAGAGTAAGGGAAAAAGGCATGAGCATGTGAGAAACACTAGTAGAGAAAAGCCAAATTACTTGAGTGAAACACGAGTGTGAGTGCCCCATCTTGAGTGAATTGAGTGTAAACATGTGAGGTTATCACTTGTGAGGTTCCTTGTTTTCTATTATCACAAACGTTTCTTGCAGGTTAAAGATGTCTTCTGAAGGTGATAAGTCAGACTTTAAAAAAATTGAGTTCATGCTCCAGGCAATGCAACAACAGTTCCAACGGATGGACGTGAAATTCAAAGACATTCATGATAAGTTGGACTGACATGAAGCTCAGTTTGCAAGGATCCAAAAAGGTGATTCTTCCCGTATGAAAAGTAAGATTGTCACCAATGAAGAGTATGATGATAATGTTGGGTATGATTTGGAAGAAGAGTCTGAGGCAGATATACATCACAGAAGGCATCATGAGTATAGAGATAGAGATCGAGTTGATAGAGCCCGTGATAGAGGCAAAGAGAAGTGGATGGAAACCTTGGCAGCATAAAATTGAAGATTTCTCCTTTCCAAGGCAAGAATGATCCCGAGGCATATTTAGAGTGGAAAAGGAAGATTGACATGGTATTTGACGCCACCACTACTCTGAGGTAAAGAAGGTTAAACTTGCTGCAGTAGAGTTCACAGAATATGCTATGGTATGGTGGGATCAGCTGGTCTCCAGTAGAAGAAGAGGTGGTGATCCTCCAGTATCTACATGGGATGAGATGAAGCGTATCATGAGGAAAAGATTTGTGCCTAACCATTATTACAGAGAGCTATACCAGAAGCTCCAAGGTCTCACCCAGGGTTCAAAATGTGTTGACGTTATTACAAGGAGATGGAGATAATCATGATCTGAGCCAATATCCAGGAGGATGCAGAAGCTACTATGGCTCGTTTTCTCTAAGGTTTGAATCATGAGATTGCCAATCTTATAGAGTTACAACATTACATGGATTTAGAGGAGATGCTGCATGTGGTCATCAAAGTGGAAAGGCAACTCAAAAGGTAAGGTACATCCTATTTCACTCCTAGTTCAGTTCCTGTTTGGAAATCTAACACCTTTCGTAGGGATGATAAGCCTGTGTTTAAGTCTAGGTCAGAAAGTTTGTTAAGCCAAAGTCTGAGGACCCTCCAAAGCCTAAGACTGAGCCTGCCCAAGCATCCCAGAGCAAAACACGTGACATAAAGTGTTTTAAGTGTTTGGGTCATGGTCATGTTGCCTCTCAGTGTCTTAACCGTAGAGTGATGCTTATGCTTGAGAATGGAGATGTTGAGAGTGAAGGTTTTGATGTTGGTATTGAGGATGAGATGCCTGCGTTAGAAGATGCTGAAGAAGAAGAAGTTGAGTTTGCTGCTTATGGTGAAGCACTTGTTGCCAGACGTGCTCTTAATACTCATGTGAAGTTTGAGGATGAGGTACAACGTGAAAACATCTTCCATACAAGATGTTATATTAGTGACAAGGTATGCTCTGTGATCATTGATGGTGGGAGTTGTACTAATGTTGCTAGCACATACATTGTTGATAAGCTAAAATTGCCCACTACCAAGCATCACCGCCCATATAAGTTGTAGTGGATTAAGGACTGTGGTAAAGTGAACGTGGTGAAGCAAGTCTTGGTTCCTTTCCGTTGGAAGATATCAAGATAAAGCATTGTGTGACGCGGTACCCATGCAAGCTAGACACCTGTTGTTGGGTAGACCGTGGCAGTATGATCGGAGAATCATCCATGATGGTTACACTAATCGTTACTCCTTTTTTATGGATGACAAGAAGATCACTCTTTCTCCCCTTAGCCCCAAGGAGATTTACGAGGATCAATTAAGGCTGAAGGAGCAACATGATGAGCAAAGGAAGCTAGCTAAAGAAAAGAAGGGAAGCAAGGAAAGCAAAGGAATAAGCTACCATGCTAATCCTCGAGATGTGAAAATTGCATTTATTGCTAAGTCTCCTATCCTTTTGCTTTTATTTAATAATTCTTGTTTCATTGATACTAAACTCCATGATACTTTATCTACTGATGTTGTCTCATTATTGCAGGAGTTCAAAGATGTATTCCCTGAGGAGATCCCAAATGGATTACCACCGATTCGTGGGATTGAGCATCAGATTGACCTTGTCCCCGGAGCTGCCATACCTAACCGCCCAGCCTACAGAAGTAATCCACAAGAAACGAAGGAGCTTCAAAGCCAAGTTGAGGAGCTCATGAGGAAAGGTTACGTGAGAGAGAGCCTGAGTCCATGCGCCATGCCCGTATTGCTTGTGCCTAAAAAGGATGGGATGTGGAGGATGTGCGTTGACTGCCGAGCCATCAACAAAATCACTGTAAAGTATCGCTATCCTATTCCTAGGCTAGATGACATGCTCGATGAGTTGCATGGTGCATGCATATTTTCTAAAATTGATTTAAAGAGTGGATATCACCAAATTCGTATGAAAGAAGGTGATGAATGGAAAACCGCATTTAAGACTAAACACGATCTTTATGAGTGGTTAGTTATGCCTTTTGGCTTGACTAACGCACCTAGTACTTTCATGCGCTTAATGAACTATGTTTTACGTGCTTTCATTGGTAAGAATGTGGTTGTTTACTTCGATGACATTCTAATTTACAGTAAGAGTCTACATGAGCATGTTGAGCATCTTAGGAATGTTCTTACTGTTTTGAGGAATGAAAGTTTGTATGGCATTCTAAGAAATGTACATTTTGCACTGATAAGGTTGTTTTCCTTGGGTATGTAGTTTCTTCACATGGCATTTCTGTTGATGATGAGAAGGTAAAGGCAATTAGATATTGGCCTATACCTAAGTTTGTTTCTGAAGTGCGTAGTTTCCATGGCTTAGCTAGTTTCTATCGTCGATTCGTTAGAGACTTTAACTCTATAGCCGCATGTTTGATCAAAGTGGTCTAAAAAATGTTGCATTTCATTGGGGTCCTGCACAATAGCATGCTTTTAATTTGCTCAAGGATAAACTTTGTTCTGCTCCTTTGTTAACTCTGCCTGACTTTACTAAAACTTTTGAGATTGAGTGTGATGCCTCAGGTGTAGGAATTGGAGCTGTGCTCATGCAGGAAAAACGCCCAATTGCTTCTTCAGTGAGAAGTTAAGTGGGACAACACTTAACTATCCTACATATGACAAGGAGATGTACGCGTTAATGAGGGCCTTGGAGACATGGAAACATTACCTGTGGCCCAAAGATCACGAGTCTTTGAAGCATCTAAAAGGATAGAGTAAGCTGAACAAGCGTCATGCCAAGTGGATGGAGTTCATTAAGGTGTTCCTGTACGTGATCAAGTACAAACAAGGTACATGCGATTTGAGGAGAGGGGGAATGATGGAGGTCCACTTGCTCGTAATGTTCATCATGATCGTGATGGAGGTCCACTTTCTCGTGATGCTCATGATGATCGTGATGCCAAAGATCCATGGGTCATCCAAGGAGGTCCAATTACCTGAGCCCTCTATATTTGTTTGGAAGCCCAAACGACATGAATCTTGGTTTAGTAATAAGTTGGGTTAAGTGTTTAAATAGCCCACATTTGAGTTTTATAGCGTTTTAGACTAATTATCCTATGTAACTAGGCTTATGCGCGAATTTAAGTTTTAGTCTTATTTTCTGTTTGGTGTTAACTCCAGCCCACTTGTTTAAGTGCTTAAGTGCTAGATATTATTATAAATACTTTGTAAATGCTTTTGAAAATAGAACAGATTAGATTGAATTTTCATAAATTTGAGTGTGACTCTTTCTAGGGTTCTCTCTCAACTAGGCTTATCAAGGTCTTCTTCCTTGTGGCGCCTCCCTCTTCACCAACCACCATTGTTATACCTTAGGTTCTTGAATTTTATATTCGTAGGGTCGAGGTCCATTACCTTTGGTTCAAGTCTCTTTAGACTTCGGCTCTAGGTTGTTATTCTATTTTCCATTCAAAGTCTACCATCATTATTTTTGCCCCGCTTGCATTTTTTGCTGTTTCAATTCCTAATCCGCACATTTCCTTGATGGTCCTAGAACATCCTCTTGTACGTGCATATCAGTAGGGTTGAGGTCTAATACCTTTTGTTCAAGTCTCTTTAGACTCCGGGTCTAGGTTCTTATTTTATTTTCCATTCAAAGTCCTAAATCATCCTCTTATATGCGCATATCAGTTTGGCATCAGAGCAAGGTTTCGATTTTCTGGTTGTGCGTCTTCCCCTTCATCTCTAACACTAAGTCAGTGTCAAAAAGAAAAAGAAAGGAAAAAAAAAGAAACCGTATACGGTTCAAACACTGTTCATAAAAAATTCTGTTGAGTTACAAGACGCACGAGTACATGTTTTAAAGAAAACGATGAAATACAACGAACCCGTGAGTAAAATTCACGGGCCCCACCCTATCTTGGCCAAATTCCATTGTTTTCCTATAGTTTTAGGCATTTTTTTGTTTTTCTGGTGATTATTTCTTTTAGATTCTTGTTGTGTTTGAGTTGGACTTCTGAAATTTTGTTTCAAGTCAGTATCTTAGCCACACTAAAACTCTTCCTCACCACCCTAGCCACAAATCAAATTAGTCTTTGTTAAAAAAAAACAAGCAAAAAAAAAGTAAAAAAAAAATCCTATACTTAGTTGTAGTGTTTGAGTTGGATTCTACACTTAGTCGTTCTGTTTGAGTTGGACTCTACAGTTAGTCATTATGTTTGAGTTTGACTCTACACTTAGTCATTATGTTTGAGTTGGACTCTAGAGTTAGTTGTTGTGTTTGAATTGGACTTCTGAATTTTTATTTCAAGTCAGTCTCTTAGACATACTAAAACTCTTCCTCACCACCTTAGCCACAATACAGATTAGTCTTTGTAAAAAAAAAAGAAGAAAAAAATACTCGGTGAATTGGTTGATCTTTCGAGGTTGAATCTTTGACTGAGTCTCTAGTACGATTGTGAACCTATAGAGTTGAGGTAGAGTAAGGGAAAAAGGCATGAGCGTGTGAGAAACATTAGTAGAGAAAAGCCAAATTACTTGAGTGAAACACGAGTGTGAGTGCCCCATTTTGAGTGAATTTCGTGTAAACACGTGAGGTTATCACTTGTGAGGTTCTTTGTTTTTTGTTATCACTAATGTTTCTTACAGTTAAAGATATCTTCTGAAGGTGATAAGTCAGACTTTAAAAAAATTGAATTCATGCTCCAAGCAATGCAACAACAATTCCAACAGATGGACGTGAATTTCAATGACATTCATGATAAGTTGGACCGACATGAAGCACAGTTTGCAAGGATCCAACAAGGTGATTCTTCCCATATGAAAAGTAAGATTATTACCAATGAAGAGTATGATGATAATATTGGGTATGATTTGGAAGAAGAGTCTGAGGCAAATAGACATCATAGAAGGCATCATGAGTATAGAGATAGAGATCGAGTTGATAGAGCCTGTGATAGAGGCAAAGAGAAGATAGATGGAAATCTTGGTAGCATAAAATTGAAGATTCCTCCTTTCCAAGGCAAGAATGATCCCGAGGCATATTTAGAGTGGGAAATGAAGATTGACATGGTATTTGACTGCCACCACTACTCTGAGGTAAAGAAGGTTAAACTTGCTGCAGTAGAGTTCACAGAATATGCTATGGTATGGTGGGATCAGCTGGTCTCCAGTAGAAGAAGATGTGGTGATCCTCCAGTGTCTACAAGGGATGAGATGAAGCGTATCATGAGGAAAAGATTTGTCCCTAACCATTATTACAGAGAGCTGTACCAGAAGCTCCAAGGTCTCACCCAGGATTCAAAAAGTGTTGACGATTATTACAAGGAGATGGAGATAATCATGATCCGAGCCAATATCCAGGAGGATGCAGAAGGTACTATGGCTCGTTTTCTCCAAGGTTTGAATCGTGAGATTTCCAATGTTGTAGAGTTGCAGCATTACATGGATTTAGAGGAGATCTGCATGTGGCCATCAAAGTGAAAAGGCAACTCAAAAGGAAAGGTACATCACGTTTCACTCCTAATTCAGTTCCTGTTTGGAAATCTAGCACCTTTCGTATGGATGATAAGCATGTATTTAAGCCTAAGTCAAAACTTTTTGTTAAGCCAAAGTCTGAGGACCCTCCAAAGCCTAAGACTGAGCCTACCCAAGCATCCCAGAGCAGAACACGTGACATAAAGTGTTTTAAGTGTTTGGGTCATGGACATGTTGCCTCTCAGTGTCCTAACCGTAGAGTGATGCTCCTACTTGAGAATGGAGATGTTGAGAGTTGGGGTTCTGATGTTGGTATTGAGGATGAGATGAGATGCTGAAGAAGAAGAAGAAGTTGTTGAGTTTGCTGCTTATGGTGAAACACTTGTTGCCAATACTCATGTGAAGTTTGAGGATAAGTGTCACGACCCAATTCCATTCTAATTTAATCGAAAATCACTAAAATTTTTTTGCGTTTTACTATTACCTTATCTGGTCGTGAACTAACTCACCACACACTGTTGGGCTGTGAGTTAATAATAAACTCCACATCTCATTCATTCTCAATTAAATAAAATGATGTCATACATTTGCATTTAATCTTGTACTTATACAAAAGCATGTTTTACTGACATCTACATCCCCCATAATTACAACTCAAAAGAATACTGCTCTTTTACATTGTTTAGATACAAAAAGAATCACTGTGTATATACCTCTAAGCGATGGAGATGCAGCGGAGTCCAAAATACCACGCCTCAGTCCTCACTGGGCTACTATGCACGCTCTGTAGGGAGGGAAATAGAGAGGGATGAGCAACCACATTTTCATTTCACAATTCACGCATGTGTATAAAAACTAGGTCACTATATCAAAAGTGCCTATGTGGACCACTACATCATAAATCATCCCAGACCACACGCATCCAGGTGTGCGGGGTATCATGCTAGCACGAAGATGGATTATCCCTCGCCAGACTTTCTCATCACATAACCATCATGCGGTACATCGTACTCCATGTGATATACACGGTACAGCGTACTCCGCAGACTCATATCGTGATTGGGGGTGCCATTCCTAAGTCTTACCTACCCCATACCAAGAGTTTTCCATATCCGTGAAGGAGAGCCTCCCTGCCGAACAGAGCCTCCTTGCCTAACAGAGCCTCCCTGCCTCCTCAGGCTTAAGGATGTTAGCTTAAGGATGTAGGGCTTAAGGATCCTTCCGTAAGAGAGCCTCCCCACCGAACAGAGCCTCCCCACCTAACAGAGCCTCCCCGCCTCTTTAGGCTTAAGGATGTAGGGCTTAAGGATCTTACTGTCACGACCCAATTCCATTCTCTTTAACCGAAAATCACTGAAAATTTTTCACGCTTTACTGTTACCTTACCCGGTCGTGAACTAAACTCACCACACACTGTTGGGCTGTGAGCCAATAATAAACACCACATCTCATTCATTCTCAATTAATTAAAACGATGTCATACATGTGCATTTAATCGTGTACTTATACGAATACATGTTTTACTGACATCTACATCCCCCATAAGTACAACTCAAAAGAATACTGTGCTTTTACATTGTTTAGATACAAAAAGAATCACTGTGTATATACCTCTTAGCGGTGGAGATGCAGCGGAGTCCAAAATAATACGCCTCAGTCCTCACTGGGCTACTATGCACGCTCTGTAGGGGGGAAAATAGAGTGGGATGAGCAACCACACGCTCAGTAAGGCAATAATGCAAGCATGGTAGATAACTACTCTATCTACATGCTGATAGTGTTATGCATAAATCGTTTATAGTAGGAGCATGAGGAATAAAACTATGCCATGTGAATATACATATATATCCTGTATCAAAATCATGTGCATTGGCATATAAAACATGGTAGAGACATCATGTATAAATCATCTCATGCTCAATCTCATTTAAATTCATTAGAGGGCAATTCTTTAAGAAACTTCCCTTTTAAACCAACACCATAACACCACCAAATCAACTCACAAACCACAACCACATTTACATTCCACAATTCACGCATGTGTATAAATCTAGGTCACTATATCAAAAGTGCCTATGTGAATCATTACATCATAAATCATCCCAGACCACACACATCCAGGTGTGCGGGGTATCATGCTGGCACGAAGATGGATTATCCCTCGCCAGACTTTCTCATCACATAACCATCATGCGGTACATCGTACTCCATGTGATATACATGGTACAGCGTACTCCGCAACTCATATCGTGATCGGGGGTGCCATTCCTAGGTCTTATCTACCCCATACCAAGAGTTTTCCATATTCCGTGAAGGAGAGCCTCCCTGCCGAACAGAGCCTCCCCTCCTAACAGAGCCTCCCTGCCTCCTCGGGCTTAAGGATGTTAGCTTAAGGATGTAGGGCTTAAGGATCCTTTCCGTAAGAGAGCCTCCCCACCGAACAGAGCCTCCCCGCCTAACAGAGCCTCCCTGCCTCCTCGGGCTTAAGGATGTTAGCTTAAGGATGTAGGGCTTAAGGATCTTACGTACCCATGTAGGAGAGCCTCCCCGCCTAATAGAGCCTCCCCGCCTCTTTGGGCTTAAGGATGTTGGCTTAAGGGTCCCACCGTAAGAGAGCCTCCCTGCCAAACAGAGCCTCCCTACCTCCTCGGGCTTAAGGATGTTAGCTTAAGGATGTAAGGCTTAAGGATCTTACCCACTTTCACAACCCTATACGAATCCCATTGTACAAGCTTGTGCGAGCAAAGCTCTAGCACGACTCATGCATCATGCATCTTCTCATAAAGAGGCGCGTACGAGCATAGCTCTAGTATGGTTATACTCATAAGACAACCACTCAAAATCCACGTACGAGCAAAAGCTCCAGTACGGTTTATAAATATCATTATAGATTCCAAATCAAGGTGCGAGCTAGGCTCCAGCACGTTTCATACAAATGAAAACATAGAAATCCAGCGCGAGCGAGGCTCTAGCGCGATTTATGTCATACAAGTGTGATAGGCGGCTCATATACAATTCATCAATCCCGGCAATTTGGGTTTAGCACTCACAAATACTTTTCTATAACAACAATACAATACTAGCCGTCCTATCTACGAGCTTGCTTAAAACCAAGCAATTCGTTTTGGAAAAACATCAAAGCATTAGATTTATGCAATTATTAGCCTTACTATCCCATTTCATAAAGTCCACTTCAAATTCAAAACCACGCATATACTCGTCATCATTCACGAATACCATCCATCATTTATTTGAGCAATTCATGCATTTCATACAACATCCAATATTCACCCACAAGTTCAAAGTACGAGCAGCTACCTCTATATACTCACAAAATTCCCTTACCTGGAATCGCGATGCGTGATTCCACTTCCTTAAGCTGCTTACTCGTACGGTTCGGTTCGCCTTCAACGAACTCTTCGGGGACTGCACAAAATCGTATCCCGCATTATATTCGATCCATACAATGCAACCCTTGCGCTTGCTATAGTCAATTTAACCTATAGCCTCTATTAACGCTTATATGGCCTTGTTTCATTACTTTACCCATAACTCGAGTCCATGGATCTTCTTAGGCCTATTAACTTATTCAAAATCGATGTTAAATCGACATTAAGCTCATAGTGTTCATATTCCATGAATTTCCTCACTATGGCATTTATCAATCATATACATACCCATTTTCACAATTCCTCCTACTCACCAAGTAATTCCATCTAACCCTCTAAAATCATAACATTACCCCAATAACAACTTTAGCATGCCATAAACCATAAGCTCATTCAATCCCACATATCCTCACATTATACCCATTTTAGATTTCTAGGTCACACCAATTTCACTACATTCCTAGGTAGTTTATACATCAATACTCATATCAATCAACTCCAAAATCAATTAAATAGCTAATGCATTTGGATTGGAGTGTTAGAATCTTACCAATATGATTTCTCTTCTTGCTCCAATTGGTAATGCCCTTAACTCCTTCAATTCCAAGAATGGGAAAATGCCCTCTCACTATGTTGTTCTTCTCCTTGATAGGAACAACTTTGCTTCTAATGATCTCTCTCCAAATCTCACTGAAAATGGCTGATTTTAGAGAGGGAAACCTAGGTTTTTGGGTTGAAAATGCGAGGTTAATATGTTTTTTTGAGATTTCCAGATTTTCAGCTCTCCTTATATAGAAATGGCTTGAGGAGATCGATCTGGTCCAAGAGGAAATCGATCTGGTCCCTTAAAATCCCTCTTTTTCACGGCATTTTTAAGCCTGAGATCGATCTGTTGAAGCAATGAGATCGATCTGTTGAAGCATGAGATCGATCTGTCGAAGCATGAGATCGATATCGATCTGGTCCCAAACAGAGAGCTAAGGAGATCGATCTGGGTGCTTGAGGATTGATCTTTTCACTTACAGAATGCTTGGCAGATCGATCTGGCTCCATTGGAGATCGATCTGCTCTATTCTTTCGCCCAAATAAGAGCATTCTGGCTCTTCCAGATCGATCTCTCATCCTATGAGATCGATCTGGACCTCATGTTTTCCAGATTTCCTGCAGTTTCTTTGCTGCAACTCATACCAACACATCATTAATCTATTGCCATGGCCATTTTCTCATCCATCCACCTTTATAACTTGAAAATGGCATCCATTCATACCTTATGCACATTGAAACTTGTGTGCATTCATTGTATGTTCAAAGGCATGCTACATAAAACCAAATGGAAGCATAACTCCATTCCATTTTACCACACTACTCATCTTGAGTCTCAATCACATCCATCACTTGCTAGAACTCATTTCTTCATATTCATGTTCAATGAAACTTGTATGTACGTTACAATTTATATTACACATACATACATTGAATCCATGGACTTACATCAATCATACTTTACATTACAAGTCCATTCATATTATTTGATCCAAGTACACACATTACCCTTATACATATACGGGGTCTTACACTTACCGTACCCATGTAGGAGAGCCTCCCTACCTAACAGAGCCTCCCTGCCCCTCCAGGGCTTAAGGATGTTGGCTTAAGGATCCCACCGTACGAGAGCCTCCCCACCGAACAGAGCCTCCCCGCATAACAGAGCCTCCCTGCCTCCTCGAGCTTAAGGATGTTGGCTTAAGGATGTAGGGCTTAAGGATCTTACCGTACCCATGTAGGAGAGCCTCTCTGCCTAACAGAACCTCCCCGCCCCTCCAGGGCTTAAGGATGTTGGCTTAAGGATCCCACCGTAAGAGAGCCTCCCCACCGAACAGAGCCTCCCCGCCTAACAGAGCCTCACTGCCTCCTCTGGCTTAAGGATATTGGCTTAAGGATGTAGGGCTTAAGGATCTTACCAACTTTCACAACCTTATACGTATCACCACGTGCAAACTTGTGCGAGCAAAGCTCTAGCATGACTCATGCATCCTATCATAAAGAGACGCGTACGAGCATAGCTCTAGTATGGTTATACTCATAAGAAAAACCACTCAAATCTAGGTACGAGCGTAAGCTCCAGTACGATTTATAAAACATCATCACAATTCAAATCAAAGTGCGAGCTAAGCTCAAGCACGTATCACACAAATGAAAACATAGAAATCCAGCCCGAGCGAGGCTCTAGCGATTTTTATGTTGTGCAAATACGATAGGCGGCTCATACACAATCAAACAATCCCGGCAATCGGGTTTAGCACTTCACAAATGCTTTTCCACAACATCAATAAAACACTAGCCGGCCTATCTACAAGCTTGCTTAAAACCAAGCAATTCCGTTTTGAAAAAACATCAAAACATTAGATTTATGCAATTATTAGCCTTACTATCCCATTTCTTTACAATACCATTTCAACCACTAAATCTCATACAATTATTCATAGTCACATCCATACATCTTCAAAACACATTTCTATAAATCCATGCACATTTCCAAAGCCCTATTGTCACGCCCCGAAAATGCGGAAAATAGGGCTAATTTAAAACTTTTTACTCGTTAATTCACAAATAAAGGTGCATTCCTGTGCAGTGTCATACATCATCATAATTATCATGCCTCAGGATCTCATCATAATATAGTGTATATTGAATCATATACATTACTCAATTTCAAGTTAATTAATCCTAATACATCCCATACAATGATATACATCAAGTGTCTGCAATTACAATAATAGTCTGGGTACATGAAAAGATAAATATACCTCAAAGTACAAAATATATAGCCTGGAGCTCGAATCCTCCACTAGCCACTACTCCGTACGTCGCAGGGAAGTCCTTATTCACTTGAAGAACTCTGAGGGGGAAAGAAAAACAGGGTGAGCTTCTAAATCGCTCAGTAAGGGGGGTAGGGGACTCATTTCATAAACCAAAATGCACATCACAAAACATTTATTTGTATGTGAAACTCATTTGAAAACCATAGCATGAAAGTACTCAAAACGACACTCTCATGTGTCAAGTCATGTGAAAACATGAAGTAAAAGGCTCACTCTAGAGCAATAACAAAGCATGTGAAAATAACGCGTTAAAACGCTTTCTCAAATAACGTGATAAAATCACAGTAAATATAATGCACGTGGCACAGCCACAAAACACACGTGGCATAGCCACTGATTTAATTTCTCACGTGGCATAGCCACAAAACACACGTGGCAAAGCCACTGAATTAATTTCTCGCGTGGCATAGCCACAAAACACACGTGGCAAAGCCACTGGTTTAATTTCTCACGTGGCATAGCCACAGAATAGGGTTTCTCAACGTGGCACAGCCACCAATGGGGTATAACGTGGCACAGCCACCAATGGGGTATAACGTGGCATAGCCACCAATGGGGTTTCTCAACGTATAATGTGGCACAACCACCAATGGGGATTCTCAAAGTGGCACAGCCACCAATGGGGTTTTCTCAACGTGGCACAGCCACCAATGGGGTTTTCTCAACGTGGCACAGCCACAGAATAGGTTATTCTCACGTTACCAGAACGGAGAAGAAATTCGGGCTTACATGCTACCAGAGCAATGCCCGGTGTGTACTCACAACTACACACCTAAGTCTTATCACATAAGACTGGTTTGCCTTCACGTAGAACTCGTAATGGTTTTCTCTCATAAAACTCATTTGAAATCATTTTGTACTCAACACAAAACGTAATAAAACCGAGTTCCAACCGGCAAAGCACACGCACACATTTCTCAAATCACAATATTGCCTTAACGTAGAGCCCAGTTATAAACTCATAAAACATTGGGCTCCAACTGGCTATAAAATCGTGTGCAATTTAATCTCAACACAAAACACTCAACATGCTTGTTTTATAAACCACAAATCATGCTAAAACAGTTTGCAATTCACATACACAAATGGTTTAGATTTCCCTTACCTCTTTGCACCTCGTATAGTGCAATCATTTCCCCCGTATCACGGACTAGCCTCGCATTCCACTCTGGAACTCCCGAGCTGTCCAAACAATGTTAAAACATCAATACTCAATTATCTCATAACCCTCAATTCTCAAAATCGAGCATAATTGCTCATAACACCTCAAATCTCTTGATTTCTCGTAACTCAACCCTAAACTACAACCTCATTCACAATATCTCAATGTCCTACATTCCTCATGCCAATTATCTAGGCTAATTCTCCACATTGTCTATATTTCCATTTATAGCTCAAAATTCCTAAAATTACCAAAATCTCCAAATATCAACATTAATCCAACTACATTGCAATTTCATCAATCCCTAATCATTCCTTAACTATTTCAACGCAATAACAACCACCAATAACATCAAAATCAGCTCAAATATCAAGATCGAGGTTTAGAAATTACCCAAAGCTTGTGGAGAGCTTATCTCTTGCCTCGATCCGATTCGTCCTTCGATTTCCAAGTATGTTGTTCTCCCTTTGATGAGGAACAACTTTCCTTCTTACCACAATAGCTGATTCGACCGGAAATGGGGGATTTGGAGGAGTGAGAAACTAGGTTTTAGGTGAAAATGGGTTTTGGAAGAGAGAGAAAGTGAAATTGCAGAGAAAACACGGGTTCCTTATATAGACTAGAGGTAGGAGATCGATCTGCCTCTTGATGAGATCGATCTGTGTTTGAAATTTGGGGACGATCTGGGCAATTTTATGCCTAAGAGATCGATCTGTCGAGGGGTGAGATCGATCTCTTTATGGCTTTATGAGATCGATCTGCTCCTGAGGAGATCGATCTTCTCCCCAAACAGAAGCATTTGGAGATCGATCTCTTCCTCATGAGATCGATCCTTTCTCAAATAGAATCATTTAGAGATCGATCTCTTCCATTGGAGATCGATCTGCTCCTCAAATTTCTCATTCTTTGTCATTTTTAACTCACCAGATCGATCTCTCCTTCTCCCAGATCAATTTGCTCCTTAAATTCTCCTTCTTTGTCGTTTATAACTCACCAGATCGATCTCTCCTTCTCCCAGATCGATCTGTCCTCATACTTCATGCTCATTTTACACACTTAACATAGAAATCTCCAATTATAATTCCCACAATTCACTTAGCTCAATAAATTACACTTCAATTTCTTATTACATCATTAAAATATGTCTGAAATTCTCAGATCTCACACCTATACACCCACAAAATACGAGCAGCTACCTCTATATACTTACAGAATTCCCTTACCTGGAATCGCGATGCGTGATTCCACTTCCTTAAAGCTGTTACTCGTACCACTCGATTCATCTTCAACGAACTCTTCGGGACTGCACAAAATCATATCCCGCATTATACTCGATCCATATAATATGACATCGTGCGTTCACTATAGTCAATTCGACCTATAGGTTTCTATTAACGCTTATGAGGCCTCGTTTCATTACTTTACCCAAAACTCGAGTCTATGGATTCTTTTAGGCCTATTAACTCATTCCAAATCGATATTAAATCGATATCAAGCTCATAGTGTTTATATTTCATTGATTTCCTCACTATGGCATTTGTCAAGCATTTACATACTCATTTTCATAATTTCACTTAAACCCACATTACTCATTTAACAACTTATCTTAACCCATAAACCACCAACTCCCCAATTCATACTTTCTCACACTAGAGGCATTCCATTTTCTAGGTTACATTAGTTTCTAACACAACCTAGGTGTTTCCATCCATACATACTCATGCCAAACAACTCCAAAATCAATTAAATGGACAATGTACTTGGATTGGAGTGTTAGAATCTTACCAAATATGATTTTTCTTCTTGCTCCAAATGTCAATGCCCTTATCTCCTTCAATACCCACAATGGGATTTTGGGTTCCAACTATGTTGTTCTCTTCCTCAAGATGAACAACTTAATGTCTAATGGTCTCTCTCCAATCCTTGCTGGAAATGGCTGATTTTAGAGAGAGAAGGTTAGGTTTTTGGGTTAGAAATGGAAGATTGGTGTTTTTCTCGAAATTCTCAGATTTTCAGCCCTCCTTATATAGAAATAGCTTGAGGAGATCGATCTGGTCCAAGCGGTGATCGATCTGGTCCCCTTAAATCTCTCATTTTCATGAAATTTTAAGCATGAGATCGATCTGTCAAAGCATGAGATCGATCTGGTCCCAAACAGAGAGCTAAGGAGATCGATCTGGGTGCTTGAGGATCGATCTTTTCATTACAGAATGCTTAGGAGATCGATCTGGCACCACTGGAGATCGATCTGTTCTATTTCATTGCCCAAATAAGAGCATTTTGGCTCTTCCAGATCGATCTCTCATCTTATGAGATCGATCTGGCCTTCATGTTTTCCAGATTTCCTGTAGTTTCTTTGCTGCAACTCATACTAACACATCCTTGATCTATTGCCATGGCCATTTTCTCATCCATCCACCTTTATAACTTGAAAATGGCATCCATTCATACCTTATGCACATTGAAACTTGTGTGCATTCATTGTATGTCCAAAGGTATGCTACATAAAACCAAATGGAAGCATTTATATTCATGCAACTTCCTTCCATTTACCACACCACCCATTTTGAGTTTCAATCACATCCATCACTTATAAGGACTCATTTCTTCATATTCAAACTCAATGGAACTTGTATGTACGTTACAAATCATATTACACATACATACATTGAATCCATGGACTTACATCGATCATACTTTACATTACAAGGCCATTCACATTCATTACACATTACAACTTTACATATACGGGGTCTCACAATAAGGTACAATGTGAAAACATCTTCCATACAAGATGCCATATTAGTGACAAGGTATGCTCTGTGATCATTGATGGTGGGAGCTGTACTAATGTTGCTAGCACATACCTTGTTGATAAGCTAAAATTGCCCACTACCAAGTATCACCGCCTATATAAGTTGCAGTGGATTAATGACTGTGGTGAAGCAAGTCTTGGTTCCTTTTCGTATTGGAAGGTATTAGGATAAAGTGATGTGTGACGTGGTACCTATGCAAGCTAGCCACCTGTTGCTGGGTAGACCATGGTAGTATGATCGAAGAATCATCCATGACGGTTACACTAACCGTTACTCTTTTTTTATGGATGGAAAGAAGATCACTCTTACTCCCCTTAGCCCCAAGGAGATTTATGAGGATCAATTAAGGCTGAAGGAGCAACATGACGAGCAAAGGAAGCTAGCTAAAGAAAAGAAGGGAAGCAAGGAAAGTAAAACAGTGAGCTACCATGCCAACCCCCGAGATGTGAAGACAACATTTATTGCTAAGTCTCCTATCCTTTTGCTTTTATTTAAAGATTCTTGTTTTATTGATAATGAACTCCATGATACTTTGCCTACTGATGTTGTCTCACTATTGCAGGAGTTCGAGGATGTATTCCCTGAGGAGATCCCAAATGGACTACCGATTCATGGGATCGAGCATCAGATTGACCTTGTCCCCGGAGCTGCCATACCTAACTGCCCAGCCTACAGAAGTAATCCAGAGGAGACGAAGGAGCTTTAAAGGCAAGTTGAGGAGCTCATGAGGAAAGGTTACATGAGAGAGAGCATGAGTCCATGTGCCGTACCCGTATTGCTTGTGCCTAAAAAGGATGGGACGTGGAGGATGTACGTTGACTGCCGAGCCATCAACAAAATCATTGTAAAGTATCGCTATCCTATTCCTAGGCTAGATGACATGTTCGATGAGTTGCATGGTGCATGCATATTTTCTAAAGTTAATTTAAAGAGTGGATATCACCAAATTCGTATGAAAGAAGGTGATGAATGGAAAACCTCATTTAAGACTAAACACGGTCTTTATGAGTGGTTAGTTATGCCTTTTGGCTTGACTAATGCACCTAGTACTTTCATACGCTTAATGAACTATGTTTTACATGCTTTCATTGGTAAGTATGTGGTTGTCTACTTCGATGGCATTCTAATTTACAGTAAGAGTCTACATGAGCATGTTGAGCATCTTAGGAATGTTCTTACTATTTTGAGGAATGAAAGTTTGTATGCCAATTCTAAGAAATGTACATTCTGCCCTGATAAGGTTGTTTTCCTTAGGTATGTAGTTTCTTCACAAGGCAATTAGAGATTGGCCTATACCTAAGTCTATTTCTGAAGTGCGTAGTTTTCATGGCTTAGCTAGTTTCTATCATCGATTCATTAGAGACTTTAGCACTATAGTCGCACCTTTGACCAAAGTGGTCAAAAAGAATGTTGCATTTCATTGGGGTCCAGCATAAGAGTATGCTTTTAATTTGCTCAAGGATAAACTTTGTTCTGCTCTTTTGTTAACTCTGCCTGACTTTACTAAAACTTTCGAGATTGAGTGTGATGCCTCAGGTGTAGGAATTAGAGCTATGCTTATGCAGGAAAAATGCCCAATTGCCTTCTTCAGTGAGAAGTTAAGTGGGACAACACTTAACTATCCCATATATGACAAGGAGATGTACGCGTTAGTGAGGGCCTTGGAGACATGGCAACATTACCTGTGGCCCAAAGAATTCGTCATCCACACCGATCATGAGTCCTTAAAGCATCTGAAGGGATAGAGTAAGCTGAACAAGCGTCATGCCAAGTGGATGGAGTTCATTGAGGCATTCCCGTACGTGATCAAGTACAAATAAGGTACATGCGATTTGAGGACAAATCCTTTTGAGAAGAGGGGGAATGATGGAGGTCCAGTCCACTTGCTCATGATACTCATGATGATCGTGATGCCAAGGATCCATGGGTCATCTAAGGAGGTCCAATTACCCGAGCCCTCTATATTTGTTTGAAAGCCTAAACGACATGAATCTTGGTTTAGTAATAAGTTGGGTTAAGTGTTTAAATAGCCCACATTTGAGTTTTATAGCGTTTTAGATCAATTATCCTATGTAACTAGGCTTATGCGCGAATTTAAGTTTTAGTCTTATTTTTTATTTGGTGTTAATTTCAGTCCACTTGTTTAATGGCTTAAGTGCTAGATATTATTATAAATACTTTGTAAACGCTCTTAAAAAAAGAACAGATCAGATTGAATTTTTAGAAATTTAAGTGTGCCTCTTTCTAGGGTTCCCTCTCAACTAGGCTTATCAAGATCTTCTTCCTTGTGGCGCCTCCCTCTTCACCAACCACCATTGTTATACCTTAGGTTCTCAAATTTTATATTCGTAGGGTCGAGTTCCAATACCTTTGGTTCAAGTCTCTTTAAACTTCGGGTCTAGGTTGTTATTCTATTTTTCATTCAAAGTCTACCATCATTATTTCTGCCCCGCTTGAGTTTTTTGCTTGTGCCTAAGATCTGAATCAGGGAACCCAATAAGGGTGGGCAAGGCCATGAGGGGCTAGGACCTGGTATTGAGAGTACTCCCACGTGCACTTGAGACTATAAAGGTCACACTTGGTATAGGGTAGATAAGACCTATGGCAGGCACCCCTAACCTTGTTATGGGTCTGCGGAGTATGATGTACCGTGTATATCACATGGAGTACGATGTACCACGTGGTGGTTACTTGTTTTGAGAAAGTTTGGTGGAGAACTAACCCTCCTTCGTTCTAGCATGATACCCCGCACACTGGGATCCATGTGGTCTAGGATGATACATGACGTAGTGGCCAACATAGTCTATGAGTATGAGTTATAGTAACCTATCTCCTTGCTTGATTTACCTACTACCACATGATTTTAACCTATAAGTGTGATTGTGACTGTCCCGATGTAGACCCGAGGGAGGGGTCGAGCCTTGAGGACTTGATTTGTGAATTGATGATGATGTTTGTGATTGGAAATTGATTTCGATGGGATTTTGATACGGGAGAAAAGGAGGTTTCTTAATGAATTGCCCTTTTTATGAATTTAAATGAGATTGAGCATGAGATAATTTATACATGATGTTTTACCATGTTTTATATGACACTGTACATGATTTTGATACATGATATATATGTATACTCATATGGCATAGTTTTACTTCCTCATGCTCCTACCATAAACGATTTATGCATACTCTATCAGCATGTAGATAGAGTAGTTATCTACCATGTCACGACCCTCAACTTACCAAAATACGTATAAATTTTTCGCATTTTCATGCATCAATTGTTAATCATCCTTCCTCGATCGTGAACAACCACACTCTTAACAGTTGGGCTGTGTGCCGACGTCTAACTCACTCCACCATACCAATTCAATTTGTATATTATTCATAGGTAAACACTTGTATAAATGTATATATATCAGATTTGTTACATGTGTTTACATTGTTTTACATCCCCAATAGTTACATACAAAATGCTACTGTGCTATCGTAAGTTTAGATACAAAATTTCAACAGTGTGTATACCTTTAGCGATGGGATGCAGCGGATTACCAAAAGGGACAAGCCTCCAGTCACGCTCACTCTATACTCAAATCTCTGTAGAGAGGGGCAAAATAAGGGGGTGAGCAAACCACACGCTCAGTAAGGCAATCATGCGAACAGGTAGATACTGCACTATCTACGTGATCGTGATGCCATGCTCAAAAGTATTTAATTCATTATTTATCTCAAAACATGAGTGTATGAATGTGTTAATGGTATGTAAAGCATTCATGCTATTAAAATTCAGTGCACATTTCAACTCAAAGCATGGTATATAAATCATCATGCATAATTCACAATAAAAGCATGGCATTACCCATCATGCATTTTTCTCAAATAGCATGGCATTAACCATCATGCATTTTCACAATAAAGCATGGCATTAAACATCATGCATCCGTGCACTTTAAAAATCATTAACAAATCAATTTCAACATTGGTCAGGTCTCGGCCCATCCCTCGGGCTTTCCTGACCCACAAATCATTTCAAACATGAATTTATTCTCAAATAGCAGTAGACATGTGAGATAGGCAGTTCAACAACAGGTAATAACCTCAAGGCCTATGTACATAACCTGTGATACCGGCTACACAGATCAGGTGTGCGGGATATCACCACTATCTGCTTCCACACGGGAGGTGGGTCAAATCCTACCCGCCGGTCCATAGCAGATCTCGTCCGAAGATGGCACATCACAACTCAACACGATACAATGTACTCAATGCTACATGCATAGTACAACGTACTCCGTGGACCCAATCAACACATCATATCACGCCACATCTCAAACGCACGTGTGAGCCTATTTAATCGGTACGACCTCTTGTCTACCCGAAGCTCCTAACACGGCTAATTAATCATGTCAAAACAATGCATGTGTGAGCCTATTTAATCGATGTGACACCCAGTCTACTCGAAGCTCCAAACACGGCAACATGCAAGGTGGGCATCTAGTGCGAGACAAACTCCAAGCACAATGCCAAAACAATTATGAAATCCATGTGAAAACTAGTGCCTCTTGCACTCATGTGTGTAAAACACGTCAAATCTCATGCTAGTCATACTCTAGCACGCTTTCATACTCACGAAATCATGTAGGTGGCTCAAAACTTTGTAAAGTATGGTTAACAAAACCAAAACACACTCATTTCTTTTGTAAACCATTTCAATGTTAGCCAACCTACTAATCATTTGGTAAAAAGCAATAAAACATGATTTTCAAAGCAATATGCTTTTGTTTTCATGCACATTTCTCAAACTCCCAACTTTTACCCTTCAATCACCCAACAACATTTCCTAATCTCATGCATTCTAGCAATACATTTAAGCGCCCAAATTGCGCACAGATATCTCTAAGAGTCCACACAAATCCCTTACCTCGATTTACTTGGTGTGACTCCTTTCCTTTTAGCTTCTCATGCTCTTGGCTCAACTCACCTCTGCGTATCCTCGGAAGCTGCGATTCATTCATTAAATCAATTGAGTTAATGTATTTAGCCCATAATTGACCTCACTAGTCAATATTATTCACTTGTGCATTTTACCAATGCCTTAATCCACATTTTACCTCTTTTAGGTAAATCTCATAATTTATCCACTAACCACATCTTAAAATCATACCACAACACTATTAATAACTTCTACATATCTCATTCATCATTAATCTCCATACAATTCCATTTTCTCACTCTAGACCATTTCTAGGTCATAATCATTCCAATGCATTTTAGATAGTTTCTAACCATCCATACTCATGCCAAACAACTCCAAAATCAATTATATAAACAATGTACCATAGTTGGAGTGTTAGAATCTTACCTAATTTGATTTCTCTTCTTGCTCCAAATGGCAATGCCCTTAACTCCTTCAATGCCAACAATGGGAAAATGCCTTCCAACTATGTTGTTCTTCTCTTTGATAGGAACAACTTTACCTCTAATGGTCTCTCTTCAAACCTCACTAAAAATGGCTGATTTTAGAGAGAGAAAGTTAGGTTTTTGGGTTGAAAGTGGAAGGTCAGTGTTTTTCCCGAAATTTTCTGATTTTCAGCACTCTTTATATAGAAATAGCTTGAGGAGATCGATCTGGTCCAAGAGGAGATCGATCTGGTCCCCTTAAATCCCTCTTTTTCACGGCATTTTAAGCATGAGATCTATCTGTCGAAGCATGAGATCGATCTGCTCCCAAACAGAGAGCTAAGGAGATCGATCTGGGTGCTTGGGGATCGATCTTTTCACTACAGAATGCTTAGGAGATCGATCTGGCTCCATTGGAGATCGATCTGCTCTATTCCTTTGCCCAAATAAGAGCATTCTGGCTCTTCCAGATCGATTTCTCATCCCATGAGATCGATCTGCCCTTCACAATTTCCAAATTTTCTACAGTTCTTCTGCAGCAACACTTACCAAACATCCTTAATTTGCTACCATGATCCTTTTCTCATCCATTCATCTTTGAGACTTGAAAATGACATCCATCCTCACTTCATACACATTAAAACTTGTTTAGAATCTTTGTATGACCAATGGTACTTAATATAAACAAAAATGGAAGTGCACATCTTATGCAATTCTACTTCCATTTTACCAAACTACTCATAATCCATTCTACACACATTCTCCACATGTTTAAGTCCATTTCTTCACATTCATACTTAATGTAACTTGTATGTACAATTACCACTCTCATTACAAGTGTGTACATTACTTATGGACTTACATCACATATACTTCACTCATGAATTTATAGTACAACTCTATTTACATTTCTATGTACATATATACCCTTATACATATACGGGGTCTCACATACCATGCTTGCATTATTGCTTTACTGAGCATGTGCTTTGTTCATCCCTCTCTATTTTCCCCCTCATACAGAGCGTGCGTAGTAGCCTAGTGAGGACTGAGGCATTGTGTTTTTGGACATCCGTAACTTTCATCACCGAAAGGTATATACACAGGATTCTTTTTGTATCTAAACAATGTAATAGCACAGTAATGATTGAGTTGTAATTATGGGGATGTAGATGTCAGTAAACATGTTCATTATGAGTAAATGATTTAATTTTGAATATATGACATCATTTTTATTAATTGTGGACAAATGGTAAGTAGTGATTATTATTGACTCACAACCCAACTGTATGTGGTGAGTTTGTTCACGATCGGGTAAGGTAACAGTAAAATACGAAAAATTTATAATGATTTTTGATTAAAGGGAAGGAAAATGGGTCGTGACAGAGATTGGTATCAGAGCTATGTTGGCCTGATGTGAGTTAATAATAAAACGTAGGTAAAGTACACCCATCATATTACTGTGCTTTTGTTTAGATATAACAATGTATACCGTGATGGATTGAGCTTAATAAATGATTTTCGTACAGGAAGTTAGGTACTATGCTTGTTACACGCAAAGGTAGAGGGGCGAGGACACGTGCTAGAGGCCGTAGAGGTAGGCCTGAGAGCCGTGCGGAGCCACAGACTGAGCAGGCTCCACAGAACCCTACTGAGAGAGCAGAAGATACAGAGGCACGCTTCGCTAGGATAGATCGGAGTATTGAGAATCTGGTGGAGATAGTCATGCAGGCATTGGGTGCCGGTGATAGATGAGGTCCCGCGGCACAGCCTACTACTGAACAGACAGCTGCAGAGGCGGAGAGACCTCAGACTGCAGAGACTGCTACTGCTACTACTACACCATCTCCAGTACATGATACAGATTCTCCTATCGCTCTACAGCAGAGCGGTAATGATTTGGGTTATGACTGCGACTTGAGCAGACTGCGAGAGTTCTAAGCATTGAAACCCCCAGTGTTCAGAGGGGTGAAGGACCCGGTTATCACGGAGGACTAGGTGTATAAGATAGAGAAACTGTATAGGTTTTTTCGATGCACTTCAACTGAGAAGGTAGCCTTTGCCGTGTTTATGTTGAAAGGCAAGGCCGAGCATTGGTGGAGGTCCACCGAGGCTATTTTGAGGGCCAGACACTCTGAGATCAAATGGGAGATATTTCTAGAGGCCTTCAGGAGACAGTATATTCTAGCTACCGCATAAAGGAAACTACGGATGGAATTTATGAATCTGGTTCAAGGGAATCGAACTGTGGACGAGTATGAGTCTAAGTTTATGTCCTTAGGGAGATATGACCCAGACACGATGGGTAGTGAGAACCGAAAGATTCAAAAGTTCGTTGATGGGTTGAGATTGGCCATCCGAACTAAGCTAACCCCATTTGACATTCAAACTTATGAGGAGGCGGTACATAAGGCTCAATTATGCGAGCAAGATTTTGAACGGAATGCCTCCAAGCTTGGAAAGATTAGTGTCAGAAGAGACAGAGATCGGAAGAGATCCGGGATGGATAGAGTGACCAAGAGGGGAGGCCAAGAATATTTTGATAAGAGGCCCAAGATCGAGGAGGTGCAGGAGAGAGCTACTAGACCTCTCGTGTACCCGGCTTTGACTGCGCCGAGGGGTATGACTATTGGAGGACCAAGACCTACCACTGATCAGTGTAGGAGATGTGGCAGATACCATGGGACTAGGCCATGTCAGATACCCCCTATCTCATGTTATAGATGTGGGAGGCCAGGACATATATCGAGGTTCTACAATGAGATGATCGAGATTGCCTCATAGAAGGGCAAGGAGCCAGAGAGAGCTCCAGTTGAGGCAGTTGCCCCGAGGAGAAGGACTACAGTTGAGGAGAAAGGGAAGCAGGCAGCAGGTGTAAGCAGAGGAAGGGTGCACGCACTGGACCAGGACACTGCAGATGCAGCGATAGATGTGATTAAAGGTACCATTCGAATCTTTGATTTAGAAGCATTGGTATTATTTGATCCTGGTGCCACGCATTCTTTCATATCACCTTCCTTTGCACATAAATTATCGAAGCATGTGAAACCAACGTTGTTGGATAAAATGTTGATGATTTCCACACCCATGAATGATAGTCAATTGACCGAGCATGTGTGTAGGGATTGTAAACTGATGATAGAGGGAAAGGAAATGATAGCCAATTTGATTTTATTGAACATGAATGATTTCAATGTAATATTGGGAATGGATTAGTTGGCTACTAATCGTGTTGTTATGGATTGCCATGTTAAGACATTGATGTTTTCAGGATTAGACAATCTTGTTGTAAACTTTGATGAAAAGAAATGAGAGCACACGATTGATATGAATGAAATAAGTATGATTTAATTTGTAATGCTTGATAGATGAATGTACTATTTGTTTTGAATATGGATGTGATGACTTGTGATACTAACGGTGGAAAGAATGATGTGAAGGGTTCATTGCCTACGTGGTCGATATAGATGAGGCACACCCGAAATTGAGGGACATCCCCATGATTGCAGATTATTTTGATGTTTTTTCGGATGAACTACCAGGACTACCACCTGAAAGGGAAATGGAATTTTGCATAGAGTTGGTGCCTAGTACCGAGCCAATATCGAAATCACCATATAGAATGGCACCGATTGAGTTAGAAGAGCTGAAGAAACAACTGCAAGAGTTACTAGAGAAAGGGTTCATTAGAATGAGTGTCTCACCTTGGGGAGCACTGGTTCTATTTGTAAGGAAGAAGGATGGAAGCCTCCGACTGTGTATAGATTACCGGTTGTTGAATAAGGCCACCATTAAGAACAAGTACCCCCTTCCACATATAGATGATCTGCTGGATCAGCTCCAAGGAGCTCAGGTGTTTTCAAAGATAGATATGCGGTCAGGGTACCATCAGTTGAGGATCAGGAGTGGAGATGTACCTAAGACAGCATTTCGTAACTGTTATGGCCACTACGAGTTTTTGGTGATGCCATTCGGATTGACGAATGGTCCCGCAACATTTATGGCGTTGATGAATGATGTATTCAAGCCATACCTGGACAAGTTTGTGATTGTGTTCATAGATGACATTTTGGTTTATTCTAAGTCCAAGGAATATGAGGAGCACTTGAGGATAGTTCTGCAGACCCTCTGAGAGAAACAGTTGTATGCCAAACTCAGCAAGTGTAACTTTTGGCTAGAGCATATCTCATTTCTGGGCCATGTTGTGTTGAAGGATGGGGTATCGGTAGATCCATCTAAGATAGAGGCAGTCGTACAGTGGGAACAGCCCAAGATAGTTATCCTTCGCCAAACTTTCTCATCATATAACCATCGCGCGGTACATCGTACTCCATGTAATATACATGGTACAGCGTACTTCGCGGACTCATATTATGATTGGGGGTGCCATTCCTAGGTCTTACCTACCCCATACCAAGAATTTTCCATATCCATGTAAGAGAGCCTCCTTGCCGAACAGAGCCTCCCCACCCCTCCAGGGCTTAAGGATATTGGCTTAAGGATCCTTTTATACCCATGTAGGAGAGCCTCCCTGCCAAACAGAGCCTCTCTGCCTCCTCGGGCTTAAGGATGTTAGCTTAAGGATGTAGGGCTTAAGGGTCTTACCGTAAGAGAGCCTCCACACTGAACAGAGCATTCCTACCTAATAGAGCCTCCCCACCTCCTCGGGCTTAAGGATGTTAGCTTGAGGATGTAGGGCTTGAGGATCTTACCAACTTTCACAACCGAACATATCACAATGTGCAAACTTGTGCGAGCAAAGCTCTAGTACGACTCATACATCCTATCATAAAGAAACCACGTATGAGCATAGCTCTAGTACGATTATATGCATAAGAAAGAAGGAACCACTTGAAATACACGTACGAGCAAAAGCTCCAGTACGGTTTATAAACATCATCATAGTTTACAAATCAAGGTGCGAGCTAAGCTCCAGCACGTTTCATACAAATGAAAACATCAAAATCTAGAGCGAGCAAGGCTCCAGCGTGAATTAAATCACATACACACGATAGGCGGCTCACATACATTCAAAACATCTCAAAACATGTTTAGCGCCTCACATGGGCTATTTCACAACATCATTTAAGTACTAGCCAGCCTATCCTTTTATTTGCTCAAATCAAAGAATTGTGTTTTGTGAAAACATTCAAAACACGTGATTTATGCAATTATTAGCCTTACTATCCCTTTTTATACATCCATATAAACCAAATCATATACGTACTCATAATTGTTCACATACATCCTCAACCACTTTTCCAAACCATCATGCAAATTTACAACACCATACATACCACAAAATAAGAGCAACTACCTCTATATACTCACAAAATTCTCTTACCTAGAATCGTGTCACTTGATTCCACTTCTTTAAAGCTGCTTACTCATGCGGTTCGATTCGTCTCCAACGAGGTCTCCAAAACTGCACATAATGTATTTCACAACATTTTAGCCCATTATAATCCAACACTTGCGTTTACTATAGTCGATTCGACCTATAGTCTCTATTAACACTTATGAGGCCTCGTTTCATTACTTTACCCATAACTCGAGTCTATGGATTCTTTTAGGCCTATTAACTCATTCCAAATCGATATTAAATCGATGTTAAGCTCATAATGTTCATTTTTCATAAATTTCCTTCACTATGGCATATTATCAAACACTACTTGTGCTCATTCTCATCAATTCACAAAACCCACAATGTAGCTTCATTTACCCATTTCTAATCATCCACATTACACAAATAACAACTTATCATAACCCATAAACCACCAACTCCCCAAATCACACTTTCTCACACTAGAGGCATTCCATTTTCTAGGTTATGTGTTCCATTGCTTTCTGGATGATTTCTATCATCCATTTACATGCCAATCAACTCCAAAATCAATAAAATAGATAATGTACTTGGATTGGAGTCTTAGAAAGTTACCAAATCAGATTTCTCTTCTTGCTCCAAATGACAATGCCCTTAGCTCTTTTAATACCAACAATGGGATTTTGAGTTCTAACAACGTTGTTCTCTTCCTCAAGATGAACAACGTAGTGTCTAATGGCCTCCCCTCAATTCTTACTGGAAATAACTGATTTTAGAGAGAAAAATCTAGGTTTCGGGTTGAAAATGGAAAGGGTGATGTTTTTCTCGAAATATGTAGATTTTTAACACTCCTTTTATAGAAATAGCTTGAGGAGATCGATCTGCACTAGGAGGAGATCGATCTGGTCCCCTTAATTCCTTTTTTTCACGGTATTTTAAGCATGAGATCGATCTGTTCCCAAACAGAGAGCTAAGGAGATCGATCTGTATGCTTGAGGATCGATTTTTTCATTACAAAATGGTTTGGAGATCGATCTAGCCCCATTGGAGATCGATCTGCTCTATTTCATTGCCCAAATAAGAGCATTCTGGCTCTTTCAGATTGATCTCTCATCCTATAAGATCGATCTGGCCTTCATATTTTTTAGATTTTCTGCAGTTTTCCTGCTGCAACTTACACCAAAACATCCTTAATCTGCTGTCATGGCCATTTTCTCATCCATCCACCTTTATGACTTGAAAATGGCATCCATTCATACCTTATTCACATTGAAACTTGTGTGCATTCCTTGTATATCCAAAGGTATACTATATAAAACCAAATGGAAGCATTTATATGCATGTAACTTCCTTCCATTTACCACACTACTCATTTTGAGTTCCAATCACATTCATCACTTATAAGAACTCATTTCTTCATATTCATATACAATGAAACTTGTATGTACATTACAAATCATATTACACATATGTACATTGAATCCATGGACTTACATCAATTACACTTTACATTACAAGTCCATTAGCATTCATTGATCCAATTACACACATTACAACTATACATGTACGGGTCTCACAACCACACTACTCATTTTGAGTTCCAATCACATTCTTCACTTATAAAAGTCCATTTCTCCACATTCATATAAAATGAAACTTGTGTGTACATTACAAACTCATATTACACATATGTACATTGAATCCATGGACTTACATCAATTATACTTTACATTACAAGTCCATTAGCATTCATTGATCCAATTACACATATTACAACCATACATATATGGGGTCTCACAATTATGATTAATACTCACCGTGGTAGAGGGGCTAGAGATAGGGCTCGAGGCTGCAGAGGTAGGCCAGAGACCCAAGAGGAGACTACAGGTCCTATTGAGGTACCAGAGAGTATCAAAGCATGTTTCGAGAGATTAGAGCGTCGTCTTGAGACTATAGTGGGGATACTGGCACAGACTATGCCAAGAGGACAGGGATAGGATGCAGAGACTACATCAGGAGAGGCAATTGCACCTGATACACCTACACCTCCGCCAGTTCAGGATACGCCTGATCTCATGTTGCTCCACGACAGGGCGGTAATGTTTTGGGGTATGGTTGTGATCTGGATAGACTCTGACAATTCTAGAAGCTTGGACCTCCATTTTTTTACGGGATTAAGGACCCAATTTTGTCGGAGGAATGGATAGAAGAAATGGAGAAGTTGTACGGATTCTTTGAGTGTACGACTTCAGAGATGATCGCATTTGCTGCGTTCCTACTGAAGGGGACAACAGAGCATTGGTGGAAGTCTACCCGTCCTATTTTGAGAGCCGGACATACAGAGATCAGTTGGGAGATGTTTTTGGTAGCCTTCAAGAGGTAGTTTGTTCCAAATACGGCTCAACGAAGGTTGCAGGTTGAATTTTTGGGGTTAAACCAGGGGAGTCATTCAGTGGACGAGTATGAGACCAGAATTTTATCCATGGGAAGGTATGACCCTAGCACCATGAGTAGCGAGTCCAGGAAAGTCCTCATGTTTATCGATGGACTGAGGCCAATATTACGAACTAAATTGGTTCCATTTGACATCTCTACCTACGATGAGACAGTGCGTAGGGTGCAACTGTAAGACCGCAAATTTCCTATACCAATGTTTTGTTATTTATATGTTAAGTCGGGATTAGTTTATGGATAGGAGGATATAACTTAACTAAGAGATAGAATAAATAAAAATTAGAATATGATTATTTCGGTTTGCACCACTTAGAATAATAATTTTGGTGTAATTTTAGTTTAAGCAATGTAAGAATTGATAAGAATTGATCAAATTAGGTAAGTATAAGTATTGAAAACAAAAATTCTAGCCTAAAATAAACAAAATATAACAATGATAAAATTAAATAGGGAGAATATAAATTTAATGGCATAATGTAGAATGCATGTTTAGGATTATGTCAAGAACACAATTTATTTAGTTGAAATATGTTCATATGATTAAATTAGGATAGACTAAGATAATTTATCATTAGACATTAGGCTAAATATTCATGAATGTAGAAATAAATTAATTCATGTAAGTAGATTAATGTGTGACCGAAAATCTATAGGAAACCATGAACAATTATGTTAAATGGAAATCTTCATGGATAATTAAGTAGTGAAATTATTAAATTTAAGTAAGTTAACTTAGTTAATTAGGGAGCAAATTTATTTATATAGTAATGTAACAAAATCTGAAAATATTAAGCTACTAACATTAAGATAAAAATACACTTATGTAGCAATTATAAAATCTGAAATATATGTAGAAGTAAACCTTGTGTAAAGATTTATTTGGAACATATCTATATAATTAGGAAACATACAAGTCGGGTTCCATAAGATTTTATGATTATTAAATCTGAAGAATGTAGTCACATATACATTTGAAATATAAGACTAGAATATATGTAGATTAAGTATTAAATCTACAATTTAAGTTAACATGTTAAACCATATAGAAAGTTGATATATATATAAATATGTACAATAGAGGTATGGAAAACCAGAAATTATGTAGATTGAAAATTAAAATTCTGCACTTAGTATTAGATTATTAAAAACCATAGTAAAAGCTAAACTATGTATAATTAAATTGTTAATTCTGGAAATTAAATTATCAAATGATTAAACTAAACCAAATTAAATAAAACTGAATTAAAGCAGAAAATATAAAAGCCTTATATTATTTTTAGACTTCCCTCTTCTTCTCCCCCTCACTCACGATTTTTCTCCTAAGGGAACACCAAAAACAGAACACTATATTCTCTTCACCTCTTCATCACGCCACAGCCCAAACCAGCAGCTGAATCCAGCACCAGCCACCACAAATCACGCCACCAGCCACCTTAGAACAGCCCTCTAGGCTTGCATGCAACAACCATCTACCCCTTCATTGCCATCCACGCATAAACAGTCCACAATTCCAGATTTTCTGCAAACATTCAACAAAAATCTGGAAATTATAGTTGTATGTTAGCTTAGGTTGTTTAGAAACCAGTTAGACTTAGAGTACTTACCAATTAAACTCACCAAACTCGTTTTCAACCCTCACCATACCAGAAACTAGTTGAAACAGCCATGGATTCTGCATTTTAGCTGGAACCGAGAGCTGCATGTGGGAATTTGGTGCCTAGGTGAGCTGATTAGGTGAAGAACTCCTCCAATTCAGCTCCAAACGTATAACACAGTAGGATTAAACCTGAAAATCCCAGCAATTTGATGGAAGAAATTGGGAAGAATTAGCTAGGAGGTCGGCTAGTGCAATTTGGGGTAAGAATATAGTTAATTTCTGGAATTGCAATGTGTTTGCTGTTAGGTTAATACATAGGTGTAATTAGTTTGTTTAAATTTCCAGAAAAATGTTACATGCACATGAATTAAAGTTGTTAACTAATGAAAGCTTAATTCTGAAAATTTAAGAGAAATTTAATTTAACTAAGAGATAGGATATATTGTAGAGAATGGATATAAATTAAATGCATAATGTATAATGTATGTTTAGGATTATGTCATGAACATAATTTATGTAGTTGAAATATGTTCATGTGATTAAATTAGGATAGACTAAGATAAATTGCCATTAGACATTAGGTTAAATATTCATGAAAGTAGAAATATGTTTAATTCATGTAAGTGAATTAATGTGTGACCGAAATGATAGGAAACCATGAACAATTCGGTTAAATGGAAACTATATTATAGTTAAGTAGTGATGAGCTTAAATTTAAGTAAGTTAACTTAGTTAATTAGGAAGCAAAATATTTTAGTAATGTAATGTAATAAAATCTGAAAATATTAAGACTAGTAGCACTAATATAAGAAATGTACCCATGTTTAATTGTAAAATTGGAAAACATTAAGATAAAATATACTTATGTATAAATTACAAAAATCTGAAATTATATATACCTTATGTAAAGATTATTTTTGAAACAAGTTTATATATAGATATAGGGAAATAGGCAAATCGAAATTCCATAGGATTTTATGGGTATTAATTCTGAAAATATAGACATTTATACATATGAAACATAAGACTTGATTATAGGTAGATTAAATATAAAAATCTGCAATTTAAGTTTACAGGTTTAACCATAAAGGGAATTGATAAATATATACATACATTAGTAGTATGAAAATCTGGAATTTCTGTAGACTGATTTCTAATTATGTAAATAGATTTTCAGATTTGATAAACTTGCACCTTGATTAGTAAGTTGATAAACAATGTAATTAGAAATGCAATTATATATATATATATGTATTAGAGTAACATAGGAAGATTAAATTATAAAATCTAGAATTAAGTAATTTAAAGTGTTAAATCATATATTAGAGTATGAAACCAGCTTTTTAGGTAGACTTAAGTTAATAAAATTTTGCACTTGATATTAATTCTTAACACTATATTATAATCTAAACTATATGCATGTATAATTAGATTATAAATTCTGGAAATTGGTTTATCAACTAATTATGTCAGAGCCCGCTTTACATCCCCACAAGGCCGCTATCCTCACCCTCACTACCTCACTGGTAGACTTTTGGGCCTGTTGGATAACTCCAAGGGCAGACAGCGCTACTCCACAACCTCCACGTATTGTCCGCTTTGGCCCATTGGACCTCACGACTTTGTTTCATTCGGGTACTCTCGCCAAACTGGCCTGCTTCCCCTCAGAACGCGTCCTCAGAGATTCGAACTCAGGACTTCGTCCTTTGTTCGTCACTCCTTATGCCAATGACCCAACTTGGGTCATTGGCATAAGGAGTGACGAACAAAGGACGAAGTCCTGAGTTCGAATCTCCGAGGACGCGTTCTGAGGGGAAGCAGGCCAGTTTGGCTAGAGTACCCGAATGAAACAAAGTCGTGAGGTCCAATGGGCCAAAGCGAACAATACGTGGAGGTTGTGGAGTAGCGCTGTCTGCCCTTGGAGTTATCCAACAGGCCCAAAAGTCTACCAGTGAGGTAGTGAGGGTGAGGATAGCGGCCTTGTGGGGATGTAAAGCGTCCTCACCCTCACTACCTCACTGGTAGACTTTTGGGCCTGTTGGATAACTCCAAGGGCAGACAGCGCTACTCCAAAACCTCCACGTATTGTCCGCTTTGGGCCGAAGCCCGCACGGCTTTGTTTCATTCTGGTACTCCAGCCCACTTGGCCTGCTTCCCCTCAGAACGCATCCTTGGAGATTCGAACTCAGGATTTCGTCCTTTGTTCGTCACTCTTTATGCCAATGAGCCAAGTTGCTCAAAGGCATAAGGAGTGACGAACAAAGGACGAAGTCCTGAGTTCGAATCTCCGAGGACGCGTTCTAAGGGGAAACAGGCCATGTGGGCTGGAGTACCCGAATGAAACAAAGTCGTGAGGTCCAATGGGCCAAAGCAGATAATATGTGGAGGTTGTAGAGTTGTAAGACCCCGTATATGTATAATGGTAATGTGAATAATTGGATCAAATAATATGAATGGACTTGTAATGTAAAGTATGATTGATGTAAGTCCATGGATTCAATGTATGTATGTGTAATATAAATTGTAACGTACATACAAGTTTCATTGAGTATGAATACGAAGAAATGAGTTCTAGCAAGTGATGGATGTGATTGAGACTTAAGATGAGTACTGTGGTAAAATGGAATGGAGTTATGCTTCAATTTGGTTTTATGTAGCATGCCTTTGAACATACAATGAATGCACACAAGTTTCAATGTGCATAAGGTATGAATGGATGCCATTTTCAAGTTATAAAGGTGGATGGATGAGAAAATGGCCATGGCAATAGATTGAGGGTGTGTTGGTATGAGTTGCAGCAATGAAACTGCAGGAAATCTGGAAAACATGAGGTCCAGATCGATCTCCTAGGATGAGAGATCGATCTGGGAGAGCCAGAATGCTCTTATTTGGGCGAAAGAATCGAGCAGATCGATCTCCAATGGAGCCAGATCGATCTCTCAAGCATTCTGTAGTGGAAAGATCGATCCCCAAGCACCCAGATCGATCTCCTTAGCTCTCTGTTTGGGAGCAGATCGATCTCATGCTTCGACAGATCGATCTCATGCCTAGACAGATCGATCTCATTGCTTCGACAGATCGATCTCAGGCTTAAAAATGTCGTGAAAAAGAGGGATTTTAAGGGACCAGATCGATCTTCTCTTGGACCAGATCGATCTCCTCAAGTCATTTCTATATAAGGAAAGCTGAAAAATCTGGAAATCCCAGAAAAACACCAAACTTTACAATTTCAACCCCAAAAACCCAACTTTCCCTCTCTAAAATCAGCTATTTTCAGTGAGATTTGGAGAGAGATCATTAGAGGCGAAGTTGTTCCTATCAAAGAGGAGAACAACATAGTGAGAGGGCATTTTCCCATTTTTGGAATTGAAGGAGTTGAGGGCATTACCAATTGGAGCAAGAAGAGAAATCATATTGGTAAGATTCTAACACTCCAATCCAAATGCATTAGCTATTTAATTGATTTTGGAGTTGATTGGTATGAGTATTGATGGATAAACTACCTAGGAATGGAGTGGAAGTGGTGTGACCTAGAAATCTAAAATGGGTATAATGTGAGGATATGTGGGATTGAATGAGCTTATGATTTATGGCATGCTAAAGTTGTTATTGGGGTAATGTTTATGATTGTAGATGGTTAAATGGAATTACTTGGTGAGTTGGAGAAATTGTGAAAATGGGTATGTTTATGATTGATAAAATGCCATAGTGAGGGAATTCATGGAATATGAACACTATGAGCTTAATGTCGATTTAACATCGATTTTGAATAAGTTAATAGGCCTCAGAAGATCCATAGACTCGAGTTATGGGTAAAGTAATGAAACGAGGCCATATAAGCATTAATAGAGGCTATAGGTTAAATTGACTATAGCAAGCGCAAGGGTTGCATTGTATGGATCGAATATAATGCGGGATACGATTTTGTGCAGTCCCCAAAGAGTTCATTGAAGGCGAACCGAACCGTACGAGTAAGCAGCTTAAGGAAGTGGAATCACGCATCGCGATTCCAGGTAAGGGAATTTTGTGAGTATATAGAGATAGCTGCTCGTATTTTGAACTGGGTGAATATTGGGTGTTGTATGAAATGCATGAATTGCTCAAATAAATGATGGATGGTATTCGTGAATGATGACGAGTATATGCGTGGTTTTGGATTTGAAGTGGATTTTATGAAATGGGATAGTAAGGCTAATAATTGCATAAATCTAATGTTTTGATGTTTTCCAAAACGAATTGCTTGGTTTTAAGCAAGCTCGTAGATAGGACGGCTAGTATTGTATTGTTGTTGTAGAAAAGCATTTGTGAGTGCTAAACCCGATTGCCGGGATTGATAAATTGTATATGAGCCGCCTATCGCATTCGTATGACATAAATCGCTCTAGAGCCTCGCTCGCGCTGGATTTCTATGTTTTCATTTGTATAAAACGTGCTGGAGCCTAGCTCGCACCTTGATTTGGAAACTATAATGATATTTATAAACCGTACTGGAGCTTCTGCTCGTACGTGGATTGTGAATGGTTGTCTTACGAGTATAACCGTACTAGAGCTATGCTCGTACGCACCTCTTTATGAGAAGATGCATGATGCATGAGTCGTGCTAGAGCTTTGCTCGCACAAGCTTGTACAATGGGATTCGTATAGGGTTGTGAAAGTGGGTAAGATCCTTAAGCCTTACATCCTTAAGCTAACATCCTTAAGCCCGAGGAGGCAGGGAGGCTCTGTTAGGCAGGGAGGCTCTGTTTGGTGGGGAGGCTCTCTTACGGTGGGATCCTTAAGCCAACATCCTTAAGCCCAAAGAGGCGGCGAAGCTCTGTTAGGCAGGGAGGCTCTCCTACATGGGTATGGTAAAGGTAAGATCCTTAAGCCCTACATCCTTAAGCCAACATCCTTAAGCCCAAAGAGGCGGGGAGGCTCTGTTAGGCGGGGAGGCTCTGTTCGGTGGGGAGGCTCTCTTACGGAAAGGATCCTTAAGCCCTACATCCTTAAGTTAACATCCTTAAGCTAACATCCTTAAGCCCAAAGAGGCGGGGAGGCTCTGTTAGGCGGGAAGGCTCTGTTAAGCGGGGAGGCTCTGTTCGGCAGGGAGGCTATCCTTCACGGAATATGGAAAACTCTTGGTATGGGGTAGATAAGACCTAGGAATGGCACCCCCGATCACGATATGAGTTGCGGAGTACGCTGTACCGTGTATATCACATGGAGTACGATGTACCGCATGATGGTTATGTGATGAGAAAGTCTGGCGAGGGATAATCCATCTTCGTGCCAGCATGATACCCCGCACACCTGGATGCGTGTGGTCTGGGATGATTTATGATGTAATGATTCACATAGGCACTTTTGATATAGTGACCTAGATTTATACACATGCGTGAATTGTGGAATGTAAATGTGGTTGTGGTTTGTGAGTTGATTTGGTGGTGTTATTGTCACGACCCTCAACTTACCAAAATACGTACAAATTTTTCACATTTTCATGCATCAATCCTTAATCATCCTTCCTCGATCGTGAACAACCACACACTTAACAGTTGGGCTGTGTGTCGACGTCTAACTCACTCCACCATACCAATTCAATTTGAAACATTATTTATGAGTAAACACTTGTGTAAATGTATATATATCAGAGTTGTTACATGTGTTTACATTGTTTTACATCCCCAGTAGTTACATACAAAATGCTACTGTGCTATGTCTAGTTTAGATACAAAATAATCAAGGTGTGTATACCTTTAGCGATGGGATGCAGCGGATTACCAAAAAGGGAACGCCTCCAGTCACGCTCAATCTATACTCAAATCTCTGTAGAGAGGGGGAAAATAAGGGGGGTGAGCAAACCACACGCTCAGTAAGGCAATCATGCGAACAGGTAGATACTGTACTATCTACGTGATCGTGATGCCATGCTCAAAAGCATTTTATTCATTGTTTATCTCAAAACATGAGTGTATGATTGTGTTAATGGTATGTAAAGCATTCATGCTATTAAAATTAAGTGCACATTTCAACTCAAAGCATGGTATAAATCATCATGCATAATTCACAATAAAAGCATGGCATTAAACATCATGCATCCGTGCACTTTAAAAACCATTAACAAATCAATTCAACGTCAGGTCCCAGCCCATCCCTCGGGCTTTCCTGACCACAATCACTTCAAACATGGATTTATTCTCAAATAGCATTAGACATGTGAGATAGGCAGTTCAACAATAGGTAATAACCTCAAGGCTTATGTACATAACCTGTGATATCGGCTACACGGATCAGGTGTGCGGGATATCACCACCATCTGCTTCCACACGGGAGGTGGGTCAAATCCTACCCGCCGGTCCATAACAGATCTCGTCCGAAGATGGCACATCACATCACAACACGGTACAATGTACTCCATGCTACATGCACGGTATAACGTACTCCGTGGACCCCCAGCCTTATCCCTCATTCGGGCTCACCAGCTGTTCCTCCAACCCTTATCCCTCGTTCGGGCTCATCAGGTGGATCTCCAACCCTTATCCCTCGTTCGGGCTCATCAGGTTGTTTTAGCATGCCATGTCTCAAAACAATGCACGTGTGAGCCTATTTAATCGATGTGACACCAAGTCTACTCGAAGCTCCAAACACGGCAACATGCAAGGTGGGCATCCAGTGCGAGACAAACTCAAAGCACAATGCCAAAACAATATGAAATCCATGTGAAAACTAGTGCCTCATGCACTCTTTCATACTCACGAAATCATGTACGTGGCTCAAAACTTGCAAAATATGGTTAACAAAACCAAAACATACTCATTTCTTTTGCAAATCATTTCAATGTTAGCCAACCTACCAATCATTTGCTAAAAAGCAATAAAACATGATTTCCAAAGAAATATGCTTTTGTTTTCATGCACATTTCTCAAACTCCCAACTTTTACCCTTCAATCACCCAACAACAACATTTCCTAATCTCATGCATTCTAGCAAAACATTTATGCGCCCAAATTGCGCACAATATCTCTAAGAGTCCACACAATTCCCTTACCTCGATTTACTTGGTGTGACTCCTTTCCTTTTAGCTTCTCACGCTCTTGGCTCAACTCGCCTCAGCGTATCCTCGGAAGCTGCGATTCATTCATTAAATCGATTGAGTTAATGTATTTAACCCATAATTGACCTCTCTAGTCAACATTATTCACTTATGCATTTTACAAATGCCTTAACCCTCATTTTGCCTCTTTTAGGTAAACCTCACAATTTATCCACTAACCACATCTTAAAATCATACCACAACACTATCAATGATTTCTACATATCTCATTCATCATTAATCTCCATACAATTCCACTTTCTCACTCTAGACCATTTTTAGGTCAAAATCATTCCAATGCATTCTAGATAGTTTCTAACCATCCATACTCATGCCAAACAACTCCAAAATCACTTAAATAAATAATGCACCATAGTTGGAGTGTTAGAATCTTACCCAATTTGATTTCTCCTCTTGCTCCAAATGGAAATGCCCTTAACTTCTTCAATATCAACAATGGGAAAATGCCTTCCAACTATGTTGTTCTTCTCTTTGATAGGAACAACTTTGCCTCTAATGGTCTCCCTTCAAACCTCACTGAAAATGGCTGATTTTAGAGAGAGAAAGTTAGGTTTTTGGGTTGGAAGTGGAAGGTTTGTGTTTTTCTCGAAATTTTCTGATTTTCAGCACTCCTTATATAGAATTAGCTTGAGGAGATCGATCTGGTCCAAGAGGAGATCGATCTGGTCCCTTAAAATCCCTCTTTTTCACGGCATTTTTAAGCCTAAGATCGATCTGTCGAAGCATGAGATCGATCTGTTGAGGCATGAGATCGATCTGTCGAAGCATGAGATCGATCTGCTCCCAAACAGAGAGCTAAGGAGATCGATCTGGTCCATTGGAGATCGATCTGTTCTATTCTTTTGCCCAAATAAGAGCATTCTGGCTCTTCCAGATCGATCTCTCATCGCATAAGATCGATCTGCCCTTCAAAATTTCCAGATTTTCTGCAGTTCCTCTGCAACAACACTTACCAAATATCCTTAATTTGCTACCATGATCATTTCCTCATTCATTCATCTTTGAGACTTGAAAATGGCATCCATCCTCACTTCATACACATTAAAACTTGTGTAGAATCTTTGTATGACCAATGGTACTTAATATAAACAAAAAATTGAAGTGCACATCTTATGCAATTCTACTTCCATTTTACCAAACTATTCATAATCCATTCTACACACATTCTCCACATGTTTAAGTCCATTTCTACATATTCATACATAATGAAACTTGTATGTACGATTACCACTCTCATTACAAGTGTGTACATTACTTATGGACTTACATCACATATACTTCACTCATAAATTCATAGTACAACTCTATTTACACTTCTATGTACATATATACCCTTATACATATACGGGGTCTCACAGTTATGGTGTTGGTTTAAAAAGGAAGTTTCTTAAAGAATTGCCCTTTAATGAATTTAAATGAGATTGAGCATGAGATGATTTATACATGATGTCTCTACCATGTTTTATATGCCAATGCACATGATTTTGATACATGATATATATGTATATTCATATGGCATAGTTTTATTCCTCATGCTCCTACTATAAATGATTTACGCATAACACTATCAGCATGTAGATAGAGTAGTTATCTACCATGCTTGCATTATTGCCTTACTGAGTGTGTGGTTGCTCATCCCACTCTATTTTTCCCCCTACAGAGCGTGCATAGTAGCCCAGTGAGGACTGAGGCGTATTATTTTGGACTCCGCTGCATCTCCATCGCTAAGAGGTATATACACAGTGATTCTTTTTGTATCTAAACAATGTAAAAGCACAGTATTCTTTTGAGTTGTACTTATGGGGGATGTAGATGTCAGTAAAACATGTATTCGTATAAGTACACGATTAAATGCACATGTATGACATCGTTTTAATTAATTGAGAATGAATGAGATGTGGTGTTTATTATTGACTCACAGCCCAACAGTATGTGGTGAGTTAGTTCACGACCGGGTAAGCTAACAGTAAAACGCGAAAAATTTTCAGTGATTTTCGGTTAAAGAGAATGGAATTGGTTAGTGACAGGAGTAGCGCTGTCTGCCCTTGGAGTTATCCAACAGGCCCAAAAGTCTACCAGTGAGGTAGTGAGGGTGAGGATAGCAGCCTTGTGGGGATGTAAAGCGGGCTCTGACAAATTAAAACTTGAAATGTTATTATACATAGATGTATCATAGGAAAACATGTGGGTGAAATGTAAAATCTGGAAATTGAATTAACAAATATCGTAAACCATATTTACACAAATCTGAAATTTAAAAAGAAAAAACCAGAAAATATAAAAGCCATATGATATTTATTTTTCAGACTTTTCTTTTTCCCCCTTCTCTCATTCACGTTTCTGCCTTAGAAACCAGCAAACCAGAAAACACCTTCAGCCATTCCCCTTCTCCTCCACGCCACCAGCCTCACCTGAACAGAAATCCGGCAGCCACCACCCTTTCCCACGCCATCCGCCACCCTAGAACCATCCTTTAGGCTTGCATGCAGCAATCATCCACCCCTCCATGGTCTTCCACACCAAACAGTCCACAAATCCAGAAATCCTGCAAACAGCCACCAAAATCTGGAAATTGTTAGTTGCATGTTAGTTTAGATTGTATAGAAACTTGTTAGACATAGTATCCTTACCTCACAACCTCACAAATCACGTTTTGCACTTCCCCACATACCAGAATGCACCAAACAGCCATGAAAACCTGTGCAGCAGCTGAAACCGAGAGCTTTTTGGCTGGTATGGGTGTCTAGGCTGTTCAGCTAGGGTTAAATGCACACCATTGATGCTAAAAACGTGTGAACAGTAGCAAATCATCAAGAATTTCCAGAAAATTAGTTAAGAAGTCCGGCTAGAGCAATTGGGGTAAGAATGTTGTAAATTTCTGCAATTACAATGTGTTTGCTGTTAGGATAATATATATGTGTATTTAGTTTGTTTAAATTTCAGAAAAATGTAACATGAATGACAGTTTAATATAGTTAGCTAATGAAATCAAATTGCTGGAAATTTAAGTTCCTAAATTGCTATGATTAATGTTGCATGTGTTAATTTTAATTAATTTCCAGAAAATGTAACATGCATGAAAATATATATGGTTAGCTAGATGAAATTCCAGAAAAATGTAACATGCAAGAAGGTTTGGTGATGATTAATTTGAAGTTTTAGTTGCTGGAAATTCTAAACTTCTAAATTGGTATGATTAAGTTGAAGAAAAATGATGCATGTATAAAATTACTGCAGCAAGTATGAAATTGTAGCAATTGAAGAAGAAAATTCTGCATGTAGGGGAATTCGGTTACATGTAGCCAAATTAGCGGAGATTGAAATTACTGGAAAATTTAGATTAATGCAGAAATTATAATGTGAATAAGTATTTCTAAGGTTTGCATGATTAACATTTAATTATATAAGTTGATAAATTGAGTTATGATATTCGGCCATGTAGAGGTATATAGGGGAATTGTTAAATTAACAATGTAAAATTAGATTATATAATCTGAAATTTCAATGTACCATATGAAATTTTGTGAACTAAAATTTAAAAAGTATGATTGGAAGATTAGGAAAAATATAATCGGCTACATGAAAATGTAAGAAAAGAAATTTGGCTTGCAATGGAATTTAATTAAGTTGTCAAATCTGAAAATGTTAATACATTGGTGGATGAATAAGATTAAAGATTTGATAAGGAATTTCCATGAATAAGGGTATAGTTTGTTGTAATGAGAAAGAATTAAAACCAGAAAATTGGTGTAATGTATGTAAATAAGAAAATAAGCAAAATCTGGAAAATTTATAAGGATTTAAATGGTAATGGTCATAAGAAAAATCAATTGGAATGCAGAAAATTTTGTGTAGGATAGCTTAACTTCATGCTATTCAAGTGGAATAAAATCTGAAATTGATGGCTGAAATTATTGAATGAATTGGTATTTAAAGGTTGGAAAATAATATATGCCAATTCAATGTCTAACTAGGTGAATTGGCTGGAAAATTTATAATGATTTAAAAAGGTAATGTAATGCTCGGTTTAGGTGGAAAACTAAGAGAATTTATGCATGCTTTTGGTTAGGAGAGTTAAACCATATGTTAGTATGAAAATAATACACAATTGATGCATGATAAGAAATAAAATGAAATGCAGAAAATTTCAGAAAATATAAATCCTTTGGCTGGAAATTTATAAGGAATTGTTGGTTATTAAGTTTGCATTAATTGATCATGGAAAATTTGTATGAGTATGGAAGGGGTAGGTTTGGCTAAATGGGACTTTAGGAACCATGATCTTTGCTGGAAATTAGAAATGGAAATAATCAAATAGAATTGAAAGCAATATAATCCCATAGCAATGAAATGCAGAAATTAAACAATAATATAGTGATTAGTATTGTATAAATATGTATTGTGTGATTAGGGGGAGAAATTAAACTTATGCTCATGGTTTTGGTTAATCTATATAGGTTGAGAATAAATAACAAATAGGAATTGTAGGATTTATGGCCATGAGAGTATGATTGGAGATAAATAAGTACAAGGCTTAAAACCGATAAACTACGTTAATAGTAGTTAGCCTAGAATTGTTTTGCGAATGTGCATCTGCTGAAAATTAAACTTATTGATGTGCGAATGGTAAATAATATGAGTCCTAATGGTATTTCGCAGTAAGCACGTCAGGAGGCGCCAAGGAAGTTTAGACGCATATATGCACGTCTAAGGCGATAAAGGTTAAATCGGGCGCGTAGCTTGGTGGTAAAGGGTTTTATATAGCTGACGTTAGTAAAATACTTAGGATAGGCTACATTCATATTTTAAAGTAGGATTATAGGATAACCGATTTAATACAATAGCCTAGATTAAAATCCCCTTACCCATTGCGTTGATAAAATGTCTTGATTTAAATTTTGTCATAGCATGGAGTTACTGTTTTTATGAGCTAATATTTTTACATGATAGTAGCATGTGCGTGTGATGCATTACAATATTTTCGTAACTCCATGATGTTTGCTGATTTTGAAGAAGTTACATGGGCACGATTTTAAGTATATTTTGGATAAGCATGAAGTTACACGATTTATTCACTTGCTGGTTTTATACTATTTATGCATGTATTATTTTCGATGGGTGGTTTTCCCCAATTTTTAGACATTTGATTTGGGATGAATTACTGAATTTTTATCGTGTACCTATCGAGGGATTTTTGAGTCTGTTGGCAACTCGGTTTATGTCTGTGTGGCAGTCATGTCCGTGAGAGCCATCTCTAACACCCGGTTGGAGATTCTGTGTGATTGCCCTACGATGCCAAGTGCTTCATGGGGATGCTTTTATGGCATCGAGTTGTTATCGTGAGAGCCATCTCTAGCACCCGGTAGGAGGTTCTGTGTGATTGCCCTACGGTGCCAAGTGCTTCACGGAGATGTCTTCGTGACATTAAGTTATTATTGCTACCTAATACTGTGAGACCCTGAGCCCGTCTACAGTACCCTAGTTCGGAACCTACTCAGTTAGGATAGGGGGTAGTCACTATGGTCATAGGTGTATTGATATTTGCATTGATATTTGTAAGACCCCGTATATGTATGATGGTAATATGTATAATTGGATCAAATAATATGAATGGACTTGTAATGTAAAGTATGATTGATGTAAGTCCATGGATTCAATGTACGTATGTGAAATATGATTTGTAACGTACACACAAGTTCCATTGAGTATGAATATGAAGAAATGAATTCTTACAAGTGATGGGTGTGATTGAAACTCAAAATGGGTAGTGTGGTAAAATGGAATGAAGTTATACTTCCATTTGATTTTATGTAGCATACCTTTGGACATACAATGAATGCACACAACTTTCAATGTGTATAAGGTATGGATGGATGCCATTTTCAAGTTATGAAGGTGGGTGGATGAGAAAATGGCCATGGCAACATATTAAGGATGTGTTGGTATGAGTTTCAACAAGGAAACTGCAGGAAATCTGGAAAACATGTAGGCCAGATCGATCTCATAGGATGAGAGATCGATCTAGAAGAGCCAGAATACTCTTATTTGGACAATGAAATAGAACAGATCGATCTCCAATGGGGCCAGATCGATCTCCTAAGCATTTCCGTGATGAAAAGATCGATCCCCAAGCACCCAAATCGATCTCCTTAGCTCTCTGTTTGGGACCAGATCGATCTCATGCTTCGACAGATCGATCTCATGCTTCAACAGATCGATCTGATGCTTCGACAGATCGATCTCATGCTTAAAAATGCCGTGAAAAAGAGGGATTTAAGGGGACCAGATCGATCTCCTCATGAACCAGATCGATCTCCCCAAGCTATTTCTATATAAGGAGGGCTGAAAATCTGGAAATCTCGGAAAAACATATTAATCTCCCATTTTCAAACCAAAAATCTAACTTTCCCTCTCTAAAATCAGCCATTTTCAGTGAGATTTGGAGAGAGATCATTAGAGGCAAAGTTGTTCCTATCAAAGAGAAGAACAACATAGTGAGAGGGCATTTTCCCATTTTTGGAATTGAAGGAGTTAAGGGCAATACCATTTGGAGCAAGAAGAAAAATCATATTGGTAAGATTCTAACACTCCAATCCAAATGCATTAGCTATTTAATTGATTTTGGAGTTGTTTGGTATGAGTATTGATGGATAAATTACCTAGGAATGTAGTGGAATTGGTGTGACCTAGAAATCAAAAATGGGTATAATATGAGAATATGTGGGATTGAATGAGCTTATGATTTATGGCATGCTAAAGTTGTTATTGGGGTAATGTTTATGATTTTAGATGGTTAGATGGAATTACATAGTGAGTTGGAGGAATTGTGAAAATGGGTATGTATATGATTGATAAATGCCATAGTGAGGGGATTCATGAAATATGAACACTATGAGCTTTATGTCGATTTGATATCGATTTTGAATAAGATAATAGGCCTAAGAAGATCCATAGACTCGAGCTATGGGTAAAGTAATGAAACGAGGCCAAATAAGCTTTAATAGAGGCTATAGATTATATTGGATATAGCAAGCACAAGGGTTGCATTATATGGATCGAATATAATGCGGGATACGATTTTGTGCAGTCCCGAAGAGTTCGTTGAAGACGAATCGAACCGTACGAGTAAGCAGCTTAAGGAAGTGGAATCACGCATCGCGATTCCAGGTAAGGGAATTTTGTGAGTATATAGAGGTAGCTGCTCGTACTTTAAACTTGTGAGTGAATATTGGGTGTTTTATGAAATGCATGGTTGCTCAAATAAATGATTGATGGTATTCGTGAATGATGAGGAGTATATGCGTGGTTTTGGATTTGAAGTGGATTTTATGAAATGGGATAGTAAGGCTAATAATTGCATAAATCTAATGTTTTGATGCTTTTCAAAACGAAATTGCTTGGTTTTAAGCAAGCTAGTAGATGGGTCGGCTAGTATTGTATGGTTGTTGTGGAAAAGCATTTGTGAGTGCTAAACCCGATTGCCGGGATTGTTTGATTGTGTATGAGCCGCCTATCGTATTTGTATGAATTAAACCGTGCTAGAGCCTAGCTCGCACCGGGTATTGATGTTTTCATTTGTATGAAACGTGCTGGAGCTTAGCTCGCACCTTGATTTGGAAACTATGATGATGTTTATAAATTGTATGGGCGTAGATACCGTTCCCCTATTGGATGGGAAGGGTTGGTGACAGACAGATCTTTGCTCCCGACTTGGTTAGACAAGCCTCTGAGGACGTCCAATTGATATGTGAGAGGTTACGGACAGCTCAGAGCAGGCAAAAGAGTTATGCTGACAAGAGACAGAGACCACTAGAGTTTGAGGTGGGTGAGTCAGTGTTTCTGAAAGTTTCCCCTTCGAAGGGAATTATGAGATTTAGGAAGAAGGGAAAGTTGAGCCCTCGATATATAGGGCCATTTGAGATAGTTGATAAGGTGGGAGACAAGGCGTATAGGTTGGCATTGCCACCAGAGTTGGCAAGTGTGCATAACGTCTTCCACGTATCCATGTTGAGGAAGTATCACCCGGACCCGGCACATGTGATTAGATATGAGCCTTTGGAGCTCAATGAGGGTATGACATATGTTGAGAAGCCAGTTCGGGTATTGGACAGAAAAGAGAAAGTGTTGAGGACAAAGACAATTCCCTTGGTGAAGATACTTTGGCAACATCACACTGTGGAAGAAGCCACATGGGAATTGGAGAGTTTGATGCGGGAGAGGTATCCCGAGTTGTTCACAGAATAATTGGTTCCAATTTGGAGGACCAAATTTTCTAAGTGGGGGAGAATGTGAGACCCCGTATATGTATAAGGGTATATATGTACATAGAAGTGTAAATAGAGTTGTACTATGAATTCATGAGTGAAGTATATGTGATGTAAGTTCATAAGTAATGTACACACTTGTAATAAGAGTGGTAATCGTACATACAAGTTTCATTATGTATGAATGTGTAGAAATGGACTTAAACATGTGGAGAATGTGTGTAGAATGGATTATGAATAATTTGGTAAAATGGAAGTAGAATTGCATAAGATGTGCACTTCCATTTTTGTTTATATTAAGTACCATTGGTCATACAAAGATTCTACACAAGTTTTAATGTGTATGAAGTGAGGATGGATGCCATTTTCAAGTCTCAAAGATGAAGGAATAAGGAAATGATCATGGTAGTAAATTAAGGATGTTTGGTAAGTGTTGTTGCAGAGGAACTGCAGAAAATCTGGAAATTTTGAAGGGCAGATCGATCTCATGGGATGAGAGATCGATCTGGAAGAGCCAGAATGCTCTTATTTGAGCAAAATAATAGAACAGATCGATCTCCAATGGACCAGATCGATCTCCTTAACTCTCTGTTTGGGAGCAGATCGATCTCATGCTTCGACAGATCGATCTCATGCCTCGACAGATCGATCTCATGCTTCGACAGATCGATCTCAGGCTTAAAAATGCCGTGAAAAAGAGGGATTTTAAGGGACCAGATCGATCTCCTCTTGGACCAGATCGATCTCCTCAAGCTAATTCTATATAAGGAGTGCTGAAAATCAGAAAATTCGGGAAAAAACACAAACCTTCCACTTTCAACCCAAAAACCTAACTTTCTCTCTCTAAAATCAGCCGTTTTCAGTGAGGTTTGAAGAGAGACCATTAGAGGCAAAGTTGTTCCTATCAAAGAGAAGAACAACATAGTTGGAAGGCATTTTCCCATTGTTGATATTGAAGAAGTTAAGGGCATTGCCATTTGGAACAAGAAGAGAACTCAAATTGGGTAAGATTCTAACACTCCAACTAAGGTGCATTATTTATTTAAGTGATTTTGGAGTTGTTTGGCATGAGTATGGATGGTTAGAAACTATCTAGAATGCATTGGAATGATTTTGACCTAGAAGTGGTTTAGTGTGAGAAAGTGGAATGTATGGAGATTAATGATGAATGAGATATGTAAAAGTTATTTATAGTGTTGTGGTATGATTTTAAGATGTGGTTAGTGGATAAATTGTGAGATTTACCTAAAAGATGTAAAATGTGGATTAAGGCATTTGTAAAATGCATAAGTGGATAATATTGACTAGTGAGATCAATTATGGGTTAAATACATTAACTCAATCGATTTAATGAATGAATCGCAGCTTCCGAGGATACGCCGAGGCGAGTTGGGCCAAGAGCGTGAGAAGCTAAAAGGAAAGGAGTCACACCAAGTAAATCGAGGTAAAGGAATTGTGTGGACTCTTAGAGATATCTGTGCGCAATTTGGGCGCTTAAATGTTTTGCTAGAATGCATGAGACTAGGAAATGTTGTTGGGTGATTGAAGGGTAAAAGTTGGGAGTTTGAGAAATGTGCATGAAAACAAAAGCATATTGCTTTGAAAATCATGTTTTATTGCTTTTTAGCAAATGATTGGTAGGTTGGCTAACATTGAAATGATTTGCGAAAGAGATGAGTGTGTTTTGGTTTTGTTAATCATATTTTGCAAGTTTTGAGCCACCTACATGATTTCGTGAGTATGAAAGAGTGCAAGAGGCACTAGTTTTCACATGGATTTCATAATTGTTTTGGCATTGTGCTCGAGTTTGTCTCGCACTGGATGCCCACCTTGTATGTTACCGTGTTTGGAGCTTCGAGTAGATTGGGTGTCACATCGATTAAATAGGCTCACACGTGCATTGTGTTGACATGATTAATTAGCCGTGTTAGGAGCTTCGGATAGACAAGAGGTCACCCCGATTAAATAGGCTCACATGTGCGTTTGAGATGTGGCGTGATATGATGTGTTGATTGGGTCCACGGAGTACGTCGTACCGTGCATGTAGCATGGAGTACATTGTACCGTGTTGAGTTATGATGTGTCGTCTTCGGACGAGATCTGCTATGGACCGGCGGGTAGGATTTGACCCACCTCCCGTGTGGAAGCAGATAGTGGTGATATCCCGCACACCTGATCCGTGTAGCCGGTATCACAGGTTATGTACATAGGCCTTGAGCTTATTACCTATTGTTGAACTGCCTATCTCACATGTCTACTGCTATTTGAGATTAAATCCATGTTTGAAATGATTGTGGGTCAGGAAAGCCCGAGGGATGGGCCGAGACCTGACCAGTGATGAATTGATTTGTTAATGGTTTTTAAAGTGCACGGATGCATGATGTTTAATGCCATGCTTTATTGTGAAAATGCATGATGTTTAATGCCATGCTTTTATTGTGAATTATGCATGATGATTTATACCATGCTTTGAGTTGAAATGTGCACTGAATTTTAATAGCATGAATGCTTTACATACCATTAACACAATCATACACTCATGTTTTGAGATAAACAATGAATTAAATGCTTTTGAGCATGGCATCACGATCACGTAGATAGTGCAGTATCTACCTGTTCGCATGATTGCCTTACTGAGCGTGTGGTTTGCTCACCCCCCTTATTTTCCCCCTCTCTACAGAGATTGATTGAGCGTGACTGGAGGCGTTCCCTTTTTGGTAATCCGCTGCATCCCATCGCTAAAGGTATACACACTTGGATTATTTTGTATCTAAACTAGACATAGCACAGTAGCATTTTGTATGTAACCACTGGGGATGTAAAACAATGTAAACACATGTAACAACTCTGATATATATACATTTATACAAGTGTTTACTCATAAATAATGTTTCAAATTGAATTGGTATGGTGGAGTGAGTTAGACGTCGGCACACAGCCCAACTGTCAAGTGTGTGGTTGTTCACGATCGAGGAAGGATGATTAAGGATTGACGCATGAAAATGCAAAAAATTTGTACGTATTTTGGTAAGTTGAGGGTCGTGACACTTACCTACCCCATACCAAGAGTTTTCCATATCCGTGAAGGAGAGCCTCCCTACCGAACAGAGCCTCCCCCCTAACAGAGCCTCCCTGCCTCCTCGGGCTTAAGGATGTTAGCTTAAGGATGTAGGGCTTAAGGATCCTTCCGTAAGAGAGCCTCCCCACCGAACAGAGCCTCCCCGCCTCTTTGGGCTTAAGGATGTTGGCTTAAGGATGTAAGGCTTAAGGATCTTACCAACTTTCACAACCTTATACGTGTCACAATGTGCAAACTTGTGCGAGCAAAGCTCTAGCACGACTCAAGCATCCTCTCATACAGAGACGCGTACGAGCATAGCTCTAGTACGGTTATACTCATAAGACAACTACTCAAAATCCACGTACGAGCAGAAGCTCCAGTACGGTTTATAAACATCGTTATAGTTTCCAAATCAAGGTGCGAGCTAAGCTCCAGCACGTTTCATACAAATCAAAACATAGAAATTCAGCGCAAGCGAGGCTCTAGCGCAATTTATGTCATACAAATAAGATAGGTGGCTCATACACAGTCAAACAATCCCGGCAATCGGGCTTAGCACTTCACAAATGCTTTTCCACAACATCAACAAAAACACTAGCCGGCCCATCTACAAGCTTGCTTAAAACCAAGCAATTTCGTTTTGAAAAACATCAAAACATTAGATTTATGCAATTATTAGCCTTACTATCTCATTTCATAAAATTCACTTCAAAACCAAAATCACACATATACTCATCATCATTCACGAATACCATCAATCATTTACTTGAGCAACCATGCATTTCATAAAACACCCAATATTCACCCACAAATACAAAGTACGAGCAGCTACCTCTATATACTCACAAAATTCCCTTACCTGGAATCGCGATGCGTGATTCCACTTCCTTAAGCTGCCTACTCGTACGGTTCGATTCGTCTTCAACGAACTCTTCGGGACTGCACAAAATCGTATCCCGCATTATATTCGATCCATATAATGCAACCCTTGTGCTTGCTATAGTCAATTTAATCTATAGTCTCTATTAACACTTATATGGCCTCGTTTCATTACTTTACCCATAACTCGAGTCTATGGATTCTTTTAGGCCTATTAACTCATTCCAAATCGATATTAAATCGATCTCAAGCTCATAGTGTTCATATTTCATTGATTTCCTCACTATGGCATTTATCAAGCATTTACATGCTCATTTTCATAATTTCACTTAAACCCATATTATAACTCCACATAACCATTCCAAATCACCCACATTACTCATTTAACAACTTATCATAACCAATAAACCACCAATTCCCCAAATCATACTTTCTCACACTAGAGGCATTCCATTTTCTAGGTTACATTAGTTTCTAACACAACCTAGGTGTTTCCATCCATACATACTCATGCCAAACAACTCCAAAATCAATTAAATAGACAATGTACTTAGATTGGAGTGTTGGAATCTTACCAAATATGATTTTTCTTCTTTCTCCAAATGGCAATACCCTTAACTCATTCAATACCAACAATGGAAAAATGCCTTCACACTATGTTGTTCTTCTCTTTAATAGGAACAACTTTGCCTCTAATGGTCTCTCTTTAATTCTTGCTGGAAATGGCTGATTTTAGAGAGGGAAAGTTAGGTTTTTGGGTTGAAAGTGAAAGGTTAGTGTTTTTCCCGAGATTTCCTGATTTTCAGCCCTCTTTATATAGAAATAGCTTGAGGAGATCGATCTGGTCCAAGAGGAGATCGATCTGGTCCCTTAAAATCCCTCTTTTTCACGGTATTTTTTTTAAGCCTGAGATCGATCTGTCGAAGCATGAGATCGATCTGTTGAGGCATGAGATCGATCTGCTCCCAAACAGAGAGCTAAGGAGATCGATCTGGGTGCTTGAGGATCGATCTTTTCACTATAGAATACTTGGGAGATCGATCTGGCTCCATTGGAGATCGATCTGCTCTATTCTTTCACCCAAATAAGAGCATTCTGGCTCTTCCAGATCGATCTCTCATCCTATGAGATCGATCTGGCCCTCATGTTTTCCAGATTTCCTGTAGTTTCCTTGCTGCAACTCATACCAATACATCCTTAATCTATTTCCATGGCCATTTTCTCATCCATCCACCTTTATAACTTGAAAATGGCATCCATTCATACCTTATGCACATTGAAACTTGTGTGCATTCATTGTATGTCCAAAGGTATGCTACATGAAACCAAATGGAAGCATAACTCCATTCCATTTTACCACACTACTCATCTTGAGTTTCAATCACATCCATCACTTATAAGAACTCATTTCTTCATATTCATACTCAATGGAACTTGTATGTACGTTACAAATCATATTACACATACGTACATTGAATCCATGGACTTACATCAATCATACTTTACATTACAAGTCCATTCATATTTATTACACACTACAACTTTACATATACGGGGTCTCACAGATTAATAGAATGTTGGTGATTTTAATGATTAAAATGGCAGAAAAATAAATAAAATATAAGTGAAGAATATTGTGTAAAAAATAGTTATTGCGTGAATTTAGTATGAAATTAAGACATGCTCGAGGTATTTGGCCACTTTGATTTAGATTGAAAATAATTAACAAGTAGACTTGTAGAAATTATGGCCATGAGAGCATGATTAGAAATGAATAAGTGTAAGACTTAAATTGATAAACTGCGTTAATGATAGTTAGTCTAGAATTATTTCTGCGAATGTACGTGTGCTGAAATTTAATTCGTTAATGTACGAATGGTAAATAACGTAAGCTTAAATGATATTTCGCAACAAGCACGTCAAAAGGCGCCAAGCAAGCTTAGATGCATATATGTGCGTCTAAGGCGATAGGCGAAAAAGGGTAAATCGGGTGTGTGGCTTGTGTGGTAAGGGGTTTTATATAGCTATCGTTAATAAAATACTTAGGATATGCTAGATTTCATATTTTGAAGTAGGATTATAGGTTAGTCGATTTAATAGAGTACCCTAGATTAAAATTCCTTTACCGATTATTTTTATAAAGTGCCTTGATTTAAATTTTGTCATAACATGAAGTTACTATTTTATAAGCTAATATTTTTACATGATAGCAGTATATGCATGTGATGCATTACACTATTTTTGTAACTCCATTGAGATTGCTGATTTATGAAATTGTTGTGTGGTCATTTTTAACTGTATTTTTTAAGTTAGCATGACGTTGCACGATTTATATACATGCTGAATTTGTACAGTCGATTCATGAATTACTTTCGATGGGTGGTTTTCCCCTATTTTTGAAATTATGATTTGGGATGAAGTATTGGATTTTTATCGTGTACCCATCGAGGGATTTTTGAGTCTATTGGCAACCTGATCTATGCCTGTGTGACAGTCATGTCTGTGAGAGCCATCTCTAGCACCCGATAGGAGGTTTTATGTGATTACGGTGCCAAGTGCTTCACGGGGATGTCTTCGTGACATCGAGTTTATTAATGCTACCTAATACTGTGAGACCCTGAGCTCGTCTACAGTACCCTAGTCTAGAACCTGCTCAGTTAGGATAGGGTGGTAGTCACTATGGCCATAGGTGTATTGATTTTGTATTGATATTAGTGAGGTTATCTAAATATTGGTGTCACAACCCATTTTATCCTTTTAATTACCGAAAATCACTATAAATATTTTGCTTTTTCCTTTCCTTACCCAGTCGTGAACAAACTCATCACTACACAGTTGGGCTGTGAGTATAATAAACATGTGAGACCCCGTATATGTATAAGGTTATATATGTACATAGAAATGTAAATAGAGTTGTACTATGAATTCTAAGTGAAGTATATGTGATGTAAGTCCATAAGTAATGTACACACTTGTAATGAGAGTGGTAATTATACACACTAGTTACATTATGTATGAATGTGAAGAAATGGACTTAAACATGTGGAGAATGTGTGTAGAATGGATTATGAGTAGTTTGGTAAAATGGAAGTAGAATTTGCATAAGATGTGCACTTCCATTTTTGTTTATATTAAGTACCATTGGTCATACAAAGATTCTACACAAGTTTTAATGTGTATGAAGTGAGGATGGATGCCATTTTCAAGACTCAAAGATGAATGAATGAGGAAATGATCATGGTAGCAAATTAAGGATGTTTGGTAAGGGTTGTTGCAGAGGAACTACAGAAAATCTGGAAATTTTGAAGGGCAGATCGATCTCATGGGATGAGAGATCGATCTGGAAGAGTCAGAATGCTCTTATGTGGGCAAAAGAATAGAGCAGATCGATCTTTAATGGAGCCAGATCGATCTCCTAAGCATTTTATAGTGAAAAGATCGATCCCCAAGCACCCAGCTCGATCTCCTTAGCTCTCTGTTTGGGAGCAGATCGATCTCATGCCTCGACAGATCGATCTCATGCTTCGACAGATCGATCTCAGGCTTAAAAATGTCATGAAAAAAAGGGATTTTAAGGGACCAGATCGATCTCCTCTTGGACCAGATCGATCTCCTCAAGCTATTTCTATATAAGGAGTGCTGGAAATCAGAAAATTTCAGGAAAAACACAAACCTTCCACTTTCAACCCAAAAACCTAACATTCTCTCTCAAAAATCAGCCATTTTCGGTGAGGTTTGAAGAGAGATCATTGGAGACAAAGTTGTTCCTATCAAAGAGAAGAACAACATAGTTGGAAAGCATTTTCCCATTGTTGGTATTGAAGGAGTTAAGGGCATTGCCATTTGGAGCAAGAAGAGAAATCAAATTGGGTAAGATTCTAACACTCCAACTATGATACATTGTTTATATAATTGATTTTGGAGTTGTTTGGCATGAGTATGGATGGTTAGAAACTATCTAAATGCATTGGAATGATTATGACCTAGAAATGGTCTAGAGTGAGAAAGTGGAATTGTATGGAGATTAATGATGAATGAGATATGTAGAAGTTATTAATAGTGTTGTGGTATGATTTTAAGATGTGGTTAGTGGATAAATTATGAGATTTACCTAAAAGAGGTAAAATGTGGATTAAGGCATTGGTAAAATGCACAAGTGAATAATATTGACTAGTGAGGTCAATTATGGGTTAAATACATTAACTCAATTGATTTAATGAATGAATCGCAGCTTCCGAGGATACGCCGAGGCGAGTTGAGCCAAGAGCATGAGAAGCTAAAAGGAAAGGAGTCACACCAAGTAAATCGAGGTAAGGGAATTGTGTGGACTCTTAGAGATATCTGTGTACAATTTGGACGCTTAAATGTTTTGCTAGAATGCATGAGCTTAGGAAATGTTGTTGGGTGATTGAAGGGTAAAAGTTGGGAGTTTGAGAAATGTGCATGAAAACAAAAGCATATTGCTTTGAAAATCATGTTTTATTGCTTTTTAGCAAATGATTGGTAGGTTGGCTAACATTGAAATGATTTGTAAAAGAAATGAGTGTGTTTTGGTTTTGTTAACCATACTTTGCAAAGTTTTGAGTCACCTACATGATTTCGTGAGTATGAAAGCGTGCTAGAGTATGACTAGCATGAGATTTGACGTGTTTTATACACATGAGTGCAAGAGGCACTAGTTTTCACATGGATTTCATAATTGTTTTGGCATTGTGCTCGAGTTTGTCTCGCACTGGATGCCCACCTTGCATGTTGCCGTGTTTGGAGCTTCGAGTAGACTGGGTGTCACATCGATTAAATAGGCTCACACGTGCATTGTTTGGACATGATTAATTAGCCGTGTTAGGAGCTTCGGATAGACAAGAGGTCGCACCGATTAAATAGGCTCACACGTGCGTTTGAGATGTGACGTGATATGATGTGTTGATTGGGTCCACGGAGTACGTCGTACCGTGCATGTAGCATGGAGTACATTGTACCGTGTTGAGTTGTGATGTGCCGTCTTCGGACGAGATCTGCTATGGACCGACGGGTAGGATTTGACCCACCTCTCATGTGGAAGCAGATGGTGGTGATATCCCGCACACCTGATCCGTGTAGCCGGTATCACAGGTTATGTACATAGGCCTTGAGGTTATTACCTATTGTTGAACTGCCTATCTCACATGTCTACTGCTATTTGAGATTAAATCCATGTTTGAAATGATTGTGGGTCAGGAAAGTCCGAGGGATGGGCCGAGACCTGACCAGTGATGAATTGATTTGTTAATGGTTTTTAAAGTGCACGGATGCATGATGTTTAATGCCATGCTTTATTATGAAAATGCATGATGGGTAATGCCATGCTTTTATTGTGAATCATGCATGATGATTTATACCATGCTTTGAGTTGAAATGTGCACTTGATTTTAATAGCATGAATGCTTTACATACCATTAACACAATCATACACTCATGTTTGAGATAAATAATGAATAAAATGCTTTTGAGCATGGCATCACGATCACGTAGATAGTGCAGTATCTACATGTTCGCATGATTACCTTACTGAGCGTGTGGTTTGCTCACCCCCTTATTTTCCCCCTCTCTACAGAGATTTGAGTATAGATTGAGCGTGACTGGAGGCGTTCCCTTTTTGGTAATCCGCTGCATCCCATCGCTAAAGGTATACACACCTTGATTATTTTGTATCTAAACTAGACATAGCACAGTAGCATTTTGTATGTAACCACTGGGGATGTAAAACAATGTAAACACATGTAACAACTCTGATATATATACATTTATACAAGTGTTTACTCATAAATAATGTTTCAAATTGAATTGGTATGGTGGAGTGAGTTAGACGTCGACACACAGCCCAACTGTTAAGTGTGTGGTTGTTCACGATCGAGGAAGGATGATTAAGGATTGATGCATGAAAATGCGAAAAATTTATACGTATTTTGGTAAGTTGAGGGTCGTGACAAAACATCACTCAACTTTCATTCTCAAATAAATCAAAAGAAGTGTCATTCATTTCCAGTTAAGTTATGTATGACACGTTTGTTTTTTAACTTTTACATCCCTCACATTAAATACAATTGACTACTGTACCTTTACATGATTAGATACAAAAGAATCTCAGTGTGTATACCTTTTGGCGATGGAAGCAGCAGATGTTCAAAATAAAACGGCTCAGTCCTCACTAGGCTGCTATGTACGCTCTGTAGAGGGGGAAAGTAGAGAGGGATGAGCAACCACACGCTCAGTAAGGTAATAATGCAAGTATGGTAGATAACTACTCTATCTACATGCTGATAATGTTATGCATAAATCGTTTATAACCAGAGCATGAGGAAATAAATCTATGCCGTATGAATATACATATATCATGTACAGAAAACATGGAAAATAATCATATAAAACATGAAATCATCATCATGTAAAACCTCTCATGCTCATCTTTATCAAAACTCAAAATAAAAAGGGAAATTCATTAAGAAACGTTTGTTAAAAAGAATGAAATGGGTCGTGACAGAGATTGGTATCAGAGCTGTGTTGGCCTAATGTGAGCCAGTAATAAGACGTAGGAAGAGTTACATCCCCATAGTACTGTGCTTTTGTTTAGATATAACTATGTAGACAGTGATGGATTGAGTTTGTTAAATGATTTTAATACAGGAAGTTAGGCATTATGCCAATTATGCGTCAAGGTAGAGGGTCGGGAGCACGTGCTAGAGGTCGTGGAGGTAGGCCTGAGAGCAGTGCGGAGCCACAGACTGATCAGGCCCCACAGGACTCTGTTGAGAGAGCAGGAGATACAGAGGCATGCTTCTCTAGGTTAGAGCGAAGTATTGAGAACCTAGTGGAGATTGTCATACAGGCTTTGGGTGCTGGCGATAGATGAGATCCTGCAGCACAGCCTACTACTGGACAGGCAACTGCAGAGGTGGAGAGACCTCAGATTGCAGAGACTGCTACTGTTAAACAGCCTCCAGCCCAGGATATGGCTTCTCCTATCGCTCCACAACAGAACGGTAGTGATTTGGGTTATGATTACGAGTTGAGCAGATTACGAGAGTTCCAAGGGTTGAAACCCTCAGTGTTCAGAGGGGTGAAGGACCCAGTGGTTACGAAGATTGGGTGTACGAGATGAAGAAATTGTATAGGTTCTTTAGGTGCACTTCAACTGAGAAGGTAGCCTTCGTCGTGTTTATGCTAAAAGGCGAGGCCGAACACTAGTGGAGATCCATCGAGACTGTTTTGAGGACCAAACACCCCTAGAACACTTGGGAGGTATTTTTTGTGAGACCCCGTATATGTAGAGTTGTAATGTGTAATAAATATGAATGGACTTGTAATGTAAAGTATGATTGATGTAAGTCCATGGATACAATGTACGTATGTGTAATATGAATTGTAACGTACATACAAGTTCCATTGAGTATGAATATGAAGAAATGAGTTCTTATAAGTGATGGATGTGATTGAAACTCAGAATGGGTAGTGTGGTAAAATGGAATGAAGTTATGCTTCCATTTGGTCTTATATAGCATACCTTTGGACATACAATGAATGCACACAAGTCCCAATGTGCATAAGGTATGAATGGATGCCATTTTCAAGTTATAAAGGTGGATGGATGAGAAAATGGTCATGGCAACAGATTAAGGATGTGTTGGTATGAGTTACAACAAGGGAACTGCATGAAATCTGGAAAACATGAAGGCCAGATCGATCTCATAGGATGAGAGATTGATCTGGAAGAGCCAGAATGCTTTTATTTAGGCAATGGAATAGAGCAGATCGATCTCCAATGGGGCCAGATCGATCTCCTAAGCATTCTGTGATGAAAAGATCGATCCTCAAGCACCTAGATCGATCTCTTTAGCTCTCTGTTTGGGACCAGATCGATCTCATGCTTCGACAGATCGATCTCATGCTTCAACAGATCGATCTCATGCTTCGACAGATCGATCTCATGCTTAAAAATGTCGTGAAAAAGAGGGATTTAAGGGGACCAGATCGATCTCCTCTTGAACCAGATCGATCTCCTCAAGCTATTTCTATATAAGGAGGGCTGAAAATCAGGAAATCTCAGGAAAAACATTAACCTTCCACTTTCAACCCAAAAACCTAACTTTCCCTCTCTAAAATCAGCCATTTTCAGTGAGATTTGAAGAGTGACCATTAGAGGCAAAGTTCTTCTTATCAAAGAGAAGAACAACATAGTGGGAAGGTATTTTCCCATTTTTGGTATTGAAGGAGTTAAGGGCATTGCCATTTGGAGCAAGAAGAAAAATCATATTGGTAAGATTCTAACACTCCAATCCAAATACATTGTCTATTTAATTGATTTTAGAGTTGTTTAACATGAGTATTGATGGATAAATTATCTAGGGATGTGGTGGAATTGGTGTGACCTAGAAAACCTAGAATAGGTATAATGTGAGAATATATGGGTTGAATGAGTTTATGATTTATGGGCATGCTAAAGTTGTTATTGAGGTAATGTTTATGATTTTAATTGGTTAAATGGAATTACATTGTGAGTTTGGAGGAATTGTGAAAATGGGTATGTATATGCTTGATAAATGCCATAGTGAGGGAATTCATGAAATATGAACACTATGAGCTTAATGTCGATTTAATATCGATTTTCAATAAGTTAATAGGCCTAAGAAGATCCATAGACTCGAGTTATGGGTAAAGTAATGAAACGAGGCCATATAAGCGTTAATGGAGGCTATAGATTAAATTGACTATAGTGAACGCACGATGCCATATTATATGGATCGAGTATAATGCGGGATATGATTTTATGAAGTCCCGAAGAGTTCATTCGAAACGAATCAAGTGGTATGAGTAGCAGCTTTAAGGAAGTGGAATCACGCATCGCGATTCCAGGTAAGGGAATTTTGTGAGTATATAGAGGTAGCTGCTCGTACTTTAAATTTATGGGTGAATATTGAGTGTTTTACGAAGTGCATAGTTGCTAAAGTAAATGATTGATGGTATTCATGAATGAGAAAGAGTATATGTGTGATTTTTAGTTTTGGTTTACATGGATGTATAAAAAGGGATAGTAAGGCTAATAATTGCATAAATCAAGTGTTTTGAATACTTTCACAAAACATGTGTTTCGTTTTAAACGAATTGATAGATAGGATGGCTATTGTGGTTTGACGTTTGTGATAGCACATGTGAAGTGCCAAATATGTTTTAAGATAGCTTTAAAAGCTTATGTGCCGCCTATCATGTTTATGTGAATTAAACCATGCTAGAGCCTGGCTCGCACCGGGTATTGATGTTTTCATTTGTATGAAAGGTGCTGGAGCTTAGCTCGCATCTTGATTTGGAAACTATGGTGATGTTTATAAACCGTACTGGAGCTTCTGCTCGTACGTGGCTTTTGAGTGGTTGTCTTATGAGTATAACCGTACTAGAGCTATGCTCATACGCGTCTCTTTGTGAGAGGATGCATGAGTCGTGCTAGAGCTTTTCTCGCACAAGTTTGCACATTGTGATACGTATAAGGTTGTGAAAGTTGGTAAGATCCTTAAGCCTTACATCCTTAAGCCAACATCCTTAAGCCCAAAGAGGCGGGGAGGCTCTGTTCGGTGGGGAGGTGGAGGCTCTCCTTCACGGATATGGAAAACTCTTGGTATGGGGTAGGTATGTGAGACCCCGTATATGTATAAGGGTATATATGTACATAGAAGTGTAAATAGAGTTGTACTATGAATTCATGAGTGAAGTATATGTGATGTAAGTCCACAAGTAATGTACACACTTGTAATGAGAGTGATAATCGTACATACAAGTTTCATTATGTATGAATGTGTAGAAATGGACTTAAACATGTGGAGAATGAGTGTAGAATGGATTTTGAATAGCTTGGTAAAATGGAAGTATAATTGCATAAGATGTGCACTTCCATTTTAGTTTATATTAAGTACCATTGGTCATACAAAGATCCTACACAAGTTTTAATGTGTATGAAGTGAGGATGGATGCCATCTTCAAGTCTCAAAGATGAATGAATGAGGAAATGATCATGGTAGCAAATTTAGGATGTTTGGTAAGTGTTGTTGCAGAGGAAATCTGGAAATTTTGAAGGGCAGATCGATCTCATGGGATGAGAGATCGATCTGGAAGAGCCAGAATGCTCTTATTTGGGCGAGAGAATAGAACAGATCGATCTCCAATGAACCAGATCAATCTCTTTAGCTCTCTGTTTGGGAGCAGATCGATCTCATGCTTTAACAGATCGATCTCATGCCTTGACAGATCGATCTCATGCTTCGACAGATCGATCTCAGGCTTAAAAATGCCGTGAAAAAGAGGGATTTTAAGGGACCAGATCGATCTCCTCTTAGACCAGATCGATCTCCTCAAGCTATTTCTATATAAGGAGTGCTGGAAATCAGAAAATTTCGGGAAAAACACAAACTTTCCACTTTCAACCCAAAAACCTAACATTCTCTCTCAAAAATCAGCCATTTTCAGTGAGGTTTGAAGAGAGACCATTAGAGACAAAGTTGTTCCTATCAAAGAGAAGAACAACATAGTTGGGAAGCATTTTTCCATTGTTGGTATTGGAGGAGTTAAGGGCATTGCCATTGGAGCAAGAAGAGAAATCAAATTTGGTAAGATTCTAACACTCCAACTATGGTACATTATTTATTTAATTGATTTTGGAGTTGTTTGGCATGAGTATGGATGGTTAGAAACTATCTAGAATGCATTGGAATGATTTTGACTTAGAAATGGTTTAGTGTGAGAAAGTGAAATTGATGGAGATTAATGATGAATGAGATATGTAGAAATCATTAATAGTGATTGTGGTATGATTTTAAGATATGGTTAGTGGATAAATTGTGAGGTTTACCTAAAAGAGGTAAAATGAGGGTTAAGGCATTTGTAAAATGCATAAGTAAATAATGTTGACTAGTGAGGTCAATTATGGGTTAAATACGTTAACTCAATCGATTTAATGAATGAATCGCAGCTTCCGAGGATACGCCAAGGCGAGTTGAGCCAAGAGCGTGAGAAGCTAAAAGGAAAGGAGTCACACCAAGTAAATCGAGGTAAGGGAATTGTGTAGACTCTTAGAGATATTGTGCGCAATTTGGGAGCATAAATGTTTTGCTAGAATGCATGAGATTAGGAAATGTTGTTGTTGGGTGATTGAAGGGTAAAAGTTGGGAGTTTGAGAAATGTGCATGAAAACAAAAGCATATTGCTTTGAAAATCATGTTTTATTGCTTTTTAGCAAATAATTGGTAGGTTGGCTAACATTGAAATGATTTGCAAAAGAAATGAGTATGTTTTGGTTTTGTTAACCATATTTTGCAAGTTTTGAGCCACCTACATGATTTCGTGAGTATGAAAGAGTGCATGAGGCACTAGTTTTCACATGAATTTCATATTGTTTTGGGATTGTGCTTTGAGTTTGTCTCGCACTGGATGCCCACCTTGCATGTTGCCGTGTTTGGAGCTTCGAGTAGACTTGGTGTCACATCGATTAAATAGGCTCACACGTGCATTGTTTTGAGACATGGCATGTTAAAACAACCTGATGAGCCCGAACGAGGGATAAGGGTTGGAGATCCACCTGATGAGCCCGAACGAGAGATAAGGTTGGAGGAACAGCTGATGAGCCCGAACGAGGGATAAGGCTGGGGGTCCACGGAGTACGTTGTACCGTGCATGTAGCATGGAGTACATTGTACCGTGTTGTGATGTGATGTGCCGTCTTCGGATGAGATCTGCTATGGACCGGCGGGTAGGATTTGACCCACCTCCCTTGTGGAAGCAGATGGTGGTGATATCCCGCACACCTGATCCGTGTAGCCGGTATCACAGGTTATGTACATAGGCCTTGAGGTTATTACCTATTGTTGAACTGCTTATCTCACATGTCTAATGCTATTTGAGAATAAATCCATGTTTGAAGTGATTGTGGTCAGGAAAGCCCAAGGGATGGGCTGGGACCTGACGTTGGATTGATTTGTTAATGGTTTTTAAAGTGCACGGATGCATGATGTTTAATGCCATGCCTTATTGTGAAAATGCATGATGTTTAATGCCATGCTTTTGTTGTGAATTATGCATGATGATTTATACCATGCTTTGAGTTGAAATGTGCACTGAATTTTAATAGCATGAATGCTTTACATACCATTAACACAATCATACACTCATGTTTTGAGATAAACAATGAATTAAATGCTTTTGAGCATGGCATCACGATCACGTAGATAGTACAGTATCTACCTGTTCGCATGATTGCCTTACTGAGCGTGTGGTTTGCTCACCCCCCTTATTTTCCCCTCTCTACAGAGATTTGAGTATAGATTGAGCGTGACTGGAGGCATCCCTTTTTGGTAATTCCGCTGCATCCCATCGCTAAAGGTATACACACCTTGATTATTTTGTATCTAAACTAGACATAGCACAGTAGCATTTTGGTATGTAACTACTGGGGATGTAAAACAATGTAAACACATGTAACAACTCTGATATATATACATTTATACAAGTGTTTACTCATAAATAATGTTTCAAATTGAATTGGTATGGTGGAGTGAGTTAGACGTCGACACACAGCCCAACTGTTAAGCGTGTGGTTGTTCACGATCGAGGAAGGATGATTAAGGATTGATGCATGAAAATGCGAAAAATTTGTATGTATTTTGGTAAGTTGAGGGTCGTGACAGAAGTTGGTATCAGAGCTCGAGTTGGTTTGACGTGTGTCGTGTCTAAAATACTTAATAAGTGAAAAAAATTACATCCCCAAGTTACTGTGCTTGTTTAGATACAAATAGTGTATATCGATGGGTTGACTAAGTAATTGGTTGTGAATGTAAGGAACTGAGTAAGTATGCCTAATACCAGTCGCGGTAGAGGGATGAGAGCACAGGCTCGAGGCCGTAGAGGTAGGCCTGGGGGTCGTGTTGAGCCGGAAACACATGAGGCTCAGGAGGATGTTGAGGTGGAGGTCGACGTTGAGCACGCTCCACAGGGTCCAGAGGAGAGGCCCGAGAATACTGAGGCTCGCTTTGCGAGGATTGAGCGGAGCATTAAGATGATTTTGGAATTGGTCACTCAATCTTTACCTGGAGTTGGCGGTAGACCGAGTCCCGCTACACAGGGTGATGCCGAGTAGGCAGCAGCTCCCGAGGCACGGGCGAGGCAAGCCCAATGACCTCAGACGACAGATACCCCGCCCACATAGGATGTGCCTACGCCGGTTGCTATGCCAGGCAGTAGAGGTTGGGGATATGGATGTGATTTGGATAGACTGCGACAGTTCCAGAAGTTTGGACCGCCGTCTTTCAGTGGAGTAAAGGACCCAGTAGCGGCTGAGGATTGGATCAATGAGATCGAGAAATTATATGGGTTCTTTGAGTACACTACTACCGAGATGGTAGCATTTACCGCTTTTATGCTGAAGGGATCAGCAGAACATTGGTGAAAATCCACCAGGCCTATTTTGAGAGCCCGGCATACTGAGATCAGCTGGGATGTGTTTTTAGAGGCCTTCCGGAGACAGTATGTCCCGGATACCGCCCAGCGAAAGCTAAAGATGGCATTTTTGGGACTGACCCAAGGGAGCAGGACTGTGGATGAGTATGAGACTGCTTTTATATCCCTGGGCAGATATGATCCCAACACGATGAGTAATGAGGTCGAGAAGATCCAGAAGTTTGTGGATGGATTGAGACCAACCGTCAGGTCTAGATTGGTTCCCCTGGATATACCGACCTATGAGGAGGCAGTGCGCAGGGCGCAATTATGTGAACAAGATGTTGATAGAATCGCCTCGGAGTTTGGAAAGGTTGGTAAGATGAGGGATAGAGATAAGAAGAGACCTATGATAGATAGAGGCTTCAGCTATAAAGGGAGCAAGAGGTTCTCTGGAAAGAGGCCGAGAATTGATGAGATCCGGGAGAGGACAGTTGATACTCCCATGTATTCGGCCATTGCTCCAGCTAAGGGAATCGTGATTGGAGGACCACAGCCTACTACAGAACAGTGTGGCAAGTGTGGTAGGTACCATGGTACTCGACCATGTTACGGACCTTAGGTTGTATGCTTCAGATGTGGGAAGCCAGGGCACGTAATCAGAGATTGCCTAGAGATGATAGAGAGAGCCCCACAGAAGGGCATGGAACCAGAGAGAGCTCCAGTTGGTACTGCTGCTCCGAGGAGGAGGGCTACAGCTGAGGAAAAGGGGAAGCAAGTAGTGGGTGTAAGCAGAGGACGAGTGCACGCACTGGATCAGGATACTGCAGATCAGTCATCAGATGTGGTAAAAGGTACCATCCAAATCTTTGTTTAGAAGCTTATGTACTGTTTGATCCTGGTGCCACGCATTCCTTTATTTCGCCATCCTTTGCATGTAAATTGTTGAAGCATGCAAAACCCACGCTGCTTGATAGGATGTTGTTGATATCTACCCCTATGAATGATAGTCAGTTGACTGAGCATGTATATAGGGATTGTAAAATGAAGATAGGAGGTAAAGAGATGGCAGCCGATTTAATTTTATTAAACATGAGTGATTTTGATGTGATCCTAGGAATGGATTGGTTGGCTGCCAATCATGTTGTTATGGATTGTCATGCTAAAACCTTGATGTTTCCAAAGATAGACAATCTTGTAGTTAATTTTGTGAAATGAAATTAAAGAACATGATTTGATTATAAGTGTGATGAGTATAATCTTGATACATGATGTATGAAAGATAAATTTGATTTCATTTATGTATGTGATGTGATGAATTATGATACTAATGGTGGAAAGAATAATGTGAAGGATTCATCGCTTTTGTGATTGAGACGGATAAGGCACGTCCGGAATTGGAAGACATACCCGTGGTTAGGGAATTTCCAGATGTCTTTCCGGATGAGTTACCAGGATTACCTCCAGATAGGGAGATGGAGTTTGGTATAGATTTGGCACCTGGTACAGAGCAGATGTCCAAGCCACCATACAGAATGGCTCAAGTTGAGTTAGAGGAGTTAAGGAAACAATTACAAGAGTTGCTGGAGAAGGGGTTCATCAGGCCGAGCGTCTCACCTTGGGGAGCACCGGTTCTGTTTGTAAGGAAGAAGGATGGAAGCCTCCGACTGTGTATAGATTACCGGTTGTTGAATAAGGTCACCATCAAGAATAAGTATCCCCTCCCACGTATCGATGATTTGTTGGATCAGCTTAAGGGAGCGCAGGTCTTTTCCAAGATAGATCTGAGATCAGGGTACCATCAGTTGAAGATACGAGATGGAGATGTACCCAAGACAGCCTTTCGCACCCGGTATGGACATTATGAGTTTATGGTTATGCCATTCGGGTTGACAAATGCTCCTGTAGCTTTTATGTCGTTGATGAATGAGGTATTTCACCAGTATTTGGATCGATTTGTGATTATGTTTATTGATGATATACTGGTGTATTCAAGGTCTAGAGAGGAGCATGAGAGGCATCAAGGATAGTGCTACAGACCCTTCGAGAGAAGAAGTTATACGCTAAACTCAGTAAGTGCAACTTTTGGTTGGAACAGATCTCTTTTCTAGGTCACATAGTATCAAAGGATGGAGTATCAGTGGATCCATCTAAGATTGAGGCCGTAGTTCAGTGGCAGAGACCCCAGACAGTGACAGAGATCAGAAGTTTCCTGGGTTTAGCTGGGTATTATCGAAGGTTTGTAGAGGGATTTTCGAGGTTAGCTGCTCCATTGACACGTCTCACAAGGAAAAATGTAGAGTTTATGTGGGACAAAAGTGTGAAGATAGTTTTGAGGAGTTGAAAAAGAGATTAACTACAGCTCCAATACTCACCATTCCTACCAGCTCAGGAGGTTTCTCGGTGTATGCGGATGCTTCACACCAAGGACTGGGCAGTGTATTGATGCAGGATGGGAAGGTAGTAGCCTATGGATCAAGACAGTTAAAGGATCATGAGAGGAACTACCCGACCCATGACTTGGAGTTGGCAGCGGTGGTGTTTACGCTGAAGATATGGCGCCACTACCTCTATGGTGAGAGATTTCAGATTTATACAGATCATAAGAGCCTTAAGTACCTGTTCTCACAGAAGGAGTTGAACATGAGACAGAGGAGATGGCTCGAGCTGTTAAAGGATTATGATTGTGAAATCCTATACCACCCGGGTAAAGCAAATGTGGTTGCTGATGCATTGAGTAGGAAGCATCTCAGGATGGTATCATTCATGATGATCAGGGAACACGAGCTGTTGGAACAGTTCATGAACCTCAGTTTGGATATGACCCCACCTGACGCTGATAGTGGATTTATGATAGCTAGCCTGCAGTTGGAACCGGATCTGGTAGATAAATCCGACAGGCTCAGCGAGTTGATCAGCAGTGTAGTGATATTGTCGGGCAGATACAGAGGGGTATAGAGACGGACTTTGGGTTGAGTTCGGATGGATTGTTGAGGTTCAGAGGTAGGATATGTGTTCCTAATGATGCAGAGATCAGAAGGTTGATCCTGACAGAGGCTCACTCATCGAAGTATACGATACATCCAGGGGGTACCAAAATGTATCAAAACCTTCGAAAGGTTTATTGGTGGTCGGGAATGAAAAAGCACATTGCTGAATATGTTGCTAAGTGTCTCGTTTGTCAGCAGGTGAAGGTAGAGCATCAGAAGCCTGCAGAGTTATTGCAGCCTCTACCGATACCGACATGGAAATGGGAGCATGTCACCATGGATTTTGTGATGGGATTGCCGAGGACCCAGAGAGGTCATGATGCCATATGGGTAATTGTGGATCGGTTGACGAAATCAGCCCATTTTCTAGCTATGAGAGCTACCGATACTCTGAGCCAGTTAGCGAACCTATATGTGCGCGAGATAGTGAGGCTACATGGAATTCCAGTGAGCGTTGTTTCTGATAGGGATGCCCGCTTCACTTCCCACTTTTGGGAACATTTTCAGGAAGCGATGGGGACCCAGTTGAATTTTAGCACCGCGTTTCATCCTTAGACAGATGGTCAGTCAGAGAGGACTATACAGACCCTGGAGGACATGTTGAGAGCGTGTGCATTGGATTTTGGAGGCTCCTGGGATGACCATTTGCCACTCGCAGAGTTCGCGTATAATAACAGTTTTCATGCGAGTATCGGGATGGCACCATATGAGGCATTGTATGGGCATAGATACCGTTCCCCTATTGGATGGGAAGAGGTTGGTGACAGACAGATCTTTGCTCCCGACTTGGTTAGACAAGCCTCTGAGGACGTCCAATTGATATGTGAGAGGCTACGGACAGCTCAGAGCAGGCAAAAGAGTTATGCTGACAAGAGACGGAGACCACTAGAGTTTGAGGTGGGTGAGTCAGTGTTTCTGAAAGTTTTCCCTTCGAAGGGAATTATGAGATTTGGGAAAAAGGGAAAGTTGAGCCCTCGATATATAGGGCCATTTGAGATACTTGATAAGGTGGGAGACAAGGCGTATAAGTTGGCATTGCCACCAGAGTTGGCAAGTGTGCATAACGTCTTCCACGTATCCATGTTGAGGAAGTATCACCTGGACCCGACACATGTGATAAGATATGAGCCTTTGGAGCTCAATGAGGGTATGACCTATGTTGAGAAGCCAGTTCGGGTATTGGACAGAAAAGAGAAAGTGCTAAGGACAAAGACAATTCCCTTGGTGAAGATACTTTGGCAACATCACACTGTGGAAGAAGCCACATGGGAATTGGAGAGTTTGATGCGGGAGAGGTATCTCGAGTTGTTCACAAAATAATTGGTTCCAATTTGGAGGACCAAATTTTCTAAGTGGGGGAGAATGTGAGACCCCGTATATGTATAAGGGTATATATGTACATAGAAGTGTAAATAGAGTTGTACTATGAATTCATGAGTGAAGTATATGTGATGTAAGTCCACAAGTAATGTACACACTTGTAATGAGAGTGATAATCGTACATACAAGTTTCATTATGTATGAATGTGTAGAAATGGACTTAAACATGTGGAGAATGAGTGTAGAATGGATTTTGAATAGCTTGGTAAAATGGAAGTATAATTGCATAAGATGTGCACTTCCATTTTAGTTTATATTAAGTACCATTGGTCATACAAAGATCCTACACAAGTTTTAATGTGTATGAAGTGAGGATGGATGCCATCTTCAAGTCTCAAAGATGAATGAATGAGGAAATGATCATGGTAGCAAATTTAGGATGTTTGGTAAGTGTTGTTGCAGAGGAAATCTGGAAATTTTGAAGGGCAGATCGATCTCATGGGATGAGAGATCGATCTGGAAGAGCCAGAATGCTCTTATTTGGGCGAGAGAATAGAACAGATCGATCTCCAATGGACCAGATCGATCTCCTTAGCTCTCTGTTTGGGAGCAGATCGATCTCATGCTTCGACAGATCGATCTCATGCCTTGACAGATCGATCTCATGCTTCGACAGATCGATCTCAGGCTTAAAAATGCCGTGAAAAAGAGAGATTTTAAGGGACCAGATCGATCTCCTCTTGGACCAGATCGATCTCCTCAAGCTATTTCTATATAAGGAGTGCTGGAAATCAGAAAATTTCGGGAAAAACACAAACTTTCCACTTTCAACCCAAAAACCTAACATTCTCTCTCTCAAAAATCAGCCTCTTTCAGTGAGGTTTGAAGAGAGACCATTAGAGACAAAGTTGTTCCTATCAAAGAGAAGAACAACATAGTTGGGAAGCATTTTCCCATTGTTGGTATTGGAGGAGTTAAGGGCATTGCCATTGGAGCAAGAAGAGAAATCAAATTTGGTAAGATTCTAACACTCCAACTATGGTACATTATTTATTTAATTGATTTTGGAGTTGTTTGGCATGAGTATGGATGGTTAGAAACTATCTAGAATGCATTGGAATGATTTTGACCTAGAAATGGTTTAGTGTGAGAAAGTGAAATTGATGGAGATTAATGATGAATGAGATATGTAGAAATCATTAATAGTGATTGTGGTATGATTTTAAGATGTGGTTAGTGGATAAATTGTGAGGTTTACCTAAAAGAGGTAAAATGAGGGTTAAGGCATTTGTAAAATGCATAAGTAAATAATGTTGACTAGTGAGGTCAATTATGCGTTAAATACGTTAACTCAATCGATTTAATGAATGAATCGCAGCTTTCGAGGATACGCCGAGGCGAGTTGAGCCAAGAGCGTGAGAAGCTAAAAGGAAAGGAGTCACACCAAGTAAATCGAGGTAAGGGAATTGTGTGGACTCTTAGAAATATTGTGCGCAATTTGGGCGCATAAATGTTTTGCTAGAATGCATGAGATTAGGAAATGTTGTTGTTGGGTGATTGAAGGGTAAAAGTTGGGAGTTTGAGAAATGTGCATGAAAACAAAAGCATATTGCTTTGAAAATCATGTTTTATTGCTTTTTAGCAAATAATTGGTAGGTTGGCTAACATTGAAATGATCTGCAAAAGAAATGAGTATGTTTTGGTTTTGTTAACCATATTTTGCAAGTTTTGAGCCACCTACATGATTTCGTGAGTATGAAAGAGTGCATGAGGCACTAGTTTTCACATGAATTTCATATTGTTTTGGGATTGTGCTTTGAGTTTGTCTCGCACTGGATGCCCACCTTGCATGTTGCCGTGTTTGGAGCTTCGAGTAGACTTGGTGTCACATCGATTAAATAGGCTCACACGTGCATTGTTTTGAGACATGGCATGTTAAAACAACCTGATGAGCCTGAACGAGGGATAAGGATTGGAGATCCACCTGATGAGCTCGAACGAGGGATAAGGGTTGGAGGAACAGCTGATGAGCCCGAACGAGGGATAAGGCTGGGGGTCCACGGAGTACGTTGTACCGTGCATGTAGCATGGAGTACATTGTACCGTGTTGTGATGTGATGTGCCGTCTTCGGACGAGATTTGCTATGGACCGGCGGGTAGGATTTGACCCACCTCCCGTGTGGAAGCAGATGGTGGTGATATCCCGCACACCTGATCCGTGTAGCCGGTATCACAGGTTATGTACATAGGCCTTGAGGTTATTACCTATTGTTGAACTGCTTATCTCACATGTCTAATGCTATTTGAGAATAAATCCATGTTTGAAGTGATTGTGGTCAGGAAAGCCCGAGGGATGGGCTGGGACCTGTCGTTGGATTGATTTGTTAATGGTTTTTAAAGTGCACGGATGCATGATGTTTAATGCCATGCCTTATTGTGAAAATGCATGATGTTTAATGCCATGCTTTTGTTGTGAATTATGCATGATGATTTATACCATGCTTTGAGTTGAAATGTGCACTGAATTTTAATAGCATGAATGCTTTACATACCATTAACACAATCATACACTCATGTTTTGAGATAAACAATGAATTAAATGCTTTTGAGCATGGCATCACGATCACGTAGATAGTACAGTATCTACCTGTTCGCATGATTGCCTTACTGAGCGTGTGGTTTGCTCACCCCCCTTATTTTCCCCTCTCTACAGAGATTTGAGTATAGATTGAGCGTGACTGGAGGCATCCCTTTTTGGTAATTCCGCTGCATCCCATCGCTAAAGGTATACACACCTTGATTATTTTTTATCTAAACTAGACATAGCATAGTAGCATTTTGGTATGTAACTACTGGGGATGTAAAACAATGTAAACACATGTAACAACTCTGATATATATACATTTATACAAGTGTTTACTCATAAATAATGTTTCAAATTGAATTAGTATGGTGGAGTGAGTTAGACGTCGACACACAGCGCAACTGTTAAGCGTGTGGTTGTTCACGATCGAGGAAGGATGATTAAGGATTGATGCATGGAAATGCGAAAAATTTGAATGTATTTTGGTGAGTTGAGGGTCGTGACAAGGTAAGACCTAGGAATGGCACCCCCAATCACGATATGAGTCTGCGGAGTACGCTGTACCGTGTATATCGCATGGAGTACGATGTACCGCATGATGGTTATGTGATGAGAAAGTCTGGCGAGGGATAATCCATCTTCGTGCCAGCCTGATACCCCGCACACCTGGATGCGTGTGGTCTGGGATGATTTATGATGTAGTGGTCCACATAGGCACTTTTGATATGGTGACCTAGTTTTTATACACATGCGTGAATTGTGAAATGAAAATGTGGTTGTGATTGTGAATTGATTTGGTGGTATTTATGTGTTGAGAAAGAGGTTTATGATGTTGGTTTAAAAAGGAGGTTTCTTAATGAATTGTCCTTTTTATGAATTTAAATGAGATCGAGCATGAGATGATTTATACATGATGTTTTTACCATGTTTTATATGCCAATGTACATGATTTCGATACATGATATATATGTATACTCATATGGCATAGTTTTATTCCTCATGCTCCTACCATAAAAATTTAAGCATAACACTATCAGCATGCAGATAGAGTAGTTATCTACCATGCTTGCATTATTGCCTTACTGAGCGTGTGGTTGTTCATTCCACTCTATTTCCCCCCTACAGAGTGTGCATAGAAGCCCAGTGAGGACTGAGGAGTGGTATTTTGGACCCCGCTGCATCTCCATCATGTAGAGGTATATACACAGTGATTCTTTTTGTATCTAAACAATGTAAAAGCACAGTATTCTTTTGAGTTGTAATTATGGGGGATGTAGATGTCAGTAAGAACATGCTTTTGTATAAGTACAAGATTAAATGCAAATGTATGACATCGTTTTACTTAACTGAGAATGAATGAGATGTGGAGTTATTATTGACTCACAGCCCAACAGTGTGTGGTGAGTTAGTTCACGACCGGGTAAGGTAACAGTAAAACGTGAAAATTTTTTAGTGATTTTCGGTTAAAGAGAATGGAATTGGGTCGTGACAGAGATTGGTATCAGAGCTGTGTTGGCCTGATGTGAGTCATTAATAAAACGTAGGAAAGTACATCCCCATAGTACTGTGCTTTTGTTTAGATATAACTGTGTATACCGTGATGGATTGAGCTTAATGAATTACTACAATACAGGAAGTTAGGCACTATGCCAGTTACACGCAAAGGTAGAGGGGCGAGAGCACGTGCTAGAGCCCGTAGAGGTAGGCCTGAGAGCCGTGCAGAGCCTTGCGGAGCCACAGACTGAACAGGCTCCACAGAACCCTGCTGGGAGAGCAGAGGATACTAAGGCTCGCTTCGCTAGGTTAGAGCGGAGTATTGAGAATTTGGTGGAGATGTCACGCAGGCCTTGGGTGCCGGTGACAGACGAGGTCTTGCGGCACAGCCTTCGACTGAACAGGCAGCTACAGAGGCGGAGAGACCTCATGCTGCTGAGACAGCTACAGTTACACCACCTCCAACCTAGGATACAGATTCTCCTATCACTCCACAGCAGAGCGGTAGTGATTTGGGTTATGACTGCGACTTGAGCAGGTTGCGAGAGTTTCAAGCGCTGAAACCCCCAGTGTTTAGAGGGGTGAAGGACCCAGTGGTTACGGAGGATTGGGTGTATGAGATGGAGAAACTATATAGGTTTTTTCGATGCACTTCAGCTGAAAAGGTAGCCTTTGCCGTGTTTATGTTGAAGGCGAGGCCGAGCATTGGTGGAGGTCCATCGAGGTTATTTTGAGGGCCAGACACTCTGAGATCTCATGGGAGATATTTCTAGAGGCCTTCAGGAGACAATATATCCCAGCCACTGCACAGAGGAAATTGCGAATGGAATTTATGAATTTGGTTCAAGGGAACCATACTGTGGACGAGTATGAGTCCAAGTTTATGTCCTTGGGGAGATATGACCCGGACACGATGGGTAGTGAGACCCGAAAGATACAAAAGTTCATGGATGGATTGAGATTGGCCATCCGGACTAAGCTAGCTCCCTTCGACATTGTGACTTATGAGGAGGCTGTACATAAGGCTCAGTTGTGTGAGCAAGACTTTGAGCAAAATGCCTCCAAGCTTGGGAGAATCAGTGTTAGAAAGTACAGAGACCGGAAGAGATTCGGGTTTGGAAGAGTGGCCAAGAGAGATGGCCAAAGATTTTTCGGGAAGAGGCTAAAGATTGAGGAGGTGCAGGAGAGAGCTGCTAGACCTCCCGTATACCCAGCCTTGACTGTGCCGAGGGGCATGACTATTGGAGGACCACGGCCTACTACTGATCAGTGTAGGAGATGTGGGAGATTTCATGGGAATAGGCCCTGTCTGATGACCCCTATGGTGTGTTTTAGATGCGAGAGACCAGGACATATGGCTAAGTATTGTCCCGAGAAGATAGAGATTGCCCCACAGAAGGGTAAGGAGCCTGAGGGAGCTCCAGTTGAGACAGCAGCCCCAAGGAGGAGGGCTACAGCTGAGGAAAAAGGGAAACAAGCTGTGGGTGTGAGCAGAGGAAGGGTGCACGCGCTGGACCAAGACACTGCAGACGCATCGACGGATGTGATTAAAGGTACCATCCAAATCTTTGATTTAGAAGCATTGGTATTATTTGATCCTGGTGCCACGCATTCTTTCATATCACCTTCCTTCGCACATAAATTATTGAAGCATGTGAAACCAACATTGTTGGATAAAATGTTGATGATTTCCACACCCATGAATGATAGTCAATTGACTCAGCATGTATGTAGAGTTGTAAGTTAAAGATAGAAGGGAAGGAAATGATAGCCAATCTGATTTTATTGAATATGAATGATTTTGATGTAATTTTGGGAATGGATTGGTTGGCTACCAATCGTGTTGTGATGGATTGTCATGCCAAAACATTAATGTTTTCAGGATTAGACAATCTTATTTTAAATTTTGATGAAAAGAAATGATATGAAAATAGCATGTTTGTTATAAATAAAGGAGTATGATTTTAAATGCATACTGCTTGAGAGATAAATTATTGTTTTTGATAAATGTTGAATGTGGAGTGATGGTTTATGTTACTAACGATGGAGAGGATAATGTGAAGGGTTCATTGCATACGTGGTTGATATAGATGAAGCACACCCGAAATTGAGGGACATAGCCGTAATTACGGATTACCCAGATGTATTTTCGGATGAATTACCAGGACTACCACCTGAAAGGGAAATGGAATTCTACATAGAGTTAGTGCCTGGTACAGAGCCGATATCGAAACCACCCTATAGAATGGCTCCGATAGAGTTAGAAGAGATGAAGAAGCAGCTGCAAGAGTTGCTGGAGAAGGGGTTTATTAGACCGAGTGTCTCACCTTGGGGAGCACCGGTTCTATTTGTAGGGAAGAAGGATGGAAGCCTCCGACTGTGTATAGATTACCGGTTGTTGAATAAGGCCACCATTAAGAACAAGTACCCCCTTCCAAGAATCGATGATTTGTTGGATCAGCTCCAGGGAGCCGAAGTATTTTCTAAGATAGATCTGCGGTCAGGGTATCATTAGTTGAGGATCAGGAGTGGAGATGTACCTAAGACAGCATTTCGTACCCGTTATGGCCACTACTAGTTTTTGGTGATGCCATTCGGATTGACGAATGCTCCCGCAACATTTATGGCATTGATGAATGATATATTCAAGCCATACCTGGACAAGTTTGTGATTGTTTTCATAGATGACATTTTGGTGTATTCCAAGTCCAGGGAAGATCATGAGGAGCACTTGAGGATAGTTTTGCAGACCCTCCGAGAGAGAGAATTGTATGCCAAACTCAGCAAGTGTAACTTTTGGTTGGAACAGATCTCATTTTTGGGGCATGTTGTGTTAAAGGATGGGGTATCGGTGGATCCATCCAAGATATAGGCAGTTGTACAGTGGGAACAGCCTAAGACAGTAACTGAGATCAGGAGTTTTCTGGGATTGGCAGGATATTATTGGAGATTTGTAGAGGGTTTCTCCAGACTAGCTGCTCCATTGACACGCCTCACGTGAAAAGATTTTAAGTTTGTGTGGGATGAGGCATGTGAGAGGAGTTTTGAGGAGTTTAAGCTTCGATTGACGACTGCTCCAATTCTCACCATTCCTACCAGCTCAAGAGGATTCACGGTGTCTACGGATGCATCACGCCAGGGACTGGGCTGTGTGCTTATGCAGGATGGGAAGGTAGTTGCCTATGGATCGAGACAATTGAAAGATCATGAGAGGAACTACCCGACACATGATTTGGAGTTGGCGGCTGTAGTATTTGCTTTGAAAATATGGCGCCACTATCTCTATGGTGAGAAATTTCAGGTGTTCACAGATCATATGAGCCTTAAGTACCTGTTCTCACAGAAAGAACTGAATATGAGACAGAGGAGATGGCTCAAACTCCTGAAAGACTATGATTGTGAAATCATGTACCACCCGGGTAAGGCAAATGTAGTTGCCGATGCTTTGAGTAGAAAGAACCTTGGGTTGGTGTCATATATGATGGTACGGGAACATGAATTGTTAGAACACTTTGCAAACCTCAGTTTAGATGTAACCCCACCTGGATCTGAGAGACTTGAGATCATGGCTAGTTTGAGACTAGAGCCAGAGTTGATTGGCCGTATTCGGCGAGCCCAGCAGAGCGATCGACGATGCATCGATTGGCTGAGGCAGATACAGACAGGTGTGGGTATTGATTTTGAGCAGAGTGCTGATGGGTTATTAAGGTTCAGAGGCAGAGTATGCGTTCCCAGGGATCCTGAGATCAGGAGAATGATTTTATCAGAGGCTCACTCATCGAAGTATACGATACATCCAGAGAGTACCAAGATGTATCAAAACCTTCGGAAGGTTTATTGGTGGTCTGGAATGAAGAGAGACATTGCTGAATATGTCGCTAAGTGTCTCGTTTGTCAGCAAGTGAAGGTAGAGCATCAGAAGCCTGCAGGATTATTGCAGCCTCTACCGATACCGACTTGGAAGTGGGAGCATGTCACCATGGATTTTGTGATGGGGTTGCCGAGGACCCGTAGAGGTCATGATGCCATATGGGTTATTATGGACCGGTTGACTAAGTCCTCCCATTTCTTGGCTATGAGAGCTACCGATACACTGAGTCAGTTGGCGAACCTGTATATTCGAGAGATAGTACGGCTACATGGTGTACCAGTGAGCGTTGTTTCTGATAGGGATGCCCACTTCACTTCCCATTTTTGGGAACATTTTCAGGAAGCGCTGGGGACCTGACTGAGTTTTAGCACCGCTTTTCATCCTCAGACAGATGGGCAGTCAGAGAGGACTATACAGACCCTCGAGGATATGTTGAGAGCGTGTGTACTGGATTTTAGAGGCTCTTGGGATAACCACCTGCAATTAGCCGAGTTCGCTTATAATAATAGCTATCATGCTAGCATCGAGATGGCACCCTATGAGGCATTATACGGGCGTAGATGCCGTTCCCCTATTGGATGGGAAGAGGTTGGTGATAGACAGATTTTTGCTCCAGACTTAGTGCAGCAGGCATCTGAGGACGTCCAGTTGATATGTGAGAGATTACGGACAGCTCAGAGCCGACAAAAGAGTTATGCTGACAAGAGACGAAGACCACTAGAGTTTGATGAGGGTGAGTCAGTGTTTCTGAGGGTATCACCATCGAAGGGTATTATGAGATTTGGTAAGAAGGGCAAGCTGAGCCCTAGATATATCGGATCCTTCGAGATTTTGGAGAGAGTGGGAGATAAGGCGTATAGGTTGGCATTGCCACCGGACTTGGCAAATGTCCACAATGTCTTCCACGTCTCGATGCTTCAGAAGTATCACCCGGACCCGGCACACGTGATAAGATATGAGCCATTGGAGCTCTATGAGAGTATGACGTATGTTGAGAAGCCGGTTCAGATATTGGATAGAAAAGAGAAAGTGTTGCGGAATAAGACAATTCCCTTGGTGAAAGTTCTTTGGCAACATCACACGGCGAAAGAGGCCACATGGGAATTGGAGAACTTAATACGGGAGAAGTACCCCCAACTTTTTGAAGAGTGACTTGGTTCTAATTTGGAGGACCAAATTCCTTGAAGGAGGGGAGAATGTGAGACCCCGTATATGTAGAGTTGTAATGTGTAATAAATATGAATGGACTTGTAATGTAAAGTATGATTGATGTAAGTCAATGGATACAATGTACGTATGTGTAATATGAATTGTAACGTACATACAAGTTCCATTGAGTATGAATATGAAGAAATGAGTTCTTATAAGTGATAGATGTGATTGAAACTCAGAATGGGTAGTGTGGTAAAATGGAATGAAGTGATGCTTCCATTTGGTCTTATATAGCATACCTTTGGACATACAATGAATGCACACAAGTCCCAATGTGCATAAGGTATGAATGGATGCCATTTTCAAGTTATAAAGGTGGATGGATGAGAAAATGGTCATGGCAACAGATTAAGGATGTGTTGGTATGAGTTACAACAAGGGAACTGCATGAAATCTGGAAAACATGAAGGCCAGATCGATCTCATAGGATGAGAGATCGATCTAGAAGAGCCAGAATGCTCTTATTTGGGCAATGGAATAGAGCAGATCGATCTCCAATGGGGCCAGATCGATCTCCTAAGCATTCTGTGATGAAAAGATCGATCCTCAAGCACCCAGATCGATCTCCTTAGCTCTCTGTTTGGGACCAGATCGATCTCATGCTTCGACAGATCAATCTCATGCTTCGACAGATCGATCTCATGTTTCGACAGATTTATCTCATGCTTAAAAATGTCGTGAAAAAGAGGGATTTAAGGGGACCAGATCGATCTCCTCTTGAACCAGATCGATCTCCTCAAGCTATTTCTATATAAGGAGAGTTGAAAATCAGGAAATCTCGGGAAAAACATTGACTTTCCACTTTCAACCCAAAAACCTAACTTTCCCTCTCTAAAATCAGCCATTTTCAGTGAGATTTGAAGAGAGACCATTAGAGGCAAAGTTGTTCCTATCAAAGAGAAGAACAATATAGTGGGAAGGCATTTTCCCATTTTTGGTATTGAAGGAGTTAAGGGCATTGCCATTTGGAGCAAGAAGAAAAATCATATTGGTAAGATTCTAACACTCCAATCCAAACACATTGTCTATTTAATTGATTTTGGAGTTGTTTGGCATGAGTATTGATGGATAAATTATCTAGGGATGTGGTGGAATTGGTGTGACCTAGAAAACCTAGAATAGGTATAATGTGAGAATATATGGGTTGAATGAGTTTATGATTTATGGGCATGCTAAAGTTGTTATTGAGGTAATGTTTATGATTTTAATTGGTTAAATGGAATTACATTGTGAGTTTGGAGGAATTGTGAAAATGGGTATGTATATGCTTGATAAATGTCATAGTGAGGGAATTCATGAAATATGAACACTATGAGCTTAATGTCGATTTAATATTGATTTTGAATAAGTTAATAGGCCTAAGAAGATCCATAGACTCGAGTTATGGGTAAAGTAATGAAACAAGGCCATATAAGCGTTAATGGAGGCTATAGATTAAATTGACTATAGTGAACGCACGATGTCATATTATATGGATCGAGTATAATGCGGGATACGATTTTATGCAGTCCCGAAGAGTTCATTGGAAACGAATCAAGTGGTACGAGTAGCAGCTTTAAGGAAGTGGAATCACGCATCGCGATTCCAGGTAAGGGAATTTTGTGAGTATATAGAGGTAGCTGCTCGTACTTTAAATTTGTGGGTGAATATTGGGTGTTTTACAAAGTGCATGGTTACTAAAGTAAATGATTGATGGTATTCATGAATGAGAAAGAGTATATGTGTGATTTTTAGTTTTGGTTTACATGGATGTATAAAAAGGGATAGTAAGGCTAATAATTGCATAAATCAAGTGTTTTGAATACTTTCACAAAACATGTGTTTCGTTTTAAACGAATTGATAGATAGGATGGCTATTGTGGTTTGACGTTTGTGGTAGCACATATGAAGTGCCAAATATGTTTTGAGATAGCTTTAAAAGCTTATGAGCCGCCTATCATGTTTATGTGAATTAAACCGTGCTAGAGCCTGACTCACACCGGGTATTGATGTTTTCATTTGTATGAAACGTGCTGGAGCTTAGCTCGCACCTTGATTTGGAAACTATGGTGATGTTTATAAATCGTACTGGAGCTTCTGCTCGTACGTGGCTTTTGAGTGGTTGTCTTATGAGTATAACCGTACTAGAGCTATGCTCATACGCGTCTCTTTGTGAGAGGATGCATGAGTCGTGCTAGAGCTTTGCTCGCACAAGTTTACACATTGTGATACGTATAAGGTTGTGAAAGTTGGTAAGATCCTTAAGCCTTACATCCTTAAGCCAACATCCTTAAGCCCAAAGAGGCGGGGAGGCTCTGTTAGGCGAGGAGGCTCTGTTCGATGGGGAGGCTCTCTTACGGTGGGATCCTTAAGCCAACATCCTTAAGCCCTGGAGGGGCGAGGAGGCTCTGTTAGGCAGGGAGGCTCTCCTACATGGGTATGGTAAGATCCTTAAGCCCTACATCCTTAAGCTAACATCCTTAAGCCCTAACATCCTTAAGCCCGAGGAGGCAGGGAGGCTCTGTTAGGTGGGGAGACTCTGTTCGGTGGGGAGGCTCTCTTACGAAAGGATCCTTAAGCCCTACATCCTTAAGCTAACATCCTTAAGCCCGAGGAGGCAGGGAGGCTCTGTTAGGCGGGGAGGCTCTGTTCGACAGGGAGGCTCTCCTTCACGGATATGGAAAACTCTTGGTATGGGGTAGGTAAGACCTAGGAATGGCACCCCCAATCATGATATGAGTCTGCGGAGTACGCTGTACCGTGTATATCGCATGGAGTACGATGTACAGCATGATGGTTATGTGATGAGAAAGTCTGGCGAGGGATAATCCATCTTCGTGCCAGCCTGATACCCCGCACACCTGGATGCGTGTGGTCTGGGATGATTTATGATGTAGTGGTCCACATAGGCACTTTTGATATAGTGACCTAGTTTTTATACACATGCGTGAATTGTGAAATGAAAATGTGGTTGTGATTGTGAATTGATTTGGTGGTATTTATGTGTTGAGAAAGAGGTTTATGATGTTGGTTTAAAAAGGAGGTTTCTTAATGAATTGCCCTTTTTATGAATTTAAATGAGATCGAGCATGAGATGTTTTATACATGATGTTTTTACCATGTTTTATATGCCAATGTACATGATTTCGATACATGATATATATGTATACTCATATAGCATAGTTTTATTCCTCATGCTCCTACCATAAATGATTTATGCATAACACTATCAGCATGTAGATAGAGTAGTTATCTATCATGCTTGCATTATTGCCTTACTGAGCGTGTGGTTGCTCATCCCACTCTATTTCCCCCTACAGAGCATGCATAGTAGCCCAGTGAAGACTGAGGCGTGGTATTTTGGATCCCGCTGCATCTCCATCGCGTAGAGGTATATACACAGTGATTCTTTTTGTATCTAAACAATGTAAAAGCACAGTATTCTTTTGAGTTGTAATTATGGGGGATGTAGATATCAGTAAGAACATGCTTTTGTATAAGTACAAGATTAAATGCAAATGTATGACATCGTTTTACTTAACTAAGAATGAATGAGATGTGGAGTTATTATTGACTCATAGCCCAACAGTGTGTGGTGAGTTAGTTCACGACTGGGTAAGGTAACAGTAAAATGCAAAAAATTTTTAGTGATTTTCGGTTAAAGAGAATGGAATTGGGTCGTGACATTTTTGGAGGCCTTCAGGAGACAATACATTCTAGCCACCACTCAGAGGTAATTGTGGATGGAATTTATGAACCTGGTTTAGGGAAACCAAACTGTGGACGAGTATGAGTCCAAGTTTATGTCTTTGGGGAGGTATGACCCAGACACGATGGGTAGTGAGGCCCAGAAGATTCAGAAGTTTGTTGATGGGTTGAGGTTGGCCATCCAGACTAAGCTAGCCCCGTTTGACATTTAGACTTATGAGGAGGTGGTACATAAGGCTCAGTTATGCGACCAAGACTTTGAGAGAAATGCCTCCGAGTTGTGGAAGATTAATGTTAGAAGAGATAGAGACCGAAAGAGATCCGGGGTGGATAGAGTGGCCAAGAGGAGAGGCCAGAGGTTTTTCGAGAAGAGACCTAAGATTAAGGAGGTGCAAGAGAGAGCTGCTAGACCTCCCGTGTACCCGGCTTTGATCGCACCGAGGGGTATAATTATTGGAGGACCACGATCTACTACTGACTAGTGTAGGAGATGTGGGAGATACCATGGGGCCATGCTATGTCAAATACCCCCTGTATCATGTTTTAAGTGTGAGAGGCCCAGACATATTTTGAGGTACTGTACTGAGATAATTGAGACTGCTCCACAAAAGGGCAAGGATCCAGAGCCAAGTTTGGGGAAGAGCATGAAGAGCACTTGAGAGTAGTTTTGCAGATCCTCCAAGAGAAAGAGTTGTATGCCAAACTCAGCAAGTGTAACTTTTGGTTAGAGCAGATCTCATTTCTGGGCCATGTTATGTCAAAGGATAAGGTATCAGTGGATCCATCCAAGATTGAGGCGGTTGTATAGTGGGAACAGCCCAAGACAGTTATTGAGATCAAAAGTTTTTTGGGATTGACAGGGTATTATCGGAGATTTGTAGAGGGCTTCTCCAGACAAGCTGCTTTGTTGAACATGCCTCACGCGTAAGGATGTTAAGTTTGTATGGGATGAGGCATGTGAGAGGAGTTTTAAGGAGCTTAAGTGTCTATTGGCCACTGCTCCAGTTCTCACCATTCTTACCAGCTCAAGAGGATTCTCGGTGTATATAGATGCATCACACCAGAGACTAGGCTGTGTACTGATGCAAGATGAGAAGGTAGTTGCCTATGGATCTAGATAGTTGAAAGATCACGAGAGGAACTACCTGACACATGATTTGGAGTTGGTGGCCATGGTGTTTGCTTTGAAAATATGGTGCCACTATCTTTATGGTGAGAATTTTCAGGTGTTCACAGATCATAAGAGCCTCAAGTACCTGTTCTCGCAGAAAGAATTGAATATGAGACAGAGGAGATGGCTCGAACTCTTGAAGGACTATGATTGTGAAATCATGTACCACCCGGGTAAGGCAAATGTAGTTACCAATGCTTTGAGTAGAAAAAACCTTGGGTTAGTGTCTTATACGATGGTATGGGAGCATGAATTGTTGGAACACTTTGTAAACCTCAATTTGGATGTAACCCCACCTAGATCGGAGAGATTGGATGTCATGGCTAGTATGAGATTAGAGCCAGAGTTGATTGGCCGTATTCGACAGGCCCAGCAGAGTGATCGACGATGTATCGATTGGCTGAGGCAGATACAGATAGGTGTGGGTATTGATTTCGAGCTGAATACTGATGGGTTATTGAGGTTCAGGGGCAGAGTATGTGTTCCCGAAGACCCTGAGATCAGGGGACTAATTTTATCAAAGGCTCACTCATCGAAGTACATGATACATCCGAGGAGTACTGAGATGTATCAAAAGCTTCGAAAGGTTTATTGGTGGTCCATAATGAAAAGAGACATTGCTGAATATGTCGTTAAGTGTCTCGTTTGTCAGCAAGTGAAGGTAAAGCATCAGAAGCCTGCAGGATTATTACAGCCTCTACCGATACCGACTTGGAAGTAGGAGTATGTCACCATGGATTTTGTGATGGGATTACCGAGGACTCGCAGTGGTCATTATGCCATATGGGTTATTGTGGACCGGTTGACTAAGTCCACCCATTTCTTGGCTATGAGATCTATCGATACATTGAGTCAGTTGGTGAACCTATATATCCGAGAGATAGTACGGCTACATGGTGTTCCAGTGAGTGTTGTTTCTGATAGGGATGCCCGCTTCACTTTTCATTTTTGAGAACATTTTCAGGAAGCGCTAGGGACCTAACTGAGTTTTAGTACCACTTTTCATCCTCAGACAGATGGGCAGTCAGAGAGGACTATACAGACCCTGGAGGATATGTTAAGAGTGTGTGTGCAGGATTTTAGAGGCTCCTGAGATGATCACCTATAGTTAGCCGAGTTCGCCTATAATAACAATTTTCATGTGAGTATCGAGATGGCACCATATGGGGCATTGTATAGGCGTAGATGTCGTTCCCTTATTGGATGGGAAGAGGCTGGTGACAGACAGATTACGAACAAAAGAGTTATGCTGATAAGAGACGGAGACCACTAAAGTTTGATGTGGGTGAGTCGATATTTCTGAGAGTTTCACCTCCGAAGGGTATTATGAGATTTGGTAAGAAGGGCAAGCTAAGCCCTAGATATAACAGACCCTTCGAGATTTTGGAGAGAGTGGGAGATAAGGCGTATAGGTTGGCATTGCCATCGGACTTGGCAAATGTTCACAATGTCTTCCACGTCTCTATACAATAAGTATCACGCGAACCCGGCACACGTGATAAGATATGAGCCGTTAGAGCTCAATGAGAGTATGATGTATGTTGAGAAGCCGGTTCAGATATTAGATAGAAAAGAGAAAGTGTCATGACCTCAATTCGTGACTTACCAAAACCCACTACAAATTTTGCGCTTTTTTACTTTACCTTTCTCTCCTCAACTGTTGGGTTGTGATTCGATATTAGTCATCCACTCACATTCAATCACAACACATATAAAATTTAATATTCTTTTCGATAATATAAACTGTTATACAGTATTTGTACATATACATCCCGATCATACAGTTGGTTACATAACTGTGCTCATACATTGTTCAGTACAAAATGTTCGAGTGTGTATACCTCTCATAAGATGGATAGGCAGTAGATACAATGAATGCTATACCTCAGCCGGACTCAATCTACCACGGATGATCTGTAGAGAGTGAAAAATAAGGGGGTGAGCATACAACGCGCTCAGTAAGGAAATCAGGCAAGCAAGTAGACAACCACACTATCTACTGAAGATAAGGATTTATCTTTCCTTCTCTCATCTCAAAGCATGTATTAAAATGATATATTATAGTACAGATTTAATTCCACGTACTTGAAATCATGCTTATTTATCTAATATAGGCATTCATGCAAAACAGTGCATATTTATAAAATTAGGAATGCTTTTATCTCAGTCATGCCATTTACGTTCAAATCAAGTAAATATGATAGTTCACAACACAACACAAACTGGTTTTCGACCTATCTCTCTCAGGTCTAACCATATCATGAAAACAAATTGATGGAGGTCCACTTACTCGTGATGCTCATGATGATCGTGATGCCAAGGATCCATGGGTCATCCAAAGAGGTCCAATTACCCAAGCTCGAGCTAAGAAGATGCAACAAGCCTTGACCTCATTGGTTTATCAAGGAAGTTTCCATGAAAAGTTCCCAACCACCTATATTTATTTGGAAGCCCAAACGACATGAGTCTTAGTTTAGTAATAAGTTGGGTTAAGTGTTTAAATAGCCCATATTTGAGTCTTATTACATTTTAGACCAATTATCCTATGTAACTAGGCTTAGGTGTGAATTTAGGTTTTAGTCTTATTTTCTATTTGGTGTTAATTCCAGCCCACTTGTTTAAGGGCTTAAGTGCTAGATATTATTATAAATACATTGTAAATGCTCTTGAATAGAATAGAACAGATTAGATTGAATTTTCAAAAATTTGAGTGTGCCTCTTTCTAGGGCTCCCTCTCAACTAGGCTTATCAAGGTCTTCTTCCTTGTGGCGCCTCCCTCTTCACCAACCACCATTGTTATACCTTAGGTTCTCGAATTTTATATTCGTAGGGTCGAGGTCCAATACCTTTGGTTCAAGTCTCTTTAGACTTTGGGTCTAGGTTCTTAATCTATTTTCCATTCAAAGTTCTAAATCATCCGCTTGTACGCGCATATCAGTTTGGTATCAGAGCAAGATTTCAATTTTCTAGTTGTGCATCTTCCCCTTCATCTCTAACACTAAGTCAGTGTTAAAAAGAAAAAGAAAGAAAAAAATAAAGAAAGAAAAAAAAGAAACCGTGTACAGTTCAAACACTGTTCATAAAAAATTCTGTTGAGTTACGAGACGAACGTGTACACGTTTTAAATAAAATGACGAAATACAACGAACTAATTCACGCCCTCTCTTGGCCAAATTCCATTATTTTCCTATAGTTTTAGGCATTTTTTTGTTTTTCTGATGATTGTTTCTTTAAGATTCTTGTTGTGTTTGAGTTGGACTTCTGAAATTTTGTTTCAAGTCAATATCTTAGCCACACTAAAACTCTTCCTCACCACCCTAGCCACAAATCAGATTAGTCTTTGTTAAAAAAAATCCTACACTTAGTTGTAGTGTTTGAGTTGGATTCTACACTTAGTCGTTGTATTTGAGTTGGACTCTACAGTTAGTCGTTGTGTTTGAGTTTGACTCTACACTTAGTCGTTGTGTTTGAATTGGACTCTACACTTAATTGTTGTGTTTGAATTGGACTTTTGAATTTTGGTTTCAAGTCAGTCTCTTAGCCACACTAAAACTATTCCTCACCAGATTAGTCTTTGTAAAAAAAAAAAAGAGAAAAAAAGAAGCAAAAAAAAAGGAAAAAAATACTTGGTGAATTGGTTGATCTTTCGAGGTTGAATCTTTGACTGAGTCTCTAGTACGATTGTGAACCTATAGAGTTGAGTTAGAGTAAGGGAAAAAGGCATTAGCGTGTGAGAAATATTAGTATAGAAAAGCTGAATTACTTGAGTGAAACACGAGTGTGAGTGCCCCATCTTGAGTGAATTGAGTGTAAACACGTGAGGTTATCACTTGTGAGGTTCTTTGTTTTCTGTTATCACTAACTATCATCTTCTGAAGGTGATAAGTTAGACTTTAAAAAAATTGAGTTCATGCTCCAGGCAACGCAACAACAGTTCCAACGGATAGACGTGAAATTCAATGACATTCATAATAAGTTGGACCGACATGAAGCTCAGTTTGCAAGGATCCAACAAGGTGATTCTTCCAGTATGAAAAGTAAGATTGTCACCAATAAAGAGTATGATGATAATGTTGGGTATGATTTGGAAGAAGAGTCTGAGGCAGATAGACATCATAGAAGGCATCATGAGTATAGAGATAGAGATTGAGTTGATAGAGCCCTTGATAGAGGCAAAGAGAAGATGGATGGAAACCTTGGCAGCATAAAATTAAAGATTCCTCCTTTCCAAGGCAAGAATGATCCCGAGGCATATTTAGAGTGGGAAAGAAAGATTGACATGGTATTTGACTACCACCACTACTCTAAGGTAAAGAAGGTTAAACTTGCCATATTAGAGTTCACAAAATATGCTATGGTATGGTGGGATCAGCTGGTCTCCAGTAGAAGAAGATGTGGTGATCCTCCATTGTCTACATGGGATAAGATGAAGCGTATCATGTGGAAAAGATTTGTGCCTAACCATTATTACAGAGAGCTGTACCAGAAGCTCCAAGGTCTCATCCAGGGTTCAAAAAGTGTTGACGATTATTACAAGGAGATGGAGATAATCATGATCCGAGCCAATATCCAGGAGGATGCAGAAGCTACTATGGCTCATTTTCTCCAAGGTTTGAATCCTGAGATTGCCAATGTTGTAGAGTTACGGCATTACATGGATTTAGAGGAGATGCTGCATGTGTCCATCAAAGTGGAAAGGTAACTCAAAAGGAAAGGTACATCCCGTTTCACTCCTAGCTCAGTTCCTGTTTGGAAATCTTTTTGTAGGGATGATAAGCCTATGTTTAAGCCTAAGTCAGAAAGTTTTGTTAAGCCAAAGTCTGAGGACCCTCCAAAGCCTAAGACTAAGCCTGCCCAAGCATCCTAGAGCAGAACACGTGACATAAAGTGTTTTAAGTGTTTGGGTCAAGGACATGTTGCCTCTCAGTGTCCTAACTGTAGAGTGATGCTCCTGCTTGAGAATGGAAATGTTGAGAGTAAAGGTTCTGATGTTGGTATTGAGGATGAGATGCCTGCATTAGAAGATGCTGAAGAAGAAGGAGTTGTTGAGTTTGCTGCTTATGGTGAAGCACTTGTTGCCAGACGTGCTCTTAATACTCATGTGAAGTTTGAGGATGAGGTACAATGTGAAAACATCTTCCATACAAGATGTTATATTAGTGACAAGGTATGCTCTGTGATCATTGATGGTGGGAGTTGTACTAATGTTGCTAGCACATACCTTGTTGATAAGCTAAAATTACCCACTACCAAGCATCACCGCCCGTATAAGTTGCAGTGGAGTAATGACTGTGGTGAAGTGAACGTGGTGAAGCAAGTCTTGGTTCTTTTCCGTATTGGAAGATATCAAGATAAAGTGTTGTGTGACATGGTACCCATGCAAGCTAGCCACCTGTTGCTGGGTAGACCGTGGCAGTATGATCGGAGAATCATCCATGACAGTTACACTAATCGTTACTCTTTTTTTATGGATGGCAAGAAGATCACTCTTGCTCCCCTTAGCCCGAAGGAGATTTACGAGGATCAATTAAGGCTGAAGGAGCAACATGACGAGCAAAGGAAGCTAGCTAAAGAAAAGAAGGGAAGCAAGGAAGGCAAAGCAGTGAGCTGCCATGCCAACCCCCGAGATATGAAGACTGCATTTATTGCTAAGTCTCCTATCATTTTGCTCTTATTTACATATTCTTGTTTCATTGATACTGAACTCCATGATACTTTGCCTGCTGATGTTGTCTCATTATTGCAGGAGTTCGAGGATGTATTCCTTGAGGACATCCCAAATGGACTACCATCGATTCGTGGGATTGAGCATCAGATTGACCTTATCCCCGGAGCTGCCATACCTAACCGCCCAGCCTACATAAGTAATCCAGAGGAAATGAAGGAGCTTCAAAGGCAAGTTGAGGAGCTCATGAGGAAAGGTTGCGTGAGAGAGAGCATAAGTCCATACGCCGTGCCCGTATTGCTTGTGCCTAAAAAGGATGGAATGTGGAGGATGTGCGTTGACTGTCGAGCCATCAACAAAATCACTGTAAAGTATCGCTATCCTATTCCTAGGCTAGATGACATGCTCGATAAGTTGCATGGTGCATGCATATTTTCTAAAATTGATTTAAAGAGTGGATATCACCAAATTCACATGAAAGAATGTGATAAATGGAAAATCGCATTTAAGACTAAACACGGTCTTTATGAGTGGTTAGTTATGCCTTTTGGCTTGACTAACGCACCTAGTACTTTTAAGCACTTAATGAACTATGTTTTACATGGTTTCATTGGTAAGTATTTGGTTGTTTACTTCGATGACATTCTAATTTACAGTAAGAGTTTACATGAGCATGTTGAGCATCTTAGGAATGTTCTTACTGTTTTAAGGAATGAAAGTTCATATGCCAATTCTAAGAAATGTACATTCTGCATTAATAAGATTGTTTTCCTTGGGTATGTAGTTTCTTCACATGGCATTTCTATTGATGATGAAAAGGTAAAGGCAATTAGAGATTGGCCTATACCTAAGTCTGTTTCTGAAGTGCGCAGTTTTCATGGCTTAGCTAGTTTCTATCTTCGATTCGTTAGAAACTTTAGCACTATATAGCCGCACCTTTGACCGAATTGGTAAAAAAGAATGTTGCATTTCATTGGGGTCCTGCACAAGAGCATGCTTTTAATTTGCTCAAGGATAAACTTTGTTCTGCTCCTTTGTTAACTCTGTCTGACTTTACTAAAACTTTTGAGATTGAGTGTGATGCCTTAGGTGTAGGAATTGGAGCTGTTCTTATGCAGGAAAAATGCCCAATTGCCTTCTTCAGTGAGAAGTTAAGTGGGACAGTACTTAACTATCCCACATATGACGAAGAGATGTACGCGTTAGTGAGGGCCTTGGAGACATGGCAACATTACCTGTGGCCCAAAGAATTCGTCATCTACACTGATCACGAGTCCTTGAAGCATCTGAAAGGACGGAGTAAGCTGAATAAGCGTCATGCCAAGTGGATGGAGTTCATTGAGGCATTCTCGTACGTGATCAAGTACAAACAAGGTACATGCAATTTGAGGACAAATCCTTTCGAGGAGAGGGCTGTAAGACCCCGTATATGTATGATAGTATATATGTACATAGAAATGTAAATTAAGTGAAGTATATGTGATGTAAGTCCATAAGTTAATGTGCACACTTGTAATAAGAGTTGTGATTGTACATACAAGTTACATTATGTATGAATGTAAAGAAATTGACTTAAACATGTGGAGAATGTGAGTAGAATGGATTATGGTAGTGTGGTAAAATGGAAGTAGACTTGCATAAGTTGTGTACTTTCATTTGGGTTATATCGTATACTTTTGGTTATACAAGGATTCCACACAAGTTTCAATAGGAAAAAGGTATGTATGGATGTTATTGTCAAGCCTCAAAGATGAATGAATAAAAAAATGATCATGGTAGCAAATTAAGGATGTTTGAGTATGAGTTGCTGCTGAAGAACTGCAGAAAATCTGGAAACTATGAAGGGCAGATCGATCTCATGGGATGAGAGATCGATCATGAGATCGATCTGAAAGAGCTAGAATGGTCTTCTTTTGGCAATGGAATAGAGCAGATCGATCTCCAATGGAGCCAGATCGATCTCCTAAGCATTCTGTAATGAAAAGATCGATCCTCAAGCACCCAGATAGATCTCCTCAGCTCTCTGTTCGGGAGCAGATCGATCTCATGCTTCGACAGATCGATCTCATGCTTAAAATGCCATGAAAAAGATAGATTTAAGGGGACCAGATCAATCTCCTCTTGGTGCAGATCGATCTCCTCAAGCTATTTCTATAAAAGGAGGGCTAAAAATCTAAAAATTTGGGAAAAAAATACCATTCTTCCATTTTCAACCCAAAAACCTAACTTTCTCTCTCTAAAATCAGCCATTTTCAGTAAGATTTGAAGAGAGACCATTAGAGGCAAAGTTGTTCCTATCAAAGAGAAGAACAACATAGTTGGGAGGCATTTTCCCATTATTGGTATTGAAGGAGTTAAGGACATTGTCATTTGGAGCAAGAAGAGAAATCAAACTTGGTAAGATTCTAACACTCCAACTATGGTACATTGTCTATTTAAGTGATTTTGGAGTTGTTTGGCATGAGTATGGATGGTTAGAAACTATCTAAAATACATTGGAATGATTATGACCTAGAAATGGTCTAGTGTGAGAAAGTGGGATGTATGGTGATTAATGATGAATGAGATATGTAGAAGTTAATAATAGTGTTATGGGTATGATTTTAAGATGTTGTTGGTGAATAAATTGTAAGATTTACCTAAAAGGGGTAAAATGTGATTAAGGCATTGGTAAAATGCATAAGTGAACTATATTGAATAGTGATGTCAAATATGGGTTAAAAGCATTAACTCAATTAATTTGGATGAATGAATCGCAGCTTCCGAGGATACACCGGAGTGAGTTGAGCCAAGAGCGTGAGAAGCTAAGAGGAAAATAGTCACACCAAGTAAATCGAGGTAAGGGAATTGTGTGAACTCTTAGAGATATCTGTGCGCAATTTGGGCACATTAAATACTTTGCTAGAATGCATGAGATATTAGGAAATGATGTTGGGTGACTGAAGGGCAAAAGCATATTGCTTTGAAAATCATGTTTTATTGCTTTTAGCAAATGATTGGTAGGTTGGCTGACATTGAAATGATTTGCAAAAGAAATGAGTTTGTTTTGGTTTTGTTAACCATACTTTGCAAAGTTTTGAGCCACCTACATGATTTCGTGAGTATGAAAGCGTGCTAGAGTACGACTCGCACGAGATTTGATGTGTTTTATACACATGAGTGCTAGAGGCACTAGTTTTCACATAGATTTCATATTTGTTTTGGCATTGTGCTTGGAGTTTGTCTCGCACTAGATGCCCACCTTGCATGTTGCTGTGTTTGGAGCTTCGAGTAGACTGGGTGTCACATCAATTAAATAGGCTCACACGTGTATTGTTGTGACATGATTAATTAGCCATGTTAGGAGCTTCAGGTAGACAAGAGGTCGCACCGATTAAATAGGTTCACACGTGCGTTTGAGATGTGGCGTGATATGATGTGTTGATTGGGTCCACGGAGTACGTTGTACCGTGAATGTAGCATGGAGTGCGTTGTACTGTGTTGAGTTATGATGTGCCAGCTTCGGACGTGATCTGCTATGGACCGACGGGTAGGATTTGACCCACCTCTCGTGTGGAAGCAGATAGTGGTGATATCCCGCACACCTGATCCGTGTAGTCGGTATCACAGGTTATGTACATAGGCCTTGAGGTTATTACCTGTTGTTGAACTGCCTATCTCACATGTCTATTGCTCTGAGAATAAATCCATGTTTGAAATGATTTGTGGGTCAGAAAAGTCCGAGGGATGGGCTGAGACCTGACCAGTTTTGGATTGATTTGTTAATGGTTTTTAAAGTGCACGGATGCATGATGTTTAATGCCATGCTTTATTTGAGAAAAATGCATGATGGGTAATTCAATGCTTTATTGTGAAAATGCATGATGGTCTATTTGAGAAAAATGCATAATGGGTAATGCCATGCTTTTATTGTGAATTATGCATGATGATTTATACCATGCTTTGCGTTGAAATGTGCACTGGATTTTAATAGCATGAATGCTTTACATACCATTAACACAATCATACACTCATGTTTTGAGATAAATGATGAATTAAATGCTTTTGAGCATGGCATCATGATCATGTAGATAGTGCAGTATCTACCTGTTCGCATGATTACCTTACTGAGTGTGTGGTTTGCTCACCCCCTTATTTTCCTCCTCTCTACAGAGTGTTGAGTATAGATTGAGTGTGACTGGAGGCGTTTCCTTTTTGGTAATCCGCTGCATCCCATCGCTAAAGGTATAAACACTTGGATTATTTTGTATCTAAACTAGAAATAGCACAGTAGCATTTTGTATGTAACATTGGGGATGTAAAACAATGTAAACACATGTAACAACTCTGATATATGTATAAATATACATTTATACAAGTGTTTACTCATAAATAATGTTCAAATTGAATTGGTATGTTGGAGTGAGTTAGACGTCGGCACACAGCCCAACTGTTGAGAGTATGGTTATTCATGATCAAGGAAGGATGATTAATAATTGATGCATGAAAATGCGAAAAATTTGTATGTATTTTGGTATTGAGGGTCGTGACAGAGTTGGTATCAGAGCTTGAGTTGGTTTGACGTGTGTCGTGTCTAAAATACTTAATAGTTGGAAAATTACATCCCCATGTTACTGTGCTTGTTTAGATACAATTGTGTGTGTGTCGATGGGTTGACTATGTAATTGGTTGTGAATGTAGGGAATTGAGTAAATATGCCTAATACCAGTCGTGGTAGAAGGATGAGAGCACAGGCTCGAGGCCATAGAGGTAGGCCTGGGGGTCGTGTTGAGCCGAAAACACATGAGGGTCAGGAGGATTTTGAGGTGGAGGCTGATGTTGAGCACGTTCTACAGGGTCCAGAGGAGAGACCCGAGAGTACTGAGGCTCGCTTCGCGAGAATTGAGCGGAGCATTGAGATGATTATGGAGTTGGTCACCCAATCTTTATCTGAAGTTGGCAGTAGACAGAGTCCCGCTACACAGGGTGATGCCGAGCAGGCAGCAGCTCCTGAGGCACGGGCAAGGGAAGCCCTGAGACCTTAGACGACAGATACCCCATCCACATAGGATGTGCCTACGCCGGTTGCTACACCAGGCAGTAGAGGTTGGGGATGTGGATGCGATTTGGATAGATTGTGGCAGTTCCAAAAGTTTGGACCGTCGTCTTTCAGTGGAGTAAAGGATCCAATAGCGACGGAGGATTGGATCAATGAGATTGAGAAATTATATGGGTTCTTTGAGTGCACTACCACCGAGATGGTAGCGTTTGCCGCTTTTATGCTAAAGGGGTCTGCAAAACATTGGTGGAAGTCCACCAGGCCTATTTTGAGAGCTCGGCATACTGAGATCAACTGAGATGTATTTCTAGAGGCTTTCTAGAGACAGTATGTCCCGGATACCGCACAGTGGAAGCTAAAGATGGCATTTTTGAGACTGACCCAAGGGAGCAAGACTGTGGATGAGTATGAGACTGCTTTTATCTCCTTGGGCAGGTATGATCCCAACACGATGAGTAATGAGGTCGAGAAGATCCAGAAGTTTGTGGATGGATTGAGACCGACCATCAGGTCTAGACTGGTTCCCCTGAATATACTAACCTATGAGGAGGCAGTGCGCAGGGCGTAATTGTGTGAACAAGATGTTGATAGAATCGCCTCAGAGTTTGGAAAGGTTGGTAAGATGAGGGACAAAGATAAAAAGAGACCAATGATGGATAGAGGCTTCATTTATAACGAAAGCAAGAGGTTTGTTGGAAAGAGGCTGAGGATTGATGAGATCCGAGAGAGGATAGTTTATACTCCCATGTATCCAGCCATTGCTCCAGCTAAGGGAATTGTGATTGGAGGGCCACGGCTTACTACAGAATAGTGTGGCAAGTGTGGTAGGTACCATGATACTCGACCATGCTATGGACCTCAGGTAGTATGCTTCAGATGTGGGAAGCTAGGGCATATAATCAGAGATTGCCCAAAGATGACAGAGAGAGCCCTACAAAAGGGCAAGGAGCCAGAGAGAGCTCCAATATGTACAGCTGCTCCGAGGAGGAGGGTTACAGTTGAGGAAAAGGGGAAGCAAGCAGTGGGTGTAAGCAGAGGACGAGTGCACGCACTGGTCTAGGACACTGCAGATCAATCATCGATGTGGTAAAAGGTACCATCCAAATCTTTGATTTAGAAGCTTATGTACTGTTTGATCCTGGTGCCACGCATTCTTTTGTATCACCATCCTTAGCATGTAAATTGTTGAAGCATGTAAAACCCACACTGCTTGAAAAGATGTTGTTGACATCTACCCCTATGAATGATAGTCAGTTGACTGAGCATGTATATAGGGATTGTAAGATGAAGATAGGAGGTAAAGAGATGGCAGCCGATTTAATTTTATTAAATATGACTGATTTTTATGTGATCCTAGGAATGGATTGGTTGGCTGCCAATCATGTTATTATGGATTGTTATATAAAAACTTTGATGTTTCCCAAGATAGACAATCTTGTAGTAAATTTTGTGAAATGAAGTTGAAGAACATGATTATTATAAGTGTAATGAGTACAATCTTGATACATGATGTATGAGAGATAAATTTGTTTATCAATTTTGTGTGTGAATATGATGATTTATGATTACTAATGGTGGAAAGAATAATGTGAAGGATTCATCACTTTTGTGATTGAGACGAATAAGGCACGTCCGGAATTGGGAGACATTCCAGTGGTTAGGGAATTTCCATATGTCTTTCCAGATGAGTTACTAGGGTTACCTCTAGATAGGGAGATGGAGTTTGGTTTAGACTTGGCACCTGGGACAGAGCCGATGTCCAAGCCACCGTACAGGATGGCTCAAGTTAAGTTGGAAGAACTAAGGAAACAACTGCAAGAGTTGCTAGAGAAGGGGTTCATCAGACCGAGCGTCTCACCTTGGGGAGCATCGGTTCTATTTGTAAGGAAGAAGGATGGAAGCCTCCAACTGTGTATAGATTACCGGTTGTTGAATAAGGCCACCATCAAGAATAAGTATCGTCTTCGACGCATCAATGACTTGTTGGATCAGCTTAAGAGAGCGCAGGTCTTTTCCAAGATAAATCTGAGATCAGGGTACCATCAGTTGAAGATAAGAGGTGGAGATGTACCCAAGACAGCTTTTCACACCCGGTATAGACATTATGAGTTTATGGTTATGCCATTCGGGTTGACGAATGCTCCCGCAGCTTTTATGTCTTTGATGAATGAGGTATTCCACCAGTACTTGGATCGATTTGTTATTATGTTTATTGATGATATACTGGTGTATTCAAGGTCTAGAGAGGAGCATGAAAGGCACCTAAGGATAGTGCTACAGACCCTCCGAGAGAAGAAGTTGTACGCTAAACTCAGTAAGTGCGACTTTTGGTTGGAACAGATCTCTTTTTTGGGTCACATAGTATCGATGGATGGAGTATCAGTGGATCCATCTAAGATTGAGGCCGTAGTTCAGTGGCAGAGACCACAAACAGTGACAGAGATCAGGAGTTTCTTGGGTTTAGCTGGATATTATCGAAGGTTTGTAGAGGGATTTTTGAGGTTAGCTGCTCCTTTGACACGCCTCATAAGAAAGAACGTAGAGTTTGTGTGGGACGATAAGTATGAAGAAAGTTTTGAGGAGTTGAAAAGGAGATTAACCACAGCTCCGATCCTCACCATTCCTACCTGCTCAAGAAGTTTCTCGATGTATGCGGATGCTTCATATCTGGGACTGGACTATGTATTGATCCAGGATAGGAAGGTAGTAGCTTATGGATCAAGACAGTTAAAGGATCATAAGAGGAACTACCCGACCCATGACTTGGAGTTGGCAGCGGTGGTGTTTGCGCTGAAGATATGGGCGCCACTACCTTTATGGTGAGAGATTTCAGGTTTATACAGATCATAAGAGCCTTAAGTACCTGTTCTCACAGAAAGGGTCAAACATGAGACAGAGGAGATGACTCAAGCTGTTAAAAGATTATGATTGTGAGATCCTGTACCACCCAGGTAAAGTAAATGTGGTTGCTGATGCATTGAGTAGAAAGCATCTCAGGATTGTATCATTTATGATGGTCAGGGAACACGAGCTATTGGAACAGTTCACGAACCTCAGTTGGATATGACCCCGTCTGACGCTGATAGTGGATTTATGATAGCTAGGCTGCAGTTGGAACCGAATCTGGTCGATCAAATCTGACAGGCTCAGCGAGTTGATCAGTAGTGTAGTGATATTGTCGGGCAGATACATAGGGGTACAGACACTAACTTTAAGTTGAGTTCGGATGGATTGTTGAAGTTCAGTGGTAGGATATGTGTTCCTGATAATGCAGAGATCAAAAGGTTGATCTTGACAGAGGCTCACTCATCGAAGTATACGATACATCCAGGGGGTACTAAGATGTATCAAAACCTTCGAAAGGTTTATTGGTAGTCTGGAATGAAAAAGCACATTGCTGAATATGTTGCTAAGTGTCTCGTTTGTCAGCAGGTGAAGGTAGAGCATCAGAAGCCTGCAGGGTTATTGCAGCCTCTACCGATACGGACTTGGAAGGGGGAGCATGTCACCATGGATTTTGTGATGGGATTATCGAGGACCCACAGAGGTCATGATGCCATATGGGTGATTATGGATCGATTGACGAAATCAACCCATTTTCTAGCTATGAGAGCTACCGATACTCTGAGCCAGTTAGCGAACCTATATGTGCGCGAGATAGTGGGGCTACATGGAATTCCAGTGAGCGTTGTTTCTGATAGGGATGCCCGCTTCACTTCCCACTTCTGCGAACGTTTTCAGGAAGAGATGGGGACCCAATTGAGTTTTAGCACCGCATTTCATCCTCAGACAGATGGTCAGTTAGAGAGGACTATACAGACCCTAGAGGATATGTTGAGAGCGTGTGCATTGGATTTTGGAGGCTCCTGGGATGACCATTTGCCACTTACAGAGTTCGCTTATAATAACAGTTTTCATGCGAGTATCGGGATGGCACCGTATGAGGCATTGTATGGGCGTAGATGCCGTTCCCCTATTGGATGAGAAGAGGTTGGTGACAGACAGATCTTTGCTCTCGACTTGGTTAGACAAGCCTCTGAGGGCATCCAATTGATATGTGAGAGGTTACGGACAGCTCAGAGCAGGTAATAGAGTTATGCTGACAAGAGACGAAGACCACTAGAGTTTGATGTGGGTGAGTCAGTGTTCTTAAAAGTTTCTCCTTCGAAGGGTATTATGAGGTTTGGTAAGAAGGGCAAGCTGAGCCCTAGATGCATCGGACCCTTCGAGATTTTGGAGAGAGTGGGAGATAAGGCGTATAGGTTGGCATTGCCACCAGAGTTGAAAAGTGTGCATAACGTCTTCCACGTATCCATGTTGAGGAAGTATCACCCGGATTCGGCCCATTTGATAAGATATGAGCCTTTGGAGCTCAATGAGGGTATGATATACATTGAGAAGCCAATTTAGGTATTGGACAGAAAAGAGAAAGTGTTGAGGACAAAGACAATTCCCTTGGTGAAAATACTTTGGCAACATCACACTGCGGAAGAAGCCACATGGGAATTGGAGAGTTTGATGCGGGAGAAGTATCCCGAGTTGTTCACAGAATAATTGGTTCTAATTTGGAGGACCAAATTTTCTAAGTGGGGGAGAATGTGAGACCCCGTATATGTATGATAGTATATATGTACATAGAAATATAAATTAAGTGAAGTATATGTGATGTAAGTCCATAAGTTAATGTGCACACTTGTAATAAGAGTTGTGATTGTACATACAAGTTACATTATGTATCAATGTAAAGAAATGGACTTAAACATGTGGAGAATGTGAGTAGAATGGATTATGAGTAGTGTGGTAAAATGGAAGTAGAATTGCATAAGTTGTACACTTCCATTTGGGTTATATCGTATACTTTTGGTTATACAAGGATTCCACACAAGTTTCAATAGGAAAAAGGTATGTATGGATGTTATTGTCAAGCCTCAAAGATGAATGAATAAAAAAATGATCATGGTAGCAAATTAAGGATGTTTGAGTATGAGTTGCTGCTGAAGAACTGTAGAAAATCTGGAATCTATGAAGGGCAGATCGATCTCATAGGATGAGAGATCGATCTGGAAGAGCTAGAATGACCTTATTTGGGCAATAGAATAGAGCAGATCGATCTCCAATGGAGCCAAATCGATCTCCTAAGCATTTTGTAATGAAAAGATCGATCCTCAAGCACCCAGATCGATCTCCTTAGCTCTCTGTTTGGGAGCAGATCGATCTCATGCTTCGACAGATCGATCTCATGCTTAAAATACCATGAAAAAGAGAGATTTAAGGGGACCAGATCGATCTCCTCTTGGTGCAGATTGATCTCCTCAAGCTATTTCTATAAAAAGAGGGCTAAAAATCTAAAAATTTTGGGAAAAACACCATTCTTCCATTTTTAACCCAAAAACCTAACTTTCTCTCTCTAAAATCAGCCATTTTCAGTAAGATTTGAAGAGAGACCATTAGAGGCAAAGTTGTTCCTATCAAAGAGAAGAACAACATAGTTGGAAGGCATTTTCCCATTGTTGGTATTGAAGGAGTTAAGGACATTGTCATTTGGAGCAAGAAGAGAAATCAAACTTGGTAAGATTATAACACTCCAACTATGGTACATTGTCTATTTAAGTGATTTTGGAGTTGTTTAACATGAGTATAGATGGTTAGAAACTATCTAAAATACATTGGAATGATTATGACCTAGAAATGGTCTAGTGTGAGAAAGTGGGATGTATGGTGATTAATGATGAATGAGATATGTAGAAGTTAATAATAGTGTTATGGGTATGATTTTAAGATGTTGTTGGTGAATAAATTGTAAGATTTACCTAAAAGGGGTAAAATGTGATTAAGGCATTGGTAAAATGCATAAGTGAACTATATTGAATAGTGATGTCAAATATGGGTTAAAAACATTAACTCAATTGATTTGGATGAATGAATCGCAGTTTTCGAGGATACACCAAAGCGAGTTGAGCCAAGAGCGTAAGAAACTAAGAGGAAAAGAGTCACACCAAGTAAATCGAGGTAAGGGAATTGTGTGAACTCTTAGAGATATCTGTGCGTAATTTAGGCGCATTAAATGCTTTGCTAGAATGCATGAGATATTAGGAAATGATATTGGGTGACTGAAGGGCAAAAGTTGGGTGTTTGACAAAATGTGCATGAAAACAAAAGCATATTGCTTTGAAAATCATGTTTTATTTCTTTTAGCAAATGATTGGTAGGTTGGCTGACATTGAAATATTTGCAAAAGAAATGAGTGTGTTTTGTTTTGTTAACCATACTTTGCAAAGTTTTGAGCCACCTATATGATTTCGTGAGTATGAAAGCGTGCTAGAGTATGACTCGCACGAGATTTGATGTGTTTTATACACATGAGTGCTAGAGGCACTAATTTTCACATGGATTTTATATTTGTTTTGGCATTGTGCTTGGAGTTTTTCTCGCACTAGATGCCCACCTTGCATGTTGTCGTGTTTGGAGCTTCGAGTAGACTGGGTGTCACATCGATTAAAGAGGCTCACACGTACATTGTTGTGACATGATTAATTAGCCGTGTTAGGAGCTTCGGGTAGACGAGAGGTCGTACCAATTAAATAGGCTCACACGTGCATTTGAGATGTGGCGTGATATTATGTGTTGATTGGGTCCACGGAGTACGTTGTACCATGCATGTAGCATGGAGTACGTTGTACCATGTTGAGTTGTGATGTGCCATCTTCGGACGAGATCTGCTATGGATCGACTGGTAGGATTTGACCCACCTCCCGTGTGGAAGCAGATAGTGGTGATATCCCGCACACCTGATCCGTGTAGGTATCACAGGTTATGTACATAGGCCTTGAGGTTATTACCTATTGTTGAACTGCCTATCCCACATGTCTATTGCTTTGAGAATAAATTCATGTTGAAATGATTTGTGGGTCAGCAAAGTCCGAGGGATGGGCTGAGACCTGACCAGTTTTGGATTGATTTATTAATGGTTTTTAAAGTGCACAGATGCATGATGTTTAATGCCATGCTTTATTTGAGAAAAATGCATGATGGGTAATATGACATGCTTTATTGTGAAAATGCATAATGGTTAATGCCATGCTATTTGAGAAAAATGCATGATGTGTAATGCCATGCTTTTATTGTGAATTATGCATGATGATTTATACCATGCTTTGCGTTGAAATGTGCACTGGATTTTAATAGCATGAATGCTTTACATACCATTAACACAATCATACACTCATATTTTGAGATAAATGATGAATTAAATGCTTTTGAGCATGGCATCATGATCACGTAGATAGTGCAGTATCTACCTGTTCGCATGATTGCCTTATTGAGCGTGTGGTTTGCTCACCCCCTTATTTTCCCCTCTCTACAGAGTGTTGAGTATAGATTGAGCGTGACTGGAGGCGTTTCCCTTTTGGTAATCCGCTGCATCCCATCGTTAAAGGTATACACACTTGGATTATTTTGTATCTAAACTAGACGTAGCACAGTAGCATTTTGTATGTAACTATTAGGGATGTAAAATAATGTAAACACATGTAACAACTCTGATATATATATATATATGTACATTTATACAAGTGTTTACTCATAAATAATGTTCAAATTGAATTGGTATGGTGGAGTGAGTTAGACATCGACACACAGCCTAACTGTTGAGAGTGTGGTTGTTCACGATCAAGGAAGGATGATTAATAATTAATGCATGAAAATGTGAAAAATTTGTACATATTTTGGTAAGTTGAGGGTCGTGACAAGGGGGAATGATGGAGGTCCACTTTCTCATGATGCTCATGATGATCGTGATGCCAAGGATCCATGGGTCATCCAAGGAGGTCCAATTACCCAAGCTCGAGCTAAGAAGATGCAACAAACCCTGGCCTCATTGGTTTATCAAGGAAACTTCCATGAAAACTTCCCAGCCACCTATATTTGTTTGGAAGCCCAAACGACATGAGTGTTAGTTTAGTAATAAGTTGGGTTAATTGTTTAAATAGCCCATATTTGAGTCTTATTACATTTTAGACCAATTATCCTATGTAACTAGGCTTAGGTGTGAATTTAGGTTTTAATCTTATTTTCTATTTGGTGTTAATTCCAGCCCACTTGTTTAAGGGCTTAAGTGCTAGATATTATTATAAATACATTGTAAACGCTCTTGAATAGAATAGAACAGATCAGATTGAATTTTCAAAAATTTGAGTGTGCCTCTTTCTAGGGCTCCCTCTCAACTAGGCTTATCAAGGTCTTCTTCCTTGTGGCGCCTCCCTCTTCACCAACCACCATTGTTATACCTTAGGTTCTCGAATTTTATATTCGTAGGGTCGAGGTCCAATACCTTTGGTTCAAGTCTCTTTAGACTTCGGGTCTAAGTTCTTATTCTATTTTCCATTCAAAGTCCTAAATCATCCTCTTGTACGCGCATATCACAAGTGATATAACATGTAAGACTCAGTGGCTAAATACAATATTCTCTTGGACTATGGTCATATCTTAATGTGATATACCAGGCAACATAGATCTCGTTGTGCGGGTATCGCTACTGTAATGGGAGGGGGGTCAATCCATCACAATCGTCAGCTATATACTCCTTAACTCCACAACTCCACACAAGACACGGTACAATGTACTCCATGCCACTTGTACGGTATAACGTACACTCGTGGACCCTCTCCTCATGATCGAGATGCCTGCCATAGGTCTTAGTCCTCACACCATGGATATACATCATAGTCGGGGTGCTCGCCATGAGTCTTAGCCCTCATACTATGGAAATCAATGCCACGTCTCTAAATCCACTTGCGAACATCTCAACAATGTGACACTCAGTCTACATGGAGGAAATCATCATGGTTTTTCACAACATGTCTTATATATCACATGAAAACAACAGTGCGCATCTTGAGTGTGACTCACAATCAACACTCTGCCTCTTAAACATTGTGTATGCATCTCAAAATATCAAACACTAGTGCGAGTAACCTCTAACACCAGGTCAATGCATAATCCTCTTTTCAAATCAAGTACGAGCTATTGCTCTAGTACAATATCTTGTATAAATCATGAAAAGTCGAGTACGAGCAAAGCTCCCAGCACTCTATCATGTAAAACTGAGTATGAGCATAGCTCCCAATACTCTATATGCATCAATCACAAACTGAGTACGAGCTAAGCTCTCAATACTCTAACATGCATAAAATAACATTAAAATATAGTATGAGTATATCCTCTAGTACTATGTGATGCATATCTCAAAATATAGTGCGAGTATTCTATAGCACTTATGGTTTTCACAAAAAACTAGATAGATGGCTATTTCAAAACACAACTCTCTTATTCAAATCAAATTGGCACTGAAGTGTGCTGTTTTCCCATGTACATGAAAACATTAGCCATTCAATCATGCAACTCATGCTTTTGGGTCACAACATGCTTCTCAGACTTTTTACCCTATCTTTAGATAAAACACACTTCATCTCATTTGTCTCTATCACACATTAGGCCTATTCATAGGAATTCATATAGCATATAATATTGAATTGCTATTTAAAATACGTGCAGCCATCTCTAGCTACTCACAAAATTTCCTTACCTCAGATCACGTCAAGTGACCTCTCTTCCTTGGTTCTGCTCACTCTTGCAGTCCGATCAGCTTCTAATGTGATTTTTGAAGTTGCTATAAATATTGGCATTAGTATATCACTCTATGCTCATTTCATTTGCCAAATCTCAATAAGACTCATTAATCTCACTATTTTTGTCACGACCCTTTTTCAATCTCTTTAACCGAAAATCACTGAAAATTTTTTACGTTTTACTGTTACCTTACCCGATCGTGAACTAACTTACCACCACACTGTTGGGCTGTGAGTCAATAATAAACATCACATCTCATTCATTCTCAGTTAAATAAAGCGATGTCATACATTTAATAGTTAATCATTAACTTACACAAATTATGTTCATTGACATCTACATCCCCCATAATTACAACTCAATCGTTACTGTTCCATTACATTGTTAGATACAAAAAGAATCCTGTGTATATACCTTTCGACGATGGAAGTAGCGGATGTCCAAAAACACAATGCTTCAGTCCTCACTGGGCTACTACGCACGCTCTGTAGGAGGGGGAAATAGAGAGGGATGAGGAAACACACGCTCAGTAAGGCAATAATTCAACCATGGTAGATAACTACTCCATCTACATGCTGATAGTGTTATGCATAAATCGTCTATGGTAGGAGCATGAGGAAGTAAAACTATGCCATATGAGTATACATATATATATAAAACATGGTAAAAACATCATGTATAAATCATCTCATGCTCAATCTCATTTAAATTCATAAAAAAGGTAATTCATTAAGAAACCTTCTTTTAAACCCACATCATAAAGCTCTTTCTCAAACACATACAATCCCATCATAAACCATTTTCTCAATCACACACATCAATACCAATTCACAAATCAAACCCCACGAGGCTCAACCCCTCTTTCGGGTCTACCTTGGACAATCACAATCATACATATGTAATAAACCAGGTCACTATATCAAAAGTGCCTATGTGGACCAACTACATCATAAATCATCCCAGACCACACGCATCCAGGTGTGCGGGGTATCGTGCTGGCACGAAGGTGGATTATCCCTCGTCAGACTTTCTCATCAAATAACCATCGCATGGTACATCGTACTCCATGTGATATACCAGGTACAGCGTACTCCGCAAACTCATATTGTGATTGGGGGTGCCATTCCTAGGTCTTACCTACCCCATACCAATAATTATCCATATCCATGTAGGAGAGGCTCCCTGCCGAACAGAGCCTCCTCGCCCCTCCAGGGCTTAAGGATGTTGGCTTAAGGATCCTTCCATAAGAGAGCCTCCCCACCGAACAGAGCATCCCTGCCTAACAGAGCCTCCCCGCCTGCTCAGGCTTAAGGATGTTAGCTTAAGGATGTAGGGCTTAAGGATCTTACCGTAAGAGAGCCTCCCCACTGAACAAAGCCTCCTCGCCTCCTCGGGCTTAAGGATGTTGGCTTAAGGATGTAGGGCTTGAGGATCTTATCAACTTTCACGACCTCATACGTATCATAATGTGCAAACTTGTGCGAGTAAAGCTCTTGCACGACTCATGCATCCTACCATAAAGAGACCATGTATGAGCATAGCTCTAGTACGGTTATACTCATAAGAAAAACCACTTAAAAGCCACGTACGAACAGAAGCTCCAGTACGGTTCATAAAACATTATTACAATTCAAATTAAAGTGCGAGCTAAGCTCCAGCAGTTCCATGCAAGTCAAATCATCAAAATCTATGCGAGCGAGGCTCTAGCGCGATTTAATTCACATATCTCAATAGGCGGCTCATATGCATTCAATCACATCACAAACATGTTTAGCACCTCACATGTGTTATTCCATAACATCAATAAAACACTAGCTAGCCTATCATTTGATTTGCTCAAATCAAAGCATTGTATTTTGTGAAAACATTCAAAACACGTGATTTATGCAATTATTAGCCTTACTATCCCTTTTCTTTACAATACCATTTCAACAACCAAATCTCATGCAATTACTCGTAATAATTTCCATACATTTTCAACAACATTTTCATAACCTCATGCACATTTCCAAAGCCCTATATACCCACGAGTTCAAAATATGAGCAGCTACCTCTATATACTTACAAAATTCCTTTACCTGGAATCGCGACATGTGATTCCACTTCCTTAGAGCTGCTTACTCGTACGATTCGATTCCTCTCCATCGGACTCTTCAAAACTGTGCATAATCATATTTCACATTACATTCGATCCATATAACAGGACATCATGCGTTCACTATAGTCGATTTGACCTATAGTTTCTATTAACTCTCATAAGGTCTTGTTTCATTTCTCTAGTCTATGGATTCCTTTTAGGCCTACCAACTCATTCCAAATCGATATTAAATAGATACTAAGTCCATAGTTTTCATATTTCATTGACTTCTTCACTATGGCATTTACTAAGCATTTACATACTCATTTTCCATAAGTTCTCTAAACTCATAATGTGGCTTCATTTACCCATCTCAACTCATTAACATTACTCCAATAACAACTTATCAACATCCATAAACCACCAACTCACCCAATCTACACTTTCTCACACTAGGTTTAATCCATTTTCTAGGTTACATTAGTTTCTAACAGAACCTAGGTGTTTCCAACCATCCATACTCATGCCAAACCACTCCAAAATCATTTAAATAGACAATGTACCAAAGTTGGAGTGTTAGAATCTTACCAAATCTAATTTCTCTTCTTGCTCCAAATATCAATGCCCTTAGCTCCTTCAATACCAACAATGAGATTTTGGGTTCCAACTATGTTGTTCTCTTCTTCAAGATGAACAACTTAGTGTCTAATGGCCTCCCCTCAAATCTTACTGGAAATGGCTGATTTTAGAGAGAGAAAGTTAGGTTTTTGGGCTAAAAATGGAAGGATGGTATTTTCCTGAAATTTTTAGATTTTCAGCACTCCTTTATAGAATTCACTTGAGGAGATCGATCTACACCAAGAGGAGATCGATTTGGTCCCCTTAAATCCCTCTTTTCCATGGCAATTTAAGCATGAGATCGATCTGTCGAAACTTGAGATCGATCTGCTCCCAAACAGAGAGCTAAGGAGATCGATCTGTATGCTTGAGGATCGATCTTTTCATTACAGAATAGTGATCGATCTGGCCCATTGGAGATCGATCTGCTCTATTCTATTGCCCAAATAAGAGCATTCTGGCTCTTCCAGATCGATCTCTCCTCCTATGAGATCGATCTGGCCTTCATACTTTTCAGATTTTCTGCAGTTTTCCTGTTGCAACTCACACCCAAATGTCCTTAATTTGCTACCATAGCATTTTCTCATCCATCCACCTTTATGACTTGAAAATGACATCCATTCATACCTTATGCACATTAAAACTTGTGTGCATTCATTGTATATCCAAAGGTATACTATATTTCCAAATGGAAGCATTTATATTCATACAACTTTCTTCCATTTACCTCACTACTCATTTTGAGTTCCAATCACATTCCTTACTTATAAAAGTCCATTTCCTCATATTCATATAAAATAGAACCTGTGTGTACATTACAAAATCATACTACCATTATGTACTTTGAATCCATGGACTTACATCAAACATACTTCACATTACAAGTCCATTTACATTTATTTGATCCAATTACACACATTACAACTATACATGTACGGGGTCTCACAATTTTCTCCCAATATGGCACATACCATATTTTCACATAGCTATATTCATCACTCCTTATTTCCAATATATGCATTTCATAAGATTAACTCATAATCTTCCCTACATGCATATTCCATCATTAAATCAATATTCACATCATTTTCTCATCACTTTCTCATTTTCATACCAAAACTAGGTTATAGTGATTTTTCATGATCCTTTTATTTCCAACAGTTTTTATATATATATACACCAACAATCTCATTAACACATCTAGTTTAACATATATTAACTTGGTGTATTAAATCTTACCTAGCTGAACTTTCCTTCCTTTTTCACCAAGATAGTAAAATCCTCCTTGCTCTCTTAACTCTTGATTCCAATCCTTTGTTTCCAAGTATGTTGCTCTCCTCTTTGCTAAGAACAACTTTGCTCACTAACAACTTTGCTCACTTATACCTCACTCAAAACTAATCACAACTGAAGTTTTCTAGTGTTTCTTGGCTAGGTTTAGGTTTAGTTCTCAAATAGAATAGTAGCTCTCAGGAAAATGAAACGCAGAAGTCCAGTATTTATAGAATTGTCTTGATGAGATCGATCTATTCCCAAGCATGAGATCGATCTGTTTTAACTCAGAACCTTAAGGAGATCGATCTGCTCTTTCATGAGATCGACTTCTCCAAGTCAGTAGATTAAGGACATTGATTTGGCCCTTTAAAGTAGATTCCTTCAACACATAATGTTCAGCAGATCGATCTGCTCTCCAATGAGATCGATTTGTCCCTATTCTATTGCTTGAATTTGAGCATTTTTGGCTCTTTGAGATCGATCTCTCATTCATATTTCCAAATTTTATTGCAGTTTTCTACAGTAAACACACCAATCTTCATCCATTTTGCTACCATGGTCATTTTCTCATCCATCCACACTTAAGGCTTGAAAATGACATCCTTTCATACCTTATACCCATTTAAACTTGTGTGTATCCTTTATATAGCCAGAGGTATACAATATATCACAAAATGGAAGTATAAAACTCATTCCATTTTACTTAACCACTCAAAACTCAATAATATCACATCCTACTCATGGAAATATCCCTCTTACACTTGTTCTATACTTTAAAACTTGCATGTATTCATTCCATACACATTTATAACTTCAAATATACATTCCTCATGATTTTCATTATTTGTGACTTATATACACATCACAAAGTCATAAGGTTACATCACAAAATTGTGGATCGTACAATCCTTCCCTCCTTAAAGAATTTGATCCTCTAAATTAGAACCAAGTTAGTTTATAAACAATTGGGGATATCTCTCTCTCATTAGACTCTCTAGCTCCTAAGTAGCTTCCTCCAAAGTGTGGTGTTGCCAAAGAATCTTCACTAACCCGATAGTCTTATTTCTCAAAGCTTTCTCCTTTCTATCCAAGATCTGTATCGGTTTCTCTACATAAGTCAAATCTTCCTTGAGCTCTAATGGCTCATACCGAATCACATGATTTAGATCTGGAAGATACTTCCTCAACATCAAAATGTGGAAGGCATTATGCACTCCTGATAAATCTGGTGGCAATGCCAATCTATATGCCTTATCTCCCACTTTGTCCAGTATCTCAAAGGGTCCAATGTAGCGAGGACTCAATTTACCTCTCTTTCCAAATCTCGCCATACCCTTAGAAAGAGAAACCTTCAGAAATACTGACTCACCAACCATGAATTCAAGTGGTCTTTGTCTCTTGTTAGCATAGCTTTTCTGTCTACTCTGAGCTGTCTCCAATCTCTTAACAATCAATTGGACATCCTCAGAGGCTTGTGTAACCAAATTAGGAGCAAAAATCTTACGGTCACCCACTTCTTCCCAATCGATAGGGGAATGACATCTACAGCCATACAAAGCCTCATACGATGCCATCCTGATACTCGCATGATAACTGTTGTTGTAGGCAAACTCGGCTAGTGGCAAATGATCATCCCAGGAGCCTCTAAAATCCAGGATACATGCTCTCAACATATACTCAAGAGTCTATATGGTCCTCTCTGATTGACCATCTGTCTGAGGATGGTCCCATGGCTTTCTGAAAATGTTCCTAAATGTGGGAAGTGAAAAGAGAATCCCTATCTGAAACAATGCTCACTGGAATGTCATGCAACCTCACTACCTCGCGTACATACAGTTCTGCCAATGTACTCAGAGTATCGATAGCTCTCATAGCTAAAAAGTGGGATGACTTCGTCAGTCTATTAACTATCACCTATATCGCATCGTGATTCTTTCGGGTCCTCGATAAACCTATCACAAAATCTATGGTGATATGCTCCCATTTCCATGTCGGTATAGGTAGAGGCTGCAATAACCTTGCAGGTTTTTGATGCTCTACCTTCACTTACTGACATACAAGACATTTTACCACGAAATCTGTAACATCTTTCTTCAGACCTAACCACCAGTACACCTTCCAGAGATTTTGATACATCTTATTACTTCCCGAATGTAGCGTGTACCTCGATGAATGAGCTTCCGAAAATATCAGTCTCTTGAGCTTTGGGTCATTGGGAACAAATAATCTGTGCCTCTAAACTTCAGAAGTCCATCTGAACTTATCTCAAAGTCCGTCACTGTGCCCTTTTGTATCTGACCTCTCATGTCAATGCAATACGGATCAGTTTGCTGAGCCACTCTGATCCTCTCTATCAGATCTGGCTCCAAGCGTAGACTAGCAATCACATAGTCCGTATCCATGTCAGAAAGCACAACTCCAAAACTGAGGCTAGCAAACTACTCTAACAACTCATGTTCCCTGACCATCATATAAGATACCATCCCAAGGCTCTTCCTGCTCAATGCATCTGCTACAACATTAGCCTTGCCCAGATGATAAAGTATCTCACAATCATAGTCCTTTAGAAGCTCTAGCCATCTTCTCTGTCTCATGTTCAACTCTTTCTGTGAGAATAGATACTTAAGGCTCTTGTGGTCGGTAAAAATCTAAAATTTCTCTCCATACAAGTAGTGGCACCATACCTTCAACACAAACACTACTGCTGCTAACTCCAAATCATGGGTCGGATAGTTCTTCTCATGGTCCTTCAGCTGTCTGGATCCATAAGCAACTACCCTCTCATCCTGCATCAATACACAGCCCAGTCCCTGATGCGAAGTATCAATATACACTGAAAATCCTCTTGAGCTGGTAGGGATAGTGAGAATAGAAGCAGTTGTCAATCGACTCTTCAACTCCCAAAAACTCTTCTCACAATCCTCATTCCACACAAATGCTGCACCCTTTCGAGTGAGACGTGTCAATGGAGTAGCTAATTTCAAAAATCCTTCTACAAATCTCCGATAGTATCTTGCTAAACCCAAGAAACTCCTGATCTTGGTGACTGTCTTTGGCTGTTCCCACTGAACTACAGGCTCAATCTTGGATGGATCTACTGATACACCGTCCTTTGACACAACATGTCCAAACAATGAGATTTGCGACAACCAAAAGTCACACTTGTTGAGTTTAACATACAACTTCTGCTCTCGTAAGGTCTGCAACACAATCCTGAGGTGTCTCTCATGCTCTTCCTCAGATTTAGAACACCTAAAACTTCTCACCATAGAGGTAGTGACGCCATATTTTTACAGCAAACACCACGGCTGCCAACTCCAAATCATGTGTCGAGTTGTTCCTCTCATGATCTTTCAACTGTCTAGATCCATAGGTAACTACCTTTCCATCCTGCATAAGTACACAGCCCAGTCCCTGGTGTGACATATCCATGTACACTGAGAATGTCACAACCCTTTTTTATTCTCTTTAACCAAAAATCACTGAAAATTTTTTACAAATTTCTTTCCTTACCCGATCGTGAACTAACTTACCACCACACTGTTAGGCTGTGAGTCAATAATAAACATCACATCTCATTCATTCTCAGCTAAATAAAGCGATGTCATACATTTGAAAGTTAATCATTAACTTACACAAGTTATGTTCACTGACATCTACATCCCCCATAAATACAACTCAATAATTACTGTCACGACCCTTTTTCATTCTCTTTAATCGAAAATCACTGAATTTTTTTTGCGTTTTACTGTTACCTTACCCGATCGTGAACTAACTTACCACCATACTGTTGGGCTGTGAGTTAATAATAAACATCACATCTCATTCATTCTCAGTTAAATAAGCGATGTCATACATTTAAAAGTTAATCATTAACTTACACAAGTTATGTTCACTGACATTTACATATTACAACTCAATCATTACTGTGCCATTACATTGTTTAGATACAAAAAGAATCCTGTGTATATACCTTTCGGCGATGGAAGCAGCGGATGTCCAAAAACACAATGCCTCAGTCCTCACTGGGCTACTACGCATGCTCTGTAGGAGGGGGAAAATAGAGAGGGATGAGCAACCACATGCTCAGTAAGGCAATAATGCAAGCATGGTAGATAACTACTCTATCTACATGCTGATAGTGTTATACATAAATCATTTATAATAGGAGCAAGAGGAATCATGTATCAAAATCATGTACATTGGCATATAAAACATGGTAAAAACATCATGTATAAATCATCTCATGCTCAATCTCATTTAAATTCATAAAAAGGGTAATTCATTAAGAAACCTCCTTTTTAAACCCACATCATAAAGTTCTTTCTCAAACACATACAATCCCATCACAAACCATTTTCTCAATCACACACATCAATACCAATTCACAAATCAAACCCCACGAGGCTCGACCCCTCCCTCGGGTCTACCTAGGACAATCACAATCACACATATGTAATAAAACCAGGTCACTATATCAAAAGTGCCTATGTGGACTAACTACATCATAAATCGTCCCAGACCACACGCATTCAGATGTGCGGGGTATCGTGCTGGCACGAAGGTGGATTATCCCTCGCCAGACTTTCTCATCACATAACCATCATGCGGTACATCATACTCCATGTGATATACACGGTACAGTGTACTCCGCGGACTCATATCGTGATTGGGGGTGCCATTCCTAGGTCTTACCTACCTACCCCATACCAAGAATTTTCCATATCCATGTAGGAGAGCCTCCCCGCCCCTCCAGGGCTTAAGGATGTTGGCTTAAGGATCCTTTTGTACCCATGTAGGAGAGCCTCCCTGCCGAACAGAGCCTCCCTGCCCCTCCAGGGCTTAAGGATCCTTCCGTAAGAGAGCCTCCCCACCGAACAGAGCATCCTCGCCTAACAGAGCCTCCCCACCTCCTCGGGCTTAAGGATGTTAGCTTAAGGATGTAAGGCTTAAGGATCTTACTGTAAGAGAGCCTCCCCACCGAACAGAGCCTCCCCACCGAATAGAGCCTCCCCACCTAACAGAGCCTCCCTGCCTCCTCGGGCATAAGGATGTTGGCTTAAGGATGTAGGGCTTGAGGATCTTACCAACTTTCACAACCTCATATGTATCACAATGTGCAAACTTTTGCGAGCAAAGCTCTAGCGACTCATGCATCCTACCATAAAGAGACCACGTACGAGCATAGCTCTAGTATGGTTATGCTCATAAGAAAAACCACTCAAAAGCCATGTATGAGCAGAAGCTCCAGTACGGTTCATAAACATCAACATAGTTTCCAATTCAAGGTGCGAGCTAAGCTCCAGCACGTTTCATACAAATGAAAACATCGAAATCTAGCGCGAGCGAGGCTCTAGCACGATTTAATTCCCATAGCTCGATAGGTGGCTCATATCATTCAAAACACATCACAAACATGTTTAGCACCTCACCATGCTATTAAATGATATCAATAAAACACTAGCTAGCCTATCCTTTTATTTGCTCAATTCAAAGCATTGTTTTTTGTGAAAAACATTCAAAACACATGATTTATGCAATTATTAGCCTTACTATCCCTTTTTATACATCCATATAACCCAAATCATATACGTACTCATAATTGTTCACATACCTCATCAACCACTTTTCCAAACCATCATGCAAATTTACAACACCCTATATACCCACAAAATATGAGCAGCCACCTCTATATACTCACAAAATTCCTTTACCTGGAATCGGAACGAGTGATTTCGTTTCCTTAGCGTTGCTCACTTGTGCGGTCCGATTCATCTTCAATGAACTCTTCAGGACTGCACACAATCATATTTCACATTATATTCGATCCATATAACGCAACCCTTGTGCTTACTATAGTCAATTCAATCTATAGCCTCTATTAACGCTTATGAGGCCTCGTTTCATTACTTTACCCATAACTCGAGTCTATGGATCTTCTTAGGCCATTAACTTATTCTAAATCGATATTAAATCGACATTAAGCTCATAGTGTTCATATTTCATGAATTCCCTCACTATGGCATTTATCAAGCATTTACATACTCATTTTCATAATTCCTCCAAACTCAGAATGTGGTTTCATTTAACCACTAACAACTTATCATAACCCATAAGCCACCAACTCCCCAAATCACACTTTCTCACACTAGAGGCATTCCATTTTCTAGGTTACATTTGTTTCTAACACAACCTAGGTGTTTTCAACCATCCATACTCATGCCAAACAACTCCAAAATCAATTAAATAGACAATGTACCAGAGTTGGAGTGTTAGAATCTTACCAAATCTAATTTTTCTTCTTGCTCCAAATGTCAATGCCCTTAACTCCTTCAATACCAATAATGGGATTTTGGGTTCCAACTATGTTTTTTCTTTTCCTCAATATGAACAACTTAGTGTCTAATGGCCTCCCATCAAATCTTACAGGAAATGACTGATTTTAGAGAGAGAAAATTAGGTTTTTGGGTTGAAAATGGAAGGGTGATGTTTTTCCTAAAATTTTTTGATTTTCAGCACTCCTTTTATAGAGACAGCCTGAGGAGATCGATCTGCACTAGGAGGAGAGCGATCTGGTCTCTTTAAATCCCTCTTTTTTGTGGCATTTTAAGCATGAGATCGATCTGTCGAAGATTGAGATCGATCTGCTCCCAAACAGAGAGCTAAAGAAATCGATCTGTATGCTTGAGGATTGATCTTTTCATTGCAGAATGGTTAGGAGATCGATCTGACCCCATTGGAGATCGATCTGCTCTATTTCATTACCCAAAAAAGAGCATTCTGGCTCTTTCAGATCGATCTCTCATCCTATGAGATCGATCTGGCATTCATACTTTTCTGATTTTCTACAGTTTTTTTGCAGCAACTCACACCAAACATCCTTAATCTGCTGCCATAGTTATTTTCTCATCCATCCACCTTTATGACTTGAAAATGACATCTATTCATACCTTATACACATTGAAACTTGTGTGCATTACTTGTATATCCAAAGGTCTACTATATCAAACCAAATTGGAGCATTTATATTCATGCAACTTCCTTCCATTTACCACACTATTCATTTTGAGTTCTAATCACATTCCTTACTTATAAAAGTCCATTTCTTCATATTCATATAAAACGGACCTTGTGTGTACATTACAAAATCATACTACCATTATGTACATTGAATCCATGGACTTACACCACTTATGCTTTACATTACAATTCCATTCACATTAATTGATCCAATTACACACGTTACAACCATACATATACGGGGTCTCACATTCTCCCCTCCTTTAAAGAATTTGGTCCTCCAAATTAGAACCAAATCACTCTTCAAAAAGTTAGGGGTACTTCTCCCGTATTAAGTTCTCTAATTCCCATGTGGCTTCTTCCACCGTGTGATGTTGCCAAAGAACTTTCACCAAGGGAATTGTCTTATTCCGCAACACTTTCTCTTTTCTGTCTAATATTTGAACCGGCTTCTCAACATACATCATACTCTCATTGAGCTCCAACGGCTCATATCTTATCACGTGTGCCGGATCCAGGTGATACCTCCGAAGCATAGAGACGTGGAAGACGTTGTGGACATTTACCAAGTCTGGTGGTAATACCAACCTATACGCCTTATCTCCTACTCTCTCCCAGATCTCGAAGGCTCCGATATATCTAAGGCTTAGCTTGCCCTTCTTACCAAATCTCAAAATACCATTCGATGGTGAAACTCTCAAAAATACCGACTCACCCACACCAAACTCTAGTGGTCTCCGTCTCTTGTCAGCATAACTCTTTTGCTAGCTTTGAGCTATCCGTAATCTCTCACATATCAATTGGACGTCCTCAGATGCCTGTTGCACTAAGTACAGAGAAAAGATTTATCTGTCATGAACCTCTTCCCATCCAATGGGGGATCAACATCTGCATCCATATAGTGCCTTATAGGGTGCCATCCCAATACTCGCATGATAGCTATTATTATAGGCGAACTCGGCTAACTGTACGTGGTCATCCCAGGAGCCTCTAAAATCCAGCACACACGCTCTCAACATATTCTCGATGGTCTGTATAGTCCTCTTTGATTGCCTATCTGTCTGAGGATGAAAAGCGGTGCTAAAACTCAGTCAGATCCCCAGCGCTTCCTGAAAATGTTCCCAAAAATGAGAAGCGAAGTGGGCATGCTTATCAGAAACAATGCTCACTGGTATACTATGTAGTCGTACTATCTATCGAATATACAGGTTCGCCAACTAACTCAGTGTATCGGTAGCTCTCATAGCGAAGAAATGGGCGAACTTGTCAACCAGTCCGCAATAACCCATATGGCATCATGACCTCTATGGGTCCTCGGCAACTCCATCACAAAATCCATGGTGATGTGCTCCCACTTCCAAGTCAGTATTGGTAGAGGTTGCAATAATCCTGCAGGCTTCTGATGCTCTACCTTCACTTGCTGACAAACGAAACACTTAGGGACATATTCAGCAATGTCTCTTTTCATTCCAGACCACCAATAAACCCTCTGAAGGTTTTGATACATCTTGGTACTTCCCAGATGTATCGTATATTTCGATGAGTGAGCCTCTGATAAAATTAACCTCCTGATCTTAGGATCCTTGGGAACACATACTCTGCCTCTAAACCTTAATAGGCCATCTGTACTAAGCTCAAAATCACTATCCACACCTGTCTGTATCTGCCTTAGCCAATCGATGCATCGTCGATCACTCTACTGGGCTTACCGAATACGGCCAATCAATTCTGGCTCCAGTCTCAAACTACCCATGATCTCAAGTCTCTCAGATCCAGGTGGGGTTACATCCAACCTGAGGTTCGCAAAGTGTTCCAACAATTCATGCTCCCGTACCATCATATAAGACACCAACCTAAGGTTCTTCCTGCTCAAAGCATTGGTAACTACATTTGCCTTACCCGGGTGGAACATGATTTCACAATCATAGTCCTTTAAAAGTTCGAGCCATCTCCTCTATCTCATATTCAGTTCTTTCTGTGAGAACAGGTACTTAAGGCTCTTATGATCTGTAAACACTTGAAATTTCTCACCATAGAGATAGTGGCGCCATATTTTTAAAGCAAATACCACGGTCGCCAACTCCAAATCGTGGGTCAGGTAGTTCCTCTCGTGATCTTCAACTGTCTAGATCCATAGGCAACTACCTTCCTATCCTGCATAAGTACACAGCCCAATCCCTGGTGTGATGCATCCGTATACACCGAGAATCCTCCTGAGCTGGTAGGAATGGTGAGAACTGGAGCAGTGGTCAATCGATGCTTAAGCTCCTCAAAACTCCTCTCATATGCCTCGTCCCATACAAACTTAACATCTTTCCGCATGAGGCGTGTCAATGGAGCAACTAGTTTGGAGAAACCCTCTACAAATCTCCAATAATATCCTGCCAATCCCAGAAAACTTCTTATCTCAGTAACTATCTTGGGCTGTTCCCATTGTACAACTACCTCTATCTTGGATGGATCCACCAATACTCGATCTTTCGACACAACATGACCCAGAAATGAGATCTACTCTAACCAAAAGTTACACTTGCTGAGTTTGGCATATAACTCTTTCTCTCGGAGGGTCTGCAAAACTATCCTCAAGTGCTCCTCATGATCCTCCTTGGACTTAGAATAAACCAAAATGTCATCTATGAACATAATCACAAACTTGTCCAGGTATGGCTTAAATATATCATTCATCAGAGCCATAAATGCTGCAGGAGCATTTGTCAATCCGAATGGCATCACCATAAACTCGTAGTGGCCATAACGGGTATGAAATGCTATCTTGGGTACATCTCCACTCCTGATCCTCAACTGATGGTACCCTGACCGCAGATCTATCTTAGAAAATACTTGGGCTCCCTGGAGCTGATCCAACAAACCATCGATTCTTGGAAGGGGGTACTTGTTCTTAATGGTGGCCTTATTCAACAACCGGTAATATATACAGTCGGAGGCTTCCATCCTTCTTCCTTACAAACAATATCGGTGCTCCCCAAGGTGAGACACTCGGTCTTATAAACCCTCATAAAGTCGAGTGTCTCACCTTGGGGAGCATCGGTACTATTTGTAAGGAAGAAGGATGGAAGCCTCTGACTGTGTGTAGATTATCGGTTGTTAAATAAGGCCACCATTAAGAACAAGTACCCCCTTCCACGCATGGATGATTTGCTGGATCAGCTCCAGGGAGCCCAAGTATTTTCTAAGATAGACCTGAGGTCAGGGTACCATCAGTTGAGGATTAGGAGTAGAGATGTACCCAAGACAGCATTTCATACCCGTTATGGCTATTACGAGTTTTTGGTGATGCCATTCGGATTGACGAATGCTCCCGCAACATTTATGGCATTGATGAATGACGTATTCAAGCCATACCTGGATAAGTTTATGATAGTGTTTATCGATGACATTTTGGTGTATTCCAAGTCCAGGGAAGATTATAAGGAGCATTTGAGGATAGTTCTGTAGACCCTCTAAGAGAGAGAATTGTATACCAAACTCAGCAAGTGTAACTTTTGATTGGAGCAGATCTCATTTTTGGGTCATGTTGTGTCGAAGGATGGGGTATCAGTGGATCCATCCAAGATAGAGGCAGTTGTACAGTGGGAACAGCCCAGGACAGTAACTGAGATTAGGAGTTTTTTAGGATTGGCAGGATATTATCGGAGATTTGTAGAGGGTTTCTCCAGACTAGCTGCTCCAATGACACGCCTCATGCGAAAAGATGTTAAGTTTGTATGGGATGAGGCATGTGAGAGTAGTTTTGAGGAGCTTAAGCGTCGATTAACCACTCCTCCAGTTCTCACCATTCTTACCAGCTCAGGAGGATTCTCGGTGTATACGGATGCATCACACTAGGGACTGGGTTGTGTGCTTATGCAAGATGGGAAGGTAGTTGCCTATGGATCTAGACAGTTGAAAGATCATGAGAGGAACTACCCAACACATGATTTGGAGTTGGTGACCGTGGTATTTGCTTTGAAAATATGGCGCCACTATCTCTATGGTGAGAAATTTCAGGTGTTCACAGATCATAAGAGCCTTAAGTACCTGTTCTCGCAGAAAGAGCTGAATATGAGACAAAGGAGATGGCTCAAACTTTTAAAGGACTATGATTATGAAATCATGTACCACCCGGGTAAGGCAAATGTAGTTGCTGATGCTTTGAGCAGGAAGAACCTTGGGTTGGTGTCTTATATGATGGTACGGGAACATGAATTGCTGGAACAATTTGAGGACCTTAGTTTGGATATAACCCCACTTAGATTAGAGAGATTGGATATCATGGCTAGTTTGAGATTAGAGCTAGAGTTGATTGGCCGTATTCGGTAAGCCCAGCAGAGCGATCGACGATGCATTGATTGGTTGAGGCAGATACAGATAGGTATGGGTATTGATGTAGAGCTGAGTGCTGATGGCTTGTTGAGGTTCAGGGGCAGAGTATGTGTTCCCGAGGATCCTGAGATCAGAGGCTAATTTTATCAGGGGCTCACTCATCGAAGTATACGATACATCCGGGAAGTACCAAGATGTTTCGAAACCTTTAAAAGATTTATTGGTGGTCTGGAATGAAAAGAGACATTGTTGAATATGTTGCTAAGTGTCTCGTTTGTCAGCAAGTGAAGGTAGAGCATCAGAAACCTGCAGGATTATTACAGCATCTATCGATACCGACTTGGAAGTGAGAGCATGTCACCATGGATTTTGTGATGGGGTTACCGAGGACCCGCAGAGGTCATGATGTCATATGGGTTATTGTGGACCGATTGACTAAGTCTGCCCATTTCTTGGCTATGAGAGCTACTTATACATTGAGTCTATTGGCGAACCTATATATTCGAGAGATAGTACAGCTACATGGTGTTCCAGTGAGCGTTATTTCTGATAAGGATGCCCGCTTCACTTCCCATTTTTGGGAATATTTTCAAGAAGTACTGGGAACCAGACTGAGTTTTAGCACCGCTTTTCATCCTTAGACAGATGGGCAGTTAGAGAAGACTATACAGACCCTGGAGGATATGTTGAGAGCGTGTGTGCTGGATTTTAGAGGCTCCTGGGATGACCACCTGTAGTTAGCCGAGTTCGCCTATAATAATAGATATCATGCGAGTATCGGGATGACACCTTATGAGGCACTGTATGGACAACATCCCCCATTAGATGGGAAGAGGTTGGTGACAAACAAATTTTTGCTCCGGACATAGTGCAGTAGGCATCTGAGGACGTCCAGTTGATATGTGAGAGATTACGGACAGTTCAGAGTCGACAAAAGAGTTATGCTGACAAGAGACAGAGACCACTAGAGTTTGATGAGGGTGAGTCAGTATTCTTGAAAGTTTCACCATCGAAGGGTATTATGAGATTTGGTAAGAAGGACAAGTTGAGCCCTAGATATATCGGACCCTTCGAGATCTTGGAGAGAGTGGGAGCTAAGGCGTATAGGTTGGCATTACCACCGAACTTGGCAAATGTCCACAACATCTTCCACGTCTCTATACTTCGAAAGTATCACCCGGACCCGACACACGTGATAAGATATGAGCCGTTGGAGCTCAATGAGAGTATGACATATGTAGAGAAGCTGGTTCGGATATTGGACAAAAAAGAGAAAGTGCTACGGAATAAGACAATTCCCTTGGTGAAAGTTCTTTTGCAACATCACAAGGTGGAAGAGGCTACATGGGAATTGGAGAACTTGATACGGGAGAAGTACCCCTAACGTTTTGAAGAGTGACTTGGTTCTAATTTGGAGGACCAAATTCCATGAAGGAGGGGAGAATGTGAGACCTCATACATGTATAGTTGTAATGTGTGTAATTGGATCAAATAAATGTGAATGGACTTGTAATGTAAAGTATAATTGATGTAAGTCAATGGATTCAATGTGTACATATAAGTTTCATTGAGTATGAATATGAAGAAACGAGTTCTTATAAGTGATGAATGTGATTGGAACTCAAAATGAGTAGTGTGGTAAAATGGAATGAAGTTATGCTTCCATTTAGTTTGGAATGTGATACTTTTGGATATACAAGTAATGCACACAAGTTTCAATGTGTATAAGGTATGAATGGATGCCATTTTCAAGTCATAAAGGTGGATAGATGAGAAAATGACTATGGCAGCAGATTGAGGATGTTTTTGTCACGACCCTCAACTTACCAAAATACATACAAATTTTTTCGCATTTTCGTGCATCATTTATCATTCGTCCTTACCTCAATCGTGAACAGCAACTCTCCTCAATAGTTGGGCTGTGTGTCGACGTCTAACTCACTCCACCATACCAATTCAATTTGCATATTATTCATAAGTAAACACTTGTATAAATGTATATATATCAGAGTTGTTACATGTGTTTACAATGTTTTACATCCCTAATAGTTATATATAAAATGCTACTGTGCTATGTCTAGTTTAGATACAAAATAATCCAAGTGTGTATACCTTTAGCGATGGGATGCAGCGAATTACCAAAAGGGACAAGCCTCCAGTCACGCTTACTCTATACTCAAATCTCTGTAGAGAGGGGGAAAATAAGGGGGTGAGCAAACCACACACTCAGTAAAGCAATCATGCGAACAGGTAGATACTGCACTGACCTGACCTGACCCATAGTAAAGCAATCTCTCGGACTGTCCTGACCCACAAATCATTTTAAACATGGATTTATTCTCAAAACTATAGACATGTGAGATAGGCAATTCAATAATAGGTAATAACCTCAAGGTCTATGGCCATAACCTGTGATATCAGCTACACGGATCAGGTGTGTGGGATATCACCACTATCTACTTCCACACGGGAGGTGGGTCAAATCCCACCCGCAGGTCCATAGCAGATCTCGTTCGAAGATGACACATCACATCTCAACACGGTACAACGTACTCTATGCTACTACATGCACGATACAATGTACTCTGTGGATCCAATCAACACATCATATCAAGCCACATCTCAAACGCATGTGTAAGCCTATTTAATCGGTACGACCTCTTGTCTACCCGAAGCTCCCAACATGGCTAATTAATAATGTCAAAATAATGCACGTGCGAGCCTATTTAATCGATATGACACCTAGTCTACTCGAAGCTCCAAGCACTGCAATAAGCAAGGTGGGCATCTAGTGCGAGACAAATTCCAAGCACAATGCCAAAACCAATATGTAATCCATGTGAAAACTAGTGCCTCTAGCACTCATGTGTATAAAACACGTCAAATCTTATGCGAGTCGTACTCTAGCACGCTTTCATTCTTACGAAAACAATGTAGGTAGCTCATTTCTTTGCAAAGTGTGGTTAACAAACCAAAACAACTCATTACTTTTGCAATTCATTTCAAATGCTAGCCAACCTACCGATCACTTGCTAAAAAGCAATAAAACATGATTTTCAAAACATTATGCCTTTGTTTTCATGGAAATTTATCAAACTCCCAACTTTTATCCTTCAATCACCCAACATCATTTCCTAATATCTCATGCATTCTAGCAAAGCATTTAAGCACCCAAATTGCGCACAGATATCTCTAAGAGTCCACACAATTCCCTTAATTCAATTTACTTGGTGTGACTCTTTTCCTCTTAGCTTCTCATGCTCTTTGCTCAACTCGCTTCGAGGTATCCTCGGAAGCTGCGATTCATTCATCCAAATCAATTGAGTTATGTTTTTAACCCATATTTGACCTCACTATTCAATATAATTCACTTATGCATTTTACCAATGCCTTAATCCACATTTTATCCCTTTTAGGTAAATCTTACAATTTATTCACCAACAACATCTTAAAATCATACCCATAACACTATTGTCATCTCTAGACATCCCATTTCTCATTAATCTCCATACATTTCACTTTCTCACACTAGACCATTTCTAGGTCATAATCATTCCAATTCATTTTAGATAGTTTCTAACCATCCATACTCATGCCAAACAACTCCAAAATCAATTTAATAGACAATGTACCATAGTTGGAGTGTTAGAATCTTACCAAATCTGATTTCTCTTCTTGCTCCAAATGACAATGCCCTTAGCTCCTTCAATGCCAATAATGGGATTTTGGGTTCCAACTATGTTGTTCTCTTTCTCAAGATGAACAACTTAGTGTCTAATGGCCTGCCCTCAAATCTTACTAGAAATGACTGATTTTAGAGAGAGAAAGTTAGGTTTTTGGGTTGAAAATGGAAGGATAGTGTTTTTTTTCCAAAATTTTTAGATTTTCAACCCTCCTTTTATAGAAATAGCTTGAGGAGATCGATCTGCACTAGGAGAAGATCGATCTGGTCCCCTTAAATCCCACTTTTTCACGGCATTTTGAGCATGAGATCGATCTGTCGAAGCTAGTGATCGATCTGCTCCAAACAGAGAGCTAAGAAGATCAATCTTTTCATTATAGAATGTTTAGGAGATCGATCTTGCCCCATTGGAGATCGATCTGCCCTATTCCTTTGCTCAAATACAAGCATTTTGGCTCCCCCAAATCGATCTCTCATCCTATGAGATCAATCTGTCATTCATATTTCCAGATTTTTTACAATTTTTCTTCAGTAAACTTATACCAAAACATCCTTAATTTGGTGCCATAGTCATTTTCTCATCCAATCATCTTTGAGACTTGCAAATGGCATCCATCAATACTTCATACACATTAAAACTTGTGTAGAATCTTTGTATAGCCAAAGTATATGGTATACACCAAATGAAAGTGCACAACTCATGCATATCTTCATTCCATTTACCACACTCCTCATATTCCATTTTACTCACATTCTCCACATGTTTAAGTCCATTTCTTCACATTCATACATAATGTAACTTGTATGTACAACCACAACTCTTATTACAACTGTGTACATTAACTTATGGACTTACATCATTTATACTTCACATTACCAGCACATCACTATTTACATTATACAAAGTTGTGCTTATACATATATGGAGTCTCACACTACCACCCTCACCTGAACAGAAATCCAGTAGCCACCACCCTTTCCCACACCATCAGCCACCCTAGAACCATCCTCTAGGCTTGCATGCAGCAATCATCCACCCCTCCATGGTCTTCCACACCAAACAGTCCACAAATCCAGAAATCCTGCAAACAGCCACCAAAATCAGGAAATTGTTAGTTGTATGTTAGTTTAGATTGTATAGAAACTTGTTAGACATAGTATTCTTACCTCACAAATCACGTTTTTTCACTTCCACCACATACCAGAATGCACCAAACAGCCATGAAAACCTGTACAGCAGCTGAAACCGAGAGCTTTTTGGCTGGTATGGGTGTCTAGGCTGTTCAGCTAGGGAGAAATGCACACCATTGATGCTAAAAACGTGTGAACAGTATCAAATCATCAAGAATTTCCAGAAAAGTAGTTGAGCAAATTGGGGAAAATTAGTTAAGAAGTCCGGCTAGAGCAATTGGGGTAAGAATGTTGTAAATTTCTGCAATTACAATGTGTTTGCTGTTAGGATAATATATATGTATATTTAGTTTGTTTAAATTTCAGAAAAATGTAACATGCATGAGAGTTTAATAAAGTTAGCTAATGAAATCAAATTGCTCGAAATTTAAGTTCCTAAATTGCTATGATTAATGTTGCATGTGTTAATTTTAATTAATTTCCAGAAAATGTAACATGCATGAAAATATATATGGTTAGCTAGATGAAATTCCAGAAAAATGTAACATGCAAGAAGGTTTGGTGATGATTAATTTGAAGTTTTAGTTGCTGGAAATTCTAAACTTCTAAATTGGTATGATTAAGTTGAAGAAAAATGATGCATGTATAAAATTACTGCAGCAAGTATGAAATTGTAGCAATTGAAGAAGAAAATTCTGCATGTAGGGGAATTCGGTTACATGTAGCCAAATTAGGGGAGATTGAAATTACTGGAAAATTTAGATTAATGCAGAAATTATAAAGTGAACAAGTATTTCTAAGGTTTGCATGATTAACATTTAATTATATAAGTTGATACATTGAGTTATGATATTCGGCCATGTAGAGGTATATAGGGGAATTGTTAAATTGGCAATGAAATTTCAATGTACCATATGAAATTTTGTGAACTAAAATTTAACAAGTAAGATTGGAAGATTAGGAAAAATATAATCGGCTACATGAAAATGTAAGAAAAGAAATTTGGCATGCAATGGAATTTAATTAAGTTGACAAATCTGAAAATGTTAATACATTGGTGGATGAATAAGATTAAAGATTTGATAAGGAGTTTCCATGAATAAGGGTATAGTTTGTTCTAATGAAAAAGAATTAAAACCAGAAATTTGGTGTAATGTATGTAAATAAGAAAATAAGCAAAATCTGGAAAATTTATAATAATTTAAAAAGGTAATGTAATGCTCGGTTTAGGTGGAAAAATAAGAGAATTTATGCATGCTTTTGGTTAGGACAGTTAGACCATATGTTAGTATGAAAATAATACACAATTGATGCATGGTAGGAAATAAAATGAAATGCAGAAAATTTCAGAAAATATAAATCCTTTGGCTGGAAATTTACAAGGAATTGTTGGTTATTAAGTTTGCATTAATTGATCATGGAAAATTTGCATGAGTATGGGAAGGGGTAGGTTTGGCTAAATGGGACTTTAGGAACCATGATGTTTGCTGGAAATTAGAATTGGAAATAATCAAATAGAATTGAAAGCAATATAATCCCATAGCAATGAAATGCAGAAATTAAACAATAATATAGTGATTAGTATTGTATAAATATGTATTGTGTGATTAGGGGGAGAAATTAAATTTATGCTTATGGTTTTGGCTAATCAATATAGATTGAGAATAAATAACAAATAGGAATTGTAGGATTTATGGCCATGAGAGTATGATTGGAGATAAATAAGCACAAGGCTTAAAATCGATAAACTACGTTAATAGTAGTTAGCATAGAATTGTTTTGCGAATGTGCATCTGCTGAAAAATTAAACTTACTGATGTGCGAATGGTAAATAATATGAGTCCTAATGGTATTTCGCAGCAAGCATGTCAGGAGGCGCCAAGGAAGTTTAGACGCATATATGCGCATCTAAGGCTAATAAAGGTTAAATCGAGCGTGTAGCTTGGTGGTAAGGGGTTTTATATAGCTGATGTTAGTAAAATACTTAAGATAGGCTAGATTTCATATTTTAAAGTAGGATTATAGGTTAGCCGATTTAATAGAGTAGCCTAGTGCAGATCGATCTCCTCAAGCTATTTCTATAAAAGGAGTGCTGAAAATCTAAAAATTTTGGAAAAAACATTACCCTTCCATTTTCAACCCAAAAACCTAACTTTCTCTCTCTAAAATCTACCCATTCCAATAAGATCTGAAGAGAGACCATTAAAAGCAAAGTTGTTCATCTTGAGGACGAGAACAACATAGTTGGGAATCAAAAACCACATTGGGGTATTGAAAGAGCAAAGGGCATTGACATTTGGAGGAAGAAAAGAAATTGGATTTGGTAAGATTCTAACATTCCAACTCTGGTACATTGTCTATTTAATTGATTTTGAAGTTGTTTGGCATGAGTATGGATGGTTGGAAACACCTAGGTTGTGTTAGAAACTAATGTAACCTAGAAAATGGATGGAACCTAGTATGAGAAAGTGAAAGTCAGATGAGTTGATAAATCATGGGTATGCTAAAGTAGCTATTGGAGTAATATAAATGATATGAAATGGTAAATGAAGCTATAAAGTGAGTTTAGTGAATTTATGAGGATGAGTATAAGTAAGGCTTGATGAAAGGCCATTGTCACGACCCGTTTTCATTCCCTTAACCGAAAATCACTATAAATTTTTCATGTTTTACTGTTACCTTACCCGGTCGAGAACAAACTTACCACCACACTGTTGGGCTGTGAGTCAATAATAAACATCACATCTCATTCATTCTCAGTTAAATAAAACGATGTCATACATTCGCATTTAATCGTGTACTTATACAAAAACATGTTTTACTGACATCTACATCCCCTATAATTACAACTCAAAAGAATACTGTGCTTTTATATTGTTTAGATACAAAAAGAATCATTGTGTATATACCTCTATGTGATGGAGATGCAGCGGATGTCCAAATTACCACACCTCAGTCCTCACTGGACTACTATGCATGCTCTGTAGGAGGGGAAAATAGAGAGGTATGAGCAACCACACGTTCAGTAAGGCAATAATGCAAGCATGGTAGATAACTACTCTATCTACATGTTGATAATGTTATGCATAAATCGTTTATGGTAGGAGCATGAGGAAGTAAAATTATGCCATATGAGTATACATATATATCATGTATCAAAATCATGTACATTGGGATATAAAACATGGTAAAAACATCATGTATCAATCATCTCATGCTCAATCTCATTTAAATTCATAAAAAGGGCAATTCATTAAGAAACCTCCTTTTTAAACCCACGTCATAAAACTCACTCTCAAACACATACAATCCCATCACATCAATTCACAATCACAACCTCATTTTCATTTCACAAATCAATTCCACGAGGCTCGACCCCTCTTTCGGGTCTACCTTGAATAATCACAATCACACTTAGAGATTAAAATCATGTGGTAGTAAGTAAATCAAGCAAGGAGACAGGTTACTATAACTCATCTGACTATGTTGGCCAATCGTCACATATCATCCTAGACCACACGGATCCTAGTGTGCGGGGTATCATGCTAGTATGAAGGTGGATTAGTTCTCCGTCAGACTTTCTCAAATCAAGTAACCACCACGCGGTACATCGTACTCTATGTGATATACATGGTACATCGTACTCCGCGGACCCATAACAAGGTTAGGGGTGCCTACCGTAGGTCTTATCTACCCCATACCGAGTGTAACCTCTGTAGTCTCGAGTGCACGTGGGAGTACCCTCAATACCAGGTCCTAGCCCCTCATGGCCTTGTTCGCCCTTGTTGGGTTCCCTGATTCAGGTCCTAGCCCCTCACTCGCACCCCACTCAAGAGGTCTGTTAGGCCTGTTGGGTTCCTTGAATGGATTATGTCAGGTCCTAGTCCCTCACCCTCACCCTACTCAAGAAGTCTGTTAGGCCTATTGTATTCCATGAACACCAATCCGTATCTCTCACCACGGCCTCATACAGACCACAATGTGAAAACCAGCGTGAACTACGCTCTAGCGCGAATTCATGCATCATAATAAATCTCTTCGTATGAGCAACGCTCTAGTACGGCATTTATGCATAAGAACATGTAGAAACCACGTACGAGCATAGCTCCAGTACGGTTATATGCATAAGAAAACCATTGAAAACCACGTACGAGCAAAAGCTCTAGTACGGTTTATAAAACATCTCCTCAAATCAAATCGAAGTGCGAGCTAAGCTCCAGCACGTTTCACACAAGTGAAAACACTCAAATCCAACGCAAGCAAGGCTCTAGCGCGATTTATGTCGTACAAATACGATAGGCGGCTCACACACAATCAAACAATCCCTGTAACCAGGTTTAGCACTTCACAAATGCTTTTTCCACCACATGAATAAAACACTAGCCGACCTATCTACAAGCTTGCATAAAACAAAGTAATTACGTTTGGTAAAACATCAAAACATTAGATTTATGCAATTATTAGCCTTACTATCCCATTTCATAGAATTCACTTCAAAACCAAAACCACGCATATACTTATCATCATTCATGAATACCATCAATCATTTACTTGAGCAACCATGCATTTAATAAAACACCCAATATTCACCCACAAGTTCAAAGTACGAGCAGCTATCTCTATATACTCACAAAATTCCCTTACATGGAATCGCGATGCGTGATTCCACTTCCTTAAAGTTGCTTACTCGTACAACTCGATTCGTTTCCAACAGACTCTTTGGGACTGCACACAATTATATTTCACATAATGTTCGATCCATATAACAGGACATCGTGCGTTCACTATAGTCGATTCGACCTATAGTTTCTATTAACGCTCTTAAGGCCTTGTTTCATTTCTCTCAACTATGGATTCCTTTTAGGCCTATCAACTCATTCCAAATCGATATTAAATCGATGCTAAGTCCATAGTGTTCATATTTCATTGACTTCTTCACTATGGCATTTATCAAGCATTTACGTACTCATTTTCATAATTTCACTTAAACCCACAAATTAATTCCATTTAACCATCTAAAATCATACACATTACCTCAATAACAACTTTAGCATGCCCATAAGTCATAAACTCATTCAACCCATATCTTCTCACATTATACCCATTCTAGGTTTTCTAGGTCACACCAAATCCACCACATCCCTAGATAATTTATCCATCAATACACATCCAACCCAACTCCAAAATCACTTAAATAAACAATGTACTTGGATTGAAGTATTAGAATCTTACCAAATCTAATTTCTCTTCTTGCTCCAAATGTCAATGCCCTTAAATCCTTCAATTCCAACAAAGGTATTTTGAGTTCCAACTATGTTGTTCTCTTCCTCAAGATAAACAACTTTACTTCTAATAACCTCCCCTCAATTCATGCTGGAAATGGCTGATTTTAGAGAGAGAAAGTTAGGTTTTTGGGTTAGAAGTGGAAGGTTGGTGTTTTTCTCGAAATTTTTAGATTTTCAGCACTCCTTTTATAGAAATCACTTGAGGAGATCGATCTGCACCAAGAGGAGATCGATCTAATCCCCTTAAATCCCTCTTTTTCACGACATTTTAAGCATGAGATCGATCTGTCGAAGTATGAGATCGATCTACTCCCAAACAGAGAGCTTAGGAGATCGATCTGGCCCCATTGGAGATCGATCTGCTCTATTCCATTGCCCAAATAAAAGCATTCTGGCTCTTCTAGATCATCTCTCATCCTATGAGATCGATCTGGCCTTTATATTTTCCAGATTTTCTGTAGTTTTTCTGCTGCAACTTACACCAACACATCCTTAATTTGCTGCCATGGCCATTTTCTCATCCATTCACCTTTATAACTTGAAAATGACATCCATTCATACCTTATGCACATTGAAACTTATGTGCATTCATTGTATGTCTAAAGGTATACTATATAAAACCAAATGGAAGTATTTATATTCATGCAACTTCCTTCCATTTACCACACTACTCATTTTGAGTTCCAATCGCATTCATCACTTACAAGAACTCATTTCTTCATATTCATACACAATGAAACTTGTGCGTACATTACAAATCTTATTACACATATGTACATTGAATCCATGGACTTACACCACTTATGCTTTACATTACAAGTCCATTCACATTAATTGATCCAATTACACACATTACAAATATACATGTACGAGGTCTCACATTCTCCCCTCCTTCAAGGAATTTGGTCCTCCAAATTAGAACCAAGTCACTCTTCAAAAAGTTGGGGGTACTTCTCCCGTATCAAGTTCTCCAATTCTCATGTGGCCTCTTCCACTGTGTGATGTTGCCAAAGAACTTTCACCAAGGGAATTGTCTTATTCCGTAACACTTTCTCCTTTCTATCCAATATCCGAACCGGCTTCTCTACATATGTCATACTCTCATTGAGCTCCAGCGGCTCATATCTTATCACATGTGCGGGGTCCGAGTGATACTTTCGAAGCATCGAGACGTGGAAGACGTTGTGGATTTTGCCAAGTCCGGTGGCAATGCCAACCTATACGCCTTATCTCCCACTCTCTCTAAAATCTCGAAGGGTCAGATATATCTAGGCCCTTCTTACCGAATCTCATAATACCCTTCGATGGGGAAACTCTCAGAAATACCGACTCACCCTCATCAAACTCTAGTGGTCTCCACCTCTTGTCAGCATAACTCTTTTACCGGCTCTGAGCTGTCCGTAATCTCTCACATATCAACTGGACGTCCTCAGATGCCTGCTGCATTAAGTTCAGAGTAAAAATCTGTCTGTCACCAACCTCTTCCCATCCAATAGGGGAACGACATCTACGACCATACAATGCCTCATAGGGTGCCATCCCGATACTCGCATTATAGCTATTATTATAGGCGAACTCGGCTAACTGTAGGTGGTTATCCCAGGAGCCTCTAAAATCCAGCACACATGCTCTCAACATATCCTCGAGGGTCTGTATAGTCCTCTCTGATTGCTCGTCTATCTGAGGATGAAAAGCGATGCTAAAACTCAATTGGGTCTCTAGCGCTTCCTGAAAATGTTCCCAAAAATGGAAAGTGAAGCGGGCATCCCTATCAGAAACAACGCTCACTGGTACACCATATAGCCGTACTATCTCTCGAATATACAAGTTCGCCAACTGACTTAGTGTATCGGTAGCTCTCATAGCCAAGAAATGGGCGGACTTAGTCAATCGGTCCACAATAACCCATATGGCATCATGAGCTCTACGGGTCCTCGGCAACCCCATCACAAAATCAATGGTGACATGCTCCCACTTCCATGTCAGTATCGGTAGAGGCTGTAATAATCCTGCAGGCTTCTGATGCTCTACCTTCACTTGCTGACAAACGAGATACTTAGCGACATATTCAGCAATGTCTCTCTTCATTCCAGACCACCAATAAAATTTTCAAAGGTTTTGATACATTTTTGTACTTCCCGGATGTATCGTATACTTTGATGAGTGAGCCTCTGATAAAATCATTCTCCTGATCTCAGGATCCTTGGGAACGCATACTCTGCCTCTGAACCTCAATAAGTTATTTGTACTTAGCTCAAAATCGCTACCCACACCTGTCTGTATCTACCTCAGCCAATCGATACATCGTTGATCACTTTGCTGGGCTTGCCGAATACGGCCAATCAATTTTGGCTCCAATCTCAAAATAGCCACCATCTCAAGTCTCTCAGATCCAGGTGGGGTTACATCCAAACTGAGGTTCGCAAAGTGTTCCAACAATTCATGTTCCTGTACCATCATATAAGACACAAACGCAAGGTTCTTTATGCTTAATGCATCGGCAACTACATTTGCCTTACCCGGGTGGTACATGATTTCACAATCATAGTCCTTTAAAAGTTCGAGTCATCTCCTCTGTCTCATATTCAGCTCTTTCTGCGAGAACAAGTACTTAAGGCTCTTATGATCTGTGAACACCTGAAATTTCTCACCATAGAGATAGTGGCACCATATTTTCAAAGCAAATACCACGGTCGCCAACTCCAAATCATGTGTCGGGTAGTTCCTTTCATGATCTTTCAACTGTCTAGATCCATAGGCAACTACCTTCCCATCCTGCATAAGTACACAGCCCAATCCCTGGTGTGATGCATCCATATACATCGAGAATCTTCATAAGCTAGTAGGAATGGTGAGAACTAGAGCAGTGGTCAATCGACATTTAAGCTCCTCAAAACTCCTCTCACATGCCTCATCCCATGCAAACTTAACATCATTACACGTGAGGCGTGTCAACGGAGCAGTTAGTCTGGAGAAACCCTCTACAAATCTCCAATAATATCCTGCCAATCCTAGAAAACTTCTGATCTCAGTAATGTCTTGGGCTGTTCCCATTGTACAACTGCCTCTATCTTGGATGGATCCATCGATACCCCATCCTTTGACACAACATGATCCAGAAATGAGATCTGCTCTAACCAAAAGTTACACTTGCTAAGTTTGGCATACAACTCTTTCTCTCGGAGGGTCTGCAGAACTATCCTTAAGTGCTCCTCATGATCCTCACTGGACTTGGAATAAACCAATATGTTATCAATGAACACAATTACAAACTTGTCCAGGTATGACTTGAATATATTATTCAACGGTGCCATAAATGCTGCGGGAGCATTCATCAATCTGAATGGCATCACCAAAAACTTGTAGTGGCCATAACGGGTACGAAATGCTGTCTTGGGTACATCTCCACTCCTGATCCTTAACTGATGGTACCCTGACCGCAGGTCTATCTTAGAAAACACTTCAACTCCCTGGAGTTGATCCAACAAATCGTCAATCTTTGGAAGGGGGTACTTGTTCTTAATGGTAGCCTTATTCAACAACCGGTAATCTATACACAGTCGGAGGCTTCCATCCTTCTTCCTTACAAATAGAACCGGAGCTCTCCAAGGTGAGACCCTCGGTCTTATAAACCCCTTCTCCAGAACCTCTTGCAACTGTTTCTTCAGCTCTTCTAACTCAATCGGTGCCATTCTATATGGTGGTTTCGATATCGGCTCTGTACCAAGCACTAACTCTATACAAAATTCCATTTCCCTTTCAGGTGGTAGTCCTGGTAATTCATTCGGAAAGACATCAGAATAATCCGTAATCACGGGGATGTCTCTCAATTCCGAGCGTGCCTCATCTATATCGACCACGTAGGCAATGAACCCTTCACATTATCCTCTCCATCGTTAGTAACAAAAACCATCACTCCACATTCAACATTTATCATAAACAATAAATTTATCTCTCAAGCATTATGCATTTAAAATCATTCTCCTTTATTTGCAACACACATACAATTCTCATATCATTTCTTTTCATCAAAGTTTACAATAAGATTGTTTAATCCTAAAAACATCTATGTTTTGGCATGACAATCCATCACAACATGATTGGTAGCCAACCAATCCATTCCCAAAATTACATCAAAATCATTCATATTCAATAAAATCAAATTGGCTATTATTTCCTTCCCCTCTATCTTTAACTTACAATCTCTACTTACATGCTTGGTTAATTGACTATCATTCATGGGTGTGAAAATCATCAACATTTTATCCAACAATGTTGGTTTCACATGCTTAAATAATTTATTTGCAAAGGAAGGTGATATGAAAGAATGCGTGGCACCAGGATCAAATAATACCAATGCTTCTAAATCAAAGATTCGGATGGTACCTTTAATCACATCCGTCGATGCGTTTGCACTATCTTGGTCTAGTGCATGCACTCTTCCTCTGCTCACACCTGTAGCCTGTTTCACTTTTTCCTCAACTTTAGCCCTCCTCCTCGGGGTCACTGTCTCAACTGGAGCTCCCTCAGGCTCCTTGCCCTTCTGTGGGGCAGTCTCAATCATCTCATTACAGAACCTCGATATGTATCCTGGCCTCCCACATCTATAACACGAAACAGGGGGTATCTGATATGGCCTAGTCCCATGATATCTGCCACATCTCCTACACTGATCAGTGGTAGGTCATGGTCCTCTAATAGTTATACCCCTTGGTGCAGTCAAAGTCTAGTACATGGGAGGTCTAGCAGCTCTCTCATGCACCTCCTCAATCTTGGGCCTCTTATCAAAATATCTTTGGCCTCCTCCCCTTGGCCCTCTATCCATCCCGGTTCTCTTTTGGTCTCTATCCTTTCTAACACTGATTCTCCCAAGCTCGGAGGCATTCTGCTCAAAATCTTGCTCGCATAACTGAGCCTTATGTACAGCCTCCTCATAGGTTAAGATGTCGAAGGGAGCTAGCTTAGTCCGGATGGCTAATCTCAATCCATCCATGAACTTCTGAATCTTTCGGGTCTCATTACTCATCGTGTTCGAGTCATATCTCCCCAAGGACATAAACTTGGACTCATACTCATCCACAGTTCGATTCCCTTGAACCAAATTCATGAATTCCATCCGTAATTTTCTGTGCAGTGGCTGGGATATACTGTCTCCTGAAGGCCTCTAGAAATATCTTCCATGTGATCTCAGAGTGTTTGGCCCTCAAAATAATCTCGGTGGACCTCCACTAATACTCGACCTTGCCTTTCAACATAAACACGACAAAGGTTACCTTCTCAGCAGAAGTGCATTGGAAAAACCTTTATAGTTTCTCCATCTCATACACCCAGTCCTCCGTGACCATTAGGTCCTTCACCCCTCTGAACACCGGGGGTTTCAAAGCTTGGAACTGTCATGACCCTCAACTTATCAAAATACGTACAAATTTTTCACATTTTCATGCATCAATTGTTAATCATCCTTCCTCGATCGTGAACAACCACACTCTTAACAGTTGGGCTGTGTGTTGACGTCTAACTCATTCCACCATACCCATTCAATTTGAACATTATTTATGAGTAAACACTTGTATAAATGTATATATATATCAGAGTCGTTACATGTGTTTACATTGTTTTACATCCCCAATAGTTACATACAAAATGCTACTGTGCTATGTCTAGTTTAGATACAAACCAAGTGTGTGTATACCTTTAGCGATGGGATGCAGCGGATTACCAAAAGGGAAACGCCTCCAGTCATGCTCAATCTATACTCAACACTCTGTAGAGGGGGGAAAATAAGGGGGATGAGCAAACCACACGCTCAGTAAGGCAATCATGTGAACAGGTAGATACTGCACTATCTATGTGATCATGATGCCATGCTCAAAAGCATTTAATTCATCATTTATCTTAAAACATGAGTGTATGATTGTGTTAATGGTATGTAAAGCATTCATGCTATTAAAATCCAGTGCACATTTCAACTCAAAGCATGGTATAAATCATCATGCATAATTCACTATAAAACATGGCATTAAACATCATGCATCTTTGCAGTTTAAAAACCATTAACAAATCAGTCCAACATTAGTCAAGTCTCAGCCCACCCTTGGATTTTCCTGACCCACAAATCATTTCAAACATGGATTTATTCTCAAAGCAATAGACATGTGAGATAAGCAGTTCAACAACAGGTAATAAACTCAAGGCCTATGTACATAACCTGTGATACCGGCTACATGGATCAGGTGTACGGGATATCACCACTATCTGCTTTCACACGGGAGGTGGGTCAAATCCTACCAGCCGGTCCATAGCAGATCTCGTTCGAAGACAGCATATCACAACTTAACACGGTACAACGTACTGCGTGGACCTAATCAACACATCATATCACGCCACATCTCAAATGCACGTGTGAGCCTATTTAATCGGTACGACCTCTTGTCTACCCGAAGCTCCTAACACGGCTAATTAATCATGTCAAAACAATGCACGTGTGAGGCTATTTAATCGATGTGACACCCAGTCTACTCGAAGGTCCAAATACGACAACAAGCAAGGTGGGCATCTAGTGCGAGACAAAATTTAAGCACAATGCCAAAACAAAAATGAAATCCATGTGAAAACTAGTGCCTCTAGCACTCATGTGTATAAAACACGTCAAATCTCGTGCGAGTCATACTCTAGCACGCTTTCATACTCACGAAATCATGTAGGTGGCTCAAAACTTTGTAAAGTATGATTAACAAAACCAAAATACACTCATTTCTTTTGCAAATCATTTCAATGTCAGCCAACCTACCAATCATTTGCTAAAAAGCAATAAAACATGATTTTCAAAGCAATATGCTTTTGTTTTCAAGCACATTTTGTCAAACACCCAACTTTTGCCCTTCAATGACCCAACATCATTTCTTATATCACATGCATTCTAGCAAAGCATTTAATGCGCCCAAATTGTGCACAGATATCTCTAAGAGTTCACACAATTCCCTTACCTCGATTTACTTGGTGTGACTCCTTTCCTCTTAGCTTCTCACGCTCTTGGCTCAACTCGGTCCAGCGTATCCTCGAAAGCTGCGCTTCAATTATCCAAATCAATTGAGTTAATATTTTTAACCCATATTTGACCTCACTATTCAATATAATTCACTTATGCATTTTACCAATGCCTTAATCCACATTTTACCCCCTTTTGGTAAATCTTACAATTTATTCACCAACATCTTAAAATCATACCCATAACACTATTGTCACCTCTAGACATCCCATTTCTCATTAATCTCTATGCATTCCACTTTCTCACACTAGACCATTTCTAGGTCATAATCATTCCAATGCATTTTAGATAGTTTCTAACCATCCAACTCATGCCAAACAACTCCAAAATCAATTAAATAGACAATGTACCATAGTTGGAGGTTAGAATCTTACCAAATCTGATTTCTCTCCTTGCTCCAAATGATAATGCCCTTAACTCCTTCAATACCAACAATGGAAAAATGCCTTCCAACTATGTTGTTCTTCTCTTTGATAGGAACAACTTTGCCTCTAATGGTCTCTCTTCAAATCTTACCGAAAATGGCTAATTTTAGAGAGAGAAAGTTAGGTTTTTGGGTTGAAAGTGGAAGGTTAGTGTTTTTCCCGAAATTTTCTGATTTTCAACACTTCTTTTATAGAAATAGCTTGAGGAGATCGATTTGGTCCAAGAGGAGATCGATCTGGTCCCTTTAAATCTCTCTTTTTCACAGCATTTTAAGCATGAGATCGATCTGCTCCCAAACAGAGAGCTAAGGAGATCGATCTGGGTGCTTGAGGATCGATCTTTTCACTACAGAATGCTTAGGAGATCGATCTGGCTCCATTGGAGATCGATCTACTTTATTCCATTGCCTAAATAAGAGCATTCTGGCTCTTCCAGATCGATCTCTCATCCCATGAGATCGATCTGCCCTTCATAGTTTCCAGATTTTCTGCAGTTCTTCTGCAGCAACTCATACTCAAACATCCTTAATTTGCTACCATGATCATTTTCTCATTCATTCATCTTTGAGGCTTGACAATGACATCCGTGCATACCTTGTTCCTATTGAAACTTATGTGGAATCTTTGTATATCCAAAATTACATGATATAAACCAAATGGAAGTGCACAACTTATGCAATTCTACTTCCATTTTACCACACTACTCATAATCCATTCTACTCACATTCTCCACATGTTTAAGTCCATTTCTTTACATTCATAAATAATGTAACTTGTATGTACAATTACAACTCTTATCACAACACGTACATTTAATTTATGGACTTACATCACATATACTTCACATTACAATTGTATCATCAAACTTATGACTTCATAATACAACTTCATTTACATTTCTTTGTACACATATACTATTATACATATACGGGGTCTCACAGGAACTCTCTCAACCTGCTCACATCGCAGTCATAACCCAAATCACTATCGCTCTGCTGTGGAGCGATAGGAGAAGCTAAAACACTGACTCACCCACCTCAAACTCTAGTGGTCTCTGTCTCCTATCAGCATAACTCTTTTGCCTGCTCTGAGCTGTCCGTAACCTCTCACATATTAATTGGACGTCCTCAGAGGCTTGTCTAACCAAGTCGAGAGCAAAGATCTGTCTGTCACCAACCTGTTCCCATCCAATAGGGGAACGACATCTGTGCTCATACAATGCCTCATATGGTGCCATCCCGATACTCGTATTAAAACTGTTATTATAGGCGAACTCTGTGAGTGGCAAATGGTCATCCCAGGAGCCTCCAAAATCCAATGCACACGCTCTTAACATATCCTCCAGGGTCTGTATAGTCCTCTCTGATTGACCATCTGTCTGAGGATGAAACGTGGTGCTAAAACTCAATTGGGTCCCCATCGCTTCCTGAAAACGATCTCAAAAGTGGGAAATGAAGCGGGCATCCCTATCAAAAACAACACTCACTGGAATTCCATGTAGCCTCACTATCTCGTGCACATATAGGTTCGCTAACTGGCTCAAAGTATCGATAGCTCTCATAGCTAGAAAATGGGCTGATTTTGTCAACCGATCCATAATCACCCATATGGCATCATGACCTCTACGGGTCCTCGGCAATCCCATCACAAAATCCATGGTGACATGCTCCCACTTCCATGTCGGTATCGGTAGAGGCTGCAATAACCCTGTAGGCTTCTGATGCTCTACCTTCACCTACTGACAAATGAGACACTTAGCAACATACTCGGTAATGTGCTTTTTCATCCCAGACCACCAATAAACTTTTCGAAGGTTTTGATACATCTTGGTACCCCCTGGATGTATCGTATACTTCGATGAGTGAGCCTCTTTTAAGATCAACCTTCTGATCTCTGCATCATCAGGAACACATAGCCTACCTCTCAACCTCAATAATCCATCCGAACTTAACCCAAAGTCCGTCTCTGTACCCCTCTGTATCTGCCCGACAATATCACTACATTGCTGATCAACTCGCTGAGCCTGTCGAATACGATCTACCAGATCCGGTTCCAACTGTAGGCTAGCTATCATATATCCACTATCAGCGTCAGGCAGGGTCATATCCAAACTGAGGTTCGTGAACTATTCCAACAGCTCGTGTTCCCTGACCATCATGAATGACACCATCCCGAGATGCTTCCTACTCAATGCATCAGCAACCACATTTGCTTTACCTGGCTGGTACAGGATCTCACAATCATAATCCTTTAACAGCTCAAGCCATCTCCTTTGTCTCATGTTCAACTCTTTCTGTGAGAACAGGTACTTAAGGCTCTTATGATCTGTATAAATCTAAAATCTCTCACCATAAAGGTAGTGGTGCCATATCTTTAGCGCAAACACCACCGCCGCCAACTCTAAGTCATGGGTTGGGTAGTTCCTCTCATGATCCTTTAACTGTCTTGATCCATAAGCTACTACCTTCCCATCCTGCATCAAGACACAGCCCAGTCCCAGATGTGAAGCATCCGCATACACCGAGAAACCTCCTGAGCTGGTAGGAATGGTGAGGATTGGAGCTGTGGTTAATCTCCTTTTCAGCTCCTCAAAACTTTCTTCACACTTATCGTCCCACATAAACTCCACATTCTTTCTTGTGAGGCGTGTCAAAGGAACAGCTAACCTCAAAAATCCCTCTACAAACCTTCGGTAATACCCAGCTAAACCCAGGAAACTCCTGATCTCTGTCACTGTCTGGGGTCTTTCCCACTGAACTACGGCCTCAATCTTAGATGGATCCACTGATATTCCATCCTTCGATACTATGTGACCCAGAAAAGAGATATGTTCTAACCAAAAGTTGTACTTACTGAGTTTAGCATACAACTTCTTCTCTCGGAGGGTCTGTAGCACTATCCTTAAGTGCCTTTCATGCTCCTCTCTAGACATTGAATACACCAGTATATCATCAATAAACACAATAACAAATCGATCTAAGTACTGGTGGAATACCTCATTCATCAAAGACATAAAAGCTGTGGAAGCATTCGTCAACCTGAATGGCATAACCATAAACTCATAATGTCCATACTGAGTGCAAAAAGCTGTCTTGGGTGCATCTCCACCTCGTATCTTCAACTGATGGTACCCTGATCTCAGAACTATCTTGGAAAAGACCTGCGCGCTGCCTTAAGCTGATCCAACAAATCATCGATGCGTGGAAGGGGATACTTATTCTTGATAGTGGCCATATTCAACAACCGGTAATCTATACACAGTCGGAGACTTCCATCCTTCTTCCTTACAAACAAAATCGGTGCTCCCCAAGGTGAGACGCTCGGTCTGATGAACCCCTTCTCCAGTAACTCTTGTAACTGTTTCCTTAATCCTCCAACTCAACTTGAGTAATTCTGTACGGTGGCTAGGATATCGGCTCTGTACCAGGTGCCAAGTCTATACCAAACTCCATCTCCCTATCTGGAGGTAACCCTGGTAACTCATCCGAAAAGACATCTGAAAATTCCATAACCACTGGTATGTCTCCTAATTCTGGACGTGCCTTATCCGTCTCAATCACATAAGCAATGAACCCTTCACATTACTCTTTTCACCATTAGTAATCATAAATCATCACATCATATAAATAAATGAAATCAAATTTATCTTTCATACATCATGTATCAAGATTGTACTCATCACACTTATAAAAATCATGTTCTTTAACTTCATTTCACAAAATTTACTACAAGATTGTCTATCTTTGGAAACATCAAAGTTTTTGCATGACAATCCATAACAACATGATTTGCAGCCAGCCAATCCATTCCTAGGATTACATCAAAATCACTCATATTTAATAAAATTAAATCGGCTGCCATCTCTTTACCTCCTATCTTCATCTTACAATCCTTATATATATGCTCAGTCAACTGACTATCATTCATAGGGGTAGATATCAACAACATCTTATCAAGCAGTGTAGGTTTTACATGCTTCAACAATTTACATGCAAAGGATGGTGATACAAAAGAATGCGTGGCACCAGAATCAAACAGTACATAAGCTTTTAAATCAAAGATTTGGATGGTACCTTTTACCACATCTGATGACTGATCTGCAGTGTCCTGGTCCAATGCGTGCACTCATCCTCTGCTTACACCCACTGCTTGCTTCCCCTTTTTCTCAGCTGTAGCCCTCCTCCTCAGAACAGCTGTAACAACTGGAGCTCTCTCTGTCATCTCTGGGCAATCCCTGATTATGTGACCTAGCTTTCCACATCTGAAGCATACTATAGGAGATCTATAGCATGGTCGAGTACCATGGTACCTGCCACACTTGCCACACTATTTCGTAGTAGGCCGTGGTCCTCCAATCACAATTCCCTTAGTGGAGCAATGGCCAGATACATGGGAGTATTAACTGTCCTCTCCCTAATCTCATCAATCCTTGACCTCTTTCCAGAGAATCTCTTGCTTCCTTTATAACTGAAGCCTCTATCCATCATTGGTCTCTTCTTATCTCTGTCCCTCATCTTACCAACCTTTCCAAACTCTGAGGCGATTCTATCAACATCTTGTTCACACAATTGCGCCCTGCGCACTGCCTCCTCATAGGTCGGTATATCCAAGGGAACCAGTCTAGACTTGATGGTCGGTCTCAATCCATCCACAAACTTCTGGATCTTCTCGACCTCATTACTCATCGTGTTAGGATCATATCTGCCCAGGAAGATAAAAGTAGTCTCATACTCATCCACAGTCCTGCTCCCTTGGGTCAATCCCAAAAATGCCATCTTTAGCTTCCGCTGTGCGGTATCCATGACAAACTGTCTCCGGAAGGCCTCTAGAAATACATCCCAGCTGATCTTAGTATGCTGAGCTCTCAAAATAGGCCTGGTGGACTTCCACCAATGTTCTGTTGATCCCTTCAGCATAAAAGCGGTAAACGCTACCACCTCGGTAGTAGTACACTCAAAGAACCCATATAATTTCTCGATCTCATTGATCCAATCCTCAGCCGCTATTGGGTCCTTTACTCCACTAAAAGACGGCGGTCTAAACTTCTGAAACTACTGCAATCTATCCAAATCGCATCCATATCCCCAACTTCTACTGCCTGGTGTAGCAACCGGTGTAGGCACATCCTGTGTGGGTGGGGTATCTATTGTATGAGGTCTTTGGGCTGGCCCTGCCCATGCCTCAGGAGCTGTCGCCTGCTCGGCATCACCCTGTGTAGCGGGACTCTGTCTACCACCAACTCCCGATAAAGATTGGGTGACCAACTCCACAATCATCTCAATGCTCCGCTCAATCCTCACCAAGCGAGCCTCAATACTCTTGGGTCTCTCCTCTGGACCCTGTAGAGCGTGCTCAACATTAGCCTCCACCTCAACATCATACTGAGCCTCATGTGTTTCTGGGTCAACACGATCCCCAGGCCTACCTGTACGGCCTCGACCCTGCGCTCTTATCCCTCTACCGCGACTGGTATTAGGCATACTTACTCAATTCCCTACATTCACAACAAATTACTTAGTCAACCCATCGACACACACAATTGTATCTAAACAAGCACAGTAACATGGGGATGTAATTTTCCAAATTTTTAAGTATTTTAGACACGATACACATCAGACCAACTCAGCTCTGATACCAACTTCTGTCACGACCCTCAACTTACCAAAATACGTACAAATTTTTCACATTTTCATGCATCAATTGTTAATCATCCTTCCTCGATCGTGAACAACCACACTCTTAACAGTTGGATTGTGTGTCGACGTCTAACTCATTCCACCATACCCATTCAATTTGAACATTATTTATGAGTAAACACTTGTATAAATGTATATATATATATCAGAGTCGTTACATGAGTTTACATTGTTTTACATCCCCAATAGTTACATACAAAATGCTACTGTGCTTTGTCTAGTTTAGATACAAAATAATCCAAGTGTGTATACCTTTAGCAATGAGATGCAGCGAATTACCAAAAGGGAAATGCCTCCAGTCACGCTTAATCTATACTCAACACTCTGTAGAGAGGGGGAAAATAAGGGGGTGAGCAAACCACTTGCTCAGTAAGGCAATCATGCGAACAGGTAGATACTGCACTATCTACGTGATCGTGATGCCATGCTCAAAAGCATTTAATTCATCATTTATCTCAAAACATGAGTGTATGATTGTGTTAATGGTATGTAAAGCATTCATGTTATTAAAATCCAGTGCACATTTCCATTCAAAGCATAGTATAAATCATCATGCATAATTCACAATAAAACATGGCATTAAACATCATACATCCGTGCACTTTAAAAACCATTAACAAATCAGTCCAACACTAGTTAGGTCTCAGCCCACCCTTGGACTTTCCTGACCCACAAATCATTTCAAACAAGGATTTATTCTTAAAGCAATAGACATGTGAGATAGGCAGTTCAACAACAGGTAATAACCTCAAGGCCTATGTACATAACCTGTGATACCAGCTACATGGATTAGGTGTGCGGGATATCACCACAATTTGCTTCCACACGAGAGGTGGGTCAAATCCTAAAGTCGGTCCATAGCAGATCTCGTCCGAAGACGGCACATCACAACTCAACACGGTATAATGTACTTCATGCTACATGCACGGCACAACGTACTCCGTGGACCCAATCAACACATCATATCACGCCACATCTCAAATGCACGTGTGAGCCTATTTAATCGGTACGACCTCTTGTCTACCCGAAACTCCTAACACGGCTAATTAATCATGTCAAAACAATGCATGTGTGAGCCTATTTAATCGATGTGACACCCAGTGTACTCGAAGCTCCAAACCCGGCAACAAGCAAGGTGGGCATCTAGTGCTAGACAAACTCCAAGCACAATGCCAAAACAAAAATGAAATCCATGTGAAAACTAGTGCCTCTAGCACTCATGTGTATAAAACACATCAAATCTCATGCGAGTCATACTCTAGCACGCTTTCATACTCACGAAATCATGTAGGTGGCTCAAAACTTTGCAAAGTATGGTTAACAAAACCAAAATACACTCATTTCTTTTGCAAATCATTTCAATGTCAGCCAACCTACCAATCATTTACTAAAAAGCAATAAAACATGATTTTCAAAGCAATATGCTTTTGTTTTCATGCATATTTTGTCAAACACCCAACTTTACCCTTCAATCACCCAACATCATTTCCTATATCACATGCATTCTAGCAAAGCATTTAATGCACCCAAATTGCGCACAAATATCTCTAAGAGTTCACACAATTCCCTTACCTCGATTTACTTGGTGTGACTCCTTTCCTCTTAGCTTCTCACGCTCTTGGCTCAACTCGCTCCAGCGTATCCTCGGAAGCTGCGATTCATTCATCCAAATCAATTGAATTAATGTTTTTAACCCATATTTGACCTCACTATTCAATATAATTCACTTATGCATTTTACCAATGCCTTAATCCACATTTTACCCCTTTTTTGGTAAATCTTACAATTTATTCACCAACATCTTAAAATCATACCCATAACACTGTTGTCACCTCTAGACATTCCATTTCTCATTAATCTCCATACATTCCACTTTCTCACACTAGACCATTTCTAGGTCATAATCATTCCAATGCATTTTAGATAGTTTCTAACCATCCATACTCATGCCAAACAACTCCAAAATCAATTAAATAGACAATGTACCATAGTTGGAGTGTTAGAATCTTACCAAATCTGATTTCTCTCCTTACTCCAAATGATAATGCCCTTAACTCCTTCAATACCAACAATGGGAAAATGCCTTCCAACTATGTTGTTCTTCTCTTTGATAGGAATAACTTTGCCTCTAATGGTCTCTCTTCAAATCTTACTGAAAATGGCTGATTTTAGAGAGAGAAAGTTAGGTTTTTGGGTTGAAAGTGGAAGGTTAGTGTTTTCCCCGAAATTTTCTGATTTTCAGCACTTCTTTTATAGAAATAGCTTGAGGAGATAGATTTGGTCCAAGAGGAGATCGATTTGGTCCCCTTAAATCCCTCTTTTTCACAGCATTTTAAGCATGAGATCAATCTGTCGAAGCATGAGATCGATCTGCTCCCAAACAGGGAGCTAAGGAGATAGATCTGGGTGCTTGAGGATCGATCTTTTCACTACAGAATGCTTAGGAGATCAATCTGGCTCCATTGCAGATCGATCTGCTCTATTCCATTGCCCAAATAAGAGCATTCTGGCTCTTCCAGATCGATCTCTCATCCTATGAGATCGATCTGCCCTTCGTAGTTTCCAGATTTTCTGCAGTTCTTCTTCAGCAACTCATACTCAATCATCCTTAATTTGCTACCATGATCATTTTCTCATTCATTCATCTTTGAGGCTTGACAATGACATCCGTGCATACCTTGTTCCTATTGAAACTTATGTGGAATCTTTGTATATCCAAAATTACATGATATAAACCAAATGGAAGTGCACAACTTATGCAATTCTACTTCCATTTTACCACACTACTCATAATCCATTCTACTCACATTCTCCACATGTTTAAGTCCATTTCTTTACATTCATACATAATGTAAATTGTATGTATAATTACAACTCTTATCACAAGTGTGTACATTTAATTTATGGACTTACATCACATATACTTCACATTACAATTGTATCATCAAACTTATGACTTCATAATACAACTTCATTTACATTTCTTTGTACATATATATCATTATACATATACGGGGTCTCACAGGAACTCTCTCAACCTGCTCACATCGCAGTCATAACCCAAATCACTATCGCTCTGCTGTGGAACGATAGGAGAAGCAATATCCTGGGCTGGAGGTGGTGTAACTATAGCTGTCTCAGCAGTCTGAGATCTCTCTGCCTCTGCAGCTGCCTATTCAGTAGTAGGCGGTGCCACGGGACCTCGTCTATCACCGGTACCCAATACCTGTGTGTCTATCTCCACCAGATTCTCCATACTCCACTCTATCCTAATGAAGCGTACCTCTGTATCTTCTACTCTCTCAGCAGGGTTTTGTGGAGCCTGCTGAGTCTGTGGCTCTATATGGCTCTCTGGCCTACCTCTACGGCCTCTAGCATGTGCACTTGCCCCTCTACCTTTGCGTGTAACTGGCATAGTGCCTAACTTCCTGTATTATAATAATTTATTATGCTGAATCCACCATGATATATACAGTTATATCTAAACAAAAGCACAGTAATATGGGGTTGTACTTTCCTATGTTTTATTACCGACTTATATCAGGCCAACAAAGCTCTGATACCAATCTCTGTCACGACCCGTTTTCATTCCCTTAACCGAAAATCACTATAAATTTTTTGCATTTTACTGTTACCTTACCCGATCGTGAACAAACTTACCACCACACTGTTGGACTGTGAGTCAATAATAAACATCACATCTCATTCAATCTTAGTTAAATAAAACGATGTCATACATTCGTATTTAATCGTGTGCTTATACAAAAACATGTTTTACTGACATCTACATCCCCCATAATTACAACTCAAAAGAATACTGTGCTTTTACATTGTTTAGATACAAAAAGAATCACTGTGTATATACCTCTGTGTGATGGAGATGCAACGGATGTCCAAATTACCACGCCTCAGTCCTCACTGAGCTACTATGCACGCTCTGTAGGAGGGGGAAAATAGAGAGGGATGAGCAACCACATGCTCAGTAAGGCAATAACGCAAGCATAGTAGATAACTACTCTATCTACATGCTGATAATGTTATGCATAAATCATTTATGGTAGGAGCATGAGGGAGTAAAACTATGCCATATGAGTATACATATATATCATGTATCAAAATCATGTACATTGGCATATATAACATGGTAAAAACATCATGTATAAATCATCTCATGCTCAATCTCATTTAAATTCATAAAAAGGGCAATTCATTAAGAAACCTCCTTTTTAAACCCACGTCATAAAACTCTTTCTCAAACACATACAATCCCATCACATCAATTCACAAACACAACCTCATTTTCATTTTACAAATCAATTTCACGAGGCTCAACCCCTCCTTCGGGTCTACGTTGAACAATCACAATCACACTTAGAGATTAAAATCATGTGGTAGTAAGTAAATCAAGCAAGGAGACAAGTTGCTATAACTCATCTGACTATGTTGGCCAATCGTCACATATCATCCCAAACCACACGGATCCCGGTGTGCGGGGTATCCTGCACTGGGTTAGTTTTTCGCCAGACTTTCTCAAATCAAGTAACCATCACGCGGTACATTGTACTTCGCGGACCCATAACAAGGTTGGGGGTGCCTGCCGTAGGTCTTATCTACCCCATACCGAGTGTAACCTCTATAGTCTCAAGTGCACGTGGGAGTACCCTTAATACCAGATCCTAGCCCCTCATGGCCTTGCTCGCCCCTGTTGGGTTCCTTGATTCAGGTCCTAGCCCCTCACTCCCACCCCACTCAAGAGGTCTGTTAGGCCTGTTGGGTTCCCTGAATGGATTATGTCAGGTCCTAGCCCCCCACCCTGTCACGACCCAATTCCATTCTCTTTAACCGAAAATCACTGAAAATTTTTTGCGTTTTACTGTTACCTTACCCGGTCATGAACTAACTCACCACACACTGTTGGGCTGAGTCAATAATAAACACCACATCTCATTCATTCACAATTAACTAAAATGATGTCATACATTTAAATTTAATCGTGTACTTATACGAAAACATATTTTACTGACATCTACATCCCCCATAATTACAACTCAAAAGAATACTGTGCTTTTACATTGTTTAGATACAAAAAGAATCACTGTGTATATACCTCTAAGCGATGGAGATGCAGTGGAGTCCAAAATACCACGCCTCAGTCCTCACTGGGCTACTATGCACGCTCTGTAGGGGGAAAAATAGAGAGGGATGAGAAACCACACGCTCAGTAAGGTAATAATACAAGCATGGTAGATAACTACTCTATCTACATGCTGATAGTGTTATGCATAAATCATTTATGGTAGGAGCATGAGGAATAAAACTATGCCATATGAGTATACATATATATATCATGTATCAAAATCATGTCCATTGGCATATAAAACATGGTAAAAACATCATGTATAAATCATCTCATGCTCGATCTCATTTAAATTCATAAAAAGGGCAATTCATTAAGAAACCTCCTTTTTAAACCCACGTCATAAAACTCTTTCTCAACACATACAATCACATCACATCAATTCACAATCACAACCTCATTTTCATTTCACAAATCAAATCCACGAGACTTGACCCCTCCTTCGGGTCTACCTTAAACAATCACAAATCACACTTAGAGATTTAAAATCATGTGGTAGTAAGTAAATCAAGCAAGGAGATAGATTACTATATCTCAAGTGACTATGTTGGCCAATTGTCACATATCATCCCAGACCACATGGATCCCGGTGTGCAGGGTATCATGCTGGTACGGAAGTGGGCTAGTTCTCCGCTAGACTTTCTCAAATCAAGTAACCACCGCGCGGTACATCGTACTCCATGTGATATACACGGTACATCGTACTCCGCAGACCCATAACAAGGTTGGGGGTGCCTACCGTAGGTCTTATCTACCCCATACTGAGTGTAATCTCTATAGTCTCAAGTACACGTGGGAGTAACCTCAATACCAGGTCCTAGCCCCTCATGGCCTTGCTCGCCTCTGTTGGGTTCCCTGATTCAGGTTCTAGCCCCTCACCTTCACCCCACTCAAGAGGTCTGTTAGGCCTGTTGGGTTCCCTGAATGGATTATGTCAGGTCTTAGTCCCTCACCCTCACCCCACTCAAGAGGTCTGTCAGGCCTGTTGGGTTTCCTGAGTTAATCTGTATCTCTCACCACGGCCTCATACATACCATAGTGTGAAAACCAGTGCAAGCTACGCTCTAGCACGAATTCATGCATCAAAACCAATCACTTCGTACGAGCAACGCTCTAGTACGGCATTTATGCATAAAATATGAAGAAACCACGTATGAGCATAGCTCCAGTACGATTATATGCATAAGAAAAAATCACTCAAATCCAAGTACGAGCGTAAGCTCCAGTACAGTTTAGAAAACATCATCACAATTCAAATCAAAGTGCGAGCTAAGCTCAAGCACGTATCACACAAGTGAAAACATAGAAATCTAGCGCGAGCGAGGCTCTAGCGCGATTTATGTCATGCAAATACGATAGGCGGCTCATACACAATCAAACAATCTCGGTAACCAGGTTTAGCACTTCACAAATGCTTTTCCACAACATCAATAAAACACTAGCCGTCCCATCTACAAGCTTACTTGAAACCAAGCTTTGAAAAACATCAAAACATTAGATTTATGTAATTATTAGCCTTACTATCCCATTTCTTTACAATACCATTTCAACCACCAAATCTAATACAATGAAGTCACATCCATACATCTTCAAAACACATTTCTATAAATCCATGCACATTTCTTAAGCCCTATACACCCACAAAATACGAGCAGCTACCTCTATAAACTTACAGAACTCCCTTACCTGGAATCGCGATGCGTGATTCCCCTTCCTTAAGCTGCTTACTCGTACGGTTCGATTCGTCTTCAACGAACTCTTCGGGACTGCACAAAATTGTATCCCGCATTATATTCGATCCATATAATATGACATCGTGCGTTCACTATAGTCAATTCGACCTATAGTTTTCTATTAATGCTTATGAGGCCTCGTTTCATTACTTTACCCAAAACTCAAGTCTATGGATTCTTTTAGGCCTATTAACTCATTCCAAATCGATATTAAATCGATATCAAGCTCATAGTGTTCATATTTCATTGATTTCCTCACTATGGCATTTGTCAAGCATTTACATGCTCATTTTCATAATTTCACTTAAACCCACATTATAACTCCACATAACCATTCCAAATCTCTCACATTACTCATTTAACAGCTTATCATACCCCATAAAACACCAACTCCCTAAATCATACTTTCTCACACTAGAGACATTCCATTTTCTAGGTTACATTAGTTTCTAACACAACCTAGGTGTTTCCATCCATACATACTCATGCCAAACAACTCCAAAATCAATTAAATAGACAATGTACTCGGATTGGAGTGTTAGAATCTTACCAAATATGATTTTTCTTCTTGCTCCAAATGTCAATGCCCTTATCTCCTTCAATACCCACAATGGGATTTTGGGTTCTAGCTATGTTGTTCTCTTCCTCAAGATGAACAACTTAATGTCTAATGGTCTCCCCTCAATTCTTGCTAGAAATGGCTGATTTTAGAGAGAGAAAGTTAGGTTTTTAGGTTAGAAATGGAAGATTGGTGTTTTTCCTGAAATTTTCAGATTTTCAGCCCTCCTTATATACAAATAGCTTGGGGAGATCGATCTGGTCCAAGAGGAGATCGATCTGGTCCCCTTAAATCTCTCATTTTCATGAAATTTTAAGCATGAGATCGATCTGTCGAAGCATGAGATCGATCTGCTCCCAAACAGAGAGCTAAGGAGATCGATCTGGGTGCTTGAGGATCGATCTTTTTATCACAGAATGCTTAGGAGATCGGTCTGGCCCCATTGGAGATCGATCTACTCTATTCCATTGCCCAAATAAGAGCATTCTGGCTCTTCCAGATCGATCTCTCATCCTATGAGATCGATCTGGCCTTCATGTTTTTCCAGATTTCCTGCAGTTTCCTTGCTGTAACTCATACCAACACATCCTTAATCTGTTGCCATGGCCGTTTTCTCATCCATCCACCTTTATAACTTGAAAATGGCATCCATTCATACCTTATGCACATTGAAACTTGTGTGCATTCATTGTATGTCCAAAGGTATGCTACATAAAACCAAATGGAAGCATAACTTCATTCCATTTTACCACACTACTCATTTTGAGTTTCAATCACATCCATCACTTATAAGAACTCATTTCTTCATATTCATACTCAATGGAACTTGTATGTACGTTACAAATTATATTACACATACGTACATCGAATCCATGGACTTACATCAATCATACTTTACATTACAAGTCCATTCACATTCTTATCACGTGTGCCGGGTGATACTTCCGAAGCATCGAGACGTGGAAGACATTATGGACATTTGCCAAGTCCGGTGGCAATGCCAACCTATACGCCTTATCTTCCACTCTCCCTAAAATCTCGAAGGGTCCGATATATCTAGGGCTCAGCTTGCCCCACTTACCGAATCTCATAATACCCTTCGATGGTGAAACTCTCAGAAATACCGACTCACCCTCATCAAACTCTAGTGGTCTTCATCTCTTATCAGCATAACTCTTTTGTCGGCTCTGAGCTATCCGTAATCTCTCACATATCAACTGGACGTCCTCAGATGCCTGCTGCACTAAGTTCGGAGCAAAAATCTGTCTGTCACCAACCTCTTCCCATCTAATAGGGGAACGGCATCTACGCCCGTATAATGCCTCATAGGGTGCCATCTCGATACTAGCATGATAGCTATTATTATAAGCGAACTCGACTAATTGCAGGTGGTCATCCCAGGAGCCTCTAAAATCCAGCACACACGCTCTCAACATATCCTCGAGGGTCTGTATAGTTCTCTCTGACTGCCCATCTGTCTGAGGATGAAAAACGGTGCTAAAACTTAGTCGGGTCCCCAACGCTTCCTGAAAATGTTCCCAGAAATGGGAAGTGAAGCAGGCATCCCTATCAGAAACAACTCTCACTGGTACACCATGTAGCCGTACTATCTCTCGAATATACAGGTTCGCCAACTGACTCAGTGCATCAGTAGCTCTTATAGCCAAGAAATGGGCGGACTTAGTCAATCGGTCCACAATAACCCATATGGCATCATGACCTCTACGGGTCCTCGGCAACCCCATCACAAAATCCATGGTGACATGCTCCCACTTCCATGTCGGTATCGGTAGAGGCTGCAATAATCCTGCAGGCTTCTGATGCTCTACCTTCACTTGCTGACAAACGAGACACTTAGTGACATATTTAGCAATGTCTCTCTTCATTTCAGACCACTAATAAACATTCCGAAGGTTTTGATACATCTTGGTACTTTCTGGATGTATCGTATACTTCGATGAGTGAGCCTCTGATAAAATCATTCTCCTGATCTCAGGATCCCTGGGAACGCATACTCTGCCTCTGAACCTCAATAAGCCATCAGCACTCTGCTCAAAATCAATACCCACACTTGTCTGTATCTGCCTCAGCCAATCGATGCACAGTCGATCACTCTGCTGGGCTTGCCGAATACTGCCAATCAATTCTGGCTCCAGTCTCAAACTAGCCATGATCTCAAGTGTGAGACCCCATATATGTAAAGTTGTAATGTGTAATAAATATGAATGGACTTGTAATGTAAAGTATGATTGATGTAAGTCCATGGATTTAATGTACGTATGTGTAATATGATTTGTAACGTACATACAAGTTTCATTAAGTATGAATATGAAGAAATGAATTCTTATAAGTGATGGATGTGATTGAAACTCAAAATGAGTAGTGTGGTAAAATGGAATGAAGTTATGCTTCCATTTGGTTTTATATAGCATACCTTTGGACATACAATGAATGCACACAAGTTTCAATGTGCATAAGGTATGAATGGATGCCATTTTCAAGTTATAAAGGTGGATGGATGAGAAAATGGTCATGGCAACAGATTAAGGATGTGTTGGTATGAGTTGCAGCAAGGAAACTGCAGGAAATCTGAAAAACATGAAGGCCAGATCGATCTCATAGGATGAGAGATCGATCTGGAAGAGCCAGAATGCTCTTATTTGGGCAATGGAATAGAGCAGATCGATCTCCTATGGGGCCAGATCGATCTCCTAAGCATTCTGTGATGAAAAGATCGATCCTCAAGCACCCAGATCGATCTCATTAGCTCTCTATTTGGGACCAGATCGATCTCATGCTTCGACAGATCGATCTCATGCTTCAACAGATCGATCTCATGCTTCGACAGATGGATCTCTGCTTAAAAATGTCATGAAAAAGAGGGATTTAAGGGGACCAGATCGATCTCCTCTTGGACCAGATCGATCTCCTCAAGTTATTTCTATATAAGGAGGGCTGAAAATCAGGAAATCTAGGGAAAAACATTAACCTTCCACTTTCAACCCAAAAACCTAACTTTCCCTCTCTAAAATCAGTCATTTTCTGTGAGATTTGAAGAGAGACCATTAGAGGCAAAGTTGTTCCTATCAAAGAGAAGAACAACATAGTGGGAAGGCATTTTCCCATTTTTGGTATTGAAGGAGTTAAGGGCATTGCCATTTGGAGTAAGAAGAAAAATCATATTGGTAAGATTCTAACACTCCAATCCAAATACATTGTCTACTTAATTGATTTTGGAGTTGTTTGGCATGAGTATTGATGGATAAATTATCTAGGGATGTGGTGGAATTGGTGTGACCTAGAAAACCTAGAATGGGTATAATGTGAGAATATATGGGTGAATGAGTTTATGATTTATGGGCATGCTAAAGTTGTTATTGAGGTAATGTTTATGATTTTAGATGGTTAAATGAAAGTACATTGTGAGTTTGGAGGAATTGTGAAAATGGGTAGGTATATGCTTGATAAATGCCATAGTGAGGGAATTCATGAAATATGAACACTATGAGCTTAATGTCGATTTAATATCGATTTTGAATAAGTTAATAGGCCTAAGAAGATCCATAGACTCGAGTTATGGGTAAAGTAATGAAACGAGGCCATATAAGCGTTAATGGAGGTTATAGATTAAATTGACTATAGTGAACGCACGATGTCATATTATATGGATCGAGTATAATGCGGGATATGATTTTGTGCAGTCCCGAAGAGTTCGTTGGAAACGAATCGAGTGGTACGAGTAGCAGCTTTAAAGAAGTGGAATCACGCATCGCGATTCCAGGTAAGGGAATTTTGTGAGTATATAGAGGTAGCTGCTCGTACTTTGTACTTGTGGGTGAATATTGGGTGTTTTATGAAATGCATGGTTGCTCAAGTAAATGATTGATGGTATTCGTGAATGATGATGAGTATATGCGTGATTTTGGTTTTTGAAGTGGATTTTATGAAATGGGATAGTAAGGCTAATAATTGCATAAATCCAATGTTTTGATGTTTTTCAAAACGAAATTGCTTGGTTTTAAGCAAGCTTGTAGATGGGCCGGCTAGTGTTTTTATTGATGTTGTGGAAAAAGCATTTGTGAAGTGCTAAACCCAGTTGTTGGGATTGTTTGATTGTGTATGAGCAGCCTATCGTATTTGCATGACATAAATCGCGCTAGAGCCTCGCTCGTGCTGGATTTCTATGTTTTCACTTGTGTGAAATGTGCTGGAGCTTAGCTCGTACCTTGATTTGGAAACTATGATGACGTTTATAAATCGTACTGGAGCTTTTACTCGTACGTGGCTTTTGAGTGGTTGTCTTATGAGTATAACCGTACTAGAGCTATGCTCGTACGCGTCTCTTCATGAGAGGATGCATGAGTCATGCTAGAGCTTTGCTCTCACAAGTTTGCACGTTGTGATACGTATAAGGTTATGAAAGTCGGTAAGATCCTTAAGCCTTACATCCTTAAGCCAACATCCTTAAGCCCAAAGAGGCGGGAAGACTCTGTTAGGCGGGGAGGCTCTGTTCGGTGGGGAGGCTCTCTTACGGTGGGATCCTTAAGCCAACATCCTTAAGCCCTGGAGGGGTGGGGAGGCTCTGTTAGGCAGGGAGGCTCTCCTACATGGGTACGGTAAGATCCTTAAGCCCTATATCCTTAAGCCAACATCCTTAAGCCCAAATAGGCGGGGAGGCTCTGTTAGGCGGGGAGGTTCTGTTCGGTGGGGAGGCTCTCTTACGAAAGGATCCTTAAGCCCTACATCCTTAAGCTAACATCCTTAAGCCCGAGGAGGCAGGGAGGCTCTGTTAGGCGGGGAGACTCTGTTCGGCAGGGAGGCTCTCCTTCACCGATATGGAAAACTCTTGGTATGGGGTAGGTAAGACCTAGGAATGGCACCCCCAATCACGATATGAGTCTACGCAGTACGCTGTACCGTGTATATCACATGGAGTACGATGTACCGCATGATGGTTATGTGATGAGAAAGTCTGGCGAGGGATAATCCATCTTCGTGCCAGCATGATACCTCGCACACCTGGATGCGTGTGGTCTGGGATGATTTATGATGTAGTGGTCCACATAGGCACTTTTGATATAGTGACCTAGTTTTTATACACATGCGTGAATTGCGAAATGAAAATGTGGTTGTGATTGTGAATTGATTTGGTGATATGTATGTGTTGAGAAAGAGGTTTATGATGTTGGTTTAAAAAGGAGGTTTCTTAATGAATTGCCCTTTTTATAAATTTAAATGAGATTGAGCATGAGATGATTTATACATTATGTTTATACCATGTTTTAATATGCCAATGTACATGATTTTAATACATGATATATATGTATACTCACATGGCATAGTTTTACTTCCTCATGCTCCTACTATGAAGGATTTATGCATAACACTATCAGCATGTAGATAGAGTAGTTATCTACCATGCTTGCATTATTGCCTTACTGAGCGTGTGGTTGCTCATCCCTCTCTATTTTCCCCCTACAGAGCGTGCATAGTAGCCCAGTGAGGACTGAGGCGTGGTATTTTGGACTCCGCTGCATCTCCATCGCTTAAAGGTATATACACAGTGATTCTTTTTGTATCTAAACAATGTAAAAGCACAATATTCTTTGAGTTGTAATTATAGGGGATGTAGATGTCAGTAAAACATGCTTTTGTATAAGTACAAGATTTAAATGCAAATATATGACATCGTTTTATTTCACTGAGAATGAATGAGATGTGGAGTTTATTATTGACTCACAGCCCAACAGTGTGTGGTGAGTTAGTTCACGACCGGGTAAGGTAACAGTAAAACGCGAAAAATTTTTAGTAATTTTCGGTTAAAGAGAATGGAATTGGGTTGTGACAGAGATTGGTATCAGAGCTGTGTTGGCCTGATATGAGTCATTAATAAAACATAGGAAAGTACATCCCCATAGTACTGTGCTTTTGTTTAGATATAACTGTGTATACCGTGATGGATTGAGCTTAATGAATTATTATAATACAGGAAGTTAGGCACTATGCCAGTTACACGCAAAGGTAGAGGGGCGAGAGCACGTGCTAGAGGCCGTAGAGGTTAGCCTGAGAGCTGTGCGGAGCCACAGACTGAGCAGGCTCCACAGAACCCTGCTGGGAAAGCAGAGGATACTGAGGTTCGCTTCGCTAGATTAGAGCGGAGCATTGAGAATTTAGTGGAGATAGTCACGCAGGCATTGGGTACCGGTGATAGACGAGGTCCCGCGGCACAGCCTACTACTGAACAGGCAGCTGCAGAGGCGGAGAGACCTCAGACTGCTGAGATAGCTATAGTTACACCACCTCCAGTACAGGATACAGATTCACCTATCGCTCCACAGCAGAGCGGTAGTGAATTGGGGTATGACTGCGATTTGAGCAGGTTGCGAGAGTTTCAAGCGTTGAAACCTCCAGTGTTTAGAGGGGTAAAAGACCTAGTGGTTACGGAGGATTGGGTGTATGAGATGGAGAAACTGTATAGGTTTTTCCGATGCACTTCAGCTAAGAAGGTAGCCTTTACCGTGTTTATGTTGAAAGGCGAGGCCGAGCATTGATGGAGGTCCACCGAGATTATTTTGAGGGCCAGACACTCTGAGATCTCATGGGAGATATTTCTAGAGGCCTTCAGAAGACAGTATATTCCAGCTACCGCAAAGAGAAAATTACGGATGGAATTTATAAATTTTGTTCAGGGGAACCGGACTGTGGACGAGTATGAGTCCAAGTTTATGTCATTGGGGAGATATGACCCTGACACGATGGGTAATGTGACCCGAAAGATACAGAAGTTCATGGATGGCTTGAGATTGGCCATCTGGACTAAGCTAGCTCCCTTTGACATCTTGACCTATGAGTAGGCTGTACATAAGGCTCAGTTATGTGAGCAAGACTTTGAGCGAAATGCCTCAGAGCTTGGGAGGATTAGTGTCAGGAAGGACAAAGACCGAAAGAGATCCGGGTTTGGAAGAGTGGCCAAGAGGGGTGGCCAAAGATTTTTCGAGAAGAGGCCTAAGATTGAGGAAGTGCAGGAGAGAGCTGCTAGACCTCCCATATACCCAGCCTTGATTGCACCGAGGGGTATGACTATTGGAGGATCACGACCTACCACGGATCAGTGTAGGAGATGTGGGAGATATCATGGGAATAGGCCCTGTCTGATGACCCCTATGGTGTGTTTTAGATGCGAGAGACCAGGACATATGGCTAAACATTATCCTGAGAAGATGGAGATTGCCCCACAGAAGGGCAAGGAGCCTGAGGGAGCTCCAGTTGAGACAGCAGCCCCGAGGAGGAGGGCTACAGCTGAGGAAAAAGGGAAATAGGCTATGGGTATGAGCAGAGGAAGGGTGCACGCGCTGGACCAGGACACTGCAGACGCATCGACGGATGTGATTAAAGGTACCATCGGAATCTTTGATTTAGAAGCATTGGTATTATTTGATCCTGGTGCCACGCATTCTTTCATATCACCTTCCTTTGCACATAAATTATTGAAGCATGTGAAACCAACATTGTTAGATAAAATGTTGATGATTTCCACACCCATGAATGATAGTCAATTGACTGAGCATGTATGTAGAGATTGTAAGTTAAAGATAGAGGGGAAGGAAATGATAGCCAATCTGATTTTATTGAATATGAATGATTTTGATGTAATTTTGGGAATGGATTGGTTGGCTACCAATCGTGTTGTGATGGATTGTTATGCCAAAACATTGATGTTTTCAGGATTAGACAATCTTATTGTAAACTTTGATGAAAAGAAATGATATGAAAATAGCATGGTTGTTGTAAATAAAGGAGTATGATTTCAAATGCATATTGCTTGAGAGATAAATTATTGTTTTTGATAAATGTTGAATGTGGAGTGATGGTTCATGTTACTAACGATGGAGAGGATAATGTGAAGGGTTCATTGCATACGTGGTCGATATAGATGAGGCACACCCAGAATTGAGGGACATAGTCGTAATTACGGATTACCCTGATGTCTTTTCGGATGAATTACCAGGACTACCACCTGAAAGAGAAATGGAATTTTGCATTGAGTTAGTGCCTGGTACAGAGCCGATATCGAAACCACCCTATAGAATGGCTCCGATAGAATCGGAAGAGCTGAAGAAACAGCTGCAAGAGCTGCTGGAGAAGGGGTTTATTAGACCGAGTGTCTCACCTTGGGGAGCATCGGTTCTATTTTCTAAGATAGATCTGCGGTCAGGGTATCATCAGTTAAGGATCAGGAGTGGAGATATACCCAAGACAGCATTTCATACCCGTTATGGCCACTACGAGTTTTTGGTGATGCCATTCGAATTGACGAATGCTCCCGCAGCATTTATGGCATTGATGAATGATGTATTCAAGCCATACCTAGACAAGTTTGTGATAGTGTTTATCGATGACATTTTGGTGTATTCTAAGTCCAGGGAAGATCATGAGGAGCACTTGAGGATAGTTCTGCAGACCCTCCGAGAGAGAGAATTGTATGCCAAACTCAGCAAGTGTAACTTTTGGTGGAACAGATCTCATTTCTGGGGCATGTTGTGTCAAAGGATGGGGTATCGGTGGATCCATCCAAGATAGAGGCAGTTGTACAGTGGGAACAGCCCAAGACAGTAACTGAGATCAGGAGTTTTCTGGGATTGGCAGGATATTATCGGAGGTTTGTAGAGGGTTTCTCCAGACTAGCTGCTCCATTGACACGCCTCACGTGAAAAGATGTTAAGTTTGTGTGGGATGAGGCATGTGAGAGGAGTTTTGAGGAGCTTAAGCGTCGATTGACGACTGCTCCAATTCTCACCATTCCTACTAGCTCAGGAGGATTCTCGGTGTATACGGATGCATCACACCAGGGACTGGGCTGTGTGCTTATGCAAGATAGGAAGGTAGTTGCCTATGGATCTCGACAGTTGAAAGATCATGAGAGGAACTACCCGACACATGATTTGGAATTGTCGACTGTAGTATTTGCTCTGAAAACATGGCGCCACTATCTCTATGGTGAGAAGTTTCAGGTGTTCACAGATCATAAGAGCCTTAAGTACCTGTTCTCGCAGAAAGAGTTGAATATGAGACAGAGGAGATGGCTCGAACTCCTAAAAGACTATGATTGTGAAATCATGTACCACCCAGGTAAGGCAAATATAGTTGCCGATGCTTTGAGTAGAAAGAACCTTGGGTTGGTGTCTTATATGATGGTACGGGAACATGAATTGTTAGAACACTTTGCGAACCTCAGTTTGGATGTAACCCCACCTGGATCTGAGAGACTTGAGATCATGGCTAGTTTAAGACTGGAGCCAGAATTGATTGGCCGTATTCGACAAGCCCAGCAGAGCGATCGACGGTGCATCGATTGGCTGAGATAGATACAGACAGGTGTGGGTATTGATTTTGAGCAGAGTGCTGATGGCTTATTGAGGTTCAGAAGCAGAGTATGCGTTCCCAGGGATCCTGAGATCAGGAGAATGATTTTATCAGAGGCTCACTCATCGAAGTATACGATACATCCAGGAAGTACCAAGATGTATCAAAACCTTCGAAAGGTTTATTGGTGGTCTGGAATGAAGAGAGACATTGCTGAATATGTCGCTAAGTGTCTCGTTTGTCAGTAAGTGAAGGTAGAGCATCAAAAGCCTGCAGGATTATTACAGCCTCTACCGATACCGACTTGGAAGTGGGAGCATGTCACCATGGATTTTGTGATGGGGTTACCGAGGACCCGTAGAGGTCATGATGCCATATGGGTTATTGTGGACTGATTGACTAAGTCCGCCCATTTCTTGGCTATGAGAGCTACCGATACACTGAGTCAGTTGGCGAACCTGTATATTCGAGAGATAGTACGGCTACATGGTGTACTAGTGAGCATTGTTTCTGATAGGGAGGCCCGCTTCACTTCCCATTTTTGGGAACATTTTCAGGAAGCGCTGGGGACCCGACTGAGTTTTAGCACCGCTTTTCATCCTCAGACGATGGCCAGTCAGAGAGGACTATACAGACCCTCGAGGATATGTTGAAAGCGTGTGTGCTGGATTTTAGAGGCTCCTGGGATGACCACCTACAGTTAGCCGAGTTCGCTTATAATAATAGCTATCATGCGAGTATCAGGATGGCACCCTATGAGGCATTGTATGGGCGTAGATGTCGTTCCCCTATTGGATGGGAAGAGGTTGGTGACAGACAAATTTTTGCTTCGGACTTATTGCAGCAGGCATCTGAGGACGTCCAGTTGATATGTGAGAGATTGCGGACAGCTCAGAGCCGGCAAAAGAGTTATGCTGACAAGAGACGAAGACCACTGGAGTTTGATGAGGGTGAGTCGGTGTTTCTGAGGGTATCACCATCGAAGGGTATTATGAGATTTGGTAAGAAGGGCAAGCTGAGCCCTAGATATATCGGACCCTTCGAGATTTTGGAGAGAGTGGGAAATAAGGCGTATAGGTTGGCATTGCCATCGGACTTGGCAAATGTCCACAACGTCTTCCACGTCTCGATGCTTCGGAAGTATCACTCGAACCCGGCACACGTGATAAGATATGAGCCGTTGGAGCTCCATGAGAGTATGACGTATGTTGAGAAGTCGGTTCGGATATTGGACAGAAAAGAGAAAGTGTTGTGGAATAAGACAATTCCCTTGGTGAAAGTTCTTTGGCAACATCACACGGCGGAAGAGGCCACATGGGAATTGGAGAACTTAATACGGGAGAAGTACCCCCAACTTTTTGTAGAGTGACTTGGTTCTAATTTGGAGGACCAAATTCCTTGAAGGAGGGGAGAATGTGAGACCCCATATATGTAAAGTTGTAATGTGTAATAAATATGAATGGACTTGTAATGTAAAGTATGATTGATGTAAGTCCATGGATTTAATGTACGTATGTGTAATATAATTTGTAACGTACATACAAGTTTCATTAAGTATGAATATGAAGAAATGAATTCTTATAAGTGTTGGATGTGATTGAAACTCAAAATGAGTTGTGTGGTAAAATGGAATGAAGTTATGCTTCCATTTGGTTTTATATAGCATACCTTTGGACATACAATGAATGCACACAAGTTTCAATGTGCATAAGGTATGAATGGATGCCATTTTCAAGTTATAAAGGTGGATGGATGAGAAAATGGTCATGGCAATAGATTAAGGATGTGTTGGTATGAGTTACAGCAAGGAAACTGCAGGAAATCTGGAAAACATGAAGGCCAGATCGATCTCATAGGATGAGAGATCGATCTGGAAGAGCTAGAATGCTCTTATTTGGGCAATGGAATAGAGCAGATCGATCTCCTATGGGGCCAGATCGATCTCCTAAGCATTCTGTGATGAAAAGATCGATCCTCAAGCACCCAGATCGATCTCCTTAGCTCTCTATTTGGGACCAGATCGATCTCATGCTTCGACAGATTGATCTCATGCTTCAACAGATCGATCTCGTGCTTAAAAATGTCGTGAAAAAGAGGGATTTAAGGGGACCAGATCGATCTCCTCTTGGACCAGATCGATCTCCTCAAGCTATTTCTATATAAGGAGGGTTGAAAATCAGGAAATCTCGGGGAAAACACTAACCTTCCACTTTCAACCCAAAAACCTAACTTCCCCTCTCTAAAATCAGCCATTTTCAGTGAGATTTGAAGAGAGACCATTAGAGGCAAAGTTGTTCCTATCAAAGAGAAGAACAACATAGTGGGAAGGCATTTTCCCATTTTTGGTATTGAAGGAGTTAAGGGCATTGCCATTTGGAGCAAGAAGAAAAATCATATTGGTAAGATTCTAACACTCCAATCCAAATACATTGTCTATTTAATTGATTTTGGAGTTGTTTGGCATGAGTATTGATGGATAAATTATCTAGGGATGTGGTGGAATTGGTGTGACCTAGAAAACCTAGAATGGGTATAATGTGAGAATATATGGGTGAATGAGTTTATGATTTATAGGCATGCTAAAGTTGTTATTGAGGTAATGTTTATGATTTTAGATGGTTAAATGAAAGTACATTGTGAGTTTGGAGGAATTGTGAAAATGGGTAGGTATATGCTTGATAAATGCCATAGTGAGGGAATTCATGAAATATGAACACTATGAGCTTAATGTCGATTTAATATCGATTTTGAATAAGTTAATAGGCCTAATAAGATCCATAGACTCGAGTTATGGGTAAAGTAATGAAACGAGGCCATATAAGCGTTAATGGAGGCTATAGATTAAATTGACTATAGTGAACGCATGATGTCATATTATATGGATCGAGTATAATGCGGGATACGATTTTGTGCAGTCCCGAAGAGTTCGTTGGAAACGAATCGAGTGGTACGAGTAGCAGCTTTAAAGAAGTGGAATCACGCATCGCGATTCCAGGTAAGGGAATTTTGTGAGTATATAGAGGTAGCTGCTCGTACTTTGTACTTGTGGGTGAATATTGAGTGTTTTATGAAATGCATGGTTGCTCAAGTAAATGATTGATGGTATTCGTGAATGATGATGAGTATATGCGTGATTTTGGTTTTTGAAGTGGATTTTATGAAATGGGATAGTAAGGCTAATAATTGCATAAATCCAATGTTTTGATGTTTTTCAAAACGAAATTGCTTGGTTTTAAGCAAGCTTGTAGATGGGCCGGCTAGTGTTTTTATTGATGTTGTGGAAAAAGCATTTGTGAAGTGCTAAACCCGATTGCCGGGATTGTTTGATTGTGTATGAGCCGCCTATCGTATTTGCATGACATAAATCGCGCTAGAGCCTCGCTCGCGCTGGATTTCTATGTTTTCACTTGTGTGAAACGTGTTGGAGCTTAGCTCGCACCTTGATTTGGAAACTATGATGATGTTTATAAACCGTAATGGAGCTTTTGCTCGTACGTGGCTTTTGAGTGGTTGTCTTATGAGTATAACCGTACTAGAGCTATGCTCGTATGCGTCTCTTCATGAGAGGATGCATGAGTCGTGCTAGAGCTTTGCTCGCACAAGTTTGCACGTTGTGATACGTATAAGGTTGTGAAAGTCGGTAAGATCCTTAAGCCTTACATCCTTAGCCAACATCCTTAAGCCCAAAGAGGCGGGGAGGCTCTGTTCGGTGGGGAGGCTCTCTTACGGTGGGATCCGTAAGCCAACATCCTTAAGCCCTGGAGGGGTGGGGAGGCTCTGTTAGGCAGGGAGGCTCTCCTACATGGGTACGGTAAGATCCTTAAGCCCAATATCCTTAAGCCAACATCCTTAAGCCCAAAGAGGCGGGGAGGCTCTGTTCGGAGGGGAGGCTCTCTTACGGAAGGATCCTTAAGCTCTACATCCTTAAGCTAACATCCTTAAGCCCGAGGAGGCAGGGAGGCTCTGTTAGGCGGGGAGGCTCTGTTCGGCAGGGAGGCTCTCCTTCACGGATATGGAAAACTCTTGGTATGGGGTAGGTAAGACCTAGGAATGGCACCCCCAATCACGATATGAGTCTGCGCAGTACGCTGTACCGTGTATATCACATGGAGTACGATGTACCGCATGATGGTTATGTGATGAGAAAGTCTGGCGAGGGATAATCCATCTTCGTGCCAGCATGATACCCCGCACACCTGGATGCGTGTGGTCTGGGATGATTTATGATGTAGTGGTCCACATAGGCACTTTTGATATAGTGACCTAGTTTTTATACACATGCGTGAATTGCGAGATGAAAATGTGGTTGTGATTGTGAATTGATTTGGTGATATGTATGTGTTGAGAAACAGGTTTATGATGTTGGTTTAAAAAGGAGGTTTCTTAATGAATTGCCCTTTTTATAAATTTAAATAAGATTGAGCATGAGATGATTTATACATGATGTTTATACCATGTTTTAATATGCCAATGTACATGATTTTAATATATGATATATGTATACTCACATGGCATAGTTTTACTTCCTCATGCTCCTACTATGAAGGATTTATGCATAACACTATCAGCATGTAGATAGAGTAGTTATCTACCATGCTTGCATTATTGCCTTACTGAGCGTGTGGTTGCTCATCCCTCTCTATTTTCCCCCTACAGAGCGTGCATAGTAGCCCAGTGAGGACTGAGGCGTGGTATTTTGGACTCCGCTGCATCTCCATCGCTTAAAGGTATATACACAGTGATTCTTTTTGTATCTAAACAATATAAAAGCACAGTATTCTTTGAGTTGTAATTATGGGGGATGTAGATATCAGTAAAACATGCTTTTATATAAGTACAAGATTTAAATGCAAATGTATGAAATCGTTTTATTTCACTGAGAATGAATGAGATGTGGAGTTTATTATTGACTCACAGCCCAACAGTGTGTGGTGAGTTAGTTCACGACCGGGTAAGGTAACAGTAAAACGCAAAAAAATTTTAGTGATTTTCGGTTAAAGAGAATGGAATTGGGTCGTGACATCAAGTCTCTCAAATCCAGGTGGGGTTACATCTAAACTGAGGTTCGCAAAGTGTTCTAACAATTCATGTTCCCGTACCATCATATAAGACACCAACCCAAGGTTCTTTCTACTCAAACCATCGGCAACTACATTTGCCTTACTCGGGTGGTACATGATTTCACAATCATAGTCCTTCAGGAGTTCGAGCCATCTCCTCTGTCTCATATTCAGCTCTTTCTGCGAGAACAGGTACTTAAGGCTTTTATGATCTGTGAACACCTAAAATTTCTCACCATAGAGATAGTGGCACCATATTTTCAAAGCAAATACTACAGCCGCCAACTCCAAATCATGTGTCGGGTAGTTCCTCTCGTGATCTTTCAACTGTCTAGATCCATAGGCAACTACCTTCCCATCCTGCATAAGCACACAGCCCAGCCCCTGGTGTGATGCATTCGTATACACCGAGAATCTTCCTGAGCTGGTAGGAATGGTGAGAACTGGAGCAGTTGTCAATCGACGCTTAAGCTCCTCAAAACTTCTCTCACATGCCTCATCCCATACAAACTTAACATCTTTTCGCATGAGGCGTGTCAATGGAGCAGCTAGTCTGGAGAAACCCTCTACAAATCTTCGATAATATCCTGCCAATCCCAAAAAACTCCTAATCTCAGTTACTGTCTTGGGCTGTTCCCACTGTACAACTGCCTTTATCTTGGATGGATCCACCGATACCCCATCCTTTGACACAACATGCCCCAGAAATGAGATCTGTTCTAACCAAAAGTTACACTTGCTGAGTTTGGCATACAATTCTCTCTCTCAGAGGGTCTGCAGAACTATCCTCAAGTGCTCCTCATGATCTTCCCTGGACTTGGAATACACCAAAATGTCATCAATGAACACTATTACAAACTTGTCCAGGTATGGCTTGAATATATCATTCATCAATGCCATAAATGCTGCGGGAGCATTCGTCAGTCCGAATGGCATCACCAAAAACTTGTAGCGGCCATAACGGGTATGAAATGCTGTCTTGGGTATATCTCCACTCCTGATCCTCAATTGATGGTACCCTGACAGCAGATCTATCTTAGAAAATACTTCGGCTCCCTGGAGTTGATCCAACAAATCATCGATTCTTGGAAGGGGGTACTTGTTCTTAATGGTGGCCTTTTTCAACAACCGGTAATCTATACACAGTCGGAGGCTTCCATCCTTCTTCCTTACAAATAGAACCGGTGCTCCCCAAGGAGAGACACTCGGTCTAATAAACCCCTTCTCCAGTAACTCTTGCAACTGTTTCTTCAGCTCTTCCAATTCTATCGGAGCCATTCTATAGGGTGGTTTCGATATCGGCTCTGTACCAGGCACTAACTCTATGTAAAATTTCATTTCCCTTTCAGGTGGTAGTCCTGGTAATTCATCCGGAAAGACGTCAGGGTAATCCGCAATTACGGGTATGTCCCTCAATTTCGGGTGTGCCTCATCTATATCGACCACGTATGCAATGAACCCTTCACATTATCCTCTCTATCATTAGTAACATAAACCATCACTCTACATTCAATATTTATCATAAATAAATAATTTATCTCTCAAGCAATATGCATTTAAAATTATACTCTTTTATTTACCATAATTATACAAGTTTCATATCATTTCTTTTCATCAAAATTTACAATAAAATTGTCTAATCCTGAAAACATCAATGTCTTGACATGACAATCCATAACAACCCGATTAGCCAACCAATCCATTCTCAATATTACATCAAAATCATTCATATTCAATAAAATCAGATTGGCTATCATTTCCTTTCCCTCTATCTTTAACTTACAATCTCTACATACATGCTCAGTCAATTGACTATCATTCATGGGTGTGGAAATCATCAACATTTTATCTAACAATGTTGGTTTCACATATTTCAACAATTTATGTGCAAAGGAAGGTGATATGAAAGAATGCGTGGCACCAGGATCAAATAATACCAATGCCTCTAAATCAAAGATTCGGATGGTACCTTTAATCACATCCATCGATGCGTCTGCAGTGTCCTGGTCCAGTGTGTACACCCTTCCTCTTCTCACACCCACAGCCTGTTTCCCTTTTTCCTCAGCTGTAGCCCTCCTCCTTGGGGCCGCTGTCTCAACTAAAGCTCCCTCAGGCTCCTTACCCTTCTGTGGGGCAACCTCAATCATCTCAGTGCAGAACCTCGATATATGTCCTGGCCTCCCACACGTAAAACACGAAACAGGGGGCACCTGACATGGCCTAGTCCCATAGTATCTCCCACATCTCCTACACTGATCCGTGGTAGGTTGTGGTCCTCCAATAGTTATACCCCTCGCTGCAGTCAAAGCTGGGTATACGGGAGGTCTAGCAGCTCTCTCCTGCACCTCCTCGATCTTATGTCTCTTCTCAAAATACCTTGGGCCTCCTTTCCTGGCCACTCTATCCCTCTCGGATCTCTTCCAGTCTCTGTCCTTTCTAACACTAATTCTCCCAAGCTCGGAGGCATTTGGCTCAAAGTCTTGCTTACACAACTGAGCCTTATGTACAGCCTCCTCATAAGTCAAAATGTTGAAGGGAGCTAGCTTAGTCTGGATGGCCAATCTCAATCCATCCATGAACTTCTGTATCTTTCGGGTCTCACTACCCATCGTGTCAGGGTCATATCGCCCCAAGGACATAAACTTGGACTCATACTCATCCACAGTCCAGTTCCCCTGAACCAAATTCATAAATTCCATTCGCAGTTTCCTCTGTGCGATAGCTGGAATATACTATCTTTTGAAGGCTTCTAGAAATATCTCCCATGAGATCTCAGAGTGTTTGGCCCTCAAAATAGCCTCAGTGGATCTCCACCAATGCTCGGCCTCGCCTTTCAACATAAACACGGCAAAGGCTACCTTCTCAGCTGAAGTGCATCAGAAAAACCTATGCAGTTTCTCCATCTCATACACCCAATCCTCCGTAACCACTGGGTCCTTCACCCCTCTAAACACTGGGGGTTTCAACGCTTGAAACTCTCGCAACCTACTCAAGTTACAGTCATAACGCAAATCACTACCGCTCTGCTGTGCAGCGATAGGAGAATCTGTATCCTGGGTCGAAGGTGGTGTAACTGTAGCTGTCTCAGCAGTCTGAGGTCTCTCCGCCTCTGCAGCTGCCTGTTCAGTAGTAGGCTGTGCCGCGGGACCTCGTCTATCACCGGCACCCAATGCCTGCGTGACTATCTCCACCAAATTCTCAATACTCCGCTCTAACCTAGCGAAGCGAGCCTCAGTATCCTCTGCTCTCTCAGTAGGATTTGATGGAGCCTGTTCAGTTTGTGGCTCCGCACGACTCTCAGGCCTACCTCTGCGGCCTCTAGCATGTGCTCTCGCCCCTCTACCTTTGCGTGTAACTGGCATAGTGCCTAACTTCCTGTATTATAATAATTCATTAAGCTCAATCCATCACAGTATACACAATTATATCTAAACAAAAGCACAGTACTATGGGGATGTACTTTCCTACGTTTTATTAATGACTCACATCAGGCCAACACAGCTCTGATACCAATCTCTGTCACGACCCAATTCCATTCTCTTTAACCGAAAATCACTGAAAATTTTTCGCGTTTTACTGTTACCTTACCCGGTCGTGAACTAACTCACCACACACTGTTGGGCTGTGAGTCAATAATAAACACCACATCTTATTCATTCTCAGTTAACTAAAACAATGTCATACATTTACATTTAATCGTGTACTTATACGAAAACATGTTTTACTGACATCTACATCCCCCATAATTACAACTCAAAAGAATACTGTACTTTTACATTGTTTAGATACAAAAAGAATCACTGTGTATATACCTCTAAGCGATGGAGATGCAGTGGAGTCCAAAAACCACGCCTCAGTCCTCACTGGGCTACTATGCACGCTCTGTAGGGGGAAAAATAGAGAGGGATGAGCAACCACACGCTCAGTAAGGCAATAATACAAGCATGGTAGATAACTACTCTATCTACATGCTGATAGTGTTACGCATAAATCATTTATGGTAGGAGCATGAGGAATAAAACTATGCCATATGAGTATACATATATATATCATATATCAAAATCATGTCCATTGGCATATAAAATATGGTAAAAATATCATGTATAAATCATCTCATGCTCGATCTCATTTAAATTCATAAAAAGGGCAATTCATTAAGAAACCTCCTTTTTAAACCCACGTCATAAAACTCTTTCTCAACACATACAATCACATCACATCAATTCACAATCACAACCTCATTTTCATTTCACAAATCAAATCCACGAGGCTCGACCCCTCCTTCGGGTCTACCTTAAACAATCACAAATCACACTTAGAGATTTAAAATCATGTGGTAGTAAGTAAATCAAGCAAGGAGACAGGTTACTATATCTCAAGTGACTATGTTGGCCAATTGTCACATATCATCCCAGACCACACGGATCCCGGTGTGTGGGGTATCATGCTGGTATGGAGGTGGGTTAGTTCTCCGCCAGACTTTCTCAAATCAAGTAACCACCACGCGGTACATCGTACTCCATGTGATATACACGGTACATCGTACTCCGCGGACCCATAACAAGGTTGGGGGTGCTTGCTGTAGGTCTTATCTACCCCATACCGAGTGTAACCTCTATAGTCTCAAGTACACGTGGGAGTACCCTCAATACCAGGTCCTAGTCCCTCATGGCCTTGCTCGCCCCTGTTGGGTTCCCTGATTCAGGTCCTAGCTCCTCACCCTCATCCCACTCAAGAGGTCTGTTAGGCCTGTTGGGTTCCCTGAATGGATTATGTCAGGTCCTAGCCCCTCACCCCACTCAAGAGGTCTGTCAGGCCTGTTGGGTTCCCTGAGTTAATCTGTATCTCTCACTACGGCCTCATACATACCACAGTGTGAAAACCAGCGCAAGCTACGCTCTAGCGCGAATTCATGCATCAAAATCAATCACTTCGTACGAGCAACGCTCTAGTACGGCATTTATGCATAAAATATGAAGAAACTACGTACAAGCATAGCTCCAGTACGGTTATATGCATAAGAAAAAACCACTCAAATCCAAGTACGAGCGTAAGCTCCAGTACGATTTATAAAACATCATCACAATTCAAATCAAAGTGCGAGCTAAGCTCAAGCACATATCACACAAGTGAAAACATAGAAATCTAGCGCGAGCGAGACTCTAGCACGATTTATGTCATGCAAATATGATAGGCGGCTCATACATAATCAAACAATCCCGGCAACCGGGTTTAGCACTTCACAAATGCTTTTTCACAACATCAATAAAACACTAGCCGGCCTATCTACAAGCTTGCTTGAAACCAAGCAATTCCGTTTTGAAAAACATCAAAACATTAGATTTATGCAATTATTAGCCTTACTATCCCATTTCTTTACAATGCCATTTCAACCACCAAATCTCATACAATTATTCATAGTCACATCCATACATCTTCAAAACACATTTCTATAAATCCATGCACATTTCTAAAGCCCTATACACCCACAAAATACGAGCAGCTACCTCTATATACTTACAGAACTCCCTTACCTGGAATCGCGATGTGTGATTCCCCTTCCTTAAGCTGCTTACTTGTACGGTTCGATTCGTCTTCAACGAACTCTTCGGGACTACACAAAATCGTATCTCGCATTATATTCGATCCATATAATATGACATCTTGCGTTCACTATAGTCAATTCGACCTATAGTTTTCTATTAACGCTTATGAGGCCTCGTTTCATTACCTTACCCAAAACTCGAGTCTATGGATTCTTTTAGGCCTATTAACTCATTCCAAATCGATATTAAATCGATATCAAGCTCATAGTGTTCATATTTCATTGATTTCCTCACTATGGCATTTGTCAAGCATTTACATGCTCATTTTCATAATTTCACTTAAACCCACATTATAACTCCACATAACCATTCCAAATCACTCACATTACTCATTTAACAACTTATCATACCCCATAAACCACCAACTCCCCAAATCATACTTTCTCACACTAGAGGCATTCCATTTTCTAGGCTACATTAGTTTCTAACCAACCTAGGTGTTTCCATCCATACATACTCATGCCAAACAACTCCAAAATCAATTAAATAGAGAATGTACTCGGATTGGAGTGTTAGAATCTTACCAAATATGATTTTTCTTCTTGCTCCAAATGTCAATGCCCTTATCTCCTTCAATACCCACAATGGGATTTTGGGTTCTAACTATGTTGTTCTCTTCCTCAAGATGAACAACTTAATGTCTAATGGTCTCCCCTCAATTCTTGCTGGAAATGGCTGATTTTAGAGAGAGAAAGTTAGGTTTTTGGGTTAGAAATGGAAGATTGGTGTTTTTCCCGAAATTTTCAAATTTTCAGCCCTCCTTATATAGAAATAGCTTGGGGAGATCGATCTGGTCCAAGAGGAGATCGATCTGGTCCCCTTAAATCTCTCATTTTCATGAAATTTTAAGCATGAGATCGATCTGCTCCCAAACAGAGAGCTAAGGAGATCGATCTGGGTGCTTGAGGATCGATCTTTTCATCACAGAATGCTTAGGAGATCGGTCTTGCCCCATTGGAGATCGATCTACTCTATTCCATTGCCCAAATAAGAGCATTCTGGCTCTTCCAGATCGATCTCTCATCCTATGAGATCGATCTAGCCTTCATGTTTTTCCAGATTTCCTGCAGTTTCCTTGCTGCAACTCATACCAACACATCCTTAATCTGTTGCCCTGGCCGTTTTCTCATCCATCCACCTTTATAACTTGAAAATGGCATCCATTCATACCTTATGCACATTGAAACTTGTGTGCATTCATTGTATGTCCAAAGGTATGCTACATAAAACCAAATGGAAGCATAACTTCATTCCATTTTACCACACTACTCATTTTGAGTTTCAATCACATCCATCACTTATAAGAACTCATTTCTTCATATTCATACTCAATGGAACTTGTATGTACATTACAAATCATATTACACATACGTACATTGAATCCATGGACTTACATCAATCATACTTTACATTATAAGTCCATTCACATTCATTACACATCACAACTTTACATATACGGGGTCTCACACACCCTCACCCCACTCAAGAGGTCTGTTAGGCCTGTTGGGTTCCCTGAACACCAATCCGTATCTCTCACCACGGCCTCATACATACCACAGTGTGAAAACCAGTGCGAGCTACGCTCTAGCTCGAATTCATGCATCATAATAAATCTATTCATACGAGCAATGCTCTAGTATAGCATTTATGCATAAAAACATGTAGAAACCACGTACGAGCATAGCTCTAGTACGGTTATATGCATAAGAAAACCATTGAAAATCACGTATGAGCAAAAGCTCTAGTACGGTTTATAAAACATCACCTCAAATCAAATCAAAGTGCGAGCTAAGCTCCAGTATGTTTCACACAAGTGAAAACACTTAAATCCAGCACAAGCAAGGCTCTAGCGCGATTTATATCATACAAATATGATAGGCAGCTCACACACAATCAAACAATCCCGGTAACTGGGTTTAGCACTTCACAAATGCTTTTTCCACCACATCAATAAAACACTAGCCGACCCATCTACAAGCTTGCTTAAAATAAAGCAATTACATTTTGTAAAACATCAAAACATTAGATTTATGCAATTATTAGCCTTCCTATCCCATTTCATAGAATTCACTTCTAAACCAAAACCACGCATATACTTATCATCATTCATGAATACCATCAATCATTTACTTGAGCAACCATGCATTTCATAAAACACCTAATATGCACCCACAAGTTCAAAGTACGAGCAGCTATCTGTATATACTTACAAAATTCCTTACCTGGAATCGCGATGCGTGATTCCACTTCCTTAAAGCTACTTACTCGTACAACTCGATTCGTTTCCAATGGACTCTTTGGGACTGCACAAAATCATATTTCACATTATGTTCGATCCATATAACAGGACACCGTGCATTCACTATAGTCGATTCGACCTATAGTTTCTATTAACGCTCTTAAGGCTTTGTTTCATTTCTCTTGTCTATGGATTCCTTTTAGGCCTATCAACTCATTCCAAATCGATATTAAATCGATACTAAGTCCATAGTGTTCATATTTCATTGACTTCTTCACTATGGCATTTATCAAGCATTTACTTACTCATTTTCATAATTTCACTTAAACCCACAATGTAATTCCATTTAACCATCTAAAATCATACACATTACCTCAATAACAACTTTAGCATGCTCATAAGTCATAAACTCATTCAACCCATATATTCTCACATTATACCCATTCTAGGTTTTCTAGGTCACACCAAATCCACCACATCCCTAGATAATTTATCCATCAATACACATCCAACCCAACTCCAAAATCACTTAAATAAACAATGTACTTGGATTGAAGTATTAGAATCTTACCAAATCCAATTTCTCTTCTTGCTCCAAATGTCAATGCCCTTAGCTCCTTCAATTCCAACAAAGGGATTTTGGGTTCCAACTATGTTGTTCTCTTCCTCAAGATGAACAACTTTACTTTTAATGGCCTCCCCTCAATTCTTGCTGGAAATGGCTGATTTTAGAGAGAGAAAGTTAGGTTTTTGGGTTAGAAGTGGAAGGTTAGTGTTTTTTCCAAAATTTTCAGATTTTTAACACTCCTTTTATAGAAATCACTTGAGAAGATCGATCTGCACCAAGAGGAGATCGATCTGGTCCCCTTAAATCTCTCTTTTTCACGACATTTTAAGCATGAGATCACTCTGTCGAAGTAGGAGATCGATTTGCTCCCAAACAAAGAGCTAAGGAGATCGATCTGTTTGCGTGAGGATCGATCTTTTCATTACAGAATACTTAGGAGATCGATCTAACCCCATTGGAGATCGATCTGCTCTATTCCATTGCCCAAATAAGAGTATTTAGCTCTTCCAGATCGATCTGGCCTTCATATTTTTCAGATTTTTTACAGTTTTCCTGCTGCAACTTACACCAACACATCCTTAATCTACTGCCATGGCCATTTTCTCATCCATTCACCTTTATAACTTGAAAATGGCATCCATTCATACCTTATGCACATTGAAACTTATGTGCATTCATTGTATGTCCAAAGGTATACTATATAAAACCAAATGGAAGCATTTATATTCATGCGACTTCCTTCCATTTACTACACTACTCATTTTGAGTTCCAATCGCATTCATCACTTACAAGAATCATTTCTTCATATTCATACACAATAAAACTTGTGCATACATTACAAATCTTATTACACATATGTACATTGAATCCATGGACTTACACCACTTATGCTTTACATTACAAGTCCATTCACATTAATTGATCCAATTACACACTTTACAAATATACATGTACGGGGTCTCACATTCTCCCCTCCTTCAAGGAATTTGGTCCTCCAAATTAGAACCAAGTCACTCTTCAAAAAGTTGGGGGTACTTCTCTCGTATCAAGTTCTTCAATTCCCATGTGGCCTCTTTCACCGTGTGATGTTGCCAAAGAACTTTCACCAAGGGAATTGTCTTATTCCACAACACTTTTTCCTTTCTGTCCAATATCCGAACCGGCTTCTCTACATATGTCATACTCTCATTGAGCTCTAGCGGCTCATATCTTATCACAAGTGCAGGGTCTGGGTGATACTTCCGAAGCATCAAGACGTGGAAGACGTTGTGGAAATTTACCAAGTCCGGTGACAATGCAAACCTATACGCCTTATCTCCCACTCTCTCCAAAATCTTGAAGGGTCCGATATATCTAGGGATCAGCTTGCCCTTCTTACCGAATCTCATAATACCCTTCGATGGTAAAACTCTCAGAAATACCGACTCACCCTCATCAAACTCTAGTGGTCTCCACCTCTTGTCAGCATAACTCTTTTGCTGGCTCTGAGCTGTCCGTAATCTCTCACATATCAACTGGACGTCTTCAGATGCCTGTTGCACTAAGTTTGGAGTAAAAACTGTCTGTCACCAACCTCTTCCCATCCAATAGGGGAACGACATCTACGGCCGTACAATGCCTCAGAGGGTGCCATCTCGATACTCGCATGATAGCTATTATTATAGGCGAACTCGGCTAACTGCAAGTGGTCATCCCAAGAGCCTCTAAAATCCAGCACACACTCTCTCAACATATCCTCGAGGGTCTGTATAGTCCTCTCTGACTGCCCATCTGTCTGAGGATGAAAAACTGTGCTAAAACTCAGTCGGGTCCCCAGCGCTTCCTGAAAATGTTCTCAAAAATGGGAAGTGAAGCGGGCATCCCTATAAAAAATAATGCCCACTGGTACACCATGTAGCCGTACTATCTCTTGAATATATAGGTTCGCCAACTGACTCAGTGTATCAGTAGCTCTCATAGCCAAGAAATGGGCGGGCTTAGTCAATCGGTCCACAATAACCCATATGACATCATGACCTCTACGGGTCCTCAGCAACCCTATCACAAAATCCATGGTGACATGCTTCCACTTCCATGTCGGTATCGATAGAGGCTGCAATAATCCTGCAAGCTTCTGATGCTCTACCTTCACTTGCTGACAAACGAGACACTTAGCAACATATTCAGCAATGTCTCTTTTCATTCCAGACCACCAATAAACTTTTCAAAGGTTTTGATACATCTTGGTACTTCCCGGATGTATTGTATACTTCGATGAGTGAGCCTCTGATAAAATCATTATCCTGATCTCAGGATCCTTAGGAACGCATACTCTGTCTCTGAACCTGAATAAGTCATCTGTACTCAGCTTAAAATCGCTACCCACACCTGTCTATATCTACCTCAGCTAATCGATGCACCGTCGATCACTTTACTGGGCTTACCGAATACGGCCAATCAATTCTGACTCCAATCTCAAACTAGCCACGATCTCAAGTCTCTCAGATCCAGGTGGGGTTACATCCAAATTGAGGTTCGCAAAGTCTTCCAACAATTCATGTTCCCGTACCATCATATAAGACACCAACGCAAGGTTCTTTCTGCTTAACGCATCGGCAACTACATTTGCCTTACCCAGGTGGTACATGATTTCACAATCATAGTCCTTTAAAAGTTCGAGCCATCTCCTCTGTCTTATATTCAGCTCTTTCTATGAGAACAGGTACTTAAGGCTCTTATGATCTATGAACACTTGAAATTTCTTACCATAGAGATAGTGGCGCCATATTTTTAAAGCAAATACCACGGCCGCCAACTCTAAATCATGTGTCGGGTAGTTCCTTTTATGATCTTTCAACTGTCTAGATCCATAGGCAATTACCTTCCCATCCTGCATAAGTACACAGCCCAATCCCTGGTGTGATGCATCCGTATACATCGAGAATCCTCCTGAGCTTGTAGGAATGGTGAGAACTAGAGCAGTGGTCAATCGACGCTTAAGCTCCTCAAAACTCCTCTCACATGCCTCATCCCATACAAACTTAACATCCTTATGCGTGAGGCATGTCAACGGAGCAGCTAGTCTGGAGAAACCCTCAAAACTCCTCTCACATGCCTCATCCCATGGTTGCTCAAGTAAATGATTGATGGTATTCATGAATGATGATAAGTATATGCGTGATTTTGGTTTTAAAGTGGATTCTATGAAATGGGATAGTAAGGCTAATAATTGCATAAATCTAATGTTTTGATGTTTTACAAAACGTAATTGCTTCATTTTAAGCAAGCTTGTAGATGGGTCGGCTAGTGTTTTATTGATGTTGTGAAAAAAGCATTTGTGAAGTGCTAAACCCGGTTGTCGAGATTTTTTGATTGTATATGAGCCGCCTATCATATTTGTATGACATAAATCGTGCTAGAGCCTTGCTCACGCTGGATTTCAATATTTTCACTTGTGTGAAACATGTTGGAGCTTAGCTCGCACTTTGATTTGAATTGTGATAATGTTTTATAAATTGTACTGGAGCTTACACTCGTACGTGGATTTGAGTGGTTTTTCGTATGCATATAACCGTACTGGAGCGATGCTCGTACATGGTTTCTTTATATTTTTATGCATAAATGTCATACTAGAGCGTTGCTCGTACGAGGTGATTTATTATGATGCATGAATTCACGCTAGAGCATAGCTTGCGCTGGTTTTCACACTGTGGTATGTATGAGGTTGTGGTGAGGATAATACGGATTGGTGTTCAGGGAACCCAACAGGCCTAACAGACCTCTTGAGTAGGGTGAGGGTGAGGGGTTAGGACCTGATAGTAATCCATTTAGGGAACCCAATAGGCCTAACAGACCTCTTGAGTGGGGTGAGAGTGAGGGGCTAGGATCTGACAATAATCCATTCAGGGAACCCAACAGGCCTAACAGACCTCTTGAGTGGGGTGAGGGTGAGGGGCTAGGACTTGAATCAGGGAACCCAACAAGGGTGGGCAAGGCAATGAGGGGCTAGGACTGGTATTGAGAGTACACCCACATGCACTTGAGACTATAGAGGTTACACTTGGTATGGGGTAGATAAGACCTACAGCAGGCACCCCCAACCTTGTTATGGGTCCGCGGAGTATGATGTACCGTGTATATCACATGGTACGATGTATCGCGAGGTGGTTATTGTTTTGAGAAAGTCTAGTGGAGAACTAACCCTCTTTCGTTCCAGCATGATACCCCGCACACTGGGATCCGTGTGGTCTGGGATGATACGTGACGTAGTTGGCCAACATAGTCTATGAGTATGAGTTATAGTAACTTGTTTCCTTGCTTGATTTATCTACTACCACATGATTTTAACCTATAAGTGTGATTGTGACTGTCCCGGGGTCGACTCGAGGGAGAGGTCGAGCCTTGATGACTTGATTTGTGAATTGATGATGATGTTTGTGATTAGAAATTGATTTCAATGGGATTTTGATACTAGAGAAAATGAGGTTTCTTAATAAATTACCCTTTTTTATGAATTTAAATGAGATTGAGCATAAGATGATTTATACATGATGTTTTACGATGTTTTATATGCAATGTACATGATTTTGATACATGATATATATGTATACTCATATGGCATAATTTTACTTCCTCATGCTCCTACCATAAACGATTTATGCATACACTATCAGCATGTAGATAGAGTAGTTATCTACCATGCTTGCATTATTGCCTTATTGAGCGTGTGGTTTGCTCATCCCTCTCTATTTTTCCCCTCCTACAGAGTGTACGTAGTAGCCCAGTGAGGATTGAGGCATTGTGTTTTTGGACATTCGCTGCTTCCATCACCGAAAGGTATATACACAGGATTCTTTTTGTATCTAAATAATGTAATAGCACAGTAATGATTGAGTTGTAATTATGGGAGATGTAGATGTCAGTTAACATGTTTTGTATGAGTAAATGATTTAATTTCGAATATATGATATCATTTTTATTAATTGTGGACGAATGGTAAGTAGTGATTATTATTGACTCACAGCCCAACTGTATGTGGTGAGTTTGTTCACGACTGGGTAAGGTAACAGTAAAATGCGAAAAATTTATAGTGATTTTTGGTTAAAGGGAATGAAAATGGGTCGTGACAATAAGCCATGATTTTTACATATAGTAGCATGTGCGTGTGAGCATTCACTATTTTTGTAACTCCATTGTGATTGCTGAGTTTTGAAGATGTTGCATGTGCACTATTTTAACTGTATTTTGAATAAGCATGAAGTTACACGAATTATTCACATGCTGGTTTTATACAGTTGATATATGTTTTATTTCGATGGGTGATTTTTTCCTATTTTTGAAATTATGATTTGGGATGAATTGCTTGATTTTTATCATGTACTCATCGAGGGATTTTTTAGTTTGTTGGCAACCGGTTTATGCCTATGTGGCAGTCATGTCTGTGAGAGCCATCTCTAGCACCTGGTAGGAGGTTCTGTGTGATTACCCTACGGTGCCAAGTGCTTCACGGGGATGCCTTTGTGGCATCGAGTTGTTATCGTGAGATCCATATCTAGAACTCGGTAGGAGGTTCTGTGTGATTACCCTACGGTGCTAAGTGCTTCACGGGGATGTCTTCGTGGCATCGAGTTATCATTGCTACCTAATACTGTGAGACCCTGAGCCCGTCTACAGTACCATAGTCCGAAACCTGCTCAGTTAGGATAGGGCGGTAGTCACTATGTCCATAGGTGTATTGATTTTGCATTGATATTGGTGAGGTTATTGAATATTGGATCCATGACTAGTTTGGGTATTGCCACTTACTCATGTTACTGTATTGAATACTTTAAGTATGCCCATGCATGTATTTGAATAAATTGCCCTTTGACTATTGATATGCGCTTACAAGAGGATGATTTAGGACGATCAAGGAAACATGTGGATTGGGATTTGAAATAGCAAAAAATGCAAGCGGGGCGAAAATAATGATGATAGACTTTGAATGGAAAATAGAATAACAACCTAAACCGAAGTCTAAAGAGACTTGAACCAAATGTATTGGACCTTGGCCCTACGAATATAAAATTTGAGAACATAAGGTATAGCAATGTAGGTTGGTGAAGAGGGAGGCACCACAAGGAAGAAGACCTTGATAAGCCTAGTTGAGAGAGAACCCTAGAAAGGGGCACACTCAAATTTCTGAAAATTCAATCTGATCTGTTTTTTTTTCAAGAGCGTTTACAAAGTATTTATAATAATATCTAGCACTTAAGCCCTTAAACAAGTGGGCTGAAATTAACACCAAACAGAAAATAAGACTAAAAGTTAAATTCGCGCATAAGCCTAGTTACATAGGATAATTGGTCTAAAATGCTATAAAACTCAAATGTGGGCTATTTAAACACTTAACCCAACTTATTACTAAACCAAGATTCATGTCGTTTGGGCTACCAAACAAATATAGAGGGCTCGGTAATTGGACTTCCTTGGATGATCCATGGATCCTTGGCATCATGATCATCATAAACATTACGAGCAAGTGGACCTCCATCATTCCCCCTCTCCTCAAAAGGATTTGTCCTCAAATCAGATGTACCTTATTTGTACTTGATCACGTACGAGAACACCTTAATAAACTCCATCCACTTGGCATGACTCTTGTTCAGCTTACTCTGTCCTTTCATATGCTTCAAGGACTCGTGATCGGTGTGGATGATGAATTCTTTGGGTCACAGGTAATGTTGCCATGTCTCCAAGGCCCTCACTAACGCTTACATCTCCTTCTCATATGTAGGATAGTTAAGTGCTGTCCCACTTAACTTCTCACTGAATAAGGCAATTGGGCGTTTTTCCTGCATAAGCACAGCTCCAATTCCTTCACCTGAGGCATCACACTCAATCTCAAAAGTTTTAGTAAAGTCAGGCAGAGTTAACAAAGGAGCAGAACAAAGTTTATCCTTGAGCAAATTAAAAGCATGCTCTTGTGCAGGACCCCAATGAAATGCAACATTCTTTTTAACCACTTCGGTCAAAGGACGCCTGTAGTGCTAAAGTCTCTAACGAATCAACGATAGAAACTAGCTAAGCCATGAAAACTGCACACTTCAGAAACAGACTTAGGTATAGGCTAATCTCTAATTGCCTTTACCTTCTCATCATCAACAGAAATGCCATGTGAAGAAACTACATACCCAAGGAAAACAACCTTATCAGTGCAGAATGTACATTTCTTAGAATTGGCATACAAACTTTCATTCCTCAAAATAGTAAGAACATTCCTAAGATACTCAACATGCTCATGCAAACTCTTACTGTAAATTAGAATGTCATCGAAGTAGACAATCACATACTTACCAATAAAAGCACGTAAAACATAGTTCATTAAGCACATGAAAGTACTGGGTGCGTTAGTCAAGCCAAAAGGCATAACTAACCACTCATAAAGATCGTGTTTAGTCTTAAATGCGGTTTTCCATTTATCACCTTCTTTCATACGAATTTAGTGATATCCACTCTTTAAATCAATTTTAGAAAATATGTATGCACCATGCAACTCATCGAGCATGTCATCTAGCATAGGAATAAGATAGCGATACTTTATAGTGATTTTGTTGATGGCTCGATAGTCAACGCACATCCTCCACGTCCCATCCTTTTTAGGCACAAGCAATACAGGCACGGCACATGGACTCATGCTCTCTCTCATGTACTTTCCTCATGAGCTCCTCAACTTGCCTTTGAAGCTCCTTCGTCTCCTCTGGATTACTTCTGTAGGTTGGGTGGTTAGGTATGGCAGCTCCGGGGACAAGGTCAATCTGATGCTCGATCCCACGAATCGGTGGTAGTCCATTTGGGATCTTCTCAGGGAATACATCCTCGAACTCCTGCAATAGTGAAGCAACATCAGTAGGTAAAGTATCATGGAGTTCAATATCAATAAAAAAGGAATCTTTAAATAAGAGCAAAAGGATAGGAGACTTAGCAATAAATGCTATCTTCACATCTCGGGAGTTGGCATGGTAGCTAACTGTTTTACTTTCCTTGCTTCCTTTCTTTTCTTTAGCTAGCTTCCTTTGCTCGTCATGTTGCTCCTTCAGCCTTAATTGATCCTCGTAAATCTCCTTGGGGCTAAAGGGAGCAAGAGTGATCTTCTTGCCATCCATAAAAAAGGAGTAACAGTTAGTGTAACCGTCATGGATGATTCTTCGATCATACTACCACGGTCTACCCAACAACAGTTGGCTAGCTTGCATAGGTACCACGTCACACATCACTTTATCCTGATACCTTCCAATACGAAAAGGAACCAAGACTTTCTTCACCACATTCACTTCACTATGGTCATTAATCCACTGCAACTTATATGGGCGGTGATGCTTGGTAGTGGGCAATTTTAGCTAATCAACAAGGTATGTGCTAGCAACATTAGTACAGCTCCCACCATAAATGATCACAGAGAATACCTTGTCACTAATATGGCATCTTGTATGGAAGATGTTTTCACGTTGTACCTCATCCTCAAACTTCACATGAGTATTAAGAGCACGTCTGGCAACAAGTGCTTCACCATAAGCAGCAAACTCAACAACTTCTTCTTCTTCTTCAGCATCTTCTAACGCAGGCATCTCATCCTCAATACCAACATTAGAACCCTCACTCTCAATATCTCCGTTCTCAAGTAGGAGCATCACTCTACGGTTAGGACACTGAGAGGCAACATGTCCACAACCCAAACACTTAAAACACTTTATGTCACGTGTTCTGCTCTGGGATGCTTGGGCAGGCTCAGTCTTAGGTTTCGGAGGGTCCTCAGACTTTGGCTTAACGAAACTTTCTGACTTAGGCTTAAACACAGGCTTATCATCCCTATGAAAGTGTTAGATTTCCAAACAGGAACTGAACTAGGAGTGAAACGGGATGTACCTTTCCTTTTGAGTTGCCTTTCCACTTTGATGGCCATATGCAGCATCTCTTCTAAATCTATGTAATGCTGTAACTTTACAACATTGGCAATCTCCCGATTCAAACCTTGGAGAAAATGAGCCATAGTAGCTTTTGCATCCTCCTGGATATTGGCTTGGATCATGATTATCTCCATCTCCTTGTAATAATCGTCAACACTTTTTGAACCCTGGGTGAGACCTTGGAGCTTCTGGTACAACTCTCTGTAATAATGGTTAGGCACAAATCTTTTCCTCATGATACGCTTCATCTCATCCCATGTAGACATTGGAGATCACCACATCTTCTTCTACTGGAGACCAGCTGATCCCACCATACCATAGCATATTATGTGAACTCTTGTAAGACCCCGTATATGTATTAGGGTAATGTGTGTACTTGGATCAAATAATATGAATGGACTTGTAATGTAAATTATGATTGATGTAAGTCCATGGATTCAATGTATGTATGTGTAATATGAATTGTAACGTACATACAAGTTTCATTGAGTATGAATACGAAGGAATGAGTTATGGCAAGTGATGGATGTGATTGAAACTCAAAATGAGTAGTGTGGTAAAATGGAATGGAGTTATGCTTCCATTTGGTTTTATGTAGCATTCCTTTGAACATACAATGAATGCACATAAGTTTCAATGTGCATAAGGTATGAATGGATGCCATTTTCAAGTTATAAAGGTGGATGGATGAGAAAATGGCCATGGCAATAGATTAAGGATGTGTTGGTATGAGTTGCAGCAATGAAACTGCAGGAAATTTGGAAAACATGAGGTCCAGATCGATCTCCTAGGATGAGAGATCGATCTGGAAGAGCCAGAATGCTCTGATTTGGGCGAAAGAATGGAGCAGATCGATCTCCAATGGAGCCAGATCGATCTGCCAAGCATTCTGTAAGTGAAAAGATCGATCCTCAAGCACCCAGATCGATCTCCTTAGCTCTCTGTTTGGGACCAGATCGATCTCATGCTTCTACAGATCGATCTCATGATTCAACAGATCGATCTCATTGCTTCGACAGATCGATCTCAGGCTTAAAAATGCCGTGAAAAAGAGGGATTTTAAGGGACCAGATCGATCTCCTCTTGGACCAGATCGATCTCCTCAAGTCATTTCTATATAAGGAGAGCTGAAAAATCTGGAAATCTCGAAAAACACTTAACCATACAATTTCAACCCCAAAAAAACCCAACTTTCCCTCTCTAAAATTAGCCATTTTCAGTGAGATTTGGAGAGAGATCATTAGAGGCAAAGTCGTTCCTATCAAAGAGGAGAACAACATAGTGAGAGGGCATTTTCCCATTTTTTGGAATTGAAGGAGTTGAGGGCATTATCAATTGGAGCAAGAAGAGAAATCATATTGGTAAGATTCTAACACTCCAATCCAAATGCATTAGCTATTTAATTGATTTTGGAGTTGATTGGTATGAGTATTGATGGATAAACTACCTAAGAATGTAGTGGAAGTGCTGTGACCTAGAAATCTAAAATGGGTATAATGTGAGGATATGTGGGATTGAATGAGCTTATGAATTATGGCATGCTAAAGTTGTTATTAGGGTAATGTTTATGATTCTAGATGGAATTACTTGGTGAGTTGGAGGAATTATGAAAATGGATATGTTTATGATTGATAAAATGCCATAGTGAGGGAATTCATGGAATATGAACACTATGAGCTTAATGTCGATTTAACATCGATTTTGAATAAGTTAATAGGCCTCAGAAGATCCATAGACTCGAGTTATGGGTAAAGTAATGAAACGAGGCCCAATAAGCTTTAATAGAGGCTATAGATTAAATTGACTATAGCAAGCACAAGGGTTGCAATTATATGGATCGAATATAATGCGGGATACGATTTTGTGCAGTCCCGAAGAGTTCGTTGAAGGCGGATCGAACCGTACGAGAAAGCAGCTTAAGGAAGTGGAATCACGCATCGCGATTCCAGGTAAGGGAATTTTGTGAGTATATAGAGATAGCTGCTCGTATTTTGAACTGGGTGAATATTGGGTGTTGTATGAAATGCATGAATTGCTCAAATAAATGTTGATGGTATTTGTGAAAGATGATGGGTATATGCGTGGTTTTGGATTTGAAGTGGATGTTATGAAAAAGGGATAGTAAGGCTAATAATTGCATAAATCATGTGTTTTGAATGCTTTTACAAAACACAATGCTTTGATTTGAGCAAATAAAAGGATAGGCTGGCTAGTACTTGAATGATGTTGTGAAATAGCCCATACGAGTCACTAAGCATATTATGAGATGTTTTGAATGCATGTAAGCCGCCTATCGCGTGTATGTGATATAATTCACGTTAGAGCCTCGCTCGCGCGAGATTTCTATGTTTTCACTTGTGTGAAACGTGCTTGAGCTTAGCTCGCACTTTGAAATTGAATTGTGATGATGTTTATAAACCGTACGGGAGCTTCTGCTCGTACATGGATTGTGAATGGTTATCTTATGAGTATAACCATACTAGAGCTATGCTCATACGCGCCTCTTTATGAGAAGATGCATGATGCATGAGTCGTGCTAGAGCTTTGCTCACACAAGCTTGTACAATGGGATTCGTATAGGGTTGTGAAAGTGGGTAAGATCCTTAAGCTAACATCCTTAAGCCAACATCCTTAAGCCAAAGAGGCGGGGAGGCTCTGTTAGGCGGGGAGGCTCTGTTTGGTGGGGAGGCTCTCTTACGGTGGGATCCTTAAGCCAACATCCTTAAGCCCAAAGAGGCGGGGAGGCTCTGTTAGGCAGGGAGGCTCTCCTACATGGGTATGGTGAAGGTAAGATCCTTAAGCCCTACATCCTTAAGCTAACATCCTTAAGCCCGAAGAGGCAGGGAGGCTCTGTTAGGCGGGGAGGCTCTGTTCGGTGGGGAGGCTCTCTTACGGAAAGGACCCTTAAGCCCTACATCCTTAAGCTAACATCCTTAAGCCCGAGGAGGCAGGGAGGCTCTGTTAGGCGGGGAGGCTCTATTCGGCAGGAAGGCTCTCCTTCACGGAATATGGAAAACTCTTGGTATGGGGTAGATAAGACCTAGGAATGGTACCCCCAATCATGATATGAGTTGCGGAGTACGATGTACCGTGTATATCACATGGAGTACGATGTACCGCATGATGGTTATGTGATGAGAAAGTCTGGCGAGGGATAATCCATCTTCGTGCCAGCATGATACCCCGCACACCTGGATGCGTGTGGTCTGGGATGATTTATGATGTAATGATTCACATAGGCACTTCTGATATAGTGACCTAGATTTATACACATGCATGAATTGTGGAATGTAAATGTGGTTGTGGTTTGTGAGTTGAGTTGGTGGTGTTATGTAGTTGGTTCAAAAAGGAGGTTTCTAAATGAATTGCCCTTTTTTGAAATTAAATGAGATTGAGCATGAGATGTTTTATACATGATGTCTCTACCATGTTTTATATGCCAATGCACATGATTTGATACATGATATATATGTATATTCACATGGCATAGTTTTATTCCTCATGCTCCTACTATAAACGATTTATGCATAACACTATCAGCATGTAGATAGAGTAGTTATCTACCATGCTTGCATTATTGCCTTACTGAGCGTGTGGTTGCTCATCCCACTCTATTTTTCCCCCTACAGAGCGTGCGTAGTAGTCCAGTGAGGACTGAGGCGTATTATTTTGGACTTCGCTGCATCTCCATTGCTAAGAGGTATATACACAGTGATTCTTTTTGTATCTAAACAATGTAGAAGCACAGTATTCTTTTGAGTTGTATTTATGGGGGATGTAGATGTCAGTAAAACATGTATTGTATAAGTACACGATTAAATGCACATGTATGACATCGTCTTAATTAATTGAGAATGAATGAGATGTGGTGTTTATTACTGACTCACAGCCCAACAGTATGTGGTGAGTTAGTTCACGACCGGGTAAGGTAACAGTAAAACGCGAAAAATTTTCAGTGATTTTCGATTAAAGAGAATGGAATTGGGTCGTGACAGAGATTGGTATCAGAGCTGTGTTGGCCTGATGTGAGTCATTAATAAAATGTAGGAAAGTACATCCCCATAGTACTGTGCTTTTGTTTAGATATAACTGTGTATACTGTGATGGATTGAGCTTAATAAATTATTATAATACAGGGAGTTAGGCACTATGCCTGTTACACGCAAAGGTAGAGGGGCGAGAGCACGTGCTAGAGGCCGTAGAGGTAGGCCTGAGAGCCGTGCTGAGCCACAGACTGAACAGGCTCCACAGAACCCTGCTGAGAGAGCAGGTGATACTGAGGCTCGCTTCGCTAGATTAGAGCGGAGTATTGAGAGTCTGGTGGAGATAGTCACGCAGGCCTTGGGCGCCGGTGACAGACGAGGTCCCGCGGCACAGCCTACTACTGAACAGGCAGCTGCAGAGGCGGAGAGACCTCAGACTGCTGAGACAGCTACAGTTACACCACCTCCAGCTCAGGATATAGCTTCTCCTATCGCTCCACAGCAGAGCGGTAGTGATGTGGGTTATGACTGCGACTTGAGCAGGTTGCGAGAGTTTCAAGCGCTGAAACCCCCAGTGTTTAGAGGGGTGAAGGACCCAGTGATTACGGAGGATTGGGTGTATGAGATGGAGAAACTGTATAGGTTTTTCCGATGCACTTCAAGTGAGAAGGTTGCCTTTGCCGTGTTTATGCTGAAAGGCGAGGCCGAGCATTGGTGGAGGTCCACCGAGGTTATTTTGAGGGCCAGACACTCTGAGATCTCGTGGGAGATATTTCTAGAGGCCTTCAGGAGGCAGTATATTCCAGCTACCGCACAGGGGAAATTGCGGATGGAATTTATGAATTTGGTTCAGGGGAACCGGACTGTGGACGAGTATGATCCAAGTTTATGTCATTGGGGAGATATGACCCTGACACGATGGGTAGTGAGACCCGAAAGATTCAGAAGTTCATGGATGGATTGAGATTGGCCATCCGGACTAAGCTAGCTCCCTTCGATATTGTGACTTATGAGGAGGCGGTACACAAGGCTCAGTTATGTGAACAAGACTTTGAGCGAAATGCCTCCGAGCTTGGGAGAGTCAGTGTTAAAAAGGACAAGGATCGGAAGAGATCCGGGTTTGGAAGAGTGGCCAAGAGAGATGGCCAAAGATTTTTCGAGAAGAGGCCAAAGATTGAGGAGGTGCGGGAGAGAGCTGCTAGACCTGCCGTATACCCAGCCTTGACTGCGCCGAGGGGCATGACTATTGGGGGACCACGACCTACTACTGATCAGTGTAGGAGATGTGGGAGATTCCATGGGAATAGGCCCTGTCCGATGACCCCTATGGTGTGTTTTAGATGCGAGAGACCAGGACATATGGCTAAGTATTGTCCCGAGAAGATGGAGATTGCCCCACAGAAGGGTAAGGAGCCTGAGGGAGCTCCAGTTGAGACAGCAGCCCCGACGAGGAGGGCTACAGCTGAGGAAAAAGGGAAACAGGCTGCGGGTGTGAGCAGAGGAAGAGTACATGCACTGGATCAGGACACCGCAGATGCTTCGACGGATGTGATAAAAGGTACCATCCGAATCTTTGATTTAGAAGCATTGGTATTATTTGATCCTGGTGCCACGCATTCTTTCATATCACCTTCCTTTGCACATAAATTGTTGAAATATGTGAAACCAACATTGTTGGATAAAATGTTGATGATTTCCACACCCATGAATGATAGTCAATTGACCGAGCATGTATGTAGGGATTGTAAATTAAAGATAGAGGGGAAGGAAATGATAGCCAATCTGATTTTATTAAATATGAATGATTTTGATGTAATTTTGGGAATGGATTGGTTGGCTACCAATCATGTTGTGATGGATTGTCATGCCAAAACATTAATGTTTTCAGGACTAGACAATCTTATTGTAAATTTTGATGAAAAGAAATGATATGAAAACTTGTATACTTGTGGTAAATAAAGGAGTATGATTTTAAATGCATAATGCTTGAGAGATAAATCATTTATTTTGATAAATGTTGAATGTGGAGTGATGGGTTATGTTACTAACGATGGAGAGGATAATGTGAAGGGTTTATTGCCTATGTGGTCGATATAGATGAGGCACCCCCGGAATTGAGGGACATACCCGTAATTGCAGATTACCCCGATGTCTTTCCGGATGAATTACCAGGACTACCACCTAAAAGGGGAATGGAATTTTACATTGAGTTAGTGCCTGGTACAGAGCCGATATCGAAGTCACCCTATAGAATGGCTCCGATAGAGTTGGAAGAGCTGAAGAAACAGCTGCAAGAGTTGTTGGAGAAGGGGTTTATTAGACCGAGTGTCTCACCTTGGGGAGCACCGGTTCTATTTGTAAGGAAGAAGGATGGAAGCCTTCGACTGTGTATAGATTACCGGTTGTTGAATAAGGCCACCATTAAAAACAAGTACCCCCTTCCAAGAATCGATGATTTGTTGGATCAGCTCCAGGGAGCCAAAGTATTTTCTAAGATAGATCTGCGGTCAGGGTATCATCAGTTGAGGATCAGGAGTGGAGATGTACCCAAGACAGCATTTCGTACCCGTTATGGTCACTATGAGTTTTTGGTGATACCATTCGGACTGACGAATGCTCCTGCAGCATTTATGGCATTGATGAATGATATATTCAAGCCATACCTGGACAAGTTTGTGATTGTTTTCATAGATGACATTTTGGTGTATTCCAAGTCCAGGGAAGATCATGAGGAGCACTTGAGGATAGTTCTGCAGACCCTCCGAGAGAGAGAATTGTATGCCAAACTCAGCAAGTGTAACTTCTGGTTAGAACAGATCTCATTTCTGGGGCATGTTGTGTCAAAGGATGGGGTATCAGTGGATCCATCCAAGATAGAGGCAGTTGTACAGTGGGAACAGCCCAAGATAGTAACTGAGATCAGGAGTTTCCTGGGATTGGCAGGATATTATCGGAGATTTGTAGAGGGTTTCTCCAGACTAGCTGCTCCTTTGACACGCCTCACACGAAAAGATGTTAAGTTTGTGTGGGATGAGGCATGTGAGAGGAGTTTTGAGGAGCTTAAGCGTCGATTGACGACTGCTCCAGTTCTCACCATTCCTACTAGCTCAGGAGGATTCTCGGTGTACACGGATGCATCACACCAGGGACTGGGCTGTGTGCTTATGCAGGATGGGAAGGTAGTTGCCTATGGATCTAGACAGTTGAAAGATCATGAGAGGAACTACCCGACACATGATTTGGAGTTGGCGGCTGTAGTATTTGCTTTAAAAATATGGCGCCACTATCTCTATGGTGAGAAATTTTAGGTGTTCACAGATCATAAGAGCCTTAAGTACCTGTTCTCGCAGAAAGAGCTGAATATGAGACAGAGGAGATGGCTCGAACTCCTGAAAGACTATGATTGTGAAATCATGTACCACCCGGGTAAGGCAAATGTAGTTGCCGATGCTTTGAGTAGAAAGAACCTTGGGTTGGTGTTTTATATGATGGTACGGGAACATGAATTGTTAGAACACTTTGCGAACCTCAGTTTGGATGTAACCCCACTTGGATCTGAGAGACTTGAGATCATGGCTAGTTTGAGACTAGAGCCAGAGTTGATTGGCCGTATTCGGCAAGCCCAGCAGAGCGATCGACGGTGTATCGATTGGCTGAGGCAGATATAGACAGGTGTGGGTAGTGATTCTGAGCAGAGTGCTGATGGCTTATTGAGGTTCAGAGGCAGAGTATGCGTTCCCAGGGATCCTGAGATCAGGAGAACGATTTTATCAGAGGCTCACTCATCGAAGTATACGATACATCCGAGAAGTACCAAGATGTATCAAAACCTTCGGAAGGTTTATTGGTGGTCTGGAATGAAAAGAGACATTGCGGAATATGTCGCTAAGTGTCTCGTTTGTCAGCAAGTGAAGGTAGAGCATCAGAAGCCTGCAGGATTATTGCAGCCTCTACCGATACCGACTTGGAAATGGGAGCATGTCACCATGGATTTTGTGATGGGGTTACCGAGGACCCGTAGAGGTCATGATGCCATATGGGTTATTGTGGACCGGTTGACTAAGTCCGCCCATTTCTTGGCTATGAGAGCTATCGATACACTGAGTCAGTTGGCGAACCTGTATATTCGAGAGATAGTACGGCTACATGGTGTACCAGTGAGCGTTGTTTCTGATAGGGATGCTCGCTTCACTTCCCATTTCTGGGAACATTTTCAGGAAGCGCTGGGGACCCGACTGAGTTTTAGCACCACTTTTTATCCTCAGACAGATGGGCAGTCAGAGAGGACTATACAGACCCTCGAGGATATGTTGAGAGCGTGTGTGCTGGATTATAGAGGCTCCTGGGATGACCACCTGCAGTTAGCCGAGTTCGCATATAATAATAGCTATCATGCTAGTATCGGGATGGCACCCTATGAGGCATTGTACGGACGTAGATGCCGTTCCCCCATTGGATGGGAAGAGGTTGGTGACAGACAGATTTTTGCTCCGGACTTAGTGCAGCAGGCATCTGAGGACGTCCAGTTGATATGTGAGAGATTACGGACAGCTCAGAGCCGACAAAAGAGTTATGCTGACAAGAGACGAAGACCACTGGAGTTTGATGAGGGTGAGTCGGTGTTTCTGAGGGTATCACCATCGAAGGGTATTATGAGATTTGGTAAGAATGGCAAGCTGAGCCCTAGATATATCGGACCCTTCGAGATTTTGGAGAGAGTGGGAGATAAGGCGTATAGATTGGCATTGCCACCGGACTTGGCAAATGTCCACAACGTCTTCCACATCTCGATGCTTCGGAAGTATCACCCGGACCTGGCACACGTGATAAAATATGAGCCGTTGGAGCTCCATGAGAGTATGATGTATGTTGAGAAGCCGGTTCGGATATTGGACAGAAAAGAGAAAGTGTTGCGGAATAAGATAATTCCCTTGGTGAAAGTGCTTTGGCAACACCACACGGCGGAAGAGGCCACGTGGGAATTGGAGAACTTGATACGGGAGAAGTACCCCCAACTGTTTGAAGAGTGACTTGGTTCTAATTTGGAGGACCAAATTCCTTGAAGGAGGGGAGAATGTAAGACCCCGTATATGTATTAGGGTAATGTGTGTACTTGGATCAAATAATATGAATGGACTTGTAATGTAAATTATGATTGATGTAAGTCCATGGATTCAATGTATGTATGTGTAATATGAATTGTAACGTACATACAAGTTTCATTGAGTATGAATACGAAGGAATGAGTTATGGCAAGTGATGGATGTGATTGAAACTCAAAATGAGTAGTGTGGTAAAATGGAATGGAGTTATGCTTCCATTTGGTTTTATGTAGCATGCCTTTGAACATACAATGAATGCACACAAGTTTCAATGTGCATAAGGTATGAATGGATGCCATTTTCAAGTTATAAAGGTGGATGGATGAGAAAATGGCCATGGCAATAGATTAAGGATGTGTTGGTATGAGTTGCAGCAATGAAACTGCAGGAAATCTGGAAAACATGAGGTCCAGATCGATCTCCTAGGATGAGAGATCGATCTGGAAGAGCCAGAATGCTCTGATTTGGGCGAAAGAATGGAGCAGATCGATCTCCAATGGAGCCAGATCGATCTGCCAAGCATTCTATAAGTGAAAAGATCGATCCTCAAGCACCCAGATCGATCTCCTTAGCTCTCTGTTTGGGACCAGATCGATCTCATGCTTCTACAGATCGATCTCATGATTCAACAGATCGATCTCATTGCTTCGACAGATCGATCTCAGGCTTAAAAATGTCATGAAAAAGAGAGATTTTAAAGGACCAGATCGATCTCCTCTTGGACCAGATCGATCTCCTCAAGTCATTTCTATATAAGGAGAGCTGAAAAATCTGGAAATCTCGAAAAACACTTAACCATACAATTTCAACCCCAAAAAAACCCAACTTTCCCTCTCTAAAATCAGCCATTTTCAGTGAGATTTGGAGAGAGATCATTAGAGGCAAAGTCGTTCCTATCAAAGAGGAGAACAACATAGTGAGAGGGCATTTTCCCATTTTTTGGAATTGAAGGAGTTGAGGGCATTATCAATTGGAGCAAGAGGAGAAATCATATTGGTAAGATTCTAACACTCCAATCCAAATGCATTAGCTATTTAATTGATTTTGGAGTTGATTGGTATGAGTATTGATGGATAAACAACCTAAGAATGTAGTGGAAGTGGTGTGACCTAGAAATCTAAAATGGGTATAATGTGAGGATATGTGGGATTGAATGAGCTTATGAATTATGGCATGCTAAAGTTGTTATTGGGGTAATGTTTATGATTCTAGATGGAATTACTTGGTGAGTTGGAGGAATTGTGAAAATGGATATGTTTAGGATTGATAAAATGCCATAGTGAGGGAATTCATGGAATATGAACACTATAAGCTTAATGTCGATTTAACATCGATTTTGAATAAGTTAATAGGCCTCAGAAGATCCATAGACTCGAGTTATGGGTAAAGTAATGAAATGAGACCCAATAAGCTTTAATAGAGGCTATAGATTAAATTGACTATAGCAAGCACAAGGGTTGCAATTATATGGATCGAATATAATGCGGGATACGATTTTGTGCAGTCCCGAAGAGTTCGTTGAAGGCGGACCGAACCGTACGAGAAAGCAGCTTAAGGAAGTGGAATCACGCATCGCGATTCCAGGTAAGGGAATTTTGTGAGTATATAGAGATAGCTGCTCGTATTTTGAACTGGGTGAATATTGGGTGTTGTATGAAATGCATGAATTGCTCAAATAAATGTTGATGGTATTTGTGAAAGATGATGGGTATATGCGTGGTTTTGGATTTGAAGTGGATGTTATGAAAAAGGGATAGTAAGGCTAATAATTGCATAAATCATGTGTTTTGAATGCTTTTACAAAACACAATGCTTTGATTTGAGCAAATAAAAGGATAGGCTGGCTAGTACTTGAATGATGTTGTGAAATAGCCCATACGAGTCACTAAGCATATTATGAGATGTTTTGAATGCATGTAAGCCGCCTATCACGTGTATGTGATATAATTCGCGTTAGAGCCTCGCTCGCGCGAGATTTCTATGTTTTCACTTGTGTGAAACGTGCTTGAGCTTAGCTCGCACTTTGAAATTGAATTGTGATGATGTTTATAAACCGTACGGGAGCTTCTGCTCGTACGTGGATTGTGAATGGTTATCTTATGAGTATAACCGTACTAGAGCTATGCTCGTACGCGCCTCTTTATGAGAAGATGCATGATGCATGAGTCGTGCTAGAGCTTTGCTCGCACAAGCTTGTACAATGGGATTCGTATAGGGTTGTGAAAGTGGGTAAGATCCTTAAGCTAACATCCTTAAGCCAACATCCTTAAGCCAAAGAGGCGGGGAGGCTCTGTTAGGCGGGGAGGCTCTGTTTGGTGGGGAGGCTCTCTTACGGTGGGATCCTTAAGCCAACATCCTTAAGCCCAAAGAGGCGGGGAGGCTCTGTTAGGCAGGGAGGCTCTCCTACATGGGTATGGTGAAGGTAAGATCCTTAAGCCCTACATCCTTAAGCTAACATCCTTAAGCCCGAAGAGGCAGGGAGGCTCTGTTAGGCGGGGAGGCTCTGTTCGGTGGGGAGGCTCTCTTACGGAAAGGACCCTTAAGCCCTACATCCTTAAGCTAACATCCTTAAGCCCGAGGAGGCAGGGAGGCTCTGTTAGGCGGGGAGGCTCTGTTTGGCAGGAAGGCTCTCCTTCACGGAATATGGAAAACTCTTGGTATGGGGTAGATAAGACCTAGGAATGGCACCCCCAATCATGATATGAGTTGTGGAGTACGATGTACCGTGTATATCACATGGAGTACGATGTACCGCATGATGGTTATGTGATGAGAAAGTCTGGCGAGGGATAATCCATCTTCGTGCCAGCATGATACCCCGCACACCTGGATGCGTGTGGTCTGGGATGATTTATGATGTAATGATTCACATAGGCACTTCTGATATAGTGATCTAGATTTATACACATGCGTGAATTGTGGAATGTAAATGTGGTTGTGGTTTGTGAGTTGAGTTGGTGGTGTTATGTAGTTGGTTCAAAAAGGAGGTTTCTAAATGAATTGCCCTTTTTTGAAATTAAATGAGATTGAGCATGAGATGTTTTATACATGATGTCTCTACCATGTTTTATATGCCAATGCACATGATTTGATACATGATATATATGTATATTCACATGGCATAGTTTTATTCCTCATGCTCCTACTATAAACGATTTATGCATAACACTATCAGCATGTAGATAGAGTAGTTATCTACCATGCTTGCATTATTGCCTTACTGAGCGTGTGGTTGCTCATCCCACTCTATTTTTCCCCCTACAGAGCGTGCGTAGTAGTCCAGTGAGGACTAAGGCGTATTATTTTGGATTCCGCTGCATCTCCATTGCTAAGAGGTATATACACAGTGATTCTTTTTGTATCTAAACAATGTAGAAGCACAGTATTCTTTTGAGTTGTATTTATGGGGGATGTAGATGTCAGTAAAACATGTATTGTATAAGTACACGATTAAATGCACATGTATGACATCGTCTTAATTAATTGAGAATGAATGAGATGTGGTGTTTATTATTGACTCACAGCCCAACAGTATGTGGTGAGTTAGTTCACGACCGGGTAAGGTAACAGTAAAACGCGAAAAATTTTCAGTGATTTTCGGTTAAAGAGAATGGAATTGGGTCGTGACAACTCTACTGTAGCAAATTTAACCTTCTTTACCTCAGAGTAGTGGTGGCAGTCAAATACCATGTCAATCTTCCTTTTCCACTCTAAATATGCCTCAGGATCATTTTTGCCTTGGAAAGGAGGAATCTTCAATTTTGTGCTGCCAAGGTTTCCATCCATCTTCTCTTTGCCTCTATCATGGGCTCTATCAACTCGATCTCTATCTCTATACTCATGATGCCTTCTATGATGTCTATTTACCTCAGAATCTTCTTCCAAATCATACCCAACATTATCATCATACTCTTCATTGGTGACAATCTTACTTTTTATACGGGAAGAATCACCTTGTTGGATCCTTGCAAACTGAGCTTCATGTCGGTCCAACTTATCATGAATGTCATTGAATTTCATGTCCATCCGTTGGAACTATTGTTGCATTGCCTGGAGCATGAACTCAATTTTTTTAAAGTCTGACTTATCACCTTTAGAAGACATCTTTAACCTGTAAGAAACGTTAGTGATAACAGAAAACAAAGAACCTCACAAGTGATAACCTCACGTGTTTACACTCAATTCACTCAAGATGGGGCACTCATACTCGTGTTTCACTCAAGTAATTCGGCTTTTCTCTACTAATGTTTCTCACACGTTCATGCCTTTTTCTCTTACTCTACCTCAATTCTATAGGTTCACAATCGTACTAGAGATTCAGTCAAAGATTCAACCTCGAAGGATTAACCAATTCACCAAGTATTTTTCTTCTTCTTCTTCTTCTTCTTTTTTTGCTTCTTTTTTTTTCTCTTTTTTTTTTCAAAGACTAATCTGATTTGTGGCTAGGGTGGTGAGGAAGAGTTTTAGTGTGGCTAAGAGACTAACTTGAAACAAAAATTCAGAAGTCTCATTCAAACACAACAACTAAGTGTGGAGTCCAACTCAAACACAATGACTAGGTGTAGAGTCGAACTCAAACACAATGACTAACTATAGAATCCAACTCAAACACTACAACTAAGTATAGAATCCAACTCAAACACTACAATTAAGTGTAGGATTTTTTTTGCTTTTTTTTTTACTTTTTTTTTAACAAAGACTAATTTGATTTACGGCTAGAGTGGTGAGGAAGAGTTTTAATGTGGCTAAGAGACTGACTTGAAACAAAAATTCAGAAGTCCAACTCAAACACAACAAGAATCTCAAAGAAATACTCTAAAAAAAAAAACAAAAAAAAAGCCTAAAACTATAGGAAAATAATGGAATTTGGCCAAGAGAGGGTGGGGCCCATGAATAAAATTCACGGGTTCGTTGTATTTCATCGTTTTCTTTAAAACATGTACTCGTGCATCTCATAACTCAACAGAATTGTTTATGAACAGTGTTTAAACCGTACACGATTTTTTTCCTTTCTTTCTTTTTGTTCTTTTTTTTGACACTGACTTAGTGTTAGAGATGAAAGGGAACACGTATAACTAGAAAATTGAAATCTTGCTCTGATACCAAATTGATATGCGCGTACATGAGGATGATTTAGGATGATCAAGGAAACGTGTGATTGGGATTTGAAACAGCAAAAAATTGCAAGCGGGGCGAAAATAATGATGATAGACTTTGAATGGAAAATAGAATAACAACCTAGACCCGAAGTCTAAAAGACTTGAACCACAGGTATTGGACCTCGACCCTATGAATATAAAATTTGAGAACCTAAGGTATAACAATGGTGGTTGGTGAAGAAGGAGGCGCCACAAGGAAGAAGACCTTGATAAACCTAGTTGAGAGAGAACCTTAGAAAGAGGCACACTCAAATTTCTGAAAATTCAATCTGATCTGTTCTTTTTTCAAGAGCGTTTACAAAGTATTTATAATAATATCTAGCACTTAAGCCCTTAAACAAGTGGGCTGGAATTAACACCAAACAGAAAATAAGACTAAAACTTAAATTCGCGCATAAGCCTTACATAGGATAATTGGTCTAAAACGCTATAAAACTCAAATGTGGGCTATTTAAACACTTAACTCAACTTATTACTAAACCAAGATTCATGTCGTTTGGGCTTCCAAACAAATATAGAGGGCTCGGGTAATTGGACTTCCTTGGATGACCCATGGATCCTTGGCATCACGATCATCATAAACATTACGAGCAAGTGGACCTCCATCAACTATAGTCTCGATTTTGTGGACTTATAATTACTCTTTGGAAATCTGTTTTGATTAAAGTATATTGAGTTTCAATTATGAAAAACTTGTCTAAACTAAAGCATGTACAACATTTGTTTTATTGAATTATGCATGATGTTTTACGTGATTTTCTTGGTTTATCATTGCATGGCGTGTTGCATGGTGTTTTGCTAGCTTCGGTTATATAGGCTTCTTACTGAGTGTGTGGTTGCTCACCCCTCTCTTTAGATTAGTGTTCCGGGGAGAGTTTCATGTTTTGCTGACTCTACAGTGTGATCAGCAGTTTTTGAGTCTATTGAGGTATATGCGAGGGACTGTATGTGTATATATATGCATGTTTATTTTCAGATATGTACGCATAGTTGTAATTGTGAGATGTATTAGTTGATGTTGTGTAAGCATGACTACTAAGTATTGTACGTAGGTTTCTTCTTTTCAGTTATACCATGGATGTACAACATGTATGATGGCTAATCCCGGGTTTGATTTATTTGATGTTGAGAGTTTGTGATAATCACGCACAAAATATTATTAAGGGTAGTATGAAACCTACATCGGACACAAACGACAAGTAAAACGATCCGCGTAGTAATATTGATGTAATAATCAAAATACGATTCCACTGAATATTGCGCGACTTGTTGAGGTTAGGTCACGGGGTGTGACACTATTACAAGTCAGTAGCTTAAGGAGATCAATCTGACCCCATTGGAAATCGATCTGCCCTATTTCATTACTTGAACAAGAGCAGTTTTGGCTCTTTCAGATCGATCTCTCATTCATATTTTCTAGATTTTACTACAGTTTTCTGCAGTAACTTACAACAAACCTCTTAAATTTTGCTACCATGATCATTTTCTCATCCAACCACCTTTAAGGCTTGAAAATGACATCCATTCATACTTTATGCACATTGAAACTTGTGTGCATTCATTGTATAGCCATAGGTATACAATATAAACCTAAATGGAAGTATAAAACTCATGCAACTCATTCCCTTTTACTGTTACATTGGTTTTCAATTTACTTAAGCATCCGTTTTTCGTTCCATCTACATTTACCACTTCAAAACATCCATTCCTCATAATTTATATAATTTTTGACCTGCTTATATATCACAATCTCATAAAGGTTACATATTGAAAAAATGCGGATCTTACAATATAAGTATTGAAAACGAAAATTCTAGCCTAAAATAAACAAAACATAACAATGATAAAATTAAATAGGGAGAATATAAATTTAATGGCATAATGTAGAATGCATGTTTAGGATTATGTCAAGAACACAATTTAGTTAGTTGAAATATGTTCATATGATTAAATTAGGATAGACTAAGATAATTTATCATTAGACATTAGGCTAAATATTCATGAATATAGAAATAAATTAATTCATGTAAGTAGATTAATGTGTGACCGAAAATCTATAGGAAACTATGAACAATTCGATTAAATGGAAATCTTCATGGATAATTAAGTAGTGAAATTATTAAATTTAAGTAAGTTAACTTAGTTAATTAGGGAGCAAATTTATTTATATAGTAATGTAACAAAATCTGAAAATATTAAGCTACTAAAATTAAGATAAAAATACACTTATGTAGAAATTATAAAATCTGAAATATATGTAGAAGTAAACCTTGTGTAAAGATTTATTTGGAACATATCTATATAATTAGGAAACATACAAGTCGGGTTCTATAAGATTTTATGATTATTAAATCTGAAGAATGTAGTCACATATACATTTGAAATATAAGACTAGAATATATGTATATTAAGTATTAAATCTGCAATTTAAATTAACATGTTAATCCATATAGAAAGTTGATATATATATATATATATATATATATATATATATACAATAGAGATATGGGAAACCAGAAATTATGTATATTGAAAATTAAAATTCTGCACTTAGTATTAGATTATTAAAAACCATGGTAAAAGCTAAACTATATGCAAGTATAATTAAATTGTTAATTGTGAAAATTAAATTATCAAATGATTAAACTAAACTAAATTAAATAAAACTGAATTAAAGCAGAAAATATAAAAGCCTTATATTATTTTCAGACTTCCCTCTTCTTCTCCCCCTCACTCACGATTTTTCTCCTAAGGGAACACCAAAAACAGAACACTCTCTTCTCTTCACCCTCTCCATCACACCACAACCTAAACAAGCAGCTGAATCTAGCACCAGCCACCTTAGAACAGCCCTCTAGGCTTGCATGCAACAACCATCTGCCCCTTCATTGCCATCCACGCATAACCTCACCAAACTCGTTTTCAACCCTCACCATACTAGAAACTAGTTGAAACAGCCATGGATTTTGCATTTGAGTTGGAACCGAGAGCTGCATGTGGGAATTTGGTGCTTACGTGAGCTGATTAGGTGAAGAACTCCTCCAATTCAGCTCCAAACGTATAACACAGTAGGATTAAACCTAAAAATCCCAGCAATTAAATGGAGCAAATTGGGGAGAATTAGCTAGGAGGTCGGCTAGTGCAATTTGGGGTAAGAATTGTCACGACCCTCAACTTACCAAAATACGTATAAATTTTTCGCATTTTCATGCATCAATTGTTAATCATCCTTCATCGATCGTGAACAACCACACTCTTATTGGGCTGTGTGCCGACGTCTAACTCACTCCACCATACCAATTCAATTTGTATATTATTCATAGGTAAACACTTGTATAAATGTATATATATCAGAGTTGTTACATGTGTTTACATTGTTTTACATTGTTTTACATCCCCAGTAGTTACATACAAAATGCTACTGTGCTATGTCTAGTTTAGATACAAAATAATCCAAGTGTGTATACCTTTAGCGATGGGATGCAGCAGATTACCAAAAGGGAAACGCCTCTAGTCACGCTCACTCTATACTCAAATCTCTGTAGAGAGGGGGAAAATAAGGGGGGTGAGCAAACCACACGCTCAGTAAGGCAATCATGCGAACAGGTAGATACTGCACTATCTACGTGATCGTGATGCCATGCTCAAAAGCATTTTATTCATTATTTATCTCAAAACATGAGTGTATGATTGTGTTAATGGTATGTAAAGCATTCATGCTATTAAAATCAAGTGCAAATTTCAACTCAAAGCATGGTATAAATCATCATGCATAATTCACAATAAAAGCATGGCATTAGCCATCATGCATTTTCACAATAAATCATGGCATTAAACATCATGCATCCGTGCACTTTAAAACCATTAACAAATCAATTCAACACTGGTCAGGTCTCAGCCCATCCCTCGGACTTTCCTGACCCACAAATCATTTTCAAACATGGATTTATTCTCAAATAGCAGTAGACATGTGAGATAGCAGTTCAACAACAGGTAATAACCTTAAGGCCTATGTACATAACCTGTGATACCGGCTATACGGATCAGGTGTGCGGGATATCACCACTATCTGCTTCCACACGGGAGGTGGGTCAAATCCTACCCATTGGTCCATAGCAGATCTCGTCCGAAGACGACACATCACAACTCAACACTGTACAATGTACTCCATGCTACATACACGGTACAACGTACTCCGTGGACCCAATCAACACATCATATCACGCCACATCTCAAACGCACGTGTGAGCCTATTTAATCGGTACGACCTCTTGTCTACCTGAAGCTCCTAACACGGCTAATTAATCATGTCAAAACAATGCACGTGTGAGCCTATTTAATCGATGTGACACCCAGTCTACTCGAAGCTCCAAACACGGCAACATGCAAGGTGGGCATCCAGTGCGAGACAAACTCGAAGCATAATGCCAAAACAATTATGAAATCCATGTGAAAACTAGTGCCTCTTGCACTCATGTGTATAAAACACGTCAAATCTCATGCTAGTCATACTCTAGCACGCTTTCATACTCACGAAATCATGTAGGTGGCTCAAAACTTTGCAAAGTATGGTTAACAAAACCAAAACACACTAATTTCTTTTGCAAATCATTTCAATGTTAGCCAACCTACCAATCATTTGCTAAAAAGCAATAAAACATGATTTTCAAAGCAATATGCTTTTGTTTTCATGCACATTTCTCAAACTCCCAACTTTTACCCTTCAATCACCCAACAACATTTTCTAATCTCATGCATTCTAGCAATACATTTAAGCGCCCAAATTGCGTACAGATATCTCTAAGAGTCCACACAAATCCCTTACCTCGATTTACTTGGTGTGACTCCTTTCCTTTTAGCTTCTCACGCTCTTGGCTCAACTCGCCTCGACGTATCCTCGGAAGCTGCGATTCATTCATTAAATCAATTGAGTTAATGTATTTAACCCATAATTAACCTCATTAGTCAATATTATTCACTTATGCATTTTACAAATGCCTTAATCCACATTTTACCTCTTTTAGGTAAATCTCACAATTTATCCACTAACCACATCTTAAAATCATACCACAACACTATTAATAACTTCTACATATCTCATTCATCATTAATCTCCATACATTCCACTTTCTCACTCTAGACCATTTCTAGGTCATAATCATTCCAATATATTTAGATAGTTTCTAACCATCCATACTCATGCCAAACAACTCCAAAATCAATTATATAAACAATGTACCATAGTTGGAGTGTTAGAATCTTACCCAATTTGATTTCTCTTCTTGCTCCAAATGGCAATGCCCTTAACTCCTTCAATACCAACAATGGGAAAATGCTTTCCAACTATGTTGTTCTTCTCCTTGATAGGAACAACTTTGCCTCTAATGGTCTCTCTTCAAACCTCACTGAAAATGGCTGATTTTAGAGAGAGAAAGTTAGGTTTTTGGGTTGAAAGTGGAAGGTTTGTGTTTTTCCCGAAATTTTTTGATTTTCAGCACTCCTTATATAGAAATAGCTTGAGGAGATCGATCTGGTCCAAGAGGAGATCGACCTGGTCCCCTTAAATCCCTCTTTTTTTACGGCATTTTAAGCATGAGATCGATCTGTCGAAGCATGAGATCGATCTGCTCCCAAACAGAGAGCTAAGGAGATCGATCTGGGTGCTTGGGGATCGATCTTTTCACTACATAATGCTTAGGAGATCGATCTGGCTCCATTGGAGATCGATCTGCTCTATTCCTTTGCCCAAATAAGAGCATTCTGGCTCTTCCAGATCGATCTCTCATCCCATGAGATCGATCTGCCCTTCACAATTTCCAGATTTTCTGCAGTTCTTCTGCAGCAACACTTACCAAATATCCTTAATTTGCTACCATGATCCTTTTCTCATCCATTCATCTTTGAGACTTGAAAATGGTATCCATCCACACTTCATACACATTAAAACTTGTGTAGAATCTTTGTATGACCAATGATACTTAATATAAACAAAAATGGAAGTGCACAACTTATGCAATTCTACTTCCATTTTACCAAACTACTCATAATCCATTCTACACACATTCTCCACATGTTTTAAGTCCATTTCTTCACATTCATACTTAATGTAACTTGTATGTACAATTACCACTCTCATTACAAGTGTGTACATTACTTATGGACTTACATCACATATACTTCACTCATGAATTCATAGTACAACTCTATTTACATTTCTATGTACATATATACCCTTATACATATACGGGGTCTCACAAGAATATAATTAATTTCTGCAATTGCAATGTGTTCGATGTTAGGTTAATACATACGTGTAATTATTTTGTTTAAATTTCCAGAAAAATGTTACATGCACATGAATTAAAGTTGTTAACTAATGAAAGCTTAATTCTGAAAATTTAACTTGTATAAATTGTTATGATAAATTGAAGAGAGATGAATTGCATGTACAAATTACTGCAGCAAGTGTGAATTGTAACAATTGAAGAAGAAAATTCTGTAGGTGCATGTAGGTGAATTCGGTTGCATGTAGCCAAATTAGGGGAGATTGAATTTACTGGAAATTTAAGGTTAATGCAGTAAATTATGATGTGAATAAAATGTCCTAAGGTTGCATGATTGAAAAATTAAACTATATAAGTGGATAGGTTGAGTTGTGGTTCAGCTACCTAGAGAAACATGGGGAAATTGTGGAATTGGCAATGTAAAATTAGCTTATGTAATCTGAAATTGTAATGTACAAAGTGAAATGTTATGGATTAAAATTCAACAAGGAAAATTGGAAGGTTAGAACAATGCATTCGGCTATAGGAGAAATGTAGGAGAAATTCTGGAAATGAAGGATTGAACTAGAATGATTAATCTGAAAAAAAAAAATTAATGACAATACATTTGAGGATGTTTATGATTAAAAATGTGTTAAGAAAAGAAATTTGAAATTTGATAGAGGAGCATGCTCGGTTACAATAGAGAATTAAAACCAGAAAATTTCAATGCATGTAAATGAAGAATAAGCTAAATCTGGAAATTTCATAATATCATGATCAATTGGAATGCAGAAATTTATGTAGGATAACTTAAATTCATGCAATTCAAGTAAGTTAAAAAATAGAATTTAAAAGCTGGAAATATGGAATAAGTTTGGTAGATTTAAAAGTTTGGAAAATAATATATCAATTCAATGTCTAACTAAGTGAATTGGCTGGAAAATTTATAAGGATTGAAATGGTAATGTAATGCTCGGTTAAGTAGGAAAGTTAAGGGAATTTATACACGCATTCAGTCAAGGGGGATAAATTACATGTTTAGTATGAAAATAATATACCTTGGATGCATGTAGGAAATGAAATGAAATGCAAAAAAAAAATTAATTCTTTGGCTGGAAATTATAAGACATTGGTGGTTAATAAATTTGTGTCAAACAATTATGGAAATAATTAGATGAGTATAAAAGGGGTTAGATTCGACCAAATAGGACTTTAGGAACAATAATACTTGCTGGAAATTAGGAATGAAAATAATCAATTAGTGTTGAGGCAATATAGCTCCCTAATGATAAAACCAGAATTTAGACAATGAATAAAAATGATTATGGGAGTTTCGATTAATAGAATGTTGGTGAATTTGATGATTGAAATGGCAGAAAAATAAATAAAATATAAGTGAAGAATATTGTGTAAAAAATAGTTATTGCGTGAATTTAGTATGAAATTAAGACATGCTCGAGGTATTTGGCCACTTTGATTTAGATCAAAAATAATTAACAAGTAGACTTGTAGAAATTATGACCATGAGAGCATGATTAGAAATGAATAAGCGTAAGTCTTAAACCGATAAACTGCGTTAATGATAGTTAGTCTAGAATTGTTTATGCCAATGTACGTGTGCTGAAATTTAATTCGTTAATGTGCGAATGGTAAATAACGTAAGCTTAAATGATATTTCGCAGCAAGCACGTTAGAAGGTGCCAAGGAAGCTTAGACGCATATATGCGCGTCTAAGACGATAGGCGAAAAAGGGTAAATCGGGCGTGTAGCTTGTGTGGTAAGGGGTTTTATATAGCTGTCGTTAGTAAAATACTTAGGATAGGCTAGATTTCATATTTTAAAGTGGGATTATAGGTTAGCCGATTTAATAGAGTAGCCTAGATTAAAATTCCTTTACCGATTATTTTTATAAAGTGCCTTGATTTAAATTTTGTCATAGCATGGAGTTACTATTTTATAAGCTAATATTTTTACATGAAAGCAGCATGTGCGTGTGATGGATTATACTATTTTCGTAACTCCACTGAGATTGTTGATTTATGAAATTGTTGCGTGGGCATTTTTAATTGTATTTTTGAAGTTAGCATGATGTTGCACGATTTATATACATGCTGATTTTGTACAGTCGATTCATGAATTATTTTCGATGGGTGGTTTTCCCCTATTTTTGAAATTATGATTTGGGATGAAGTGCTGGATTTTTATTGTGTACCCATCGAGGGATTTTTGAGTCTGTTGGTAACTCGGTTTATGCCTATGTGGCAGTCATGTCTGTGAGAGCTATCTCTAGAACACGGTAGGAGGTTTTGTGTGATTTCCCTACAATGTCAAGTGCTTTATGGGGATGTGTTCGTGATATTGAGTTTATTAATGCTACCTAATACTGTGAGACCCTGAGCCCGTCTACAGTACCTTAGTCCGGAACCTACTCAGTTAGGATAGGGCGGTAGTCACTCTATGTGTATTGATTTTGCATTGATATTAGTGAGGTTATCTAAATATTGGATCCATGACTGGTTTGAGTAATTGCCACATTCTCGTTGTTGTATCGAATGATTAAATTATGCCCATGCATGTATTTGAATGAATTGCTCTTTGACTATGGTCTCGGTTTTGTGGACTTATAAATGTTCTTTGGAATTCTGTTTTGACTAAAGATACATTAATTTTAAATTATGAAAACTTGTCTAAACCGAAGCATATACATCATTTGTTTTATCGAACTATGCATGATGTTTTACGTGATTATTTTGGTTTACCATTGCATGGTGTGTTGCACGGTGTTTTGCTAGCTTCGGTTATGTAGACTTCTTATTGAGCGTATGGTTGCTCACCCCTCTCTTTCAAACACTTTTCAGATTAGTATTCTAGGGCGAGCGTCACGTTCTAGCAGTCTCCCTCAGTTTGATTAGCAGCTTTATTTTAGATTTTTTGAGGTATCATGCGATGGACGGTATATGTATATATATATGCGTAGTTATTTTCAGATATGTACGCACGGTTGTATTTGTGAGATGTATTGGTTGGAAAATGTTTAAGTATGACTATTAGGTATTGCATTTTTGGGAATTTCTTTTGGTCTCAGTTTAAACCTTGAATTTGGATAATATGTTGTATGCTACTAAACCGATTAGACATAATTGTGGTTATGTGTTGTTATTGTAGCTTCGGTTAGCATGATTTACCTTAGGTGTCTTCTTTTCGGTTTGAAATGGATGAACAACATGTTAGGTAGTAGTGACTCTGATGTCGGGTTGTGGATTATGTGATGTATGATGGATAACTCAAAATTAATTAATTCGATGTTGAAAACTTGTGATAATTATGCCGTAGTTGAGTGGAAAAGACTAAATTATAAATTGTAGTCATGCTGCTTAAAGAGAAAAATAAACCGAAAAATTTTGATAATATAAGTCAAGATTATAAATTAATCACGCAAAAAAAATATTATAAAGAGTAGAATGAAACTTATATCGTACACAAACAATAAGTAAAACGATCCGCGTAGTAATATTTAGGTTATATTAAATTACGATTCCGCTTAATATTGCGCGACTAGTTCGAGGTTAGGTCACGGGGCGTGACAGCAACTCTATGAGCAAGATTATGAGAGGAATGTCTCAGAATTCAGAACAGTCGGAAAGGGTAGAGACAGAGATAGGAAAAGGTTAGATAGTGACAGTGCTCGAGGTTTCAGATATCGAGGAGGGAGGAGACTCTTCGGTAAGAGACCCAGGATCGAGGAAGTACAGGAGAAGATTATTAGATCTCCTGCATACCTGACTATAGCTCAAGCTAGAGGAGTAGTGATTGGAGGATCGAGGCCTACTACTGAGCAGTGCAGTAGATGTGGTAGATACCATGGAGGTAGACCTTGTCTTGTTTCTAGTGGATTATGCTTCAGATGTGGGAAGTCAGGACACATGGCCAGAGTTTGCCAAGACGTTATAGACGTTGTGTGAGACCCCGTATATGTATAGTTGTAATGTGTGTAATTGGATCAAATAAATGTGAATGGACTTGTAATGTAAAGTATGATTGATGTAAGTCCATGGATTCAATGTACATATGTGTAATATGATTTGTAATGTACATACAAGTTTCATTGTGTATGAATATGAAGAAATGAGTTTTTATAAGTGATGAATGTGATTGGAACTCAAAATGAGTAGTGTGGTAAATGGAAGGAAGTTGCATGAATATAAATGCTTCCATTTAGTTTTATATAGTATACCTTTGGATATATAAGGAATGCACACAAGTTTCAAGGTGAATAAGGTATGAATGGATGCCATTTTCAAGTCATAAAGGTGGATGGATGAGAAAATGACTATGGCAGCAGATTAAGGATGTTTTGGTGTAAGTTGCAGCAGGAAAACTGCAGAAAATTTAGAAAATATGAAAGCCAGATCGATCTGGAAGAGCCAAAATACTCTTATTCGGACAATGGAATAGAGCAGATCGATCTCCAATGGGGCCAGATCGATCTTCTAACCATTCTGTAATGAAAAGATCGATCCTCAAGCATACAGATCGATCTCCTTAGCTCTCTGTTTGGGAGCAAATCGATCTCAAGCTTCGACAGATCGATCTCATGCTTAAAATGCCATGAAAAAGAGAGATTTAAGGGGACCAGATCGATCTCCTCCTAGTACAGATCGATCTCCTCAAGCTATTTCTATAAAAGGATCGCTGAAATCTAAAAATTTCGAGAAAACAACATCACCCTTCCATTTTTCACCCAAAACCTAAGTTTATCTCTCTAAAATCAGCCATTTCCAGTAAGAATTGAGAGGAGACTATTAGATACCAAGTTGTTCATCTTGAGGAAGAGAACAACATAGTTGAAATCCAAAACCTCATTATTGGTATTGAAGGAGCAAGGCGCATTTTCCATTTGGAGCAAGAAGAGAAACCAGATTTGGTAAGTTTCTAAGACTCCAATCCAAGTACATTGTCTATTTTATTGATTTTTGAGTTGATTGACATGTATATGGATGATTGAAATCACCTAGGAAGCAATGAAACACATATAACCTAGAAAATGGATATAGTCTAGAGTGAGAAAGTGTAAATTGGGTATGTTGATGATTTATGGGATTTGTTGAGTTGTTATTTGAGTAATGTGGGTGATTTGAAATGGTTATGTAGAGTTATATTGTGAGTTTAGAGAAGTTATGAAGATGGGTATATGAGATGCTTGATAAAATGCCATAGTGAGGAAATCAATGAAATATGAACACCATAAGCTTAATATCGATTTAATATCGATTTGGAATGAGTTAATAGGCCTAAAAGGAATCCATAGACTTGAGAAATGAAACGAGGCCTTATGAGCGTTAATAGAAACTATAGGTCGAATCGACTATAGTGAACGCACGATGTCCTGTTATATGGATCGAAAATAATGTGAAATATGTTTGTGTGCAGTCCCAAAGAGATTGAAGATGAATCAGACCGCACGAGTGAGCAGCACTAAGGAAACGAAATCACGCATCGCGATTCTAGGTAAGGGAATTTTGTAAGTATATAGAGGTAGTTGCTCATATTTTGAACTTGTGGGTATATAGGGCTTTGGAAATGTGCATGCGTTTATAGAAATGTGTTTGACAATGTATGGAAATTACTATGAGTATTTGTATTAGATTTGGTTGTTTGAAATGGTATTGTGAAGAAATGGGATAGTAAGGCTAATAATTGCATAAATCAAGTGTTTTGAATGCTTTCACAAAACATGTGTTTTGTTTGAACGAATTGATAGATAGGTTGGCTATTGTGGTTTGATGTTATGTGATAGCACATGTGAAGTGCCAAATGTGTTTTGAGATTGGTTTTGAAAGCTTATGAGCCGCCTATCATGTTTATGTGAATTAAACTGTGCTGAAACCTAGCTCGCACTGGGTATTGATGTTTTTATATGTTTGAAATGTGCTGGAGCTTAGCTCGCACTTTGGTTTAAAACTATAACGATGCTTTATAAACCGTACTAGAGCTTTTGCTCGTACGTGGATTTTGAGTGGTTCTCTTATGCATTCCATACTGGAGCGATGCTCGTACGTGGTTTCTTAATATTTTTATGCATAAATGCCATACTAGAGCATTGCTCGTAAGAGGTGATTTATTTTGATGCATGAATTCGCGCTAGAGCGTAGCTCGCACTGGTTTTCACACTGTGGTATGTATGAGGCCATGGTGAGAGTGATATGGATTGGTGTTCAGGGAACCCAACCATCACACCCTGTGACCTAACCTCAACTAGTCGCGCAATATTCAGCGAAATCGTATTTTGATTATTACATCAATATTACTACGCGGATCGTTTTACTTGTCGTTTGTGTCCGATGTAGGTTTCATACTACCCTTAATAATATTTTGTGCGTGATTAATTTTTTTTACCTTAACTTATATTACTAAAGAGTTCGGTTTATTTTTCTATTTAGGCAGCATGACTATAATTTATAATTTAATCTTTTCCACTTAACTACGAAATAATTATCACAAACTCTCATCATCAAATAAATCAAACCCAGGATTAGCCATCATACATATACGACCCGATTTTATTCAAAATATGAAATTAAAAATGCAAAAGGACTGAAGTGGAATTTTCGAACACGTTGAAGGGTAAAACGGTCAAAAGACCGAAAGTCGGTATTAATCGTGTAAGACCCTGTATATGTATAAGGGTAATGTGTGTAATTGGATCAAATAATATGAATGGACTTGTAATGTAAAGTATGATTGATGTAAGTCTATGGATTCAATGTATGTATGTGTAATATAAATTGTAACGTACATACAAGTTTCATTGAGTATGAATACGAAGAAATGAGTTCTAGCAAGTGATGGATGTGATTGAGACTCAAGATGAGTAGTGTGGTAAAATGGAATGGAGTTATGCTTCCATTTGGTTTTATGTAGCATACCTTTGAACATACAATGAATGCACACAAGTTTCAATGTGCATAAGGTATGAATGGATGCCATTTTCAAGTTATAAAGGTGGATGGATGAGAAAATGGCCATGGCAATAGATTAAGGATGTGTTGGTATGAGTTGCAGCAAGGAAACTGCAGGAAATCTAGAAAACCTGAGGCCCAGATCGATCTCATAGGATGAGAGATCGATCTGAAAGAGCCAGAATGCTCTTATTTGGGCGAAAGAATAGAGCAGATCGATCTCCAATGGAGCCAGATCGATCTCCCAAGCATTTTGTAGTGGAAAGATCGATCCCCAAGCACCCAGATCGATCTCCTTAGCTCTCTGTTTGGGAGCAGATCGATCTCATGCTTCGACAGATCGATCTCATGCCTAGACAGATCGATCTCATGCTTCGACAGATCGATCTCAGGCTTAAAAATGCCGTGAAAAAGAGGGATTTTAAGGGACAGATCGATCTCCTCTTGGACCAAATCGATCTCCCTAAGCTATTTCTATATAAGGAGAGCTGAAAATCTGGAAATCTCGGAAAAACACTTAACTTTACAATCTCAACCCCAAAAACCTAACTTTCCCTCTCTAAAATCAGCCATTCTCAGTGAGATTTGAAGAGAGATCATTAGAGGCAAAGTTGTTCCTATCAAAGAGAAGAACAACATAGTGAGAGGGTATTTTCCCATTTTTAGAATTGAAGGAGTTAAGGGCATTTCCATTTGGAGCAAGGAGAGAAATCATATTGGTAAAATTCTAACACTCCAATCCAAATGCATTAGCTATTTAATTGATTTTGGAGTCGATTGGTATGAGTATTGATGGATAAACTACCTAGGAATGTAGTGGAATTGGTGTGACCTAGAAATAAAAAATGGGTATAATGTGAGAATATGTGGGATTGAATGAGCTTATGATTTATGGCATGCTAAAGTTGTTATTGGGGTAATGTTTATGATTTTAGATGGTTAGATGGAATTACATGGTGAGTTGGAGGAATTGTGGAAATGGGTATGTATATGATTGATAAATGCCATAGTGAGGGGATTCATGAAAATATGAACACTATCAGCTTTATGTCGATTTGATATCGATTTTGAATAAGATAATAGGCCTAAGAAGATCCATAGACTCGAGTTATGGATAAAGTAATGAAACGAGGACAAATAAGCTTTAATAGAGGCTATAGATTAAATTGACTATAGCAAGCACAAGGGTTGCAATATATGGATCGAATATAATGCGGGATACGATTTTGTGCAGTCCCGAAGAGTTCGTTGAAGACGAATTGAACCGTACAAGTAAGCAGCTTAAGGAAGTGGAATCACGCCTCGCGATTCCAGGTAAGGGAATTTTGTAAGTATATAGAGGTAGCTGCTCGTATTTTGAACTCGTGGGTATATATAGGGCTTTGGAAATGTACATGGACTTATAGAAATGTGTTTTGATGATGTATGAGATTTGGTTGTTTGAAATGGTTATTGAAAAGGGGATAGTAAGGCTAATAATTGCATAAATCATGTGTTTTGAATGCTTGTACAAAACACAATGCTTTGATTTGAGCAAATAAAAGGATAGGCTGGCTAGTACTTGAATGATGTTGTGAAATAGCCCATATGAGGCACTAAGCATATTATGAGATGTTTTGAATGCATGTAAGCCGCCTATCGCGTGTATGTGATTTAATTCGCGTTGGAGCCTCACTCGCACTGGATTTCTATGTTTTCACTTGTGTGGAACGTGCTTGAGCTTAGCTCGCACTTTGAATTTGAATTGTGATGATGTTTATAAACCGTACTGGAGCTTACGCCCGTACGTGGATTTGAGTGGTTTTTCTTATGCATATAACTGTACTGGAGCTATGCTCGTACATGGTTTCTTCATATTTTATGCATAAATGCCGTACCAGAGCATTACTCGTACGAAGTGATTGGTTTTGATGCATGAATTCGCGCTAGAGCGTAGCTCGCGCTGGTTTTCACACTGTGGTATGTATGAGGCCGTGGAGAGAGATACGGATTAACTCAAGGAACCCAACAGGCCTGACAGACCTCTTGAGTGGGGTGAGGGTGAGGGGCTAGGACCTGACATAATCCATCCAGGGAACCCAACAGGCCTGACAGACCTCTTAGGTGGGGTGAGGGTGAGGGGCTAGGACCTGGATTAGGGAACCCAACAGGGGCAAGCAAGGCCATGAGGGGCTAGGACCTGGTATTGAGGTTACTCCCACGCGCTCTTGAGACTATAAAGGTTACACTTGGTATGGGGTAGATAAGACCTATGGCAGGTACCCCCAACCATGTTATGGGTCCGCGGAGTACGATGTACCGTGTATATCACATGGAGTACGATGTAACGCGTGGTGGTTACTTGATTTGAGAAAGTCTGGCGGAGAACTAACCCACCTTCCTGCCAGCATGATACCCCGCACACCGGAATCCGTGTGGTCTGGGATGATATGTGACGATTGGCCAACGTAGTCACTTGAGATATAGTAACCTGTCTCCTTGCTTGATTTACTTACTACCACATGATTTTAAATCTCTAAGTGTGATTGTGATTGTTTAAGGTAGACCCGAAGGAGGGGTCGAGCCTCGTGGATTTGAATTGTGAAATGAAAATGAGGTTGTGATTGTGAATTGATGTGATGTGATTGTATGTGATGAGAAAGAGTTTTATGACGTGGGTTTTAAAAAGGAGGTTTCTTAATGAATTGCCCTTTTTATGAATTGAAATGAGATCGAGCATGAGATGATTTATACATGATGTTTTACCATGTTTTATATGCCAATTTTACATGACTTTGATACATGATATATATGTATACTCATATGGCATAGTTTTATTCCTCATGCTCCTACCATAAATGATTTATGCATAACACTATCAGCATGTAGATAGAGTAGTTATCTACCATTCTTGCATTATTGCCTTACTGAGCGTGTGGTTACTCATCCCACTCTATTTTCCCCCTACAGAGTGTGCATAGTAGCCCAGTAAGGACTGAGGCGTGGTATTTTGGACTCCGCTGCATCTCTATCGCTAAGAGGTATATACACAGTGATTCTTTTTGTATCTAAACAATGTAAAAGCACAGTATTCTTTTGAGTTGTACTTGTGGGGGATGTAGATGTCAGTAAAACATGTATTCGTATAAGTACATGATTAAATTTCACATGTATGATATCGTTTTAATTAATTGAGAATGAATGAGATGTGGTGTTTATTATTGACTCACAGCCCAACAGTGTGTGGTGAGTTAGTTCACGACCGGGTAAGGTAACAGTAAAACGCGAAAAATTTTCAGTGATTTTCGGTTAAAGATAATGGAATTGGATCGTGACAGAGATTGGTATCAGAGCTGTGTTGGCCTGATGTGAGTCATTAATAAAACGTAGGAAAGTACATCCCCATAGTATTGTGCTTTTGTTTAGATATAACTGTGTATACCGTGATGGATTGAGCTTAATGAATTATTATAATACAGGAAGTTAGGCACTATGCCGATTACACGCCAAGGTAGAGGGGCGAGAGCACGTGCTAGAGGCCGTAGAGGTAGGCCTGAGAGCCGTGCGGAGCCACAGACTGAACAGGCTCCACAGAACCCTGCTGAGAGAGCAGGTGATACTGAGGCTCGCTTCGCTAGGTTAGAGCGGAGTATTGAGAGTTTGGTGGAGATAGTCACGTAGGCATTGGGTGCCGGTGATAGACGAGGTCCCGCAGCACAGCCTACTACTGCACAGGCAGCTGCAGAGGCGGAGAGACCTCATGCTGCTGAGACAGCTACAGTTACACCACCTCCAGCCCAGGATATAGCTTCTCCTATCGCTCCGCAGCAGAGCGGTAGTGATTTGGGTTATGACTGCGACTTGAGCAGGTTGTGAGAGTTTCAAGCGCTGAAACCCCCAGTGTTTAGAGGGGTGAAGGACCCAGTGATTACGGAGGATTGGGTATATGAGATGGAGAAACTATATAGGTTTTTTCGATGCACTTCAGCTGAAAAGGTAGCCTTTGCCGTGTTTATATTGAAAGGCGAGGTCGAGCATTGGTGGAGGTCCACCGAGGTTATTTTGAAGGCCAGACACTCTGAGATCTCGTGGGAGATATTTCTAGAGGCCTTCAGGAGACAGTACATCCCAGCTACCGTACAGAGGAAACTGCGGATGGAATTTATGAATTTGGTTCAGGGGAACCGTACTGTGGACGAGTATGAGTCCAAGTTTATGTCCTTGGGGAGATATGACCCGGACACGATGGGTAGTGAGACCCGAAAGATACAGAAGTTCATGGATGGATTGAGATTGGCCATTCGGACTAAGCTAGCTCCCTTCGACATTGTGACTTATGAGGAGGCTGTACATAAGGCTCAGTTGTGTGAGCAAGACTTTAACCAAAATGCCTCCGAGCTTGGAAGGATCAGTGTCAGGAAGGACAGAGACCGGAAGAGATCCGAGTTTGGAAGAGTGGCCAAGAGAGGTGGCCAAAGGTTTTTCGAGAAGAGGCCTAAGATCGAGGAGGTGTAGGAGAGAGCTGCCAGACCTCCCGTATACCCAGCTTTGACTGCACCGAGGGGTATAACTATTGGAGGACCACGACCTACCACAGATCAGTGTAGGAGATGTGGGAGATACCATGGGACTAGGCCATGTCAGGCGCCCCCTGTTTCGTGTTTTAGGTGTGGGAGGCCAGGACATATATCGAGGTACTGCACTGAGATAATTGAGGTTACCCCACAGAAGGGCAAGGAGCCTGAGGGAGCTCCAGTTGAGACAGCAGCCCCGAGGAGGAGGGCTACAGCTGAGGAAAAAGGGAAACAGGCTGCGGGTGTGAGCAGAGGAAGAGTACATGCACTGGATCAGGACACCACAGATGCTTCGACGGATGTGATTAAAGGTACCATCCGAATCTTTGATTTAGAAGCATTGGTATTATTTGATCCTGGTGCCACGCATTCTTTCATATCACCTTCCTTTGCACATAAATTGTCGAAATATGTGAAACCAACATTGTTGGATAAAATGTTGATGATTTCCACACCCATGAATGATAGTCAATTGACTGAGCATGTATGTAGGGAATGTAAGTTAAAGATAGAGGGGAAGGAAATGATAGCCAATCTGATTTTATTGAATATGAATGATTTTGACATAATTTTGGGAATGGATTGGTTGGCTACCAATCGTGTTGTGATGGATTGTCATGCCAAAACATTGATGTTTTCAGGATTAGGCAATCTTATTGTAAATTTTTGATGAAAAGAAATGATATGAAACTTGTATAATTGTGGTAAATAAAAGAGTATGATTTTAAATACATATTGCTTGAGAGATAAATTATTTGTTTATGATAAATGTTGAATGTGGAGTGATGGTTTATGTTACTAACGATGGAGAGGATAATGTGAAGGGTTCATTGCATATGTGGTCGATATAGATGAGGCACACCCGAAATTGAGGGACATACCCGTAATTGCGGATTACCCTGATGTCTTTCCTGATGAATTACCAGGACTACCACCTGAAAGGGATATGGAATTCTACATAGAGTTAGTGCCTGGTACAGAGCCGATATCGAAACCACCCTATAGAGTGGCTCCGATAGAATTGGAAGAGCTGAAGAAACAGCTGCAAGAGTTTCTGGAGAAGGGGTTTATTAGACCGAGTGTCTCACCTTGGGGAGCACCGATTCTATTTGTAAGGAAGAAGGATGGAAGCCTCCGACTGTGTATAGATTATCGGTTGTTGAATAAGGCCACCATTAAGAACAAGTACCCTCTTCCAAGAATCGATGATTTGTTGGATCAGCTCCAGGGAGCCGAAGTATTTTCTAAGATAGATCTGCGGTCAGGGTATCATCAGTTGAGGATTAGGAGTGGAGATGTACCCAAGACAGCATTTCGTACCCGTTATGGCCACTATGAGTTTTTGGTGATGCCATTCGGATTGACGAATGCTCCCGCAGCATTTATGGCATTGATGAATTATATATTCAAGCCATACCTGGACAAGTTTATAATAGTGTTCATTGATGATATTTTGGTGTATTCCAAGTCAAGGGAAGATCATGAGGAGCACTTGAGGATAGTTCTGCAGACCCTCCGAGAGAGAGAATTGTATGCCAAACTCAGCAAGTGTAACTTTTGGTTGGAACAGATCTCATTTCTGGGGCATGTCGTGTCAAAGGATGGGGTATCAGTGGATCCATCCAAGATAGAGGCAGTTGTGCAGTGGGAACAGCCCAAGACAGTAACTGAGATCAGGAGTTTTTTGGGATTGGCAGGATATTATCGGAGATTTGTAGAGGGTTTCTCCCTACTAGCTGCTCCATTGACACGCCTCACGCGAAAAGATGTTAAGTTTGTGTGGGATGGGGCATGTGAGAGGAGTTTTGAGGAGCTTAAGCGTCGATTGACAACTGCTCCAGTTCTCACCATTCCTACCAGCTCAGGAGGATTCTCGGTGTATACAGATGCATCGCACCAGGGACTGGGCTGTGTGCTTATGCAGGAAGGGAAGGTAGTTGCCTATGGATCTAGACAGTTGAAAGATCATGAGAGGAACTACCCGACACATGATTTGGAGTTGGCGGCTGTAGTATTTGCATTGAAAATATGGCGCCACTATCTCTATGGTGAGAAATTTCAGGTGTTCACAGATCATAAGAGCCTTAAGTACCTGTTCTCGCAGAAAGAGCTGAATATGAGACAGAGGAGATGGCTCGAACTCCTGAAAGACTATGATTGTGAAATCATGTACCACCCGGGTAAGGCAAATGTAGTTGCCGATGCTTTGAGTAGAAAGAACCTTGGGTTGGTGTCTTATATGATGGTACGGGAACATGAATTGTTAGAACACTTTGTGAACCTCAGTTTGGATGTAACCCCACCTGGATCTGAGAGACTTGAGATCATGTCTAGTTTGAGACTAGAGCCAGAGTTGATTGGCCATATTCGGCAAGCCCAGTAGAGCGATCGACGGTGTATCGATTGGCTGAGGCAGATACAGACAGGTGTGGGTATTGATTTTGAGCAGAGTGCTGATGGCTTATTGAGGTTCAAAGGCAGAGTATGCGTTCCCAGGGATCCTGAGATCAGGAAAACGATTTTATCAGAGGCTCACTCATCGAAGTATACGATACATCTGGGAAGTACCAAGATGTATCAAAACCTTCGGAAAGTTTATTGGTGGTCTGGAATGAAGAGAGACATTGCTAAATATGTCGCTAAGTGTCTCGTTTGTCAGCAAGTGAAGGTAGAGCATCAGAAGCCTGCAGGATTATTGTAGCCTCTACCGATACCGACATGGAAGTGGGAGCATGTCACCATGGATTTTGTGATGGGGTTGCCGAGGACCCGTAGAGGTCATGATGCAATATGGGTTATTGTGGACCGGTTGACTAAGTCCTCCCATTTCTTGGCTATGAGAGCTACCGATACGCTGAGTCTGTTGGTGAACCTGTATATTTGAGAGATAGTACGGCTACATGGTGTACCCGTGAGCATTATTTCTGATAGGGATGCCCGCTTCACTTCCCATTTCTGGGAACATTTTCAGGAAGCGCTGGGGACCCGATTGAGGTTTAGCACCGCTTTTCATCCTCAGACAGATGGGCAGTCAGAGAGGACTATACAGACCCTCGAGGATATGTTGAGAGCGTGTGTGCTGGATTTTAGAGGCTCCTGGGATGACCACCTGCAGTTAGCCGAGTTCGCTTATAATAATAGCTATCATGCTAGTATCGGGATGGCACCCTATGAGGCATTATATGGGCGTAGATGCCGTTCCCCTATTGAATGGGAAGAGGTTGGTGACAGACAGATTTTTGCTCCGGACTTAGTGCAGCAGGCATCTGAGGACGTCCAGTTGATATGTGAGAGATTACGGACAGCTCAGAGCCGGCAAAAGAGTTATGCTGACAAGAGACGAAGACCACTGGAGTTTGATGAGGGTGAGTCGGTGTTTCTGAGGGTATCACCATCGAAGGGTATTATGAGATTTGGTAAGAAGGGCAAGCTGAGCCCTAGATATATCGGACCCTTCGAGATTTTGGAGAGAGTGGGAGATAAGGCGTATAGATTGGCATTGCCACCGGACTTAGCAAATGTCCACAACGTCTTCCACGTCTCGATGCTTCGGAAGTATCACCCGGACCCGACACACGTGATAAGATATGAGCCGTTGGAGCTCCATGAGAGTATGACGTATGTTGAGAAGCCGGTTCAGATATTGGACAGGAAAGAGAAAGTGTTGCGGAGTAAGACAATTCCCTTGGTGAAAGTGTCACGCCCCTCAACTTACCAAAATACGTACAAATTTTTTTCGCATTTTCATGCATCAATCCTTAATCATCCTTCCTCGATCGTGAATAACCACACACTTAACAGTTGGGCTGTGTGTCGACGTCTAACTCACTCCACCATACCAATTCAATTTGAAACATTATTCATGAGTAAACACTTGTATAAATGTATATATATCAGAGTTGTTACATGTGTTTACATTATTTTACATCCCCAGTGGTTACATACAAAATGCTACTGTGCTATGTCTAGTTTAGATACAAAATAATCAAGGTGTGTATACCTTTAGCGATGGGATGCAGCGGATTACCAAAAAGGGAACGCCTCCAGTCACGTCCAATCTATACTCAAATCTCTGTAGAGAGGGGAGAATAAGGGGGGTGAGCAAACCACACGCTCAGTAAGGCAATCATGCGAACAGGTAGATATCGCACTATCTACGTGATCGTGATGCCATGCTCAAAAGCATTTAATTCATTGTTTATCTCAAAACATGAGTGTATGATTGTGTTAATGGTATGTAAAGCATTCATGCTATTAAAATTCAGTGCACATTTCAACTCAAAGCATGGTATAAATCATCATGCATAATTCACAATAAAAGCATGGCATTAAACATCATGCATTTTCATAATAAAGCATGGCATTAAACATCATGCATCCGTGCACTTTAAAAACCATTAACAAATCAATTCAACGTCAGGTCCCAACCCATCCCTCGGGCTTTCCTGACCACAATCACTTCAAACATGGATTTATTCTCAAATAGCATTAGACATGTGAGATAGGCAGTTCAACAATAGGTAATAACCTCAAGGCTTATGTACATAACCTGTGATACCGGCTACACGGATCAGGTGTGCGGGATATCACCACCATCTGCTTCCACATGGGAGGTGGGTCAAATCCTACCCGCCGGTCCATAGCAGATCTCGTCCGAAGATGGCATATCACAACTCAACACGGTACAATGTACTCCATGCTACATGCACGGTACAACGTACTCCGTGGACCCCCAGCCTTATCCCTCGTTCGGGCTCATCAGCTGTTCCTCCAACCCTTATCCCTCGTTCGGGCTCATCAGGTGGATCTCCAACCCTTATCCCTCGTTCGGGCTCATCAGGTTGTTTTAACATGCCATGTCTCAAAACAATGCACGTGTGAGCCTATTTAATCGATATGACACCAAGTCTACTTGAAGCTCCAAACACGGCAACATGCAAGGTGGGCATCCAGTGTGAGACAAACTCAAAGCACAATGCCAAAACAATATGAAATCCATGTGAAAACTAGTGCCTCTTGCACTCTTTCATACTCACGAAATCATGTAGGTGGCTCAAAACTTGCAAAATATGGTTAACAAAACCAAAACATACTCATTTCTTTTGTAAATCATTTTAATGTTAGCCAACCTACCAATCATTTGCTAAAAAGCAATAAAACATGATTTTCAAAGCAATATGCTTATGTTTTCATGTATATTTCTCAAACTCCCAACTTTTACCCTTCAATCACCCAACAACATTTCCTAGCCTCATGCATTCTAGGAAAACATTTAAGTGTCCAAATTGCGCACAGATATCTCTAAGAGTCCACACAATTCCCTTACCTCAATTTACTTGGTGTGACTCCTTTTCTCTTAGCTTCTCACGCTCTTGGGTCAACTCACCTCGGCGTATCCTCGGAAGCTGCGATTCATTCATTAAATCACTTGAGTTAATGTATTTTAACCCATAATTGACCTCTCTAGTCAGTATTATTCACCTATGCATTTTACAAATGCCTTAATCCACATTTTACCTCTTCTAGGTAAATCTCACAATTTATCCACTAACAACATCTTAAAATCATACCCATGACACTATTGTCACCTCTAGACATCCCATTTCTCATTAATTTCAATCAATTTCACTTTCTCACACTAAACCATTTCTAGGTCATAATCATACCAATGCATTTAGATGGTTTCTAACCATCTATACTCATGCCAACAACTCCAAAATCACTTAATAAACAATGTACCATAGTTGGAGTGTTAGAATCTTACCCAATTTGATTTCTCCTCTTGCTCCAAATGGCAATGCCCTTAAATCCTTCAATATCAACAATGGGAAAATGCTTTCCAACTATGTTGTCCTTCTTTTTGCTAGGAACAACTTTGTCTCTAATGGTCTCTCTTCAAACCTCACTGAAAATGGCTGATTTTTGAGAGAGAATGTTAGGTTTTTGGGTTGAAAGTGGAAGGTTTGTGTTTTTTCCCGAATTTTCTGATTTCCAGCACTCCTTATATAGAAATAGCTTGAGGAGATAGATCTGGTCCAAGAGGAGATCGATCTGGTCCCTTAAAATCCCTCTTTTTCATGGCATTTTTAAGCCTGAGATCGATCTGTTGAAGCATGAGATCGATCTGTCAAGGCACGAGATCGATCTGTCGAAGCATGAGATCGATCTGCTCCCAAACAGAGAGCTAAGGAGATCGATCTGGTCCATTGGAGATCGATCTGTTCTATTCTCTCGCCCAAATAAGAGCATTCTGGCTCTTCCAGATCGATCTCTCATCCCATGAGATCGATCTGCCCTTCAAAATTTCCAGATTTCCTCTGCAACAACACTTACCAAACATCCTTAATTTGCTACCATGATCATTTCCTCATTCATTCATCTTTGAGACTTGAAAATGACATCCATCCTCACTTCATACACATTAAAACTTGTGTAGAATCTTTGTATGACCAATGGTACTTAATATAAGCAAAAATGGAAGTGCACATCTTATGCAATTCTACTTCCATTTTACCAAACTATTCATAATCCATTCTACACACATTCTCCACATGTTTAAGTCCATTTCTACTCATTCATACATAATGAAACTTGTATGTACGATTACCACTCTCATTACAAGTGTGTACATTACTTATGGACTTACATCATATATACTTCACTCATGAATTCATAGTACAACTCTATTTACACTTCTATGTACATATATGCCCTTATACATATACGGGGTCTCACATTCTCCCCCACTTAGAAAATTTAGTCCTCCAAATTGGAACCAATTATTCTGTGAACAACTCGGGATACCTCTCCCACATCAAACTCTCCAATTCCCATGTGGCTTCTTCCACAGTGTGATGTTGCCAAAGTATCTTCACCAAGGGAATTGTCTTTGTCCTCAGCACTTTCTCTTTTCTGTCCAATACCCGAACTGGCTTCTCAACATAGGTCATAGCCTCATCGAGCTCCAAAGGCTCATATCTTATCACATGTGCCGGGTCCGGGTGATACTTCCTCAACATGGATACGTGGAAGACGTTATGCACACTTGCCAACTCTGGTGGCAATGCCAACCTATACGCCTTGTCTCCCACCTTATCAAGTATCTCAAATGGCCCTATATATCGAGGGCTCAACTTTCCCTTCTTCCCAAATCTCATAATTCCCTTCGAAGGGGAAACTTTCAAAAACACTGACTCACCCACCTCAAACTCTAGTGGTCTCCGTCTCTTGTCAGCATAACTCTTTTGCCTACTCTGAGCTGTCCGTAACCTCTCACATATCAATTGGACGTCCTCAGAGGCTTGTCTAACCAAGTCGGGAGCAAAGATCTATCTGTCACTAACCTCTTCCCATCCAATAGGGGAACTACGCCCATACAATGCCTCATATGGTGCCATCCCGATACTCGCATGAAAACTGTTATTATACGCGAACTCTGCGAGTGGCAAATGGTCATCCCAGGAGCCTCCAAAATCCAATGCACACGCTCTCAACATGTCCTCCAGGGTCTGTATAGTCCTCTCTGACTGACCATCTGTCTGAGGATGAAACGCGATGCTAAAATTTAACTGGGTCCCTATCGCTTCCTGAAAATGTTCCCAAAAGTGGGAAGTGAAGCGGGCATCCCTATCAGAAACAACGCTCTCTGGAATTCCATGTAGCCTCACTATCTCGCGCACATATAGGTTCGCTAACTGGCTTAGAGTATCGATAGCTCTCATAGCTAGAAAATGGGCTGATTTCGTCAACCGATCCACAATCACCCATATGGCATCATGACCCCTCCGGGTCCTCGGCAATCCCATCACAAAATCCATGGTGACATGCTCCCACTTCCATGTCGGTATCGGTACAGGCTACAACAACCCTGCAGGCTTCTGACGCTCTACCTTCACCTGCTGACAAAGGGGACACTTAGCAACATATTCAGCAATGTGCTTTTTCATTCCTGACCACCAATAAACCTTTCGAAGGTTTTGATACATTTTGGTACCCCCTGGATGTATCGTATACTTCGATGAGTGAGCCTCTGTCAGGATCAACCTTCTGATCTCTGTGTCATCAGGAACACATATCCTGCCTCTGAACCTCAACAATCCATCCGAACTCAACCCAAAGTCCGTCTCTATACCCCTCTGTATCTGCCCAACAATATCACTACACTGCTGATCAACTCGCTGAGCCTGTTGGATTAGATCTACCAGATCCGGTTCCAACTGTAGGCTAGCTATCATAAATCCACTATCAGCGTCAGGCGGGGTCATATCCAAACTGAGGTTCATGAACTGTTCCAACAGCTCGTGTTTCCTGATCATCATGAATGATACCATCCCGAGATACTTCCTACTCAATGCATCAGCAACCACATTTGCTTTACCCGAGTGGTATAGGATTTCACAATTATAATCCTTTAACAGCTCGAGCCATCTCCTCTGTCTCATGTTCAACTCTTTCTATGAGAACAGGTACTTAAGGCTCTTATGATCTGTATAAATCTGGAATCTCTCACCATAGAGGTAGTGGCGCCATATCTTCAGCGTAAACACCATCGCTGCCAACTCCAAGTCATGGGTCGGGTAGTTCCTCTCATGATCCTTTAACTGTCTTGATCCATAGGCTACTACCTTCCCATCCTGCATCAATACACAGCCCAATCCTAGGTGTGAAGCATCTGCATACACTGAGAAACCTCCTGAGCTGGTAGGAATGGTGAGTATTGGAGCTGTAGTTAATCTCCTTTTCAACTCCTCAAAACTTTCTTCACACTTTTTGTCCCACACAAACTCTACATTTTTCCTCGTGAGACGTGTCAAAGGAGCAGCTAACCTCGAAAATCCCTCTACAAACCTTCGGTAATACCTAGCTAAACCCAGGAAACTTCTGATCTCTGTCACTGTCTGGGGTCTCTGCCACTGAACTACGACCTCAATCTTAGATGGATCCACTGATACTCTATCCTTTGATACTATGTGACCCAGAAAAGAGATCTGTTCCAACCAAAAGTCGCACTTACTGAGTTTAGCATACAACTTCTTCTCTCGAAGGGTTTGTAGCACTATCCTTAAATGCCTTTCATGTTCCTCTCTAGACCTTGAATACACCAGTATATCATCAATAAACACAATAACAAATCGATCCAAGTACTGGTGGAATACCTCATTCATCAAAGACATAAAAGCTGCGGGAGCATTCGTCAACCCGAATGGCATAACCATAAACTCATAATGTCCATACCGGGTGCGAAAAGCTGTCTTGGGTACATCTCCACCTCGTATCTTCAACTGATGGTACCCTGATCTCAGATCTATCTTGGAAAAGACCTGCGCTCCCTTAAGCTGATCCAACAAATCATCGATGCGTGGGAGGGGATACTTATTCTTGATGGTGGCCTTATTCAACAACCGGTAGTCTATACACAGTCGGAGGCTTCCATCCTTCTTCCTTACAAACAGAACCGGTGCTCCCCAAGGTGAGACGCTCGACCTGATGAACCCCTTCTCCAACAACTCTTGTAATTGTTTCCTTAACTCCTCTAACTCAACTTGAGCCATTCTGTATGGTGGCTTGGACATCGGCTCTGTACCAGGTGCCAAATCTATACCAAACTCCATCTCCCTATCTGGAGGTAACCCTAGTAACTCATCCGAAAAGACATCTAGAAATTCCCTAACCACTGGTATCTCTTCCAATTCCGGACGTGCCTTATCCATCTCAATCACAAAAGCGATGAATCCTTCACATTATTCTTTCCACCATTAGTATCATAAATCATCACATCACATACATAAATGAAATCAAATTTATCCTTCATACATCATGTATCAAGATTATACTCATCAAACTTATAAAAATCATGTTCTTTAATTTCATTTCACGAAATTAACTACAAGATTGTCTATCTTTGGAAACATCAAAGTTTTTGCATGACAATCCATAACAACATGATTGGCAGCCAACCAATCCATTCCTAGGATCACATCAAAATCACTCATGTTTAATAAAATTAAATCGGCTGCCATCTCTTTACCTCCTATCTTCATTTTACAATCCCTATATATATGCTCAGTCAACTGACTATCATTCATAGGGGTAGATATCAACAACATCTTATCAAGCAGCGTGGATTTTACATGCTTCAACAATTTACATGCAAAGGATGGCGAAATAAAGGAATGCGTGGCACCAGGATCAAACAGTACATAAGCTTCTAAATCAAAGATCTGGATGGTACCTTTTACCACATCTGATGACTGATCTGCAGTGTCCTGATCCAGTGCGTGCACTCGTCCTCTGCTTACACCCATTGCTTGCTTCCCTTTTTCCTCAGCTGTAGCTCTCCTCCTCGGAGCAGCTGTACCAACTGGAGCTCTCTCTGGCTCCTTGTCCTTCTGTGGGGCTCTCTCTATCATCTATGGGCAATCTCTGATTATGTGCCTTGGCTTCCCACATCTGAAGCATACAACCTGAGGTCCATAACATGGTCGAGTACCATGGTACCTACCACACTTGCCACACTGTTCTGTAGTAGGCCGTGGTCCTCCAATCACGATTCCCTTAGCTGGAGCAATGGTCGGATACATGGGAGTATCAACTGTCCTCTCCCGGATCTCATCAATTCTCGGCCTCTTTCCAGAGAATCTCTTGCTTCCTTTATAGCTGAAGCCTCTATCCATCATAGGTCTCTTCTTATCTCTGTCCCTCATCTTACCAACCTTTCCAAACTCTGAGGCGATTCTATCAACATCTTGTTCACATAGTTGCGCCCTGCGCACTGCCTCCTCATAGGTCGGTATATCCAGGGGAACCAATCTAGACCTGATGGTCGGTCTCAATCCATCCATAAACTTTTGGATCTTCTCGACCTCATTATCCATCGTGTTGGGATCATACCTGCCCAAGGATATAAAAGCAGTCTCATACTCATCCACAGTCCTGCTCCCTTGGGTCAGTCCCAAAAATGCAATCTTTAGCTTCCGCTGTGCGGTATCCGGGACATACTGTCTCCGGAAGGCCTCTAGAAACACATCCCAGCTGATCTCTGTATGCCGGGCTCTCAAAATAGGCCTGGTGGATTTCCACCAATGTTCTGCTGATCCCTTCAGCATAAAAGCGGCAAATGCTACCATCTCGGTAGTAGTACACTCAAAGAACCCATATAATTTCTCGATCTCATTGATCCAATCCTTAGCCGCTACTGGGTCCTTTACTCCACTGAAAGACGGCGGTCCAAACTTCTGGAACTGCCGCAGTCTATCCAAATCACATCCATATCCCCAACCTCTACTGCCTGGCATAGCAACCGGCGTAGGCACATCCTGTGGGGGTGGGGTATCTGTCGTCTAAGGTCCTTGGGCTTGCCTTGCCCGTGCCTCGGGAGCTGCTGCCTGCTCGGCATCACCCTGTGTAGCGGGACTCTGTCTACCGCCAACTCCAGGTAAAGATTGAGTGACCAATTCCAAAATCATCTCAATGCTCCGCTCAATCCTCGCGAAGCGAGCCTCAGTACTCTCGGGCCTCTCCTCTGGACCCTGTGGAGCGTGCTCAACGTCGACCTCCACCTCAACATCCTCCTGAGCCTCGTGTGTTTCCGGCTCAACACGACCCCCAGGCCTACCTCTACGGCCTCGAGCCTGTGCTCTCATCCCTCTACCGCGACTGGTATTAGGCATACTTACTCAATTCCCTACATTCACAACCAATTACTTAGTCAACCCATCGGCATACACTATTTGTATCTAAACAAGCACAGTAACTTGGGGATGTAATTTTTCACTTATTAAGTATTTTAGACACGACACACGTCAGACCAACTCGGGCTCTGATACCAACTTCTGTCACGCCCCTCAACTTACCAAAATACGTACAAATTTTTTTTGCATTTTCATGCATCAATCCTTAATCATCCTTCCTCGATCGTGAACAACCACACACTTAACAGTTGGGCTGTGTGTCGACGTCTAACTCACTCCACCATACCAATTCAATTTGAAACATTATTCATGAGTAAACACTTGTATAAATGTATATATATCAGAGTTGTTACATGTGTTTACATTATTTTACATCCCCAGTGGTTACATACAAAATGCTACTGTGCTATGTCTAGTTTAGATACAAAATAATCAAGGTGTGTATACCTTTAGCGATGGGATGCAGCGGATTACCAAAAAGGGAACGCCTCCAGTCACGTCCAATCTATACTCAAATCTCTGTAGAGAGGGGAGAATAAGGGGGGTGAGCAAACCACACGCTCAGTAAGGCAATCATGCGAACAAGTAGATACCGCACTATCTACGTGATCGTGATGCCATGCTCAAAAGCATTTAATTCATTGTTTATCTCAAAACATGAGTGTATGATTGTGTTAATGGTATGTAAAGCATTCATGCTATTAAAATTCAGTGCACATTTCAACTCAAAGCATGGTATAAATCATCATGCATAATTCACAATAAAAGCATGGCATTAAACATCATGCATTTTCACAATAAAGCATGGCATTAAACATCATGCATCCGTGCACTTTAAAAACCATTAACAAATCAATTCAACGTCAGGTCCCAACCCATCCCTTGGGCTTTCCTGACCACAATCACTTCAAACATGGATTTATTCTCAAATAGCATTAGACATGTGAGATAGGCAGTTCAACAATAGGTTCCTCAAGGCCTATGTACATAACCTGTGATACCGGCTACACGGATCAGGTGTGCGGGATATCACCACCATCTGCTTCCACACGGGAGGTGGGTCAAATCCTACCCGCCGGTCCATAGCAGATCTCGTCCGAAGGCGGCATATCACAACTCAACACGGTACAATGTACTCCATGCTACATGCACGGTACAACGTACTCCGTGGACCCCCAGCCTTATCCCTCGTTCGGGCTCATCAGCTGTTCCTCCAACCCTTATCCCTCATTCGGGCTCATCAGGTTGTTTTAACATGCCATGTCTCAAAACAATGCACGTGTGAGCCTATTTAATCGATATGACACCAAGTCTACTCGAAGCTCCAAACACGGCAACATGCAAGGTGGGCATCCAGTGCGAGACAAACTCAAAGCACAATGCCAAAACAATATGAAATCCATGTGAAAACTAGTGCCTCTTGCACTCTTTCATACTCACGAAATCATGTAGGTGGCTCAAAACTTGCAAAATATGGTTAACAAAACCAAAACATACTCATTTCTTTTGCAAATCATTTTAATGTTAGCCAACCTACCAATCATTTGCTAAAAAGCAATAAAACATGATTTTCAAAGCAATATGCTTATGTTTTCATGTACATTTCTCAAACTCTCAACTTTTACCCTTCAATCACCCAACAACATTTCCTAGTCTCATGCATTCTAGGAAAATATTTAAGCTTCCAAATTGCGCACAGATATCTCTAAGAGTCCACACAATTCCCTTACCTCGATTTACTTGGTGTGACTCCTTTTCTCTTAGCTTCTCACGCTCTTGGGTCAACTCACCTCGGCGTATCCTCGGAAGCTGCGATTCATTCATTAAATCACTTGAGTTAATGTATTTTAACCCATAATTGACCTCTCTAGTCAATATTATTCACCTATGCATTTTACAAATGCCTTAATCTACATTTTACCTCTTCTTGGTAAATCTCACAATTTATCCACTAACAACATCTTAAAATCATACCCATGACACTATTGTCACCTCTAGACATCCCATTTCTCATTAATTTCAATCAATTTCACTTTCTCACACTAAACCATTTCTAGGTCATAATCATACCAATGCATTTAGATGGTTTCTAACCATCTATACTCATGCCAACAACTCCAAAATCACTTAATAAACAATGTACCATAGTTGGAGTGTTAGAATCTTACCCAATTTGATTTCTCCTCTTGCTCCAAATGGCAGTGCCCTTAAATCCTTCAATATCAACAATGGGAAAATGCTTTCCAACTATGTTGTCCTTCTTTTTGCTAGGAACAACTTTGTCTCTAATGGTCTCTCTTCAAACCTCACTGAAAATGGCTGATTTTTGAGAGAGAATGTTAGGTTTTTGGGTTGAAAGTGGAAGGTTTGTGTTTTTTCTCGAATTTTCTGATTTCCAGCACTCCTTATATAGAAATAGCTTGAGGAGATCGATCTGGTCCAAGAGGAGATCGATCTGGTCCCTTAAAATCCCTCTTTCTCACGGTATTTTTAAGCCTGAGATCGATCTGTTGAAGCATGAGATCGATCTGTCAAGGCACGAGATCGATCTGTCGAAGCATGAGATCGATCTGCTCCCAAACAGAGAGCTAAGGAGATCGATCTGGTCCATTGGAGATCGATCTGTTCTATTCTCTCGCCCAAATAAGAGCATTCTGGCTCTTCCAGATCGATCTCTCATCCCATGAGATCGATCTGCCCTTCAAAATTTCCAGATTTCCTCTGCAACAACACTTACCAAACATCCTTAATTTGCTACCATGATCATTTCCTCATTCATTCATCTTTGAGACTTGAAAATGGCATCCATCCTCACTTCATACACATTAAAACTTGTGTAGAATCTTTGTATGACCAATGGTACTTAATATAAACAAAAATGGAAGTGCACATCTTATGCAATTCTACTTCCATTTTACCAAACTATTCATAATCCATTCTACACACATTCTCCACATGTTTAAGTCCATTTCTACTCATTCATACATAATGAAACTTGTATGTACGATTACCACTCTCATTACAAGTGTGTACATTACTTATGGACTTACATCACATATACTTCACTCATGAATTCATAGTACAACTCTATTTACACTTCTATGTACATATATGCCCTTATACATATACGGGGTCTCACAGAAAGTGCTTTCGCAACACCACACGGCGGAAGAGGCCACGTGGGAATTGGAGAACTTGATACGGTAGAAGTACCCCCAACTGTTTGAAGAGTGACTTGGTTCTAATTTGGAGGACCAAATTCCTTGAAGGAGGGGAGAATGTAAGACCCCGTATATGTATAAGGGTAATGTGTGTAATTGGATCAAATAATATGAATGGACTTGTAATGTAAAGTATGATTGATGTAAGTCCATGGATTCAATGTATGTATGTGTAATATAAATTGTAACGTACATACAAGTTTCATTGAGTATGAATACGAAGAAATGAGTTCTAGCAAGTGATGGATGTGATTGAGACTCAAGATGAGTAGTGTGGTAAAATGGAATGGAGTTATGCTTCCATTTGGTTTTATGTAGCATACCTTTGAACATACAATGAATGCACACAAGTTTCAATGTGCATAAGGTATGAATGGATGCCATTTTCAAGTTATAAAGGTGGATAGATGAGAAAATGACCATGGCAATAGATTAAGGATGTGTTGGTATGAGTTGCAGCATGGAAACTGCAGGAAATCTGGAAAACGTGAGGCTCAGATCGATCTCATAGGATGAGAGATCGATCTGGAAGAGCCAGAATGCTCTTATTTGGGCGAAAGAATAGAGCAGATAGATCTCCAATGGAGCCAGATCGATCTCCCAAGCATTTTGTAGTGGAAAGATCGATCCCCAAGCACCCAGATCGATCTCCTTAGCTCTCTGCTTGGGAGCAGATCGATCTCATGCTTCGACAGATCGATCTCATGCCTAGACAGATCGATCTCATGCTTCGACAGATCGATCTCAGGCTTAAAAATGCCGTGAAAAAGAGGGATTTTAAAGGACCATATCGATCTCCTCTTGGACCAGATCGATCTCCCCAAGCTATTTCTATATAAGGAGAGCTGAAAATCTAGAAATCTCGGAAAAACACTTAACTTTACAATCTCAACCCCAAAAACCTCACTTTCCCTCTCTAAAATCAGCCATTCTCAGTGAGATTTAAAGAGAGATCATTAGAGGCAAAGTTGTTCCTATCAAAGAGAAGAACAACATAGTGAGAAGGCATTTTCCCATTTTTGGAATTGAAGGAGTTAAGGGCATTTCCATTTGGAGCAAGAAGAGAAATCATATTGGTAAGATTCAAACACTCCAATCCAAATGCATTAGCTATTTAATTGATTTTGGAGTCGATTGGTATGAGTATTGATGGATAAACTACCTAGGAATGTAGTGGAATTGGTGTGACCTAGAAATCAAAAATGGGTATAATTTGAGAATATGTGGGATTGAATGAGCTTATGATTTATGGCATGCTAAAGTTGTTATTGGGGTAATGTTTATGATTTTAGATGGTTAGATGGAATTACATGGTGAGTTGGAGGAATTGTGGAAATGGGTATGTATATGATTGATAAATGCCATAGTGAGGGGATTCATGAAAATATGAACACTATGAGCTTTATGTCGATTTGATATCGATTTTGAATAAGATAATAGGCCTAAGAAGATCCATTGACTCGAGTTATGGATAAAGTAATGAAACGAGGCCAAATAAGCTTTAATAGAGGCTATAGATTAAATTGACTATAGCAAGCACAAGGGTTGCAATATATGGTTGAATATAATGCGGGATACGATTTTGTGCAGTCCCAAAGAGTTCGTTGAAGACGAATTGAACCGTACGAGTAAGCAGCTTAAGGAAGTGGAATCACGCCTCGCGATTCCAGGTAAGGGAATTTTGTAAGTATATAGAGGTAGCTGCTCGTATTTTGAACTCGTGGGTATATATAGGGCTTTGAAAATGTGCATGGACTTATAGAAATGTGTTTTGATGATGTATGAGATTTGGTTGTTTGAAATGGTTATTGAAAAGGGGATAGTAAGGCTAATAATTGTATAAATCATGTGTTTTGAATGCTTGTACAAAACACAATGCTTTGATTTGAGAAAATAAAAGGATAGGCTGGCTAGTACTTGAATGATGTTGTGAAATAGCCCATATGAGGCACTAAGCATATTATGAGATGTTTTAAATGCATGTAAGCCGCCTATCACGTGTATGTGATTTAATTCGCGTTGGAGCCTCACTCGCGCTGGATTTCTATGTTTTCACTTGTGTGAAACGTGCTTGAGCTTAGCTCGCACTTTGAATTTGAATTGTGATGATGTTTATAAACCGTACTGGAGCTTACGCCTGTACGTGGATTTGAGTGGTTTTTCTTATGCATATAACTGTACTGGAGCTATGCTCGTACATGGTTTCTACATATTTTATGCATAAATGCCGTACCAGAGCATTACTCGTACGAAGTGATTGGTTTTGATGCATGAATTCGCGCTAGAGCGTAGCTCGCGCTGGTTTTCACACTGTGGTATGTATGAGGCCGTGGCGAGAGATACAGATTAACTCAGGGAACCCAACAGGCCTGACAGACCTCTTGAGTGGGGTGAGGGTGAGGGGCTAGGACCTGACATAATCCATCCAGGGAACCCAACAGGCCTGACAGACCTCTTAGGTGGGGTGAGGGTGAGGGGCTAGGACCTGGATCAGGGAACCCAACAGGGGCGAGCAAGGCCATGAGGGGCTAGGACCTGGTATTGAGGTTACTCCCACGCGCTCTTGAGACTATAAAGGTTACACTTGGTATCGGGTAGATAAGACCTATGGCAGGCACCCCCAACCATGTTATGGGTCCGCGGAGTACGATGTACCGTGTATATCACATGGAGTATGATGTACCGCGTGGTGGTTACTTGATTTGAGAAAGTCTGGATGAGAACTAACCCACCTTCGTGCCAGCATGATACCCCGCACACCGAAATCCGTGTGGTCTGGGATGATATGTGACGATTGGCCAACGTAGTCACTTGGATATAGTAACCTGTCTCCTTGCTTGATTTACTTACTACCACATGATTTTAAATCTCTAAGTGTGATTGTGATTGCTTAAGGTAGACCCGAAGGAGGGGTCGAGCCTCGTGGATTTGAATTGTGAAATGAAAATGAGGTTGTGATTGTGAATTGATGTGATGTGATTGTATGTGATGAGAAAGAGTTTTATGACGTGGGTTTTAAAAAGGAGGTTTCTTAATGAATTGCCATTTTTATGAATTGAAATGAGATCGAGCATGAGATGATTTATACATGATGTTTTACCATGTTTTATATGCCAATTTTACATGACTTTGATACATGATATATATGTATACTCATATGGCATAGTTTTATTCCTCAGCTCCTACCATAAATGATTTATGCATAACACTATCAGCATGTAGATAGAGTAGTTATCTACCATGCTTGCATTATTGCCTTACTGAGCATGTGGTTGCTCATCCCACTCTATTTTCCCCCCTACAGAGCGTGCATAGTAGCCCAGTAAGGACTGAGGCGTGGTATTTTGGACTCCGCTGCATCTCCATCGCTAAGAGGTATATACACAGTGATTCTTTTTGTATCTAAACAATGTAAAAGCACAGTATTCTTTTGAGTTGTACTTATGGGGGATGTAGATGTCAGTAAAACATGTATTCGTATAAGTACACGATTAAATGCACATGTATGACATCGTTTTAATTAATTGAGAATGAATGAGATGTGGTGTTTATTATTGACTCACAGCCCAACAGTGTGTGGTGAGTTAGTTCACGACCGGGTAAGGTAACAGTAAAACGCGAAAAATTTTCAGTGATTTTCGGTTAAAGAGAATGGAATTGGGTCGTGACAAATCGGGATAAAAAAATATAATTTAAAATATGGGATTGTGAAATCTTGATCAATAGCAAAGAAATAATTAAATTTTGAGTCCAATTGATCAAGATATGAATTTACTAAAATTAATCAGAATTTTTACTTGGGACAATATCCCGAAAATATGGAAAAAATATAACGGGAAAGTGGAAAAATAGATTAAATAAATTAAACTAATTAAGAATAAAATAGAAATTTTTTTAGATATTTTTGGGATTTTTAGAATAAAATAATGAATAAAATAATAATATAATAAATTATAAAAATAAATAAATAAATTAATTAATTAATTAAAAAAAGAAAGAGATTTCGTGAAAAACGCAAAAACTGAAGAAGCAGTAAACCGAGGCCTCTGCCTCCACCGACTGGGAGCGACCAGCGATGAGCCATGCGAGAGGCAGCCACAACCGAGCCACCAGCAACCCGAACGGACCGAGGAACGGCGGTGAACGGTGAGAAAATCGAGGAAGCCCAGCCGAGAAAGGAAAGAAGCTTTCGTCGACGATTGATGTCGATCTAGGCCCAGCCACCGCCAGTCGAAGGTGCACCATGCAGAGACCGACCGATCAACGGCTGAATCGACCAGTAGAACAGCGGCCAACGCTGAAAACAGAGGAAGAAAAGGAAGGGCACTTACGGCGCGGAGAGAACAAGCTGGACCGGCCACTTTTCGGCCATCTTGGGCGAAACCGACCACAGATCCATGCATCGAACGACCCCGCGGAGCTGCTGGCGGTGAAAATGGATGGAGAACTGATCGGTGAGGCCCTAAACCGGGTAAATTAGACTGAATCGGTTGAATCGACCTGTCTGAATCGGGTTAAATCGGACCGAACCGGTTCAGCCAAGAAAGAGAGGAAAAAGGGAGAAAAAGGAAAAAGGGGAAGATTTTCAGGGATACACTGGACTTCGGGTAAGTCGGTAAGAGGACAAAAGTGACCAATTTGATTTTTGAGAAATTTATTTAAATTATATTTGATTGGAAAAATAACCCAGAATTAAATATAAATTGTGCAGTTCGACGATAAATTTTGAACGTGAGCCGATCGAACTTCGATTTGCATACCATCACATAATTTTGAGTAAGTAAAGCTCATTTATGACAACAATATGAGTATTACGCAATTGGAATTTATTTTGAGATTTCGAATTAATTTCTGCATAAAAATAAATTATATTCGTATTTTTAATTAATTGTCGTAAATGATATACGGGCTATCCAAAGAGTTTGGAACGAAACCCAATAGGTATTGAGAGCCCAATAGACCCAAAGAAAGGATTTCATAAGTGAAAACGGGCTGAAAATGGGTCATGGCCCATTAAGATGAAATCGGGCCCATTAAAGTAAAAGGGCCCAATGATTTAAATTAAGCCCAGTAAAAGTGAAATATGAATAATTATGCTGGAATTTAACCCGATAAATGATTATCTGCAGCTCCGGAGTAAATATTGGGAGCTAAATGATCAGGTGATCGGTAGAGATGGAAAAGTCAAACTGTACATAGAAATGAGGTAAGGGAATTTTGTAAGTGCTTAGAGATACCTACGAGTATTTTTGGGGTTATTTCCATTACGTAAAATTTCCTAAGGTGTCTAGAAATAGAATAATAATTTTTACTAAAATCATGATTTATGTGAAAATTACGATTTTGCCCTTAGTTAGGAAAATTTCAAAAAGGGTAGTAAGGCTATGAAATTGCACGATTTTCATGTTTTTGATATTCCTATGATTATGTTGCTTTAATTTAAGCGAATTATGGATAGGCTGGCTGTTTATGTCATGTTTTTACATGGAAGGGCACGAATTAGGTGCCATATGTGATTTTGATTTGTTTTAGTGAAATTGAGCAATCTATCATGTTTTTATGAGTTTTAAATCATGTTGGAGTACTGCTTGCACTGGATTTTATATTTTAACTCATATACAGAGTGCTGGAGCACTAATCCCACTGAGTTTTACAAACTTACTTTACATGACTACTGTATTGAAGCTGTGCTTTGTACGTGGATTTTACTTGGTTTTATGCATCCGTACTAGAGCATTTCTTGTACGTGAATTTAAATTGGATTTATAACTATTTTAAGTCGTACTGGAGCATTGCTCGTACGCATATTTCATTGATTTTTATGAAACCGTGCTGGAGCTTCGCTCGCACGAGGGTTTTTCTGATATCATGAATATGCATGGAGCCGTGCTAGAGCTTCACTCGTATAGGAATTTTATGACATGCATATGATCGTGTTGGAGCATCCTATAGACTGTGTGTCACAGTGAGAAGATATGCTCGCATGTGTAGATTGAGACATGGGTTGGTTATCGACATGGTTTGGAGTGGGACAAGACCTATGGCAGGCATCCCCAGACTGTGATATTTAGTTCATGGAGTACGTTGTACCATGTATGTCACACAGAGTATGCTGTACCATGTAGTCATGACTATTGTATTCACGTTACTTGATATTCTGGCGGGTAGGATTTGACCCCACCTCCCGTTATAGTTGTGATACCCTGCACACCGAGATCCGTGTAGCTTAGGATCACAGGGACATAGTCCTCGATTGTTTCCATACAGTAACCTGCATGTCTCACATGACATAACTTATGGTATCAATAGACCAAGGTAGACCCGAGGGAGGGGTCGAGCCCCGATTTGTGACGATTTTCATGAAATGTGGTATTAAATGAGAAATTGATGGGTTTTTTTTATGAGAATATTAATGATTTTAAAGATGTGTTGAATCCCTTTGAGATTGTTTTGAAGAGTTTTACTGTACCGAGCATGAGAGGTTTTACATGAGATGTTTTTCATGTTTTACATGTCGATTCATGTTTTACGATATATGATATACTCATACATGACATGGTTTTAATTACCTCATGCTCGAGATATAAATGTTTTACATGTCATGCCTTTACCAGCATGTAGATAGTGTAGTTATCTACCTGCTTGCATTATTTTCATACTGAGCAAGTTGCACTCACCCTTTCATTTTCCACCCTACAGGGTACATTCAGTAGAAGAGAGCGACAGTAGTCTTGCATTTCGGTTATCCGCTGCTTCCTATCAAGACCAGGTATACACATTTGTATAATATTTGTACCTGAACATATAGTGGCACAGTATTGTACACAGATGTAATATTGGGGATGCATTTAGATAAAATAAATTGATATGTAAATGAAATATGGAAAATAGATGTTAAGGTAAGTAACATGACAGGAGGGACTAACATCATAGCCCAACTGTTAGTAGTGAAACTGTTCACGATGGGTAAGAAAATGAAAAAATGAAAAATTTGTAGGGGGTTTTAAGAAAAATGGGTCGTGACAAGAGATGGTATTAGAGCTGAGTTGGCCTGATATGAGTCGATGTTAGTGATTAAGTAAATTTAAAACCCCATGTACTGTGCATTATTTAGATACAATTGTGTATATCAAGGTGGAAGTGCAGCTAAGAATTTAGTTTCGAATGTAAGAATATAGTTTTTATAACTGATAGCCGCTATGTGGTAGAGGGGCGAGTACACATGCTCGAGGCCGTGGAAATAGGCCTGAGAGTCGAATGAGTCGTCACATGAGACTCAAGATGAGATTGAAATGGAGGTTGATGTTGAGCATGCCCCACAGAGTTCGACAGAGAGATCAGACAGTATTGAGACATGCTTTGTGAGGTTGGAACGGAGTGTGGAGAATATTTTGTGAGCTAACTGCTCAGAGTATATATGAGATTTGAGGGCGAGGCAGAGCATTGGTGGAAGTCCGCTCAACCCATCTAAAGAGTTAGATGTCCAGAGCCGACATGCGAAATATTTCTAGATGTATTCCGGTGACAGAATATCTCGGATACTGCTTAAAGGATATTACATGTAAAATTTCTTACACTGACCCAGAGGCACTAGTTGATTGACGAGTATGAAACTCAATTTATATACCTGCCCAGGTATTACCCCGACACTATGGGCAGTGAGAGTCGGAAAGTCCAAAAGTTCATGGAAGGGCTTAAATCATTGATTAGAGTCTGATTGGCCCAGTTAGATATCACTACCTATGTCGAGGCAGTACACAGAATACAGTTGCATGAATAAGATCATGTGTTGCACGCCTCTGAGATTGAGAAAGGTAGTAAGGGCCTACACCTACACTTTATTGACTAAAATAGGTGTTAAGTGTGGTAAGACAGGTCTATTATTTAATGATTGCTCAGAGTTGGGTGAGACTATCCCACAGAAGGGTAAAGAGACAGAGAAAACCCTGTTGTTATCTCTGCACCGAAAAAGGGAGGCCATAGTCGAAGAGAAAGGGAAAGTAGGTTATTGGACGAGGGCGAGTGTATGCCTTGGACCAGGACACTATTGATGTTTCATATGATGTAGTGAAAGATACCACACTGGTTATGAATAAAGACGTAATTATGTTACTTGATCCTGGTACTACGCATTTATTCATACCGCCTTCATTTGTGTATAAGTTAGTGAAAGACATAAATGCCTACACCCTTGGGTACAAGACTGATAGTTAGTACCCCAATGAAGGAGGGTTAACTAACGGAATAATTATGAAGAGATTATAAGTTGAAAACGGGGGAAGAAGTTTAAGTGTGTCGATTTTATTCAATGGAATATGAATAATTTGAAGTCATATTTGAGAATAAATTGGTTGGCTGCAAACTATGCTGTTCAGATTTCAATCCTAAGATAGTGATAAGTTTACCCCTGAAAAGTATACTCTAAGTTTTGACAAGTAATAAAAAGGGGTGTAGCTATTGAAATTAAAGGAGTAAATGATTGTACTCACGGAATGAGTAATGACAGAGTTTATTATAAGTGATGTACGAAAGGAGATAAGCTTTGAGATGTGATAGATCCTAAATACAAGATTTATTGAAAAAAGAGGTGTATGCAAGGTACGAATATCTCTGATATGTGAAATAATTTGGATTAAGCGATATGTAGTGAATATGGATTGCGACCAAGGATAAGGGGTGGATATATCCATAACCAGTCCATGTGGTCAAGTCTGAAGGTTAATAAAGGTATTTCAAAATACCTCCCCACTTGAAGACTTGACAGCGTCTAAAAGTATACACATAACCTATAAATTGAAATCGACAGTCATAATATCTACATTTAAAATTAGGGTACCTTTACTTGTACGATAAAGAAATATATAATTTGATTAATCATGAAGGTTTAAAAATTAAAATTTTATAAAAGCCGTTAATATAAGAAAAATGAAATGACGCGGGTTAGTATATTGAACAGAAGCGATTTCAAAATGACATTATACGTTTATGCGTACATAGGTCAAGGATATGGGATGATAGACGTGACAGGAGTTTTGGTGTATTGAAGTATGAACTGACCACCGCATTTATTTTCACCATATCCAATAGCTTAAGAGGTTTCTCAGGGTATATGGATGTCTTGAACCAAGATTGGGTTGTGTGTTGAAGTAAAATGAGATGATAGTCACGTATGGATCCAGACAGTTCAAGGACCATGAAAAGACTATCCGGCCCATGATTTAAAGTTGGTAGCCATTGTAATGCACTGAGGGTATGGTGCCACTACTTTTACGGTGAGAAATTTTTGGTATGCACTGATCATAAAAGTCTCAAGTATCTGTTTTCACAGAAAAAGTCAGATATGAGAACAAAGAGGGTTAAAGCTTCTAAGGAATTATGATTGTGGAAATTGTACCACCTAGGAAAGGCTAATGTGATGGCTAATGCCTTGAGTAGAAAGAGCCTCGGGATGGTATTACATATGATGGTCAGGGAGCGTGAGCTGCTAGAGCAATTGTAAGCCTCAGTAGTGATGTGATTCCCTCTGATGATTCCCTCTGATGATGACAATGATTGTGTGACAGCTAGCCTGAGATTAGAATCGAATTTGACTGATCAAATTTGACAGGCTTAGCGTGATGATCAGCATGGTGTCAATAGTGTGGGTCAGATTCAGATGAGTACAGTGACAGAGTTCACAATGAGTGATGATGGCTTACTGAAGTTTAGAGACAGTATAAGTGCTCCCCAGGACCACAGTGATGAGATAGTTTGTCACAACCTTTTTTCAATTTTTTTAACCGAAAATCACTGAAAATTTTTCGCGTTTTATTGTTACCTTACCCAATCGTGAACTAACTTACCACCACACTGTTGGGCTGTGAGTCAATAATAAACATCACATCTCATTCATTCTCAGTTGAAATAAAGCGATGTCATACATTTAATAGTTAATCATTAACTTACACAAGTTATGTTCATTGACATCTACATCCCCCATAATTACAACTCAATCATTACTGTGCCATTACATTGTTTAGATACAAAAGAATCCTGTGTATATACCTTTCGATGATGGAAGTAGCGGATGTCCAAAAACACAATGCCTCAATCCTCACTGGGCTACTACGCATGCTCTGTAGGAGGGGAAAATATAGAGGGATGAACAACCACACACTCAGTAAGGCAATAATGCAAGCATAGTAAATAACTACTCTATCTACATACTGATAGTGTAATGCATAAATCATTTATAATAGGAGCATGAGGAATAAAACTATGCCATATGAGTATACATATATATCATGTATCAAAATCATGTAAAATTGGCATATTAAAACATAGTAAATCATCATGTGCAAGCCATCTCATGCTCAATTGTCAAATCTCATAACAAAAAGGGAAATTCACTTGAAACATCCTTTTTAAACCCCATCATAAAGCTCTTTCTCAAACACATACAATCCCATCACAAACCATTTTCTCAATCACAACATCATTACCATTTCATAAATCAAATCCCACAAGGTTTGACCCCTCCCTCGGGTCTACCTTAGAAAATCACAATCACACATATGGAATAGAAGCCAGGTCACTATATCAAGAGTGCCTATGTGGACCAACTACATCATAAATTGTCCCAGACCACGCGCATCCAGGTGTGCGGGGTATCATGCTGGCACGAAGGTGGATTTTCCCTCGCCAGACTTTCTCATCACATAACCATCACGTGGTACATCGTACTCCATGTGATATACATGGTACAGCGTACTCTGCGGACTTATATCGTGATTAGGGGTGCCATTCCTAGGTCTTACCTACCCCATACCAAAAATTTTCCATATCCATGTAGGAGAGCCTCCCTGCCAAACAGAGCCTCCCCGCCCCTCCAGGGCTTAAGGATCCTTCCGTAAGAGAGCCTCCCCACCGAACAGAGCCTCCCCGCCTAACAGAGCCTCCACGCCTCCTCGGGCTTAAGGATGTTAGCTTAAGGATATAGGGCTTAAGGATCTTACCGTAAGAGGGCCTCCCTATCAAATAGAGCCTCCCCACCTAACAGAGCCTCCCCGCCTCCTCAGGCTTAAGGATGTTAGCTTAAGGATGTAGGGCTTGAGGATCTTACCAACTTTCACGACCTCATATGTATCACAATGTGCAAACTTGTGTGAGCAAAGCTCTAGCACTACTCATGCATCCTACCTTAAAGTGACCACGTATGAGCATAGATCTAGTATGGTTATACTCAAAAGAAAAACCACTCAAAAGCCACTTACGAGTAGAACCTCCAGTACGGTTTATAAACATCATCATAGTTTCCAAATCAAGGTGTGAGCTAAGCTCCAGCACGTTTCATACAAATGAAAACATCGAAATCTAGCACGAGCGAGGCTCTAGCGCGATTTAATTCACATAGCTCGATAGGCGGCTCATATGCATTCAAAACATGTCACAAACACATTTAGCACCTCACATGTGCTATTCAATAACATCAATAAAACACTAGCCAGCCTATCCTTTTATTTTCTCAAATCAAATCATTGTGTTTTGTGAAAAATGGTCAAAACACGTGATTTATGCAATTATTAGCCTTACTATCCTCTTTTTCAAGAACCATTTCGAAAACCAAATCTCACACAATTTCTCATAGTCATTCACGCACATCAACAACCATTTACTTAAACATTCATGCATTTCATAAATGCCCTATATCGACCCACAAAATACGAGCAGCTACCTCTATATACTTACAGAATTCCCTTACCTGGAATCGCGACGCGTGATTCTATTTCCTTAGAGCTGCTCAATCGTGCGGTCTGATTCGTCGTCAACGAACTCTTTAGGACTGCACACAATCATATTTCACATTATATTCGATCCATATAATAGACATCATGCGCTCACTATAATCGATTCGACCTATAGTTTCTATTAACGCTCATAAGGCCTCGTTCCATTTCTCGAGTCTATGGATTCCTTTTAGGCCTATTAACTCATTTTAAATCGATATTAAATCGATGCTAAGCTCATAATGTTCATTTTTCATGAATTCCCTCACTATGGCATTTATCAAGCATTTACATACTCATTTTCACAATTTCCTCTAAACTCACAATGTGGTTTCATTTAACCACTCCACATCATTCATATTGCTTCAATAACTACCTTAGCATACCCACAATTCATCAACTCATTTGACTTTCACTTTCTCACACTAGGTTCAATCCATTTTCTAGGTTACATTTGTTTCTAACACAACCTAGGTGTTTCCAGCCATCCAGACACATGCCAAACAACTCCAAAATCAATTAAATAAACAATGTACCAGAGTTGGAGTGTTAGAATCTTACCAAATCCAATTTCTCTTCGTGCTCCAAATGTCAATGCCCTTAGCTCCGTCAATACCAATAATAGGATTTTGGGTTCTAACTATGTTGTTCTCTTCCTCAAGATGAACAACTTAGTGTCTAATGGCCTCCCCTCAATTCTTACTAGAAATGGATGATTTTAGAGAGAGAAAGTTAGATTTTTGGGTTGAAAATGGATGGATAGTGTTTTTCTCGAAATTTTTAGATTTTCAGCACTCCTTTTATAGAAATCACTTGAGGAGATCGATCTGCACCAAGAGGAGATTGATCTAGTCCCCTTAAATCCCTATTTTTCACGACAATTTAAGCATGAGATCGATCTGTCAAAGCTTGAGATCGATTTGCTCCCAAACAGAGAGCTAAGGAGATAGATCTGTATGCTTGAAAATCAATCTTTTTATTACAGAATGGTTAGGAGATCGATCTGGCCCCATTGGAGATAGATCTGCTCTATTCCATTACCCAAATGAGATCATTCTGGCTCTTCCAGATCGATCTCTCATCCTATGAGATCAATCTGACCTTCATACTTTCTAGATTTTCTACAGTTTTTCGGCTGCAACTTACACCAAAACATCCTTTATTTGCTTCCATAGTCATTTTCTCATCCATCCACCTTTATGACTTGAAAATGGCATTCATTCATACCTTATACATATTGAAACTTGTGTGCATTACTTGTATATCCAAAGGTGTACTATATAAAACCAAATGGAAGCATTTATATTCATGCAACTTCCTTCTATTTACCACACTACTCATTTTGAGTTTCATTCACATTCATCACTTCTAAGAACTCATTCTTTCATATTCATACACAATGAAACTTGTATGCACATTACAAATCATATTACACATATGTACATTGAATCCATGGACTTACATCATTCATACTTTACATTACAAGTCCATTCACATTTATTTGATCCAATTACACACATTACAACTATACATGTATGGGGTCTCACACTTTTTCCTTTTTCTCCCTTTTTCCTCTCTTTCTTGGCTGAACCAGTTCGGTTCGGTTGAGCTGGTTCAGTCCGGTTTGGCCGGTTCAAGGCCTCGCTGGCTGGTTCTCCACTGGTTTCCACCACCAGCAGCTCCGCGGGGTCGTTCGATGCAGGGATCTAGGGTTGGTTTCGCCCAAGGTGGTCGAAAAGTGGTCGGTCCGGCCTATTCTCTCCTCGCCGTCGGTGCCCTTCCTTTTCTTCCTCCATTTTTGACGCTAGTCGCCATTCTACCAGCCGATTCAGCCGTTGATCAGTCAGTCTCTGCGTGGTGCACCTTCGACTGGCGGTCGCCAGGCCCAGATCGACGTCAATCACGGGCTAAAGCTTCTTTCCTTTCTCGGCTGGGCTTCCTCTGTTTTCTCATCGTTCGCCGTCGTTTGTCGGTCCGTTCGGGTTGCTGGTGGCTCGGTTGTGGCCGCCTCTCGCATGGCTCGTCGTCGATCGCTCCTAGTCATCGGGGTCTTCATCCGTTGGTGGAGGCAGAGGCCTCGATTTTCTGCTTCTTCAGTTTTTGCGTTTTTCGCGAAATCTCTTTCTTTTTTTTAATTTTTTAATTATTTAATTAATTTTATTTATATTTATAATTTATTATATTATTATTTTATTCATTATTTTATTCTAAAAATCTAAAACATATCTAAGAAAATTTATATTTTATTCTAATTAATTAATTTAATTTATTTAATCTATTTTTTCACTTTCCCGATATATTTTCTCTATATTTTTGGGATATTATCCCAAGTAAAAATTTTGATTAATTCCAGTAAATTCATATCTTGATCAATTGGACTCGAAATTTAATTATTTCTTCGTTATTAATCAAGATTTCTGATAATTTTATTTTTAATAGAATTATTTGTGCTTAAATTCATAATTATTTATTTAATCCCCATATTATTTTATTAATAATCCCCTTTATTTAATTAAAATTCTTTAATGTGCAGATAAATTAAATCCGGATGAAACTCAGTCGTTTCAGTCAAAATTAGGCTGAAATCGGGCTAAAGGAGACTGGACCACTTTCAATTTGCAGACCGAGTCATCAGTCACCTGGACACGCGTGATGCCAAGTGTTCGATTTTTATTTGCTCCGAAACGATAAGAAGGACACCATGCCAACCCTCTGGAAGACACACGTTGGGCCACATCGCACAGCTAATTAGACAAAAAGACTGATGACGTGGAAATATCTACTCTGCAGTAAATCAAATGAAGACAAGTGACCAAACAATACCAACTCATCTAGGATGAAAATTTACCATTGTACCCCTATGTTTGTGTATAAATAGAATATGATGGTAATTGAAAAATCAAGTAGGGAATTAGGAAGTAGGAGTAGAGAAGTAGAGTAGAAAGTAGAGGTAGCTAGGTTAGGAGTAGTGTAGAGTAATTTAGGAGTAGTTTTTAATGTAGGAGGGTAGAGTAGCTTTTAGGTTAAAGTTTTTTATAAAGTTTTAATTTTCTTTCTTTAGTCTTTCTTGTTGGTTTTATTGGAAGCCATTATTTTTATTTTTACTGTTCATGGCAACTTCAAAATTTCTTTAATGAAAAATTCTATTTCTCTTCTTCCACTAGTTCATTTTCATTACTTGTTTTCCATCTTTTTTAGTGTTCATTCGGATAGATTAGGGGAAGTTGAGCTGGTGAATAGCAACTATATGCCACGGGTTAGAGAATCACAAGGGTCAATCCGAAAGTAGAAGCTGTTTCCAGTCCTACCCGACTGCCTAGCTCACTGGTGTTATGTATGAGACCCCGTACATGTAAAGTTGTAATGTGTAATGAATGTGAATGGACTTGTAATGTAAAGTATGATCGATGTAAGTCCATGGATTCAATGTATGCATGTGTAATATGATTTGTAACGTACATACAAGTTCCATTAAGTATGAATATGAAGAAATGAGTTCTTATAAGTGATGGATGAGATTGAAACTCAAAATGAGTAGTGTGGTAAAAGGATGGAAGCTGCATGAATATAAATGCTTCAATTTGGTTATATATAGTATACCTTTGGACATACAATCAATGCACATAAGTTTCAATATGCATAAGGTATGAATGGATGCCATTTTTAAGTTATAAAGGTGGATAGATGAGAAAATAGCCATGGCAGCAGATTAAGGATGTGTTGGTGTGAGTTGCAGCAAGAAAACTGTATAAGATGAGAGATCGATCTGGAAGAGCCAGAATGCTCTTAGTTGGGCAATGGAATAGAGCAGATCGATCTCCTAAGCAATCTGTAATGAAAAGATCGATCCTCAAGCACCCAGATCGATCTCCTTAGCTCTCTGTTTGGGACCAGATCGATCTCATGCTTCGACAGATCGATCTCATGCTTAAAATTTCGTGAATATGAGAGATTTAAGGGTACCAGATCGATCTCCTCTTGGACCAGATCGATCTCCTCAAGCTATTTCTATAAAAGGAGGGCTGAAAATCTAAAAATTTCGGGAAAAACACAAATCTTCCATTTCTAACCCAAAAACCTAACTTTCTCTCTCTAAAATCAGCCATTTCCAGCAAGAATTGAGGGGAGACCATTAGACATTAAGTTGTTCATCTTGAGGAAGAGAACAACATAGTTGGAACCCAAAATCCCATTGTGGGTATTGAAGGAGATAAGGGCATTGACATTTGGAGCAAGGAGAAAAATCATATTTGGTAAGATTCTAACACTCCAATCCAAGTACATTGTCTATTTAATTGATTTTGGAGTTGTTCGGCATGAGTATGTATGGATGGAAACACCTAGGTTGTGTTAGAAACTAATGTAACCTAGAAAATGGAATGCCTCTAGTGTGAGAAAGTATGATTTGGGGAATTGGTGGTTTATGGGTTATGGTAAGTTGTTAAATGAGTAATATGGGCGATTTGGAATGGTTATGTGGAGTTATAATATGGGTTTAAGTGAAATTGTGAAAATAAGTATGTATATGCTTGATAAAATGCCATAGTGAGGGAATTCATGAAATATGAACACTATGAGCTTAATGTTGATTTAATATCGATTTGGAATAAGTTAATAGGCCTAAGAAGATCCATAGACTCGAGTTATGGGTAAAGTAATGAAACGAGGCCATATAAGCGTTAATAGAGGCTATAGATTAAATTGACTATAGCAAGCACAAGGGTTGCATTATATGGATCGAATATAATGTGAAATATGATTATGTGTAGTCCTGAAGAGTTGTTGAAGACGAATCGAACCGTACAAGTAAGCAGCTTAAGGAAGTGGAATCACGTATCGCAATTCCAGGTAAGGGAATTCTGTAAGTATATAGAGGTAGCTACTCATAATTTGCGAGATTATAGGGTGTTTATGAAATGCATGAACGTTTGAGAAATTGGTTGTTTGGTATGCGAAAATAGTTATGAATATTGGATGATTTGGTTTTACATGGATGTATAAAAAGGGATAGTAAGGCTAATAATTGCATAAATCAAGTGTTTTGAACACTTTCACAAAACATGTGTTTGGTTTTAAACGAATTGATAAACAGGTTGGCGATTATGGTTTGATGTTTGTAGCACATGTGAAGTGCCAAATATGTTTTGAGATAGTTTTAAAAGCTTGTGAGCCGCCTATCATGTTTATGTGAATTAAACCGTGCTAGAGCCTAGCTCGCACCGAGTATTGATGTTTTCATTTGTATGAAACGTGCTGGAGCTTAGCTCACACCTTGATTTGGAAACTATGATGATGTTTATAAACCGTACTGGAGCTTCTACTCGTACGTGGCTTTTGAGTGGTTTGTCTTATGAGTATAACCGTACTAGATCTATGCTCATACGCGTCTCTTTATGATCAGTATGAGTCATGCTAGAGCTTTGCTCGCACAAGTTTTGCACATTGCGATACGTATAAGGTTTGAAAGTTGGTAAGATCCTTAAGCCCTACATCCTTAAGCCAACATCTTTAAACCCGAGGAGGCGGGGAGGCTCTGTTCGGTGGGAAGGCTCTCTTACGGTGGGATCCTTAAGCCAACATCCTTAAGCCCTGGAGGGGCGGGGAGGCTCTGTTAGGCAGGGAGGCTCTCCTACATGGGTACGGTAAGATCCTTAAGCCCTACATCCTTAAGTCAACATCCTTAAGCCCGAGGAGGCGGGGAGGCTCTATTCGATGGGGAGGCTCTCTTACGGAAGGATCCTTAAGCCCTACATCCTTATGCTAACATCCTTAAGTCCAAGGAGGCAGGGAGGCTCTGTTAGGCTCTGTTCGGCAGGGAGGCTTTCCTTCACGGATATGGAAAACTCTTGGTATGGGGTAGGTAAGACCTAGGAATGGCACCCTCAATCACGATATGAGTCTGCGAAGTACGCTGTACCGTGTATATCAGATGGAGTACGATGTATCGCGTGATGGTTATGTGATGAGAAAGTCTGGCGAGGGATAATCCATCTTTGTGCCAGCATGATACCCAGCACACCTGGATGCGTGTGGTCTGGGATGATTTATGATGTAGTTGGTCCACATAGGCACTTTTGATATAGTGACCTAGTTTTTATACACATGTGTGAATTGTGAAATGAAAATGTGGTTGTGATTGTGAATTGATTTGATGGGATTGTATGTGTTTGAGAAAGAGTTTTATTGATGTGAGTTTAAAAAAGAGGTTTCTTAATGAATTACCCTTTTATGAGTTTAAATGAGATTGAGCATGAGATGATTTATACATGATGGTTTTTATCATGTTTTATATGCAAATGTACATGATTTTGATACATGATATATATGTATACTCATATGGCATAGTTTTATTCCTCATGCTCATACCATAAATGATTTATGCATAACACTATCAGCATGTAGATAGAGTAGTTATCTACCATGCTTGTATTATTGCCTTACTGAGCGTGTGGTTGCTCATCCCTCTCTATTTCCCCCTACAGAGCGTGCATAGTAGCCCAGTGAGGATTGAGGCGTGGTATTTTGGACTCCGTTGCATCTCCATCGCTTAGAGGTATATACACAGTGATTCTTTTTGTATCTAAACAATGTAAAAGCATAGTATTCTTTTGAGTTATAATTATGGGGGATGTAGATATCAGTAAAACATGTTTTCGTATAAGTACACGATTAAATGCAAATGTATGACATCATTTTAGTTAACTGAGAATGAATGAGATGTGGTGTTTATTATTGACTCACAGCCCAACAGTGTGTGGTGAGTTAGTTCACGACCGGGTAAGGTAACAGTAAAACGTGAAAATTTTTTAGTGATTTTCTGTTAAAGAGAATAGAATTGGGTCGTGACAGAGATTGGTATCAGAGCTGTGTTGGCCTGATGTGAGTCATTAATAAAACGTAGGAAAGTACATCCCCATAGTACTGTGCTTTTGTTTAGATATAACTGTGTATACCGTGATGGATTGAGCTTGATAAATGATTTTAAATACAGGAAGTTAGGCACTATGCCAGTTACACACAAAGGTAGAGGGGCGAGGGCACGTGCTAGAGGCCGTAGAGGTAGGCCTGAGAGCCGTGTGGAGCCACAGACTGAGCAGGCTCCACAGAACCCTGCTGAGAGAGCAGAGGATACTGAGGCTCGCTTTGCTAGGTTAGAGCGGAGTATTGAGAATTTAGTGGAGATAGTCACACAGGCCTTGGGCGCCGGTGATAGACGAGGTCCCGCGGCATAGCCTACTACTGAACAGGCAGCTGCAGAGGTGGAGAGACCTCATGCTGCTGAGACAGCTACAGTTACACCACCTCCAGCCCAGGATACAGATTCTCCTATCGCTCCATAGCAGTGCAGTAGTGATTTGGGTTATGACTGCGACTTGAGCAGGTTGCGAGAGTTTCAAGCCCTGAAACCCCCAGTGTTTAGAGGTGTGAAGGACCCAGTGGTTACGGGTATGAGATGGAGAAACTATATAGGTTTTTTCGATGCACTTCAGTTGAGAAGGTTACCTTTGTCGTGTTTATGCTGAAAGGCGAGGCAGAGCACTGGTGGAGATCCACCGAAGCTATTTTGAGGGCTAGACACTCCGAGATTTCATGGGAGATATTCTTAGAGGCCTTTAGAAGACAGTATATTTCAGCTACCGCACAGAGAAAACTGCGGATGGAATTTATAAATTTGGTTCAGGGGAACATCATAACTCATATCATCTGTTTTAAAATGTGTGGAGAAAGGGTGGTTTATGCATGGCACCACGTTCATGTAGGTAGTATGGTTACGTACTTGTTCGTAGGATTGCCTTACTGAGCTTGATGTGCTCACCCCTTTCATTTTCTCACATAGATAATTTCCAGTTGAAGTTGAGGCAACTCAGTACTGCATTCCAGATATCCGCTGCTGCCCATCATTTAAGGTATACACACTTGTACATATTGTATCTAAATAAGCATAGCACAGTAATATGTTTGTAAGTAACTTTAGGGGATATATAAATATTGTAAACACTTATAAATGACTGAGAAAGAATTAAGTTATATGGTAAATGTATGGTGGGACTGGCATTGACGCACAGCCCAATTTGTTATTGGAGTGTGGTCACGATCTGTGAGACCCCGTATATGTAAAGTTGTAATGTGTAATGAATGTGAATGGACTTGTAATGTAAAGTATGATCGATGTAAGTCCATGGATTCAATGTATGTATGTGTAATATGATTTGTAACGTACATACAAGTTCCATTGAGTTTGAATATGAAGAAATGAGTCCTTATAAGTGATGGATGTGATTGAAACTCAAAATGGGTGGTGTGGTAAATGGAAGGAAGTTGCATGAATATAATGCTTCCATTTGGTTTTATGTAGCATACCTTTGGACATACAATGAATGCACACAAGTTTCAATGTGCATAAGGTATGAATGGATGCCATTTTCAAGTTATAAAGGTGGATGGATGAGAAAATGGCCATGGCAATAGATCAAAGATGTGTTAGTATGAGTTGCAGCAAGGAAACTGTAGGAAATCTGGAAAACATGAAGGCCAGATCGATCTTATAAGATGAGAGATCGATCTGGAAGAGCCAAAATGCTCTTATTTGGGCAATGAAATAGAGCAGATCGATCTCCAGTGGTGCCAGATCGATCTCCTAAGCATTCTGTAATGAAAAGATCGATTCTCAAGCACCCAGATCGATCTCCTTAGCTCTCTGTTTGGGACCAGATCGATCTCATGCTTCGACAGATCGACCTCATGCTTAAAATTTCATGAAAATGAGAGATTTAAGGGGACCAGATCGATCTCCTCTTGGACCAGATCGATCTCCTTAAGCTATTTCTATATAAGGAGGGCTGAAAATCTAAAAATTTCGAGAAAAACACCAATCTTCCATTTCTAACCCAAAAACCTAACTTTCTCTCTCTAAAATCAGCCATTTCCAGCAAGAATTGAGGGGAGACCATTAGACATTAAGTTGTTCATCTTGAGGAAGAGAACAATATAGTTGGAACCCAAAATCCCATTGTGGGTATTGTAGGAGATAAGGACATTGACATTTGGAGCAAGAAGAAAAATCATATTTGGTAAGATTTTAACACTCCAATCCAAGTACATTGTCTATTTAATTGATTTTGGAGTTGTTTGGCATGAGTATGTATAGATGGAAACACCTAGGTTGTGTTAGAAACCAATGTAACCTAGAAAATGGAATGCCTCTAGTGTGAGAAAGTATGAATTGGGGAGTTGGTGGTTTATGGGTTAAGATAAGTTGTTAAATGAGTAATGTGGGTGATTTGGAATGGTTATGTGGAGTTATAATATGGGTTTAAGTGAAATTGTGAAAATGAGTATGTATATGCTTGATAAAATGCCATGGTGAGGGAATTCATGAAATATGAACACTATGAGCTTAATGTCGATTTAATATAGATTTGGAATGAGTTAATAGGCCTAAAAGAATCCATAGACTCGAGTTTTGGGTAAAGTAATGAAACGAGGCCTCATAAGCGTTAATAGAAAACTATAGGTCGAATTGACTATAGTGAACGCACGATGTCATATTATATGGATCGAGTATAATGCGGGATACGATTTTGTGCAGTCCCAAAGAGTTCGTTGAAGACGAATAGAGTGGTACGAGTAGCAGCTTTAAGGAAGTGGAATCACGCATCGCGATTCCAGGTAAGAGAATTCTGTAAGTATATAGAGGTAGCTGCTCGTAATTTGTGGGATTATAGGGTGTTTATGAAATGCATGAACATGGAGAAATTGGTTGTTTGATATGCGAAAATAGTTGTGGATATTGGATGATTTGGTTTACATGGATGTATAAAAAGGGATAGTAAGGCTAATAATTGCATAAATCAAGTGTTTTGAATGCTTTCACAAAACTTGTGTTTGGTTTTAAACGAATTGATAAATAGGTTGGCTATTATGGTTTGATGTGTGTAGCACATGTGAAGTGCCAAATATGTTTTGAGATAGCTTTAAAAGCTTATGAGCCGCCTATCATGTTTATGTGAATTAAACCGTGCTAGAGCCTAGCTCGCACCGGGTATTGATGTTTTCATTTGTATGAAATGTGCTGGAACTTAGCTTGCACCTTGATTTGGAAACTATGATGATGTTTATAAACCGTACTGGAGCTTCTGCTCGTACATGGCTTTTGAGTGGTTTATCTTATGAGTATAACCGTACTAGAGCTATGCTCATACGCGTCTCTTTATGAAAGGATGCATGAGTCATGCTAGAGCTTTGCTCGCACAAGTTTGCACATTGTGATACGTATAAGGTTGTGAAAGTTGGTAAGATCCTTAAGCCCTACATCCTTAAGCTAACATCCTTAAGCCCAAAGAGGCGGGGAGGCTCTGTTAGGCGGGGAGGCTCTGTTCGGTGGGGAGGCTCTCTTACGGTGGGATCCTTAAGCCAACATCCTTAAGGCCTGGAGGGGCGGGGAGGCTCTGTTAGGCAGGGAGGCTCTCCTACATGGGTACGATAAGATCCTTAAGCCCTACATCCTTAAGCCAACATCCTTAAGCCCAAAGAGGCGGGGAGGCTCTGTTAGGCGGGGAGGCTCTGTTCGGTGGGGAGGCTCTCTTACGGAAGGATCCTTAAGCCCTACATCCTTAAGCTAACATCCTTAAGCTCGAGGAGGTAGGGAGGCTCTGTTAGGCGGGGAGGCTCTGTTCGGCAGGGAGGCTCTCCTTCATGGATATGGAAAACTCTTGGTATGGGGTAGGTAAGACCTAGGAATGGCACCCCCAATCACGATATGAGTCTGCGGAGTACGCTGTACCGTGTATATCACATGGAGTACGATGTACCGCATGATAGTTATGTGATGAGAAAGTTTGGCGAGGGATAATCCATCTTCGTGCCAGCATGATACGCCGCACACCTGGATGCGTGTGGTCTGGGATGATTTATGATGTAGTGGTCCACATAGGCACTTTTGATATAGTGACCTAGTTTTTATACACATGCGTGAATTGTGAAATGAAAATGTGGTTGTGATTGTGAATTGATTTGGTGGTATTTAGGTGTTGAGAAAGAGGTTTATGATGTTGGTTTAAAAAGGAGGTTTCTTAATGAATTGCCCTTTTTATGAATTTAAATAAGATTGAGCATGAGATGATTTATACATGATGTTCTTTTTACCATGTTTGATATGCCAATGTACATGATTTTGACACATGATATATATGTATACTCATATGGCATAGTTTTATTCCTCATGCTCCTACCATAAATGATTTATGCATAACACTATCAGCATGTAGATAGAGTAGTTATCTACCATGCTTGCATTATTGCCTTACTGAGCGTGTGGTTGCTCATCCCTCTCTATTTCCCCCTACAGAGCGTGCATAAAAGCCCAGTGATGACTGAGGCATGGTATTTTGGACTCCGCTGCATCTCCATCGCTTAGAGGTATATACACAGTGATTCTTTTTGTATCTAAATAATGTAAAAGCACAATATTCTTTTGAGTTGTAATTATGGGGGATGTAGATGTCAGTAAAACATTCTTTTGTATAAGTACAAGATTAAATGCAAATGTATGACAACGTTTTATTTAACTGAGAATGAATGAGATGTGGAGTTTATTATTGACTCACAGCCCAACAGTGTGTGGTGAGTTAGTTCACGACCGGGTAAGGTAATAGTAAAACGTGAAAATTTTTTTAGTGATTTTCGGTTAAAGAGAATGGAATTGGGTCGTGACACGATTAGAGGACAGGTAAGCATGAAAGAAAATAACAAAACGCGAAAAATTTACTCTGATTTTTGGGTAGTTTTGGGTCGTGACATTTTCAGATTTTCAACCCTCCTTTTATAGAAATAGCTTAAGGAGATCGATCTGGTCCAAGAGGAAATCGATCTGGTTCCTTTAAATCTGTCATTTTCATGAAATTTTAAGCATGAGATTGATCTGTCGAAGCATGAGATCGATCTGGTCCCAAACAGAGAGCTAAGGAGATCGATCTGGGTGCTTGAGGATCGATCTTTTCATTACAGAATGCTTAGGAGATCGATCTGGCCCCATTGGAGATCGATCTGCTCTATTCTATTGCCCAAATAAGAGCATTCTGGCTCTTCCAGATCGATCTCTCATCTTATGAGATTGATCTGGCCTTCATATTTTTCAGATTTTCTGCAGTTTTCTTGCTGCAACTCACACCAACACATCCTTAATCTGCTGCCATGGCCATTTTCTCATCTATCCACCTTTATAACTTGAAAATGGCATCCATTCATACCTTATGCACATTGAAACTTGTGTGCATTCATTGTATGTCCAAAGGTATACTATATATAACCAAATGGAAGCATTTATATTCACGCAGCTTCCATCCATTTACCACACTACCCATTTTGAGTTTCAATCACATCCATCACTTATAAGAACTCATTTTTTTATATTCAAACTCAATGGAACTTGTATGTATGTTACAAAACATATTACACATACATACATTGAATCCATGGACTTACATCGATCATACTTTACATTACAAGTCCATTCACATTCATTACACATTACAACTTTACATATGCGGGGTCTCACAAAAACAATGTAAACACATGTAACAACTCTGATATATATACATTTATACAAGTGTTTACTCATAAATATTATACAAATTGAATTGATATGGTGGAGTGAGCTAGACGTCGACACACAGCCCAACTATTGAGGAAAGTTGCTGTTCACGATTGAAGTAAGGACGAATAATAAATGAAGCATGAAAATGCGAAAAATCTGTACGTATTTTGGTAAGTTGAGGGTAGTGACAATTCCTTATCAAATCTTTAATCTTATTCATCCACCAATGATTAACATTTTCAGATTTGTCAACTTAATTAAATTCCATTGCAAGCCAAATTTCTTTTCTTACATTTTCATGTAGCTGATTATATTTTTCCTAATCTTCCAATCTTACTTGTTAAATTTTAGTTCACAAAATTTCATTTGGTACATTGAAATTTCAGATTATATAATCTAATTTTACATTGCCAATTTAACAATTCCCCTATATACCTCTACATGGCCGAATATCATAACTCAATGTATCAACTTATATAATTAAATGTTAATCATGCAAACCTTAGAAATACTTATTCACATTATAATTTCTACATTAATCAAAATTTTCCAGTAATTTCAATCTGCCTTAATTTGGCTACATGTAACCGAATTCCCCTACATGCAGAATTTTCTTCTTCAATTGCTACAATTTCATACTTGCTGCAGTAATTTTATACATGCATCAGTTTTCTTCAACTTAATCATACCAATTTAGAAGTTTAGAATTTCCAGCAACTAAAACTTCAAATTAATCATCACCAAACCTTCTTGCATGTTACATTTTTCTGGAATTTCATCTAGCTAACCATATATATTTTCATGCATGTTACATTTTTTGGAAATTAATTAAAACTAACACATGCAACATTAATCATAGCAATTTAGGAACTTAAATTTCCAGCAATTTGATTTCATTAGCTAACTATATTAAACTCTCATGCATGTTACATTTTTCTGAAATTTAAACAAACTAAATACACATATATATTATCCTAACAGCAAACACATTGTAATTGCAGAAATTTACAACATTCTTACCCCAATTGCTCTAGCCTGACTTCTTAACTAATTTTCCCCAATTTACCAACTAATTTTTTGGAAATTCTTGATGATTTGCTACTGTTCACACGTTTTTAGCATCAATGGTGTGCATTTCTCTCTAGCTGCACAGCCTAGACACCCATACCAGCCAAAAAGCTCTCGGTTTCAGCTGCTGTACAGGTTTTCATGGCTGTTTGGTGCATTCTGGTATGTGGAGGAAGCGCAAAACGTGATTTGTGAGGTTGTGAGGTAAGAATACTATGTCTAACAAGTTTCTATACAATCTAAACTAACATGCAACTAACATTTCTAGATTGGTGGCTGTTTGCAGGATTTTTGGATTTGTGGACTGTTTGGTGTGGAAGACCATGGAGGGGTGGATGATTGCTGCATGTAAGCCTAGAGGATGGTTCTAGGGTGGCTGATGGCGTGGGAAAGGGTGGTGGCTGTTGGATTTCTGTTCAGGTGAGGGTGGTGGTGTGGAGGAGAAGGGGAATGGCTGAAGGTGTTTTCTGGTTTGCTGGTTTCTAAGGCAGACACGTGAATGAGAGAAGGAGGAAAAAGAAAACTCTGAAAAATAAATATCATATGGCTTTTATATTTTTGTTTTTTTTTTTAATTTTTGGATTTGTGTAAATATGGTTTACTATATTTGTTAATTCAATTTCCAGATTTTACATTTCACCCACATGTTTTCCTATGATACATCTATGTATAATAACATTTCAGGTTTTAATTAGTTGATAAACTAATTTCCAAAATTTATAATCTAATTACACATGCATATAGTTTAGATTTTACTATAGTGTTAAGAATTAATATCAAGTGCAGAATCTTATTAACTTAAGTCTACCTAAAAATCTGGTTTCATACTCTAATTTATGATTTAACACTTTAAATTACTTAATTCTAGATTTTATAATTTAATCTTCCTATGTTACTCTAATACATATATATATAATTGCATTTCTAATTACATTGTTTATCAACTTACTAATCAAGGTGAAAATCTATTTACATAATTAGAAATCAGTCTACATAAATTCCAGATTTTCATACTACTAATGTATGTATATATTTATCAATTCCCTTTATGGTTAAACCTGTAAACTTAAATTACAGATTGTTATATTTAATCTACCTATAATCAAGTCTTATGTTTCATATGTATAAATGTCTACATTTTCAGAATTAATACCCATAAAATCCTATGGAATTTTGATTTGCCTATTTCCCTATATATATATATGTAGATATATATATATATATATATATATATATACATATAAACTTGTTTCAAAAATAATCTTTACAAAAGGTATATATATAATTTCATATTTTTGTAATTTATACATAAGTATATTTTATCTTAATGTTTTCCAATTTTACAATTAAACATAGGTACATGTCATATATTAGTGCTACTAGTCTTAATATTTTCAGATTTTATTACATTACATTACTAAAATATTTTGCTTCCTAATTAACTAAGTTAACTTACTTCAATTTCTGTTCATTATAGTTTAGTTGTTTTCTTTTCTGCAATTTTCTATAGTTGATGTTGTTGGTGTTGGTTTATTCCTGTGTTGTTCAATCATTGATACCAAAGCTGCTTCCAGGTTACTCTTAGTTGCAAGAAGGTGAAAGGTGAAATGAGCATCCTGTTGCTTTCGGTAGTATTCTGTTATCGAGCCTAAATTTGTAAAGCATTAAGTTGATGGGCAAGGCAGGTTTCAGCTGAAGTAGGAGCTGGCGTGAAGGCAGAATGCTTGCTGGTTTGATGGCATCAAGTGTGGAGATACAGATAAGGAGAAACAATGCTGCTATGCAAGGCATGATAGGCTGCAGCAGTTGATAATGAGAAGTGTATAGAGGTGCAGGACTGAATCGGGAGCTAGGCGGTCTGGCCAGAAAATGAAGCAGTTGGTAACGTGATGTGTTGGAGTTATGCAGGGAATGATGCTGTACACGAAACCAAAACAGAGTTGGTGGAAGTTGTAGAGCAGAAGCTGGACACGCCTGGGCAGCAAAATGAAAATGAAAATGTTGAAGAACCATGCACAGTGCAGTTATCGGGACCACTAAGATGTTTTGCAATCTGTTAAGGCTATGTTTGGCAACGTTGCTAGCTTGTTCAGTCAAGGCCATGTTTGGCCACATTATTTCTTTGTTTAATTTAATGTTGATTGCATTTTTATTATTTTGATTGTTTCATTAGTTGTTAGTTTAGGATAGTTGTTAATTGATAATTGTAGATTAGATCTAATGTTTTAAGTTGTTAATTTAATCTTTAGTTTTAATTTTTAGTTAAAAGTTAATTTTATATTATATGTTTTAGGACTTAATTTTAGTAATGTATAAGTTGCATTTAGGATACACTTAGATTAAAATCATTTTATGCATTGTTAAATTTTCATTTTAAATTGAAAAATCCAAAAATATTAGTTTCCATGCATTAGTTAGATTTTATTGTTAAGTTAGTAATTAGATATAATTAGGAGTAATTTAGAATTAATATTTTAGACATTTAGGTTTGTAGTTATTTTCTTAATTTTTCTAGGATTTTATTTCTTTAAATTTTAAGTTAGTTTAATTTGCATTTTGATTAAGTAGTTTAATTGCATTTTAGGATTATTCAATTTTAGCTTAATTAATTTTGCTTCTTTATTTTAGCATTTTTATTTTAATTGCGTTAATTAATTTTAACTGTTTTAATTATTTTTGTAGGTTTTTGCTTTTAATTGCTCGGAGCACTGTAAGTAAATTTTAGCTCTATTTAATTTTCTTTATTTCATAGCTTTTATTATTTTCAGTACTTTTAATTTCAGACTTAGTAGATCACTCATCTTTAATTCATAATTTGCTAGAATATACTTAAGGTAAGATTAACCGGTAGTTAATTAGGCTGATCAACTTCTCTGAGGAACGATAACTTGGCTCGCCTACCACGGCCCCTTGCTCGTCTCCTACTCATATTGACTGCAAATCCTATACCAAAGACCCAAACAGGTTAATAACAATCGAAAGTATATGCGAACATATATATATATATACATTTCATACATGCACGGTTATGAGATGTACTTCTAGACTATCTAACCTACACTGACACAACCTACAACAAGCCCGCTCTGATACCAAAAATTACCTGCACACCCCGTGACCTAACCTCAACCTAGTCACGCAATATTAAGCGGAATCGTAATTTAATATAACATAAATAATTCTAAGCGGATCGTTTTACTTGTTGTTTGTGTTCGATGTAGGTTCCCTTCTACTCTTTATAATATTTTTATGCGTGATCAATTTCTAATCTTAATTTATATCATCAATGATTTTAGTTTATTTTCCTATTTAAGTTGCGAGTCTACAATATATAATTTAGTCCTTCATACTCTCTACAACATATTTATCACAAGTTCTCAACATCTAATATATTAAATTCGGGTTCCAGTCATACATCATATAATCCACAAACTCGACATGTGAGACCCGGTATATGTATAATTGTAATGTGTTTAATTGGATCAATGAATACTAATGGACTTGTAATGTAAAGTATAATTGATGTAAGTCCATGGATTCAATGTACATAAATGTAATATGATTTGTAATGTACATACAAGTTTCATTATGTATGAATATGAAAGAATGAGTTCTTATAAGTAATGAATGTGAATGGAACTCAAAATGAGTAGTGTGGTAAATGGAAGGAAGTCGCACAAATATAAATACTTCCATTTGGTTTTATATGGTATACCTTTGGATATACAAGTAATGCACACAAGTTTCAATGTGAATAAGGTATGAATGGATGCCATTTTCAAGTCATAAAGGTGGATGGATGAGAAAATGACTATGGCAGCAGATTAAGTATTGTTTGGTAATTACTGCAAAAAATTGTAGCAAATCTGGAAAATATGAAGGCCAGATCGATCTTATAAGATGAGAGATCGATCTGGAAGAGTCAAAATAGTCTTATTTAGGCAATGGAATAAAGCAGATCGATCTCCAATGGGGCCAAATCGATCTCCTAACCATTCTTAATGAAAAGATCGATCCTCAAGTATACAGATCGATCTCCTTAGCTCTCTATTTAGGAGCAGATCGATCTGAAGCTTTGACAGATCGATCTTATGCTTAAAATGCCATGAAAAAAGAGGGATTTAAGGGGATCAGATCAATCTCCTCCTAGTACAGATCGATCTCCTCAAGCTATTTCTATAAAGGGAGTGCTGAAAATCTAAAAATTTTGCAAAAAATATCACCCTTCCATTTTCAACCCAAAAACCTAACTTTCTCTCTCTAAAATCCACCCATTCCAGTAAGATTTGAAGAGAGACCATTAGAAGCAAAGTTGTTCATCTTGAGGAAGAGAACAACATAGTTGGGAATCAAAAACCACATTGGGGTATTGAAAGAGCAAAGGGCATTGACATTTGGAGCAAGAAGAGAAATTAGATTTGGTAAGATTCTAACACTCCAACTCTGGTACATTCTCTATTTAATTGATTTTGGAGTTGTTTGGCATGAATATGGATGGTTGGAAACACCTAGGTTGTGTTAGAAACTAATGTAACCTAGAAAATGGATTGAACCTAGTGTGAGAAAGTGAAAGTCAAATGAGTTGATGAATCATGGGTATGCTAAAGTAGCTATTGGAGTAATGTAAATGATATGAAATGTGTAAATGAAGCTATAAAGTGAGTTTAGTAAATTTATGAGGATGAGTATAAGTAAGGCTTGATGAAAGGCCATAGTGGGGAAATTTGTGAACCATGAGCCTAATATCAATTTAATATCGATTTAGAATAAGTTAATAGGCCTAAGGAATCCATAGACTTGAGTTATGGGTAAAGTAATGAAACGAGGCCTCCTAAGCGTTAATAGAGACTATAGGTCGAATCGACTATAGTAAACGCAAGAGTTGGATTATAATGGACTATAATGGTGTGAAATATGTTTGTGTGCAGCTCCGAAGAGTTAGTTGGAGACGAATGGGGCCGCACGAGTAAGCAACTCTAAGGAAGTGGAATCACGCATCGCGATTCCAGGTAAGAGAATTATGTAAGTATATAGAGGTAGCTGCTCGTATTTTGTGGGTATATAGGGCTTTGGAAATGTGCATGAGTTTGTGAAAATGTGGTTGACAATGTATGGAAATTATTACGAGTATTTGCGTGAGATTTGGTTGTTGAAGTGGTATTATAAAGAAATGGGATAGTAATGCTAATAATTGCATAAATTGAATGTTGTGAATGATTCCACCAAACATGTGTTTTGTATTAAGCGAGTTGATAGATAGGCTGGCTATTGTTGTTTGATATTGTGTGATAGCACATGTGAAGTGCTAAATAAATTTTGAGATTGATTTTGAAAACTCATGAGCTGCCTATCATGTTTATGCGAATTAGACCATACTGGAGCATAGCTCGCACCGGGTATTGTTGTTCTCACATGTTTGAACATGCTAGAGCTTAGCTCGCACTTTGTTTTGGAACTATGACGATGTTTTATAAATCATATTGGATCTTTTGCTCGTACGTGGATTTTGAGTGGTTTTCTTATGCATATAACCGTACTGGAGCGATGCTCGTACATGGTTTCTTCATATTTTTATGCATAAATGTCGTACTAGAGCTTTGCTCGTATGAGGTGATTTATTATGATGCATGAATTCACGCTAGAGCGTAGCTCGCGCTGGTTTTCACACTGTGGTATGTATAAGGTCGTGCTGAGGATAAAACAGATTGGTGTTCAGGGAACTCAACAGGCCTAACAGACCTCTTGAGTGGGGCGAGGGTGAGGGGCTAGGACCTGATATAATCCATTTAGGGAACCCAACAGGCCTAACAGGCCTCTTGAGTGGGGTGAGGGGCTAGGACCTGAATCAGGGAACCTAACAGGGGTGAGCAAGGCCATGAGGGGCTAGGACTTGGTATTGAGAGTACTCCCACGTGCACTTGAGACTATAGAGGTTACACTTGGTATGGGGTAGATAAGACATACGGCAAGTTCCCCCAACCTTATTATGGGTTTGCGGAGTATGATGTACCATGTATATCACATGAAGTACAATGTACCGCGTGGTGGTTACTTGTTTTGAGAAAGTTTGGCAGAGAACTAACCCACCTTCGTTCCAGCATGATACCTCACACATTGGGATCCGTGTGGTCTGGGATGATATCTGACGTAGTTGGCCAACATAGTCTATGAGTACAAGTTATAGTAACTTGTCTCCTTGCTTGATTTACCTACTACCACATGATTTTAACCTATAAGTGTGATTGTGACTGTCTCTGGGTAGACCCGAGGGAGGGGTCGAGCCTTGAGGACTTGATTTGTGAATTAATGATGATGTTTGTGATTGGAAATTGATTTCGATGGGATTTTTATACTGGAGAAAAGTGGTTGCAAATGTATGAATTGCCCTTTTTATGAATTTAAATGAGATTGAGCATGAGATGATTTATACATGATGTTTTTTACCATGTTTTATATGCCAATGTACATGATTTTGATACATGATATATATGTATACTCATATGGCATAGTTTTACTTCCTCATGCTCCTACCATAAACGATTTATGCATAACACTATCAGCATGTAGATAGAGTAGTTATCTACCATGCTTGCATTATTGCCTTACTGAGCGTGTGGTTTGCTCATCCCTCTCTATTTTTCCCATCCTACAGAGCGTGCATAGTAGCCCAACGAGGACTGAGGCATTGTATTTTTGGATATCCGCTGCTCCCATCGTCGAAGGTATATACACAGTATTCCTTTTGTATCTAAACAATATAATGACACATAATTATTGAGTTGTAATTATGGGGGATGTAGATGTCAGTGAACATAACTTGTGTACGTTAATGATTAACTTTCAAATGTATGACATGGCTTTATTTAACTGAAAATGAATGAGAGGTGATGTTTATTATTTACTCACAGCCCAACAGTGTGGTGGTAAGTTAGTTCACGATCGGGTAAGGAACGAAATTTATGAAAAATTTTCTGTGATTTTCGGTTAAAGAGAATGAAAAAGGGTCGTGACACGACATTAAGCCAATCCTCATAGCATGCCATACCATTCATCTATTTTAAACCGAAAAGAAGAAACCTAAGGTAAATAATGATAACAGCACACAACCACAATCACAATCATGTCTAATCGGTTTAGCAGCTTACAGTATATTATCCAAATTCACGGTTTAAACCGAGACCAAAAGAAGAAATCAAAGATGCAATACCTATAGTCATACTTAAACATTTCCCAACTAATACATCTCACAAATACAACTGTGCGTACATATCTGAATTAAAATATGCATATATGTACATATATCGTCCATCACATAATACCTCAAAATACTCAAAAAGCAACAGCTAAATGTCAGAAAGAGTCAGTATAGCATGGTGCTCTCCCCGAAATACTAATCTGAAAAATGTTGGAAAGAGAGGGGTGAGCAACCACATGCTCAGTAAGAAGTCTACATAACCGAAGCTACCAAAACACCATGCAACACGCCATGCAATGGTAAACCAAGATAATCACGTAAAACATCATGCATAATTCGATAAAACAAATGTTGTACATGCTTCGGTTTAGACAAGTTTGCATAATTGAAAAATCAATGTATCATTAGTCAAATTAGATTTTCCCAAGAATATTTATAAGTCCACAAAACCAAGACCATTATCAAAGAGTAATTCAATCATATACATGCATGGGTATACTTAAAGCATTCGATACAGTAACATGAGTAAGTGGTAATAACCCAAACCAGTCATGGATCCAAAATTCAGATAACCTCACTAATTAACAATGCAAAATCAATACACCTATGGCCATAGTGATTACCGCCCTATCCTAACTGAGCAGGTTCTAGATTAGGGTACTGTAGACGGGCTCAGGGTCTCACAATATTAGGTACCAATAACAAACTCGATGCCACGAAGGCATCCTCGTGAAGCAGTTGGCACCGTAGGGCAATCAGACAAAACCTCTTACCAGGTGCTAGAGATGGCTCTCACGGGACATGACTGCCACACAGGCATAAATCGGGTTGCCAAAAAACTCTAAAAAATCCCATGATGGGTTCAAAATCAAATCCAGTAATTCAATCCCAAGAATTAATTTCCAAATTCATAATTTCCAACATTGGGGGAAAAACAACCCATCGATAATAAATCATGTATCAACTGTCTAAAACCAGCATGTATATAAATTATGCAATTTCATGCTATTTCAAAATATACAGTTAAAAATAGTGCCCACACAACAACTTTGAAAATCAGTAATTAATAGAGTTACAAAATCTATCGTGAAATGCTCACACGCATATGCTACTATCATGTAAAAATAATTTCTTATGATACGATAACTCTAAATTATGACAGATTTCAAATCAAAGCAATTTATAAAAAAAACGATCGGTAAGGGAATTTTATTCTAGGCTACCCTAGTAAATCAGCTAACCTATAATCCTACTTTAAAAAACATATATGAAATCTAGCCTATCCTAAGTATTTTACTAACAAAAGCTATATAAAACCCCTTACCACACAAGCTACGCACCCGATTTACCCTTTTTTCGCCTATCGCCTTAGACGCACACATATGCGTCTATGCTTCCTTGGCGCCTTCTGACGTGTTTGCTGCGAAATATCATTTAAGGTATGCATTATTTACCATTCGTAGATTAACGAATTAAATTTCAGCACACGCACACTTGCAAAAACAATTCTAGACTAACTACCATTAACGCAGTTTATCGGTTTTAGGCCTCATGCTTATTCATTTCCAATCATGCTATCATGGCCATACTTTCTACAATTCCACTTGTTAATTATTTTTTATCTTAATCAAGGTAGCCAAATATCTTGAGCATATCTTAATTTCATACTAAATTCACGCAAGACATATTTTTACATAATATTCTTCACCTATAATTTCCTAATCATCATTATCTATTTCCTAAATTTTGATTTTTATCATTATGGGACTATATTGCTTCAACACTAATTGATTATTTTCGTTCCTAATTCCCAGCAAACATTTTTGTTCCTAAAGTCCTCATTTGGTTGAACCTAAGCTTTTATTCCCATCTAATATTTCAATATTTGTTTGACATTAATTTATTAACCAACAATTTCTTATAATTTCTAGCCAAAGAATTAAATTTTCTACATTTCTATTCATTTCCCTCAATACATCAAATATGTATTATTTTTATACTAAATGTATAATCTAGCTCTCTTAACCGAATGCATGTATAAATCCCCTTAGTTTTCCACCTAAACCGAGCACTTTATCACCATTCAATCCTTATAAATTTTCCAGCAATTTCACTTAGTCACTCAATTAAGTTAATGCATTATTTTCTAAGCTCTTAAGTCTACCAATTTATTCAATATTTCCAGCCTTTAAATTCTGTTTTTAATTTACTTGAATTGCATGAATTTAAGTTATCCTACATTCTAATTAATCATGATATTATGAAATTTCCAGATTTTAACTCCCTTCTCATTACATGCATTGTAAAAATTCTATTTTTGTTCCTCTATTGTAACTGAGCCTATCCCTATCCAATTCAAATCTTTCTTATCAAATTTTTAATCATAAACATCTACAAATGTATTATCTCAATTCATATTAATCAATTTAAATAGATTCATCACATGCAGAAATTTCTTTTCTTTGCATCTCTACATGGCCGAATATATTGTTCTAATCTTTCAATTTTCCTTGTTGAATTTTAATCCATAGAATTTCACATTGTACATTACCATTTCAGATTTCATAATCTAATTTCACATTGACAATTCAACAATTTCCCCACATTCCTCTATGTAGCCGAATCCTACAATTTTCCTACTAGCCTTAGCTCAAATTTTATTCATGCCACTTGAATAAATTGCTACATTATTCCTTAAATTCCAGCAAATCAATCTTCTTAATTTTACTACATGTGGTCGAGTACTCCCTAATGTACCTACTAAATTTTTCTTCAATGTTTGTAATTTATCAATTTGTTCTACTAAAATCACACATGCATTCTTCCTTTTTCTAATTATCAAACCAGTTTCTACATAACTAAATTTTTAGAATTGCAATTTCAATAACCTAAAACTCTAACTTCTCATGCATGCAAAATTTCTGGAAATTTAAACAAAACTAATTACACATATACATTAACATAACAACAACCAGATTAGATTTCCAGAATTTTAACAAGTCCTTACTAAATTACACTAGCCGAACCTCCTAGCCAATTTTCCCTAAATTGCTCAATCTAATTTTTGGAATTCTTGATGCAATCCTATTGTCCTACACGTTTGCCACACAATTGGAGGAGTTCTTCACCTAATCAAATCACCAAGCTCTAAGTTCCTACATGCAGCTCTCGGTTTCAGCTAAAAGTGCAAAATCCATGGCTGTTTGGTGCATTTCTGGTATGGTGGAGGGTGAAAACATGATTGTGGGGTTTGAAAGTAAGTAATTTATGTCTAAACTAATTTCTAAATACCCTATACTAACATACAACAAGGGATTTCTGATTTTCGTTGGCTGTTTGAAGGAAAGATATGGATGTGAGACCCCACATATGTATAACCTTGTATAGATGTAAATGGAATTATAATATGGATGATTTTGGATCAAGTAAATGGAATAAAGTTCAAATGGGAATGAATGAGTATTGTGGATGCATGTGAAGGTTAAATAAGGGCTGAAGTGACCACAAACTAAGTAAATGAAAAACCTTAAGCATCCAGAATGAGTATAAGGACGTGAAATGTATAAATGAGTGTAAAACGAGGAATTATATGAACCTTTTTTATTTCCAAGTGATACGCACAAGTTTCATAATGTGAAAGTCATAGAAAATGAGCCTTACCAAGCTCTAGATGGATATGGATTGCAAAATGACTAGTCAAGCAACCACAGGCAAATTAACCTTTGAAAATTCTAGGAAAACTGCAGTGGAAATGCAAAAAATGAAGGCCAGATCAATCCCATGCAAGGAGAGATCGATCTCATGGACTGGAGAATGCAAAAATCAAGCATGATTGGAAGAGGCAGATCTATCCCTTACTCAAGCAGATCGATCTCCCCTTAAGACCAAATCTATCTCCTTAGCTCTAGGCCTGAAGTAAATCGATCTTGTCTCATTGAGCAAATCGATCTCATTATAAGGAACAGATCGATCTCATGCATTCGACAGATCAATCTCAGGCATTCAAAATGCCGAGAAAATGAAGAATTTAAGAGGACCAGATCGATCTCTACCCAATGCAGATCTATCTCATCAAGCCAATTCTATAAATATGGAGTAGTTAGATGTAAGACCCGAATTTAATTAAAATACGAAGTGAATGAGTATTCGTGAAAGGAAGTCGAGTTAAATTAATCTCGAACATGTGTAAGGGTAAAACGGTCAAAAGATTGAAAGTCAGTGTAAATTCGATAAGAAAATTTAATTAAAAATACTAGATTTGAGAATCTTGATCAATAATGAAGAAATTATATAATTTTGAGTCCAATTGATCAAGATCTGAAATTTTTAGAAATACCGAAAAATTACCCGAAACAATATCTCGAAAAGTACGAAGGAATAATATCGAAAATTATACTGAGAAGTCGAAATAATATCGAGAAATTAATTTATAGACTAAATGAATAAAATATAATTTTTTTAAGATATTTTGAATATTTTAGACTAATTTAATCACTTAAATAATAGAAATAAGTAAATATATAAAATAAATTAAAGAATTGAAAAAAAAAGGGAATCAGAATTGTCGGGGAGAGAGAAGCAGAAAACGAAAAACGGAAGCCGAGGGAACCCGACGAGCTCGAGGACGCACCGGCGACCAACAGGCTCCGACGAGGCCACGAGGAGGTAGAGGAGAGACCGGCGAGCACGTGGGCACCGAAATCGCGCCGTGCAGTGGCCGGAGGAAGCCGATCGGAGGAGGGAAAGAACCGAGGAGAAACAGCCCGATTTTCGATGATCCACGGCGGCTGAGCATCAACGGAGGCCACCGATGAGTTTAGGAGGAGGAGCCGGTCATTTTGAGACCGGTAGCAGCAGGCGAAACGATCGGAATCGTCGGTGACAGCCAAAAAGAGAAATGGGTCCCGAAGGCCGGAGGAGAACAGGCCGGACCAGCCATTTTTCGGCGAGTTTGAGGCGAACCAAGCCCAGATTCGTGATGCGGACGACCCAACGGAGATGCTGGCGGTGGAAACTGGTGGAGAACCGGCCCGCAAGGCGGTGAACCGGCTGAACCGGAGTGAACCGAGGTGAATCGGCGGGTCTGAACCGGTCCGAACCGGACTAAACCGGTTCAGCCAAAAAGAGAGGAAAAAAGGGAGAAAAAGGGAAAAAGAAAAAGAGGAAAAATTGGGGAGAAATCCCAACGATGCAATCGAGCTACGGGTAAGTCAATAGTGGTCGAAATTGACCCGATTTAAATTTCAGAGTATTTAATTTAATTAATTTTGGGTTGAAAACTTACCCGAAAAAATTATGAAATTGTGTAGCTCGACGATTGGCATCAAACGAGAGCTCGAGACAGCCTCAATTTACGTACTAGCATGGAATCTCGAGTAAGTGATCCTTATTTACGACAATTTACATCGTTATGCGTGATATGAATTTAAATTCCGCATAAATTGAATTAAATTATGGAAATTTAGATAAATTGTCGTAAATATTAAATTTAGCTATTCGAGAGTTAGAACGAGGCCCAATAAATTGTTGGAGGGCCCAATGAGCCCAATAGGCCTCGATAAAGTGAAAATTAAGTGAAAAACGGGCTTAAGGCCGATTAAGGCCCATTAAGGTGCAATCGGGCCCAATAGGGGTAAACGGGCCCAATGATTTAAATTAAGCCCAGAAAATAGGAAATACAATTAAATTGTATGTTATCTGACCTGAGGAATATTGATAGGCAGTTCTGGGCATTGGATTGAGAGCAGATCGGACTGTGCGACGTGACATCAGTGGAAAGGTCAGACTCGACAGGAAAATAAGGTAAGGGAATTCTACGGACTGCTAGAGGTAAACCTTATAAAATTTCAAGTTCATTTGCAGTCTTTAAAAATTATCTGAAGGGTCTAGAGGTCAAATAATAATTTTAGTGCCCCGAATGGGTAAATTACCAAAATACCCTTGTTAAGGGTAAAATTTACAAATTTAGGAAAAATTGGGAGGAGCAAGAACAAGAGGTTTTGCTCGTTCTGGAGACATTTTAATGCATGCATGAGTAGGCTGGTTAACCTTGAAAGAAAATGCACAGCATTGCATACTTTCAACGATATAACTGTTTTGGAAACTGTTTTGAGAAAACAGAGCCGCCTACGTGTTTTTATTTACATGTGACGTGCTAGAGCTCAGCTCGCACGATGTTTTGATTTGTGTGATGCATGCATTAGTGCTGAAGCGAGAGCTTGCACTAGAGTTTTACATGCATAGGTGCTAGAGTATAACTCGTACCAGATTTCACATGCTTGTTCGTGACACGGTGCTAGAGTCTAACTCGCACCAGATTTTACATGATTTTTGTGACAGGGTGCTGGAGTTTAACTCGCACCAGATTTTATAAGATTTTCATGTGATTTATATATATAGTGCTAGAGCCTAGCTCGCACTAGTTTTGCTGGATTTGTGGAGTAGCGCTGTCTGCCCTTGGACTCAGCCAAAAGGCCCAACATGCTCAAAAGACCTCTTAAGTGGGGTGAGAGTGAGGGATGAGGTTGGCGGCCTTGTGGGGATGTAAAGCGGGCTCTGCCGATTTTACTTGATTTGATGAGAGTGCTGAGCATCGCTCGCACTGATTTTATGAGAACATGCGATGAACCGTGCTTGGAGTATCAGGTAGACTGTATGTCACCGATTTAATAGGCTCGCACGTGCATTTTGAGACATGGCATGAGTATTGAGAAAGAAAACCTCTCTATGGGAAGCAGGCCATTTGGGCTGGAGTACCTAGAGTGATATGGGTCCATGGAGTACGATGTAACGTGCAAGTAGCATGGAGTACGATGTACCGTGGGGTATCTTCAAATACGGTATCTTTGTGATATGGGGTATCTTCGGATACGGTATCTTTGTGATACAGGGTATCTTCGGATACGGCATCTTCGGATGCGTGGGATCGGATAAGACTGACGGGTTGGATTGACCCACCTCCCGGGCGGTTCCCGATCAGGGTGAGACCTCGCACACTAGGATCCGTGTAGCTAGAGGGACTCACGAGGACACACATGGCCATAGTCCTGGTTATTGCCGATATATAGATGTTGCCTAGTCTCGCATGTCGACGATTTTAATGAGATCAAACCGGGTTTTAAATTAAATGTGCATGATGGTTATTTCCATGCTTTTTTAAACCCATATGTGATGTAAACGGATTTTCATGATTTTGTGTGAGTCAGGATCACCCGAAGGAGGGGTCGAGTCCTGACTTTACTGTGAAATTTTAAACGAGAAAGATATGATTTTGAATATAATTGCATGTTGAATTTTTCGTGCAAACTTGATTTACATAACATCATAACTCATATCATCTGTTTTAAAATGTGTGGAGAAAGGGTGGTTTATGCATGGCACTACGTTCATGTAGGTAGTATGGTTACCTACTTGTTCGTAGGGTTGCCTTACTGAGCTTGATGTGCTCACCCCTTTCATTTTCTCCCACAGATAATCTCCAGTAGACGTTGAGGCGACTCAGTACTGCATTTCGGATATCCGCTGCTGCCCATCAACATAAGGTATATTCACTTGTACATATTGTATCTACATAAGCATAGCACAGTAACATGTTTGTAAGTAACTTTAGGGGATGTATAATTAATATAAACAATTATAAATGACTGGAGAAGAAATAAGTTAGATGGTAATTGAATAGTGGGACTGGCATTGACGTACAGCCCAATTTGTTAGTGGAGTGTGGTCACGATCAGAAGACATGTAAGAATTTAAGTAGGAAAATAAACAAAAACGAAAAATTAACTCTGATTTTGGGTAGTTTGGGTCGTGACATTAGATCTGCATTTCACGAGACAAAACCATTCCTTTCCATTTTCAATCCAAAACCTAGCTTTCTCACTTCTAAATCACCCATTTTCATTGAGATTTGAGGGAAAGCTATTAGATACAAAGTTGTTCATATCAAAGAGAAGAACAACATAGCTTGGAGTCATTTCCCCATTTGTTGGATTTAAGGAACAAGGAGCATTTCTATTTGGAGAAAGGAAGAAATCAAGCTAGGTGAGTTTCTAATGCAACAACCCAAGTACATTTGTTTAGATATTGATTTTACAATGGATTGGTATGTATATTAATGGTAGAAACTATCTAGAATGTAAAGGAACAATTATGACCTAGAATGAGTGTAGTGTGAGAAAGTGGAATGTACTGGAATTAATGATGAATGGGATATCTTAAGGTGATAATGGTGTTGTGAGTATGATTTTAAGATGGTATTATAGAATGAATTGTGAGATTTACCCAAAAAGGGTAAAATGTGTATTTAAGGCATTGGGTAAAATGTATAAATGAATAAGAGAGTAAGGGTAGAGTATTTCACATCAAGTCCTAAACAATTAACTAAGTGAGTTACTAGATAAATTGGTTGGAAATGGCCTGATGATGGCCAAATGCAAAAATGAGACAAACTTAATGAAATAAGCTCAATGAATTATATTGACTAGTTGAAGTCAAAATGTGAGTTACCAACATTAACTCAAGTGATCGGTGAATGATTTGTAGCTTTCGAGAATACACCCGGAGCAAGTTGAGCCAAAGTGCCAGAAGCTAAGAGGAAGAGAGTCACACCCTGAGTAAATCGAGGTAAGGGAATTGTATGGACTCTTAGAGATATCTATGTGCATTTTGGGGTGAATTATGTTTTCTAGAATGTATGTGGTAATAGGAAATGAAGTGGGTGATTGAAGGGCAAGGAGTTGGGTTTGAGAAATGTGCATGAAAATAAAAGCATGATGCTTTGAAAATCCTATTTTATTGCTTTTTAGCAAGTGATTGGTAGGCTGGCTAACATTTTGAAATAATTTGCTTAAGAAATGACTTGATTTGGTTTATAACTATGCTTTGCAAAGAATTGAGCCACCTACACAGATTTTATGAGAATGAAAGTGTGCTAGAGTATGACTCGCATGAGATTTGATGTGTTTTCATGCGTATGAGTGCTGGAGCTTTGCTCGCACTAGTTTTCACATGGATTTCTATGATGTTGTGCTAGAGTTTAGCTCGCACAGATTTTATATAGGTTTTGACATGGTGCTGGAGCATAGTTCGCATTAGATGTCCACCATACTTGTTGTCATGCTTGAGATTACTCGCATGTGGTTTTGTGGCATGATTGATAACCGTGCTAGGAGCTTTGAGTAGACTGGGTGTCGCACCGATTAAATAGGCTGGCACGTGCATATTGAGATGTGGCTGATATGATGTGATGATATGGGTCCACGAAGTATGTTGTACCGTGCATGTAGCATGAAGTACATCGTACCGTGCTGAGATTGTGATATGCCATCTTTGAACGATGTTTAGTTCTGCTATGGATCGACGAGTTGGACGTGACCCACCTCCCGTGTGGAAGCAGATAGAGGTGATACCCCATACACCTGATCCGTGTAGCTTGGGATCACAAAGGATATGGCCATAGTCCTAGAGGATATTTACCTGTTATATTGCCTATCTCACATCTCTCTTATTTATGAATGAATCCATGTTTTGAAATATATTGTGAATCAGGACAGTCCGAGGGAGGGGCTGAGTCTTGACAAGTGTTGACTTTATTGAGATTAGAAAGCATGATAATGGCTTTAAAGTGCACTGATGCATGATGATTTTCCATGTTTTACTGGTGACACATGCATGATGGTTTTCCATGCTTTGAACTTGATTTGTGCACTGAACTAAATAGCATGATTTGCTTGAGAAAGTATGATAATGGCTTTAAAGTACACTTACGCATGATGGTTTTTCATGCCTTATTTATGAAATATGCATGATGGTTATTTCATGCTTTGAATTTGATTTGTGCACTGAACAAAATAGCATGATTTGCTTCACATGCCATTAACACAAGCATGAATTATTGATTTGAGGTGTGACGATGAAATGTGTGGTTTTGAGCATGGCATCATGATCACGTAGATACTACAGTATCTACCTGTTCGCATGATTGCTTTACTGAGCGTGTTGTTTGCTTACCCCCTTATTTTCCCCTCTCTACAGAGCACTGAGTATAAACTGAGAGCGATTGGAGGTTTCCCTTTTTGGTATCACTGCAATCCCATCGCGTACACACTGATATAATTTTGTATATAAACTTTTCATAGCACATTAGCATTTTGAATGTAATCATTGGGGATGTAAAGTAATGTAAACACATGTAAACAACAACTCTGATTTATTTATACAAGTGTTTACTTCTAATTATAATACAAAACAAGTTGTTATGGTTGGATGAGGTAAACATCGACACATAGCCCAATTGTTGAGAGTGTAGCTATTCACGATCGGAGTAAGGTAAGAATGAATAATAGATCATGTAAGAAAAGCAAAAAATTTACGATGATTTTTGGTAAGTTGAGGGTTGTGACAAAAGTTGGTATCAGAACTGAGTTGGTCTGACGTGTGTCGGTGTCTAAAATACTTAATAAGTTGGAAAATTACATCCCCATGTTATTGTGCTTGTTTAGATACAATTGTGTGTGTGTTGATGGGTTGATTAAGAAATTACTGTGAATATAGGGAACTTGGCATAATGCCTAATACCTGTCGTGGTAGAGGGGCGAGAGCGGAAGCTAGAGGCCATAGAAGTAGGCCAGGGGGTCGTGTTGAGCCAGAACCACACGAGACTTAAGAAAAGGTTCAAGTGGAGGCTGAGGTTGAGCATACTCCACAGGGTCCAGAAGAGAGACTCGAGAGTACTAAGGCACGCTTCGGGAGGAGTGAGTGAAGTATAGAGATGATCTTAGAATTGGTCACTCAATCTTTACCTAGAGTTGGGGGAAGAAAAAGTCCTGCTACACAGGGTGATACTGAGCAAGCGACAGCTCCTAAGGCATGGGCACGGCCAGCCCAGAGACCTCAGACAACAGATACACCTACACCCCCACCGATAAGCCCCACCCCACTTTTATGTAACTATTGATGATGTTTTGGATGATATTCCTTATGATTCATGTGATGTACATTTTTTCACATATAAATGAATCATAAGAAGAGTTTTTACTGATTTAAATTGTAAAGGAAATGGATGAATTTGCATGGAAATGTATGTAATAGCAAAATAAGGGCCGAGATGGCCATAGGCCGAAAGAAAGGAATTGGAAGCGTGCTGACCGAAGATAAGGACTTGAGATAAGAAAAGATTGTGGGTTCAAGAAGGAGAGTCGATTCAATTTGGTCCCGAACACGTGCAAGGGTAAAATGGTAAAAAGTCTAAAATCCGGTATAAATTCGATAAGAAAATTTCATTAAAAAAATATGGAATTAAGAAATCTTGATCAATAACGAGGAAAATATTGAATTTTAAGTCCAATTTAATCAAGATATGAATTTATTGGAATTAATCAGAATTTTCACCTCGAAAAATTATCTCGAAAATATTGAAAAAATATACCGGAAAGATAAAATAAGACAAATAAATTCATTTATTGATTAAATGAATTAAATATGAATTTTTTGAGATATTTTGGGTTTTAATGTATTTTAATTGATTAAAATACTAATAAAAGAAACTAAAATCTGGTTTTGAAGAGAGAGAAATCAAAAGAAAACTAAAAAAGAAAATAGAGAAGTCGAAGCTTGGTGCATCCAAGAAGCCCGACGAAGCATCGATGACCGACGAGGCCAAACGAGGGTTAGAGAAGAGAGAGGACAACCGAGCAAACCTGCTGGTACCGACCACGCGCGCGAACAGCACTGGATTTTGGTAATCTGAGGGAGAGAAGACTAAGAGGAAATCGAGCTGATTGTCGACGATCCACGGTGATTTAGCTCCGATCGACCCCAGTCGAGTGACCCCCTAGCCGAGGAGCTTCTTTTGGTACCGATAGCGATCGAGGAAATGGTCAGGAACGTCGGTGACGGTAGGAGAGCCAAAACAGCACCGTAGCCAGAAACGGAAGGAAAAGAAAAAGAAAAGAAAAAGGAAAAAGAAAAAAAGAAAAAAGAAAAGAAAAAGAAAAAGAAAAAAAGGGAAAAAAGAAGAGGAAAATTCCCGATGATACCTCAGATTATGGGTAAATCGGTAAGCGGTCAAAATTAATTGAATTGATTTCGGGAAATTTATTTAAAATTATACTTGATCGAAAATTAACCCTGAATTAAATATAAAATTTTACAGTTCGACGATAAATCGCGTACGTGAGCCCGATCGAACTTTGATTTACGCACCATCGCATAATTTCGGGTAAGTAAAGCTCATTTACGACAATAGTATGATTATTGTGCAATTGGAATTTTTTTTTCGAATTTTGAATTAATTTCTGCATAAAATAAATTATTTTTGGATTTTTGAATTAATTGTTGTAAATGATATATGGGCTATCCAAAGAGTTTGGAATAAAGCCCAATGGGTATTGATAGGCCCAATTAGCCAATAGACCCTGATGAAGGGAATTAATAAGTGGAAAATAGGCTTAAAATTAGGTAAGACCCATTAAGAATTAAGTAGGCCCAATTGAGTGTGAATGAGCCCAATAATGTATATAAAGCCCAGTAAGATTGAAATACAATTGAACTCACAGTAATTAACCCGAGATTTAGTTATGTGCAGCTCTGCAGAGTTGACTGTGAGAGTATCGGATCGAGCGATATGGTATTGGTGGAAAAAAGATAAGCTTATGGAGAGATTCCAAGTAAGGGAATTTTACGGACTCTTAGAGGTAGCTTTATACAATTTTGACTGCATTTACAGTCTCTTAAATAGTCTGAAGGGTCTAGATTTCAGATAAAAAATTTTTGGTGTCCGGATGGGTAAATGACCAAAATACCCCTGTGAAGGGTAAGATTTCCAAATTTAGGAAAAGTTACGAGAAGCAAGAACAAGGGGTTCTTGCTTGTTTTTGAGGTGGTTTGACGCATGCATGGGTAGGCTGGCTAACTTTTAAATAAAAATTCACAGTATCTCATGATTTCAACAATGTGATTTCTTTTGGAAATTGTTTTGAGATAACAGAGCCGCCTATGTGATTTTATGGAAATGTGACGTGCTAGAGCTCAGCTCGTGCGAGTTTTGATTTTTGTGATGCATCCATTAGTGCCGGAGCAAGGGCTCACACTAGAGTTTTACATGCATTGGTGCTAGAGTCTAGCTCGCACCAGATTTTCACATGATTTCGTGCCAGAGTGTTAGAGCTTAGCTCGCACTAGACTTCCTTGATTTTGATATAGTGTTAGAGCATTGCTCACACTGGTTTTCATGATGGAACTACAGTCGTGCTTGGAGCTTCGGGTATACTGACTGTTACACCGATTAAATAGGGTCGCGCGTGCATTTTGATTTGAGACATGCGATGAGTCGTGCTTGGAGCTTCGGGTAGACTATGTGTCACGCCAATTAAATATGCTCGCATGTGCGTTTTGAGACAGACAAGATTATTTATATAAGATGTGGGTCCACGGAGTACGATATACTGTGCTTGTCGCATGGAGTACGCTGTACCGTGTTGTGATTGATGATATGTCGTATACGGATGTGATTGTTGAGTGATCGGGTTGGACCGACGGGTTGGATTTGACCCACCTCCCGTGGCGATTCTCGATAGTGGTGATACCCCGTACATAGGATCTGTGTAGCCTGGGATCATGAGGATATGGCCATAGTCCTGGTTATTTGCCTGAGATATATATATATATTGTCTAGTCTCGCATGTTATAAAATGATGTTTGGAGAAGCATGTTTTGTGGACATTTGTGTGAGTCTGGATCCCCCGAGAAAGGTGTTGGATCCTAACTAAGATGTGATTTTGATGAGAATGATACTGTGATTTAAACTGAAACTTGCATAATGTTATTTTCATGCTATTTAAACCTATGTGTGATGTAAATTGATTTTACATGACATTTATTGTGTGGCATATGGGTATGCGTGAACGTATATTTCCAAATTGTGTGGAGAAACGGTGGTTTTATGCATGGCATCACGTTCATGTAGGTTGTATGGTTACCTACGTGTTCGTAGGATTACCTTACTGAACTTGATGTGCTCGCCCCTTTCATTTCCCTACACAAATTTTCTCCAATAGACTTTGAGGCGACTAAGTACTACATTCTTGATATCCATTACTACCCATCATTTTGAGGTATATACACTTGTACATATGGTATCTGAATAAGAATAGCACAATAATATGTTTTTAAGTAACTTTCGGGGATGTATAGACACTGTAAACACTTGTTAATGAATGAGTAAGAATTACTGAAAAACTCATGTGTTTACCTTTCCTTTAATAAGGAATTGAGTTGTATAGAGAATGAATGGTGGGACTGGCATTGACGCACAGACCAACCGTTAGTGGAGTGTGGTCACGATCAGAGGACAGGTAAGTATGAAAGAAAAACGAAAAAAATTTACTCTGCTTTTTGGGTCGTGACACCACCCGCATAGGATATGCCTACACCAGTTGCTACACCACAGGGCAGTAGAGGCTGGGGTTACGGTTGTGATTTGGATAGACTGTGGCAGTTTTAGAAGTTTGGACCGTTGTCTTTCAGTGGAGTTAAGAACCCAGTAGCTATAGAGATTAGATAAATGAAATTGAGAAGTTATATGGGTTCTTTGAGTGCACTACTACCGAGATGGTAGCTTTTGCTGTATCCATGTTGAAAGGATCAGCAGAACATTGGTGGAAATCCACCAGGCCTATTTTGAGAGCCCATCATATAGAGATCAGCTGGGATGTATTTTTGGAGGCTTTCCGGAGATAGTATGTTCCGGATACCACACATCAGAAGCTAAAGATGGCATTTTTGGGATTGCTCCAAGGGAGTAAGACAGTGGATGAATATGAGATGACCTTTATCTCCCTAGAAGATATGATCCTGATAAGATGGGTAGTGAGGTCGAGAAGGTCCAGAAGTTTATGGATGGACTGAGACCAACCATCAGGTCTAGATTGGTTCCCTTGGATATACTGACCTACGAGGAGGTAGTGCGCAGGGCACAATTGTGTGAACAGGATGTTGAGAGGATTGCCTCAGAGTTTGGCAAGGTTAGTAAAGTGAGGGATAGAGATAAGGAGAGACTAGTGCTGGATAGAGGCTTCAGTTATAAGGGAAGCAAGAGATTTTCTGGGAAGAGGCCGAGGATTGAGGAGATCTGGGAGAGGACAGTTAATCCTCCCATGTATCCAGCCATAGCTCCAGCTAAGGGAATTATGATTGAAGGGCCACGGCCTACTATAAAACAGTATAGTAAGTGTGGTAGGTACCATGGTACTCAACCATGCTATGGACCTCCTGCAGTATGCTTCAGATGTGGGAAACCAGGGCACATAATCCGAGATTGCCTAGAGATGACAGAGAGAGCCCCACAGAAGGGCAAGGAGCAAGAGAGAGCTCTAGTTGGTACAACTACTCTGAGGAGGAGGGCTACAATTGTGGAAAAGGGGAAGCAGGCAGTGGGTGTGAGTAGAGGACGAGTGCACGCACTGGACCAGGACATTACGGATCAATCTTCGGATGTGGTTAAAGGTACCATCCAAATCTTTGATTTAGAAGCATTTGTATTATGTGATCCTGGTGCCACACATTCCTTTATATTGCTATCCTTTGCAAATAAATTGTTGAAGCATGTAAAACTCACACTGCTAGATAAGATGTTGATGATATCTACCCCTATGAATGGTAGTCAATTGACTAAGCATGTATATAGAAATTGTAAGATGAGGATAGGAGGTAAAGAAATGGCAGCCGATTTAATTTTATTAAATATGAGTGATTTTGATGTAATCCTAGGAATGGATTGGCTGGCTGAAAACCATGTTGTTATGGATTGTCGTGCTAAAACATTAATGTTTCCAGAGATAGATAGTCTTGTTGTAAACTTTATGAAATGAAATGAAAGAACATGACTATTGTAAATGAGAAGAGTATGATCTTAATACATGATATTCGAGAGATGAATTTGTTTATCAACTATATATGTTAATGTGATGATTTGTGTTACTAACGGTGGGAAGGATAATGTGAAGGGTTCATTACTTATGTGATTGAGACGGATAAGGCACGTCCGGAGTTGATAGACATCTCAGTGGTTAGGAAATTTTCATATGTCTTTTCGGATGAATTACCAGGGTTACCTCCAGATAGAGAGATGGAATTTTGTATAGATTTGGTACCTAGTATAAAGTCGATATCCAAGCCACCATACAGAATGGCTCAAGTTGAGTTTGAAGAATTAAGGGAGCAATTACAAGAGTTGCTGGAGAAGGGTCTCACCTTGGGGAGCACCGGTTCTATTTGTAAGGAAGAAGGATGGAAGCCTCCGACTGTGTATAGATTATCGATTGTTGAATAAGTCCACCATTAAGAATAAGTACCCCCTTTCATGCATCGATGACTTGTTGGATTAGCTTAGGGGAGCATAAGTTTTCTCCAAGATAGATATGAGATCTGGGTATCATCAGTTGAAAATTTGGGATGGAGATGTACCCAAGATAACTTTTTGCACCCGGTATGGTCATTATGAGTTTATGGTTATGCCATTTGGGTTGACAAATGCTCTCGCAGCTTTTATGTCGTTGATGAATGAGGTGTTTCATCAGTATTTGGATCATTTTGTTATTGTGTTTATTGATGATATACTGGTGTACTCAAGATCTAGAGAGTAGCATGAACAGCATCTAAGGATAGTGCTACAGACCCTCTGAGAGAAGAAGCTGTACGCTAAACTCAGTAAGTGTGACTTTTGGTTGGAACAGATCTCTATTCTGGGTCATATAGTATCGAAAGATGGTGTGTCAGTGGACCCATCAAAGATTGAGGCAGTGATATATTGGCAAAGACCCTAGACAGTAATAAAGATTAGAAGTTTCCTGGGCTTAGCAGAATTTGTGTGGGACGATAAGTGTGAAGAGAGTTTTCAAGAGTTGAAAAAAAGATTAACCACAACTCCAGTTCTTACCATTCCTACCAGTTCAGGAGATTTCTCAGTGTATACGAATGCATCACACCATGGACTGGGCTATGTACTTATGCAGGATGGAAGGGTAGTTGCATATGGGTCTAGATAGTTGAAGGATCATGAGAGAAACTACCTGACCCATGATTTGGAGTTAGCGACTGTAGTGTTTGCATTGAAGATATGGCGCCACTACCTCTATGGTGAGAAATTTTAAGTATTTACAGATCATAAGAGCCTTAAGTACCTGTTTTTGTAGAAAGAGTTAAACATGAGACAGAGGAGATAGCTCGAACTTTTAAAAGATTATGATTGTGAGACCCTGTAGCACCCGGGGAAAGCGAATGTAGTTGCTGATGCACTGAGTAGGAAGCATCTGGGGTTGGTATCATTCATGATGATCAGGGAACACGAGCTATTAGAACAGTTCATGAACCTCAGTTTGGATGTGACCCCTCTCGATGCTGATGGTGGTTTTATGTTAGCTAGCCTGCGGTTAGAACCATATCTGGTAGATCGAATTCTACAGGCTTAACGAATTGATTAGCAGTGCAATGATATTGTCAGGTATATATAAAGGGGCAGAAAGATTGATTTTAAGTTGAGTTTCGATGAATTGTTAAGGTTCAAAGGTAGGATATGTGTTCCCGATGATCCAGAGATTAGGAAGTTGATCTTGATAGAGGCTCACTCATCGAGGTATACGATACATCTAGGGAGTACTAAGATATATTAAAACTTTGAAAAGTTTATTGATGGTTTGGGATGAAGAAAGACATTGCTGAATATGTTGTTAAGTGTCTCGTTTGTCAACAGGTGAAGGTAGAGCATCAGAAGCTTGCAGGATTATTGCAACCTCTACCAATACTGACATGGAAGTGGGAACATGTCACCATGGATTTTGTGATAGGATTACTGAGGACCCACAGAGGTCATGATGCCATATGGGTGATTGTGGATCGGTTGACGAAGTTAACCTATTTTCTAGCTATGAGAGCTACCGATACTTTGAGCCAGTTAGCGAACTTGTATGTACGCGAGAGAGTGAGGCTACATGGAATTCTAGTGAGTGTTGTTTTTGATAAGGATGCCCACTTCACTTCCCATTTTTGAGAACATTTTCAAGAAGCAATGGGGACCCAGTTGAGTTTTAGCACCGCGTTTCATCCTCAGACAGATGGCCAGTCAGAGAGGACAATACAGACCTTGGAGGATATGTTGATGGCTTGTGCATTAGATTTTGGAGGCTCCTGGGATGACCATTTGCCACTCGCAGAGTTCACCTATAATAACAGTTTCCATACGAGTATCGGGATGGTACCATATGAGGCATTGTATGGGAGTAGATGTCGTTCCCCTATTGGATGGGAAGAGGTTGGTGATAGATAGATTTTTGTTCCTTACTTGGTTAGATAAGCCTCTGAGGATATCCAGTTGATTTGTGAGAGGTTACGGACAACTCAGAGCAGACAAATGAGTTAGGCTGACAGGAGACAGAGACCACTAGAGTTTATTATGGGTGAGTTAGTGTTTTTGAAGGTTTCTCCCTCAAAGGGGATTATGAGATTCAGGAAGAAGGGGAAGTTGAGCCCTCGATATAGGGCCATTTAAGATACTTGATAAAGTGGGAGATAAGGCATACAGGCTAGCATTACAACCTGAGCCAGTGAATGTACATAACATCTTCCACATATCTATGTTACGGAAGTACCACCCGGACCAGACGCATATGATAAGGTACGAGCCTTTGGATTTAATTAAAGCATGACGTATGTTGAGAAGTCGGTTCGGATATTGGATAGAAAAGAGAAAGTGTTGAGGACAAAGACAATTCCCTTGGTGAAAGTTCTTTGGCAACATCACATGATGGAAGAGGCCACATGGGAATTGGAGAGTTTGATACGAGAGAGGTATCCCGAGTTATTCACAAATTGATTGGTTCTAATTTGAAAGACTAAATTTTCTAAGTGGGGGAGAATGTGAGACCCCATATATATATAACCTTATATATATGTAAATGGAATTATAATATGGATGATTTTGGATCAAGTAAATGGGAATGAAGTTCAAATGGGAATGAATGAGTATTGTGGATGCATGTGAATGTTAAATAAGGGCTGAAGTGGCCACAAACTAAGTAAATGAAAAACCTTAAGCATCCGAAATGAGTATAAGGACTTGAAATGTATAAATAAATGTAAAACGAGGAATTATACGAACCTTTTTTATTTCTAACTGATACGTATTAGTTTCATAATGTGAAAGTCATAGGAAATGAGCCTTAGCAAGCTCTAGATGGATATGGATTGCAAAATGACTAGTCAAGCAACCAAAGGCAAATTAACCTTTAACAATTCTGGGAAAACTACAGTGGAAATGCAGAAAATGAAGGCCAGATCGATCCCATGTAAGGAGAGATTGATCTCATGGCCTGGAGACTGCAAAAATCAAGTATGATTGGAAGAGGCAGATTGACCCCTTACTCAAGCAAATCGATCTCCTTAACTCTCGAGTTGGAGCAGATCGATCTCCCTTTAAGACCAGATCGATCTCCTTAGCTCTCTGCCTAAAGCAAACCGATCCTATCTCATTGAGCAGATTGATCTCATTAGAAAGAACAGATCGATCTCATGCCTTCCAAATACCGAGAAAATGAGGAATTTAAGAGGACCAGATCGATCTCTACCCAATACAGATCGATCTCATCAAGCCAATTCTATAAATATAGAGTAGTTAGATCTGCATTTCACGGGATAAAACCATTCCTTTCCATTTTTAATCAAAAACCTAACTTTCTCACTCCTAAATCCACCCATTTTCATTGAGATTTGAGGGAAAGCTATTAGATACAAAGTTGTTCATATCAAAGAGGATAACAACATAGCTTGGAGTCATTTCCCCATTTATTGGATTTAAGGAACAATGAGCATTTCCATTTGGAGTAGGAGGAAATCAAGCTAGGTGAGTTTCTAATGCAACAACCAAGTACATTTGTTTAGAGATATGTATATTAATGGTAGAAACTACCTAGAATGCAAAGGAACAATTATGACCTAGCATGAGTCTAGTGTGAGAAAGTGAAATGCATTGGAATTAATGATGAATGAGATATCTTAAGGTGATAATAGTGTTGTGAGTGTGATTTTAAGATGGTGTTATGGAATGAATTGTGAGACTTACCCAAAAAGGGTAAAATGTGTATTTAAGGGATTGGGTAAAATGCATAAATGAATAAGAGAGTAAGGGTAGAGTATTTCACATCATGTCCTAAACAAGTAATTAAGTGAGTTGCTAGATAAATTGGTTGGAAATGGCTTGATGATGGCCAAATGCAAAAATAGACCAAACTTAATGAAATAGGCTCAATGAATTATATTGACTAGTTGAAGTCAAAATGTGAGTTAGCAACATTAACTCAAGTGATTATGAATGATTTTCAGCTTTCGAGGATACACCCGGAGCAAGTTGAGCCAAAGCGCGAGAAGCTAAGAAGAAGAGAGTCGCACCCCGAGTAAATCGAAGTAAGGGAATTGTATGGACTCTTAAAGATATATGTGCATATTTTGGGGCGCATTATGTTGTCTAGAATGTAAGTGGTAATAGGAAATGATTGGGTGATTGAAGGGCAAAGAGTTTGGTTTGAGAAATGTGAATGAAAACAAAAGCATGATGCTTTGAAAATCCTGTTTTATTGCTTTTTAGCAAGTGATTGGTAGGCTGGCTAACATTTTGAAATACTTTGCATAAGAAATGACTTGATTTGGTTTATAACCATGCTTCGCAAAGAATTGAGCCACCTACATGGATTTCATGAGAATGAAAGCGTGCTAGAGTATGACTCGCATGAGATTTGATGTGTTTTTATACGCATGAGTACTAGAGCTTAGCTCGCACTAGTTTTCACATGGAGTTCTATGATGTTGTGCTGGAACTTAGCTCGCACAGATTTTATACTGGTTTTGACATAGTGGTAGAGCATAGCTCGCATTAGATATCCACCTACTTGTTGCCGTGCTTGAGATTACTCACAGGTGGTTTTGTGACATGATTGATAGTAGTGCTAGGAGTTTTGGGTAGACTGGGTGTCGCACCGATTAAATAGGCTGGCACGTACATATTGAGATGTGGCTGATATGATATGATGTTATGGGTCCACGGAGTACGTTGTACCGTACATGTAGCATGGAGTATGTTGTACCGTGTTGAGATTGTGATATGTCGTCTTCAGATGATGTTTAGTTCTGCTATGGATCGGCGGGTTGGACGTGACCCACCTCCCGTGCAGAAGTAGATAAAGGTGATACCCGCACACCTGATCCGTGTAGCCTAGGATCACAGAGGATATGGCCATAGTCTTAGAGGATATTTCCTTGTTATATTGCCTATCTCACATGTCTCTTATTTATGAATGAATCCATGTTTTGAAATGTATTATGAGTCAGGATAGTCCGAGGGAAGGGCTGAGTCCTGACAAGTGCTGATTTTATTGAGATGAGAAAGCATGATAATGGCTTTAAAGTGCATTGATGCATGATGATTTTCCATGCTTTACTGGTGAAACATGCATGATGGTTTTCCATGCTTTGAACTTGATTTGTGCACTGAACTAAATAGCATGATTTGCTTGAGAAAGTATGATAATGGCTTTAAAGTGCACTTACGTATGATGGTTTTCCATGCCTTATTTATGAAATATGCATGATGGTTATTCCATGCTTTGAATTTGATTTGTGCACTGAGTAAAATAGCATGATTTGCTTTACATGCCATTAACACAAGCATGAATTACTGATTTGAGGTGTGATGATGAAATGTGTGGTTTTGAGCATGGCATCACGATCACGTAGATAGTGCAGTATCTACATGTTCGCATGATTACCTTACTGAGCGTGTTGTTTGCTCACCCCTCTTATTTCCCCCTCTCTACAGAGCACTGAGTATAGACCGAGAGCGACTGGTGGTTTCCCTTTTTGGTATCCGTTGCAATCCCATCGCGTAAGGTATACACACTGATATAATTTTGTATCTAAACTTTTAATAGCAGAGTAGCATTTTGAATGTAATCATCAGGGATGTAAAGTAATGTAAACACATGTAAACAACAACTCTGATTTATTTATACAAGTGTTTACTTCTAATTATAATACAAAACAAATTGTTATGTTTGGATGAGGTAAACATCGACACACAGCCCAACTGTTGAGAATGTGTAGCTGTTCACGATCGGAGTAAGGTAAGAATGAATAATAGATCATGTAAGAAAAACGAAAAATTTGCTACGATTTTCGATAAGTTGAGGGTCGTGATAATGGAAATGGGGCTGTTATGCATGGATTGTAAGACCTGAAATTTTAATTGTAACCTTTATGACTTGTGATGTGTATATAAGTCACAATTAATGAAAATCATGAGGAATTTATATGTGAAGTTTGTAAATGTGTATGGAATGAGTACATATAAGTTTCATTATATATGGATAAGAAGAAAAGGACTTCTGTATGTGAGGAATGAGAATATATGGAATTTTGGGTAGTGTGGTAAAATGGATGGAAGTTTACTTGAGTACATGAATCTTCATACTTCCATTTGGTGTTGTATTGTATACTTTTGGTTATACAATGAACGCACACAAGTTTTAATATATATAAAGTATGAATGGATGTCATTTTCAAGCCTTAGATGTGGTTCGATGAGAAAATGACCATAGCAGCAGAATTTAGAGTGTTTGAGATAAGTTACTGCAAAAAACTGCAGTAAAATCTAGAAAATATGAATGAGACATCGATCTCATGGGATGAGAGATCGATCTGGAAGAGCAAAAAATGCTCTTATTTGAGCAATGGAACAAGACAGATCGATCTCCAATAGGGCCAGATCGATCTTCTGAGCATTCTATGAAGAAGGAGTCGATCCCTAGAGGGTTAGATTGATTTCCTTAAGCTACTGACTTGTAACAGATCGATCTCATACAAGAACAGATCGATCTCCTTAAGTTTCTGTGTTGTACAGATCGATCTCATGAAAGAGCAGATCGATCTCATGTGGTCTGAAAGTTCGATTTCAAGAGGAAAAATGCAGAGCAGATTGATCTCCTAGGGTAGTAGATCGATCTCAGCAAGACAATTCTATAAATACTGGACTTCTGCATTTCAGTTTTCACAAGATTTACTATTTCATTCAATGACCAAAGTGTAACCTAGCCAAGAAACACTAGAAAACTTCAGTTTGTGATTAGTTTTTAGTGAGATACAGTTGAGCAAAGTTGTTCTTGGTAAAGAGGAGAACAACATACTTGGAAACAAGAGATTGGAAACAAGATTTGAGGAAGATAAGAGGATTGTACCATTTTTGTGACAAAGGAAGGAAATCTCGGCTAGGTAAGATTTAATGCACCAAGTTGATATATGTTAAACTAGTTGTATTGAGGAGTTAAATGGTATATGTATGACTTGTTGGGAATGAAAGGATCATGAAAACTGAGCATGACCTAGTTATTGGTGTGAAAATGAGAAAGTAATGAGGAAATGATGTTAACATGGATTTAATGATAGAATATGGATGTATGGAAGATTATAGGTTAATTTTATGAAATGCATAAATTTGAAATAAAGAGAAATAAAAATAGTTATGAGAAAATGTGAATTTATACCATATTTGGAGAAAGTGATGAAAACTATGTATTGAATTGAGATTTGGCAAATGAAATGAGTATATAACGATATACTAACGCCAATAATTGTAACAGCTTCGAAAATCATCGTAGAAGCTGATCTAACTGTAAAAGTGAGCAAAATCGAGGATGAGAGATCACTTGACATGATCCGAGGTAAGGAAATTTCGTGAGTAGCTAGAGATGGCTACATGTAATTTAAATAGAGTTTAAATTATTATACTCTATATGAATTCCTTGAAATAGACATGTTGCTGTGCTAAGGATTAATGAGATAAAGTGTGTTTTATCCAAAAATAGGATAACAAGCCTTAGAAGCATGTTGTGACCCATAATTCATGAGTTGCATGATAGAATGACTAATGTTTTCATGTATATTCGAAAGCATCACATTTCAGTGCTTATTTGATTTACTCGAGTGAAATGTGATTTGAATAGCCATCTATTTGGTTTTGTGTGAAAATCATAAGTGTTAGAGGATACTCGCACTATATTTTGAGAGATGCATCATAAAGTACTGGAGTATATACTCGTACTTGATTTTAAATGCGATTATGCATGTTAGAGTACTAAGAGCATTGCTCATACTCAGTTTGTGATTGATGCATTATAGAGTATTGGGAGCTATGCTCATACTCAGCTTTACATGATAGAGTACTGGGAGCTTTGCTCGTACTCGACTTTTCATGATTTATACATGATATCGTACTAGAGCTATAGCTCGTACTTGATGTGAAAAGAGAATTATGCATTAACCTAGTGCTAGAGGTTACTCGCACTAGTGTTTGATATTTTGAGATGCATACACAGTGTTTAAGAGGCAGAGTGTTGATTTTGAGTCACACTCAAGACGCGCACTGTAGTTTTTACATGATATATGATAATTCTATTTTTAATAGAATTATTTGTGCTTAATTTCTTAATTAATTATTTAAATCCCCAATTTATTTTATTAATTATCCCCTTTATTTAATTAAAATTCATTAATGTGAAGGTAAATTAAATTCGGATGAAACTCGGTCGTTTCAGTCAAAAATCGGCTGAAAATGGGCTAAAGAAGACTGGACTACTTTCAATTTGCAGACCGAGTCACTAGTCGCCTGGACACGTGGGATGTCGGGTGTTAGTATTTTATTTGCTCCGAAACGATAAGATCGACGGACACTATGCCAACCTTTTGGAAGACACATGCCAGGCCACATTACACAGCCAAGTGTACTAGAAGACGGATGACGTGGAAATATCTACTCTGTCGTAAATAAAATGAAGACAAGTGGCCAAACAATGCCAACTCATCTAGGATGAAAAATTACCATTGTAACCCTAAGTGTGTGTATAAATTGAACATGATGGCAATTGAAAAAAAAAAAAAGAAAAATTAAGTAGTTAGGGTAGAATAGTTTTTAGGGTAACTTTAAGATTTATTTTCCTTGTTTTTTAGCTTTCCTCGAGTAGTTTTTTTTTTTAGCCACCATCTTTATTTTAATGTTCATTGAATCCTCATATTTATGAAAAGTTTGGTTTTTCATTTCTAGTTTCTTGGTATTTCATGTTAGTTAATGGCAATCACTTCCAATTTCTTTTTTACTCTCGGTTTTGTAGAGGTTCCTTTTTATTATTTACATGGTCGGTTTTGTTATGAAATGCTTATATGTGTTTTTATGGTTTGAAGCTCTCGATTTTAATGGTTTTACTGCTTTGAATCATTTAATCATTTGGTTACTTAATCTTCTTCCTTCATTCCTACCTTTCGATTTTGGTGCTTTAATGTGGGTTGATGCTGAGCATTGTTCCACATCAATGGCAATGTGGAATCACGGTAAGAGGAGTGGAAATTGAAACAAACCGGCGATGTTAGACAGCCATGTTAATGTGATTTACAAGTGTTGATAATTGGGTTAATTTTCAGTTGTGATTTTTACTTAGTTCTTTTCATTTTTAAGCTTATATCTTGCAAGGCTTGGTTATTCATTTTTTGTTTCATTTTTTTTCTTTGTCTGCATTTCCCAGATTTTACTCTTTACAGCATGTAGATACTAGCTTCATTTATTCTTTACTGCTTGTGTCTTCTCGGCATCTTTAATTTTTACTAGTTTATACTTGTTGCTGGCTTGTGTGTTAAATCTTGATTTAGGCAGCAGCAGGTGACAGTATGAGACGAAGCTAGGCAGCAGTTGGATTACACATACTAGTGGACAAACAACCAAAATTCTCCCCTGTTTTCCTCTGTTTATATTCTTTGTTACTGTTTATTTTATATTCTTTGTTATATGTTAAACTAATTGTTTCCTGCTGTTAGGATGCTGTAGATTAAAGTTTAATCAGTTTGATAGTAGGCTGGTTTGTTCGATTTAAGAGAATTGGTGCATGGATGATGGACTATGTTGCCAGGATTGCCGATGATCACGTTGATTTGAAGAGAACAAATTGAGCAAGGCAGACGCGTACCGACTAGTTGGGCAGGCCGAGGACATGCAGCGGTACAAGCAGGGTGTTATACAAGCTAAAACTCGGGAGTTGGAGCAGTACCTGGAGAAAGCATGAACCAGCAGTGGAGCACCTGGAAATGAAACTGGGAGACAGCACGAACCACATCTGGAAATGAAGCCTGGAAGAGAAACGTGTACAACCCGTGCACTTGCGGATACACGTCTAGGTCACTTAGAGTGGGCGTAGTTCGTACCAAGTTTTTGGCATCGCTGCCAGGGAAGATAATTAGCCAGTAATTGATATCGGTGAAATTATGCTTTGGTGTAACTCTAGCTTGTAAATACTTAGGTTGTAAATATTTAGAGCCTTAGTTTAGGTTTTCTCTATCTAATTAAAAAAATTGAAAAATTTAAAAACCTAAAAAAAAATTTCTAAGGACTTTATGATGTTTGTATCCGTAGAGCCAAGAGTTATGATTGCTTTCCTTTAGATCCTGAAATTGAACGAAGTTTTAGAAAAATCAGAAAGGATTGTAGGAAATTAATAGCTTTGATGTAAAACACTAGGGCAGAAAACAGAAAAATTAGGACCGTAGGAGATTATGCAGTACCGACTATTGGAGGTTATTATACTGGAATTAGGCCACCAGCTGTCCCTGCAAACAATTTCGAAATTAATCCCGCAATCCTCCATATGATCCAGACTTCACTACAGTTCAGTGGGCTTCTGCATGAGGACCCATGTCACGACCCAATTCCATTCTCTTTAACCGAAAATCACTGAAAATTTTTCGCGTTTTACTGTTACCTTACCCGGTCGTGAACTAAACTCACCACACACTGTTGGGCTGTGAGCCAATAATAAACACCACATCTCATTCATTCTCAATTAATTAAAACGATGTCATACATGTGCATTTAATCGTGTACTTATACGAATACATGTTTTACTGACATCTACATCCCCCATAAGTACAACTCAAAAGAATACTGTGCTTTTACATTGTTTAGATACAAAAAGAATCACTGTGTATATACCTCTTAGCGGTGGAGATGCAGCGGAGTCCAAAATAATACGCCTCAGTCCTCACTGGGCTACTATGCACGCTCTGTAGGGGGGAAATAGAGTGGGATGAGCAACCACACGCTCAGTAAGGCAATAATGCAAGCATGGTAGATAACTACTCTATCTACATGCTGATAGTGTTATGCATAAATCGTTTATAGTAGGAGCATGAGGAATAAAACTATGCCATGTGAATATACATATATATCCTGTATCAAAATCATGTGCATTGGCATATAAAACATGGTAGAGACATCATGTATAAATCATCTCATGCTCAATCTCATTTAAATTCATTAAAGGGCAATTCTTTAAGAAACTTCCTTTTTAAACCAACACCATAACACCACCAAATCAACTCACAAACCACAACCACATTCACATTCCACAATTCACGCATGTGTATAAATCTAGGTCACTATATCAAAAGTGCCTATGTGAATCAGTACATCATAAATCATCCCAGACCACACGCATCCAGGTGTGCGGGGTATCATGCTGGCACGAAGATGGATTATCCCTCGCCAGACTTTCTCATCACATAACCATCATGCGGTACATCGTACTCCATGTGATATACATGGTACAGCGTACTCCGTAACTCATATCGTGATCGGGGGTGCCATTCCTAGGTCTTATCTACCCCATAGCAAGAGTTTTCCATATTCCGTGAAGGAGAGCCTCCCTGCCGAACAGAGCCTCCCCGCCTAACAGAGCCTCCCTGCCTCCTCGGGCTTAAGGATGTTAGTTTAAGGATGTAGGGCTTAAGGATCCTTTCCGTAAGAGAGCCTCCCCACCGAACAGAGCCTCCCCGCCTAACAGAGCCTCCCCGCCTCTTTGGGCTTAAGGATGTTGGCTTAAGGGTCCCACCGTAAGAGAGTCTCCCTGCCAAACAGAGCCTCCCCGCCTAACAGAGCCTCCCTGCCTCCTCGGGCTTAAGGATGTTAGCTTAAGGATGTAAGGCTTAAGGATCTTACCCACCTTCACAACCCTATACGAATCCCATTGTATAAGCTTGTGCGAGCAAAGCTCTAGCACGACTCATGCATCATGCATCTTCTCATAAAGAGGCGCGTACGAGCATAGCTCTAGTACGGTTATACTCATAAGACAACCACTCAAAATCCACGTACGAGCAGAAGCTCCAGTACGGTTTATAAATATCATTATAGATTCCAAATCAAGGTGCGAGCTAGGCTCCAGCACGTTTCATACAAATGAAAACATAGAAATCCAGCGCGAGCGAGGCTCTAGCGCGATTTATGTCATACAAGTGTGATAGGCGGCTCATATACAATTCATCAATCCCGGCAATTCGGGTTTAGCACTCACAAATGCTTTTCTACAACAACAATACAATACTAGCCGTCCTATCTACGAGCTTGCTTAAAACCAAGCAATTCGTTTTGGAAAAACATCAAAACATTAGATTCATGCAATTATTAGCCTTACTATCCCATTTCATAAAATCCACTTCAAATCCAAAACCACGCATATACTCGTCATCATTCACGAATACCATCCATCATTTATTTGAGCAATTCATGCATTTCATACAACACCCAATATTCACCCACAAGTTCAAAGTACGAGCAGCTACCTCTATATACTCACAAAATTCCCTTACCTGGAATCGAGATGCGTGATTCCACTTCCTTAAGCTGCTTACTCGTATGGTTCGGTTCTCCTTCAACGAACTCTTCGGGGACTGCACAAAATTGTATCCCGCATTATATTCGATCCATACAATGCAACCCTTGCGCTTGCTATAGTCAATTTAACCTATAGCCTCTATTAACGCTTATATGGCCTCGTTTCATTACTTTACCCATAACTCGAGTCTATGGATCTTCTTAGGCCTATTAACTTATTCAAAATCGATGTTAAATCGACATTAAGCTCATAGTGTTCATATTCCATGAATTCTCTCACTATGGCATTTATCAATCATATACATACCCATTTTCACAATTCCTCCTACTCACCAAGTAATTCCATCTAACCCTCTAAAATCATAACATTACCCCAATAACAACTTTAGCATGCCATAAACCATAAGCTCATTCAATCCCACATATCCTCACATTATACCCATTTTAGATTTCTAGGTCACACCAATTCCACTACATTCCTAGGTAGTTTATACATCAATACTCATATCAATCAACTCCAAAATCAATTAAATAGCTAATGCATTTGGATTGGAGTGTTAGAATCTTACCAATATGATTTCTCTTCTTGCTCCAATTGGTAATGCCCTTAACTCCTTCAATTCCAAGAATGGGAACATGCCCTCTCACTATGTTGTTCTTCTCCTTGATAGGAACAACTTTGCTTCTAATGATCTCTCTCCAAATCTCACTGAAAATGGCTGATTTTAGAGAGGGAAGTTAGGTTTTGGGGTTGAAAATGGGAGGTTAATATGTTTTTCCGAGATTTCTAGATTTTCAGCTCTCCTTATATAGAAATAGCTTGAGGAGATCGATCTGGTCCAAGAGGAGATCGATCTGGTCCCTTAAAATCCCTCTTTTTCACGGCATTTTTAAGCCTGAGATCGATCTGTCGAAGCAATGAGATCGATCTGTTGAAGCATGAGATCGATCTGTCGAAGCATGAGATCGATCTGCTCCCAAACAGAGAGCTAAGGAGATCGATCTGGGTGCTTGGGGATCGATCTTTCCATTATAGAATGCTTGGCAGATCGATCTGGCTCCATTGGAGATCGATCTGCTCTATTCTTTCGCCCAAATAAGAGCATTCTGGCTCTTCCAGATCGATCTCTCATCCTATGAGATCGATCTGGACCTCATGTTTTCCAGATTTCCTGCAATTTCTTTGCTGCAACTCATACCAACACATCCTTAATCTATTGCCATGGCCATTTTCTCATCCATCCACCTTTATAACTTGAAAATGGCATCCATTCATACCTTATGCACATTGAAACTTGTGTGCATTCATTGTATGTTCAAAGGTATGCTACATAAAACCAAATGGAAGCATAACTCCATTCCATTTTACCACACTACTCATCTTGAGTCTCAATCACATCCATCACTTGCTAGAACTCATTTCTTCGTATTCATACTCAATGAAACTTGTATGTACGTTACAATTTATATTACACATACATACATTGAATCCATGGACTTACATCAATCATACTTTACATTACAAGTCCATTCATATTATTTGATCCAATTACACACATTACCCTTATACATATACGGGGTCTTACATTCTCCCCTCCTTCAAGGAATTTGGTCCTCCAAATTAGAACCAAGTCACTCTTCAAACAGTTGGGGATACTTCTCCCGCATCAAGTTCTCCAATTCCCACGTGGCCTCTTCCGCCGTGTGGTGTTGCCAAAGCACTTTCACTAAGGGAATTGTCTTATTCCGCAACACTTTCTCTTTCCTGTCCAATATCCGAACCGACTTCTCAATATACGTCATACTCTCATGGAGCTCCAACGGCTCATATTTTATCACGTGTGCCGAGTTTGGGTGATACTTCCGAAGCATCGAGACGTGGAAGACGTTGTGGACATTTACCAAGTCCGGTGGCAATGCCAACCTATACGCCTTATCTCCCACTCTCTCCAAAATCTCGAAGGGTCCGATATATCTAGGGCTCAGCTTGCCTTTCTTACCAAATCTCATAATACCCTTCGATGGTGATACCCTCAGAGACACCGACTCACCCTCATCAAACTCCAGTGGTCTTCGTCTCTTGTCAGGATAACTCTTTTGCCGGCTCTGAGCTGTCTGTAATCTCTCACATATCAACTGGACGTCCTCAGATGCCTGCTGCACTAAGTCCGGAGCGAAAATCTGTCTGTCACCAACCTCTTCCCATCCAATGGGGGAACGGCATCTACGCCCGTATAATGCCTCATAGGGTGCCATCCCGATACTAGCATGATAGCTATTATTATAAGCGAACTCGGCTAACTGCAGGTGGTCATCCTAGGAGCCTCTATAATCCAGCACACACGCTCTCAACATATCCTCGAGGGTCTGTATAGTCCTCTCTGACTGCCCATCTGTCTGAGGATGAAAAGCGGTGCTAAAACTCAATCGGGTTCCCAGCGTTTCCTGAAAATGTTCCCAGAAATGGGAAGTGAAGCTGGCATCCCTATCAGAAACAATGCTCACTGGTACACCATGTAGTCGTACTATCTCTCGAATATACAGGTTCGCCAACTGACTCAGTGTATCGGTAGCTCTCATAGCCAAGAAATGGGCGGACTTAGTCAACCGGTCCACAATAACCCATATGGCATCATGACCTCTGCGGTCCTCGGCAACCCCATCACAAAATCCATGGTGACATGCTCCCACTTCCAGGTCGGTATCGGTAGAGGCTGCAATAATCCTGCAGGCTTCTGATGCTCTACCTTCACTTGCTGACAAACGAGACACTTAGCGACATATTCCACAATGTCTCTTTTCATTCCAGACCACCAATAAACCTTCCGAAGGTTTTGATACATCTTGGTACTTCCCGGATGTATCGTATACTTCGATGAGTGAACCTCTGATAAAATCGTTCTCCTGATCTCAGGATCCTTGGGAACGCATACTCTGCCTCTGAACCTCAATAAGCCATCAGCACTCTGCTCAAAATCAATACCCACACCTGTCTGTATCTGCCTCAGCCAATCGATACACCGTCGATCGCTCTGCTGGGCTTGCCGAATACGGCCAATCAACTCTGGCTCTAGTCTCAAACTAGCCATGATCTCAAGTCTCTCAGATCCAGGTGGGGTTACATCTAAACAGAGGTTCGCAAAGTGTTCTAACAATTCGTGTTCCCGTACTATCATATATGACACCAACCCAAGGTTCTTTCTACTCAAAGCATCGGCAACTACATTTGCCTTACCCGGGTGGTACATGATTTCACAATCATAGTCCTTCAGGAGTTCGAGCCATCTCCTCTGTCTCATATTCAGCTCTTTCTGCGAGAACAGGTACTTAAGGCTCTTATGATCTGTGAACACCTGAAATTTCTCACCATAGAGATAGTGGCGCCATATTTTCAAAGCAAATACTACGACCGCCAACTCTAAATCATGTGTCGGGTAGTTCCTCTCATGATCTTTCAACTGTCTAGATCCATAGGCAACTACCTTCCCATCCTGCATAAGCACACAGCCCAGTCCCTGGTGTGATGCATCCGTATACACCGAGAATCCTGCTGAGCTGGTAGGAATGGTGAGAACTGGAGCAGTCGTCAATCGACGCTTGAGCTCCTCAAAACTCCTCTCACATGCCTCATCCCATGTAAACTTAACATCTTTACGCGTGAGGCGTGTCAACGGAGTAGCTAGTTTGGAGAAACCCTCTACAAATCTCCGATAATATCCTACCAATCCCAAGAAACTTCTGATCTCAGTTACTGTCTTGGGCTGTTCCCACAGCACAACTGCCTCTATCTTGGATGGATCCACTGATACCCCATCCTTTGACACAACATGCCCCAGAAATGAGATCTGTTCCAACCAAAAGTCACACTTGCTGAGTTTGGCATACAATTCTCTCTCTCAGAGGGTCTGCAGAACTATCCTCAAGTGCTCCTCATGATCTTCCCTGGACTTGGAATAGACCAAAATGTCATCAATGAACACTATTACGAACTTGTCCAGGTATGGCTTGAATACATCATTCATCAATGCCATAAATGTTGCGGGAGCATTCGTCAATCCGAATGGCATCACCAAAAACTCGTAGTGGCCATAACGGGTACAAAATGCTGTCTTGGGTACATCTCCACTCCTGATCCTCAACTGATGGTACCCTGACCGCAGATCTATCTTAGAAAATACTTCGGCTCCCTAGAGCTGATCCAATAAATCATCGATTCTTGGAAGGGGATACTTGTTCTTAATGGTGGCCTTATTCAACAACCGGTAATCTATACACAGTCGGAGGCTTCCATCCTTCTTCCTTACAAATAGAATCGGTGCTCCCCAAGGTGAGACACTCAGTCTAATAAACCCCTTCTCCAACAACTCTTGCAGCTGTTTCTTCAGCTCTTCCAACTCTATCGGAGCCATTCTATAGGGTGGCTTCGATATCGGCTCTGTACCAGGCACTAACTCAATGCAAAATTCCATTTCCCTTTCAGGTGGTAGTCCTGGTAATTCATCCGGAAAGACATCAGGGTACTCCGTAATTACGGGTATGTCCTTCAATTTCGGGTGTGCCTCATCTATATCGACCACATAGGCAATGAACCCTTCACATTGTCCTCTCTATCGTTAGTAACATAAACCATCACAACACATTCAACATTTATCATAAACAATAAATTTATCTCTCAAGCAATATGAATTTAAAATCATACTCCTTTATTTACAACAACCATGCTAATTTCATATCATTTCTTTTCATCAAAGTTTACAATAAGATTGTCAAATCCTGAAAACATCAATGTTTTGGCATGACAATCCATCACAACACGATTGGTAGCCAACCAATCCATTCCCAAAATTACATCAAAATCATTCATATTCAATAAAATCAGATTGGCTATCATTTCCTTCCCCTCTATCTTTAATTTACAATCTCTACATACATGCTCAGTCAATTGACTATCATTCATGGGTGTGGAAATCATCAACATTTTATCCAACAATGTTGGTTTCACATATTTCAATAATTTATGTGTAAAGGAAGGTGATATGAAAGAATGCGTGGCACCAGGATCAAATAATACCAATGCTTCTAAATCAAAAATTTGGATGGTACCTTTAATCACATCCGTCGATGCGTCTGCAGTGTCCTGGTCCAGTGCGTGCACCCTTCCTCTGCTCACACCCGCAGCCTGTTTCCCTTTCTCCTCAGCTGTAGCCCTCCTCCTCGGGGCTGCTGTCTCAACTGGAGTTCCCTCAGGCTCCTTGCCCTTCTGTGGGGCAATCTCCATCTTCTCGGGACAATACTTAGCCATATGTCCTGGTCTCTCGCATCTAAAACACACCATAGGGGTCATCGGACAGGGCCTATTCCCATGGAATCTCCCACATCTCCTACACTGATTAGTAGTAGGACGTGGTCCTCCAATAGTCATGCCCCTTGGCGCAGTCAAGGCTGGGTATAAGGGAGGTCTAGCAGCTCTCTCCCGCACCTCCTCAATCTTTGGCCTCTTCTCCAAAAATCTTTGGCCATCTCTCTTGGCCACTCTTCCAATCCTGGATCTCTTTCGGTCCCTGTCCTTTCTGACACTGACCTTCCCAAGCTCGGAGGCATTTCGCTTAAAGTCTTGCTCACATAACTGAGCCTTATGTACAGCCTCCTCATAGGTCACAATGTCGAAGGGAGCTAGCTTAGTCCGGATGGCCAATCTCAATCCATCCATGAACTTCTGAATCTTTCGGGTCTCACTACCCATCGTGTCCAGGTCATATCTCCCCAAGGACATAAACTTGGACTCATACTCGTCCACAGTACAGTTCCCCTGAACCAAATTCATAAATTCCATTCGCAATTTCCTCTGTGCGGTAGCTGGAATATACTGTCTCCTGAAGGCCTCTAGAAATATCTCCCACGAGATCTCAGAGTGTCTGGCCCTCAAAATAACCTCGGTGGACCTCCACCAATGCTCGGCCTCACCTTTCAGCATAAACACGGCAAAGGCAACCTTCTCACTTGAAGTGCATCGAAAAAACCTATACAGTTTCTCCATCTCATACACCCAATCCTCCGTAATCACTGGGTCCTTCACCCCTCTAAACACTGGGGGTTTCAGCGCTTGAAACTCTCGCAACCTGCTCAAGTCGCAGTCATAACCCACATCACTACCGCTCTGCTGTGGAGCGATAGGAGAATCTGTATCCTGGGCTGGAGGTGGTGTAACTGTAACTGTCTCAGCAGTCTGAGGTCTCTCCGCCTCTGCAGCTGCCTGTTCCGTAGTAGGCTGTGCTGTGGGACCTCGTCTGTCACCGGCGCCCAAGGCCTGCGTGACTATCTCCACCAGACTCTCAATACTCCGCTCTAATCTAGCGAAGCGAGCCTCAGTATCACCTGCTCTCTCAGCAGGGTTCTGTGGAGTCTGCTCAGTCTGTGGCTCCGCACGGCTCTCAGGCCTACCTCTACGGCCTCTAGCACGTGCTCTCGCCCCTCTACCTTTGCGTGTAACTGGCATAGTGCCTAACTCCCTGTATTATAATAATTCATTAAGCTCAATCCATCACGGTATACACAGTTATATCTAAACAAAAGCACAGTACTATGGGGATGTACTTTCCTACATTTTATTAATGACTCACATCAGGCCAACACAGCTCTGATACCAATCTCTGTCACGACCCAATTCCATTCTCTTTAACCGAAAATCACTGAAAATTTTTCGCGTTTTACTGTTACCTTACCCGGTCGTGAACTAAACTCACCACACACTGTTGGGCTATGAGCCAATAATAAACACCACATCTCATTCATTCTCAATTAATTAAAACGATGTCATACATGTGCATTTAATCGTGTACTTATACGAATACATGTTTTACTGACATCTACATCCCCCATAAGTACAACTCAAAAGAATACTGTGCTTTTACATTGTTTAGATACAAAAAGAATCACTGTGTATATACCTCTTAGCGGTGGAGATGCAGCGGAGTCCAAAATAATACGTCTCAGTCCTCACTGGGCTACTATGCACGCTCTGTAGGGGGGAAAATAGAGTGCGATGAGCAACCACACGCTCAGTAAGGCAATAATGCAAGCATGGTAGATAACTACTCTATCTACATGATGATAGTGTTATGCATAAATCGTTTATAGTAGGAGCATGAAGAATAAAACTATGCCATGTGAATATACATATATATCCTGTATCAAAATCATGTGCATTGGCATATAAAACATGGTAGAGACATCATGTATAAATCATCTCATGCTCAATCTCATTTAAATTCATTAAAGGGCAATTCTTTAAGAAACTTCCTTTTTAAACCAACACCATAACACCACCAAATCAACTCACAAACCACAACCACATTTACATTCCACAATTCACGCATGTGTATAAATCTAGGTCACTATATCAAAAGTGCCTATGTGAATCATTACATCATAAATCATCCCAGACCACACGCATCCAGGTGTGCGGGGTATCATGCTGGCACGAAGATGGATTATCCCTCGCCAGACTTTCTCATCACATAACCATCATGCGGTACATCGTACTCCATGTGATATACACAGTACAGCGTACTCCGTAACTCATATCGTGATCGGGGGTGCCATTCCTAGGTCTTATCTACCCCATACCAAGAGTTTTCCATATTCCGTGAAGGAGAGCCTCCCTGACGAACAGAGCCTCCTCGCCTAACAGAGCCTCCCTGCCTCCTCGGGCTTAAGGATGTTAGTTTAAGGATGTAGGGCTTAAGGATCCTTTCCGTAAGAGAGCCTCCCCACCGAACAGAGCCTCCCTGCCTAACAGAGCCTCCCCGCCTCTTTGGACTTAAGGATGTTGGCTTAAGGGTCCCACCGTAAGAGAGCCTCCCTGCCAAACAGAGCCTCCCCGCCTAACAGAGCCTCCCTGCCTCCTCGGGCTTAAGGATGTTAGCTTAAGGATGTAAGGCCTAAGGATCTTACCCACCTTCACAACCCTATACGAATCCTATTGTATAAGCTTGTGCGAGCAAAGCTCTAGCACGACTCATGCATCATGCATCTTCTCATAAAGAGGTGCGTACGAGCATAGCTCTAGTACGGTTATACTCATAAGACAACCACTCAAAATCCACGTACGAGCAGAAGCTCCAGTACGGTTTATAAATATCATTATAGATTCCAAATCAAGGTGCGAGCTAGGCTCCAGCACGTTTCATACAAATGAAAACATAGAAATCCAGCGCGAGCGAGGCTCTAGCGCGATTTATGTCATACAAGTGTGATAGGAGGCTCATATACAATTCATCAATCCCGGCAATTCGGGTTTAGCACTCACAAATGCTTTTCTACAACAACAATACAATACTAGCCGTCCTATCTACGAGCTTGCTTAAAACCAAGCAATTCGTTTTGGAAAAACATCAAAACATTAGATTCATGCAATTATTAGCCTTACTATCCCATTTCATAAAATCCACTTCAAATCCAAAACCACGCATATACTCGTCATCATTCACGAATACCATCCATCATTTATTTGAGCAATTCATGCATTTCATACAACACCCAATATTCACCCACAAGTTCAAAGTACGAGCAGCTACCTCTAAATACTCACAAAATTCCCTTACCTGGAATCGCGATGCGTGATTCCACTTCCTTAAGCTGCTTACTCGTACGGTTCGGTTCGCCTTCAACGAACTCTTCGGGGACTGCATAAAATCGTATCCCGCATTATATTCGATCCATACAATGCAACCCTTGCGCTTGCTATAGTCAATTTAACCTATAGCCTCTATTAACGCTTATATGGCCTCGTTTCATTACTTTACCCATAACTCGAGTCTATGGATCTTCTTAGGCCTATTAACTTATTCAAAATCGATGTTAAATCGACATTAAGCTCATAGTGTTCATATTCCATGAATTCTCTCACTATGGCATTTATCAATCATATACATACCCATTTTCACAATTCCTCCTACTCACCAAGTAATTCCATCTAACCCTCTAAAATCATAACATTACCCCAATAACAACTTTAGCATGCCATAAACCATAAGCTCATTCAATCCCACATATCCTCACATTATACCCATTTTAGATTTCTAGGTCACACCAATTCCACTACATTCCTAGGTAGTTTATACATCAATACTCATATCAATCAACTCCAAAATCAATTAAATAGCTAATGCATTTGGATTGGAGTGTTAGAATCTTACCAATATGATTTCTCTTCTTGCTCCAATTGGTAATGCCCTTAACTCCTTCAATTCCAAGAATGGGAAAATGCCCTCTCACTATGTTGTTCTTCTCCTTGATAGGAACAACTTTGCTTCTAATGATCTCTCTCCAAATCTCACTGAAAATGGCTGATTTTAGAGATGGAAAGTTAGGTTTTTGGGTTGAAAATAGGAGGTTAATATGTTTTTTCGAGATTTCCAGATTTTCAGCTCTCCTTATATAGAAATAGCTTGAGGAGATCGATCTGGTCCAAGAGGAGATCGATCTGGTCCCTTAAAATCCATCTTTTTCACGGTATTTTTAAGCCTAAGATCGATCTGTCGAAGCAATGAGATCGATCTGTTGAAGCATGAGATCGACCTGTCGAAGCATGAGATCGATCTGCTCCCAAACAGAGAGCTAAGGAGATCGATCTAGGTGCTTGGGGATCGATCTTTCCACTACAGAATGCTTGGCAGATCGATCTGGCTCCATTGGAGATCGATCTGCTCTATTCTTTCGCCCAAATAAGAGCATTCTGGCTCTTCCAGATCGATCTCTCATCCTATGAGATCGATCTGGGCCTCATGTTTTCCAGATTTCCTGCAGTTTCTTTGCTGCAACTCATACCAACACATCCTTAATCTATTGCCATGGCCATTTTCTCATCCATCCACCTTTATAACTTGAAAATGGCATCCATTCATACCTTATGCACATTGAAACTTGTGTGCATTCATTGTATGTTCAAAGGTATGCTACATAAAACCAAATGGAAGCATAACTCCATTCCATTTTACCACACTACTCATCTTGAGTCTCAATCACATCCATCACTTGCTAGAACTCATTTCTTCGTATTCATACTCAATGAAACTTGTATGTACGTTACAATTTATATTACACATACATACATTGAATCCATGGACTCACATCAATCATATTTTACATTACAAGTCCATTCATATTATTTGATCCAATTACACACATTACCCTTATACATATACGGGGTCTTACAACCCACACGCTCACCTCGGGCAATTCTTGGACCTGTGCAACACCTTCAAGCACAATGGATTATCTGATGATTCGCTTAGGCTTAGATTATTCCCTTTCTCGCTTAGGGATAGGGTGCGACACTGGTTAACCTCCTTGCCTCCAAGATCCATCTCTAATTGGGACGAGTTAGCCCATCAATTTTTAGCTAAGTTTTTCCCTCCCTCTAAAATGGCCAGACTCCGTAGTGACATATCTTCCTTTGCCTAATTTGATTCTGAATCTCTTTACGAAGCATGGGAATGATATAAGGAGCTTCTTAGGAAGTGCCTTCATCATGGCCTACCTTCATGGCTGCAAGTCCAGACTTTCTACAACGGAGTTAGAAGCCAAAATAGGACCATTGTTGACGCTGCTGCTGGCGGAGCTCTATTGTGCAAAATAGAGGAGGAAGCTTACGAATTGTTAGATAAGATGACAGCTAACAATTATCAATGGTCTTCAAAGAGGTATTTTCCTAATAACGATAGGTATCTATGAGCTCGACACGCTATCTACCTTGACCTCTCAAATCGCTAACCTTACGAAGAAGGTAGAGTCGCTTAGTACCCAGCATAATCCTTCTACCAGTCCTAATCATGTGTATTCTTTCCAAAGTCCTTTTCTTTTCTTCGATTTGTGTGGTGGTACACACTCTGTAGATAGGTGTCCGCTTAACTTAGAATAGGTTCAGTACGTTGCCCCCTCTCAGAAGCAACAAAACAACCCCTTTTCAAACACCTACAATCCAAGGTGGAGAAACCATCCTAACTTTTCCTAGAGCTAAAATCATTGGCAATCTTCTAACTCCATATCTGTAGGACCCCTTGGTTTTTAAGCTCTATCGGTTCATGTACCACATCAGCAATATCTACACCATCCACCACATCATCCATATCCACACCATCCACCAAAGCATCCTCATCCACCTCACTTCCATCAACCACCACCAGCAGCACCATAATCCCGGCACTTACTAGCAGCTGAGAAGAAGCCCTCGCTTGAGGAAATGTTCACAACGATCCTGCAAAATCAAGCTGCCTCAATCAAGAGTTTAGAATTCAGGTTGGACAAATAGCCAATGCTCTTAGCCAACGTTCACAAGGGATCCTTCCTAGTAACACTGAAGTTAATCCTGTTAGGCAAAGGGAGGGTAAGGAACATGTTAAATCCATCACCCTTAGGAGTGCTAAAGAGCAAGTGGATCCACAAGTTAAGTCCAATCCTCTTAAGCCCATAGTGGTGAGCCTTTAGGGTCTAAAGAGGCAGCTCTGAAAGAACAGGAACATCAAGATTAGGCTGCAAAGGAAACAAATATAGGTGTTTCTTCATCTATACCTTCTTCAACTTCATAGCCTTCCTCGACCTCTGATGCTACACATATTTCCACTATATCCTGTCTAGTTAGACCACCAGTACCCTTGCCTCAGAGGTTCTAGAATAAAAAACTGGATCAATAATTCACCAAATTTCTTGAGGTTTTTAAGAAACTTCACATCAACATTCTTTTCGCAGATTCTTTAGAGAAAATGCCAAGTTATGTGAAGTTTTTGAAGGATATCCGCTCTAGGAAAAGAAGATTGGAAGATTATGAGACTGTGGCCTTGACTGAGGAGTGTAGTGCCATTATCCAGAGGAAATTACCCCCCAAGCTCAAGGATCCCGAGAGTTTTACCATACCCTGCACTATTGGAAGTCTGTTCTTTGGTAGAGCCCTGTGTGATTTAGGAGCCAGTATCAATCTGATGCCTTTATCTATCTACCAAAAGTTAGGAATAAGGGATGTCAAGCCTACCACAGTGACCCTTCAGCTAGCTGATCAATATATTAAATATCCGAAGGGAGTCTTTACGAACGTGGTAGTAAAGGTGGACAAATTCATTTTCCCTGTGGATTTTATTGTATTTGACATGGAGGAAGACTGGGGAGTCCCCATTATTCTAGACAGCCCTTTCCTAGCTACTGGTAAAACTTTAATTGATGTATAAAAGGGGGAATTGACTATGAGAGTCTTAAATCAGGAGGTGACATTTCATGTTCTCAAACCTTTAAGCATCCTGATGACTCTCAAGAGTGTTTTAAGATGGAGGTTAAAGAGGATATAAGGCTTGAGCATACAAAATCTGAGAGAAAGAGGGAAGTAGATAGAGCTCAGGAGGATTTAATTGTTAACATTCTATCACCACTATGGCTGACCCTCCTACTTTTCGCCCTGCTGCTGAGTATTGTTTTCTTTAGCTGCATTTGAAGTGGCTTAATTTTTCTTTTCACTTTGTATATAGTTCTTTTTCTTTTTCTTTTCCGTTATTTCTTTATTTTACAGATTTCTTTTACAACATTACCTTTTCAATCAAGCTTCAGTTGTTCTTCATCATCATCAGAAAGGGGAGTACTTTGTTCTTGAGCTTAAATGTTTATATTATCTGCACATTGAGGACACTGTACACTTTAAGTTTGGGGGTGTATGGGATATCACTTGAGCAAAGTTGGGCAAAATAGAAAAAAATTTCAAAATTTTTCAAAAATCTGAGCTTACACTATTGATTTTAGGATGATTGAGTACTTAGCATGTAGCTTTCCCATATTCTGATTGTAAGCCCCGATTTTATTCAAAACACGAAATGAAAAATGCAAAAGGATTGAAATGGTATTCTCGAACACGTTGAAGGGTAAAACGATCAAAAGACCAAAATTCAGTATTAATCGTTATAAGAAAATTTAATTAAAAAAAAGAGATTGAGAAATCTTGATCAATAACGAAGAAATAATTAAATTTCGGGTTAAATTGATCAAGATATAAATTTATTGAAATTAATCGAAAATTTTACATCGAGAAATTATCCCAAAAATAATTATATACCGAAAAGACGAAATAATATCGAGAAATTCATTTATTGATTAAATGAATTAAATATAATTTTTTATAGATATTTTGGCAAAAATAATAATATTTAATTGATTAAAATAATAATAAAAATAATAATAAAAATAAATAATAAATAAAAATAAAATAATAATAAAAAAATTATCGTCGCTCGATCGTGCGACAGCCAGTCTTGATTTCCCAAAAAGGGCGAACGGCGGCACGATGGAGGGCGAGGCGACCTGCGAAGCAAGGCCGACACTAAGGGGGCCTCCATCGGCCGGCACGCGCACCCATCCACCAAAAATAGTGAGAAGCGGCGATGGGGGAGAAACCAAAAAGGGAAAAGTGAATCGTCGGCCATCGACGTCGATCTGGCCAACCCCGCCCCCAGCCGAACGTCCCCGAGTTAAAGACGAGTAGAGTAGTGGTGGCCACGATCAAAGAAACTGACGGACGACACTAGAAACGGTGGAAAGGAGAGGCACCACCGACGCCGAAGAGGAGAAAGGTCGACTCGACCTCATTGCCACCGATCCGAGAGTGGATACCTCCAGATCTGTGTATTGGACAGCCAGACGGACCTGCAGGAGGTGGAAGCCGGTGAATAACCGGCCAACGAAACCCTGAACCAATCGAATCGGACTGAACTGGCTAAATCGACCGGTCTAAACCGGGTTAAATTGGACCGAACCGGTTCAGCCAAGAAAGAGAGGAAAAATGAAGAAAAAGAGAAAAAGGAAAAAGGGGAAGAATTTTTGGGGATAGACCGGACTTCGGATAAGTCGATAAAGGTAAAAAATGACCGATTTGATTTTTGAAAAATTTATTTAAATTATATTTGATCAAAAATTAACCCGAAATTAAATATAAAATTGTGCAGTTCGATGATAAATTCTGAACGTGAGCCGATCGAACTCCGATTTGTGCACAATCACATAATTTCGGGTAAGTAAAGCTCATTTACGACAACAATATGATTATTACACAATTGGAATTTATTTTACAAATTTCAAATTAATTTCTGCATAAAAGTAAATTATATTCGTATTTTTGAATTAAACGTCGTAAATGATATACGGGCTATCCAAAGAGCTGGGAATGAAGCCCAATGGGTATTGAGAGCCCAATAGACCTGAAGAAGGGATTTAATAAGTGGAAACAGGCTGAAAATGGGTCGAGGCCCATTAAGATGCAATCTGGCCCAATAAAGTAAAACGGGCTCAGTGTTTTAGATTTGATCAGTATAAGTGAAAAACTGATAAGTATATTAGAACTGACCCAAATACGTGGTTATATGCAGCTCCGTAGACTTGGTTGGAGCAAATTTGGATTGAGAGACCTGGTATCATCGAGACGGGATAAACTTGAGCGTGATTCCAGGTAAGAGAATTTTACGGACTGCTAGAGATAACTTTACGCAATTTTAACTTCATTTGCAGTCTCTTAAATTGTCTGAAGGGTCTAGATTTCAGATAAAAATTTTAGTGCTCCGGATGGATAAATTACCAAAATACCCTTGTGAAGGGTAAAATTTTCAAATTTAGGAAAAGTTAGGAGGAGCAAGAACAAGAGGTTCTTGCTTGTTCTTGAGGTGTTTTGACACGTGCATGAGTAGGCTGGCTAACTTTTAAATAAAAATGCACAACATTGCATATTTTCAACAATGTTGATTTTCACTGAATTTGATTTGAGAAATATAGCCGCCTACGTGATTTTATGAAAATGTGACATGCTAGAGCTCAGCTCGCACGAGTCTTGATTTATGTGATGCATGCATTAGTACTGGAGCAAGAGCTCGTGCTAGAGTTTTACATGCATTGGTGTTGGAGTCTAACTCACACCAGATTTTTATATGATTTTCGTGACACGGTGCTGGAGTCTAACTGGGACCAGATTTTTATATGATTTTCATGACACGGTGCTAGAGTCTAACTCGCACCAGATTTTACATGATTTTTGTGACAGGGTGTTAGTGTCCAACTCGCACCAGATTTTCACTTGAATTGTTATGACAGAGTGCTGGAGCCTAGCTCGCACTAGTTTTACCTAATTTTGACAGAGTTTTGGAGCTTAGCTCGCACTAATCTTATGAGATTTTATGAAACGCGTGCTGGAGCTTACCTCGCACGAGCTTTTCCTTGATTTTATGAAAGTACTGGAGCATCGCTCGAACTGGTTTTATGAGAACATGCGATGAGTCGTGCCTGGAGCATTTGGTAGACTGTGTGTCACGCCGATTAAAAAGGCTCGCACGTGCGTTTTGAGATAGGGCATGAGTATGGATATCAGATATGGGTCCATGGAGTACGTTGTACCGTGCAAGTAGCATGGAGTACGTTGTATCGTGTTGGGATTGATTATGTGGCATCTTCGGATGCGTGTCATCTTCAGATGCGAATGGCATTTTCGGATGCATGGCATCTTCGAATGTGAGTGGCATCTTCAGATGCGAATGATCGGGTAGGACCAACGGGATGGACTGACCCACCTCGCGAGGTAGTTCCCGATAGTGGTGAGACCCCATACACTAGGATCCGTGTAGCAATGGGATCACGAGGACATATGACCATAGTCCTAGTTATTTGCTGAGATATACACATACTGCCTAGTCTCGCATGTCGATGTTTTGAGAAACTTGTTTTATGGATTTTTGTGTGAGTCTGGATCACCCGAGGGAGGGGGTAGATCCTGACTGAGACATGATTTTGATGAGAATGAAACTGGATTTTAAACGAAAACTTGCATGACATTATTTTCCATGCTATTTAAACCTATAAATGATGTAAACTGGTTTTACATGATATTCATTGTATCGCATGGTACTATTTCTTTGAAAAGCATTTGATTTCATGGTTTGTGTGAGTTAAGAACACCTGAGGGAGGGGTTGAGTCCTGACTGTGTTGTGAAATTTTAACAAGAATGAAATGTTTTAAATGGATTTGCATGTTGAGTTTTTCCATGCTTTTGAAATTCATATGTGAACTTATTTTACATGACATCATGACATCATGAATTGTAGCATCAGATTTGAAATGTGTGGAGAAAGGGTGGCTTATGCACGGCACCACGTTCATGTAGGTAGTATGGTTACCTACTTGTTCGTAGGATTGCCTTACTGAGCTTGATATGCTCGCCCCTTTCATTTTCCTACATAGATTTCCTCCAGTAGAGTTTGAGGCGACTGAGTACTGCGTTCCTGATATCCATTGCTGCCCATCATTTAAGGTATATACACTTGTACATATTGTATCTAAATAAGAATAGAACAATAACATGTTTGTAAGTAATTGTCGGGGATGTATAGATAATGTAAACACTTGTAAATGAATGGAAAAGAATAAATGAAAAACTCATGTGTTTACCTTTTTCTGTAATAAGGAATTAAGTTATATGGTGATTGAATGGTGGGACTAGCATTGACATACAGCCTAATTGTTAGTGAAGTGTGGTCACGATCAGAGGACAGGTAAGTATGAAAGAAAAACAAAAAAAAAATTACTCTGATTTTTAGGTCGTGACAAATGGTGTTATCAGAGCGAAATTGGTCTGATGTGTGTCAGTGTCAGTAATTAAGAAATTACATCCTCGTGTTACTGTGCTTGGTTAGATACAATAGTGTATATCGAGATGGGTTTTAATTAAGAAATGGTTGAGAATGCAGGAATATAGGCATTATGCCTAATATAGTCGTGGTAGAGGAGGTAGAGCACGAGGTAGAGGTCATAGAGGTAGGCCTGAACCTGCTAGTCGTACTAAGTCGACCTATGAGAACCAGGATGAGATTGAAATGGAGGTTGATATTGAGCATGCCTCACAAAGTCTGACAGAGAGATCAGATAGTATTGAGACACGCTTCACGAGGTTAGAGCTGAGTGTGGAGAATATTTTGAGAGATATTACTCAGAGTATGCATGGGATTTGAGAGCGAGTCAGAGCATTGATGGAAGTCCGCTCGACCCATTTTAAGAGTTAGACTTCCAGAGTTGACATGAGAAATATTTTTGGATGTATTCTAGTGACAGAATATCCCGGACATTGCTTAAAGGAAATTACAGGTAAAATTCCTTACTCTGACCCAGAGGAATCGGTTGATTCACGAGTATGAAACTCAGTTTATATCCCTGGGCAGATATTACCCCGACACTATGGGCAGTGAGAATTAAAAAGTCTGAAAAGTTCATGGAAGGGCTCAGATTGTCAATTAGAGTCCAATTGGCCCCGTTTGACATCACTACCTATGCCGAGGCAGTGCGCAGACTACAGTTGTGTGAATAAGATCATGTTTTGCACACATATGAGATTAGGAAAGGTAGTAAGGGCCGAAATAGAGACAAAAGTGTATAAAGATTGACAGAGATGTCAGAACGGGAAAAAAGGTAGTTGGTAAGAGATTAGAGTTGATGAGTCACGGGATAAGATGATTGGTAAGGCCCCAGTGTATCCAATTTCAGCACTTTTGAGGGGTATTGTGATTGGAGGACCCCGACCTGCTCCGTAGCACTGTAAGCAGTGTAGGATGTGTGGCAGATACCATGGAAGTAGGGCTACACCTACACCTTATTGATGAAAATAGGCGTTAAGTGTGGTAAGATGGACCATTTATTTAATGATTGCTTAGAGTTAGGTGAGATTGTCGCACAAAAGGGCAAAGAGATAGAGAAAAACCCTGTTGATATTTCTGCACTGAAAAGGGAGGCTACAGCCAAAGACAAAGGGAAAGTAGGCTGTTGGATGAGGGCGAGTGTATGCCTTGAACCAGGACACTACTGATGTTTTATATGATGTGGTGAAAGATACCACACTGGTTATGAATAAAGAAGTAATTATGTTACTTGATCCTGGTGCTATGCATTTATTCATACCGCCTTCATTTGCATATAAGTTAGTGAAAGATATGAATGCCTACACCCTTAGGCACAATGCGATAGTTAGTACCCCAATGAAGGAGGGTTAACTAACGGAATAATTATGAAGAGATTATAAGTCAAAAATGGGGGAAGAAGTATAAGTCAACCGATTTTACTCAATGGAATATGAATAATTTGAAGTAAAATTTGAGAATAAATTGGTCAGCTGCAAACTATGCTGTTCAGAGTTCTATTCTAAGATAGTGATATGGTTACCCCTGAAAAGTATACTGTAAGTTTTGACAAGTAATAAAAGGGGTGTAGCGATTGAAATTAAAGGAGTATATGATTGTACTCACGGAATGAGTAATGACAGAGTTTGTTATAAGTGATATACGAAAGGAGATAAGCTTTGAGATGTGATAGATCTTAAATATGAGCTATATTGGAATAAGAGGCATATCCAAGGTACGAATATCTCTGATATGTGAAGTAATTTGGATTAAGCGATATGTAGTAGATATGAATTACGACTAAGGATAAGGGTTGGATATATCCATAACGAGTCCATGTGGTCAAGTCTGAGGGTTAATAAAGGTATTTTGAAATACCTCCTTGCTTGAAGACTTGACATCGTCTAGAAGTGCATATAACCTATAAATTGAAATCGACAGTCTTAATATATACATTTAAAATAAGGGTACCTTTACTTGTACAATAAAGAAATATAGAATTCGATTAATCATGAAGGTTTAAAAAAATTAAAATTTTATAAAAGTCGTTAATATAAAAAAAATGAAATAACACGGGTTAGTAGCTTGAACGGAAGCGATTTTGTAATGACATTATATGTTTATGCGTACATAGGTCAAGGATATGGGTGATTGAAATATTTAGTGAAACTCAACTACGATGAGGTATTTAAACTTTACCTGAACCGATTTGTTATCATCCTTATTGATGATATTTTGGGTGTATTTAAAGTCCAGGGAAAATTGTAAACAACAATTGGAAATTGTTTTTACAGATGGTTTGTTGAGAGTTTCTAGAAATGGGTTGTTCAGTTGACACATCTCATTCGGAAAAAGATTGCAAACGAGTGGGATGATAAGTATGAAAGTAGCTTCGGTGAGTTTTGGTGTATTGAGGTATGAATTGACCACCGTAATTATTTTCACCATACCCAATAGCTCAAGTGGTTTTGCAGTGTATATGGATACCTCAAAATAATGAACGGGTTATGTATTGATGCAAACTGGGAAGATAGTCAATTATGGATCTAGACTACTCAAGGATCATGAAAGAAACTATATGACCCATGATTTAATGTCGGCAATGATAGTGATTGTACTAAGTATGTGGCACTACTATGTACATGATGATAAATTTTGGGTATGTACTGATCATAAAAAGCCCCGAGTATCTGTTTTTACAGAAAGATTAGAATATGAGATAACATAGAGGGTTAGAGCTTCTGAAGGATTATGATTGTGAAAATTGTACCGCCCAAGAAAGGCTGATGACTTAAGCAGAAAGAGCCTCGGGATGGTATTACATATGATGGTTAGGGAGCGTGAGCTGCTAGAGCAGTTGTGAGCCTCAGTCGTGATGTGATCCCTTCTGATGATGACAGTGAATTGTGTGACAGCTAGCCTGAGATTAGTACCGGATTTGAGTGACCGAATTTGATAGGCTTAGCATGATGATCGGCATGGTGTCGATATTGTGGGTCAGATTCAGATGGGTACAGTGATAGAGTTCACAGTGAATGATGATAACTCACTGAGGTTCAGAGACAGTATAAGTGCTCCACAGGACAATAGTTGATGAGATAGTATTATTGTCAGAAGCTCACTCTTCGGGATATGCAATGTATCCGAGAAGTAATATATATATATATATATATCAAAATCTTAGAAAAAGGTATTGGTGGTCAGATATGAAAAGAGACATTATAGAGATTGTGTAAAAGTGTCTCGTATGTTAGCAGAGTAAAGTAGAGTAATAGAAGTTTACAGGGTTATAGCAGACTCTACTTCTATCAACACGAAAATAGGAGCAAGTTACCATGAATTTCGTGATGGGTTACAGAGGACTAGAATGAATCACGAGGCTATCTAGGTGATAGTCGACAGATTGCCTAAATCTACCCACCTTCTAGCTACGGAAATCCTCAGATACTCTGAGTGTGTAGGCGGATTTATATGTAAGGAAGATTGTGGAACACCATGTATTTTCCAATGAGCATTTTATCATATAGGGATTCCCGCTTCACTTCCCACTTCTGGGAATATTTTTCAGGAAGCTATGAGAACCCGATTGAGTGTTAGCATAGCTTTCTGTCCTCAGATAGATGGTTAGTCAAAGGAGACTGTATAGGTTCTAGAGGATATGATGAGAGTGTGTGCCATTGATTTTATAAGCTCCTAAGATGATCAGTTGCTACTAATTGAATTTGCCAATAATGACTGTTGCCACTTGAGTATCGGGATAACATTATATGAGGCATTGTATGGCCGTAGGGGTTGTTCCCCGACTTGAATAGGAAGAAGTGGGTGATAGATAGAGAATTGCTCTCAAATTTGTAAGACAAACCTCTGAGGATGTTCAGTTAATTTGTGAGAGATTAAGAACACCTCAGAGTAGATAGAAAAGCTATGCTGACAAGAGACAGAAACCATTGGAATTCACCGAGGGTGAATTAGTATTGTTAGAAATTACATGACCTTAGGACATAACGAGATTCAGAAAGAAGGTAAATTGAGTTTTGTTAGATAGAATCCTTTGAGAGATTGGACAAAGTGGGAGATAAAGCCTGTAGGTTGGTGATACCACTTGAATGAGCAGGCATCCACAATGTGTCTCATCTTATGATGTTTCAGAAATATTATCCGGACCCAGCGTATGTGATTGGATATGAGCTCCAACAGCTTAACTCAATGGAAGTATAAGATATGTTGAAAACTTGATACGAGTGTTAGACGGAAGGAGAAAGTATTGAGGTTTTAGACGATCTCCCTAGTCAAGTCAATTGGTAGTATTACACTCCGAAAAAAGTCATAAGAATTAAAAAGTATGATGCGATAGACGTACTCGAAGTTACTTATGGACCCATTTGACTTGGTTCTAATTTGGAGGACCAAATTTCTTAAGTGGGGGAGATTGTAAGACCTGATTTTATTCAAAACACGAAATGAAAAATGCAAAAGGATTGAAATGGTATTCCCGAACACGTTGAAGGGTAAAACGATCAAAAGACTAAAATTTGGTATTAATCGTTACAAGAAAATTTAATTAAAAATATGGGATTGAGAAATCTTGATCAATAACGAAGAAATAATTAAATTTTGGGTTAAACTGATCAAGATATGAATTTATTGGAATTAATCAAAAATTTTACATAGAGAAAATAAAAAAAAATTAGCGTCCCGTGATCGCGCGAAATCGATCGAACAATAGCCAGTCCCGATTCCCCTAAAAACGGCGAATGACGGTACTATGGAGCGCGAGGTGACCGACGAAGCAAGGTCGGCACCGAGGGGGCCTCTATCGGTCGGCACGCACACTTAGCCCCGAGGCAAAGACGAGTAGATTGGTGGTGGCCACGGTCGGCGAAATTGATGGACGACGTCGAAAACGGTGGAAAGGAGAGGCACCACCGATTCCTAAGAGCAGAAAGGTCAAACCAGCCTCAATGTCGTCGATCCGAGTGTGGATACCACCAGATCCGTGCATCGGACAGCCAAACGGACCTGTCGAAGGTGGAAGCCGGTGAAGAACCTGTCGTCGAAGCCCTGAACTGGTCGAACCGGACTGAATCGGCTGAACCGATCGGTCTGAACCTGATTGAACCGGTTCAGCCAAGAAAGAGAGGAAAAAGGAAGAAAAAGAGAAAATGGAAAAAGGGGAAGAATTTTTGGGGATACACCGGACTTCGAATAAGTCAATAAGAGGTCAAAAGTGACCGATTTGATTTTCGAGAAATTTATTTAAATTATATTTAATCAAAAATTAACCCAGAATTAAATATAAAATTATGCAATTCGACGATAAATTCTGAACGTGAGCCGATCGAATTCCGATTTACTCACCATCACATAATTTTGGGTAAGTAAAACTCATTTACGACAACAATATAATTATTACATAATTGGAATTTATTTTACAGATTTCAGATTAATTTCTGCATAAAAATAAATTATATTCATAATTTTGAATTAATCTTCGTAAATGATATACGGGCTATCCAAAGAGTTGGGAACAAAGCCCAATGGGTATTGAGAGCCCAATAGACCTGAAGAAGGGATTTAATAACTGGAAACGGGCTGGAAATGGGTTGAGGCCCATTAAGATGCAATCTGGCCCAATAAAGTAAAACGGGCTCAATGTTTTAGATTCGATCAGTATAAGTGAAATACAAATAAGTATATTAGAACTGACCCAAATACGTAGTTATATGCAGCTCCGTAGACTTGGTTGGAGCGAATTTGGATTGAGAGACCTGGTATCATCGAGACGGGATAAACATGCGCGTGATTCTAGGTAAGGGAATTTTATGGACTGCTAGAGTTAACTTTACGCAATTTCAACTTCATATGCAGTCTCTTAAATTGTCTGAAGGGTCTAGATTTCAGATAAAAATTTTAGTACCCCGGATGGATAAATTACCAAAATACCCTTGTGAAGGGTAAAATTTCCAAATTTAGGAAAAGTTGGGAGGAGCAAGAACAAGAGGTTCCTACTTGTTCTTGAGGTGTTTTGACATGTGCATGAGTAGACTGGCTAACTTTTAAATAAAAATACACAGCATTGCATATTTTCAACAATGTTGATTTTCTCTGAAATTGATTTGAAAAATATAACCGCCTACGTGATTTTATGAAAATGTGACGTGCTAGAGCTCTGCTCGCACGAGTCTTAATTTGTGTGATGCATGCATTAGTGCAGGAGCGAGAGCTCGCACTAGAGTTTTACATGCATTGATGCTGGAGTCTAACTCGCACCAGATTTTTACATGATTTTCGTGACAGGGTGTTAGAGTCTAACTCGCACTAGATTTTCACTTGAATTGTTATGACAGAGTGCTAGAGCCTAGCTTGCACTAGTGTTACCTGATTTTGATAGAGTGATGGAGCTTAGCTCACACTAATCTTATGAGATTTTATGAAACGCGTGCTGGAGCTTGGCTCCCACGAGATTTTCCTTGATTTTATGAGAGTGCTGGAGCATCGCTCGCACTGGTTTTATGAGAACATACGATGAGCCGTGCTTGGAGCGTCGGGTAGATTATGTGTCACGCTGATTAAATAGGCTCGCACGTACGTTTTGAGACAGGGCATGAGTATGGATATGAGATATGGGTCGACGGAGTACGTTATACCATGCAAGTAGCATGGAGTATGTTATACCGTGTTGGGATTGATTATGTGGCATCTTTGGATGCGTGGCATCTTCGGATGTGAGTGATCGGGCAGGACTGACGAGATGGACTGACCCACCTCCCGGGGCGGTTCCCGATAGTGGTGAGACCCCGCACACTAGGATCCGTGTAGCAGTGGGATCACGAAGACATACCATAGTCCTAGTTATTTGCTGAGATATACACATACTACCTAGTCTCGCATGTTGATGTTTTGAGAAACTCATTTTGTGGATTTTTGTGTGAGTCTGGATCACCCGATGGAAGGGTTAGATTCTGACTAAGACATAATTTTGATGAGAATGAAACTGGGTTTTAAACAGAAACTTGCATGACATTATTTTCCATGCTATTTAAACCCATAAATGATGTAAACTGGTTTTACATGATATTCATTGTATCGCATGGTACTATTGCTTTGAAAAGCATTTGATTTCATGGTTTTGTATGAGTTAGGAACACCCAAGGGAGGGGTTGAGTCCTGACTGTGTTGTGAAATTTTAACGAGAATGAAATGTTTTAAATGGATTTGCATGTCGAGTTTTTCCATGCTTTTGAAATCCATATGTGAACTGGTTTTACATGACATCATGACATCATGAATTGTAGCATCGGATTTGAAATGTGTGGAGAAAGGGTGGTTTATGTACGGCACCATGTTTATGTAGGTAGTATGGTTACCTACTTGTTTGTAGGATTGCCCTATTGAGCTTGATGTGCTCACCCCTTTATTTTCCTACACAGATTTCCTCCAGTAGACTTTGAGGCAACTGAGTACTGCATTCTTGATATCCGCTGCTACCCATCATTTAAGGTATATACACTTGTACATATTGTATCTAAATAAGAATAGCATAGTAACATGTTTGTAAGTAATTATCGGGGATGTATAGATAATGTAAACACTTGTAAATGAATGGAAAAGAATAAATGAAAAACTCATGTGTTTACTTTTTTCTATAATAAGGAATTAAGTTATATGGTGATTGAATGGTGGGACTGGCATTGACACACAGCCCAACTGTTAGTGGAGTGTGGTCACGATCAGAGGATAGGTAAGTATGAAAGAAAAAAGAAAAAAAAATTACTTTGATTTTTGGGTCGTGACACCGATGATATGACCCCATGATTTAGTCTGACTTTGATTGACTAAGAAGCATGATTATAGGAAAAGCATGAAGTTGAATTCTTGAATTTGTCTTGATTCTGATTGTGATTTCCTCATTTTATGCACATGTCATGTCATGAATCTGTATAATTATTTAGAGAAAGCTTATGTGGACATAGGCTTGCATTTGTTCAGTTGGTTTTGTGCATCATATATAGAATTTGTTTGATCTTATCTCGAGGCGAAATATTAGATAACACTTAATTAGGGAGATGATTTAGGCCATCTTTGGATCGTTTGAGCCTTTCTAGCCATCCCTGTACATATTTTATCCCTAGTCACCTATCTGAGCCAAATAAGATTTTCTCTGTAAATACACTTGCAAAAATTTTCCTTAGCTTAAACACTATTTTCCTATCCCTTACCCCGAAAGCATGAAAAGTCATTGGGATATATTGTGAGCTATGTACATATGGGTATTAAGAGATAGTGAAAGTTTGAAAACAAAAATGAAAAAAAAATGAATGAAAGAAAAACAAAAAGAAAAGAAGAAAGATGGAAAATACAAAAATAGAATAAAATGATAACCAAAATAAATAAGTTTGGAGGAAATAATTTGAGCTCTTACATTAAGATCCTAGAAGTAATGTAAGTTAAGGGGTAATTAAACCTAAATCGACTTTATCATACCTTAGCCCCAGCCTTACATTACAAGCTTAATGAAGTCCTATTGATCTTTGATTAAGTGTGACTACATTAGTGGAGAGATAAATGAAAAGCAAACTTATAGGAATGATCAGTTGTCATTGACTTTGCATTCACTGTGTTTGCATAATCTGATCCGGATAATGTACTGTGAAGTGGCTTTGACATTTTTCACACACATACGAGGGGTCCAATTTGGGTTAGGACTCTGAATGTTGGACTTGTAATTGTGAGTTTTTGAGATCATGGTCTGTACTTTTTCTTTGAGGATAATATTGGGGAAATTATTATGTTAGTACTTGTCATTCCTGCATGAATTTTGTTTTGCTTGAGGACAAGCAAAAACTCAAGTTTGGGGGTGTGATAATTCTATTTTTAAAAGAATTATTTGTGCTTAATTTCTTAATTAATTATTTAAATCCCCAATTTATTTTATTAATTATCCCCTTTATTTAATTAAAATTCTTTAATGTGTAGGTAAATTAAATCTGGATGAAACTCAGTCATTTCAGTCAAAAATGGGCTGAAAACAAGCTAAAGGAGACTGGTCCACTTCTAATTTGCAGACCGAATCACTAGTCATCTGGACACGTGCGATGTCGGGTGTTAGTATTTTATTTGCTCCGAAACGATAAGATTGACGGACACCGTGCCAACCTTCTGGAAGACACACGCCGAGCCACATCGCACAGCCAAGTGTACTAGAAGACGGATGGCGTGAAAATATCTACTCTGCAATAAATAAAATGAAGATAAGTGGCCAAACAATACCAACTCATCTAGGATGAAAAATTACCATTGTACCCCTAAGTGTGTGTATAAATAGAACATGATAGCAATTAAAAAAATGAAAAATTAAGTAGTTAGGGTAGAATAGTTTTTAGGGTAACTTTAAGATTTATTTTCCTTGTTTTTTAGCTTTCCCCGAGTAGCTTTTTTTTAGCAACCATCTTTATTTTAATGTTCATTCAATCTTCATATTTATGAGAAGTTTATTTTTTTATTTCTGGTTTCTTGGTATTTCATGTTAGTTAATGGCAATCACTTCCAATTTCTTTTTACTCTCGATTTTGTAGAGGTTCCTTTTTATTATTTACATGCTCGATTTTGTTATGAAATGCTTATATGTGTTTTTATGGTTTGAAGCTCTCGGTTTTAATGGTTTTACTGCTTTGAATCATTTAATCATTTGGTTGCTTAATCTTCTTCCTTCATTCCTGCCTTTCGATTCTGGTGCTTTGATGTGGGTTGATGTTGAGCATTGTTCCATATCAACGGCAATGTGGAATCATGGCAAGAGGAGTGGAAATTAAAACAAACCGATGATGCTAGATAGCCATGTAAATGTGATTTACAAGTGTTGATAGTTTTGGGTTAAATTTCAGTTGTGATTTTTACTTAGGTCTTTTCATTTTTAAGCTTATATCTTGCAAGGCTTGGTTATTCATTTTTTGTTTCATTTTTTTTCTTCGTCTGCGTTTCCCAGATTTTGCTATTTACTACATGTAAATACTAGCTTCATTTATTCTTTACTGCTTGTGTCTTCTCGGCATCTTTAATTTTTACTAGTTTATACTTGTTGCTGGCTTGTGTGTTAAATCTTGATTTAGGCAGCAGCAGGTGACAGTACGGGACCAAGCTAGGCAGCAGCTGGATTGCACATACCAGTGGAGAAAGAACCAAAAATTCTCCACTGTTTTGGTCTGTTTATATTCTTTGTTACTGTTCATTTTATATTCTTTGTTATATGCTAATCTAATTGTTTCTTGTTGTTAGGATGCTGTAGATTGAAGTTTAATCAGTTTGATAGTAGGCTGGTTTGTTTGAATTAAGAGAATTGGTGCATGGATGATGGACCTTGCTGGCAGGATTGCTGATGATCATGTTGATTTGCAGAGAACAAACTGAGCAAGGCAGACGCGTACCGACTAGCTGGGCAGGCCGAGGACGTGCAGTGGTACGAGCAGGGTGCTATGCAAGCTAGAACCTAGGAGCTGGAGTAGTAACTAGAGACAGCATGAACCAACAGTGGAGCACCTGGAAATGAAATCGGGAGACAGCACGAACCACACCTGGAAATGAAGCCTGGCAGAGAAACGTGTACAGAGCACAAGTCGGGACCGCAAGCAGCTAGTTGGAAACTTTGAGCAAGGCTGTGTTTGGCATGGCACCACAATATTGTCACAACCAAATCTATTTTTCATGCATTTTAGATATTCTATATTTTTTTTTTCAGTATTAGTTGTTAATTTAAAAATTGGAGTTTTAAATTCATTTGCATTACTTTGAGCTTAGTTTTAATTATGTTAATAGTTGATTTTATGTAATAGGATTTGGGATTTGATTTTAGTGTAGAATTTATGAGTTGCATTTAGGATTAATCTAGATTAAATTTGTCTCTTGCATTTTTAATTTAGTCTTCATCTTAAAATTGAAAAAGTCCAAAAATATTTCTCATGCATTATTTAGCTTTTGTTTTATTGTTAGTAATTAGTTAGAATTAGATTTAATTTAGGATCATTTTTTAGGTAGTTAATTTCTTAGTTAGATTTAAGAATTTCTTTAGGTTAATAGATTTTTAATTTTCATTTTTATTAGACTTTAGGTTAATTTAATTTTCATTTTTATTAATTAATTTAATTACATGCATATTTTATTTTAGATTTGTTTAATTTTAGTTTAATTAATTTTGTTTCTTTATTTTCATATTTGCATTCTAGTTTAATTGTGTTAATTAATTTTAATTGTTTTAATTATCTTTTGTAGGTTAATGTTTTTAATTACTCGGAGCTCTGTAAGTAAGTTTAGTTCCGTTTTATTTTCTTTAGTTTATAGCTTTTATTATTACTTTCAGTATTGTAAGCCTTGTAGATCACTCCCTAAAAATTCATAATTTGCTAGGATATACTTAGGGTAAGATTAACCGGTACTTAATTAGGCTATTCAACTTCTCTATAGGACAATAATCCGGGATTCAAATCTCATTATCACTTGTACGACCTGTGCACTTGCGGATACACGTCTAGGTCACTTAGAGTGGGCGTAGTTCTATCAAGTTTTTGGCGCCGCTGCCGGGGAAGATAATTAGCCAGTAATTAATATCGAAAAAATTATGTTTAGGTGTAATTCTAGTTTGTAAATACTTAGATTGTAAATATTTAGAGCCTTAGTTTAGGTTTTCTCTATCTAATTAAAAGCAAATTGAAAATTTTAAAAACTTCAAAAAAAAATTTCTGAGGACTTTTTTATGTTTGTATGCGTAGAGCCAAGAGTTATGATTGCTTTCCTTTAGATCCTAAAATTGAACGAACTCTTAGAAAAATTAGAAAGGATTCTAGAAAATTAATAGCATCGCTGCAAAATACTATGGCAGAAAATAGAGAAATTAGGACCATAGGAGATTATGCAGTACCAACTATTGGAAGTTATTATACCGACATTAGGCCACCAGCTGTCTCTACAAACAATTTCGAAATTAAGCCTGCAATCCTTCATATGATCCAGACTTGACTACAGTTTAGTGGGCTTCCGCATGAGGACCCACACGCTCACCTTGGGCAATTCCTGGACCTGTGTAACACCTTCAAGCACAATGGATTATCTGATGATGCGCTTAGGCTTAGATTATTCCCCTTCTCGCTTAGGGATATGGCACGACACTGGTTAACCTCCCTGCCTCTAGGATCCATCTCTACTTAGGACGAGTTAGCACATCAATTTTTAGCTAATTTTTTTCGTCCCTCTAAAATGGCCAGACTCTATAGTGACGTATCTTCCTTTGCCCAATTTGATTCTGAATCTCTTTACGAAGCATGAGAACGATATAAGGAGCTTCTTAGGAAGTGCCCTCATCATGGCATACCTTTATGGCTAGAAGTCTAGACTTTCTACAACGGACTTACAAGCCAAAATAGGACCCTCGTTGACGCTGCTGCGGGTGGAGCTCTAATGTGCAAAACAGATGAGGAAGCTTACGAATTGTTAGATAAGATGACAGCTAACAATTATCTATGGTCATCAGAGAGGTAATTGCCTAAGAAGTCGGTGGGTATCTATGAGCTCGACACACTGTCTACCTTGACATCTCAAATCGCTAACCTTACGAAGAAGGTAGAGTCGCTCAGTACCCAGCATAATCCTTCTACCAGTCCTAATCATGTGTATTTTGTCCAAAGTCCTTTTCTTTTCTGTGATCTATGTGGTGGTACACACTCTGTAGATAGGTGTCCGCTTAACTTAGAATCGGTTTAGTACGTTGCCCCCTCTCAGAAGCAGCAAAACAACCCCTTTTCAAACACTTATAATCCAGGGTGGAGGAACCATCCTAACTTTTCCTGGAGCCAAAATCAAGGGCAATCTTCCAACTCCATATCTATAGGACCCCATGGTTTTCAAGCTCTATCGGTTCATGTACCACCACATCATCCATATCCACACCATCCACCTAAGCATCCTCAACCACCTCACTTCCATCAACCACCACCACCACCACCACCGCAACCCCAGCACTTACCAGCAGCCGAGAAGAAGCCCTCGCTTGAGAAAATGTTCACAACGATCCTGCAAAATCAAGCTGCCTCAATCAAGAATTTAGAAGTTCAGGTTGAACAAATAGCCAATGCTCTTAGCCAACGTTCATAAGGGACCCTTCCTAGTAACACTGAAGTTAATCCTATTAGGCAAAAGGAGGGTAAGGAACAAGTTAAATCCATCACTATTAGGAGTGGCAGAGAGCTAGAGGATTCACAAGTTAAGTCCAATCTTATTAAGCTCACAGTGGTAGAGCCTTTATGTCACGACCCAAATTACCTAAAAATCAGAGTAAATTTTTTGCTTTTTCATTTATTATTTAATTCTTACCTTTGTCTCATCGTGACCATCCTATAACACAGTTGGGCTATGATTCGGTGTTAGTCACCTCTCACCTATTACCATTCCATTTCCATAATCACATTCATATATTAGAGTTTACTATCTTTTGACTTTAATTAAATACATACCCAATGGTATTTACAAAACCTTACATCCCCGACATCATATCCATTTACAGTACTGTGCATTACATATTTAGATACAAAACCATAAAAATGTGTATACCTGACTCTCGATGGGAAGCAGCGAATACCAAACATGCAAGTCCTCAGCCGCTCAATAACTATTACAAGTGCTCTGAAAAGATGGAAAATTAAGGGGGTGAGCAAATCACATGCTCAGTAAGGCAATTATGCAAGTAAGTAGATAGCTCCACTATCTACATGCTCATAATGCCATGCCCTTAAATCAATTTCTTTTCATTTAAAATTTCATGCACAAAGTCATGCATATTCAATGCCATAGTTTATCCAAAACTATTTGTGCATATATAAATCATGTAATTCATGCATTCAAAGCATTTTATGTGACATCATTAAATCATACTAAGCATGAATTAAATCAAGATCATGCAATCTTTCATGTCATGTAAGACAAATCATGGATTTCAAATGAAAGCATGGAAAACTTCACATGCTACTGCATTTAAATCAATATATTAAAACTGCAGTAAAAACTAACTCTTCCGGGTCAACCAACTCATAAAACAATCTCATAATTCCATTTCTAACTTATAAAACAATTCGTTAAAATTCATTATAAAACTTCGGTTATAAAACCACCCTTCTTTCAGGGCCACATATCATAAAATCATAAAATCGGGGGCCTGACCCCTCCTTCGGGTCTACCCTGGTCTATCGACCAATAGTTATATCATGTGAGACAAGTAGGTAATTATCAGTAACATCGAGGACTATAGCCATATCCTAGTGATCCCTGGCAACACGGTACCTAGTGTGCGGGGTATCACACCTGAAACGGGAGGTAGGTCGTCCTACCCGCCAGAACAGCATAACACCAGGATTGCGAGGGCAAGGCTTGCTACCTCGTGGCTAATGCCACTCCACTCCAACAATCCCCACGGCACAGCGTACTCCTCGTGACATACACGGTACAAAGTACTCCGTGAACCCAAGCTCAATCAGGGGTGCCTGCAATAGGTCCTATCCACCCAAATCATCTCTGTCTCAGAATGTACGTGTGAGCATATCATCTCACTGTGACACACAGTCTACAAGAGGCTCCAACACGGCTATATACATGTAATACAATTCCTTGTGCGAGCGAAGCTCAAGCACGGCTCCATGCATATTCATGATACCAGAAAACCTCGTGCGAGCGAAGCTCTAGCACGGTATCATAGAAATCAATGAAATCTGCGTACGAGCAGCGCTCTAGTACGACTTAAACTGATTATAAATTCAAGTAAAATCCACGTACGAGCAATGCTCTAGTACGGATATGTATAAAAACTCAATGAAAACCTCATACGAGAAAAAGTCCAATACGACATTCAAATGAATTATAAAACCATATAAAACTTTGTGCGAGCAACGCTCCAGCACAAATGAATGCTCAAGTAAATCAAATCTCGTGCGAGTTACACTCCAGCATGGCTTTATGCATAATTAAATCAAATCTCGTCCGAGTTACACTCTAGCACGGCTTCATGCATAATTAAATCAAAACAGGATGCGAGCTAAGCTCTAGCATCCCTCATGCATATCAAATCATTAAAACTAGTGCGAGCAATCGCTCCAGCACCTCTTTATGCATACCATGTCAAAACAAATCAAAACATGTCAAAACAGAGTGCGAGCTAGGCTCCAGCACTTCTCATGCATTTCATAGGAATAAAAATCAGTGCGAGCAACCGCTCTAGTGCATGTCATGCATATGATGTCACAAGTCGGTGCGACCAACCGCTCAAGCACATTTATGCACATTCACAAACGCAGATATAGTGCGAACTACGTGTCGGCACTATCTGTTTCCATATAAACTTGATAGTTGGCCCTTTTTCCAAATGATTTCATTTAAATACCAATAACACTTGCGTAGTGTTATTTTAGGAAACTTATACAATTATTGGCCAATCTATCATTTTCCTTTTGTTTAAAAATCAATAAAGTTTCTTAATTCAGAAATTACTTAAATCATGCATTTTGTGCATGTCATTCTTTCACCCTCCTTAGGTGAACTTCCCTCAATAGGGGTAAAATAGTCTTTTCACCTATTTCGATCCTTAAAATCATTCAAACCATTTTTAGGATCATTATACAATATCAATGTATACATACATATTCAGTGTACAGAAAAGCTATTAAAATACGCGTAGCTACCTCTAGCTAGTCACATAATTCCCTTACCTCATTGTAAGACCCGATATTTTCGAGTAAATTTAAAAATGCAAAAGGACTAAAATGGTATTCCCGAAAATTTGCAAGGGCAAAATGGTCGAAAGACTAATATTCGATATTAATCGGGACAAGAAAATTTAATTAAAAATAAGAGAATGAGAAATCTTGATCAATGACGAAGAAATAATTAAATTTCGGATTAAATTGATCAAGATATGAATTTATTGGAATAAACCGGGATTTTCGTATCGAAAAATAATCCCGAAAATAATCGAAAAATATACCGAAAAGGTAAAATCGGACTGAGAAAATTATTTACAGATTAAATGAATAAAATATAAATTTTTTTAAGGATATTTATGCATTTTAATATTATTTTATTGAATAAAATAATATTAAAAGTTAATTATAAATAAATAAATAAAATAAAATGAAAAAAAACGAAAAATTTACTCTGATTTTTAGGTAATTCGGGTCGTGACAGGTTTAATGGTATCAGAGCTTAAGTTGGCCTGATATGAGTCGGTGTTAGTGGTTAATGAAGTTTACATCCCCGTGTACTGTGCATTATTTAGATACAATTGTGTATATCGAGATGGAGGTGCGGCTAAGAATTTGATTTTTAAATGCAAGTATAGACTCATGAACTGATAGCCGCTATGGTTGAGAGGCGAGTACACGAGCTCGAGGCCGTAGAGGTAGGCCCGTGAGTTGTATTGAGTCGCCACATGAGACTCGAGATGAGATTGACGTGGAGGCTGATGTTGAGCATGCCCCACAGAGTCCGATAGAGAGATCGGATAGAGTCTGACAGAGAGATCAGACAGTATTGAGATACGCTTCACGAGGTTGGAGCGGAGTGTGGAGAATATTTTGCGAGCTAATTGCTCAGGGTCTATATGATATATGAGGGCGAGTTAGAGCATTAATTGAAGTTCGCTCGACCCATTTGAAGATTTCGACATCCAAATTGGACATGAAAAATAATTCGAGATATATTCCGGTGACAGAATATCCCGGACACTGTTTAAAGAAAATTACAGATGACATTCTTTACTCTGACCCAGAGGAACATGTTGATTAACGAGTATGATACTCAGTTTATATTCCTGGGCAGATGTGACTCGAACATGATGAACAGTGAGAGTCAAGATGTCTGAAAGTTCATGGAAGGACTCAGATTGTCAATTAGAGTCCGATTAGCCCGTTAGATATCACTACCTATGCCGAGGCATATGCCGAGGCAGTGCGCAGACTACAGTTGTGTGAATAAGATCATGAGTTGCACGCCTCTGAGATTGAGAAAGGTAGTGAGGGCCGAAATTGAGACAAAAGAGAATAGAGGATGACAAGAATGTCAGAACGGGAAAAAGGTAGTTTGGTAAAGGCTTTGAGCTGATAAATCATGGGGTAAGTTGATTGATAAACCCCAGTGTATCCAATTTCAATACTTTTGAGGGGTATTGTGATTTGAGGACCCCGACCTACTACATAACAGTATGACAGAGTAGCAGTGTGAACAGTGTAAGATGTGTGGTAGTTATCACGAAAATCAGATGTTGGATGAAGGCGAGTGTATGCCTTGGACCAGGACACTATTGATGTTTCATAGGATGTGGTGGAAGATACCACACTGGTTGTGAATAATGAAATAATTATTTTAATTGATCCTGGTGCCACGCATTTATTCATACCGCCTTCAGTTGCTTATAAGTTAGTGAAAAAAATGTGAAGCCTATACCTTTAAGCATGAAGAGGATGATAGTTAGTTGATTTTCACTAACTGAATATGGGTATAGGGATTGTAAGTTGACAATAGGGGTGAAAATATCACTGAAAAGTGTATTGTAACTTGACAAGTAAGGAAAGAGTTTGTCACAAGTGATATATAAAAGGAGATATATTGGAATAAGAGACGTATGCAAGGTAAGGATATCCTTGATATGCAAAGTAAATTGGATTAAGCGGTATGTAGTCAAGTCTGAGGGATAATAAAGGTATTTTAAAATACTTCCCTGCCTGAAGATTTGACAGCGTCTAGAAGCGCACGCATAATCTATAGATTGAATTCGACGGTCATAATATATACATTAAAATTTGGGTACCTTTGCTGGTACAATAAAGAAATATAGAACTTGATTAATCATGAAAGTTTAAAAATTAAAATTTTATAAAAAAAAAAGTCGTCAATATAAGAGGAAAGAAATGACGTGAGCTAGTATCTTGAACGAAAGCTATTTCGAAATGACATTGTACGTTTATGCGTACATAGGTCAAGTATATGGAAAATTGAAATATTGAGTGGAACTCAACTACGTTAAGGTATTTAAACCTTACCTGGACCGATTGGTTGTCATCTACAGCGATGATATTATGATGTATTCGAAGTCCAGGAAAGAGTATGAGTAGCAACAGGAAACTGTCTTACAGACAAGGTGTTATGAGTTTCTTGAAATGAGTTGCTCAGTTGACACGTCTCATTCGGGAAAAGATTTCATACGAGTAGTATGATAAGTATGAAAATGGTTTCAATGAGTTTTGGTATATTGGAGTAATGAACTGACCACCGTAAGTATTCATACTATAACTAACAGCTCAAGAGGTTTCAGTGTGTATGGATACCTCCAAATAAGGATTGAGCTATGTATTGATGTAAATGGGAAGATAGTCGTTTATGGATCCAGATAATTCAAGGACCTGAGAGAAACTATCCGACCCATGATTTAGAGTTGGCAGCCATAGCGATTACACTGAAAGTATGGCGCTACTACTTAAATGGTAAGAAATTTCGGGTATGCACTGATCGTAAAAGCCCCGAATATCTGTTTTCACAGAAAGAGTAGAAAATGAGATAACCATGAGGGTTAGAGCTTCTAAGAATTATGATTGTGAATATTGTACCACCCAGGAAAGGCTAATGTAATGGTTGATGCCTTGAGCAGAAAGAGCCTCGGGATGGTATCACATAAGATGGTCAGGGAGCGAGAGCTGCTAGAGCAGTTGTGAACCTCAGTAGTGATGTGATCCCTTCTTGATGATGACGGTGATTTTATGACAGCTAGCCTGAGGTTAGAACCGGATTTGTGTGACCGGATTTGCCAGGCTTAGCGTGATGATCGACAAGGTGTCGATGGTATGGGTCAGATTCAGAAGGGTATAGTGACAGAGTTCACAGTGAGTGATGATGACTGACAGAGGTTCAGAGATAGTATAAGTGCTCTCCAGGACCACAGTTGATGAGATAATGTTATTGACAGAAGCTCACTCTTCGGGATATACAGTGCATCCGAGAAATAATAAATTTATTTGAATCTCTGAGAAAGGTATTGGTGGTCAGGTATGAAAAGTGATATTGTAGAGATTGTTTACAAGTGTCTTCTATGTCAGCAGATTAAGGTAGAGTAAAAGAAGATGCAGAGTCATTGCATTCTCTACCTATATTGACACGGAAATGGGAACAAGTTACCATGAATTGCGTGATGGGTTACAGAGGACCCTAATGAATCACGAGGCTATCTGGGTGATAGTCGATGGGTTGATTTAGTCTACCCACCTTCTGGTTATGAAATCCCCAGATACTCTAAGTGTGTTGGCGGATTTTTATGTATGGAAAATTGTGGAACAATATGTAGTGTTCCAGGGAGCATGATATCAGATAGGGATTCCCGCTTCACTTCCCACTTCTGGGAATATTGTTTTTGAAAGCTATGGGACCCTGATTGAGTGTTAGCACAGCTTCCACCCTCAGACAGATGGTCAGTCAGAGAGGACTGTACAGGTTCTGGAGGATGTGATGAGAGCGTGTGCCATTGATTTTATGAGCTCCTGGATGATCAGTTGCTACTAATCAAATTCGCCAGTGATGACAGTTGTCACTTGAGTATCGGGATGAGATTATATGTGGCATTGTATGACAGTAGGGAGTTGTTCCCTGACTTGGATAAGAAAAGTGGGTGACAAATAGAGAATTGTTCCCGAATTGGTAAGACAAACCTCTGAGGATGTTCAGTGGATTTGTGAGATATTAAGAACACCTCAGAGCAGATAGAAAAAGCTATGCTGACAAGAGACAGAAACCATTGGAATTCACCAAGGGTGAATCATTACTGTTGATAGTTACTTATCCTAAGAGCATAAGGACGTAACGATATTCGGATAAGAGATTTGACAAAGTGGAAGGTAAGACCTGTAGGTTGGTATTACCACTTGAATAAACAGGCATCCACAATGTGTCCTATCTTATGATGCTTCAAAATACTATCCGGATCCAGTATATGTGATCAGATATGAGCTTCAATGGTTTAGCTCAATGAAAATATAACGTATGATTGGAGAAATTGATTCGGGCACTAAACGGAAAGAGAAAGTGTTTAGGGTTAAGATGATCTCCCTAGTTAAGTATGATGGTAGTATTACACTCCGGAGAAGGTCACTTGAGGATGACAATATATGATGCGATAGACATACCCGGAGTTGTTATGAACTCATATTACTTGGTTCTAATTTGGAGGACCAAATTTTTTAAGTGGGGGAGATTGTAAGACCCGATATTTTCGAGTAAATTTAAAAATGCAAAAGGACTAAAATGGTATTCCCGAAAATTTGCAAGGGCAAAATGGTCGAAAGACTAATATTCGATATTAATCGGGACAAGAAAATTTAATTAAAAATAAGAGAATGAGAAATCTTGATCAATGACGAAGAAATAATTAAATTTCGGATTAAATTGATCAAGATATGAATTTATTGGAATAAACCGGGATTTTCGTATCGAAAAATAATCCCGAAAATAATCGAAAAATATACCGAAAAGGTAAAATCGGACTGAGAAAATTATTTACAGATTAAATGAATAAAATATAAATTTTTTTAAGGATATTTATGCATTTTAATATTATTTTATTGAATAAAATAATATTAAAAGTTAATTATAAATAAATAAATAAAATAAAATAAAAAAAAAAAAAAAAAAAAAAAAAAAACGAAATTCTGAAACAGAAAGAAAAGAAACAGAGGCGAAAAACGAAGCGAGACCGAGGGAAGAAGAGAGACTCACCGGCGAGCCACCACCGGCGAGGCTGAGGGGCCGACGAGGGTCGGCGAAGGTCGACCGACCTCGGGCGAACCACCAGCGGCCAGGACGCGCCGTGGAGTCGCCGGAAAACGCCGAAAAGCGAAGGAGATGCCGCGGGGAAGAAACGTCGATCGGCGGCCATCGGCGCCGATTAGACCCCAGCCGAGGCCCGATTTAGGAAGCCCAGGCCATGGCGCGCCGAACGGCACCGAAATCGCACCGGGAACCGGCCGGACGGCGCCGGAACGGCAAAATGATGGGTGAACCGGACTGAACCGGCGGTCTGAACCGGACCGGACCGGTTCAGCCAAAAAGAGAGGGAAAAAAGGAAGAAAAAGGGAAAAAGAAAAAGAGAGAAAAATTGGGGAAAATTCCTGTGATGCAATCGAGCTTCGGGTAAGTCGGTAAGCGGTCAAATTGACCGATTTAATTTTTAGAATATTTAATTTGATAAATAATCGACTGAAAGTTTACCCGAAAATATATTTAATTGTGTAGCTCGACAATTGGCATCCACTGAGAGCTCGAGACAGCCTCGATTTGTGTACGATCATGGAATAACGGGTATGTGACCCTTATTTACGACAATTTTATATCGTTATGCGTGATTGATATTTAACGCATGAATTACGGATTTAATTTCCGTATAAATGAATTAAATTCTAGAAATTAGGATAAATTGTCGTAAATAATTCATAAGCTATCTGAAAATTTAGAACGAGGCTAAATAAATATTGATGGGTCCAATGAGCCCAATAGGCCTCGATAAAGTGTGGTAAACGGGCTTAAGGCCGATTAAGGCCCATTAAGGTGCAATCGGGCCCAATATGGGAAAACAGGCCCAATGATTTAAATTAAGCCCAGAAAATTGTGAATACAATTAATTGTATTGTAATTGACCTGATGAATATGTATCCGCAGTGCCGCAGATTTGAATTGGATTCAGAGCAAATCGGACTGCGTGACGAGTCATCAGAGGAAAGGTCAGACTGTACAGATAAATGAGGTAAGGGAATTGTGTGAGTAGCTAGAGGTAGCTACGCATATTTTAATAGTTTTTCTGTACACTGAGTATGTATGTATACATGGATATTGTATAATGATCCTAAAAATGGTTTGAATGATTTTAAGGATCGAAATAGGTGAAATGTCTATTTTACCCCTATTGAGGGAAGTTCACCTAAGGATGGTGAAAGCATGACATGCATGAAATGCATGATTTAAGGATTTTTGATGATTAAGGAATTTTATTGGTTTTAATCAAAGCAAAGCGATAGATTGGCCAGAAATTGTTTAATTTCACAAAATAACACTACGTAGGTGTTATTAATAATTAAATGGAAATTTCTTTGGAAAACGGCCAACTATCAAGTTTATATGGAAACAGATAGTGCCGACACGTAGTTCGCACTATATCTGCGTTTGTGAATGTGCATAAATGTGCTTGAGCAATTGCTCGCACCGACTTGTGACATCATATGCATGAAATGTGCTAGAGCATGGTGCTCGCACTGATTTTTAATATTGTGAAATGAGAGCTGCTGGAGCCTAGCTCGCACTCTGTTTTGACATGTTTTGACATGTTTTGATTTGTTTTGACGTGGTATGCATAAAATAGTGCTGGAGCGATTACTCGCACTACTTTTAATGATTTGACATGCATGAGAGATGCTGGAGCTTAGCTCGCATCCTGTTTTGATTTAATTATGCATAAAAGCCGTGCTGGAGTGAAACTCGCACGAGATTTGATTTAGTTATGCATAAAGCCGTGCTGGAGTATAACTCGCACGAGATTTGATTTACTTGAGCATTCATTTGTGCTGGAGCGTTGCTCGCACAAAGTTTTATATGGTTTTCATAATTCATTTGAATGCCGTACTGGAGTTTTTCTCGTACGAGGTTTTCACTGAATTTATATACATATCCGTACTAGAGCGTTGCTCGTACGTGAAATTTACATGAAATTATAATCAGTTTAAGTCGTACTGGAGCGCTGCTCGTACGCAGATTTCACTGATTTTTATGAAACCGTGCTAGAGCTTCCCTCGCACGAGATTTTCAGATATCATGAATATGCATGGAGCCGTGCTTGAGTTTCGCTCGCACAGGGATTTATATTACATGCATATAGCCGTGTTGGAGCCTCCTGTAGACTGTGTGTCACAGTGAGATGATATGCTCACACGTGCATTCTGAGACAGATGATATGGGTGGATAAGACCTATTACAGGCACCCCTGACTGAGCTTGGGTTCACGGAGTACTTTGTACCGTGTATGTCACGCGGAGTACGCTGTACCGTGGGGATTGTTGGAGTGGAGTGGCATTAGCCACGAGGCAGCAAGCCTTGCCCTCGCAATCCTGGTGTTATGCTGTTCTGGCGGGTAGGACGACCCACCTCCCGTTTCAGGTGTGATACCCCGCACACTAGGTACCGTGTTGCCAGGGATCACTAGGATATGGCCATAGTCCTCGATGTTACTGATAATTACCTTGTCTCACATGATATAACTTGTGGTCTATTAGACCAGGGTAGACCCGAAGGAGGGGTCAGGCCCCCGATTTGACGATTTGACGATTTTATGATTTTATGAAATGTGACCCTGAAAGAAGGGTGGTTTTATAACCGAGTTTTATAATGAATTTTAATGAATTGTTTTATGAGATGATTGACCCGGAAGGGTTAGTTTTTACTGCAATTTTAATGAAATGATTTAAATGCAGTAGCATGATGTGCTTTTCCATGCTTAAATGATAAATTCATGAAATGATTATATCCCGCGATTTGTTTTATATCGCATGAAGTAATGCATGATTTTGATTTAATTCATGCTGAATATTGATTTAATGATGTCACATAAAATGCTTTGAATGCATAAGTTACATGATTTATATATGCACAAATAGTTTTGGATAAACTATGGCATCGAATATGCATGACTTTGTGCGTGTAATTTTAAATGAAAAGAAATGGATTTAAGGGCATGGCATTATGAGCATGTAGATAGTGGAGCTATCTACTTACTTGCATAATTGCCTTACTGAGCGTGTGGTTTGCTCACCCCCCTTATTTTCCCATCTTTTCAGAGCACTTGCAATAGATATTGAGCGGCTGAGGACTTGCATGGTTGATATTTGCTGCTTCCCATCGAGAGACAGGTATACACATTTGTATGGTTTTGTATCTAAATATGTAATGCACAGTACTGTAAACGGATATTATGTCGGGGATGTAGAGTCATGTAAATACCATTGGGTATGTATTTATTTAAATTCAAAAGGATAGTAGACTCTGATATATGATTATGGGAATGAAATGTTAAATAGTGTGAGGTGACTAACACCGAATCATAGCCCAACTGTATTGTAGGATGGTCACGACGAGAGAAAGTTAAGAATTAAATAATAAATGAAAAAAAACGAAAAATTTACTCTGATTTTTAGGTAATTCGGGTCGTGACACTCATTTTTCTGTACAGTGTGACCTTTCCACTGATGACTCGTCACGCAGTCCGATTTGCTCTCAATCCAAATCAAATCTCCGAAACTGCGGGTACACATTTATCAGGTCAAATACAATACAATTTAATTGTATTTCACAATATTCTGGGCTTAATTTAAATCATTGGGCCCGTTTACCCATATTGGGCCCGATTGCACCATAATGGGCCTTAATCGGCCTTAAGCCCGTTTACCACACTTTATCGAGGCCTATTGGGCTCATTGGGCCCAGCAGTATTTATTTAGCCTCGTTCTAAATTCTCGGATATCTCAATTTAATATTTACGATAATTTATCTCAATTTCCAGAATTTAATTCATCTATGTGGAAATTAAATCCGTAATTTATGCGTTAAATATCAATCACGCATAACAATATAAAATTGTCATAAATAAGGGTCACTTACCTGTTATTCCATGATTGTACACAAATCGAGGTTGTCTCGAGCTCTCGGTTGATGCCAATTGTCGAGCTACACAATTTAATATTTTTTCTGGTAAACTTTCAGTCGATTAATAATAAAATTAAATATTTCGAAAATTAAATCGGTCAATTCGACCGCTTACCGACTTACCCGAAGCTCGATTGCATCACTGGAATTTTCCCCAATTTTTCCTTTTTTCCCTTTTTCTTCCTTTTTTCCTTTTCTTTTTGGCTGAACCGGTTCGGTCCGGTTCAACCCAGTTCAGACCGTCGGTTCAGCTCGGTCCGGTTCAGCCGGTTCAGTCCGATTCGATCGGTTCAGCCATCCTCTGCTCATTCCAGCGCCGTCTGGTCGGTTCCCGATGTGATTCCACCGCCGTTCGGCTCGGCTGCACCTGGGCTTCCTAAATCGGGCCTCGACTTGGACCAAATCGACTCCATCGTCGACGTATCGAGGTATCTTCCCCGCGGCTTCTCTTCCATTTTCGCTGTTTTTTGACGACTCCACGACGCGTCACGGCTGTTGGTGGCTCGCCCGAGGTCGGGCTACCTTCGTCGACCCTCGCCGGCCCCTCAGCCCAGCTTATGGTGGCTCGTCCGACGATTCCTCCTCGGTCTCGGCTTGTTTCTGCTTCTCTCCGTTTCGTTTCTGTTTCCTCTTCAGAAAATCGTAAAACGCGATTTTCTTTTTTTTTTTTTACATTTACTTACTTTTTTTATTATTTATAATTAAATTTTATTATTATTTTATTATTAAAAATCCAAAATATCTGAAAAATTATTATTTTATTCCTTAAAATAATAATAAAAATCCCAAAAATTCATATTAAATTCATTTAATCCGTAAATGAATTTATTAGTCCCATTTTACCTTTTCGGTATATTTTTCGATTATTTTCGAGATTATTTTTCGATACGAAAATTTTGGTTTATTCCAATAAATTCATACCTTGATCAATTTAACCCGAAATTTAATTATTTCCTCGTTATTGATCAAGATTTCTTAATCCCATATTTTTAATTAAATTTTCTTGTCCCGATTAATACCAAATTTTGATCTTTTGATCGTTTTGCCCTTGCATGTTTTCGAAAATACCATTTAAGTCCTTTTGCATTTTTAAATGCACTCGAAAATACCAGGTCTTACAATCTCCCGCACTTAAGAAATTTGGTCCTCCAAATTAGAACCAAGTCATATAAGTCCATAACAACTCCGGGTACATCTATCGTATCATATACTGTCATCCTCAAGTGACTTTTTCCGGAGTGTAATACTACCATCATACTTAACTAGGGAGATTATCTTAAACCTCAACACTTTCTCCTTCCGTCTAATACTCGAATCAATTCTCCAATCATACGTTATACTTTCATTGAGCTAATCTGTTGGAGCTCATATCCGATCACATATATCGGGTTCGGATATTATTTTCGAAACATCATAAGATAGGACACATTGTGGATGCCTGTTAATTCAAGTGGTAATGCCAACCTACAGGTCTTATCTCCCACTTTGTCCAATCTCTTATCCGAATCTTGTTACGTCCTTAAGACAAGTAACTGCCAACAGTAATGATTCACCCTCGGTGAATTCCAATGATTTCCTGTCTCTTGTCAGCATAGTTTTTCTATCTATTCTGAGGTGTTCTTAATCTCTCATAAATCAACTGAACATCCTCAGAGGTTTGTCTTACCAATTCAGGAACAATTTTCTATCTGTCACCCACTTCTCTTATCCAAGTCAGGGAACAATCCCCTACGGGCATGCAATGCCTCATATAAAATGTTATCCTGATACTCAAGTGACAACTGTCATTATTGGCGAATTTGATTAGTAGCAACTGATCATCCCGGAGCTCATAAAATCAATGGCACACGCTCTCATCACATCCTCCAGAACCTATACAGTTCTCTCTGACTGACCATCTGTCTGAGGACGGAGCTGTGCTAACACACAATCGGGTTCCTATAGCTTCTTGAAAAACATTCCTAGAAGTGGAAAGTGAAGCGGGAATCCCTATCTGGTATCATGCTCCCTGAAATGCTACATAATGTTTCACAATTTTCCATACACAAAAATTCACCTACACACTCAGAGTATTTAGGGATTTCCATAAACAGAAGGTGGGTAGACTAAATCAATCCATCGACTATCACCAGATAGCCTCGTGATTCATTCGGGTCCTCTGTAACCCATCACAAAATTCATGGTAACTTGTTCCCATTTTCGTGTCAATATAGGTAGAGGCTGCAATAACCCTGTAACTTCTTTTGCTCTACCTTAATTTGCTGACATACGAGACACTTTTCCACAACTCTACAATATCTCTTTTTTCATACCTGACCACCAATACCCCTTTTCAGAGATTTCGATATATTTATTATTTCTCGGATGCACTGTATATCCCGAAGAACGAGCTTCTTGACAATAACACTATCACATTACTGTGGTCATGGGGAGCACTTATACTGTCTCTGAACCTCTGTAAGTCATCATCACTTATTGTGAACTCTGTCACTATACCCTTTTGAATCTGACCCACACTATCGACACCATGCCGATTATCATGCTAAGCCTGGCAAATCCGGTCACACAAATTTGATTCTAACCTTAGGTTAGCTGTCACAAAATCACTGTCATCATCAGAAGGAATCACATTACTACTGAGGTTCACACTGCTCTAGCAGCTCACGCTCCCTGACCATCATATGTAATACCATCCTGAGGCTCTTTCTGCTCAAGGCATCAACCATTACATTAGCCTTTCCTGGGTGGTACAATGTTCACAATCATAATCCTTAGAAGCTCTAACTCTCTTGGTTATCTCATATTCGACTTTTTCTGTGAAAACAGATACTCGGGGCTTTTTATGATCAGTGCATATCTGAATTTTTTCTTACCATTTAAGTGGTGGCGCCATCCTTTCAATAAAAACGCTACGGCTGCCAACTCTAAATCATGGGTCGGATAGTTTCTCTCATGATCCTTGAACTATCTGGATCCATAAACAACTATCTTCCCATTTTACATCAATACACAGCTCACTCATAATTTTGAGGTATCCATATACACTGAAACCTCTTGAGCTGTTAGTTATGGTGAGATTACTTACGGTGATCAGTTTATTACTTCAATATAACCAAAACTCACTGAAACTACTTTCATACTTATCATACCACTCGTATGCAATCTTTTTCTGAACGACATGTGTCAACTGAGCAGCCAATTTCGAGAAACTCTTCACAATGTCTGTAAGACAGTTTTCATTTTCTCTCATACTCTTCCCTGGACTACGAATACATCAAAATATCATCGCTCAAGATGACAAGCAATTGGTCCAGGTAAGGTTTAATTACTTCGTCGTAGTTGAGTTCCACTTCATAATTCAATCACTCATATCCTTGACTTATGTACGCATAAAGGTATAACGTCATTTCGAAATCGCTTCCGTTCAAGATACTAATTCGCGTCGTTTCCTTTTTCTCATATTGACGATTTTTATAAAATTTTAAAACTTCATGGTTAATCAAATTTTGTATCTGTTTATCGTACCAGTAAAGGTACCCAAATTTTTAAATGTATATATACGACTGTCGATTTCAATCTATAAGTTATGTGTGCGCTTCTAGACGCTGTCAAGTCTTCAGGCAGGGAATATTTTAAAATACCTTTATTAACCCTCAGATTTGACCACATCGACTGGGTGTAGATATATCTACCCCTTATCTTGGTCACAATCCATATACACTACATATTACTTAATCCTTACTTTGCATATCAATGATATCCTTACCTTGCATACGTCTCTTATTCCAATATATCTCCTTTAATATATCTCTTATAACAAACTCTTTCATAATTTGTCAAACTTACAATACAATTTCCAGGGATGTTTTCGCCCATATTTTCAACTTACAATCTCTATACCCATATTCAGTTAGTGAAAATCAACTAACTATCATCATTTTACCTAAGGGTACAGGTTTCACATCTTTCACTAGCTTATTAGCAACTGAAGGTGGTATGAAAAAATGCGTGGCACTAGGATCAATTAAAATAATTACTTCATTATTCACAACCAGTGTGGTATCTTCCACCACATCCTACGAAACATCAAAAGTGTCCTGGTCCAAGGCATACACTCGCCCTCGTCCAACATCTTATTTCCGTGGTATCTACCACACATCTTACACTGCTCACACTACTATACGGTTTCGTAGCAGGTCGGGGTCCTCGAATCACAATACCCCTCGTAAGTGCTGAAATTGGATACACTGGGGCTTCCAATCATCTTATCCCATGACTCATCAACTCTAATCTTTTACCAAACTACCTTTTCCCATTCTGACATCTCTGTCATTCTTTATTCTCTTTTATCTCTATTTTGGCCCTTACTACCTTTCCCAATCTCAGAGGCATGCAACTCATGATCTTATTTAACACAATTGTAGTCTGCGCACTGCCTCGACATAGGTAGTGATATCTAATGGCCCAATCGGACTCTAATTAACAATCTGAGCCCTTTCATGAACTTTCATACATCTTGACTCTCACTGTTCATCGAGTCCGAGTCATATCTGCCCAGGAATATAAACTGAGTATCATACTCGTCAATCAACTAGTTCCTCTGAGTCAGAGTAAAGAATTTAATCTTTAATTTCCTTTAAACAATGTCCGGGATATTCAGTCACCGGAATACCTCTAGAATTATTTTTCATGTCTATTCTGGATGTCTAATTCTTCAAATGGGTCGATCGAACTTCCACCAATGTTTCGACTCGCCCTCAAATCATACATACTCTGAGCAATTAGCTCGCAAAATATTCTCCACACTCCGCTCCAACCTCGCGAAGCGTATCTCAATACCGTCCGATCTCTCTGTCAGACTCTGTCCGATCTCTCTGTCGGACTCTGCGGGGCATGCTCAATACCAGCCTCCATGTCAATCTCAACTCGAGTCTCATGTGACGACTCAGTACTACTCTCGGGCCTACCTCAACGGCCTTGAGCTCATGTACTCATCTCTCAACCATAGCGGCTATCAGTTAATAAGTATATTCTTGCATTTAAAACCAAATTCTTAGCTGCACTTCCATCTCGATATACACAATTGTATCTAAATAATGCACAGTACATGGGGATGTAAACTTCCTTAACTACTAACACCGACTCATATCAGGCCAACTCAAGCTCTGATACCATTAAACCTGTCACGACCCAAATTACCTAAAAATCAGAGTAAATTTTTCGCTTTTTCATTTATTATTTAATTCTTACCTTTGTCTCATCGTGACCATCCTATAACACAGTTGGGCTATGATTCGGTGTTAGTCACCTCTCACCTATTACCATTCCATTTCCATAATCACATTCATATATCAGAGTTTACTATCTTTTGACTTTAATTAAATACATACCCAATGGTATTTACATAACCTTACATCCCTGACATCATATCCATTTACAGTACTGTGCATTACATATTTAGATACAAAACCATAAAAATGTGTATACCTAACTCTCGATGGGAAGCAGCGAATACCAAACATGCAAGTCCTTAACTGCTCAATAACTATTACAAGTGCTTTGAAAAGATGGGAAATTAAGGGGGGTGACCAAACCACACGCTCAGTAAGGCAATTATGCAAGTAAGTAGATAGCTCCACTATCTACATGCTCATAATGCCATGCCCTTAAATCCATTTCTTTTCATTTAAAATTTCACGCACAAAGTCATGCATATTCAATGCCATAGTTTATCCAAAACTATTTGTGCATATATAAATCATGTAATTCATGCATTCAAAGCATTTTATGTGACATCATTAAATCATACTAAGCATGAATTAAATCAAGATCATGCAATCTTTCATGTCATGTAAGACAAATCATGGATTTCAAATGAAAGCATGGAAAACTTCACATGCTACTGCATTTAAATCAATACATTAAAACTGCAGTAAAAACTAACCCTTCCGGGTCAATTAACTCATAAAACAATCTCATAATTCCATTTCTAACTCATAAAACAATTCGCTAAAATTCATTATAAAACTTCGGTTATAAAACCACCCTTCTTTCAGGGTCACATATCATAAAATCAGAAAATCGAGGATCTGACCCCTCCTTCGGGTCTACCCTGGTCTATCGACCAATAGTTATATCATGTAAGACAAGTAGGTAATTATCAGTAACATCGAGGACTATGGCCATATCCTACTGATCCCTGGCAACACGGTACCTAGTGTGCGGGGTATCACACCTGAAACAAGAGGTGGGTCGTCCTACCTGCCAGAACAGCATAACATCAGGATTGCGAGGGCAAGGCTTGCTGCCCCGTGGCTAATGCCACTCCACTCCAACAATCCCCACGGTACAGTGTACTCCGCGTGACATACACGGTACAAAGTACTCCGTGAACCCAAGCTCAATTAGGGGTGCCTGCAATAGGTCTTATCCACCCAAATCATCTGTCACGACCCAAATTACCTAAAAATCCCTATAAATTTTTCGCTTTTCATTTCCTTACCGTCGTGAACAATTACACTCCTAAACAGTTGGGCTATGATTCGGTGTTAGTAACCTCTCACCTATTTACCATTCCATTTTCATATTCACATTCACATGTCAATTTATTTAAACAAAATACATCCCCAATATTAAATCCATATACAGTACTGTGCATCTATATGTTCAGATACGAAATTATACCAATGTGTATACCTGATCTTGCTAAGAAGCAGCGGAAATGACTACTGTCGTTCTTTTCTACTGAATATACCCTGTGGGGTGGAAAATGAAAGGGTGAGCGAAACGTGCTCAGTAAGGCAATAATGTAAGCAAGTAGATAACTATACTATCTACGTGCTGATAATGTCATGATGTAAAAATCGTTTACTTTCGGAGCATGAGGTAAGATTAAAACGATGCTACATGTATGTATATATCATATACAAGAAATCATGAAATCAACATATCAAGCACACATGGAAAATCATCATGTATGACATCTCATGCTCGTCACATTAAAACTCATTTATTTCATCATAAACTCTTCACTTTAAAACTCATTTGTTTAATCACAAAAGAACTTCATCAAGGTCAAACCCATCTCTCGGGAATACCTTGATTCATCAAATCACATCTCTTTTAAAAACACAAATCGGGACTACTCCTCCATCGGGTTTGTCCTGGTCTATCCAGACCGTATGATATCATGTGAGGCATGTAGGTTACTGTATGAAAAATCGAGGACTATGGCCATACTATGTCCCTGTGATCCCATGCTACACGGATCCCGGTGTGCGGGGTATCACAACTGCAACGGGAGGTGGGGTCAAGTCCTACCCGCCAGAATATCGAGCAACATCGTAGAGTCATCATGACTGCACAGTACAGCGTACTCCGTGTGACATACACGGTACATCGTACTCCGTGGACCCATATCATAGTCTGGGGGTGCCTGCCGTAGGTCTTATCCAGCCCAATACTATGTCGATAACCAACCCATGTCTCAAAGTATATGTGCGAGCATCTCAACTCTCTGTGACACACAGTCTACAGGAGGCTTCCGCACGACTATATGCATGTCAACTCGCGTCTAGTGCGTTTATGTGAGCATCCTGCTGCCCGCCCCACACCAGGTCACAGGCTTACGGAGCTCCAGCACCACGCTATGCATATCATGATATCTAAAATCTCGTGCGAGCGAAGCTTCAGCACGATTTTGTGCACACACAAATTTCTCGTACGAGCAATGCTCCAGTACGACTTTTTATGAGAAATAATTTAGTAAACTTGAGTGCGAGAAAGACTCTAGCACTCTTTTAGTCATGTAAATACGATAGGTGGCTCACTTTTAATAAAACATCTTTTAAAATAGTAACCGGTACAAACCGATACCCTTTCGTAAAATTCACGAAATCAACAGCCCACCTATGTGTATATTTGCTTAAATCAAAGCAATATAATCATATAAAACATTAAAATCATGAAATTCATGCATTTTCATAGCCTTACTACCCTTTTTGAAATTTTCCTAACTGGGGGCAAAATAGTCATTTTCCTTTATTTATCTAAGCCCTGGTTTTCGTAAAAATTATTACTTTATTTCTAGATGTTTTAATAAATTTCAAAGCCCTGTAAATCCCCTCTCAAAATACTCATAATTATCTCTATGCACCTACAAAATTCCCTTACCTCGATTCTCGTCGAGTCTGACCTTTCCTTTTCCACTGTTGTTACGTCGCGCAGTCCGATCTGCTCCCAATCAAACCTCCGGAACTGCGTAATAATATTCCTCAGGTCAGATATTATACAACTTAATTGTATTTAATACTTTCTCTGCTTAATTTAAATCATTGGGCCCATTTATCCCTATTGGGCCCGATTGCACCTTAATGGGCCTTACTCGGCCTTAAGCCCGTTTTCCACTTATTAAATCCCTTCCTCGGGTTTACTGGGCTCATTCAGCTTACCAATAATTATCGGGCTTTGTTCCAAACTCATTGGATAGCCCGTATACCATTTACGGTAATTACGTTGTAATTCCGATTAATATTTCTTTTATACAGAATTAATCCGTAAATTCTGTAAAATAATTGAAACTCTGTATTAAAGGACTCTAATTGCCGAAATTAAACTATACTTACCCGATACGATGCGGGATACGAAAATCGGAGCTCAATCGGCTCTCGTTCGAGCTTTATCGTCGAACTGCACAATTATTATATTTAATCTCGGGTTACTTTTCGATTAAATATAATTTAAATAAATTTTCTGAAAATCAATTCGGTCACTTTTGACCTCATATTGACTTACCCGAAGTCCGGTGTATCCTCGAAAATCCTTTCCCTTTTTCCTTTTCCTCTTTTTCTCCTTTTTTCCCTTCTTTCTTGGCTGAACCGGTTCAGACCGGTTCAGACCGCCGGTTCAGCTCGATTCGGTTCGGTTCAGTTTTAGCCGCTTCAGGCCGATTCAACCGGTTCAATCCCCATTTGCTCATTCCGGCGCCGTCCGGCCGGTTCCCAGTGCGATTTCGGTGCCGTTCGGCTCGGCTACACCTGTGCATTCAGAATCGGGCCTCGGTTGGGGTCGAAACGCGACCATCGTCGACGAATTCCTCCTTCTCCCCCGCGGCTGTCTCCTCTCGATCCGACGGATTGCGGAGGTTTCGCCGGCCGGTACTAGTCTCAAAAGGATCGGCTCCTCCTCCTGATCACGTTGGTACCCGCCGTTCGCCCCCAGCTGCCGTGGATCGCCGGTACCGACTCCGTTTTCCCCGCGGTCTTCTCTTCCTTCGTTCGTCGAACACGGCCATCGTCGGCGCGCGTCACCGGTGCCAATGGCTTCGCCGGCCTCTCCTCTTGCTACTCGGCCCTTCGTCGGAGGTCAAAGGTCGTCGGTGGTGGCTCGTCGGTCGGCCACGCGCTGGTCTCCTTCTCCGTTTTCAATCACTTTCTCTCTCCCCGATACATGTTTCAGATTTTCTCTTTTTTTTTTTTTAACAATTTGTTTTATTATTAAAATATTCATTAAAATATTCAAATATATTGTAAAATATCTACAAAAATCTATTAATTTATTCCAAATAAATTAATTTAATTTAATTTAATTTATTTATTATATTTTTAATCATTTTCCAGTATAATTTCTTCGTATTTTCGGGACATTGTCCCGGGTGACTTTTCGGTATATTTTACGATTATTTTCGGGATTATTTTTTTTCCGAGCTAAAAATTCCAATTAATCCTGATTAATTCCAATAAATTAATATCTTGATCAATTTAACCCAAAATAAATTTATTTCACTTTTATTGACCAAGATTTCTTAAATCCATATTTTAATTAAATTTTTCTTATCGAAATTATACCGACCTTTGGTCTTTTGACCATTTTGCCCTTACACATATTCGGGATTAATTTAACCCGACTTCCTTTCACGAAAACTCATTCATTTCGTATTTTAATTAAATTCGGGTCTTACAACTCTCCCCCACTTAAGGAATTTGGTCCTCCAAATTAGAACCAATTCATATGAGTCCATATACAACTCCGGGTACATCAATCGTATCATACTTCTTTAATTCTCATGTGATCTTTTCTCCTGAGTGTATTACTACCAAAAGACTTTAATTAGGGAGATCGTCTTAAACCTCTATACTGTCTCTTTCCTGTTTAATGCCCGAATCAACTTCTTCCATATACTTATATTTTCATTAAACTGAACTTTTAGAATTCATATTCGATCACTATGCTGGATCTGGATAGTATTTTCGAAGCATCAAAAAGTTGAGACACATTGTGGGTGCCTGTTAATTCAGGTGATAACGCAAACCTACAGGTCTTATCTCCCACTTGTCCAAACACTCAAAAGATTCAATCCAGCGAAACTCAATTTACCTTCTTTCAAAAGTTCGCTATGTCCTTATTCTCTTAGGACAAGAAATGTTTCAACCATACTAATTCACCAAAAGTGAATTCCAATACTTGTCTATCTGTTCTGAGGTGTTCTTAATCTCTCATCCTTAACTAAACATCCTCAAAGACTTATTATCCAAGGTTGAATATAATTCTATCTGTCACCCACTTTTTTTTTCCAATTTGGGGAACAACCCCTACAGTCATACACTGTCTCATATCTTGTTATCCCGATACTCAAGTGACAACTGTCACTATTGACGAATTCAATTTGTAATAACTGATCATCCCAGGAGCATAAAAATCAAGGGCACAAGCTTTCTTCGGATCCTCTAGAACCTGTACAGTCCTCTCTGACTGACCATCTGTCTGAGGACGAAAAGCTGTGCTAATACTCAGTCGGGTTCCCATAGCTTCCTTAAATATCCTCAGAGGTAGGAAGTGGAGCGGGAATCCCTTTATAATACAATGCTCACTGGAACGTTACATAATGTTCCACAATCTTCCTTATACATGAATCCTCATACACACTTTGAGTATCTGAGAATTTCATAACCAGAAAGTGGGTAGACTTAGGCAATCTGTCGGCTATCATCCAAATAGCCTCGTAATTCACCTGGGTTCTCTGTAACCCATCATAAAATTTATGGAGACTTGCTCTCATTTTTCGTGCCGTGTCGATATAGGTAGGTGCTGCAATAACTCTGCAGACTTTTAATACTCTACCTTATTCTGCTGACACACTAGGCACTTTTCTACAATCTCTACCATGTCTCTTTTCACATCTGACCACCCATACCCTTTTTCAGAGAATTCAATATATATATTCATTACTTTTCGTATGCACTGTATATCCCGAAGAGTGAGCTTCTGACAACATCACTATCTCATCAACTGTGGTCCTGGGGAGCACTTATACTGTCTCTGAACCTCTCTGTAAATCATTATCACACTCTTTGTGATCTCTGTCACTGTACCCTTCTGAATCTGACCCAAACTATCGACATCCTGTCGATCATCATGCTAAGCCTGTCAAATCTGGGTACTCTCATCCGGTTCCAGTCTCAGGCTAGCTGTCACACAATCACTGTCATCATCAGAAGGGATTACATCAATATTGAGGCTCACAACTGCTTTAGCAGCTCACGCTCCCTGACCATCATATGCGGTACCATCTCGAGGCTCTTTCTACTCAAAGCATCAGTCATCACATTAGCCTTTCCTGGATGGTACAATTTTCACAATCAAAACCTCTCAGAAGCTCTAACCCACTATGTATTCTCATATTCGCCTCTTTCTGTAAAAAAAAACAGATACTCGAGGCTTTATGATTAGTGCATATCCACAATTCATCATCCTGTACCTAGTAGTACCATATCCTCAGTACAAGTACTACTGCTGTCAACTTTAAATCATGGGTCAGATAGTTTCTTTCGTGATCAAGGAGTTGTCTGACTCCATAATTGACTATCTTCCCATTATACATCAATACACAGCTCTTTCATAATTTTGAGGTATTCATACTCACTGAGAACCTCTTGAGCTGTTGGGTATGGTGAAATTAATCACGGGGGTCAGTTCATACTTCACTACACCGAAATTCATGTCATATCTATCATCTTATTTATCATCTCATTCAAAGACCACGTTTTCTTAGTTAAACGTGTCAACCAAGTAGACCATATTGAGAACTCGCAACAACCCATTTGTAAAAGCAATCTTCCAATTGTTGCTTATAATTTGCCTTAGACTTTAACTACACCCAACCTATCACCGATACTGCTAGTTACAATTCGGTCCAATCCTTGACTTATTTACGCATAAGCGTATAAAATCCTTCAAAGTCGCTTACGTCTTCAGGTACTAACCTGCGTCATTTCCTTTCCTTATCTTAACGGCTCTTATTAAATTTTACTATGTTAACCTTTATGATTCGTCGAATTTTAATATTCTTATCGTCTTAGTAAGGGTATCCTAATGCTAATGGTATTTATTACGACGATTGATTTCACGTTATAGGTTATATATATATACTTTTAGACGCTGTCAAGTCTTCAGGCGGGGAGGTATTTTGAAATACCTTTATTAACCTTCAGACTTAACCACAACTACGTTATATCTCAGTCTATGTGGTCACAATTTATATTCGCTACTAATTGCTCTAATCCTAATGACTTCATATCGTAAGGATGTTTCTACCTAGCATACGTCTCTTACTCCAATACATCTTGTATACATATCTCAAAGATTATCTCCTTAGTGTATCAATCATGAGAAAACTCTTGCCATTATTCATTCCGTGAGTACAATCCTTTACTCCTGTAATTTCAACCGTTGCACCCCTTTTTATCACTTGTCAACACTTACAGTATACTTCTCAGTGATGTTTTCACCACCTGTTTTCAACTTAAAATCTCTATATCCATATTTCGTTAATTAATCCTCCTCTATTGGGGTACTCATTTATCAGTATTATGCCCAATGATGTAGGCATTCATGCCTTTTACTCACTTATATGCGAATGAAGGCTGTACGAATAAGTGTGGTACCAGGATCAATGAACATATGTACTTCATTATTCGTAACAAGTGTGGTATCTTACACCACATCCATGAGACATCAATAGTGTCCTGGTCCAAGACGTCCTCTCGCCTTCGTCCAACAGCCTACTTTCCCCTTTTTTTTTGGCTATACCAACAAAGTTTTCCTCTGTCTCTTTACTTTTCTGTGGGGCAATCTCGCCCAATTCTGTACAATCAAAATCCAGGGTCCGTCTTACCTCACTTAACGACCATTTTCATCAATACAGTGTAGGTATAGACCCTCCTTCCGTGGTATCCACCACATATCTACACTACTCACAGTGCTTACACTGCTACACTGCTTCGTAGCAGGTCGGGGTCCTCCAATCACAATGCCCTTCAAGAGTGCCAAAATTGGATGCACTGGGGCCTTACCAATTATCTTACTCCATAACTCGTTAACTCTAATCTCTTACCAACTGGTCTCTTTCCTGCTCTGACATCTCTGTCATTCTCTAATTTCTTCTATCTCTATTTTGGCCCTTAGTACATTTCCCAATCTCAGAGGCATGCAATACATGATCTTATTTACCCAACTGTATTCTGCGCACTGCCTGGACATAGGTAGTATCTCACGGGCCAATCAGACTCTTATCGATAATTTGAGCATTCCATGAACTTTTGGGCTTTTCGACTCTCACTGTCCACAATATCGGGTTCATACTTGCCCAGGGATGTAATCTGAGATTCATATTCATCAATCAACCAATGACTATGGGCAGTGTAAGAAACTTTATCAATAAATTCCTTTAAGTAGTGCCCAAAATATTCAGTCACCAGAATACATCCAATAAGATTTCTCATCTTAGCTATAGATGTTTAACACTTAAGATGGGTCGAGCGGGTTTCAATCAATGCTCCACTGCGCCCTCTGATCTTATGTCTACTCTGAGCAATTTGGTCCTCAAAATAATCTCCACACTCCGCTCCAACCTCACGAAGTGTGTCTCAATACTGTCCGATCTCTCTATCGGATTCAGTGGGGCATGCTCAACATTAGCCTCTATTTCAATCTCATCCCGATTCTCATGGGTCAACTCAGCACGACTTAGCAGACTCAGGTCTACCTCTACGACCTCTGCCTCGTGCACTATCTCATCTTGAGTCTCATATCATGACTCATTCGATTTTCAGGCCGATCTCTACGGCCTCGAGCATGTGTACTCGCCACTCTACCATAGCGGCTATCAGTTATAAAAACTATTTTCTTGCATTCGAAATAAAATTCTTAGCTGCTATTCCATCATGATATACACAATTGTATCTAAATAATGCACAGGACATGAGGATGTAATTTACTTAACCACTAACATCGACTCATATCAGGCCAACTCTGCTCTGATACCATTAAATTTGTCACGACCCAAATTACCTAAAAATCCCTACAAATTTTTCGCTTTTCATTTCCTTACCCGTCGTGAACAATTACACTCCTAAACAGTTGGGCTATGATTCGGTGTTAGTAACCTCTCACCTATTTACCATTCCATTTTTATATTTCATTTACATATCAATTTATTTAAACTAAATACATCCCCAATATTACATCCATATACAGTACTGTGCATCTATATGTTCAGATACGAAATTATACCAATGTGTATACCTGATCTTGCTAAGAAGCAGCGAAAATGACTACTGTCGTTCTCTTCTACTGAATATACCCTGTGGGGTGGAAAATGAAAGGGTGAGAGAAACGTGCTCAGTAAGGCAATAATGTAAGCAGGTAGATAACTATACTATCTACGTGCTGATAATGTCATGATGTAAAAATTGTTTACTTTCGGAGCATGAGGTAAGATTAAAATGATGCTACATGTATGTATATATCATATACAAGAAATCATGAAATCGACATATCAAGCACACATGGAAAATCATCATGTATGACATCTCATGCTCGTCACATTAAAACTCATTTATTTCATCATAAACTCTTCACTTTAAAACTCATTTGTTTAATCACAAAACAACTTCATCAAGGTCAAACCCATCTCTCGGGAATACCTTGATTCATCAAATCACATCTCTTTTAAAAACACAAATCGGGACTACCCCTCCATCTGGTTTGTCCTGGTCTATCCAGACCGTATGATATCATGTGAGGCATGTAGGTTACTGTATGAAAAATCGAGGACTATGGCCATACTATGTCCCTGTGATCCCATACCACACGGATCCCGGTGTGCGGGGTATCACAACTGCAACGGGAGGTGGGGTCAAGTCCTACCCGCCAGAATATCGAGCAACATCGTAGAGTCATCATGACTGCACGGTACAGCGTACTCCGTGTGACATACACGGTACATCGTACTCCGTGGACCCATATCATAGTCTGGGGGTGCCTGCCGTAGGTCTTATCCAGCCCAATACTATGTCGATAACCAACCCATGTCTCAAAGTATATGTGCGAGCATCTCAACTCTCTGTGACACACAGTCTACAGGAGGCTTCCGCACGACTATATGCATGTCAACTCGCATCTAGTGCGTTTATGTGAGCATCTTGCTGCCCGCCCCACACCAGGTCACAGGCTTACGGAGCTCCAGCACCACGCTATGCATATCATGATATCTAAAATCTCGTGCGAGCGAAGCTTCAGCACGGTTTTGTGCACACACAAATTTCTCGTACGAGCAATGCTCCAGTACGGCTTTTCATGAGAAATAATTCAGTAAACTTGAGTGCGAGAAAGACTCTAGCACTCTTTTAGTCATGTAAATACGATAGGTGGCTCACTTTTAATAAAACATCTTTTAAAATAGTAACCGGTACAAACCGGTACCCTTTCGTAAAATTCATGAAATCAACAGCCCACCTATGTGTATATTTACTTAAATCAAAGCAATATAATCATATAAAACATTAAAATCATGAAATTCATGCATTTTCATAGCCTTACTACCCTTTTTGAAATTTTCCTAACTGGGGGCAAAATAGTCATTTTCCTTTATTTATCTAAACCCCGGTTTTCGTAAAAATTATTACTTTATTTCTAGATGTTTTAATAAATTTCAAAGCCCTGTAAATCCCCTCTCAAAATACGCATAATTATCTCTATGCACCTACAAAATTCCCTTACCTCGATTCTCGTCGAGTCTGACCTTTCCTTTTCCACTGTTGTCACGTCGCGCAGTCCGATCTGCTCCCAATCAAACCTCTGGAACTGCGTAATAATATTCCTCAGGTCAGATATTATACAACTTAATTGTATTTAATACTTTCTGTGCTTAATTTAAATCATTGGGCCCATTTATCCCTATTGGGCCCGATTGCACCTTAATGGGCCTTACTCGGCCTTAAGCCCGTTTTCCACTTATTAAATCCCTTCCTCAGGTTTACTGGGCTCATTCAGCTTACCAATAATTATCGGGCTTCGTTCCAAACTCATTGGATAGCCCGTATACCATTTACGGTAATTACGTTGTAATTCCGATTAATATTTCTTTTATACAGAATTAATCCGTAAATTCTGTAAAATAATTGAAACTCTGTATTAAAGGACTCTAATTGCCGAAATTAAACTGTACTTACCCGATACGATGCGGGATACAAAAATCGAAGCTTAATCGGCTCTCGTTCGGGCTTTATCGTCGAACTGCACAATTATTATATTTAATCTCGGGTTACTTTTCGATTAAATATAATTTAAATAAAGTTTTCAGAAATCAATTCGGTCACTTTTGACCTCATATTGACTTACCCGAAGTCCGATGTATCCCCAAAAATCCTTTCCCTTTTTCCTTTTCCTCTTTTTCTCCTTTTTTCCCTTCTTTCTTGGCTGAACCGGTTCAGACCGGTTCAGACCGCCGGTTCAGCTCGATCCGGTTCGGTTCAGTTTTAGCCGGTTCAGGCCGATTCAACCGGTTCAATCCCCATTTGCTCATTCCGGCGCTGTCCGACCGGTTCCATGTGCGATTTCAGTGCCATTCGGCTCGGCTACACCTGGGCATTCAGAATCGGGCCTCGGTTGGGGTCGAAACGCGACCATCGTCGGCGAATTCCTCCTTCTCCCCCATGGCTGTCTCCTCCCGATCCGACGGATTTCGACAGTTTCGTCGGCCGGTACTGGTCTCAAAAGGACCGGCTCCTCCTCCTGATCACGCTGGTACCCGCCGTTCGCCCCCAGCTGCCGTGGATCGCCGGTACCGACTCCGTTTCCCCGCGGTCTTCTCTTCCTTCGTTCGCCGGACACGGCCATCGTCGGCACGTGTCACCGGTGCCAATGGCTTCGCCGGCCTCTCCTCTTGCTGCTCGGCCCTTCGTCGGAGGTCAAAGGTCGCCGGTGGTGGCTCGTCGGTCGGCCACGCGCTGGTCTCCTTCTCCGTTTTCAATCACTTTCTCTCTCCCCGATACATGTTTCAGATTTTCTCTTTTTTTTTTTTAACAATTTGTTTTATTATTAAAATATTCATTAAAATATTCAAATATATTGTAAAATATCTACAAAAATCTATTAATTTATTCCAAATAATTTAATTTAATTTAATTTAATTTATTTATTATATTTTTAGTCATTTTTCCAGTATAATTTCTCCGTATTTTCGGGACATTGTCCCGGGTGACTTTTCGGTATATTTTACGATTATTTTCGGGATTATTTTTTTTCCGAGCTAAAAATTCCAATTAATCCCGATTAATTCCAATAAATTAATATCTTGATCAATTTAACCCAAAATAAATTTATTTCACTTTTATTGACCAAGATTTCTTAAATCCATATTTTAATTAAATTTTTCTTATCGAAATTATACCGACCTTTGGTCTTTTGACCATTTTGCCCTTACACATATTCGAGATTAATTTAACCCGACTTCCTTTCACGAAAACTCATTCATTTCGTATTTTAATTAAATTCGGGTCTTACATCATCTCTGTCTCAGAATGCACGTGTGAGCATATCATCTCACTGTGACACACAGTCTACAAGAGGCTCCAACACGGCTATATGCATGTAATACAATTCCCTGTACGAGCGAAGCTCAAGTACGACTCCATGCATATTCATGATATCAGAAAACCTCGTGCGAGCGAAGCTCTAGCACGGTGCCATAGAAATCAATGAAATCTGCGTACGAGCAGCGCTCTAGTACGACTTAAACTGATTATAAATTCAAGTAAAATCTAAGTATGAGCAATGCTCTAGTACGGATATGTATAAAAACTCAATGAAAATCTCGTACGAGAAAAACTCCAGTACGACATTCAAATGAATTATAAAACCATATAAAACTTTGTGCGAGCAACGCTCCAGCACAAATGAATGCTCAAGTAAATCAAATCTCGTGCGAGTTACACTCCAGCACGGCTTTACGCATAATTAAATCAAATCTCGTGTGAGTTACACTTTAGCACGGCTTCATGCATAATTAAATCAAAATAGGATGCGAGCTAAGCTCCAGTATCTCTCATGCATACAAATCATTAAAACTAGTGCGAGCAATCGCTCCAGCACCTCTTTATACATACCACGTCAAAACATATCAAAACATGTCAAAACAGAGTGCGAGCTAGGCTCCAGCACTTCTCATGCATTTCATAGGAATAAAAATCAGTGCGAGTAACCGCTCTAGCACATGTCATGCATATGATGTCACAAGTCGGTGCGAGCAACCGCTCAAGCACATTTATGCATATTCACAAATGCAGATATAGCGCGAACTACGTGTCGGCACTATCTGTTTCCATATAAACTTGATAGTTGGCCCTTTTTCCAAATAATTTCATTTAAATACCAATAACACTTACGTAGTGTTATTTTTGAAAACTTATATAATTATTGGCCAATCTATCATTTTCCTTTTGTTTAAAAATCAATAAAGTTTCTTAATTCAGAAATTTATATAATTTTTGAAAACATTTAAATGACATGCATTTCGTGCATGTCATGCTTTCACCCTCCTTAGGCGAACTTCCCTCAATAGGGGTAAAATAGTCTTTTCACCTATTTCGATCCTTAAAATCATTCAAACCATTTTTAGGATCATTATACAATATCAATGTATACATACATATTCAGTGTATATAAAAGCTATTAAAATACGCGTAGCTACCTCTAGCTACTCACATAATTCCCTTACCTCATTTTTCTGTACAGTCTGACCTTTCCACTGATGACTTGTCACGCAGTCCAATTTGCTCTCAATCCAAATCAAATCTTCGAAACTGCGGATACACATTCATCATGTCAAATACAATACAATTTAATTATATTTCACAATTTTCTGGGCTTAATTTAAATCATTGGGCCTGTTTACCCATATTGGGCCCGATTGCACCATAATGGGCCTTAATCGGCCTTAAGCCCGTTTACCACACTTTATCAAGGCCTATTGGGCTCATTGGGCCCAGCAGTATTTATTTAGCCTCGTTCTAAATTCTCGAATATCTAAATTTAATATTTACGACAATTTATCTCAATTTCCAGAATTTAATTCATTTATGCGAAAATTAAATCCGTAATTTATGCGTTAAATATCAATCACGCATAACGATATAAAATTGTCATAAATAAGGGTCACTTACCCATTATTCTATAATCGTACACAAATCGAGGCTGTCTCGAGCTCTCGGTTGATGCCAATTGTCGAGCTACACAATTTAATATTTTTTCGGGTAAACTTTCAGTCGATTAATAATAAAATTAAATATTTAAAAAATCAAATCGGTCAATTCGACCGCTTACCGACTTACCCGAAGCTCGATTGCATCACTAGAATTTTCTCCAATTTTTTATCTTTTTCTTTTTCCCTTTTTCTTCCTTTTTTCCTTTTCTTTTTGGCTGAACCGGTTCAGACCACCGGTTCAGCTCGATCTGGTTCGGCCAGTTCAGTCCGATTCGATCGGTTCAGTCATCCTCTGGTCATTCCGACTCCGTCTGGCTGGTTCCCGGCTTGATTTCACTGCCGTTCGGCTCGGTCGACCTGGGCTTCCTAAATCGGGCCTCGGCTTGGAGCAAATCGACGTCATCGCCGGTGAATCGAGGTTTCTTCCCCCGCGGCTTCTCTTCCATTTTCGCTATTTTTCGGCGACTCCACGGCGCGTCACGGCCATTGGTGGCTCGCCCGAGGTCGGGCTACCTTCGCCGACCCTCGTCGATCCTTCAGCGCCGCTGGTGGTGGCTCATCCGACGATTCCTCCTCAGTCTCGGCTTGTTTCTGCTTCTCTCCGTTTCGTTTCCGTTTCCTCTTCAGAAAATCGCAAAACGCGATTTTCTATTTTTTTAACACATTTACTTACTTTTTTTTATTATTTATAATTAAATTTTATTATTATTTTATTATTAAAAATCCAAAATATCTGAAAAATTATTATTTTATTCCTTAAAATAATAATAAAAATCCCAAAAATTTATATTTAATTCATTTAATCCGTAAATGAATTTATCAGTCCGATTTTACCTTTTTGGTATATTTTTCGATTATTTTCGAGATTATTTTTCAATACGAAAATTTCGATTTATTCCAATAAATTCATACCTTGATCAATTTAACCCAAAATTTAATTATTTCCTTGTTATTGATCAAGATTTCTCAATCCCATATTTTTAATTAAATTTTCTTGTCCCGATTAATACCAAATTTCGATCTTTTGATCGTTGTGCCCTTGCACGTTTTTGGGAATACCATTTAAGTCCTTTTGCATTTTTAAATGCACTCGAAAATATCAGGTCTTACACTTTAGGGTCTAAAGAGGTAGCTCAGAAAGAATAGGAACATCAGGATCAAGCTGCAAAGGAAACAAAGATAGATGCTTCTTCATCTATACCTTGTTCTACTTCACAGCCTTCCTTGTCCTTTGATGCTACACATGTTTCCACTACATCCTATCCAGTTAGACCACCAGTACCCTTTCCTTAGAGGTTCCAAACTAAAAAACTGGATCAATAATTCACCAAATTTCATGAGGTTTTTAAGAAACTTCACATCAACATTCCTTTCGCAGATACTTTAGAGCAAATCCATGTTATGTGAAGTTTTTAAAGGATATCCTCTCTAAGAAAAGAAGATTAGAAGATTATGAGATGGTGGCCTTGACTGAGAAGTGTAGTGCCATTATCCAGAGGAAATTACCCCCCAAGCTCAAGGATCTCGGGAGTTTTACCATACCCTGCACTATTGGAAATCTGTTCATTGGTAGAGCCCTGTGTGATTCAGGAGCCAGTATCAATCTGATGCCTTTGTCTATCTACTAAAAGTTAGGAATAAGGGATGTCAAGTTTACCACAGTGACCCTTCAGCTAGCTGATCGATCTATTAAATATCCGAAGGGAGTCATTGAGGATGTGCTAGTAAAGGTGGACAAATTCATTTTCCCTGTGGATTTTATTATTGGAGGAAGACAGGAAAGTCCCCATTATACTGGCAGACCTTTCCTAGCTACTGGCAAAACTTTAATTAATGTACAAATGGGGGAATTAACTTTGAGAGTCTTAAATCAGGAGGTGACATTTCATGTTCTCAAACCTTTGAAGCATCCTGATGACTCTCAAGAGTGTTTTAAGATGGAGGTTAAAGAGGATATAAGGCTTGAGCATACAAAATCTGAGAGAAGGAGGGAAGTAGATAGAGCTCAGAAGGATTTAACTGTTAACATTCTATCACCACTTTGGCTGACCCTCCTACTTTTCGCCCTGCTGCTGAGTGTTATTTTCTTTAGCTGCATTTGAAGGGACTTAATTTTTCTTTACACTTTGTATATAGTTCTTTTTCTTTTTCGTTGTTTCTTTCTTTATTTTGTAGATTTCTTTTACAACATTACCTTTTCAATCAAGCTTCAGTTGTTCTTCATCATCATCAGAAAGGGGAGTACTTTGTTCTTGAGCTTAAATGTTTATATCATCTGTATAGTGAGGACATTGTGCACTTTAAGTTTAGGGGTGTGTGGGATATCACTTGAGCAAATTTGGGCAAAATTGAAAAAAGTTTCGAAAATCTGAGCTTACACTGTTGATTTTAGGATGATTGAGTGCTAAGCATGTAGTTTTCCCATATTTCGATGATATGACCCCATGGTTTAGTCTGACTTTGATTGACAAAGAAGCATGATTATAGGAAAAGAATGAAGTTGAATTCTTAAATTTATCTTGATTCTGATTGTGATTTCCTCATTTTATGCACATGTCATGTCATGAATCTGTATAATTATTTAGAGAAAGCTTATGTGGATATAGGCTTGCATTTTTTCAGTTGATTTTGTGCATCATATTCTAGAATTTGTTTGATCTTATCTCGAGGTGAAATATTAGATCACACTTAATTAGGGAGATGATTTAGGCCATCTTTTGATCGTTTGAGTCTTTCTAGCTATCCCTGTACATATTTTATCCTTATTCATCCATCTGAGCCAAATAAGCTTTTCTCTGTAAATACACTTACAAAAATTTTCCTTAGCTTAAACACTCTTTTCCTATCCCTTACCCCGAAAGCATGAAAAGTCATTGGGATATAGTGTGAGCTATGTACATATAGGTATTAAGAGATAGTGAAAGTTTGAAAAAAATGAAAAAAATGAATGAAAGAAAAAGAAAAAGAAAAGAAGAAAGATGAAAAATACAAAAATAGAAAAAAATGTTTAGGAAAATAAATAAGTTTGGGGGAAATAATTTGAGCTCTTACATTAAGCTCCTAGAAGTAATGCATGTGAAGGGGTAATTAAACCTAAATCGACTTTATCATACCTTAGTCCCAGCCTTACATTACAAGCTTAATGAAGTCCTATTGATCTTTGATTAAGTGTGACTACATTAGTGGAGAGATAAATGAAAAGCAAACTTATGGGAATGATCAGTTGTCATTGACTTTGAATTCACTGTGTTTGCGTAGTCTGATCCGGATAATGTATTGTGAAGTGGCTTTGACATTTTTCACACACACACGAGGGGCCCAATTTGGGATAGGACTTATGATTGAATGATTCTGAATGTTGGACTTGTAATTGTGAGTCTTTGAGATCATGGTTTGTACTTTTTCTTTGAGGATAATATTGACGAAATTATTATGTTGGTACTTGTCATTCCTGCATGAATTTTGTTTTGCTTGAGGACAAGTAAAGACTCAAGTTTGGGGGTGTTATAATTCTATTTGTAATAGAATTATTTGTGCTTAATTTCTTAATTAATTATTTAAATCCCCAATTTATTTTATTAATTATCCCCTTTATTTAATTAAAATTCTTTAATGTGCAGGTAAATTAAATCCGGATGAAACTCAGTCGTTTCAGTAAAAAATGGGTTGAAAACGGGCTAAAGGAGACTGGACCACTTCCAATTTGCAGACCGAGTCACCAGTCGTTTGCACACGTGGGATGTCGGGTGTTAGTATTTTATTTGCTCCGAAACGATAAGATCGACGGACACCGTGCCAACCTTCTGGAAGACACACGTCGGGCCACATCGTATAGCCAAGTGTACTAGAAGACAGATGACGTGGAAATATCTACTCTGCAGTAAACAAAATGAAGACAAGTGGCCAAACAATGCCTACTCATCTAGGATGAAAAATTACAATTGTACCCCTAAGTGTGTGTATAAATAGAACATGATGGCAATTGAAAAAAAAAAAAAGAAAAATTAAGTAGTTTGGGTAGAATAGTTTTTAGGGTAACTTTAAGATTTATTTTCCTTGTTTTTTAGCTTTCCCCGAGTAGTTTTTTTTTTTAGCAACCATTTTTATTTTAATGTTCATTACATCTTCATATTTATGAAAAGTTTGTTTTTTCATTTCTAGTTTCTTGGTATTTCATGTAAGTTAATGGCAATCACTTCCAATTTCTTTTTACTCTCGATTTTGTATAGGTTCCTTTTTATTATTTACATGCTCGGTTTTGTTATGAAATGCTTATATGTGTTTTTATGGTTTGAAGCTCTCGGTTTTAATGGTTTTACTTCTTTGAATCATTTAATCATTTGGTTGCTTAATCTTCTTCCTCCATTCCTGCCTTTCGGTTCTAGTGCTTTGATGTGGGTTGATACTGAGCATTGTTCCACATCAATGGCAATGTGGAATCACGACAAGAGGAGTGGAAATTGAAACAAACCGAGGATGCTAGACAACCATGTTAATGTGATTTACAATTGTTGATAGTTTTGGGTTAAATTTCAGTTGTGAGTTTTACTTAGTTCTTTTCATTTTTAAGCTTATATCTTGCAAGGCTTGGTTATTCATTTTATTTCATTTTTTTCTTTGTCTGCATTTCCCAGATTTTGCTCTTTACTGCATGTAGATACTAGCTTCATTTATTCTTTTTCTGCTTGTGTCTTCTCAGCATCTTTAATTTTTACTAGTTTATACTTGTTGCTGGCTTGTGTGTTAAATCTTGATTTAGGCAGCAGTAGGTGACATTACGGGACCAAGCTAGGCAGCAGCTGGATTGCACATACCAGTGTACAAAGAACCAAAAATTCTCCCATGTTTTGCTCTGTTTATAATCTTTGTTACTGTTCATTTTATATTCTTTGTTATATGTTAATCCAATTGTTTCTTGCCATTAGGATGCTATAGATTGAAGTGTAATTAGTTTGATAGTAGGCTGGTTTGTTTGAATGAAGCGAATTGGTGCATGGATGATGGACTTTACTGGGAGGATTGCCGATGATCATGTTGATTTGCAGAGAACAAACTGAGCAAGGCAGATGCGTATCGACTAGCTGGGCAGGCCGAGGACGTGCAGCGGTACGAGCAAGGTGTTATGCAAGCTAAAACCCGGGAGCTGGAGCAGTACCTAGAGACAGCATGAACTAATAGTGGAGCACCTGGAAATGAAACCGGGAGACAGTACGAACCACACCTGGAAATGAAGCCTGAAAGAGAAACGTGTAAAGTGCACAAGTCGGGATCGCAAGCAGGTAGCTGGGAACTTTGTGCAAGGCTGTGTTTGGCATGGCACCACAATATTGTCACAACCAAATCCATTTTTCATGCATTTTAGATATTCTATATTTTTTAATTTCATTTTTAGTATTAGTTGTTAATTTAAAAATTAGAGTTTTAAATTCATTTGCATTAGTTTGAGCTTAGTTTTAATTATGTTAATAGTTGATTTTATGTAATAGGATTTAGGATTTGATTTTAGTGTAGAATTTATGAGTTGCATTTAGGATTAATCTAGATTAAATTTGTCTCATGCATTTTTAATCTAGTCATCATCTTAAAATTGAAAAAATCTAAAAATATTTTTCATGCATTATTTAGCTTTGTTTTATTGTTAGCAATTAGTTAGAGTTAGATTTAATTTAGGATCATTTTTTAGGTTGTTAATTTCTTAGTTAGATTTAAGAATTTCTTTAGGTTAATAGATGTTTTATTTTATTAGACTTTAGGTTAATTTAATTTTCATTTTTATTAATTAGTTTAATTACATGCATATTTTATTTTAGGTTTGTTTAATTTTAGTTTAATTAATTTTGTTTCTTTATTTTCATATTTGCATTCTAGTTTAATTGCATTAATTAATTTTAACTGTTTTAATTATCTTTTCTAGGTTAATGCTTTTAATTACTCGGAGCTCTGTAAGTAATTTTAGCTCAATTTTATTTTCTTTAGTATATAGTTTTTATTATTACTTTCAGTATTGTTAGCCTTGTAGATCACTTCCTAAAAATTCATAATTTACTAGGACATACTTAGGGTAAGATTAACCGGTACTTAATTATGCTATTCAACTTTTTTGTGAGACGATAATCCGGGACTCAAATCCCATTATTACTTGTACGACCCGTACATTTGCGGATACTCGTCTAGGTCACTTAGAGTGGGCGTAGTTCGTACCAATATATAATACATGTTATAGAAAAACCGTGATGATTCTTCCTTGTAGACTAAGTGTCACACTGTTGAGAAGTTCGAACGTGAATTTAGAGATGTGGCATTGATTTCCATAGTATGAGGGCTAAGATTTATGGCAAGCACCCCAACTATGATGTACTTCCATGGTGTGAGAACTAAGACCTATGACAGGCATCCCGACCATGAGGAGAGGGTCTATGGGTGTACATTGTACCGTGCGAGTGGTATGGAGTACACTGTACCCTGTGTTTTGTGGAGTTATGGAGTTGAGGAGTATATAGCCGGCGGTTGTGATGGACTGGCCCCCCTCCCGTTACAGCAGTGATAACCAGCACACCGAGATCTGTGTTGCCTGGGATTTCACCATTATAGGATATGGCCATTGTAAGACCCGAAATTTTAAATGTAACCCTTATGACTTCTGATGTGTATATAAGTCACAAATAATGAAAATCATGAGGAATGTATATGTGAAGTTTGTAAATGTGTATGGAATGAATACATGCAAGTGTAAGAGGGATATTTCCATGAGTGGAATGTTACTATATTGAGTTTTGAGTGCTGAGGTAAATTGGAATAAAGATGCATGAGTTTTGTACTTCTATTTGGTGATATATTGTATACCTTTGGCTATACAATGAATGCACACAAGTTTCAATGTACATAAAGTATGAATGGATGTTATTTTCAAGCCTCAACGGTAATTGGATGAGAAAATGACTATGGCAGCAAAATAAATGAAGTTTGGTGTGTGTTTACTGCAGAAAACTACAGTAAAATCTAAAAAATATGAATGAGAGATCATTCTTAAAAAGCAAAAAATGCTCTTATTTGACCGATGGAACATATCAGATCAATCTCCAATGGCGCCAGATCGATATGCTAAACATTGTGTGTTGAAGGAATCGATCCTAGCAGAGCCAGATCGATTTCCTTAAGCTACTGACTTACAACAGATCGATCTCAAACAAGAGCAGATCGATCTCCCTAATGTTCTGTGTTGTGCAGATCGATCTCATGATAGGAGCAGATCGATCTCATGTAGTCTGGAAGATCAGTTTCAAGAGGAAAAAGTGCAGGGCAGATCGATCTCATTGGAGAGCAGATCGATCTCATAGAGATAATTGTATAAATACTGGACTTCTGTACTTCATTTTCCCAAGATTTACTATTTCATTCAAGAACCAAAGTATAACCTAACATTTCTAAGCTAGGAAACTTCAGTTTGTAATCAGTTTTAAGTGAGGTATAAGTGAGCAAAGTTGTTCTTGGCAAAGAGGAGAGCAACATACTTGGAAACAAGAGATTGGAAACAAGATTTGAGGAAGATAGGAGGATTTTACCATTTTGGTGACAAAGGAAGGAAATCTCAGCTAGGTAAGATTGAATGCACCAAGTGGATATATGTTAAACTAGGTGTATTGATGAGTTAAATGGTATATGTATGACTTATTGGAAATGAGAGGATCATGAAAAATGAGCATGACCTAGTTATTGGTGTGAAAATGAGAAAGTAATAAGGAAATGGTGTTAACATTGGTTTAATGATGAAATATGCATGTATGAAAGATTATGAGTTAATCTTATGAAATGCATAAATTTGAAATAAAGAGAAATAAAGATAGTTATGTGAAAATGTGGATTTATACCATAATTGGAGAAAGTGATGAAAACTATGTATTTAATTGAGATTTGGCTAATGAAATGAGTATATAGTGATATACTAATGCCAATAATTGTAACAGCTTCGAAAATCATCGTGGAAGCTGATCGAACTGTAAAAGTGAGCAGAATCGAGGAAGAGAGGTCACTTGAGAATTTCGTGAGTAGCTAGAGATGGCTACACATATTTATATAGCATTTCGATATTATATGCTATATGAATTCCCATGAATAGGCCTAATGTGTGATAGAGACAAATGAAATAAAATGTAAATTTATCCAAAAATAGGATAAAAAGCCTGAGAAGCATGTTGTAACCCTTCATTCATGAGTGGCATGATAGAATGACTAATGTTTTCATGTATATGCGAAAACAGCACATTTGAGTGCTTATTTGATTTACTTGTGTGAAATGTGATTTGAATAGCCATCTATTTGGTTTTCTATGAAAACCATAAGTGCTAGAGAATACTCGCACTATATTTTGAGATATCCATCATAAAGTACTTAAGTATATACTCGTACTTGATTTTAATGTGATTTATACAAATAAGAGTACTGGGAGCATAGCTCGTACTCAGTTTGTGATTGATGCTTTATGGAGTATTGGGAGCTTTGCTCATACTCAGTTTTACATAATAGAGTACTGGGAGTGTTGCTCGTACTCAGTTTCCATGATTTATACATGATATCATACTAGAACGATAGCTCGTACTTGATTTGAAAAGAGAATTATCCATTAACCTAGTGCTAGAGGTTACTCGCACTAGCATTTGATATTTTGAGATGCATACACAGTGTTTAAGAGGTGGAGTGTTGATTGTGAGTCACACTCAATGTAATGCCCCGGAAGTGCGAAAATATGGGCTAACTTTTTCCTTTAAATATTATTTTTCTACTTAGGTTGCATTCCTGTACAGTGTAGGTTACTTCTTCTCTTTCTTTACTTATTCTTTTAACCATTTAATTTTACCAAAAATTTCGGCAGCATAACCTTTTATAATATATCCTATGCCCCCGCAGGTAAACGCAGTTTATATTCGCAAAGCAGTTGATTTTATTTCTTAAACTTATTACTTTCAACTCTACATTTTTATTACTATAACTTCCACATCCATACTCAGTATAATCGACATTTCATTCACTTCCCAAAACATTTACAAAATAATCCATAAAACAACTAATTACATCCTAAAAGTATTTACATACAATCCAGTATCTGTACAATATACATGTCTGGGAATAAATATCCGATGATATGCCTGAGCTAGTACTGAAAGTAGTCTGGGAGGCACTGAATCCACCAACTACTCACGTACATGTAAATGGCTGAATAATCTCACCGCAGGTACTCTGAAATGGGAGAGGAGAAGGGGTGAGCTTCTGGGAAAAAGCTCAGTAAGGTATGCATTTAAAACAATTCTAACCATTTAAAAACAATTAGAAAATCAGAATAAACATACTTCCGTACATACATACTTAGAAAACGATTTTACATGCTTACTTTAAAATACATCATACTTTATCAAAACGTTGTACGTACTTTCATATACTAAAACATCATACATACTTTCTTTATTAAAATATTATACATCAAAACATGGAGACTAGGCTATTTCAACATAGTTATCATGCAACATATCATATCCTCAGTAGAGGTAATAATACCTATGGCCATGGTAAGGGCTGTAGACTGGATAAGGGTCGTACAACAGTACTAATATAATATCTCAATCACACTAGCACACAGCTAAGGCACGGGCACCAGTGGCACACGCCGTGCAGTCACAAGATACTTCGAAAATAGACACCACGTGTAGTGAAAAAAACAACACCACTAAGGCGGAATAGACACTACACTGGTGAATCTAAACTAATACTACGTGTGGCGGAGCTAGGACACCACAAGTAGCAAGCATGATTATGCACTCAGCATATACTAATAGTAGCCTGTCGTCTCAAAATCCTTACTTTCATACTTACTTACTTACTTTCATATAGAAACTTTAATCATCAAATCATATCATAATTCATACAAAATATGTATATCTATTTTATTTATACAAAATAAGTGAAAACCATGATTTCAGTATCTAAAAATGGTTTATTATTCCTTTTGGACTTAAACCGAGAAAGTATGGTTTTCAAACAGATTTCTTTATACGATTTTCAAGTCATTTATGAACAATAAAGAGATATAGGAGGTTAGTACTATTTTAAATTGCATCCCTTACCTCAACGGAGCTAAAACAGCGTTACTCTGTCGGGGTTCGAGTTTACCTCGTTTTGCATGCCGAATTCTCGAGCTGCCCAAAATGATACCAAATTATCAAATATTGTTTGATTTCATCTCAACATATCTAAATATGTATTTATCTCCTTAAGAGTTGACCAAATTTGACATTTTTGTCAACTTTTCCTTATTTTCAGTTTTACCGATTTAAGTGCCGGTTTAAGCTATTTTATCCAATTTAATCATTCTAACTTCACATTCACAATCTTAATAACCTACATACCCATTCATATCCATAATCCACACTTATCAATCCAATTCTTACAAATTCTCACACCTTTCGATTTTTAACTAAACTAAGCTATAAATCAAACTTTTTCGGTATAAATTTAACTGTTAACAACCTTGAATTCATCCAAAATTGATCATTTCCACAACTTAAGCATGCTGATCAGAACTACACACTTCCATATAAATTATTTCTTTACATTCTACTTAACTAAAAATCCTTAAAAATCATCAAACATAAACATATCTCATCATCTTCATCATCCATCAAGTTTCTCTCACCTTTGACCAAAGTTGACCAAGTTTCTGATCTTCCAAACAAATCCTCAGCTGTAATTAAACATGTATATAGCTTAGAATCATCAAAAACTACAAGAAAAACTAACTAAAAACTTTCAAAAATCAAACTTTCTCTCACCTCGAAACAGGGTAGATTCTGCCCTCGTTCTTCTCTCTAAGTTTTCACCTAGTAAATGAACTCCTTTATGGCTGAATTTTTTATGTGTTATATAAGGTTGAAAGGGGAATATTTCATCCTTCTTGGAAAAAGTACAATTCGACTTGGAAAGGAGTTGAAAAAATTCAAGAAGGGGAGAGTTACAGTAACGGCTACGGAACTTTTCGGAGGGAGGTGAGAGCGCGTGGGAGCTGGTTTCTGGGTGGTTTCAGAGCCCTATGAAAGATAAATAAGTATAGTTTTATTTCTTAAAAGGCCGGGTTTAAATCAGATCTGTAGATAGGTCAAAATTGGGCTTTTCATAATGGGTATCCAGTTCACTGGGTTGGGGCAGCCCACTGGTCAGTTTTAGAAAATCTATGAAAAATAGTTCTGGCCCATTTTCTTCCAAATTTCCGCTTCTCAAGTGTGATACTATGTCTCTAATATCTCTCATAAAAATTTGGGGCCCCATTTTTTAAGAAAATTTTCCCGATTGGGCCCATTTTACTCAACTTGGTCATTACCGAACAATGTAACTTAAGGTTTTCGGTTTACTTTAAAAATTCATTTGATCACCAAAGCCTCCATATCTCCACTCAATTTTCATTCCTCATGTAAATTATGCCTTATAATAATTTCCTATAGCCTCAGAATAATTTTTGTGAATTTCTAGAATTTATTTCGAATTTATTTCTATTTCTAGGCTCATTTGCTCGGTTTAGTATAAACCCGAGTTTTACAAATTTTTTCAACTTCTAATGTATTAGTTTCACTTTCTAATCATCACAACATACCTAAAATCATACTTTATTGAAAAGTACTTAAATTTGAGATCTTACCTCGAAACACGAGCTTCGGGCTTCATCCCACTATCCCGGGCATCTCGATCTTTCTACACCCTGTATAAACATTTACACAAGTTTTAAACTTCTCGATTTATCTTAAAATGAACAATAGCATGAAAATTCGGGTCTCACATTCCTCCCCACCTTTTTAAGAATTTGGTCCTCCAAATTCAGCTCGGTCCGTCAAACAATCGAGGGTACTTCTCGCTCATAAGACTCTCTAGTTCCCACATTGCTTCTTCCATGGAGTGGTGCTGCTAGAGAATCTTTACCAATGGGATCTTCTTCATCCGAAGTACCCTTTCTTTCCTGTCGAGTATCCGGATAGGTTCTTCTACATAACTCATATCTCCCTGGATGTCCAAAGCTTCATATTCAATGACATGGGAGGGATCCAGATTGTATCTCCTCAACATTGAGATGTGGAAGACGTTATGTATCCCAGAAAGCTGTGGAGGTAAAGCTAACCGGTAAGCAACATCTCCCACTCTCTCAAGTATCTCAAACGGACCGATGAAGCGAGGACTCAACTTCCCTTTCTTTCCAAAACGCATGATGCCCTTACTCGGAGAGACCTTCAGAAACACAGAGTCCCTAACCTGAAACTCCAGTGGTCGTCTACGCACATCGGCGTAACTCTTCTGCCGAATCTGAACAGCCCGAAGTCTGTCACAAATAATCTGAACACCCTTCGCTGCCTGTTCCACTAAATCGGGAGCTATAATCTTCCGATCACCCACTTCTTCCCAAGCAACTGGGGATCTACATCTCTTACCAGAAAGAGCTTCATAAGGTGCCATCCCGATACTAGTATGGTAGCTGTTATTATATGCGAACTCTGTGAGGGGCAAATGGTCATCCCATGAACCCTTAAAATCCATTACACATGCCCTCAACATATCCTCCAGGGTCTGAATAGTTCGCTCGGACTGACCGTCAGTCTGAGGATGATAGGCGATGCTGAGATTCAACTGAGATCCCATAGCTTCCTGAAAATGTGTCCAAAATCTGGAGGTAAACCTGGAATCTCAATCAGATGTAATACTCACGGGAGCCCCATGTAAACGAGCTACCTCTCTGACATACAGTTCTGCCAAGGTACTCAAAGAATCTGTACTCTTAATGGCAAGGAAGTGGCACTCTTAGTCAATCTGTCAACTATTACCCAGATTGCGTCATGACCTCTTCGGGTCCGGGGTAATCCCATAATAAAATCCATCGTAATCTACTCCCATTTCCATTAGGCACTGGCAAGGGCTTAAGAAATCCTGCGGGCTTCTGATGCTCAATCTTAACCTGCTGACATACCAAGCATCTGGCCACAAATTCTGCTACATCCCGCTTCATACCAATCCACCAATACACCTTCCGCAGATCATGATACATCTTGGTACTGCCTGGGTGCATGGTGTAGCGGGAGCAGTGAGACTCTCTTAAAATCTGCTGTCTCAGGGCATCATCGCTCGAAACATAGATTCGTCCCTTGAGCCTCAACAGCCCATCATCACTGACCATAAAATCTGACTGCAAAGCTTGCTCTGCTTGGCTAACCATATCAAGTAACCTCTGATCCTTTCTTTGCCCCATTTTGATCTGATCTAAGATGCTGGGTTCAATCTGCAGGCTAGCCATAAATCCAACCTCCACTTCTTCAACATTAATCTAGAGTCCGACGAACTGTTCCAATAACTCCCATTCTCTGACCATCATATGCGACACTATACCCTTCCTGCTGAGAGCATCTGCCACCACGTTCGCCTTACCCTGATGATACACAATCTCGCAGTCATAATCCTGAAGAAGCTCTAACCACCGTCTCTATCTCATGTTAAGCTCTTTCTGATCAAATATATACTTCAAGCTCTTATGGTCAGTGAAGATCTGAAATTTCTCACCATACAGGTAGTGCCGCCAAATCTTCAAAGCAAATACCACAGCGGCTAACTCCAGATCATGGGTGGGATAGTTTCGCTCATGGTCCTTTAATTGTCTAGAACCATAAGCTATAATTCGACCATTCTGCATCAGTACACATCCCAAACCCTGGTGAGATGCATCACAGTATACCGCGAATCCTCCCAAACCACTCGGAATAGTCAAGACAGGCACAGTAGTTAATCTCTGTTTGAGCTCCTGAAAACTCTGCTCACATGCTTCTGACCAGATAAAAGGAACTCCTTTACGTGTGAGCTTAGTCAGTGGAGCTGCTATTCTGGAGAATCCCTCTACAAATCTCCGGTAGTACCCCGCTAGCCCCAGAAAACTTCGAATCTCTGTTATAGTTCTCGACGGTTCCCATTTGAGTACTGCCTCAACCTTAGACGAATCAACTGACACCCCGTCCTTGGATATAATGTGACTGAGGAAAGCTATCTGCTCCAGCCAAAATTCACATTTACTCAGTTTCCCATACAACTGTTTCTCTCGAAGAGTCTGGAGCACTGTCCTTAAATGCTGCTCATGTTTCTCTCGGGACTTGGAGTAAACCAATATGTCATCAATAAAGACAGTCACAAATCGGTCTAGATAATCTCGAAATACTTCATTCATCAGACTCATGAAAGCAGCAGGGGCATTGGTCAGGCCAAAGGGCATCACCAAAAACTCATAGTGACCATATCTGGTTCTAAATGCTGTTTTGGCCACATCTTCTTTTCTGATTCTCAACTGGTGATAGCCGGACCTCAGATCAATCTTTGAGAATACTGAAGCCCCTCTCAACTGATCAAATAAATCATCGATTCTGGGCAAGGGGTACTTGTTCTTTACCGTAGCCTTATTCAGCAATCGATAATCTATGCATAACCGGAGGCTACCATCCTTCTTTCGCACAAACAAAATCGGAGCTCTCCAAGGTGACATACTAGGTCTAATAAAACCCTTGTCCAGCAATTCCTGCAACTGCTTCTTCAGCTCCTCTAATTCGACTGGTGCCATTCTATAGGGAGTCTTAGAGATTGGCTGGGTATCTAGTACTAAGTCAATAGAAAACTCCAGTTCTCTCTCCGGTGGTAACCCCGGTAGCTCATCAGGAAATACATCCAAAAACTCACAAACAACTGGTATATCATGTATACTTAGATGTTCCCAACTCGTATCCGAAACAGAGGCTATATAACCTTCATCAACAATAAAATATCAAAAAGTTCATGGAATTTCATATTTAAAAGCATCATATGTTTCATTTCTTAACTGCAAAACATACTTCAAATTTATCAGGTAGGGAGAAGGTTACAGTCTTAGTATAGCAGTCTAAACTTACTCTATTAGCGGCTAACCAGTCCATTCTGAATATTACATCAAAACCAAACATATTTAGTAATATTAGATTTGCATTCATTGCCCTGTCTCCCACCTTGATTTCACAGTTCCTACACACTCTATCAGTTATTTGTGTCTCATGCATGGGAGTACTAATATGACATACAAAATCTATGGGTTCAAATTTTACATGCAGACATTTTGCAAACTGAGGTGTAATGAATGAGTGTGTGGATCTAGGATTAAACAAAACATTAGCTCGATGATTACAGATAAGAAGATTACCTGTGATAACATCGGATGAGGTATCTGCTGTCTCCTGATCAAGTACGAAGACTCGCCCTCGGGTGACAAGCTTCTTACCCTTCTCTTTCGCTGTAGCCTGTCTCTAGGGGGCTTGCCTCTGCGCAGCATGTATCTGTCTCTCAGGAGGTGGGGTTGGCTGATCTCGGGGTTGTGAGGTCGACAATAATGGACAATCCTTAATCAAATCTCCTCTCTGTCCGCAACCAAAACAGGCACACTCTCGCCAGTAACATGGCCCACTGTGCATGTTACCACAATCTTTACAAGTTCTTATAGGTAACAGATGACTCCGAGTGGTTACAGGGGTAACAGTAGTAGTCCCAGGCCTATCAACCCTCGTAGGAGCCTCACCAAGCTTCAGTCTCTTCGGTTGACCCCTAATCGGTTCTGATCTAGAGATCTCTACTCTTTTACCTTTACCCTTTGACTTCCCCCGAAATCCGTACTGAGCCTGAGTAACATCGAGGCCTCTCTCAATATCCTGAGCACGTTCTAGTGCATCATTGAATTCTGTAATACGCAAACTAAGGAGTCTGTCTCGAATGGCTGGTCGCAACCCAGACAAAAACCTCCGCGTGCGATGCTGCTCATCTCTGACTGTCTCAGGGTCATAATGCATAAGAGTAGTAAATCTGTTCTCATATTCATCCACAGTCAAGTTGCCCTGTGATAACTCAAAAAACTCTTCCTGCATTCTCTGTTGGGCAGCAGGCGGTACATATTGACCCCTGAAAGCAGCTAGGAAAGTCTCCCAGGTAATCTCTGGGTGTCGGGACCTCAAATATGTTCTGGTAGTTCTCCACCAAATACCAGCCTGTCCAGTCAACATATAGGTCGCCATTCTAACTCTATCAGCATCTGTACACTCTAAACACTCAAATATCCTTTCCAAGTCTGCCAGCCATTCCTCAGCTCGTACTAGTTCCTTCACACCCTTAAACTCTGGAGGGTGTATCTTCAAAAAGTCTTTCATTCCAACCTTATCTTTTTCCTTAACCCTAATCTGTACCTGAGGCTGAACTATCGTAGGTGCCTGAGGGGCATGTGAAGGAGGAGGCGGAGGAGGAGGTGCGGGCGTAGTAGCACCGGTATTTGAACCATGTGCCCCAAACTGCTGGGCAAGCATAGCTGTGATGGCATTAAGCCCCTCTCTCATGCCCTCAACACTCTGCTCCAATCTCCTCATCCGGGAATCGGGACTCTCTGGTTGAGGGGGAGGAGGTGAAGGGGGTCGGTCTTACCTCCGTGGGTGACCTCGTCTATCACTCATGGTAACTGATTATGTATTACCTGCACCGATACCAATAAATTTTAGCTATAACTATAACAGGTATATACAATTTATAACCAGACAAGTACAGATACTTGGGATGTAATCACACATTAAATACCGACACTGACAGTACTAGAAACCCTTGCTCCGATACCACGTTAACTGTACCGCCCCGGAAGCGCGAAAATAGGGGCTAACTTTTTCCATTAAATATTATCTTTCTACTTAGGTTGCATTCCTGTACAGTGTAGGTTACTTCTTCTCTTTCTTTACTTATTCTTTTAACCATTTAATTTTACCAAAAATTTCGGCAGCATAACCTTTTATAATATATCCTATCCTCCTGCAGGTAAATGCAGTTTATATTCGCAAAGCAGTTGAATTTATTTCTTAAACTTATTACTTTCAACTCTACATTTTTATTACTACAACTTCCACATCCATACTCAGATAATCGACATTTCATTCACTTCCCAAAACGTTTACAAAATAATCCATAAAACAACTAATTACATCCTAAAAGTATTTATATAAAATCCAGTATCTATACAATATACATGTTTGGGAATAAATATCCGATGATATACCTGAGCTAGTACTGAAAGTAGTCTGCGAGGCACTGAATCCACCAACTACTCACGTATGTGTAAATGGCTGAATAATCTCACTGCAGGTACTCTAAAATGGGAGAGGAGAAGGGGTGAGCTTCTGGGAAAAAGCTCAGTAAGGTATGCATTTAAAAGAATTCTAACCATTTAAAAACAATTAGAAAATCAGAATAAACATACTTCCGTACATACATACTTAGAAAACCATTTTACATGCTTACTTTAAAATACATCATACTTCATCAAAATGTTGTACGTACTTTCATATACTAAAACATCATACATACTTTCTTTATTAAAATATTATACATCAAAACATGGAGACTAGGCTATTTCAACATAGTTATCATGCAACATATCATATCCTCAGTAGAGGTAATAATACCTATGGCCATGGTAAGGGCTGTAGACTGGATCAGGGTCGTACAGCAGTTCTAATATAATATCTCAATCACACTAGCACACAGCTAGGGCACGGGCACCAGTGGCACACGCCGTGCAGTCACAAGATACTTCAAAAATAGACACCATGTGTAGTGAAAAAAACAACACCACTAAGGCGGAATAGACACTACACTGGTGAATCTAAACTAATACTACGTGTGGTGGAGCCAGGACACCATAAGTAGCATGCATGATTATGCACTCAGCATATACTAATAGTAGCCTGTCGTCTCAAAATCCTTACTTTCATACTTACTTACTTACTTTCATATAGAAACTTTAATCATCAAATCATATCATAATTCATACTAAATATGTATATCTATTTTATTTATACAAAATAAGCGAAAACCATGATTTCAGTATCTAAAAACGGTTTATTATTCCTTTTGGACTTAAACCGAGAAAGTATGGTTTTCAAACAGATTTCTTTATACGATTTTCAAGTCATTTATGAACAATAAAGAGATATAGGAGCTTAGTACTATTTTAAATTGCATCCCTTACCTCAACGGAGCTAAAACAACGTTACTCTGTCGGGGTTCGAGTTTACCTCGTTTTGCATGCCGAATTCTCGAGCTACCTAAAATGATACCAAATTATCAAATATTGTTTGATTTCATCTCAACATATCCAAATATGTATTTATCTCCTTAAGAGTTGACCAAATTTGATATTTTTGTCAACTTTTCCTTATTTTCAATTTTACCGATTTAAGTGCTGGTTTAAGCTATTTTATCCAATTTAATCATTCTAACTTCACATTCACAATCTTAATAACCTACATACCCATTCATATCCATAATCCACACTTATCAATCCAATTCTTACAAATTCTCACACTTTTCGATTTTTAACTAAACTAAGCTATAAATTGAACTTTTTCGGTATAAATTTAACTGTTACCAACCTTGAATTCATCCAAAATTGATCATTTCCACAACTTAAACATGCTGATCAGAACTACACACTTCCATATAAATTATTTCTTTACATTCTACTTAACTAAAAATCCTTAAAAATCATCAAACATAAACATATCTAATCATCTTCATCATCCATCAAGTTTCTCTCACCTTTGACCAAAGTTGACCAAGTTTTTGATCTTCCAAACAAATCCTCAGCTGTAATTAAACATGTATATAGCTTATAATCATCAAAAACTACAAGAAAAACCAACTAAAAACTTTCAAAAATCAAACTTTCTCTCACCTCGAAACAAGGTAAATTCTGCCCCTGTTCTTCTCTCTAAGTTTTCACCTAGTAAATGAACTCCTTTATGGCTGAATGTTTTATAGGGTTGAAAGGGGAATATTTCATCCTTCTTGGCCAAAGTACAATTCCACTTGGAAAGGGGTCAAAAACATTCAAGAAGGGGAGAGATACAGTAACACCTACGGAACTTTCAAGAGGGAGGTGAGAGCGCGTGGGAGCTGGTTTCTAGGTGTTTTCAGAGCCCTATGAAAGATAAATAAGTATAGTTTTATGTCCTAAAAGTACGGGTTTAAATCAGATCTGTAGATAGGTCAAAATTGGGCTTTTCCTAATGGGTATCCAGTTCACTGGGTTGGGGCAGCCCACTGGTCAGTTTTAGAAAATCTATGAAAAATAGTTCTGGCCCATTTTCTTCCAAATTTCCACATCTCAAGTGTGATACTATGTCTCTAATATCTCTCATAAAAATTTGGGGCCCACTTGTTTAAGAAATTTTTCCCGATTGGGCCCATTTTACTCAACTTGGTCATTACCGAACAATGTAACTTAAGGTTTTCGGTTTACTTTAAAAATTCATTTGATCACCAAAACCTCCATATCTCCAATAAATTTTCATTCCTCATGTAAATTATGCCTTATAATAATTTCCTACAGCCTCGGAATAATTTTCATGAATTTTTAGAATTTATTTCGAATTTATTTCTATTTCTAGGCTCATTTGCTCGGTTTAGTATAAACCCGAGTTTTACAAATTTTTTCAACTTCTAATGTATTAGTTTCACTTTCTAATCATCATAACATACCTAAAATCATACTTTATTGAAAAGTACTTAAATTCGAGATCCTACCTCGAAACACGTGCCTCGAGCTTCATGCCACTATCCCGGGCATCTCGATCTTTCTACACCCTGTATAAACATTTACACAAGTTTTAAACTTCTCGATTTATCTTAAAATGAACAATAACATGAAAATTCGGGTCTCACACTCAAGACGCGCACTTTAATTTTACGTGATATATAAGACATGTTAGCAAAACCGTGATGATTTCCTCCGTGTAGACTGAATGTCACACTGTTGAGATGTTCGCACGTGGATTTAGAGACGTGGCAATTGATTTTCATAGTATGAGGGCTAAGATTTATTGTGAGACCCCGTATATATATAATTGTAATATGTACATAGGAATGTAAATGGAGTTATACTATGAATTCATAAGTGAAGTATATGAAATGTAAGTCCATAAGTTTATGTACACACTTGCAATAAGAGTTGTGATTGTACATACAAGTTACATTATGTATGAATGTGAAGAAATGGACTTAAATATGTGAAGAATGTGAGTAAAATGGAATATGAGTAGTGTGGTAAATGGAATGAAGAATTACATAAGTTGTGCACTTCCATTTGGTTTATATCGTATACTTTTGGTTATACAAGGATTCCACACAAGTTTATATAGGTATAAGGTATGAATGGATGCTATTTTCAAGTCTCAAGGATGATTGGATGAGACAATTACCATGGCACCAAATTAAGGATGTTTTGGTATAAGTTTTTGTAGGAAATTGCAGTAAATTCTGGAAACTATGAAGGGCAGATCGATCTCATGGGATGAGAGATCGATCTGGAAGAGCCAGAATGCTCTTATTTGGGCAATGGAGTAGAGCAGATCGATCTCCTAAGCATTTGTAATGAAAAGATCGATCCCCAAGCACCCAGATCAATCACCTTAGCTCTCTGTTTGGGAGCAGATCGTTCGTATGCTTCGACAGATTGATCTCATGCTTAAAATGCTATGAAAAAGAGGGATTTAAGGGGACCAGATAGATCTCCTCTTGGTGCAGATCGATCTCCTCAAGCTATTTCTATAAAAGGAGTGTTGAAAATCTGAAAATTTCGAGAAAAACACCATTCTTCCATTTTTAACCCAAAAACCTAACTTTCTCTCTCTAAAATCAGTTATTTTCAGTAAGATTTGAAGAGAGACCATTAGAGGCAAAGTTGTTCCTATCAAAGAGAAGAACAACAAAGTTGGAAGGCATTTTCCCATTATTGGTATTGAAGGAGTTAAGGGCATTATCATTTGGAGCAAGGTGAGAAATCAGATTTGGTAAGATTCTAACACTCCAACTATGGTACATTGTCTATTTAATTGATTTTGGAGTTGTTTGGCATGAGTATGGATGGTTAGAAACTATTTAAAATGCATTGGAATGATTATAACCTAGAAATGGTCTAGTGTGAGAAAGTGGAATGTATGGAGATTAATGAGAAATGGGATGTCTAGAGGTGACAATAGTGTTATGGGTAGGATTTTAAGATGTTGCTGAATAAATTGTAAGATTTACCTAAAAGGGGTAAAATGTGGATTAAGGCATTGGTAAAATGCATAAGTATATTGAATAGTGAGGTCAAATATGGGTTAAAAACATTAACTCAATTGATTTGGATGAATGAATCGCAGATTTTGAGGATACGCTGGAGCGAGTTGAGCCAAGAGCGTGAGAAGCTAAGAGGAAAGGAGTCACACCAAGTAAATCGAGGTAAGGGAATTGTGTGGACTCTTAGAGATATCTGTGTGCAATTTGGGCACATTAAATGCTTTGCTAGAATACATGAGACATTAGGAAATGATGTTGGGTGATTGATGGATAAAAGTTGGGTGTTTGAGAAATGTGCATGAAAACAAAAGAATATTGCTTTGAAAATCATGTTTTATTGCTTTTTAGCAAATGATTTGGTAGGTTGGCTAATATTTGAATTGATTTGCAAAAGAGTTGAGTTGTTTTGGTTTGTTAACAACACTTTGCAAAGAAATGAGCCACCTACATTGTTTTCGTGAGTATGAAAGCGTGCTAGAGTACGACTCGCACGAGATTTGACATGTTTTATACACATGAGTGCTAGAGGCACTAGTTTTCACATGGATTTCATAATTGTTTTGGCATTGTGCTTGGAGTTTGTCTTGCACTAGATGCCCACCTTGCTTGTTGTCGTGCTTGGAGCTTCGGGTAGACTGGGTGTCACTTCGATTAATAGGCTTGTACGTGCATTGTTTGACATGATTTATTAGTCATGTTAGGAGCTTCGGGTAGACAAGAGGTCGTACCGATTAAATATGCTCACACGTGCATTTTGAGATGTGGCTTGATATGATGTGTTGATTGGGTCCATGGAGTACGTGTACCGTGCATGTAGCATGGAGTACATTGTACCGCGTTGAGATGTGATATGCCATCTTCGGACGAGATTTGCTATGGATCGGCAAGTAGGATTTGACCCACCTCTCGTGTGGAAGCAGATAGTGGTGATATCCAGCACACCTGATCCGTGTAGTCGGTATCACAGGTTATGTGCATAGGCCTTGAGGTTATTACCTATTATAGAATTGCCTATCTCACATGCCTATTGTTTTGAGGATAAATCCATGTTTAAAATGATTTGTGGGTCAGGACAGTCCGAGGGATGGGCTGAGACCTGACAAGTGTTGAATTGTTTTAAAATATTAATTGTTAATGGTTTTTAAAGTGCACAGATGCATGATGATTAATGCCATGCCTTATTGTGAAAATGCATGATGGTTAATGCCATGTTTATTTGAGAAAACGCATGATGTTTAATGCTATGCCTTATTATGAAAATGCATGATGGTTAATGCCATGCTTATTTGAGAAAACGCATGATGGTTAATGTCATGCCTTATTGTGAATTATGTATGATGATTTATACCATGCTTTGAGTTGAAAGGTGCACTGAATTTTATAGCATGAATGTTTTACATACCATTAACACAATCATACACTCATGTTTTGAGATAAATGATGAATTAAATGCTTTTGAGTATGGCATCACGATCACGTAGATAGTGCAGTATCTACCTGTTCGCATGATTGCCTTAATGAGCGTGTGGTTTGCTTACCCCCCTTATTTTCCCCTCTTACAGAGATTTGAGTATAGAGTGAGCGTGACTGGAGGCTTGTCCCTTTTGGTAATCCGTTGCATCCCATCACTAAAGGCATACACACTTGGATTATTTTGTATCTAAACTAGACATAGCACAGTAGCATTTTATATGTAACTATTGGGGATGTAACACAATGTAAACACATGTAACAACTCTGATATATATACATTTATATAAGTGTTTACTTATGAATAATATGCAAATTGAATTGGTATGGTGGAGTCAGTTAGACGTCGACACACAGCCTAACTATTAAAGAGAGTTGTTGTTCACGATTGAGGTAAGGACGAATAATGAACGATGCACGAAAATGCAAAAACATTTGTATGTATTTTGGTAAGTTGAGGGTCGTGACAGAAGTTGGTATCAGAGCTCGAGTTGGTCTGACATGTGTCGTGTCTAAAATACCTAATAAGTTGGAAAATTACATCCCCATGTTACTGTTCTTGTTTAGATACAATTGTATGTGTGTCGATGGGATGACTAAGTAATTGGTTGTGAATGTAGGGAATTGAGTAAATATGCCTAATACCAGTCGTGGTTGAGGGATGAGAGCACAGGCTCGAGGCCGTAGAGGTAGGCCTGGGGGTCATGTTGAGCTGGTAACACACGAGGCTCAGGATGATGTTGAGGTGGAGGTTGATTTGAGCATGCTCCACAGGGTCCAGAGGAGAGACCCGAGAGTACTGAGGCTCGCTTCGCAAGGATTGAGCAGACCATGAGGACTAAGACCTATGGCAGGCATCCCGACCATGAGGAGAGGGTCCATGGGTGTACATTTTACCGTGCGAGTGGCATGGAGTACTCAGTACCGTGTGTTGTGTGGAGATGTGGAGCTGAGGAGTATATAGCTGACGGTTGTGATGGACTGACCCCCCTCCCGTTACAGGAGTGATAACTCGCACATTAAGATCTGTGTTGCCTGGGATTTCACCATTTTAGGATATGGCCATAGTCTAGGAGAGTATTGCATTAGCCACTGTAAACACCAGAAAATTCCTATATTTAATTAGACTATATAAAAATAAAAATAATATGTTTTAATGGAAGTACGAATATTCGTTGTAGGGCTCGAGGAGTATGGGAGCCGAGAAGCCCGTGAATGACAGAGAGCCCGAAATACAGGGGAAAAAAGGAAGAAATGTGAAGCAAATAGTAAAAGCAAGAGGGACTGGGATTGTTGGCCTTGGCTGTAACTAAAACAGGATAGGAAGGAAGCAGGGGAATAAAAAATTGACTTAAGAAATGGGCATAGGCTGTCAAAGGGAAAGAGAGAGATCGGTATTGTGACTGGAAGGAAGAAACGAGAGGGAAGAAGAAGGAAGCTGGACGAGAACAGTAGTTGGAAGAAGGAAGCTTCAGGTCTGCCATCTCCCCCATCATTTTCATTGTTCGGCACTGAAAAGGAAGGAAAGTGAGGAAGCTTCGGTATAGTAGGGACAAGTCAGCAGGAAAAAATAAATAAAATAACTAAATACAGTTAGTTTGGAGAAACAGAGGTTCAGTGAAAGAAGAACAGAAGAGATCGGGAGGCAGAGATTCACGGTGAAGTAGGAGACAAGGTAAGCAAAAAAAAAAAAAAGAGAAGAGGAAGGTAAAAATTAATATATATATATATATATGTGTGTGTGTGTATATATATATATATGTGTGTGTGTGTGTGTGTATATATATATATATATATATATATATATATATATATATAATGTACATGTATATATTTGTATGTTATGTTATAAGCATGTAAGTATAAATTAAAATAGGTGTAAAAAAAAAGGGAGAAATGAAAAGTAGACAAAAAAATGTAATAATGAATAATAAAAATAAATAATAACATATATATGTGTGTATATACTTATGTATATATATATATATATATATATATAGATATGTATATAATAAATGTGTGTGTTAGTATATGTGCGTACAAAAATATAAACACATATGTGTTAGCCTAGGTATGTATAATTATATGCACACACAAAGTAGTAACAAATAAGGTTACGATTTTGACGCATTGTGGATAATTCGTATGAATAGGATACTAAGTATACAAATTTCGGTGTAGGAGAATCATAGAAGGAGTTAAGAGAGACACTTGGAGGCGTCATTACTCGAACTCAGAATATCCGATAAATTGAGGTAAGGGGTACCATTTGACTTAGTTCTGATAATGAATTCTTGTTTCATTGATAAAAGATTTTATGAAGCAGCATTATATTTTGAAATGATTTATAACTGCTTTCATACTTGTGAAACTGTTTACGAAGCATGATTTAGTTTTAAGAAATATTCCCCTAGTACTTTCATGTTTAGGAAATGAATTTTCCTAAAGTATGAAACGTATGGAAGCTTCACATTGATTTATGATTCTATATTCATATTTTGAAAGAAACCTTTGACAATTTCAAAAGCATAAAAAAAGGGAAAGGGGAAAAGAAATTTTTGAGACTATAGGCTTCATGCATGGTTACTTCTTGTGGTGTTCCGACTCCACCACTTGAGTGCCGGTACGTAGGACTCCTGTAGCACTTGACTCTACCTGTGTGGAAGATGTCTTGCTACTTGTGGTTTATGATGATGATGTTTTGGTAGTATCTCGTGCCCGCGCAGTACGCATGTATGTTTCCCGCACAAAGAGTGCATTTTTGCCCGTGCCCTAGCTAGGCGCTAGAGAAAGTAAGAAAGATAGATACTACCCATATTTTTATGAAAGTGCTGTATGACCCTGATCCAGTCTACAACCCTATTACCATGGCCATAGGTATGATTGACTCTCTATGGAGAATGACACGTATTGCATGATGTAGTTATAGCCTAGTCTCCTTGATTTGATTATGAATAACGATTGTGATGATGACACTGGTGAATGATTATGTTCTTTTATAAGATTTATGATAATTGGTTACAAACAGTTATGTTTTATGAAATGTTTATGAACAACGATGATTTTAATAACTCATCCACGAATAATGAAATTTTACGAAATAGTTAAGCATGTTATTTGTTTTAGAGGAAACTCATGCTTTATAATTTTTATGATGACTATGCATGAAATGACAATTTACATATCATGTTAAAGATTGGTTTTATGAACGATTTTACATGCTTTTACATATTAGAACTGCGTTAAACGTATCATCTTACTAGGATTTTCCCTGAAAGCTCACCCCTCTACCTTTCAGACTATTTGCAATGATCCGTAGGCACTACCTGCCGCGTACACGATGTAGGCAAGTCGGAAAGGGCTACCCTAGGCTACTTTTTGTACACGCTGAAAAGGTATACAATTACATTCCTTTACCAGACACCTTTTGTATGCACAAAAATATATTAGAAATATTTTATTGGGATGTAATTTGTAAGAAAACAGATATAAGGAATGCTACTTTTGGGGAATTTGTCTTAAGTGATTGGTCTAAATTGAAATGGATGTATTGGATTGATGATGTGGGTTAGAAAAGCATGTTTGGTAGTTGTGGATATCTAGGATTGTTAAAAACAATTGGTTCACAGGTGGGTAGGCTCATGTATAAGCCGTTATGCTGTCGAAATTTCTATCGGCCATATAAGTCAAAGCGTGAAATTTAAATATAATTTTGGATAAGGAAGTAGGAAAATGAATTGACATTGAACATGAATACAACCTAAGTAAATAAAGGAATAAGTAGGAATTTAAGTTCAAAAAAAAATCACTCAAATATTCAAGGGTCAAGGGTCGTTACAGCTACTGAGTCTCGCATGATATATCACTTGTTTTCATGATACGATTAGACCTGAGAGAGATAGGTCGAAAACTAGTTTGTGTTGTGTTGTGAACTGCCATATTTACTGTGATTTATGTGTAAATGGCAATGATTTATATAAAGGCATTTCGAAAATTATAAATATGCATTGTTTTGCATGAATGCCTACATTTGACAACTCAGCTTGATTTTAAGTACATGGAATTTATTTTGTACTATTATTATATCATTTTGATACATGCTTTGAGATGAGAGAAGGAAAGCAAAGCATTATTTTCAGTAGATAATGTGGACGTCTACTTGCTTGCCTAATTTCTTTACTGAGTGCATTGTTTGCTCACCCCCTTTTATTTTTCACTCTCTACAGGTCATACGCAGTAGAGTGAGTCCGGCTGAGGTATAGCATCATCCGCTACCATTTCCCATTTCTTTACAGGTATACACATCGCATACTATTTTGTATCTGAACAATGTATAAGCACAGTGATGTACACGTTTATAATACTTGGAATGTAATTATGTTAATGTAAATAACTTTGTTTATGAGAAATATGTATGTACAGTCAATATTTGTAATGACATGTATGTATGGTATGATAAGGTGAGTGTGAATGAGAAGACTAGTGCCGAATCACAGTCCAACTATTGGTGAAGAGAAAGGTAAATAAAAAGTGAAAAAAATGTAGTGGTTTTTGGTAAGTCACGAAAATGAGGTCGTGACAGAATGATATCAGAGCGTAGTTGGTCTAATGTGAGTCGGTATTAGTTTAGAAAAGTGTACATCCCCATATTACTGTGCTTGTTCAGTTACAATTGTGTATACAAGATGGGAATCAGACTAATTACGGTTGTGAATGCAGGAATTTAGTCTATATGGCTAATACCAGCTGAGGTAGAGGGGCGAGAGGTAGGGCTCGAGGCTGTAGAGGTAGGCCGAAGACCTGAAATGAGACTGGTCAGACTGAGGTACCAGAGACTGTAGAGGCATGCTTCACGAGGATAAAACATAGCCTAGAGATGATAGTGGAGTTGCTGGCACAGACTAGGCCAGGTAGATAGGGACAGGATGCAGAGATTATGACAGAAGAGGCGGTTTCACCTAACACACCTGTACAGCCTACACCTAAGATGCCACAGGCTGCAGATACTCTTACACCCCCACCAGTTCAGAAGAGTAGTGGATTGGGATACGGGTGTGATTTAGATAGATTGCGATAATTCCAGAAGCTTGGACCTCTAACTTTCGGGGGGTCAAGGACCCAATTGTTGCTAAGGAGTAGATTGGAGAGATGGAGAAGTTGTACGGATTCTTTGAGTTTACAACTTCAGAGAGGGTCGTATTTGCTGCATTCCTACTAAAGGGAACGACAGAGCATTGGTGGAAGTCCACCAGGCCCATATTGAGAGGTCGACATACTGAGATTAGTTGAGAGATATTTCTGGATGCCTTTAGGAGGCAGTTTGTTCCAGATACGGCACAGCGAAAGCTGTAGGCTGAGTTCTTGGGGTTGAGCCAGGGGAGTCTATCAGTGGATGAGTACGAGACAAGATTTTTAGCCCTAGGAAGCTATGACCTCGATACCATATACAATAAGACTAGGAAAGTCCGCAGGTTTATCGATAAACTGAGACTGGTGCTACCGTCTAGACTGGTTCCATTCGATATCTCTACATATGATGAGGCAGTACATAGGGCGTAATTATTTGAGCAGGATTATGAGAGGAATGCCTCTGAGTTTAAGAAGATCAGTCGGACCAGAGATAAAGATAGGAAAAGGTAGGTTAGAGACAGAGGTTTCAGTTATCGAGGAGGAAGGAGACTCTTCAGTAAGAGACCACAGATAGAGGAGGTACGAGAAAGACCAGTTAGATCTCCTACATAGTCGCCTATAGCTTCGATGAAGGGCATTATGATTGGAGGACTGAGGCCTACTACTGATCAGTACAATAGATGTGGTAGATACCATTGAGGTAGACCTTGTCCGATGAGTCCTATTATGTGTTTTTGATGTGGGAAACCAGGGTATATTGCTAGAGTTTTCCCAGAAAGGGTTAAGACTGCCCCACAGAAGGGCAGGAAGACAGAGAGAGCTCCCGGTGATACATCTACTCAGAGGAGGAGAGCGATGACCGAGGAGAAGGGAAAGCTGGTTATGGGATAAGGGCGAGTACATGCCTTGGACCAGGAGAGAGTTGATGCTTCATTGGATGTGATTAGAGGTTTCATTACATCCATGGTTGATACAGATAAAGTACATCCAGAGTTGAAGGATATTCTTATGGTTAGTGAATTCCCAGATGTCTTTTCGGATGAATTGCAAGGGTTACCACCAGACAGAGAGATGAAATTCTGTATAGATTTGGTGCCTGGTACTGGGCCTATTTCAAAACCACCATACCGCATGGCTTTAGTTGAACTAGAAGAGCTCAAGAGACAGTTACAGGAGCTGTTGGACAGGGGTTTTATTAGACCAAGTGTTTCATCTTGGGGAGCACAGATTTTATTCATGAGGAAGAAGGATGGGAGCCTCTGATTGTGTATAGATTACAGATTGTTGAATAAGGAAACCATCAAGAATAGATATCCTCTTCTGCGAATTGATGATTTATTAGATCAGATAGGGGAGCACATGCCAGACCCGTATTTTATGTAGCTTGTTCCTTATGATTCCTATGTGTATGAATGCTCTATTATTATAGTTGAATCATAAGAAGAGTATTTACTAGATTTAAAGTGTATGTGAAATGATTTAGCACTCATAAGCTACATAAAAGCCTAATGTCAGCTATAAGAGTCACAGGCTAAATTGAGTCAATCTGAATCATTATGACTGAAGAGAAGAACTTAAAATGAGAAAATATAGAGAGCTTATGAAGGAAAGTCAGTTTAATTTAGTTCCGAACACAAAGAATGAGCGTAAAAGCTTAAAAGGGTAAAATGGACCTTTTTAGCGAATTAAGGTATTTAAGGTATTTCGAGCATATTTACCTACCGACAATGGCTAAAACGTAAATACAGGAGTGTAAGACATAAGATATGACACTTTTAAAATTTTGAAAAAAAGTCAACTTGATCAATGATTAAGAAAAAAGTCAACTATAGTTAAGAAAAGTGGACTTTTACCATAGTTGACTAACCATAGTTAAAAATTTACCTAAGTATGGAGAAAAATTTGGGGAAAAATATTTTTGGTCAGAATACAAGATAATCATCCCCGAAAGTATGGAAAATTTATTCGGAAGGATTTCGAATTAAAATAAATGGATAAAAACGTAATGGGCCTAAAGTGAAGATTTTAAAGCCCATTAAGGTATACTAAACGTAGATAGAAATTCTTAGGTCCCTTAGACCGAATTGTTGGACCGATTGATAGGCCAAATATTTAGACAATTAAAGGCTCGAGGTATAGTAAAAATTTTAGCCTGAAGGCCTATTAAGAAAGCCCAAACCAAGAGGCCCAATTATAAAGCCCATTAGGATTAAATATCTAACCATAATTAAAGCTAACTATGACTCATTAGATGACTCATTAGGTGACTCATAACTAAACCTTAGGAAGTCAATTTTAATGGCTAAAACGTAAGGCTTAATGGCTAAGTAAATGGCATATAAAATCAGCCACACCATTGTCATCTTCACCATACCATTCTCGGCTACACAAGGAAACCATTGAAATACATTTATCCAAGCTTTCTCTCACTAGAAATCACTAGGATTTAGGCATATTTGGAACATTTATTCTTCATGAAAGTTGTTCCAAATTGAGAGGAGAGTAACATATGTTGGAATTGGCTATCAAGAAGCCATAGTGTGCAAACCATGAGGCTCCAAAGTTTCGGCCAAGTTTGAACACAAATACTTGGTATATTTTCAAACATTCAAATTCATATATGTTAATGTATGAATGATATTAAGTATATTGGTATATATTTTAAGCATTGAAACATATGAAATCACTATGATCATGGTTAGGCCGAGAGTGAGTAGTGAAATATTGATGAATGCCTATATGATATTAAGGCATAAATGAGTTGATATACATGTGTTAATGATTATGATATAGTTAGAATTAATCAATTTGATTAATTAATACATGTATTAAGTTGGCAATCAAGGTGTTTGATAAAATGCCTAAATGTAAAATGCCTAAATGAACTATGTGATGCTTAAGAACATTGCCAACCAAGTGTTTGTGAAAATGCCTAAGTGAATTGGCCAAGGAAATGGACATGGACGGCATGCCATGGTGTAACCGATGACATGGGATGCTCTCAGCCATGGCATGTGGTCGAGAGGTCCAATGGGCCAAACCCAATTATTTTAGGCCCAATGAGATGTAATGGGTCTAGAATAAGCCCAATAAGAGTTGCTGGGCCCCATAAGCCCAAAAGGCCCAACGAAAATGAATAGTAAAATGAAAATGGGCTTAATGCATGTTAGGCTCATTAAGGTTTATTAAAGCCCATTAAGTGGAATAGACTATATTTAATGTGAAATACAATAGGAAAAGTATAATTAACCTGATAAATGGTTATATGCAGCTCCATAGATTATTGGAGGAGCAAATCGGATTGTTGGATTGAGCAGCGTTGAGAAGTAAAATTTCTCGAGTGATTACAGGTAAGGGACTTTTATGAGCAGTTAGAGATACCTGCACGTATTTTCATCTGTTTTTACATTCACTTAAAAACTCTGAGGTTCAGAGAAAATGAATAATAATTATTGTAACCCGATAGTGGCAAATTATGATTTTACCCATAGTTAGGAAAAAAGTTAACTTTTGTGAAAAGTTGTAAAAAGCATGGAAACCACCATTTTGAGTGTTTTACTGCTGTTTAGCAGAAGAATAAATAGATGGGCTAATGATTTTAAGGTTGATGTGAATTAAGCACACTTTATAGTGCTGATTTTGATGTTTTGAAAATCATCCCTTTTTAAAGAGCCATCTATCGAATTATGTGAGAATAAATCGTGCTAGAGCACAGCTCGCACTTGATTTCATATATTTTCCACATATATTAGTGCTGGAGTGTGATTCACACTAGATTTCTATGACATGCATGATAGAGTGTTAGAGTTATTACTCGTACTTAGTTTTATATGATATATGCATGAGAGAGTGCTGGAGCGATTAGCTCATACTCAAATTTTTACATGAGGTACATGACAGAGTGCTAGAGCGTTGCTCGTACTTGATTCTTCATGATTTATAAATGACATAGTACTTGAGTTATTTCTCATACTTGTTTTGATGAGTTTTGTGCATAGTATGGTACTGGAGCTATTGCTCATACTTGATTTGAAGCATGAACTATGCATGACCTAGTAGCTAGAGGTTTACTCACACTAGAGTTTGAGTTTCTGATGTGAAATAGTGTTTGAGCGGAGTGTCGACTGTGAGTCGCGCTCGAAGGCGCGCACTGTAATTTATGTGATATATAATACATGTTAAAAACCATGCTTGATTTCCTTGTGTGGACTGAGTGTCACACTACGAGAGGTTCGTATGTGGATTTAGAGATGTGGTATGATATTCCATGGTTTGAGGGCTAAGACCTATGGTAGGTACCCCGACTGTGATGTAAGGTCTACAGAGTACGTTGTACCATGCGAGTGGCATGGAGTACACAGTACTGTGTGGTGTTATGGAGTTGAGAAGGTTATAGCTGGCGGTTGTGATGGACTGACCCACCTCCCGTTGCAGCAGTGATGCCCCGCACACCGAGATCTGTGTTGCCTGGGATCACCATTATAGGATATGGCCATAGTCCAAGATATTATTACATTTCACCACAGAGTCTCACATGATATATCACCTGGCTTACTGATTTATTTATGATATGGATAGACATGAGGGATGGGTCAAATTTTGATTTTGTATTGTGAATGATTTAAATGCCATATTTACTGTGATTTGAATATACATGGCATGATTTATCTAAAGGCATTGTGATATTATAAAGATGCATTCTTTTACACTACATGCCTACATTGAGAAAGCAAGCATGATTTCTGTACATGGGATTTAATCTGTACAAGTATATATATATATATATTTAAAGGCATGCTTTTAAAGTGAGTTAGGGAAATGATATTTTCGAGGCATAACATTATTTTGAGTCGATAGTGTAGATGTCTACTTGCTTGCTTGATTTCCTTATTGAGCACGTTGTATACTCATCCCCCTTTATTTTCCCTCTCTACAGAGCATCAGTAGTAGAGCGAGTGTGCTTGAGGGATAGTATTCCTATTGTGCGTTGCTATTTCCTATCGATCGACAGGTATACATATTTTATACGGTTATGTATCTAAACATATAAACAGCACAGTGATGTATACGAAATATATTATGGGGAATGTATTTGTATTAGATTTTATATGATCTCACATGTATTATAAAAGAAGTTACAGTCAATAACAGTATATTGACATGTCTGTATGATAATGGATGATATGGTATGCGAGGAAGCTAACATCGAATCACAGCCCAACCATTGATAAAAGGAAAGGTAAATTAAAATGCAAAAAATTTGTAGTAGTTTTGGTTTAGTCAGGAAGGGTCTGGACAGAATGATATCAGAGCAGAGGTTGGTCTGATGTGAGTTGGTGATAGAAAATAGGAAAGTGTACATCCCTACAGTACTGTGCTGTGTTTAGATACAACTGTGTATACCAGATGGGACACGAACTAATTCATGATTGTGAATGCAGGAACTTTGCCTATATGGCAAATACTCGTAGTGGTAGAGGGACGAGAGGTAGGTCTCGAGACCGTAGAGATAGGCGTAAGAGACGAGCTGCTGCCAAACCATTACCTACCTGTGAGACTCCAGGTGCTACTGAGGCACTAGAGTGTGCTGAGATGTGTTTTACGAGATTAGAGCATAGTCTAGAGATGATAGTAGAAATATTGGCACAGACAATGCCCAGTAGGCAGGGACAGGAGGCAAGAGCTATGACAAGAGAGGCAGTTGCTCCAGATACACCTACATAGCCAGCTCATGCACCAAGGACTGTAGATACTCCTACACCCCTACCAGTTTCGGGTAGTAGTGGATTAGGGTACGAATGTGATCTGGATCAGTTACGACAATTCTAGAAGTTTAGACCTCCATCTTTTAGTGGGGTCAAGGACCCTGTAGCTGCTGAGGAGTGGGTTGTTGAGATGGAGAAGCTTTATAGATTCTTCGAGTGTACAACATCGGAGATGGTCGCATTTGCTGCGTTCCTATTGAAGGGAGCTGCAAAGTATTGGTGGAAGTCCACCAGACCCATATTGAGAGCCCGACATATAGATATTAGTTGGGAGATATTTTGGGATGCCTTTAGGAGGCAATTTGTTCCAGATATCACACAATGGAAAATACAGGCTAAGTTTTTGAGGCTGAACCAGGGGAGTTTGTTCGTGGACGAGTGTGAGACTCGATTCCTATCCCTAGGGAGATATGACCCAGATACCATGTATAGTGAGGCCAGAAAGGTCCACAGGTTCATCGATGGATTGAGACTGATTCTGCGGTCTAGGTTGGTCCTATTAGATATAACCACCTATGAGGAAGTAGTACGCAGGGCTCAACTGTGCGAGCAAGATATTGAGAGGAATGCTTCTGAGTTTAGGAAGTTTAGCTGGAGCTGAGATATATAGAGGAAGAGGCCGGCTAGAGATAGAGGTTTCAGTTATCGAGGAGGGAGGAAACTCTTCGGTAAGAGACCACGGGTTGAGGAGGCATGAGAAAGACCTGCTAGACCTCCTGCTTATCCGACCATAGCTCCAGCAAAGGGTATTGTCATATGAGGATAGAGACCTACTACCGATCAGTGCAGAAGATGCGGTAGACAACATGGAGGTTGACTGTGTCCGCTGACTCTTATAGTGTGTTTTCGATGCAAGAAATAGGGGCATATTACTAGAGCTAGCCTAGATCTGCTCAACTGAAGGGCAGGGAGCCAAAGAGAGCTCCAATTAATCCTTCTGCTTCGAGGAGGAGAGCGATAGCAGAAGAAAAGGGGAAGCAAGTGATTGGTCGAGGGTGCGTACATGCTTTGGACCAGGGTATAGCTGATGCTTCATCAGATGTGATACGAGGTTTAATTGCGTACGTGGTAGATATGGATAAGGCACATCCAGAGTTGTTAGATATTACTGTGGTCAGTGAGTACCCGATGTTTTTCTTGATGAGTTGCCAGGGTTACCACCAGACAGAGAGATGGAGTTCTGTATAGACTTAGTGCCTGGTACAAAACTTATTTCCAGACCACCTTATTGAATGGCCTTGGTTGAGTTGGAAGTGCATGAGGAGCACTTCAGGATTTTATTGTAAACTCTACGAGAGCAGAAGTTATATGCTGACCTCAGTAAGTGTGACTTTTGGTTGTCACATATCTCATTTTTGGGACATGTTGTATTGAGGGATGGTGTATCAGTCGTTCCATCTAAGATAGAGGCTGTAGTTTAGTGGGAACAGCCGAGGACAGTCATCGAGACCGGGAGTTTTTTGGGTTTAGCTGGATATTATCGATGATTCGTTGAAGGATTTTTTAAGTTGGCTACTCCGTTGACATGTCTTCCTCGAAAGAGTGTACCGTTCGTATGGAATGAGGATTATGAGAAGAGTTTTCAGGAGTTGAAGCATCAATTGACCACCGCTCCGATTCTCACTATCCCTACCAACTTAGGAGGATTTCTAGTGTATACCGATGCTTCGCATCAGGGATTGGGCTGTGTATTGATGCATGATGGGAGGGTAGTTACTTATGGATCCAGCCAGCTGAAGGATCATAAGAAGAACTATCCGACCCATTATTTGGAGTTAGCAGCAGTAGTGTTTGCGTTGAAGGTATGGCGCCACTATTTGTATGGTGAGAAGTTCCAGCTATTTACCGACCACAAGAGCCTCAAGTATCTGTTCTCACAGAAAGAATTGAACAAGAGACATAGAAGATGGCTAGAGCTTCTAAAGGACTATGATTGTGAGATACTTTATCATCTGGGTAAGGCTAAAGTTGTAGCGGATGCTTTGAGTAGGAAGAGCCTAGGGATGGTATCGTACATGATGGTTAGGGAACATGATTTGCTAGAGCATTTTGCTAGTCTCAGTTTGAGAGTCGTGCCTTTTAACATGGATACAGGCTATGTGATAACTAGTCTATGCTTGGAGCCAGATCTGTTGGATAGGGTCAGAGTGGCTCAGCAGACTGATCGATTTTGTATGGATGTGAGTGGTCAGATACAGAAGGGCACAGTGACTAATTTTGAGTTGAGTTCGGATGGACTACTGAGGTTCATAGGTAGATTGTGTGTTCCTGAGGATCCAGAACTCAGGAGATTGATATTGGTGAAAGCTCATTCATCAAGGTATATGTTACATCCGGGGAGTAACAAGATGTATCAGAACCTCTGGAAGGTATACTGGTGGTCAGGTATGAAGAGAGATGTAGCAGATTTTATGGCGAAGTGTCTCGTATGTCAGCAGGTGAAGGTAGAGCATCAGAAGTCTGCAGGATTGTTGCAGCCTCTACCTATACCGACATGGAAATAGGAGCATATCACTATGGATTTCGTGATGGGTTTACCGAGGACCCGTAGGAATCACGATGCTATATGGGTAATCGTCGATAGACTGATGAAGTCAGCCCACTTCCTAGCTATGAGAGCTACTGATACTCTGAGCACATTGGCAGAGCTGTACATACACGAGGTAGTGAGGTTACATGGTCTACCAGTGAGCATAGTCTTTGATAGAGATTCCCACTCCACTTCCACTTTTGGGAACATTTTAAGGAAGCAATGGGAACCCAGTTGAATTTGAGCACCGCTTTCCTTCCTCAAATAGATGGTCAGTCAGAGAGGACTATATAGACTCTGAAGGATATGTTGAGAGCATGTGTGCTAGATTTTAGAGGCTCTTGGGTTGACCACTTGCCACTAGCCGAGTTCGTCTATAACAATAGGTATCATTCGAGTATCGGGATGGCACCGTATAAGGCTTTATATGGCCGTAGATGTCGTTCCCCTATTGGATGGGAAGAAGTGGGTGATCGTAAGATTTTTACTCTTGACATGGTTACACAAGCATCTGAGGACATCCACTTGATTGTAGAGAGACTGAGGACAGCTCAAAGTAGACAGAAGAGTTTCGATGACAGGAGACGAACGCCACTAGAGTTTCCAGTTGGTGAATCAGTGTTTCTGAAAGTTTCTCCTTCCAAGGGCATAGCCAGATTTGGGAAGAGAGGAAAGATGAATCCTCGCTATATTGGACCCTTTGAGATACTTGATTGAGTGGGAGATCGAGTGGGAGATAAGGCTTATAGGTTGGCATTGCCACCGGACTTATTAGGTGTCCATAACGTCTTTCACATATTGATGCTTCAGAAGTATCACCCGGATCTGGCACATGTGATTAGTTATGAACATTGGAGCTCCAAGAGGACATGTCATATGTTGAGAGAATGATTCGGATACTGGATAGGAAGGAGAAGGTATTGAGATCGAAGACTATCGGATTAGTGAAGGTTCTCTGGCAACATCATACTTCAAAGGAGGCTACTTGGAAGCTGGAGAGTCTGATAAGAGAGAAGCACTCCCAGCTATTTGATGACTGACTTGGTTCTAATTTGGAGGACCAAATTTTCTTAGTAGGGGAGGATTGTCAGACCTGAATTTTATGTACCTTGTTCCTTATGATTCCTATGTGTATGAATGCTCAATTATTATAGTTGAATCATAAGAAGAGTATTTACTAGATTTAAAGTGTATTTGAAATGATTTAGCACTCATAAGCTACATAAAAGCCTAATGTGAGCTATAAGAGTCACCGGCTAAACCGAGTGGATCTAAATCATTCTGACTGAAGAGAAGAACTTAAAATGAGAAAATATAGAGAGCTTATGAAGGAAAGTCAGCTTGATTTAGTTTCGAACACAGATAACGAGAGTAAAAGATAAAAAGGGTAAAATGGACCTTTTTAGCAAGTTAAGGTATTTAAGGTATTTCGAGCATATTTACCTATAAAAAATGACTAAAACGTAAATACAAGAGTGTAAGACTGATAATTCTATTTTTTTATAGAATTATTTGTGCTTAAATTCCTAATTATTTATTTAAACCCCATATTATTTTATTAATAATCCCCTTTATTTAATTAAAATTCTTTAATGTGCAGATAAATTAAATCCAGATGAAACTCAGTCATTTCAATCGAAATTGGGCTGAAAACGAGCTAAAGGAGACTAGACCACTTCCAATTTGCAGATCGAGTCATCAGTCGTCTGGACACGTGTGATGCCAGGTGTCCGTATTTTAATTGCTCCGAAACGATAAGATCGAAGGACACTGTGCCAACCCTCTTGAAGACACACGTTGAACCACATCGCACAACTAATTGGATAAGTGGAAGACACACGTCGAGCCACTGATGGTGTGGAAATATCTACTCTGCAGCAAATCAAATGAAGACAAGTGGCCAAACAATGCCAACTCATCTAGGATGAAAATTAACCATTGTACCCCTATGTTTGTGTATAAATAGAATGTGATGGCAATTGAAAAAAATAATGTAGTTTAGGGTAGAAGTGGGAGTAGTGTAGTTTAGGGTAGAAGTAGGAGTAGTGTAGTTTATGGTAAATTAGTTTGTAGGAATAATGTAGGCTAGGGTAGAATAGTTTTAAGGTATTTTTAGGATTTATTTTCCTTGTTCTTTTCTTTTCTCGTTAGCCATCTTCTTAAATTTTTTTACTGTTCATTCCATCTTCATTATATACAAAGTTTCTTCATTTTCTAGTCTATGAGAGTTTTATTTTATGGCCATCAACTTCATTCCATGATTCTCGTTTTTGTTTAAATCACTACTCCTATTTTTTAGTTCTACCACATAGCTTTTATTTCCATTCAGTTAGCTCTCGGATTACTCCTTGTGTAATCTGTGCCTTCACTTTTCCTTTATCTCTGCCTTTCGGTTTTGGTGTGTTGATGTGGGCTGATGCTGGGCATTGGTCCTCATCAATGGTAATTTTGAACTAAGGCAGTAAGAGTTAGAATGAGATCAGTCTGATGATGATGAATGTCCTTATTCACGAGGCGTTCTTATTTGTTGTTACTTTCAGTTCTAGATGCCTAGTCATTTCTCTTGGATGTTGTTTTTAAATACTGCATTAACTGGTTGCTTGGTTTCATTTTCTAGTGTTTATTTCATTTCCTTTAGTTTATATTCCATGGTGTCATATATTTTTTGCATTTAGAGTTAGTTTAAATTTCTTTATTTCGGTAGTCATAGCATGCTATCCCTTGCCTTGCATTTTTGTATTCTCTGTATTTTTAAGATTTATGAATCATTAATGGTTGCTAATCGATGTTAAAGATTTTTGAGCTAAGAACAATTTGTGCATTTCAACTTCACGGGAGCAGTGGACAAGAACCATTTTCTTTTTACTCTGTTATCCTCTGTTTCATTTTCTACTACTGTTCACCGATGATTTTCTACATTTAGTTGTTTGTTGGTTCATAGCTTCATGTTGTGATGCTCGGGTGATTGAAGAATGTATGTTAGATGGTCATCTAAGCAGAAGTTATTGATTGATACAACTAGTATTGGTTTCATTAGTTACTATGCTCATTTGTTTACTGCATTTTATCATACCGGTTTTATAGTGTTGATATTGCTGCATTCATGGTTTTAGCTCATTGAATCATGTTATAATTTTTTGTTTGGGTTTTGTTCAGTATTGGCTATCTCTTGAGTATAGGACAGCAGTGGTAATAGATGCACAGCAGCCTGGAGCAGTGGGAATTATGCACTGAACCAAACCAGTACACCAGCACCTGGAATCGAGAGTAGTGAGTGACCATGCTCGGGACAGTATGTGCCGATTTTGTAGTAGAGGACAGACATTGAGGCAGCATCTGAAGTGGACCAAGGACTAGCAGCTGGACAGAGGCTCGCAGACAGCACCTGGGAAAAGAAGCAGGGCAGCAGATGGCCATAGAATGAAATTGCATTGCAGAGGACGTGTGTTGCTGGAGTCTAGTTGTCTGTTTTTGCGGGTACTAGTTGAGGATAGTGACAGGAGTTTGCAGCAAGGCTAGAGCAATCTGCTATTAGCAGAGGAGGTCGTGTGATGTAGAAGCAGCTGGACAATGCCTGAATTTACAGCGGACATGGGCAGCAGGGAAAGGAAATGAATTGAAACAAAGAAGACAGTGCAACAGTGCACTTGAAAAGCAAAATCAGGACCACTTCGGTGGTTTTGCAATTTGGTTAAGGCCACGTTTGGCCACTTCCTTTTTTGCTTAGTTTAATTTTTATGGCATTTTTATTATTTTGATTGTTTCATTAGTTGTTAGTTTAGTGTAGTGTTAGTTGATAATTGTAGGTTAAATTTAATACTTTATGTGTTAATTTAATCTTTAGTTTTAAGTTTTAGTTGATAGTTAATTTGATGTTTTATGTTTTAGGATTTAATTTTAGTTTAGTATTTTAAGAATTGCATTTAGAATTAATTTAGATTAAATGTTTTTCTTGCATTTTCAATTTAGTCGTTATTTTCATTAGATTTCAGTTTAAGTAATTTGTAATTTTTATTAGTTTAATTACATGCATTTTTATTTTAAGTTTGTTTAAGTTTTAGTTTAATTAATTTTATGTCCTTATTTCCATTTTTTACTTTTATTTTAATTACGTTATCTTTTGCAGGTACTTTTTTTATTGCTTGGAGCACTGTAAGTACTTTTAGCTCGGTTTTATTTTCTTTATTTTATAGTTTTATTATTTTCAGTACTTTAATTTTAGCCATGTAGACCACCTATCAGAACTTCATAATTTGCTAGAATATACTTAGGGTAAGATTAATCGGTAGTTAATTTGACTGATCACTTCTCTGTGGGACGATAACTTGGGACTCAAATCCCATTATTACTTGTACGACCCTTGCACTTGCGGTAATACCTTTAGGGCGTGTCAAGTTTTTGGCGCTGTTGTCGGGGAAGTTTTAATTAGTCGTTAATTAATATCGGTGAAATTATGCTTAGGTGTAATTCTAGCTTGTAAATATTTAGGTTGTAAATATTTAGATCCTTAGTTTAGTTTAGTTAATTTTCTCATAATTAATTAAAAAATAAAAAATTTAAAAAAACTTAAAAAACTTTTTTAAGGACTTTTAGGTGTTTGCATGCGTAGAGCCAGGAGTTAAGATAGCTTTCCTCTAGATCTTGAAATTGAACGTACTCTTAGAAAAATTTGAAAGGATTCTAGGAAATTTATAGCTCCACTGCAAAGCATCATGGCAGAAAATAGGGAAATTAGGACCGTTGGAGATTATGCAAAGCAGACTATTGGATGTTATTATACCGGCATTAGGCCACCAGCTGTCCCTGCTAATAATTTCGAAATTAAGCCTTCCATCCTCCAGATGATCAAGACCTCTTGCAGTTCAGTGGGCTTCCACACGATGACCCACATGCTCACCTTGGGTAATTCCTAGACTTGTGCAACACCTTCAAACATAATGGATTATCTGATGATGCGCTTAGGCGTAGAATATTCCCCTTCTCACTTAGGGATAGGGTGAGACACTGGTTAACCTCCCTGCCTCCAGGATCCATTTCTACATGGGACGAGTTAGCATATCAATTTCTATCTAAGTTTTTCCCTCCCCCTAGAATAGCCCAACTCCGTAGTAATATATCTTCCTTTGCTCAGTACAACTCTAAATCTCTTTACGAAGCATGTGAACGATATAAGGAGCTTCTTAGGAAGTGCCCTCACTATGGCCTACCTTTGTGGTTGCAAGTTCAGACCTTCTACAACGGACTTACAAGCCCAAATAGGACCATTGTTGACGCTGCGGCGAGTGGAGCGCTAATGTGTAAAACAGAGGAGGAAGCTTACGAGCTTTTAGACAAGATGATGGCTAACAACTATTTATGGTCCTCGGAGAGGCAAATGCCAAAGAAGCCGACGGGTATTTATGAGCTCGACACACTGTCTACCTTGACCTCTTAAATCGCTAATCTTACGAAGAAGGTAGAATCGCTCAGTACCCAACATAATCCTCCCACTAGTCCTAACCCTGTGTATTCTGTCCAAAGTCCTTTCCTTTCCTGTGAGCTGTGTAGTGGTACCCACTCTGTAGATAGGTGTCCGCTCAACTTAGAATCGGTTCAGTATGTTGCTCCCCCTACGCAACAGAACAACGCTTTTTCAAACACCTATAATTCAGGGCACTATCCTAACTTCTCTTGGAGCCAAAACCAAGGGCAAACTTCTAATTCCATACTTGTAGGACCCCCTATTTTTCAAGCTCCACCGGTTCAGGTACCACCATAGCCGCAATTTCCATTTCATCCGCCTTCTCATCACCCATACTCACATCATCCATCACCACCACCACCACCACTTATGCAGCCCCAACTCTACCATGCACCAGTAGCTGAGAAGAAGTCTACATTAGAGGAGATGTTCATGACTATCCTGTAAAATCAAGCTACTTCAATTAAGAACTTAGAAGTTCAAATTGGACAAATAGCTAGTGCTCTTAACCAACGTCCTCAAGGGACCCTTCCTAGTAATACTGAAGTTAATCCTGTTAAGCAAAGGGAGGGTAAGGAACATGTTAGATCTTGATGTTGCCAATCTGACAGTAACAGGAATTTACCTTCCACGTATTCTGATTGCACTAACGACAAAAGGGTGACGTCGATGCAATTTGTTCCACGTGTTCTTCGTATATCTTGCAAAAACAACAGGAATCAGAGGGGGCAGGGATTTGTCCCTGCACGCGCACTCCGATGATTAAGTAAGTAATCGGAGTTGTGAATGTATGAAGAAGAGAATGTATTGCTTAAATCAGAGAGTTTAAGGCTTTTCCCTTTTTTTTGGTCCTTTTGTTTCGGCCCTTCTTTTTAGAGAGCTCACCTGGTATTTATAGGTTTCTCTGGGTCGGTTTGGGTTGAGGCCCACGCGCGTGTCTGGGCCGCGACAGAGTCATATAGCACTCTGTCGCACTTCGGGTAAAGCAGCTTTCGGGAGACCTCTACCGCAGACTGTGCGGGAGACCTCTACCGCAGTCTGTGCGGGAGACTATGCCGTAGGCTGTGCGGGAGACTTCTATCGCGGGCTGTGCAGGAGACCTAGGCCGCAGGCTGTACGGGAGACCTCTACCACGGGCTGTGCAGGAGACCTAGGCCGCAGGCTGTGCAGGAGACCTCTACCGCAGGCTATGCGGGAGACCTTTCCCGCGAGGGCAATGCGGGAGACCTATGTTGCAATAGAGGCGATGGAGTCTGTCGGGCCTACCGTGCGGCACTCATCCCAGGCGACAGAGTGCCTATCGCCCCGAACACTCTGTCGTTCAACAAGCAACTGTGTCACGTAGCAATTCTGTCTCGAAATCAGCCACGTGGCTTATTCTTGTTCTGACACGTGGCAGTCAATGGTTGGCGGATAGTTGTACACGTGGATTCTGGTGACACGACCACCATCAATTGCTCCCCGCTCTTTGGTAGGAATTCTTCCTACGAAAGAGTGTCTGGGTCCGAATTTTTCTCGGGTCGGGTCGAATCTCCGCACGTGTGGCGACGCAGGTGAGTCGCTATATATACTGGGCCCCTGCTGTCCTTGTCGCTATTGAGTTCTCCCGTAAAAAGACACTCAGCCGCGATTTTCTCTGGACACTCTCTCGCAGCTCTGCCGCAACTCCACCGTATTCTGCCGCAACTCTGTCGCGTACACATCACTGTGTCGCAACACTGCCGCAGCTTCTTCATACTCTGTCGCCAGTTCCTCCTTTTCTTCATTTTAGGTAATTTCATAGTCCGTAGTCCCACTCTTTTGATTTACGAACTCCTAAAATGGCTGGCCATGGTGTAGGAAAACAAATTGATCTAGGCGTTAAGTCGAGTTTAAAGGAAGCCGACGTCCAAGACCTAGAATCCCGATTTCCTTTACCCGAGGGATACTCTTATAGGCTCCCAACCCCTCAGGAGAGCGACATACGTCGTGTGTCTGACGGGGCTGTCGTTTTTAGGGCAGCTTTGGAGTTAGGACTCCGCTTCCCATTGTCCGACTTCGGGCCTTCCTTCCTTAGGACGCACAGGGTATCCCCGGGACAACTACATCCTCATGCATGGATGCAATTGGTAGCATTCACTGTGCACTGCCATTTAAGGGGCGTCCCTCCGTCCCTTCCTCTTTTAGAAGTATTCTTTAGGCTTCGAGGGAGCCCCGGCTTAGTGCCTTACTCCCTTCAGCGGGTGTACCAGCCCGATTTTGAGAACCGATTATTCAAGAAACCGGCTAACAAGCTTCATGGTTTCGAGACGGAATAGCTGGTCGTGGAAGTGCCCGAGGGCCTGGATTTCCCCACTCGTTGGGAGAATAGGCGTGAAATCCCCAAGGGTCCCCGGGTTGCCACACTTAGGGAGCAGTTGTCTTCTGACGTCAACAAACTGCTAGTCCCTCATCCCCTTAGCCTCGACACCCTTATATCAAATGAAAATTTGATATTAACTGGCTGGGGTGTGGGTCCGGTCCCTATTACCGAACCCTCTGTTCCTTCGTCAGATCCTCTGCCTTCGGTTTCCCCCGAGTTAAATCCTGAAGCACCTAGGCCACAAGAGGATATAGGGAGTACCAACGTGGAGTCTAGTTCTGGCAGCGAACCCTTAGCCGACCTGACTGGCTGGGAAGGGTTCGGCTCTACTTTCATGGTGCTCCCGGATGACGACGCGATAAATATCGAGTCCCTTCAGGAGCATTTAGACTCTCCTGAAGGTAACCTTTCATTGTTTCCCGTTGCTTATCGTTTCTGATCAATTTTTGACCATTGATGTATTTTCTTTCTTTTTTGCAGATATGAGTCATTTTCGACGATCGTTGGGTCGCCAGGTCTCTGAGGCTGGTCCTTCCAGCGCTCCTACCAGGAAGAGGAGTCGTTTGGCCGACGATGTCCCAAGTGAGGCACCGGTCCCCTCTCAGCCACCTCGTGCTCAGACCCCTCCTGTTTCTAGGCAGGCGATGCCTCCCCCTCCTTCAGAGCAGAGGGATCTCTCTCGGGATAGGGGGAGAGTTGCCTCATCTTCACGGGGGGCTTCCGGGTCATCCGGGCGATCACGCTCCGAGGAGCGTACAGAATGCAATATCATTCCATCGCAGCGGAAGAATCGAAGGCGCTTGTACATCGAAGGTTCGATGGGAAGCAGGCCAATACTGCCGAGGATAGGCCCTGCTGACGAGAGGTCCTACCCCGTGGACGGGGGGCTTATTATGAGAGGGGCCGAATTTCAAGTTTACCCTGGGGTCCGCGACAACGATACTTTAGACATTCCCAGGGTGGCTTCCCGAATTAGTTGGTCTTCCATCCTTCCTCGGGACGAGGCGAGGATATTTCGGAATTACCCGGAGGGGGAGGACTTAGCCGACATGGAGGCATTGAGGGTAAGTTTCATACTCCTCTTCGTTTTACTCCTTTTTGCCGCATTCTTTGAATTTAACTTTTTGCATTTCTTTGCAGCTGGCTCAACGAACTGTGGCCAACAATGCCCAGCACCGGGCTTATCGGGAGCGTGCCGATAGGGAAATCCGAGAGTTAAAGGACCAAGTTATGGAGTTACAGAACACCGTCAACAACTTGTCCAAACTTCCGGATTTAGTTCGAAGCTTGGAGGAGCAGCTCGCAAAGGTTTATCAAGACCTTAATCACGCCAAGGGGGATCTCACTGTAGAGACGGCCCGGTCTGACAAATTCCACGAGGATCTTCAGGAGGCCCATGCCGAGTTGGATCGTATGCAGTCCAGCTACGGGTCCTTACTCACTCGGAATCAGGAGCTTGAGCAACGCGTTGCCGATTTAGAAGGTCAGGCTGCTCCTATTCTGACCCAGGTAGAGATCGACAGCATACGGGCCGAGGCCGTGAAGGAGTACTGTCTCTCCAAGGATTGCTTAAGGCGGAAGGAAGATTTCTCCAACCCTTATGTGAAGTACGGGTTCTACCTGGCCCGGTCTTGGTTAGAAGCACATAGGGAAGGAGAGGAATTCCCCGAGCTCCAGTACACCAACGAGACGATGCTATTTGAGGCCCCCGACTGGACTAAATATGAGCCTGAGGCCGAACCTGCAGACGAGTTATTCAAGAGGACCGCCCAAGATGACCTCGCCAACCTCACTGGTCCTTGGGAGCCCATGGATTTGGACGGTGCTCCCGAGCCTATCGAGGCTCTTATTGATTTAGACAGCGAGGAGGGTCAGCAGTCCTTGGGAAGTGATGGTCTGTCTGCAGCTGATCCCCAGTTTCCTCCCGAAGAGTAGATAGCTATTTTTATTTTTTGTATTTCTTTTCAAGTACTTCGTTGTTTTTTATTTTAACTTTGTACTTTTGTTGAATGTAATCGTAAAGATCTCTTAAAGATCTGTTTGTAATGACTTTTGAATGAAATGAAATTGAGATTTTTGTTCATGCTTTGTATTGCACTACTTCTCTATTTATCATTTATCATTCTTTGTCTGTTTGTTTATTTTGCTTGAATGTATTCATTTGAATGTATTCGCGTTTGCTTGAATGTATTCGTTTGAATGTATTCGTGCATGCTCCCCAATTCTTGATAGAAAGGTATACTTTCAGAAAGAACTTTTTGTGTGAACGTATAATTGTTTAAGGCTTGATTACTGTGACGTGTATGCGTCTTTAGTTTTTATAGCCTTGATATTTTTATTGCCTGGCCACAGTGACGCATAGCGCCTCAGGCTCTTACGGCTCGTCTGAACTACGCCTGGCCACAGTGACGCATAGCGCCTCAGGCTCTTACGGCTTGTCTGAACTACGCCTGGCCACAGTGACGCATAACGCCTCAGGCTCTTACGGCTCGGTTGAACTACGCCTGGCCATAGTGACGCATAGCGCCTCAGGCTCTTACGGCTCAGCTGAACTACGCCTGGCCACAGTGACGCATAGCGCCTCAGGCTCTTACGGCTCGGCTGAACTATGCCTGGCCACAGTGACGCATAGCGCCTCAGGCTCTTACGGCTCGGCTGAACTACGCCTGGCCACAGTGATGCATAGTGCCTCAGGCTCTTACGGCTCGGTTGAACTACGCCTGGCCACAGTGACTCATAGCGCCTCAGGCTCTTACGGCTCGGCTGAACTATGCCTGGCCACAGTGACGCATAGCGCCTCAGGCTCTTACGGCTCGGTTGAATACCTTCACAAGATTTAGATGCATAGAAGTTGTAGATGTATAATAAAATGACATTCTGTGTGATGATTTGATAACAATATCTTGTGATGGTATAAACAAATGATAATACTGTTTGGGAAAGAAAATATAGCGATTAATTCAAATACAGCTTTAGGTGATTTGAATTCCATGTTTTCCCTATCTTCTTCCCTTGTAGAGTTTCCAGGACACGGTGTTAGGTCCAATCTTGTATCTGATTCTGTAAGGACCTTCCCAATTGGCTCTGAATTTCCCATCCTCCTTCAGGGCATTCGTGATCTGCGACTTTCTGAGCACTAGATCTCCCTCGAACATTGGCCTATCTCTCACCCGGCTATTGTAGTAGTTGGCCACCCTCTGATGATAGGATGCCAATCGAATAACCGCGGTTTCTCTATGTTCGTCGAGTAGGTCCAAGCCTTCCCTTAGAGCTTGTGAATTTTCTTCCTCTACTAAGGGTATCACTCTTAGTGATAATGCTCCAATTTCCACGGGGATCAGTGCTTCTGCGCCGTATACAAGGTTGAATGGCGTTTCTTTAGTCGACACACGACTGGTGGTACGATATGCCCATAAAACACTAGGCAATTCGTCCACCCATGCCCCTTTTGCTTTGTCTAGCCTGGTCTTCAGTCCATGAAGGATAGTTCGATTACTGACTTCGGCCTGTCCATTAGCTTGAGGATATGACACTGAGGAGATCCTTAGCTGAATGTTGAGGCTCTTACAAAATTCACGGAAGGCGTTTCAATCAAATTGCTTTCCATGGTCGGCATTTAAGATGCAGGGAATTTCGAATCGACAGATAATGTCTTTCCACACCATTGCCTCCACTTTCTTTTCCGTGATTGTGGCTAAAGGCTCTGCTTTAATCCACTTTGTAAAGTAATCGGTAGCCACTAATAGGAACTTTCTTTGACCCGTGGCCAATGGGAAAGGTCCAAGAATGTCCAATCCCCATTGTGCAAAAGGAATTGGCTGTACTGTGCCTTGAGAGGGAGTCACTGGGGCTGTTGTGATAGGTGCAAACCTCTGGCATTTGTCACACCTGCGGGTTTGGTCCATCGCATCTTTCTTCAGCGTTGGCCAGTAGAATCCCGACCACAGTACTTTAGCAGCAAGAGCTCTCGCTCCTAAGTGTTCGCCGCAAATTCCTTCATGCACTTCGGCTAAAGCGTAGCTTGCTTGTTCCGGTCCCAGACATTTCAATAAGGGTGACGAATATCCTCTTTTGTACAGTTCTCCATTGATGAGTGTGAACTTCGCCCCTTGTATTTTTAAGTGACGAGCCTCGTCCTTATCTTGGGGGAGTGTTCCTTCGGTGAGATACTGTTTGTATGGGGATCTCCAGTCCTCTCCCACTTGAATGTTACACACTTCGACCTTTTCAATACTAGGTCGTTCGAGCCTCTCCACCTTCACTATCCTTCCTCGTGTTTCGGTGGAAGAGGCTAACTTAGACAATGCATCAGCATGTGTGTTTTCGGATCGGTTGATTTGTATCAGCTGAAAGCTTTTGAAAGTCTGGGCCAGAAGTTGGACTTTCTTCAAGTAAGGGACCAGCATTGGTTCCCGTACCTCGTACTCTCCGTTGAATTGGTTCACCACCAATTGAGAATCACTGTGTACTATCAAGTGGTGAACCTGTAGCTTCTTCGCTAACATCATCCCTGCTATCAGAGCTTCATACTCCGCTATGTTGTTCGAACTGGGGAATCCGAACAGTAGGGAGTATTCAAGGGATTTTCCTTCGGGTGATACCAGGACTATACCCGCTCCGCTTTCGTTGGCACTTAATGCCCCGTTGACATGCAGCAACCATGGGTGAGCCTCCCCTTCACTGCTGTCGCTTGGGATAGTGCATTCTACGATGAAGTCGGCCAGAGCTTGACCTTTGATAGCCTACCGTGGTTGGAATGTGATTTCGTATCCCCCAAGCTCCACTGCCCATTTCACTAACCTTCCTGAATGTTCAGGTTTCTGGAGGATCTATCTTAACGGTTGATCTGTCAAGATGGTGATAGGGTGTGCTTGGAAATGCGGGCGCAACTTTCGCGAGGCCATCAAAAGGGCTAATGCTAGCTTTTCGGCCAGCGGATAGCGGGTCTCTGGATCTAATAACACTTTACTCACGTAGTAGATGGGACGGTGCACCATTTCATCTTTCTTCAGTAGCACTGCACTGACGACGAAATCACCGATTCCTAAATACATATAGAGTTGTTCTCCTTCCAGGGGCCTTGTTAACAAAGGCTTTTTGACAATCTTCCGTCCATTCGAAGTTCTTTCCCCCCCGTAGAGTTTTGAAGAACGGCAAGCTCCTTTCTACTGATTTTGACAGGAAGCGATTCAGAGCTGCTATTCTGCTTGTCAATCTCTGGACTTCTCTTACGGTGGTTGGGGGTTTCATGTCAATGACCGCCTGTACCTTTTCAGGATTCGCCTCAATGCCCCTGTTAGTGATCATGAAGCCTAAGAACTTCCCTGATCTTACCCCGAATGAGCACTTTTCAGGGTTTAGCTTCATGTTGAATCTCCTCAATACTTCGAATACCTTGGATATTTGATCAGTATGAGACTCTCCTACGCGGCTCTTGATTATCATATCGTCCACGTAGGCTTCCATGGTATTTCCCAGAAGATCTTTGAACACTTTGCTCATCATTCGTTGATAGGTGGCTCCCGCGTTCTTTAGACCAAACGGCATTACCCGATAGCAATAGGTTTCGTTATCGGTTATGAAGGAAGTATTTTCTTCGTCTTCTGGGTGAAGCATGATTTGGTGATACCCGGAGAAAGCATCCAAGAAACTGAGGAATTCGTAACCGGATGTTTCGTCTACCAGTCTGTCTATCCGAGGTAGGGGGTATGAATCTTTAGGGCAGGCTTTGTTCAGATCAGTGAAATCCACACACATTCGCCACTTCCCGCTAGATTTCTTTACCATCACTACGTTGGCCAACCACTCAGGGTAGTGGACCTCTCGGATGAATCCAGCGTCCAAGAGTTTACTCACTTCTTCAGTGATTGTTTTTTGTCGTTCCGGGGTGAAACTCCTCTTCTTCTGTTTGACAGGTCTGTGCCCGGGTATGACATTAAGCTCATGGCAGATCACTTCGGGATTGATTTCGGGCATGTCCGCCGGGCTCCAGGTGAAGACATCCGAGTTTCTTCTCAGGCACTCGACTATCTCATTCTTGAGTCGTTCGCCCAGTTGAGTCCCTATGAATGCCTTTTTCCCTTCATCCCCTTCTGTCAGCTCAACGGCCTTTATTTCTTCTACAGGCTGAGGCTTGGGCGGATCATCTATGCATAAGGTTTCTTTCCTCTGTGCTACCTTGTTGGCAGTGGAAGCGAGATAACAAGTACGGGCACTCCTTTGGTTTCCTCGTACTTGCCCGACTCCGTTGGGAGTGGGAAACTTCATCAATAGATAGCAAGAGGATATCACCGCCCTCATGTCATTCAGCACAGGTCTGCCCAAAATCATGTTATAGGCAGCGGAGGTTGACTTGACCACCATGAACAACACTTGCCAGGTCACGTTCTTCGGGTGCTCTCCGAGAGTCACAGGCAACTCTATGGACCCGGCAACCTTCACTCGTTCGCCCGTGAATCTGTATAGTGGCGTCATAACGGGCTTTAGCCTATCTTCGGATATGCTCATTTTTTCGAAGCAGTTCCAATAGATTAGGTTTACTGAGCTCCCGTTATCGACCAGAACCCTGCTCACCGGGTGTTTGGCCACTATAGTGGATATCACCATGGGGTCGTCATGGGGCATGACAATATCACCTTTGTCAGCCGGAGTGAACATGATGGGTTCTTCATCCGCCTGTTCTTCCATCACAACGTTAACCTGATACACTTGCCTAGCGTAACTTTTGCGGGAAGTAAAGGAACTTCCCGTTACTGATTCCCCGCCTGTAATAACATTTATTGCTGGGGCTGTAGGTTCGTTGTTTGGCGGATTGACTCGGGGGATGGGCCTGATTACTTCATTTCTGGGCCTATTTCTTCTGTTACCATCATTTGGCTCAGTCCGCGGGTGATCATTCCTTTGGTCACGCGGAGGATAACGGGGTCTCTCGCTTCTCCACAGGAAGCGGTTGATCTTCCCCTCTCTGGCCAGTCTTTCCAACTGGTCCATTAAATCTCTGCACCTCTCTGTTGGGTGACCGTGAGCACAATGGAAATCACAGTAGGCTTTGGGGTTTCGTCCTACATCTCCAATTTTCTTCTTGGGGAATTCCAATAATCCTGCCCCTTCGATAGCTGCCAGTATCACAGTACGAGGCTCGTTCAACCTGGTATAGCCTTCATACCTGAGCCTAGGGGCTTTGTCTACTCTCACGGGTCTTGGGGAGCTTCTCTCGGGTGCATCTCTCTCTCTCTTCTTTCCTTCCTTTGCCTCCCTGGGCTGTATCATTTTCATCACTTCTTCTTGAGCTACATACTTGTTAGCCCTGGCAAAGAGGTCAGAAATTGTCATCGGTTGATCGAGAGAGAGGGATTCTTGTAGCTTTTCGAAGCTCGTCCCTTGCAGCATTACAGCCAAGGCTACGCCTACCGGTAGATCTTCCACTTCCAAGGTTACATCTCAGAAACGGTCTACAAAGCTTTTCAAGGGTTCTTTATTCCCTTGTTTAAGCGTGAGTAGGTAGGTAGCATCTTTCTTCCTCTGGCTGTGGATCATGAAGACTTTGAGGAATTCATTTCTCAACTCGTCAAAAGAGGAGATCGAACCTTCGCTCAACCCGTTGAACCACTTTAGAGCGTGCCCGGACAATGTGAGGGAAAAAGCCCTGCACATAATTTCGTCCTCCCACCCATGCAGCAGCATGAGGGACTCGTAACTCTGTATGTGGTCATAGGGGTCTGCTTTGCCAGTGTAAGTGGCCATGGAAGGCATTTTGAACTTCTTTGGCAAAGGTTTGTTCATGATCTCCAGGCTGAATGGGATCCTCCTCCTTTGGCCGTCATCTGGAGACACCAGTTTTTTCTTCTCGAGGATCCTTTAGACGACCTTCTCCACGTCCTCCGACCCTCGAGCTGAGCATGGCCTTGTCCCTTCGGGTCTAGAAGAGTCCGATTGATAAGCACCCCTTCCAGCACCGCCCACTCCGGGACTTGACATTTTGAGGCCTTCTCGTGGGTCAAAACCTCCCTGTCTCCGTTGCTCCCCAGCCCTATAGGCTCCTAGATCATGTTCTGACTCTACGGGAGATGAGCTACGGCAGGTGGGGGAACTCTGCCGCCTATGGGCTGCGGGGGAACTCTGCCGTCTAGCGGCCAGAGGAGAAGTCTGCCGCACATCGGGCAGAGGTGAACTCTGCCGCCTATTAGCGGCGGGAGAGCACCATCGCGTACGTGAAGCAGGATACCTCTGCCGCATGTAGTCCCTGGGAGAGTTCTGTCGCCGTTGAGTCGCGGGGGGACTCTTCCACGCGTTAGCTGCTGGCGAACTCTGCCGCCTATATGCTGCGGGTGAGCTCTGTCGCGCGTTAGCTATTGGTGAACACTGTCGCCCGGGAGCTACGGGTGAGCTCTGCTGCGCGTTTGCTGCTGGCGAACTCTGTCGCCCGTGGTCCGCGGGGAAACTCCGTCTTGCTGGACTTGCAGTAGCATTATTTTGCGTTCCTACCTCTTGTCCAGCGTTTACCGGAGTAGAGGGCTGACCTCTCTCGTAGGTCCGTCGAGGTGTGCTTTCCCCTACTAACTGCTGCACTTCATGGGGTAAGCTGAATTGGGGGAGAGCGTCTCTGAAGAAGCTCACCATAGCTTTCAATGCAGTTGTAGTCTCCTCATTTTAGCGCTTCAGGGTCTCAAATTCTTCTAGAGAAACCACGGCTTCTCTTTGACCCCTTTCACCATGTCTTCGTCTTTGTTCTGATCTGACAGGGGGACTCACAAAATTCTGCCCTCCTGTCAACTCTGCTGCAGAACGTGTCCTCACCATTTTGATAGAGAATCTGGCTTTTTGTCAGATTTCCCACAGACGGCGCCAATTGATGTTGCCAAGCTGACAGTAACAGGAATTTACCTTCCACGTATTCTGATTGCACTAACGACAAAAGGGTGACGTCGATGCAATTTGTTCCACGTGTTCTTCGTATATCCTGCAAAAACAACAGGAATCAGAGGGGGCAGGGATTTGTCCCTGCACACGAACTCCGATGATTAAGTAAGTAATCAGAGTTGTGAATGTATGAAGAAGAGAATGTATTGCTTAAATCAGAGAGTTTAAGGCTTTTCCCTTCTTTTTGGTCCTTTTGTTTCGGCCCTTCTTTTCAGAGAGCTCACCTGGTATTTATAGGTTTCTCTGGGTCGGTTCGGGCTGAGGCCCAGGCGCGTGTCTAGGCGCGGCAGAGTCATATAGCACTCTGCCGCGCTTCAGGTAAAGCAGCTTGCAGGAGACCTCTACTGCAGACTATGTGGGAGACCTCTACCGCAGTCTGTGCGGGAGACCTCTACCGTAGTCTGTGCAGGAGACTATGCCGCAGGCTGTACGGGAGACTTCTATCGCGGGCTGTGCAGGAGACCTAGGTCGCAGGCTGTGCGGGAGACCTCTACCGCGGGCTGTGAGGGAGACCTAGGCCACAGGCTATGCGGGAGACCTCTACCGCGGGCTGTGCGGGAGACCTTTACCGCGAGGGCAATGCGGGAGACCTATGTCGCAATAGAGGCGATGGAGTCTGTCGGGCCTACCGTGCAGCACTCATCCCAGGCGACAGAGTGCCTATCGCCCCGAACACTCTGTCGTTCAACAAGTAACTGTGTCGCGAAATCAGCCACGTGGCTTATTCTTGTTCTGACACATGGCAGTCAATGGTTGGCGGATAGTTGTACACGTGGATTCTGGTGACACGACCACCATCAGATCTATTACCCTTAGGAGTGGCAGAGAGCTAGATGAGCCACAAGTCAAGTCCCAACCTGAACAACACATAGTTGAAGAATCTTTAAGTTCTAACGAAGCAGCTCAGAAAGAGCAGGAACCTAAAGATCGGGCTGCTAAGGAAACAAATCTAAGCGCTTCTTCATCTATACCTTCTTCTTATTCATTGCCTCCCTCGCCCTCTGATTCTACACAGGTTCCCACTACATTGCCTCTAGTTAGACCACCAGTACCTTTTCCTCAAAGATTCCAAGATCAAAAACTAGAACAACAATTCACTAAATTTCTTGAAGTTTTTAAGAAACTTCACATCAACATTCCTTTTGCAGATGCCTTAGAGCAAATGCCAAGTTATGTGAAGTTTCTAAAGGATATCCTCTCGAGGAAAAGGAGATTGGACGATTATGAGACGGTGGCCTTAACTGGGGAATGTAGTGCAATTATCCAGAGGAAATTACCCCCAAGCTCAAGGATCCCGGGAGTTTTACCATACCCTGCACTATTGGAAATCTATTCTTTGGTAGAGCCCTATGTGATTTAGGAGCTAGTATCAATCTAATGCCTTTATCTATCTATCAGAAGTTAGGAATAGGGGACGTCAAGCCCACTACAGTGACCCTTCAGCTAGCAGATCGATCCATTAAATATCCAAAGGGGGTCATTGAGGATGTCTTAGTAAAGGTGGATAAGTTTATTTTCCCTGTAGATTTTATTGTACTGGATATGGAGGAAGACAGGGAAGTCCCCATTATTTTAGGCAGACCTTTCCTAGCTACTGGTAGGACGATAATTGATATACAAAAGGGGGAGTTAACGATGGGAGTCCAAGATCAGGAAGTAAAGTTTAATGTTTTTAAACCTTTAAAGTTCCCTGATGACTCTCAAAACTGTTTTAGGATGGAGGATATAAGGCTTGAGCATAAGAAATTCGAAAGAAGAAGGGAAGTAGATAGGGCTCAGGAGGATTTAACTGTTAACATTCTGTCACCACTTTGGCTGACCCTCCTACTCTTCGCCCTATTGAGTGTTGTCTTCTTCAGCTGCATTTGAACTGGTTGTGTTTTCATTTTCACTTTGTATATAGTTCTTTTTCTTTTCTATTGTTTCTTTCTTTGTTTGTGTTGCAGGTTTCTTTTCTAGTATTATGCTTTCCATCAAGCTTCAATTGTTCATCATCATCATCATAAAGGGGAGTACTCTGTTCTTAAACTTCAATTCTTATATTATCTACACACTGAGGACAATGTGCACTTCAAGTTTGGGGGAGGGGATATCACTTGAGTATTTTTTGAAAATTTGAGCAAAATTGAAAATTTTTTATATCACTTGGGTATTTTTTAAAAATTTGAGCAAAATTGAAAATTTTTTCAATTTTTTTTTTGAAAATCTGAGCTTAAATTGTTTGATTTTAGGATAATTTAGTGCTTAGCATGTAGTTTTCTCATAGTCCGATTATATGACCCCATGATTTAGTTTGACTTTGATTGACTGAGAAGCATGATTATAGGAAAAGCATGAAGTTGAGTTCTTGAATTTATCTTGATTTTGATTGCGATTTCCTCATTTTATGCACATGTCATGTCATGAATCTGTATATTTATTTAGAGAAAGCTTATGTGGACCTAGGATTGCATTTGTTCAGTTGATTTTGTGTATCATATTCTAGAATTTGTTTGATATAATCTCGAGGTGAAATATTAGATCACACTAAATTTGGGAGATGATTTAGGTCATCTTTGGATCGTTTGAGCCTTTCTAGCCATCCCTGTACATATTTTACCCCTAGTCACCCATCTGGGCTAAATAAGCTTTTCTCTGTAAATACACCTGCATAATTTCCTTAGCTTAAACTCTTTTCCTATCCCTTACCCTGAAAGCATGGAAAGTCATTGGATATATTTTGAGCTTTGTACATATGGGTATCTGGTGATAGTGAAAGTTCAAAAAAAAAGAAGAAAGAAGAAAAAGAAAAATACAAAAATAGAATAAAATGTTTAGTGAAATAAAATAAGTTTGGGGGAATAATTAGAGCTCTTACATTAAAGATCCTAGAAGGAAATGCATGTTAAGGGGTAATTAAAACTAAATCGACTTTATCATACCTTAACCCCAGCCTGACATTACAAGCTTAATGAAGTCCTATTGATCTTTGAGTAAGTGTGACTGCATTACTGGAGAGATTAGTGAAAAGCAAACTTATGGGAATGATCATTTGTCATTGACTTTGTATTCACTATGTTTGCATAATTTGATTTGGATAATGTACTTTGAAGTGGCTCTGACATTTTTCACACACATATGAGGAGTCCAATTTGGGTTAGGACTTGTGATGGAATAATTCTAAGTGTTGGACTTATAATTGTGATTCTTTGATTTCATAGTCTGTACTTTTTCTTTGAAGATAATGTTGGGGAAATTATTATGTTTTGTACTTATCATTCCTATAATTATTTTATTTTGCTTGAGGACAAGCAAAAGCTCAAGTTTGGGGGTGTGATAATTCTATTTTTTATAGAATTATTTGTGCTTAAATTCCTAATTATTTATTTAATCCCCATATTATTTTATTAATAATCCCCTTTATTTAATTAAAATTCTTTAATGTGCAGATAAATTAAATCCGGATGAAACTCAGTCATTTCAGTCGAAATTGGGCTGAAAACGAGCTAAAGGAGACTGGACCACTTCCAATTTACAGATCAAGTCATCAGTCGTCTAGACACGCGTGATGCCAGGTGTCCGTATTTTAATTGCTCCGAAACGATAAGATCGAAGGACACCGTGCCAACCCACTAGAAGACACACGTCGAGCCACATCGCACAACTAATTGGACAAAAAGACTGATGACATGGAAATATCTACTCTGCAGCAAATCAAATGAAGACAAGTGGCCAAACGATGCCAACTCATCTAGGATGAAAATTTACCATTGTACCACTATGTTTGTGTATAAATAGAATGTGATGGCAATTGAAAAAAACAAAGTAGTTTAGGGTAGAAGTAGGAGTAGTGTAGTTTAGGGTAAATTAGTTTGTAGGAGTAAAGTAGGCTAGGGTAAAATAGTTTTAGGGTATTTTTAGGATTTATTTTCCTTGTTCTTTTCTTTTCCCGTTAGCCATCTTCTTAAATTTTTTTACTGTTCATTCCATCTTCATTATATACAAAGTTTCTTCATTTTATAGTCTATGAGAGTTTTATTTTATAGCCATCAACTTCATTCCATGATTCTCATTTTTGTTTAAATCACTACTCCTATTTTTCAGTTCTACCACATAGCTTTTATTTCCATTCAGTTAGCTCTCGGGTTGCTCCTTGTGTAATCGGTGCCTTCACTTTTCTTTCATCTCTGCTTTTCGATTTTGGTGTGTTAATGTGGGCTGATGCTGGGCATTGGTCCTCATCAATGGCAATGTGGAACTAAGGCAGTAAGAGTTGGAATGAGATCAGTCCGATGATGATGAATGTCCTTATTCACGAGGGGTTGTTATTTGTTTTTACTTTCAGTTCTGGATGCCTAGTCATTTCTCTTGGATGTTGTTTTTAAATACTGCATTAACTGGTTATTTGGTTTCATTTTCTAGTGTTTATTTTATTTCCTTTAGTTTATGTTACATGGTGTCATATATTTTCTGCATTTAGAGTTAGTTTAAATTTCTTTATTTCGGTAGTCATAGCATGCTATCCCTTGCCTTGCATTTTTGTATTCTCTATATTTTTAAGATTTATGAATCATTAATTGTTGCTGATCGGTGTTAAAGATTTATGAGCTAAGAACAATTTGTGCATTTTAACTTCATGGGAGCAGTGGACAGGAACCATTTTCTTTTTACTCTGTTATCCTCTGTTTCATTTTCTACTACTGTTCACCGATGATTTTCTGCATTTAGTTGTTTGTTGGTTAATTGCTTCATGCTGTGATGCTCAGGTGATTGAAGAATGTATGTTAGATGGTAATCTAAGCAGAAGTTATTGATTGATACAACTAGTATTGGTTTCATTAGTTACAATGCTCATTTGTTTACTGCATTTTATCATACCGGTTTTATAGTGTTGATATTGCTGCATTCATGTTTTTAGCTCATTGAATCATGTTATAATTTTCTGTTTGGGTTTTATTCAGTATTGGCTATCTCTTGAGTATAGGACATCAGTGGTAATAGATGCACAGCAGCCTGGAGCAGTGGGAATTATGCACTGAACCAAACTAGCACACCAGCACCTGGAACCGAGAGCAATGAGTGACCATGCTCGGGACAGTATGTGCTGGTTTTGCAGTAGAGGACAAACATTGAGGCAGCATCTGAAGCAGACCAAGGACTAGCAGCTGGACAGAGGCTAGTGGACAGCACCTGGGAAAAGAAGCAGGGCAGCAGATGGCCAGGGAATGAAACTGCATTGCAGAGGACGTGTGTTGCTGGAGTCTAGTTGTCTGTTTCTGCGGGTACTAGTTGAGGATAGTGTTAGGAGTTTGCAGCAAGGTTGGAGCAATCTGCTGTTAGCAGAGGAGGTTGTGTGATGCAGAAGCTGCTGGACAATGCTTGAATTTGCAGTGGACGTGGGCAGCAGGGAAAGGAAATGAATTGAAACAAAGAAGACAGTGCAACAGTGCACTTGAAAAGCAAAATCGGGACCACTTTGGTTTGGCAATATTGATAAGGCCACGTTTGGCTAGCTTAGTGTAGTGATTTAACTCATTTTGCATGCATAGATTAATTTCAAGTTATTAGTTAGCTCAGCTAGATGATTTTTAATGTGCATGTAGGCATTGTTGATTTGTTTAATTAGTTTAATTTAGATTTAATTAGGTTACTAAGTAATTTTCATTCTAGCATTAGGGATTTGCTTAATATTAATTTAGATAAACTCATTTTATGCATTTTAAGTTTTAGTGAAAGTTCTAAAAATGTGTTTCATGCATTAGTTAGATTTTAGTGTTAATTTAGTATTTAGATATATCTAGGAGTAATTTTAGATTCATTAGATTAGAAAGTTTTATGATTATTTTTCTTAATTTCCTAGGATTTTATTTTATTAGATCTTAGGTTAGTTTAAATTGCAATTTTTATTAAGTAGATTAATTTGCATGCACATTTCATTTTAAGTTTGTTTAAGTTTTAGTTTAATTAATTTTATTTCTTTATTTTTTATATTTGCATTTTAATTGCGTTAATTCATTTTAACTATTTTAATTTTCTTTTGTAGGTTATTTGCTTTTAATTACTCGGAGTACTGTAAGTAAATTTTGCTCAGTTTCATTTCCTTTATTTTATAGTTTTATTATTTTATTGCTTTCATTATTTTAATTCTAGCCTTAGTAGATCACCCATTTTAAATTCATAGTTTGCTAGGATATACTTAAGGTAAGATTAACCGATACTTAATTAGGCTAGTCAACTTCTCTGTGGGACGATAATTTCGAAACTCAAATCCCATTATTACTTGGACGACTCGTGCACTTGCGGAACATACCCTTAGGGCCTGTCAAAGACATAAGATATGACACTTTCGAAATTTTGAGAAAAAAGCCAACTTGGTCAATGATTAAGGAAAAAGTCAACTATAGTTGAGAAAAGTGAACTTTTACCATAGTTGACTAACCATAGTTACAATTTTACCTAAGTATGGAGAAAAATTTGGGGAAAAATATTTTTAGTCAGAATGCAAGATAATCATCCTCGAAAGTAAGGAAAATTTATTCGAAAGGATTCCGAATTAAAATAAATGGATAAAAACGTAATAGGCTTAAAGTGAAGATTTTAAAGCCCATTAAGGTATGCTAAATGTAGGTCGAAATTCTTAGGTCCCTTAGATTGAATAGTCAGACCGATTGATAGGCCAAATATTTAGACAATTAAAGGCCCGAGGTATAGTAAAAAGTTTAGCCTGAAAGCCCACTAAGAAAGCCCAAATCGAGAGGCCCAATTATAAAGCCCATTAGGATTAAATATCTAACCATAGTTAAAGCTAACTATGATTTATTAGATGACTCATTAGGTGACTAATAACTAAACCTTAGGAAGTCAATTTTAATGGCTGAAAAGTGAGGCTTAATGGCTAAGTAAATGGCTTCTAAAATCAGCCACACCATTGTCATCTTCACCATACCATTCTCGGCTACACAAGGAAACCATTGAAATACATTTATCCAAGCTTTCTCTCATTAGAAATCACTAGGATTTAGGCATATTTGGAACTTTTATTCTTCATGAAAGTTGTTCCAAATTTAGAGGACAGTAACGTATGTTGGAATTGGCTATCAAGAAGCCATAGTGTGCAAACCGTGAGGCTCCAAAGTTTCGGCCAAGTGTGAACACAAAAACTAGGTATATTTTCAAACATTCAAATTCATATATGTTAATGTACGAATGATATTAAGTATATTGGTATATGTTTTAAGCATTGAAACATATGAAATCACTATGATCATGGTTAGGCGGAGAGTGAGTAGTGAAATATTGATGAATACCCATATGATATTAAGGCATAAATGAGTTGATATACATGTGTTAATGATTATGGTATAGTTAGAATTAATCAATTTGATTAATTAATACATGTATTAAGTTGGCAATCAAGGTGTTTGATAAAATGCCTAAATGAACTATGTGATGCTTAAGAACATTTTCAACCAAGTGTTTGTGAAAATGCTTAAGTGAATTGGCTAAGGAAATGGACAAAGACGGCATGCCATGGTGTGACCGATGACATGGGGTGCTCTCGGCCATGGCATGTGGCCAAGAGGTCCAATGGGCCAAGCCCAATTATTTTAGGCCCAATGAGATGTAATGGGTCTAGGATAAGCCCAATAAGAGTTGGTGGGCCCCACAAGCCCAAAAGGCCCAACGAAAATGAATAGTAAAATGGAAATGGGCTTAAGGCATAGTTAGGACCATTAAGGTTTATTAAAGCCCATTAAGTGGAATAGACTATATTTAATGTGAAATACAATAGGAAAAGTATAATTAACGTAATAAATGGCTATATGAAGCTCCATAGTTTATTGGAGGAGCAAATCGACTGCTGGATCGAGCAGCGTTGAGAAAGTAAAATTTCTCAAGTGATTACAGGTAAGGGACTTTTGTGAGTAGTTAGAGATACTTGCACGCATTTTTATCTGCTTTTACATTCACTTAAAAACTCTGAGGGTCAGAGAAAGTGAATAATAATTATTGTGACCCAATAGTGGTAAATTACGATTTTGCCATTAGTTAGGAAGAAAGTCAACTTTTGTGAAAAGTTGTAAAAAGCATGGAAACCACCATTTTGAGTGTTTTACTGCTGTTTAGCAGAAGAATAAATAGATGGGCTAATGATTTTAAGGTTGATGTGAATTAAGCACACTTTATAGTGCTGATTTTGATGTTTTGAAAATCATCTCTTTTTAAAGAGCCATCTATCGAATTATGTGAGAATAAATCGTGCTAGAGCATAACTCGCACTTGATTTCATATATTTTCCACATATATTAGTGCTGGATTGTGATTCACACTAGATTTCTATGACATGCATGATAGAGTGCTGGAGTTATTACTCGTACTCAGTTTTATATGATATATGCATGAGAGAGTGCTAGAGCGATTAGCTCGTACTCGAAGTTTTACATGAGATACATGACAGAGTGCTAGAGCATTGCTCGTACTCGATTCTTCATGATTTATACATGACATAGTACTTAAGTTATTTCTCGTACTTGATTTGATGAGTTTTGTGCATAGCATGGTACTGGAGCTATTGCTCGTACTTGATTTGAAACATGAACTATGTATGACCTAGTAGCTGGAGGTTTACTCGCACTAGAGTTTGAGTTTGTGATGTGAAATAGTGTTTGAGCGGAGTGTCAACTGTGAGTCACGCTCAAAGGTGCGCACTGTAATTTATGTGATATATAATACATGTTGAAAACCATGCTTGATTTCCTCGTGTAGATTGAGTGTCACACTATGAGAGGTTCGTATGTGGATTTAGAGACGTGGTATGATATTCCATGGTTTGAGGGCTAAGACCTATGGCAGGCACCCCAACTGTGATGTAGGGTCCATGGAGTACGTTGTACCGTGCGAGTGGCATGGAGTATACTGTACCGTGTGGTGTTGTGGAGTTGAGAAGGTTATAGCTGGCAGTTGTGATGGACTGACCCACCTTCCATTGCAGCAGTGATGCCCTGCACATCGAGATCTGTGTTGCCTGGGATCACCATTATAGGATATGGCCATAGTCCAAGATATTATTGCATTTCACCACAGAGTCTCACATGATATATCACCTGGCTTACTGATTTATTTATGATACGGATAGACCTGAGGGATGGGTCGAAATTCGATTTTGTGTTGTGAATGATTTAAATGCCATATTTACTGTGATTTAAATATACATGGCATGATTTATCGAAAGGCATTGTGATATTATAAAGATGCATTATTTTGCACTACATGCCTACATTGAGAAAGCAAGCATGATTTCTGTACATGGGATTTAATCTGTACAAGTATATATATATATTTAAAGACATGCTTTTAAAATGAGTTAAGGAAAAGATATTTTCGAGGCATAACATTATTTTGAGTAGATAGTGTAGATGTCTACTTGCTTGCCTGATTTTCTTACTGAGCGCGTTGTATGCTCATCCCCCTTTATTTTCCCTCTCTACAGAGCATCAGCAGTAGAGCGAGTGTGCTTGAGGGATAATATTCCTGTTGTGCGCTGCTATTTCCTATCGATCGACAGGTATACATATTTTATACGGTTATGTATCTAAACATGTAAACAACACAGTGATGTATACGAAATATATTATGGGGAATGTATTTGTATTAGATTTTATATGATCTCACATGTATTATAAAAGAAGTTACAGTTAGTAACAGTATATTGACATGTATGTATGATAATGGATGAAATGGTATGTGAGGAAGCTAACATCGAATCACAGCCTAACCATTGATGAGAGGAAAGGTAAGTTAAAATGCGAAAAATTTGTAGTAGTTTTGGTTAAGTCAGGAAGGTTCTTGTCATCACATGTCTTTTCTAAGATTGATCTGAGGTCTGGGTATCATCAGCTGAGAGTACGGAGTGGAGATGTGCCCAAGATAGAATTTATGACCCAATATGGCCATTATGAGTTCTTGGTTATGCCATTCAGATTGATGAATGCTCCTGCAGCTTTCATGGCTTTGATGAATGATGTGTTCAAGCCATATTTGGATCAGTTTGTTATCATCTTCATAGATGACATTTTGGTATATTCTAAATCTGAGGAAGAGCATGAGGAGCACCTCAGGATTGTGTTGCAGATTGTACAAGAACAGAAGTTATATGCTAAACTCAATAAGTGTGATTTTTGGTTGTCACAGATCTCATTTTTGGGACATGTTGTGTCGAAAAATGGTGAATCAGTGGATCCATCTAAGACTGAGGCTGTAGTTTAGTGGGAACAGCCGAGGATAGTTACTGAGATCATGAGTTTCTTGGGTTTAGCAGGATATTATCGAAGATTCTTTGAGGAATTTTTGAAGTTAGCTGCTCCGTTGACATGTCTCACTCGAAAGAGTGTAGCTTTTATGTGGAATGAGGATTATGATAAAAGTTTTCAGGAGTTAAAGAGTTGATTGACCACCGCTCTAATTCTCATTATCCTTACCAGTTCAGGAGGATTTTTAGTGTCTACCGATGCATTGCATCAGGGACTGGGCTGTGTGTTGATGCAGGATAGGAGGGTAGTTGCTTACGGATTCAAACAGATGAAGGACCATGAGAAGAACTATTCGACCTATGATTTGGAGTTAACAACAGTAGTGTTTGCATTGAAGGTATGGCGCCACTACATGTATGGAGAGAAATTTTAGATTTTTATTGACCACAAGACCTTTAAGTATCTGTTCTCGCAGAAAAAGCTAATTATGAGACAGAGAATATGGCTAGAGCTTCTAAAGGATTATGATTATGAGATACTTTATCATTCGGGTAAGGCTGATGTTGTAGTTGATGCTTTAAGCCGTAAGAGCCTTGAGATGGTATCGTACATGATGGACAGGGAACATGAGTTGCTAGAGCAGTTTGCTAGCCTTAGTGTGGTGGTTGTGCCTTCCAACATGGATACAGATTGTATGATTTCTAGTCTACGCTCGGAGCCGGATCTGTAGGAAAGGATCAGAGTGGCTCAGCAAATTGATCCGTATTGTATTGACATGAGAGGTCAGATACAGAAGGGCACAATGACTAACTTTGAGATAAGTTTAGATGGACTTCTGAGGTTTAGAGGTAGATTGTGTGTTCCCTAGGACCCAAAACTCAAGAGATTGATATTGTCAGAAGCTCATTCATCGAGGTACACGCTACATCTGGGGAGTAATAAAATGTACCTGAATCTTCGGAAGGTGTACTGGTGGTCAGGTCTGAAGAAGGATGTTGTAGATTTTGTGGTAAGATGTCTTGTATGTCAGCAAGTGAAGGTAGAGCATCAGAAACCTGTAGGGTTATTGCAGCCTCTACCTATACCAACATGGAAATAAGAGCATATCACCATGGATTTTGTGATGGGTTTACTGAGGACCCGGAGGAATCACATTGTGATATGGCTGATAGTTGATAGACTAACAAAGTCAGCCCACTTTCTAGCTATGAGAGCTACCGATACTTTAAGTTCATTAGCAGAACTGTATGTATGTGAGGTAGTGAGGTTACATGGTATTCCAGTGAGCATTGTTTTGAATAGGGATTCCCGCTTCACTTCTCACTTTTGAGAACATTTTCAGGAAACCATGGGAACCCAGTTGAGTTTGAGCATCGCTTATCATCCTCAAACAGATGATAGTCAGAGACGATGATACAGACCTTGGAGGATATGTTGAGAGTGTGTGTGCTGGATTTTAGAGGCTCTTGTGATGATCATTTGCCACTGGTCGAATTCGCCTACAACAACACTTATCATGCGAGTTTTGGGATGGCACCGTATGAGGCTTTATATGGCCGTAGATGTCGTTCCCCTAATGGTTGGGAAGAAGTGGGTGACAGAAAGATATTTGCTCCTAACTTGGTTACACTGGTCTCTAAGGATGTCTGATTGATTGTTGAGAGATTAAAGACAGCTCAGAGTAGAAAAAAGAGTTATGCTGATAGGAGACAAAGACCACTTGAATTCGCAGTTGGTGATTCAGTATTTCTGAAGGTTTCTCCTTCTAAGGGTATAATGAGATTTGGGAAGAGAGGTAAATTGAGTCCTCGCTACATTTGACCCTTATGACTTGTGATGTGTATATAAGTCACAAATAATGAAAATCATAATGAATGTATATGTGAAGTTGGTAAATGTGTATGGAATGAATACATGCAAGTTTTAAAGTGTATAGCAAGTGTAAGAGGGATATTTCCATGAGTGGAATGTGACTATATTGAGTTTTGAGTGGTGAGGTAAATTGAAATAAAGATGCATGCGTTTTGTAGTTCCATTTGGTGATATATTGTATACCTTTGGCTATATAATGAATGCACACAAGTTTCAATGTATATAAAGTATGAATGGATGTCATTTTCAAGCCTCAAAGGTAATTGGATGAGAAAATTACTATGGCAGCAAAATAAATGAAGTTTGGTTTGTGTTTACTGCAAAAAATTGCAGTAAAATTTGGAAAATATGAATGAAAGATGGATCTCATACGACGAGAGATCAATCTTAAAGAGCTAAAATGCTCTTATTTGAGCGATGGAACCGATTAGATCGATCTCTAATGGGGCCAGATCGATCTACTAAACATTATAGCCAGATCGATTTCCTTAAGCTACTGACTTGCAACAAATCGATCTCATACAAGAGCAGATCGATCTCCTTAAGGTTCTGTGTTGTGCATATCGATCTCATGATAGGAGCAGATCGATCTCATGTGGTCTAGAAGGTCGATTTCGAGAGGAAAAAGTGCAAGGTAGATCGATCTCATTGGAGAGCAGATCAATCTCATAGAGACAATTCTATAAATGTTAGACTTCTACACTTCATTTTCCCAAGATTTACTATTTCATTCAAGAACCAAAGTATAACCTAACATTTCTAAGCTAGGAAACTTCAGTTTGTAATCAATTTTGAGTGAGGTATAAGTGAGCAAAGTTGTTCTTGGAAAAGAGGAGAGCAACATACTTGGAAACAAGAGATTGGAAACAAGATTTGAGGAAGATAGAAGGATTTTACCATTTTGATGACAAAGGAAGGAAATCTCAGCTAGGTAAGATTTAATGCACCAAGTTGATATATGTTAAACTAGGTGTATTGATGAGTTAAATGGTATATGTATGACTTATTGGAAATGAAAGGATCATGAAAAATGAGCATGACCTAATAAAGATAGTTATGTGAAAATGTGGATTTATAGCATAATTGGAGAAAGTGATGAAAACTATGTATTAAATTGAGATTTGGCAAATGAAATGAGTATATAGTGACATACTAATGCCAGTAATTGTAACAGCTTCGAAAATCATCGTGGAAGCTAATCAAACTGCAAAAGTGAGTAGAATCGAGGAAGAGAGGTCACTTATCGTGATCCGAGGTAAGGGAATTTCGTGAGTAGCTAGAGATGGCTACACGTATTTAAATAGCATTTCAATATTATATGCTATATGAATTACCATGAATAGGCCTAATGTGTGATAGAGACAAATGAGATAAAGTGTAAATTTATCCAAAAAATTGGATAAAAAGCCTTAGAAGCATGTTGTAACCCTTCATTCATGAGTGGCATGATAGAATGGCTAATGTTTTCATGTATATGCGAAAATAGTACATTTGAGTGCTTATTTGATTTACCTGTGTAAAATGTGATTTGAATAGCCATCTATTTGGTTTTCTATGAAAACCATAAGTGCTAGAGAATACTCGCACTATAGTTTGAGATATGCATCATAAAGTACTTTAAGTATATACTTATACTTGATTTTAATGTGATTTATACATGTTAGAGTACTGGGAGCATAGCTCGTACTCAGTTTGTGATTGATGCATTATGGAGTATTGGGAGCTTTGCTCATACTCAGTTTTACATGATAGAGTACTGGGAGCGTTGCTCGTACTCAATTTTCATGATTTATACATGATATCATACTAGAACGATAGCTCGTACTTGATTTGAAAAGAGAATTATGCATTAACCTAGTGCTAGAGGTTACTCGCACTGGTGTTTGATATTTTGAGATGCGCACACAGTGTTTACGAGGCAGAGTGTTGATTGTGAGTCACACTCAAGACGCGTACTGTAGTTTTACGTGATATATAAGAAGAAAAAAAATACTTGGTGAATTGGTTGATCCTTTGAGGTTGAATCTTTGACTGAGTCTCTAGTACGATTGTGAACCTATAGAGTTAAGGTAGAGTAAAGGAAAAAGGCATGAGCATGTGAGAAACATTAGTAGAGAAAATCTGAATTACTTGAGTGAAACACGAGTGTGAGTGCCCCATCTTGAGTGAATTGAGTGTAAACAGCTGAGGTTATCACTTGTGAGGTTCTTTGTTTTCTGTTATCACTAATGTTTCTTGCAAGTTAAAGATGTCTTCTGAAGGTGATAACTCAGACATTAAAAAAATTGAGTTCATGCTCCAGGCAATGCAACAGCAATTCCAACGGATGGATGTGAAATTCAATGACATTCATGATAAGTTGGACCAACATGAAGCTCAGTTTACAAGGATCCAACTAGGTGATTCTTCCTGTCTGAAAAGTAAGATTGTCACCAATGAAGAGTATGATGATAATGTTTAGTATGATTTGGAAGAAGAGTCTGAGGCAGATAGACATCATAGAAGGCATCATGAGTATAGAGATAGAGATCGAGTTGATAGAGCCCGTGATAGAGGCAAAGAGAAGATAGATGGAAACCTTGGCAGCATAAAATTGAAGATTCCTCCTTTCCAACGCAAGAATGATCCCGAGGCATATTTAAAGTGGGAAAGGAAGTTTGTCTTGGTATTTGACTGCCATCACTACTCCGAGGTAAAGAAGGTTAAACTTGCTGCAGTAGAGTGCACAAAATATGCTATGGTATGGTAGGATCAGCTTATCTCCAGTAGAAGAAGATGTGGTGATCCTCCTGTGTCTACATGGGATGAGATGAAGCGCATCATGAAGAAAAGACTTATGCCTAACCATTATTACAGAGAGTTGTACCAGAAGCTCCAAGGTCTCACCCAGGGTTCAAAAAGTGTTGACAATTATTACAAGGAGATGGAGATAATCATGATTCGAGCCAATATCCAAGAGGATGCAGAAGCTACTATGGCTCGTTTTCTCCAAGGCTTGAACCATGAGATTGCCAATGTTGTAGAGTTGCAGCATTACATGGATTTAGAGGAGATGCTGCATGTGGCTATCAACATGGAAAGGCAACTCAAAAGGAAAAGGAAAGGTACATCCCGTTTCACCCCTAGTTCAGTTCCTGTTTGGAAATCTAACACCTTTCATAGGGATGATAAGCCTGTGTTTAAGCCTAAGTAAGAGAGTGAAGGTTCTGATGTTGGTGCTGAAGAAGAAGAAGTTGTTGAGTTTGCTGCTTATGGTGAAGCACTTGTTACCAGACGTGCTCTTAATACTCATGTGAAGTTTGAGGATGAGGTACAATGTGAAAACATCTTCCATACAAGATGCCATATTAGTGACAAGGTATGCTCTGTGATCATTGATGGTGAGAGCTGTACTAATGTTGCTAGCACATACCTTGTTGATAAGCTAAAGTTGCCAACTACCAAGCATCATCGCCCATATAAGTTACAGTGGATTAATGACTCTGGTGAAGTGAACGTGGTGAAGCAAGTCTTGGTTCCTTTTCGAATTGGAAGGTATCAGGATGGCAAGAGGATCACTTTTGCTCCCCTTAGCCCCAAGGAGATTTACAAGGATCAATTAAGGCTGAAGGAGCAACATGACGAGCAAATGAAGCTAGCTAAAGAAAAGAAGGGAAGCAAGGAAAGCAAAGTAGTGAGCTACCATGCTAACCCCCGAGATGTGAAGACTGCATTTATTTCTAAGTCTCCTATCCTTTTTCTCTTATTTAAAGACTCTTGTTTTATTAATACTGAACTCCATGATACTTTGCCTACTAATGGTGTCTCATTATTGCAAGAGTTCGAGGATGTATTCCTTGAGGAGATCCCAAATAGACTACCATTGATTTGTGGGATCGAGCACTAGATTAACCTTATTCCCGAAGCTATCGTACCTAACCGCCTGGCCTACAGAAGCAATCCAGAGGAGATGAAGGAGCTTCAAAGGCAAGGTGAGGAGCTCATGAGGAAAGGTTATGCGAGAGAGAGCATGAGTTCATGTGTCGTGCTCGTATTGCTTGCTCCTAAAAAGAATGGGACGTGGAGGATGTGTGTCGACTGCCGAGCTATCAACGAAATCACTGTAAAGTATCGTTATCATATTCCTAAGCTAGATGACATGCTCGATGAGTTGCATGGTGCATGCATATTTTCTAAAATTGATTTAAGGAGTGGATATCACCAAATTCGTATGAAAGAAAATTATGAATGGAAAAATGCATTTAAGACTAAACATGGTCTTTATGAGTGGTTGGTTATCCTTTTTGGCTTGATTAACGCACCCAGTACTTTCATGCTCTTAATGAACCATGTTTTATGTGCTTTCATTAGTAAGTATGTGGTTTTCTATTTCAATGACATTCTGATTTACAGTAAGAGTCTGCATGAGCATGTTGAGAAGTATACCACCCAAGCCAATAAGCACCGCAAGAAAGTAGTCTTTGAACCAGGTGATTGGGTTTGGGTACATATGAGAAAGGAGAGGTTCCCTACTTAGTAACGAACTAAGTTGCATCCCCGAGGAGATGTACCATTCCAAGTCATTGAGAAGATCAACAATAATGCCTACCGATTGGATCTTCCTGGTGAGTATGGTGTATCTGCTACTTTTAATGTTTCTGATCTTTCTCCCTTTTCTTTTGATGAAGGTACATGAGATTTGAGGACAAATCCTTTTGAGGAGAGGGGAATGATGGAGGTCCACTTGCTCGCAATGTTCATGATGATCGTGTTGCCAAGGATCCATGGGTCATCCATGGAGGTCTAATTACCTGACCCTCTATATTTGTTTGGAAGCCCAAACGACATGAGTCTTGGTTTAGTAATAAGTTGGGTTAAGTGTTTAAGTAGCCCACATTTGAGTCTTATTGCGTTTTAGACCAATTATCCTATATAACTAGGCTTAGACGTGAATTTAGGTTTTAGTCTTATTTTCTGTTTGGTGTTAATTCCAACCCACTTGTTTAAGGGTTTAAGTGCTAGATATTATTATAAATACCTTGTAAACGCTCTTGAAAAAAAAGAACAGATCAAATTGAATTTTTAGAAATTTGAGTGTGCCTCTTTCTAGGGTTCCCTCTCAACTAGGCTTATCAAGGTCTTCTTCCTTGTGACGCCTCCCTCTTCACCGACCACCATTGTTATACCTTAGGTTCTTGAATTTTATATTCGTAGAGTCGAGGTCCAATACCTTTGGTTCGAGTCTCTTTAGACTTCGGGTCTAAGTTGATATTCTGTTTTCCAGTCAAAGTCTACCATCATTATTTCCACCTAGCTTGTGTTTTTAGCTGCTTCAATTCCCAATCCACACATTCCCTTGATCGTCCTAAATCATCCTCTTGTACGCGCATATCAGCATGTAATCAGAAATTCCCCAGAGATGATTGAGAGTGCCCCACAGAAGGACAAGGAGTCGGAAAGAGCTCTTGTTGATACCCCTACTCCGAGATGGAGGGCAATAGCTAAGGAGAAAGGAAAGCAGGTGGTTGGCAGAGGGCAAGTACATGCCTTGGACCAGGATACGGCAGATCAGTTGTCAGATGTGGTGAAATGAACCGTCTTAATCTTTGATCATGAAACTTATGTTTTGATAGATCTTGGTGCCACACATTCATTTGTATATCACCAGCATTTGCATGTAAATTGTTTAAGTATGTGAAGCTTACCTCGTTGAATAGGAGGATGCTGATAAGTACTCCCATGAATAATAGTCAGTTAGTGGAGTATGCATTTAGAGATTGTAAGTTGAAAATAGGGGAAAAGGAAATGTCAGTCGACATCAGTTTAATGTATATGAGAGACTTTGATGTAATCTTAGGAATGGATTGGTTTGCTGCCAATCGGGCCATAGTAGATTATTTTTCTAAGACGGTAACCGTTCCAAGGGTAGATAGCGCTACGTAAGTTTCCCCAAAAATGTAATGTAAATGCCCTTAAAAAGTAATGAAAGCAATTGTGATTGTGAGTGAAATATATGAATCTTTGGACTGATTTTATGATGAATATTTTGAAAGGTTATATTCCATACGTGGTTGAGATGGATAAGGCATGCCCAGAATTACGAGACATCCTAGTGGTTAGGGAATTTCTATACGTCTTTTTGGATGAATTACCAGGGTTACCACCGGACAGAGAGATGGAGTTTGGTATAGATTTGGCACCTGGTATAGAGCCGATATCCAAGCCACTGTACAGGATGGCTCCGATTGAGTTGGAGGAACTGAAGAAGCAATTACAGGGGTTGTTGGATAAGGGGTTCATCACACTGGGTGTATCACCTTAGGGAGCACTGGTTCTGTTTGTAAAGAAGAAGGATGGAAGCCTTTGACTGTGTATTGACTACAGGCTGTTGAATAAGGTGACCATCAATAATAAGTATCCCCTTACACTCATTGATGTTGGATCAGCTTCGGGAAGCGCAAGTCTTTTCTAAGATAGATATGAGGTCTAGGTACCATCAGTTAAGAATTCAGGATGGAGATATACCCAAGACAACTTTTTACACCCGGTATGGTCACTTTGAGTTTATGGTTATGCCATTTGGATTGACGAATGCTCCAGTAGCTTTTATATCACTGATGAATGAGGTGTTTCTCCAGTACCTAGATAGATTTGTTATCGTATTCATCGATGAAATTTTGGTGTACTCGGGATCTTGAGAGGAGCATGAGCGGCACCTAAGGATAGTGCTACAGACCCTTCGAGAGAAGAAGTTGTATGCTAAACTCAGTCAATGTGATTTTTGGTTAGAACAGGTCTCTTTTCTGGGTCATACAGTGTCGAAGGATGGTGTGTCTATGGACCCATCCAAGATTGAAGTAGTGGTTCAGTGGCAAAGGCCCTAGACTGTTACAGAGATCAGAAGTTTCTTGGGTTTAGCAGAATATTATCGACGGTTTGTGGAGGGATTCTCGAGATTAGCTGCTCCATTGATACGCCTCACGAGAAAGAATGTTTAATTTGTGTGGGACGATAAATGTGAGAAGAGCTTTCAGGAGCTGAAGAGGAGATTAACCACAGCTCCAATTCTCACCATTCCTACCTGTGAGACCCCGTATATGTATAATGGTATATATGTACATAGAAATGTAAATAGAGTTGTACTATGAATTCATAAGTGAAGTATATGTGATGTAAGTCCATAAGTTAATGTACACACTTGTAATAAGAGTTGTGATTGTACATACAAGTTACATTATGTGTGAATGTAAAGAAATGGACTTAAACATGTGGAGAATGTGAGTAGAACGGATTATGAGTAGTTTGGTAAAATGGAAGTAGAATTGCATAAGATGTGCACTTCCATTTTTGTTTATATTAAGTACCATTGGTCATACAAAGATTCTACACAAGTTTTAATGTGTATGAAGTGAGGATGGATGCTATTTTCAAGTCTCAAAGATGAATGGATGAGAAAAGGATCATGGTACCAAATTAAGGATGTTTGGTAAGTGTTGCTGCAGAAGAACTGCAGAAAATCTAGAAATTGTGAAGGGCAGATCGATCTCATGGAATGAGAGATCGATCTGGAAGAGCCAGAATGCTCTTATTTGGGCAAAGGAATAGAGCAGATCGATCTCCTAAGCATTCTGTAGTGAAAAGATCGACCCCCAAGGACCCAGATCGATCTCCTTAGCTCTCTGTTTGGGAGCAGATCGATCTCATGCTTCGACAGATCGATCTCATGCTTAAAATGCCATGAAAAAAGAGGGATTTTAGGGGACCAGATCGATCTCCTCTTGGACCAGATCGATCTCCTCAAGCTATTTCTATATAAGGAGTGCTGAAAATCAAAAAATTTCGAGAAAAACACAAACCTTCCACTTTCAACCCAAAAACCTAACTTTCTCTCTCTAAAATCAGCCATTTTCAGTGAGGTTTGAAGAGAGACCATTAGAGGCAAAGTTGTTCCTATCAAAGAGAAGAACAACATAGTTGGAAAGCATTTTCCCATTGTTGGTATTGAAGGAGTTAAGGGCATTGCCATTTGGAGCAAGAAGAGAAATCAAATTGGGTAAGATTCTAACACTCCAACTAAGGTACATTGTTTATATAATTGATTTTGGAGTTGTTTGGCATGAGTATGGATGGTTAGAAACTATCTAAATATATTGGAATGATTATGACCTAGAAATGGTCTAAAGTGAGAAAGTGAAATGTATGGAGATTAATGATGAATGAGATATGTAGAAGTTATTAATAGTGTTGTGGTATGATTTTAAGATGTGGTTAGTGGATAAATTGTGAGATTTACCTAAAAGAGGTAAAATGTGGATTAAGGCATTTGTAAAATGCATAAGTGAATAATATTGACTAGTGAGGTCAATTATGGGTTAAATACATTAACTCAATTGATTTAATGAATGAATCGCAGCTTCCGAGGATACGCCGAGGCGAGTTGAGCCAAGAGCGTGAGAAGCTAAAAGGAAAGGAGTCACACCAAGTAAATCGAGGTAAGGGATTTGTGTGGACTCTTAGAGATATCTGTGTGCAATTTGGGCGCTTAAATATATTGCTAGAATGCATGAGATTTTGAAATGTTGTTGGGTGATTGAAGGGTAAAAGTTGGGAGTTTGAGAAATGTGCATGAAAACAAAAGCATATTGCTTTGAAAATCATGTTTTATTGCTTTTTAGTAAATGATTGGCAGGTTGGCTAACATTGAAATGATTTGCAAAAGAAATGAGTGTGTTTTGGTTTTGTTAACCATACTTTGCAAAGTTTTGAGCCACCTACATGATTTCGTGAGTATGAAAGCGTGCTAGAGTATGACTAGCATGAGATTTGACGTGTTTTATACACATGAGTGCAAGAGGCACTAGTTTTCACATGGATTTCATAATTGTTTTGGCATTGTGCTTCGAGTTTGTCTCGCATTGGATGCCCACCTTGCATGTTACCGTGTTTGGAGCTTCGAGTAGAATGGGTGTCACATCGATTAAATAGGCTCACACGTGCATTGTTTTGACATGATTAATTAGCCATGTTAGGAGCTTCGGGTAGACAAGAAGTCGTACCGATTAAATAGGCTCACACGTGCATTTGAGATGTGGCGTGATATGATGTGTTGATTGGGTCCACGGAGTACGTTGTACCGTGCATGTAGCATGGAGTACATTGTACCGTGTCGAGTTGTGATGTGCCGTCTTCGGATGAGATCTGCTATGGACCGGCGGGTAGGATTTAACCCACCTCCCGTGTGGAATTAGATAGTGGTGATATCCCGCACACCTGATCCATGTAGCCGGTATCACAGGTTATGTACATAGGCCTTGAGGTTATTACCTGTTGTTGAACTGCCTATCTCACATGCCTACTGCTATTTGAGAATAAATCCATGTTTGAAATGATTTGTGGGTCAGGAAAGCCCGAGGGATAGGCCGAGACCTGACCAGTGTTGAAATTGATTTGTTAATGGTTTTTAAAGTGCACGGATGCATGATGTTTAATGCCATGCTTTATTGTGAATTTGCATGATGGTTAATGCCATGCTATTTGAGAAAATGCATGATGGGTAATGCCATGCTTTTATTGTGAATTATGCATGATGATTTATACCATGCTTTGAGTTGAAATGTGCACTTGATTTTAATAGCATGAATGCTTTACATACCATTAACACAATCATACACTCATGTTTTTGAGCATGGCATCAGGATCACGTAGATAGTGCAGTATCTACCTGTTCGCATGATTGCCTTACTGAGCGTGTGGTTTGGTCACCCCCCTTATTTTCCCCCTCTCTACAGAGATTTGAGTATAGATTGAGCGTGACTGGAGGCATTCCCTTTTGGTAATCCGCTGCATCCCATCACTAAAGGTATACACACTTGGATTATTTTGTATCTAAACTAGACATATCACAGTAGCATTTTTTATGTAACTACTGGGGATGTAAAACAATGTAAACACATGTAACAACTCTGATATATATACATTTATACAAGTGTTTACCTATGAATACTATACAAATTGAATCGGTATGATAGAGTGAGTTAGACGTCGGCACACAGCCCAACTGTTAAGAGTGTGGTTGTTCACGATCGAGGAAGGATGATTAATAATTGATGCATGAAAATGCGAAACATTTACACGTATTTTGGTAAGTTGAGGGTCGTGACACTACCAACTCGGGAGGTTTTTCTGTATATACAGATGCTTCATACCAAGGACTGGGCTGTTTACTGATGTAAGATGGGAATGTAGTAGCCTATGGATTGAGACAGTTGAATGATCTTGAGAGGAACTACCTAACCCACCATCTAGAGTTGGCGGCCGTGGTATTTGCTTTGAAAATATGGCGCCATTATCTTTATAGTGAGAAGTTCCAAGTGTTTACACACCACAAGAGCCTTAAGTATCTGTTCTCATAGAAAGAGTTAAACATGAAACAGAGGAGGTGGATCGAGCTTCTAAAGGACTATGATTGCGAGATTTTATACCACCCGGGTAAAGTAAATGTGGTAGTTGATGCACTGAGTAGAAAACACCTCGAGATGGTATTGTCTATGATGATCAGGGAATAGGAGCTGTTGGAAGAGTTCACTAGCCTCAGTTTGGATGTGACCCCATTTGATGATGATAGTGGTTATATAGTGGCTAGCCTGCGGTTGAACCGGATCTAGTAGATCGTATCCGATAGGCTCAATAGATTGATCAACAGTGCAGTGATATTATCAGGCAGATATAGAGGGGTACAGAGACTGATTTTAAGTTGAATTCAAATGGTTTACTAAGGTTCAGGAGTAGGATATGTGTTCCAATGATCCAGAGATCAGGAAATTGATCTTGACAGAAGCTCACTCGACGAAGTATACACTGCATCCGAGAAGTAACAAGATGTACCAAAATCTCCAGACAGTGTACTGCTGGTGAGGAATGATAAGAGATGTAGCTGAATTTGTGCCTAAGTGTCTCGTCTGTCAGCAGGTGAAGGTAGAGCATCAGAAGCCTGCGGGGCTATTACAACCTCTACCTATATCGACTTGGAAGTGGGAGCATGTCACTATGGATTTCATGTTAGTTTACCTAGGACCTGTAGGAATCACAATGCAATTTAGGTGATAGTGGATAGATTGACGAAGTCGACACACTTCCTAGCTATGAGAGCCATCGATACTTTGAGTACTTTGACGGAACTATATGTACACGAGATAGTGATGTTGCATGGTTTTCTAGTGAGCGTTGTTTTTTATAGGGATGCCCGCTTCGCTTCCCACTTCTAGGAACATTTTTAAGAAGCGATGGGGACCCAACTGAGTTTTAACACCGTGTTTCATCCTCAGACAGATGGTCAGTCAGTGAAGACTATACAGACCCTAGAGGATATGTTGACAGTGTGTGCATTAGATTTTAGAGGCTCTTGGGATGACCATTTGCCACTCGCAGAGTTCGCCCATAATAACAGTTTTCATTCGAGTATTGGGATGGCACCGTATGTGGCTTTGTATGGCCGTAGATGTCGTTCCCCTATTAGATATGAAGAGGTAGGTGACTGACTGATATTTACTCCCGACTTAGTGAGAAAAGCCTCCGAGGATGTCCAATTGATTTGTGAGAGGTTACAGATAGCTCAAAGCAGATAAAAGAGTTACGCTGACAAAAGACGGAGACCATTGGAATTTATAGTGGGTGAATCGGTGTTTTTTCGAGTTTCTCCTTTCAAGGGTATAACGAGGCTTAGAAAGAAAGGGAAGCTAAGTCCTCATTACATTGAACTCTTCGAGATATTGGATAGAGTGAGAGATAAGGCCTATAGGCTAGCGCTACCACCTGAGCTAGCAGGTGTTCAAAATGTCTTCCACATCTCTATGTTATGGAAGTACCACCCGGATCCGGCACATGTGATAAGATTTGAGCCATAGGAGCTCCATAAGAGCATGACATATGTTGAGAAATCGATTCGGATATTAGATAGGAAGGAGAAGGTATTGAGATCCAAGACGATTCCTCTAGTGAAAGTTCTTTGGCAGCACCACACTACAGAAGAAGCTACATGGGAGTTAGAGAAATTAATGCTGGAAAAGTATCCGGAGTTATTCATAGACTGATTTGGCTCTAATTTGGAGGACCAAATTTTCTAAGTGGGGGAGAATGTGAGACCCCATATACGTATAACTTTGTAATATATGTAATGGAATTTTAAGACAAATGATTGTAAATCATGCAAATATGAATGAATTACAAAGGAGAATGAATGAGAATCATGGATGCATGTAAAGGTTAGATAAGGACTTAAAACACGCATCGATAAAGCATGGAATATGAAATTGTATATCCATTCCGATTTCCAAGCAATGCACACAAGTTCTATAACATGAAAATCTTAGGAAATAAGCCTTTACATGCTCAAAGTGGAATTAAAACGCAAAATGAGTATTGGAGCAATAGAACAAGAACTTACAATTGAAAAATCTGGAAAATTGTAGCAAAGGGACTGCAGATGAAGGCCAAATCGATCTCCCATTCAAGGCAGATCGATCTCTTGTGCTAAACACAGTCATTTCAAGTGAAATTGCTAAGGCAGATCGATCTCCCTATCAAGCAGATCGATCTCCTCAATAACCAAATCGATCTGCATTAGCCTCTGTCAAGCTCAGATCGATCTTCCATTGTGAAGAGAAGATCGAACTCTCCCCATGAGCATATCGATCTCTTTAAGCTTCTACCAAAGAGAGATCGATCTCTTCCCCATTGAACAGATCGATCTTACCCTATAATGCCTGAACATTTCAAGAGCAAAAACCAAAGGCAGATCGATCTCTTACCTAACCAGATCGATCTCCTCACCCTTTTTCTATATAAACGCGAAGGAAAAAAGCTTTAATCTTCAGGAAACTTGATCTCTCTCCATTTTCACCCAAATACTAAGCTTTCTCTCTCTAGAATACCCACCTTTCCCATAAGGATTTGAGAAAAATATATTAGAGCAAAGTTGTTCACCTTGGGGAGGAGAACAACATATCTTGAAGCCAATATCCAACTCATTGGATTGAAGGAGCAAAGGAGTATTCTAAATTTAGACAAGAGGAAAAGCAAGCTGGTAAGTTTCCAATGCACCAACTCTAAATGTATCTACCTAAATGTTGTTATGGATGGATTGGTGTACATTGCAATGATTGAAACTACCTATGATATAATGAACCAACAACGACTTGGAAATAGGATGGTGTGAGAAATGAAATATGGTGGAGTTAATGATGAATGGCATATCTTAAGGTGATAATGGTGTTGTAAGTATGATTTTAAGATAGTGGTGTGAAATGAATTGTAAGATTGACCAAATGGTAAAATGTACGAATATGGCATTGGTGAAATGTATGAATGAATGAATGAGAGAATTAAAGGTAATGTATGCACTCCCAAGTGCCTAATAACTAACTAAGAGAGTTACTAGATAAATTGGTTAGAAATGCAATAATAAGCCAAACTTGATGATGTAGGTTGGACAAGATATATCGAACTCGTTGAAGTTGGAATATGAGTTATTGCTATCAACTCATATGATTAATGTATATTTATAGCTCCCAGGGGTACATGCAGAGCAAATTAAGCCAATCATGAAAAGCGAGAAAGGAAAGAAGAATTGCTTCCAATTAAATCGAGGTCAGGGAATTGTATGGATTCTTAGAGATACCTGTGTGCATTTTGGGCGCATTTTGATTTTTTAGAATGTTTTTGGTGATAGGAATGAAATGAATGATTTGAAGGGTAATGAAATTGGGATTTTGAGAAAAAGTTCATGAAAAACAAGAACATGAGGTTCTTAAGTATTTCAATGCTTTTAGCATGTGCATTGGTAGGTTGGCTAGCATTTTTAAATCATTTGCTTGAAAATAGCTTGATTTGGTTTTAATAGCCACACTTTGCAAGGAATAAGCCACCTACATGATTTTTGTGGAAAATGAAGCGTGCTAGAGCATGGCTCGCACGAGATTTGATGTGTTTTATACATGCATGAGTGCTAGAGCTTAACTCGCACTAGTTTTACCTGGATTTTATGACATTGTGCTAGAGCCTAGCTCGCACTTGTTTTCACACGAGTTTTGACATGGTTCTGGAGCATAGCTCGCACTAGATGTCTATCAAATTTGTTGTCGTGCTTGAGAACTACTCGCACGTGGTTTTATGACATGTTGGGAGTCGTGGTTGGAGATTCGGGTAGGCTGTGTGCCACATCGATTAAATAGGCTCGCATGTGCACATTGAAATGTGGCAGTTTATGATGTGATGATATGGGTCCACCGAGTACGTTGTACCGTGCAAGTAGCATGGAGTACGCTATACCTTGTGTGATAATTGTATGCCATCTTCGGACGATGGATTCTTCTATAGACCGGCTGGTTGGACGTGACCCACCTCCTACGTGGAAGCAGATAGAGGTGATACCCCACACACTAGGATCCATGTAGCTTGGGATCACAGAGGATATGGCCATAGTCCTAAAGGACATTTCCCTTATTATATTGTATGCCTATCTCACATGTCTATTGATGAATGATAAATCCATGTTTTTGAAATGTGTTTTCTGGGTCAGGATAGTCCATGGGAGGGGCCGAGTCTTAAAGAGTGAATGATTTTGTATTGGCTTATGTTATGAATTGGAAATGTTTTAAGTGCACGTTGCATGATGATTTACCATGCTTTGACCTTGATTTCGCTTGATAATTTTTCCATGCTATGCTTTAATAACTGTGCACTGATTTATATAGCATGATTTGCTTTACATGGCATAGACACAAGCATGAGCACACGTTTTGAAGTATGGCAATAAATATGTGGTTTAAGCATGGCATCACAATCACGCAGATAGTGCAGTTATCTACCTGTTCGCATGATTGCCTTACTAAGCGCGTGGTTTGCTCGCCCCCTTATTTTCCCCCTCTACAGAGCATTTACAGTAGATAGAGAAAGCGACTAAGAATTGGATTTGGTGTCCGCTGCATCCCATCACACAAGGTATACACATTTATGCAGTTTTTGTATCTAGATATGTACAAGCACAGTGATATCTTTTAATGTAATTTTGGGGATGTAGAGAGTTTGTAAACACCTGTAAATGACAAGTCTGATTAAGAAATACAAGTGTTTACTTTTAAATGATTTGAAACATTAAATGATTTGGTTGGATGGGATTGACATCAATACACAACCCAACTGTTGGTGGTGTAGCTGTTCACGATCAGGTAAAGTATAGATGAAGATTAATCAATAAATAACTGGTCAAATATTAAATTTAAAAATCGCCAAAATTTATAGTGGATTTTGGTGGTTTGAGGGTCGTGACACTATAGCCTATCTTTAAAAATGGATCTAATCTATCCTAAGGCATTTCAATAACAACAGCCATATAAACCCCTTACCACACAATAGCTATGCGCCGAACTTTACCCTTTTTCGCCTTAGTCGCGTATGTATGCACCTAAGCTTCCTTAGCGCCTATTGAAGTAGTCGCTACGAATCAACATTTAAAGGCAACATGTCATTTAACATTCAGACGTAATCAAATAAAATTTCAACACATTCAATATTCACAAAACCAATTTTCAATATTATATCGTATCCTTCTCACTTGTGCCCATAGTTGCCTAATTCTGTTTCTACCTCTACAAACATCATTATCGTCCTTTAAACATATCCCGTAATATATTTCAAAGTAAAATTCTAAAATTTTGGATTATATCAAGAGGCTCATTTTATTCCCTCTACTTATCTATTTTGGTTTATTATAATTTCATGAAGCCAATTTACCTTGTTTCACTACAAATTCATGGAGTAACCTCATTTGCACCGCTCATTTTTGGTCTTACATTCAAAATCAAATTAGCTAAACTTTCTTAATCTTTTCAAAATCACCGAATGCCTAATCCTGTAAAAACATATTTTTCACACCTAAATTCTATTTTAATTTTTGAAATTTTCCAACAGGTAATATTTCAAACATACATAGCGGCCGAAACTCCCATAAATCATCCTTATTCATTGGCCAAATTTCTGGTTTTACAATTATAGGACTATGTTATTTATACTTAAATTTTCTAACTTAATCCTTAAATTTCAGCAAGCAAATTTGTTCCTAAACTTTTCAAAAGACCGAACCTAATCTTCCATATTCATTTAACATTTTAGCAATTGTTTGATATTTCTATATTAACTAGTAAATTCTTATAATTTCAGCCAAGGAGCATTTAAATTCTGAATTTCATTCTCATTCACTACATGCAACACAATGCTATTTTCCTTATTCATCACATGCATCCAATGTATGTACTGATTTCATGATAGTTTATAATCTAACTCTTTCAAAACTGAATGTAAGCATGAAATTCTTAAATTTTCCTCCCTTGGCCGAGCACTAATTTTCCACTATTCATCTATAATGTCCAGTACTCATTATAATTGCTCATTGAAATAGTCAATTCATCACCTAAGTAATAAAAATCTTAGCTTAAATTCAGATTTCCCCCAATTTCATGAACTCTAGACTTTCCACATTTTAAATTCTACATTTTTAATTAAACTATGACACAATGTAATTCCAAAATTTTAGGTTGTATATAAATTTACATGTGTATATTTAAAAATCAGTTTTATTCTTTTTCCTTACTGTAGCCGAGACTATGCCCCATTGTTCCTAACTTCTTCCTAAATTTTAAATCATACTAACCTACATTTGTTTTAAACATATTTCAGATTTAACAATTTAATTCTACATTCACAATACAACAATTTTCTCTACATTCCCTACATAGTTGGATACCCTATTCCTAATGGCCATCTTAAATTTTTCTCCCAATTGTTAAAATTGATCAGTTTATTCATTAAATTTTTTCACATGCAGGTTTACATTTTAATTAGTCATACAAGTCCCTATATTCCCAATTTTCAGATTTCCCAATATACCTAGCTAAGAACCCTAACTTCATGCATTAAATCAAATTCTGAAATTGGCTAAAATTTTCACTTATTCTACACTAATATAATAATAATTAGACATCAATTTCCATAATTGAACACTACTTACCTCAAGTGCCAAATGGCCGACCACCCTAGCTAATCCCCAATTTGTTTTTTGAAATTTTCTAAAATTCTTTGTGTAATTCCTAAGCCTCTACACATTTTCAGCTCAAATTGGGTGTGGTCTCCATCTATCCGAACCACCTAGGCTCTCATGCCTCTCTTGGAAGCTTTTGGTTTCAACATGCAGAGTGGAAATGGTGGGTTTTTGTTGGCTGTTCAAAATTTCAGATTTGTGGAGAGGGGGAAAACGTGATTTGTGGGTGTGGAACTAACAATCTAACTCTAAGGCTAACTCATAATCACTCAACACTAACATGCACACATGATTTTGCAGGTTGTGTTGGTTGTTTGGGATTTTTTAGTGGTGTGGAGGGGCTGTTTTTCGTGGAAGGCAAAGAAAGCAAGAAGGCAACTTGCATGCAAGTTTAGGAGAAGCTAATATGGTTGTTGGAGGCATGAGCAATGGAGTGGTTGGCTGGATTTTCAATTGCTGGTGAGGGTGGCGTGAGGAGGGATAAAGAGAAAAGAACTTTTATGGTTTTCAAGGGTGGAAACGTGAGAGGGGAAAAATAGGGGAAAACCAGAAAATGTTTTCCTATATATATATATTTATTTACTTTACTTTTATAATGTTTTAATATTTGTAAATAAATTTTAGATTTATAATCATATTAGATTTATGTAATCAGATTTTATATCTATAATTTATATGTACATGTTCCAAAAACTATTTTACATAAGGTTTTATATCTATATTTTTCCAATTTGCAAAATATGCATAAGCATAGTTCTTATCATAAATTGTTACTAACTATTCTAACTTAGTATATTTTACCTCTTAATTAATTTGCTTAGATTACTAAATTTTAAATTATCACTACTTAATTATCCATATAAATTCTATTTAACTAAATTTAGCTTATGTTCTTATTAATATGGGTACACTTCCTAAGTTTACTTGCATGAATTTTATTTAATTCTACATTCATGTACATTTAACTTAATGACTAATAGTAGATTACCTTTATCTATCCTAATCTGGTCACATGAATCGATTTCTACTTTATAAATTAAGTTCATGAACACATTCATGCACATACATTATGCATTTAAAATATGTTCACCCAATACAATTTATCATTTCTGTATTTTATTTATATTGGATTTTAAATTTTCAGATTTATTATTTATATTTACCTACTATGCCAATGTCTCACACATCCCTTCATTTCCTAAACTAAAATACACCCAAGGTTGTTTATACTAAGTGGCATGAACCTGAAATAACTATCCTAACTTAATATATTTTATCTCTTAATTAAATTCGATTCTCCTATCCACAAACTAAATTTCGACATAACATAAGCAAACGAAACATTTGGTATAAGGAAATTGCGGTCTTACACGCATTCATTTGTATCGCCTTCATTTGCATGTAAGTTAGCAAAGCATGTAGAGCGTACACCTTTAAGTAGGATGATGTTGATTAGTACGCATATGGATAACAGTCAGCTAGTGGAGTATGTATTAAATGACTGCAAGTTAAGAGTAATGGAAAAGGATATGATAGCCAATCTAATATTGTTAAGTATGAGTGATTTTGATGTAATCTTAGGAATGGATTGGTTATATGCAAACCATGCTGTTTTAGATTATTATGGTAAGACAGTTATGTTTCCTAACCCTGAAAAATATGTTGTAAAGTTTGATGAAAAGAAATGAAAGTAGTAGTTATGGTTACAATAAATAATGTACTATGTTGACTGAGAAATGAATATATTGAAGGTTTTATTAGTTATGTGGTTGATATGGATAAGGCATATCCGAAGTTGACAAATCTTTCTTTGGTTAGTGAGTTCCCAAATGTCTTTCTAGATGAATTGCAAGGGTTACCACCCAACAGAGAGATGGAGTTCTGTATAGACTTGGTTCCTGGTATTGAACCTATATCGAAACCACCGTATTGCATGGCCTTAGTTGAGTTGGAGGAGCTAAAGAGACTGTTATAAGAGCTACTAGATAAGGGTTTCATCAAACCGAGTGTTTCGCCTTGGGAAGCATCGATTTTATTTGTGAAAAAGAAGGATGGAAGCCTCCGATTGTGTATTGATTATAGATTGTTGAATAAGGCAACCATCAAGAATAGGTATCCCCTTCCACGAATTGATGACTTGTTGGATTAGCTCCGGAGAGCGTAGGTCTTTTCTAAAGATTGATTTGAGGTCTGGGTATCATCAGTTGAGAGTTTGGAGTGGAGATGTACCCAAGACAGCATTTAGGACCCGATATGGCCATTATGACCTTTTGGTTATGCCATTCGGATTGACAAATGCTCTCGCAGCTTTCATAGCTTTGATGAACGATGTGTTCAAGCCAAATTTGGATCAGTTTGTTATCGTCTTCATCGATGACATCTTAGTATACTCGAAATCTGAGGAAGAGCATGAGAAGCACCTCAAGATTGTATTGCAGACGCTACGAGAGCAGATGCTGTATACTAAACTCAGTAAGTGTGATTTCTGGTAGTCACAAATCTCATTTTTGGGACACGTTATGTCAAGGGATGGAGTATCAGTGGATCCATCCAAGATTGAGGCTGTATTTTAGTGGGAACAGCCAAAGATAGTCACTGAGATCAGGAGTTTCCTGGGTTTAACGGGATATTATCGAAGATTCGTTGAAGGATTTTCAAAGTTGGCTGCTCTGGTGACTTGTCTCACTCGGAAGGGTGTTGTGAGACCTCGTATATGTATAATAGTAATATGTACATAGGAATGTAAATGAAGTTATACTATGAATTCATAAGTGAAGTATATGAAATGTAAGTCCATAAGTTTATGTACACACTTGCAATAAGAGTTGTGATTATACATACAAGTTACATTATGTATGAATGTGAAGAAATGGACTTAAATATGTGGAGAATGTGAGTAGAATGGATTATGAGTAGTATGGTAAATGGAATGAAGGTTTGCATGAGTATGCACTTTCATTTGGTTTATATCATGGACCATTGGCTATACAAAGATTCTACACAAGTTTTAATGTGTATGAAGTATTAATGGATGCCATCTTCAAGTCTCAATGATGATTGGATGAGAAAATGATTATGGCATCAAATTAAGGATGTTTTGGTATAAGTTGCTACAGAAGAACTGCAGAAAATCTAGAAATTTTGTAGGGCAGATCGATCTCATAGGATGAGAGATCGATTTGGAAGAGCTAGAAAACTCTTATTTGAGCAAAGGAATAGGGTAGATCGATCTCTAATGGGGCCAGATCGATCTTCTAAACATTCTGTAATGAAAAGATCGATCCTCAAGCATACAGATCGATCTCCTTAGCTCTCAGTTTGGAGCAGATCGATCTCTAGCTTCGACAGATCGATCTCATGCTTAAAATGTCATGAAAAATAGGGATTTAAGGGGACCAGATCGATCTCCTCCTAGTGCAGATCGATCTCCTCAAGCTATTTCTATTAAAAGAGTGTTGAAAATTTGAAAATTTCGAGAAAAACACTATCCTTCCATTTTCAACCCAAAAACCTAACTTTCTCTCTCTTAATCAGTAATTTTCAGTAAGATTTAAGGGCAGGCCATTAGACACTAAGTTGTTCCTCTTGAGGAAGAGAACAACATAGTTGGAACCCAAAATCCCACTGTTAGTATTGAAGGAGCTAAGGGCATTGTCATTTGGAGCAAGAAGAAAAATCAGATTTGGTAAGATTCTAACACTCCAACTATGGTACATTATCTATTTAATTGATTTTGGAGTTGTTTGGCATGAGTATAGATGGTTAGAAATGATCTAAAATGCATTGGAATGATTATGACCTAGAAATGGACTAAACCTAGTGTGAGAAAGTGGAATGTTTGGAGGTTAATGAGAAATGGGATATGTAGAAGTTAATAATAGTGTTGTGGTATGATTTTAAGATGTTGTTAGTGGATAAATTGTGAGATTTACCTAAAAGGGGTAAAATGTGAATTAAGGCACTGGTAAATGCAAAGATGAGTTATATTGACTAATGAGGTCAAATGTGAGTTAACAACTTTAACTCAAGTGGTTTGGATGATTGAATTGCAACTTTCGAGTATACACCGAGGTGAGTTCAGCCAAGAGCATGAGAAGCTAAGAGGAAAAGAGTCACACCAAGTAAATCGAGGTAAGGGAATTGTATGGATTCTTAGAGATATCTGTGCGCAATTTGGGCGCTTAAATGCTTTGTAGGAATGCATGAGATGTTAGGAAATGATGTTGGGTGATTGAAGGGTAAAAGTTGGGAGTTTGATAAATTTGCATGAAAACAAAAGTATAATGCTTTGAAAATCATGTTTTATTGCTTTTTAGCAAGTGATTGGTAGGTTGGCTAGCATTTGAAATGAATTGCAAAAGAAATGAGTTGTTTTGGTTTGTTAACCACACTTTGCAAAGAAATGATCCACCTACATTGTTTTCGTGAGAATGAAAGCGTGCTAGAGTACGACTCGCACGAGATTTGACGTGTTTTATACACATGAGTGCTAGAGGCACTAGTTTTCACATGGATTTCATATTGGTTTTGGCATTGTGCTTGGAGCTTAGCTCGCACTAGATGCCCACCTTATTTGTTGTCGTGCTTGGAGCTTCGAGTAGACTAGGTGTCACATCAATTAAATAGGCTCGCACGTGTATTATTTTGACATGATTTATTAGCCGTGTTAGGAGCTTCAGGTAGATAAGAGGTGTACCGATTAAATAGGCTCACACGTGCCTTGGCGTGATATGATGTGTTGATTGGGTCCATGGAGTACGTTGTACCGTGCATGTAGCATGGAGTACATTGTACCATGTTGAGATGTGATGTGCCGTCTTCGAACGAGATCTACAATGGATCGACGGGTAGGACTTAAGCCACCTCCGGTGTGGAAGCAGATAGTGGTGATATCCCGCACACCTGATCCGTGTAGCCGGTATCACAGGTTATGGCCATAGACCTTGAGGTTATTACCTATTATTGAATTGCCTATCTCACATGTCTATTTTTTTGAGAATAAATCCATGTTTGAAAAGATTTGTGGGTCAGGATAGTCCGAGGGATAGGCTAAGACCTGACAAGTGTTGAATTGTTTTGAGATATTAATTGTTAATGGTTTTTAAAGTGCACGGATGCATGATGTTTAATGCCATGCTTATTTGAGAAAATGCATGATGTTTAATGCCATGCTTATTTGAGAAAACGCATGATGGTTAATGCCATGCTTTATTATGAATTATGCATGATGATTTATACCATGCTTTGAGTTGAAATGTGCACTGGATTTTAATAGCATGAATGCTTTACATACCATTAACACAATCATACACTCATGTTTTGAGATAAAATGATGAATTAAATGCTTTTGAGCATGGCATCACGATCACGTAGATAGTGCAGTATCTACATGTTCGCATGATTGCCTTACTGAGCATGTGGTTTGCTCACCCCCTTATATTGGCTCTACCGAGAGGGGGGTGAATCGGTTTTCTAACAATTAAGGCAAATTAAAAATTAATCACAATTTAATCACAAATGATAATGAGCAATATAGTGCAGTATAACAATTTAATGCAGAGTAGGGAAGAGAGAAACAAACACAATCGTTTATAGAGGTTCGGTCAAACTCTTGCCTACGTCCTCTCTCCTTGACCTTCTTGTCAAGTGTTTTCTTTCTCTCTTTCAATAGAGCTTACACAGTTCCTTTTACAGGTTAAGGAATAACCTCTCTACCCTTAGCAATACAGAAAAAGTATTCAGCCTCTTACAATTTACTCTCACTGAGGAACAATCCTCTTCTCTTTTAAGATAAGACTGAATACAATATAAGGCTTTAAAGTGGTAGGACAAATGTAGCTTTTTGCACTTAAGCTTTTACAATGATTCTCAATGAATGAGTAATAGGGATACAAAGAATGAAAGAATTAAAGCTTGAGAATGTTTGGAATATGCAGCAATAGTGTCTCTATTCTCTTTGTCTTCAATGCTTGGTTAAATACTGAAGGATTGGTAGTTGGAGCATTAAATGCTATTCTTCCCGTTGTGTTTTGCAGAAACTAGCCGTTGGGTACCTCCAGTAGACTGCCAGATCGATCTGCCTTCTTGGCCAGATCGATCACTTAGTTATAAATCCTGCAAGATTGAAGCACAAATACACAAGGAGATCGATCTCATAGGTTAGCAGATCGATCTGTTAGTTTGAAAATAATGAGGCAGATCGATCTGTCGAATAGGCAGATCGATCTCCTAGTCTCTCTGTTTGAGGCAAGATCGATCTCCAGATCGATCTGCCATGCACTCTCGTAGAGAGGAGATCGATCTCTCAACAACACAGATCGATCTCTTTAGCTCTCTGACTTTGAGGAGATCGATCTCTTCCTTACCAGATCGATCTCATAAGTTCTCTGTTTGAATTGGATCGATCTCTCAGATCGATCTATAGTCTTAAGCTCTTAAGGGAGATCGATCTCTTCATCGACCAGATCGATCTCTCAACTCTAGCATTAGCCAGATCGATCTCTTAACCCTTGCAGATCGATCTCATTCTTCCTAAATACCTTTGTACAGATTTAAGGCTTACCAAATCGATCTCTTCCATCATGAGATCGATCTCTCATCAAGTAAAAACCCAGGAGATCGATCTCTCATACCCCAGATCGATCTCTCATCAGCAGAACTCTAAGTTCTGGTACTAATAACCTCTAAACATGTTTGTATATCATCTTAGCATTATTGAATTAACTTGTTTTGTCATTTCAAAATACATTAACTCAACAATCTCCCCCTTTTTGATATGACAAAACTCATCAAATAAACATGTTTAGTGAATTTGCAAAACTCCCCTTTTTTTGTGAGCTTTTGACTTTGTTAATGACTTAACTCCCCCTCAGTTAAATCTTAACTCCCCCTCAATTAAATCATAACTCCCCCTCAATTAAATCATTCTTTTAAAACATTTAACCACAACACATGTTTCTTCTCCCCCTTTTTGTCATATCAATCAGACACAAAATAGAAGATTCATGGCATTTCAAAATCAACATTTTCATTAACTCACCCAATATCCAGTCAAATCACATTTCATTCAAGCAAATGTCTCACAGATAACATCAAGAAGCTTAAAATGTTGTAACTACACTAAATCAAAGCACCTAATGCCTATTGTGAGGGAGGATCACGATCCAAAAGATTCTCAACGTGCGTGCATGTTACTTGGAGCTCATCGAACATCGCCTCTTGAGTCTCTTGAATCTTATCCACTATTTGGGTTAAGTCCTCGATCATACGCCGCTGAGTGGCAAAGCCGTCATTTATCTGCTGACTGAGGTCATTCATCATCGTCATGAGCATCTCCAAGTCAGCAGGAGACGATGTTGGTGCAGTGGGCGGAGCCGATGGTTCTGGAGCTGGTGCAGCAGGTCGGTGCACTGGCTCAGCAGTGGGGTCCTCCTTCATAGCCTCTGCAGGTTACTGATCCCTCTTTTTCGTCCACTCTCCCCGGAGGTCTTTGTAGTACCCCATATGATGGAGGGTCCCAATGTTAAGCACGCTCTTGGGAGAGGGGAGTTCGCCGGTTTCGCCGCTGCAGTCGACGCCAAGGCGGTGGAGAAAATAAGCTGCCGGTTGTGGAAAAACGATTGTGGTAGCTTGTCCACGCACAATCTTCAGCCAATCTTCGTATATAAAGTGAGGGAGGTTAGGTTTTTGGCTTGTGGTGTGAATGTGATGGAGCCAAAAATGATCTAAACGCCTAACGGTAGAATGACGAGTACCGAAAGGGCGGAGGTTCTAAGAGATTATTAGGTGGAGTAACCGAAGGTGCATTGGAAGGTTACTCGCCTTGTCCCCGGGGAGTTCAAACGCAAAGGGGACTTCCTCATCCTCATTCGTTAAGCCTTCATCGCGTATATCAAACGCTTAGGCTAGAATTTCAGTGTCTATTATAATTGATTTACCCATGACATAGGTTTTGAAACCGATAATTTTGCAAGTGTCATTTGGGTCAAAAAGGAGTTCGGCATTGGAAAAGAATGCACGAACTAAATTTGGAGGAATGGGAGTGTTGATTTTCAAAAAATTCATCCAACCAAATTCCTCAAACTTTGACACGTAAGGAAAATCTATACGATTGAGGAAGGAAAAATCGATAGTACGCCAATGCTTAATTGGCATGGTTGAGAAGTATTCCTCATATCGCTTTCTTTTTGCTGGTGTTTTAAAACACCGATTGAAGGAAGCGACAGGAGGTGGAGGAATGGGTTGTGATGAGGAACCTGCCTCTACAGTGGTTCTAGGAGGTTTGTTTGCTACTGACTTCCTAGGCATGATTCGAGACTCTACAGATGCACTAAATAGATTCAAAATCGAGAAAATTAATGAAACAGTACCTAAGTTTGCCCTAGAATTAAAAACACAAATTGAAGAAAGATTTTGAAAATCAGTAAGGAATGTTGGTTACAATACCGAAATTGGACACCGAGACGCAAGGAGGACCGTACAGAGATCGATCTGGTCGCGAATCAAAGGAAGAAATGCGAGGGAAATTTGGGAATTTTGAAGATTGGGTTTGGGAAATTTTGGAATTTTACGCGGGTATTTATACTCCAGGGCACAGGAGATCGATCTGTCGAGGCGACAGATCGATCTGTCATTTCCAGAAAGCCAAGGAAGATCGATCTGTCGTAAGGCCAGATCGATCTGGTCGCAAACAGAGGCTTAAGGAGATCGATCTGTTACACACAGATCGATCTGTCATTTAACAGAGGCTTAGGAAGATCGATCTGCCAAATGCAAAGATCGATCTGCAGAATGCGGAAGCTTGAAGAGATCGATCTGTCGTGTTGACAGATCGATCTTCCTTTAAACAGAGACGTAAGGAGATCGATCTTATGGTTAGAAGATCGATCTGCTTAGCTTAACCTTGATGATTTAGGCTTGTTGGAGGTATGGAGATCGATCTATATTGCAAGGAGATCGATCTCTCATCCTCATTGCCAGAAAATCTTTGCAAAAACTCTTTTAAAATCAACTTGAAACCAAGATTTTTAAAACATGAAAGTCCTAAGGCATATCCATGAGTCCTAATTCACCTCTAAGGATACAGAACCTATCTCTATCAAGGGGTTTGGTGAATATATCAGCTATTTGATGTAGAGTATCAATGTACTCTAAAATTATATCCCCTTTTTGTACATGGTCTCTAAGGAAGTGATGTCTAATTTCTATGTGCTTGGTTCTGGAGTGTTGAATAGGATTCTTAGACAGATTAATGGCACTGGTATTATCACATTTAATAGTGACTTGCTTCATGTCAATACCATAATCTCTCATTTGTTGTTTAATCCACAACACTTGAGCACTACAATTACCAGCTGCTATATATTCAGCTTCAGTTGTGGACTGAGCCACACTATTTTGTTTCTTGGAGAACCAAGAAATTAACCTATTTCCTAAGAATTGGCAAGTACCTGAAGTACTTTTCCTATCTATTTTGTAGCCTCCAAAATCAGCATCTGAAAATGCATGAAGGGCAAAAGTAGAGTCTTTGGGGTACCAAAGTCCTAGTGAGGGAGTGTCTTTGAGGTATCTAAAGATCCTCTTAGTTGCCAATAGATGTGATTCCTTAGGACAGGATTGAAATCTAGCACAAAGGCATACACTAAACAAAATATCTGGTCTACTTGCAGTTAAATAAAGCAATGAGCCAATCATAGACCTATAAAGTTTAGTGTCTACACACTTACCACTTTCATCTTTATCAAGCTTGATGTTGGTGCCCATTGGATTTGCTTGAGGTTTGCAATTGTCCATTCCAAATCGCTTGAGCAATTCCTTAGTATACTTTGCTTGATTGATGAATGTTCCATCTTTTGTTTGCTTCACTTGAAGTCCCAAGAAGAATGTAAGTTCTCCCATCATGCTCATCTCAAATTCTCCTTGCATGATCTTAGCAAACTCTTGGCATAAAGACTCATTAGTTGAACCAAAAATAATATCATCTACATACACTTGTACAACTAATAAATCCTTATTTTTATTCTTAATGAATAAGGTGGTATCCACTTTTCCTCTTGAAAATCCCTTTTCTATTAAGAATTTTGACAACCTTTCATACCAAGCTCTAGGAGCTTGTTTTAACCCATAAAGTGCCTTAGATAATTTAAAAACATGTTCAGGAAATTCATGATTTTCAAATCCGGGAGGTTGCTCAACATATACTTCTTCATTAATAAAACCATTTAAGAATGCACTCTTTACATCCATTTGATATAACTTGAAGTTTTTATAACATGCAAAGGCAAGTAACATTCTTATTGCCTCTAATCTGGCTACCGGAGCATATGTTTCATCATAGTCTATGCCTTCCTCTTGTCTATAGCCTTGAGCAACTAGCCTAGCCTTATTCCTTGTGATCACACTATTTTCATCCATTTTGTTCTTGAATATCCATTTAGTTCCAATTATTGAGTGATCACTAGACCTAGGAACTAGTTTCCATACTTTGCTTCTCTCAAATTGATTTAATTCTTCTTGCATTGCTAGGAACCAATTATTGTCTTCTAAAGCTTCATTGACATTCCTAGGCTCAATTTGAGATACAAGGGCAATATATTGGCACATATTCCTTAGAGATGATCTAGTTCTAACTCCAAGAGTTGGATCTCCTACTATTTCACAATCTTTTACATATCCTAACTCTCTTGGTGCTCTAGGTTCTCTTTCTAAAACCTCTATTTCTTCTTCATTTCCTTTATTTAAGTCAAGCTTTTCTAGAAAGTCATCTTCTAAGCCTTCATCAAATATTCCAACATTTTCATCATTGGTTGAATCTTTAGATATATTATTTGATTCATCAAATATAACATGAATAGACTCTTCAACCATTAATGTTCTTTTGTTATATATTCTATAAGCCTTTGAATTCAATGAGTATCCTAGAAATATTCCCTCATCACTCTTGGCATCAAATTTTCCTAAATTATCTTTTCCATTATTTAGAACAAAGCATTTGCAGCCAAAAGGATGGAAGTAACTAATGTTAGGCTTCTTACCTTTGTAGAGCTCATAAGGAGTTTTCTTTAGCATGGGTCTTATCATAGCTCTATTAATTATATAACATGATGTGTTTATAGCTTCAGCCCAAAAATACTTTGGCAAGTTATTTTCACATAACATGGTCCTAGCCATCTCTTCCAAAGTTCTATTTCTTCTCTCAACTACACCATTTTGTTGTGGTGTCCTAGGGGCTGAAAAATTATGGCTAATTCCTTGATCATTGCAATACTCATCAAATCCTATATTTTTAAATTCTTTGCCATGATCACTTCTAATGCTTGTTATTGTATATCCTTTTTCATTTTGAGTCACCTTTGAGTAAGTTATGAATTTCTCTAAGGCTTCATTTTTTACTCTCAAAAAGAACACCCAAGTGTACCTAGTGTAATCATCAACTATTACAAATCCATAGTGTTTCCCACCTAGGCTAGTGGTTCTAGTTGGTCCAAATAAGTCTAAATGCAGTAATTGGAGAGGCCTAGTGGTGGATACACTATTCTTAGGCTTAAAAGTTGTCCTCTTGTGTTTTCCTTTAACACAAGCTTCACATATTTCTTCATGATCAAAAGGTATTTTGGGTAAGCCTATTACTAGATCCTTTCTAGCTAACTTGGATAGCACACTCATGCTAGCATGACCTAGTCTTCTATGCCATAACCAAGATTCCTTTTTGTTGTCTACCATTAAGCATATGTTTTCATTTTTGAGTTCATTAAGATAGACAATATATATGTTATCTTGCCTATGACCTAGAAAAAGAATTTTATTTGACTTAGGATCTATAACATTACACTTTATGCAATCAAAAATTACTTTGTAACCTTTGTCACAAAGTTGACTAATGCTTAGTAAGTTATGCTTTAGACCCCTAACAAGTAATACTTTTTCTAAAGAGAAATGATCATTACCTATTGAGCCACTTCCTTCCACTTGGCCTTTGGAGTTGTCCCCAAAAGTGACTTCTCCACCAATTTTTGATTTGAAGGAATTGAAATGGCTTTTATCACCCGTCATGTGCCTTGAGCATCCACTATCTAAGTACCAAGCATCTTTTGTTTTAGCTTTGTGGCTATGCTCAATCACCTACAAAAAATTAAACTCAAGTCTTAGGTACCCAAATTTTCTTGGGTCCTTGGAGGTTAGTAAATGCAATTCTTGATCCCATTGGGATCCATTTTGTTAATGCATTATAGTCCTTGGAATGAATTACCTCTTTTGGAATCCATATCCTTTTTACTCTTTTTCCTTTAAGATTCCTCATCTTTATATTGCAATAATGTGACTTATGTCCCTTTCTATTACAATATGAACAAGTAATTGCAGGTTTAATCATGCTCTTCCTAGCAATAAAACTCTTAAGATGGGTCTCCCTACTTTGTGCATTATACCCTAAACCATTTTTGTCAAAAAATGCCCTTTGGGTTTCTAACATGCTATCTAGCTTTTGTTGCCCCATGTGAAATCTATTAAAGGAGTTATGTAGATTGTTATTTTTCTCCTTAAGGTCACAAATTTCTAGGTTTGAAATCTCTAGTTTCTTTTCACATTCTAATTTATCTTTTAACATTATCTCATTTTCCTTTTTTAATTTAGATATTAACTTTTTATACTTCATGCTCATACATTCATACTCTAATGCAAGATCATCAAATGCATCTTGCAATTCATCAAATGAGTATTCATTGAGATTAGAGGTTACCTTTTGATCATCATCAATAGCCATAAAGCATAAGTTGGCAATGTCCTCATTTGATTCATCATCGGAGCAATCACTGTCACTCCATGTTGCCACCATTGCCTTCTTTTTATGGAACCTATCATTTGACCTTTTAAGAAGAGGGCAGTTAAATTTTATGTGTCCCGGTTTTTTACATTCATAACATACAATGGAGTCTTTTCTACCTACTTCCTCTTGTTCTCTCCTATTGTTTCTCCTATTACTACTACTAGCTTTCATCCTCATGAACTTATTAAACCTTTTGGCAAACATTGTCATCTTAATATCCTCCTCACTGCCACTCTCATTTTTAATCTCCTCTTGAGCAGTGGATTTTAGAGCAACACCCACTTTCTTGGGTAGCTCTTCATTTCTTTTAAGCTTCCTCTCATAAGTTAGCAAGGAACCTATTAATTCATCTAAGGACAATGTGTGTGGATCCTTAGATTCCTCTATTGCTGTCACTTTAGCTTCCCTTGATTTAGGTAAGCTATTTAAAATTTTCTTTACCATTTCAATGTTAGAATATATTTTTCCTAAGGATTTTAGTCCATTAATTACATCTGTAAATCTAGTGAACATATCACTAATCGATTCTCCTTCCTTCATCCTAAAAAGCTCATAATCATGTGTGAGCATACCTACTTTTGTCTCCTTCACTTGGGTTGTACCCTAATGAGTTATTGCCAATTTATCCCATATTTGCTTGGCATTATCACACCCGGAGACTCTATTATATTCATTAGGACCTAAAGCACAAAATAATGTGTGCATAGCTTTAGCATTTAGCTGTGCACATTTAATGTCATTAGAATCCCATTCATCTTCTTCTTTGGGGATATCTCTTCCCTCTATTTTCTTTGTAGGGATTTGAGGTCCCTTAACTATAATTCTCCATACTTCATAGTCATTTGCTTGAATGAATAGCATCATCTTAGTCCTCCAATACGAATAATGTTCACCATTGAACATGGGAGGTCTAACCGTAGAGTGCCCCTCTCCTATCAAACTAGTTGCTACATTGTTAAGAGCCATTTGATCGTTTTCTAACTCTTAGGAAGTTGTTCCTATGTGATTAAAGAGTCCTAGCTTTGATACCAATTATTGGCTCTACCGAGAGGGGGGTGAATCGGTTTTCTAACAATTAAGGCAAATTAAAAATTAATCACAATTTAATCACAAATGATAATGAGCAATATAGTGCAGTATAACAATTTAATGCAGAGTAGGGAAGAGAGAAACAAACACAATCGTTTATAGAGGTTCGGCCAAACTCTTGCCTACGTCCTCTCTCCTTGACCTTCTTGTCAAGTGTTTTCTTTCTCTCTTTCAATAGAGCTTACACAGTTCCTTTTGCAGGTTAAGGAATAACCTCTCTACCCTTAGCAATACAGAAAAAGTATTCAGCCTCTTACAATTTACTCTCACTGAGGAACAATCCTCTTCTCTTTTAAGATAAGACTGAATACAATATAAGGCTTTAAAGTGGTAGGACAAATGTAGCTTTTTGCACTTAAGCTTTTACAATGATTCTCAATGAATGAGCAATAGGGATACAAAGAATGAAAGAATTAAAGCTTGAGAATGTTTGGAATATGCAGCAATAGTGTCTCTATTCTCTTTGTCTTCAATGCTTGGTTAAATACTGAAGGATTGGTAGTTGGAGCATTAAATGCTATTCTTCCCGTTGTGTTTTGCAGAAACTAGCCGTTAGGTACCTCCAGTAGACTGCCAGATCGATCTGCCTTCTTGGCCAGATCGATCACTTAGTTATAAATCCTGCAAGATTGAAGCACAAATACACAAGAAGATCGATCTCATAGGTTAGCAGATCGATCTGTTAGTTTGAAAATAATGAGGCAGATCGATCTGTCGAATAGGCAGATCGATCTCCTAGTCTCTCTGTTTGAGGCAAGATCGATCTCCAGATCAATCTGCCATGCACTCTCGTAGAGAGGAGATCGATCTCTCAACAACACAGATCGATCTCTTTAGCTCTCTGACTTTGAGAAGATCGATCTCTTCCTTACCAGATCGATCTCATAAGTTCTCTGTTTGAATTGGATCGATCTCTCAGATCGATCTATAGTCTTAAGCTCTTAAGGGAGATCGATCTCTTCATCGACCAGATCGATCTCTCAACTCTAGCATTAGCCAGATCGATCTCTTAACCCTTGTAGATCGATCTCATTCTTCCTAAATACCTTTGTACAAATTTAAGGCTTGCCAGATCGATCTCTTCCATCATGAGATCGATCTCTCATCAAGTAAAAACCCAGGAGATCGATCTCTCATACCCCAGATCGATCTCTCATCAGCAGAACTCTAAGTTCTGGTACTAATAACCTCTAAACATGTTTGTATATCATCTTAGCATTATTGAATTAACTTGTTTTGTCATTTCAAAATACATTAACTCAACACCTTATTTTCCCCCTCTCTACAGAGTGTTGAGATAGATTGATCGTGACTGGAGGCATTTCCCTTTTAGTAATCCGCTGCATCCCATCTCGTAAGGTATACACACTGTTGAAATTTTGTATCTAAACTTACGATAGCACAGTAGCATTTTGTATGTAACTATTGGGGATGTAAAACAATGTAAAAACATGTAACTCTGATATATACATTTATACAAGTGTTTACTCATAAACAATATACAAATTGAATTGGTATTGTGGAATGAGATAGATGTCGACACACAGCCCAACTATTGAGGAGAGTTGTTGTTCACGATTGAGGTAAGGACAAATGATAAATGATGCACAAAAATGCGAGAAATTTGTATTTATTTTGGTAAGTTGAGGGTCGTGACAGAAGTTGGTATCAAAGCTTGAGTTGGTCTGACGTGTGTCTTGTCTAAAATACTTAATAAGTTTGAAAATTACATCCCCATGTTACTGTGCTTGTTTAGATACAATTGTGTGTGTGTCGATGGGTTGACTAAGTAATTGGTTGTGAATGTAGGGAATTGAGTAATTATGCCTAATACCAGTCGCAGTAGAGGGGCGAGGGTACAAGTTAGAGGTAGTAGAGGTAGGCCTGGGGGTAATGTTGAGCCAGAAACACACGAGGCTCAGGATGATGTTGAGCATGCTCCATAGGGTCCAGAGGAGAGGCCTGAGAGTATTGAGGCTTGCTTCGCGAGGATTGAGTGGAGCATGATATTGGAGTTGGTCACCCAATCTTTACCTGGAGCTGGCGGTAGACAGAGTCCCACTATATAGGGTGATGTCGAGCAGACGACAGCTCCTGAGGCACTGGCAAGGGAAGCCCAGAGTCCTCAGACGACAGATACCCCACCTGTACAAGATATGCCTACACCTGTTGCTACACCACAGGCTAGTAGAGGTTGGGGTTACAGTTGTGATTTGGATAGACTGTGGTAATTTCAGAAGTTTGGACTGCCGTCTTTTAGCGGAGTTAAGGACCCAGTAGCTACTGAGGATTGGATAAGTGAAATCGAGAAGTTGTATGGGTTCTTTGAGTGCACTACCACCGAGATGGTAGAGTTTGCCGCTTTTATGCTAAAGGGATTAGCAGAACATTGGTGGAAGTCCACCAGGCCTATTTTGAGAGCCCGACATATTGAGATTAGCTAGGATATATTTTTGGAGGCTTTTCGAAGACGGTACGTTTCGGATACCGAACAGCGAAAGATGAAAATGGCATTTTTGGGACTGATCCAAGGGAGCAGGACTGTGGATGAGTATGAGACTACTTTTATCTCCCTGGGCAGATATGATCCTAACACGATGAGTAATGAGGTCGAGAAGATCCAAAAATTTATGGATGGATTGAGACCGACCATCAGGTCTAGATTGATTCCTCTGGATATACCGACCTATGAAGAGGTAGTGCGCGGGGTGCAATTATGTGAACAAGATGTTGATAGAATCGCCTCAGAGTTTTGAAGGGTTGGTAAGATGAGGGACAGAGAGAAAAAGAGACCAATGATGGATAGAGGCTTCAGTTATAAGGGAAGCAAAAGATTCTCCGGAAAGAGGCCGGGGATTTATGAGATTAGGGAGAGGACAGTTAATACTCCTATGTATCCGGCCGTTGCTCTAGCTAAGGGAATTGTGATTGGAGGACCACGGTCTACTACGAAATAGTATGGCAAGTGTGGTAGGTACCATGGAACTCGACCATGCTGTGGACATCAGGTAGTATGCTTTAGATGTGGGAAGCCAGGGCACATAATCAGAGATTGCCCAAAGATGATAGAGAGAGCCCCACAGAAGGGCAAGGAGCCAGAGAGAGCTCCAGTTGGGATAGCTGCTCCAAGGAGGAGGGCTACAGCTAAGGAAAAAGGGAAGCAGGCAGTGGGTGTGAGCAGAGGACGAGTGCACGCACTGGACCAGGACACCGCAGATCAGTTATCTGATGTGGTAAAAGGTACCATCCAAATCTTTGATTTAGAAGCTTATGTACTGTTTGATCCTGGTGCCACGCATTCTTTTGTATCACCATCCTTTGCATGTAAATTGTTGAAGCATGTAAAACCCACACTACTTGATAATATGTTGTTGATATCTACCCTTATGAATGATAGTCAGTTGACTGAGCATGTATATAGGGATTGTAAGATGAGGATAGGAGGTAAAGAGATGGCAGCCGATTTAATTTTATTAAATATGAGTGATTTTGATGTGATCCTAGGGATGGATTGGTTGGCTGCCAATCATGTTATTATAGATTGATGCAAAAACTTTGATGTTTCCAAAGATAAACAACCTTATTGTAAATTTGTTGAAATGAAAAGAAATGATATGTTATTGCAATTGAAAATAGTATAATCTAGTTACATGATAATGTAGAGATGAATTGAATTTACAATTTATATATCCTGTTGATGTTATGAATTATGATTTCTAATGGTGGAAAGAATAATGTGAAGGGTTTATCGCTTATGTGATTGAGATGGATAAGGCACGTTTGGAATTGAGAGACATACCAGTGGTTAAGGAGTTTCCAGATGTCTTTTCGGATGAGTTACCAGGGTTACCTCCAGATAGGGAGATGAAATTTGGTATAGACTTGGCACCTGGTACAGAACTGATATCTAAGCCACCGTACAGAATGGCTCAAGTTGAGTTGGAAGAACTAAGGAAACAATTGCAAGAGTTGCTAGAGAAGGGGATCATCAGGCCGAGCGTCTCACCCTGGGGAGCACCGGTTCTATTTGTAAGGAAGAAGGATGGAAGCCTCTGACTGTGTATAGATTACCGGTTGCTGAATAAGGCCACCATCAAGAATAAGTATCCCCTTCCACATATCGATGATTTGTTGGATCAGCTTAAGGAAGCGCAGGTCTTTTCCAAGATAGATCTGAGATCAGGGTACTATCAGTTGAAGATACAAGGTGGAGATGTACCCAAGACAGCTTTTTGCACCCGGTATGGACATTATGAGATCATGGTTATGCCATTCGGGTTGACGAATGCTCCCGCAACTTTTATGTCGTTGATGAATGAGGTATTCCGCTAGTATTTTGATCGATTTGTGATCGTGTTTATTAATGATATATTGGTGTACTCAAGGTCGAGTGAGGGGCATGAAAGGCATTTAAGGATAGTGCTACAGACCCTCTGAGAGAAGAAGTTGTATGCTAAACTCAGTAAGTGTGACTTTTGGTTGGAACAGATCTCTTTTCTGGGTCATATAGTGTCAAAGGATAGAGTGTCAGTGGATCCATATAAGATTGAGGTCGTAGTTCAATGGCAGAGACCTCAGACAGTGATAGAGATCAGGAGTTTCCTAGGTTTAGCCGGGTATTATCGACGATTTGTGGAGGGATTCTCAAGGTTAGCTACTCCTTTGACACGTCTCACAAGAAAGAATATGGAGTTTGTGTGGGATGATAAGTGTGAGGAAAGCTTTGAAGAGTTGAAAAGAAGATTAACCACAGCTCCAATCCTCACCATTCCTACCAGCTCAGGAATTTCTCGGTGTATATGGATGCTTCACACCAAGGATTGGGCTATGTATTGATGTAGGATGGGAAGGTAGTTGCATATGGGTCTAGACAGTTGAAGGATCATGAGAGGAACTACCCGACCCATGACTCAGAGTTGGCAGCGATGGTGTTTGCGCTGAAGATATGGTACCACTACCTTTATGGTGAGAGATTTCAAGTTTACACAGATTACAAGAGCCTTAAGTACCTGTTCTCGCAAAAAGAGTTAAACATGAGATAGAGGAGATGGCTTAAGCTGTTAAAGGATTCTGATTATGAGATCTTGTACCACCCGGGTAAAGCAAATGTGGTTGCTGATGCATTGAGTAGGAAGCATCTCGGGATGGTATCATTCATGATGGTCAGGGAACACGAGCTGTTGGAACAGTTCACGAACCTCAGTTTGGATGTGACCCCGCAAGTGCTGATGGTGGATTTATGATAGCTAGCCTGCAGTTGGAACCGGATCTGGTAGATCGAATCTGACAGGCTCAGTGAGTTGATCAGCAGTGCACTGATATTGTCGAGCAGATACAAAGGGACACAGAGATTGATTTTGAGTTGAGTTCAGATGGATTGTTAAGGTTCAGAAGTAGGATATGTGTTCCTGATGATGTAGAGATCAGAAGGTTGATCTTGACATGTCAGGACCCCAGTTTCAATCCTTGACTTTAACCAAAAACCACAATAAATTTTTCGCATTTTTAACTTACCTTTCCTCTCTTCACTGGTTGGGCTGTGATTCGATGTCAGAGTCTTCACTTACCATAATATCCATTCTCATACATATATGTCAATATATTAATTCTGACTGTAGTTGCTTTTATTATACATGTAAGATTTTATAAAATCTAATACGATTACATTCCCCATAATATATAACGTATACATCACTGTGCTGTTTCTATGTTTAGATACACAACTGTACATAATAAGTATACCTGATGAATCGATAGGAACTAGCAGTGGACTCTGGGACACTCTCCCACGATAATTCTCGCTCTACTGACGCTCTGTAGAGAGATGTAAAGAAAGGGGGTGAGCATAACGCGCTCAGTAAGGAAATCAGGCAAGCAAGTAGATATCCACACTATCTACTCAAAATAGTGCTATGCCTTGAAAACATTATTTCCTTAACTCACTTTAAAAGCATGTCTTGAAATATAATATATATACTTGTACAGAATAAATCCCATGTATAGAAATCATGCTTTATTTCTCAAATGTAGGCATGTAGTGCAAAACAATGCATTGCATATAAATCATGCCTTTATGTAAATCATGCCATGTATATTTAAATCACAATAAATATGGCATCAAATGATTCACAACACAAATCGGAGTCCGACCCATCCCTCAGGTCTGTCCGCAGTTTAAATCAGTCAATCAATGTGATATATCATGTGAGACTCTGTGGTAAATACAAATAGTATCCTGGATTATGATCATATCCGAAAAGTGATCCCATGCGACACAGTACTCGATGTGCGGCAATCACTGCTGTAACGGGAGGATGGTCAGTCCAATGTCAACCGCCAGCTACGTAACACACGGTACAGCGTACACCTCGTGCCCCGGGCACGGTACAAAGTACACCTGTGGACCCTCACAGCCAGGGTCTTTAGCCCTCGAAACCATGGAAATCCTCATAGCCAGGGTCTTTAGCCCTCGAAACCATGGAAATAAGTATACCACGTCTATATCAACCTCATGCGGATATCCTCTCTAGCTATGACACACAGTCACACCAGGAATCAGGCATGGGTTTCAATATGTATTACATATCACATACAGTGTGCGTCTTGAGTGCGACTCACAGTCGTCACTCCGCTCAACACTGTTTCACATCATAAAACTCAACTCTAGTGCGAGTAATCTCTAGCAACTAGGTCAATGCATAGTTTATGTATTAAATCAAGTACGAGCAATAGCTCCCAGTACTATGCTATGCACAATATCAAAATCAAGTACGAGCAATCGCTCCCAGTACTATGTCATGTATAAACCATGAAGAATCGAGTACGAGCCACGCTCTAGCACTCTGTCATGCATATATCATTCAAAGCTGAGTACGAGTAAAACTCCAGTACTCTATCATGCATGTCATGAAAATCTAGTGCGTATCAAAATCCAGCACTAATGTTATGTGGAAAACATATGAATCCCAGTGCGAGCTATGCTCTAGCACGATTCATTCTCACATAATATGATAGATGGCTATTTAAAAGGGATTGTTTACAAAATAGTAAAATCAGCACTAAAAGTGTGCTTAAGTCATATCAACCTTAAAATCATTAGCCCATCTATTTATTTTCATGCTAATAGCATTTAAACACTCACAATAGTATTTTCCATGCTTTTTGTAACTTCTCACAAAAGTTGACTTTTTGACTAACTAGGGGCAAAATCGTAATTTACCACTATCGGGTCGCAATATTTATTATTCACTTTCTCTGACCCTCAGAGTTTTAAGTGAATGCAGAAGCAGTTGAAAATACGTGCAGGTATCTCTAACTACTCGCAAAAGTCCCTTACCTCGGATCACGTCTCGTGACCTCACTTCCTCGGTGCTGCTAAATCCCGCAGTCCGATAAGCTCTCGATGTAAACTCCGGAGCTGTAAATAACCATTCCTCAGGTTAATTATCATTTTCCTACTGTATTACACATTAATACAGTTTAATTTCCCTTAATGGGCCTTAAAAATCCTTAATGGGCTTAACTAGGCCTTAAGTCCATTTTCATTTTACTATTCACTTTTGTTGGGCCTATTGGGCTTGTGGGGCCCACCAACTCTTATTGGGCTTGTCTTAGGCCCATTACACCCTATTGGGCCTAAAAATATTAGGCTTGGCCCATTGGGCCTCTCGGCCACATGCCTTGGCCGAGAGCTTAGCCATTCTCGGTTTCCACCATGGCATGCCATACATGCCTATTTCCTAGCCATTTTCACTTAGGCATTTTCACAAACACTTGGTAGGCAACATTACCAATCATCCTATAGTTCATTTAGGCATTTTATCAAACACCTTGGTTGCCAACAATTTACATGTATTAATTAATCAATTTGATTAATTCTAATTATACCATTAACATTAATACATGTGTACTAATCCATTTATGTCTTAAAATCCAATTGACATATTTCAATATCCCATTAATCACTCTCGGCCTAACCCTCTTAATGGTGATTTAATATGTTTAAATGCTTAAAACATATATCATCATACTTGAAATCATTCATACATTAACATATATGAAATTGGAAATTAGAAAATATACCAATTGTAGTGTTCTCCTTTTGGCCGAATCTTTGGAGGCTCTCGGTTTGCACTCTATGGCTCCTTGATAGCCAATTCCAACATATGTTAATCTCCTTCCAATTTGGAACAACTTCCATGAAGAATGCAAGTTCCAAATATGACTAATTCCTAGTGATTTCTAGTGAGAGAAAGCTTGAATGGTTATGTTTCAATGGTGTTCTTCTCTAGCCGGAATTGTGTGATGAAGATGACCAAGGTGTGGCTGCATTTATAAGCCACTTACTTAGCCATTAAGCCTTACTTTTCAGCCACTATGCTTGACTTTCCAAATCTGAATCATGAGTCACCTTATGAGTCACCTTATGAGTCATAGTTAACTTTAACTATAGTTAGATATTTATCTCATGGGCTTTTCCAATTGGGCTTCTTGGTTTGGGCTTTCCTAATGGGCTTTCGGGCTGAAATTTTTACTATACCTCGGGCCTTTTATTGTCTCAAAATTTGGCCGATCAATTGGTCCAACAATTCGGTCTAAAGGACCTAAGAATTTCGATATACATTTAGTATACCTTAATGGGCTTTAAAATTTTCACCTTAGGCCCATTACGTTTTTAACCATTAAATTTATTCCGGAATCCTTCCGAATAAATTTTCCTTACTTTCGGGGATGATTATCTTGTATTCTGGCCAAGAATATTTTCCCCAAATTTTTCTCCACACTTAGGTTAATTTCTAACCTTGATTAGTCAACTATGGTAAAAGTCCACTTTTTTAACTATAGTTGACTTTTTCCTTAACCATTGACTAAGTTGACTTTTTCTTAAATTTTCGAAAGTGTTTTATATCATGTCTTACACTCTCTTCTTTATATTCCAACCGCTCTCGGTGGATAATTTCACCCGAAACTCCTTTTCTCGTCGAAAAGGTCCATTTTACCCTTTTTAGCTTTTACACTCGTTTTGTATGTTTGGGTCTAAATCAAGCTGACTTTCCTTCATGAGCTCTCTACGCTCTCTTATTTTAAGTTCTTATTTTCAGTTAGAATGATTTAGAATGACTCGGTTTAGCCTGTGATACTCATCATCCACATTAGGCATTTTATGTAGCTTTTGCTTGTTAATTCATTTCATTAACACTTTAAATCTAGTAAATACTCTTCTTATGATTCAACCATAATTACATAGTGTTCATACACATAGGAATAATAAGGAAATAAGCTACAAAAAATCTGGGTCTGACATGACAGAGGCTCACTCATCGAAGTATACGATACATCTAGGGGGTACTATGATGTATCAAAACCTTCGAAAGGTTTATTGGTGGTCTGGAATGAAAAAGCACATTGCTGAATATGTTGCTAAGTGTATCGTTTGTCAGCAGGTGAAGGTAGAGCATCAGAAGCCTGTAGGGTTATTGCAGTCTCTACCAATATCGACATGGAAGTGGGAGCATGTCACCATGGATTTTGTGGTGGGATTGTCGAGGACCCGGAGAGGTCATGATGCCATATGGGTGATTGTGGATCGGTTGACGAAATCAGCCCATTTTCTAGCTATGAGAGCTACCGATACTCTGAGCCAGTTAGCGAACCTATATGTGCATGAGATAGTGAGATTACATGGATTTCTAGTGAGCGTTGTTTCTGATAGGGATGCCCGCTTCACTTCCCATTTCTAGGAACATTTTCAGGAAGCGATGGGGACACAGTTGAGATTTAGCACCGTGTTTCATCCTCAGACAGATGGTCAGTCAGAGAGGACTATACATACCCTAGAGGATATGTTGAGAGCGTGTGTGTTGGATTTTAGAGGCTCCTGGGATGACCATTTACCACCGTAGAGTTCGCCTATAATAATAGTTTTCATACGAGTATCAGGATGGCACCATATGAGGCATTGTATGGGTATAGATGTCGTTCCCCTATTGGATGGGAAGAGGTTGGTGACAGACAGATCTTTGCTCCTAACTTGGTTAGACAAGCCTCTGAGGATGTCCAATTGATATGTGAGAGGTTACGGATAGCTCAGAGTAGGTAAAAGAGTTATGTTGACAAGAGACGGAAGACCACTAGAGTTTGATGTGAGTGGGTCGGTGTTCTTAAAAGTTTCTTCTTTGAAGGGAACTATAATATTTGGTAAGAAGGGCAAATTGAGCCCTAAATACATTGGACCCTTCGAGATTTTGGAGAGAGTGAGAGACAAGGCTTATAGATTGGCATTGCCACCAGAGTTGGCAAGTGTGCATAACGTCTTCCACGCATCCATGTTGAGGAAGTATCACTCGGACCCGGCCCATGTGATAAGATATGAGCCATTGGAGCTCAACGAGGGTATGACATCTGTTGAGAAGCCAGTTCGGGTATTGGACAGAAAAGAGAAAGTGTTGAGGATAAAGACAATTCCCTTAGTGAAGGTTCTTTGGCAACATCACACTGTAGATGAGGCCACATGGGAATAAGAGAGTTTGATGCGGGAGAAGTATCCCGAGTTATTCACGGATTAAATTGGTTCTAATTTGGAGAACCAAATTTTCTAAGTGGGGGAGAATGTGAGACCTCGTATATTTATAATTGTAATATGTACATAGGAATGTAAATGAAGTTATACTATGAATTCATAAGTGAAGTATATGAAATGTAAGTCCATAAGTTTATGTACACACTTGCAATAAGAGTTGTGATTATACATACAAGTTACATTATGTATGAATGTGAAGAAATGGACTTAAACACGTGGAGAATATGAGTAGAATGGATTATGAGTAGTATGGTAAATGGAATGAAGGTTTGCATGAGTATGCACTTCCATTTGGTTTATATCATGGACCATTTGCTATACAAAGATTCTACACAAGTTTTAATGTGTATGAAGTATTAATGGATGCCATCTTCAAGTCCTAACGATGATTGGATGAGAAAATAACTATGGTACCAAATTAAGGATGTTTTGGTATAAGTTACTGCAGAAGAACTACAGAAAATTTGAAAATTTTGCAAGGTAGATCGATCTCATAGGATTAGAGATCGATCTGGAAGAGCCAGAAAACTCTTATTTGAGCAAAGAAATAGGACAGATCGATCTCCAATGGGCCCAGATCAATCTCTTAAACATTCTGTAATGAAAAGATCGATCCTCAAGCATACAGATCGATCTCCTTAGCTCTCAGTTTTGAGTAGATCGATCTCTAGCTTCGACAGATCGATCTCATGCTTAAAATGTCATGAAAAAGAGGGATTTAAGGGGACCATATCGATCTCCTCCTAGTGCAGATCAATCTCCTCAAGCTATTTCTATAAAAGGAGTGTTGAAAATCTAAAAATTTCAGGAAACACACTATCCTTCCATTTTCAACCCAAAAACCTAACTTTCTCTCTCTAAAATCAGTCATTTTCAGTAAGATTTGAGGGCAGGCCATTAGACACTAAGTTGTTCATCTTAAGGAAGAGAACAACATAGTTGAAACCCAAAATCCCACAATTGGTATTGAAGGAGCTAAGGGCATTGTCATTTGGAGCAAGAAGAGAAATCAGATTTGGTAAGATTCTAACACTCCAACTATGGTACATTGTCTATTTAATTGATTTTGGAGTTGTTTGGCATGAGTATGGATGGTTAGAAACTATCTAAAATGCATTGGAATGATTATGACCTAGAAAATTGATTGAACCTAGTGTGAGAAAGTGGAATGTTTGGAGGTTAATGAGAAATGGGATATGTAGAAGTTAATAATAGTGTTGTGGTATGATTTTAAATGTTACTAGTGGATAAATTGTGAGATTTACCTAAAAGGGGTAAAATGTTGATTAAGGCATTGGTAAATGCAAAGATGAGTTATATTAACTAATGAGGTGAAATGTGAGTTAACAACTTTAACTCAAGTGGTTTGGATGATTGAATTGTAGCTTCCGAGTATACACCGAGGCGAGTTCAGCCAAGAGCGTGAGAAGCTAAGAGGAAAAGAGTCACACCAAGTAAATCGAGGTAAGGGAATTGTGTGGACTCTTAGAGATATTTGTGCACGTAAATGCTTTGCTAGAATGAATGAAATATTAGGAAATGATGTTGGGTGATTGAAGGGTAAAAGTTGGTAGTTTGATAAATTTGCATGAAAAGAAAAGCATAATGCTTTGAAAATCATGTTTTATTGCTTTTTAGCAAGTGATTGGTAGGTTGGCTAGCATTTGAAATGAATTGCAAAAGAAATGAGTTGTTTTGGTTTGTTAACCACACTTTGCAAAGAAATGAGCCACCTACATTGTTTTCGTGAGAATGAAAGCGTGCTAGAGTATGACTCGCATGAGATTTGATGTCTTTTATACACATGAGTGCTAGAGGCACTAGTTTTCACATGGATTTCATCTTGGTTTTGGCATTGTTCTTGGAGCTTAGCTCGCACTAGGTGCCCACCTTATTTGTTGTCGTGCTTGGAGCTTCGAGTAGATTGTGTGTCACATCGATTAAATAGGCTCGCACGTGCATGGTTTTGACATGATTTATTAGCCGTGTTAAGAGCTTCGGGTAGACAAGAGGTTGTACCAATTAAATAGGCTCACACGTGCGTTTTGAGATGTGGCGTGATATGATGTGCTGATTGGGTCCATGGAGTACATTGTACCATGCATGTAGCATGGAGTACGTTGTACCGTGTTGAGATGTGATGTGCCGTCCTCAGACGAGATCTACTATGGATAGGCAGGTAGAATTTGACCCACCTCCCGTGTGGAAGCAGATAGTGGTGATATCCCGCATACTTGATCCGTGTAGCCGGTATCACAGGTTATGGCCATAGACCTTGAGGTTATTACCTATTATTGAATTGCCTATCTCACATGTCTATTGTTTTGAGAATAAATCCATGCTTGAAAAGATTTGTGGGTCAGGACAGTCCAAGGGATGGGCTGAGACCTGACAAGTGTTGAATTGTTTTGAGATATTGATTGTTAATGATTTTTAAAGTGCACGGATGCATGATGTTTAATGCCATGCTTATTTGAGAAAATGCATAATGATTAATGCCTTGCTTATTTGAGAAAACGCATGATGGTTAATGCCATGCTTTATTATGAATTATGCATGCTGATTTATACCATGCTTTGAGTTGAAATGTGCACTGGATTTTAATATCATGAATGCTTTACATACCATTAACACAATCATACACTCATGTTTTGAGATAAAATGATGAATTAAATGCTTTTGAGCATGGCATCACGATCACGTAGATAGTGCAGTATCTACCTGTTCACATGATTACCTTACTGAGCGTGTGGTTTGCTCACCCCCTTATTTTCCCCCTTTTTACAGAGTGTTGAGTATAGATTGAGCGTGACTGGAGGTGTTTCCCTTTTGGTAATCCGTTGTATCCCATCGCGTAAGGTATACACACTGTTGAAATTTTGTATCTAAACTTACGATAGCACAGTAGCATTTTGTATGTAACTATTGGGGATGTAAAACAATGTAAACACATGTAACAACTCTGATATATACATTTATACAAGTGTTTACTCATAAGCAATATACAAATTAAATTGGTATGGTGGAATGAGTTAGACATCGACACACAACCCAACTATTGAGGAGAGTTGTTGTTCACGATTGAGGTAAGGATGAATGATAAACGATGCACGAAAATTCAAAAAATTTGTACTTATTTTGGTAAGTTGAGGGTCGTGACAGGTGTAGCATTTGTGTGGAATGAGGATTGTGAGAAGAGTTTTCAGGAGTTGAAGCATCGATTGACCACCGCTCTGATTTTCGCTATCCCTACCATCTCAAGAGGATTTTCAGTGTATACCGATGTTTCGTGTCACACCCCGTGACCTAACTTCTAACATAGACGTGCAATGTTAAGCGAAATTGCGTGATGAGATGTTGTAAGTATCTCTATGGATCGTTTTACTTGTTGTTTGTGTCCGATGTAGGAACCATGCTACTCTTTTTAATATTTTCATAAATGTTAAATTCCTAGAAGTGACCTATAATATCTGTGAGTAACGGGTTTCTTTCCCAATTATGGCAGCATAACCACAATATAGAATTAAGTCTTTCCTACCATTTTCGGCATAATCATCACAAGTACTTAACTACTGTAATATTAAATCCATGTTAATAGGACTATTAATCATACATTGTGTAACCATAAATCCGACAAGTTGGTCAATCTATATAGCATGCCATGCCGTTCATCCATTTTATACCGAAAGGAAGAAACCTAAGGTAATCCATGATAATCGAATCTAGCATATCAACACATAACCACAATCGTGACCAATCGGTTTAACAGCATACAACATATTGTCAAATCTATTGTTTAAACTGAAACCAAAAAGAAGAAACCTAAGTGCAATACTTAGTAATCATACTTAAACAGCTTCTAACTAATACATCTCACAAAATACAACCGTGAGTTATGACGCCCCGAAAGCACGAAAAACAAGGCAAATTTAAAACTTTTTCACATCCATTCACAATAAAGGGTGCATTCTTGTGCAGTGTCATACATCATCATACATATCATACCTCAGGATCTCATCATCTCATAATTATAATTCATACGATATACATTACTCAATTCAAGGTCAGTTAATCCTAATACATCCTATATATCATTGTACATCAAGTTTCTGTAATTACATTATTAGTCTGGGTATATGAAATGATAAAATATACCTTAATACAATATATAGCTTGGAGCTCAAGTCTTCCACTAGCCACTACTCCGTACGTCGCAAGGAAACTCTCTTCACTTGAAGAAATATTGGGGGAGATAAAACAGGGTGAACTTCTAAATCGCTCAATATGGGGGTAATGGATTCATTAATAAAATAATGACTTGCACAGCACAATCATGTTATTTTGTAGGTGAAAACCCGATAAACTCAGAGAAAAACGTAGCAGGAATAATTAAAACATCATCTCAACTCATTCACAAAACTTATGTAGAAACATGATCATCAATGGCTTAACACAAAAACCACGGTCACAAGAAGTCACAAGCATGTATAAAACATGATGCGATAATGGCTTTTCTCATAAAACCTGATGAAAATCACCGCATTAGTAATGCACATGGAGCAGCCACAAAACACAATCTCATGTGTATAAAAAGGAGAATAGGCAATAAAAATAATATAAAAACTCGTCATGGCACATCAAAACGATTGAACTCGTCCCCTAGGCCGACATCCCCAATCGAGGGATTTCGTCGACAATAGTACACCCATGATAATGGTTCGCTATAGACTTGATCAGAGTCGTACAACAGTCAGTCTTACATGCTATCAAAGCAATGCCACCCAATGCTGCCGCGAAGCGGGGGTCATCTCACGTTACCAGAATGGAGGATATCAGACTTACATGCTATCAGAGCAAGGCCCGATGTGTATTCAACATGACTCGCCTAAGTCCCAGTAATAGCCATTATCATATAAAACCGTTTTGCCTTCACGTAGTGCTCATAGTGGTTTTCTCATAAAACACATCTCAAATTGTTTTGCACTCAACACAAAACATGTCAAAAGCTAAGCTCAAACCGGCAAACAACGCACACATTTCTCAAATCTCAATACACCTTAACGTAGAGCCCCAAATCACTTTTCACTTTTTAAACTCAAAACGGTTGTAAAACAATTCCACATTTAGTTTACAACTCATAAAAATTGGGCCCCAACTGGCTATAAAATCGTCTGCAATAACACATTTACAACTCATAAAAACATGCTTATTTTCTCAAATCATTTTTCATGCTACAATATTGTCACAAAACACAAATGGGTTTTGAGTTTTCCCTTAACTCGTTGTACCTCGTATAGTGCAATTGTTTCCCCCGAATAATAGACTAGCCTCGCATTCCTCTCTGGAACTCTCGAGCTATCCAAATGATGTTAAAACATCATTAATTCATCTCATTTACATCACCGAGCACATATTTGCTCATATTCTCGTTAAATACTCAAACAACTCAATTCTCACAATTCGCATTCTCTTCCACTACATCTCCAAATTCTACATTCCTCAACCATATTCCATGCTAAATTCAACTCATTATCTCAATTCCAAATTATAGTTAAAAATCCTAAATTACCACAAATTGCATAATGTTATCTCTACTCCAACAAAATCATAGTTTCCTTAATTTCTAACCATCCCTTAGCTATTTCATCACAATGCCTACAACCATAATCACCAAAATCACTTTAAAAATCCAAAATCGAGGTTTAGAAATTTACCCAACTTGTGGAGTGCTCAACTCTTGCCTCGATTCAATCCATCTTTCGATTTTCAAGTATGTTGTTCTTCTTTGGATGAGGAACAACTTTCCTTCTTGCTACAACCTTCGCTATGGACAAAAATGGGGACTTTGAAAGAGAGAGAAAATTAGGGCTCAGCTAAAATAGAGGTTTGGAAGAGAGAAAAAAGATGAAATATAGGAAAACGCAGGGGTCCTTTTATATATGGAGGGTAGGAGATCGATCTGGTCCTTGATGAGATCGATCTCTCTTTAAATTTGGGGACGTTTTATGGCAATTTTATGCCTAGGAGATCGATCCTTCGTGGGGTAGGATCGATCTCTTAATCGCTTAATGAGATCGATCTACTCCTTGAGGAGATCGATCTTCTGCTTACAGAATGCTTCATGAGATCGATCTGCTCCTTGAGGAGATCGATCTTCTTACAGAATGCTTCATGAGATCGATTTCTACCTCATGAGATCGATCTCTTCATTACAGAATCATAAGGAGATCGATCCTTTTCCATTGGAGATCGATCTGCTCGCTTGAATTCCTCATTCCTTGTCACTTTGGCCTACCAGATCGATCCTCCCTTCTCCTAGATCGATCTGGCCTCATAGTTTCACACTTTGGTTAAACACTTAACATAAAATCTCCACATATAATTGCCATAGCTTATTCCATTGATTATTTCTCATTTATAACTCATTCATTAATTAGAAATTTCATTCCATACCACCTCAATATAGGAGTACATTACATTCAGCTCAATCAATTACACTTCATGTTCACCTTACATAATTAGATATGTACAAAATTATCAAATCTCACATCCTCCCCACCTTAAAAAGAATTTGGTCTTCCAAATTCAATTCGACTCGTCGAATAGATGGGGGTACTTCTCTTTCATGAGACTCTCCAATTCCCACCTTGCCTCTTCCATTGAGTGATGTTTCCATAAAACTTTCACTAACGAGATGCTTTTGGTTCTAAGTACCTTTTCTTTTTTATCGAGAATCCAGACGGTTCTTCAGTGTTGCTTATGTCCTCATGTATGTCCTTCTTTTCATACTCTATGACATGAGAAGGGTCCGGGTGGTACTTCCTCAACATAGATATATGAAAGACGTTGTGTATTCCGAACATCTGTGAGGGTAACGCCAATTTGTAGGCTACCTCTCCCACTCTCTCAAGAATCTCGAATGATCCTATGTTTCGAGGACTCAATTTCCCTTTCTTTCCAAACCTCATGATACCCTTACTCGGTGATATCTTCAGAAACACTACATCACCAGTATCAAACTCCAGTGGCCATCTACGCGTAGTTTTTCTCTCTACTCTGTGCAGCCCATAATCTCTCACATACGAGTTTCACACTCTGTACCGCTTGCTCAACAAGCTATAGAGCATTTATCTTTCTATCACCCACTTCTTCCCAAGCTACAGGAGATCTACACCTCCTACCATACAAAGCCTCAAAAGGTGCCATTCCAATACTCGCATGATAGCTGTTATTGTACGCAAACTCTACTTGGGGCAGGTGATCATCTCATGATCCCTTAAAATCCATCGTACACGCCCTCAACATATCCTCCAAGGTATGAATAGTCTTTTCTGACTGACCATCTATATGAGGATGATAGGCGATACTAAAGCAAAAATGAGATCCCATGGACTCCTGAAATTGGGTCCAAAATCTGGAAGTGAATCGAGAATCTCTATTAGAAGTAATACTCCTGGAGCCCCATGTAATCTAGCTATCTTGCTGACGTATAACTCAGCTAAGGAATCCACAGTATTTGTCCTCTTGATGGCAATGAAGTGGGTACTTTTCGTCAATCTATCCACTATGAACCATATCGCATCACGACCGCTTCGGGTCCTCGATAAACCCATAATAAAATCCATGGTGACATGCTCTCATTTCCATGTAGGTACAGGTAAAGGCTGTAGTAATCCTCCGGGCTTTCGATGCTCAACTTTCACTTGCTGGCATACTAAACATCTGGCCACATACTTTGACACGTCTCGCTTCATACCACTCCACCAGTACACCTTTCTCAAATCTCCGTACATCTTAGTACTACCTGGGTGCATGGTATATCGTGAGTAGTGGGACTAATAGCCCTATCTTGGCCCACTCTTAGTGACCTAGACGTGTATCAGCAAGTGCACGGGTCATACAAGTAATAATGGGATTTGAGTCCCGGATTATCATCCCATAGAGAAGCTGAATTGCCTAATTAACTACTGGTTAATCTTACCCTAAGTATATCCTAGCAAATTATGAAAATCCAGTAGGTGATCTACAAAGTCTAAAATTAAAATTGCTGAAAAACAATAAAAACAACTAACAATAAATAAAATGGAGCTAAAATTACTTACAAAACTCCAAGCACTAAAAAGCGATAACCTACAAAAGATAATTAAAACAGTTAAAAATAATTAACGTAATTAAAAATGCAAATATGAAATAAGAAACAACATTAATTCAACTAAAATTAAACAAACCTAAAATAAAATATGCATGTAATTAAACTAATTAATTCAAATTAAGCTAACCTAAAGTCTAATGAAATAAAATCCTATTAACTGAAAGAAAATTCTTAAATCTAAGAAATTAATTACCTAGAAAATAATCCTAAATTAAATCTAACTCTAACTAATCACTAAAAAAATCTAAATAATGCATGAGAAATAATATTGTTGGATTTTTCAATTTTAAGCTGAAAACTAAATTAAAAATGCATGATACAAATTTAATCTAAATTAATTCTAAATGCAACTCATAAATTCTACACTAAAATTAAGTCCTAAATCAAATTATATAAAATTAACTATTAACTAAAAATTAAATTAGCAAGCAAAGACATTAAAACTAACCTACCATTTTAATTTAACAATTTACCTAAGCTAACAACTAATAAAGGATCAAAAGAATTAAACCAATTAATATAAAAACATGAAATGTAAAGTTTGCAAGGTGCATGAGTCAGCCAAACGTGGCTTTGCACTGTTTCAATTAGCAGCCTGTCACCCTACCATACTGTACTCTGCAATCCCATTTTTCACTCACACCCCCATGTTCCTGCACTTACTGCCAACGGTCAGCTTGCCATGCTCCAACCCACTAGCCCAGCCATCACCGCACGCCACCTTCTGCTTCTGCTGTCCGCTGTACATCCTCATCTTGCCCAGCTCAGGTGCTGTCTGCTGCTCTTTCCTGGACTATCTGGCACTGCTTAGTATTAGCTTCATTTCCTACAAGATGCAACACAAAGCAAAAAGAATGCACAAACAGCTAGATGTACTGACATTCTCTACTCTTTCCCTTTGCAGTGTGTCACTGCAGATGCCTCTGGATCAGCTTCCTATGTCATCAGTGGCACACACCTTGCGTTGCTTGTACCAGCACTCACACTCGAGCATCACAACCTCCAATCTTGAACAACTTTTGTCAGGACCCCAGTTTCAATCCTTGACTTTAACCAAAAACCACAATAAATTTTTCGCATTTTAACTTACCTTTCCTCTCTTCACTGGTTGGGCTGTGATTCGATGTCAGAGTCCTCACTTACCACATCATCCGTTTCATACATACATGTCAATATATTATTACTGACTGTAACTGCTTTTATTATACATGTAAGATTATATAAAATCTAATACGATTACATTCCCCATAATATATAACGTATACATCACTGTGCTGTTTCTATGTTTAGATACACAACTGTACATAATAAGTATACCTGATGAATCGATAGGAACTAGCAGTGGACTCTGGGACACTCTCCCACGATAACTCTCACTCTACTGACGCTCTGTAGAAAGATGTAAAGAAAAGGGGGTGAGCATAACGCGCTCAGTAAGGAAATCAGGCAAGCAAGTAGATATCCACACTATCTACTCAAAATAGTGCTATGCCTTGAAAACATTATTTCCTTAACTCACTTTAAAAGCATGTCTTGAAATATAATATATATGTACTTGTACAGAAGAAATCCCATGTATAGAAATCATGCTTTATTTCTCAAAAGTAGGCATGTAGTGCAACACAATGCATTTATATATAAATCATGCCTTTATGTAAATCATGCCATGTATATTTAAATCACATATAAATATGGCATCAAATGATTCACAACACAAATCGGAGTCCGACCCATCCTTCAGGTCTGTCCGCAGTTTAAATCAGTAAATCAACCAAGGTGATATATCATGTAAGACTTTGTGGTACATGTAAATAGTATCCTGGATTATGATCATATCCGATGTGATCCCAAGCAACACAGTACTAGGTGTGCGGGGCATCACCGCTGTAACGGGAGGGGGGTCAGTCCATCACAACCGCCAGCTATATCCTCCTCAACTCCATAACAACACACGGTACAGCGTACACCTCGTGCCACTCAGACACGGTACAAAGTACACCCGTGGACCCGTTCTCACGGCCAGAGTGCCTACCATAGGACTTAGCTCTCACACCCGTGGAACTTATCAACATCATAGTCAGGGTGCCTAACAAAGGTCTTAGCCTCGCGCCTGCGGAAATATCATACCACGTCTATACCAACCTCATGCGGATATCCTCTCTAGCTATGACACACAGTCACGCAAGGTCTCAGGCACGGGTTTCAACATGTATTACATATCACATACAGTGTGCGTTTTGAGTGTGACTCACAGTCGTTACTCCGCTCAAACACTGTTTCACATCATAAAACTCAACTCTAGTGCGAGCACTCTCAAGCAACTAGGTCAATGCATAGTTTATGTATTAAATCAAGTACGAGCAATAGCTCCCAGTACTATGCTATGCACAATATCAAAATCAAGTACGAGCAATAGCTCCCAGTACTATGTCATGTATAAACCATGAAGAATCGAGTACGAGCCACGCTCTAGCACTCTGTCATGCATATATCATTCAAAGCTGAGTACGAGTAAAACTCCAGTACTCTATCATGCATGTCATGAAAATCTAGTGCGTATCAAAATCCAGCACTAATATTATGTGGAAAACATATGAATCCCAGTGCGAGCTGTGCTCTAGCACGATTCATTCTCACATAATATGATAGATGGCTATTTAAAAAGGGATTGTTTATAAAACATCAAAATCAGCACTCAAAGTGTGCTTAAGTCATATCAACCTTAAAATCATTAGCCCATCTATTTATTTTCATGCTAATAACAATTAAACACTCACAATAGCATTTTTCATGCTTTTTGCAACTTCTCACAAAAGTTGACTTTTTGACTAACTAGGGGCAAAATCGTAATTTGCCACTATCGGGTCACAATAATTATTATTCACTTTCTCTGACCCTCAGAGTTTTTAAGTGAATGCAGAAGCAGTTGAAAATACGTGCAGGTATCTCTAACTACTCGCAAAAGTCCCTTACCTCGGATCACGTCAAGTGACCTCGCTTCCTCGGTGCTGCTAAATCCCGCAGTCCGATCAGCTCTCGATGTAAACTCCGGAGCTGTAAATAACCATTCCTCAGGTTAATTATAATTTTCCTACTGTATTACACATTAATACAGTTTAATTTCCCTTAATGGGCCTTAAAATCCTTAATGGGCCTTAACCGTATTAAGCCCGTTTTCCACTTATTATTTCCCTTCATCAGGGTCTATCGACTCATTGGGCCTATCAATACCCATTGGGCTTTATTCCAAGCTCTTTGGATAGCCCGTATATCATTTACGACATTTAATTCAAAATTCTGAATATAATTCACTAATACGAAATTTAATCCGAAATGCGTAAAATAAATCTTAAATACGCAATAATCACATAAATTGTCATAAATGAACTTTACTTACCCGATAATATGCGATGGTACACAGATCGAAGTTCGATCGGGCTTCTGTTTGAAATTTATCGTCGAACTGCACAATTTATTATATTTAACTCCGGGTCAATTTCCGATTAAATATAATTTAAATAAATTCACCGGAAATCAAATCGGTCACTTTTGACCTCGTATCGACTTACCCGAAGTCCGGTGAAATCCCAAAAATTTTCCTTTTCCTTTTTCTTTCTTTTTCCTCTTTTTCCCCTTTTCTCCTTGGCTGAACCGGTCTGGTCCGGTTCAGCACAGAACCTTCTCCCCTGAACCGCCGACCGGTTCAGGCATCCTTTGGCCGTGCCGGCCTATTCCGACCGGTTCCCGACGCATCACCACCGCAGTTCGGCTCGCCTAAGCCTGGGCAACACTCGGCTGGGCTCGATTGGAACCAATCACCGCCGGTGGCCGTCGGATTCCTTCTTTTCCTCCGCGGCTTCACCTCTTCGATTCGCCGACGTCCGGTGTCGGTGGAGGTCGTGACCGGTGCCAATGGGTGCGCACGGTGCCGGGCTTCCTTTTTCGACCGCTTGCCTACCGGTGGGGTGGCCGGTGCTCGCCGTCCGGTGGTCTTCTCCCTCGGGTCGGCTTGCTTCCGTTTCTCTCCATTTTTCTCTCTCCCCGCGTCCCAAATTCAGATTTCTCTCTTTTTTTTTATAATATATTTTTATTATTATTTTACTATAAAATAATAATAAAAATCCCATAAATATCCCATAAATATCCCAAAAATATCTCCAAAAATCATATTAAATTTATTTAATCCGTAAATGAATTTATCAGTCCGATTTTACCTTTTCGGTATATTTTTCCACTATTTTTAGGCTCATTTTTCGAGGCGAAAATTCCGATAAATTCTAATAAATTTATATCTTGATCAATTGGGCTCGAAATTAAATATTTTCCTCGATTTGATCAAGATTCCTCAATTTCATATTTTTAATGAAATTCTCTTATCGAAATTATACCGAATATCAGTCATTTGACCGTTTTACCCCTGCACTCGTTCGGGAATTAACTTAACCCTTATCTCGTTGTTATGTAGCTTACATGCATTTTTAATTTCTCAAATAGTCAATTGCATGATAGTAAATACTCTTCTTATGATTCAACTATAATTACATAGTGTTCATACACATAGGAATCATAAGGAAATAAGCTACAAAAAATCCGGGTCTGACAATCCTCCCCCACTCAGAAAATTTGGTCCTCCAAATTAGAACCAAGTCACTCCTCCAATAGGTGAGGGTACTTCTCTCGCATCAGACTCTCTAGCTCCCAAGTAGCTTCCTCTGAAGTATGATGCTGCCAGAGAATCTTCACTAATCCGATGGTCTTCGATCTCAATACCTTTTCCTTCCTATCCAATATCCGAATCGGTCTCTCTACATATGACAAGTCCTCTCGGAGCTCCAAAGGCTCGTAACTAATCACATGTGACGGATCCGGGTGATACTTCCGAAGCATCGATATGTGGAAGACGTTGTGGACACCTGATAAGTTCGGTGGCAATGCCAACCTATACGCCTTATCTCCTACTTGATCAATTATCTCAAAGGGTCCAATGTAGCGAGGATTTAGTTTCCCTCTCTTCCCAAATCTCGCTATGCCCTTGGAAGGAGAAACTCTCAGAAACACGGATTCACCAACTTCAAACTCTAGTGGCCTACGTCTCCTGTCAGCGTAACTCTTCTGTCTGCTCTGAGCTGTCCTCAGTCTCTCTACTATCAAGCGGACGTCCTCAGATGCTTACGTAACCAAGTCAGGAGCAAAAATCTTACGGTCACCCACTTCTTCCCATCCAATAGGGGAACGACATCTACGGCCATACAAAGCCTCATACGGTGCCATCCCGATACTCGAATGATAACTGTTGTTGTAGGCGAACTCGGCTAGTGGTAGGTGGTCATCCCAGGAGCCTCGATAGTCTAGCACACATGCTCTCAACATGTCCTCCAGAGTCTATATAGTCCTCTCTGACTGACCATCTATCTGAGGATGGAAAGCGGTGCTCAAACTCAACTGGGTTCCCATGGCTTCCTGAAAATGTCCCCAAAAGTGGGATGTGAAGCGGGAATCCCTATCAGAGACTATGCTCACTGGTACACCGTGTAACCTCACTACCTCGCGTACATACAGTTCTGCTAATGAACTCAGAGTATCGGTAGCTCTCATAGCTAGGAAGTGGGCTGACTTCGTCAGTCTATCAACGATCACCCATATAGCATCGTGATTCCTGCGGGTCCTCGGTAAACCCATCACGAAATCCATTGTGATATGCTCCCATTTCCATGTCGGTATAGGTAGAGGCTGCAATAACCCTGCAGGTTTCTGATGCTCTACCTTCACCTGCTGACATACGAGACACTTTGCCACGAAGTCTGCTACATCTCTCTTCATACCTGACCACCAGTATACCTTCTGGAGGTTCTGATACATCTTGTTACTCCCCGGATGCAACGTATACCTCGACGAATGAGCTTTCGCCAATATCAATCTCCTAAGTCCTGGATCCTCGGGAACACACAATCTGCCTCTAAACCTCAATAGTCCATCAGAACTCAACTCAAAATCAGCCACGGTGCCCTTCTACATCTGACTACTCACATCCATACAAAATGGATCAGTCTGCTGAGCCACTCTGATCCTGTCCAACAGGTTCGGCTCCAAGCGTAGACTAGCTATCACATAGCCTGTATCCATGTCAGAAGGCACGACTCCCAAACTGAGGCTGGCAAACTGCTCTAGCAAATCATGCTCCCTAACCATCATATACGATACCATCCCCAGGCTCTTCCTGCTCAAGGCATCGGCTACAACATTAGCCTTACCCGGATGATAAAGTATCTCGCAGTCGTAGTCCTTCAGAAGCTCTAGCCATCTTCTCTGTCTCATGTTCAGCTCCTTCTGCGAGAACAGGTACTTGAGGCTCTTGTGGTCGGTAAATATCTGGAACTTCTCACCATACAAGTAGTGGCGCCATACCTTCAACGCAAACACTACTGCTGCTAGTTCCAAATCATGGGTCGGATAGTTCTTATCATGATCCTTCAGCTGTCTGGATCCGTAAGCAACTACCTTCCCGTCCTGCATCAATACGCAGCCCAGTCCTTGATGCGAAGCATCGGTATATACTACAAATCATCCTGAGCTGGTAGGGATAGTGAGAATCGGAGCGGTGGTCAATCGATGCTTCAACTCCTCAAAGCTCTTCTCACAATCCTCGTTCCATATGAACGGTGCACTCTTCCGAGTAAGACGTGTCAACGGAGCAGCCAATTTCAAAAATCCCTCAACGAATCTCCGATAGTATCCAGCTAAACCCAGAAAACTCCTGATCTCGGTGACTGTCTTTGGCTGTTCCCACTGAACTACAGCCTCTATCTTAGATGGATCAACTGATACACCATCTCTTGATATAACATGTCCCAAAAACGAGATCTGTGACAACCAAAAGTCACACTTACTGAGCTTAGCATATAACTCATGCTCCCGTAACGTCTGCAACACGATCCTGAGGTGCTCCTCATGCTCCTCCTTGGATCTCGAATACACCAATATGTCATCGATGAATATGATAACAAACTGGTCCAAGTATGGCTTGAACACATCGTTCATCAAAGCCATGAAAGCAGCTGGAGCATTCGTCAATCCGAATGGCATGACCAAGAACTCGTAATGGCCATATCGGGTACGAAATGCTGTCTTGGGTACATCTCCACTCCGAACCTTCAGCTGATGATACCCAGACCTTAGGTCAATCTTGGAAAAGACCTGTGCTCCCTGTAGCTGATCTAGCAAGTCGTCAATGCGTTGAAGGGGGTACCTATTCTTGATGGTGGCCTTGTTCAACAATCGGTAGTCTATACACAATCGGAGGCTCCCATCCTTCTTCCTCACAAACAAAACCGGTGCTCCCCAAAGTGAAACACTCGGTCGTACAAAGCCCCTGTCCAACAGCTCCTGTAACTGTCTCTTGAGCTCCTCCAGCTCAACTAAGGCCATGCGATAAGGTGGTCTCGAAATAGGCTCCGTACCTGGTACCAGATCTATACAGAACTCCATCTCTCTGTCTGGTGGTAACCCTGGCAATTCATCCGGGAAAACATCTGGGTACTTACTGACCACAGTGATATCTGTCAACTCCGGATGTGCCTTATCCATATCTACCACGTACGCAATGAAACCTTGATATGTTGAAGGTTTTCTAAATCAGAAGTCATGTAATAATCATATCTACTCCTTTCATTTATCTTTATTAAACTTTACAACATATCTTGTAGGGTTAGGAAACATAACTGTCTTAGTGTAACAATCTAAAACAGCATGGTTTGCAGATAGCCAATCCATTCCTAATATTATATCAAAGTCGCTCATACTTAGTAATATTAGATTGGCTGTCATCTCCTTATCCCCTACTCTCAACTTGCAGTCATTATATACATATTCTACAACTTGACTACTATTCATAGGCGTACTGATTAACATCATCATACATAAACGTGTACGCTCTACATGTCTTACTAATTTACATGCAAATGATGGCGATACAAAAGAATGCGTGGCACCAGGATCAATTAAAACATATGCTTCAATATCATAAATCAGGATGTTACCTCGAATCACATCCGATGAAGCATCAGCTGTCCCATGGTCCAAAGCATGTACTCGCCCTTGACCCATCACTTGTTTCCCCTTCTCCTCTGCCGTGGCTCTACCTCTCTGAGCAGACGTACCAGCTGGGGTTCTATCAAACTCCCTGCCCCTCTGTGGTGCAGTCGCATACGGCAATGGGCAATCTCTAACCAAGTGCCCCTGTTTCCCACATCGAAAACATACTATAGCACCTTGTGAACACGGCCTATCTCCATGGAATCTGTCGCATCTTCTGCACTGATCTGCAGCAGGTCTCGGTCCTCCTATCATAATGCCCTTCGCTGGGGCTGCAGTCGGATAAGCAGGAGATCTAGCATATCTATCTCGTGTCCCCTCTATCCGTGATTTCTTACCGAAGGGTTTCTTCCCCCCTCGATAACTAAAATCTCTAGCCGGCCTCTTCTTCTGCAAGTCTTGGCTACGGCTAAACTTCCCAAACTCGGAAGCATTCCTCTCGTAGTCCTGCTCACATAGTTGCGCCCTGCGCACTGCCTCTTCATAGGTCATTATGTCCAGCGGAACCAACTTGGACCGTAGCACCGGTCTCAACCCGTCGATAAATATGTGGACCTTCCTGGTCTCACTATACATAGTATCCGGGTCGTATCTCCCTAAGGATAGGAATCGAGTCTCATACTCGTCCACCGATAAACTCCCCTGGTTGAGTCTCAAAAACTCTGCATGTAACTTTCGCTGTGCGGTGTCAGGAATAAACTGCCTCCTAAAGGCCTCCCGAAATATATCCCAAGTGATATCTGTGTGTCGGGATCTCAATATAGGTCTGGTGGACTTCCACCAATGCTCTGCGGCTCCCTTCAGTAGGAACGCAGCAAACACGACCATCTCCGAGGTCGAACACTCGAAGTATCCATAGAGCTTCTCTAGCTCTGCTAACCACTCCTCGGCAGCTACGGGGTTCTTGACCCCACTAAATGATGGAGGTCTGAACTTCTGGAACTCCCTCAACCGATGCAAGTCACATCCATATCCTAATCCACTACCACCCGAAATCGGTGGGGGTGTAGGAGTATCTACTGTCCTCTATGCATCAGCTGTCTGCATAGGTGTATCAGGGGCAACTGCCTCTCCAGTAGCAGCTCCTGCCTCCTGTTTCTGCCTACCTGGCATCGTCTGTGCCAGTATCTCTATAATAGTCTCGAGACCACGCTCTAATCTCGTGAAGCGCGTCTCTGCATAATCAGGTGCCTCAGTAGCACCTGCAGTCTCATGCGTAGGTAATGGTCTGGCAGCGGCTCGTCCCTCGGGTCTCTCTCCCCGGCCTCGAGCCCTACCTCTCATACCTCTACCACTACGCGTATTTGCCATATAGGCAAAGTTCCTGCATTCATAATAGTAAATCAGTCCATTTCCTATCTGGTATACACAGTTATATCTAAACACAGCACAGTACTATGGGGATGTACACTTTCCTACTTTCTAACACCGACTCACATCAGACCAACTTCGGCTCTGATACCATCCTGTCAGGACCCCAGTTTCAATCCTTGACTTTAACCAAAAACCACAATAAATTTTTCGCATTTTAACTTACCTTTCCTCTCTTCACTGGTTGGGCTGTGATTCGATGTCAGAGTCCTCACTTACCACATCATCCATTTCATACATACATGTCAATATATTATTACTGACTGTAACTGCTTTTATTATACATGTAAGATTATATAAAATCTAATACGATTACATTCCCCATAATATATAACGTATACATCACTGTGCTGTTTCTATGTTTAGATACACAACTGTACATAATAAGTATACCTGATGAATCGATAGGAACTAGCAGTGGACTCTGGGACACTCTCCCATGATAACTCTCGCTCTACTGACTCTCTGTAGAGAGATGTAAAGAAAAGGGGGTGAGCATAACGCGCTTAGTAAGGAAATCAGGCAAGCAAGTAGATATCCACACTATCTACTCAAAATAGTGCTATGCCTTGAAAACATTATTTCCTTAACTCACTTTAAAAGCATGTCTTGAAATATAATATATATGTACTTGTACAGAATAAATCCCATGTACAGAAATCATGCTTTATTTCTCAAAAGTAGGCATGTAGTGCAACACAATGCATTTATATATAAATCATGCCTTTATGTAAATCATGCCATGTATATTTAAATCACATATAAATATGGCATCAAATGATTCACAACACAAATCGGAGTCCGACCCATCCCTCAGGTCTGTCCGCAGTTTAAATCAGTAAATCAACCAAGGTGATATATCATGTAACACTTTGTGGTACATGTAAATAGTATCCTGGATTATGATCATATCCGATGTGATCCCAAGCAACACAGTACTAGGTGTGCGGGGCATCACCACTGTAACGGGAGGGGGGTCAGTCCATCACAACCGCCAGCTATATCCTCCTCAACTCCATAACAACACACGGTACAGCGTACACCTCGTGCCACTCAGACACGGTACAAAGTACACCCGTGGACCCGTTCTCACGGCCAGAGTGCCTACCATAGGACTTAGCTCTCACACCCGTGGAACTTATCAACATCACAGTCAGGGTGCCTAACAAAGGTCTTAGCCCTCGCGCCTGTGGAAATATCATACCACGTCTATACCAACCTCATGCGGATATCCTCTCTAGCTATGACACACAGTCACGCAAGGTCTCAGGCATGGGTTTCAACATGTATTACATATCACATACAGTGTGCGTTTTGAGTGCGACTCACAGTCGTTACTCCGCTCAAACACTGTTTCACATCATAAAACTCAACTCTAGTGCGAGCACTCTCAAGCAACTAGGTCAATGCATAGTTTATGTATTAAATCAAGTACGAGCAATAGCTCCCAGTACTATGCTATGCACAATATCAAAATCAAGTACGAGCAATAGCTCCCAGTACTATGTCATGTATAAACCATGAAGAATCGAGTACGAGCCACGCTCTAGCACTCTGTCATGCATATATCATTCAAAGCTGAGTACGAGTAAAACTCCAGTACTCTATCATGCATGTCATGAAAATCTAGTGCGTATCAAAATCCAGCACTAATATTATGTGGAAAACATATGAATCCCAGTGCGAGCTGTGCTCTAGCACGATTCATTCTCACATAATATGATAGATGGCTATTTAAAAAGGGATTGTTTATAAAACATCAAAATCAGCACTCAAAGTGTGCTTAAGTCATATCAACCTTAAAATCATTAGCCCATCTATTTATTTTCATGCTAATAACAATTAAACACTCACAATAGCATTTTTCATGCTTTTTGCAACTTCTCACAAAAGTTGACTTTTTGACTAACTAGGGGCAAAATCATAATTTGCCACTATCGGGTCACAATAATTATTATTCACTTTCTCTGACCCTCAGAGTTTTTAAGTGAATGCAGAAGCAGTTGAAAATACGTGCAGGTATCTCTAACTACTCGCAAAAGTCCCTTACCTCGGATCACGTCAAGTGACCTCGCTTCCTCGGTGCTGCTAAATCCCGCAGTCCGATCAGCTCTCGATGTAAACTCCGGAGCTGTAAATAACCATTCCTCAGGTTAATTATAATTTTCCTACTGTATTACACATTAATACAGTTTAATTTCCCTTAATGGGCCTTAAAATCCTTAATGGGCCTTAACCGTATTAAGCCCGTTTTCCACTTATTATTTCCCTTCATCAGGGTCTATCGACTCATTGGGCCTATCAATACCCATTGGGCTTTATTCCAAGCTCTTTGGATAGCCCGTATATCAGTTACGACATTTAATTCAAAATTTCGAATATAATTCACTAATACGAAATTTAATTCGAAATGCGTAAAATAAATCTTAAATACGCAATAATCACATAAATTGTCATAAATGAACTTTACTTACCCAATAATATGCGATGGTACACAGATCGAAGTTCGATCGGGCTTCTGTTCGGAATTTATCGTCGAACTGCACAATTTATTATATTTAACTCCGGGTCAATTTCCGATTAAATATAATTTAAATAAATTCATCAGAAATCAAATCGGTCACTTTTGACCTCGTATCGACTTACCCGAAGTCCGGTGAAATCCCAAAAATTTTCCTTTTCCTTTTTCTTTCATTTTCCTCTTTTTCCCCTTTTCTCTTTGGCTGAACCGGTCCGGTCCGGTTCAGCACAGAACCTTCTCCCCTGAACCGCCGACCGGTTCAGCACAGAACCTTCTCCCCTGAACCGCCGACCGGTTCAGGCATCCTTTGGCCGTGTCGACCTATTTCGGCCGGTTCCCGACGCATCACTACCGCAGTTCGACGCGCCTAAGCCTGGGCAACACTCGGCTGGGCTCGATCGGGACCAATCACCGCCGGTGGCCGTCGGATTCCTTCTTTTCCTCCGCGGCTTCACCTCTTCGATTCGTCGGTGTCCGGCGTCGGTGGAGGTCGTGACCGGTGCCGATGGGTGCGCACGGTGCCGAGCTTCCTTTTCCGACCGCTTGCCTGCCCGTGGGGTGGCTGGTGCTCGCCGTCCGGTGGTCTTCTCCCTCGGGTCGGCTTGCTTCCGTTTCTCTCCATTTTTCTCTCTCCCCGCGTCCCAAATTCAGATTTCTCTCTTTTTTTTTATAATATATTTTTATTATTATTTTACTATAAAATAATAATAAAAATCCCATAAATATCCCATAAATATCCCAAAAATATCTCCAAAAATCATATTAAATTTATTTAATCTGTAAATGAATTTATCAGTCCGATTTTACCTTTTCGGTATATTTTTTCACTATTTTTGGGCTCATTTTTCGAGGCGAAAATTCTGATAAATTCTAATAAATTTATATCTTGATCAATTGGGCTCAAAATTAAATATTTTCCTCGATTTTGATCAAGATTCCTCAATTTCATTTTTTTAATGAAATTCTCTTATCGAAATTATACCGAATGTCAGTCATTTGACCGTTTTACCCCTGCACTCGTTCGGGAATTAACTTAACCCTTATCTCGTTGTTATGTAGCTTACATGCATTTTTAATTTCTCAAATAGTCGATTGCATGATAGTAAATACTCTTCTTATGATTCAACTATAATTACATAGTGTTCATACACATAGGAATCATAAGGAAATAAGCTACAAAAAATCCGGGTCTGACAACTTTAATCCAGCTTCAGCTCTATTTTAACACCAATGTAGTGTTGCTCACAAATGGCTACGTCACAGTCTGAACATCATCAACAAAAAAAGATAATGCAAAAAAATAGAAAACACAAACCGAGAAAATGTGTAATATGAAACTAGAATCTAAATGGAGCATAACATTTTAAATAAATTGAAACTAGAGACTAAAACAAAAGAGAAAAAAATAAGGAAATGAACATTAAATAAAACTTGGAACAAGGGAGAACAGAGGAGAAACGTGTTCCTGGTCACTACTACTGCACATGCTGTCTTGGTTCTGCACCGATGCAAACTGTTTCACCAGCTTCAACATTAACTAACAACTACCTAGTCTAAGTCGTGGCTACACAGATTCTCCAAACATCGAATACAAGTGAGCTAGGCAATCGGGAAGGGATTGGAAATATTTTCAGCATCAGACCTTCACCATCTACTAACTTTGTGCTTCTCTAACCCGTAGCTATCAATCAACACTTACAAGAAATTTAACTAAAACTGAATATGCATAAAATAAAGTCTAAGCTATGATAATGGACCGAGTTCCAGACTAATACACTAAAAAGTTTTAAACAGAAAGTTAACAACTTGTAAATTTTGTAAACAAAGAAGAGAAATAATGTAGAAAAATTTACTCTAAAACATGACTTCCTCGGGTTTTACCAGGAAAAGAAAAAAAAGGAAAGAAAAAAAATTAACTTAACCATAACGTGAATTGAATTGTGATGAATGGTGCATTTCAAGAGAAAATAACACGAGCTGGAAAAGAAAAAATAAACGAGGGACACCAAGCTACAGAATATAGCAAAGGGATGAACCATATAGCTGCTGTTCATCAGCTCAAATGCCCCCGAATCCATCAAAATGAACAAATAAGAAAATGAAAAATAAACTAGTGGAAGATGAGAAACAGAACATGCCATTGAAGAAATTCCTTTAAGTTGTCATGAACAGTAAAAATACTAGAATAACATGGTGGCTAAAAAAAAAACTATTCGGGAAAACTTCTAAAAAGAAGGAAAATAAAACTAAAACTATTCTACCCTAACTACCTCCTTCCTTTCAATTGCTATCGGGTTCTATTTATACACACTTAGGGGTACAATGGTAATTTTCCATCCTAGATGAGTTGGCATTGTTTGGCCACTTGTCTTCATTTTATTTGCTGCAGAGTAGATATTTCCACGTCATCCGTCTTCTAGTACACTTAGCTGTGCGATGTGGTCCGACGTGTGTCTTCTAGAAGGTTGGCACGGTGTCCGTCGATCTTATCATTTCGGAGCGAATAAAATACTAACATCCGGCATCCCATGTGTCCAGATGATTGGTGACTCGGTCTACAAATTGGAAGTGGTCCAGTTTCCTTTAGCCCGTTTTCAGCCCATTTTTGACTGTAACGACTGAGTTTCATCTGGATTTAATATACCTGCACATTAAAGAATTTTAATTAAATAAAGGGGATAATTAATAAAATAAATTAGGGATTTAAATAATTAATCAGGAAATTAAGAACAAATAATTCTATTAAAATTTTAGAATTATAACACCTCCAAACTTGAGCTTTTGCTTATCCTCAAGCAAAAGAAAATTCATGCATGAATGACAAGTACCAACATAATAATTTTCCTTATATTATCCTCAATGAAAAAGTATAGACTATGATCTCAAACACTCACAATTACAAGTTCAACATTCAGAATCATTCAATCATAAGTCCTAACCCAAATTGGACCCCTCGTGTGTGTGTGTGAAAATGTCAAAGCCACTACTCAGTACATTACCTAGATCAGATTATGCAAACACAGTGAATGCAAAGTCAATGACAAGTGATCATTTGGATAATTTCGCTTTTCACTTCTCTCTCCACTAATGTAGTCACACTTAACCAAAGATCAATAAGACTTCATTAAACTTGTAATGTAAGGTGGGGCTAAGGTATGATAAAGTCGATTTAGGTTTAATTACCCCTTAACATGTATTAATTCTAGGATCTTCAATGTAAGAGCTCAAATTTATTTCCCCCAAACTTATTTATTTCACTAAACTTTTTATTCTATTTTTGTATTTTTCTTCTTTTTTTTCATTCATTTTCATTTTTTTTGAACATTCACTATTACCTAATACCCATATGTACATAGCTCACAACTTATCCCAATGAATTTTCATGCTTTTGGGGTAAGGGATAGGAACAGAGTATTTAAGATAAGGAAAATTTTGCAGGTGTATTTACACAGAAAAGCTTATTTGGTCCAGATGAGTGACTAGGGGTAAAATATGTACAGGGATGGCTAGAAAGGCTCAAACGATCCAAAGATGACCTAAATCATTTCCCTAATTAAGTGTGATCTAATATTTCACATCGAGATCGGATCAAACAAATTCTAGAATATGATGCACAAAATCAACTGAACAAATGCAATCCTATGTCCACATAAGCTTTCTCTAAATAAATATACCGATTCATGACAAGACATGTGCATAAGATGAGGAAATCACAATCACAATCAAGACATTCAAGAATTCAACTTTATGCTTTTCCTATAATCATACTTCTTAGTCAATCAAAGTCAGACTAAATCATGGGGTCATATCATCGGAATATGGGAAAACTACATGCTAAGCACTGAATCATCCTAAAATTAAACAATATAAGCTTAGATTTTTGAAAAAAAATTTGAAAATCTTTTCTCTGATTTTTGAAAACTTTTTGAAATTTTTTCCAATTTTGCCCAAAATTTTAAAAAATGCTCAAGTGATATCCCCTCCCCCGAACTTAACATGCACAGTGTCCTCATTGTGTAGATAATATAAGAATTTAAGCTCAAGAACAGAGTACTCCCCTTTCTGATGATGATGAATAATCGAAGCTTGATTGAAAAGATAATGCGATAAGAGAAATCTGCAAAATAAACAAAGAAAGAAAAAAGGGAAAAGAGAAAAGAACTGTACAAAAAGTGCAAAGAAAAATGGAGCTAACTAGCAGGATCAGAAGTAGGAGGGTCAGCTAAAGTGGTCACAGAGTGCTGTCAATCAAATCCTCCCCCAAAATAATATTTCAGTCTACCCCCATTAACTTTAAAGGGTTAATTCAGAGTCTCATCCATAATTTCAATAGCTCCATGAAGGAATACTTGTGTAATGGTAAAGGGTCATAACCATCTAGACTTATGATTTCCTGGAAACAACTTCAAGCGTGAATTAAATAACTGAACTTGTTGGCCTAGCTCGAAGTGTCTCTCCTTGATTTTCCTATCATGCCATCGCTTAGTCTTTTCCTTGTAGAGCTTGGCATTCTCATAAGCCTGCAACCTGAACTCATCTAACTGATTGAGCTATAGCAGCCTCTTCTCTCCTGCTGCATCTAAATTGAAATTCAGGTTCTTAAGGGCCCAATAGGCCTTGTGCTAAAGCTCCACTGGTAAATGACAGGCCTTACCATAAACAAGCTAATAAAGGGACATTTCTAAAGGTATTTTGAAGGCTGTCTTATAGGCCCAAAGTGCATCATCTAACCTAATGGACTAGTCCTTCCTACTTGGGTTCACTGTTTTCTCCAATATCCCCTTAATTTCCCTATTGGATAACTCTACTTGGCCACTCGTATGTGGGTGATAAGCAGTGGCTACCTTATGTTTGACCCCATATTTCTTTAAAAGCCCATCAAAACTTCCATTGCAAAAGTGTGATCCTCCATCACTAATGATAGCCCTAGGTGTGCCAAATCTTGTGAAAATATTCTTCTTCAAAAACCTTATCACCACCTTGGCATCATTAGTCGGTAAAGCCATCGCTTCAACCTATTTTGACACATATTCTATAGCCACTAGAATATAGAGATTGCCATATGAAGGAACAAAAGGTCCCATGAAGTCAATTCCCCGCACATCAAAGAGCTTTACTTCTAAAATATTAGTCAGAGGCATCACATTTCTTTTTGAAATATTACCTACCCTTTGACATCTATCACATTTCAATACAAAGTAGTTGGCATCCTTAAACAACGAGGGCTAGTAATATCCAGATTGTAAAACCTTGGCAGCTATCATTTCTCCTCCAAAGTGCCCTCCATAATCAAAAGAATGGCAATGTCTAAGTATATCTTCTACTTCTTCCATGAGGACACACCTCCTTAAAATCTGGTCTTTATGTTGTTTGTACAGGAAGGGTTTATCCCAAACATAATACTTAACATCACTCAAAAACTTTTTCTTTTGCTGGGCAGTCAAATCAGGTGGCATCACATTGCTCACCAAGTAATTCACAAAATCAACGTACCAGGGTAATTTGGAATGCCCGAAAGTAAATAACTGTTGATCAGGAAAGGACTCATTAATAGCTGTACCATCTTCTTTAAGTCCAATCTCCAATCTAGATAGATTATCAGAAACTTGATTCTCTATTCCTTTCCTGTCCCTAATCTCCAAGTCAAACTCCTGTAGTAGGAGGATCCATCTAATCAGTTGAGGCTTTGCATCCTTCTTTGACACTAAGTACTTAATGGCAGCATGATCAGTATAAACTATTACCTTCGTACCAATGAGATAAGAGCGAAACTTATCAAAAACAAATACTACAGCTAACAACTCCTTCTCGGTAGTAGCATAATTCAACTGGGCCTCATTCAGAGTTTTGCTTGCATAATAGATAGCATAAAAGACTCTTCCTTTTCTTTGTCCTAGTACAGCCCCAACAGCATAATCACTTGCATCATACATAAGCTCAAAGGGTAAACTCCAATCTGGAGCTATAATTACACGGGTTGTAACTAATTTTTCCATTAAAGTCTTAAATGCTCCTAAGCATCGTTCATCAAAGCAAAATGTAGTGTCTTTTTCCAGGAGATTACATAAAGGCTTAGATATCTGAGAAAAATCCTTAATGAACCTTTTGTAAAATCCTGCATGACCCAGGAAACTTCTGATTCCTTTAACAAAGGTAGGGGGAGGTAACTTCTCAATAATTTCCACCTTAGCTTTATCCACTTATATCCCCCTAGCAAAAATTTTATGCCATAGCACTATACCTTCTTTCACTATAAAGTGGCATTTATCCCAATTAAGCACTAAATTCGTTTCTTCACACCTCCTCAGTACTAATGCCATGTTATGCAAACACAAATCAAAGCTATCCCCAAATACATAAAAATCATCCATGAAAATCTCAAGAAAATCCTCCACCATATCATGAAATATGGCCATCATGCAACGCTGGAAGGTAGCGGGTGCATTGCATAGGCCAAAAGGCATTCTCCTAAAAGCAAATGTCCTATAGGGACAAGTGAAAGTAGTCTTTTCTTGGTCTTCTGGCTATAGCTATTTGATTGTACCCAGAATATCCCTCTAGCAAGCAATAAAATTCGTGACCAGCTAATCGATCTAACATTTGGTCAATGAAGGGTAAAGGGAAGTGGTCTTTTCTGGTGTTGAGTTTCCTATAGTCCATGCATACTTACCAACCAGTGACAGTCCTAATGGGGATGAGCTTGTTATTCTCATTTTCAATCACTGGCATCCTTCCCTTCTTAGGGAAACATTGTACTGGGCTCACCTAGGCACTATTGGAAATGGGATAGATGATCCCTGTATCTAACCACTTAATAATCTCCTTCTTGACAACTTCTTCCATTACAGGGTTCAATCGAAGTTGGTGCTCTATGGATGACCTATACCCCTCCCCCAGTAGTATCTTATGCATACAGATAGAGGGACTAATACCCTTAAGATCAGAGATAGACCAACCTATAGCCTTCTGATGCTCTCTTAAAACTTGTAGTAATTTTCCTTCCTGATCACTGGAAAGAACAACAGATACTATTATCGATCTTGTGGAGGATTCACCTAAGTAAGCATACCTAAGGTGTGAGGGTAAAGGTTTGAGCTCTACTGCTGGAGGATCACTAGTGGATGGAAAGATATTTGAAGCTGGAATAGATGAAGGGTCTAGAGTCTCAAATTGGGCAATTTCCTTAAAAGGAGTGACCTCTAATAATTGTAAAGTCTCATAGACCTCATCATCATCTTCACTGTATTCTCTAAGATCAACAAATTTCACTAAGGAGGCTTCTAAAGGGTTTAAAGGATGAGTCTTAGAAAACTCCTCAGTGATGTCCTTATCTACTAAATCCATCCTAAATTAATCGTGAGAGTAATTAGGGAATCTTAGAGATTTGAAAACATTGAACTTTACTTCCTGATCTTAAACTCTCATCGTTAACTCCACCTTCTGTACATCAATTAAAGTTCTACCAGTCGCTAGGAAAGGTCTACCTAATATAATGAGGACTTCCCAATCTTCTTCCATGTCTAATACGATAAAATCCGCAGGAAAAATAAATTTGTCCACCTTTACTAAGACATCCTCAATGACCCCCTTCGAATATTTAATGGATCGATCAGCTAACTAGAGGGTCACTGTAGTGGGCTTGGCATCCCCTATTCTGAACTTCTGATAGATAGACAAAGGCATTAGATTTATACTAGCTCCTAAATCACACAAGGCTCTACCAAAGAATAAATTTTAATAGTGCCGGGTATGGTAAAACTCTCGAGATCCTTGAGCTTAGGGGGTAATTTCCTCTAGATAATTGCACTACATTCCTCAGTTAAGGCCACCATCTCATAATCTTCCAATCTTCTTTTCCTAGAGAGGATATCCTTCATAAACTTCACATAGCTTGGCATTTGCTCTAAGGCATACGCGAAAGGAATGTTGATGTGAAGTTTCTTAAAAACCTCAAGGAATTTGGCAAATTATTGATCGAGTTTTTGCTTTTGGAACCTCTGAGGAAAAGGTACCGGTGGTCTAACAGGGGAAGGTGTAGTGGAAACTTGTGTAGCACCTGGGGATAAGGAAAGTTGTGATAAAGAAATAGGTACGGACGAAGAAGCGCCTAGCTTTCTTTCCTATGTAGCTTGATCAATTGGTTCCTGCTCTTTCTTAGCTGCTTCTTTAGAACCTATGGATTTTTCAACTATGGGCTTTTCATGTCTGGACTTAACTGGTGGATCGACTAGCTCTTTGCCACTCCTAAGGGTGATGGCTTTCACATGTTCTTTACTCTCCCTTTGCCTAACAGGATTGGCTTCAGTGTTACTAGGAAGGGTCCTTTGAGGATGCTGACTAAGAGCATTCGCTATTTGTCCCACCTGAACCTCTAAGTTCTTAATTGAAGCGACTTGATTTTGCAAGATCGTTGTGAACATTTCCTCAAGCGAGGGCTTCTTTTCAGCTGTTGGTAAGTGCTGGGGTTGAGGTGATGGTGGTTGATGAAAGTGAGGTGGATGGGAGTGATTAGGTAGGTGATGTGGATATGACTGATGTGGCGGATGGTGTGGAAATTGATGCTGTGGTGGTACATGAACCAGTGGAGCTTGAAAACCAGGGGGTCCTATAGGTCTAGAATTAGAAGATTGCCCTTGGTTTTGGCCCCGAGAAAAGTTAGGATGGTTCCTCCACCTTGGATTGTAGGTGTTTGACAAGGGGTTGTTTTGTTGCTTCTGAGATGGGGCAACGTACTGAACCGATTCTAGGTTAAGTGGACACCTATCTACAGAGTGTGTACCACTACACAGATCACATGAAAGAAAAGGACTTTGGATAGAATACACAGGATTAGGACTGGTGGAAGGATTATGCTGGTACTGAGCGACTTTACCTTCTTCGTAAGGTTTGCTATTTAAGAGGTCAAGGTAGACAGTGTGTCGAGCTCGTAGATACCCACCGACTTCTTAGGCAGTTGCCTCTCCGAAGACCATTGGTAGTTGTTAGCAGCCATCTTGTCTAAGAAATCATAAGCTTCCTCCTCCGTGTTGCACATGAAAGCTCCACCCGCAGCACGTCAACGATGGTTCTATTTTGGCTCGTAAGTCCGTTTTAGAAGGTCTGGACTTGCAGTGACAAAGATAGGCCATGATGAGGGCACTTCTTAAAAAGCTCCTTATATCGTTCCTAAGCTTCGTAAAGAGATTTAGAATCGAACTGGGCAAAGGAAGATATGTCGCTATGGAGTTTGGCCATTTTAGAGGGAGGGAAAAACTTAGCTAGAAATTGATGGGCAAACTCATCCCATGTAGAAATGGATCTTGGAGGTAAGGAGGTTAACTAGTGTCACGCCCTAACCCTAAGTGAGAAGGGGAATAATCTAAGCCTAAGTGCATCATCAGATAATCCATTGTGCTTGAAGGTGTAGCACAGATCCAGAAACTGCCCGAGGTGAGCATGTGGGTCGTCATGAGGAAGCCCACTAAACTGTAAAGAAGTCTGGATCATATGAAGGATTGAAGACTTAATTTGAAAATTGTTTGTAGGGATAGCTGGTGACCTAATGCCGATATAATACACTCCAATGGTCGGTACTGCATAATCTCCAATGGTCCTAATTTCTCTATTTTTTGCCATGGTGTTGTGCAGTGGAGCTATTAATTTCCTAGAATCCTTTCTGATTTTCCTAAGAGTTCATTCAATTTCAGGATCGAAAGGAAAGCAATCATAACTCTTGGCTCTATGCATGCAAACATTAACAAGTCCTCAGAATTTTTTTTTTCATTTTTAATTTTTCAATTTTTTTTATTAGAGAGAAAATTAATTAAACTAGTATTAAAGCTCTAAATATTTACAACCTAAGTATTTAGAAACTAGAATTACATCTAAGCATAATTTCACCAATATTAATTAATGGCTAATTATCTTCCCCGACAACAGCGCCAAAAACTTGATAGCCCTATCTTGGCCCACTCTAAGTGACCTAGACGTGTATCTCCAAGTGCACGGGTCGTACAAGTAATAATGGGATTTGAGTCTCGGATTATCGTCTCACAGAGAAGCTGAATTGCCTAATTAACTACCGGTTAATCTTGCCCTAAGTATATCCTAGCAAATTATGAAAATTCAGTGGGTGATCTACAAAGTCTAAAATTAAAATTACTGAAAAACAATAAAAACAACTAAAAATAAATAAAATTAAGCTAAAATTACTTACAAAACTCCAAGTAATAAAAAGCGATAACCTAAAAAAGATAATTAAAACAGTTAAAAATAATTAACGCAATTAAAAATGCAAATATGAAAATAAGAAACAAAATTAATTCAATTAAAATTAAACAAACCTAAAATAAAATATGCATGTAATTAAAGTAACTAATGCAAATTAAGCTAAGCTACAGTCTAATAAAATAAAATCCTATTAACTTAAAAAAAATTCTTAAATCTAACTAAGAAATTAATTACCTACAAAATGATCCTAAATTAAATCTAACTCTAACTAATCACTAAAACAAAATCTAAATAATGCACGAGAAATAATATTTTTTTATTTTTCGATTTTAAGTTGAAAACTATATTAAAAATGCATGATACAAATTTAATCTAGATTAATGCTAAATGCAACTCATAAATTCTACACTAAAATTAAGTCCTAAATCCAATTATATAAAATTAACTATTAACTAAAAATTAAACTAAAAATTAAATTAACAAGCAAAGACATTAAAACTAACCTACCATTTCAATTTAACAATTTACCTAAGCTAACAACTAATAAAGGATCAAAAGAATTAAACCAATTAATATAAAAACATGAAATGTAAAGTTTGCAAGGTGCATGAGTCAGCCAAACGTGGCCTTGCACTATTTCAATTAGCAGCCTGTCACCCTGCCATACTGTGCTTTGCAATCCCATTTTTCACTCACACCACCATGTTCTTGCACTTACTGCCAACGGTCAGCTTGCCATGCTCCAACCCACCGGCCCAGCCATCATCGCACGCCACCTTCTGCTTCTACTGTCTGCTGCACATCCTCTTCTTACCTAGCTTAAGTGTTGTCTACTGCTCTTTCCTGGATTGTCCGGCGCTGGTCAGTATTAGCTTCATTTCCTACAAGCTGCAACACAAAGTAAAAAGAATGCATAAACAGCTAGCTGTACTGACATTCCCTGCTCTTTCCCTTTGCAGTGTGTCACTACAGATGCCTCTGGATCAGCTTCCTATGTCGTCAGCGGCACACACCTTGCATTAGTTATACCAACACTCACACCCGAGCAGTACAACCTCCAGTCCTGAACAACTTTGATCCAGCTGCAGCTCTATTTTAACACCAATGTAGTGCTATTCACAAACGGCTAAGTCACGGTTTGAACATCATCAACAAACAAAGATAATCCAAAACAATAGAAAACACAAATCGAGAAAATGTGTAATATGAAACTAGAATCTAAATGGAGCACAGCAACTTAAACAAATTGAAACTAGAGACTAAAACAAAAGAGAAAAAAAAAGGAAATGAATAGTAAATAAAACTTGGAACATGGGAGAACAGAGGAGAAATGTGTTCCCGGTCACTGCTACTGTACATGTTGTCTTAGTTCTGCACCGATGCAAACTGTTTCACCAGCTTCAACATTAACCAGCAACTACCTAGTCTAAGTCATGGCTACACAGATTCTCCAAACATCGAATACAAGTGAGCTAGGCAGTCGGGAAGGGACTGGAAATATTTTCTACATTAGACCTTTACCATCCACTTACTTTGTGCTTCTCTAACTCGTAGCTATCAATCAACACTTACAAGAAATTTAATTAAAGCTAAATATGCATAAAATAAAGTCTAAGCTATTTAATGGAGATAAACGGTTATGGACTGAGTTCCAAACTAGTGCGCTAAAAAGTTTTAAACAGAAAGTTAACAACTTGTAAATGGTGTAAACAAAGAAGAGAAATAATGTAGAAAAATTTACTCTAAAACATGACTTCTTCAGGTCTTACTAGGAAAAGGAAAAAAAGGAAAGAAAAAAAATTTAACTTAACCATAACATGAATCGAACTGTGATGAATAGTGCATTGCAAGAGAAAATAACACGAGCTGGAAAAGAAAAATTAAACGAGGGATACCAAGCTAGAGAATACAGCAAAGGGATGAACCATATAGCTGCTGTCAATCAGCTCATATGCCCCTAAATCCATCAGAATGAACAATTAAAAAAATGAAAAATAAATTAGTGGAAGACAAGAAACAGAACATGCCATTGAAGAAATTTCTTTAAGTTGTCATGAACAATAAAAATACTAGAATAAAATGGTGGCTAAAAAAAACTATTCGGGAAAACTTCTAAAAACAAGGAAAATAAAACTAAAGCTATTCTACCCTAACTACCTCCTTCCCTTCAATTGCTATCATGTTCTATTTATACACACACTCAGGGGTACAATGGTAATTTTTCATCTTAGATGAGTTTGCATTGTTTGGCCAGTTGTCTTTATTTTATTTGCTGCAGAGTAGATATTTCTACGTCATTCGTCTTCTGGTACACTTAGCTGTGCGATGTGGTCCGACGTGTGTCTTCCAGAAGGTTGGCACGGTGTCCGTCGATCTTATCGTTTTGAAGTGAATAAAATACTAACACCTGACATCCTACATGTCCAGACGATTGCTGACTCGGTCGACAAATTGGAAGTGGTCCAGTTTCCTTTAGCTCGTTTTTAGCCCATTTTTGACTGAAACGACTGAGTTTCATGTAGATTTAATTTACCTGCACATTAAAGAATTTTAATTAAATAAAGTGGATAATTATTAAAATAAATTGGGGATTTAAATAATTAATTAGGAAATTAAGCACAAATAATTCTGTTAAAAATAGAATTATCAGGGACTCTCTCAGTATTTGTCTCTTCAGGGTATCATCGTCCGGTACACAAATCCGTCCTCTAAATCTCAACAATCCATCCACATTGATTGTGAGATCCGACTGCGAAGTCTGCTCAGCTTGGCTAACCATATCGATCAACCTCTGATCATTACGCTGCCCAGTTCTAATCTGATCTATGATCCTGGGCTCTATTTGTAGGCTAGCCAAAAATCCAATCTCTACCTCTTTAACTCTGATCCAGAGTTTGACGAACTGCTCTAGTAAATCCCATTCCTTGATCATCATAGAAGATATCATACTCTTCCTGCTCAGGGCATCAGCCACTACGTTCGCCTTGCCCGGATGGTATAGAATCTTGTAGTCATAATCCTTAAAGAGTTCCATCCTTCTCCTTTGTCTCATATTTAACTCTTTCTGATCAGAGAGATATCTCAAACTCTTATGATCAGTAAAGATCTGGAATCTTTCCCCATATAAGTAGTGTCGCTAGATCTTCAAGGTAAACACCACAGTGGGTAACTCCAAATCGTACATGGGTTAATTCTGCTCATGATCTTTCAATTATCGTGACTCGTAGGCGACCACTCTTCCGTGCTACATGAGCACACATCCCAATCCTTGATGGGAAGCATCACTATAAACTGAAAATCCTCCTGATCCCTTAGGGATAGTCAAAACAGGTGCCACTGTTAATCTCCTCTTGAACTCCTGAAAATTAAGCTCACATTGATTAGTCCATATGAACGAAGTCTCCTTGCGTGTGAGCTTGGTCAAAGGAGTAGCAATCTTGAAAAATCCTTTTACAAATCTTCTGTAATACCCTGCCAAACCAAGGAAGCTTCGTACCTCTGTAACTATCTTCGGTCTTTCCCAATTAAGCACAGCTCTACTTTACTTAGATCCACTGATACTCCTTCCGCTGAAACTATATAGCTAAGGAAAGCTATCCTATCCAGCCAAAACTCACACTTACTAAGCTTTCCTTATAATTGCTTATCTCGGAGTATCTGAAGTACTAACCACAAGTGTTGTGCGTGCTCCTCATAAGATCGAGAATACACCAATATATCATTAATAAAGACTATCACAAATTTATCTAGATAGTCTCTGAATACCTCATTCATTAACCTCATAAAGGCTGCAGGAGCGTTCGTCAATCCAAAGGGCATCACTAGAAATTCATAATGGCCATACCTCGTCCTGAAGGCCTTCTTCAAAATATCTTCTTCCTTAATCCTCAACTGATGATAGCTCGATCTCAAATCAATCTATAAGAAGACTGAGGCCCTTCTCAGCTGATCAAGTAGATCATCAATCCTCGGCAATGAGTATTTATTCTTCACCGTGGCTTTATTCAACAGTCGGTAGTCTATGCAGAATTTGAGACTACCATCCTTCTTCCTCACGAATAATACTGGTGCTCCACACGGTGAGACATTGGGTCTAATGAATCCCTGATCTAATAACTCTCGTAGTTGTTTCTTTAATTCCTCTAGTTCCACTAATGCCATCCTATATGGAGTTCTAGAGATAGGCTGAGTATCTAGTACCATAACAATGGTAAACTCCAGCTCTCTCTTTGGTGGTAAACTAGGCAACTCATATGGGAAGACATCCGAAAATTCACATACCACAAGTATATCCTCAACCCTCGAATGTTCCCGATGATCATCTGAGATGAATGTTTCATAACCTTCACATGAATGATCAAATTTAGTATTCTTAAAAGATAACATCATATATCTCAAATTGCTTACACAAAAAATTTCACATTTTTATTTCCTCAATATCTCAAACGTACACTGTAAGGTTTAGGTAGGGAGAAAGTCATTATCTTAGTGTAGCAGTCTAAACTCACTCGGTTGGTTACCAACCAATCCATTCCCAAAATTACATTAAACCCATGTATATTTAGCATCATTAGATCTGCTAACATCACTCTATCTCCCATCTTTATTTCACACCCTCTACAGATTAAATCAGTTGTCTGGGATTCACGCATAGGGGTATTTACATGTAGTATATACTCTAGAGGTTCAAACTTCAAGTTTAATCTACATGCAAAATGCTTAGAAATAAACGAATGCGTGGATCCTGGATCAATCAACACATGAGCCTTATGATTACTGACAGAGAGTATACCTCTTACAGTTTCTGCTAAAGCATCTACTGTTTCCTTGTCTAGAGCAAAGACACGTCCCACTGTGACAGGCTTCTTTTCTTTCTCTGCAGTAGTGGCTCGTCTCTAAGGATTTACTCTCTAAGGCTGTTGTCTATGGGGTCTAGAACATGTGGTTTATGAGGTTGAGGGCAGTCTTTCACTTTGTGACCCATGTCTCCACATCTAAAACATCCATGTATCATGTAAGACCCCGTATATGTATAATGGTAATGTGAATAATTGGATCAAATAATATGAAGGGACTTGTAATGTAAAGTATGATTGATGTAAGTCCATGGATTCAATGTATGTATGTGTAATATAAATTGTAACGTACATACAAGTTTCATTGAGTATGAATACGAAGAAATGAGTTCTAGCAAGTGATGGATGTGATTGAGACTCAAGATGAGTAGTGTGGTAAAATGGAATGGAGTTATGCTTCCATTTGGTTTTATGTAGCATGCCTTTGAACATACAATGAATGCACACAAGTTTCAATGTGCATAAGGTATGAATGGATGCAATTTTCAAGTTATAAAGGTGGATGGATGAGAAAATGGCCATGGCAATAGATTGAGGGTGTGTTGGTATGAGTTGCAGCAATGAAACTGCAGGAAATCTAGAAAACATGAGGTCCAGATCGATCTCCTAGGATGAGAGATCGATCTGGAAGAGCCAGAATGCTCTGATTTGGGCGAAAGAATAGAGCAGATCGATCTCCAATGGAGCCAGATCGATCTGCCAAGCATTCTGTAAGTGAAAAGATCGATCCTCAAGCACCCAGATCGATCTCCTTAGCTCTCTATTTGGGACCAGATCGATCTCATGCTTCGACAGATCGATCTCATGCTTCAACAGATCGATCTCATTGCTTCGACAGATCGATCTCAGGCTTAAAAATACCGTGAAAAAGAGGGATTTTAAGGGACCAGATCGATCTCCTCTTGGACCAGATCGATCTCCTCAAGTCATTTCTATATAAGGAAAGCTGAAAAATCTGGAAATCTCGGAACCTCCCATTTTCAACCTAAAAACCCAACTTTCCCTCTCTAAAATCAGCCATTTTCAGTGAGATTTAGAGAGAGATCATTAGAGGTAAAGTTGTTCATATCAAAGAGGAGAACAACATAGTGAGAGGGCATTTTCCCATTTTTGGAATTGAAGGAGTTGAGGGCATTACCAATTGGAGCAAGAAGAGAAATCATATTGGTAAGATTCTAACACTCCAATCCAAATGCATTAGCTATTTAATTGATTTTGGAGTTGATTGGTATGAGTATTGATGGATAAACTACCTAAGAATGTAGTGGAAGTGGTGTGACCTAGAAATCTAAAATGGGTATAATGTGAGGATATGTGGGATTGAATGAGCTTATGATTTATGGCATGCTAAAGTTGTTATTGGGGTAATGTTTATGATTCTAGATGGTTAGATGGAATTACTTGGTGAGTTGGAGGAATTGTGAAAACGGATATGTATATGATTGATAAATGCCATAGTGAGGGAATTCATGGAATATGAACACTATGAGCTTAATGTCGATTTAACATCGATTTTGAATAAGTTAATAGGCCTAAGAAGATCCATAGACTCGAGTTATGGGTAAAGTAATGAAACGAGGCCGTATAAGCGTTAATAGAGGCTATAGGTTAAATTGACTATAGTAAGCGCAAGGGTTGCATTGTATGGATCGAATATAATGCGGGATACGATTTTGTGCAGTCCCCGAAGAGTTCGTTGAAGGCGAACCGAACCGTACGAGTAAGCAGCTTAAGGAAGTGGAATCACGCATCGCGATTCCAGGTAAGGGAATTTTGTGAGTATATAGAGATAGCTGCTCGTATTTTGAACTGGGTGAATATTGGGTGTTGTATGAAATGCATGAATTACTCAAATAAATGATGGATGGTATTCGTGAATGATGACGAGTATATGCGTGGTTTTGGATTTGAAGTGGATTTTATGAAATGGGATAGTAAGGCTAATAATTGCATAAATCTAATGTTTTGATGTTTTTCCAAAACGAATTGCTGGGTTTTAAGCAAGCTCGTAGATAGGACGGCTAGTATTGTATGGTTGTTGTGGAAAAACATTTGTGAGTGCTAAACCTGAATTGCCGGGATTGATGAATTGTATATGAGCCGCCTATCACACTTGTATGACATAAATCGCGCTAGAGCCTCGCTCGCGCTGGATTTCTATGTTTTCATTTGTATGAAACGTGCTGGAACCTAGCTCGCACCTTGATTTCGAAACTATAATGATATTTATAAACCGTACTGGAGCTTCTGCTCGTACGTGGATTTTGAGTGGTTGTCTTATGAGTATAACCGTACTAGAGCTATGCTCGTACGCACCTCTTTATGAGAAGATGCATGATGCATGAGTCGTGCTAGAGCTTTGCTCGCACAAGTTTGCACAATGGGATACATATAAGGTTGTGAAAGTGGGTAAGATCCTTAAGCCTTACATCCTTAAGCTAACATCCTTAAGCCCAAAGAGGCGGGGAGGCTCTGTTAGGCGGGGAGGCTCTGTTCGGTGGGGAGGCTCTCTTACGGTGGGATCCTTAAGCCAACATCCTTAAGCCCAAAGAGGCGGGGAGGCTCTGTTAGGCAGGGAGGCTCTCCTACATGGGTACGGTAAGATCCTTAAGCCCTACATCCTTAAGCTAACATCCTTAACCCCGAGGAGGCAGGGAGGCTCTGTTAGGCGGGGAGGCTCTGTTCGGTGGGGAGGCTCTCTTACGGAAAGGATCCTTAAGCCCTACATCCTTAAGCTAACATCCTTAAGCCCGAGGAGGCAGGGAGGCTCTGTTAGGCGGGGAGGCTCTCCTTCACGGAATATGGAATACTCTTGGTATGAGGTAGATAAGACGTAGGAATGGCTCCCCCAATCCCGATATGAGTTTACGGAGTACGGTGTACCGTGTATATTACATGGAGTACGATGTACCGCATGATGGTTATGTGATGAGAAAGTCTGGCGAGGGATAATCCATCTTCGTGCCAGCATGATACCCCGCACACCTGGATGCGTGTGGTCTGGGATGATTTATGATGTAATGGTTCACATAGGCACTTTTGATATAGTGACCTAGATTTATACACATGCGTGAATTGTGGAACGTAAATGTGGTTGTGATTGTGAGTTGATTTGGTGGTGTTATGTTGTTGGTTCAAAAAGGAGGTTTCTAAATGAATTGCCCTTTTATGAATTTAAATGAGATCGAGCATGAAATGATTTATACATGATGTTTTACCATGTTTTATATGCCAATTTTACATGACTTTGATACATGATATATATGTATACTCATATGGCATAGTTTTATTCCTCATGCTCCTACTATAAATGATTTATGCATAACACTATCAGCATGTAGATAGAGTAGTTATCTACCATGCTTGCATTATTGCCTTACTGAGCGTGTGGTTGCTCATCCCACTCTATTTTCACCCCTACAGAGCGTGCATAGTAGCCCAGTGAGGACTGAGGCGTATTATTTTGGACTCCGCTGTATCTCCATCGCTAAGAGGTATATACACAGTGATTCTTTTTGTATCTAAACAATGTAAAAGCACAGTATTCTTTTGAGGTGTACTTATGGGGGATGTAGATGTCAGTAAAACATGTATTCGTATAAGTACACGATTAAATGCACATGTATGACATCGTTTTAATTAATTGAGAATGAATGAGATGTGGTGTTTATTATTGACTCACAGCCCAACAGTGTGTGGTGAACTTAGTTCACGACCGGGTAAGGTAACAGTAAAACGCGAAAAATTTTCAGTGATTTCGATTAAAGAGAATGGAATTGGGTCGTGACAGAGATTGGTATCAGAGCTGTGTTGGCCTGATGTGAGTCATTAATAAAATGTAGGAAAGTACATCCCCATAGTACTGTGCTTTTGTTTAGATATAACTGTGTATACCGTGATGGATTGAGCTTAATGAATTATTATAATACAGGGAGTTAGGCACTATGCCAGTTACACGCAAAGGTAGAGGGGCGAGAGCACGTGCTAGAGGCCGTAGAGGTAGGCCTGAGAGCCGTGCGGAGCCACAGACTGAGTAGGCTCCACAGAACCCTGCTGAGAGAGCAGGTGATACTGAGGCTCGCTTCGCTAGATTAGAGTAGAGTATTGAGAGTCTGGTGGAGATAGTCACGCAGGCCTTGGGCGCCGGTGACACACGAGGTCCCGCAGCATAGCCTACTACGGAACAGGCAGCTGCAGAGGCAGAGAGACCTCAGATTGCTGAGACAGTTACAGTTACACCACCTCCAGCCCAAGATACAGATTCTCCTATCGCTCCACATCAGAGCGGTAGTGATGTGGGTTATGACTGTGACTTGAGTAGGTTGCGAGAGTTTCAAGCGCTGAAACCCCCAGTGTTCAGAGGGGTGAAGGACCCAGTGATTACGGAGGATTGGGTGTATGAGATGGAGAAACTGTATAGGTTTTTTCGATGCACTTCAAGTGAGAAGGTTGCCTTTGCCGTGTTTATGCTGAAAGGTGAGGCCGAGCATTGGTGGAGGTCCACCGAGGTTATTTTGAGGGCCAGACACTCTGAGATCTCATGGGAGATATTTCTAGAGGCCTTCAGGAGACAATATGTCCCAGCTACCGCACAGAGGAGACTGCGGATGGAATTTATGAACTTGGTTCAAGGGAACCGTACTGTGGACGAGTATGAGTCCAAGTTTATGTCCTTGGGGAGATATGACCCGGACACGATGGGTAGTGAGACCCGAAAGATTCAGAAGTTCATGGATGGATTGAGATTGGCCATCCGAACTAAGCTAGCTCCCTTCGACATTGTGACTTATGAGGAGGCTGTACATAAGGCTCAGTTGTGTGAGCAAGACTTTGAGCGAAATGCCTCCGAGCTTGGGAGAGTCAGTGTCAGAAAGGACAGAGACCGGAAGAGATCCGGGTTTGAAAGAGTGGCCAAGAGAGATGGCCAAAGATTTTTTGAGAAGAGGCCAAAGATTGAGGAGGTGCGGGAGAGAGCTGCTAGACCTCCCGTATACCCAGCCTTGACTGCGCCAAGGGGCATGACTATTGGAGGACCACGGCCTACTACTGATCAGTGTAGGAGATGTGGGAGATTTCATGGGAATAGGCCCTGTCTGATGACCCCTATGGTGTGTTTTAGATGCGAGAGACTAGGACATATGGCTAAGCATTGTCCCGAGAGGATGGAGATTGCCCCACAGAAGAGCAAGGAGCCTGAGGGAGTTCCAGCTGAGACAGCAGCCCCGAGGAGGAGGGCTACAGCTGAGGAAAAAGGGAAACAGGTTGCGGGTGTGAGCAGAGGAAGGGTGCACGCACTGGACCAGGACACTGCAGACGCATCGACGGATGTGATTAAAGGTACCATCCGAATCTTTGATTTAGAAGCATTGGTATTATTTGATCCTGGTGCCACGCATTCTTTCATATCACCTTCCTTTGCACATAAATTGTTGAAATATGTGAAACCAACATTGTTGGATAAAATGTTGATGATTTCCACACCCATGAATGATAGTCAATTGACTGAGCATGTATGTAGGGATTGTAAATTAAAGATAGAGGGGAAGGAAATGATAGCCAATCTGATTTTATTAAATATGAATGATTTTGATGTAATTTTGGGAATGGATTGGTTGGCTACCAATCGTGTTGTGATGGATTGTCATGCCAAAACATTGATGTTTTCAGGATTAGACAATCTTATTATAAACTTTGATGAAAAGAAATGATATGGAATTAGCATGGTTGTTGTAAATAAAAGGAGTATGATTTTAAATTCATATTGCTTGAGAGATAAATTTATTGTTTTTGATAAATGATGAATGTGGAGTGATGGTTTATGTTACTAACGACGGAGAGGATAATGTGAAGGGTTCATTGCATACGTGGTCGATATAGATGAGGCATACCCGAAATTGAAAGACATACCCGTAATTACCGATTACCCTGATGTCTTTTCGGATGAATTACCAGGACTACCACCTGAAAGGGAAATGGAATTTTACATTGAGTTAGTGCCTGGTACAGAGCCGATATCGAAGCCACCCTATAGAATGGCTCCGATAGAATTGGAAGAGCTGAAGAAACAGCTGCAAGAGTTGTTGGAGAAGGGGTTTATTAGACCGAGTGTCTCACCTTGGGGAGCACCGGTTCTATTTGTAAGGAAGAAGGATGGAAGCCTCCGACTGTGTATAGATTACCGGTTGTTGAATAAGGCCACCATTAAGAACAAGTACCCCTTTCCAAGAATCGATGATTTGTTGGATTAGCTCCAGGGAGCCGAAGTATTTTCTAAGATAGATCTGCGGTCAGGGTACCATCAGTTGAGGATCAGGAGTGGAGATGTACCCAAGACAGCATTTCGTACCCGTTATGGCCACTACGAGTTTTTAGTGATGCCATTCGGATTGACGAATGCTCCCGCAGCATTTATGGCATTGATGAATGATGTATTCAAGCCATACCTGGACAAGTTTGTGATTGTTTTCATAGATGACATTTTGGTGTATTCCAAGTCCAAGGAAGATCATGAGGAGCACTTGAGGATAGTTCTGCAGACCCTCCGAGAGAGAGAATTGTATGCCAAACTCAGCAAGTGTAACTTTTGGTTGGAACAGATCTCATTTCTGGGGCATGTTGTGTCTAAGGATGGGGTATCAGTGGATCCATCCAAGATAGAGGCAGTTGTGCAGTGGGAACAGCCCAAGACAGTAATTGAGATCAGAAGTTTCCTGGGATTGGCAGGATATTATCGGAGATTTGTAGAGGGTTTCTCCAGACTAGCTGCTCTGTTGACACGCCTCACGCGTAAAGATGTTAAGTTTACATGGGATGAGGCATGTGAGAGGAGTTTTGGGGAGCTTAAGCGTCGATTGACGACTGCTCCAGTTCTCACCATTCCTACCAGCTCAGGAGGATTCTCGGTGTATACGGATGCATCACACCAGGGACTGGGCTGTATGCTTATGCAGGATGGGAAGGTAGTTGCCTATGGATCTAGACAGTTGAAAGATCATGAGAGGAACTACCCGACACATGATTTAGAGTTGGCGGCCGTAGTATTTGCTTTGAAAATATGGCGCCACTATCTCTATGGTGAGAAATTTCAGGTGTTCACAGATCATAAGAGCCTTAAGTACCTGTTCTCGCAGAAAGAGCTGAATATGAGACAGAGGAGATGGCTCGAACTCCTGAAAGACTATGATTGTGAAATCATGTACCACCCGGGTAAGGCAAATGTAGTTGCCGATGCTTTGAGTAGAAAGAACCTTGGGTTGGTGTCTTATATGATGGTACGGGAACATGAGTTGTTAGAACACTTTGCGAACCTCAGTTTGGATGTAACCCCACCTGGATCTGAGAGACTTGAGATCATGGCTAGTTTGAGACTAGAGCCAGAGTTGATTGGCCGTATTCGGCAAGCCCAGCAGAGCGATCGACGGTGTATCGATTGGCTGAGGCAGATACAGACAGGTGTGGGTAGTGATTTTGAGCAGGGTGCTGATGGCTTATTGAGGTTCAGAGGCAGAGTATGCATTCCCAGGGATCCTGAGATCAGGAGAATGATTTTATCAGAGGCTCACTCATCGAAGTATACGATACATCTGGGAAGTACCAAGATGTATCAAAACCTTCGGAAGGTTTATTGGTGGTCTGGAATGAAAAGAGACATTGCTGAATATGTCGTTAAGTGTCTCGTTTGTCAGCAAGTGAAGGTAGAGCATCAGAAGCCTGCAGGATTATTGCAGCCTCTACCGATACCGACATGGAAGTGGGAGCATGTCACCATGGATTTTGTGATGGGGTTGCCGAGGACCCGTAGAGGTCATGATGCCATATGGGTTATTGTGGACCGGTTAACTAAGTCCGCCCATTTCTTGGCTATGAGAGCTACCGATACACTGAGTCAGTTGGCGAACCTGTATATTCGAGAGATAGTACGGCTACATGGTGTACCAGTGAGCGTTGTTTCTGATAGGGATGCCCGCTTCACTTCCCATTTCTGGGAACACTTTCAGGAAGCGATGGGGACCCGATTGAGTTTTAGCACCGCTTTTCATCCTCAGACAGATGGGCAGTCAGAGAGGACTATACAGACCCTCGAGGATATGTTGAGAGCGTGTGTGCTGGATTATAGAGGCTCCTGGGATGACCACCTGCAGTTAGCCGAGTTCGCTTATAATAATAGCTGTCATGCTAGTATCGGGATGGCACCCTATGAGGCATTATACGGGCGTAGATGTCGTTCCCCCATTGGATGGGAAGAGGTTGGTGACAGACAGATTTTCGCTCCGGACTTAGTGCAGCAGGCATCTGAGGACGTCCAGTTGATATGTGAGAGATTACGGACAGCTCAGAGCCGGCAAAAGAGTTATGTTGACAAGAGGCGAAGACCACTGGAGTTTGATGAGGGTGAGTCGGTGTTTCTGAGGGTATCACCATCGAAGGGTATTATGATATTTGGTAAGAAGGGCAAGCTGAGCCCTAGATATATCGGATCCTTCGAGATTTTAGAGAGAGTGGGAGAAAAGGCGTATAGATTGGCATTGCCACCGGACTTGGCGAATGTCCGCAACGTCTTCCACGTCTCGATGCTTTGGAAGTATCACCCGGACCCGGCACACGTGATAAGATATGAGCCGTTGGAGCTCCATGAGAGTATGACGTATGTTGAGAAGCCGGATCGGATATTGGACAGAAAAGAGAAAGTGTTACGGAATAAGATAATTCCCTTGGTGAAAGTTCTTTGGCAATACCACACGGCGGAAGAGGCCACGTGGGAATTGGAGAACTTGATACGGGAGAAGTACCCCCAACTTTTTGAAGAGTGACTTGGTTCTAATTTGGAGGACCAAATTCCTTGAAGGAGGGGAGAATGTAAGACCTCGTATATGTATAATGGTAATGTGAATAATTGGATCAAATAATATGAATGGACTTGTAATGTAAAGTATGATTGATGTAAGTTCATGGATTCAATGTATGTATGTGTAATATAAATTGTAACGTACATACAAGTTTCATTGAGTATGAATACGAAGAAATGAATTCTAGCAAGTGATGGATGTGATTGAGACTCAAGATGAGTAGTGTGGTAAAATGGAATGGAGTTATGCTTCCATTTGGTTTTATGTAGCATACCTTTGAACAATGGCCATGGCAATAGATTGAGGGTGTGTTGGTATGAGTTGCAGCAATGAAACTGCAGGAAATCTGGAAAACATGAGGTCCAGATCGATCTCCTAGGATGAGAGATCGATCTGGAAGAGCCAGAATGCTCTGATTTGGGCGAAAGAATAGAGCAGATCGATCTCCGATGGAGCCAGATCGATCTGCCAAGCATTCTGTAAGTGAAAAGATCGATCCTCAAGCACCCAGATCGATCTCCTTAGCTCTCTGTTTGGGACCAGATCGATCTCATGCTTCGACAGATCGATCTCATGCTTCAACAGATCGATCGCATTGCTTCGACAGATCGATCTCAGGCTTAAAAATGCCGTGAAAAAGAGGGATTTTAAGGGACCAGATCGATCTCCTCTTGGACCAGATCGATCTCCTCAAGTCATTTCTATATAAGGAAAGCTGAAAAATCTGGAAATCTCGGAACCTCCCATTTTCAACCCAAAAACCCAACTTTCCCTCTCTAAAATCAGCCATTTTCAGTGAGATTTAGAGAGAGATCATTAGAGGCAAAGTTGTTCCTATCAAAGAGGAGAACAACATAGTGCGAGGGCATTTTCCCATTTTTGGAATTGAAGGAGTTGAGGGCATTACCAATTGGAGCAAGAAGAGAAATCATATTAGTAAGATTCTAACACTCCAATCCAAATGCATTAGCTATTTAATTGATTTTGGAGTTGATTGGTATGAGTATTGATGGATAAACTACCTAAGATTGTAGTGGAAGTGGTGTGACCTAGAAATCTAAAATGGGTATAATGTGAGGATATGTGGGATTGAATGAGCTTATGATTTATGGCATGCTAAAGTTGTTATTGGGGTAATGTTTATGATTCTAGATGGTTAGATGGAATTACTTGGTGAGTTGGAGGAATTGTGAAAACGGATATGTATATGATTGATAAATGCCATAGTGAGGGAATTCATGGAATATGAACACTATGAGCTTAATGTCGATTTAACATCGATTTTGAATAAGTTAATAGGCCTAAGAAGATCCATAGACTCGAGTTATGGGTAAAGTAATGAAACGAGGCCGTATAAGCGTTAATAGAGGCTATAGGTTAAATTGACTATAGCAAGCGCAAGGGTTGCATTGTATGGATCGAATATAATGCGGGATACGATTTTGTGCAGTCCCCGAAGAGTTCGTTGAAGGCGAACCGAACCGTACGAGTAAGCAGCTTAAGGAAGTGGAATCACGCATCGCGATTCCAGGTAAGGGAATTTTGTGAGTATATAGAGATAGCTGCTCATAATTTGAACTGGGTGAATATTGGGTGTTGTATGAAATGCATGAATTGCTCAAATAAATGATGGATGATATTCGTGAATGATGACGAGTATATGCGTGGTTTTGGATTTGAAGTGGATTTTATGAAATGGGATAGTAAGGCTAATAATTGCATAAATCTAATGTTTTGATGTTTTTCCAAAACGAATTGCTTGGTTTTAAGCAAGCTCGTAGATAGGACGGCTAGTATTGTATGGTTGTTGTGGAAAAACATTTGTGAGTGCTAAACCCGAATTGCCGGGATTGATGAATTGTATATGAGCCGCCTATCACACTTGTATGACATAAATCGCGCTAGAGCCTCGCTCGCGCTGGATTTCTATGTTTTCATTTGTATGAAACGTGCTGGAACCTAGCTCGCACCTTGATTTCGAAACTATAATGATATTTATAAACCGTACTGGAGCTTCTGCTCGTACGTGGATTTTGAGTGGTTGTCTTATGAGTATAACCGTACTAGAGCTATGCTCGTACGCGCCTCTTTATGAGAAGATGCATGATGCATGAGTCGTGCTAGAGCTTTGCTCGCACAAGTTTGCACAATGGGATACGTATAAGGTTGTGAAAGTGGGTAAGATCCTTAAGCCTTACATCCTTAAGCTAACATCCTTAAGCCCAAAGAGGCGGGGAGGCTCTGTTAGGCGGGGAGGCTCTGTTCGGTGGGGAGGCTCTCTTACGGTGGGATCCTTAAGCCAACATCCTTAAGCCCAAAGAGGCGGGGAGGCTCTGTTAGGCAGGGAGGCTCTCCTACATGGGTACGGTAAGATCCTTAAGCCCTACATCCTTAAGCTAACATCCTTAAGCCCGAGGAGGCAGGGAGGCTCTGTTAGGCGGGGAGGCTCTGTTCGGTGGGGAGGCTCTCTTACGGAAAGGATCCTTAAGCCCTACATCCTTAAGCTAACATCCTTAAGCCCGAGGAGGCAGGGAGGCTCTGTTAGGCGGGGAGGCTCTGTTCGGCGGGGAGGCTCTCCTTCACGGAATATGGAATACTCTTGGTATAGGGTAGATAAGACCTAGGAATGGCTCCCCCAATCACGATATGAGTTTGCGGAGTACGCTGTACCGTGTATATTACATGGAGTACGATGTACCGCATGATGGTTATGTGATGAGAAAGTCTGGCGAGGGATAATCCATCTTCGTGCCAGCATGATATCCCGCACACCTGGATGCGTGTGGTCTGGGATGATTTATGATGTAATGGGTCACATAGGCACTTTTGATATAGTGACCTAGATTTATACACATGCGTGAATTGTGGAACGTAAATGTGGTTGTGATTGTGAGTTGATTTGGTGGTGTTATGTTGTTGGTTCAAAAAGGAGGTTTCTAAATGAATTGCCCTTTTATGAATTTAAATGAGATCGAGCATGAGATGATTTATACATGATGTTTTACCATGTTTTATATGCCAATTTTACATGACTTTGATACATGATATATATGTATACTCATATGGCATAGTTTTATTCCTCATGCTCCTACTATAAATGATTTATGCATAACACTATCAGCATGTAGATAGAGTAGTTATCTACCATGCTTGCATTATTGCCTTACTGAGCGTGTGGTTGCTCATCCCACTCTATTTTCCCCCTACAGAGCGTGCATAGTAGCCCAGTGAGGACTGAGGCGTATTATTTTGGACTCCGCTGCATCTCCATCGCTAAGAGGTATATACATAGTGATTCTTTTTGTATCTAAACAATGTCAAAGCACAGTATTCTTTTGAGTTGTACTTATGGGGGATGTAGATGTCAGTAAAACATGTATTCGTATAAGTACACGATTAAATGCACATGTATGACATCGTTTTAATTAATTGAGAATGAATGAGATGTGGTGTTTATTATTGACTCACAGCCCAACAGTGTGTGGTGAGCTTAGTTCACGACCGGGTAAGGTAACAGTAAAACGTGAAAAATTTTCAGTGATTTCGGTTAAAGAGAATGGAATTGGGTCGTGACATATCAACCCAGTACAACTTCCCTCATGCGATCGGCCACAATTTCTAGAAACTCTTATCTCAGGCCTGACATCTCGAAGGGTCTCACTGATGATAGGATACGCTCTGGGCCTCTCAAATATGCCCTTCTGTACCTCAATCCTTCCTCTTCTGAAGGAACCTCTCCGTACATCTGTTTCGAAAATCGTTGGCCTCTTGCTTTTTATCTCTAGGTACTGCTCTGAACTCATTCTGGGCTTGTACCATCTCGATTCCCCTCTCAATCTCTTGTGCTCCTCGCAGAGCATCTCCAAACTCAGTAATACACAACCCTATCAATCGATCTCTGATGATGGGCTTAAGTCCATACACAAACCTCTCTGTGCGGAGCTCTTTATCCTTAAAGGTCTCTGGATCATATTTCAACAGAATGGTAAATCGGCTCTCATAATCGTCCACAGACATATCGCTCTGTACCAAACTTGAAAACTCGACCTATATCCTCCTCTGTGCAGCTCGTGGTACATATTGGGCTCTGAAGGCCTTCTAAAACTCACCCCAGCCAATCACACCCTGGCGGGACATCAGAATGCTCTAGGTAGTATCCCACCAATCGCAAGCTCTCCCTTTTAACATATACACGCCTATACTGACCCTCTCAGCATCAGTGCATCCTAAAAAATCAAATATTACTCTTAACTCAGTCAACCACTCCTTAACCTCTACGGGATCCTTTCTCCCCTTAAATGCGGGCAGATTCATTTTCAATAAGTCCTTCAGCTGCATTATAGTTCTATCATTAGGCTGAGTCACGGGAGGCACTGGATCCATCTATACTGGGGCATGGGAGGTCCTTGTGGTGGTGTAGAGTAGTACCTGAGGTATTCACTCCAAAATGTTACGCGAACAGCACTGCCATTTGTTCAAATCCCTACCGTCTATCTGTCTCAATCCGATTAAACTGAGAGTTAGGACTCTTGGGTTATGGGGTAGGTGGTGGAGGAGGCTCAGCCTGCCTCCTCGAACAACCTTGTCGTCCACTCATTCTCAATCTTAATACGTTTCCTGCGCGTACACATCAAATTTGATTGAAATTTCAATCCTCAGTTTCAGTTCATGACCAAACTTATACAGACACTTGGGATGTATTCTATTTCACTTGAACGACACTGACAGTACTAAACACCCTAAGCTCTGATGCCAAGAAAACTCTGTGATGCCCAAAGCGCGAAAAATAGGGCAAATTTTAAAATTTTTCACATCCATTCACAATAAAGGGTGTATTCTTGTGCAGTTCATACATCATCATACATATCATACCTCAAGATCTCATCATCTCATAATTATATTTCATACGATATACATTACTCAATTCAAGGTTAATTAATGCTAATACATCTCATACATCATTGTACATCAAGTGTCTGTAATTACATTATTAGTCTGTGTACATGAAATGATAAAATATACCTTAATACAATATATGGCCTGAAGTTCAAGTCCTCCACTAGCCATTACTCCGTACGTTGCAGGGAAACTCTCTTCACTTGAAGAAATCTAGAGGGAGATAAAATAGGGTGAGCTTCTAAATCGCTCAGTAAGGGGGTAAGGGATTCATTAAAAAAATAATAATTTGCACAGCTTCATCATTTTATTTTGTGGGTGAAAACCCGATAAACTCAGTGAAAAATGTAGCATGAATAATTAAAACATCATCTCAACTCATTTACAAAACTCATGTAGAAACGTGATCATCAATGGCTTAACACAAAAACCACGGTCACAAGTAGTCACAAGCATGTGGGACAAACATGTATAAAACATGATGGGATAATGGCTTTTCTCATAAAACGTGATAAAAATAACTGCATTAGTAATGCATGTGGCGCAGCCATAAACACAATCTCATGTGTATAAAAAGGAGACTAGGCAATAAAACTCATATAAAAACTCGTCATGACAGATTCAAACGATTGACCTCGTCCCCTAGGTGGACATCCCCAATCGAGGGATTTCGTCGACAATATTACACCCATGATCGTGGTTCACTGTAGACATGCTCAGAGTTGTACAGTAGTCGGTCTTACATGCTAATAAGCAAGGCTCAATCTTACATGCTATCAAAGAAATGCCACCTAACACTGTCGCAGAGCGGGGGTCCTCTCACGTTACCAGAACGGAGGATATCAGATTTACATGCTACCAGAGCAAGGCCCGATGTGTATTCAACATGACATGCCTAAGTCTTAGTAATAGCCATTATCATATAAAACTGTTTTACCTTCACGTAGCGCTCATAGTGGTTTTCTCATAAAACACATCTCAAATCATTTTGTACTCAACACAAAACATGTCAAAAACCAAGCTCAAACTGGCAAAACAACGTACAGATTTCTCAAATCTCAATACACCTTAATGTAGAGCCCTAAATCACTTTTCACTTTTTAAACTCAAAACGGTTGTAAAACAATTCCACATTTAGTTTACAACTCATAAAAATTAGGCCCCAACCAGCTATAAAATCGTGTACAATAACTCATTCACAACTCATAAAAACATGTTTGTTTTCTCAAATCACATTTCATGCTACAATATTGTCACAAAACACATACACAAATGGGTTTTGAGTTTTCCCTTACCTCGTTGCACCTCGTACAGTGCAATTGTTTCCCCCGAAAAATGGACTAGCCTCGTATTCCTCTCTAGAACTCTCGGGCTGTCCAAACGATGTTAAAACATCATTAATTAATCTCATTTACATCACCGAACACATATTTGCTCATATTCTCGTTGAATACTCAAACAACCCAATTCTCACAATTCACATTCTCTTCCACTACATCTCCAAATTCTACATTCCTCATACCATATTCCATACAAAATTCAACTCATTGTCTCAATTCCAATTTATACTCAAAAATCCCAAATTACCACAAATTACATAATGTTATCTCTACTCCAACAAAATCGTAGTTTCATTAATTTCTAACCATCTCCTAGCTATTTCATCACAATGCCTACAACCATAATCACCAAAATCACTTTAAAAACCCAAGATCGAGGTTTAGAAATTTACCCAACTTGTGGAATGCTCAACTCTTGCCTCGATTCAATCCGTCTTTCGATTTCCAGGTATGTTGTTCTCCTTTGGATGAGGAACAACTTTCCTTCTGCTACAACGTTCGATATGGATGGAAATGGGGACTTTGGAAGAGAGAGAAAACTAGGGCTCGACTGAAATGGAGGATTGAAAGAGAGAGAAAAGATGAAATATAGGAAATGCAGGGGTTCTTTTATAGACGGAGGGTAGGAGATCGATTTGGTCCTTGATGAGATTAATCTCTCTTTGAATTTAGGGACATTTGTGGTAATTTTATGCCTAGGAGATCGATCTGTCGTGGGGTAAGATCAATCTCTTAATGGCTTAATGAGATCGATCTGCTCCTTGAGGAGATCGATTTTCTGTTTACAGAATGCTTCATGAGATCGATCTGCTCCTTGAGGAGATCGATCTTCTGTTTACAGAATACTTCATGAGATCGATCTGCTCCTAGAGGAGATCAATCTTCTCCTTACAGAATGCTTCATGAGATATATTTCTTTCTCATGAGATCGATCTCTTCATTATAAAATCATAAGGAGATCGATCCTCTTCCATTGGAGATCGATTTACTCGCTTGAATTCCTCATTCCTTGTCACTTTGGCCTACCAGATCGATCCTCCCTTCTCCTAGATCGATCTGGCCTCATAGTTTCACACTTTGGTTAAACACTTAACATAAAATCTCCATATATAATTGCCATAGTTTATTCCATTGATTATTTCTCATTTATAACTCATTCATCACTTAGAAATTTAATTCCATACCACCTCAATATATAAGTACATTACATTCAGCTCAATCAATTACACTTCATATCCACCTTACATAATTAGATATGTATAAAATTATTAGATCTCACATGCGTACATATCTGAAATTAAAATGCATATATATATATATAAACATATAAACCATCCATCGCATATACCTCGAAATACCAAAATCAACTCGCTAGGCTAAAGGAGTCAGCTAGAACGTGATGCTCGCCCCAAAATACTAATATGAAAAATGTTGAAAAGATAGGGGTGAGCAACCACACGCTCAGTAAGGAATCTACATAGTCGAAGCTAGCAAAACGCCATGCAACACACCATGCAGTGGTAAATCACGAGAGTTATGTAAAAGATGTCATGCACCATTCGGTAAAACAATGCTATTTATACTTCGGTTAAGACATACTTGCATAACTAAAAATCATACATTGTTAGACAAAATAGAATTTCCAAAGAACATTTATAAATTCTCAAAGCCGACACCATTGTCAAAAGAGCTATTCAGTCGAAATACATGCATGAGCACACTTAAATTATTCGATATGACAAATGAGAATGCGACAATGACCCCAACCAGTCATGGAATCCAAATACTCAAATAACATCACCAATATCAATGTAAAATAAACACCTATGGCCATAGTGACTACCGCCCTATCCTAACTGAGCAAGTTCCAAACTAGGGTACTAAAGACGAGCTCAGGGTCTAACAGTAGTAGGTAGCAATAACATCTCAATGCCACAAAGGCATCCCCGTGAAGCACTTGGCACCATAGGGTAATCACACAGAATCTCCTATCGGGTGCTAGAGATGGCTCTCGCAGGACATGACTGCCACACTGGCATAAACCAAGTTGCCAACAAACTCAAATATCTCCACGATGGGTTCACAATAAAATTTAGCAAATCAATCCCAATTTCACAATTTCCAAAGATTGGGGAAAACAACCCATCGATAAATAAAACATGTATCAACCATTCAAAATCAGCATGTATGTAAATTATGCAACTTCATGCTATGTCGAAAATACAGTCAAAAGAGCCTACACAACAGCATTGAAAATCAACAATCTTAATGGAGTTACAAAAATCTATTGTGAAATGCTCACACGCACATGCTATTATCATGTAAAATCATATCTTATAAAACGATAACTCCAACTTGTGACAGAATTTAAATCATGGTAATTTTTAAAACGAACAGATTGCAAATCAGTAATATAAGGTAAGGGAATTTATTCTAAGCTATTCTGTCAAATCGGCTAACCTATAGCCTATCTTTAAAAATGGAATCTAACCTATCCTAAGCATCTTACTAACATCAGCTATATAAACCCCTTACCATACACAGCTATGCGCCCGATTTTATCCTTTTTTGCCTATCGCCTTAGATGCCCATATATGCGTCTAAGCTTCCTTGGCGCCTTCTGACGTAGTTGCTGCGAAATATCATTTGAAGGCATATGTTATTTACCATTTGTATAATAATGAATTGTCACGCCCCGAAAATGCGAAAAATAGGGCTAATTTAAAACTTTTTACTCGTTAATTCACAAATAAAGAGTGCATTCCTGTGCAGTGTCATACATCATCATAATTATCATGCCTCAGGATCTCTTCATGATATAATAAATATTGTATTATACCCATTACTCGATTACAAGTCAATTAATCCTAATACATCCCATATAATGTCATACATCAAGCGTCTGCAAATACATTAATAGTCTGGGTACATGAAAAGATAATATACCTCAAAGTACAAATTATATAGCCTGGAGCTTGAATCCTCCACTAGCCACCACTCCGTACGTCGCAGGGAAGTCCTTATTCACTTGAAGAACTCTGGGGGGAAAGAAAAACAGGGTGAGCTTCTAAATCGCTCAGTAAGGGGGGTAGGGGACTCATTTCATAAACCAAAATGCACATCACAAAGCATTTATTTGTATGTGAAACTCATTTGAAAACCATAGCATGAAAATATTCAAAACAACACTCTCATGTGTCAAGTCATGTGAAAACATGAAGTAAAAAGGCTCACTCTAGAGCAAAACAAAGCATGTGAAAATACGCGTTAAACGCTTTCTCAAATAACGTGGCATAGCCACCGATTTAAAATCACACGTGGCATAGCCACAATACACACGTGGCAAAGCCACTGAATTATTTTCTCACGTGGCATAGCCACTGAATAGGGTTTCTCAACGTGGCACTGCCACCAATGGGGTTTCTCAACGTGGCACAGCCACCAATGGGGTATACGTGGCACAGCCACCAATGGGTTTCTCAACGTGGCACAGACACCAATGGGGTATACGTGGCACAGCCACCAATGGGTTTCTCAACGTGGCACAGCCACCAATGGGGTATACGTGGCACAGCCACCAATGGGTTTCTCAACGTGGCACAGCCACCAATGGGTTTCTCAACGTGGCACAGCCACCAATGGGGTATACGTGGCACAGCCACCGATTGGGTATACGTGGCACAGCCACCAATGGGTTTCTCAACGTGGCACAGCCACCAATAGGGTATACGTGGCATAGCCACCAATGGGTTTCTCAACGTGGCACAGCCACCAATGGGGTATACGTGGCACAGCCACCAATGGGTTTCTCAACGTGGCACAGCCACCAATGGGGTATACGTGGCACAGCCACCAATGGGTTTCTCAATGTTACCAGAACGGAGAAGAATTCGGGCTTACATGCTACCAGAGCAATGCCCGGTGTGTACTCACAACTACACACCCAAGTCTTATCACATAAGACAGGTTGCCTTCACGTAGAACTCGTAATGGTTTTCTCTCATAAAACTCATTTGAAATCGTTTTGTACTCAACACAAAACGTAGTAAAACCGAGTTCCAACCGGCAAAGCACACGCACACATTTCTCAAATCACAATATTGCCTTAACGTAGAGCCCAGTTATAAACTCATAAAACATTGGGCTCCAACCGGCTATAAAATCGTGTGCAGTTTAATCTCAACACAAAACACTCAACATGCTTGTTATAAATCATAAATCATGCTAAAACAGTTTGCAATTCACATACACAAATGGTTTAGATTTCCCTTACCTCTTTGCACCTCGTATAGTGCAATCGTTTCCCCCGTATCCCAGACTAGTCTCGCATTCCACTCTGGAACTCCCGAGCTGTCCAAACGATGTTAAAACATCAATACTCCACATCACATAAGCCTCAATTCTTAAAATCGAGCATAATTGCTCATAACACCTCAATTCTCTTGATTTCTCGTAACTCAACCCTAAACTACAACTCTATTCACAATATCCCAATGTTCGATATCTCTAATACCAATTATCTATGCTAATTCTCCTCATTGTCTAATTTTCCATTTATAGCTCACAATTTCCCAAATTCACCAAAATTCTCAATATGCATATCACTCCTACCACATTGAAATTTAATCAATCCCTAGTCATCTTTCAGCCATTTCAACACAAATTCAACCACCAATAACATCAAAATCAACTCAAATATCAAGATCGAGGTTTAGAAATTACCCAAAGCTTATGAGACGCACAACTCACGCCTCGATCCGATTCGTCCTTCGATTTCCAAGTATGTTGTTCTCCCTTTGATGAGGAACAACTTTCCTTCTTACCACAATAGCTGATTCGGCCGAAAATGGGGGATTTGGAGGAGTGAGAAACTAGGTTTTCGAAAAAATAGAGGTTTGGAAGAGAGAGAAAGTAAGATTTCAGGAGAAAACATGGGTCCCTTATATAGACTGGAGGTAGGAGATCGATCTGTCTCCTGGGGAGATCGATCTGCGTTTGAATTTTTGGGGACGATCTGGGCAATTTTATGCCTAGGAGATCGATCTGTCGAGGGGTGAGATCGATCTCTTTATGGCTTTATGAGATCGATCTGTGCCTTGAGGAGATCGATCTTCTCTCAAACAGATTCATTTGGAGATCGATCTCTTCCTCATGAGATCGATCCCTTCTCAAACAGATTCATAAGGAGATCGATCTCTTCCATTGGAGATCGATCTGCTCCTCAAATTTCCCCTTCCTCGTCATTTTTAATTCACCAGATCGATCTCTCCTTCTCCTAGATCGATCTGTCCTCATGGATCAAGCTTATTTTACACACTTAACACATAAATCTCCAATTATAATTCCCACAATTCACTTTGCTCAATAAATTACACTTCAATTTATTATTACATCATTAAATATGTCTGAAATTCTCAGATCTCACATCCTCCCCACCTTAAAAGAATTTGGTCCTCCAAATTCAACTCAACTAATCAAAATAGATGGGGGTATTTCTCCTTCATGAGACTCTCTAGTTCCCACTCGCTTCTTCCCTTGAGTGATGCTTCCACAAGACTTTCACTAATGGGATGCTCTTGGTTCTCAGTACCTTCTCTTTTCTATCGCGAATCCGGACGGGTTCCTCAATGTAGCTCATGTCCTCCTGTATGTCCATCTCATCATACTCTATGACATGAGAAGGGTCCGGGTGGTACTTCCTTAACATAGATACATGAAAAACGTTGTGTATTCCGGACATCTGTGGGGGTAATGCTAATCTGTAAGCTACCTCACCCACTTTCTCAAGAATCTCAAATGGTCCTATGTATTGAGGACTCAATTTCCCTTTCTTCCCAAATCGCATGATACCCTTGCTCGGTGATACTCTCAGAAATACTGCATCACCAACATCAAACTCGAGTGGCCGTCTACGCACATCCGCGTAGCTTTTCTGTCTACTCTGTGCAGCCCGTAACCTCTCACATATGAGTTTCACACTCTGTACGGCTTGCTCAACAAGCTCGGGAGCATTTATCTTTCTGTCACCGACTTCTTCCCAAGCTACAGGGGATCTACACCTCCTACCATATAGAGCCTCAAAAGGTGCCATTCCAATACTCGCATGATAGCTGTTATTGTACGCAAACTCTGCTAGGGGCAGGTGATCATCCCATGATCCCTTAAAATCCATCGTACACGCCCTCAACATATCCTCCAGGGTCTGAATAGTCCTCTCTGACTGACCATCTGTCTGAGGATGATAGGCGGTACTAAAACTCAATCGAGATCCCATGGACTCCTGAAACTGGGTCCAGAATCTGGAAGTAAACCGGGAATCTCTATCAGAAGTAATACTCACTGGAGCCCCATGTAATCTAGCTATCTCGCTGACATACAGTTCAGCTAAGGCATCCACAGTATCTGTGCTCTTAATGGCAAGGAAGTGGGCACTCTTGGTCAATCTATCCACAATGACCCATATCGCGTCACGACCTCTTCGGGTCCTCGGTAAACCCATAATAAAGTCCATAGTGACATGCTCCCATTTCCATGTAGGTACAGGTAAGGGCTGTAGTAGTCCTCCGGGCTTCCGATGCTCAGCCTTCACTTGCTGGCATACTAAACACCTGGCCACATACTCTGCCACATCTCGCTTCATACCACTCCACCAATACACCTTTCTCAAGTCTCGGTACATCTTAGTACTTCCTGGGTGCATGGTGTATCGCGAGCAGTGGGATTCTCTCAGTATCTGTCTCTTCAGGGTATCATCGTTCGGTACACAAATCCGTCCTCTGAATCTCAACAATCCATCCTCACTGATGGTGAGATCCGACTGCGAACTCTGCTCAGCTTGGCTAACCATATCTATCAATCTCTGATCACTGCGCTGCCCAGTTCTAATCTGATCCATGATCCTGGGCTCTATCCGCAGGCTAGCCAAAAATCCAGTCTCTACCTCTTTAACTCTGATCCGAAGTTCGACGAACTGCTCTAACAATTCCCATTCCCTGATCATCATAGCAGATAACATACTTTTCCTGCTCAGGGCATCAGTAACCACATTCGCCTTACCCGGATGATAAAGAATCTCGCAGTCATAATCCTTAAGGAGTTCCATCCATCTCCTTTGTCTCATGTTTAACTCTTTCTGATCAAAGAGATATCTCAAACTCTTGTGATCAGTGAAGATTTGGAATCTTTCCCCATATAAGTAGTGTCGCCAGATCTTCAAAGCAAATACCACAGCGGCTAACTCCAAATCATGCGTGGGATAATTCCGCTCATGGTCTTTCAGTTGTCGCGATCCATATGCGACCACTCTTCCGTGCTGCATAAGCACACACCCCAATCCTTGGTGAGATGCATCACTATACACCGAAAATCCTCCTGATCCCTCAGGGATAGTTAACACAGGTGCCGCCGTCAATCTCCTCTTTAACTCTTGAAAACTGAGCTCACATTGATCAGTCCATATGAACGGAGTCTCCTTACGCGTGAGCTTAGTCAAAGGAGCGGCAATCCTCGAGAATCCTTCCACAAATCTCCTGTAATACCCTGCCAAACCAAGGAAGCTTCGTATCTCAGTCACTGTCCTCGGTCTTTCCCAATTAAGCACAGCTGCTATTTTACTCAGATCCACTGATACTCCTTCCTCTGAGATTACATGCCCAAGGAAAGCTATCCGGTTCAGCCAAAATTCACACTTACTAAGCTTTCCGTATAATTGCTTATCCCGGAGTATCTGAAGTACTAACCACAAATGCTGTGCATGCTCCTCATACGACCGAGAGTACACCAGGATATCATCGATAAAGACTATCACAAACTTATCCAGATAGTCTCTGAACACCTCGTTCATCAATCTCATGAATGCTGCGGGGGCGTTCGTCAATCCAAAGGACATCACCAAAAATTCGTAATGGCCATACCTTGTCCTGAAGGCCGTCTTTGGAATATCTTCCTCCTTGATCCTCAATTGGTGATAGCCCGATCTCAAATCAATCTTAGAAAAGACTGATGCCCCTCTTAGCTGATCAAGCAGATCGTCAATCCTGGGCAGTGGGTATTTATTCTTCACCGTGGCTTTATTCAATAGCCGGTAGTCCACACATAATCTGAGACTACCATCCTTCTTCTTAACAAACAGTACTGGCGCTCCCCACGGCGAAACACTGGGTCTAATAAACCCTTGATCCAATAACTCCTGTAGTTGTTTCTTCAATTCCTCAAGTTCCACTAATGCCATTCTGTAGGGAGGTTTAGAGATCGGCTGAGTATCTGGTACCAAATCAATAGTAAACTCCAGCTCTCTCTCTGGTGGTAAACCTGGTAATTCATCTGGGAAAACATCCAGAAATTCACAAACCACAGGTATATCTTCAATCCTCGGATGTTCCCGCTCATCGTCTGAGATGAGTGTCTCATAACCTTCACATGAATAATCATATTTAATATTCTCCAAAATAATATTAAAATTCTCAAATTACTTACTAGAATTCCACATAATTATTCCCTTAATATCTCAATCGTACACTGTAAGGTTTAGGTAGGGAGAAAGTTACAATCTTAGTGTAGCAGTCTAAACTCACTCGATTGGTTGCCAACCAATCCATCCCCAGAATTACATCAAACCCATGTATATTCAACATGATTAGATCTGCTAACATCACTCTATCTCCCACCTTTATTTCACATCCTCTACAGATTAACTCAGTTCTCTGAGATTCACGCATAGGGGTATTTACATGTAGTATATATTCTAGAGGTTCAAACTTCAAGTTTAATCTACATGCAAAATGCTCAGAAATAAACGAATACGTGGATCCTGAATCAATCAACACATGAGCCTCATAATTACAGACAGAGAGTGTACCTCTTATAGTTTCAGCCGAAGCATCTGCGGTCTCCTTATCCAGGGCAAACACTCGTCCCTGTGCCACAGGTTTCTTCCCTTTCTCTGCCGCAGTGGCCCATCTCCGGGGATCCACTCTCTGAGGCTGTTGTCTAGCGGGCTCCGGAGCATGTGGTATCTGAGGTTGGGGACAGTCCTTCACTCTGTGGCCCATGTCACCACATCTGAAACATCCATGGATCGACCCAGTACAACTTCCCTCATGCGATCGGCCACAGTCTCTACAAATCCTCATCTTCGGCCTGACATATCGAGGGGCCTCCTTGATAATAGGATAGGCTCTGGGTCTCTCCAATCTGTCCCTCTGCACCTCAATCCTTCCTCTTCTGAAGGAACCTCTCCGAGCCTCTGACTGGAAAAGTGCTGGCCTCTTGCCCTTATCTCTATTCACCGCTCTGAGCTCATTCTGGGATTGTACCATCTCAATCCCTCTTTCAACCTCTTGTGCTTGTCTCAGAGCATCTCCAAACTCGGTAATACATAGCCCCATCAGTCTATCTCTAATAACGAGCTTCTACCCATACACAAACTTCTCTGTGCAGAGCTCTTCACTCTTGAAGGTCTCTGGGTCATATCTCAGTAGTGCGGTGAACTGGCTCTCATAGTCATCCACCGACATGTCACCCTGTACCAAACTTAAAAATTCGGCCTGTTTCCTTCTCTGAGCGGCTCGTGGTACATATTGGGTTCTAAAAGCTGTCTGGAACTCTTCCCAACCAATCACATCCTGGTGGGACATCAAGATACCCTGGGTAGTACTCCACCAATCTCGAGCTCTCCCCTTCAGCATATAGGCACTCATACTGACTCTCTCAGCATCGGTGCACCCCAGTAAATCAAATATAACTCTCAACTCCGTCAACCACTCCTCAGCCTCTGTAGGATCCTTCTTTCCCTTAAATGCGGGTGGATTCATCTTCAAAAATTCCTTTAGTCGGACCTTACTTCTGTCCTCAGGCTGAGTGACGGGAGGCACTGGGGGTATGGGAGGTCCTGGTGGTGGTGTAGGGGTAGTATCCGAGGCATTAACTCCAAAGTGTTGCGCGAATAGCGCCGCCATCTGCTCAAAACCTTGCCTCACATCGGTCTCAATCCGATTAAATCGAGAGTTAGGACTCTCTGGTTGTGGGACAGGTGGTGGAGGGGACTCTGCCTGCCTCCTCGAACGACCTCGTCGTTTACTCATTCTCAATCTCAACTCGTCTCCTGCGCGTACATATCACAATTGATCGAAATCTCAATCCTCAATTTCAGTTCATGACCAGACTATTACAGACACTTGGGATGTATTCTATTTCACTTAACCGACACTGACAGTACTAGACACCCTAAGCTCTGATACCAAGAAAACTCTGTCACGCCCCGAAAATACGGAAAATAGGGCTAATTTAAAACTTTTTACTCGTTAATTCACAAATAAAGAGTGCATTCCTGTGCAGTGTCATACATCATCATAATTATCATGCCTCAGGATCTCTTCATGATATAATAAATATTGTATTATACCCATTACTCGATTACAAGTCAATTAATCCTAATACATCCCATATAATGTCATACATCAAGTGTCTGCAAATACATTAATAGTCTGGGTACATGAAAAGATAATATACCTCAAAGTACAAATTATATAGCCTGGAGCTTGAATCCTCCACTAGCCACCACTCCGTACGTCGCAGGGAAGTCCTTATTCACTTGAAGAACTCTGGGGGGAAAGAAAAACAGGGTGAGCTTCTAAATCGCTCAGTAAGGGGGGTAGGGGACTCATTTCATAAACCAAAATGCACATCACAAAGCATTTATTTGTATGTGAAACTCATTTGAAAACCATAGCATGAAAATATTCAAAACGACACTCTCATGTGTCAAGTCATGTGAAAACATGAAGTAAAAAGGCTCACTCTAGAGCAAAACAAAGCATGTGAAAATACGCGTTAAACGCTTTCTCAAATAACGTGGCATAGCCACCGATTTAAAATCACATGTGGCATAGCCACAATACACACGTGGCAAAGCCACTGAATTATTTTCTCACGTGGCATAGCCACTGAATAGGGTTTCTCAACGTGGCACTACCACCAATGGGGTTTCTCAACGTGGCACAGCCACCAATGGGGTATACGTGGCACAGCCACCAATGGGTTTCTCAACGTGGCACAGCCACCAATGGGGTATACGTGGCACAGCCACCAATGAGTTTCTCAACGTGGCACAGCCACCAATGGGGTATACGTGGCACAGCCACCAATGGGTTTCTCAACGTGGCACAGCCACCAATGGGTTTCTCAACGTGGCACAGCCACCAATGGGTTTCTCAACGTGGCACAGCCACCAATGGGGTATACGTGGCACAGCCACCAATGGGTTTCTCAACGTGGCACAGCCACCAATGGGGTATACGTGGCACAGCCACCAATGGGTTTCTCAACGTGGCACAGCCACCAATGGGGTATACGTGGCACAGCCACCAATGGGTTTCTCAACGTTACCAGAACGGAGAAGAATTCGGGCTTACATGCTACCAGAGCAATGCCCGGTGTGTACTCACAACTACACACCCAAGTCTTATCACATAAGACAGGTTGCCTTCACGTAGAACTCGTAATGGTTTTCTCTCATAAAACTCATTTGAAATCGTTTTGTACTCAACACAAAACGTAGTAAAACCGAGTTCCAACCGGCAAAGCACACGCACACATTTCTCAAATCACAATATTGCCTTAACGTAGAGCCCAGTTATAAACTCATAAAACATTGGGCTCCAACCGGCTATAAAATCGTGTGCAGTTTAATCTCAACACAAAACACTCAACATGCTTGTTTATAAATCATAAATCATGCTAAAACAGTTTGCAGTTCACATACACAAATGGTTTAGATTTCCCTTACCTCTTTGCACCTCGTATAGTGCAATCGTTTCCCCCGTATCACGGACTAGTCTCGTATTCCACTCTGGAACTCCCGAGCTGTCCAAACGATGTTAAAACATCAATACTCCACATCACATAAGCCTCAATTCTTAAAATCGAGCATAATTGCTCATAACACCTCAATTCTCTTGATTTCTCGTAACTCAACCCTAAACTACAACTCTATTCACAATATCCCAATGTTCGATATCTCTAATACCAATTATCTATGCTAATTCTCCTCATTGTCTAATTTTCCATTTATAGCTCACAATTTCCCAAATTCACCAAAATTCTCAATATGCATATCACTCCTACCACATTGAAATTTAATCAATCCCTAGTCATCTTTCAGCCATTTCAACACAAATTCAACCACCAATAACATCAAAATCAACTCAAATATCAAGATCGAGGTTTAGAAATTACCCAAAGCTTGTGAGACGCACAACTCACGCCTCGATCCGATTCGTCCTTCGATTTCCAAGTATGTTGTTCTCCCTTTGATGAGGAACAACTTTCCTTCTTACCACAATAACTGATTCGGCCGGAAATGGGGGATTTGGAGGAGTGAGAAACTAGGTTTTCGAAAAAATGGAGGTTTGGAAGAGAGAGAAAGTAAGATTTTAGGAGAAAACACGGGTCCCTTATATAGACTGGAGGTAGGAGATCGATCTGTCTCCTGGGGAGATCGATCTGCGTTTGAATTTTTGGGGACGATCTGGGCAATTTTATGCCTAGGAGATCGATCTGTCGAGGGGTGAGATCGATCTCTTTATGGCTTTATGAGATCGATCTGTGCCTTGAGGAGATCGATCTTCTCTCAAACAGATTCATTTGGAGATCGATCTCTTCCTCATGAGATCGATCCCTTCTCAAACAGATTCATAAGGAGATCGATCTCTTCCATTGGAGATCGATCTGCTCCTCAAATTTCCCCTTCCTCGTCATTTTTAATTCACCAGATCGATCTCTCCTTCTCCCAGATCGATCTGTCCTCATGGATCAAGCTTATTTTACACACTTAACACATAAATCTCCAATTATAATTCCCACAATTCACTTAGCTCAATAAATTACACTTCAATTTATTATTACATCATTAAATATGTCTGAAATTCTCAGATCTCACATGAATAAAATTTCAGCACATACACACTCACAAGGTTAATCCGAGACTATCTACCACTAACGTAGTTCACTGGTTTTAAGCTTTATGTTTATTCGTACTTGGAAAATTCCCCTTTTTATTTGGTCATAGTCGAAACTAACCTTAATCATTTTTACTTGTTAGCACAAACCTTGGTTCTTCCAACCATAGATTTACAATATTCCCAATCATGCTCTCATGGCCTAATTCTTACATCCACTAGTTAATTATTTCCATTCCATTTCAAGTGGTTGAATGCATTAAACATATTCTTAAGTTCACACTAAATTCATGCAAATCCTATAATTATATAACATTCCTCACCTAACATTTAATTTAAATTCTGCAATTTCTACATCCAATTTGCCAACGTTTTATAAATCGAAACTCCCATAATCATCCTTATTCTTTAGCAAATTTCTAGTTTTATCATTATGGGACCATGTTGTTTCTACATAAATTGGTTAATTAAATTCTTAATTTCCAGCAAGCAATTTCACTACTTAACTTCTCAATTAACCGAACTTAACCTTCTATACTCATTCAATTATTTCAACATTTGTTCAACATTGTTATCATTAACTAATAATTCCTTATAATTTCAACCAACGGAATTAAATTTATGAATTTTTTCTCATTTACTACATGTATCAATGTATGTATTGAGTTCATGATAATTTTGTAGCCTAACTCTGTCACGACCCAAAAATCAGAGTAAATTTTTTGTTTTTCTTTCATACTTACCTGTCCTCTGATTGTGACCACACTCCACTAATTGTTGGGCTGTGCGTCAATGCCAATCCCACCATTCATTCTCCATACAACTCAATTCCTTATTAAAGGAAAGGTAAACACAGGAGTTTTACACTAATTCTTTCCCATTCATTTACAAGTGTTTACAGTGTCAATACATCCCCGAAAGTTACTTACAAACATATTACTGTGCTATTCTTATTCAGATACCATATATATAAGTGTATATACCTCAAAATGATGGGCAGCAACGGATATCGAGAATGCAGTACGCAGTCGCCTTAAAGTCTACTGGAGAAAATCTGTGTAGGAAAATGAAAGGGGTGAGCACATCAGGCTTAGTAAGGTAATCTACGAACACGTAGGTAACCATACAACCTAAATGAACGTGGTGCCACACATAAAACCACCCTTTCTCCACACAATTTGAAAATATACGTTCACTCATACCCATATACCACACAATGAATGTCATGTAAAACCAGTTTACATCACGTATGGGTTTAAATAGTAGGGAAATAACATCATGCAAGTTTCAGTTTAAATCACAATTTCATTCTCATCAAAATCACATCTCAGTCAGGATCCAACCCCTCCCTCAGGTGATCCAGACTCACACAAAAGTCCATAAAAAATGCTTCTGAAAACATCAATTTATAACATGCAAGACTAGGTAATATATATATCTCAGGCAAATAACCAAGACTATGGCCATATCCTCGTGATCCCAGGCTACATGGATCCTGTGTGCGGGGTATCACCACTATCGGGAACCGACACAGGATGTGGGTCAAATCTAACCCGTCGGTCCAACCCGATCACTCAATAATCACATCCGTAGATAGCATATCATCAATCACAGCATGGTACATCGTACTTCGTGGACCCACATATCATATCAATAATCATGCCTGTCTCAAAACGTACGTACGAGCATATTTATTCGACGTGACACACAGTCTAACCGAAGCTCCAAGCACGACTCATCGTATGTCTCAAATCAAAATGCACATGCGAGCCTATTTAATCGATGTAACACTCAGTATACCCAAAGCTCCAAGCATGACTGTAGTTCCATCGTGAAAACCAGTGCGAGCAATGCTGTAATACTCTATCAAAATCAAGGAAGTCTAGTGCAAGCTAAGCGCCAACACTTTTTCATGAAATCATGTGAAAATCTGGTGCGAGCTAGGTTCTAGCACCAATGCATGTAAAACTCTAGTGCGAGCCCCTGCTCCAACATAAATGCATGCATCACACAAATTAAAACTCATGCGAAATGAGCTCTAGCACGTGACATTTCCATAAAATCACATAGGCGGCTCTGTTATCTCAAAACAACTTCCAAAAGAAATCACATTGTTGAAATCATGAGATGCTGTGAATTTTATTTAAAAGTTAGTCAACCTACCCATGCATATGTCAAACCACCTAAAAAACAAGCAAGAACCCCTTGTTCTTGCTTCTCGTAACTTTTCCTAAATTTGGAAATCTTATCCTTCACAGGGGTATTTTGGTCATTTACCTATCCGAGCATAAAATTTTTTTTCCTGAAATCTAGACCCTTCAGACTGTTTAAGAGATTGTAACTGCAGTCGAAATTACGTAAAGCTACACCTAAGAGTCCGTAAAATTCCCTTACCTGGAATCTCTCTGCAAGCTTATCTTCTTTTTCCAACCAATACCGTATCGCTCGATCCGATACTCTCACAATAAATTCTGCGAAGCTGCACATAACCAAATCTCAGGTTAATTACTGTGAGTTCAACTGTATTTCAATCTTACTGGCTTTATTTACATTATTGGGTCCATTCACACTTAATTGGGCCCATTTAATTCTTAATGGGCCTTACTCCATTTTAAGCTCGTTTTCCACATATTAATTCCTTTCATCAGGGTCTATTGGCTCATTGGGCCTATCAATACCCATTGAGCTTTGTTCCAAAGTCTTTGGATAGCCTGTATATCATTTATGACAATTAATTCAAAAATCCAAATATAATTTATTTTATGCAAAAATTAATCCGAAATCCACAAAATAAATTCCAATTGCGTAATAATCATACTATTGTCGTAAATGAGCTTTCCTTACATGAAATTATGTGATGGTACACAAATCGGAGTTCGATCGGGCTCACATATGTGATTTATCGTCGAACTGCACAATTTTATATTTAATTTCGAGTTAAATTTCGATCAAATACAATTTTAAATAAATTTCTCGGAATCAATTCAGTCAATTTTGGACCGCTTACCGACTTACCCATAATCTGAGGTATCGCCGAGAATTTTCCTCTCCTTTTTCCCTTTTTCCTTTTTCTTTTTCTTTTCTTTTTCTTTTTTTTTTCATTTTTCTTTTCCTTTTTCGTTTCCTTCCCTTTTCGGCTACGGTGCCATTTTGGCTCTCCTCACCGTCGCCGGCGTTCTCGGCCGTTTCGCCGACCGCTACCGGTACCAAAAGAAGCACTTTGGCTAGGGGGTCACTCGGCTGCGGTTGGTTGGAGCTAAATCGCCGTGGATCGTCGACAATCTGCTCGGTTTCCTCTCGATCTTCTCTCCCTCAGTTTATCAAAAATCTGGTGCCGTTCGCGTGCATGGCAGGTATCAGCAGGATCGCCTGGTGGTCTTCTCTCTTCTCCAACCTTCGTCTAGCCTCGTCGGTCGCTGGTGCTTCGTCGGGCTTCTCGGACACGCCAAGCTTCGGCTTATCTATTTTCTTTTTTAGTTTTCTTTCATTTTTCTCTCACTTCGAAACCGGATTTCAGTTTTTTTATTAGCATTTTAATCAATTAAAATACATTAAAACCTAAAATGTCTAAAACAAATCCTATTTAATTCACTTAATTAATAAATAAATTTATCTGTCTTATTTCGTATTTCCAGTATATTTTTCCAATATTTTCGAGATAATTTTTTGAGGTAAAAATTCTGATTAATTCTAATAAATTCATATCTTGATTAAATTGGACTAGAAATTCAATATTTTCCTTGTTATTGATCAAGATTTCTCAATTTCATATTTTTTAATGAAATTTTCTTATCGAATTTATACCTGTCACGACCTCTTTCCTGACTTACCAAAACCACTATAAATTTTTTGCTTTTTACTTACCTTTCTCTTCACCAACCATTGGGTTATGATTTCGGTATTAGTCATCTCATTCATACTCATCTTTTCATGTTTCTTACATCATACATACATGTCATCATAGTTAAATTTATTACATTGACATAATTACATCCCCAAATATTACAAATGTGTACATCACTGTGCTTATACATTGTTCAGATACAAAATAGTACTCGTTGTGTATACCTTTAGTTCTATGGGAAATGGCAGCGGACACCAGGAATGCTATACCTCAACCGTACTCAATCTACTACGGATGATCTGTAGAGATGGGAAATAAAGGGGGGTGAGCAAACAACGCGCTCAGTAAGGAAATTAGGCAAGCAAGTAGACGTCCACACTATCTACTGAAAATAATGCTTTGCCTTTCCTTCTCTCATCTCAAAAGGATGTATCAAGATTGATATAATAGTAGAACAGATTAAATCCCGTGTACTTAAAATCATGCTTATTTATCAAATGTAGGCATTCGTGCAAAACAGTACATATTTATAAATTTTAGAATGCCTTTATGTTAATCATTGCCATTTACACCTAAATCACAGTAAATACAGCAGTTCACATCACAACACAATCATCGATTTCCGACCTATCTCTCTCAAGTCTAACTGCATCATGAAAACAAGTGATATATCATGCGAGTCTTAGTGACTAAACGCAATACTCTCCTGTACTTTGGCCATATCCTAAAATGGTGAAATCCTAGGCAACACAGATCTTGGTGTGCGGGTATCACTGCTGCAATGAGAGGGGGGTCAGTCCATCACAACCGCCATCTATATACTCCTCAACTCCACACAACACACGGTACAATGTACACCATGCCACACGCACGGTACAACGTACACCCGTGGACCCTCTCCTTATGGTCGGGATACCTGCCATAGGTCTTAGTCCTCACACCATGGAAATACATTATAGTCGGGGTGTATGCCATAAGTTTTTGGCCTCGTACTATGGAAATCAATGCCACATCTCTAAATCCACGTGAGAACATCTCAACAATGTGACACTCAGTCTACACGGAGGAATCATCATGATTTTTCATAACATGTCTTATATATATATATATCACGTAAAAACTAAAGTGCGCGTCTTGAGTGTGACTCTCAATCAACACTCCGCCTCTTAAACACTATGTGTGCATCTCAAAATATCAAACACTAGTGCGAGTAACCTCTAGAACTAGGTCAATGCATAATTCTCTTTTCAAACAAGTACGAGCTATCGCTCTAGTACGATATCATGTAAAACTGAGTATGAGCAAAGCTCCCAATACTCTATATGCATTAATCACAAACTGAGTACGAGCTATGCTTCCAGTACTCTAACATGCATAAAATAACATTAAAATATAGTATGAGTATATCCTCCAGTACTATGTGATGCATATCTCAAAATATAGTGCGAGTATTCACTAACACTTATGGTTTTCACACAAAACCAAATAGATGGCTCACTTAAATCACAACTCTCTCAGTTCAAATCAAATTAGCACTTAAATGTGTTGTTTTCGCATATACATGAAAACATTAGCCATTCCATCATGCAGCTCATGCATTTTAGGTCACAATATCCTTCTAAGGTTTTTTATCCTATTTTTGGATAAAATCACTCTTATTCTCATTTCTCTTTAGCACTCACAACATGCTTATTTTAGGGAATTCATATAGAGTATAATATCAAAACTCTATTTAAAATACATGTAGTCATCTCTAGCTACTCATGCAATTCCCTTACCTCGGATCACATCAAGTGACCTCTCTTCCTCGGTGCAACTCACTTTTGCAGTCCGAGCAGCTTCCACAATGATTTTCGAAGTTGTTATACTTTTTCACATTAGTATACCGTAATATACTCATCTCATTTATCAATCTCAACTTAACACATCATTACACCATCTTCTCATAATATGGGATTATACCATGTTTTCATATAACTATATTCATCACTCCTTATTTCCAATATATGTATTTCATAAGATTAACTTAGAATCTTCCATACATGCATATTCTGTCATTAAATCCATGTTGACATCATTTCCTCATTACTTTCTCATTTTCTAACCAATATCTAGGTCATGATTATTTTTCATTCTCCTTTCATTTCCAACAAATCATATATGCACCAATAATCTCATTAACATATCTAGTTTAACATATATCAACTTGGTGTATTAAATCTTCCTTAGTTGAACTTTCCTTCCTTTTTCACCAAGATGGTAAAATCCTCCTTGCTCCTTCAACTCTTGATTTCAATCTCTTGTTTTCAAGTATGTTGTTCTCCTGTTTGCTAAGAACAACTTTGCTCACTTATTTCTCGCTCAAAACTAATCACAAACTGAAGTTTTCTAGTATTTCTTGGCTAGTTTGAGGTTAAATTCTTAAATAGAATAGTGACTCTCGGGAAAATGAAGTGCAGAAGTCCAGTATTTATAAAATTGTCTCTAGGAGATTGATCTACTCTTCAATGAGATTAATCTACCCTGCACTTTTTCCTCTTGAAATCGACCTTCCAAACTTAATGAGATCGATCTGCTCCTATCATAAGATCGATCTGCATCAACTCAAAACCTTAAGGATATCGATCTGCTCTTGCATGAGATCGATTGGTTGCAAGTCAGTAGCTTAAGGACATCGATTTGGCCCTATAGAGATCGATTCCTTTTTCACAGAATGCTCAGTAGATAGATCTGGCCCCATTGGAGATAGATCTGACCTGTTTCATCGCTCAAATAAGAGCATTTTTTACTCTTCAAAATCGATCTCTCATCCCATAAGATCGATCTCTCATCCTTATTTTCTAGATTTATTGCAGTTTTGTGCAGTAACTCATGCCAAACCTCATACATTTTGCCACCATGGTCATTTTCTCATTCATCCACACTTAAGGCTTGAAAATGACATCCATTCATACTTCATATACATTGAAACTTGTGTGTATTCATTGTATAACCAAATAGAGTATAAAACTTATGCAACTTATACATACTTAAATCCATTTTACTTAACCACTCAAAACTCAATTTTCCATATATTCCCATTCATCACATACTAAAGTCCATTCCTTATTATCCATATATAACGAAACTTGTACGTACATCACCAACTCATATTACAAGTGTGTACATTCAATCTATGGAATTTATATCATTCATGCTTCACATAACATGTACATGTATATACTTATGAATTTGAGGGTCTTACAATCCTCCCCTCCTTAAAAGAATTTGGTCCTCCAAATTAGAACCAAGTTACTATATAAACAAATGGGGATATTTCTCTTGCATTATGTCACGCCCCGGAAGCGCGAAAAAATTAGGCTAATTTAAAATTTTTATCCATTAACTATGTTATTTTCCTGTCCATGTCTAGATTTAAAATCTTTTTCATTTTCCAGGATCTCATTACATTACATATATTCTGTATATATAAAATCATTTACAACTATTACATCCCGACTATTATATACAATAGTGTCTATTATGTATCACATGTCTGGAATATAAGTAAGATTATACCTCAAGGTTACGAAAGTATCTGATGAAAGGTCGGACTACCTTGTCAACGACCACAGTCTCGTATGTGCAGTAGACTCGTTATAGATAATCTGGGAGATGGAAAGGAGGGGGTGAGTTTTTCAGACTCAGTAAGAGATACATTTAAAATAGCTTTAAATACTCAAAACATGGTAAAACTCATGGTTTTACAAATCAGCATAAATATGTACTGGAGTAGAGATGCTTACATTTCATAAAAGTAGTAAAAACATGCTTAAATCATAAGTTTACACACCATGCATCTTTTTATTAAAACTCATATATAGTATGCATATCACGTCGTGTAAACAAGTAAAAAGCATCTCAAAACTTAATCATGCATATCATAACATGCTTATCACCTTAAAATGAAATCATATTATCATAAGCACATTTCGTAAAACATACTCATAGCTACCTTTAAAATCTCATCATAGAAAATATGAACTCAATAAAATCATAAAACAGGTAGCATGAAATGTGCGAAAACATATATATATCATTCCGTCAATTCATCGTGTAGGGTCAGGCAATCGTCTCATATACTAGTCCCGAAGGACATCATACATCTGGTCCTATAGGACATTTATCATAGGTACATATGGCCATTGTACAGGGGAGCCGTAGGACTGGATCAGGGTCATACGCTGCCCTATCTCTCGTGCACCACTAAATGGGGACTATACGCACGAACTCACGTGCATCACCAAGTGTGGACTATGTGCACGTTTCTCATATCAAGTCAGAGCCTGCCCGTTCTCTGGCCGTCGGCTAGGTAGATCCTCGATCATCTCCATACGAGATCGACCCCAGATCCTCTGACTATCGTCATATCATGCCTTCACAAAAATCATTTTAGGCCTCTTACCTAATTTATCAAAATCATTTCGGGCCTCATACCCGTGTATTAAAAATCATTAAGGGACTCTAACCCGATTTTCATAAATCATTACGGGATTCTAGCCCGTTTCTCATAGGAAACATAATTTTCATAAATCGTTGCGGGACTCTAGCCCGTGTAAATATGGAAAGCATAGTTACAATAGTTATTTCTTGGGACTCATACCCGTACTGTGAAAATCTAGCTTAAAAGTTGTCTCGGGACTTTAACCCGTATCATGAAAACATGATTTCATAAAATATATCGGGACTTTAACCCGTAATCTCACATGAAAATACTATGCTTTTGTTTCAGAAGTGAAAAATCACTTTTATAAACATGTATGCTGTAAAAATGGTTTTGGCTTCGATTTAAATACAGTTGGAAATCCATTTCTTAAAATCTGATCCAATTCTCATAGATAAACAGTTGGTAAGGATAAAGGAGTACTAACGCTACTCTAAATTATATCCCTTACCTCTTAGCGACTGATGTAGAGCACTTTCCTCGATGCTCGAATTTACCTCGTAAAACATGTCGATAGACCGAGCTGCTGCAAAACAAGTTCAACTTATCACATATGGCTTAAATTCATTTCAACATATCCAAATATGTGATTATATCAAAGCTTTGACCAAAAGTTGACTTTTATCGATTTTACTCTTTTTGCTCGATTTTACCGGTATAAACCTCGTTTTAACTCGCATTCAACTCAATAAATAATTTTCTCATATTCACTATTGTCGATTTCGCTAATTAGGCTAATTTCTCTCTTATTGGACCCGATTGCACCTTAATAGGTCTTAATTCGTTTTAAGCCCGTTTCCACTTATTAATTCTTTCATCAAGGCTTATTGGGCTCACTGGGCCCATCAGTACTTATTGGGCCTTTTTAAAACTCTTTGAATAGCTTGTATATCATTTACGACAATTTAATTAAAAATCTCAATTTAATCCACTAAATGCGTAATTTAATTCGAAACTCGTAAAATAAACTTTTAATGCGCGATAATTACATAGATTGTCGTAAATGAGCTTTACTTACCCGAGATTTTGCGATAGTGCGCAATTCGAAGTTCGATCGGGCTCACGTACGCGATTTATCGTCGAACTGCATAATTATATATATTTAATTTTGGGTAAATTTTTGATCAAATATAATTTAAATAAATTTCTCAAAAATTAAATCGGTCACTTTTGACCTCTTACCGACTTACCCGAAGATTGATTGCATCACTGAATTTTTTCCCATTTTTTTCCTTTTTTCTTTTTCTTATTTTTTTTCTCTTTTTTCCCTCTCTTTCTTGGCTGAACCGATTCGGTCAGGTTCAGACCGGTTCGGTTCAGTCCGGTTCAGTTCGGTTCGACCGGTTTGGTGCTTCGTCGATAGGTTCCTCGCCGACTTTCGTCGCCAGCAACTCTGCGGGACCTCGCGAAGCTCGGATCTGGCCTTGGTTTCGTCGTGGCTGGTCGAAAAGTGGTCGGTCCGGCCTCTTCTCCCTCGACGTTAGTGGTGTCTTCCGTTATCGCCGTTTTCGGAGTCGATGGTGGCAGATCAGACCTCCTCTTGGCCGGTGGCTAGGTCCTCTCTCTTCCTCCAGCCTTCGTCCGCCGCCGTTCTCTCTCTTTCTCCCTCTTTCTCTCAGTTTCACTCTTTCTCTCTCTTGCTCTCTCCTTGTCTCGTCGATCACCGTTTCTCCCTCCACTATCGGTGCCGACGAGCTCGAGGGATTCGGCTCTCTCCCTTGGTCGATTCTCCGGTGGTAGCTTGCGGTTGAGGCAGACGGGCGGTGCGGGTTTGTCTTCTGTTTCCTTTTGTTTTGTTTCTTTTCCCTTCTCCAATTCATGATTTTCGTTTTTTTTTTAACTTTATTATTATTTTATTATTATAAATTTGTTATATTATATTATATTATATTTTATTTTAATCAAATAAAATATAATAAAATACCCAAAATATCTAAAAATCATATTTTATTTTATTAATTAATTACTTTAATTTATTTAATTTATTTTAACTATTTCGGTTTATTTTTCGCATATTTTCAGGATAATGTCCCGAGTGAAAATTATGAAAATTCGTAATATCTTCGTATCTTGACCAATTGGACTCGAAATTCCATAATTTCTTCTTTATCGATCAAGATTTCCTAAATCCATATTTTTAATGAAATTTCTTCATCGAATTTACACCGAAATTAGGATCTTTTGACCATTTTACCCTTCTACACGTTCGAGATTAATTTAGATCGATTTTCCTTCTCGGACTCACTATCTTTTCTCATTTAAATTTCGTATTTTTTTGTCCAACAATTTAAATCCCTTTAAAAAATCTGGGTTTCACACATTAGACTCTCTAGCTCCCAAGTTACTTCCTCTGAAGCGTGATGCTACCATAGAATCTTTACTAACCCAATAACCTTATTTCTCTAGACTTTCTCTTTCCTATCTAGCATCCGTATCGATCTTGGTACATAAGTCAAATCTTCTTTGAGCTCCAATGGCTCATACCGAATCACATGATTTGGATCTGGATGATACGTCCTCAGCATCAAAATGTGGAAGACATTGTGCACTCCCGAAAAATTTAGTGGCAAAGCCAATCTATATGTCATATCTCCCACTCTGTCCAGTATCTCAAAGGGTCCAATGTAGCGAGGACTCAATTTGCCTCTCTTTCCAAATCTCGCTATACCCTTCGAAGGAGAAACCTTCAGAAACACTGGCTTACCAACTGCGAACACAAGTGGCTTACATCTCCTGTCAGCATAACTCTTTTGTCTACTCTAAGCTATCCTCAATCTCTCAACAATCAATCAAACATCCTCTGAGGCTTGTGTAACCAAATTAGGAACAAAATTTTTTATGTCACCCATTTCTTCCTAACCAATAGGGGAATGACATCTACGGCCATACAAAGCCTCATACGGTGCCGTCCCGATACTCGCATGATAACTGTTGTTGTAGGTGAATTCGACTAATGGCAAATGATCATCCCAAGAGCCTTTAAAGTCCAGCACACACGCTCTCAACATATCATCCAGAGTTTGTATAGTCCTCTTTGACTGACCATCTGTCTGATGATGATAAGCGGTGTAAAAACTCAACTGGGTTCCTATGGCTTCTGAAAATGTTCCCAAAAGTGGGAAGTGAAGCAGGAATCCCTAACTGAAACAATGCTCACTGGAATGCCATGCAACCTCACTACCTCGCGTACATACAGTTTTGTCAATACACTCAGAGTATCGATAGCTCTCATAGCTAGAAAGTAGGCTGACTTCGTCAGTCTATCAACTATCACCCATATAGCATCATGATTCCTCTAGGTCGTAGGTAAACCCATCACAAAATTCATGGTGATATGCTCTCATTTCCATGTCAGTATAGGTAGAGGCTACAATAACCCTGTAGGTTTTTGATGCTCTACCATCACTTGCTGACATACAAGACATTTTGCCACAAAATTCGTAACATCCTTCTTTATACCTGACCACCAGTACACCTTTCAGAGATTCTGGTACATCTTGTTACTCCCCAGATGTAGTGTGTATCTCGATGAATGAGTTTCTGTCAATATCAATCTCTTCAGCTCTGGGTCCTCGGGAACACACAATCTGCCTCTAAACCTCAAGAGTCCATCTGAACTTATCTCAAAGTCAGTCACTGTGCCCTTTTGTATCTAACCTCTCATATCAATGCAATACGGATCAGTCTGCTGAGCCACTTTGATCCTCTCTAACAGATTCAGCTCCAAGCGTAGACTAGCAATCACATAGTCCATATCCATGTTAGAAGGCACGACTCCTAAATTGAGGTCAGCAAACTGCTCTAGCAACTCATGTTCCCTGACCATCATATACGATACCATCCCAAGGCTCTTCCTGTTTAAGGCATCAGCTACAATGTTAGCTTTACCTGGATGATACAGTATCTCACAATCATAGTCTTTCAGAAGCTCTAGCCATCTTCTCTATCTCATGTTCAATTTCTTCTGTGAGAATAGGTACTTGAGGCTCTTGTGGTCGAGAAAAATTTGAAATTTCTCTCCATATAAGTAGTGGCGCCATACCTTCAATGTAAACACTACCCCTGCTAACTCCAAATCATGGGTCGGACAGTTATTCACATGATCCTTCAGCTGTCTAGATCCATAAGTAACTACCCTCCCATCATGCATCAATACACAGCCCAGTCCCTGATGCGAAGCATCAATATACACTGAAAATTCCCCTGAGCTGGTAGGGATAGTGAGAATTGGAGCAATAGTCAATCGACTCTTCAACTCCTGAAAACTCTTCTCACAATCCTTGTTCCACATAAAGGCCACCCTTCCGAGTGAGATGTGTCAATTGAGCAGCTAACTTTAAAAATCCCTCAATGAATCTTCGATAATATCTTGCTAAACCCAAGAAACTCCTGATCTCGATAATTATCCTCAACTGTTCCCACTGAACTACAACCTCAATCTTGGATGGATCCACTGATATACCATCCCTTGACACAACATGTCCCAAAAACGAGATCTGTGATAACTAAAATTCACACTTATTAAGTTTAGCATGTAGCTTCTGCTTTCACAAAGTCTGCAACACAATCCTGAGGTGCTCCTCATGCTCTTCCTCAGATTTAGAGTATACCAAAATGTCATCTATGAAGACGATAACAAATTGATCTAAATATGGCTTGAACACATCATTCATCAAAGCCATGAAAGCTACGGGAGCATTCGTCAATCCGAATGGCATAACCAAGAACTCATAATGACCATATCGAGTCCTAAATGATGTCTTAGGCACATCCTCTCTTCAAAGTCTCAACTAATGGTACCCAAACCTCAGATCAATCTTAGAAAAGACTTACGCTCCCTTGAGCTGATCCAACAAATCATCAATACATGGAAGGGGATATCTATTCTTGATGGTTGCCTTATTCAATAATCTGTAATCAATACATAATCGGAGGCTTCCATCCTTCTTCCTTACAAACAAAACCAGTGCTCCCCAAGGCGAAACACTCGGCCTAATGAAACCCTTGTCCAACAACTCCTATAACTATTTCTTGAGCTCTTCTAACTCAAGTAAGGCTATGTGATACGGTGGTTTTGATATAGGTTCAGTACCAGGCACCAAGTCTATACAGAATTCCATCTCTTTGTCTGGTGGTAACCCTGGTAATTCATTCGCAAAGATATCTGGGAACTCACTAACCACAGGAATATCTGCTAATTCTAGATGTACCTTATGTGAGACCACGTATATGTATGGTTGTAAACGTGTGTAATTGGATTAATGAATGCTAATGGACTTGTAATTAAAGTATAATTGATGTAAGTCCATGGATTCAATGTACATATGTGTAATATGATTTGTAATGTACATACAATTTTTATTGTGTATGAATATGAAGAAATGAGTTCTTATAAGTGATGAATGTGATTGGAACTCAAAATGAGTAGTGTGTTAGATGGAAAGAAGTTGCATGAATATAAATGCTTCCATTTGGTTTTATATAGTATACATTTGGATATACAAGGAATGAACACAAGTTTCAAAGTGAATAAGGTATGAATAGATGCCATTTTTAAGTCGTAAAGGTGGATGGATGAGAAAATGACTATGGTAACAAATTAAGGACATTTGGGTGTGAGTTGCAGTAAGAAAATAGTAGAAAATCTAGAAAATATGAAGGCCAAATCGATCTCATAGGATGAGAGATCGATTTGGAAGAGCGAGAATGCTCTTATTTGGGCAATGGAATAGAGCAAATCGATCTCTAATAGGGCCAAATCGATCTCCTAACCATTCTATAATGAAAAGATTGATCCTCAAGAATACATATCGATCTCCTTAGCTCTCTGTTTGGGAGCAGATCGATCTCAAGCTTCGACAGATCGATCTCATGCTTAAAATGCCAAGAAAAAAAGGGATTTAAGGGGACCAGATCGATCTCCTCCTAGTACAGATCGATCTCCTTAAGCTATTTCAATAAAAATAGTGTTGAAAATCTAAAAATTATGAGAAAAACATCACCCTTCCATTTTCAACCCAAAAACCTAACTTTCTCTCTCTAAAATTCGCCCATTCCAATAAGATCTTAAGAGAGACCATTAGAAGCAAAGTTGTTCATCTTGAGGAGGAGAACAACATAGTTGGGAATAAAAAACCACATTGGGGTATTTAAAGAGCAAAGGGCATTGACATTTTGAGCAAGACGAGAAATTGGATTTGGTAAGATTCTAACACTCTTACTCTAGTACATTGTTTATTTAATTGATTTTGGAGTTGTTTGGCATGAGTATGGATGGTTGGAAACACCTAAGTTGTGTTAGAAACTAATGTAACCTAGAAAATGGATTGAACCTAGTGTGAGAAAGTGAAAGTCAAATGATTTGATGAATCATGGGTATGCTGAAGTAACTATTGGAGTAATGTAAATGATATGAAATGGGTAAATGAAGCTATAAAGTGAGTTTAGTGAATTTACGAGGATGAGTATAAGTAAGGCTTGATGAAAGGCCATAGTGGGGAAATTTGTGAACCATGAGCCTAATATCAATTTAATATCGATTTAGAATAAGTTAATTGGCCTAAAGGAATCCATAGACTTGAGTTATGGGTAAAATAATGAAACGAGGCCTCATAAGCTTTAATAGAGACTATAGGTTGAATCAACTATAGTAAACGTAAGAGTTGGATTATAATGGACTATAATGGTGCGAAATACGTTTGTGTGTAGCTCCGAAGAGTTCGTTGGAGACGAATTGGGCCGCACGAGTAAGCAGATCTAAGGAAGTGGAATCACGTATCGCGATTCCAAGTAAGGGAATTCTGTAAGTATATAAAGGTAGCTACTCGTATTATGTGTGTATATAGCGCTTTGGAAATGTGCATGAGTTGTGAAAATGTGGTTGACAATGTATGGAAATTATTATGAGTATTTGCGTGAGATTTGGTTGTTGAAGTGGTATTATAAAGAAATGGGTTATGAGTATTATAAAGAAATGGGTTGTTGAAGTGGTATTATGAGTATTTTGCGTGAGATTTACGTGAGATTTAGTTGTTGAAGTGCTAATAATTGCATAAATTGAATGTTTTTTATGATTCCACCAAACATGTGTTTTGTTTTAAGCGAGTTGATAGATAGGCTGGCTATTGTTGTTTGATATTTTGTACATGTGAAGTACTAAATATATTTTGAGATTGGTTTTGAAAACTCATGAGGTGTCACGACCCTCAACTTACTAAAATACGTACAAATTTTTTGCATTTTCGTGTATCATTTATCATTCGCCCTTACCTCAATCGTGAACAGTAACTCTCCTCAATAGTTGGGCTGTGTGTTGACGTCTAACTCATTCCACCATACCAATTCAATTTGTATATTATTTATGAGTAAACACTTGTATAAATGTATATATCAGAGTTGTTACATGTGTTTACATTGTTTTACATCCCCAATAGTTACATACAAAATGCTACTGTGCTATCGTAAGTTTAGATACAAAATTTCAACAGTGTATATACCTTACGCGATGGGATGCAGCGAATTACCAAAAGGGAAATGCCTCCAGTCACGCTCAATCTATACTCAACACTCTGTAGAGAGGGAGAAAATAAGGGGGGTGAGAAAACCACATTCTCAGTAAGGCAATCATGCGAACAGGTAGATACTGCACTATCTACGTGATCGTGGTACTATGCTCAAAAGCATTTAATTCATCATTTATCTCAAAACATGAGTGTATTATTATGTTAATGGTATGTAAAGCATTCATGTTATTAAAATCCAGTGCACATTTCAACTCAAAGCATGGTATAAATCATCATGCATAATTCATAATAAAGCATGGCATTAACCATCATGCGTTTTCTCAAATAAGCATGGCATTAACCATCATGCGTTTTCTCTAATAAGCATGGCATTAAACATCATGCATCCGTGCACTTTAAAAACCATTAACAATCAATATCTCAAAACAATTCAACACTTGTCTGGTCTCTGCCCATCCCTCGGACTGTCCTGACCCACAAATCATTTTAAACATGGATTTATTCTCAAAACAATAGACATGTGAGATAGGCAATTCAATAATAGGTAATAACCTCAAGGTCTATGGCAATAACCTGTGTTACCGGCTACACGGATCAGGTGTGCGGGATATCACCACTATCTACTTTCACACGGGAGGTGGGTCAAATCCTACCCGTCAGTCAATAGCAGATCTCGTCCGAAGACAGCACATCACATCTCAACATGGTACAATGTACTCCATGCTACATGCATTGTACAACATACTCCATGGACCCAATCAACATATGTAAGACCTGAAATTAAATCGTAAATTTTTATGAGGGATGAAAATGGTAAAAAATTTAACAGAATGGGATTCGGATTGGAAATAAGGATTTAAAATGCGAAGTGAGTGAGTGTTGGTGAAAGGAAGTCGGGTTAAATTAATCCCGAACACGTGCAAGGGTAAAATGGTCAAAAGATCGAAAGCCGGTATAAATTCGAGAAGAAAAATTTAATTAAAAATAATGGATTGAGAAATCTTGGTCAATAAAGGTGAAATAAATTTATTCTGGGTTAAATTGATTAAGATACTAATTTATTGGAATTAATCGGGATTAATTAGAATTTTTAATTCGAAAAATAATCTCAAAAATAATCGAAAAATATACCGAAAAGTCATTCGAGACAATATCCCGAAAATACAGAGAAATTATACCTGAAAAAGGGTCAAAATATAATAAATAAATTAAATAAAAATTAAATTAATTAATTTGAAATAAAATAATACTTTTTGGTAGATATTTTAGATTTTTAATGTATTTTAATGATTAAAAATATTAATAAAATAAATAAAATAAAAATAAATAATAAATAAATAAATTAATTAGTTAATTGATAAAAAAAAGATCGAAATCGCGAAAGGAAGAGAGAAACGGAAAACCACTGAGGAAACCATCACCGGCGAGCCACCACCGACGCCGAGTGAGGGACCACGACCACCGGAAAAAGGAAACGGAGCTTCAGGCAATCTCCCTGGTATCGGCAGCACGACCGACCGACGCCAGAATCCGACGAATCGGGGGAGAAAAGATCGACGGGAGAGAAAAGCTCGGCCCTGACGATCCACGGCAGCTGGGAGTGAGCGGGGGCCACCGGCGTGATCGGGAGGAGGAACTGGTCATTTTAAGACCGGTAGCTGCCGACGAAACGGCAGAAATCGTCGACAATGGCCAAGCCCAGAAATGGGTACCGACGGCGGAGAGAACAGGCCGGGCCGATCACTTTTCTGTGACCTCGTGTGAAACCGAGACCAGATCTGAGCTGCCGACGACCCAGCAGAGCTGCTGGCAATGGAAGCCGACGGAGAACAGACCGGCAAGGCCCTGAATCGGAGCGAACCGGAGTGAACCGGGGTGAGCCAGCGGTCTGAACCGGGTTGAACCAGACCGAACCGGTTCAGCCAAGAAAGAAAGGAAAAAAGGAGAAAAAGGGGAAAAGAAAAAGAGGAAAAATTGGGGAAAAATCCCGACGATGTAATCGAGTTACGGGTAAGTCAGTAGCGGTCGAAATTGACCGATTTAAAGTTTGTAATATTTTAGTTAATTAATTTTTGACTAGAAATTTACCCAAAAAATTTATGAAATTGTGTAGTTTGACAATTGGCATCAAACGAGAGCTCGAGACAGCCTCGATTTGCATACTAGCATGGAATCTCGAGTAAGTAACCCTTATTTATGACAATTTGCAACGTTATGCGTGCTTCAGATTTTATTTTCGCATTTATTTAAATTAAATTTTGGAAAGTTGGATAAATTGTCGTAAATAATAAATTGAGCTATTCGAGAGTTAGAACGAGGCCCAATAAATTGTTGGAGGGCCCAATGAGCCCAATAGGCCTCGATAATGTGAAAATTAAGTGAAAAACGGGCTTAAGGCCGATTAAGGCCCATTAAGGTGCAATCGGGCCCAATAGGGGTAAACGGGCCCAATGATTTAAATTAAGCCCAGAAAATAGGAAATACAATTAAATTGTATGTTATCTGACTTGAGGAATATTTATACGCAGTTTCGGAGGTTTGATTGGGAGCATATCAGACTGCGCGACGAGACAACAGTGGAAAAGAAAATGTCAGACTCTACAGAAAAATATGTTAAGGGAATTCTGCGGACTGCTAGAGGTAACTTTATGAAATTTTAAGTTCATTTGTAGTCCTTTAAAAATTATCTGAAGGGTCTAGAGGTCAAATAATAATTTTAGTGCCCCGAATGGGTAAATTACCAAAATACCCTTGTTAAGGGTAAAATTTACAAATTTAAGAAAAATTGGGAGGAGCAAGAACAAGAGGTTTCTGCTCGTTCTGGAGACATTTTAATGCATGCATGAGTAGGCTGGCTAACCTTGAAAGAAAATGCACAGCATTGCACACTTTCAACGATATAATTGTTTTGAAAACTGTTTTGAGGAAACAGAGCCGCCTACGTGTTTTTATTGGCATGTGGCATGCTAGAGCTTAGCTCGCACGATGTTTTGATTTGTGTGATGCATGCATTAGTGCTGGAGCGAGAGCTCGCACTAGAGTTTTACATGCATTGGTGCTGGAGTCCAACTCGCACCAGATTCTTCTTATATGATTTTCGTGACACGGTGCTAGAGTCTAACTCGCACCAGATTTTCACATGGTTTGCATACAGAGTGCTAGAGCTTAGCTCGCACTAGTTTTACCTGATTTGATGAGAGTGCTGAGCATCGCTCGCACTGATTTTTTGAGAACATGCGATAAGCCGTGCTTGGAGCAGCGGGTAGACTCTGTGTCACTTATTAAATAGGCTCGCACGTGCGTTTTGAGACATGGCATGAGTATAGAGACATGATATGGGTCCACGGAGTACGATGTACTGTGCAAGTAGCATGGAGTACGATGTAACGTATGGTATCTTCGGATACGGCATCTTCGGATGCGGCATCTTCGGATGCATGGGATCGGATAAGACTGACGAGATGGATTGACCCACCTCCCGGGCGGTTCCCGATCATGGTGAGAACCTGCACACTAGGATCTGTGTAGCAGAGGAACTCCCGATGACACATGGCCATAGTCCTGGTTATTACCAATATACAGATGTTGCCTGGTCTCGCATGTTGACGACTTTGATGAGATTAAAACTGGGTTTTTAAAATCAAACGTGCATGATGATTACTTCCATGCTTTTCAAATAAATCGATTTTTTTTATGGTTTTATATGAGTCAGGACCACCCGAGGGATGGGTTGAGTCCTGACCTTATTGTGAAATTTTAAACGAGAAAGAAATGATTTGAAATAATTGCATGTTGAATTTTGCCATGCGAATGGATTTACATAACATCATAACTCATATCATCTGTTTTAAAATGTGTGGAGAAAGGGTGGTTTATGCACGCCACCACGTTCATGTAGGTAGTATGGTTACATACTTGTTCGTAGGATTGCCTTATTGAGCTTGATGTGCTCACCCCTTTCATTTTCTCACACAGATAATTTTCAGTTGAAGTTGAGGCGACTCAGTACTGCATTTCGGATATCCACTGCTGCCCATCAGTTAAGGTATATACACTTGTACATATTGTATCTAAATAAGCGTAGCACAGTAACATGTTTGTAAGTAACTTTAGGGGATGTATACATTTTGTAAACACTTATAAATAACTGAGAAAGAATTAAGTTATATAGTAAATGTATGGTGGGACTAGCATTGACGCACAGCCCAATTTGTTAGTGGAGTGTGGTCACGATCAGAGGACAGGTAAGCATGAAAGAAAATAACAAAACGCGAAAAATTTACTCTGATTTTTGGGTAGTTTTGGGTCGTGACATATAAAGGTGGTATCAGAGCGCAATTGGTCGGATGTGTGTCAGTGTCAGTAATTAGGAATTACATCCTCGTGTTACTGTTCTTGGTTAGATACAATAGTGTATATCGAGATGGGTTTTGACTAAGAAATGGTTGAGAATGCAGGAATGCCTAATATGAGTCGCGTTAGATGAGATAGTGCACGAGGCAGAGGTCGTAGGGGTAGACCTGAGTTTGCTAGTCATGCTGAGTTGACCTGTGAGAATCAGGATGAAATTAAAATGGAGGCTAATGTTGAGCATGCCCCATTGAGTCCGTCAGAGAGATCAGACAGTATTGAGACACGCTTCGTGAGGTTGGAGCGGAGTGTGGAGATTATTTTGAAGAGATAATTGCTCAGATTATGAATGAGATTCGAGGGCGCAGCGGAGCATTGGTGGAAACTCGCTTGACCTATCTTAAGTGTTAAACATCCAGAGCTAAGATAAGAAATGTTTATGGATATATTTCGGTGACAGGATATCCTGGACATTGTTTAAAAGAAATGATAGATAAAAGTCCTTACTCCGACCAGAGGATTTGATTTATTGATGAGTATGATTTATGAGTATGAAACTCGGTTATATTCTTGGGCAGATATTACCTCGACACTATGAACAAGTGACAGTTGAGATGTCTAAAAGTTTATGAAATGGCTCAACTTTTCAATTAGAGTCTGATTGGCCTGTGAGATATTACCTATACCGAGGTAGTACGCAGATTTACAGTTGGGTAAATAAGAACATGAATTGCACTCCTCTGAGATTGGGAAAGGTAGTGAGGGCTGAAATAGAGACAGAAAAGAGAATCGAGAAATGACAGAGATGTTAAAATGGAAAAATGGTAGTTGGTAAAAGATTTAATTTGATGAGTCATGGAGTAAGATAATTGGTAAGGCCCCAGTGCATCCAATTTTGGCACTCTTGAGGGGCATTGTGATTGGAGGACCCCGACCTACTACGAAGCAGTGTAGCAGTGTAAGCACTGTAAGCAGTGTGGGATGTGTGGTGGATACCACAGAAGGAGGGTCTATACCTACACTGTATTGATGAAAATGGTCGTTAAGTGTGGTAAGACGGACCATTGATTTTGATTACACAGAGTTGGACGAGATCACCCCACGAAAAGTAAAGAGATAGAGAAAAACTTCGTTAGTATAGCTGCAACGAAAAGGGAGGCCATAGTCGAAGAAAAAAAAGAAAGTAGGCTGTTAGATGAAGGCGAGATGATGTCTTGGACCATGACACTATTGATGTTTCATGGATGTGGTGTAAGATACCACACTTGTTATGAATAATGAAGTACATATGTTCATTGATCTTGGTGCCACACCTTTATTCATATCGCCTTCATTCGCATATAAGTGAGTAAAAGGCATGAATGCCTACATCATTGGGCACAATACTGATAAATGAGTACCCCAATAGAGGAGGATTAATTAACAAAATATGGATATAGAGATTTTAAGTTGAAAACAGGAGTGAAAACATCACTGAAAAGTATATTGTAAGTGTTGACAAGTAATAAAAAGGGGTGCAACAGTTGAAATTAAAGGAGTAAAGGATTGTACTCACGGAATGAATAATGAAAGAGTTTTGTCATGAGGGATATATGAAAGGAGATAATCTTTAAGATAAGATAAATCCTAAATACAAGATGTATTGGAGTAAGAGACATATTCTAGGTAAGGAATACCCTTATTATGCGAAGTAATTGGGATTAAGTGATAAGTAGGGAATATAAATTATAACCAAGGATAAAGATGGATATAACCATAACCAGTCTATGCGGTTAAGTCTGAAGGTTAATAAAGGTATTTCAAAATACCTCCCCGCCTGAAGACTTGACAGTGTCTAAAAGTATATATATAACCTATAACGTGAAATCGATCGTCGTAATAAATACCCTTAGCATTAGGATACCTTTACTAAGACGATAAGAATATTAAAATTCGACAAATCATAAAGGTTAACATAGTAAAATTTAATAAGAGCCGTTAAGATAAGAAAAGGAAATGACGCAGGTTAGTACCTGAAAACGTAAGTGATTTTGAAGGATCTTATACGCTTATGCGTAAATAAGTCAAGGATATGGATGATTGAAATAAGTAGTGGAGCTCGACTACGATGAAGTATTTAAACTTTACCTGGACCGATTTGTAATCATCATTATTGATGATATGATGGGTGTAGTTAAAGCGCAAGGCAAAGTTGTAAGCAACAATTGAAAATGGTTTTACAAATGGGTTGTTGCGAGTTCTCAATATGGTCTACTTGGTTGACACGTTTAACTAAGAAAACGTGGTCTTTGAATGAGATGATAAATAAGATGATAGATGTGACATGAATTTTGGTGTAGTGAAGTATGAACTGACCACCGTGATTAATTTCACCATACCCAACAGCTCAAGAGGTTCTCAGTGAGTATGGATACCTCAAAATAATGAAGGAGCTGTGTATTGATGTATAATGGGAAGATAGTCAATTATGGAGTCAGACAACTCCTTGATCATGAAATAAACTATCTGACTCATGATTTTTAGTTGGCAATGGTAGTATTTGTACCGGGGATATGGTACTATTATGTACAGGGTGAGAAATTTTGGATATGCACTGATCATAAAGCCCCGAGTATCTGTTTTTCACAGAAAGAGGAGAATATGAGAATACATAGTGGGTTAGAGCTTCTGAGAGATTTTGATTGTGAAAATTGTACCACCCAGGAAAAGCTAATATAATGGCTGATGCCTTGAGCAGAAAGAGCCTCGGGATGGTATTACATATGATGGTCAGGGAGCGTGAGCTGCTCGAGCAGTTGTGGACCTCAGCAGTGATGTGATCCCTTCTGATGATGACAGTGATTATGTGACAGCTAGCCTGAGATTAGAACCGGATGAGTGTGCCCGGATTGCACAGGCTTAGCGTGATGATCGACAGGGTGTCGATAGTGTGGGTCAGATTCAGAAGGGTACAGTGATAGAGTTCACAGAGTGTGATGATGATTTACAAAGGTTTTGAGACAGTATGAGTGCTCCCCAAGACCACAGTTGATGGGATAGTATATTGTCAGAAGCTCACTCTTCGGGATATACGGTGCATACAAAAAGTAAAGAATGTATCAAAATCTCGAAAAGGGTATTAGTGGTCAGATATGAAAAGAGACATGGTAGAGATTGTGGAAAAGTGCCTAGTATGTCAGCAGAATAAGGTAGAGTATTAAAAGTCTGTAGGGTTATTGCAGCCTCTACCTATATCGACACAGCACGGAAATGGGAGCAAGTCTCCATGAATGTCGTGATGGGTTACAGAGAACCCAGGTGAATTACGAGGCTATTTAGATGATAGTCGCTAAGTTGACTAAGTCTACCCACCTTCTGGTTATGAAATCCCCAAATACTCAGAGTGTATATGAGGATTTATGTGTAAGGAAGATTGTGGAACATTAAGTAGCGTTACAGTGAGCATGGTATCATATAGGGATTCCCGCTTCACTTCCCACCTCTGAGAATATTTTTAGGTAGCTATGGGAACCCGACTGAGTATTAGCACAGCTTTCCATCCTCAGACAGATGGTCAGTTAGAGAGGACTGTACAGGTTCTGGAGGATCTGATGAAAGCGTGTGCCCTTGATTTTTTTTATGCTCCTGGGATGATCAGTTATTACAAATCGAATTCGTCAATAGTGACAGTTGTCACTTGAGTATCGGGATAACAAGATATGAGGCAGTGTATGGCTGTAGGGGTTGTTCCCCAAATTGGATAAGAAAAAGTGGGTGACAGATAGTAATTTCTTCTGAATTAGTATAATAAGTCTCTAAGGATGTTCAGTTGAGTGAGAGATTAAGAACACCTCAGAGCAAATAGAAAAGTATTGGAATTCACCGAGGGTGAATTAGTATGATTGAAATGTTTCTTGTCCTAAGAGAATAAGGACATAGCGAACTTTTGGAAGAAGGTAAATTGAGTTTCACTGGATTGAATCTTTTGAGAGATTGGACAAGTGGAAGATAAGACCTATAGGTGGCATTTCCACTTGAATAGGCAGGCACCCACAATGTGTCCCATCTTTTGATGATTCGAAAATACTATCCAGATCCAGCATAGGTGATAGTATATGAGATCCAACAGTTCAGCTTAATGCAAATATAAGTATATTGAAAGTTGATTCGGGCATTAAATAGGAAAGAGAAAGTATTGAGGTTTAAAATGATCTCCTTAATTAAAGTCCTTTGGTAGTAATACACTCCGGAGAAAGTCACATAAGAATTTAAGAGTATGATACGATCGATGTACCTGGAGTTGTATATGGACTCATATGACTTGGTTCTAATTTGGAGGACCAAATTCCTTAAGTGGGGGAGATTTGTAAGACCCGAAATTAAATCGTAAATTTTTATGAGGGATGAAAATGGTCAAAAATTTAACTGAATGGGATTCAGATTGGAAATAAGTATTTAAAATGCGAAGTGAGTGAGTGTTCGTGAAAGGAAGTCAGGTTAAATTAATCCCGAACACATGCAAGGGCAAAATGGTCAAAATACCGAAAGCCGGTATAAATCGAGAAGAAAAATTTAATTAAAAATAATGGATTGAGAAATCTTGGTCAGTAAAGGTGAAATAAATTTATTCTGGGTTAAATTGATCAAGATACTAATTTATTGGAATTAATCGGGATTAATCGAAAATTTTAATTCGAAAAATAATCCCAAAAATAATCAAAAAATATACCGAAAAGTCATTCGGGACAATATCCCGAAAATACGGAGAAATTATACCTGAAAAAGGGTCAAAATATAACAAATAAATTAAATAAAAATTAAATTAATTAATTTGAAATAAAATAATAATTTTTGGTAGATATTTTAGATTTTTAATGTATTTTAATGATTAAAAATATTAATAAAATAAATAAAATAAAAATAAATAAATAAATAATTAATTAATTAGTTAATTGATAAAAAAAAGAGACCGAAATCGCGAAAGGAAGAGAGAACGGAAAACCACCGAGGAAACCATCATCGGCGAGCCACCACCGATGCCGAGTGAGGGGCCACGACCACCGAAAAAAGGAAGAGGAGCTTCAGGCGATCTCCCTGGTATCGAAAGCACGACCCACCGACGCTGGAATCCGGTGAATCGGGGGAGAGAAAGACCGACGAGAGAGAAAAGCTCAGCCCCGACGATCCACGGCAGCTGGGTGTGAGCGGGGGCCACCGGCGTGATCGGGAAGAGGAGCCGATCATTTTGAGACCGATAGCTGTCGACGAAACGGCTGAAATCGTCGGCGATGGCCAAGCCCAGAAATGGGTACCGACGACGGAGAGAACAGGCCAGACCGGTCACTTTTCGGCGACCTCGTGTGAAACCGAGACCAGATCCGAGCTGCGGACGACCCAGCGGAGCTACTGGCGGTGGAAGCCGGTGGAGAACTGGTAGACAAGGCCCTGAACCGGAGCGAACCAGAGTGAATCGGGGTGAACCGGCGGTCTGAACCGGTTGAACCAGACCGAACCGGTTCAGCCAAGAAAGAAAGGAAAAAAGGAGAAAAAGGGGAAAAGAAAAAGAGAAAAAATTAGAGAAAAATCCCGACGATGTAATCGAGCTACGGGTAAGTCAGTAGCGGTCAAAATTGACCGATTTAAAGTTTGGAATATTTTAGTTAATTAATTTTCGACAGGAAATTTACCTGGAAAATTTATGAAATTGTGTAGCTCGATAATTAGCATCCAACGAGAGCTCGAGACAGCCTCGATTTGCATACTAGCATGGAATCTCGGGTAAGTAACCCTTATTTACGACAATTTGCATCGTTATGCGTGATTCAGATTTTATTTTCGCATTTATTTAAATTAAATTTTGGAAATTCGGATAAATTGTCGTAAATAATAAATTGAGCTATTCGAGAGTTAGAACGAGGCCCAATAAATTGTTGGAGGGCCCAATGAGCCCAATAGGCCTCGATAATGTGAAAATTAAGTGGAAAACGGGCTTAAGGCCGATTAAGGCCCATTAAGGTGCAATCAGGCCCAATAGGGGTAAACGGGTGCGTGGGATCGGATAAGACCGACGAGATGGACTGACCCACCTCCCAGGCGGTTCCCGATCAGGGTGAGACCCCGTACACTAGGATCCGTGTAGCAGAGGGGCTCACGAGGACACACAGCCATAGTCCTGTTTATTACTGATATACAGATGTTGCCTAGTCTCGCATGTTGATAATTTTGACGAGATTAAAACTGGGTTTTTAAATCAAATGTGCATGATGATTATTTTCATGCTTTTTAAACCCGTGTGATGTAAACTGATTTTCATGGTTTTGTGTGAGTCAGGACCCAATGTTGAACAAAACCGTGAGGGCAAGGCCCAAAGTGGACAATACGGGCTGGCGTAGCGTTGTTGACCACACATTGTTGACCACAGGCATTTTTGTGGGCACAAGAGGGGTAGCCATGGCTGTTTGGGCATTTGGCCGTGGGGGGTTGGCCATTACAATAAAATGCGCATTCGGGTTGAGTCCTGACTTTATTGTGAAATTTATAAATAAGAAAGAAATGATTTAAAAAGAGTTGCACGTTGAATTTTCCATGCAAACGTGTTTTACATGACATCATGAATCATAGCATCAGTTTTAAAATGTGTGGAGAAAGGGTGGTTTATACATGACACCACGTTCATATAGGTAGTATGGTTACCTACTTGTTCGTAGGATTGCCTTTTTGAGCTTGATGTGCTCACCCCTTTCATTTTCTCCCACAGATAATCTCCAGTAGATGTTGAGGGGACTGAGTACTGCATTTTCGCTACTGCCCATCATTTAAGGTATATACACTTGTACATATTGTATCTAAATAAGCATAGCACAGTAATATGTTTGTAAGTAACTTTAGGGGATGTATAAATATTGCAAACATTTATAAATGACCGAGAGAGAATTAATTTAGTGGGACTGGTATTGACGCATAGCCCAATTATTAGCGGAGTGTGGTCACGATCAGAGGACAGGTAAGAATCTAAGAATAAATAAAAAGCAAAAAATTTACTCTGATTTTTGGGTAGTTTTGGGTCGTGACAATATAATGGTGGTATCAGAGCAGAAATTGGTCTGATGTGTGTCATTGTCAGTAATTAGGAAATTACATCCCCGTGTTACTGTGCTTGGTTAGATATAATAGTGTATATTGAGATGGGTTTTAACTAAGAAATGGTTGAGAATGCAGAAATGCCTAATATTAGTCGTGATAGAGGAGGTAGAGCACAAGGCAGAGGTCATAGAGGTAGGCCATAGACTACTAGTCGTGCTGTGTTAAGCTAGGAAAATCAGTATGAGATTGAAATAGAGGCTAATGTTGAGCATGCCTCACAGAGTCCGACAGAGTGATCGGACAGTATTGAGACACACTTTACGAGGTTGGAGCGGAGTGTGGAGAATATTTTGGGAGCTAATTGCTCAGAGTATGCTTGGGATTTGAGGGCGAGACGGAGCATTGGTGGAAGTCCGCTCGACCCATCTTAAGAGTTGACATGAGAAATATTTTTGATGTATTCTGGTGACAGAATATCCCGAACACTATTTAAAGGAAATTTCAAGGAAAATTTCTTACACTGCCCAGAGACACTGGTTGGTTTACGAGTATGAATCTCAGTTAATAAACCTGCCCATGTATTACTTCGACATTATGGGCAGTGACCGTCGAAAAGCCCAAAAGTTCATGGAAAGGCTCAATTGTCAATTAGAGTCTGATTGGCCCCATTAGATATCACTACCCATACTGAGGCAGTGCGCAGAATACAGTTGTGTGAATAAGATCGAGTGTTGTATGCCTCTGAGATTGGGAAAGGTAGTAAGGGTCGAAATAGAGACAAAAAGAGAATTGAGAATGATAGAGATGGCAGAACGAGGAAAAGGGGTAGTTTGGTAAAAGATTTGATTTGATGAGTTATGGGCGAAGATGATTGGTAAGGCCACAGTTATCCGATTGTAGCACTTTTGAGGGGCATTGTGATTGGAGAACCCCGATCTGCTACGGATCACTGTAGAATGTCTAGTAAAACCACGGAAGTAGGACCTACACCTACATATTATTGATGAAAATGGCCGTTAAGTGTGGTAAGACGAACCATTTGAGATAGCTACATCGAAAAGGGAGGCCACAGCCGAAGAGAAAAGGAAAGTAGGCTATTGGACGAAGGCGAGTGTATGTTTTGGACCAGGACACTACTGATGTTTCACAGGATGTGGTGAAAGATACCACACTACTTATGAATAAAGAAGTAATTGTGTTAATTGATCCTGGTACCACGTATTTCTTTATACCACCTTCATTCGCATGTAAGTGAGTAAAAGACATGAATGCCTACACTCTTGGGCACAATGCTGATAAATGAGTACCCCAATAGAGGAATGTTAACTAACGGAATAATTATGAAGAGATTTTAAGTTGAAAACGGAGGAAAAAGTATAGTCAGACGATTTTATTCAATGGACTATGAATAATTTAAAGTAATATTTAAGAATAAAGTAGTCGGCTGCATATTATGATGTTCAAAATTCTATCCTAAGATAGTGATATGGTTACCCCTTAAAAGTATACTGTAAGTTTTGATAAGTACTAAAAAAGGGGTGCAACGGTTGAAATTAAAGGAGCAAATGATGGTACTCACGAAATGAATAATGACATAGTTTCGTTATTATTGATATATGAAGGAGATACTCTTTAAGATTTGTTTGATCCTAAATACATGATGTACTGGAGAAAGAGGCGTATGCTAGGTAAGAATACCCTTAAAATATGAAGTAATTTGGATTAAAGCGATAAGTAGTAAATATGAATTATAACCAAGGATAAGGGTGGATATAACCATAACTAGTCCCTGTGGTTAAGTCTAAGGGTTAATAAAGGTATTTCAAAATACCTCTCCGCCTGAAGACTTGACAGCGTCTAGAAATATATATATATATAATCTATAACTTGAAATCGACCGTGGTAAGATATAAATTTAAAATTTGTATACTTTTCCTAGTACGATAAAGAACTATAAAATTTGATTAATTATGAAGGTTAAAATATTAAAATTTAATAAATGCCGTTAATATAAGAAAAAAGAAATGACGCGGGTTAGTACCTTGAACGAGAGCAATTTTGAAGTGATACTACACGTTTATGCTACATAGGTCAAGGATATGAGCGATTGAAATATGTAGTGGAGCTCAACTACAATGAGTTATTTAAACTTTACCTGGACCGATTTGTCATCATCCTTATGGATGATATGTTGGGTGTAGTTAAAGTTCAGGGCAAATTATAAGCAACAATTGGAAAATTGCTTTTACAGATGGTTACTGCGAGTTCTAAAAATGGTATACTTTGTTGGCACGTTTAACTATGAAAACGTGGTATTTGAATGAGATGATAAGTGAGATGATAAATGTGACATGAATTTCGGTGTAGTGAAGTATGAACTGACCACCGTGATTATTTTCACCATACCCAACAGCTCAAGAGGTTTCTCAGTGTGTATGGATACCTCAAAATCATGAATGAGCTAGGTATTGATGCAAAAAGGGAAGATAGTCGATTGTGGATCCAGACAACTCAAGGATCATGAAATAAACTATCTGACCCACGATTTAAAGTTGGCAGCGGTAGCACTTATACTGAGGATATGGTACTATTATGTACATGGTGAGAAATTTTGGGTATGCAATGATCATAAAGCCCCAAGTATCTGTTTTCACAGAAAGAGGCGAATATGAGAATACATAGTGGGTTAAGCATCTGAGAGATTTTGATTGTGAAAAATTGTACCACCCAGGAAAGGCTAATGTGATGGCTGATGCCTTGAGCAGAAAGAGTCTCGGGATGGTATTACATATGTTGGTCAGGGAGCGTGAGCTGCTAGAGCAGTTGTGAGCCTCAGTAGTGATGTGATCCCTTCTGATGATGATATTGATTGTGTGACAGCTAGCCTGAGACTAGAACCAGATGAGAGTGCCCGGATTTGACAGGCTTAGTGTGATGATCGGCATGGTGTCGATAGTTTGGGTCAGATTCAGAAGGGTACATTGACAGAGTTCACAGAGAGTGTCGATGATTTACAGAGAGGTTCAGAGACAGTATAAGCACTCCCCAGGACCACTGTTGATGAGATAGTGATATTATCAGAAGCTCACTCTTCGGGATATACAGTGCATACGGAAAGTAATAAAAATATATCAAAATCTCTAAAAAGGGTATTGATGGTCAGATGTGAAAAGAGACATTGTAGAGATTGTGAAGAAATGCCTAGTATGTCAGCAGAATAAGGTAGAATATTAAACGTTTACAGGGTTATTACAGTCTCTACCTATATCGACACGAAAATGGGAGCAAGTCTCCATGAATTTCGTGATGGGTTATAGAGGACCCAGATGAATCACGAGGCTATCTAGATGATAGTCGCTAAATTGACTAAGTCTACCCACCTTCTGGCCATGGAAATCCCCAGATACTCTGCAGGCATATGCGAATTTATGTGTCGGGAAAATTGTGGAACATTATGTAGCATTCCAGTGAGCATGGTATCATATAGGGATTTTCGCTTCACTTCCCACCTCTGAGAATATTTTTCAGGAAGCTACGGGAACCCGATTTAGTATTAGCACAGCTTTCCATCCTCAGACAGATGGTCAGCTAGAGAGGACTGTACAGGTTCTGGAGGATACGATAAAAGCATGTGCCATTGATTTTATAAGCCACTGGGATGATCAGTTATTACAAATTGAATCCGTAAATAACGATAGTTGTCACTTGAGTATCGGGAGAACAAGATATGAGGCATAGTATGGCCGTAGGGGTTGTTTCCTCGATTTGGGTAAGAAAAAGTGGGTGACAGATAAAAATTTATTTCGAATTAGTATAATAAGTCTTTGAGGATGTTCAGTTGAGTGAGAGATTAAGAACACCTCAGAGCAGACAAAAAGCATTGGAATTCACCGAGTGTGAATCAGTATTGTTGAAGTTATTTGTCCTAAAGGAATAATGACATAACGAGACTCGGGAAGAAGACAAATTGAGTTTTGCTGAATGGAATTTTTGAGAGATTGGACAAGTGGGAGATAAGACCTGCAGGTTGGCGTTATCACCTGAATAAACAGGCATCGACAATGTGTCCCATCTTTTGATACTTCGGCAATATTATCCAGATCCAGCATAGGTGATCAGATATGAACTCCAGCAGTTCAGCTCAGTGTAAATATAAGTATATTGAAAAAGTTGATTCGGGCATTAAACAAGAAAGAGAAAGTATTGAGATTTAAGACGATCTCCCTAATTAAAGTCCTTTGGTAGTAGTACACTCCAGAAAAGTCACATAAGAGTTAAGAGTATGATATGTGTGGAATATCCGGAGTGATTTACGGACTAACTTGGTTCTAATTTGGAGGACCAAATTCCTTAAGTGGGGGAGTTTATCTAAGACCCGATTTTAGTTAAAACACGAAATTAAAAATGCAAAAGGATTGAAATGGAATTCTCGAACACGTGCAAGGGCAAAATGGTCAAAAGATCAAAATTCGATATAAATTCGACAAGAAAATGTCATTAAAATTATGGATTTGAGAAATCTTGATCAATAAAGGAGAAATAATAAAATTTCGAGTTATATTGATCAAGATATAAATTTATTGAAATAAATCGAAATTTTTACCTTGGAAAAATTAACCCGAAAATAATCGAAAAGTCGAAATAATACTGATAAATTCAATTAGGGATTAATTGAATAAATTAATAATTTTTTTAGATATTTTGAAAAATAATAGTATTTTAATGATTAAAATAATAATAAAAAAAAGAAAGAAGAATCAGAAAGGGAGATCGGGGAGAGAGAACGAAAAATGAAGCCAAAAATCAAGGAGAAGATCGGACGACACCCGACAAAGATCTGAGGAGGAAGAGGAGCGGCCGACGATCTTCAGGACACCGGAGACGCGCCGTTTGGAGGTCGGAAGACGCCGATCGGAGGAAGGAAAAATAGAGGGAGAAACGGCCTGATTCCCAGCGATCTACGGTGGCTGGGCTTGAAGGGAGGCCACCGACGATTTCAGGAGGAGGAGCCATTCATTTTGAGACCGGTAGCTATCGACGAAACGGCCGAAATCGCTGCCGACGACCAAGACCAGAAATAGGTACCGACGACCGAGAGAGAATAGCCGAACTGGCGACTTTTCAACGGCCTTGGACAAAACCGAAGGCAGATTCGTGCTGCGGACGGCCCAGCGGAGCCACTGGCGGCGGAAGCCGTCGGAGAACCAGCCAGCAAGGCACTGAACCTGTCGAACCGGAGTGAACCGAGGGTTCAAACCGGGTTGAACCAGATCGAACCGATTCAGCCAATGAGGAAAGAGAAAAGATGAGAAAAAGAGAAAAAGAAAAAAGAGAAAAAAATTGAGAAAAAATCCCGACGATGTAATCGAGCTACGGATAAGTCAGTAGCGGTCAAAATTGACCGATTTAAATTTTGCAATATTTTTTTAATTAATTTTCGACTGTAAATTTACCCGAAAATTTATGAAATTGTGTAGCTCGACAATTGGCATCCAACGAGAGCTCGAGACAGCGTCAATTTACTTACTAGCATGGAATCTCGGGTAAGTAACCCTTATTTAGGACAATTTACATCGTTATGCGTTCTTTGGATTTAATTATCGCATAAAAGAAATTAAATTATGGAAATTTAGATAAATTTTCGTAAATAATAAATTGAGCTATTCGATAGTTAGAACGAGGCCCAATAAATTGTTGGTGGGCCCAATGAGCCCAATAGGCCTCGATAATATGAAAATTAAGTGGAAGATGGGCTTAAGGCCGATTAAGGCCCATTAAGGTGCAATCAGGCCCAATAGGGGTAAATGAGCCCAATGATTTAAATTAAGCCCAGAAAATAGGAAATACAATTAAATTGTATGAAATCAAACCTGAGGAATATTTATACGCAGTTCCAGACATTGGATTAGGAGTAGATCGGACTGCGTGACGAGACAGCAGTGGAAAAGGAAAGGTCAGACTCTACAGAAAAATAAGGTAAGGGAATTCTACGGATAGCTAGAGGTAACTTTACAAAATTTCAAAGTTCATATGCAGTCTTTTAAATTATCTGAAAGGTCTAGAAGTAAGTTAAAAATTGTAGTGCCCCGGATGGGTAAATTACAAAAATACCCTTGTTCAGGGTAAAATTTTCAATTTTAGGAAAAATTGGGAGGAGCAAGAACAAGAGGTTCCTGCTCGTTCTAGAAATGTTTTGACGCATGCATGAGTAGGCTGGATAACCTTGAAAGAAAAATGCACAGCATTGCATATTTTCAACGAGAAAATTGTTTTCAAAACTGTTTTGAGGAAACAGAGCCGCCTACGTGTTTTTATTGATATGTGACGTGCTAGAGCTCAGCTTGCATAATATTTTTATTTGGGTTTACATGCATTGTATCTAAATAAGCATAGCACAGTAACATGTTTGTAAGTAACTTTAGGGGATGTATAAATATTGCAAACATTTATAAATGACCGAGAGAGAATTAATTTAGTGGGACTGGTATTGACGCATAGCCCAATTATTAGCGGAGTGTGGTCACGATCAGAGGACAGGTAAGAATCTAAGAATAAATAAAAAGCAAAAAATTTACTCTGATTTTTGGGTAGTTTTGGGTCGTGACAATATAATGGTGGTATTAGAGCATAAATTGGTCTGATGTGTGTCATTGTCAGTAATTAGGAAATTTCATCCCCGTGTTACTGTGCTTGGTGAGATACAATAGTGTATATTGAGATGGGTTTTAACTAAGAAATGCCTAATATTAGTCGTGATAGAGGAGGTAGAGCACGAGGCAGAGGCCGTAAAGGTAGGCCTGAGCCTGCTAGTCATGCTGTGTTGACCTAGGAAAATCAGTATGAGATTGAAATAGAGGCTAATGTTGAGCATGCCTCTTAGAGTCCGACAGAGTGATCGGACGTATTGAGACACGCTTCGCGAGGTTGGAGCAGAGTGTGGAGAATATTTTGGAAGCTAATTGCTAAGAGTATGCTTGGGATTTGAGGGCAAGACAGAGCATTGGTGGAAGTCCGCTCGACCCATTTTAAGAGTTGACATGAGAAATATTTTTGATGTATTCCGGTGACAGAATATCCCGGACACTATTTAAAGGAAATTTCAAGGAAAATTTCTTACACTGCCCAGGGACACTGGTTGATTGACGAGTATGAATCTCAGTTAATAAACCTTCCCAGGTATTACTTCGACATTATGGGCAGTGAGCGTCGGAAAGCCCAAAAGTTCATGGAAGGGCTCCAATTGTCAATTAGAGTCTGATTGGCCCCATTAGATATCACTACCTATATCGAGGCAGTGCGCAGAATACAATTGTGTGAATAAGATCGAGTGTTACGCACCTCTGAGATTGGGAAAGGTAGTAGGGGCCGAAATAGAGACAGAAAGAGACTTGAGAATGATAGAGATGGCAGAACGAGGAAAAGGGGTTGTTTGGTAAAAGATTTGATTTGATGAGTTATGGGCTAAGATGATTGGTAAGGCCATAGTTATCCGATTGTAGCACTTTTGAGGGGTATTGTGATTGGAGAACCCCGATCTGCTACGGATCACTGTAGAATGTGTGGTAAACACCACGAAAGTAGGACCTACACCTACATATTATTGATAAAAATGGCCGTTAAGAGTGGTAAGATGGACCATTTATTATGATTGCTCAGAGTTGGGCGAGATTGCCCCACAGAATGGTAAAGAGATAGAGAAAACCCTGTTGAGATAGTTGCGTCGAAAAGGGAGGCCACAGCCGAAGAGAAAAGGAAAGTAAGCTGTTGGACGAAGGTGAGTGTATGACTTGGACCAAGACACTACTGATGTTTCACAGGATGTGGTGAAAGATACCACACTGCTTATGAATAAAGAAGTAATTGTGTTAATTGATCCTGGTACCACGTATTTCTTCATACCGCCTTCATTCGCATGTAAGTGAGTAAAAGACATGAATGCCTACACTCTTGGGCACAATGTTGATAAATGAGTACCCCAATAGAGGAAGGTTAACTAACGGAATAATTATGAAGAGATTTTAAGTTGAAAACGGAGGAAAAAGTATAAGTTAGCTGATTTTATTCAATGGACAATGAATAATTTAAAGTAATATTTGAGAATAAAGTAGTCGGCTGCATATTATGATGTTTGAATTTCTATCCTAAGATAGTGATAGGGTTACCCCTAAAAAGTATACTGTAAGTTTTGATAAGTACTAAAAAAGGGGTGCAACGGTTGAAATTAAAGGAGCAAATGATGGTACTCACGAAATGAATAATGACAGAGTTTTATTATAATTGATATACGAAGGAGATACTCTTTAAGATATGTTTGATCCAAAATACAAGATGTACTGGAGTAAGAGGCGTATGCTAGGTAAGAATACCCTTAAAATATGAAGTAATTTGGATTAAAGCGAAAAGTAGTAAATATGAATTATAACCAAGGATAAAGGTGGATATAACCATAACTAGTCCTTGTGGTTAAGTCTAAGGGTTAATAAAGGTATTTCAAAATATCTCCCCACCTGAAGACTCAAGGTTAGGAAACATAACTGTCTTAGCATAACAATCTAAAACAGCATGGTTCGATGATAACCAACCCATCCCTAATATTACATCAAAATCACTCATACTTAGTAATATCAGATTGGCTGCCATATCCTTTTCCCCTACTTTTAACTTACAATCATTAAACACATACTTCACTAGTTGACTATTTTCTATAGGCGACTAATCAACATCATCCTACTCAGAGGTTTACGCTCTATATGCTTTGCTATTTTACATGCAAATGAAGGCGATGCAAATGAATATGTGGCACCATGATTAATCAATACATGTATTTCTAAATCATAAATCAGGATATTTCCTCTAATCACATTCGATGAAGCATCAACTGTCCCTTAGTCCAAGGCATGTACTCGCCCTCGTCCCATCACTTGCTTCTCTTTCTCTTCTGTCGTCGCTCTCCTTCTCTGAGCGGATGTATCACCTAGAGCTCTCTTTGGCTCCCTACCCTTCTGTGGGTCAATCTCAACCATCTCTGGGCAAACTCTAGTAATATGTCCTGGTTTCCCACATCGAAAACACATAATAGGACTCATCGGATAAGGTCTACCACTATGGTATCTACCACATCTACCCTACTGATCAATAGTAGGCCTCGATCCTCCAATCATAATGCCCTTTGTCGGAGGAAATCTCACAATCTTTTCCTGTACTTCCTCGATCTTCGATCTCTTACCAAAGAGTCTCTTCCCTCCTCGATAAGTGAAACCTCGAGCATGGTCACTCACCGGCCTCTTTCTATCTCTATCTTTACCTTTTTCGACTGATCTAAACTTTGAGACATTCCTCTCATAATCTTGTTCACAGAGTTGTACCCTGCGCACAACATCATCATAGGTAGAAATGTCGAACGAAACCAGTTCAGACCTCAATACTGGTCTCAATCCATCGATAAACCTGCAGGCCATCCTAGTCTCGCTGTACATGGTATCAGGGTCATACCTTCCCAAGGCTAAAAACTCATCTCATACTCATCCATTGATAGACTCCCCTGGCTCAACCCTAAGAATTTGGCCTGCAGCCTACGTTGTCCTGTATCCGGAACAAACTGCCTCCTGAAGACATTTAGAAACAACTCCCAACTAATCTTAACATGTTGGGCTCTCAATATAGGCTTGGTGGACTTCCACCAATGCTCTGCCATTCCTTTCAGTAAGAACGTAGCAAATGTGACCCTCTCTGAAGTTGCACACTCAAAGAATCCGTACAACTTCTCCATCTCTCCAATCCACTCCTCAGCAACAACTGGGTCTTTAACCCCTCTAAAAGATGGGGGGTCCAAGCTTCTGGAATTGTCGTAATCTATCTAAATCACACCCATATCCCAATCCACTACTCTCCTAAACTGGTGGGGGTGTAGGAGTATCTGCAGCCTGTGGCATCTCAGGAGCCGATTGTACAGGTGTATTAGGTGCAACTGCCTCTCATGTCGTAGTCTCTACATCCTGTCCCTGTCTACCTAGCCTAGTCTGTGCCAGTATCTCCACTATCATCTCTAGGCTATGCTTAATCCTCGTGAAGCATGCCTCTGTAGTCTTTGGTACCTCATTAGTACCCATATTCTTATCTCGGGTCTCTGGCCTACCTCTACGGCCTCGAGCCCTACCTCTCGTCCCTCAACCTCGGCTGGTATTAGCCATATATAATAAATTCCTGCATTCAAAATTATTAATTAGTCTGATTCCCACCTTGTATACACAATTGTAACTAAACAAAGCACAGTACTATGGGGATATACATTTTCCTAAACTAATACCGACTCACATCAGACCAACCTGCTCTGATACCATTCTGTCACGACCTCTTTCCGCGACTTACCAAAACCACTACAAATTTTTCGCTTTTTACTTACCTTTCTCTTCACCAACCTTTGGGTTGTGATTCGGTATTAGTCATCTCATTCATACTCACCTTTTCATGTTTGTTACATCATACATACATGTCATCATGTTAAATTTATTACATTGACATAATTACATCCCCAAATATAAAAATGTTTACATCATTGTGCTTATACATTGTTCAAATACAAAATAGTACTCGATGTGTATATCTTTAGTTCTATGGGAAATGGCAGCAGACACCAGGAATGCTATACCTCAACCATACTCAATCTACTGCAGATGATCTGCAGGGAGGGGAAATAAAGGGGGTCAGCAAACAACGCGCTCAGTAAGGAAATTAGGCAAGCAAGTAGACGTCCACACTATCTACTGAAAATAATGCTTTGCCTTTCCTTCTCTCATCTCAAAAGCATGTATCAAGATTGATATAATAGTAGTACAGATTAAATCCCGTGTACTTAAAATCATGCTTATTTATCAAATGTAGGCATTCATGCAAAACAGTACATATTTATAAATTTCAGAATGCCTTTATATTAATCATTGCCATTTACACATAAATCACAATAAATATGGTAGTTCACAACACAACACAATCATCGGTTTTCGACCTATCTCTCTCAGGTCTAACCGCATCATATCATGCATGACTCAATGGCTAAATGCAATACTCTCCTGGACTATGGCCATATCCTAAAATGGTGAAATCCAAGGCAACAAAGATCTCGGTATGCGGGTATCACTGCTACAATAGGAGGGGGGTAAGTCCATCACAACCGCCAGCTATATACTCCTCAACTCCACAACTCCACACAACACACGGTACAATGTACTCTATGCCACTCGTACGGTACAACGTACACCTGTGGACCGTCTCCGTATGGTCGAGATGCCTGCCATAGATCTTAGTCCTCACACCATGGAAATACATCATAGTCGGGGTGCTTGCCATAAGTCTTAGCCCTCATACTATGGAAATCAATGCCACGTCTCTAAATCCATGTACGAACATCTCAACAATGTGACACTCAGTCTACACGGAGGAAATCATCACGATTTTTCATAACATGTCTTATATATATCACGTAAAAACTACAGTGCGCGTCTTGAGTGTGACTCTCAATCAACACTCCGCCTCTTAAACACTGTGTGTGCATCTCAATATATCAAACACTAGTGCGAGTAACCTCTAGCACTAGGTCAATACATAATTCTCTTTTCAAACTAAGTACGAGCTATCGCTCTAGTACAATATCATGTAAAACTAAGTATGAGCAAAGCTCGCAATACACTATATGCATCAAACACAAATTAAGTACGAGCTATGCTACCAGTACTCTAACATGCATAAAATAACATTAAAATATAGTACCAATATATCCTCCAGTACTATGTGATGCATATATCAAAATATAGTGCGAGTATTCTCTAGCACTTATGGTTTTCACACAAAACCAGATAGATGGCTCAATTAAATCACAACTCTCTTCGTTCAAATCAAATTAGCACTTAAATGTGCTATTTTCGCATATACATGAAAACATTAGCCATTCTATCATGCAGCTCATGCATTTTAGGTCATAATATGCTTATAAGGCTTTTTATCCTATTTTTGGATAAAATCACTCTTATTCTCAGTTCTCTTTAGCACTCACAACAGGCTTATTTCAAGGAATTCATATAGAGTATAATATCAAAACTCTATTTAAAATACCTATAGCCATCTCTAGCTACTCACGCAATTCCCTTTCCTCGGATCACATCAAGTGACCTCTCTTCCTTGATGCAACTCACTTTCGCAGTCCGGGCAGCTCCCACGATGATTTTTGAAGCTGTTATACTTATAAACATTAGTATACCGTAATATACTCATCTCATTTATCAATCTCAACTTAACGCATCATTACACCATTTTCTCATAATATGGGATTATACCATATTTTCATATAACTATATTCATTACTCCTTATTTCCAATATATGCATTTCATAAGATTAACTTAGAATCTTCCATACATGCATATTCTATCATTAAATCCATGTTGACATCATTTCCTCATTACTTTTTCAATTTCTCACCAATATCTAGGTCATGATGATTTTTCATTCTCCTTTCATTTCCAACAAATCATATATACACCAATAATCTCATTAACACATCTAGTTTAACATATATAAACTTGGTGTATTAAATCTTACCTAGTTGAACTTTCCTTCCTTTTTCACCAAGATGGTAAAATCCTCCTTGCTCCTTCAACTCTTGATTTCGATCTCTTGTTTTCAAGTATGTTGTTCTCCTGTTTACTAAGAACAACTTTGCTCACTTATTTCTCGCTCAAAACTGATCACAAACTGAAGTTTTCTAGTGTTTCTTAGCTAGTTTTAGGTTAAATTCTTAAATGGAATAGTAACTCTAGGGAAAATGAAGGCAGAAGTCCAGTATTTATAGAATTGTCTCTAGGAGATTGATTTGCTATTCAATGAGATCGATCTGCCCTGCACTTTTTCCTCTTGAAATCGACCTTCCAAACTTAATAAGATCGATCTGATCCTATCATAAGATCGATCTGCATCAACTCAGAACCTTAAGGAGATCGATCTGCTCTTGTATTAGATCGATCTGTTGCAAGTCAGTAGCTTAAGGACATCAATCTGACCCTATAGAGATTGATTCTTTCTTCATAGAATGCTCAGCAGATCGATTTGGCCCTATTAGAGATCGATCTGACCTGTTTCATTGCTCAAATAAGAGCATTTTTTACTCTTCCAGATCGATCTCTCATCCCATGAGATCGATCTCTCATCCTTATTTTCTAGATTTTACTGCAGTTTTCTGTAGTAACTCATGCTAAACTTCATACATGTTGCCACCATGGTCATTTTCTCATTCATCCACACTTAAGGCTTGAAAATGACATATATTCATACTTCATATACATTGAAACTTGAGTGTATTCATTGTATAACCAAATGGAGTATAAAACTTATGCAACTTATGCATACTTAAATCCATTTTACTTAACCTCTCAAAACTCAATTTTCCATATATTCTCATTCATCACATACTAAAGTCCATTTCTTATTATTCATACATAACGAAACTTGTACGTATATCACCAACTCATATTACAAGTGTGTACATTCAATCTATGGACTTTATGTCATTCATGCTTCGCATAACATTTACATGTATATACTTATGAATTTAAGGGTCTTACAATACCGAATTTCGATCTTTTGACCATTTTACCCTTGCACGTGTTCGAGACCAAATTGAACCGACTCTCCTTCTTGAACCCACTATCTTTCCTTATCTTAAATCCTTATCCTCGGTAAGCACACTTCCAATCCCTTTCTTTCAGCCTGTAGCCATCTCGGCCTTTATTTTGCTATTGCATACATTTCCATGCACATTTATCCATTTTCTTTGCAATTTAAATCAGTAAAAACTCTTCTTATGATTCATTAATATGTGGAAAAATGTACATCACATGAATCATAAGGAATATCATCCAAAACATCATCAAAACTAGTATAAAAGTGGGGTTTACAAACTCTCTCTCTAACCGAATTCATGCATGAAATTCCTTAGATTTCCTACCTTAACCGAGCACTCCTTTCCATCACTCTTCATCCATTTTCCAGCAATTCTTTATAATTACTCATTGAAATAATACATTATTCTCCAAGAATTTTAAATCTACCTAATTCATCCTAAATTTTCAGCCATTCAATTCTGATTTTTTTTAATTCCTTTGAATTAAATGAAACTTAAACTATCCTACATCTAATTTCTGCATTTTAATTTAAACATAACACTATGAAATTTCTAGAATTTTAGATTGCATACTCATTTACATGCATGTAAAAATCTGTTTTTTGTTCTTTCTTGTTACAACCGAGCCTATACTCCCCATACATTCAAATTTCTTGTCCAATTTTAAATTATATACATCTACATTTGTTTTGTAACATTTCAGATTGTATGATTTAATTCAGCTCTTACAATTCAACAATTATTTCCTACATTTCTTTATATTGCCGAACTCACACTTAATTTCCCTAGCTTAATTTTGATCATGTAGCCATAGAACAACATTATTCACATTATAAATTACTAATCAAATCTTTAAATTCCAGTAAAACCAATCTTCCTAATTTAACTCTAAGTGGCCGACTACTCATCCTCTATGTTCATACTGAAATTTCATCAATTCATGAAATTTATCTTATCTAACAGTAAATTCATCACTAAAACTCTTTTAATTTAACTAAAGTAATCAAATTTCTCCCCTAATTTCGAAATCCCCAATTTCCATTAGCTAAGAACCCAAATCCTTGTGCATGCATCAATTTCTAAAATTGATTCAAATTAAAACTCATCCAACATTAATACAATAGTAATCAACAATAAATTTCTAGAAATTTCACCATTCTCACCTCAATTGCACAATGTCGAGAATCCTAGCTAAAATCTTCAATTCTGTTCTATGCAATCCTTGAAATTTTTAATGAATTCCTAAGGTTGTACACTTTTGCAGCTCAATTGGATGAACTTTTCATCTAACCAGACCACCTAGGCACTCTTCTCACCCATGGAGCTCTCAGTTTCAAAATGCAGTACAGGTTTGGTGGCTGTTTCAGAAATTTTTCGAATGGTGGAGGGTGAAAAACGTGTTTGGTAAGGGTGGAGTAATAATCTAAGTCATAAAACTAGCTCTTAATCACCTTACACTAACATGCACACATAAAAAATGCAGATTTATTGGCTAACCAAATTTTTTTTTTTGGAAATGAGAGGATGTTCGATGGAAAGCAAAAAGAAACCAAGATGGAAGTTGCATGCAGGTTGGAAGGAGGATTTGGGTGGCTGGTGGCGTGACTGTGGGAGGTGGCTGCTGGATTTTTAGCTGGCTGGTATGGGGGTGACATGAGGAAGAGTGAAGAGGATTGTCATGCCCCAATTCCTCAAAATCACTACCAATTTTTCAGGAACTTACCTTACTTCAAATGGTTGGGCTGTGAATCAATGTCCACCACTCAATATCATACATATTAAATATATCTTAGGCAATACTTTCATCCCAGGCACTAACATTACAGAAGCTCATAAAATTTGCTTTCATAAATAGAAAGCTGGTTATAGTGCCTTACATATAGATCCCCCATAAAAACATGTCTACATCAATGTAAACTATTATTTAGATACAATTATCACATAAGTGTGTATACCTCTATACTGTTGGATCATTGTGTGCAAAAGAGTACAGGGAGAACGTAGCTGACATACTCTTACTGAAATTACACTATGGAGGGGGAAAAATAAAGGGGTGAGCTACAACACGCTCAGTAAGAAATATATGCAATCAAGTAGATAACCATACAATCTACGTGCTTATAGTGCATGCTTAAAATCATCTCAAAGCAAATGCATTTACTTATCACTTTACAAACCAGACACATTTACTTTTCCAAATACTGACATATAATACCATGTCATGTATGAAAACATGAAGATCCGTATCATTCAGGATCAATTCAGAAATCAAGTATGGAGATAATCAAGGTCTCATAAAATAGATCAAAATTTAGATATAAAGACAAGCATAGCATACAGTAACGTAATAGATAGACATATGATCATAGTCGATGGATTCCATGCAATCACTAGCTAGGTGTGCATGAATATCCCCAGATGGTTGAAGGCAGAGGGGGTACTCCACTCATTAGACACAGATCGAAGTTTGAAGACCCAGTTACGGTATAATGTACTCCATGTTTTTCCACACAGTACTACGTACTCCATGAACACTAATATCAGATCGGAAGACTGGAAGTGCCTAAAAGATTCGGGGCTTACAGTCCCATCTCCAGCGATGCTTGCGCTATGTCTCAAAATCACGTACGAGTAAGTTAATGCGACACGCAGTCAACACAAGGCTCCAGCACTTCTTATCAAATCACGTGCGAGGATCAGTGCAGCTCACACGGCCTACACAACGTCTCCAAAAATGATTTTATTTAAAATCATAATAAGTTTAGGAATTCATCAGCAAATAAATCAGAGTAATATTATAACGGACTAGCCAAATCAGTCATGGCCACCTGACCCTAGGTCCACTAACCCACACAGGCTTACAACAACGACTGCTATGACATCATTACTCAATCGAACTGTTCACTTTGGGCCTACTGACCCGCACGATTTTGTCATGGAGTGTACCACCCTCAGCGGTCACCACTCCAAGATTCGCGTCTCCAATGAATTCAAAACCTAGTGCAAGCTCTTTAGTGTCTCACTCAACTTACACATAGCTCTAGCACTACTTTCATTCTCAAATTCAGTTGAAAACTAAGTGCGATCAAATCGGATAACCTATAGTACCACGTTGGCTCTAGCATATTATCACAAAAAAATTGATAGATGGCTGACTTCTGGTGAAAACAGTACTCAAATTTGAGTTCAACATGAAAAATCATGCAAAACTGAGCGAGAAGGGTAACTTCTCATATGGTCACCCATCATGGAATTTCTCCCACTCAAGTACGCTTAACTTTGGAAAACGTGCAATTTAATGCAGATAATAAAATCTTAAGCCAGTCTATCATTATACAATTATAAAATAACTTTTCATGATAAAGACACTGAAAACATGCACTTCATGCATTTATGCTCTTTTAGTAATTTATAGTACAATTTCATCAGTAAATTTGGTCATTTTAGGAATTTCATATAATTTGGTTTTCATGTAGATATACCAATTATATATATATATATATATATACTCTACAGTATTTATATGCATATAGAAGGTAAGAAATATATGTATAACTATCTCTGATAGCTTACATAAATCCCTTACCTGGAAATAGGTCGAATACACTTTTCAACTTTTCCATTTTCCGCATATCGATCTATCCGGCTCTGTATATATCTTCGGGAGCTACAGATAATTATCAATCACATCACTCAACTTTATTAACCCTATTCCACTTTTGATACGGTTAATTTAAAGTATTGGGCCCGAATACTCTTTTTGGGCCTTATTGCATCTCAATAGACCTAACTCTGTCTTAAGCCCATTCTCACTTCACTATTTATTCTATCAAAGCCCATTGGGCTTACCAGGCCCATTACCACTTATTGGGCTTTATCTGAGACCCATTAGCTTTATTGGGCTGATTGCATCATGTGCTTGGCCCATGAACCATTTCGGCCACGCATGGTGTGCCGAGCACCATCACGCCTATCCATGCCGTTTGGCCATCACCATAGCTTGTCATGCTTGCCTAGCTCAATTAGGCATTTCGACAAACACTTGGTGTGCTTGCCATAAGCTTTTCACTTGTTCATTAAGGCATTTCATCAAACACCTTATATGCTTAAGTCATAAACATATCCAAATCTTACGAATTGATTTCACATAATCACACCTTCATCATCTACACATCATAACAACATATACATGCCATTAAACATCATGCATGTTCATAATAAATCAAATACCCATTTTCGGCCAATCTTGGTTTACCACTCTAGGTGATGTTTTTTCATGTAATTCATACACCAATCAACTCCATATAATTCATAGATCAACATATATGAGAGTGGTAGATTGAAAACATACCTAGCTTACACTTTGTTCTTTGGATGAAACTTATGGAGGAACTTAACTTCTCCAATTCCATTTCTTAGGTGCTAGTTTTTGAATATGTTACTCCTCTCATAATATGGAACAACTTTCATGAAGATCACTTGTTCCAAATATGTCTCTAGGTAGGTGATTTCTAGAGAGAGAAAGCTTGAAAACTATTTGGTTATGGTTTCTTCATTTTGCCGAAATTGAAAGGATGAATATGATTAAGTGTTGGCTGGTATTTATAAGCCAAAGACTTAGCCATTAAGTCACCAATTTCAGCCACCTTAATTGACTTTTAAAAAGTTTAGGTGATGGTCACCAATTTGGATTTTGCTACCTTTGTGTAGGTGATGGTTACCAAATTGGATTTTGCTACATTTTATTAATGAGTTTTAACTTATACTAATGGGCTTTCAGTTTGAGCTTTTCTTTTGGCTTTTGGGCTGAAATTTTTACTACCTATTGGGCCTTCAATTATCTCAATATTGGGCCTATCAGATGGCCCAAAAATTCGGCCCAATGGGTTTTCCAAATTCGGCCCGCACTTGTTATACCTTAATGGGCTTTAAAATTTCCAACTTTGGCCCATTGCGTTTTTACCTTTTTAATTTAATCCAAAATTCATCCAAATAAAATTTTCTTACTTCAAGGGATGATTATCTTGTATTTTAACCAAAAATATTTCTTCCTCACTCTTAACCATACTTAGGTTAAATTTTAACCATGGTTAGTCAACTATGGTCAAAGTCCACTTTTCTTAACCATTGACCACGTTCGACTTTTTCTCAAAAATCCAAAAGTGTCTCTTTCCATGGTTTGCACTCTCATCTTTATGTTTTGGACATTTTCGGGAGGTGAATATGTCAAATGCACCTTAAATAGACCATTCCGGACTCGTTTAGCCCCTTTTTGGCATTTTCACTACTTCGACCTTATCGAGAGCAAAAAAAATCAAATTTCCTTCTTGGACCCTCTATATTTTACTGTTCTAAGTCCATATATTTAGTCAGAATGGTCAAAATCCTTACGGTTTTGCCTGAGCTCACATTAGCTCACAATTGGCTCATAATGCTTTTAAAGCATTTTCTACTTTTACTTGGACTTGGAATTGTAATACCCTCTTTCTTATGCTTCCTATGACATATATCAATATCCAAAATGTTGAATTATAAGTAGTACAATGTAAAATTACGGGTCTTACAAGGACTTTTCTGGTTTCTTTCCTTAGTGAAAATCGTGTGAGGGGGAAAGAAGAGGGAAACTAGAAAAATGTTTAATTCTCCTATTTATATTTTCTGGTTTAGTTTCAGATTTGTATATGGTTTTAATAATTTGATAAAATAATTTGCAGATTTATAATTTAATCTACATGTATTCAGGTTTTATATTTCTAATATATGTGTAATTACACTTTTAGATTTATTATCATACTAAATTTATGAAATCTAACTTTATATCTTTAACATTTCTATATACATGTTCCAAAATAATTTTACACAAGGATTTATATCTATATATTTAAGATTTTGTTACATTACATTATTAAATTTATTTGCTTCATAATTAACTTAATTAACTTACTCAAATTTAAGATTGTCCCTACTTAATTATCATATAAATTCTATTTAACCGAATTTAGCATTGTTTCCTATTAAATTTTGGTCACTACCAAGATTACTTACATGAATTTATTTCTACATTCATGTATATTTAACTTAATGTGTAATGGTAGGTTACCTTCATCTATCCTAATTTGATCACATGAATATATTTCTACTAAATAAGTTGTGCTTATGACATATTCATGCACATACATTATGCACCTAAATTATGTTCACCCTATACAATTTATCATTGTTGTATTTTATTTGTATTGGATTATAAATTTTCAGATTTAACATTTATATTCACCTATTATGGCAATGTCTTACACATCCCTATATTTCCTAAATTAAAATACACCAAAGTTATTATTCTAAGTGGTGTACACCAAAATAGTCACTATGTTAACTCGATATATCCTATCTCTTAATTAAATTGGATCCTACTAACCTCAGATCAATTTCGACTTGACATAAGAATAAACAAAACATTAGTATAAGGAAATTGTGGTCTTACACTTCGCATCAAGGACTGGGCTGTGTATTGATGCAGGATAGGAGGGTAGTTGCTTATGGATCCAGACAGCTGAAGGACCATGCGAAGAACTATCAGACCCATGATTTGGAGTTAGTAGCAGTAGTGTTTACGTTGAAGGTATGGCGTCACTACTTATATGGTTACAAGTTCCAGAATTTTACTGACCATAAGAGCCTCAAGTATCTGTTCTCACAGAAAGAGCTGAACATGAGACAGAGAAGATGGCCAGAGCTTCTAAAGGACTACGATTGTGAGATATTGTATCATCTGGGTAAGGCTAACATTGTAGTTGATGTTTTGAGTAGGAAGAACCTTAGGATGGTATCGTATATAATGGTCAGGGAGCATGAGTTGATAGAGCAGTTTACCAGCCTCAGTTTGGGAGTTGTGCCTTCTGACATGGATAGGGACTATATGATTGCTAATCTTCGCTTGGAGCCAAATCTGTTAGATAGGATCAGACAGGCTCAGCAGACTAATCTGTATTGCATTTATGTGAGTAGTCAGATACAGAGTGGTACAGTGATGAATTTTAAGATGACTTCAGATGAACTACTGAGGTTCAGAGGCAGATTTTATGTTCTTGATAACCCAAAGCTCAGGAAACTGATTCTAACGAAAGCTCATGCGTCGAGGTACATGTTAAATCTGGGAAGTAACAAGATGTACCAGAACCTTCAGAAGGTGTACTGGTGGTTGGGTATGAAGAGAGATATGGTAAAATTTATGGTGAGATGTCTCGTATGTCAGTAGGTGAAGGTAGAGCATCAGAAGCCTGTAGGGTTAATGTAGCCTCTACCTATACCAACATGGAAATGTGAGCATATCACCATGGATTTCATGATTGGATTACCGAGGACTCGGAGGAATCACGATACGATATGGGTGATTGTTGATAGATTGACGAAGTCAGTCCATTTTTTAGCTATGAGAACTATCAATACTCTAAGTTCATTGGCAGAGTTATATATACGCAAGGTAGTGAGGTTACATAGTGTTCCAGTGAGCATTGTCTCAAATAGGGATTCCCGCTTCACTTTCCACTTTTGGGAACATTTTCAGGAAGCCATGGGAACCCAGTTAAGTTTAAGCACCGCTTTTCATCCTCAGACAGATGGTCAATTAGAGAGGACTATACAAACTTTAGAGGATATGTTAAGAGCGTGTGTGCTAGAGTGTAGAGGCTCTTGGGATGGTCATTTGCCACTAGTCGAATTTGCCTATAACAACAGTTATCATTCGAGTATCGAGATGACACCGTATAAGGCTTTGTATGGTCGTAGATGTTGTTCCCCTATCGGTTGGAAAGAAGTGTGTGGTAGAAAGATTTTTGCTCCTGATTTGGTTACACAAGCCTTAGAGGATGTTCGATTGATTATTGAGAGATTGAGGATAGCTCAGAGTAGACAGAAAAGCTATGTTGACAAGAGACAGAGGCCACTAAAGTTCGTTGTTGGCGAGTCAGTATTTCTAAAGGTTTCTCCTTCCAAGGGTATAATAAGATTTGGGAAGAGAGGTAAGTTGAGTCCTCACTACATTGGACCCTTTGAGATACTTGATCGAGTGGGAGATAAGGCATAAAGGTTGGTTTTGCCATTGAATTGATCGAGAGTGCATAATGTCTTCCACATTTCGATGCTATGGAAGTATCATCCAGATCCAAACCTTGTGATTCGATATGAGCCATTTAAGCTCAAAGATGATTTGACATATGTAAAGAAATCGATTCGGATACTGGATAGAAAGGAGAAAGTCTTGAGAAATAAGACCATATGGTTATTAAAGGTTCTCTGGCAGGGTCACACGTCAGAAGAGGCTACGTGGAAGCTAGAGAGTTTGATACGAGAGAGATACCCCCAGTTGTTTGAAAAGTAACTTGGTTCTAATTTGGAGGACGAAATTTTTTAAGTTGGGGAGGATTGTAAGACCCGTAATTTTAACATGTACTCTTTATGATTTTGTGATGTATGGACAAGTCACAATTGATATAAATCATAAGGAATGAATGTTTTTAAGTTGCCAATGTGTATGAAATGTAAAACGGGTGGTTAAGAAAATCGAAAATGAATGTAACAGTGAATTTTGGAAAAATTTAAAGCAGAACTGCTTCAGAAGAGGAGCAGATCAATCTCTCATTCAATGCAGATCAATCTTGCATAGGTTTTGGGTAGAACATATTAATCTCATGCGAGGCCAGATCGATCTTCTTAAGGTTTTGAGTAAAGCAGAACGATCTCATGCTTAAGAGCAGATCGATCCCTTAAGCTTAAAAGGTCGATTCCTGAAGAGAAAAAGGCAGGACAGATCGATCCCTCATCGTTAAAAGATCGATCCCCTAGAGCAATTCTATAAATACACAGCTCTGCAACCTCTATTTTCCCGTGAACACAAAACCTTCTTGAAAACCAAAGTTAACCCTAACCTTTCTACATCAGAAATCTTCATCTTTCAAGTAGTTTTGAATGATATTTAGTTAAGCAAAGTTGTTCTTAGTGAAGAGGCGGACAACATACTTGGAAACAAGAAGTTGGAATCAAAGATTAAAGGAAACAAGGTGGATTTTTCCAAAATTGGTGAAAAAGAGGAAAAGTTCAAGCTAGGTAAGATTCAATACACCAAGTTCATATTTGTTAATATAGGTGTTTTGGTTAGTTGATTGGTATATGTTCAAATTGCTGAAAACAAATGGATCATGAAAAGTATCCATGACCTAGTTATTAGTGTGAAATTTAGAAAATGATGAGGAATTTGAGTAAACATGGATCAAATGATGAAATGAGCATGTATGGAAGATTGTGAGGTAATTTTTTGAAATACATGAATTGGAATAGATGAGAAATGAATATAGATATATGAGATATATGGTAAAATACCATAATGGGAGAAGTGATGAGATTGAGGCATTGATTTAGAGTCATGAAAGTGAAAATAAGTATATTAAGGTATACTGATGTGAATGACTATTTACAGCTTCAAAAGTTGATATTAGAAGCTGATCGGACTGCGAGGTTTAGGAGCACCGAGGAAGTAAGGTCACATGACGCGATCCGAGGTAGAGAATTTCGTAAGTACCTAGAGATAGCTACACATATTTCGAATAGAATCTCAATAACTATATTCTATATGAAATTCCATGTATAGATGCGTTCGGTAGGATCCGATAAGTTAAAAAGCTTAGGAAGTATGTGGGTGATTAAATTCAATATGTTTTGAATCTGTATGGATAGAATGGCTAATGTTTTCATGTATATGTGAAAACAGTACATTTGAGTGTCGATTTGATTTGATTGGGTGAAATTTAATTTAAGTGAACCATCTATTGGGCTTTGTGTGTAAACCATTAGTGCTAGAGAATACTCGCACTATATTTTATGAGATATGCATCACATAGTACTTGAGTATATTCTCATACTAAATTTTAAATGTGATTTATGCATTATAGAGCATTGGGAGCATTGCTCGTAGTCAGTTTTACATGATAGAGTACTAGGAGCATTGCTCGTACTCAGTTTTCATTGATTGATGCATTATAGAGTATTGGGAGCATTGCTCATACTCAGTTTTTACATGACATAGTGCTGGGAGCATTGCTCGCACTAGATTTATATCACTTGTGTTATGGTCATGTTGGGAGTTTACTCGCACGTACCAGTTTTAAAAGAGAGCATGAAACAGCCATACTGGGAGCCTGTGCTGACTATGTGTCACACTAATTATATGCTCGCGCATGCAATATTTTGAGATATGGTCAAGGGCTATTGAAAATATAACCCATAGTATAAGGGTTAAGACTTATGGCAAAGACCCGACTATGAGGTATATCCAAGGTATAAGGACTAATACTTATGGCAGGCATCTCATCTTGAGATTGGGTCTATGGAGTACTATGTATCATGTATGTTACATGGAGTATGTTTTACCTTGAGTACACGATGTGAGTGAGTTGTGAGCTGACGATAGAGGATTTGACCCACCTTCCGTTACAGCAAATATAAGACCCCGCACACCGAGTACTATGTAGCCTGAGATAATGAAAAATGAGTTATGATCATAATCTCAGAACATGGAGTCGCCTATTTCGTTTCATCGCTTAAAAGTTCTTGAATGACTTATCACATGGTTTTAAAATTTGAACATGTGAATTTGTATGTGAAAAGGGTAACTCGAGGGATGGGTGAGGCCCAGTTTTCCATGTTTTAAACATGATGAATGCCATAGTATTTTGCTTTAATTGAATGGCATGATAAATGTGAATTTTATGAATTACATGAGAAATGCATTGTTTTACATAAAATTGCTGAGATTGTTAAACCAGCGTGATTTCAGTTTTATAACTGATGATTTATATCTATATATATATTGCATAAAAGTTTCAAGCAAGATGCATGCTTTAGATATGAGTCAATGAGGAAATGATTTCAAGGCATGAGCATTGAATTTGGTAGATAGTGTGGTTATCTACTTGCTTACCTGATTTTCTTACTGAGCTATGAGCTCATCCTCTTTTATTTCCCCTCTCTATAGTGCGTTCACAGTAGTCGAGCACGGCTGAGGACTGGTATTTGTTGATCCCCTGCATATCCATCTTACGAAAGGTATACACATTTGAAACTTTTTGTACTGAACATTGTAAAAGCATAGTTATGTAAATGAATGTACGGTCGGGGATGTATATGTACAGGTATTTGTATAATGTATGTGAGTCTACAACTTTAAGAAAAGAGTATTTACACACAATAGATAATTGTACTAATATGTATGTATGTTATGGAATGGATGTGGTTGAGGTGACTAATATCGAATCACAGCCCAACTGTTTGGTGTTGAGTTATGATACCAGGAGAGATAAGTAGAATGTGAAAATTTTATGGTTATTTTGTGTCACAACCCATGACCTAACCTTAAACGTAGATGCGTAATGTTAAGCGGAATCGTGTTTTAAAAATAACATCATTGTTGCTATGGATCGTTTTACTTGTTGTTTTGTGTCCAATGTAGGAACCATGCTATGCTTTTAAATATTTTCGTAAATGATAAATTTCTAGAAGTGACCTGTAATATCTATAATATTAGGTTTCTTTCACATTTCCAGTAGCATAACGGCATAATCGAACTAAGTCCTTCCTACACTTTCACCATAATCATCACATATACTTAACTACTGTCACGACTCTTCAAGACTTAACCAAAACCACTACAAATTTTTCGCTTTTTACTTACCTTTTTCCTCATCAACAGTTAGGTTATGATTCGATGCTAGTATCCTCGCTTACTATACCATTCATCCATTATCATACATACATGTCAATATACTATCTATTGACTGTAATGTCTTTTATAATATAAGTGAACTCATATAAAATCTAATACAAATACATCCCCCATAATTTACATCATTTACATCACTGTATTGTTTATATATTTAGATACAGAACCGTACAAAATATGTATACCTATCTGTAAGACCTGTATTTTTGGATGTAAACCTTATGGATTCATAAGTGTGGTAATGTACTTGTAATGTGAAGTACAATGGATGTAAAGTTCATAATGTAATATACGTACGTGTAATATGAGTTTGTGAAGTACATACAAGTTTCATTATGTGTGAATATGAAGAAATGAACTTTTTAAAGTGATGAATGCGCTTAGAACTCAAAATTAGAAGTGTGGTGAAATGGAATGAAGTTATATCTTCATTTAATTTGGTATGGGATACATTTGGGTATATAATGAATACACGAAAGTTTTAATATGTATAAGGTATGAATTGATGCAATTTTCAAGTCTTAAAGGTGGTTGGATGAGAAAATGACAATTGCATCAAATTGAGGATGTTTTGTGTGAAGTTACTACAGAAAACTGCAACAAAATCTAGAAAATATGAAGGCCAGATCGATCTCATAGGATGAGAGATCGATCTGGAAGAGTTAGAATGCTCTTATTTGAGCAATGGAATAGAGCATATCGATCTCCAATGGGGCCAGATTGATCTCCTAACCATTCTGTAATGAAAAGATCGATCCTCAAGCATATAGATCGATCTCCTTAGCTCTCTGTTTGGAGCAGATTGATCTAAAGTTTCGACAGATCGATCTCATGCTTAAAATGCCATGAAAAAATGAGAATTGAGGGGACCAGATCGATCTCCTCCTAGTGCAGATCGATCTCTTCGAGCTATTTCTATAAAAGGAGCTCTGAAATCTGAAAATTTTGGGAAAACAACATCACCCTTCCATTTTTCACCTAAAACTGAAGTTTATCTCTCTAAAATCAGCCATTTCTAGTAAGAATTGAGGGGAGGCCATTAGTGTCATGATCCTTTTTCATTCTCTTTAACCGAAAATCACTATAAATTTTTCGTGTTTTACTGTTACTTTACCCGGTCGTGAACAAACTCACCACATACAGTTAGGTTGTGATTCAATAATAATCACCACTTACCATTCATCCACAATTAATAAAAATGATGTCATATATTTGAAATTAAATCATTCACTTATACAGAACATGTTTACTAACATCTACATCCCCCATAATTACAACTCAATCATTACTGTGCCATTACATTGTTTAGATACAAGAAGAATCCTGTGTATATACCTTTCAGAAATGGAAGCAGTGGATGTCCAAAAACACAATGCCTCAGTCCTCACTAGGCTACTACGCACACTCTGTAGGAGGGGAAAAATAGAGAGGGATGAGTAACCACATGATCAGTAAGGCAATAATACAAGCATGGTAGATAACTACTCTATCTACATGTTGGTAATGTTATGAATAAATCTTTTATAACAGGAGCAAGAGGAATTACAACTATGCCATATGAGTATACATATATCATGTATTTAAAATCATGGAAATTGGCATATAAAACATGATAAAATCATCATGTACAAATCATCTCATGCTCATCAATCATCAAATCTCATAAAAAGGTTAATTTGTTTAAGAAACATCCCTTTTGATTATCTCATTCTCAATACAACAAAATCCCATCAAATCATTTCACAATCACAACATCATAACCATTTCCCAAATCAAATCCCACAAGGCTCGACCCCTCCCTCAGGTCAATCCTGAACAGTCAAAATCACACTCAAGTATTCAAAACCATGTTGTATTATATAAATCAAGCAAGGAGATGGGTCACTATATCTCGACTGACTATGTTGGCCAACTATGTCACAAATCATCTCAGACCACACGGATCCTGGTGTGCGGGGATCATACTGGTATGAAGGTGGGTTAGTTTTCCACCAGACTTTCTCAAATTAAGTAACCCCCACGCGGTACATCCTACTCCATGTGATATACATAGTGCATCGTACTCTGTGAACCCATAACATGGATTGGGGGTGCCTACGGTAGGTCTTATCTACCCCATAACAAGTGAAACCTCTAGTCTCAAGTGCATTTGGGAGTACTCTTAATACCAGGTCCTAGCCCCTCTTAGCCTTGCTCGCCTCTGTTGAGTTTGCTGATTTAGGTCCTAGCCCCTCACCCTCACCCTACTCAAGAGGTCTATTAGGCCTGTTAGGTTCCCTGAATGGAATAGTGCCAGGTCCTAGCCCCTTACCCCACCCAAGAGCTCCGTTAGACCTGTTGGGTTCCTTGAACACTAATCCGTATCACTCTCACCACTGCCTCATACATACCATAGTGTAAAAACCAGCGCGAGCTACGCTCTAGCGCAAATTCATGTATCATAATAAATTGCCTCGTACGAGCAACGCTCTAGTACGACATTTATGCATAAAAATATGAAGAAACCACGTACGAGCATCGCTCTATTACGGTTATATGCATAAGAAAACCACTCAAAATCCACGTACGAGTAAAAGCTCGAGTACGGTATATAAAGCATCGTCATAGTTTCAAACCAAAGTGTGAGCTAAGCTCCAGCACATTTTAAACATATGAAAACATCAATACCCGGTGCGAGCTAGGCTCCAGCACGGTTTAATTCACAAAAACACGATAGGCGGCTCATGAACATTCGAAACCAATCTCAAAACACATTTAGCACTTCACATGTGCTATCGCACAACATCAAACCACAATAGCCAACCTATCTATCAATTCACTGAAAACAAAACACATGTTTTGTGAAAGTATTCAAAACACTTGATTTATGCAATTATTAGCGTTATTATCCCATTTCTTTATAATACCACTTTAACAACCAAGTTTCATGCAAATGCTTGTAATAATTTCCATACATTGTCAACCACATTTTCATAAACTCATGCACATTTCCAAAGCCCTATATACCCACGAGTTCAAAATACGAGCAGCTACCTTTATATACTTACAAAATTCCTTTACTTGGAATCGCGATGTGTGATTCCACTTCCTTGGAGCTGCTTACTTGTGCGGGCCCAATTCGTCTCCAACGAACTCTTCGGGGCTGCACACAAACATATTTCGCACCATTATAGTCCATTATAATCCAACTCTTGCGTTTACTATAGTCGATTCGACCTATAGTCTCTATTAATGCTTATGAGGCCTCGTTTCATTACTTTACCCATAACTCGAGTCTATGGATTTCTTTAGGCTTATTTATTCATTCCAAATTGATATTAAATCGATGTTAAACTCATAATGTTCATTTTTCATAAATTTCCTTTTCTATGGAATATTATCAAACACTACATGTGCTCATTCTCATCAATTCACAAAACCCATAATGTAGCTTCATTTACCTATTTCTAATTATCCACATTACACAAATAGCAACTTATCATAACCCATAAACCACCAACTCCCCAAATCACACATTCTCACACTAGAGGCATTCCGTTTGCTAGGTTATATGTGTTCCATTGCTTCCTAGATGATTTCTATCATCCATATACATGCCAATCAACTCCAAAATCAATTAAATAGACTATGTACTTAGGCTGGAGTTTTAGAAACTTACCAAATCATGTTTCTCTTCTTGCTCCAAATTACAATGTCCTTAGCTCTTTCAATACCAATAATGGGATTTTAGGTTTCAACTATGTTGTTCTCTTCCTTAAGATGAATAACTTGGTACCTAATAGCCTCCCCTCAATTCTTACTGGAAATGGCTGATTTTAGAGAGATAAACTTAGGTTTTTGGTGAAAAATGGAAGGGTGATGTTGTTTTCCAAAAATTTTTAGATTTCAGTGCTCCTTTTATATAAATAGCTTGAGGAGATTGATCTGCACTAGAAGGAGATCGATCTGATCCCCGTAAATCCCTCTTTTTCACGATATTTTAAGTATAAGATCGATCTGTCGAAGCTAGAGATCGATCTGCTCCCAACAGAGAGCTAAGGAGATCGATCTGTATGCTTGAGGATCGATCTTTTCATTACAGAATGTTTAAGAGATCGATTTGGCCCCATTGGAGATCGATACGCTCTATTACATTGCTCAAATAAGAGCATTCTGGCTCTTCTAGATCGATCTCTCATCTTATGAGATCGATCTGGCCTTCATATTTTCCAGATTTTCCTGTAGTTTTCTATAGTAGCTTACACCAAAACATCCATAATCTGCTGCCATATCCATTTTCTCATCCATCCACCTTTATAACTTGAAAATGGCATTCATTTATACCTTATTCACATTGAAACTTGTGTGCATTCATTGTATATCCAAAGGTATACCATACCAAGCTAAATGGAAATATTTAGATTTATGCAATTACATTCCATTTACCACACTACAATTTTTGAGTTCCAATCACATTCATCACTTATAAAAGTCCATTTCTACATATTCATACTCAATGAAACTTATATGTATATTACAAACTCTTATTACACGTATGTACATTACATTTATGGACTTTACATCAATTGTACTTCACATTACAAGTCCATTAGCATTCATTGATCCAATTACAAATGTTACAACCATACATATACGGGGTCTCACATTTAGACACTAAGTTGTTCATCTTGAGGAAGAGAACAACATAGTTGGAACACAAAACCCCATTGTTGGTATTGAAGGAGCTAAGGGCATTATCATTTGGAGCAAGAAGAGAAATTTGATTGGTAAGTTTCTAATACTCCAATCCAAGTACATTGAATGTTTAATTGATTTTGGAGTAGATTTACATGTGTATTAATGGTTGGAGATACCTAGGAAGTGATGGAACTAGTGTGTGACCTAGAAAATTGAATAAGTCTAGTGTGAGAAAATGTAATTTGGATGAGTTGCTGATTTGTGGGAATTGCTAAGTTGTCGATTGAGTAATGTGGATGATTTGTAATGGGCAAATGAAACTACATTCTGGGTTGAGTGGAATTAGGAAAATAAGCATATGTAGTGTTGATGGAAAAGCCATAGTGAGGAAATATATGGGATATGAACACTATGAGTTTAATATCGATTTAATATCGATTTGGAATGAGTTAATAGGCCTAAAAGGAATCCATAGACTCGAGAAATGAAATAAGCCCTTATGAGCATTAATAGAAACTATAGGTCGAATTGACTATAGTGAATGCACGATATCCTGTTATATAGATCGAATATAATGTGACATATGATTGTGTGCAGTCTCAAAGAGTTTGTTAAAGACGAATCGAATCGCACACGTGAGCAGCGCTAAGGAAACAGAATCACGCGTCATGATTCTAGCTAAGGGAATTTTGTAAGTATATAGAGGTAGCTGCTCGTATTTTGAACTCGTGGGTATACAGGGCTTTGGAAATGTGCATGGATTTATAAAAATGTATTTTGATGATGTATGGATGTGACTATGAATAATTGTATGAGATTTGGTGGTTGAAATGGTATTATAAAGAAATGGGATAGTAAGGCTAATAATTGCATAAATCCAGTGTTTGAATGCTTTCACAAAACATGTGTTTTGTTTTGAGCGAGTTGATAGATAGGCTAGCTATTTTTGTTTGATGTTGTGTGATAGCACATGTGAAGTGCTAAAAATATTTTGAGATTTGTTTTGAAAACTCATGAGCTGCCTATCATGTTTACTTGAATTAAACCGTGCTGAGCCTAGCTCGCACTGGGTATTGATGTTCTCACATGTTTGAACATGCTGGAGCTTAGCTCATACTTTCTTTTGAAACTATGACGATGTTTTATAAACCATACTAGAGCTTTTGCTCGTACTTGGTTTTCGAGAGGATTTCTTATGCATATAACTGTACTGGAGCTATGCTCGTACGTGGTTTCTTTATATTTTTATGCATAAATGTCGTACTAAAGTGTTGCTCGTGCGAAGTGATTTATTATGATGCATGAATTTGCGCTAGAACGTAGCTTGCGCTAGTTTTCACACTATGGTATGTATGAGGCCGTGGTGAGAGTGATACGAATTGGTGTTCAGGGAACCCAACAGGTCTAACAGACCTCTTAGGTGGGGTGAGGGGCTAGGACCTGATACTATTCCATTCAGGGAACCCAACAGGCCTAATAGACCTCTTGAGTGGAGTGAGGGTGAGGGGCTAGGACCTGAATTAGGGAACCCAATAGGGGCGAGCAAGGCCATGAGGGACTAGGACCTGGTATTAAGAGTACTCTCATGTCCACTTGAGACTAGAGGTTTCACTCGGTATGGGGTAGAATAAGACCTACCGTAGGTACCCCCAATCCATATTATGGGTCTGCGAAGTACGATGTACCATGTATATCACATGGAGTATGATGTATCGCGTGGTTAAGTTACTGATGAGAAATATCTAGCGGAGAACTAACCCACCTTCCTTCCAGCATGATACCCCACTCACCGGGATCCGTGTGGTCTGGGATGATATGTGACATAGTTGGCCAACATAGTCTATGAGCTTATAGTGACCTGTCTCCCTTACTTGACTTACTTATTACCACATAATTTTAATCAATAAGTGTGATTATGACTGTCCAGAGTAGACCCAAGGGAGGGGTCCAGCCTTGTGGACTTGAATTATGAAATGAGAATGATGTTTGTGATTGAGAATTGATTTTATGGGATTTTGATATATTTGAGAAGGAGATGAGTTTTAAAAAGGATGTTCCAGTGAATTTCCCTTTTTATTATGAGATTTGATAGTGATGAGCATGAGATGGTTTGTACATGATGTCACGACCCAAACTACCCAAAAATCAGAGTTAATTTTTTCGCGTTTTTATTATTTTCTTACTTAAATTCTCACCTGTCCTCGAATCGTGACCAACACTCCACTTAATAATTGGGCTGTGCGTCAATGCCAGTCCCACCATACATCTACCCTAGTACTTATTTCTTCTCCAGTCATTTATAATTGTTATATTATTTATACATCCCCTAAAGTTACTTACAAACATGTTACTGTGCTATGCTTATGTAGATACAATATGTACAAGTGTATATATATACCTTATGTTGATGGGCAGCAGCGGATATCCAGAATGCAGTACTGAGTCGTCGTAACTTCAACTGGAGATCATCTGTGGGAGAAAATGAAAGGGGTGAGCACATCAAGCTCAGTAAGGCAATCCTACGAACAAGTAGGTAACCATACTACCTACATGAACGTAGTGCCATGCATAAACCACCCTTTCTCCATACATTTTAAAACAATGCTATGCATTATGATGATATGTAAAACACATTTGCACAAAAAATCAACATGCAATTATTATAAATTATTTCTTTCTCAATTAAGATTTTCACAATAAAGTCAGGACTCGACCCCTCCTGCGGGTGATCCTGACTCACACAAAATCATGAAAACGTTTACATCACACGTGGGTTTTGAAAAGCATGGAAATACCATCATGCAATTTAGTTTTAAAACCCAGTTTAAATCATCATAAAAGTCATCAACATGCGAGACTAGGCAACGTCTGTATATAGGTAAATAACTAGGACTATGGCCACATCTGTCCTCGGGAGTTCCACAGCTACACGGATCCTAGTGTACGGGTTCTCACCATGATCGGGAACCGCCCAGGAGGTGGGTCAATCCATCCCGTCAGTCTTATCCGATCCCCGGCATCCGAAGATGCTGCATCCGGAGATGCCGTATCCGAAGATACCACACGGTACATCGTACTCCATGCTACTTGCACGGTACATCGTACTCCGTGAACCCATATAATATCTCTAGGTACTCCAGCCCAATTGGCCTGCTTCCCACAGAGGTTTGTTTCTCAATACTCATGCCATGTCTCAAAACGCACGTGCGAGCCTATTTAATCGGTGACGCACAGTCTACCCGATGCTCCAAGCACGGCTCATCGCATGTTCTCATAAAATCAGTGCGAGCAATGCTCAGTACTCTCATCAAATCACGTAAATCTAGTGCGAGCTAAGCTCTAGCACTCTGTATGCAAATCGTATAAAAATCTGGTGCGAGCGAAACTCTAACACCCTGTCTCAAAATCATATAAAAATATGGTGCGAGTTAGACTCTAGCACCCTGTCACAAAAATCATATATATATAAGAATCTGGTGCGAGTTGGACTCCAGCACCTATGCATGTAAAACTCTAGTGCGAGCTCTCGCTCCAGCACTAATGCGTGCATCACACAAATCGACAATAAAAACACGTAGGCGGCTCTGTTTCCTCAAAACAGTTTTCAAAACAATATCACGTTGAAAGTATGCAATGCTGTGCATTTTCTTTCAAGGTGAGCCAGCCTACTCATGCATGCCTCAAAACACCTCCAGAATGAGCAGAAACCTTTTGTTCTTGCTCCTCCCAATTTTTCCTAAATTTTTAGAATTTTACCCTTAGCAAGGGTATTTTAGTAATTTGCCCATTCGGGGCACTAAAATTATTAATTGACCTCTAGACCCTTCAGAATACTTTAAAGGACTGCATATGAATTTAAAATTGCGTAAAGTTACCTCTAGCAGTCCGCAGAATTCCCTTACCTTAATTTTCTATCGAGTCTGACCTTTTCTTTCCCAATGTTGTCTCATCGCGCAGTCCGTTATGCTCCCAATCAAATGCCCGAAACTGCGTATTAATATTCCTCAGGTCAGATAACGTACAATTTAATTGTATTTAATACTTTCTGGGCTTAATTTAAATCATTGGGCCCATTTACCCCTATTGGGCCCGATTGCACCTTAATGGGCCTTAATCGGCCTAAAGCCCGTTTTCCACTTAATTTTCTCTTTATCGAGGCCTATTGGGCTCATTGGGCCCACCAATAATTTATGGAGCCTCGTTCAAATTCTCGAATATCTAAATTTAATATTTACGACAATTTATCTAAATTTCCATAATTTAATTCAATTTATGCGTAAATTAAATCAATATCACGCATAACGAGGCAATTATCATAAATAAGGGTCACTTACCCGAGATTCCATGCTAGTACGAAATTCGAAGCTGTCTCGAGCCCTCGGTGGATGCCAAACGTCGAGCTACACAATTAATTACATTTTTGGGTAAACTTTTCGGTCGAAATTTAATTAAATAAAATATTCCAAATTTAAATCGGGTCAATTTGACCACTTTTCGACTTACCCGAAGCTCGATGGCATCACAGGAATTTTTCCCAATTTTTTTCTCTTTTTCTTTTCCCCTTTTTCTCCTTTTTTCCTCCTCTTTTTGGCTGAACCGGTCCGGTCCGGTTCAACCCGGTTCGGACCGCCGGTTCGATCTGGTCCGGTTCGGCCGGTTCTGTCCGGTTCGACCGGTTCAATCCTCCTTTGGTCGTGCCGGCGCCGTCCGGCCGATTCCCGACGCGATTCCGGTGCCAATCGGCGCGCAATCGTCTGGGCTCACTTGATCGGGCCTCGGCTGGGGTCGAATCAGCCCCATCGCCGGTGAATCGGGGTTCTCTCCCCCGCGGCTTCTCCCCCGTTTTTGGCGTTTTTCGGCGTGATTCACGGCGGGTCTTGGCCGCTGTGATGTCGCCCGGTGCTGGGCTGCGTTCGTCGGCCCTCACCGGCCCCTAGATCCCGCCGGTGGTGGCTCGCCGGTGGATTCCTCTTCGGGTTCGCCTTTCGCCCTTTTTGCTTCGCGTTTTCTCCTCTGTTTCGTTTTTTCCAGACTTTCGTTTCTCTTTTTTTTTCTTTTGTTTTATTAATTTTATTATTATTATTTTTTATTTATTTTAATTATTTTACTATTCAATAAAATACATTAAAATACCCAAATATCTACAAAAATTATTATTTTTATTCTTATTCAATTATTTTAATTTTTATTTAATTTATTTATTATATTTTAACTTCTTTTTCGGTATAATTTCTCCGTATTTTCGAGATATTGTCCCGGGTGACTTTTCGGTATATTTTTCGATTATTTTCGGGATTATTTTTTCGAACTAAAAATCCCGATTAATCCCGATTAATTCCAATAAATTAATATCTTGATCAACTTAACCCGAAATAAATTTATTTCACTTTATTGACCAAGATTTCTTAAATCCATGTTTTTAATTAAATTTCTTTATCGAAATTATACCGGCTTTCGGTCTTTTGACCGTTTTGCCCTTACACGTGTTCGGGATTAATTGAACCCGACTTCCCTTCACAAATACTCTTTTATTTCCTATTTTAATTAAATTCGGGTCTTACAACTCTCCCCCACTTAAGGAATTTGGTCCTCCAAATTAGAACCAAGCCATATGAGTCCATATACAACTCCGGGTACATCGATCATATCATACTCTTAAATTCTTATGTGACCTTCTCCGGAGTGTATTACTACCAAAGGACTTTAATTAGGGAGATCGTCTTAAACCCCAATACTTTCTCTTTCCTGTTTAATGCCCGAATCAACTTCTTCAATATACTTGTATTTTCATTATGCTGAACTGTTGGATCTCATATCCTTTCACCTCTGCCGGATCTGGATAGTACTGCTGAAGTATCAAAAGTGGGACACATTGTGGGTGCCTGTTAACTCAAGTGATTAACAACAACCTGCAGGTCTTATCTCCCACTTATCCAATCTCTCAAAGATTTGATCCCGCGCAACTCAATTTGCCTTCTTCCAAAAGTTCGCTATGTCCTTATTCTCTTAGGACGTGTAACTTTCAACCATAATAATTCACCAAGGGAAATTTCCAATACTTGTCTATCTGCTCTGAGGTGTTCTTAATCTCTCATCCTTAACTAAAACATCCTCAGAGACTTATTATCCAAAGTCGTAAATGATCATACCTGTCACCCACTTTTTCTTATCCAATTTTGGGGAACAACCCCTACAGCCATACACTGCCTCATATCTTGTTATCCCGATACTCAATTGCCAATTGTCGTTATTGGCGACTTCAATTAGAAATCAACTGATCATTCCAGGAGCTTATAAAATCAATGGCACACGCTTTCATCGGATCCTCCAGAACTTGTACAGTCCATCTCTGACTGACCATCTGTCTGAGGATGGAAAGCTGTGCTAATACTAAGTCGGGTTCCCATAGCTTCCTGAAAATATCCTCTGAAATCGGAAGTGAAGCGGGAATCCCTATATGATACCATGCTCGCTGGAACGCTACTTAATGTTTCACAATTTTCCTTATACCTGAATCCTCATACACACTTTGAGTATTTAGGGATTTCATAACCAGAAGGTGGGTAGACAACTTAGCGACTATCATCCAAATAGCCTCATAATTCACCTGGGTCTCTGTAACCCATCATAAATTTATGGAGACTTGCTCTCTTTTTTCGTGCCGTGTCGATATAGGTAGGTACTGCAATAACTCTGCAGACTTTTAACACTCTACCTTACTCTGCTGACATACTAAGCACTTTTCACAACCTCTCCAATATCTCTTTTCACATCTGACCACCAATACCCTTTTCGAGATTTCAATAAATAATCATTACTTTTCGTATGCACTGTATATCCCGAAGAGTGAGCTTCTGACAATATCACTATTTCATCAACTGTGGTCTTGGGGAGTACTTATACTGTCTCTGAACCTCTCTGTAAATCATTAACATACTCTGTGAACTCTGTCACTGTACCCTTCTGAATCTGACCCAAACTATCGACATCCTGTCGATCATCACGCTAAGCCTGGCAAATCCGGGCACTCTCATCCGATTTTAATCATCAGGCTAGCTGTCACACAATCACTGTCATCATCAGAAGGGATCACATCAATACTGAGGTCCACAACTGCTCTAGCAGCTCACGCTCCCTGACCATCATATGCAATACCATCCCGAGGCTCTTTCTACTCAAAGCATCAGCCTTTCCTGGGTGGTACAATTTTCACAATCAAAATCTCTCAGAAGCTCTAACCCACTATGTATTCTCATATTTGCCTCTTTCTGTAAAAACAGATACTCGGGCTTATGATCAGTGCATATCTACAATTTCTCACCGTGTACATAATAGTACCATATCCTCGGTACAAATACTGTTGTCAACTTTAAATCATGGGTCAGATAGTTTATTTCGTGATCAAGGAGTTGTCTGACTCCAAAATTGACTATCTTCCCATTATACATCAATACACAGCCCCTTCATAATTTCGAGGTATTCATACTCACTGAGAACCTTTTGAGCTGTTGGGTATGGTGAAATTAATCACGGTGGTCAGTTCATACTTCATCACGCCAAATTCACGTCACAACAATAATCTTATTTATCATCTCTTTCTGAGACCACGTTTCTTAGTTAAACGTGTCAACAAGGTAAATCCTTTTAGAACTTGCAGCAACCCATTGCAAAAGCAATTTCCCCAATTGTTGCTTATAAATCGCCCTAGACTTTAACTACACCCAATATATCATCGATAATGATGATTACAAATCGATATAATCCTTGACTTATTTACGCATAAGCGTATAAGATCCTTCTCAACCGCTTACGTTTTCAGGTACTAACCTGCGTCATTTCCTTTTCTTATCTTAACGGCTCTTATTAAATTTTTACTATGTTAACCTTTATGATTTGTCGAATTTTAATATTCTTATCGTCTTAGTAAAGGTATCCTAATGCTAAAGTTATCTATTACGACGCTCGATTTTTCGTTATAGGTTATATATACATACTTTTAGACGCTGTCAAGTCTTCAGGCGGGGAGGTATTTTGAAATACCTTTATTAGCCCTCAGACTTAACCACAACTACTGGTTATAGTTATACCCATCTTTATCCTTGGTTATAATTTATATTCCTTACTAATTGCTTAATCCCAATTACTTCATATCGTAAGGATGTTCTTACCTAGCATACGCCTCTTACTCCAATACGTCTTGTATTTAGAATCTACCTTATCTTAAAGATTTTCTCCTTTGCGTATCAATTATAATAAAACTCTTGTCTTTATTCATTCTGTGAGTACAATCCCTTCCTCCTGTAAATTCAACTGTTGCACCCCTGTTTTTAACTTAAAGTCTCAATATCCCTATTCCGTTTATTAATCCTCCTCTATTGGGATACTCATTTATCTGTATTGCGCCCAATGATGTAGGCATTCATGCCTTTTACTCACTTATATGCAAATGAAGGTGGTATGAATAAATATGTGGCACCAGGAGCAATAAACATATGTACTTCATTATTCATAACAAGTGTGGTATCTTACATCACATCCATGAAACATTAATAGTGTCCTGGTCCAAAACATTCTCTCGCCTCCGTCCAACAGCCTACTTTGCTTTTTTTTTTTCGACTATAGCCTGCCTTTTCGTTGCAGCTATACCAATGAAGTTTTTCTCTGTCTCTTTACTTTCCTGTGGGAAAATCTCGCTCAACTCTGAGCAATCAAAATCAATGGTCTGTCTTACCACACTTGACGACCATTTTCACCAATACCGTGTAGGTATAGACCCTCCTTCCGTGGTATCCACCACACATCTCACACTGCTTACAGTGCTCACACTGCTACACTGCTTCGTAGCAGGTCAGGGTCCTCCAATCACAATGCCCCTCAACAGTGCCAAAATTGGATGCACTAGGGCCTTACCAATTATCTCAGCCCATAACTCATCGAATCTAATCTTTAACCAATTTCCATTTTCCCATTTTGACATCTCTGTCATTTCTCGATTCTCTTTCTGTCTCTATTTCGGCCCTCATTACCTTTCTCAATCACAAAGGCGTGCAATTCGTGTTCTTATTTACCCAACTGTAAATCTGCGCACTGCCTCGGTATAGGTAATATCTCACGGGCCAATCGGACTCTAATTGAAAATCTGAGCCCTTCCATAAACTTTTAGACATTTCGACTGTCACTTGTTCATAGTGTCGAGGTAATATCTGCCCAGAATATAATCGAGTCTCCATGCTCGCCAATAAATCAAATCCTCTGGGTCAAAGCAAGGACTTTAATCCGAAATTTCCTTTAAATCATGACCGAGATATCATATCATCAGAATACATATATAATTATTTCTCATCTTAACTCTTAAGATGGGTCGAGCGGTTTTCCACCAATGTTCCGCTGCGCCCTCTGATCTCATACAAAATCTGAGCAATTTGCTCCTCAAAATAATCTCCACACTCCGCTCCAATCTCGCGAAGCGTGTCTCAATACTGTCCGATCTCTCTATCGGATTCAGTGGGGCATGCTCAACATTAGCCTCCATTTCAATTTCATCATGATTCTCATAGTCAAACTCAGCACGACTTAGCAGATTCAGGTCTACCTCTACGACCTCTGCCTCGTGCACTATCTCATCTAACGCGACTCATATTAAGCATTCCTGCATTCTCAACCATTTCTTAGTCAAGCCCATCTCGATATACACTATTATATCTAACTAAGCACAGTAACACGGGAATGTAATTTCCTAATTACTGGCACTGACACACATCAGACCAATTGTGCTCTGATACCACCTTTATATGTCACGACCCAAACTACCCAAAAATCAGAGTTAATTTTTTCGCGTTTTTATTATTTTCTTACTTAAATTCTCACCTGTCCTCGAATCGTGACCAACACTCCACTTAATAATTGGGCTGTGCGTCAATGCCAGTCCCACCATACATCTACCCTAGTACTTATTTCTTCTCCAGTCATTTATAATTGTTATATTATTTATACATCCCCTAAAGTTACTTACAAACATGTTACTGTGCTATGCTTATGTAGATACAATATGTACAAGTGTATATATATACCTTATGTTGATGGGCAGCAGCGGATATCCAGAATACAGTACTGAGTCGTCGCAACTTCAACTGGAGATCATCTGTGGGAGAAAATGAAAGGGGTGAGCACATCAAGCTCAGTAAGGCAATCCTACGAACAAGTAGGTAACCATACTACCTACATGAACGTAGTGCCATGCATAAACCACCCTTTCTCCACACATTTTAAAACAATGCTATGCATTATGATGATATGTAAAACACATTTGCACGGAAAATCAACATGCAATTATTATAAATTATTTCTTTCTCAATTAAGATTTTCACAATAAAGTCAGGACTCGACCCCTCCTGCGGGTGATCCTGACTCACACAAAATCATGAAAACGTTTACATCACACGTGGGTTTTGAAAAGCATGGAAATACCATCATGCAATTTAGTTTTAAAACCCAGTTTAAATCATCATAAAAGTCATCAACATGCAAGACTAGGCAACGTCTGTATATAGGTAAATAACTAGGACTATGGCCACATCTATCCTCGGGAGTTCCACAGCTACACGGATCCTAGTGTGCGGGTTCTCACCATGATCGGGAACCGCCCAGGAGGTGGGTCAATCCATCCCGTCAGTCTTATCCGATCCCCGGCATCCGAAGATGCTGCATCCGGAGATGCCGTATCCGAAGATACCACACGGTACATCGTACTCCATGCTACTTGCACGGTACATCGTACTCCGTGAACCCATATAATATCTCTAGGTACTCCAGCCCAATTGGCCTGCTTCCCACAGAGGTTTGTTTCTCAATACTCATGCCATGTCTCAAAACGCACGTGCGAGCCTATTTAATCGGTGACACACAGTCTACCCGATGCTCCAAGCACGGCTCATCGCATGTTCTCATAAAATCAGTGCGAGCAATGCTCAGCACTCTCATCAAATCACGTAAATCTAGTGCGAGCTAAGCTCTAGCACTCTGTATGTAAATCGTATAAAAATCTGGTGCGAGCGAAACTCTAACACCCTGTCTCAAAATCATATAAAAATATGGTGCGAGTTAGACTCTAGCACCCTGTCACAAAAGTCATATATATATAAGAATCTGGTGCGAGTTGGACTCCAGCACCTATGCATGTAAAACTCTAGTGCGAGCTCTCGCTCCAGCACTAATGCGTGCATCACACAAATCGACAATAAAAACACGTAGGCGGCTCTGTTTCCTCAAAACAGTTTTCAAAACAATATCACGTTGAAAGTATGCAATGGTGTGCATTTTCTTTCAAGGTGAGCCAGCCTACTCATGCATGCCTCAAAACACCTCCAGAATGAGCAGAAACCTTTTGTTCTTGCTCCTCCCAATTTTTCCTAAATTTTTAGAATTTTACCCTTAGCAAGGGTATTTTAGTAATTTGCCTATTCGGGGCACTAAAATTATTAATTGACCTCTAGACCCTTCAGAATACTTTAAAGGACTGCATATGAATTTAAAATTGCGTAAAGTTACCTCTAGCAGTCCGCAGAATTCCCTTACCTTAATTTTCTATCGAGTCTGACCTTTTCTTTCCCAATGTTGTCTCGTCGCGCAGTCTGTTATGCTCCCAATCAAATGCCCGAAACTACGTATTAATATTCCTCAGGTCAGATAACGTACAATTTAATTGTATTTAATACTTTCTGGGCTTAATTTAAATCATTGGGCCCATTTACCCCTATTGGGCCCGATTGCACCTTAATGGGCCTTAATCGGCCTAAAGCCCGTTTTCCACTTAATTTTCTCTTTATCGAGGCCTATTGGGCTCATTGGGCCCACCAATAATTTATGGAGCCTCGTTCAAATTCTCGAATATCTAAATTTAATATTTACGACAATTTATCTAAATTTCCATAATTTAATTCAATTTATGCGTAAATTAAATCAATATCACGCATAACGAGGTAATTGTCGTAAATAAGGGTCACTTACCCAAGATTCCATGCTAGTACGAAATTCGAAGCTGTCTCGAGCCCTCGGTGGATGCCAAACGTCGAGCTACACAATTAATTACATTTTCGGGTAAACTTTTCGATCGAAATTTAATTAAATAAAATATTCCAAATTTAAATCGGGTCAATTTGACCACTTTTCGACTTACCCGAAGCTCGATGGCATCACAGGAATTTTTCCCAATTTTTTTCTCTTTTTCTTTTCCCCTTTTTCTCCTTTTTTCCTCCTCTTTTTGGCTGAACCGGTCCGATCCGGTTCAACCCGGTTCGGACCGCCGGTTCGGTCTGGTCCGGTTCGGCCGGTTCTGTCCGGTTCGGCCGGTTCAATCCTCCTTTGGCCGGTTCTGTCAGGTTCGGTCTGGTCCGGTTCGGGTTCGCCTTTCGCCCTTTTTGCTTCGCGTTTTCTCCTCTGTTTCGTTTTTTCCAGACTTTCGTTTCTCTTTTTTTTCTTTTGTTTTATTAATTTTATTATTATTATTTTTTATTTATTTTAATTATTTTACTATTCAATAAAATACATTAAAATACCCAAATATCTACAAAAATTATTATTTTTATTCTTATTCAATTATTTTAATTTTTATTTAATTTATTTATTATATTTTAACTTCTTTTTCGGGTATAATTTCTCCGTATTTTCGAGATATTGTCCCGGGTGACTTTTCGGTATATTTTTCGATTATTTTCGGGATTATTTTTCCGAACTAAAAATCCCGATTAATCCCGATTAATTCTAATAAATTAATATCTTGATCAACTTAACCCGAAATAAATTTATTTCTCTTTATTGACCAAGATTTCTTAAATCCATATTTTTAATTAAATTTCTTTATCGAAATTATACCGGCTTTCGGTCTTTTGACCGTTTTACCCTTACACGTGTTCGAGATTAATTGAACCCGACTTCCCTTCACAAATACTCTTTTATTTCCTATTTTAATTAAATTCGGGTCTTACACATGATGATTTTACCATGTTTCATTATGCTAATTTACATGATTTAAATACATGATATTTGTATATGCATATGGCATAGTTTTGTTTTCTTCATGCTTCGAACTATAAATGATTTATGCATACACTATCAGTATGTAGATAGAGTAGTTATCTACCATGCTTGCATTATTACCTTACTGAGCGTGTGGTTGCTCATCCCTCTCTATTTTTCCCTTTTTACAGAGCGTACATAGTGGCCCAGTAAGGACTGAGGCATTTTGGTTAAGACATCCGCTGCATCTCCATCACTCAGAGGTATATACACAGTGATTCCTTTTTGTTTCTAAACAATGTAAAAGCACAGTAACCATTTGAAATGTAATTATGGGGGATGTAGATGTCAGAATTCATGTTTTGCATAAAGGAATGATTGACGTCAAATGTATGGCATCATTTTTATTATCTGAGAATGGATATTGCGAGTGGATTGTTATTGACTGACAACTCAACAATGTAATGGTAAGTTACGAAAAATTTATAATGATTTTCGGTTAAAGGGAATGAAAAAGGGCTGTGTTGGCCTGATGTGAGTCAGTAATAAAATGTCGAAAAAGTTACATCCTCATATTACTGTGCTTTTGTTTAGATATAATTGTGTATACCGTGATGGATTTAGCTTGATAAATGATTTTAAATATAGGAAGTTAGGCATTATGCCAATTACGTGCGAAGGTTGAGGGGCGAGAGCAAGTACTATAGGCCGTAGAGGTAGGCCTGAGAGCCGTGCGGAGCCACAGACTGAATAGGCTCCACAGGACCCTGCTGGGAGAGCAGGAGAAACTGAGGCTCGCTTCGCTAGGATAGAGCAGAGTATTGCGAACCTGGAGGAGATAGTTGTGAGACCCCGTATATGTATAATGGTATATATGTACATAAAAATGTAAATAGAGTTGTACTATGAATTCATAAGTGAAGTATATGTGATGTAAGTCCATAAGTTAATGTACACACTTGTAATGAGAGTGGTAATTGTACATACAAGTTACATTATGTATGAATGTGAAGAAATGGACTTAAACATGTGGAGAATGAGTGTAGAATGGATTATGAGTAGTTTGGTAAAATGAAAGTAGAATTGCATAAGTTGTGCACTTCCATTTTTGTTTATATTAAGTACCATTGGTCATACAAAGATTCTACACAAGTTTTAATGTGTATGAAGTGTGGATGGATGTCACTGTCAAGCCTCAAAGATGATTGGATGAGAAAATGATCATGGCAACAAAATGTATGAAGTTTGGTAAGTGTTGCTGCAGAAGAATTGCAGAAAATCTGGAAATTGTGAAGGGCAGATCGATCTCCTAGGATGAGAGATCGATCTGGAAGAGCCAGAATGCTCTTATTTGGGCAATGGAGTGGAGCAGATCGATCTCCAATGGAGCCAGATCGATCTCCTAAGCATTCTGTAGTGAAAAGATCGATCCTCAAGCACCTAGATCGATCTCCTTAGCTCTCTGTTTGGGAGCAGATCGATCTCATGCTTCGACAGATCGATCTCATGCTTAAAATGCCTTGCAAAAGAGGGATTTAAGGGGACCAGATCGATCTCCTCTTGGACCAGATCGATCTCCTCAAGCTATTTCTATAAAAGGAGTGCTGAAAATCAAAAAATTTCAGGAAAAACACTAACCTTCCACTTTCAACCCAAAAACCTAACTTTCTCTCTCTAAAATCAGCCATTTTCAGTAAGATTTGAAGAGAGACCATTAGAGGCAAAGTTGTTCCTATCAAAGAGGAGAACAACATAGTTGGAAGGCATTTTCCCATTGTTGGTATTGAAGGAGTTAAGGGCATTGCCATTTGGAGCAAGAAGAGAAATCAAATTGGGTAAGATTCTAACACTCCAACTACGGTACATTGTCTATTTAAGTGATTTTAGAGTTGTTTGGCATGAGTATGGATGGTTAGAAACTATTTAAAATGCATTGGAATGATTATGACCTAGAAATGGTCAGAGTGAGGTAAAAGTTATTAATAGGGTTATGGGTATGATTTTAAGATGTTGGTGGTGGATAAATTGTAAGATTTACCTAAAAGGGGTAAAATGCGGATTAAGGCATTGGTTAAATGCATAAGTGAATAATATTGACTAGTGAGGTCAATTATGGGTTAAAAACATTAACTCAATTGATTTAATGAATAAATCGCAGCTTTCAAGGATACGCAGGGGCGAGTTGAGCCAAGAGCGTGAGAAGCTAAGGGGAAAGGAGTCACACCAAGTAAATCGAGGTAAATGGAATTGTGTGAACTCTTAGAGATATTTGTGCGCAACTTGGGCGCATTAGATGCTTTGCTAGAATGCATGAGACATTAGGAAATGATGTTGGGTGATCAAAGGGCAAAAGTTGGGAGTTTGATAAAATGTGCATGAAAACAAAAGCATATTGCTTTGAAAATCATGTTTTATTGAATTTTAGCAAATGATTTGTTGGTTGGCTAACATTGAAATGATTTGCAAAAGAAATGAGTGTGTTTTGGGTTTGTTAATCATATTTTGCAAAGTTTTGAGCCACCTACATGATTTCGTGAGTATGAAAGTGTGCTAGAGTATGACTCGCACGAGATTTGACGCGTTTTATACACATGAGTGCAAGAGGCACTAGTTTTCACATGGAATTCATAATTGTTTTGGCATTGTGCTACGAGTTTGTCTCGCACTGGATGCCCACCTTGCATGTTGCCGTGTTTGGAGCTTCGAGTAGACTGGGTGTCACATCGATTAAATAGGCTCACACGTGTATTATTTTGACATGATTAATTAACTGTGTTAGCAGCTTCGGGTAGACAAGAGGTCGTACCGATTAAATAGGCTCACACGTGCGTTTGAGATGTGGCGTGATATGATGTGTTGATTGGGTCCACGGAATACGTTGTACCGTGCATGTAGCATAGAGTACATTGTACCATGTTGAGATGTGATGTGCCATCTTCGGACGAGATCTGGTATGGACTGGCGGGTAGGATTTGACCCACCTCCCGTGTGGAAGCAGATAGTGATGATATCCCGCACACCTGATCCTTGTAGCCGGTATCACAGGTTATGTACATAGGCCTTGAGGTTATTACCTGTTGTTGAACTGCCTATCTCACATGTCTATTGCTTGATAATAAATCCATGTTTGAAATGATTTGTGGGTCAGGAAAGCCCGAGGGATGGGTCGAGACCTGACCAGTGTTGAAATTGATTTGTTAATGGTTTTTAAAGTTCACGTATGCATGATGTTTAATGCATGCTTTATTGTGAAAATGCATGATGGGTAATGCCATGCTTTTATTGTGAATTATGCATGATGATTTATACCATGCTTTGAGTTGAAATGTGCACTGGATTTTAATAGCATGAATGCTTTACATACCATTAACACAATCATACACTCATATTTTGAGATAAATGATGAATTAAATGCTTTTGAGCATGGCATCACGATTACGTAGGTAGTGCAGTATCTACCTGTTCGCATGATTGCCTTACTGAGCGTGTGGTTTGCTCACCCCCTTATTTCCCCCCTCTCTACAGAGATTTGAGTATAGAGTGAGCGTGACTGGAGGCGTTCCCTTTTGGTAATCCGCTGCATCCCATCGCTAAAGGTATACACACCTGGATTATTTTGTATCGAAACTAGACATAGCACAGTAGCATTTTATATGTAACCACTGGGGATGTAAAACAATGTAAACATATGTAACAACTCTGATATATATACATTTATACAAGTGTTTACTCAAAAATAATTTTTCAAATTGAATTGGTATGGTGGAGTGAGTTAGACGTCGACACACAGCCCAACTGTTAAGAGTGTGGTTGTTCACGATCGAGGAAGGATGATTAAAGATTGATGCATGAAAATACAAAAAATTTATACGTATTTTGGTAAGTTGAGGGTCGTGACAGAAGTTGGTTTCAGAGCTCGAGTTGGTTTGACGTGTGTCGTGTCTAAAATACTTAATAAGTGGAAAATTACATCCCCAAGTTACTGTGCTTGTTTAGATACAAATTGTGTGTGTCGATGGGTTGACTAAGTAATTTGTTGTGAATGTAGGGAATTGAGTAAGTATGCATAATACCAGTCGCGGTAGAAGGATGAGAGCACAGGCTTGAGGCCGTAGAGGTAGGCCTGGGGGTCGTGTTAAGCCAGAAACACACGAGGCTCAGGATGATGTTGAGGTGGAGGCTGATGTTGAGCACGCTCCACAGGGTCCAGAGGAGAGGCCCAAGAGTACTGAGGCTCGCTTCGCGATGATTGAGCGGAGCATTGAGATGATTGTGGAGTTGGTCACCCAATCTTTATCTAGAGTTGGCGGTAGACAGAGTCCCGCTACACAGGGTGATGCCGAGCAGGCGGCAGCTCCTGAGGCACGGGCAAAGGAAGCCCAGAGGCCATAAACAACAGATACCCCACCCACACAGGATGTGCCTACGCCAGTTGCTATGCCAGGCAGTAGAGGTTGGGGATATGGATGTGATTTGGATAGACTGCGGCAGTTCCAGAAGTTTAGACCTCCGTCTTTCAGTGGAATAAAGGACCCAATAGCGGTTGAGGATTGGATCAATGAGATCGAGAAATTATATGGGTTTTTTGAGTGCACTACTACCGAGATGGTAGCATTTGCTGCTTTTATGCTGAAGGGATCAACAGAACATTGGTGGAAGTCCACCAGGCCTATTTTGAGAGCCCAGCATACTGAGATCAGCTGGGATGTGTTTCTAGAGGCCTTCCAGAGACAATATGTCTTGGATACTGCACAGCGAAAGCTAAAGATGGCATTTTTGGGACTGACCCAAGGGAGCAGGACTGTGGATGAGTATGAGACTGCTTTTATATCCCTGGGCAGATATGATCCCAACACGATGGGTAATGAGGTCGAGAAAATCCAGAAGTTTGTGGATGGATTGAGACCGACCATCAGGTCGAGATTGGTTCCTCTGGATATACCGACCTATGAAGAGGCAGTGCGTAGGGCGCAATTGTGTAAACAAGATGTTGATAGAATCGCCTCAGAGTTTGGAAAGGTTAGTAAGATGAGGGACAGAGATAAGAAAAGACCAATGATGGATAGAGAGGCTTCAGTTATAAAGGAAGCAAGAGATTCTCTGGAAAGAGGTCGAGAATTGATGAGATCCAGGAGAGGACAGTTGATACTCCCATGTATCCGGCCATTGCTCCAGTTAAGGGAATCGTGATTGGAGGACCATGGCCTACTACGGAACAGTGTGGCAAGTGTGGTAGGTACCATGGAACTCGACCATGCTATGGATCTCCTGTAGTATGCTTCAGATGTGGGAAGCCAGGGCACATAATCACAGATTGCCCAGAGATGACAGAGAGAGCCCCACAGAAGGGCAAGGAGCCAGAGAGAGCTCTAGTTGGTACAGCTGCTCCGAGTAGGAGGGCTACAGCTGAGGAAAAAGGGAAGCAAGCAGTAGGTGTGAGCAAAGGACGAGTGCACGCACTGGACCAGGACAATGTAGATTAGTCATCGGATGTGGTAAAAGGTACCATCCAAATCTTTGATTTAGAAGCTTATGTACTGTTTGATCTTGGTGCCACGCATTCCTTTATTTCGCCATCCTTTGCATGTAAATTGATGAAGCATGTAAAACCCACACTGCTTGATAAGATGTTGTTGATAGCTACCCCTATGAATAATAGTCAGTTGACTGAGCATGTATATAGAGATTGTAAGATGAGGATAGGAGGTAAAGAAACGGCAGCCGATTTGATTTTATTAAATATGAGTGATTTTGATGTAATCCTAGGGATGGATTGGCTGGCTGCAAATCATGTTGTTATGGATTGTCATGCAAAAACTTTGATGTTTCCAAAGATAGACAATCTTGTAGTTAATTTTGTGAAATGAAATTAAAGAACATGATTTTTATTAAGTGTGATGAGTACAATCTTGATACATGATGTATGAAAGATAAATTTGATTTTCATGTATGTATGTGATGTGATGATTTATGATTACTAATGGTGGAAAGAATAATGTGAAGGGTTTATCGCTTATGTGATTGAGACGGATAAGGCACGCCCAGAATTGGGAGACATTCCAGTGGTTAGGGAATTTTCAGATGTCTTTTCGGATGAGTTACTAGGGTTACCTCCAGAGAAGGACATGGAGTTTGGTATAGATTTGGCACCTGGTATAGAGTTGATGTCCAAGCCACCGTACAGGATGGCTCAAGTTGAGTTGGAGGAGTCAAGGAAACAGCTGTAAGAGTTGTTGGAGAAGGGGTTCATCAGGTCGAACGTCCCACCTTGGGTAGCACCGGTTCTGTTTGTAAGGAAGAAGGATGGAAGCCTCTGACTGTGTATAGATTATCGGTTGTTGAATAAGGCCACCATCAAGAATAAGTATCCCCTCCCACGCATCGATGATTTATTGGATCAGCTTAAGGGAGCACAGGTCTTTTCCAAGATAGATCTGAGATCAGGGTACCATTAGTTGAAGATACAAGGTGGAGATAGACCCAAGACAGTTTTTTACACCCGGTATGGACATTATGAGTTTATGGTCATGCCATTCGGGCTGACGAATGCTCCCACAGCTTTTATGTCTTTGATGAATGAGGTATTCCACCAGTACATGGATCGATTTGTTATTGTGTTTATTGATGATATACTGGTGTATTCAAGGTCTAGAAAGGAGCATGAAAGGCACCTAAGGATAGTGCTACAAACCCTCCGAGAGAAGAAGTTGTACGTTAAACTCAGTAAGTGTGACTTTTGGTTGGAACAGATCTCTTTTCTGGGTCATATAATATCAAAGGATGGAGTATCAGTGGATCCATCTAAGATTGAGGCCGTAGTTCAGTGGCAGAGACCACAGACAGTGACAGAGATCAGGAGTTTTCTGGGTTTAGCTGGATATTATCGAAGGTTTGTAGAGGGATTTTCGAGGTTAGCTACTCCTTTGACACACCTCACAAGAAAGAATGTGGAGTTTGTGTGGGACGATAAATGTGAAGAAAGTTTTGTGGAGTTGAAAAGGAGATTAACCACAGCTCCGATCCTCACCATTCCTACCAGCTCAGGAGGTTTCTCGGTGTATACTGATGCTTCACATTTGGGACTGGGCTGTGTATTGATGCAGGATGGGAAGGTAGTAGCTTATGGATCAAGACAGTTAAAGGATCATGAGAAGAACTACCCGACCCATGACTTGGAGTTGGCAGCGGTGGTGTTTGCGCTGAAGATATGGCGCTACTACCTCTATGGTGAGAAATTTCAGATTTATACAGATCATAAGAGCCTTAAGTACCTATTCTCACAGAAAGAGTTGAACATAAGACAGAGGAGATGGCTCGAGCTGTTAAAGGATTATGATTGTGAAATCTTATACCACCCGGGTAAAGCAAATGTGGTTGCTGATGCTTTGAGTAGGAAGCGTCTCTGGATGGTATCATTTATGATGATCAGGAAACACGAGCTGTTGGAATAGTTCATGAACCTCAGTTTGGATATGACCCCGGCTGACGCTGATAGTGGATTTGTGATAGCTAGCCTGCAGTTGGAACCGGATCTGGTAAATCGAATCCGACAGGCTCAGCGAGTTGATCAGCAGTGCAGTGATATTGTCGGGCATATACATAGGGGTACAGACACGGACTTTGGATTGAGTTCTAATGGATTGTTGAGGTTCAGAGGTAGGATATGTGTTCCTGATGATGCAGAGATCAGAAGGTTGATCTTAACAGAGGCTCACTCATCGAAGTATACGATACATCCAGGGGGTACCAAGATGTATCAAAACCTTCGAAAGATTTATTGGTGGTCTGGAATGAAAAAGCACGTTGCTGAATATGTTGCTAAGTGTCTCGTTTGTCAGCGGGTGAAGGTAGTGCATCAGAAGCCTGCAGGGTTATTGCAGGCTCTATCGATACCGACATGGAAGTGGGAGCATGTCACCATGGATTTTGTGATAGGATTACCGAGAACCCGTAGAGGTCATGATGCCATATGGGTGATTGTGGATCGGTTGACGAAATCAGCCCATTTTCTAGCTATGAGAGCTACTGATACTCTGAGCCAGTTAGCGAACCTATATGTGCACGAGATAGTGAGACTACATGGAATTCCAGTAAGCGTTGTTTCTGATAGGGATGCCCGCTTCACTTCCCACTTCTGGGAACGTTTTCAGGAAGCGATGGGGACCCAGTTGAGTTTTAGCACCGCGTTTCATCCTCAGACAGATGGTCAGTCAGAGAGGACTATACAAACCCTGGAGGATATGTTGAGAGCGTGTGCATTGGATTTTGTAGGCTTTTGGGATGACCATTTGCCACTCGCAGAGTTCGCGTATAATAACAGTTTTCATGCGAGTATCGGGATGGCACCATATGAGGCATTGTATGGGCGTAGATGTCGTTCCCCTATTGGATGGGAAGAGGTTGGTGACAGACAAATCTTTGCTCCCGACTTGGTTAGACAAGCCTCTGAGGATGTCCAATTGATATGTGAGAGGTTACGGATAGCTCAGAGCAGGCAAAAGAGTTATGCTGACAAGAGACGAAGACCACTAGAGTTTGAGGTGGGTGAGTCAGTGTTTTTGAATGTTTCCCCTTCGAAGGGTATTATGAGGTTTGGTAAGAAGGGCAAGCCGAGCCCTAGATACATCGGACCCTTCGAGATTTTGGAGAGAGTGGGAGACAAGGCTTATAGGTTGGCATTGCCACCAGAGTTGACAAGTGTGCACAACGTCTTCCACGTATCCATGTTGAGGAAGTACCACCCGGACCCGACACATGTGATAAGATATGAGCCTTTGGAGCTCAATGAATGTATGACCTATGTTGAGAAGCCAGTTCGGGTATTGGACAGAAAAGAGAAAGTGTTGAGGACAAAGACAATTCCTTTAGTGAAAATACTTTGGCAACATCACACTGTGGAAGAATCCACATGGGAATTAGAGAGTTTGATGCAGGAGAAGTATCCCGAGTTGTTCACCGAATAATTGGTTCTAATTTGGAGGACCAAATTTTCTAAGTGGGGGAGAATGTGAGACCCCGTATATGTATAATGGTATAAATGTACATAGAAATGTAAATAGAGTTGTACTATGAATTCATAAGTGAAGTAAATGTGATGTAAGTCCATAAGTTAATGTACACACTTGTAATGAGAGTGGTAATTGTACATACAAGTTACATTATGTATGAATGTGAAGAAATGGACTTAAACATGTGGAGAATGTGCGTAGAATGGATTATGAGTAGTTTGGTAAAATAGAAGTAGAATTGAATAAGTTGTGCACTTCCATTTTTGTTTATATTAAGTACTATTGGTCATACAAAGATTCTACACAAGTTTTAATGTGTATGAAGTGTGGATGGATGTCATTGTCAAGCCTCAAAGATGATTGGATGAGAAAATGATCATGGCAACAAAATGTATGAAGTTTGGTAAGTGTTACTGCAGAAGAACTACAGAAAATCTAGAAATAGTGAAGGGCAGATCGATCTCATAGGATGAGAGATCGATCTGGAAGAGCCAAAATGCTCTTATTTGGGCAATAGACTGGAGCAAATCGATCTCTAATGGAGCCAGATCGATCTCCTAAGCATTCTGTAGTGAAAAGATCGATCCTCAAGCACCCAGATCGATCTCCTTAGCTCATTGTTTGGGACAGATCGATCTCATGCTTCGACAGATCAATCTCATGCTTAAAACGCCTTGAAAAAGAGGGATTTAAGGGGACCAGATTGATCTCCTAAGCATTCTGTAGTGAAAAGATCGATCCTCAAGCACCCAGATCGATCTCCTTAGCTCTCTGTTTGGGAGCAGATCGATCTCATGCTTCGACAGATCAATCTCATGCTTAAAACGCCTTGAAAAAGAGGGATTTAAAGGGACCAGATCGATCTCCTCTTGGACCAGATCGATCTCCTCAAGCTATTTCTATAAAAGGAGTGCTGAAAATTAGAAAATTTTGGGAAAAACACTAACCTTCCACTTTCAACCCAAAAACCTAACTTTCTCTCTCTAAAATCAGCCATTTTCAGTAAGATTTGAAGAGAGACCATTAGAGGCAAAGTTGTTCCTATCAAAGAGGAGAACAACATAGTTGGAAAGCATTTTCCCATTGTTGGTATTGAAGGAGTTAAGGGCATTGCCATTTGGAGCAAGAAGAGAAATCAAATTGGGTAAGATTCTAACACTCCAACTATGGTACATTGTCTATTTAAGTGATTTTAGAGTTGTTTGGCATGAGTATGGATGGTTAGAAACTATTTAAAATGCATTGGAATGATTATGACCTAGAAATGGTCAGAGTAAGAAAGTGAAATGTATGGAGATTAATGATGAATGAGATATGTAGAAGTTATTAATAGGGTTATGGGTATGATTTTAAGATGTTGTTGGTGGATAAATTGTAAGATTTACCTAAAAGGGGTAAAATGTGGATTAAGGCATTGGTTAAATGCATAAGTGAATAATATTGACTAGTGAGGTCAATTATGGGTTAAAACATTAACTCAATTGATTTAATGAATAAATCGCAGCTTCCAAGGATACGCAGGGGCGAGTTGAGCCAAGAGCGTGTGAAGCTAAGGGTAAAGGAGTCACACCAAGTAAATCAAGGTAAGGGAATTGTGTGAACTCTTAGAGATATCTGTGCGCAACTTGGGCGCATTAAATGCTTTGCTAGAATGCATGAAACATTAGGAAATGATGTTGGGTGATCGAATGGCAAAAGTTGGGAGTTTGATAAAATGTGCATGAAAACAAAAGCATATTGCTTTGAAAATCATGTTTTATTGCTTTTTAGCAAATGATTGGTAGGTTGGCTAACATTGAAATGATTTGCAAAAGAAATGAGTGTGTTTTGGTTTTGTTAACCATATTTTGCAAAGTTTTGAGCCACCTACATGATTTCGTGAGTATGAAAGCGTGCTAGAGTATGACTCGCACGAGATTTGACGTGTTTTATACACATGAGTGCAAGAGGCACTAGTTTTCACATGGAATTCATAATTGTTTTGGCATTGTGCTTTGAGTATGTCACGCACTGGATGCCCACCTTGCATGTTGCCGTGTTTGGAGCTTCGAGTAGACTGGGTGTCACATCGATTAAATAAGCTCACACGTGCATTGTTTTGACATGATTAATTAGCCGTGTTAGGAGCTTCGGGTAGACAAGAGGTCATACCGATTAAATAGGCTCACACGTGCGTTTGAGATGTGGCGTGATATGATATGTTGATTGGGTCCACGGAATACGTTGTACTGTGCATGTAGCATGGAGTACATTGTACCGTGTTGAGATGTGATGTGTCATCTTCGGATGAGAGCTGCTATGGACCGGCGGGTAGGATTTGACCCACCTCCCGTGTGGAAGCAGATAGTGGTGATATCCCGTACACCTGATCCGTGTAGCCGGTATCACAGGTTATGTACATAGGCCTTGAGGTTATTACCTGTTGTTGAACTGCCATCTCACATGTCTATTGCTTGAGAATAAATCCATGTTTGAAATTATTTGTGGGTCAAGAAAGCCCGAGGGATGGGCCGAGACCTGACCAGTGTTGAAATTGATTTGTTAATGGTTTTTAAAGTGCACGGATGCATGATGTTTAATGCCATGCTTTATTGTGAAAATGCATGATGGGTAATGCCATGCTTTTATTGTGAATTATGCGTGATGATTTATACCATGCTTTGAGTTGAAATGTGCACTGGATTTTAATAGCATGAATGCTTTACATACCATTGACACAATCATACACTCATGTTTTGAGATAAATGATGAATTAAATGCTTTTGAGCATGGCATCACGATCACGTAGATAGTGCAGTATCAACCTGTTCGCATGATTGCCTTACTGAGCGTGTGGTTTGCTCACCCCCCTTATTTTCCCCCTCTCTACAGAGATTTGAGTATAGAGTGAGCGTGACTGGAGGCGTTCCCTTTTGGTAATCCGCTGCATCCCATCGCTAAAGGTATACACACCTAGATTATTTTGTATCTAAACTAGACATAGCACAGTAGCATTTTGTATGTAACCACTGGAGATGTAAAACAATGTAAACACATGTAACAACTCTGATATATATACATTTATACAAGTGTTTACTCATAAATAATGTTTCAAATTGAATTGGTATGGTGGAGTGAGTTAGACGTCGACACACAGCCCAACTGTTAAGAGTGTGGTTGTTCACGATCGAGGAAGGATGATTAAAGATTGATGTATGAAAATGCGAAAAATTTGTATGTATTTTGGTAAGTTGAGGGTCGTGACAATAGTCACGCAAGCATTAGGTGTTGACGATAGACGAGGTCTCGCAGCACAGCCTATGATTGGACAGGCAACTGCAGAGGTGGAGAGACGTCAAACTGCAGAGACTGCTACTATAACACCACCTCCAGCCAGGATATAGCTTCTCCTATCGTTCCATAGCAGAGCGGTAGTGATTTGGGTTATGACTTCCACTTAAGCAGGTTACGAGAGTTCCAAGCATTGAAACCCCTAGTGTTAAGAGGGGTGAAGGACTCGATTGTCACGGAGGACTGGGTGTATGAGATGGAGAAACTGTATAGGTATTTTTGATGCACTTCAACGAGAAGGTTGCCTTTGCCGTGTTTAAGCTGAAAGGCAAGGTCGAGCACTAGTGGAGACCCATCGAGGCTATTTTGAGGGCCAGACACTCTGAGATCTCATGGGAGATATTTTTGGAGGCCTTCAAGAGACAGTACATTCCATCTACCGCACAGAGGAAACTGCGGATGGAATTCATGAATTTTGTTTAAGGGAACTGTACTATGGATGAGTATGAGTCCAAGTTTATGTCCTTGGGGAGATATGACCCGAACACAATGGGTAGTGAGACCCAAAAGATTTAGAAATTCATGGATGGACTGAGATTGGCCATATGGACTAAGCTAGCTCCTTCGACATTCTGACCTATGAGGAGGCAGTACATAAGGCTCGATTATGTGAGCAAGATTTCAAAAGGAATGCCTCTGAGCTTGGGAAGTTTAGAGTCCAAAGAGATAGAGACCGAAAGAGATTCGGGATTGATAGAGTAGCCGGGAGAGGAGGCCAAAGATATTTTGAGAAGAAGCCTAAGATCGAGGAGGTACAGGAGATAGCTATTAGACCTCTAATGTACCTGACTTTGACTACACCGAGGGGTATGGTTGTTGGAGGATCACAGCTTACTACTGAGAGGTGCAGGAGATGTGATAGATTTCATGGGACTAGGCCTTGTCTGATGACCCTGCAGTGTGTTTCAAATGCGAGATACTAGGACATATACCTAAATATTGTCCCAAGAAGATGGAGACTACCCTACAGAAAGTCAGGGAGCTGGAGAGAGTTGAGACAACTACCTCGAGGAGGAGGGCTATAGCTGAGGAAAAGGGGAAGTAGACAGCGGGTGTGAGTAGAGGAAGAGTACATGAACTGGATCAGGACACCGTAGATGTTTCGTTGATCCTGGTGCCACACACTTCTTTATATCACTTTCCTTTGCACATAAATTGTTGAAGCATCTGAAACCCACATTATTGGATAAAATGTTGATGATTTCCACACCCATGAATGATAGTCAATTGACTGAACATGTATGTAGGGATTGTGAGTTGATGATAGAAGGAAAAGAAATGACAGCCGATTTAATTTTATTAAATATGAATGATTTTGATGTAATATTGAGAATGGATTGGTTTGCTACTAATTGTGTTGTCATGGATTGCCATGCTAAGACATTGATGTTTTCAGGATTAGGTAATCTTATTGTAAACTTTGATGAAAAGAAATGAATATAACCATGATAGATGAAAAGAGTATGATTTTGTTTAATCTATATGAGAGATTAATTTATTTAATTATGATGAATATTGATGTGATGGTTTATGTTACTAACAGTAGAAAGAATGGTGTGAAGGGTTCATTGCCTATGTGGTTGATATAGATAAGGCACACCCGAAATTGAGGGACATAACAGTTATTACAGATTACCATGATGTCTTTCCGAATGAATTACTAAGACTACCACTTGAAAGGGAAATGGAATTTTTCATAGAGTTAGTGCCTGATATCGAGCCGAAATCAAAACCACCATATAGGATGACACCGATTGAGTTGGAAGAACTAAAGAAGCAGTTGCAAGAGTTGCTGGAGAAGGGGTTCATTAGATCGAGTGTATCACCTTGGGGAGCACCGGTTCTATTTGTAAGGAAGAAGGATGGAAGCCTCCGACTGTGTATAGATTATCGGTTGTTGAATAAGGCCACCATTAAAAACGAATACCCTCTTCCAAGAATCGATGATGTATTGGATTAGCTCTAAAGAGCCCAATGCTTTCAAAGATAGATCTGCCGTCAGGGTACCATCAATTGAGGATCAGGAGTGGAGATGTACCCAAGATAGCATTTCGTACCCGTTATGGCCATTACGAGTTTTTAGTGATGCCATTCGAATTGACGAATGCCCCCGCAGCATTTATGGCACTAATAAATAATGTGTTTAAGCCATATCTAGATAAGTTTGTGATTGTATTTATAGATGATATTTTGGTTTATTCCAAGTACAAGGAGGATCATGAGAAGCACTTAAGGATAGTTCTGCAGACCCTCCGAGAGAAAGAGTTGTATGCCAAGCTCAGCAAATGTAACTTTTGGTTAGAGCAGATCTCATTTCTAGGCCATATTGTGTCGAAGGATGGGGTATCAGTGAATCTATCTAAGATAGAGGCAGTTGTACAGTGGGAATAGCCCAAGACAGTTACTGAGATCAAAAGTTTTCTAGGATTAGCAGGATATTATCGAAGATTTGTAGAGGGTTTCTCCAGACTAGCTGCTCCATTGACACGCCTCACACGGAAAGATGTTAAGTTTTTTTGGGATGAGGCATGTGAGAGGAGTTTTGAAGAGCTTAAGCGTCGATTGACCACTGCTCCAGTTCTCACCATTCTTACCAGCTAAGGAGGATTCTCGGTGTATACGGATGCATCACACCAGGGATTTGGCTGTGTACTTATGCAGGATGGGAAGGTACTTACCTATGGATCTAGACAGTTGAAAGATAACGAGAGGAACTACCCGACACATGATTTGGAGTTGACGGCCGTGGTATTTGCTTTGAAAATATGGTGCCACTATCTCTGTGGTGAGAAATTTCAAGTGTTTACATATCATAATAGCCTTAAGTGCCTGTTCTCGCAAAAAGAGCTGAATATGAGGTAGAGGAGATTGCTTGAACTTTTAAAGTACTATGATTGTGAAATCCTGTACCACCCAGGTAAGGCAAATATAGTTATCGATGCTTTGAGTAGGAAGAACCTTGGGTTGGTGTCTTATATGATAGTACAGGAGCATGAATTGTTGGAACACATCACGAACCTTAGTTTGGATGTAACCCCACCTGGATCGGAGAGATTGGATATCATGGCTAGTATGAGATTAGAGCCAGAGCTGATTGGCCACATTCAGCAGGCCCAACAGAGCGATCGACAATACATCGATTGGCTGAGGCAGATACAAACACATGTGGGTATTGATTTTGAGCTGAGTACTGATGGGTTATTGAGGTTCAAGGGCAGAGTATGTGTTCCCAAGGATCCTGAGATCAGGAAGCTGATTTTATCAGAGGCTCATTCATCGAAGTATACGATACATCTGGGGAGTATCAAGATGTATCAAAACCTTTGGAAGGTTTATTGGTGGTTCGAAATGAAAAGAGACATTGTTGAGTATGTCGCTAAGTGTCTCGTTTGTCAGCAGGTGAAGGTAGAGCATCAGAAACCTGTCGGATTATTGCAACCTCTACCGATACCGACTTGGAAGTAGGAGCATGTCACCATGGATTTTGTGATCAGATTATCGAGGACTCGCAGAGGTCATGATGCCATATGGGTTATTGTGGACCGGTTGACTAAGTTCGCCCATTTCTTGCCTATAAGAGCCACCGATACTCTGAGTCAGTTGGCGAACCTGTAAATTCGACAGATAGTATGGCTACATGGTGTACCAGTGAACATTATTTCTGATAGGGATGCCCGCTTCACTTCCCATTTCTGGGAACATTTTCAGGAAGCACTAGGGACCCGATTGAGTTTTAGCATCGCTTTTCATCCTCAAACAGATGGGCAGTCAGATAGGACTATACAGACCCTGAAGGATATGTTGAGAACGTGTGTGCTAGATTTTAGAGGCTCCTGGGATGATCACCTACGGTTAGCTGAGTTCGCCTATAATAACAGTTTTCATACGAGTATCGGGATGGCACCCTATGAGGCATTGTACGAGCGTAGATACAGTTCCCCTATTGGATAGGAAGAGGTTGGTTACAAATAGATTTTTGCCCGGACTTAGTGCAGCAGGCATCTGAGGACGTCCAGTTGATATGTGAGAGATTACGGACAGCTCAGAGCTGGTAAAAGAGTTATGCTGACAAGAGACGGAGACCACTAGAGTTTGATGTGGGTGAGTCGGTATTTTTGAGAGTTTCACCTTCAAAGGGTTTTATGAGGTTTGGTAAGAAGGGCAAGCTGAGCCCTAGATATATTGGACCCTTCGAGATTTTGGAGAGAGTGGGAGATAAGGCGTATAGGTTGGTATTACCACCGAACTTGGCAAATGTCCACAACGTCTATGACGTCTCTATGCTTCGGAAGTATCACCCAGACCTGACACACGTGATAAGATATGAGCCGTTGGAGCTCAGTAAGAGTATGACGTATGTTACGAAGTCGGTTCAGATATTAGACAGAAAAGAGAAGGTGCTACGGAATAAGACAATTCCTGTTGTGAAAGTTCTTTGGCAACATCACACGGTGGAAGAGGCTAGATGGGAATTTGAGAACTTGATACAGGAGAAGTACCCCTAAGTTTTTGAAGAGTTACTTGGTTCTAATTTGGAAGACCAAATTCCTTGAAGGAGGGGAGGAATGTAAGACCCATATTTTTGATGTAAACCTTATGGATTTATAAGTGTGGTAATGTACTTGTAATGTGAAGTACAATAGATGTAAAGTTCATAATGTAATGTACATACGTGTAATATGAGTTTGTGATGTACATACAAGTTTCATTGTGTGTGAATATGAAGAAATAAACCTTTTTAAGAGATGAATGTGCTTGGAACTCAAAATGAGTAGCGTGGTGAAATGGAATGAAGTTATATCTTCATTTAGTTTGGTATGGGATACTTTTGGTGATATAATGAATACACGCAAGTTTTAATATGTATAAGGTATGGATGGATGCCATTTTCAAGTCTTAAAGGTGGTTGGATGAGAAAATGACTATGGTATCAAATTAAGGATGTTTTATGTGAAGTTACTGCAGAAAACTGCAGCAAAATATGGAAAATATGAAGGCCAGATCGATCTCATGGGATGACAGATTGATCTAGAAGAGCCAGAATGCTCTTATTTGAGTAATGGAATAGATCAGATCGATCTCCTAACCATTCTGTAAAGAAAAGATCGATCCTCAAGCATACAAATCGATCTCCTTAGCTCTCTGTTTGGAGCAGATTGATCTCAAGCTTCGATAGATTGATCTCATGCTTAAAATGACGTGAAAAAGGGAGAATGGAGGGGACCAGATAGATCTCCTCCTAGTACAGATCGATCTCCTCAAGCTATTTCTATAAAAGGAGCGCTGAAATCTAAAAATTTCAGGAAAACAACATCACCCTTCCATTTTCACTCAAAACGTAAGTTTATCTCTCTAAAATCAGCCATTTCCAGTAAGAATTGAGGGGATGTCATTAGACACTAAGTTGTTCATCTTAAGGAAGAAAACAACATAGTTGGAACCCAAAACCCCATTGTTAGTATTGAAGGAGCTAAGGGCATTGTCATTTGGAGCAAGAAGAGAAATTTGATTAGTAAGTTTCTAATACTCCAATCCAAGTACATTGAATGTTTAATTGATTTTGGAGTAGATTTACATGTGTATTAATGGTTGGAGATACCTAGGAAGTGATTGAACTAGTGTGTGACCTAGAAAATGGAATAAGTCTAGTGTGAGAAAATGTAATTTGGATGAGTTGGTGATTTGTGGGAATTGCTAAGTTGTCAGTTGAGTAATGTGGATGATTTGTAATGGGTAAGTGAAACTACATTGTGGGTTGAGTGGAATTAGGAAAATGAGCACATGTAGTGTTGATGGAAAAGCCATAGTGAGGAAATATATAGGATATGAACACTATGAGCTTAATATCGATTTAATATTGATTTGGAATGAGTTAATAGGCCTAAAAGGAATCCATAGACTCGAGAAATGAAATGAGGCATTATGAACGTTAATTGAAACTATAGGTTGAATCGACTATAGTGAATGCACGATGTCCTGTTATATGGATCGAATGTAATGTGAAATACGATTGTGTGCAGTCCCAAAGATTTTGTTGAAGACAAATCGGACTACACGAGTGAGCAGCGCTAAGGAATTTTAATCACGCGTCGCGATTCCAAGCAAGGGAATTTTGTAAGTATATAGAGGTAGTTGCTCGTATTTTGAACTCGAGGGTATATAGGGCTTTGGAAATGTGCATGGATTTATAGAAATGTATTTTGACGATGTATGGATGTGACTATGAATAATTCTATGAGATTTGGTGGTTGAAATGGTATTGTAAAGAAATGGGATAGTAAGGCTAATAATTGCATAAATCCAGTGTTTGAATGCTTTCACAAAACATGTGTTTTGTTTTGAGCGAGTTGATAGATAGGCTGGCTATTGTTGTTTGATATTGTGTGATAGCACATGTGAAGTGCTAAAAATATTTTGAGATTTTTTTTGAAAACTCATGAGCCGCCTATCATGTTTACGTGAATTAAACCGTGTTGGAGCCTAGCTCGCACTGGGTATTGATGTTCTCACATGTTTGAACGTCCTGGAGCTTAGCTCGCACTTTGTTTTGAAACTATGATGCTGTTTTAAAAATCATAATGGATCGTTTGCTCGTACTTGGTTTTCGAGAGGATTTCTTATGCATATAACCGTACTGAGCTATGGTCGTACGTTGTTTCTTCATATTTTTATGCATAAATTTTGTACTAGAGCGTTACTCGTATGAAGTGATTTATTATGATGCATGAATTCGCATTAGAGTGTAGCTCGCGCTGGTTTTCACACTGTGGTATATAACCCAACAGGCCTAACAGACCTCTTTAGTGGGGTGAGGGTGAGGGGCTAAGACCTGGCACTAATCTATTCAGGGAACCCAATAGGCCTAACAGACGTCTTGAGTAGAATGAGGGTGAGGGGCTAGGACCTGAATTAGGGAACCCAACAGGGGCGAACAAGGCCATGAGGGGCTAGGACCTGGTATTAAGAGTACTCCCACGTGCACTTGAGATTAGAGGTTTCACTCGGTATGGGTAGATAAGACCTACCGTAGGCACCCCCAATCCATATTATTGGTCCTAGGACTATGATGTACCGCGTGGTTGAGTTATTGATGAGAAAAGTCTGGCGGAGAACTAACCCACCTTTGTTCCAGCCTGATACCCCGCACACCAGGATCCGTGTGGTCTGGGATGATATGTGACATAGTTGGCCAACATAGTCTATGAGCTTATAGTGACCTGTCTCCCTTGCTTGATTTACATACTACCACATGATTTTAATCTATAAGTGTGATTGTGACTGTCCAGGGTAGACCCAAGGGAGGGGTCGAGCCTTGTGTACTTGAATTATGAAATGAGAATGATGTTTGTGATTGAGAATTGATTTTATGGGATTTTGATGTATTTGAGAAAGAGATGAGTTTTAAAAAGGATGTTCAAGTGAATTTCCCTTTTTATTATGTGATTTGACAATGATGAACATGAGATGGTTTGTACATGATGATTTTACGATGTTTTATTATGCCAATTTACATGATTTAAATACATGATATATGTATACATATATGGCATAGTTTTATTTTCCTCATGCTCCGAACTATAAATGATTTATGCATACACTATCAGCATGTAGATAGAGTAGTTATCTACCATGCTTGCATTATTGCCTTACTGAGCTTGTGGTTGCTCATCGCTCTCTATTTTCCCCCTTTTACAGAGTGTGCATAGCGGCTAAGTGAGGACTAAGGCATTTTGGTTAAGACATCCGCTGCATCTCCATCACTTAGAGGGATATACATAGTGATTCCTTTTTTTATCTAAACAATGTAAAAGCACAATAGCCATTTGAAATGTAATTATGGGGGATGTAGATGTCAGAAATCATGTTTTGTATAAATGAATGATTGACGTTCAAATGTGTGACATCATTTTTATTAACTCAGAATGGATATTGTGAGTGGATTATTATTGACTCACAGCCCAACAATGTAGTGGTAAGTTTGTTCACAACCGAGTAGAGAAATGAATAAATGCGAAAAATTTATAGTGATTTTTGGTTAAAGGGAATGAAAAAGGGTCGTGACACTGTCGATCGATAGGAAATGATAGCGGACAATAGGAACACTATCTCTCTCTCGTAATCGCTCTACTGCGGATGCTCTGTAGAGAGGTGTAAAAAAAAGGGGGTGAGCTCACAACTCAGTAAGGAAATCAGGCAAGCAAGTAGACATCTACACTATCTACTCAAAATAATGCTATGCCTCAAAAATATTATTTCCTTAACTCACTTTAAAAGCATGTCTTTAAATATATGTATATATATATATACATACTTGTACAGATTAAATCCCATGTACAGAAATCATGCTTAGTTCTCAAGTGTAGACATTTCGCGGAAAAAAAATGCATCTGTAAAACTTCACAATGTCTTTAGATAAATCATGCCATTTATATTCAAATCACAGTAAATATGGCATTTAAATCTTTCACAACACAACAATAAGATTTCGACCCATCCCTCAGGTCTATCCATATAAAATCAATCAAGTGATATATCATGTGAGACTCTGTGGCTAAATGCAATAATATCCTCGACTATGGCCATAATGGTGATCTCAAGCTACACAGTACTCGGTGTGTGGGGCAATCACTGCTGCAATGGGAGGGGGGCTCAATCCATCACAACCGCCAGCTATAAACTCCTCAACTCCACAACACCACACGGTACAGTGTACTCCATGCCACTCGCACGGTACAACGTACACTCGTGGACCCTATCTCAATAGATAATCTATACCATGTCTCTAAATCCACTTGTGAACATCTCTACAGTGTGACACCCAGTCTACACGAGGAAATCAGCATGGTTTTCAACATGTCTTATATATCACATAAAACTACAGTGCATGCCTTTAAGTGCGACTCACAGTCGACACTTTGCTCAAACACTGTTTCACATATCACAAACTCAAACTCTAGTGCGAGTAAACCTCCAGCACAAGGTAATGCTTAGTTCCTGTTTCAAATTAAGTATGAGCAATCGCTGCAGTACCATGCTATGCACAAAATATATAAAATTGAGTACGAGTAATAGCTCCAACACTTTATCATGCATAAATAATTTAAAACTGAGTACAAGCAATAGCTTCAGCACTCTATCATGCATAAATCATATAAAACTGAGTACGAGCAATGCTCCAACACTCTATCAAGCACGTCATGGAAATCTAGTGTGAATCATACTTTAGCACTGATATATGTAGAAAACATATGAAATCAAGTGCGAGTTGTGCTCTAGCACGATTTATTCTCACATAATTTGATAGATGGCTCTTTAAAAAGGGATGATTTTCAAACCATTAAAATCAGCACTATAAATTGTGCTAGTTTTCATAAGTTAAGAAAACATTAGCCCATCTACATATTCTTCTGCTAAACAGCAGTAAAAACACTCATAATTGTGGTTTCCATACTTTTTACAACTTTTTCCAAAAGTTGACTTTTTTCCTAACTAAAGGCAAAATCGTAATTTTCTACTATTGGGTAGCTATAATTATTATTCACTTTCTCTGACCCTCATAGTTTTTTAGTGAATACAAAAGTAGATGAAAATATGAGCAGGTATCTCTAACTACTCACAAAAGTCCCTTACCTGTAATCACTCGAGAAATTTTACTTTCTCAACTCTGCTCGATCCAACAGTCCGATTAGCTCCTCCAATAATCTCTAGAGCTGCATATAACCATTCATCGGGTTAATTTTACTTTTCCTACTATATTTCACATTTAATACAGTCTATCACTTAATGCGCTTTGATAAACCTTAATAGGCCTAACTCTGCCTTAATCCTATTTCCATTTTACTATTTATTTTTGTTGGACCTATTGGGCTCATGGGGCCCACCAACTCTTATCGGGCTTATCCCAGACCATTACATCACATTGGGTAGAAACCAATTGGGCTTGACCCATTGGACCTCTCGGCCACATGCCATGGCCGAGACCAAGCACACCTAGCAATGCCAAGCACTACGCCACCGTCGACCATTGCTAACTATTTCACTTAGGCAATTTCACAAACACTTGGTTGGCAATGGTCTTAAGCTTCACTTAGTTCATTTAGGCATTTTATCAAAAACCTTGATTGCCAACTTAATTCATTCATCAATTGATCAAATTGATTAATTCTAACTATACCATAATCATTAACACATATATATTAACTCATTCATGCCTTAAAATCATATGGGTGTTCATCAATTTATCACTATCCACTCTTGGCCCATCCATGTTCATAGTGATTTCATGTGTTTCAATGCTTAAAACATATACCAATCTACTTAGAATAATTCATACATTAACATTTATGAATTTGAAAGCTTGAAATTATACCTAGCTTGAACTTTCAAACTTGGCCGAAACTTTGAAGCCTCTCGGTTTGATCACTTTGGCTCCTTGATAGCCAATTTCAACATATGTTAATCCTCTCTCAATTTGAAACAATTTTCATGAAGATTGTAAGTTCCAAATATGCCTTTTTCCTAGTGATTTCTAGTGAGAGAAAGCTTGAATATGTGTGTTTTAATGGTTTCTTCTTCTAGCCGAATTCTTAAGGAAGAAGATGTAGTTGTGTTGGCTGATTTATAAATCCATTACTTAGTCATTAATCCTTACTTTTCAGCTAACAAAATTCAATTTGAATTGGTTTAGGTAATGGTTACCAAATTGGCTATGGTTACCTTTTACTAATGGGCTTGATTTTTATCAATTTGGGCCTAGCATTTGGGCTTCTCGGTTTGGGTATTCCTAAAGGGATTTTGAGCTGAAATTTTTACTATATATCGAGCCTTTAATTGTCTAAATATTTGGCCCCTAATCAGTCCAACAATTCGGTCTAATGGACCTAAGAAATTCGATCTACACTTATTATACCTTAATGGGCTTTAAAATTTTCACTTTAGCCCATTACGTTTTTACCCATTAAATTTAATATGGAATTCATCCAAAAATTTTCCTTACTTCAGGGGATGATTATCTTCTATTCTGACCAAAATATGTTTTCCCAAATTTTTCTCCATACTTAGGTTGATTTTTAACCATGGTTGGTCAACTATGGTAAAAGTCTACTTTTATTAACTACAGTTGACTTTTTTTAATCATTGACCACGTTGACTTTTTTAAAAAATCTGAAAGTGTCATATCTTATGGTTTACAATCTCGTCTTTCCGTTTTGACCATTTTTGATAGATAAATATACCTTAAATACCTTAAACCGCTAAAATGGTCCGTTTTACCCCTTTTTAGCTTTTACACTTGTTCTCCGTGTTCGGGACTAAATCAAACCGACTTTCTTTCATGAGCTCTCTATATTTTCTCATTTTAAATTCTTCTCTTCATTCAGAATGATTCAGATCCTCTTGGTTTAGCCATGTGGCTCTTATAGCCCTTTTTCTACTTTTATGTAGCTTTTAAGTGTTAAACCATTTCACTAACACTTAAATCTAGTAAATACTCTTCTTATGATTCAAATAACTTAATACAATGTTTGTAAATGTATAAATCATAAAGAATAAGCTACATAAAAATACGAGTCTTACAATCTTCCCCAACTAAGAAAATTTGGTCTTCCAAATTAAAACCAAGTCAGTCATCAAACAGATGGTGGATGCTGCCAGAGAACCTTCACTAATCTGATAGCTTCGATCTCAAGACTTTCTCCTTCCTATCCAGTATCTGAATCGGTCTCTCAACATATGACATGTCCTCTCTGAGTTCCAACGGCTCATAACTAATCACATGTGCTAGATCCGGGTGATACTTTCGAAGCATCGAAATATGGAAGACCTTATAGACGCTTGATAAGTCCTATGGCAATGCCAACCTATAGGCCTTATCTCTCACTCGATCAAGTATCTCAAAGGGTCCAATGTAGCGAGGACTCAGCTTACCTCTCTTCCCAAATCTTGCTATACCCTTGGAAGGAGAAACTTTCAGAAACATTGATTCACCAACTGCTAACTCTAGTGGCCTTCATCTTTTGTCAGCGTAACTCTTCTGTCTACTTTGAGTTGTCCTCAATCTCTCTACAATCAAATGGATATCCTCAGAGGCTGGTGTAACTGAGTTAGGAACAAAAATCTTACGGTCACCCACTTCTTCCTATCCGATAGGGGAACGACATCTATGGCCATATAAAGCCTCATACGGTGCCATCCCGATACTCTAATGATAACTATTGTTGTAGGTGAACTCGGCTAGTGTCAAGTGATCATCCCAGGAGCCTCTTAAATCTAGCACATACGCTCTCAACATGTCCTCCAGAGTCTGTATAGTCTTCTCTGATTGACCATTTGTCCAAGGATGGAAAGTGATGCTCAAACTCAACTGGGTTCCCATGGCTTCTGGAAAATGTTTCGAAAAGTGGAAAGTGAAGCGGGAATCCCTATCAGAGACTATGCTCACTGGTACACCATGTAACCTCACTACCTCACATACATACAGTTCTACCAATGAACTCAGAGTATCGGTAGCTCTCATAGCTAAGAAGTGGGCTAACTTCATCAGTCTATCAACGATCACCCATATAGCATCGTGATTCCTCAAGGTCCTTGGTAAACCCATCACGAAATCCATAGTGATATGCTCCCATTTCCATGTCGGTATAGGTAGAGGCTGCAATAACTCTGCAGGTTTCTGATGCTCTACCTTCACCTGCTGACGTAAGAGACATTTCGCCACAAACTCTGCCACGTCTTCCTTCATACCCGACCACCAGTACACCTTCCGAAGGTTCTGATACATCTTGTTACTCCCCAGATGTAACGTGTACCTCGATAAATAAGCTTTCGCCAATATCAATCTCCTGAGTTCTAGGTCATCGAGAATGCACAATCTACCTCTAAATCTCAGTAGTCCATAAGATCTCAACTCAAAATCAATCACCGTGCCCTTCTGTATCTGACTAGTCACCTCAACACAATATGGATCAATCTGCTGAGCCTATCTGATCATGTCCAACAGATCTGGTTCCAAGCATAGACTAGCTATCACATAGCCTGTATACATGTCAGAAGGCACAACACCTAAACTGAGACTAGCAAACTGTTCCAACAGCTCATGTTCCCTGACCATTATATACTATACCATCCTTAGGTTCTTCATGCTCAAAGTGTCAGCTACAACATTAGCCTTACTCGGATGATAAAGTATCTCACATTCGTAGTCCTTCAGAAACTCTAGCCATCTTCTCTATCTCATGTTCAATTCCTTTTGTGAGAATAGATACTTGAGGCTCTTGTGGTCGGTGAATATTTGAAACTTCTCACCACACAAGTAATGGCACCATACCTTCAATGCAAACACTACTACCGCTAACTCTAAATCGTGGGATGGATAGTTCTTCTCATGGTCTTTAACCTATTTGGATCCATAAGAAACTACCCTCTCATCCTGCATCAATACACAGCCCAGTCCCTGATGTGAAGCATCAGTATATGCTGCAAATGCTCCTAAGCTGGTAGGGATAGTGAGAATCGGAGCGGTGGTCAATCAACGCTTCAGGTCCTAAAAACTCTTCTCACAATCCTCGTTCCACACGAACGGTACACTCTTCCGAGTGAGACGTGTCAACGGAGCAGCTAACTTCAAAAATCCCTCAATGAATCTTTGATAATATCTTGCTAACCCCAGAAAAATTTTGATCTTGGTAACTGTCGTCGGCTGTTCTCACTAAACTATAGCCTCTATCTTGGATGGATCTACTGATACACCATCCCTCAACATAACGTGTCCCAAAAATAAGATCTCCTCTAACCAGAAGTTACACTTACTGAGTTTAGGGTATAGCTCCTTCTCTCGAAGATTCTGTAATACGATCCTCAGGTGCTGCTCATGCTCTTCCTGAGACTTCGAATACACTAAAAGGTCATCGATAAAGACGATAACAAATTGATCCAAGTATGGCTTGAACACATCGTTCATCAAAGCCATAAAAGCTGCGACAACATTAATCAATCTGAATGGCATAACTAAGAACTCATAATGGCCATATCTAGTTCGAAACGTTGTCTTGGGTACATCTCCACTCTGAACTCTCAGCTGATGATACCCAGACCTCAGATTAATCTTGGAAAAGACTTGTGCTCCCCGAAGCTGATCCAATAAGTCCTCAATGTGTGGAAGTGTAAGCCCCACTTTTGTGCTACTTTTGATGATGTTTTGGATGATATTCATTATGATTCACGTGATGTACATTTTTCCACATATTAATGAATCATAAGAAGAGTTTTTACTGATTTAAATTGCAAAGGAAATGGATGAATGTGCATGGAAATGTATGCAATTGCAAAATAAGGGTAGAGATGGCCACAGGCCGAAAGAAAGGGATTGGAAGCGTGCTAACTGAAGATAAGGAATTAAGATAAGGAAAGATAGTGGGTTCAAAAAGGAGAGTCACTTTAATTTGGTCCCAAACATGTGTAAGGGTAAAACTGTCAAAAGATCAAAATTTGGTATAAATTCGATAAGAAAATTTCATTAAAAAATATAGAATTGAGAAATCTTGATCAATAACGAGGAAAAAATTGAATTCGCGTCTAATTTAATCAAGATATGAATTTATTAGAATTAATCGAAATTTTCACCTCAGAAAAATTATCTCAAAAATATTAGAAAAATATTCCGAAAAGACGAAATAAGATAGATAAATTCATTTATTGATTAAATGAATAAAATATGAATTTTTGGAGATATTTTGAGATTTTTATTATATTTTATTTGATTAAAATAAAATATAATAAATTAATAAAAGAAAAAGAAATTAAATAAGGAGAGAATCGCGAATTTGCGATTTTGAGAACAGAAAAGGAAAGAAACGAAGCGAAGACACAGGTGAACCAAGGAAGATCCCATCAACAGCAAGCAATCGACGACAAACGTGGCCAGGCAAGGGCTAGAAAAGGTAGCCGACACCCGTACGACCCACCAGCAGCCGCGATGCGCGCCAACGGCGCTGAAAAATGTAGATCGACAAAGGAATTGCTGAGGGGAGAAGAGGAAGATTCTAGCGACTGGCTCTGATCGAATGACGGTAGTGAGGAGCCGAGAATCGACCAGACAACCGGTTCAGGGGAAGGAAACTATGCTGAACAGGACCGGACCAGTTCAGCCAAAGAGGAAAGGGAAAAGGGGAAAGGAGAAAAAAGGTAAAAAAAATTTGGGGGCACTTAAGACTACGAGTGAGTCGGTAAGCGGTCAAAATTGACTGAATTGATTTTCGAGAAATTTTTTAAAATTATTTTTGATCAAAAATTAACCCGGAATTAAATACAAAATTATGCAATTCGACGATAAATAGCGTACGTGAGCCCGATCGATCTTCGATTTGTGCACCATCGTATAATTTCGGGTAAGTAAAGCTCATTTACAACAATAGTATGATTATTGCGCAATTAGAATTTATTTTGTGAATTTTGTATTAATTTTTGCGTAAAGTAAATTATATTTCGATTTTGAATTAATTGTCGTAAATGATATACTGGTTATCCAAAGGGTTGGAACAAAGCCCAGTGGGTATTGATAGGCCCAATGAGCCAATAAACCCTGATGAAGGGAATTAATAAGTGGAAAACGAGCTTAAAATGGAGTAAGGCCCATTAAGAATTAAATGGGCCCAATTGAGTGTGAATAAAGCCCAGTAAGATTGAAATACAGTTAGAAATGGTAATTAACCCGGATTTGGTTATGTACAGCTCCGCAAAGTTGGCTGTGAAAGTATCAGATCGACCGAAATGGTATTGTTGGAAAAAAGATAAGCTTGCAAAGAGATTCCGGGTAAGGGAATTTTATGGACTCTTAGAGGTAGCTTTACGCAATTTCGACTGCATTTACATTATCTTAAACAGTCTTAAGGGTCTAGATTTCAGATAAAAAATTTTTGTGCCTATATGGGTAAATGACCAAAATACCCCTGTGCATGGTACGATTTCCAAATTTAGGAAAAGTTACGAGAAGCAAGAACAAGGGCTTCTTACTTGTTTTTGAGGTGGTTTAACACATGCATTGGTAGGCTGACTAACTTTTAAAAAAATTCACAGCATCTCATGATTTCAACAATGTGATTTCTTTTGGAAGTTGTTTTGAGATAACAGAGCCGCCTACGTGATTTTATGGAGATGTGATGTGCTAGAGCTCAGCTCGCACGGGTTTTGATTTGTGTGATGCATGCATTAGTGCCGCAGCAGGGGCTCACACTAGAGTTTTACATGCATTGGTTCTAGAGCCTAGCTAGCACCAAATTTTCACATGATTTTGATAGAGTGCTAGAGCATTGCTCGAACTAGTTTTCATGTTGGAACTACAGTCGTGCTTAGAGCTTCGGGTATACTGAGTGCTACACCGATTAAATAGGCTCGCACGTGCATGTTGATTTGAGACATACGATGAGCTGTGCTTGGAGTTTTGGGTAGATTGTGTGTCACACCGATTAAATATGCTCGCACGTACGTTTTTTAGACAGGCACGATTATTGATATTAGATGTGGGTCCATGGAGTACGATGTACCATACTTGTTGCATGGAGTACGTTATACTGTGCTGTGATTGATGATATGTTGTCTACGGACGTGATTGTTAAGTATTGAGTTGGACCGAAGGGTTGGATTTGACCCACCTCCCGTGGCGGTTCCTGATAGTCGTGATACCCCACACACAGGATCCATGTAGCCTGGGATCACGAGGATATGGCCATAGTCCTAGTTATTTGCCTGATATATATATATATTGCCTAGTCTCGCATGTTACTATTGCTTTGGAAAGCATTTGATTTCATGGTTTTGTGTGAGTCAGGAACACCCAAAGGAGGTGTTGAGTCTTAGCTGTATTGTGAAATTTTAACGAGAATGAAATGATTTAAATGGATTTGCATGTTGAGTTTTCCATGCTCTTTGAAATCCATATGTGAACTTGTTTTACAAGACATCATGAATTGTAGCATTTAACATCTGTTTTGAAATGATGTGAAGAAAGTGTGGTTTATGCATGGCACCACGTTCATGTAGGTAGTATGGTTACCTACTTGTTCGTAGCATTACCTTAATGAGCTTGATGTGCTCACCCACTTTATTTTCCTACACAGATTTCCTCCAATAGGCTTTGAGGCGACTGAGTACTGCATTCCTGATATCCACTACTACCTATCATTTTGAGGTATATACACTTGTACATATGGTATCTAAATAAGAATAGCACGGTAACATGTTTGTACGTAACTTTCGGGGATGCATAGACACTATAAACACTTGTAAATGAATGAGAAAGAATTAGTGAAAAACTCTTGTGTTTACCTTTCCTTTAATAAGGAATTGAGTTGTATGGAGAATGAATGGTGGGACTGGTATTGACGCACAACCCAACCATTAGTGGAGTGTGGTCATGATCAAAGGACAGGTAAGTATGAAAGAAAAATGAAAATTTTACTCTAATTTTTCGATCGTGACAATTGGTGGTATCAGAGAAAAATTGATTCAATGTGTGTCAGTGTTAGTAATTAGGAAGTTATATCCCTAGTGTTACTGTGCTTAGTTAGATACAATACTATATATCGAGATGGGTTTTAACTAAGAAATGGTTGAGAATGTAGGATTTGGGCATTATGACGAACACCAGTCACGGTAGAGGAGGTAGAGCACCAGGTAGAGGTCGTAGAGGTAGACCTGAAATTGCTAGTCGTGCAGAGTCGACCCATGAGACCCTGGAAGAGGTTGAGGTAGAGACTGAGTTTGAGCATACTCCATAGGATCTTGCAGAGAGACCTGCTGAGACTACCGAGGCACGTTTCGCTAGGATAGAGTGGAGCCTCGAGATGATTTTGGAGTTATTTGCGTAGTCTCTACATAGAGATAGAGGTGGATAGGTCCTGCACAGCCAGTTCAGGATACAGATACTCCTACACCTCCACCAGTTTAGGAAACAGTTTTACCTGGTGCTTCACCGCAGAGTACTAGAGGATGGGGTTATGGATGCGATATGAATAGATTGCGCCAGTTCCAACAGTTTAGGCCACCGTCGTTCAGCGGAGCGAAGGACCTAGTGGTAGTTGAGGATTGGTTGAGTAAGATGGAGAAGCTATACGGGTTCTTTGAGTGTACTACTTCTGAAATGGTAGCATTTGCCACCTTTGTGCTGAAGGGATCATCAAAGCACTGGTCGAAGTCCACCAGACCTATTCTGAGAGCTCGACATACAGAGATTAGCTGGGAAGTATTTTTGGAGGCCTTTCATAGGCAGTACGTACCGGACACAGCGCAGCGAAAGCTGTAGACTAAGTTTTTGAGTTTGACCCAGGGGGCAGGTCTGTGGATGAGTATGAGACGAGGTTCATTTCCCTGGGCAGATGTCACAACCTAATTCTGTGACTTACCAAAAACCACTACAAATATTTCACTTTTTACTTTAATTACCTTTCTCTCCTCAACTGTTGGGCTGTGATTCGATATTAGTTACCCACTCACATTCATTCACAATACACATAGAATTTAGTATTCTTTTCGATAACAGAAAATGTTATACAGTATTTGTACATATACATCCCGACCGTACAATTGGTTACATAACTGTGCTTATACATTGTTCAGTATGAAATGTTCGAGTGTGTATACCTGTCGTAGGATGAATAGGCAACAGATACAATGAATGCTATACCTCAGCCTGACGCACTCTACTACGGATGATCTATAGAGAGTGAAAAATAAAGGGGGATATGGAAACAACGTGCTCAGTAAGGAAATCAATCAAGCAAGTAGACAACCGCACTATCCACTGAAAATAAGGCTTTGCCTTTCCTTCTCTCATCTCAAAGAATGTATCAAAATGATATAATAATAGTATAGAATAAGTTCCATGTACTTAAAATCATGCTGAGTTATCAAATATAGGCATTCATGCAAAACAATGCATAATTAAAATTCGGAATGCCTTTATCTCAATCATGCCATTTAGATTTAAATCACAGTAAATATGACAGCTCTCAACACAACACAAATCGATTTTCGACCTATCTCTCTCAGGTCTAATCGTATCATGAAAACAAGTGATATATCATGTGAGACTCAGTGGCTAAATGCAATACTCTCCCGGACTATGGCCATATCCTATAATGGTGAAATCCCATGCAACACAGATCTCGGTGTGTGGGTTATCACTGCTGCAACGAGAGGGGGGTCAATCCATCACAACTGCCAGCTATATACTCCTAAACTCCACTACTCCATAAAACACACGGTACAGTGTACTCCATGCCACTCGTACGGTACAATGTACACTCGTGGACCCTCTCCTCATGGTCGAGATGCCTGCCATAGGTCTTAGTCCTCACACAATAGAGATACATCATAGTCGGGGTGCTTGCCATAAGTCTTAGCCCTCATACTATGGAAATCAATGCCACGTTTCTAAATCCACGTGCGAACATCTCAACAGTGTGACACTCGGTCTACACTAGGAAATCGTCACAGTTTTTTTATAACATGTATTATTTATCACATAAAAACTATAGTACGCGTCTTGAGTGTCACTCACAATCAACACTCCGCCTCTTAAGCACTGTGCATGCATCTCAAAATATCAAACACTAGTGCGAGTAACCTCTAGCACTAGGTCAATGCATATTTCTCATTTCAAATCAAGTACGAGTTATCACTCTAGTACTATATCATGTAAAACTGAGTATGAGAAAAGCTCCCATTACTGTATATGCATCAATCACAAACTGAGTACGAGCTATGCTCCCAGTATTCTAAGATGCATAAAATCGCATTAAAATGTAGTACGAGTATACCCTCCAATACTATGTGATGCATTTCTCAAAATATAGTTTGAGTATTCTCTAGCACTTATGGTTTTCACACAAAGCCAGATAGTGCTCACTTAAATCACAACTTTCTCAATTCAAATCAAATTAGCACTTAAATGTGCTGTTTCACATATACATGAAAAAATTAGCCATTCTATCATGCAACTCATGAATTATGGGTCACAACTTTTTTTTTTGGATAAAACACACTTTATCTCATTGGTTCCTATCACAAAACATGTCTATTTAGGGGATTCATATAGAGTATAATATCAAAACTCTAATTCAAATATATGTGTAGCCATATCTAGCTACTCACGAAATTTTCTTACCTCGGATCATGTCAAGTGACCTCTCTTCCTCGATTCTGCTCACTTTTGCAAACCGATCAGCTTCCAAAATGATTTTTGAAGTTGTTATAATTATTAGCGTTAGTGTCTTTCTATATACTCATTTAAATCGCCAAATCTCAATTAATCTCACTATTTTCTCCCAATATGGTATAAAATCCCATTTTCACATAACTACCTTTATTTCTCCTTATTTCTAATTCATGCATTTCATAAGATTAACTTAAAATCTTCCAGTCATGCATATTTCATCATCAAATCCATGTTAACATCATTCCCTCATTACTTTCTCATTTTCACACCAATAATTAGGTCATGCTCATTTTTCATGATCCTTTCATTTCAAACAAGTCATACATATACCATTTAACTCATCAATACACCTAGTTTAACATATATCAAAGTGGTGCATTGAATTTTACCTAGCTGAGATTTCCTTCCCTTTTCACCAAAATGGCAAAGTCCTTCTTGCTCCTTCAACTCTTGATTTAACTCTCTTGTTTTCAAGTATGTTGTTCTCCTCTTTGCTAAGAACAACTTTGGTCACTTATATCTCACTCAAAACGGATCACCAACTGAAGTTTTCTAGTGTTTCTTGGCTAGGTTACACTTTTACTCTTTAATGAAATAGTAACTCTCGAGAAAATGAAGTGTAGAAGTCCAGTATTTATAGAATTATCTTGATGAGATCGATCTGCTACCTTAGGAGATCGATTTGCTCTGCATTTTTCCTCTTAAAACCGACCTTTCAGACCACATGAGATCGATCTGTACAACACAGAACCTTAAGGAGATCGATCTGCTCTTGTATGAGATTGATCTGTTACAAGTTAGTAGCTTAAGAAAATCGATCTGACCCTCTAGGGATCGATTCCTTCTTCACAGAATGCTCAGAAGATCGATTTGGCCCCATTGGAGATCGATCTGACCTGTTCCATCGCTCAAATAAGAGCATTTTTTATTCTTCCAGATCGATCTCTCATCTCGTGAGATCAATCCCTCAGGCATAGTTTCCAGATTTTACTGCAGTTTTCTATTGTAACACACACCAAACTTCATTTATTTTGCTACCATAGTCATTTTCTCATCCAACCACATTTAAGACTTGAAAATGGCATCTATTCATACTTTATTATATATATTAAAAGTTGTGTGCATTCATTGTATAGCCAAAGGTATACAATATATAACCAAATGGAAGTACAAAGCTTTATGCAACTTCATTCCATTTGCTGCACTACTTAAAACTCAATATAATCACTTTCCACTGATGGGAATATCCCTCTTACACTTGCTATCAACTTTAACACTTGCATGTATTCATTCTATACTCATTTACAAACTTCACATATACATTTCTCATGATTTTCATTATTTGTGACTTATATACACATCCCAAGTCATAAAGGTTACATTTAAAATTTCAGGTCTTACAATCCTCCCCTCCTTAAAGGAATTTGGTCCTCCAAATTACAAGTTAGTCTCTAAACAATTGGGGATATTTCTCTTGCATTAGACTCTCTAGCTCCTAAGTAGCTTCCTCTGAAGTATAATGCTGCTAGAGAATCTTCACTAACCTGATAGTCTTATTTCTCAAGACTTTCTCCTTTCTATCCAATATTCAGATCGGTTTCTCTACGTAAGTTAGCTCATCTTTGAGTTCCAATGGCTCATACCAAAGCACATGATTTGGATCTGCATGATACTTCCTCAACATCGAAATGTGGAAGACATTATACACTCTCGATAAATCAGGTGGCAATGCTAATCTATATGCCTTATCTCCCACTTTGTCCAGTATCTCAAAGGGTTTAGTGTAGCGAGGACTTAACTTACCTCTCTTTTTGAATCTCACTAGACCCTTAGAAGGAGAAACCTTTAGAAACACTGACTCACCAACTGCGAATTCAAGTGGTCTTCGTCTCCTGTCAATATAGCTCTTTTGTCTACTCTGAGCTATCCTCAATCTCTCAATAATCAATTGGACATCCTCAGAGGCTTGTGTAACCAAATCAGGAGCAAAAAGCTTTCGGTCACCCACTTCTTACCAACCGATAGGGGAACGACATCTACAGCCATATAAACCCTCATATGGTGCCATCCCGATACTCGCATGAAAACTGTTGTTGTAGGAGAACTCAGCTAGTGGTAAATGATCATCCCATGAGCCTCTAAAATCCAGCACATACGCTCTCAACATATCCTCTAAGGTCTGTATAGCCCTCTCTGACTGCCCATCTGTCTGAGGATGATAAGCGGTGCTCAAACTCAATCGGGTTCCCATGGCTTCTTGAAAATGTTCCCAAAAGTGGGAAGTGAAGCGGGAATCCCTATCCGAAACAATGCTCACTGGAATACCATGTAACCTCACTACCTCGTATACATACAGTTTCACCAATGTAATCAGAGTATCGGTAGCTCTCATAGCTAGAAAGTGGGCTGACTTCGTCAGTCTATCAACTATCACCCATATCGCATCGTGATTCTTTCAGGTCCTTGGTAAACCTATCGTGAAATCCATGGTGATATGCTCCCATTTCCATGTCAGTATACGTAGAGGCTACAATAACCTTGTAGGTTTCTGATGCTTTACCTTCACTTGCTGACATACGAGATATCTTGCCACGAAATCCACAACATCCTTCTTCAGACCTGACCACCAGTATACCTTCCAAAGATTCTGGTACATCTTGTTACTCCCTGGATGTAACATGTACCTCAATGAATGAGCTTCCGTCAATATCAATCTCCTGAGCTCTAGGTCCTTGAGAACACATAATTTACCTCTGAACCTTAGGAGTCCATCTGAGCTTATATCAAAGCCAGTCACTATGCCCTTTTGCATCTGACTACTCACATCAATGCAATACGGATCAGTCTGCTGAGCTTGTCTAATCCTCTCTAATAGATCTAGCTCCAGGCATAGACTGGCAATCACACAGTCCGTATCCATATTAGAAGGCACAGCTATCAAACTGAGGCTAGCAAACTACTCTAGCAACTCATGTTCCTTGACCATCATGTACGATACTATCCCAAGGCTCTTCCTGCTCAAAGCATCAGCTACAATGTTAGCCTTACCCGAATGATAAAGTATCTCATAATCATAGTCCTTTAGAAGCTATAGCCATCTCCTCTGTCTATTGTTCAGCTCTTTCTATGAGAATAGATACTTAAGGCTCTTGTTGTCAAAAAGTATCTGAAACTTCTCTCCAGACAAGTAGTGGTGCCATATCTTCAACGCAAACACTACTGCCGCTAACTCCAAATCGTGGGTCGAATAGTTCTTCTCATGGTCCTTCAGCTGTCTGGATCCATAAGCAACTACCCTCTCATCCTGCATCAACACACAGCCCAGTCCCTGATGCAAAGTATCGGTATACACTGAAAATCCTCCTAAGTTGGTAGGGATAGTGAGAATTGGAGTGGTGGTCAATCGACTCTTCAACTCCTGAAAACTGTTCTCACAGTCCTCATTCCACACAAAGGCTACACTCTTCCGAGTTAGACGTGTCAATGGAACAACTAACTTCGAAAATCCTTCTACGAATCTCTGATAATACCCTGCTAAACCCAAGAAACTCTTAATCTCGATGACTGTCTTCAGCTGTTCCCACTGAACTACAGCCTCAATCTTGGATGGATCTACTGATACACTATCTTTCGACACTACATGTCCCAAAAATGAGATCTGTGACAACCAAAAATCACACTTGTAGAGTTTAGCATATAGCTTCTGCTCTCGTAAAATCTGTAATACAATCCTGAGGTGCTCCTCATGCTCTTCCTCAGATATAGAATATACCAAAATGTCATGTATGAAGACGATAACAAATTGATCAAAATATGGCTTGAACACATCGTTCATCAAAGCCATGAAAGTTACGGGAGCATTCGTTAATCCGAATGGCATAACCAAGAACTCATAATGGCCATATCAGGTCTTAAATGCTGTCTTGGGCACATCTCCACTCTGAACTCTCAATTGATGATACCCAGACATCAGATCAATCTTAGAAAAACTTACGCTCCTCGAAGCTGATCCAATAAATCATCAATTCGTGAAAGAGGATATCTATTCTTGATGGTTTCCTTATTCAATAATCTGTAATCAATACACAATCAGAGGCTCCCATCCTTCTTCCTCACGAATAAAATCGGTGCTTTCCAAGGTGAAACACTCGGTCTAATGAAACCCCTGTCCAATAGCTCCTGTAATTGTCGCTTGAGCTCCTCTAGCTTAACTAAGGCCATGCGATACGGTGGTTTCGTTATAGGTTCAGTACCAGACACAAAATCTATACAGAACTCAATCTCTCTATATGGTGGTAACCTTGGCAATTCATCCGAAAAGACATCTGGAAACTCACTAACCACATGAATATCTACCAACTTCGGATGTACCTAATCCGTATCAACCACATACGCAATGAAACCTTCAATATATTCATCTTTCAGTCAGCATAGTACATTATCAATTATAATCATAACCACTATTTTTATTTCCTTTCATCAAACTTTACAACATACCTTTTAGGGTTAGGAAACATAATTGACTTAGCATAACAATCTAAAACAGCATGGTTTGACGATAACCAATCCATCCATAAGATTACATCAAAGTCGCTCATACTTAACAATATTAGGTTGGTTGTCATGTCCTTTTCCCCTACTTTTAGCTTACAATTACTTAACACATACTCCTGATAATTCTATAATTTTAGAATTATTTGTGCTTAATTTCCTAATTAATTATTTAAACCCCCAATTTATTTTGTTAATTATCTCCTTTATTTAATTAAAATTCTCATGTTTACAGATAAATTAAATCCGGATGAATTTTGAATATTTCGATAGAAAATGGATCGGAATTGGGCTAAAATCAAGATTGAGCCACGCAGACAACATGAGCCATGCCACCTAGCACATCCAATTGGACAAGAATAGTTTTTAGATTAAATTTTTAGGATTTACTTTCATGTTTTTTTTTAGTTTCCCGTTAGCTTCCATTTACTTTTATTGTTCAATCCATTTTTATGTTCTTGATTTTTTCTAGTCTTGGATAATTCATTTTCATGTCAATCAATTTATCATTTTCATGTTCTCGGTTTAGTTTATTCAACTCCTTTGTTTTCAAGCTTTAATTTACATAGTTCTTCATTCTTAGTGGTAGCTCTTGGTTTTCCTTATTTTTTAAGTTTTACTTTTTTTTTGTAAGTGTTCAATGTAAGCTCTTGGTTTGCTTTGATCCAAGGTTCCATGTCTCAAGGTTGTGGTGATCTAAATTGCTCTCGTGAACCACAAGAAGGAAACCCCGAGAGGACAACGACAGCAAGCAATTCGAGAGGACAGCTGCAGCAAGCTATCCGAGAGCTCTCCTCTGTTCTCCTATGTGTTGTGAATTAATTATTGTTCATTCACATTTCATGACTACCTTATGTATTAATCCAGATGTGGTAGCTGAAGTTTTGAAGGATTAAACTTGGTGTTTAAGCTTGGTTCCAACTTTGTTTCAATTTCTGTTTTCTGTGTATTTTATTTTCTGTTTTGTTGCTTTATTCTAAGTTACATAGACAGGTTCGGGTTCATGTTTTACTTCATAGTTGCATTAAGGTTACTTAGTTGTTCTAATTTTTTTTTTTGCATTTTTTATTGTTAATTGTGATTCTATTCTTGGATGCAATTTGTCGAGTGCCATTTACAAGAGGAAGAGCAGCATGACAGGTTGCTGTAGCAGAACGTGGTGACTGAATCCGAGCAGTGTAGGCTGGAGCAAAACTGAGACCAGCATAGCAGGCACCAGGCTGGTAAAATGTTAGCATTAGTGCCATTGGTCACGTCAACTGCAGGTATATTTTCACAGTAGCTGAAGCAAGAAATGGTGCAGAAGCAGGACCTGGCAGCAGAACACAGCAGACCGAGAATACTAGGAGCAGGACCTGGAGCCGAGACACACCTGGATAAACCAAAAAGAAGTAGGAGCTAGTGCAGTAGAATAGAGCTGAAGGCATGACAATGTACACTAGTCAGAACCGAGAAGCAGCGTGCAGCAGGAGCAGAGGACTCAACCTGAGAGCACATCCTTAAAAAAAGCATGAAAATGGAGAAGATTGTGTAGAGTACCAGCACTTGCTCAGGACACTTATTGCCAAATTTGGTTAAGGACACGTTTGGCCACTTCCTTTTTACAATTTGATGTTTGCATTTTTTCATAGTTAATATTCCATGCAATTACATTGCTTTATCTAAGTTTTGTTATTTTTTTTTTGTTTATTTATTACTTTCTAGCTTAGTTAGATAGAATAGTTTAATTCTCTTAGTTTGTTGTTTTAAGTTTTAGTTTAATTTCATCAATCATTAATTGGTGCCTAGATTAGGATTTAAGAATTGAATTTTGCATTTAGAGTTAATTTAGATTAATGTGCTTCATGCATTTTTAATGTAGATGTTACTTTTATTAGATTTGATGTTAGTTTAACTGGCAATTGTTATTAGTTTAATTACATGCATTTTCATTTTAAGTTTGTTTAAATTTAGTTTAATTTTAGTTCTTTATTTTCATATTTGCATTTTATTTTAATTGTGTTAATTAATTTTAACTATTTTAATTATTTTCGTAGGTATTGGTTTTTAATTGCGTGAAGCTCAATAAGTAAATCTCAACTCGATTTTATTTTCTTTATAGTTTTATTATTTTCGGTATTTTTAAGTTCAAACTTAGTAGACCAACGGTAATCAAAAATTCATAATTCGCTAGGATATACTTAGGGTAAGATTAACCGGTAGTTAATTAGGCTAGTCAACTTCTCTGTGGGACGATAACTCGGGACTCAAATCCCATTATTACTTGTACGACCAGTGCACTTGAGGACAATACCCTTTGGGCGTGTCAAGTTTTTGGCGTCGTTGGCGGGGAAGTTTTAATTAGTCGTTAATTAATATCTGTGAAATTATGCTTAGGTGTAATTCTAGCTTGTGGATATTTAGGCTGTAAATATTTAGATCCTTAGATTAGTTTAGTTAATTTTCCCATAATTAATTAAAATTAAAAAAAATTAAAAATTGAAAAGCTTTAAAAAAATTTCTAAGGACTTTTTTATGATTGCATGCGTTGAACCAGGAGTTATGATTGCTTTCCTTTAAATCCTGAAATTGAACACTTAGAAAAATTCGAAAGGATTCTAGGCAATTATTAGCTCCGCTGCAAAACATCATGGCAGAAAATAGGGAATTTCGAACCATTGGAGATTATGCAATGCCGACGATTGGAGGATATTATACCGGCATTAGGCCACCAGCTGTCCCTGCTAATAACTTCAAAATTAAGCCCGTAATCCTCCAGATGATCTAGACTTCATTGCAATTCAGTGGGCTCCCTCACGATGACCCACATGCTCACCTTGGGCAATTCTTGGACTTGTGCAACATGTTCAAACATAATGGATTATCTGATAATGCGCTTAGGCTTAGATTATTTCCCTTCTCGCTTAAGGATAGGGCACGACATTGGTTAACCTCCCTACCTCCAGGATCCATTTCTACATGGGACAAGTTAGCCCATTAATTTCTAGCTAAGTTTTTCCCTCCCTCTAAAATGGCCAGACTCCGTAGTGATATATCTTCCTTTGCTCAGTATGACTCTGAATCTCTTTATGAAGCATGGGAACAATATAAGGAGCTTCTTAAGAAGTGCCCTCACCATGGCCTACCTCTATGGTTGCAAGTCCAGACCTTCTACAATGGACTTACAAGCCCAAATAGGACCATTGTTGACGGTGCTGCAGGTGGAGCGCTAATGTGTAAAATAGAGGAGGAAGCTTACGAGTTGTTAGAAAAGATGGTGGCTAACAACTATCTATGGTCCTCGGAGAGGCAATTGCCAAAGAAGTCGACGGGTATTTATGAGCTCGACACACTGTCTACCTTGACCTCTCAAATCGCTAACCTTACGAAGAAGGTAGAGTCGCTCAGTACCTATCATAATCCTCCCACTAGTCCTAACCCTATGTATTCTGTCCAAAGTCCTTTTACTTCCTGCAAGCTGTGTAGTGGTACCCACTCTGTAGATAGGTGTCCGCTCAACTTAGAATCGGTTCAGTATGTTGCCCCTTCTCAAACGCAACAGAACAATCCTCTTTCGAACACCTATAATCCAGGGTGGAGGAACCATCCTAACTTCTCCTGGAGCCAAAACCAAGGGCAAACCTCTAACTCCATATTTGTAGGACCCCCTATTTTTCACGCTCCACTGGTTCAGGTACGACCACAGCCACAATTTCCATACCATCCACCATATCATCCATCCCCACCTCAATTTCAGCATCATCCACCTCACTTCCATCAACCACCACCACCAAAACCCTTGCAGCCCCAACATTACCATGCACCAGCACTTGAGAAGAAGCCCTCGCTTGAGGAAATGTTCATGACTATCCTGTAAAATCAAGCTGCCTCAATTAAAAACTTAGAAGTTCAGGTTGGACAAATAGCTAGTGCTCTTAGCCAATGTCCTCAAGGGACCCTTCCTAGTAACACTAAAGTTAATCTTGTTACGCAAAGGGAGGGTAAAGAACATGTTAGATCAATCACCCTTAGGAGCGACAAAGAGCTAGATGAGCCACAAGTTAAGTCCCAACTTGAACAGCACATATTTGAAGAATCTATAAGTTCTAAAGAAGCAGCTCAGAAAGAGCAGGAACATCAGGATCAAGCTGCAAAAGAATCCAAGCTAGGCACTTCTTCATCATACCTTCTTCTTCTTCTTCATTGCCTTCCTCGCCCTCTGATTCTACACAGGTTCCCACTACATTGCCTCTAGTTAGACCACCAGTACCTTTTCCTCAGAGGTTCCTAGATCAAAAGTTGAAACGATAATTTGCTTTATTCTTTGAGGTTTTTATGAAGCTTCACATCAACATTCCTTTTGCAGATGCCTTAGAGCAAATGCCAAGTTATGTGAAGTTTCTAAAGGATATCCTCTCGAGGAAGAGAAGACTGGAAGATTATGAGACGGTGGCTTTAACTGAGGAATGTAGTGCCATTATCCAGAGAATATTACCCCCAAGCTTAAGGATTCCGGGAGTTTTACCATACCACGCACTATTAGAAATTTATTCTTTGGTAGAGCCATGTGTGATGTAGGAGCTAGTATAAATTTGATGCCTTTGTCTATCAATCAGAAATTGGGAATAAGGGATGCCAAGCCCACCACAGTGACCCTCCAGTTAGCTTATCGATCAATTTAATATTCGAAGGGGGTCATTGAGGATGTCTTAGTAAAGATGGACAAGTTTATTTTTCCTATAGATTTTATTGTTTTGGACATGGAGGAAGATAAAGAAGTCCCCATATTACCAGGCAGACCTTTCCTAGCTACTGGTAGAACAGTAATTGATGTACAGAAAGGGGAGTTAACGATGAGAGTCCAAGATCAGGAAGTAAAGTTTAATGTTTTCAAACCTTTGAAGCTCCCTGATGACTCTCAAGAATGTTTTAAGATGGATGTTAAGGAGGATTTAAGGCTTAGGCATAAGAAATCTAAGAGAAAGAAGGAAGTAGATAGAGCTAAGGAGGAGTTAATTGTCAACATTCTGTCACCACTCTGGATGACCCTCCTACTCTTCGCCCTACTGCTGAGTGTTGTTTTCTTCAGCTACATTTGAAGTGGCTGTGTTTTCCTTTTCACTTTGTATATAGTTCATTTTTCTTTTTCTTTTCTGTTGTTTTTTTCCTTGTTTATTTTGCAGGTTTATTTTTTAGTTTTATGCTTTCAGTCAAGCTTCAGTTGTTCATCATCATTAGAAAGGGGAGTACTCTGTTCTCAAGCTTAAATTCTTATATTATCTGCACATTGAGGACACTGTGCACTTTAAGTTTGGGGGAGGGGATATCACTTGAGCTATTTTGGAAAAATTTGAAAAAATTTCAAAAATTTTTCGAAAATCTGAGAAAGAATTTTCAAAATTTTTTCGATAATATGATCTTAAATTGTTTGATTTTGGGTTGATTTAATGCTTAGCATGTAGTATTCCCATATTCCGATGATATGACCCCATGATTAAGTCTGACTTTGATTAACTGAGAAGCATGAATATAGGAAAAGCATGAAGTTGAATTCTTGAATTTGTCTTAATTCTGATTGTGATTTCCTCATCTTATGCACATGTCATGTCATGAATTTGTATATTTATTTAGAGAAAGCTTATGTGGACATAGGATAGCATTTGTTCAATTGATTTGGTGCATCATATTCTAGAATTTGTTTGATCTAATCTCGAGGCAAAATATTAGATCACACTTAATTAGAGAGATGATTTAGGCCATCTTTGGATCGTTTGAGCCTTTCTAGCTATATTTGTACATATTCTACCCCTAGTCACCCATCTGGGCCAAATAAGCTTTTCTCTGTAAATACACCTGCTTATTTTTGTTTCCGTAGCTTAAATACTTTTTCCTATCCCTTATCCCGAAAGCATGAAAAGTCATTGGGATATATTGTGAGCTATATGGGTATTAGGTGATAGTGAAGGAGTATGTTTTAAAAAAAATGAAAGAAAAAGAAAAAGAAAAAAAAAAGAAAGAAAGAAGAAAATACAAAAAATTAAAAAAAAGTTTAGTGAAAAAAAAAGTTTGGGGGAAATGATTTGAGCTCTTACATTAAGATCCTAGAAGTAATGCATGTTAAGGGGTAATTAATCCTAAATCGACTTTATCATACCTTAGCCCCAGCCTTACATTACAAGTTTAATGAAGTCCTATTAATCTTTGATTAAGTGTGACTACATTAGTGGAGAGAGAAGTGAAAAGCAAAGTTATGGGAATGATCACATGTCATTGACTTTGCATTCACTGTATTTGCATAATCTAATCCGGATAATGTACTGTGAAATGACTTTGACATTTTTCACATAATCACGAGGAGTCCAATTTGGGTTAGGACTTATGATTGAATATATCTAAGAGCTGGACTTGTAATTGTGAGTCTTTGATTTCATAATCTGTACTTTTTCTTTAAGGATAATATTGGGGAAATTATTGTGTCTTGTACTTATCATTCCTATAATCAATTTGTTTTGCTTGAGGACAAGCAAAAGCTCAAGTTTGGGGGTGTGATAATTCTATATTTTTAGAATTATTTGTGTTTAATTTCCTAATTAATTATTTAAATCTCCAATTTATTTTGTTAATTATTCCCTTTATTTATTTAAAATTCTCATGTTTGCAGCTAAATTAAATCCAGATGAATTTTGAATATTTCGATGGAAAATGGATCGAAATTGGGCTAAAATCGAGATTGAGCCACGCGGACAACACGAGCCATGCCACCTAGCACATCCAATTGGGCAAGAAGACCGATGACATGGAAATATCTTTTCAAGGAGCCAATGGTGTAAAGAGAAGTGGCCAAAAAAATTGCCAACTCATCTAAGATGGACAAATTATAATTGTACCCCTAATGTGTGTATAAATAGGAAATGATGGCAATTGAAAAACTATGTATTTTTAGGAGTAGAAGTAGAGGTAATTTTAGGAGTAGGAGTAGTGTAATGTAATGTAGAGGAGAATAGTTTTTAGATTAAATTTTTAGGATTTACTTTCATGTTTTTTTTAGTTTCCCGTTAGCTTCCATTTACTTTTATTGTTCAATCCATTTTTATGTTCTTGATTTTTTCTAGTCTTGGATAATTCATTTTCATGTCAATCAATTTATCATTTTCATGTTCTCGGTTTAGTTTATTCAACTCCTTTGCTTTCAAGTTTTAATTTGCATAGTTCTTCATTCTTAGTGGTAGCTCTCGATTTTCCTTATTTTTCAAGTTTTATTTTTATTTTGTAAGTGTTCAATGTAAGCTCTCGGTTTGGTTTGATCCAAGGTTCCATGTCTCAAGGTTGTGGAGATCTGAATTGCTCTCGTGAGCCATAAGAAGGAAACTCGAGAGGACAATGGCAGCAAGCAATCCGAGAGGACAGCTACAGCAAGCTGTCCGAGAGCTCTCCTCTGTGTTGTGAATTAATTACTGTTCATTCTCTTTTCATGACTGCCTCCTGCATTAATCCAATTGTGGTAGCTTGGTTCCAGCTTTGTTTCAATTTCTGTTTTGTGTGTATTTTATTTTCTGTTTTGTTGCTTTATTCCTAGTTACTTAGACAGGTTGGGTTCATGTTTTACTTCATAGTTGCATTAAGTTTACTTAGCTGTTCCAATTTTTTTTTTTTGCATTTTTTATTGTTAATTGTGATTCTATTCTTAGATGCAATCTGTCGAGTGTCATTTACAAGAGGAAGAGCAACATGATAGGTTGCTGTAGCAGAACGTGGTGACTGAATCCGAGCAGTGCAGGCTGGAGCAAAATCGAGACCAGCATAACAGGCACCAGGCTGGTAAAACGTTGGCATTAGTGCCATTGGTCACGCCGACTGCAGGTATATTTTCACAGCAGTTGAAGCAGGAAATGGTGCAGAAGCAGGACCTGGCAGTAGGACACAACAGACCGAGAATACCAGGAGCAGCACCTGGAGCCGAGACACACCTGGATAAACCAAAAAGAAGCAAGAGCTAGTGCAGCAGAATAGAGCTGAAAGTAGGACAGTGTACACTGGTCAGAACCGAGAAGCACTGTGCAGCAGAAGCAGGGGACTCAACCCATGAGCACAGGCTGGAAATAAGCATGAAAATGGAGAAGATTGTGTACAGTACCAGCACATGCTCTGGACACTTATTGCCAAATTTGGTTAAGGCCACGTTTGGCCACTTCCTTTTTACAATTTGATGTTTGCATTTTTTCATAGTTAATATTCCATGCAATTACGTTACTTTATCTAAGTTTTGTTATTTTGTTATTTGTTTATTTATTACTTTCTAGCTTAGTTAGATAGAATAGTTTAATTCTCTTAGTTTGTTGTTTTAAGTTTTAGTTTAATTTCATTAATAATTAATTGGTGCCTAGATTAGGATTTAAGAATTGGATTTTGCATTTAGAGTTAATTTAGATTAATGTGCTTCATGCATTTTTAATGTAGTTGTTACTTTTATTAGATTTGATGTTAGTTTAATTGGCAATTGTTATTAGTTTAATTACATGCATTTTCATTTTAAGTTTGTTTAAATTTAATTTAATTTTAGTTCTTTATTTTCATATTTGCATTTTATTTTAATTGTGTTAATTAATTTTAACTGTTTTAATTATTTTCGTGGGTATTGGTTTTTAATTGCGTGAAGCTCGGTAAGTATCAGCTCGATTTTATTTTTTTTATAGTTTTATTATTTTCAGTATTTTTAATTTCAAACTTAGTAGACCACCGATAATCAAAAATTCATAGCTCGAGACTCAAATCTCATTATTACTAGTACGACCCGTGCACTTGCGGACAATACCCTTTGGGTGTGTCAAGTTTTTAGCGCCATTGCCAGGGAAGTTTTAATTAGTCGTTAATTAATATCAGTGAAATTATGCTTAGGTGTAATTCTAGCTTGTAGATATTTAGGCTGTAAATATTTAGATCCTTAGATTAGTTTAGTTAATTTTCCCATAATTGATTAAAATAAAAAAATTAAAAAACCTAAAAAAATTTTCTAAGGACTTTTTGATGATTGCATGCGTAGAGCAAGGAGTTATGATTGCTTTCCTTTAAATCATGAAATTGAACACTTAGAAAAATTTGAAAGGATTCTAGGAAATTATTAGCTCCGTTGCAAAACATCAAGGTAGAAAATAGAGAATTTAGAACCGTTGGGGACTATACAATGCCGACGATTAGAGGATATTATACCGGCATTAGGTCACCAGTTGTCCCTGCTAATAACTTCGAAATTAAGCTCGCAATCCTCCAGATGATCCGAACTTCATTGCAGTTCACCGGGCTCCCTCACGATGACCCACATGCTCACCATGGGCAATTCTTATACTTATGCAACACTTCATACATAATGGATTATCTGATGATGCGCTAAGGCTTAGATTATTCCCCTTCTTGCTTAGAGATAGGGCATGACACTGGTTAACCTCCCTGCCTCCAGGATCCATTTCTACATGGGACGAGTTAGCCCATCAATTTCTAGCTATGTTTTTCCCTCCCTCTAAAATGGCCAGACTCCGTAGTGATATATCTTCCTTTGCTCAGTATCACTCTGAATCTCTTTATGAAGCATGGGAACGATATAAGGAGCTTCTTAGGAAGTGCCCTCACCATGGCCTACCTCTATGGTTGCAAGTCCAGACCTTCTACAATGGACTTACAAGCCCAAATAGGACTATTATTGACGCTGCTACGGTTGGAGTGCTAATGTGTGAAACAGAGGAGGAAGCTTACGAGTTGTTAGAAAAGATGGCGGCTAACAACTATCTATGGTCCTCAGAGAGGCAATTGCTAAAGAAGTCGACGGGTATTTATGAGCTCGACACACTGTCTACCTTGACCTCTCAAATCTCTAACCTTACGAAGAAGGTAGAGTCGTTCAGTACCCATCATAATCCTCACACTAGTCTTAACCCTGTGTATTCTGTCCAAATTCCTTTTACTTCCTGCGAGCTGTGTAGTGGTACCCACTCTGTAGATAGGTGTCTGCTCAACTTAGAATCGGTTCAGTATGTTACCCCTTCTCAAACGCAACAGAACAACCCTTTTTCGAACAGCTATAATCTAGGGTGGAGGAACCATCCTAACTTCTCCTGAAGCCAAAACCAAGGGCAAACCTCTAACTCCATATCTGTACGACCCCCTAGTTTTCAAGCTCCACCGGTTCAGGTACCACCACAGCCACGATTTCCACACCATCCACCATATCATCCATCCCCACCTAAATTTCAGCATCATCCACCTCACTTCCATCAACCACCACCACCACCAGAACCGTTGTAGCCCTAACATTACCACGCACCAGCACCTGAGAAGAAGCCCTCGCTTGAGGAAATGTTCATGACTATCCTACAAAATCAAGCTGGCTCAATTAAGAATTAGAAGTTTAGGTTGGACAAATAGCTAGTACTCTTAGCCAATGTCCTCAAGGGACCCTTCCTAGTAACACTGAAGTTCATCATGTTAAGTAAAGGGAGGGTAAAGAACATGTTAGATACATCACCCTTAGGAGCGGCAAAGAGCTAGATGAGCCACAAGTTAAGTCCCAACCTGAACAGCACATAGTTGAAGAATCTGTAAGTTCTAAAGAAGCAACTCAAAAAAAGTGGGAACATCAGGATCAGCTGCAAAAGAATCCAAGCTAGGCACTTCTTCATCTATACCTTTTTTTTCTTCATTGCCTTCCTCACCCTCTGATTCTGCACAGGTTCCCACTACATTGCCTCTAGTTAGACCACCAGTACCTTTTCCTCAGAGGTTCTAAGATTAAAAGCTAAAACGATAATTTGCTAAATTCCTTGAGGTTTTTAAAAAGTACACATTAACATTCCTTTTGCAGATGCCTTAGAGTAAATGCCAAGTTATGTGAAGTTTCTAAAGGATATCCTCTCGAGGAAGAGAAGACTGGAAGATTATGAGACGGTGGCCTTAACTGAGGAATGTAGTGCCATTATCCAGAGAAGATTACCCCCCAAGCTCAAGGATCCTGGGAGTTTTACATACCATGCACTATTGGAAATATATTCTTTGGTAGAGCCCTATGTGATTTAGGAGATAGTATAAATTTGATGCCTTTGTCTATCTATCAGAAGTTGGGAATAAGGGATGCCAAGCCCACCACAGTGACTCTCCAGTTAGCTGATCGATCAATTAAATATCTGAAGGGGGTCATTGAGGATGTCTTAGTAAAGATGGACAAGTTTATTTTCCCTACAGATTTTATTATTTTGGACATGGAGGAAGATAGAGAAGTCCCCATATTACTAGGCAGACCTTTCCTAGCTACTGGTAGAATAGTAATTGATATACAGAAGGGGGAGTTAACGATCAGAGTCCAAGATCAGGAAGTAAATTTAATGTTTTCAAACCTTTGAAGCTCCCTGATGACTCTCAAGAATGTTTTAAGATGGATGTTAAGGAGGATTTAAGGCTTAAGCATAAGAAATCTGAGAGAAAGAAGGAAGTAAATAGAGCTAAGGTGGAGTTTATTGTCAACATTCTATCACCACTCTTGATGACCCTCCTACTCTTCACCCTACTGCTGAGTGTTGTTTTCTTCAACTGCATTTGAAGTGGCTGTGTTTTCCTTTTCACTTTGTATATAGTTCATTTTTCTTTTTCTTTTCTATTGTTTTTACCTTGTTTATTTTGCAGGTTTATTTTCTAGTTTTATGCTTTCAATCAAGCTTCAGTTGTTCATCATCATCAGAAAGGGGAGTACTCTGTTCTCGAGCTTAAATTCTTATATTATCTGTACATTGAGGACACTGTGCACTTTAAGTTTGGGGGAAGGGATATCACTTGAGCTATTTTGGAAAAATTGGAAAAATTTTCAAATTTTTTTCGAAAATCTGAGAAAGAGTTTTCAAAAATTTTTCAATAATATGAACTTAAATTGTTTAATTTTGGGATGATTTAGTGCTTAGCATGTAGTTTTCCCATATTCAGATGATATGACCCCATGATTTAGTCTGACTTTGATTAACTGAGAAGCATGATTATAGGAAAAGCATGAAGTTGAATTCTTGAATTTGTCTTAATTCTGATTGTGATTTCCTCATCTTATGCGCATGTCATGTCATGAATTTGTATATTTATTTAGAGAAAGCTTATGTGGGCATAGGATTGCATTTGTTCAATTGATTTGGTGCATCATATTCTAGAACTTGTTTGATCTAATCTCGAGATTAAATATTAGATCACACTTAATTAGGGAGATGATTTAGGCCATCTTTGGATCGTTTAAACCTTTCTAGCTATCCTTGTACATATTTTGTAAGACCCCGTATATGTATAAGGGTAATGTGTGTAATTGGATCAAATAATGTGAATGGACTTGTAATGTAAAGTATGATTGATGTAAGTCCATGGATTCAATGTATGTATGTGTAATATAAATTGTAACGTACATACAAGTTTCATTGAGTATGAATACGGAGAAATGTGTTCTAGCAAGTGATAGATGTGATTGAGACTCAAGATGAGTAGTGTGGTAAAATGGAATGGAGTTATGCTTCCATTTGGTTTTATGTAGCATACCTTTGAACATACAATGAATGCACACAAGTTTCAATGTGCATAAGGTATGAATGGATGCCATTTTCAAGTTATAAAGGTGGATGGATGAGAAAATGGCCATGTCAATAGATTAAGGATGTGTTGGTATGAGTTGCAGCAAAGAAACTGCAGGAAATCTGGAAAACATGAGGTCCAGATCGATCTCATAGGATGAGAGATCGATCTGGAAGAGCCAGAATGCTCTTATTTGGGCGAAAGAATAGAGCAGATCGATCTCCAATGGAGCCAGATCGATCTGCCAAGCATTCTGTAGTGGAAAGATCGATCCCCAAGCACCCAGATCGATCTTCTTAGCTCTCTGTTTGGGAGCAGATCGATCTCATGCTTCGACAGATCGATCTCATGCCTAGACAGATTGATCTCATTGCTTCGACAGATCGATCTCAGGCTTAAAAATACCGTGAAAAAGAGGGATTTTAAGGGACCAGATCGATCTCCTCTTGGACCAGATCGATCTCCTAAAGTCATTTCTATATAAGGAGAGCTGAAAAATCTGGAAATCCCGGAAAAACACCAAACTTTACAATTTCAACCCCAAAAACCTAACTTTCCCTCTCTAAAATCAGCCATTTTTAGTGAGATTTGAAGAGAGATCATTAGAGGCAAAGTTGTTCCTATCAAAGAGAAGAACAACATAGTGAGAGGGCATTTTCCCATTTTTGGAATTGAGGAAGTTAAGGGCATTACCATTGGAGCAAGAAGAGAAATCATATTGGTAAGATTCTAACACTCTAATCCAAATGCATTAGATATTTAATTGATTTTGGAGTTGATTGATATGAATATTGATGTATAAACTACCTAGGAATGTAGTGGAATTGGTGTGACCTAGAAATCTAAAATTGGTATAATGTGAGGATATGTGGGATTGAATGAACTTATGGTTTATGGCATGCTAAAGTTGTCATTGGGATAATGTTATGATTTTAGATGGTTAGATGGAATTACATGGTGGGTTGGAAGAAATGTGAAAATGGATATGTATGTGATGAATAAATGCCATAGTGAGGGGATTCATGGAATATGAACGCTATGAGCTTTACATCGATTTGATATCGATTTTGAATAAGTTAATAGGCCTAAGAAAATCCATAGACTCGAGTTATGGATAAAGTAATGAAACGAGGCCAAATAAGCGTTAATAGAGGCTATAGATTAAATTGACTATAGCAAGCACAAGGGCTGCAATATATGGATCGAATATAATGCGAGATACGATTTTGTGCAGTCCCGAAGAGTTCGTTGAAGGCGAACCGAACCGTACAAGTAAGCAGCTTAAGGAAGTGGAATCACGCATCGTGATTCTAGGTAAGGGAATTTTGTGAGTATATAGAGATAGCTGCTCGTATTTTGAACTGGGTGAATATTGGGTGTTGTATGAAATGCATGAATTGCTCAAATAAATGATGGATGGTATTCGTGAATGATGACGAGTATATGCGTGGTTTTTGATTTGAAGTGGATTTTATGAAATGGGATAGTAAGGCTAATAATTACATAAATCTAATGTTTTGATGTTTTTTCCAAAACGAATTGCTTGGTTTTAAGCAAGCTCGTAGATAGGACGGCTAGTATTGTATGGTTGTTGTGGAAAAGCATTTGTGAGTGCTAAACCCGAATTGTCGGGATTGATGGATTGTATATGAGCCGCCTATCACACTTGTATAACATAAATCGCGCTAGAGCCTCGCTCGCGCTGGATTTCTATGTTTTCATTTGTATGAAACGTGCTGGAGCCTAGCTCGCACCTTGATTTGGAATCTATAATGATATTTATAAACCGTACTGAAGCTTCTGCTCATACGTGGATTTTGAGTGGTTGTCTTATGAGTATAACCGTACTTGAGCTATGCTCGTATGCGCCTCTTTATGAGAAGATGCATGATGCATGAGTCGTGCTAGAGCTTTGCTCGCACAAGCTTGTACAATGGGATTCGTATAAGGTTGTGAAAGTGGGTAAGATCCTTAAGCCTTACATCCTTAAGCTAACATCCTTAAGCCTGAGGAGGCAGGGAGGCTCTGTTAGGCGGGGAGGCTCTGTTTGGCAGGGAGGCTCTCTTACGGTGGGACCCTTAAGCCAACATCCTTAAGCCCATAGAGGCGGGGAGGCTCTGTTCGGCGGGGAGGCTCTCCTACATAGGTACGGTAAGATCCTTAAGCCCTACATCCTTAAGCTAACATCCTTAAGCCCGAGGAGGCAGGGAGGCTCTGTTAGGCGGGGAGGCTCTGTTCGGTGGGGAGGCTCTCTTACAGAAAGGATCTTTAAGCCCTACATCCTTAAGCTAACATCCTTAAGCCCGAGGAGGCAGGGAGGCTCTGTTAGGCGGGGAGGCTCTGTTCGGCAGGGAGGCTTTCCTTCACGGAATATGGAATACTCTTGGTATGGGGTAGATAAGACATAGGAATGGCACCCCCGATCACGATATGAGTTGCGGAGTACGCTGTACCGTGTATATCACATGGAGTACGATGTACCGCATGATGGTTATGTGATGAGAAAGTCTGGCGAGGGATAATCCATCTTCATGCCAGCATGATACCCCCACACCTGGATGCGTGTGGTCTGGGATGATTTATGATGTAATGATTCACATAGGCACTTTTGATATAGTGACCTAGATTTATACACATGCGTGAATTGTGGAACGTAAATGTGGTTGTGATTTGTGAGTTGATTTGGTGGTGTTATGGTGTTGGTTTAAAAAGGAAGTTTCTCAAAGAATTGCCCTTTTTATGAATTTAAATGAGATCGAGCATGAGATGATTTATACATGATGTTTTACCATGTTTCATATGCCAATTTTACATGACTTTGATACATGATATATATGTATACTCATATGGCATAGTTTTATTCCTCATGCTCCTACTATAAATGATTTATGCATAACACTATCAGCATGTAGATAGAGTAGTTATCTACCATGCTTGCATTATTGCCTTACTGAGCGTGTGGTTGCTCATCCCACTCTATTTTCCCCCTGCAGAGTGTGCATAGTAGCCCAGTGAGGACTGAGGCGTATTATTTTGGACTCCGCTGCATCTCCATCGCTAAGAGGTATATACACAGTGATTCTTTTTGTATCTAAACAATGTAAAAGCACAGTATTCTTTTGAGTTGTACTTATGGGGGATGTAGATGTCAGTAAGACATGTATTCGTATAAGTACACGATTAAATGCACATGTATGACATCGTTTTAATTAATTGAGAATGAATGAGATGTGGTGTTTATTATTGACTCACAGCCCAACAGTTTGTGGTGAGTTTAGTTCACGACCGGGTAAGGTAACAGTAAAACGCAAAAAATTTTCAGTGATTTTCGGTTAAAAAGAATGGAATTGGGTCGTGACAGAGATTGGTATCAGAGCTGTGTTGGCCTGATGTGAGTCATTAATAAAATGTAGGAAAGTACATCCCCATAGTACTGTGCTTTTGTTTAGATATAACTGTGTATATCGTGATGGATTGAGCTTAATAAATTATTATAATACAGGGAGTTAGGCATTATGCCAGTTACACGCAAAGGTAGAGGGGCGAGAGCACGTGGTAGAGGCCGTAGAGGTAGGCCTGAGAGCCGTGCGGAGCCACAGACTGAGCAGGCTTCACAGAACCCTGCTAAGAGAGCAGGTGATACTGAGGCTCGCTTCGCTAGATTAGAGCGGAGTATTGAGAGTCTGGTGGAGATAGTCACGCAGGCCTTGGGCGCCGGTGACAGATGAGGTCCCGCAGCACAGCCTACTACGGAACAGGCAGCTGCAGAGGCGGAGAGACCTCAGACTGCTAAGACAGTTACAGTTACACCACCTCTGGCCCAGGATATAGATTCTCCTATCGCTCCACAGCAGAGCGGTAGTGATGTGGGCTATGACTGCGACTTGAGCAGGTTACGAGAGTTTCAAGTGCTGAAACCCCCAGTGTTTAGAGGGGTGAAGGACCCAGTGATTACGGAGGATTGGGTGTATGACATGGAGAAACTGTATAGGTTTTTTCGATGCACTTCAAGTGAGATGGTTGCCTTTGCCGTGTTTATGCTGAAAGGCGAGGTCGAGCATTGGTGGAGGTCCACCGAGATTATTTTGAGGGCCAGACACTCTGAGATCTCATGGGAGATATTTCTAGAGGCCTTCAGGAGATAATATGTCCCAGCTACCGCACAGAGGAGACTGCGGATGGAATTTATGAACTTGGTTCAGGGGAACCGTACTGTGGACGAGTATGAGTCCAAGTTTATGTCCTTGGGGAGATATGACCCGGACACGATGGGTAGTGACACCCGAAAGATTCAGAAGTTCATGGATGGATTGAGATTGGCCATCCGGACTAAGCTAGCTCCCTTCGACATTGTGACTTATGAGGAGGCGGTACATAAGGCTCAGTTATGTGAACAAGACTTTGAGCGAAATGCCTCCGAGCTTGGGAGAGTCAGTGTTAAAAAGGACAAGGATCAGAAGAGATCCGGGTTTGGAAGAGTGGCCAAGAGAGATGGCCAAAGATTTTTTGAGAAGAGGCCAAAGATTGAGGAGGTGCGGGAGAGAGCTGCTAGACCTCCCGTATACCCAGCCTTGACTGCGCCGAGGGGCATGACTATTGGGGGACCACGACCTACTACTGATCAGTGTAGGAGATGTGGGAGATTCCATGGGAATAGGCCTTGTCCGATGACCCCTATGGTGTGTTTTAGATGCGAGAGACCAGGACATATGGCTAAGTATTGTCCCGAGAAGGTGGAGATTGCCCCACAGAAGGGCAAGGAGCCTGAGGGAGCTCCAGTTGAGACAGCAGCCCCGAGGAGAAGGGCTACAGCTGAGGAAAAAGGGAAACAGGCTGCGGGTGTGAGCAGAGGAAGAGTACATGCACTGGATCAGGACACCGCAGATGCTTCGATGGATGTGATAAAAGGTACCATCCGAATCTTTGATTTAGAAGCATTGGTATTATTTGATCCTGGTGCCACACATTATTTCATATCACCTTCCTTTGCACATAAATTGTTGAAATATGTGAAACCAACATTGTTGGATAAAATGTTGATGATTTCCACACCCATGAATGATAGTCAATTGACTGAGCATGTATGTAGGGATTGTAAATTAAAGATAGAGGGGAAGGAAATGATAGCCAATCTGATTTTATTAAATATGAATGATTTTGATGTAATTTTGGGAATGGATTGGTTGGCTACCAATCGTGTTGTGATGGATTGTCATGCCAAAACATTGATGTTTTCAGGATTAGACAATCTTATTATAAACTTTGATGAAAAGAAATGATATGGAACTAGCATGGTTGTTGTAAATAAAAGGAGTATGATTTTAAATTCATATTGCTTGAGAGATAAATTTATTGTTTTTGATAAATGATGAATGTGGAGTGATGGTTTATGTTACTAACGACGGAGAGGATAATGTGAAGGGTTCATTGCATACGTGGTTGATATAGATGAGGCACACCCGGAATTGAAAGACATACCTGTAATTACGGATTACCCTGATGTCTTTCCGGATGAATTACCAGGACTACCACCTGAAAGGGAAATGGAATTTTACATTGAGTTAGTGCCTGGTACAGAGCCGATATCGAAGCCACCCTATAGAATGGCTCCGATAGAATTAGAAGAGCTGAAGAAACAACTGCAAGAGTTATTGGAGAAGGGGTTTATTAGACCGAGTGTCTCACCTTGGGGAGCACCGGTTCTATTTGTAAGGAAGAAGGATGGAAGCCTCCGACTGTGTATAGATTACCGGTTGTTGAATAAGGCCACCATTAAGAACAAGTACCCCCTTCCAAGGATCGATGATTTGTTGGATCAGCTCCAGGGAGCCGAAGTATTTTCTAAGATAGATCTGCGGTCAGGGTACCATCAGTTGAGGATCAGGAGTGGAGATGTACCCAAGACAGCATTTCGTACCCGTTATGGCCACTACGAGTTTTTGGTGATGCCATTCGGATTGACGAATGCTCCCGCAGCATTTATGGCATTGATGAATGATGTATTCAAGCCATACATGGACAAGTTTGTGATTGTTTTCATAGATGACATTTTGGTGTATTCCAAGTCCAGGGAAGATCATGAGGAGCACTTGAGGATAGTTCTGCAGACCCTCCGAGAGAGAGAATTGTATGCCAAACTCAGCAAGTGTAACTTTTGGTTGGAACAGATCTCATTTCTGGGGCATGTTGTGTCAAAGGATGGGGTATTAGTGGATCCATCCAAGATAGAGGCAGTTGTGCAGTGGGAACAGCCCAAGACAGTAACTGAGATCAGGAGTTTCCTGGGATTGGCAGGATATTATCGGAGATTTGTAGAGGGTTTCTCCAGACTAGCTGCTCCGTTGACACGTCTCACGCGTAAAGATGTTAAGTTTACATGGGATGAGGCATGTGAGAGGAGTTTTGAGGAGCTCAAGCGTCGATTGACGACTGCTCCAGTTCTCACCATTCCTACCAGCTCAGGAGGATTCTCGGTGTATACGGATGCATCACACTAGGGACTGGGCTGTGTGCTTATGTAGGATGGGAAGGTAGTTGCCTATGGATCTAGACAGTTGAAAGATCATGAGAGAAACTACCCGACACATGATTTAGAGTTGGCGGCCGTAGTATTTGCTTTGAAAATATGGCGCCACTATCTCTATGGTGAGAAATTTCAGGTTTTCACAGATCATAAGAGCCTTAAGTACCTGTTCTCGCAGAAAGAGCTGAATATGAGACAGAGGAGATGGCTCGAACTCCTGAAGGACTATGATTGTGAAATCATGTACCACCCGGGTAAGGCAAATGTAGTTGCCGATGCTTTGAGTAGAAAGAACCTTGGGTTGGTGTCATATATGATGGTACGGGAACACGAATTGTTAGAACACTTTGCAAACCTCAGTTTAGATGTAACCCCACCTGGATCTGAGAGACTTGAGATCATGGCTAGTTTGAGACTAGAGCCAGAGTTGATTGGCCGTATTCGGCAAGCCCAGCAGAGCGATCGACGGTGTATCGATTGGCTGAGGCAGATACAGACAGGTGTGGGTATTGATTTTGAGCAGAGTGCTGATGGCTTATTGAGGTTCAGAGGCAGAGTATGCGTTCCCAGGGATCCTGAGATCAGGAGAACGATTTTATCAGAGGCTCACTCATCGAAGTATATGATACATTCGGGAAGTACCAAGATGTATCAAAACCTTCGGAAGGTTTATTGGTGGTCTGGAATGAAAAGAGACATTGCGGAATATGTCGCTAAGTGTCTCGTTTGTCAGCAAGTGAAGGTAGAGCATCAAAAGCCTGCAGGATTATTGCAGCCTCTACCGATACCGACTTGGAAATGGGAGCATGTCACCATGGATTTTGTGATGGGGTTGCCGAGGACCCGTAGAGGTCATGATGCCATATGGGTTATTGTGGACCGGTTGACTAAGTCCGCCCATTTCTTGGCTATGAGAGCTACCGATACACTGAGTCAGTTGGCGAACCTGTATATTCGAGAGATAGTACAGCTACATGGTGTACCAGTGAGCGTTGTTTCTGATAGGGATGCCCGCTTCACTTCCCATTTCTGGGAACATTTTCAGGAAGCGCTGGGGACCCGATTGAGTTTTAGCACCGCTTTTCATCCTCAGACAGATGGGCAGTCAGAGAGGACTATACAGACCCTCGAGGATATGTTGAGAGCGTGTGTGCTGGATTATAGAGGCTCCTGGGATGACCACCTGCAGTTAGCCGAGTTCGCTTATAATAATAGCTATCATGCTAGTATTGGGATGGCACCCTATGAGGCATTATACGGGCGTAGATGCCGTTCCCCCATTGGATGGGAAGAGGTTGGTGACAGACAGATTTTCACTCCGGACTTAGTGTAGCAGGCATCTGAGGACGTCCAGTTGATATGTGAGAGATTACGGACAGCTCAGAGCCGGCAAAAGAGTTATGCTGACAAGAGACGAAGACCACTGGAGTTTGATGAGGGTGAGCCGGTGTTTCTGAGGGTATCACCATCGAAGGGTATTATGAGATTTGGTAAGAAGGGCAAGCTGAGCCCTAGATATATCGGACCCTTCAAGATTTTGGAGAGAGTGGGAGATAAGGCGTATAGGTTGGCATTACCACCGGACTTGACAAATATCCACAACGTCTTCCACGTCTCGATGCTTCGAAAGTATCACCCGGACCCGGCACACGTGATAAGATATGAGCCGTTGGAGCTCTATGAGAGTATGACGTATATTGAGAAGCCGGTTCAGATATTGGATAGGAAAGAGAAAGTGTTGCGTAATAAGACAATTCCCTTGGTGAAAGTGCTTTGGCAACACCACACGGCGGAAGAGGCCACGTGGGAATTGGAGAACTTGATACGGGAGAAGTACCCCCAACTGTTTGAAGAGTGACTTGGTTCTAATTTGGATGACCAAATTCCTTGAAGGAGGGGAGAATGTAAGACCCCGTATATGTATAAGGGTAATGTGTGTAATTGGATCAAATAATGTGAATGGACTTGTAATGTAAAGTATGATTGATGTAAGTCCATGGATTCAATGTATGTATGTGTAATATAAATTGTAACGTACATACAAGTTTCATTAAGTATGAATACGGAGAAATGTGTTCTAGCAAGTGATAGATGTGATTGAGACTCAAGATGAGTAGTGTGGTAAAATGGAATGGAGTTATGCTTCCATTTGGTTTTATGTAGCATACCTTTGAACATACAATGAATGCACACAAGTTTCAATGTGCATAAGGTATGAATGGATGCCATTTTCAAGTTATAAAGGTGGATGGATGAGAAAATGGCCATGGCAATAGATTAAGGATGTGTTGGTATGAGTTGCAGCAAAGAAACTGCAGGAAATCTGGAAAACATGAGGTCCAGATCGATCTCATAGGATGAGAGATCGATCTGGAAGAGCCAGAATGCTCTTATTTGGGCGAAAGAATAGAGCAGATCGATCTCCAATGGAGCCAAATCGATCTGCCAAGCATTCTGTAGTGGAAAGATCGATCCCCAAGCACCCAGATCGATCTCCTTAGCTCTCTGTTTGAGAGCAGATCGATCTCATGCTTTGACAGATCGATCTCATGCCTAGACAGATCGATCTCATTGCTTCGACAGATCGATCTCAGGCTTAAAAATGCCGTGAAAAAGAGGGATTTTAAGGGACCAGATCGATCTCCTCTTGGACCAGATCGATCTCCTAAAGTCATTTCTATATAAGGAGAGCTGAAAAATCTAGAAATCCCGAAAAAACACCAAACTTTACAATTTCAACCCCAAAAACCTAACTTTCCCACTCTAAAATCAGCCATTTTCAGTGAGATTTGAAGAGAGATCATTAGAGGCAAAGTTGTTCCTATCAAAGAGAAGAACAACATAGTGAGAGGGCATTTTCCCATTTTTGGAATTGAGGAAGTTAAGGGCATTACCATTGGAGCAAGAAGAGAAATCATATTGGTAAGATTCTAACACTCTAATCCAAATGCATTAGCTATTTAATTGATTTTGGAGTTGATTAATATGAATATTGATGTATAAACTACCTAGGAATGTAGTGGAATTGGTGTGACCTAGAAATCTAAAATGGGTATAATGTGAGGATATGTGGGATTGAATGAACTTATGGTTTATGGCGTGCTAAAGTTGTCATTGGGATAATGTTATGATTTTAGATGGTTAGATGGAATTACATGGTGGGTTGGAAGAAATGTGAAAATGGATATGTATGTGATGAATAAATGCCATAGTGAGGGGATTCATGGAATATGAATGCTATGAGCTTTACATCGATTTGATATCGATTTTGAATAAGTTAATAGGCCTAAGAAAATCCATAGACTCGAGTTATGGATAAAGTAATGAAACGAGGCCAAATAAGCGTTAATAGAGGCTATAGATTAAATTGACTATATCAAGCACAAGGGTTGCAATATATGGATCGAATATAATGCGAGATACGATTTTGTGCAGTCCCGAAGAGTTCGTTGAAGGCGAACCGAACCGTACGAGTAAGCAGCTTAAGGAAGTGGAATCACGCATCGTGATTCCAGGTAAGGAAATTTTGTGAGTATATAGAGATAGCTGCTCGTATTTTGAACTGGGTGAATATTGGGTGTTGTATGAAATGCATGAATTGCTCAAATAAATGATGGATGGTATTCGTGAATGATGACGAGTATATGCGTGGTTTTTGATTTGAAGTGGATTTTATGAAATGGGATAGTAAGGCTAATAATTGCATAAATCTAATGTTTTGATGTTTTTTCCAAAACGAATTGCTTGGTTTTAAGCAAGCTCGTAGATAGGACGGCTAGTATTGTATGGTTGTTGTGGAAAAGCATTTGTGAGTGCTAAACCCGAATTGTCGAGATTGATGAATTGTATATGAGCCGCCTATCACACTTGTATGACATAAATCGCGCTAGAGCCTCGCTCGCGCTGGATTTCTATGTTTTCATTTGTATGAAACGTGCTGGAGCCTAGCTCGCATCTTGATTTGGAATCTATAATGATATTTATAAATCGTACTGGAGCTTCTGCTCGTACGTGGATTTTGAGTGGTTGTCTTATGAGTATAACCGTACTAGAGCTATGCTCGTACGCGCCTCTTTATAAGAAGATGCATGATGCATGAGTCGTGCTAGAGCTTTGCTCGCACAAGCTTGTACAATGGGATTCGTATAGGGTTGTGAAAGTGGGTAAGATCCTTAAGCCTTACATCCTTAAGCTAACATCCTTAAGCCCGAGGAAGTAGGGAGGCTCTGTTAGGCGGGGAGGCTCTGTTTGGCAGGGAAGCTCTCTTACGGTGGGACCCTTAAGCCAACATCCTTAAGCCCATAGAGGCGGGGAGGCTCTGTTAGGCGGGGAGGCTCTCCTACATGGGTACGGTAAGATCCTTAAGCCCTACATCCTTAAGCTAACATCCTTAAGCCCGAGGAGGCAGGGAGGCTCTGTTAGGCGGGGAGGCTCTGTTCGGTGGGGAGGCTCTCTTACGAAAAGGATCCTTAAGCCCTACATCCTTAAGCTAACATCCTTAAGCCCGAGGAGGCAGGGAGGCTCTGTTAGGCGGGGAGGCTCTGTTCGGCAGGGAGGCTCTCCTTCACGGAATATGGAATACTCTTGGCATGGGGTAGATAAGACCTAGGAATGGCACCCCCGATCACGATATGAGTTGCGGAGTACGCTGTACCGTGTATATCACATGGAGTACGATGTACCGCATGATGGTTATGTGATGAGAAAGTCTGGCGAGGGATAATCCATCTTCGTGCCAGCATGATACCCCGCACACCTGGATGCGTGTGGTCTGGGATGATTTATGATGTAATGATTCACATAGGCACTTTTGATATAGTGACCTAGATTTATACACATGCGTGAATTGTGGAACGTAAATGTGGTTGTGATTTGTGAGTTGATTTGGTGGTGTTATGGTGTTGGTTTAAAAAGGAAGTTTCTCAAAGAATTGCCCTTTTTATGAATTTAAATGAGATCGAGCATGAGATGATTTATACATGATGTTTTACCATGTTTCATATGCCAATTTTACATGACTTTGATACATGATATATATGTATACTCATATGGCATAGTTTTATTCCTCATGCTCCTACTATAAATGATTTATGCATAACACTATCAGCATGTAGATAGAGTAGTTATCTACCATGCTTGCATTATTGCCTTACTGAGCGTGTGGTTGCTCATCCCACTCTATTTTCCCCCTACAGAGCGTGCATAGTAGCCCAGTGAGGACTGAGGCGTATTATTTTGGACTCCACTGCATCTCCATCGCTAAGAGGTATATACACAGTGATTCTTTTTGTATCTAAACAATGTAAAAGCACAGTATTCTTTTGAGTTGTACTTATGGGGGATGTAGATGTCCGTAAGACATGTATTCGTATAAGTACACGATTAAATGCACATGTATGACATCGTTTTAATTAATTGAGAATGAATGAGATGTGGTGTTTATTATTGACTCACAGCCCAACAGTGTGTGGTGAGTTTAGTTCACGACCGGGTAAGGTAACAGTAAAACGCGAAAAATTTTCAGTGATTTTTGGTTAAAGAGAATGGAATTGGGTCGTGACATATTCTACCCCTAGTCACCCATCTGGGCCAAATAAGCTTTTCTCTGTAAATACACCTGCTTATTTTTGTTTCCTTAGCTTAAATACTTTTTCCTATCCCTTACCTCGAAAGTATGAAAAGTCATTGAGATATATTGTGAGCTATATGGGTATTAGGTGATAGTGAAGGAGTATGTTTTCAAAAAAAAATGAAAGAAAAAGAAAAAGAAAATAAAAAAAAGAAAGAAGAAAATACAAAAAAATTTTAAAAAAAAGTTTAGTGAAATAAATAATTTTGGGGGAAATGATTTGAGCTTTTACATTAAGATCCTAAAAGTAATGCATGTTAAGGGGTAATTAAACCTAAATCGACTTTATCATACCTTAGCCCCAGCCTTACATTACAAGCTTAATAAAGTCCTATTGATCTTTGATTAAGTGTGACTACATTAGTGGAGAGAGAAGTGAAAAGCAAACTTATGGGAATGATCACATGTCATTTACTTTGCATTCACTGTATTTGCATAATCTAATTCGGATAATGTACTGTGAAGTGACTTTGACATTTTTCACACACTCACGAGGAGTCCAATTTGGGTTAGGACTTATGATTGAATATATCTAAGTGCTGGACTTGTAATTGTCAGTCTTTGATTTCATAGTTTGTACTTTTTCTTTGAGGATAATATTGGAAAAATTATTGTGTTTTGTACTTATCATTCCTATAATCATTTTGTTTTGCTTGAGGACAAGTAAAAGCTTAAGTTTGGGGGTGTGATAATTCTATATTTTTAGAATTATTTGTGCTTAATTTCCTAATTAATTATTTAAATCCTCAATTTATTTTGCTAATTATCCCATTTATTTAATTAAAATTCTCATGTTTGCAGATAAATTAAATCTGGATGAATTTTAAATATTTCGGTAGAAAATGGATCGGAATTGGACTAAAATCGAGATTGAGCCACGCGGACAACACGAGCCATGCCACCTAGCACATCCAATTGGACAAGAAGACCGATGACATGGAAATATCTTTTCAAGGAGCCAATGGTGTGAAGACAAATGGCCAAAAAAATTGCCAACTCATCTAGGATGGAAAAATTACAATTGTACCCCTAGTGTGTGTATAAATAGGAAAGGATGGCAATTGAAAAACTATGTAATTTTAGGAGTAGAAGTAGAGGTAATTTTAGGAGTAGGAGTAGTGTAATGTAATGTAGAGGAGAATAGTTTTTAGATTAAATTTTTAGGATTTACTTTCATGTTTTTTTTAGTTTCCCGTTAGCTTCCATTTACTTTTATTGTTCAATCCATTTTTATGTTCTTGATTTTTTCTAGTCTTGGATAATTCATTTTCATGTCAATTAATTTATCATTTTCATGTTCTCGGTTTAGTTTATTCAACTCCTTTGTTTTCAAGTTTTAATTTGCATAGTTCTTCATTCTTAGTGGTAGCTCTCGGTTTTCCTTATTTTTCAAGTTTTATTTTTGTTTTGTAAGTGTTCAATGTAAGCTCTCGGTTTTCTTTGATCTAAGGTTCCATGTCTCAAGGTTGTGGTGATCTAAATTGCTCTCGTGAACCACAAGAAGGAAACCCGAGAGGACAATGGCAGCAAGCAATCCGAAAGGATAGCTGCAGCAAGCTATCCGAGAGCTCTCCTCTATTCTCCTTTATGTTGTGAATTAATTACTATTCATTCCCTTTTCATGACTACCTCTTGCATTAATCTAGATGTGGTAGCTGAAGTTGTGAAGGATTGAACTTGGTGTTTAAGCTTGGTTCCAGCTTTGTTTCAATTTTTGTTTTGTGTGTATTTTATTTTCTGTTTTGTTGCTTTATTCCTAGTTACTTAGACAGGTTCGGGTTCATGTTTTACTTCATAGTTGCATTAAGTTTACTTAGCTGTTCCAGTTTTTTTTTTTTTTTTGCATTTTTTGATTGTTAATTGTGATTCTATTCTTAGATGCAATCTGTCGAGTGCCATTTACAAGAGGAAGAGCAGCATGGTAGGTTGTTGTAGCAGAACGTGGTGACAGAATCCAAGCAGTGCAGGCTGGAGCAAAACTGAGACCAGAATAGCAGGCACCAGGCTGGTAAAATGTTGGCATTAGTGCCATTGGTCATGCCGACTGCAAGTATATTTTCACAGCAGCTGAAGCAGGAAATGGTGTAGAAGCAGGACCTGGCAGCAGGACACAGCAGACCGAGAATACCAGGAGCAGCACCTGGATCCAAGACTCACCTGGATAAACTAAAAAGAAGCAGGAGCTAGTGCAGCAGAATAGAGCTGAAGGTAGGACAGTGTACATCGGTCAGAACTGAGAAGCAGCGTGCAGCGGGAGCAGAGGACTTAACCCGTGAGCACAGGCTGGAAATAAGCATGAAAATGGAGAAGATTGTGTATAGTACCAGCACATGCTCTGGACACTTATTTCCAAATTTGGTTAAGGCCACGTTTGGCCACTTCTTTTTACAATTTGATGTTTGCATTTTTTCGTAGTTAATATTCCATGCAATTACGTTGCTTTATCTAAGTTTTGTTTTTTTTTTTGTTTATTTATTACTTTCTAGCTTAGCTAGATAGAATAGTTTAATTCTCTTAGTTTGTTGTTTTAAGTTTTAGTTTAATTTCATTAATAATTAATTGGTGCCTAGATTAGGATTTAAGATTTGGATTTTGCATTTAGAGTTAATTTAGATTAATAAGTTTCATGCATTTTTAATGTAGGTGTTACTTTTATTAGATTTGATGTTAGTTTAATTGGCAATTGTTATTAGTTTAATTACATGCATTTTCATTTTAAGTTTGTTTAAATTTAGTTTAATTTTAGTTCTTTATTTTCATATTTGCTTTTTATTTTAATTTTGTTAATTAATTTTAACTGTTTTAATTATTTTCGTAGGTATTGGTTTTTAATTACGTGAAGCTCGGTAAGTAAATCTCAGATCGGTTTTATTTTCTTTATAGTTTTATTATTTTTAGTATTTTTAATTTCAAACTTAGTAGACCACCGATAATCAAAAATTCATAATTCGCTAGGATATACTTAGGGTAAGATTAACCGGTAGTTAATTAAGCTAGTTAACTTCTCTGTGAGACAATAACTTGGGACTTAAATCCCATTATTACTTAAACGACCCGTGCACTTGCGGACAATACCCTTTGGGCGTGTCAACTCCACTAGCTGACTATTATCCATAGGCATACTAATCAACATCATCTTATTTAAAGGAGTACGCTCTATATACTTTGCTTGTTTACATGCAAATGAAGGTGATACAAATGAATACGTGACACTAGGATTAATCAAAACATGTGCTTCTAAATCATAAATTAGGATGTTACCTCTAATCACATCTGATGAAGCTTCAGCTGTCCCCTGGTCCAAGGCATGTACTCGCTCTCGTCCCATAACCTGCTTCCCTTTCTCTTCTGCCATCGCTCTCCTTATCTTGGCAGACGTATCAGCTGAAGCTCTCTCAAGCTCCTTACCCTTCTGTGGGGCAGTCTCAACCATCTCTGGGCAAACTCTAGCAATACGTCCTATACAGTAGATGTGGCAGATTTCACGATAATAGACCTTGTCCGATGATGCCTATAGTTTGTTTTCGATGCAGGAAACCAGGGCATATTGTGAGAGCTTGCCCAAAGTGGATTGAGCCTGCCCCATAGAAGGGCAAGGAACTAGAGAAAGCTATAGTATATATGTCTGCTTTGAGGAGGAGAACGAAAGTTGAGGAGAAAGGGAAGCAAGTGATTGGTCGAGGGCGAGTACATACTTTAAACTAGGGCACAACAGATGCTTCATCGGATGTGATTAAAGGTAACATCCTGATTTTTATCTTAAAGCATATGTTTTATTTGATCCTGGTGCAACGCATTCATTTGTATCGCCTTCATTTGCATGTAAGTTATCGAGACATGTAGAGCGTACACCTTTAAGTAGAATGATGTTGATTCGTACGCCTATGAATAACAGCCAGTTAGTCGAGTATGTGTTTAATGACGGTAAGATAAGAATAGAGGAAAAGGATATGATAGTCAATCTAATCTTTTTAAGTATGAGTGATTTTGATGTAATCTTAGGAATGGATTAGTTAGTTTTAAACCATGCTGTTTTATATTGCTATACTAGGACGGTTATGTTTTCTACCCCTGAAAAATACATTGTAAAGTTTGCTGAAAAGAAATGAAAGAAATAGTTGTCATATTTAATAGACAATGTATTATGCTGACTGAGAAATCAAAATGTTTAAGGTTTCATTACGCACATGGTTGATACAGATAAGGCGCATCCGGAGTTGGTAGATATCCTTGTGGTTAGGAAGTTCCCAAATATCTTTCCAGATGAATTACCAAGGTTACCACCAGACAGAGAGATGAAGTTCTGTATAGATTTGGTGCCTGGAATCGAGCCTATTTCAAAACCACCGTATCGTATGGCCTTAGTTGAGTTGGAGGAGCTCGAGAAGCAGTTGCAGGAATTACTGGATAAGTGGTTAATTAGACCAAGTGTTTTACCTTGGGGAGTGCCGGTTCTGTTTTTGAAGAAGAATGATGGAAGCCTCCGATTGTGTATCGATTACAGTGGTGAGTGTCGAATTCAACCAAATTTAAATTACTAGTCTTATCGAAATTTTACACTAGCGGCAAATCTTGGTCGAACCCTAGAGACTGGTGGATTAATTATCATACGATAACTAAAATAATTGGAGGGGGGTTTAATTTAACAGAATTAAAATCCTAAAACAGAATTGATATTCAACTAATTATAAAGAGGGTAAACCAAGATTAACAAATTCGATTCAAAGGAACTGCCCAATAACTAACAATTGATCCTTAACACATAATTTACCATCTTGTCTTCAAATATTTAGCCAAGGTATTATCTCCTAGCAAGATAATATATCTTCTTCCCTGCTAGTATTAACTCAAGCCCAACACCCAAATTAAATTCTTATCCTCAATCTAATCAGTTTTGATGCAATCTTACTTAGACTAAGAATAACAGTAACATTTTAGGAAGACTACTAAATTGAATAACACTTCAACCACGGGTTAAATGTTTAATCTGTTCTATTGTTTCACTTAGAGTTGATGAACCCTAATTGCCACTGGTTCTGATTTCTATCACTACAATTACGGATTATGAAAATTCAAATAGCATGCAATCATATGCGAAGATTATCTAATTGGCCATATCATATAATTTTCTCATGCAATCAGAACAATTAATACAAAAAAACAATAGATAATAGAATCAAAAGATAGTTTAGAATAGCAAACTGTGTTTCTTAATCGTTGAATTTTATTGGATTTGACTCCCTTGAACCGAATAAAGGATTTAGCAGCATATGATTATTAGAAACAAAAATAAAAATATATAGGGTGAATTATTTTTTATTTTGACTGCTGCCCTCTTCTATATCTGATGTTCTCCCTAAAGAAAATGAAACTATATATATATAGTATAAAAAAAAAAACCTAAATTCAAAAATCCTATTACAAGTAGGAAAAAGGGTTGACATATTTAGGCTTTTTCTTTACAACTGGTTTTAAAGTGGAAATAGGTCGAATTGGATCTTAGGCTCTACTTCAAAGTTGTAAATCAGTAAGTCAGCATTCCATTAGGCTTGACTTTCCATAATTTGAGGACTGGAACTCTATTTAGAGCCAAAATTCCAAACAGCACTAAAACTGTCCAATTTCTTCGGTTAAGCTCTTGAAGCCCAATTTATCTGCCAAAATCACAAAATTTACATAAGTACTCTAATTAACATGAGAAACATAGCAAAAAATTAAATGTAGAAGGAAATAAATAACAAAAATATTGCACTCATCATATAGATTGTTGAATAAGGCTACCATAAAGAATAAATATCCCCTTTCGCATATAGATGACTTGTTGGATCAGCTTCGGGGAGCACAGTGTCACGACCCAAACTACCCAAAAATTAGAGTTAATTTTTCGCGTTTTGTTCTTTTTATTACTTAAATTCTTACATGTCTCCTGATCGTGACCACACTCCACTAACAAATTGGGCTGTGCGTCAATGCCAGTCCCACCATACATTTACCATAGTACTTATTTCTTCTCCAGTCATTTATAAAATGTCTACAATATTTATACATCCCCTAGAGACACTTACAAACATGTTACTGTGCTATGCTTATGTAGATACAATATGTACAAGTGTATATACCTTATGTTGATGGGCAGCAGCGGATATCCGGAATGCAGTACTGAGTCGCCTCAACTTCAACTGGAGATTATCTGTGGGAGAAAATGAAAGGGGTGAGCACATCAAGCTCAGTAAGGCAATCCTACGAACAAGTAGGTAACCATACTACCTACATGAACGTGGTGACATGCATAAACCACCCTTTCTCCACACATTTTAAAACAAATGATATGAGTTATGATGTTATGTAAAACGCATTTGCACGAAAAATTCAACATGCAATTATATTCAAAATCATATCTTTCTCATTTAAAAATTTCACATTAAAGTCAGGACTCGACCCCTCCTTCGGGTGATCCTGACTCACACAAAATCACGAAAATTCGTTTACATCACATATGGGTTTAAAAGCATGGAAATAACCATCATGCACATTTAGTTTAAAAACCCAGTTTAAATCATCGAAATCGTCGACATGCGAGACGAGGCAATATCTGTATAACGGCAATAACCAGGACTGGCCATATATGTCCTCGTGAGTCCCTCTAGCTTCACGGATCCCAGTGTGCGAGGTCTCACCCTGATCGGGAACCGCCCGAGAGGTGGGTCAATCCAACCCGTCAGTCTTATCCGATCTCACGCATCCGAAGATGCCGTATCCGAAGATACCCTGTATCACAAAGATACCGTATCACAAAGATACCCCGTATCACAAAGATACCGTATCCGAAGATACCCTACGGTACATCGTACTCCATGCTACTTGCACGGTACATCGTACTCCATGGACCCACAGCCTTATCCCTCGTTCGGGCTCATCAGCTGGATCTCCAACCCTTATCCCTCGTTCGGGCTCATTAGGTGGATCTCTAACCCTTATCCCTCGTTCGGGCTCATCAGGTTATTTTAACATGCCATGTCTCAAAACGCACGTGCGAGCCTATTTAATCGGTGACACACAGTCTACCCGATGCTCCAAGCACGGCTTATCGTATGATCTCTGAAAAGTAGTGCGAGCGGTGCTCTAACACTGTCAGTAAATCAAATAAAACTAGTGCGAGCTAAGCTCTAGCACTCTGTATGCAAACCATATGAAAAGCTGGTGCGAGCGAAGCTCCAACACCCTGTCTTAAAATCACATAAAAATATGGTGCGAGTTAGACTCTAGCACCCTGTCACGAAAATCATATATATATGTATACAAATCTGGTGCGAGTTGGACTCCAGCACCTGTGCATGTAAAACTTTAGTGCGAGCTCTCGCTCCAGCACTAATGCGTGCATCACACAAATCGAAAATATTGTGCGAGCTGAGCTCTAGCACGTCACATGTCAATAAAACACGTAGGCGGCTCTGTTTCCTCAAAATAGTTTTCAAAATAATTTCACGTTGAAAGTATGCAATGCTGTGCATTTTCTTTCAAGGTTAGCCAGCCTACTAATGCATGCATCAAAACACCTCCAGAATGAGCAGGAACCTCTTGTCCTTGCTCCTCCCAATTTTTCCTAAAGTTGGAAACATGTACCCTTAATAAGGGTATTTCGGTAATTTTACCCATATGGGGCATTAAAATTATTCTTCGACCTCTAGACCCTTCAGAACATTTTTAAGGACTGCATATGAATTTAAAATTGCATAAAGTTTACCTCTAGCAGTCCGTAGAATTCCCTTACCTTATTTTCCTGTCGAGTCTGACCTTTTCTTTTCCACTGTTGTCACGTCGCGCAGTCCGTTATGCTCCCAATCAAATGCCCGGAACTGCGTATAATATTCTTCAGGTCAGATATCATACAATTTAATTGTATTTCTTATTTTCTGGGCTTAATTTAAATCATTGGGCCCATTTACCCTTATTGGGCCCGATTGCACCTTAATGGGCCTTAATCGGCCTTAAGCCCATTTTTCACTTAATTTTCACTTTATCGAGGCCTATTGGACTCATTGGGCCCACCAATAATTTATTGGGCCTCGTTCTAATTCTCGAATATCTAAATTTAATATTTACGACAATTTATCTAAATTTCCATAATTTAATTCAATTTATGCGGAAATCAAATCAATATCACGCATAACGAGGTAATTGTCGTAAATAAGGGTTACTTACCCGAGATTCCATGCTAGTACAAAATTCGAGGCTGTCTCGAGCTCTCTTTGGATGCCAATCGTCGAGCTACACAATTTCATAACTTTTCGAGTAAATTTCCAGTCGAAAATTAATTAAATAAAATATTTCAAAATTTAAATCGGTCAATTTGACCGCTTATCGACTTACCCGAAACTCGATTGCATCGCTGGAACTTTCCCCAATTTTTTTTCCCTTTTTCTTTTTCCCTTTTTCTCCCTTTTTTCCTCCTCTTTTTGGCTGAACCGGTTCAGTCCGGTTCAGACCGTCGGTTCAGCTCGGTCCGGTTCGGTTCAGTTTTGGCCGGTTCAGGCCGGTTCGACCGGTTCAATCCACATTTACTCATTTTGGAGCCGTCCGGCCGGTTCCTGATGCGATTTCGGTACCGTTCGGCTCGGCTACACCTGGGCATTCAGAATCGGGCCTCGTCTGGGGTCGAAACGCAGCCATCGACGGCGAATCAGCTCTTCTCCCCCGCGGCTGCCACCTCTCGATCTGACTGATTCCGACGGTTTTGCCGGCCAACACCCGTCTCAAAAGAACCGGCTCCTCTTCCCGATCATGTCGGTACCCGCCGTTCGCCCCCAGCTGCCGTGGATCGCGGTACCGACTCCGTTTTCCCCGCGATCTTCTCTTCCTCCGTTCGCCGGACACGGCCATTGTCGGCGCGTGTCACCTGTGCCAATGGCTTGGCCGGCCTCTCCTCTTGCTGCTCGGCCCTTCGTCGGAGGTCGTCGGTGCCCGGTGGTGGCTTGTCGGTCGGCCACGCGCAGTCTCCCTTTTCGGTTTCCGTTTCTTCTTCTCTCTCCCCGATAACATGTTTTCTGATTTCTTTTTTTTTGTGAATTATCATTATTATTTAACAATTTATTTTATTATTAAAATATTCATTAAAATAGTCCAAAAAAATCTGAAAATATCTACAATATTATTATTTATTCCAAATAAATAAATTTAATTTATTTAATATATTTTTAACCATTTTTCGGGTATAATTTCTTCGTATTTTCGGGATATTGTCCCGGGTGACTTTTCGGTATTTTTAAAATTTTCGAATCTTGATCAATTGACCCAAATGGTATAATTTCCTCATTATCGATCAAGATATCTTACATCCTTATTTTTAATTAAAATTTTCTTATCGCCTTCATACCGGGTTTTGGTATTTTTACCATTTTACCCCTGCTCTTGTTTCGAAATCAATTTAACCTGACCTTCCTTCATACATCCCCCATCCTTTCTTATTTAATTTTTGTATTTTAATTAAACTCGGGTCTTGCACACAGGTCTTTTCTAAGATTGATCTGAGGTCTGGGTACCATCAGTTGAGAGTTCAGAGTGGATATGTACCCAAGACAGCGTTTCAGACCCACTATGGCCACTCTGAGTTCTTGGTTATGCCATTCAGATTGACGAATGCTCCCGTAGCTTTTATGGAATAAATTAATGATGTGTTCAAGCCATATTTAGATCAGTTTGTTATCGTCTTTATCGATGACATCTTGGTGTATTCGAAGTCTTAGGAAGAGCATGAGCAGCACTTAAGGATTGTATTACAGACTCTCTGAGAGAAGGAATTGTATGCTAAACTCAGTAAGTGTGACTTCTAGTTAGCGCAGATCTTGTTTTTAGGACACGTTGTGTCGAAGGATGGAGTGTTAGTAGATCCACCCAAGAATGAGGTTGTAATTCAGTGGGAGTAGCCAAGGACAGTTATCGAGATCAAGAGTTTTCTAGGTTTAGCTAGGTATTATCGGAGGTTTGTTGAGGGGTTTTCGAAGTTAGTTACTCCGTTGACCCGTCTCACTCGGAAGAATGTGGCATTTGTGTGAGACGATGATTGTGAGAGGAGTTGAAGCGTCGATTTACCACCATTTCGATTCTCACTATTGCTACCAGCTCAGGAGGTTTTTCAATATATACCGATGCATCGCATTAGGAACTAGGTTGTGTATTGATGCAGGATGGGAAGGTAGTTGCTTATGGATCCAGACACTTAAAGGACCATGAGAAGAACTATCCGACTCGTGATTTGGAGTTAGCAGTAGTAGTGTTTGCATTGAAGATATGGCACCTCTACTTATACGGTGAGAAGTTCTAGGTTTATGCAAATCACAAGGGCCTCAAGTATCTGTTCTTGTAGAAGGAGCTGAACATGAGACAGAGAAGATGGCTAGAGCTTCTGAAGGACTATGATTGTGAGATACTGTATCATCCGAGTATGGCTAATATTGTCACTGATGCCTTGAGTAGGAAAAGTCTTGGGATGGTATCGTATATGATGGTTAGGGAACACGAGTTGCTAGAATAATTTGCTAGCCTTAGTTTGGGTGTTGTACCTTCTGACATGTATACAGATAGTGTGATTGCTTGTTAGACCCATATTTTTATGTAGCTTGTTCCTTATGATTTATATATGTACAGACATGTATTAATTTAATTAAATCATAAGAAGAGTATTTACTAGATTTAAGTGTTAGTGAAATGTTTTAACACTTAAAAAGCTACATAAAAGCCTAATGTGAACTATGAGAGCTATAAAAGCCCAAACTGAGAAGCCCAAAACTTAAGCCCATTAATTAAATTTCAAGGCCATTAGTAAATGAATTAAACCCATATTGTAATCTAAAACCCAAAACCCTTTAGCCTACATTAAAGGCTGAAATTTAAGATTTAATGGTTAAGTCTACTAAGTGAAAAATCAGCCAACTCATTGTCTGTAAGACCCGAATTTTTTATGTAGCTTATTCCTTATAATTCCTATATGTACAAACATTATATAATGTTAGTTGCATCATAAGAAGAGTAATTACTAGAAAGCAATTGGAAACAATGAATGAAAACACATATAAGCTAGCCACAGGCTAAACCGAGAGGATCTAAATCATTTTGACTGAAGAGAATAACTTAAAATGAGGAAATATAGAGAGCTTATGAAGGAAAGTCGATTTGATTTGGTGTCGAACACATTGAAGAAGAGTAAATGCCAAAAAGGGACTAAACAAGTTTGGAATGGTCCGTTGAGGTGTTTTAGACATTTTTTGCCTTCCAAAAATGCCCAAAACAAAAAGATAAGAGTGTAAACCATAAGATATGACACTTTCAGAATTTTGAGAAAAAGTTAAAAGTAGTCCATGATTAAGAAAAGTCAATGGTAGTTAAGAAAAGTGGACTTTGACCATAGTTGACTAATCATGGTTAAAATTTAACCTAAGTATGGTCAAAAAGTGGGGAAGAAATATTGTTGTTTAAAACACAAGATGTTCATCCCCGTAAGTGTAGAAAATTAATTTAATCGAAATCTGGATTAAATTTAATAGGTAAAACACAATGGGCCAAAATTTGAAAATTTTAAAGCCCATTAAGGTATAACAACTGTGGGCTAATTTTTTTAGGCCCATTAGACCAAATTGTTTGGCTGATTTGTAGGCCCAATATTGAGACAATTGAAGGCCCAATTAGTCAGAAAAAATTTAGCCTAAAAGCCGAAGAGGAAGGCCCAAACCGAGAGGCCCAAATCTTAAGCCTATTAGTTTAAGTTTAAGCCGATTAGTAAATCAACTTAAAGCCCACTTTGGTAACCATGACCCAAACCCATTCAAGTCTAAATTAAGGGCTGAATTTTAAGACTTAACGACTAAGTCTTTAAGCTTAAAAATCAACTAACTTATTGTCTTCTTCAACCCATCATTGTCGGTTAAGAACAAAAACCATTACCAAACATAATTTCAAGTTTTCTTACACTAGAAATCACTAGGTTAGAGAGATATTTGGAACTTGCAATCTTCATGAAAGTTGTTCCAACTTGAGAGAGGATTAACATATCTTGGAATTGGCTATCAAGAAGCCATATTGAGAGAGGCAAGATTCTTCAAAGTTTCAGCCACAAAGAGAAGTACAAGCTAGGTATAATTTCAAGCTTCCAAATTCATATATGTTAATCTATGAATTATTCTAAGTTAATTGGTGTATGTTTTATGCATTGAAACACAAAAAATCACCATGAACAAGGAATGATCGAAAATGGGTATATGTAATTTGATGAATACCTATATGATTTTAAGGCATGTATAGGTTGATATGAATGTGTACATGATTATTTCATAGTTAGTTTTAATCAATTTGATCAATTGGTTAATGAATTTGAATTTTTCAATTAAGGTGTTTGATAAAATACCTAAATGAACTAAGTTAAGACTTAAGTTATTGTCAGCCAAGTGTTTGATAAAATGCCTAAGTGAGGTTGGTTAGCAAATGGCCAAGGTTGGCGGTTGGTATGGCGTGACCGATGGCATTACTAGGCATGGTGGCTCTCAGCCACATGCCATGGCCGAGAAGGCCAATGGGCCTTGCCGATATGGTCTCGACCCAATAAGGTGTCATGGGCCTCAAACAAGCCTAATAAGAGTTAGTGGGCCGTACAAGCCCAATAGGCTCAACTGAAATGAATAGTAAAGTGAGATGGGCTTAAGACAATGTTAGGCCCATTAAGAATTGTTAAGGCCCAATAAGAGTAAAAAGAGCCCATTAAGTGAAATAGACTATATTAATTGTGAAATACAGTAGAAAAAGTATAATGAACCTAAAAAATGGTTATATGCAGCTCCAGAGTTTATATTGGGAGCGAATCGAACTGCGTGATTGAGCAGTGCTGAGGAAGTGAAATCACTTGATGTGATTCGACGTAAGGGACTTTACGAGTAGTTAGAGATATCTGCGCGTAGTTTCGTATGCTTTTACCTTCACTTCAAAGTATGAGGGTTAGAGAAAGTGAATAATATTTATAGTAACCCGATATGGATAAATTATGATTTTACCCCTAGCAAGGGTAAAAAGTCAACTTTTAGGAAAGTTCCTGAAAAGTATGAAAATAATCTTTTTGAGTGTTTTTACTGCTGGTTAGTAGAAGAATAGACAGATTGGCCAATGATTTTATGAAATACACGAAATAGCCCAATTATGGTGCTGATTTAAATGTTTTAAGAACATCCCTTTTAAAAGATCCATCTATCGAGTTATGTGAAAAGAAATCGTGTTGGAGCACTCCTCGCACTTGATTCTATATGTTGTCTATATGAAAAGTGTTAGAGTGAATACTCACACTTGATTTCCCATGACATACATGGCATGTGATTTATGCATGATAGAGTACTGGAGCGTTGCTCGTAATCAATTTTTCATGATTTATACATGACATGGTACTGGACCATTTGCTCGTACTTAATTTAATGCGTTTTGTACATAGCATGGTACTGGAGTGATTACTTGTACTTTATTTGAAATATGAACTATGCATGATCTAGTGCTGGAGGGTTACTCGCACTAGCGTTTGATTTTATGAGATGCATAAACAGTGTTTGAGTGAGGTGTCGATAGTGAGTCGCACTCAAGGCGCGCACTATTGTTTTAATGTGATATATAAGACATGTTAAAACCGTGACGATTTCCTCGTGTAGACTGAGTGTCACACAGATGAGATTTTTGCACGTAGATTTAGAGACTTGGCATTGATTATCCTTGAGATAGGGTCCACAGGTGTACGTTGTACCGTGTATGTGTCACGGTGTACTCTGTACCATGTGTTTTATGTGGAGTTGTGGAGTTGAGGAGTTGATAGCTGGAGGTTGTGAGGATTTGACCTATCTCTCGTTACAGCAGTGATTGCCCCGCACACCCAGATCTGTATAGCCTGGGATCACCATATAGGATATGGCCATAGTTCAGGATATTATTGCATATAGCCATCGAGTCTCACATGACTATAGCACTTGATTTTATAATTTCGGTTAGACCTGAGGGATGGGTTGGAATCCGATTGATGTGTTGTGATTGCTGAAATGCCATATTTTACATGATTTGATTTAAATGGCATGATGTACATTAAAGGCATTACAAATTTATATAAATGCAATGTTTTGCATGAAATGCCTGTAATTACAAAATCAGCATGATTTCAGTACATGAGATTTAATATGTACCATTATATCAGTTTTCAATTCATGCTTTTAATGTGAGTTAAGGAAATAGTATTTCAAGGCATGGCATTATTTTCAGTAGATAGTGTAGATGTCTACTTGCTTGCCTGATTTCCTTACTGAGGTAGTGAGCTCATCCCTTTCATTTTCCACCTCTCTACAGAGTATCTGCAGTAGATTGAGTACAACTGAGGGTTAGCATTCTTTTTGTCCGCTGCATTTCCCATTGAGCGAAAGGTATACACATCACGTACAATTTTGTATCTGAACAAATAAACAATACAATGATGTAAACAATGTAATAATGGGGGATGTATTTGTATTTATTTATATATGTGAGCTCACTTATGATACAGAAGTAATTATAGTTAATAAATAATTTATGTTGATATATATGTATGATAAGATAAGGTGAATGAGGTGACTAGTGTCGAAATGTCAAGACCCGTTCTCAATCCATGACTTAACCAAAAGCCACTACAAATTTTTCGCATTTTTAACTTACCTTTCCTCTCTTCAATGGTTGGGCTGTGATTCAATGTCAGAATCCTCGCTTACCACATCATCCATTATCATACATACATGTCAATATACTGTTACTGAATGTAACTGCTTTTATAATACATGTGAGATTATATAAAAGTAAATACAAATACATTCCCCATAATATATATCGTATACATCATTGTGCTGTTTCTATGTTTAGATACATAACCATACAAAATCTGTATATTTGGTGGTTGATAGGAAATAGCAGTGGACTCAGGAATACTATCCCTCAATAGCTCTCACTCTACTACTGATGCTCTATAGAGAGATGTAAAGAAAGGGGGGTGAACATACAATGCGCTCAGTAAGAAAATCAGGCAAGCAAGTAGATATCTACACTATCTACTCAAAATATTGCTATGCCTTGAAAATATTATTTCCTTTACTCACCACAAAAACATGTCTTTAAATATATATATATATACTTGTACAGATTAAATCCCATGGACAGAAATCATGCTTTCTTTCTCAAATGTAGGCATGTAGTGCAAAACAATGCATCTTTATAATATCACAATGCCTTTAGATAAATCATGCCATGTATATTTAAATCACAGTAAATATGGCATTTAAGTCATTCACAACATAAAATCGGAGTCCGACCCATCCCTCAGGTCTGTCCATAATTAAATCAGTCAATCGGGTGATATATCATGTGAGACTCTGTGGTGAAAATGTAAATAGTATCCTGGACTATGATCATATCTGACAATATGATCCCAAGCAACACAGATCTTGGTTTGCGGGGCATCACTGCTACAACGGGAGGGGGGTCAGTCCATCACAACTGCCAGCTATATCCTTCTCAACTTCATAACAACACACGGTACAGTGTACTCCATGCCACATGCACGGTACAACGTACACCCGTGGACCCTACATCACAGTCGTGGTGCCTGCCATAGGTCTTAGCCTTCAAAACCATGGAATATCATACCACGTCTCTAGTATCCTCATGCGAATTCCTTTCACAGTGTGACACTCAGTCTACAAAAGGAAATCAAGCATGGCTTTCAACATGTATTATATATCACATACAGTGCGCGCCTTTGAGCGCGACTCACAGTTGACAGTCCACTCAAACACTATTCCACATCACAAACTCAACTCTAGTGCGAGTAAGCCTCCAGCAACTAGGTGAATGCATAGTTCATGTATTAAATCAAGTTCGAGCAATAGCTGCAGTACCATGCTATGCACAATATCATCAAATCAAGTACAACCAATAGCTCTAGTACTATGTCATGTATAAATCATGAAGAATCAAGTACAAGCAACGCTCTAGCACTCTGTCATGCATCTCATGTAAAACTCGAGCACGAGCTAATCGCTCCAGCACTCTCTCATGCATATATCATATAAAACTGAGTACGAGTAAGAACTCCAGTACTCTATTATGCATGTCGTGAAAATCTAGTGCGAATCACAATCCAGCAGTAATATATGTGGAAAATATATGAAATCCAGTACGAGCTGTGCTCCAGCACGATTCATTATCACAAAATATGATAGATGGCTCTTTAAAAAGGGATGTTTTACAAAACATCAAAATCAGCACTATAAAGTGTGCTTAATTTACATCAACCTTAAAATCATTAGCTCATCTATTTATTCTCCTGCTAAACAGCAGTTAAACACTCAAAATGGTGGTTTCCATGCTTTTTACAACTTTTCATAAAAGCTGACTTTTTGACTAACTAGGGACAAAATCATAATTTACCACTATCGGGTCACAATAATTATTCACTTTCTCTGACCCTCAAAGTTTTTAAGTGAATGTAAAAGCAGACGAAAATACGTGTAGGTATCTCTAACTACTCACAAAAGTCCCTCACCTGCAATCACTCGAGAAATTTTACTTTCTCTACGTTGCTCGTTTCAGCAGTCCGATTTGCTCCTCCAATAATCTCTGGAGCTTCATATAACCATTTATCAGGTTAATTACACTTTTCCTACTATATTTCACATTAAATACAGTCTATTTCCCTTAATCAGCTTTAGTAATCCTTAATGGGCCTAACTATGCCTTAAGCCCATTTTCATTTTACTATTTATTTTCGTTGGGCCTATTGGGCTTGTGGGGTCCACCAACTCTTATTGGGCTTGTCCTAGACCCATTACATCAAATTGGGCCTAAAATATTTGGGCTTGGCCCATTGGACCTCTCGGCCACATGCCATGGCCGAGAGCTATCCATGCCGTCGGTCATGCCATGGCATGCCGGCCATGTCTCTTTCCTTAGCCAATTCACTTAGGCATTTTCACAAACACTTGGTTGGCAACATTCCTAACCATCACATAGTTCATTTAGGCATTTTATCAAACACCTTGATTGCCAACTAATTACATGTATTAATTAATCAAATTGATTAATTCTAATTACACCATAATCATTAACACATGTACATTAATCCATTTATGCCTTAAAATCGTATGGACATAAATCAATATCTCACTACTCACTCTCGGCCTAACTCATATCATAGTGATTTCATATGTTTCAATGCTTAAAACATATACCAATACACTTAAAATCATTCATACATTAACATGTATGAAATTGAAAACTTGAAAATATACCAATTGTTGTGTTCACACTTGGCCGAATACTTTGGAGGCTCACGGTTTTCACTCTATGGCTCCTTGATAGCCAATTCCAACATATGTCACTCTCCTTTCAATTTGGAACAACTTATATGATGGATGCAAGTTCCAAATATGCCTAATTCCTAGTGTTTCTAGTGAGAGAAAGCTTGGATAATTGTATTTCAATGGTTTCCTTGTATAGCCGAGAATGGTGTGATAAAGATGACAATGGTGTGGCTAATTTTATAAGCCACTTACTTAGCCATTAAGCCTTACTTTCCAGCCATTATACTTGACTTCCTAAGCCTTAGTCATGAGTCACCTTATGAGTCACCTTATGAGTCATGTTTAGCTTTAACTATGGTTAGATATTTATCTCATGGGCTTTCCATTTGGGCTTCTTGGTTTGGGCTTTCTTAATGGGCTTTCGGGCTGAAATTTTTACTATACCCCGAGCCTTTAATTGTCTAAATATTTGGCCGATCAATTGCTCCAATAATTTGGTCTAAAGGACCTAAGAATTTTGATATACGTTTAGCATACCTTAATGGGCTTTAAAATTTTCACCTTAGATCCATTACGTTTTAACCATTAAATTTAATCCGGAATCCTTCCGAATAAATTTTCTTTACTTTCGGGGATGATTATCTTGTATTCTAACCAAGAATATTTTTCCCAAATTTTTCTCCATAGCTTAATTTTTAACCATGATTAGTCAACTATGGTAAAAGTACACTTTCTTAACTATAGTTGACTTTTTCCTTAACCATTGACCAAGTTGACTTTTTCTCAAAATTCCAAAAGTGTCGTATCTTATGTCTTACACTCTCATCTTTATGTTTCAACCGTTCTCGGTGGATAATTATACCTGAAACACCTTAACTAGCTGAAAAGGTCCATTTTACCATTTTTAGCTTTTACTCTCGTTTTCTGTGTTCGGGACTAAATCAAGCTGACTTTCTTCATGAGCTCTTTATACTTTCTCATTTTAAGTTCTTATTTTCAGTCAGAATGATTCAGATCCACTTGGTTTAGCCTGTGACTCTTATAGTTCACATTAGGCTTTTTATGTAGCTTTTGCATGTTAATCATTTTACTAACACTTTAAATCTAGAATTTACTCTTCTTATGATTTTACTATAATAATAGAGTGTTCATACACATAGGAATCATAAGGTACAAGCTACATAAAATACGGGTCTAACGCATATCACAGCCCAACTAATGTATGGAACTATGACAGAAGGAAACGTAAGTAAAAGTGAAAAATTTGTAATGGTTTTTAGTAAAAGTTGATCGTGACATTGTCTTCTTCATCCTTTCATTCCCGGCAACAAGGAAGAAACCATTAAAACCATAGTTTCAAGCTTTATCTCACTAGAAATTACTAACCTAGAGACATATGTGGAACTTGCAATCTTCATGGAAGTTTTTCCAAATTGAGAGAGGATTAACATACCTTGGAATTGGCTATCAAGGAGCCATATTGAGAGAGAGGAATTTCTTCAAAGTTTTAGCCAAAGTGGGAACACCAAGCTAGGTATAATTTCAAGCTTCCAACTTCATATATGTTTAGCTATGGATTAATTCAAGTTAATTGGTGTATGTTTTGTGGATCAAAGCACATGGAAACACCATAAATCAATGATGGCTGAAATTAGGTATTTAGGTTTTCATGAAGAAGCATGTGATTTTAATGCATGGTTAGGTTGGTAAACATATATACATGATTACGACATGCTTAATTTCAATTGATTTAATCAACTGGTTAATGAATTGAAGATGGCATATAAGGTGTTTGATAAAATGCTTAAGTGAACATAAACTAAGGCATAAGGCATGCACATGTGGTGTTTGAAGAAATGCCTAATTGAATGGCTAGCTAGATGACTATGGTTGGTGTGGTGCTCGGCCATGGGGCGGCATGATGGCTCTCTGCCACAAACCATGGCCGAGAGGCCAAATGGGCCTTGCCAATATGATCTCGACCTAATAAGCATTCGTTGGCCTTGGACCAAGCCTTATAAGTGTTGGTGGGCTCCACAAGCCCAATAGGCCCAGATGAAATGAATAGTAAAGTGAAATGGGCTTAAAATAGTGTTAGGCCCATTAAGATCCATTAAGGCCCAATAAGAGTAAACGGACCCATTAAGTGAAATAGACTGTATGAAACATGAAATATAGTTGGAAAAATATAATTAACTTGATAAATTGTTATATATAGCTCTAGAGTTTATATTGGGAGCTACTCCAATTGCATGATCGAGCAGTGACGGGAAAGTGGGAATTCTCGGTGTGATTTTAGGTAAGGGAATTTTACGAGTAGTTAGAGATATCTGTGCATAGTTTCGTATGCTTTTACATTTACTTAAAAAGTCTAAGGGTCAGAGAAAGTGAATAATATTTATTGAGACTTGATATGAGTAAATTACGATTTTACCCCTACTAAGGTTAAAAAGTCAAAGTTTAGGAAAAGTCTTAAAAAAACATGGAAATCATCTTTTTGAATGTTTTTGCTATTGTTTAGTAGAAGAATAGATAGATTGGCCAATGATTTTGTGAAATACACAAAATAGCATAATTATGGTGCTGATTTTAATGTTCTGAAATATCCCTGTTTAAAGGAGCCATCTATCGAGTTGTGTTAAAATAAATCATGTTGGAGCACTGCTCGCACTAGATTTTATTTTTTGCATGAAAAAGTGTTGGAGTGGTTACTCTCACTTGATTTCCCTTGACATGCATGGCATAGTACTGGAGCGTTGCTCCTACTTCATTTTATTAAGTTTTGTGCATGACATAGTATTGGAGCATTGCTCGTACTTGATTTGAAATGCAAATTATGGATGACCTAGTGCTAGAGCGTTACACGCACTAGTGTTCGAGTTTGTGATATGTGTGAAATAGTTATTGAGCGGGATGTCGACTGTGAGTCGCACTTAAGGCTCGTACTATAACATTGATGTGATATACATGACATGTTAAAACCGGGCTGATTTCCTCGTGTAGACTGAGTGTCACACAGATGAGATGTTCTCATGTGGATTTAGAGAAGTGACATTAATTATCTATTGAGATAGGGTCCATGGGTTTTCGTTGTACTGTGTATGTGTTATGGAGTACGATGTACCATGTGTTGTTTCAGAGTGATTTGTGGAGCTAAGGAGTTTAGAGCTGGCGGTTAAGGATTTGACCCACCTTCTATTGCAGCTGAGATGCCCCACACACTAGGATCCGTGTAGCCTAGGATCACAGTATAAGATATGGTCATAGTCCAAGATATTATTGCATTTAGCCACTGAGTCTCACATGATTATATCAGATGATTTTATGATTTCGGGTAGACCTGAGGCATGAGTCGGAACCTAATTGATATGTTTTAATTGTTGAAGTGCCATATTTTACATGTTTGAATTTAAAGGGAATGATTTACTTTAAAGGCCTTATGAGTTTACAAAGATGCAATGTTTTGCATGAAATGCCTATATTTACGGACTCAGCATGATTTCAGTACATGTAACTAAATATGTACACACTATAGTAGTTTTCCAATACACGCTTTAAATGTGAAACTAAGGAAAGAGTATTTCAAGGATTGGCATTATTTTTAGTAGATAGTGTAGTTATCTACTTGCTTGCTTGATTTCCTTACTGAGATAGTGAGCTCACCCCTTTTATTTCCCAGCTCTCTATAAAGCATCCGCAGTGGATAGAGTACGGCTGAGGACTTGCATACCTTTTATCCGCTGCATTCCCATCGAGCGAAAGGTATACACATTACGTACGATTTTGTATCTGAACATATAACAACATAGTGATGTAAACAATGTAATAATGGGGGGATGTATTTGTATTTAAATATATGTGAGCTCACTTATGGTACAAAAATATTTACAGTCAATTGATAGTTTATATTGACATGTATGCATCATATTGAATGGATGATATGGTAAGTAAAGGTGATGATACTAATTTTTGGTATGAAATTTGTACTGATTTTTGGTAAAAGTTGGTCGTGACATAACTCAACTGTCATGCCCCACTTCTAGGTGTCCTTCATTCATACATACACTACTTACGGTTGGGCTGTGAGACGATGCAATTACTAAAATTTCATAAATTTACAATGGAAATATTAAAAACTTTAATTCACACTCCTAGGTGTGTGTAGCTATACAAAATCAATTTTATAATATATTATCTTTTCATAACATCCCTATACAACTGTTAACAACCTTAACTCATAACTGTGCGACACATTACAATAGATACAAAATGCTCATGTGTTTACAAATCTTGTATCTTAGCAACTGGTAGGAGCTATCCAATCCCAAAAGGAATCTAGAGACCACCGCACTGCTCTACTTCTCAATATCTGGAGGGGGAGAAATAGTGGGATGAGCAAACCACAGCTCAGTAAGGAAATGGATGCTAACAAGTAGATATTATACTATCTACATAGCCCATGCATGCATAAACAAAAGCATGTTTCAATAATAGAGGAAATATTACTAGAAAATGCATTTAAACATTTGTTTCTCATACGCATTTTAATGTAAAACCGTATGCAATGTTCCTAATTAAAATGGGTCATAAAATAGTGCCATCATAGCACGAGAAATTAAATCAAGAGATTTATCAAATCATAAAACCTCTTCGCTTTTCTCAAATTGTTTCTTTTTCGAGTTTCTCAGTTTCTCTTATTTCTGAGACAGGCATGAAATTTTCAATAATCTAATATCCACGACATATGGCCATAGTTAGTGATCCCAAGCCTTACTGATTAGGTGCGCACAGGGCATCACTTCTCCTGAAGGGGGATGGGTCAGTCCTACCCTCCGGCTCATCTCAATCAACCTCATCTCCTCATATCACATATACTCATGGTATAAGGTACGCCATGTGTCATCTACATGATACTCATACTCATGTGTACATAGCACGGTACATAGTATACCAACAGACAACTACACGGTTCAACGTATGACTATGGACCCAGTCTATCTACCAATTCTAATGGACATTTCATCCTAAACCATGTCTCATATACCCGACGAGCAATCGGCATGACACACAGTCATTGCAAGGTTCCAGTGCGGTACGTTTTATTGTTAAGACCCACCCCGTTCCAAGGTCGTCGACTGATATTCCCTTGGGTCCCAGACCCCCAGGTTTTCCTCAACTCAGTAAAACTGGTGCGAGCAATGATCCAGCACTTTTCTCAAATCCATCGTATAAGATGAAACTCTAGCACAACATATCAAAACATTGAAACATGTGTGAGCTAAGACCCCAACTAAACTCAGAAATATGTAGGTCATAATCCTGCTCACACAACTAGGCCCGTCGCACAACCTCTCTATATGTAACTACATCAAACGGGGTTAACTTAGCTCGAATCGAAGGCTTCAATCCATCCACAAATCTGCGGGCCCTAATAGCTTCACTTCTTTTAGAGTTTGGATCATACTGGCCCAATAAGGTGAATCGTGACTCGTACTTATCAACTGTTCGATTCCCTTAAGTCAGATTCAGGAATTCCATCTGTAACCTATGTCGAGCGGTATCAGGGATGTATTGCTCTCTGAAAGCACCCAAAAACATATCCCATGTGATAGCCATACCTTGAGCTCTCAACATAGGCCTGGTGGAATTTAACCAGTGCTCTGCTTCGCCTCTCAGTACAAAGCCCGCAAGCGCTACTCTCTCTGTAGCCGAACATCTACAAAAGTCAAATAACTTCTCCATCTGACTGATCCAATCCTCACCCATTGCCAGATCCTTTACCCCACTAAAAGAACGAGGCTTGAAATCCATGAAATGCCTCAACCTCTCCATATCACAGTCATATCCATACCCTAGATCATCCTCATCATGCTGTTGTGGGGCTACCGGAGGAGGTATTGGTAGAATATGGGGATCTCGTGGCCTAACCGGTTCAGGTTGTGCAGGTGCAACATCTTTAAGTTCAGGTACAGCTGCTGGGGGATTCAGTGCAACCTGTCCCGCTGTACCAGGTATACCCTCAAACCTAACCATAATTTGACCCATCATGATCATTATCGTGCTCATGTCTTCCTCTAATCGGGCTATTCGAGGGTTGGAAGCCTTTTTTTATTCCTGAGGCTTATGACTAGAGGACGATCGACTGTGCCTATCAGTCCTGTCATTCAGCCCTTGACCTCTAGAGCTCTCTCCCCTCTTGCGGTGTCTCTTAGGTATATCTCACAAGCCTGATAGCTTCCTACATTTACAACAAACTTTTAATTGACTACAAGCTCCGTATACACATTTGTATCTAAATATCGAACAGTAACTTGGGGATGTATGTTTTCTTAGTCCTAAACATCGACTCACATCAGACCAACCAAGCTTTGATACCAAATTTGTCACACCCCACTTCTAGGTGTCCTTCATTCCTACATACAATACTTACGGTTAGGCTGTGAGACGATGCAATTACTAAAATTTCTTAAATTTACAACGGAAATATTTAAAACATTAATTCACACTCCCAGGTGTGTGTAGCTATACAAAATCAATTGTATAATATATTATCTTTTCATAACATCCCCATTCAACTGTTAACGACCATAACTCATAACTGTGCGACACATTACAATAGATACAAAATGCTCATGTGTATATAAATCTTATACCTTAGCAACTGGTAGGAGCTGTCCAATCCTAAAAGGAATCTAGAGACCACCGCACTGCTCTACTTCTCATATTCGGAGGGGAAAAATAGTGGGATGAGCAAACCACAGCTCAGTAAGGAAATGGATGCTAACAGGTAGATATTATACTATCTACATAGCCCATTCATGCATAAATAAAACCATGTTTCAATAATGGAGGAAATATTACTAGAAAATGCATTCAAACATTTATTTCTCATAAGCATTTTCATGTAAAACCGTATGCAATATTCCTAATTAAAATAGGTCATAAAACAGTGCCATCATAGCACGAGAAATCAAATCAAGAGATTTATCAAATCATAAAACCTCTTTACTTTCCTCAAATCATTTCTTTTCTGAGTTTCTCAATTTCACTTATTTCTGAGACAGGCATGGAATTTTCAGCAATCTAATATCCACGAAATATGGCTATAGTCAATGATCCCAAGCCTCACTGATCAGGTGTGCACAGGGCATCACTTTGCCCAAAGGGGGTGGGTCAGTCCTACCATCCAGCTCATCTAAATCAACCTCATCTCCTTATATCACATAAACTTACGGTATAAGGTACGTCATGTGTCATCTACGTGATACTCATACTTACGTGCACCCAGCACGATACATAGTATACCAACGGACAACTACACGGTTCAATGTACGACCGGGTACTACTTCGAAAGCATAGAAATATGGAAGACATTATGGACCTCCGCTAGCTCAGGTGGTAAGGCTAGCCTATATGCTCTATCTCCCACTCTATCCAAAATCTCAAAGGGACCAATGTAACAATGACTTAGTTTTCCTTTCTTCCTAAACCTCATTATTCCCTTAGAAGGATATACTCTCAAAAATACAGACTCACCCACATTAAACTCAGGTGGTGTAAGACCCCGTATATGTATAATGGTAATATGTATAATTGGATCAAATAATATGAATGGACTTGTAATGTAAAGTATGATTGATGTAAGTCCATGGATTCAATGTATGTATGTGTAATATGAATTGTAACGTACATACAAGTTTCATTGAGAATGAATATGAAGAAATGAGTTCTGGCAAGAGATGGATGTGATTGAAACTCAAGATGAGTAGTGTGGTAAAAATGGAATGGAGTTATGTTTCCATTTGGTTTCATGTAGCATACCTTTGGACATACAATGAATGCACACAAGTTTCAATGTGCATAAGGTATGAATGGATGCCATTTTCAAGTTAAAAAGATGGATGGATGAGAAAATGGCCATGGCAATAGACTAAGGGTGTGTTGGTATGAGTTGCAGCAAGGAAACTGCAGGAAATCTGGAAAACATGAGGGCCAGATCGATCTCATAGGATGAGAGATCGATCTGGAAGAGCCAGAATGCTCTTACTTGGGCAAAAGAATAAAGCAGATCGATCTCCAATGGAGCCAGATCGATCTCCTTAGCTCTCTGTTTGGGAGCAGATCGATCTCATGCTTCGAAAGATCGATCTCATGCTTCAACTGATCGATCTCATGCTTCGATAGATCGATCTCATGCTTAAAAATGCCGTGAAAAAGAGGGATTTTAAGGGACCAGATCGATCTCCTCTTGGACCAGATCGATCTCCTCAAGCTATTTCTATATAAGGAGGGCTGAAAATCTGGAAATCTCGAAAAAACACTTAACTTTACAATCTCAACCCCAAAAACCTAACTTTCCCTCTCTAAAATCAGCCATTTTCAGTGAGATTTGGAGAGAGATCATTAGAGGCAAAGTTGTTCCTATCAAAGAGAAGAACAACATAGTGAGAGGGCATTTTCCCATTTTTGGAATTGAAGGAGTTAAGGGCAGTACCATTTGGAGCAAGAAGAAAAATCATATTGGTAAGATTCTAACACTCCAATCCAAATGCATTAGCTATTTAATTGATTTTGGAGTTGTTTGGTATGAGTATTGATGGATAAACTACCTAGGAATGTAGTGGAATTGGTGTGACCTAGAAATCTAAAATGGGTATAATGTGAGAATATGTGGGATTGAATGAGCTTATGATTTATGGCATGCTAAAGTTGTATTGGGGTAATGTTTATGATTTTAGATGGTTAGATGGAATTACATGGTGATGTTGGAGGAATTGTGGAAATGGGCATGTATATGATTGATAAATGCCATAGTGAGGGGATTCATGAAAGATGAATGCTATGAGCCTTATGTCGATTTGATATCGATTTTGAATAAGATAATAGGCCTAAGAAGATCCATAGACTCGAGCTATGGGTAAAGTAATGAAACGAGGCCAAATAAGCTTTAATAGAGGCTATAGATAAAATTGAGTATAGCAAGCACAAGGGTTGCATTTTATGGATCGAATATAATGCGGGATACGATTTTGTCCAGTCCCGAAGAGTTCGTTGAAGACGAATCGAACCGTACGAGTAAGCAGCTTAAGGAAGTGGAATCACGCATCGCGATTCCAGGTAAGGGAATTTTGTGAGTATATAGAGGTAGCTGTTCGTACTTTGAACTTGTGGGTGAATATCGGGTGTTTTATGAAATGCATGATTGCTCAAATAAATGATTGATGGTATTTATGAATGATGAGGAGTATATGCGTGGTTTTGGATTTGAAGTGGATTTTATGAAATGGGGTAGTAAGGCTAATAATTGCATAAATCTAATGTTTTGATGTTTTTCAAAACGAAATTGCTTGGTTTTAAGCAAGCTTGTAGATGGGTCGGCTAGTATTGTATTGTTGTGTTGGAAAAGCATTTGTGAGTGCTAAACCCGATTGTCGGGATTGTTTGATTTTGTATGAGCCGCCTATCATATTGTATGACATAAATCGCGCTAGAGCTTCGCTCGCGCTGGATTTCTATGTTTTCATTTGTATGAAACGTGCTGGAGCTTAGCTCGCACCTTGATTGGAAATTATGTTGAGGTTTATAAACCGTACTGGAGCTTTTGCTCGTACGTGGCTTTTGAGTGGTTGTCTTATGAGTATAACCGTACAAGGAGCTGTGCTCGTACGCGTCTCTTTACGAGAGGATGCATGAGTCGTGCTAGAGATTTGCTCGCACAAGTTTGCACATTGTGATAAGCATAAGGTTGTGAAAGTTGGTAAGATCCTTAAGCCTTACATCCTTAAGCTAACATCCTTAAGCCCAGAGAGGCAGGGAGGCTCTGTTATGCGGGGAGGCTCTGTTAGGCGGGGAGGCTCTGTTTGGTGGGGAGGCTCTCTTACGGTGGGATCCTTAAGCCAACATCCTTAAGCCCAAAGAGGCGGGGAGGCTCTGTTAGGCAGGGAGGCTCTCCTACATGGGTACGGTAAGATCCTTAAGCCCTACATCCTTAAGCCAACATCTTTAAGCCTAAAGAGGCGGGGAGGCTCTGTTAGGCGGGGAGGCTCTGTTCGGTGGGGAGGCTCTCTTACGGAAAGGATCCTTAAGCCCTACATCCTTAAGCTACCATCCTTAAGCCAACATCCTTAAGCCCAAAGAGGCGGGGGGCTCTGTTAGGCGGGGAGGCTCTGTTAAGCAGGGAGGCTCTGTTTGGCAGGGAGGCTCTCCTTCACGAAATATGGAAAACTCTTGGTATGGGGTAGATAAGACCTAGGAATGGCACCCCCAATCACGATATGAGTTGCGAAGTACGCTGTACCGTGTATATCACATGGAGTACGATATACCGCATGATGCTATGTGATGAGAAAGCCTGGCGAGGGATAATCCATCTTCGTGCCAGTATGATACCCCGCACACCTGGATGCGTGTGGTCTGGGATGATTTATGATGTAATGGTTCACATAGGCACTTTTGATATAGTGACCTAGATTTATACACATGCGTGAATTGTGGAATGAAAATGTGGTTGTGATTGTGAGTTGATTTGGTGGTGTTTATGATGTTGGTTTAAAAAGGAGGTTTCTTAATGAATTGCCCTTTTTATGAAATTAAATGAGATTGAGCATGAGATGATTTATACATGATGTTTCTACCATGTTTTATATGCCAATGCACATGATTTTGATACACGATATATATGTATATTCACATGGCATAGTTTTATTCCTCATGCTCCTACTATAAATGATTTATGCATAACACTATCAGCATGTAGATAGAGTAGTTATCTACCATGCTTGCATTATTGCCTTACTGAGCGTGTGGTTGCTCATCCCACTCTATTTCCCCCCCTACAGAGCGTGCATAGTAGCCCAGTAAGGACTGAGGCGTGGTATTTTGGACTCCGCTGCATCTCCATTGCTAAGAGGTATATACACAGTGATTCTTTTTCTATCTAAACAATGCAAAAGCACAGTATTCTTTTAAGTCGTAATTATGGGGGATGTAGATGTCAGTAAAACATGTATTCGTATAAGTACACGATTAAATGCAAATGTATGACATAGTTTTAATTAATTAAGAATGAATGAGATGTGGTGTTTATTATTGACTCACAGCCCAACAGTGTGTGGTGAGTTTAGTTCACGACCGGGTAAGGTAACAGTAAAACGCAAAAAATTTTCAGTGATTTTCGGTTAAAGAGAATGAAATTGGGTCGTGACAGGTGGCATCCGTTTCTTATTAGCATAGCTCTTTTATTGACTTTGAGCTGCTCGCAGCCTCTCACATATTATCTGAACATCCTCGGAGGCTTGTCTAACCAAATCGGGAGTAAGCAACTGTCTGTCATAAACTTCTTCCCAACCAATGAGTGATCGACATCTATGACCATATCGTGCCCCATAAGGGGCCATACCAATACTTGAGTGATAATTGTTATTGTAGGCGAACTCAATTAATGGCAAATGATTGTCCCATGAGCCTTTAAAATCCAGCACGCACGCTCTCAACATATCCTCCAGGGTCTGTATAGTCATCTTTGACTGACCATCTGTCTGAGGTTAAAAAGCGGTGCTAAAGCTCAATTGGGTCCCTATTGCTTCCTGAAAATGTCTCCAAAAGTGAGAAGTGAAGCGGGCATTCCTATCAGAAACAACACTCACTGGGACTCCATGCAATATCACTATTTCTCGTACATACAGGTTCGCCAATGCACTCAAAGTATCTATAGATTTCATGGCTAAAAAGTGTGTAGATTTTGTTAACCGTTCTACTATAACCCATATAGGATCATGGTTCTTACGGGTTCTCGATAACCCCATCACAAAGTCCATGGTGACGTGCTCCCACTTCCATGTCGGTATTGGTAGAGGTTACAATAATCCTCCTTGTTTCTGATGCTTTACCTTAACTTGCTGATAGATGAGACATCTAGAAACATACTCAGCTATGTCTCTCTTCATTCCAGACTACCAATATACCTTTCAGAGATTCTGATGGATTTTACTACTCCCCGGGTGTACTGTATATCTCGATGAGTGAGCCTCTAATAAGATCAACTTCCTCAGCTCTGCATCGTTAGGAATGCATATTCTATCTCTGAACCTTAGTACTCCATCTGAACTTAATACAAAATTTGTGCCTTCACCTTTCTGAACTTGGCTATTTACATCAAATACACCATTGATCAATTCGCTAAGCTTGTCGGATTCTCTCAATCAACTCCGGTTCTAATCTCAAGCTAGCAATAATCCCATAGTTGCCAATCTCAGGTGGGGTTATATCCACACTAAGGTTCATGAATTGTTCCAAAAACTCGTGCTCCCTAACCATCATAAATGATACAAACCCGAGACTCTTTTTGCTCAACGCATCTGCGACCACATTTTTCTTCCCTGGGTGGTATAAAATCTCACAATCGTAGTCCTTTAAAAGCTCGAGCCATCTCCTCTATCTCATGTTCAACTGTTTCTGCGAGAACAGGTACTTAAGACTCTTATGATCGGTGTAAACTAGAAATCTCTCACCACAGAGATAGTGGCACCTTATCTTCAATGCAAACACTACGAGCATCAACTCTAAATCGTGAATGGGGTAATTCTTCTCATGATCTTTCAGCTGTATAGATCCACAAGCGACAACCCTTCCATCCTACATCAAAACACATCCTAGCCCTTGATGTGAAGCATCTGTATAAACAGAATAATTCCCTGAGCTATTAGAGATTATAAGAACTGGCGTGGTGGTTAATCTACGCTTAAGTTCCTGAAAGCTCCTCTCACAAGCTTCGTCCCACGTAAACTCCACATTCTTCCTCGTAAGTCATGTCAACAGAGCAGCCAATCTAGAGAAACCTTCTACAAATCTCTTGTAGTAACCTGCCAAACCCAAAAAACTTCTGATCTATATGACTATCCTGGGCTGTTCTCATTGAACAACACGCTCAATAAGGAATCATGCAACTAGGTAGATAATCATACTACCTACATGCTCACACTCCATGTCATGCAGAAATACATAATTCCTTAAACAAATCACGCTTTCAGAAAACGAAAAATATGCATTTCTCTTTAAAATCACATTAAATTAGTCGACTTCCAAAATCACATGTATATAAGTGTTTCAAAACACAAAACAGGAAGTCAGATGTAAAATCAAATACAGAACAAATCTAGATCTTAGAAAATAGATCAAATTTTAGATAGGGAGACAAGCAGAGCATGAAGTAACGTAACAGACAGACATATGACCATAGTCAATGGACTCCATACTATCACTAGCTAGGTGTGCATGAATGTCCCCCCCCAGATGGCTGAAGGCAGAGAGGGTACTCCACTCATCAGACACATATCGGAGTCCGAAGACCTAGAATCATGGTACAATGTACTCCACGTTTTCCACACGGTACTACGTACTCCGTGAACCCCAATTTCAGATCGGAAGACTGGGAATGCTTGAAAGATCCAGGGTTTATAGTCTCATCTCCAGCTATGCTTGCGCTATGTCTCAAAACGTACGTCTGGGCATATCATATCAGTGTGACATATAGTCTACATGAGGCTCCAGTACGGCTTATCAAATCACGTTTGAGGATCAGTGCAACTCAAATAGCCTACATGACGTCTCCAAACACAGTTTGTGCGTATCACACAATAAAATCTAGTTCGAGCAAAACAAGGCTCCACACTATGTCATGTGAAAATCATATCAAATCCAGTGTGATCAAGTTCCATTACTATTTGTTTCTACATAAATCAGATAGATGGCTCAATTCTGATAAAAGTGGTGCTCATGGCTAAATCAAATATAGAAAATAGCACCCATTTGAGTGAGAGGAAAATAGTTTCATCACATCACTCATCACATGTATTAAATTCAAAAAACATGCAATTTAATGTAGATAATCAAATTGATAGCCAATCTATCCTTACTCATTCAAAAAACATACTTATTCATGCTAAACACATCAATTTATGCCATTTCGGTTTCTCTCACTTTTTTATAACTGGGGGCATTTTTATAATTTACCTTTTTTCAGTGTAAATTTAGAAATACCAAATCTGGACTCCTCAGAGAATTTAAAGACTTTGAAATGGTGATGAAAATTCATACAGCTATCTCTAAGAGCTTACAAAATCCCTTACCTCAAAATAGGTTAATTGCGATTTTTATTTTTTCGTTCACTTTGGATCACATAGTTTTTGTGACTCTGTTTAAGTCCTTGAGAGCTGCAATTTATTACCAATCATATCAGCTAAGTCTGATACTGCATTTTCCATATTCTTTACAGTCAAGTTGACATATTGGGTCCCTTATTGGGCCTTATTACTCTTTATTAGGCCCATTATCAATCTAAGCTCATTTCTACTTTACTATTCATTCCATCAAGGCTCATTGGGCTTTCTTGGCCCAATACAAATTAGTGGGCCATCCTTGGGGCCCACTAGCCTTATTGGGCCAAATACACATGGGCCTAGCCCATGGCATCTCTCTGCCATGGCATGGTGGTCAAGCACCAACATGCCACCCATGGCTGATTGGCCACTATCACCACACCATCTTGTTTGGTGTTCTCCTAAGCATTTTGTCAAATACCTATCATGCATGGGTTATGTTCTTAACTTGGTTATTTACGGCATTTCAACAAACACCTTCAGTACCCATGCATCAAACTATTCTATTTCTACAAATTGATTCCACCAAATTACATAATCATCATCCATACATTATTATCAACATCTATGTATGGTCAATTCATCACCACCTTTGGTTAAACCCCTTTTTCTCTCTAAAGCCATTTTTAGCCATAAGGGATTCATGGTGTTCTAGGTTATCTTGATCCATAAAATATATATACCAATCAACTCCAAATAATCAATAGATAAACATACTTGAAGTTGGAAGGTTGAAAACATACCTAGCTTAATCTTTCGACCTTGGCCGAAACTTGTGGGAGGGGTTGACTTCCCCAAATCAGCTTCTTGGTTGTTGGTTTTGGACTATGTTATTCTCCTCGCTATGGGTAACAAATTTACTGAAGACAACTTGTTAAAATTCGATTTACAAATGGTTGAAATCTAGAGAGAGAAAGCTTAAAGCATTATGTTTCCATGGTGATTATTTTGGCTAAGGAAGAGGATAACGAGGGAAGCTTCTAATTTTTGATTTTTTTGGCCTGTCAGTTGCTTTACTCTTCCTTAAAAATCAGCCCATAAGTGGGCTTAATTGATTTTGGGCTTGGTTTTGGGCTTTAACTATTCCAATTTTGGGCTTTAGCCTTTTCCTCTTTGGGCTTTTCGGTTTGGGCCTTTCCAAACCAAATTTTGGGCTGAATTTTCATTGGTATTTGTGCGTTCAATTTCCCATAATTTCAGCCCATAAGTTGAGCCCAAGGTTCGGCCCAATTGGCTTACACATTTGGCCCATTAGTTTTCATGCTTAATGGGCTTTAAGAATTTCAATTCTTGGCCCAATATCATTTCTTCTATTCAGCCCACATTTATTTAATCCAAAATTGATTTAATTTATTTTCCATATATAATAGGCTGAAAATTGAGAGTTCTAACGAAAAATAACTTTTCCCACACTTTTAATTATGGTTGGGACTTTTAACCATAGTTAGTTCTTTATGGTCAAAGTCAACATTTCCAAACTAACTTTGAGTTTTCTTAACCAATGACCACGTTTGACTTTTGTCCAAAAATTCAAAATTGTGGTTTCTCATGGTCAAGGCTCCCGTCTACACATTTTAGTCATTTTCGAGAGGTGAAAACAATAAAAACACCTCGAGCGGTCCATTTCGAGTTCATTTAGCCTCTTTTTGGCCTTTTCATGACTTCCACCTTACCGAGACCAAATCAAGCCGACTTTCCTTCATGGACCCTTTATATTCCCATGTTCTAATTTCTTATTTTCAGTCAGAAAGGTTGGGATGCTCTCGGTTTAGTCTGAGCTCACCATAGCTTGCATTTTACGTTTTGGTGATTTATAAGCACTTCTCGTTTCATTTGCATTTAACACGTTGAGATCAACTTTCTTATGATTCTCATAACATATATCAAAGTTTACAACATGAAATCATAAGGAGTACAATGCAATAGTATGGGTCTTACATTCCTCCCCACCTTGAGAAATTTGGTCCTCCAAATTGACGAAGTCTCAATTTTCAAACAAATGGGGATACTTCTCCCGCATCTGGTTCTCTGGTTCCCACGTAGCTTCCTCTGAAGTGTGGTGTTGCAAGAGAACCTTGATCAGAGGAATCATCTTAGACTGCAGCACCTTGTCTTTCCAATCCAATATTTGAATCGGTCTCTCTACATATGACATATCCTCCCTTAACTCCAGAGGTTCATACCTGATCACATGTGATGGGTCCGGATGATACTTTCGAAGCATAGACACATAGATGACCTTATGAATACTTGCCAACTCAGGTGGCAATGCCAATCTATAAGCCTTGTCTCCCACTCGATCTAAGATCTCAAATGGTTTGATGTAAAGGGGACTCAGCATACGCTTCTTCCTAAATCTCATGATGCCCTTAGAAGGGGATACCTTCAGAAATATTGATTCGCTGGCCATAAACTCCAAAGGTGTCAGACCCAGATTTTTGTAGCTTATTCCTTATGATTCCTATGTGTATGAACACTATGTAATTATAGTTGAATCATAAGAAGAGTATTTACTAGACATAAAGTGTTAGTAAAATAGTTTAACACGCAAAAGCTACATAAAAAGCCTAATGTGAGCTACAAGTGTCACAGGCTAAACCGAGTGAATTTAAATCATCCTGAATGAAAATAAGAAGTTAAAATGAGAGAGCATAGAGAGCTCATGAAGGAAAGTCAGCTTGATTTAATCCCGAACATAGAAAACGAGAGTAAAAGCTAAAAAGGGTAAAATGGACCTTTTTGATGAGATAAGGTGTTTTGGGTGAAATTATCCACCAAGAACGGTTGAAACATAAAGACGAGAGTGTAAGACATAAGATATGACACTTTCAAAATTTTGAGAAAAAGTCAACTTGGTCAATGGTTAAGGAAAAAGTCAACTATAGTTAAGAAAGTGGACTTTTACCATAGTTGACTAATCATGGTTAAAAATTAACCTAAGTGTGGAGAAAAATTTGGAGAAAAATATTCTCAGCCAGAATACAAGATAATCATCCCCGAAAGTAAGGAAAATTTATTCGGAAGGATTTCGAAATAAATTTAATGGTTAAAAACGTAATGGGCCTAAGGTGAAAATTTTAAAGCCCATTAAGGTAAACTAAACGTATATCGAAATTCTTAGGTCCTTTGGACCTAATGGTTAGACCAATTGATTGGCCAAATTTTAAGACAATTAAAGGCCCGACACATAGTAAAAATTTCAGCGCAAAAGATAAATATCTAACCATAGTTAAAGCTAACCATGACTCATAAGATGACTCCTAAGGTGACTCATGGCTAAGGCTTGGAAAGTCAAGCTTAATGGCTGAAAAGTAAAGCTTAATGGCTAAATATGTGGCTTATAAATTCAGCCACACCATTGTCATCTTCATCACACCAAATTCGGCTAGAAGAAGAAACCATTGAAACATATTTTCCAAGCTTTCTCTTACTAGAAATCACTAGGAATTAGGCATAATTGGAACTTGCATCCTTCATGGAAGTTGTTCCAAATTGAAAGGAGAGTGACATATGTTGGAATTGGCTATCAAGGAGCCATAGAGTGCAAACCGAGAGCCTTCAAAGATTCGGCCAAAGGGTGAACACAACAATTGGTATATTTTCTAATTTTCAATTTTATAAATGTTAATGTATGAATGATTTTAAGTATGTTGGTATATGTTTTAAGCATTGAAACATATTAAATCACCATGAAGTTGGTTAGGCCGAGAGTGAGTAATGGGATAATGATTTATGTCCATATGATTTTAAGGCATAAATGGATTAATGTACATGTGTTAATAATTATGGTGTAATTAGAATTAATCAATTTGATTAATTAATACATGTAATTAGTTGGCAATCAAGGTGTTTGATAAAATGTCTAAATGAACTGTATGATGGTTAGTAATGTTGCCTACCAAGTGTTTGTGAAAATGCCTAAGTGAATTGACTAGACAAATAAGCATGGATGGTATGCCATCGTAAAACCGAGGCATGGATAGCTCTCGGCCATGGCATGTGGCCGAGAGGCCCAATGGGCCAAGCCCAAATATTTTAGGCCCAATATAGTGTAATGGGCCTAGAACAAGCCCAATAAGAGCTGGTGGACCCCACAAGCCGAATAGGCCCAACAAAAATAAATAGTAAAATGAAAATGGGCTTAAGGTATGGTTAGGCCCATTAAGGATTTTTAAGGCCCATTAAGGGAAATGGACTGTATTTAATGTGAAATACAGTAGGAAAAGTGTAATTAACCTGATAAATGGTTATATGCAGCTCCAGAGAGTATTGGAGGAGCAGATTGGACTATTGAAACGAGCAGCGCAGAGAAAGTGAAATTTATCGAGTGATTGCAGGTAAGGGATTTTTGTGAGTAGTTAGAGATACCTGCATGTATTTTCGTCTGCTTTTACATTCACTTAAAAACTTTGACGGTTAGAGAAAGTGAATAATAATTATTACGACCCGATAGTGGCAAATTATGATTTTACCCCTAGTTAGTCAAAAAGTCAACTTTTGTGAAAAGTTATAAAAAGCATCGAAACCACCATTGTGATTGTTTAACTTCTATTTAGCATGAAAATAAATAGATGGGCTAATGATTTTAAGGTTGATGTGAAATAAGCACACTTTATAGTACTGATTTTAATATTTTGTAAAACATCCCTTTTTAAAGAGCTATCTATCATATTATGTGAGAATGAATCGTGCTAGAGCACAGCTCGCACTGGGTTTCATATATTTTCCACATACATTAGTGCTGGATTTTGATTCGCACTAGATTTCCATGACATGCATGATAGAGTACTGGAGTTATTTCTCGTACTTAGTGTTATATGATATATGCATGAGAGAGTGCTGAAGCGATTAGCTCGTACTCGAGTTTTACATGAGATACATGACAGAGTGCTGGAGCGTTGCTCGTACTCGATTCTTCATGGTTTATACATAACATAGTACTGGAGCTATTTCTCGTACTTGATTTGATGATATTGTGCATAGCATGGTACTGGAACTATTACTCGTACTTGATTTAATACATGAACTATACATTAACCTAGTTGCTGGAGGTTTACTCGCACTAGAGTTGAGTTTGTGATGTGAAACAGTGTTTGAGCAGAGTGTCGACTATGAGTCTCACTCAAGACGCGCACTATATGTGATATATAATACATGTTAAAACCCATGCCAGAGTCCTTGTGTGACTGTGTGTTACATCTAGAGAGGATATCCGCATGAGGGTAATATAGATGTGGTATGATATTCCATGGTTTGAGGGCTAAGACCTATGGCAGGCAGCCCGACTGTGATGTAGGGTCTACGGGTGTACTTTGTACCGTGCTCGGGGTATAGGAGTATGTTGTACCGTGTGTTGTGTATAGCTGGCAGTTGTAATGGACTGACCATCCTCCCATTGCAGCAGTGATACCCCGTGCACCGAGATCTGTGTGGCTTGGGTTCACATGTCGGATATGATCATAGTCCAAGATACTATTTGCATTTCACCACAGAGTCTCACATGATATATCACATTGATTGACTGATATAAATTGCGGACAGACCTGAGGGATGGGTCAGACTCTAATTTTGTGTTGTGAATTATTTAATGCCATAGTTATTGTGATTTAAATATACATGACATGATTTACATAAAGGCATGATTTATATAGGATGCATTGTATTGCACTACATGCCTACATTTGAGAAAGAAAGCATGATTTCTGTACATGGGATTTAATCCGTACAGGTATATATATTATATTTAAAGACATGCTTTTAAAGTGAGTCAAGGAAATAATGTTTTCAAGGCATAGCATTATTTTGAGTAGATAGTATAGATATCTACTTGCTTGCCTGATTTCCTTACTGAGCGCGTTGTATGCTCACCCCCCTTTCTTTACATCTCTCTATAGATCATCAGCAGTAGAGCGAGAGCTATTGAGGGATAGTATTCCTAAGTCCACTGCTAGTTCCTATCGATCGCCAGGTATACAGATTTTGTATGGTTATGTATCTAAACATAGAAACAGCACAGTGATGTATACGATATATATTATGGGGAATGTATTTGTGTTCGATTTTATATAATCGTAGTTACAGTCAGTAATAGTATATTGACATGTATGTATGATAATGGAAAATGTGGTAAGCGAGGACTCTGACATCGAATCACAGCCCAACCATTGAAGAGAGAAAAGGTAAGTTAAAATACGAAAAATTTGTAGTGATTTTGGTTAAAGCCATGGATTGAGAACGGGTCCTGACAGAATGGTATCAGAGCTGAGGTTGGTCTGATGTGAGTTGGTGTTAGAAAATAGGAAAGTGTACATCCCTATAGTAATGTGTTGTGTTTAGATATAACTGTGTATACCAGATAGGAGACGGACTAATTCATTATTATGAATGTAGGAACTTTGCCTATATGGCAAATACACGTAGTGGTAGAGTTACGAGAGGTAAGGCTCGAGGCCAGGGAGACAGACACGAGGAACGAGCTACTGCCAAACCATTACCTACGCATGAGACTCCAGGTCCTACGGAGGCACCTGAGTGTGCTAAGACACGCTTTACGAGATTAAAGCATAGTCTCGAGATGATTATCGAAATATTGGCACATGCGATGCCAGGTAGGCAGAGACAGGAGGCAGGAGCTGCGATAAGAGAGGCAGTTGCCCCTGATACACCTACGCAGACAGTCGATGCATAGAGGACTGTAGATACTCCTACACCCCCACCGGTTTCGGGTGGTAGCGGATTAGGATATGGATGTGATCTGCATCGGTTGCGAGAATTCCAGAAGTTTAGACCTCTATCCTTTAGTGGGGTCAAGGACCCTGTAGCTGCTGAGGAGTGGTTAGCAGAGCTGGAGAAGCTTTATGGATTCTTCAAGTGTATGACCTCGGAGATGGTCGCATTTGCTGCGCTCCTACTGAAGGGAGCTGCAGAGCATTGGTGGAAGTCCACCCGACCTATACTGAGATCCCAACACACAGACGTTAGTTGGGATATATTTCGAGAGGCCTTTAGGAGGCAGTTTGTTCCTGACACCGCACAGCTGAAACTACAGGCAGAGTTTTTAGGACTAAACTAGGGGAGTTTATCTGTGGACGAGTATGAGACTCGATTCCTATCCCTAGGGAGATATGACCCGGATACCATGTATAGTGAAACTAGGAAGGTCTACAGGTTTATCGACAGGTTGAGACTGGTTCTGCGGTCCAGGTTGGTTCCATTAGACATAGTGACATATGAGGAGAAGTGCGCAAGGCGCAACTATGTGAGCAAGATTACGAAAGAAATGCTTCCGAGTTTGGGAAGTTTAGCCGTATCTGAGAGATACAAAAGAAGAGGCCAGTTAGAGATTTCAGTTATTGGGGAGGGAAGAAACTCTTCGGTAAGAGGTCACGAGTAGAGGAAGCAAGAGAGAGATATGCTAGACATCCTGCTTATCCGACTGTAGCCCCAGCAAAAGGCATTGTCATGGGAGGACAGAGGCCTACTGCCGAACAGTGCAGAAGATGCGGTAGACCACATGGAGATAGACCATGTCCACGGAGTACTATAGTATGTTTTCGTTGTGGGAAACAGGGGCATATGGCTAAAGAGTGCCCGAAGACATTTGTTACTACATCATTGAGGGGTAGGGAGCCTAATAGAACTCTAGCTGGTACGTCTGCGCAGAGAGGCAGAGCGACGGCAGAGGAGAAGGGGAAACAAGTGATGGGTCAAGGGCGAGTACATGCTTTGGACCAGAGGACAGCCGATGCTTCATCGAATGTGATTAGAGGTTTCATTGCGTACGTGGTAGATATGGATAAGGCACATCCAGAGTTGTCAGATATTACTGTGGTCAGTGAGTACCCAGATGTTTTTCGGATGAATTGCCAGGATTACCACCAGACAGAGAGATGGAGTTCTGTATAGATTCGGTACCTGGTACGGAGCCTATTTCGAGACCACCATATCGCATGGCCTTGGTTAAGTTGGAGGAGCTCAAGAGATAGTTACAGGAGCTGTTGGATAGGGGTTTTTACGATCGAGTGTTTCACCTTGGGGAGCACCAATTTTGTTTGTGAAGAAGAAGGATGGGAGCCTTCGATTGTGTATAGACTACCGATTGTTGAATAAGGCCACCAACAATAATAGATACCCCCTTCCATGTATTGATGACTTGTTAGATCAGCTTCAGGGATCACATGTCTTTTTCAAGATTGACCTGAGATCTGGGTATCATCAGCTGAAAGTTCGGAGTGGAGATGTACCCAAGACAGCATTTCGTACCCGATATGGCCATTATGAGTTCTTGGTCATGCCATTCGGATTGACGAATGCTCCAGCTGCTTTCATGACTTTGATGAATGATGTGTTCAAGCCATACTTGGACCAGTTTGTTATCCTCTTTATCGATGACATATTGATATACTCAAGATCCAAGGAGGAGCATGAGGAGCACCTCAGGATCGTGTTGCAGACTCTACGAGAGCATGAGTTATATGCTAAGCTCAGTAAGTGTGAGTTTTGGTTGTCCCATATCTCATTTTTGGGACATGTTGTATCGAGAGATGGTGTATCAGTTGATCCATCTAAGATAGAGGCTGTAGTTCAGTGGGAACAGTCGAGGACAGTCACCAAGATCAGGAGTTTTTTGGGTTTAGCTAGATGCTATCGAAGATTCGTTGAGGGATTTTCAAAGTTAGCTGCTCCGTTGACACGTCTTACTCGAAAGAGTGTACTGTTCGTATGGAACAAGGATTGTGAGAAGAGTTTTGAGGAGTTGAAGCATCGATTGACCACCGCTCCGATTCTCACTATCCCTACCAGCTCAAGAGGATTTGCAGTATACACCGATGCTTCACATCAGGGACTGGGCTGTGTATTGATGCAGGATGGGAAGGTAGTTGCTTATGGATCCAGACAGCTGAAGGATCATGAGAAGAACTATCCGACCCATGATTTGGAGCTAGCAGTAGTAGTGTTTGCGTTGAAGGTATGGCGCCACTACTTATATGGTGAGAAGTTCCAAATATTTACCGACCACAAGAGCCTTAAGTATCTATTCTCACAGAAAGAGCTGAACATGAGATAGAGAAGATGGCTAGAGCTTCTAAAGGACTACAATTGTGAGATACTTTATCATCCGGGTAAGGCTAACGTTGTAGCCGATGCCTTGAGTAGGAAGAGCCTAGGGATGGTATCGTACATGATGGTTAGGGAACATGATTTGCTAGAGCAGTTTTCTAGCCTTAGTTTGGGAGTCGTGCCTTCTGACATGGATACAGGCATGTGATAGCTAGCCTACGCTTGGAGCCAGACTTGTTGGACAGGATCAAAGTGGCTCAGTAGACTGATCCATTTTGTATGGATGTGAGTAGTCAGATGCAGAAGGGCACCGTGACTGACTTTGAGTTGAGTTCGAACGGACTACTGAGGTTTAGAGGTAGATTATGTGTTCCCGAGGATCCAAGACTCAGAAGATTGATATTGGCGGAAGCTCATTCATCGAGGTATACATTACATCCGGGGAGTAACAAGATGTATCAGAACCTCCGAAAGGTATACTGGTGGTCGGGTATGAAGAGAGATGTAGCAGACTTCATGGCACAGTGTCTCGTATGTCAGCAGGTGAAGGTAGAGCATCAGAAACCTGCAAGGTTGTTGCAGCCCCTACCTATACTGACATGGAAATGGGAGCATATCACCATGGATTTCGTGATGGGTTTACCGAGAACCCGTAGGAATCACGATGCTATATGGGTGATCGTCGACAGACTGACGAAGTCAGCCTACTTCCTAGATATAAGAGCAACCGATACTCTGAGTTCATTAGTACAACTGTTTGTATGCGAGGTAGTGAGGTTACACGGTGTGCCAGTGAGCATAGTCTCTGATAGGGATTCCCGCTTCACTTCCCACTTTTGGGGACATTTTCGGGAAGCCATGGGAACCCAGTTGAGTTTAAGCACCGCTTTCCATCCTCAGACAGATGGTCAGTCAGAGAGGACTATACAGACTCTAGAGGATATGTTGAGAGCATGTGTGCTAGATTTTAAAGGCTCCAGGGATGACCACCTACCACTAGCCGAGTTTGCCTACAACAACAGTTATCATTCGAGTATCGAGATGGCACCGTATGAGGCTTTGTATGGTCGTAGATGTCATTCCCCTATAGGATGGGAAGAAGTGGGTGACCGTAAGATTTTCGCTCCTGACATGGTTACACAAGCATCTGAGGATGTCCACTTAATTGTAGAGAGACTGAGGACAGCTCAGAGTAGACAAAAGAGTTACGCTGATAGGAGACGTAGGCCACTAGAGTTTACAGTTGGTGAATCCGTGTTTTTGAGAGTTTCTCCTTCCTAGGGCATAGCGAGATTTGGGAAGAGAGGGAAACTAAATCCTCGCTATATTGGACCTTTTAAGATACTTGATCGAGTGGGAGATAAGGCGTATAGGTTGGCATTGCCACCGGACTTATCAGGTGTCCATAACGTCTTCCACATATCGATGCTTCGGAAGTATCACCCAGATTCGGCACATGTGATTAGTTACGAGCCTTTGGAGCTCCGAGAGGACATGTCATATGTTGAAAGACTGATTCGGATATTAGATAGGAAGGAGAAGGTATTGAGATCGAAGACCATCGAATTAGTGAAGATTCTCTAACAGCATCATATTTCAGAGGAAGCTACTTGGGAGCTAGAGAGTCTGATGTGAGAGAAGTACCCTCACCTATTTAACGACTGACTTGGTTCTAATTTGGAGGACCAAATTTTCTGAGTGGGGGAGGATTGTTAGACCCAGATTTTTTTAGCTTATTCCTTATGATTCCTATGTGTATGAACACTATGTAATTATAGTTGAATCATAAGAAGAGTATTTACTAGACATAAAGTGTTAGTAAAATAGTTTAACACGCAAAAGCTACATAAAAAGCCTAATGTGAGCTATAAGTGTCACAGGCTAAACCAAGTGAATTTAAATCATCCTAAGTGAAAATAAGAACTTAAAATGAGAGAGCATAGAGAGCTCATGAAGAAAAGTTAGCTTGATTTAATCCCGAACATAGTAAACGAGAGTAAAATCTAAAAAGGGTAAAATGGACCTTTTTGACGAGATAAGGTGTTTCAGGTGAAATTATCGACCAGGAACGGTTGAAACATAAAGACGAGAGTGTAAGACATAAGAGATGACACTTTCGAAATTTTGAGAAAAAGTCAACTTGGTCAATGGTTAAGGAAAAGTCAACTATAGTTAAGAAAGTAGACTTTTACCATAGTTGACTAATCATGGTTAAAAATTAACCTAAGTGTGGAGAAAAATTTGGGGAAAAATATTCTTGCCAGAATACAAGATAATCATCCCCAAAAGTAAAAAATTATTCGGAAGGATTCCGGAATAAATTTAATAGTTAAAAATGTAATGGGCCTCAGGTGAAAATTTTAAAGCCCATTAAGGTATACTAAACGTATATCGAAATTCTTAGGTCCTTTGGACCGAATTGTTGGACCAATTGATTGGCCAAATTTTGAGACAATTAAAGGCCCGAGACATAGTAAAAATTTCAGCCCAAAATCCCACTAAGAAAGCCCAAACCGAGAAGCCCAAATGGAAAGCCCATGAGATAAATATCTAACCATAGTTAAAGCTAACCATGACTCATAAGATGACTCCTAAGGTGACTCATGGCTAAGGCTTGGAAAGTCAAGCTTAATGGCTGAAAAGTAAGGCTTAATGGCTAAGTATGTGGCTTATAAATTCAGCCACACCATTGTCATCTTCATCACACCAAATTCGGCTAGAAGAAGAAACCATTGAAACATATTTTCCAAGCTTTCTCTCACTAGAAATCACTAGGAATTAGGCATAATTGGAACTTGCATCCTTCATGGAAGTTGTTCCAAATTGAAAGGAGAGTGAGATATGTTGGAATTGGCTATCAAGGAGCCATAGAGTGCAAACCGAGAGCCTTCAAAGATTCGGCCAAAGGGTGAACACAACAATTGGTATATTTTCTAATTTTCAATTTCATATATGTTAATGTATGAATGATTTTAAGTATATTGGTATATGTTTTAAGCATTGAAACATATTAAATCACCATGAAGTTGGTTAGGCCGAGAGTGAGTAATGGGATAATGATTTATTTCCATATGATTTTAAGGCATAAATGGATTAATGTACATGTGTTAATAATTATGGTGTAATTAGAATTAATCAATTTGATTAATTAATACATGTAATTCGTTGGCAATCAAGGTGTTTGATAAAATGCCTAAATGAACTATATGATGGTTAGTAATGTTGCCTACCAAGTGCTTGTGAAAATGCCTAAGTGAATTGACTAGACAAATAGGCATGGATGGCATGCCATGGTAAAACCGAGGCATGGATAGCTCTCGGCCATGGCATGTTGCCGAGAGGCCCAATGGGCCAAGCCCAATGTTTTTAGCCCAATATAGTGTAATGGGCCTAGAACAAGCCTAATAAGAGTTGGTGGGCCCCACAAGCCTAATAGGCCAAACAAAAATGAATAGTAAAATGAAAATGGGCTTAAGGTATAGTTAGGCCCATTAAGGATTTTTCAGGCACATTAAGGGAAATGGATTGTATTTAATGTGAAATATAGTAGGAAAAGTGTAATTAACCTGATAAATGGATATATGCAGCTCCAGAGAGTATTGGACGAGCAAATCGGACTGCTGAAACGAGCAGCGCAGAGAAAGTGAAATTTATCGAGTGATTGCAGGTAAGGGATTTTTGTGAGTAGTTAGAGATACCTGCACTTATTTTCGTCTGCTTTTACATTCACTTAAAAACTATGAGGGTCAGAGAAAGAGAATAATAATTATTACGACCTAATAGTGGTAAATTACGATTTTACCCCTAGTTAGTCAAAAAGTCAACTATTGTGAAAAGTTGTAAAAAACATGGAAACCACCATTTTGAGTGTTTAACTACTGTTTGACATGAAAATAAATAGATGGGCTAATGATTTTAAGGTTGATGTGAAATAAGCACACTTTATAGTGCTAATTTAATATTTTGTAAAACATCCCTTTTTAAAGAGCCATCTATCATATTATGTGAGAATGAATCGTGCTAAAGCACAGCTCGCACTGGATTTCATATATTTTCCACATACATTAGTGCTAGATTTTGATTCGCACTAGATTTTCATGACATGCATGATAGAGTACTGGAGTTATTTCTCGTACTCAGTTTTATATGATATATACATGAGAGAGTGCTGGAGCGATTAGCTCGTACTCGAGTTTTACCTGAGATACATGACAGAGTGCTGGAGCGTTGCTCGTACTAGATTCTTCATGGTTTACACATGACATAGTACTGGAGCTATTGCTCGTACTTGATTTGATGATATTGTGCATAGCATGGTACTGGAGCTATTGCTCGTACTTGATTTAATACATGAACTATGCATTAACCTAGTTGCTGGAGGTTTACTCGCACTAGAGTTGAGTTTGTGATGTGAAACAGTATTTGAGCAGAGTGTCGACTGTGAGTCGCACTCAAGACGCGCACTGTATGTGATATATAATACATGTTAAAACCCATGCCAGAGTCCTTGTGTGACTATGTGTTACATCTAGAGAGGATATTCGCATGAGGGTAATATAGACGTGGTATGATATTCCATGGTTTGAGGGCTAAGACCTATGGCAGGCACTCGGACTGTGATGTAGGGTCCACGGGTGTACTTTGTACCGTGCCCAGGGCATGGGAGTATGCTGTACCGTGTGTTGTGTATAGCTGGTGGTTGTAATGTATTGACCATCCTCCCGTTGCAGCAGTGATACCCCGCGCACCGAGATCTATGTGGCTTGGGTTCACATATCGGATGTGATCATAGTCCAGGATACTATTTGCATTTCACCACAGTCTCACATGATATATCACATTGATTGACTGATTTAAATTGCGGACAGACCCGGGGGATGGGTCGGACTTCGATTTTGTATTGTGAATTATTTAATGCCATATTTATTGTGATTTAAATATGCATGGCATGATTTACATAAAGGCATGATTTATATACGATGCATTGTTTTGCACTACATGCCTACATTTGAGAAAGAAAGCATGATTTCTGTACATGGGATTTAATAGTACAAGTATATATATTATATTTAAAGACATGCTTTTAAAGTGAGTAAAGGAAATAATGTTTTCAAGGCATAGCATTATTTGGTGTAGATAGTGTAGATATCTACTTGCTTGCCTGATTTCCTTACTGAGCGCGTTGTATGCTCACCCCCTTTCTTTACATCTCTCTACAAAGCATCAGTAGTAGAGCGAGAGCTATTGAGGGATAGTTTTCCTGAGTCCACAGCTAGTTCCTATCAACCGCCAGGTATACAGATTTTGTACGATTATGTATCTAAACATAGAAACAACATAGTGATATATACGATATATATTATGGGGAATGTATTTGTGTTCGATTTTATATAATCGCAGTTACAATCAGTAATAGTATATTGACATGTATGTATGATAATGGAAAATGTGGTAAGCGAGGACTCTGACATCGAATCACAGCCCAACCATTGAAGAGAGAAAAGGTAAGTTAAAATGCGAAAAATTTGTAGTGATTTTAGTTAAAGTCATGGATTAAGAACCAGTCCTGACGAATGGTCTGCGTCTCGTGTCAGCATAGTTCTTCTGTCTTCTCTGAGCTGTCCTCAGCCTCTCACATATCAAATGGACATCCTTAGAGGCATGTTTCACTAAGTTAAGAGCAAAGATCTTTCGATCAGCCACTTCTTCTCATCCAATCGGAGATCGACACCTACGACCATAAAATGCTTCATACGGTGCCATCCCAATACTCGAGTGATAACAATTGTTGTAGGCGAACTTGGCTAATGGCAAATGATCATCTTAGGAGCCTCTTACATCCATCACACAAGCTCTCACACATATCCTCCAAATTCTGGATTGTTCTCTCTAACTGACCATCGGACTGAGGGTGGAAAGTTATACTGAAACTCAATCGTGTTCCCATGGCTTCCTGAAAGTGTTCCTAAAAGTGGAAAGTGAAGTGGGAATCCCTGTCAGACACAATACTCACTGGAATGCCATGTGGCCTCACAATCTCTCCTACATCCAGGTTCACCAATGCACTCAAAGTATACGTAGCTCTTATTGCTAAGAAGTGAGCCGACTTCGTCAATCTGTACACAATCACCCAAATGGCAATATGGTTTAATCTAGTCCTCGATAAACCTATGATGAAATCCATGGTGATATGCTCCCACTTCCATGTTGGTATAGGTAGAGGCTGTAACAATCCCCTAAGTTTCTGATGCTCTACCTTAACCTGCTGACACTCTAGACACTTAGCAGAAAACTCTGCTATGTCTCTCTTCATCCCTGACCACCAATACACTTTTCAGAGGTTCTAATACTTCTTATTGCTCCCCAGATGCAACATATATCGTGATGAATGAGCTTTGAACAAAATGAGTTTCCTCAACTCTAGATCATTGGGAACACGCACTCTGCCTCTGAATCGCAGTAGTTCTTCAGTGCTTAACTCCAAGTCGGCACTAGTACCTATCTGGATCTGACCAGCCATATCAATACAGAAGCGATCAATACGCTAAGCTTATCTGATTTGGTCAATCAAATCCGGTTCTAATCTTAGACTAGCTATCACAACATAGGCATCAACATCAGAAGGAATCACATCCAAACTGAGACTCGCAAACTACTCTAGCAGCTCATGTTCCCTAATCATCATGTACGATACCATCTCGAGGCTCTTTCAGCTCAAAACGTCGACAACTACATTTGCCTTACCTGAATGATACAGTATCTCACAATCATAGTCTTTCAGAAGCTTTATCCATCTTTATTGCCTCATATTCAACTCTTTCTATGAAAATAGATATTTCAGGCTTTTGTGATCAGTAAATACCTGAAATTTCTCACCATACAAATAGTGGTGTCATATCTCAAGTGAAAACACAACGACCGCTAACTCTAAATCATGGGTCAGATAGTTTTTCTCATGGACCTTAAGCTTTTGGGATCCATAAGCGACTACCTTCCCATTATGTATCAATACACAACCTAGTCCTCTACAAACCTACTATAATGCCCAACTAAACCCATAAAACTCCTGATCTCTGTGATTGTCTTTGGTCGATCCCACTAGACTACTTCTTCGATCTTGGATAGATCAACAGACACCCTATCATTCGATACTACGTAACCCAAAAATGATATCTATCCCAAGCAGAAGTCACACTTGCTGAGCTTAGGATAAAGCTACTTCCCTTGGAGGATCTGTAGAATAATACTTAAGTGCTGCTCATGTTTCTCTCTAGATTTTGAATATACCAGAATGTCATCGATAAAGACAATGAAAAATTGGTCCAAGTATGGCTTGAGCACATCATTGATCAGAGCCATAAAAGCTGCAGGAGCATTCTTTAACCCGAAAGGCATAACCATGAACTTATAGTGATCATAACGGGTACGAAAGGTTGTCTTGAGTACATCTCCACTCTGGATTCTCAATTGATGGTACCCAAACCTTAGATCAATCTTAAAAAAGATCTGTGCTCCTCGAAGTTGATCCAATAGATCACCAATGCATGGAAGGGGATACTTATTCTTAATGGTAGCCTTATTCAACAACTGATAATCAATACACAGTCAGAGGTTTCCATCCTTCTTTTTCATAAACAGAATCGAAGCTCCCTAAGGTGAGACACTTGGTCCGATAAACCCCTTATCCAGCAGCCCCTGTAACTGCTTCTTTAGCTCCTCCAATTCTACTAAAGCCATTCTTTTTGGTGGTTTAGATATAGGCTCGGTACCAGGCACCAAATCAATAGAAAACTCCATCTCTCTGTCTAGTGGCAACCCTGGTAGATTATCCAGAAAGACATCTGGGAATTCCCTAACCACGGGGATGTCAATCAACTTTGGACGTGCCATATCCATATCAACCACGTAAGCAATAAAACCTTCAAAATATTAACCATTCAGTTAGTACCAACACTCATCATTTCTAATTACGACAAATTCTTTCTTTCATTTCTTCTTATAAAATTTTACAACATGTTTCTCAAGTAGAGAAAACATTATTTCCTTAGAGTAGCAATCTAAGATAGCACAATTTGCAACTAGCCAATCCATTCCTAATATTACATCGAAATCGTAAATATTTAATAGAATAAGATTGACTGTCATGCTCTTGTCACCTACCTTCAAATTATAATCCTTACACATCATATCAGTCATTTGACTATCTTTTGCTGATTAACAGCTTAGTACCCAATGGTACTGGTTTCAAAAAATTTGACAGTTTAAATGTAGATGAGGGGATATAAAGGAATGTGTAGCACCAGGATCAACTAACGCTAATGCTTTAAAATTAAATACCAAAATTGTACCTTTAATCACGTCGGATGAAGCCTTAGCACTGTCCTGATCCAAAGCGTGCACACGACCCTGGCCAATAGTCTCATTTCCCTTCTCTTCATCTGTGGTCCTCCTCCTTTGGGGCAAGGGTGCAATGTGAGCTTTCTGTGGCTCCTCTCGTATCTGTGGATAGGGGTAGTAAGTTCTAGGCAGCTCTGATCATATGGCCCACTTTTTCGCACTTAAAGCATGCACCAGATGCTTGAAAACATAGCCTACCGCCATGAAATTTCCCATAAACTTTACATGGCTCAGTAGTAGGTCGGGGCTCACCAATCACTATACCTCTAGACGGAGCTGGAGCTGGAACTGGCGACCTCTTCCCCTCTCTGATAGTTTGATCCTCAAATGACTTCTTTCTGTCCTTACTCAACTTACCAAATGCAGAGACATGTAGCTCATAATCCTACTCACACCACTGTGCTCTGCGTACTACCTATTCATAAGTCAAAATACCAAAAGGGGCCAGTAGCGTCCTCATATAAGGTCTCAACCCTTTTACAAATTTTGGACCTTTCTTTCTTCACTACTCATAGTAATCGGATCACATTTGCCCAAGGATGCAAATCTGGACTGATGCTCGTCTACTGATACTCTGAGTTCATTGGCAAAGTTGTACATACATGAGGTAGTGAGGTTACATGGTGTTCCGATGAGCATTGTTTCGGATAGGGATTCCCGCTTCATTTCTCACTTTCAGGAACATTTTTAGGAAGCCATGGGAACCCTATTGGGTTTGAACATAGCTTTCCATCCTCAGACAGATGGTCAGTCAAAGAGGACTATACAGACTCTGGAGGATATGTTGAGAGCATGTGTGCTAGATTTTAGTGTCACACCCCATTTCACGCTTAATTCTTATTATTTATCAATAAAATAACAGAGTAGACAACACTTGGATGGTTGGGCACAGGAAACGATACGTATCTTACACACGTAATACACAACATTTATAGCAATTGATATTGTTTCACTATAATTCAACTGATTTCTTTCTTTACATATGTTATACACACGTACGTTTACATTCCAGTATCCCTTTAAATACATAATGTGCCTCAAAAGTTTAGATACAAAATCAAAATTGGGGTATACCTTTTACGCACTATGATGTGTGGGCTGTCAACCGCTCAGGAAAATTCCATTGTGCTCACTGTTGGGTAACTTTGTGGAGATGAGAGGAAAAGGGTGAGCTACAACACGCTCAGTAAGGAATCATGCAAGCAGGTAGATAACCATACTACCTACATGCTTACTCTCTATGTCATGCAAAAATACAAAATCTCTTAAACAAATCATGTAAGACCCGATTTTAGTTAAAACATGAAAATTAAAAATACAAAAGGACTGAAATGGAATCTTCGAACACGTGCAAGGGCAAAATGGTCAAAAGATCGAAAGTCGATATAAATTCGATGAGAAAAATTAATTAAAAATAATGGATTTGAGAATCTTGATCAATAACGAAGAAATAATTAAATTTCGGGTCAAATTGATCAAGATATCAATTTATTGGAATTAATCGGGATTAATCGGAATTTTTAGTTCGAAAAATAATCCCCAAAATAATCAAAAAAAATACCGAAAAGGGGTTAAGATAAATTAAATAAATTAAATAAAATTAAATAAATGAATTTAGAATTAAATAATAATTTTAAGGATATTTAAAGAGATATTTGGGTATTTTTTTATGTATTTTTAATGATTAAAATATTAATAAAATAAATAAATACAAATAAATAAATAAATATATAAAAATAAATTAATAAATTGAAAAAAAAAAGAGGAACCAGAAAAAATAAATCGGGGAGAGAGAAATGGGAAAAACGGAGCCGAACTTGAGGAGAAGGCCAGACGACCATCAGTGACCCAATCGGCCAGTCGAGGGCCGAAAAAGGAAGAGAGCGTCGGCGCGACCTCTCTGGTACCGATGACGCGCCACACTGACGTCGGAGGAGGCCGAAAACGGCAGGAGAAGTCGCGGGAAGAAAGAGCTCCGATCGTCGACGAACGGCGTCGATCTGGCCGACCCCGCCCCCAGCCGAGGCTTCCCCAGGCCCAGGCGACGCGATCGGTGGTGGTCACGACTGGCGAAACCGGCGGACGGAGCCGAAAACGGCAGAAATGGAAATGTGTTCCGACGGTCGAGGGAGAACAGCCGGACCGGCCACTTTCCGGTGACCTCGACCGAAGCCAACCCTAGATCTGAATGCGGACGACCCAGCGGAGCCACTGGCGATGCAAGCCAGCGGAGAACCGACCGGCAAGGCCCTGAACCGATCGAACTAGAGTGAACCGGGGTGAACCGCCGTGTCCAAACCGGGTCTGAACCGGATCGAACTGGTTCAACCAATGAGGAAAGGAAAAAAAGGAGAAAAAGGGCAAAAGAAAAAGAGAAAAAATTGGAAAAAAATTTCGACGATGTAATCGAGCTACGGGTAAGTCAGTAGCGGTCGAAATTGACCGATTTAAATTTTGGAATATTTTATTTAATTAATTTTCGACTAGAAAATTTATCCGAAAATTATGAAATTATGTAGCTCGACAATCGACGTCAAACGAGAGCTCAAGATAGCCTCGATTTACGTACTAGCATGGAATCTCGGGTAAGTAACCCTTATTTACGACAATTTGCATCGTTATGCGTGCTTCGAATTTAATTATCGCATAAAATAAATTAAATTATGGAGATTTAGATAAATTGTCCTAAATAATAAATTTAGCTATTCAAGAATTAGAACGAGGCCCAAGAAATTGTTGGTGGGCCCAATGAGCCCAATAGGCCTCGATAATGTGAAAATTAAGTGGAAAACGGGCTTAAGGCCGATTAAGGCCCATTAAGGTGCAATCGGGCCCAATGATTTAAATTAAGCCCAGAAAATATTAAATACAATTACGTTGTATAATATCTGACCTGAGGAATATTGATACGCAGTTCCGGGCATTTGATGGGGGAGCATATCGGACTGCGCGACGTGACATCAGTGGAAAGGTCAGACTCGACAGGAAAATAAGGTAAGGGAATTCTGCGGACTGCTAGAGGTAACTTTACAAAATTTTAAGTTCAATTACAGTCCTTTAAAAATTATCTGAAGGGTCTAGAGGTCAAATAATAATTTTAGTGCCCTGAATGGGCAAATTACCAAAATACCCTTATTAATGGTAAAATTTAAAATTTTAAGAAAAATTGGGAGGAGCAAGAAGAAGAGGTTCCTGCTCGTTCTGGAGGTGTTTGATGCATGCATGAGTAGGCTGGCTAACCTTCAAAGAAAAATACACAGCATTACATATTTTCAATGATGAAATTGTTGTGAAAACTGTTTTAAGGAAACAGAGCCGCCTACGTGTTTTTATTGACATGTGACGTGCTAGAGCTCAGCTCGCACGAAATTTTGAGTTGTGTGATGCAAGCATTAGTGCTGGACCGAGAGCTCGCACTAGAGTTTTTCATGCATTGGTGCTGGAGTCCGACTCGCACCAGATTATATATATATATATATGATTTTCGTGACACGGTGCTAGAGTTTAACTCACACCAGATTTTCCACATGATTTGATAAGAGTGCTAGAGTTTAGCTCGCACTAGTTTTACTTGATTTGATAAGAGTGCTGAGCATCGCTCGCACTGATTTTATGAGAACATGTGATGAGCCGGGCTTGGAGCATCGGGTAGACTGTGTGTCACCGATTAAATAGGCCCGCACGTGCATTTTGAGACATGGCATGAGTATAGAGATATGATATGGGTCCACGGAGTACGATGTACCGTGCAAGTAGCATGGGCTACGATATACCGTGTGGTATCTTCGGATATAGGGTATCTTCGGATACGGGGTATCTTCAGATACGGCATCTTCGGATGCGTGGGATCGGATAAGACTGACGGGTTGGATTGACCCACCTCCCGGGCAGTGCCCGATCAGGGTGAGACCCCATACACTAGGATCCGTGTAGCAGAGGGGCTCACGAGGACACACAGCCATAGTCCTGGTTATTACCGATATACAGATGTTGTCTAGTCTCGCATGTTGATGATCTTGACGATGATTGAAACTGGGTTTTAAACTAAATTTACATGATGCTATTTCCATGCTTTTTAAACCCATGTGTGATGTAAACTGATTTTCATGATTTTGTGTGAGTCAGGACCACCCGAAGGAGGGGTTAAGTCCTAACTTAATTGTGAAAGTTTTAAATGAGAAAGAAATGATTTAAAAAGAGTTGCATGTTGAATTTTCGATGCGAATGTGTTTTACATGACATCATGAATCACTGCATCAGTTTTGAAATGTGTGGAGAAAGGGTGGTTTATGCATGGCACCACATTCATGTAGGTAGTATGGTTACTACTTGTTCGTAGGATTGCCTTACTGAGCTTGATGTGCTCACCCCTTTCATTTTCTCACATAGATAATCTCCAGTAGATGTTGAGGCGACTGAGTACTGCATTTCGGATATCCGCTGCTGCCTATCATTTAAGGTATATACACTTGTACATATTGTATCTAAATAAGTATAGCACAGTAACATGTTTGTAAGTAACTTTAGGGGATGTATAAATATTGTAAACACTTATAAATGACTGAGAAAGAATTAAGTTATATGGTAAATGAATGGTGGGACTAGCATTGACGCACAACCCAATTTGTTAGTGCAGTGTGGTCACGATCAGAGGACAGGTAAGCATGAAAGAAAATAACAAAACGTTAAAAATTTACTCTGATTTTTGGGTAGTTTTGGGTCGTGACATATAAAAGTGGTATCAGAGCAGAAATTGGTCTGATGTGTGTCAGTGTCAGTAATTAGGAAATTACATCCCCGTGTTACTGTGCTTGGTTAGATACAGTACTGTATATCGAGATGGGTTTTAACTAAGAAATGGTTGAGGATGCAGGAATGCCTAATATTAGTTGCAATAGAGAAGGTAGAGCATGAGGCAGAGGTCGTAGAGGTAGACCTGAGCCTGCTAATCGTGCTGAGTTGACCTATGAGAATCCGGATGAGATTAAATGGAGGTTTATATTGAGCATGCCATACAGAATCCGACAGAGAGATCGGACAGTATTGAGACACGCTTCGCGAGGTTGGAGCGGAGTGTGGAGAATATTTTGGGAGCAAATTGCTCAAAGTATGCATATGATTTATGGGCGAGTCGGAGTATCAATGGAAGTCCGCTCGACCCAACTTAAGAGTTAGACATTCAGAGCTGACATACGAAATATTTTGGATATATTCCGATGATAGAATATCCCAGATACTGTTTAAAAGGAATGATAGATAAAAGATGATAGAATATCCCGGATACTGTTTAAAAGGAATGATAGATAAAATCCTTACTCTGACCCAGAGGAATTGATTTATTGATGAGTATGAATTATGAGTATGAAACTCAGTTTATATCCCTGGGCAGATATTACCTCAACACTATGAACAGTGACAGTCGAGATGTCTAAAAGTTTATGGAAGGGCTCAGATTGTCAATTAGAGTCTGATTGGCCCCGTTAGCTATCACTTCCTATACCGAGGCAGTGCGCAGAATATAGTTGTGTGAATAAGATTGTGAGTTTCATGCCTCTGAGATTGGAAAAGGTAGTAAGGGCCAAAATAGAGACAGAAAGAGAATTGAGAATGATAGAAATGTCAGAACGGGAAAAAGGTAATTGGTAAAAGATTTGATTTGATGAGTTATACAGTAAGATGATTGGTAAGGTCCCAGTGCATCCAATTTCGGCACTCTTGAGGGGTATTGTGATTGGAGAACCCCGACCTGATCCGTAGCAGGGTAAGTAAGGTAGTAGTGTAGTAGTGTAAGCAGAGTAGCAGTGTGATCACTGTAGAATGTGTGGTAAATACCATAGAAGTAGGACCTACACCTACTTATTATTGATGAAAATGGTCGTTAAGTGTGGTAAGATGGACCATTTTTTATGATTGCTCAGAGTTGGGCGAGATTACCCCACAGAAAGGTAAAGAGATAAAGAAAACCTGTTGAGATAGCTGCATCGAAAATGGAGGCCATAGCCAAAGAGAAAAGGAAAGTAGGTTGTTGGACGAAGGCGAGTGTATGTCTTGGACCAGACACTACTGATGTTTCACAGGATGTGGTGAAAGATACCACACTGCTTATGAATAAAGAAGTAATTGTGTTAATTGATCCTGGTACCACGTATTTCTTCATACCGCCTTCATTCGCATGTAAGTGAGTAAAAGACATGAATGCCTACACTCTTGGGCATAATGCTGATAAATGAGTACCCCAATAGAGGAAGGTTAACTAACGGAATAATTATGAAGAGATTTTAAGTTGAAAACGGAGGAAAAAGTATAAGTTGGCCGATTTTATTTAATGGACTATGAATGATTTAAAGTAATATTTGAGAATAAAGTAGTCGGCTGCATATTATGATGTTCGGATTTCTATCCTAAGATAGTGTTGTTTTACCCCTGAAAAGTATACTGTAAGTTTTGATAAGTACTAAAAAGGGGTGCAACGATTGAAATTTAAGGAGCAAATGATTATTCTCACGGAATGAATAATGACAAAGTTTCATTATAATTGATACACTAAGGAGATAATCTTCGAGATATGCTTGATTCTGAATACAAGATGTATTGGAATAAGAGGAGTATGTAAGGTAAGAATATCTATGATACGTGAAGTAATTAGGATTAAAGCAATTAGTAGCGAATATGAATTATGACCACAGGGACTGATATGTAAAGTAATTGTGGTTAAGTCTAAGGGTTAATAAAGGTATTTCAAAATACCTCCCCGCCTGGAGACTTAACAGCGTCTAGAAACATATATATAATCTATAACTTGAAATCGACCGTGGTAAGATATAAATTTAAAATTTGGATACTTTTACTAGTACGATAAAGAACTATAAAATTCGATTAATTATGAAGGTTAAAATATTAAAATTTAATAAAAGTCGTTAATATAAGAAAAAGAAAATGACGCGGGTCAGTATCATGAACAGAAGCAATTTTGAAGTGATATGATACGCTTATGCGTACATAGGTCAAGGATATGGGCGATTGAAATATGTAGTGGAGTTCAACTACAATGAGTTATTTAAACTTTACCTGGACCGATTTGTCATCATCCTTATTGATGATATGTTGAGTGTAGTTAAAGTTCAGGGCAAATTATAAGCAACAATTGGAAATTGCCTTTACAGATGGTTATTGCGAGTTTTAAAGAGGGTATACTTTGTTGACACGTTTAACTAAGAAAACGTGGTATTTGAATGAGATGATAAGTGAGATGATAGACGTGACAGGAGTTTTTGGTGTAATGAAGTGTGAACTGACCACCGTGATTAGTTTCACCATACCCAACAGCTCAAGAAGTTCTCCATGTGTATGAATGACTCAAAATAATGAATGAGCTGTGTATTGATGCAAAAAGGGAAGATAGTCGATTATGGATCTAAACAACTCAAGGATCATAAAATAAACTATCTGACCCATGATTTAAAGTTGATAGCGGTAGTACTTGTACTGAGGATATGGTACTATTATATACATTATGAGAAATTTTGGGTATGCACTTATCATAAAGCCCCAAGTATATGTTTTCACAAAAAAGAGGCGAATATGAGAATACATAGTGGGTTAGAGCTTCTGAGAGATTTTGATTGTGAAAAATTGTACCACCCAGGAAAGGCTAATGTGACGGTTGATGCCTTGAGCAGAAAGAGCCTTGGGATGGTATTACGTATGATGGTCAGGGAGCGTTAGCTGCTAGAGCAGTTGTGAGCCTCAGTATTGATGTGATCCCTTTTGATGATGACAGTGATTGTGTGACAGCTAGCCTGAGACTAGAACCGGATGATAGTGCCTGGATTTGATAGGCTTAGCGTGATGATCAGCATGGTGTTGATAGTTTGGGTCAGATTCAGAAGGGGTATAGTGACAGAGTTCACAGAGTTTCGATGATTTACAGAGAGGTTCAGAGACAGTATAAGTGCTCCCCAGGACCACAGTTGATGAGATAGTAATATTGTCAGAAGCTTACTCTTCGGGATATACAGTGCATACGGAAAGTAACGAATATATATATGAAATCTTTGAAAAGGGTATTGGTGGTCAGATGTGAAAAGAGATATGGTATAGATTGTGGAAAAGTGCCTAATATGTTAGCAGAATAAGGTAGAGTATTAAAAGTCTGTAGAGTTATTGTAACCTCAACCTATATCGACACGACACGAAAATGGGAGCAAGTCTCCATGAATTTCGTGATGAGTTATAGAGGACTCAGATGAATCACGAGGCTATTTAGATGATAGTCGCTAAATTGACTAAGTCTACCCACCTTCTGGTTATGAAATCCCCGGATACTCAGAGTGTGTGCCGTTAATTTTATAAGCTCCTGGAATAATCAGTTGGCACTTAAGTATCGGGATAACAAGATATGAGGCATAGTATGGCCGTAGGGGTTGTTTCCCTGACTTGGATAGGAAATAGTGGGTGACAGATAGAAATTTCTTCCGAAATAGTATAATAAGTCTCTGAGGATGTTGAGTTGAGTGAGAGATTAAGAACACCTCAGAGCAGACAAAAAGCATTAGAACTCACCGAGGGTGGATCTGTATTGTTGAAGTTATTTGTCTTAAGGGAATAACGACATAACAAGACTCGAGAAGAAGGCAAATTAAGTTTTGCTGAATGGAATTTTTGAGAGATTGGACAAGTGGGAGATAAGACCTGTAGGTTGGCGTTATCACTTAAATAAACAGGCATCCACAATATGTCCCATCTTTTGATATTTCGACAATACTATCCAGATCCAACATAAGTAATCGGATATGAACTCCAACAGATTCAGCTCAGTGCAAATTAAATATATTGAAGAAGTTGATTAGGGCATTAAACAGGAAAGAGAAAGTATTGAGGTTTAAGATGATCTCCCTAATAAAAGTCCTTTGGTAGTATTACACTCCGAAAAAAGGTTACATGAGAATTAAAAAGTATGATACGATTGATGTACCCGGAGTAGTCTATGGACCCATATGACTTGGTTCTAATTTGGAGGACCAAATTCCTTAAGTGGGGGAGATTATGTAAGACCCGATTTTAGTTAAAACATGAAAAATAAAAATACAAAAGGACTGAAATGGAATCTTCGAACACGTGCAAGGGTAAAATGGTCAAAAGACCGAAAGTCGGTATAAATTCGATGAGAAAAATTAATTAAAAATAATGGATTTGAGAATCTTGATCAATAACGAAGAAATAATTAAATTTTGGGTTAAATTGATCAAGATATCAATTTATTTGAATTAATCTGGATTAATCGGAAATTTTTAGTTCGAAAAATAATCCCGAAAATAATCGAAAAATATACCGAAAAGGGGTTAAGATAAATTAAATATATTAAATAAAATTAAATAAATGAATTTAGAATTAAATAATAATTTTAAGGATATTTAAACAGATATTTGGGTATTTTTTTAATGTATTTTTAATGATTAAAATATTAATAAAATAAATAAATAATAAAAATAAATAAATAAATAAATAAAAATAAATTAATAAATTGAATAAAAAGAGGAATCGGGAAAAATGGATCGGGGAGAGAGAAATGGGAAAAACGGAGCCGAACCCGAGGAGAAGGCCGGACGACCACCGGTGACCCAATCGGCCAGTCGAGGGCTGAAAAAGGAAGAGGGCATCGGCGCGACGTCCCTGGTACCGACGACGCGCCACACCGACGCCGGAGGAGGCCGAAAATGGCAGGAGAAGCCGTGGGAAGAAAGAGCTCCGATCGGCGGCGAGCGGAGTCGATCTGGCCTACCCTGCCCCCAGCCGAGGCTTCCCCAGGCCCAGGCGACGCGATCGGTGGTGGTCACGAATGGCGAAACCGGCGGACGGCGTGGAAAATGGCAGAAATGGAAATGGGTTCCGACCGCCGAGGGAGAACAGCCGGACCGGCTACTTTTCGGCGACCTCGATCGAAGCCAACCCCAGATCTGAGATGCGGACGACCCAGCGGAGCCACTAGTGTCATTCCCCGCTTTCGGGAACCCTTCTATCCATACATTCTCTACTACGGTTGGGCTGTGAGAAGATGCAATTACTAAAAATTTATTTATCTACAGCGGAATATTTAAAACTTTAATTCACACTCCCAGGTGTGTGTGTAAATACACAAAATTAATTGTATAAATACCATGTGCTTACATATCATCCCCATAATACTGTTTACAGTTCCAAGATATAACTGTGCGATACGATATATTAGATACAAAATACTCGTGTATACAAATCTTATACCTTTACAGATTGTGGGAGCTGTTTAGCACAAAAGATCTAGAGATCACCGCTCTCTTACTTCTCAGTACCTGGAGGGGGAAAATAGTGGGATGAGCAAACCACGGCTCAGTAAGGAAATGTATGCTAGCAGGTAGATATCGTACTACCTACATAGCCCATGCATGCATAAACCAAAACCATGTTTTCGTTATAAATGGAAATATCATACGAACAATGCATTTAAACATATATTTCTCAATAGCATTTTCGTGTAAATCAAATGTCAAACTTCCATTTAAAACATGCTCATAAATAGTGCCCTCATGGCACGATGTGAAATCAGAGATTTATTAAAACACGAAATCTCTTTCACTTCTCAAATCATTCTTTCTCGCAAGTCTCTTTCTTTTCTGAGATTGTCTTTGTTTCTCGATTCTCTGAGACAGGCATGGAATTTTCGACAATCAAATATCCATGACTTATGGCCACAGTCAGTGATCCCAGGCCTCACTGATCGGGTGTGCACAGGGTATCACTTCGCCTGAAGGGGGATGGGTCAGTCCTACCCTTCGGCTCATTTCAATCCACCTCATCTCCTCGTATACTCACGGTGAAGATACGTCGTGTGTCATCTACGCGATACTCGTACTCACGTGCACCCAGCACGGTACATAGTATACCAACGGGTGACTACACTATTCTACGTACAACCGTGGACCCAAGTCCATACTCCAACTCCGATGGACTTTTTATCCTTAAACCATGTCTCATAAACCAGGCGAGCAAGCAGCGTGACACACAGTCAACGTAAAGCTCCAGCGCGGTACGATCTATCGTTAAGGCCCAGCCCGTTCAATTGGCCGTCGGCTGGTATCCTCTTGGGTCCCAGACCCCCAGGTTTACCTTAACTCAATAAAACAGGTGCGAGCAAAGTTCCCGCACTTTCTCAAAATGCTCGTGTGAGTTAAAACTCCCGCACGGTACATCAAGGCCTTAAAACGGGTGTGAGCTAACGCTTCAACACCAAATCTCATCTCAAAACTGATAGATGGCTATTTTCTCTTTTTAAAACTCAAAACACGTTTATTCATACAGCATGCCTCTTCATGCTAAAACATGTAAAATTAGCCAACCTATCATCAACATTTCTCAATCATAAATAACAATGTAAAATTGAGAAAATCATTGAAAACATGCATATCATGCTATTTCCTTACCCTATCCCATTTCTCAATACATATATATGTCATAGTACTTTGCATACTTCCATATCATTTCATAGAATTATCATATCGTACTAGTCTAGCAATATATCTACGAAATTGCCGTAAAATACGTACGAACATCTCTATAGCTAACACACAGTCCTTTACCTCGTTTTACTTGTGTGCAACTATCCGCCTTTATGCTTCTCGCGTTCTCATCTCGACTTGCTCCGGCGTATCATCCGAAACTGAAATTCATCCACCAACATTTGAGTTAATGTTTCTAACTCTTATTCAACTAAGCATTTATCCAATGCCTTAATTACACATTTTTACCCTTTGTGGTAAACCTCCCAATTTATCCTAATATCAACATTTCCAAACCATTTCCACATCATACTCATCCACTCAAGATATCTCATTCATCAAAAACACCCCCACACTTCACTTTCTCACACTTGACCATTTCTAAGTTATATTCATTTCATACCATTTTAGGTAGTTCTATTCACAATATGCACACCCAAATATCTTTATAAGCATTAACTAAACCAATGTACTTGGATTTGTGCATTAGAACTTACCTCATTGGATTTCCTCTTGCTCCAATTAGGATTGCCCTCTATTTCTTCAATCCATCAAATGGGGAAATGCCTCTAGACTATGTTGTTCTTCTCTTTGATGTGAACAACTTTGTCTCTAATAGCCTCTCCTTAAATCTCACTGAAAATGGCTGGATTTAGGAGTGAGAAACTAGATTTCTTTGAGTTGAAGTGAAATGGAAATGTTTTCCCAAAATTCTGATGATCCAACTGCTCCCATTTATAGTTTTGACTTGATGAGATCGATCTTCCTTGGGTGGAGATCGATCTGTTCCTCAAAAATCCCTCTTTTCTAAGACGTTTTAAAGGTAGGAGATCGATCTGTCGAGACTGGAGATCGATCTGCTGTCAAACAGAAGCTTAAGGAGATCGATCTGGTCTTAGGGGAGATCGATCTGCTTCCAACCCGAGACCTAGAGAGATCGATCTGGTCTTAGGGGAGATCGATCTTCTCCCAACCCGAGAGCTAAAGAGATCGATCTGCTTCCTTTGGAGATCGATCTGTTCCCTTCCATTTCTCACATTAGAGCATTCTGGCTCTCCCAGATCGATCTCTCATCCTATGAGATCGATCTGGCCTTCACAAATTCCAGATTTCCTGCAGTTTTTCTGCAACAACTCTTACCAAACACCCTTAATTTGCTACCATGATCATTTCCTCATTCATTCATCTTTGAGACTTGAAAATGGGATCCATCCTCACTACATACACATTAAAACTTGTGTAGAATCTTTGTATGACCAAATATATACGATATTACTCGAATGGAAATATACACTTATGTAAATCTTTCCTTCCATTTTACTATACTTCTCATATTCCATTTCGATCACATTCTTCCCGTTTTAAGTTCATTTCCTCCTACTCACTCATAATGCAACTTGTACGTATAATCACAATTCTTACTACAAGTGCGTACATAATCTTATGAACTTACATTGTATACACTTCACATTACAATACATCATCTTACTTATGATTTTATTTACATTCCCATGTTCCTATCTACATAGCTATACATGTACGGGGTCTCACATTCGCCCCCACTTAAAGAATTTGGTCCTCCAAATTAGAACCAATTCAATCTGTGAATAACTCGGGATACTTTTCCCGCATCAAACTTTCCAGTTCCCACGTGGCCTCTTCCACAGTGTGATGTTGCCACAAAATCTTAACCAATGAAATCGTCTTGTTCCGCAACACCTTCTCTTTCCTGTCCAACACCCTGATCGGTCTCTCGACATACGACATATCTTTCTTGAGCTCCAACGGCTCATAACTAATTACATGTGTCGGATCCGGGTAGTACTTTCGAAGCATAGAAACTGGAAGACATTGTGGACTTCTGCTAGCTCAGGTGGTAAGGCTAGCCTATATGCTCCTTCTCCCACTCTATCCAAAATCTTGAAGGGACCAATGTAACGAGGACTTAATTTTCCTTTCTTCCCAAACCTCATTATTCCCTTAGAAGGAGATACTTTCAAAAATACAGACTCACCAACATCAAACTCAAGTGGTCTCCGTCTCTTGTCAGCGTAGCTCTTTTGTCAACTTTGAGCTGTTCGCAGCCTCTCACATATTATCTGAACATCCTCGGAGGCTTGCTTAACCAAATCGGGAGCAAGCAATTGTCTTTCACCAACTTCTTCCCAACCAATGGGCGATCGGCATCTACGACCGTATAGTGCCTCATAAGGGGCCATACCAATACTTGAGTGATGACTGTTATTGTAGGCGAACTCAATCAATGGCAAGTGATCGTCCCATGAGCCTCTAAAATCCAGCACACACACTCTCAACATATCCTCCAGGGTCTGTATAGTCCTCTCCGACTGACCATCTGTCTGGGGATGAAAAGCGGTGCTAAAACTCAACTGGGTCCCCATCGCTTCCTGGAAATGTCCCCAAAAGTGGGAAGTGAAGCGGGCATCCCTATCAGAAACAACACTCACTGGGACTCCATGCAATCTCACTATTTCTCGCACATACAGGTTCGCCAGTGCACTCAATGTATCAGTAGATCTCATGGCTAAGAAATGCGTCGATTTCGTTAACCGATCTACTATCACCCATATCGCATCAAGGTTCTTACGGGTTCTCGGTAACCCCATCACAAAATCCATGGTGACATGCTCCCACTTCCATGTTGGTATCGATAGAGGTTGTAATAATCCTCCTGGTTTCTGATGTTCGACTTTTACTTGCTGACAAATGAGACATCTAGCGACATACTCAGCTATGTCTCTCTTCATTCCAGACCACCAATATGCTTTTCGGAGATTTTGATACATCTTACTACTCCCCGGGTGTATCGTGTATCTCGACGAGTGTGCCTCTGATAAGATCAGCTTTCTCAGCTCTACATCCTTAGGAACACATATTCTATCTCTAAACCTTAGTATTCCATCTGGACTCAATATAAAATCAGCACCCTTCCCTTTCCGGATTTGGCTAATCATGACAATACACCATTGATCGATTTGCTGAGCTTGTCGGATTCTCTCAATCAACTCCGGTTCTAATCTCAAGCTAGCAATGATCCCATAGCTGCCAATCTCAAGTAGGGTCATATCCAAACTAAGGTTCGTGAATTGTTCCAACAACTCGTGCTCTCTAACCAACATATGTGATACCAACCCGAGACTCTTCCGACTCAATGCATCGGCAACCACATTTGCCTTCCTCGGGTGGTACAAGATCTCACAATCGTAGTCCTTTAGGAGTTCCAACCACCTCCTCTGTCTCATGTTTAACTCCTTTTGTGAGAATAGATATTTCAGACTCTTATGATCCGTAAAGATCTGAAATCTCTCACCATATAAGTAGTGGCGCCATATCTTCAACGCAAACACTACGGCCGCTAACTCCAAATCGTGAGTGGGGTAGTTCTTCTCATGATCCTTCAGCTGTCTAGATCCATAAGCTACTACCCTTTCATCTTGTATCAAAACACAGCCTAGTCCTTGATGCGAAGCATCTGCATACACCGAGTAATTCCCTGAACTGTTAGGGATGACAAGAACTGGCGCGGTAGTTAATCTGCGCTTAAGTTCCTAAAAACTCCTCTCACAAGCTTCATCCCATGAAAACTCCACACTCTTTCTCGTAAGACGTGTCAATGGAGCAGCTAATCTAGAGAATCCTTCTACAAATCTCCTGTAGTAACCAGCCAAACCTAGAAAACTTCTGATCTCTGTGACTGTCCTAGGTTGTTCCCACTGAACAACTGCCTCTATCTTGGATGGATCTACTGACACCCCATCCTTCAATATAACATGGCCTAGAAAAGAAATCTGTTCTAGCCAAAAGTCGCATTTGTTAAGCTTGGCATATAATCTTTTCTCTCGGAGGGTTTGCAAAATAATCCTTAAGTGCTGCTCATGCTCTTCTCTGGACCTTGAATACACCAATATATCATCAATGAAAATGATTACGAACTGGTCCAGGTATGGCTTGAATACTTCGTTCATTAGAGCCATAAAAGCTGCCGGCGCATTGGTCAACCCAAAAGGCATCACTAAAAATTCGTAATGGCCATAACGGGTACGAAATCCTGTCTTGGGCACATCCTCCTTCCGAATCTTCAATTGATGATACCCAGACCTCAGATCTATCTTGGAGAAGATCTGTGCTCCCCGAAGCTGATCCAATAAATCGTCAATGCGTGGCAAGGGGTACTTATTCTTGATGGTAGCCTTGTTTAACATCCGATAGTCAATGCACAACCTGAGGCTCCCATCTCTCTTCTTCACAAATAATACCGGGGCTCCCCATGGTGAGACGCTCGGTCTTATGAACCCCTTCTCTAACAACTCTTGCAGCTGTTTTCCTTAATTCCTCTAACTCAACTGGGGCCATCCTATATGGTGACTTCGATATTGGTTCGGTTCCAGGCATCAAGTCTATACCGAATTTCGTTTCTCTATCAGGTGGCAATCCTGGTAGATCATCTGGAAAGACATCAGGGAATTCTTTGACCACTAGATGTCCTCCATATCCGGATGTACTTTGTTCAAATCCACCACATAAGCAACAAAACCTTCAAAACAACATTCAAGCCATTTATACCAAAGTACTTTACTTAATACAAAATTTAAGATTTCATTTCTTCTCTTAAAATCTTACAACACATTCTTCAGGTAGAGAAAACTTAATGGACTTAGAACGACAGTCTATGACAGCATGATTGGCGGCTAACCAATCCATTCCCAAAATTACATCAATGTCGTACATATTCAACAAAATCAAGTTGGCTGTCATGCACTTATCTCCTACCCTCACTTTACAATCTTTATACACTTGTTCAACTAATTGGCTAACTCTCATTGGAGTACTTATCAGTAAGGTCCTATTCAAGTATGTGGGCTCTACAAAACCTTTTAACTTAGATGCACATGCAGGTGATATGAAGGAATGCGTAGCACCAGAATCAAACAAAGCTATAACCTATAAATTGAAAATCAAGATTGTACCTTTTATCACTTCAGAAGAGGTATCAGCCGATGCCTGGTCTATCGCATACACCTTGCCTTGACCCACAACTTGTTTTCCCTTTTCTTCAGCCGAGGCTTTCTTTCTTGCAGGAGGTGCAACTGTAGGAACCCTCTCTGGCTCTTTATCCCTCTATGGAATTGCCTCAACTATCTCCGGGCACTCTCTGGCATAATGTCCAAATTTACCACATCTGAAACATCGGGTACCCTGAAGATGACATGGCCTACCACCATGGTATCGACCGCATAGCCTACACTGATCTGTAGTCGGTCGGGGTCCACCAATCACTATACCCTTGGCTGGTGTCTGAGTCGGAGGCATAAAAGGTCTAGCAACCTTTTTCTGGAAATCATCTACCTCTCTCCGACGTTTACTCATGAATTTTCGACCAAATTTGGCACTCTTGCCATCTCCCATCTTCCTCGGACCCTTGTCCTTACCCCAACTAAACTCAGAAATCTGCAAGTCATGATCTTGCTCACATAACTGGGCCCGTCGCACGGCCTCTCTATATGTAGCGACATCAAATGGGGCCAACTTCGTTCGGATCGAAGGCCTCAGTCCATCTACAAATCTACAGACTCTGACAGCTTCACTCCTGATCGAGTCCGGATCATATCGACCCAGTGAAGTGAATCGTGACTCGTACTCATCAACTGTTCGATTCCCTTGAGTCAGATTCAGAAATTCCATCTGTAGTCTCCGTCGAGCAGTATCTGGGATGTATTGCTCTCTGAAAATGTCTAAGAACATATCCCACGTGATAACCATTCCTTGAGCTCTTAACATCGGCCTGACGGACTTCCACCAGTGCTCTGCTTCGCCTCTCAATACAAAGGCTGCAAGCGCTACTCTCTCCGTAGCTGAACATCTACAGAAGTCGAATAACTTCTCCATTTGACTGATTCAGTCCTCAGCCACCGTCGGATCCTTTACCCCGCTAAACAAAGGAGGCTTAAAGTCCATAAAGTGCCTCAATCTCTCCATATCACAGTCATATCCATACCCCAATTCATCACCTTGCTGATGTGGGGCTATCGGAGGAGGTACCGGTCTAATAGGAGGTTCCCGTGGCCTAGCCGGTTCAGCTTGCACAGGTGCAACATTCTCAGGCTCAGGTGCAGCTGCTGAGGGATTCGGTGCAGCCTGTCCCGCTGTACCAGGTGTACCCTCAAACCTAGCCATGATCTGACCCATCATGGTCATCATCATGCGCATGTCTTCCTCCAATCGAGTTATTCGAGGATCAGAAGCCTCTATCTGTTCCTGGGGCTCATGACTAGAGGATGATCTACTGTGCCTCTCAGTCCTGTCATTTTGCCCTCGAGCCCTCGAGCTCTCTCCCCTCTTGCGGTGTCTCTCAGGCATAACTCACTAGCCTGATAACTTTCCTGCGTTATAACAAACATTTAATTTACTACCAGCTCCGTATACACATTTGTATCTAAATATCGCACAATAACTTGGGGATGTATGTTTTCTTAGTCCTAAGCATCAACTCACATCAGACCAACCAAGCTCTGATACCAAGCCTGTCATGCCCCGCTTTCGGGAACCCTTCTATCTATACATTCTCTACTACGGTTGGGCTGTGAGAAGATGCAATTACTAAAAATTTATTTATCTACAGCGGAATATTTAAAACTTTAATTCACACTCCCAGGTGTGTGTGTAAATACATAAAATTAATTGTATAAATACCATGTGCTTACATATCATCTCCATAATACTGTTTACAGTTCCAAGATATAACTGTGCGATACGATATATTAGATACAAAATACTCGTGTATACAAATCTTATACCTTTACAGATTGTGGGAGCTGTTTAGCACAAAAGATCTAGAGATCACCGCTCTCTTACTTCTCAGTACCTGGAGGGGGAAAATAGTGGGATGAGCAAACCACGGCTCAGTAAGGAAATGTATGCTAGCAGATAGATATCGTACTACCTACATAGCCCATGCATGCATAAACCAAAACCATGTTTTCGTTATAAATGGAAATATCATACGAACAATGCATTTAAACATATATTTCTCAATAGCATTTTCGTGTAAATCAAATGTCAAACTTCCATTTAAAACATGCTCATAAATAGTGCTCTCATGGCACGAATGTGAAATCAGAGATTTATTAAAACACGAAATCTCTTTCACTTCTCAAATCATTCTTTCTCACAAGTCTCTTTCTTTTCTGAGATTGTCTCTGTTTCTCGATTCTCTGAGACAGGCATGGAATTTTCGGCAATCAAATATCCACGACTTATGGCCACAGTCAGTGATCCCAGGCCTCACTGATTGGGTGTGCACAGGGTATCACTTCGCCTGAAGGGGGATGGGTCAGTCCTACCCTCCGGCTCATTTCAATCCACCTCATCTCCTCGTATACTCACGGTGAAGATACGTCGTGTGTCATCTACGCGATACACGTACTCACGTGCACCCAGCACAGTACATAGTATACCAACGGGTGACTACACTATTCTACGTACAACCGTGGACCCAAGTCCATACTCCAACTCCGATGGACTTTTTATCCTTAAACCATGTCTCATATACCAGGCGAGCAAGCAGCGTGACACACAGTCAACGCAAAGCTCCAGCGCGGTACGATCTATCGGAGTATGGACCAGCCCGTTCAATTGGCCGCCGGCTGGTATCCCCTTGGGTCCCAGACCCCCAGGTTTACCTTAACTCAATAAAACAGGTGCGAACAAAGTTCTCGCACTTTCTCAAAACCCTCGTGCGAGTTAAAACTCCCGCACGGTACATCAAGGCCTTAAAACGGGTGTGAGCTAACGCTTCAACACCAAATCTCATCTCAAAACTGATAGATGGCTATTTTCTCTTTTTAAAACTCAAAACACGTTTATTCATACAGCATGCCTCTTCATGCTAAAACATGTAAAATTAGCCAACCTATCATCAACATTTCTCAATCATAAATAACAATGTAAAATTGAGAAAATCATTGAAAACATGCATATCATGCTATTTCCTTACCCTATCCCATTTCTCAATACATATATACGTCATAGTACTTTGCATACTTCCATATCATTTCATAGAATTATCATATCGTACTAGTCTAGCAATATATCTACGAAATTGCCATAAAATACGTACGAACATCTCTATAGCTAACACACAGTCCCTTACCTCGTTTTACTTATGTGCAACTATCCGCCTTTATGCTTCTCGCGTTCTCATCTCGACTTGCTCCGGCGTATCATCCGAAACTTAAATTCATCCACCAACATTTGAGTTAATGTTTCTAACTCTTATTCAACTAAGCATTTATCCAAAGCCTTAATTACACATTTTTACCCTTTGTGGTAAACCTCCCAATTTATCCTAATATCAACATTTTCAAACTATTTCCACATCATACTCATCCACTCAAGATATCTCATTCATCGAAAACACCCCCACACTTCACTTTCTCACACTTGACCATTTCTAAGTTATATTCATTTCATACCATTTTAGGTAGTTCTATTCACAATATGCACACCCAAATATCTTTATAAGCATTAACTAAACCAATGTACTTGGATTTGTGCATTAGAACTTACCTCATTGGATTTCCTCTTGCTCTAATTAGGATTGCCCTCTATTTCTTCAATCCATCAAATGGGGAAATGCCTCTAGACTATGTTGTTCTTCTCTTTGATGTGAACAACTTTGTCTCTAATAGCCTCTCCTTAAATCTCACTGAAAATGGCTGGATTTAGGAGTAAGAAACTAGATTTCTTTGAGTTGAAGTGAAATGGAAATGTTTTCCCGAAATTCTGATGATCTAACTGCTCCCATTTATAGTTTTGACTTGATGAGATCGATCTTCCTTGGGTGGAGATCGATCTGTTCCTCAAAAATCCCTCTTTTCTAAGACATTTTAAAGGTAGGAGATCGATCTGTCGAGACTGGAGATCGATCTGCTGTCAAACAGAAGCTTAAGGAGATCGATCTGGTCTTAGGGGAGATCGATCTGCTTCCAACCCGAGACCTAGAGAGATCGATCTGGTCTTAGGGGAGATCGATCTTCTCCCAACCCGAGAGCTAAAGAGATCGATCTGCTTCCTTTGGAGATCGATCTGTTCCCTTCCATTTCTCACATTAGAGCATTCTGGCTCTCCCAGATCGATCTCTCATCCTATGAGATCGATCTGGCCTTCACAAATTCCAGATTTCCTGTAGTTTTTCTGCAACAACTCTTACCAAACACCCTTAATTTGCTACCATGATCATTTCCTCATTCATTCATCTTTGAGACTTGAAAATGGGATCCATCCTCACTACATACACATTAAAACTTGTGTAGAATCTTTGTATGACCAAATATATACGATATTACTCGAATGGAAATATACAATTATGTAAATCTTTCCTTCCATTTTACTATACTTCTCATATTCCATTTCGATCACATTCTTCCCGTTTTAAGTTCATTTCCTCCTACTCACTCATAATGCAACTTGTACATATAATCACAATTCTTACTACAAGTGCGTACATAATCTTATGAACTTACATTGTATACACTTCACATTACAATACATCATCTTACTTATGATTTTATTTACATTCCCATGTTCCTATCTACATAGCTATACATGTACGGGGTCTCACAACTAGGGACGGAAGCTGGCAGAGAACCGATCGGCAAGGCCTTGAACCGATCGAACAGAAGTGAACCGGGGTGAACCGACGGGTCCGAACCGGGTCTGAACCGGACCGAATCGGTTCAGCCAATGTGGAAAGGAAAAAAAAGGAGAAAAAGGGAAAAAGAAAAAGAGAAAAAATTGGGGAAAAATCTCGACGATGTAATCGAGCTACGGGTAAGTCAGTAGCGGTCGAAATTGACCGATTTAAATTTTGGAATATTTTATTTAATTAATTTTCGACTGGAAAATTTATCCAAAAATTATGAAATTGTGTAGCTCGACAATCGATGTCAAACGAGAGCTCGAGTTAGCCTCGATTTATGTACTAGCATGGAATCTCGGGTAAGTAACCCTTATTTACGACAATTTGCATCATTATGCGTGCTTCGGATTTAATTATCGCATAAAATAAATTAAATTATGGAAATTTAGATAAATTGTCTTAAATAATAAATTTAGCTATTCGAGAATTAGAACAAGGCCCAAGAAATTCTTGGTGGGCCCAATGAGCCCAATAGGCCTCGATAATGTGAAAATTAAGTGGAAAACGGGCTTAAGGCCGATTAAGGCCCATTAAGGTGCAATCGGGCCCAATAGGTGTAAACGGGCCCAATGATTTAAATTAAGCCCAAAAAAATATTAAATACAATTAAGTTGTATAATATCTGACCTGAGGAATATTGATACGCAGTTCCGGGAATTTGATGGGGGAGCAGATCGGACTGCGCGACGTGACATCAGTGGAAAGGTTAGACTCGACAGGAAAATAAGGTAAGGGAATTCTGCGGACTGCTAGAGGTAACTTTATGAAATTTTAAGTTCAATTGCAGTCCTTTAAAAATTATCTGAAGGGTCTAGAGGTCAAATAATAATTTTAGTGCCCCGAATGGATAAATTACCAAAATACCCTTATTAAGGGTAAAATTTACAATTTTAGGAAAAAATGGGAGGAGGAAGAACAAGAGGTTCCTCCTCGTTCTGGAGGTGTTTGATGCATGCATGAGTAGGCTGGCTAACCTTCAAAGAAAAATGCACAGCATTACATATTTTCAATGATGAAATTGTTGTGAAAACTGTTTTAAGGAAACAGAGCCGCCTAGTGTTTTTATTGACATGTGACGCGCTAGAGCTCAGCTCGCACGAAATTTTGAGTTGTGTTATGCATTCATTAGTGCTGGAGCGAGAGCTCGCACTAGAGTTTTTCATGCATTGGTGCTGAGTCCAACTCCCACCAGATTTTATATATATATATATATATGATTTTCGTGACAGGGTGCTAGAGTTTAACTCGCACCAGATTTTACATGATTTTCGTGACAGGGTGCTAGAGTCTAACTCGCACCAGATTTTCCACATGATTTGATGAGAGTGCTAGAGCTTAGCTCGCACTAGTTTTACTTGATTTGATGAGAGTACCGAGCATCGCTCGCACTGATTTTATGAGAACATGCGATGAGCCGTGCTTGGAGCATCGGGTAGACTGTATGTCACTGATTAAATAGGCCCGCACATGCGTTTTGAGACATGGCATGAGTATGGAGATATGATATGGGTCCACGGAGGATGATGTACCGTGCAAGTAGCATGGGGTACGATGTACCGTGTGGTATCTTCGGATACGGGGTATCTTCGGATACGGCATCTTCGGATGCGTGAGATCAGATAAGACTGACGGGTTGGATTGATCCACCTCTCGGGCAGTTCTCGATCAGGGTGAGACCCCGCACACTAGGATCCGTGTAGCAGAGGGGCTCACGAGGACACACGGCCATAGTCCTGGTTATTACCGATATACAGATGTTGCCTAGTCTCGCATGTTGATGATCTTGACGATTATTGAAACTGGGTTTTAAACTAAATTTGCATGATGCTATTTCCATGCTTTTTAAACCCATGTGTGATGTAAACTGATTTTCATGGTTTTGTGTGAGTCAGGACCACCCGAAGGAGGGGTAAGTCCTGACTTTATTGTGAAATTTTTAAATGAGAAAGAAATGATTTAAAAAGAGTTGCATGTTGAATTTTCCATGCGAACGTGTTTTACATGACATCATGAATCACTGCATCAGTTTTGAAATGTGTGGAGAAAGGGTGGTTTATGCATGGCACCACACTCATGTAGGTAGTATGGTTACCTACTTGTTCGTAGGATTGCCTTACTGAGCTTGATGTGCTCACCCCTTTCATTTTCTCACACAGATAATCTCCAGTAGATGTTGAGGCGACTGAGTACTGCATTTCGGATATCCACTGCTGCCATCATTTAAGGTACATACACTTGTACATATTGTATTTAAATAAGTATAGCATAGTAACATGTTTGTAAGTAACTTTAGGGGATGTATAAATATTGTAAACACTTATAAATGACTGAGAAAGAATTAAGTTATATGGTCAATGAATGGTGGGACTGGCATTGACGCACAGCCCAATTTGTTAGTGGAGTGTGGTCACGATCAGAGGACAGGTAAGCATGAAAGAAAATAACAAAATGTGAAACATTTACTCTGATTTTTGGGTAGTTTTGGGTCGTGACAAATCACTCTTTCAAAAAACAGAAAATATGTATTTCTCTTTGAAATCACATCAAATCAGTCGACTTCCAAAATCACATGTATATAAGTGTTTCAAAACACAAAATAGAAAGTCAGATGCAAAATCAAATACAGAACAAATCAAGTTCCTAGAAAATTGATCAACTTTCAGATAGGGAGAAAAGCAGAGGATACATTAACGTAACAGACAAACATATGGCCATAGTCAATGGACTCCATGCTATCAATAGCTAGGTGTACATGAATGTCCCCAAATGGCGGAAGGCAGAGGGGATACTCCACTCATCAGACACAGATCGGAGTCCGAAGACCCAGCATCATAGTATATTGCAATCCATTTTTTCCGCATGATTCTACATACTCCGTCAACCCTAATTTCATATCGAAAGACTGGGAGTGCCCAAAAGATTCGGGGCTTATAGTCCCATCTCCAACTATGCTTGAACTATGTCTCAAAATGCACGTGCGAGCATATCATATCAATGTGACACACAGTCTACACGAGGCTCCAGCACGGCTTATCAAATCATGTGTGAGGATCAGTACAGCTCACATCGCCTACACGACATCTCCAAACACGGTTTGTGCATATCACACAATAAAATCTAGTGCAAGCAAAACAAGGCTCCAGCACTATGTCATGTGAAAACTATATCAAATCCAGTGCGAGTAAGTTCCAACACTATTTGTTTCCACACAAATCCGATAGATGGCTCAATTCTGATAAAAGTGGTGCTCATGGCTAAATCAAATACAAAAAATAGCACCAATTTGAGTGAGAGAAAAACATTTCCATCACATCACTCATCACATATATTATATTCAGAAAAACATGCAATTTAATACAAATAATCAAATTGAGAGCCAATCTATCCTTACTCATTCATAAAACAAACTTATTCATGCAAAACACATCAATTCATGCCATTTCGGTTTCTCTCTTTTTTCCTAACTGGGGGTATTTTGGTAATTTACCCTTTTCCAGTGTAAATTTGGAAATTTCTAATCTAGACTCCTCATAGAATTTAAAGACACTAAAAAGATGATGAAAATTCATACAGCTATCTCTAATAGCTTACGAAATCCCTTACCTCGAAATAAGTCGACTGCGAACTTTTATTTCTCATTCGCTTTGGATCACGTAGTTTTTATGGCTTCGTTTACGTCCTCGAGAGCTGTAATTTATTACCAATCATATCATTTAAGTTTGATACTACATTCCCCATATTCTTGATAGTCCAATTGACATATAGGGTTTGATTTCCCTTAGTGGGCCCTATTACTCTTTATTAGGCCCATTATCAATCTAAGCCCATTTCCACTTTACTATTCATTCCATCAAGCCCATTGGGCATTTTCGGCCCATTAACAATTATTAGGCCATCCGTGTGTCTCACTTGCCTTATTTGACTGAATGCACATGGGACTAGCGATGGCACCTCTCAGCCATGGCATGGTGGTCGAGCACCATCATGCCACCTGTTGAGTTAATATATTTTAAAATGAAAAAACAAGTAAATTCAATAATATTAAGATGATATAAAAACATGTTTAGAGGTTATCAGTACCAGAACTTAGAGTTCTGTTGATGAGAGATCGATCTGGCTTGTGAGAGATCGATCTCCTGGGTCTGTACTTGATGAGAGATCGACCTCATGAAGAAATGAGGTCGATCTGCCAAGCTTTGAACATATACAAAGGTATTAAGGAAGAGTGAGATCGATCTGCAAGGGTTAAGAGATCGATCTGCCTAAAACTAGAATTGAGGGATCGATCTGATCTAGGAAGAGATCGATCTCCCTTAAAAGCATAGACTGTGGATCGATCTGAAAGATCGATCCACACTTAAACAGAGAACTTATAAGATCGATCTGGTAAGGAAGAGATCGATCTTCTCAAAGTCAGAGAGCTAAGGAGATCGATCTGAGGTATTGAGAGATCGATCTCCCCACTACGAGATTGCATGGCAGATCGATCTGAAGATCGATCTTGCCTCAAACAGAGAGATCATGAGATCGATCTGCCTATTCGACAGATCGATCTCCTCTATCATTTTCAAATTAACAGATCGATCTTCTAACCTATGAGATCGATCTCCTTGTGTTATTGTGCTTTGATCTTGCAGGATTTATAACTAAGAGATCGATCTGGCTAGTTTCTGCAAAATCTCAACGGGAAAAACAGCATTTAATGCTCCAACTACCAATCCTTCAGTATTTAACCAAGCATTGAAGACAAAGAGAATAGAGACATTATTGCTGCACATTTTCTACATTCTCAAGCTTTCAACACTTTCATTCCTTGTGTCTTCATTCCTCATTTATTGAGATTTATTGTATAAGCTTAAGTGCAAAAGCTGTATTTGTCCTACCTACATTAAAACTTCATTTTGTATTCATCCTTATCTTGAGAGAGAAGAGGATTGTTCCTCAATGAGATAAATTGTAAGAGGGTGAATACATTTTCATATTGCAAAGGGTAGAGAGGTTATTCCTTAACCTGTAAAAGGAACATTGTAAACTTCTGTTCAAGGAGAGTAAGAAAGCACTTGACAAGAAGGTCAAGGAGAGAGGATGTAGGCAAAAGTTTGGCCGAACCTCTATAAACGATTGTGTTTGTTTCTCTCTTCCCTATCTTGCATTAAATTGTTTAATTTTATTATATTGCTTATTTTCATTTGCAAATTAAAATAAGATTAAATTAAAATTTGCTATTATCGTTAGAAAACCGATTCACCCCCCCTCTCGGTAGAGCCAACAATTGGTATCAGAGCTAGGACGCTTTAATCACCTAGGAATAACTTCCTAAGAGTTAGAAACGATCAAATGGCTCATAACAATGTAGCTACTAGTTTGGTAGGAGAGGGGCACTCTACGGTTAGACCTCCAATGTTCAATGGAGAGCATTATGCATATTGGAAGACTAGGATGATGTTATTCATTCAAGCAAATGATTATGAAGTATGGAGAATTATAATTAAAGAACCTCAAATCCCTACAAAGAGAATAGAGGGAAGAGATATTCCTAAGGAAGAAGATGAATGGGATTCAAATGATATTAAATGTGCTCAGCTAAATGCTAAAGCTATGCACACATTATTTTGTGCCTTAGGTCCAAATGAATATAATAGAGTCTCCGGGTGTGATAATGCCAAACAAATATGGGATAAATTGGCAATAACTCATGAGGGTACAACCCAAGTGAAGGAGACAAAGGTAGGTATGCTCACACATGACTATGAGCTTTTTAGGATGAAGGAAGGAGAATCAATTAGTGATATGTTCACTAGATTCACAGATGTAATTAATGGACTAAAGTCCTTAGGAAAAATATATTCTAATATTGAAATGGTCAAGAAAATATTAAATAGCTTACCTAAATCATGGGAAGCTAAAGTGACTGCAATTGAGGAATCTAAGGATCCTCACACATTGTCTTTAGATGAATTAATAGGATCTTTACTCACTTATGAGATGAAATTAAAAAGAAATAAAGAGCCACCCAAGAAAGTGGGAGTTGCTCTAAAATCCACTGCTCAAGAGGAGATTAAGAATGAGAGTGGTAGTGAAGAAGACTTTGAGATGACAATGTTTGCCAAAAGATTTAACAAGTTCATGAGGATGAAAGCTAGTGGTAGTAAGAGGAGAAACAATAAGAGAGATCAAGAAGAAGTAGGTAGAAAAGACTCAATTGTGTGTTATGGGTGTAAAAAACCAGGACACGTAAAATTTAACTGCCCTCTTCTTAAAAGGTCCAATGATAGGTTCCATAAAAAGAAGGCAATGGTGGCAACATGGAGCAACAGTGACTGCTCCGATGATGAATCAAATGAGGACATTGCCAACTTGTGCTTCATGGCTATTGAGGATGAAAAGGTAACTTCAAGCCTCAATGAATATTCTTTTGATGAATTGCAAGATGCCTTTGATGAACTTGCATTAGAGTATGAATCTATGAGTATGAAATATAAAAAGATAAATCCAAATTGAGAAACGAAAATGAGATAATGCAAATGGATAAATTAGAATGTGAAAAGAAACTAGAAATTTCAAATCTAGAAATTTGTGACCTTAAAGAGAAAAATAGCAATCTACATAATTCCTTTAATAGGTTTCACATGGGTCAACAAAAGTTAGATAGCATGCTAGAGACCCAAAGGGCATTCTTTGACAAAAATGGCTTAGGATATAATGCAAAGAGTAGAGAGACTCATCTTAAAAGTTTTATTGCTAGGAAAAGCATAAATAAAACTGCAATTACTTGTTCATATTGCAATAGAAAGGGACATGCATCACATAATTGCAATATAAAGATGAGAACTCTAAAAGGAAAAATAGTAAAAAGGATATGGATTCCAAAAGAAGTAATTCACTCCAAGGATTGTAATGCATTAGCAAAATAGATCCCAAAGGGATCAAGAATTGCATTCATTAACCTCAAAGGACCCAAGAAAATTTGGGTACCTAAGACTTGAGTTTAAATCTTCTTGTAGGTGATTGAGCATGGCCACACAGCTAAAACAAAGGAAGCATGGTACTTGGATAGTGGATGCTCAAGGCACATGACGGGAGATATAAGCCACTTCAACTCTTTTAAATTAAAGGTTGGTGGAGAGGTCACTTTTGGGGACAACTCCAAAGGCTAAGTAGAAGGAGTGGCTCAATAGGTAATGATTACTTCTCTTTAGAAAAAGTATTGCTTGTTAGGGGTCTAAAGCATAATTTACTAAGCATAAGTCAACTTTGTGACAAAGGTTACAAAGTAATTTTTGATTGTATGAAATGTAATGTGGTAGATCCTAAGTCTAACAAAGTTCTTTTTCTAGGTCATAGGCAAGGTAATATATATATTGTATATCTTAATGAACTCAAAAATGAAAATATATGCCTAATGGTAGACAATAAAAAGGAATCTTGGTTATGGCATAGAAGACTAGGTCATGCTAGCATGCATGTGCTATCTAAGTTAGCTAGGAAGGATCTAGTCATAGGTTTACCCAAGCTATCCTTTGATCATGAAGAAATATGTGAAGCTTGTGTTAAAGGTAAACACAAAAGGACAACATTTAAGCCTAAGAATATTGTATCCACCACTAGGCCTCTTCAATTACTTCACTTAGATTTATTTGGACCAACTAGAACAACTAACCTAGGTGGGAAACACTATGGATTTGTAATAGTTGATGATTACACTAGGTTCACATGGGTGTTCTTTTTAAGAGTAAAAAATGAAGCCTTAGAAAAATTCATAGCCTATACAAAAATTACTCAAAATGAAAAAGGGTATACAATAACTAGCATTAGAAGTGATCATGGCAAGGAATTTGAAAACATAGGATTTGATGAGTATTGTAATGATCAAGGAATTAGTCATAACTTCTCAGCCCCTAGGACACCACAACAAAATGGAGTAGTAGAAAGAAGAAATAGAACTTTGGAAGAAATGGCTAGAACCATGTTGTGTGAGAATAATTTGCCAAAGTATTTTTGGGCTGAAGCTATAAACACATCTTGCTATATAATTAATAGAGCTATGATTAGACCCATGCTTAAGAAAACTCCTTATGAGCTCTACAAGGGTAAAAAGCCTAACATTAGCTACTTCCATCCCTTTGGCTGCAAATGTTTTGTCTTAAATAATGGGAAAGATAATTTAGGAAAATTTGATGCCAAAAGTGATGAGGGAATCTTTCTAGGATATGCTTTGAATTCAAAGGCTTATAGAGTATACAACAAAAGAACATTGATGGTTGAAGAATCAATTCATGTGATATTTGATGAGTCAAACAATTTATCTAAAGATTCAACAAATAATGAGGACGTTGGAATATTTGATGAAAACTTGGAGGAAAACTCAAAATTAGAAGATGATTTATTAGAAAAACTTGACTTGAATAAAGAAGATAAAGATGAAATAGAAATATTGGAGAGAGAATCTAGAGCACCAAGAGAGTTAGGATATGTAAAAGATTGTGAAATAGTGGGAGATCCAACTCTAAGAGTTAGAACTATATCATCTCTAAGGAATATGTGTCAATATATAGCCTTTGTATCTCAAATAGAGCCTAGGAATGTCATTGAAGCCTTATATGACAATAATTGGTTCCTAGCCATGCAAGAAGAATTAAATCAATTTGAGAGAAGCAAAGTATGAAAACTAGTTCCTAGGCCTAGAGATCACTCTATAATTGGAACTAAATGGATATTCAAGAATAAGATGGATGAAAATAGTGTGATCATAAGGAATAAGGCTAGGTTAGTTGCACAAGGCTATAGACAAGAAGAAGGAATAGATTATGATGAAACCTATGCACCGGTAGCTAGACTAGAGGCAATAAGAATGTTACTTGCCTTTGCATGTTATAAAAACTTCAAATTGTATCAAATGGATGTAAAGAGTGCATTCTTAAATGGTTTCATTAATGAAGAAGTCTATGTTGAGCAACCTCCTGGCTTTGAAAATCATGAATTTCCTGAACAAGTTTTTAAATTGTCTAAGGCACTCTATGGATTGAAACAAGCTCCTAGAGCTTGGTATGAAAGGTTGTCAAAATTTTTAATAGAAAAGGGATTTTCAAGAGGAAAAGTGGATACCACTTTGTTCATCAAAAATAAAAATAAGGATTTATTAGTTGTACAAGTGTATGTAGATGATATTATTTTTGGATCAACTAATGAGTCTTTATGTCAAGAGTTTGCTAAGATCATGCAAGGTGAGTTTGAAATGAGCATGATGGGAGAACTCACATTCTTCTTGGGACTTCAAGTAAAGCAAACAAAAGATGGAACCTTCATCAATCAAGCAAAGTATACTAAGGATTTGCTCAAGCGATTTGGAATGGACAATTGCAAACCTCAAGCAACTCCTATGGGCACCAACATCAAGCTTGATAAAGATGAGAGAGGTAAGTGTGTAGATACTAAACTCTATAGGTTTATGATTGGCTCATTGCTTTATTTAACTGCAAGTAAACCAGATATTTTGTTTAGTGTATGCCTTTGTGCTAGATTTCAATCCTCTCCTAGGGAATCACATTTATTAGCCACTAAAAGGATCTTTAGATACCTTAAGGACACTCCCTATCTAGGACTTTGGTACCCCAAGGACTCTACCTTTGCACTTCATGCATTTTCAGATGCAGATTTTGGGGGATGCAAAATAGATAGGAAAAGTACTTCAGGTACTTGCCAATTCTTAGGAAATAGGCTAATCTCTTGGTTCTCCAAGAAACAAAACAGTGTGGCTGAGTCCACAACTGAAGCTGGATACATAGCAGCTGGTAGTTGTAGTGCTCAAGTGTTGTGGATTAAACAACAAATGAAAGATTATGGTATTGACATGAAACAAGTTTCTATCAAATGAGATAATACCAGTGCCATTAATCTATCTAAAAATCCTATTCAACACTCTAGAACCAAGCACATTGAAATTAGGCATCACTTCCTTAGAGACCATGTGCAAAAGGGGGATATAATTCTAGAGTATATTGACACTCTACATCAAATAGCTGATATATTCACCAAACCCCTTGATAGAGATAGGTTTTGCATTCTTAGAGGTGAATTAGGACTTATGAATGCTCCCTAACTTGCTTGTGTTTCAAAAAAATCTTGGTTTCAAGTTGATTTTAAAAGAGTTTTCGCAAAGATTTTCTGGCAACAAGGATGAGAGATCGATCTCCTTGTAATATAGATCGATCTCCATACTTCCAACAAGCCTAAATCATTAAGGTTAAGCTAAGCAGATCGATCTTCTAACCATAAGATCGATCTTCTTACGTCTCTGTTAAAAAGCAGATCGATCTGTCCATTCGACAGATCGATCTCTCCAAGCTTCTGTATTTCTGAAGATCGATCTATGCATTTGGCATATCGATCTCTCTAAGCCTCTGTTCAACTGAAGATCGATCTGTGCATGTGACAGATCGATCTCCTTAAGCTTCTGTTTGCTAATAGATCGATCTGTTCATGCGAACAGATCGATCTCCCTTGGCTTCTGGAAATGACAGATCGATCTGTCGTCTCGACAGATCGATCTCCTGTACCCTGGACTATAAAAACTAGCCAGAAATCCCCAAATTTCAAAATCTTAAACTTCAAAATCCCTAACTTCCCTCGCACCACCTCTCTCGATTCCTCCTCAGATCGATCTCGGTACGACCTTCATTGCGTCTCCGTGTCATTTCCTGGTATAGTAACCAACATTCCTCATTGTTTTCTCAAAAATTTCCTACGATTTGTGTTGAATTTCATTCTAGGGCAAATCTAGTTACTGTTCCATTGATTTTTTCACTTGTGAATCTGTATTAGCATAATTCTCGTGTCTAGAATCATGCCTAGGCTTAAGACAGTAGGACAAAAACCTCCCTGAACCAATGTAGCAATCGGGTCATCTTCCCAACCCATTCCTCCCTCTTCCATCGCTACCTTTAACCGGTGTTTTAAAACACCTGCGAGGACAAAGCGAGACGAAGAATACTTTTCAACCATGCCAATTAAACATTGGCGTACAATCGATTTCTCTTTCCTCAACCGAATTGATTTTCCATATTAGTCTAAATTTGAGGAGTTTGGTTGGATGCCCTTTCTGAAAATAAATACTCCCGTACCTCCAAATATCGTTCGTGCATTCTTTTCCAATGCTGAACTCAACTATGATCCTATCGACTCCTGTCAAATTCTTGGTTTCACAACGTATGTCATGGGAAGGTCCATTGCTGTAACCACTGAAATTTTAGCCCAAGCCTTTGACATACGCGATGAAGGTTTGACGAACGAAGATGAGGAAGTTCCTTTGGAGTTTGACATTCTCGGGGATAAGGCGAGTGAACTCCCAATGCACCCCCGGCTACTCCACCTCATCATCTCATGGAACCTTCGTCCGTTTGGTACCCGACATTTGACTGTTAGGAGGTTAGATAGGTTTTGGATTCACCATATTCATTCCACCAGTCAAAAACCCAACCTCGTCCACTTTATCTTTCAAGACTGGTTAAAGATTGTACGAGGCCAAGCCACAACGATCGTGTTTCCTAAACCAGTGGCGTACTTTCTCCAACGGCTCAAGATAGATAGCAGCTACGAAACTGGTGAAATTCCCTCTCCCAAGAGCGTCCTCAACATCGGGACACTCCATCACATGGGATACTACAAGGATTTTCGGGGCGACTGGAAGAAGAAGAGGGAACAGCAGCCTGCTGAAGCTATGGAGGAAGACCCCTCCGATGAGCCTATGGACCCACCTGCTGCACCGACTACGGGTCCATCGTCCTCGACTCCTCAGACCACTGTACCTGCACCCTCACCTGCTGGCATGGGGTTCAATATGACGATGATGAGTGAGCTCAACTGAAAGATCGATGAAGGCTTTGCAAACCTTCATACAACTCAGCAGCGGAGGTTCGACGACTTGAACCAAAGAGTGGATGCAGTTCATGCAACTCAACAGCGGATGTTCGACGACTTGAACCTAAGAGTGGATGAAGTTCATGAGGCTCAGGAGGCGATGTTTGATGAGATTCAAGACACTTGCACTCACGTTGAGGATCTCATGGATCGCGTTCCTCCTCCACCATAGGATCTAGTTGCTCGATTTAGTTTAGTTATATGTTTTGTTTTTGCTACTTGTTGTTATTTTAACATGAATTTGCTTTAATGAACTGCCATTTGACTGTGTTTTAATGACAATGTTAATTTTGAAATGCCATGAGTACTATTTCGTTTTCTTTCTATTGATATGACAAAAAGGGGGAGAAGAAAACATGTGGTTGTGGTCAAGAGGCATAAAACGTTTTAAGAAGGTTTTTAAGAAACATCTCTAAACGTTTAAAAGAATGGTTAAAATGAGGGGGAGTTAAGATAGTAACAAAGTCAAAAGCTAAAAGAAAGGGGGAGCTCACAAAAAGGGGGAGTTTTTGCAAATTAACTAAACATGTTGATTGAATAAGTTTTGTCATATCAAAAAGGGGGAGATTGTTGAGTTAATATATTTTGAAATGACAAAACAAGTAAATTCAATAATATTAAGATGATATAAAAACATGTTTAGAGGTTATCAGTACCAGAACTTAGAGTTCTGTTGATAAGAGATCGATCTGGCTTATGAGAGATCGATCTCCTGGGTTTGTACTTGATGAGAGATCGATCTCATGAAGAAATGAGATCGATCTGCCAAGCTTTGAACCTATACAAAGGTATTAAGGAAGAGTGAGATCGATCTGCAAGGGTTAAGAGATTGATCTGCCTAAAACTAGAATTGAGTGATCGATCTGATCTAGGAAGAGATCGATCTCCCTTAAAAGCATAGACTGTAGATCGATCTGAAAGATCGATCCACACTCAAACAGAGAACTTATGAGATCGATCTGGTAAGGAAGAGATCGATCTTCTCAAAGTCAGAGAGCTAAGGAGATCGATCTGAGGTATTGAGAGATCGATCTCCCCACTACGAGATTGCATGGCAGATCGATCTGAAGATCGATCTTGCCTCAAACAGAGAGATCATGAGATCGATCTGCCTATTCGACAGATCGATCTCCCCTATCATTTTCAAATTAACAGATCGATCTTCTAACCTATGAGATCGATCTCCTTGTGTTATTGTGCTTTGATCTTGCAGGATTTATAACTAAGAATCGATCTGGACAAGAAGGCAGATCGATCTGGCACACTACTGGAGGTACCCAACGGCTAGTTTCTACAAAATCTCAATGGGAAAAACAGCATTTAATGCTCCAACTACCAATCCTTCAGTATTTAACCAAGCATTGAAGACAAAGAGAATAGAGACATTATTGCTGCACATTTTCTACATTCTCAAGCTTTCAACACTTTCATTCCTTGTGTCTTCATTCCTCATTTATTGAGATTTATTGTATAAGCTTAAGTGCAAAAGCTGTATTTGTCCTACCTACATTAAAACTTCATTTTTTATTCATCCTTATCTTGAGAGAGAAGAGGATTGTTCCTCAGTGAGATAAATTGTAAGAGGGTGAATACATTTTCATATTGCAAAGGGTAGAGAGGTTATTCCTTAACCTGTAAAAGGAACATTGTAAACTTCTGTTGAAGGAGAGTAAGAAAGCACTTAACAAGAAGGTCAAGGAGAGAGGACGTAGGCAAAAGTTTGGCCGAACCTCTATAAACGATTGTGTTTGTTTCTCTCTTCCCTATCTTGCATTAAATTGTTTAATTTTATTATATTGCTTATTTTCATTTGCAAATTAAAATAGGATTAAATTAAAATTTGCTATTATCGTTAGAAAACCGATTCACCCCCCTCTCGGTAGAGCCAACACCACCCATGGTTGATTTGTCACATGGTGAGTGCTGAATTCAACCAAATTTAAATTACTAGTCTTTATCGAAATTTTGTAGTAGCATCAAATCCAGGTTGAAACCTAGAGACTGGTGGATTAATTGTCATGCAATAACTAAAATAATTTTAGGGGGGTGCAATTTAACAGAATTAAAATCCTAAAACAGAATTGATATTCAACTAATTATGAAGAGGGTAAACCAAGATTAGTAACTTCGATTTAAAGGAACTGCCCAGTAACTAACGATTGATCCTTAACACCTAATTTACCATCTTGTCTTCAATTATTTAGCTGAGGTATTATCTCCCAACAAGATAATATCTCTTCTTCCATGCTATCATTAACTCAAGCCCAACACCCTAATTAAATTCTTATCCCTAATCTAATCGGTTTTGACGCAATCCTATTTAGACTACAAATAACATTAACACTCTAGGAAGACTACTAAACTAAATAAAACCTCAACCACGGGTTTAATGTTTAATCCGTTCTATTGTTTCACTTAGAGTTGACAAACTTTAATTGCCACTGATTCTGATTTCTATCACAACATTTACGGATTGTGAAAATTTCAGATAACATACAATGACATGCGAGGATTATCTAATTGGCCAGATCATATAATTTTCTCATGCAATCGAATCAATTAATACTAGAAACAATTTTTTATTGAATCAAAATATAGTTTAGATAAACAAGCCGTGTTTCTCAATTATTGAAATTTACTGAGTTCGATTCCCTTGAACCGAATAAAAGATTTAGCAGCACATGATTATTGGAAACGAAAATTAGGGTGAATTTTTTTTCGACTGCTGCCTCGTCTATCTCTCTTAATTCTTCTCCTAAAGAAAACGAAAACTATATATATAGTAAAAAAAACCCAAATTCAAAATCCTATTACAAGTAGGAAAAGGGCTGATATATTCGGGCTTTTTCTTTACAGCTGGTTTTGGAGTGGAAATAGGCTGAATTGGATTTTAGGCTCTTCTTCAAACTTGTAAATTAGTATGTCAACCTTCCATTGGGCCAGGCTTTATATAATTTGGAGGACTCGAACTCCATTTAGAGCCAAAATTCCAAACAACACTCAAACTATTGGTACGATCTAAACGTATTACCACAAGTGCATGGGTCGTACAAGTAATAAAGGGATTTGAGTCCCGGATTATCGTCCCACAAAAAAGTTGATCAGCCTAATTAACTACCGGTTAATCTTACCCTAAGTATATCCTAGCAAATTATGAATTGAAGGTGGGTGATCTACTAAGTCTAAAATTAAAATTACTGAAAAATAATAAAATAATAAAAACTAAATAAAACCGAGCTAAGATTACTTACAGTGCACTACGCAATTACAAGTAAATACCTACAAAAATAATTAAAACAGTTAAAAATTCATTAACGCAACTAAAATAAAATGCAAATATGAAAATAAAGAAATAAAATTAAACTAAAATTTAAACAAACTTAAAATAAAAAAAATGCATGTAATTAAACTAATAAAAATTGTAAATTAAACTAACCTAAAATTTAATAAAAATGAAGACTAAATTAAAAATGCATGAAACACATTTAATCTGAATTAATTCTAAATGCAACTCACAAAATACTAAACTAAAATGAAGTCTTAAAACATATAATATAAAATTAACTACTAACTAAAAAATTAAAATTGAAAATTAAATTAACATGTAAAAAATATTAAAACTAACCTACCATTTTAATTGATTAAACTACTTAACTAACAACTAACAAAGGAACGGAAATACTAATAATGAATTAAACTATAGCAACAATGTAATGTGGCCAAAAAAGGCCTTAATCGAAATTGGAAACCATGCTAGTCCCGATAACTGCACTATGCATGTCTTCTTCAGTTTTGGTGCCCAGGCGTGTCCAGCTTCTACTTTGCAACTTCCACCAAGTCTGCTATCAGTTCCGTGTATAGCATCCTTCCCTGCAACAAGCACAGTACATCTCTAACCGCTTGTTCTTGCTCCAGATTCCTGCCTATGCCGCGGCAGCACTAACTGCTCCTGCTCCTACTTCAATCATCATTAGCCTTCTGCACTTGCTCAGCACAACTTCCTTGTCTAGCTTCTTCCTGCCTAAACCTGCTCTCGGTTCAAGATTTGCTTTAGGCGCTATCATGCTCTCTCCAGCAAGGGTCCTACTCCAGTACTGCTGAGGTACTACCCAAGTGATGGTCGCTTCTGTCACGACCCTCAACTTAACAAAATACGTACAATTTTTTTGCATTTTCGTGCAACGTTTATCATTCGTTCTTACCTCAAACGTGAACAGCAACTCTCCTCAATAGTTGGGATGTGTGTCGACGTCTAACTCACTCCACCATACCAATTCAATTTGCATATTATTCATAAGTAAACACTTGTATAAATGTATATATATCAGAGTTGTTACATGTGTTTACATTGTTTTACATCCCCAATAGTTACATACAAAATGCTACAGTGCTATGTCTAGTTTAGATACAAAATAATCCAAGTGTGTATACCTTTAGCGATGGGATGCAGCGGATTACCAAAAAGGACAAGCCTCCAGTCACGCTCACTCTATACTCAAATCTCTATAGAGAGGGTGAAAATAAGGGGGTGAGCAAACCACACGCTCAGTAAGGCAATTATGCGAACAAGTAGATACTGCACTATCTACGTGATCGTGATGCCATGCTCAAAAGCATTTAGTTCAGTATTTATCTCAAAACATGAGTGTATGATTGTGTTAATGGTATGTAAAACATTCATGCTATTAAAATCCAGTGCACTGTTCAATTCAAATCATCCATGCATTTTCTCAAATAAGCATGGCATTAACAATCATGCATTTTCTCAAATAAGCATGGCATTAACCATCATGCATTTGTCACAATAAAGCATGGCATTAACCATCATGCGTTTTCTAAAATAAGCATGGCATTAACCATCATGCGTTTTCTCAAATAAGCATGGCATTAACCATCATGCATTTTTCACAACAAAGCATGGCATTAACCATCATGCGTTTTCTCAAATAAGCATGGCATTAACCTTCATGCATTTTTCAAAATAAAGAATGGCATTAAACATCATGCATTCGTGCACTTAAAAAACCATTAAGATCGATATCTCAAAGAAGTCCACACTTGTCAAGTCTTAGCCCATCCCTCAGACTTTCCTGACCCCCAAATCATTTCAAACATGGATTTATCCTCAAATCAATAGACATGTGAGATAGGCAATTCAATAATAGGTAATAACCTCAAGGTCTATGGCCATAACCTGTGATACCGGCTACACGGATTAGGTGTCCGGGATATCACCACTATCTACTTCCATAGGGGAGGTGGGTCAAATCCTACCCGTCGATCCATAGCAGATCTCATCTGAAGATGGCACATCACAATCTCAACACGGTACAACATACTCCGTGCTACATGCACGGTACAATGTACTCCATGGACCCAATCAACACATCATATCACACCATATCTCAAACGCACGTGTGAGCCTATTTAATCGGTACGACCTCTTGTCTACCTAAAGCACCTAACACGGCTAATCAATCATGTCAAAATAATGCATGTGTGAGCCTATTTAATCGATGTGACACCCAGTCTACTCGAAGGTCCAAGCATGGTAACAAGTAAGGTAGGCACCTAGTGCGAGCTCAGCTCCAAGCACAATGCCAAAACCAAAATGAAATCCATGTGAAAACTAGTGCCTCTAGCACTCATGTGTATAAAACACGTCAAATCTCGTGCGAGTCATACTCTAGCACGCTTTCATTCTCACGAAATCATGTAGGTGACTCAAAACTTTGCAAAGTATGGTTAACAAAACCAAAACACACTCATTTCTTTTACAAATCATTTCGATGTCAGCCAACCTACCAATCATTTGCTAAAAAGTAATAAGACATGATTTTCAAAGCAATATGCTTTTGTTTTCATGCACATTTCTCAAACACCCAACTTTTGCCCTTCAATCACCTAATTTCATTTCCTAATATCTCATGCATTCTAGCAAATCATTTAAGCACCCAAATTGCGCACAGATATCTCTAAGAGTCCACATAATTCCCTTACCTTGATTTACTTGGTGTGACTCTTTTCCTCTTAACTTCTCACGCTCTTGGCTCAACTCGATCCGGTGTATCCTCGGAAGCTGCAATTCAATCATCCAATCCACTTGAGTTAAAGTTGTTTAACTCACATTTGACCTCATTAGTCAATATAATTCATCTTTGCATTTCCCAATATCGTAATCCACATTTTACCCCTTTTAGGTAAATCTCACAATTTATCCACTAACAACATCTTAAAATCATACCACAACACTATTATTAACTTCTACATATCTCATTCATCATTAATCTCCATACATTCCACTTTCTTACACTAGACCATTTCTAGGTCATAATCATTTCCAAGCATTTTAGATAGTTCTACCCATGATGTGCACACCCAAATCAACTTCATAAGCATCGACTAGACAAATGTACTTGGATTTGTGCACTAGAAACTTACCTCTTTGGATTTCCTCTTTGCTCCAAATAGAAATGCCCCTTGTTCCTTCAATCCAACAAATGGGTAAATGTCTTTAAATTATGTTGTTCTCTTCCTCAAGATGAATAACTTTGCTTCTAATGGTCTCTCTTTAAATCTTACTGGAAATGGCTGATTTTAGAGAGAGAAAGTTAGGTTTTTGGGTTGAAAATGGAAGGGTGATGTTTTTTCCAAAATTTTTTGATTTTCAACAATCCTTTTATACAAATAGCTTGAGGAGATCGATATGCACTAGGAGGAGATTGATCTGGTCCCCTTAAATCCCTCTTTTTCATGGTATTTTAAGCATGAGAATGATCTATCGAAGCTTGAGATCGAGTTGCTCCAAAGAGAGAGCTAAGGAGATCGATCTGTAGGCTTGAGGATCGATCTTTTCATTATAGAATGTTTAGGAGATCGATCTGGCCCCATTGGAGATTGATCTGCCCTATTCCTTTGCTCAAATAAGAGTTTTTTGGCTCTTCCAGATCGATCTGTCATCCTATGAGATCGATTTCATGCATAATTTCCAGATTTTACTGCAGTTTTCTTGTAGAAACTTATACCAAAGCATCCTTAATCTGCGGCCATGGTCATTTTCTCATCCAATCATTTTTGAGACTTGAAAATGACATCCATACATACCTTATACCTATTGAAACTTGTGTGGAATCCTTGTATAACCAAAAGTATACGATATAAACCAAATGGAAGTGCACAACTTATGCAATTCTACTTCCATTTTACCACACTACTCATAATCCATTCTACTCACATTCCTCACATGTTTACATCCATTTCCTCTTATTCATACATAATGTAACTTGTATGTACAATCATAACTCTTATTGCAAGTGTGTACATAAACTTATGGACTTACATTTCATATACTTCACTTATGAATTCATAGTATAACTCCATTTACATTCTTATGTACATATTACAATTATACATATACGGGGTCTTACATTCTCCTCCACTTAGAAAATTTGGTCCTCCAAATCAGAACCAATTTAATCTGTGAATAACTCGGGATACTTCTCCCGCATCAAACTCTCTAATTCCCATGTGGCCTCTTCCACAGTGTGATGTTGCCAAAGGACCTTCACTAAGGGAATTATCTTTATCCTTAACACTTTATCTTTTCTGTCCAATACCCGAATTGGCTTCTTAATGTATGTCATACCCTCATTGAGCTCCAATGGCTCATACCTTATTACATGTGCTGGATCCGAGTGATACTTCCTTAACATGGATTTGTGGAAGACGTTGTGAACACTTGCCAACTCCGGTGGCAATGCCAACCTATAAGCCTTGTGTCCCACTCTCTCAAAAATCTCGAAGGGTCTGATGTATCTAGGGCTCAACTTGCCCTTCTTACCAAATCTCATAATTCCCTTCGAAGGAGAAACTTTCAAGAACACCGACTCATCCACATCAAACTCTAGTGGTCTTTGTCTCTTATCAGCATAACACTTTTGCCTGCTCTGAGCTGTCCGTAACCTCTCACATATCAATTGGACGTCCTCAGAGGCTTGTCTAACCAAGTTAGGAGCAAAGATCTGTCTGTCACCAACCTGTTCCCATCTAATAGGGGAACGGCATCTGTGCCTATACAATACCTCATATGGTGCCACCCCGATACTCGTATGAAAACTGTTATTATAGGTAAACACTGCGAGTGGCAAATGGTCATCCTAGGAGCCTCCAAAATCCAACGTACACGGTCTCAACATATCCTCCAGGGTCTGTATAGTCCTCTCTAACTGACCATCTATCTGAGGATGAAATGCAGTGCTAAAACTCAACTGGGTCCCCATCGCTTCCTGAAAATGTTCCCAGAAGTGGGAAGTGAAGCGGGCATCCCATCAGAAACAATGCTCACTGGAATTCCATGTAGCCTCACTATCTCGCGCACATATAGGTTCACTAACTGGCTTAGAGTATTGGTAGCTCTCATAGCTATAAAATGGGCTAATTTCGTCAACCGATCCACAATCACCCATATGGCATCATGACCTCTCTGGGTCCTCGGTAATCCCATCACAAAATCTATGGTGACATGCTCCCACTTCCAAGTTGGTATCTGTAGAGGCTGCAATAACCCTGTAGACTTCTGATGCTCTACCTTCACCTACTGACAAACGAGAAACTTAGCAACATATTCAGCAATGTGCTTTTTCGTCCCAGACCACCAACAAACCTTTCGAAGGTTTTGATACATCTTAGTACTCCCTGGATGTATTATATACTTCGATGAGTGAGCCTTTGTCAAGATCAATCCTCTGATCTCTGCATCATCAAGGACATATATCCTACCTCTGAACCTCAACAATCCATCCGAACTCAACCCAATGTCCGTGTTTGTACCTCTCTGTATTTGCCCAATAATATCACTGCACTGCTGATCAACTCGTCGAGCCTGTTAGATTCGATCTACAAGATTTGGTTCTCACTGCAGGCTAGCTATCATAAATCCACTATCAGAGTCAGGCGGGGTCATATCCAAACTGAGGTTTGTGAACTGTTCCAATAGTTCGTGTTCCTTGATTATCATGAATGACACCATCCCGAGATGCTTCCTACTCAATGCATCAGCAACCACATTTGCTTTGCCCGGGTGGTACAGGATCTCATAATCATAATCCTTTAACAGCTCGAGCCATCTCCTCAGTCTCATGTTCAACTCTTTTTACGAGAATAGGTATTTAAGGCTCTTGTGATCTGTGTAAACTTGAAATCTCTCACAATAGAGGTAGTGGCGCCATATTTTCAATACAAATACTACGACCGCCAACTCCAAGTCATGGGTCAGGTAGTTCCTCTCATAATCCTTCAACTATCTTTATCCATATGCAACTACCTTCCCATCCTGCATCAATACACAGCCCAGTCCTAGGTGTGAAACATCTGTATACATAGAGAAACCTCCTGAGTTGGTAGGAATAGTGAGTATCGGAGCTGTAGTTAATCTCCTTTTCAACTCCTCAAAACTTTTCTCACACTTATCGCCCCACACAAACTCCACATTCTTTCTTGTGAGACATGTCAAAGGAGTAGCTAACCTTGAGAATCCCTCCACAAACCATCGATAGTACCCAGCTAAACCCAGGAAACTTCTGATCTTTGTCACTATCTAGGGTCTCTGCCACTGAACTATGGCCTCAATCTTAGATGGATCCATTGATACTCCATCCTTCAATACTATGTGACCCAAAAAAGAGATCTGTTCCAACCAAAAGTCGCACTTACTGAGTTTAGCGTATAACTTCTTCTCTCTGAGGGTCTATAGCACTATCCTTAAATGCCTTTCATGCTCCTCTCTAGACCTTGAGTACACCAGTATATCATCAATAAACACGATCACAAATCGATCCAAATTCTGGTGGAATACCTCATTCATCAATGACATAAAAGCTGCGGAAGCATTCGTCAACCCGAATGGCATAACCATAAACTCATAAAGTCCATACCGGGTGCAAAAAGCTGTCTTGGGTATATCTCCACCTCGTATCTTTAACTGATGGTACCCTGATCTCAGATCTATCTTGGAAAAGACCTACACTCCCTTAAGCTGATCCAACAAGTCATCGATGCATGGAAGGGGATATTTATTCTTGATGATGGCCTTATTTAACAACCAGTAATCTATACAAAGTTGGAGGCTTCCATCCGTCTTCTTTACAAACAGAACCGGTGCTCCCCAAGGTGAGACGCTCAGTCTGATAAACCCCTTCTCCAGTAACTCCTGTAACTGTTTCCTTAACTCCTCCAACTCAACTTGAGCCATTCTGTATGGTGGCTTAGTTATCGGCTCTGTACCAGGTGCCAAGTCTATACCAAACTCCATCTCCCTATATGGAGGTAACCCTAGTAACTCATTAGAAAAGACATCTGAAAATTCCTTAACCACTAGAATGTCTCTCAATTCCGGACGTGCCTTATCCGTCTCAATCACATAAGCGATGAACCCTTCGCATTATCCTTTCCATCGTTAGAAATCATAAATCATCACATCACATACATAAATGAAAATCAAATTTATCTCTCAATTACCATGTACCTAGATTACACACTTTTCAATTGCAATAACTAATCATTTATTTTCATTTCATCAAATTTACTGCAAGATTGTCTATCTTTGGAAACATCAAAGTTTTTGCATGACAATCCATAACAACATGATTTGCAGCTAGCCAATCCATCCCTAGGATTACATCAAAATCACCCATATTTAGTAAAATTAAATCGGCTGCCATTTCTTTACCTCCTATCCTTATCTTACAATCTCTATATACATGCTCAGTCAACTGACTATCATTCATAGGGGTAGATATCATCAACATCTTATCAAGTAGTGTGGGTTATACATGGTTCAACAATTTACATGCAAAGGATGGTGAAATAAAGGAATGAGTGGCACGAGGATCAAGCAACACAAATGCTTTTAAATCAAAGATTTGGATGGTACCTTTTACCACATCCGATGATTGATCTGCAGTGTCCTGGTCCAGTGCTTGCACTCGTCCTCTGCTCACACTCATTGCCTACTTCCCCTTTTCCTCAGCTGTAGCCATCCTCCTTGGAGCAGCTGTCCCAACTGGAGCTCTCTCTAGCTTCTTGCCCTTCTGTGGGGCTCTCTCTATCATCTTTGGGCAATCTCTGATTATGTGCTCTGGCTTCCCACATCTAAAGCATACTACATGAGGTCCATAGCATGGTCAAGTTCCATGGTACCTACCACACTTGCCACACTGTTCCATAGTAGGTCGCGGTCCTCCAATCACAATTTCCTTAGCTGGAGTAATGGCCGGATACATAGGAGTATTAACTATCCTATCCCTAATCTCATCAATCCTCGGCCTCTTTCTTGAGAATCTTTTGCTTCCCTTATAACTAAAGCCTCTATCCATCATTAGTCTCTTTTTCTCTCTGTCCCTCATCTTACTAACCTTTCCAAACTCTGAGGCGATTCTATCAACATCTTGTTCACATAATTGCGCCCTGAGCATTGCCTCCTCATAGGTCGGTATATCCAGAGGAACCAATCTGAACATGATGGTTGGTCTCAATCCATCCATAAATTTCTGGATCTTCTCGACTTCATTACTCATCGTGTTGGGATCATATCTGCCCAGGGAGATAAAAGCAGTCTCATACTCGTCCACAGTCTTGTTCCCTTCGGCCAGTCCCAAAAATGTCATTCTCATCTTTCTCTGTGTAGTATCCGAAACGTATTGTCTCTGAAAGGCCTCCAAAAATATATCCCAGTTGATCTCAGTATGTCGGGCTCTCAAAATAGGCCTGGTGTACTTCCACCAATGTTCTGCTGATCCCTTAAGCATAAAAGCTACACACGCTACCATCTCGGTGGTAGTGCACTCGAAGAACCAATACAATTTCTCAATTTTACCAATCCAATCCTCAACTACCACTGGGTCCTTAATTTCGCTAAAAGACAGTGGCACAAACTTTTGGAATTGTCGCAGTCTATCTAAATCACAACCGTAACCCCAGCCTCTACTAGCCTGTGGTGTAGCAACAGGTGTAGGCATATCTTATGTAGGTGGGGTATCTGTCATCTGAGGTCTCTAGGCTTCCCTTGCCCGTGCCTCAGGAGCTGCTGCCTGCTCGGCATCACCCTCTGTAATGGGACTCTATCTACCGCCAACTCCAGATAAAGATTGGGTAACCAACTCCACAATCATCTCAAAGCTCCGCTCAATCCTCGCGAAGCGAGCCTCAGTACTCTCGGGCCTCTCCTCTGAACCTTATGGAGTGTGCTCAACATCAGCCTCCACCTCAATATCATCTTGAGCCTCGTGTGTTTTCGACTCAACACAACCCACAGGCCTACATCTACGGCCTCGAGCCTGTGTTCTCATCGCTCTATCGTGACTGGTATTAGGCATATTTACTCAATTCCCTACATTCACAACCAATTACTTTGTCAACCCATCGACACACACATAATTGTATCTAAACAAGCACAGCAACATGGGGATGTAATTTTCCAACTTATTAAGTATTTTAGACAAGACACATGTCAGACCAACACGAGCTCTAATACTAATTTCTGTCACGGCCCTCAACTTAACAAAATACGCACAATTTTTTTGCATTTTCATGCATCGTTTATCATTCGTCCTTACCTCAATCGTGAACAGTAACTCTCTTCAATAGTTGGGCTGTGTGTCGACGTCTAACTCACTCCACCATACCAATTCAATTTGCATATTATTCATACGTAAACACTTGTATAAATGTATATATGTCAGAGTTGTTACATGTGTTTACATTGTTTTACATCCCCAATAGTTATATACAAAATGCTACTGTGCTATGTCTAGTTTAGATACAAAATAATCCAAGTGTGTATACCTTTAGCGATAGGATGCAGCGGATTACCAAAAGGGATAAGCCTCAAGTCACACTCACTCTATACTCAAATATCTATAGAGAGGGCAAAAATAAGGGGGTAAGCAAACCACACGCTCAATAAGGCAATCATGTGAACAAGTAGATACTGCACTATCTACGTGATCGTGATGCCATGCTCAAAAGCATTTATTCATCATTTATCTCAAAACATGAGTGTATGATTGTGTCGATGGTATGTAAAGCATTCATGCTATTAAAATCTAGTGCACAGTTCAATTCAAAGCATTAATGCGTTTTCTCAAATAAGCATGGCATTAACCATCATGCATTTTCTCAAATAAGCATGGCATTAACCATCATGCATTTTTCACAATAAAGCACGACATTAACCATCATGCGTTTTCTCAAATAAGCATGGCATTAACCATCATGCATTTTTCATAATAAAGCACGGCATTAACCATCATGCGTTTTCTCAAATAGGCATGCCATTAACCATCATGCATTTTTCACGATAAAGCATGGCATTAAACATCATGCATTCGTGCACTTTAAAAACCATTAACATAGATATCTCAAACAAGTCCACACTTGTCAGGTCTTAGCCCATCCCTCAAACTTTTCTGACCCACAAATCATTTCAAACATGGATTTATTCTCAAAGAAATAGACATGTGAGATAGGCAAATCAATAATAGGTAAAAACCTCAAGGTCTATGGCCATAACCTGTGATACCGGCTACACGGATCAGGTGTACAGGATATCACCACTATCTACTTCCACACGGGAGGTGGGTCAAATCCTACCCATCGGTCCATAGCAGATCTCGTCCAAAGACAGCACATCACAATCTCAAAACGGTACAATGTACTCTGTGCTACATGCACGGTACAACGTACTCCATGGACCCAATCAACACATCATATCACGCCACATCTCAAACGTACGTGTGAGCCTATTTAATCGGTACGACCTCTTGTCTACCTAAAGCTCCTAACACGGCTAATCAATCATGTCAAAATAATGCATGTGTGAGCCTATTTAATCGATGTGACACCCAGTCTACTAGAAGCTCCAAGCACGACAACAAGTAAGGTGGGCACCTAGTGCGAGCTAAGCTCCAAGTACAATGCCAAAACCAATATGAAATCCATGTGAAAACTAGTGCCTCTAGCACTTATGTGTATAAAACATGTCAAATCTTGTGCGAGTCATACTCTAGCACACTTTCATTCTCACGAAATCATGTAGGTGGCTCAAAACTTTGCAAAGTATGGTTAACAAAACCAAAACACACTCATTTCTTTTGTAAATCATTTCAATGTTAGCCAACCTACCAATCATTTGCTAAAAAGCAATAAAATATGATTTTCAAAGCAATATGCTTTTGTTTTCATGCACATTTCTCAAACACCCAACTTTGCCCTTCAATCACCCAATTTCATTTCCTAATATCTCATGCATTCTAGCAAATCCTTTAAGTACCCAAATTGCGCACAGATATCTCTAAGAGTCCACACAATTCCCTTACCTCGATTTTCTTGATGTGACTCTTTCCCTCTTAGCTTTTCACGCTCTTGGCTCAACTCGCTCCGACGTATCCTCAGAAGCTACAATTTAATCAGCCAATCCACTTGAGTTAAAGTTTTTTAACTCTCATTTGACCTCATTAGTCAATATAATTCATCTATGCATTTCCCAATGCCTTAATCCACATTTTACCCCTTTTAGGTAAATCTCACAATTTATCCACTAACAACATCTTAAAATCATACCACAACACTATTATTAACTTCTACATATCTCATTCATCATTAATCTCCATACATTCTACTTTCTCACACTAGACCATTTTTAGGTCATAATCATTTTCATGCATTTTAGATAGTTCTACCCATAATGTGCACACCCAAATCAACTTCATAATCATCAACTAGACAAATGTACTTGGATTTGTGCATTAGAAACTTACCTCTTTGGATTTCCTCTTTGCTCCAAATAGAAATGCCTATTGTTCCTTCAATCCAACAAACGGGTAAATGCCTCCAAACTATGTTGTTCTCTTCCTCAAGATGAACAACTTTGCTTCTAATGGTCTCTCTTCAAATCTTACTGGAAATGGCTGATTTTAGAGAGATTTTTGGGTTAAAAATGGAATGGTGATGTTTTTTTTTTCCAAAATTTTTAGATTTTTAACACTCCTTTTATAGAAATAGCTTGAGGAGATCGATCTGCACTAGGAGGAGATCGATCTGGTCCCCTTAAATCCCTTTTTTTCACAGCATTTTAAGTATGAGATCGATCTGTCGAAGCTTGAGATCGATCTGCTCCAAACAGAGAGCTAAAAAGATCGATCTGTAAGCTTGAGGATCGATCTTTCCATTGCAGAATGTTTAGGAGATCGATCTGCCCTATTCCTTTGCTCAAATAAGAGTTTTATGGCTCTTCTAGATTGATCTCTCATCCTATGAGATCGATCTGTCTTGCATTTTCCAGATTTTACTGCAGTTTTCTTGTAGAAACTTATACCAAAACATCCTTAATTTGCTGCCATAGTCATTTTCTCAACCAATCATTTTTTAGACTTGAAAATGACATCCACACATACCTTATACCTATTGAAACTTGTGTGGAATCCTTATATAACCAAAAGTATACGATATAAACCAAATGGAAGTGCACAACTTATGCAATTCTAATTCCATTTTACCACATTACTCATAATCCATTCTACTCACATTCGTCACATGTTTAAGTCGATTTCCTCTTATTAATACATAATGTAACTTATATGTACAATCATAACTCTTACTGCAAGTGTGTACATAAACTTATGGACTTACATTTCATATACTTCCCTTATGAATTCATAGTATAACTCCATTTACATTCCTATGTACATATTACAATTATACATATACAGGGTCTTACAGCTTCTGCTGTGTCAAGCGTTGTCCGACTTTCCTTCTCCTACTATCCACGCAAGGCTTTAACTGCAATTCATCGACTGCCACCTCCTACAGTAGCACCGACCAGCAAAAAAAATACAATATAAACAGAAAATCAGCAGAAACACAAAAGAAATCGAACAACCATGGATTAATGTTGATTATACAAATACATGAAAATGAATAGGACACTAGTTAAATAATAGAGCAGAACAGAAAAGAGTGTGTAACCCATGTCCACTGCATTAGTTCACTTATCATATGCTCTGCTCCACACACGGCAGTAAACCTGCCCTCATCACTACCAGTTAGCAAAAATTAGAAGAAGAAAAACAAGATAATTTCTAAATAAATAAATGCAAAACAAATATAACTAAATGCAAATATAATAATCGACAGCTTGATGATCTAAAATACAAAGCAGTGAGGTGATAATCTAATACATTAGATGGAATTAGATAATGAAACCGAGAGGACAGGGCAGTAATAGTCCTTCAACTTAAAGTGAAAGAAGAAAACTCAGTAGCTGAATATGAAACCGAACTAGAGGAAGCCGTAAAATAGAGAAATACAAGCTCCATAGGTCACGCTTGACTTCATTTTCTGATCAGTTTACCGTTGTACCACTGCACCAGAACAAGGTAAGAACGGAAGCAACGTGCTTAGGCAATTCAGCAAGGCAGGTGCTTACATGAACATTAAATGAAAATTAAAAACAAGAGAAAATCGAATAATAAAAATGGAATTTTTGAAACTAAATAAAATTTTCATCAAAAACAAAAAAGAAACATAAAGGAATGAACTTTAACAAACTGAGTAGAAGGATGAACAAATGAAGCTATAATGAAACTTAAAAAAAAAAAAAAGCTTTAATAAAAATTGAAATTGCTGAAATAGTAGCATAAAGAAATGGTGGCTAAAACAACTAACAGGAAAGCTTCAAAAGAAAATAAATTAAAACTATTCTAGCACTGCACCTAACTTACTCCTACTCTAAAAACTACTTAGTTTTTTCAATTGCTATCATTTCCTATTTATACACACACTTAGGGGTACAATTTTAATTTTTCCATCCTAGATGAGTTGGCATTGTTTGGCCACTTGTCTTCACACCATTGGCTCCTTGAAAAGATATTTCCATGTCATCTGTCTTCTTATCCAACTAGATGTGCTAGGTGGCATGGCTCGTGTTGTCCATGTGGTCCAATCTCGATTTTAGCATAATTTCAGTCCATTTTCTACCGAAATTTTTGAAATTCATTCGGATTTAATTTATCTGCAAACATGAAAATTTTAGTCAAAATGAGGGTATAATTAACAAAATAATTTGGGGATTAAAATAATTAATTAAGAAATTAAGCACAAATAATTCTACTTTTATAGAATTATCACACCCCAAACTTGAGCTTTTGCTTGTCCTCAGGCAAAACAAAATAGTTATACGAATGACAAGCCCAGATCGATCCCCCCTTAAGTGCAGATTGATCTCCTTAAGCTTCTGCCAAGCCAAGATCGATCTCCCCCCAATGAGCAGATCGATCTCTCCCATTTAAAATTTAAGAATTCAAGGGTAAAAACTAAATGGAGATCGATCTCTTCACCCTAGAAGATCGATCTCATCCCTCGTAATCTATAAATAGCCCATAACAAAACCCTCTTCTTGAACAGACTAACACACCTCTTACATTTTTAACCAAAATACCAAGTTTTCTCTCTCTAGAATGCACTTTTTTTCCAAAAAATAATTGGGGAAAAGCTATTAGAGCTAAAGTTGTTCATCTTGAGGATGGGAGTAACAGAGCTTGGAGCTAACATTTAACTCATTGGATTGAAGGAGCTAAGGAAACTTCCAAAACTTGGAAAAAGAAGAAAGTCAAGCTAGGTGATTTTCCTATACACCAACTCTAAGTATATTCATCTAGTTGTTGTTGTGAGTAGATTGGTGTATGCATTGATGATTGAAACTACCTAGAATGTAATGATACAAGCCTAACCTAGAATGAGTTAGTGTGAGAAAGTAAAATGTGGTTGATTTGATGGTAAAAATGATTATATCAAGTTGTTAGTGAGGCAATGTGCATGATTTTTAGATGATTAGATGAAGCCACATTGTGAGATTAGTCAAGTGATAAAAATGTGCATAAATGGTGTTGTAGAGAATGCTTAAATGATGGAAAGATATGGGTAAACACTCATGCCGAGTATTTAAACTAAGTTTATTGCTAGTTAAATGGACTAGAAATGGCATAATGATGGCCAAAGGTGATAATGAGTCAAACTCGATAAAATAAGCTCGATAAGATATATCGATTAGTTGAAGTTGGAATATGAGTTATTGGTATTGACTCATATGATTTATGTATATTTGCTGCTCCCGAGGATAAAATCAGAGCAAGTTGAGCCAACTCACGAAAAGTGAGAAATGAAAGAAGGAATTGCTTCTCAAAGAATCGAGGTAAGGAAATTGTGTTAGCGTTAGGGATATTTGTACGCCTTTTCGGTGTATGGGCTATTTTTAACGCACCTAAGAGTCATAGGATGAAATGAATATTTGAAGGGTATAGAGTTGGGTTTTTGAGAAATATACATTAAAAGCAAGAGCATGATGCTTTGAAATATTTGTATTGCTTTTTAGCATGTGGTTGGTAGGTTGGCTAGCATTTGAAATGATTTACCCAAAATGGATTGGTTCAATTTTTATAAACCATGCTTCGCAAAGAATGAGCCACCTACATGAGTTTGTAAAATGAAACGTGCTAGAGCGTAGCTCACATGAGATTTGACGTATTTTATACGTTCATTTGTGCTGGAGCGTAGCTCGCACTAGTTTTCATACGAATTTTTTATATGTTGCTGGAGCTTAGCTCGCACTAGATGTCTACCATACTTGTTGTCATGCTTGAGACCACTCGTACGAGATTTTATGACATGTTGGGAGTCGTGCTGAGAGCTTCAGGTAGGCTGTGTGCCTAACCGATTAAATAGGCTCGTACGTGCGTATTAAGATGTGGCAAGATATATTGAGATGATATGGGTCCACGAAGTATGTTGTATTGTGCAAATAGTATGGAGTACGTTGTACCGTGTGTGATATTTATGTCATCTTCGACGATGGATTCTACTATGGACCGACGGGTTGGACGTGACCCACCTCCGTATGGAAGTAGATAGTGGTGATACCCCTCACACTAGGATCCGTGTAGCTTGGGACCATAGAGGATATGGCCACAATCCTAGTTATTACATTATTGATATTGTATGCCTATCTCACATTTTTATTGTTGAATGAGAAATCCATGTTTTGAAATATATTTTATGGGTCAGGTTTGACCATGGGAGGGGCTGAATCCTGACGAGTGTTGGTTTTGTATTGGTTTGTCCATAGAATTGAAAATGCTTTTAAGGGCACTTTGCATGATGAATTTCCATGCTTTGATTTTGATTATGCATGAAGATTTTTCCATGCTATGTTTTAATAACTGTGCAGTGATTTATAGAGCATGATTTGCTTTACATGGCATAAACACAAGCATGAGCATACATTTTGGAGTATGACATAAAAATGTGTGATTTAAGCATGGCATGACGATCATGTAGATAGTACAGTTATCTACTACTCGGAAGATTACCTTACTAAGCACGTGGTTTGCTCACCCCCTTATTTTCCCCCCTCTACAGAGCACTTACAGTAGATAGTGGGCGATTGAGGAATTGATTCTGGAGTGTGTTGCATCCTGTCACATGAGGTATACACATTTGTATGATTTTTGTATCCAGACATGTCAAGCATAGTAATATCTTTTTAATGTAATTTTTGGGGTTGTAGAAGGTTGTAAACATATGTAAACAATAACTCTGAATTAGTAATATAAGTGTTTACATTTAAATGAAATCATAAATTTCAATTGGTATGATTGAATGAGATTGACACCGATACACAGCCCAACTATTGGTGGTGTACTTATCCACGAACAGGTAAAGGTAAAGAACAACGATAAGAATTGGATTGATAATAATCGAGAAATTAAAAACGAAAATTTTGTTGTGGATTTTTCATGGCTTGAGGGTCGTGATAGATTTGGTATCAGAGCTTAAGTTGGTCTAACGTATGTCAGTGTCAAAATTTAGAAAAATTGCATCCCCATGTTACTGTGCTTGTCTAGATACAACTGTGTATATCGAGATGGGCTTGACTAGGAAATGGTTGTGAATGTAGGAATCTTGGCATAATGCCTAATACCAGTCGCAGTAGAGGGGCGAGGGTACGAGTGTCAGGACCCGTTCTCAATCCATGACTTTAACCAAAATCACTACAAATTTTTTCGCATTTTGACTTACCTTTCCTCTCTTCAATGGTTAGGCTGTGATTCGATGTCAGAGTCCTCACTTACCACATCATCCAATATCATACATACATGTCAACATACTATTACTGACTGTACTTGCTTTTATCATACATGTAAGATTATATAAAATCTAATACAAATACATTCCCCATAATATATATCGTATACATCACTGTGCTGTTTCTATGTTTAGATACACAACTGTACATAATAGGTATACCTGGCGATCAATAGGAACTAGCTGTGGACTCAGGAATACTATCCCTCGGTAGCTCTCGCTCTACTGCTGACGCTCTGTAGAGAGATGTAAAGAAAAGGGGGGTGAGCATACAACGCGCTCAGTAAGGAAATCAGGCAAGCAAGTAGATATCTACACTATCTACTCAAAATAATGCTATGCCTTGAAAACATTATTTCCTTTACTCACTTTAAAAGCATGTCTTGAAATATAATATATATACTTGAACAGATTAAATCCCATGTACAGAAATCACGCTTTCTTTCTCAAATGTAGGCATGTAGTGCAAAACAATGCATCTTTATATAAATCATGCCTTTATGTAAATCATGCCATGTATATTTAAATCACAATAAATATGGCATTGAAATAATTCACATCACAAAATCGAAGTCTGACCCATCCCTCAGGTCTGTCCGCAGTTTAAATTAGTCAATCAATATGATATATCATGTGAGACTCTATGGTTAAATACAAATAGTAACCTATACTATGATCATATCCGAAATGTGATCCCAAGCAACATAGTACTCGTTGTGTGGGGCATCACTGTTGCAACGGGAGGATGGTCAGCCCTCGCACCTGTGGAATATCATACCACGTCTATATTAACCTCATGCGGATATCCTCTCACAAGATGTGACACACAGTCACACAAGGACTCGGGCATGGGTTTTAACATGTATTATATATCACATACAGTGTGCGTCTTGAGTGCGACCCACAGTTGACACTTCGCTCAAACACTGTTTCACATCACAAACTCAACTCTAGTGCGAGTAAACCTCCAGCAACTAGGTTAATGCATAGTTCATGTATTAAATCAAGTACGAGCAATAGCTCCAGTACTATGTCATGTTTAAACCATAAAGAATCGAGTACGAACAACGCTCCAGTACTCTGTCATGTATCTCATGTAAAACTCGAGTACGAGCTAATCGCTCCAGTACTCTGTCATGCATATATCATTTAAAGCTGAGTACGAGTAAAACTCCAGTACTCTATCATGCATGTCATGGAAATCTAGTGCGTATCAAAATCCAGCACTAATGTATGTGGAAAACATATGAAATCCAGTGTGAGCTGTGCTCTAGCACGGTTCATTCTCACATAATATGATATATGGCTCTTTAAAAAGGGATTGTTTACAAAATATTAAAATCAGCACTATAAAGTGTGCTTAAGTCACATCAACCTTAAAATCATTAGCCCATCTATTTATTTTCATGCTAAACAGCAGTTAAACACTCACAATAATAGTTCCATGCTTTTTGTAACTTTTCACAAAAGTTGACTTTTTGACTAACTAGGTGCAAAATCGTAATTTGCCACTATCGGGTCTCAATAATTATTATTCACTTTATCTGACCCTCAGAGTTTTTAAGTGAATGTAAAAGCAGACGAAAATACGTGCAGGTATCTCTAACTACTCGCAAAAGTCCCTTACCTCGGATCACGTCAAGTGACCTCACTTCCTCGGTGCTGCTCAATCTCGTAGTCCGATCAGCTCTCAATGTAAACTCCGGAGCTGTAAATAACCATTCCTCAGGTTAATTATAATTTTCCTACTGTATTACACGTTAATACAGTCCATTTTCCCTTAATGGGCCTTAATAATCCTTAATGGGCCTAACTATACCTTAAGCCCATTTTCATTTTACTATTCATTTTCGTTGGGCCTATTGGGCTTGTAGGGCCCACCAACTCTTATTGGGCTTGTCCTAGGTCCATTACATCTTATTGGACCTAAAATATTTGGGCTTGGCCCATTGGGCCTCTCGGCCACATGCCATGGCCGAGAGTTACCCATGCCTCAATTTTACGATGGCATGCCATCCATGCTTATTATTTAGCCAATTTCTCTTAGGCATTTTCACAAGCACTTGGTAGGAAACATTACCAATCCTCATATAGTTCATTTAGGCATTTTATCAAACACCTTGATTGCCAACAAATTACATGTATTAATTAATCAATTTGATTAATTCTAATAACACCATTAACATTAATACATGTACACTAATCCATTTATGTCTTAAAATCATATTGACATAATTTAATATCCCATTACTCACTCTCGGCCTAACCTACTTCATGGTGATTTAATATGTTTCAATGCTTCAAAAAATATATCAACAAACTTAAAATCATTCATACATTAACATATATGAAATTGGAAATTAGAAAATATACCAATTGTTGTGTTCACCCTTTGGTCGAAACTTTGGAGGCTCTCGGTTTGCACTCTATGGCTCCTTGATAGCAAATTCCAACATATGTCACTCTCCTTTCAATTTGGAACAACTTCCATGAAGAATGCAAGTTCCAAATATGCCTAATTCCTAGTGATTTCTAGTGAGAGAAAGCTTGGAAAATATGTTTCAATGGTTTCTTCTTCTAGCCGGATTTGGTGTGATGAAGATGACAATGGTGTGGCTGAATTTATAAGCCATATACTTAGCCATTAAGCTTTACTTTTCAGCCATTTAACTTGACTTTCCAAACCTTAACCATGAGTCACCTTATGAGTCATAGTTAACTTTAACTATGGTTAGATATTTATCTAATGGGCTTTTCCATTTGGGCTTCTCGGTTTGGGCTTTCTTAATGGGCTTTCGAGCTGAAATTTTTACTATGTCTCGGGCCTTTAATTGTCTCAAAATTTGGCCGATCAATTGGTCCAACAATTCGGTCTAAAGGACCTAAGAATTTCGATATACGTTTAGTATACCTTAATGGGCTTTAAAATTTTCACCTTAGGCCCATTTCATTTTTAACCATTAAATTTATTCTGGAATCCTTTCGAATAAATTTTCCTTACTTTTGGGGATGATTATCTTGTATTCTGGCCAAGAATATTTTTCCCCAATTTTTCCTACACACTTAGGTTAATTTTTAACCATGATTAGTCAACTATGGTAAAAGTCCACTTTCTTAACTGTAGTTGACTTTTTCCTTAACCATTGACTAAGTTGACTTTTTCTTAAAATTCTGAAAGTATCATATCTTATGTCTTACACTCTCGTCTTTATATTCCAACCGCTTCTGGTGGATAATTATACCCGAAACACCTTATTTCGCCAAAAAGGTCCATTTTACCCTTTTTAGCTTTTACTCTCGTTTTCTATGTTCGGGACTAAATCAAGCTGACTTCCCTTCATGAGCTCTCGATGCTCTTTCATTTTAAGTTCTTATTTTCAGTCAGAATGATTTAGAATAACTCGGTTTAGCCTGTGATACTCATAGCTCACATTAGGCATTTTATGTAGCTTTTGCGTGTTAAATCATTTCACTAAAACTTAAGTCTAGTAAATACTCTTCTTATGATTCAACTATAATTACATAGTGTTCATACACATAGGAATCATAAGGTACAAGCAACAAAATTTTGGGTCTAACAATCCTCCCCCACTTAGAAAATTTGGTCCTCCAAATTAGAACCAAGTCAGTGCTCAAATAGGTGAGGGTACTTCTCTCGCATCAGACTCTTTAGCTCCCAAGTAGCTTCCTCTGAAGTCTGATGCTGCCAGAGAATCTTCACTAATCCGATGGTCTTCAATCTCAATACCTTCTCCTTCCTGTCCAATATCCGAATCGATCTCTCTACATATGACAAGTCCTCTCGGAGCTCCAAAGGCTCGTAACTAATTACATGTGCCGAATCTGGATGATACTTTCGAAGCATCGATATGTGGAAGACGTTATGGACACCTGATAAGTCCGGTGGCAATGCCAACCTGTACACCTTATCTCCCACTTGATCAAGTATCTCAAAGGGTCCAATATAGCGAGGATTTAGTTTCCCTCTCTTCCCAAATCTCGCTATGCCCTTGGAAGGAGAAACTCTCAAAAACACGGATTCACCAACTGCAAACTCTAGTGGCCTACGTCTCCTGTCAGCGTAACTCTTCTGTCTGCTTTGAGCTATCCTTAGTCTCTCTATTATCAAACGAACGTCCTCAGATGCTTGCGTAACCATGTCAGGAGCAAAAATCTTATGGTCACCCACTTCTTCCCATCCAATAGGGGAACGACATCTACGGCCATATAAAGCCTCGTACGATGCCATCCCGATACTCGAATGATAACTGTTGTTATAGGCGAACTCGGCTAGTGGCAGGTGGTCATCCCAGGAGCCTCGATAATCTAGCACACATGCTCTCAACATATCCTCCAGAGTCTGTATAGTCCTCTCTGACTGACCATCTATCTGAGGATGGAAAGCGGTGATCAAACTCAACTGGGTTCCCATGGATTCCTGAAAATGTCCCCAAAAGTAGGATGTGAAGCGGGAATCCCTATCAGAGACTATGCTCACTAGTACACCGTGTAACCTCACTACCTCACGTACATACAGTTCTGCTAATGAACTCAGACTATCGGTCGCTCTCATAGCTAGGAAGTGGGTTGACTTCGTCAGTCTGTCAACGATCACCCATATAGCATCGTGATTCCTGTGGGTTCTCGGTAAACCCATCACGAAATCCATGGTGATATGATCCCATTTCCATGTCGGTATAGGTAGAGGCTACAATAACTCTATAGGTTTCAAATGCTCTACCTTCACTTGCTGACATACGAGACACTTTGCCACGAAGTCTGCTACATCTCTCTTCATACACGACCACCAGTATACCTTCCGGAGGTTTTGATACATCTTGTTACTCCCCAGACGTAACGTATACCTCGACGAATGAGCTTCCGCCAATATCAATCTCCTGTGTCCTGGATCCTCGGGAACACACAATCTGCCTCTGAACCTTAGTAGTCTATCAAAACTCAACTCGAAATCAGTCACTGTGCCCTTCTGCATCTGACTACTCATATCCATACAAAATGGATCAATCTGCTAAGCTACTCTGATCCTGTCCAATAGGTCTCCAAGCATAGACTAGCTATGTGAGACCCCGTATATGTATAAGTGTATATATGTACATAGAAATGTAAATAGAGTTGTACTATAAATTCATGAGTGAAGTATATGTGATGTAAGTCCATAAGTAATGTACACACTTGTAATGAGAGTGGTAATTGTACATACAAGTTACATTAAGTATGAATGTGAAGAAATGGACTTAAACATGTGGAGAATGTGTGTAGAATGGATTATGAGTAGCTTGGTAAAATGGAAGTAGAATTGCATAAGATGTGCACTTTCATTTTTGTTTATATTAAGTACCATTGGTCATACAAAGATTCTACACAAGTTTTAATGTGTATGAAGTGAGGATGGATGCCATTTTCAAGTCTCAAAGATGAATGGATGAGAAAAGGATCATGGTAGCAAATTAAGGATGTTTGGTAAGTGTTGCTGCAGAAGAACTGCAAAAAATCTGGAAATTGTGAAGGGCAGATCGATCTCATGGGATGAGAGATCGATCTAGAAGAGCTAGAATGCTCTTATTTGGGCAAAGGAATAGAGCAGATCGATCTCCAATAGAGCCAGATCGATCTCCTAAGCATTCTGTAGTGAAAAGATCGATCCCTAAGCACCCAGATCGATCTCCTTAGCTCTCTGTTTGGGAGCAGATCGATCTCATGCTTCGATAGATCTATCTCATGCTTAAAATGCCGTGAAAAAGAGGGATTTAAGGGGACCAGATCGATCTCTTTAAGCTATTTCTATATAAGGAGTGCTGAAAATCAAAAAATTTCAAGAAAAACACTAACCTTCCACTTTCAACCCAAAAACTTAACTTTCTCTCTCTAAAATCAGCCATTTTTAGTGAGGTTTGAAGAGAGACCCTTAGAGGCAAAGTTGTTCCTATCAAAGAGAAGAACAACATAGTTGGAAGGCATTTTCCCATTGTTGGTATTGAAGGAGTTAAGGGCATTTTCATTTGGAGCAAGAAGAGAAATCAAATTGGGTAAGATTCTAACACTCCAACTATGGTACATTGTTTATATAATTAATTTTGGAGTTGTTTGGCATGAGTATGGATGGTTAGAAGCTATCTAAAATGCATTGGAATGATTATGACCTAGAAATGGTCTAGAGTGAGAAAGTGGAATTGTATGGAGATTAATGATGAATGAGATATGTAGAAGTTATTAATAGTGTTGTGGTATGATTTTAAGATGTGGTTAGTGGATAAATTATGAGATTTACCTAAAAGAGGTAAAATGTGGATTAAGGCATTGTTAAAATGCACAAGTGAATAATATTGACTAGTGAGGTCAATTATGGGTCAAATACATTAACTCAATTGATTTAATGAATGAATCGCAGCTTCCGAGGATACGCCGAGGCGAGTTGAGCCAAGAGCGTGAGAAGCTAAAAGGAAAGGAGTCACACTAAGTAAATCGGGGTAAGGGATTTGTGTGGACTCTTAGAGATATATGTGCGCAATTTGGGAGCTTAAATGTATTGCTAGAATGCATGAGATTAGGAAATGTTGTTGGGTGATTGAAGGGTAAAAGTTGAGAGTTTGAGAAATGTGCATGAAAACAAAAGCATATTGCTTTGAAAATCATGTTTTATTGCATTTTAGCAAATGATTAGTAGGTTGGCTAACATTGAAATGATTTGCAAAAGAAATGAGTGTGTTTTGGTTTTGTTAACCATACTTTACAAAGTTTTGAGCCACCTACATGATTTCATGAGTATGAAAGCGTGCTAGAGTATGACTAGCATGAGATTTGACCTGTTTTACACACATGAGTGCAAGAGGCACTAGTTTTCACATGGATTTCATAATTGTTTTGGCATTGTGCTTGGAGTTTGTCTCGCACTGGATGCCTACCTTGCATGTTGCCGTGTTTAGAGCTTCGAGTAGACTAGGTGTCACATCGATTAAATAGGTTCACACGTGCATTATTTTGACATGATTAATTAGCCGTGTTAGGAGCTTCGGGTAGACAAGAGGTAGTACCAATTAAATAGGCTCACACGTGCATTTGAGATGTGGTGTGATATGATGTGTTGATTGGGTCCACGGAGTACGTTGTACCGTGCATATAGCATGGAGTACATTGTACCGTGTTGAGTTGTGATGTGCCATCTTCGGACGAGATCTGCTATGGACCGGCGGGTAAGATTTGACCCACCTCCCGTGTGGAAGCAGATAGTAGTGATATCCCGCACACCTGATCTGTGTAGCCGGTATCACAAGTTATGTACATAGGCCTTGAGGTTATTACCTGTTGTTGAACTGCCTATCTCACATGTCTACTGCTATTTGAGAATAAATCCATGTTTGAAATGATTTGTGGGTCAGGAAAGCCCGAGGGATGGGCCGAGACCTGACCAATGTTGAAATTGATTTGTTAATGGTTTTTAAAGTGCACAGATGCATGATGTTTAATGCCATGCTTTATTGTGAAAATGCATGATGGTTAATGCCATGCTATTTGAGAAAAATTCATGATGTGTAATGCCATGCTTTTATTGTGAATTATGCATGATGATTTATATACCATGCTTTGAGTTGAAATGTGCACTGAATTTTAATAGCATGAATGCTTTACATACCATTAACACATTCATACACTCATGTTTTGAGATAAATAATGAATTAAATGCTTTTGAGCATGGCATCACGATCACGTAGATAGTGCAGTATCTACCTGTTCGCATGATTGCCTTACTGAGCGTGTGGTTTGCTCACCCTCCCTTATTTTCCCCCTCTCTACAGAGATTTGAGTATAGAGTGAGCGTGACTGGAGGCTTGTCCCTTTTGGTAATCCGCTGCATCCCATCGCTAGAGGTATACACACTGTTGAAATTTTGTATCTAAACTTACGATAGCACAGTAGCATTTTGTATGTAACTATTGGGGATGTAAAACAATGTAAACACATGTAACAACTCTGATATATATACATTTATACAAGTGTTTACCTATGAATAATATACAACTTGAATTGGTATGGTGGAGTGAGTTAGACGTCGGCACACAGCCCAACTGTTAAGAGTGTGGTTGTTCACGATCGAGGAAGGATGATAAACAATTGATGCATGAAAATGCGAAAAATTTATATGTATTTTGGTAAGTTGAGGGTCGTGACAGAAGTTGGTATCAGAGCTCGAGTTGGTCTGACGTGTGTCGTGTCTAAAATACTTAATAATTTGAAAATTTTCATCCCCAAGTTACTGTGCTTGTTTAGATACAAATTGTGTGTGTCGATGGGTTGACTAAGTAATTGGTTGTGAATGTAGGGAATTGAGTAAGTATGCCTAATACCAGTCGCGATAGAGGGATGAGAGCACAGGTTCGAGGCCGTAGAGGTAGGCCTGGGGGTCGTGTTGAGTCGAAAACACACGAGGCTTAGGAGGATGTTGAGGTGGAGGTTGATGTTGAGCACGCTTCATAGGGTCCAGAGGAGAGACCCGAGAGTACTGAGGCTCGCTTCGCGAGGATTGAGCGGAGCATTGAGATGATTGTGGAGTTGGTCACCCAATCTTTATCTGGAGTTGGCGGTAGATAGAGTCCCACTACACAGGGTGATACCGAGCAGGCAGCAGCTCCCGAGACATGGGCAAGGGAAGTCTAGAGGCCACAGACGACAGATACCCCACCCACACAGGATGTGCCTACACCGGTTGCTATGCCAGGCAGTAGAGGTTGGGGATATGGATCTGATTTGGATAGATTGCGGTAGTTCCAGAAGTTTAGACCGTCGTCTTTCAGTGGAATAAAGGACCCAGTAGTGGCTGAGGATTGGATCAATGAGATCGAGAAATTATATGGTTTCTTTGAGTGCACTACTACCGAGATGGTAGCATTTGCCACTTTTATGCTGAAGGGATCGGCAGAACATTGGTGGAAGTCCACTAGGCCTATTTTGAGAGCCTGACATACTGAGATCAGCTGGGATGTGTTTCTAGAGGCCTTTCGAAGACAGTATGTCCCGGATACCGCACAACGGAAGCTAAAGATGGCATTTTTGGGACTGACCCAATGGAGCAGGACTGTGGATGAGTATGAGACTGCTTTTATATCCCTGGGCAGATATGATCCTAACACGATGGGTAATGAGGTCGAGAAGATCCAGAAGTTTGTGGATGGATTGAGACCGATCATCAGGTCTAGATTAGTTCCTCTGGATATACCGACCTATGAGGAGGTAGTGCGTAGGGCGCAACTATGTGAACAAGATGTTGATAGAATCGCCTCAGAGTTTGGAAAGGTTGGTAAGATGAGGGACAGAGATAAGAAAAGACCAGTGATGGATAGAGGCTTCAGTTATAAAGGAAGCAAGAGATTCTCTGGAAAGAGGCCAAGAATTGATGAGATCCGAGAGAGGACAGTTGATACTCCCATGTATTCTGCCATTGCTCCAGCTAAGGGAATCGTGATTGGAGGACCACGGCCTACTCGGAACAGTGTGGCAAGTGTGGTAGGTACCATGGTACTCGACCATGCTATGGATCTCCTGTAGTATGCTTCAGATGTGGGAAGCCAGGGTACATAATCAGAGATTGCCTAGAGATGATAGAGATAGCCCCACAGAAGGGCAAGGAGCCAGAGAGAGCTCCAGTTAGTACAGCTGCTCCGAGGAGGAGGGCTACAGTCGAGGAAAAGGGGAAGCAAGCAGTGGGTGTAAGCAGAGGACGGGTGCACGCACTGGACCAGGACACTGCAGATCAGTCATCGGATGTGGTAAAAGGTACCATCCAAATCCTTGATTTAGAAGCTTATGTACTGTTTGATCCTGGTGCCACGCATTCTTTTGTATCACCATCCTTTGCATGTAAATTGTTGAAGCATGTAAAACCCACACTGCTAGATAAGATGTTATTGATATCTACCCCATGAATGATAGTCAGTTGACTGAGCATGTATATAGGGATTGTAAGATGAGGATAGAAGGTAAAGAGATGGCAGTCGATTTAAGTTATTAAATATGAATGATTTTGATGTAATCCTAGGGATGGATTGGCTGGCTGCAAATCATGTCGTTATGGATTGTCATGCAAAAACTTTGATGTTTCCAAAGATAGACAATCTTGTAGTTAATTTTGTGAAATGAAATTAAAGAACATGATTATTATAAGTGTGATGAGTACAATCTTGATACATGATGTATGAAAGATAAATTTGATTTCATTTATCTATGTGATGTGATGATTTATGATACTAATGGTGGAAAGAATAATGTGAAGGATTCATCGCTTTTGTGATTGAGACGGATAAGGCACATCCGAAATTGGAAGACATACTAGTGGTTAGGGAATTTTCAGATGTCTTTCTGGATGAGTTACCAGGGTTACCTCCAGATAGGGAGATATAGTTTGGTATAGATTTGGCACTTGGTACAGAGCCGATGTCCAAGCCACCATATAGAATGGCTCAAGTTGAATTGGAAGAATTAAGGAAACAGCTGCAAGAGTTGCTAGAGAAGGGGTTCATCAGACCGAGCGTCTCACCTTGGGGATCACCGGTTCTATTTGTAAGGAAGAAGGATGGAAGCCTCCGATTGTGTATAGATTACCGGTTGTTGAATAAGGCCACCATCAAGAATAAGTATCCCCTCCCATGCATCGATGATTTGTTGGATCAGCTTAAGAGAGCGTAGGTCTTTTCCAAGATAGATCTGAGATCAGGGTACCATAAGTTGAAGATACGAGATGGATATGTACCCAAGATAGCTTTTCGCACCTGGTATGGACATTATGAGTTTATGGTTATGCCATTCGGGTTGACGAATGCTCCCGCAGCTTTTATGTCTTTGATGAATGAGGTATTCCACCAGTATTTGGATCGATTTGTTATTGTGTTTATTGATGATATACTGGTGTATTCAAGGTCTAGAGAGGAGCATGAAAGACATCTAAGAATAGTACTACAAACCCTTCAAGAGAAGAAGTTACGCTAAACTCAGCAAGTGCGACTTTTGGTTGGAACAGATCTCTTTTCTGGGTCACATAGTATCAAAGGATGGAGTATCAGTGGATCCATCTAAGATTGAGGCCGTAGTTCAGTGGCAGAGACCCCAGACAGTGACAGAGATCAGAAGTTTTCTGGGTTTAGCTGGATATTATCGAAGGTTTGTAGAGGGATTTTCGAGGTTAGCTGCTCCTTTGACACGCCTCACAAGAAAGAATGTGAAGTTTGTATGGGATGATGAGTGTGAAGAAAGTTTTGAGGAGTTGAAAAGTAGATTAACCACAGCTCCAATCCTCACCATTCCTACCAGCTCAGGAGGTTTCTCGGTGTATACGGATGCTTCACACCTAGGACTGGGCTGCGTGTTGATGCAGGATGGGAAGGTAGTAGCCTATGGATCAAGACAATTAAAGGATCATGAGAGGAACTACCCGACCCATGATTTGGAGTTGACAGCGGTGGTGTTTATGCTGAAGATATGGCCCCACTACCTCTATAGTGAGAGATTTCAAATTTATACAGATCATAAGAGCCTTAAGTACCTGTTCTCACAAAAAGAGTTGAACATGAGACAGAGGAGATGGCTCGAGCTGTTAAAGGATTATGATTGTGAAATCCTATACCACCCGGATAAAGCAAATGTGGTTGCTGATGCATTCAGTAGGAAGCATCTCAGGATGGTATCATTTATGATGATCAGGGAACATGAGCTGTTGGAACAGTTCACGAACCTCAGTTTGGATATGACCCCGCCTGACGCTGATAGTGGATTTATGATAGCTAGCCTTCAGTTGGAACCGGATCTGGTAGATCAAATCCGATAGGCTCAGCGAGTTGACCAGCAGTGCAGTGATATTGTCGGGCAGATACAGAGGGGTACAGACACGGACTTTGGATTGAGTTCGGATGGATTGTTGAGGTTCAGAGGCAGGATATGTGTTCCTGATGATGTATAGATCAGAAGGTTGATCTTAACAGAGGCTCACTCATCGAAGTATACGATACATCCAGGGGGTACTAAGATGTATCAAAACCTTCGAAAAGTTTATTGGTGTTCTGGAATGAAAAAGCACATTGCTGAATAAGTTGCTAAGTGTCTCGTTTGTCAGCAGGTGAAGGTAGAGCATCAGAAGCCTGCAGGGTTGTTGTAGCCTCTATCGATACCGATATGGAAGTGGGAGCATGTCACCATGGATTTTGTGATGGGATTGCCGAGGACTCGTAGAGGTCATGATGCCATATGGGTGATTGTGGATCGATTGACGAAATCACCCCATTTTCTAGCATGAGAGCTACCGATACTCTGAGCCAGTTAGTGAACCTATATGTGTGCGAGATAGTGAGGCTACATGGAATTCCAGTGAGCGTTGTTTTTGATAGGGATGCTCGCTTCACTTCCCACTTTTGGGAACGTTTTTAGGAAGCGATGGGGACCCAGTTGAATTTTAGCACCGCGTTTCATCCTCAGACAGATGGTCAGTCAGAGAGGACTATACAGACCCTGGAGGATATGTTGAGAGCGTGTGCATTAGATTTTGGAGGCTCTTGGGATGACCATTTGCCACTCGCAGAGTTTGCGTATAATAACAGTTTTCATGCGAGTATCGGGATGGCACCATATGAGGCATTGTATGGTCGTAGATGTCGTTCCCCTATTGGATGGGAAGAGGTTGGTGACAGACAAATCTTTGCTCCCGACTTGGTTAGACAAGCCTCTGAGGACGTCCAATTGATATGTGAGAGGTTACGGACAGCTCAGAGCAGGCAAAAGAGTTATGCTGACAGGAAACGGAGACCACTAGAGTTTGATGTGGGTGAGTCAGTGTTTTTGAAAGTTTTCCCTTCGAAGGGAATTATGAGATTCGGGAAGAAGGGAAAGTTGAGCCCTCGATATATAGGGCCATTTGAGATACTTGATAGAGTGGGAGATAAGGCGTATAGGTTGGAATTACCACCAGAGTTGGCAAGTGTGCACAACGTCTTCCACGTATCCATGTTGAGGAAGTATCACCCGGACCCGGCACATGTGATAAGATATGAGCCTTTGGAGCTCAACGAGGGTATGACATATGTTGAGAAGCCAGTTCGGGTATTGGACATAAAAGAGAAAGTGTTGAGGACAAAGACAATTCCCTTGGTGAAAATACTTTGGCAACATCACACTGTAGAAGAAGCCACATGGGAATTGGAGAGTTTGATGCGGGAGAGGTATCCCGAGTTGTTCACAGAATAATTGGTTCTAATTTGGAGGACCAAATTTTCTAAGTGGGGGAGAATGTGAGACCCCGTGTATGTATAAGGGTATATATGTACATTGAAATGTAAATAGAGTTGTACTATAAATTCATGAGTGAATTATATGTGATGTAAGTCCATAAGTAATGTACACACTTGTAATGAGAGTGGTAATTGTACATACAAGTTACATTAAGTATGAATGTGAAGAAATGGACTTAAACATGTGGAGAATGTGTGTAGAATGGATTATGAGTAGTTTGGTAAAATGGAAGTAGAATTGCATAAGATGTGCACTTCCATTTTTGTTTATATTAAGTACCATTGGTCATACAAAGATTCTACACAAGTTTTAATGTGTATGAAGTGAGGATGGATGCCATTTTCAAGTCTCAAAGATGAATGGATGAGAAAAGGATCATGGTAGCAAATTAAGGATGTTTGGTAAATGTTGCTACAGAAGAACTGCAGAAAATCTGGAAATTGTGAAGGGCAGATCGATCTCATGGGATGAGAGATCGATCTGGAAGAGCTAGAATGCTCTTATTTGGGCAAAGGAATAGAGCAGATCCATCTCCAATGGAGCCAGATCAATCTCCTAAGCATTCTGTAGTGAAAAGATCGATCCCCAAGCACCCAGATCGATCTCCTTAGCTCTCTGTTTGGGAGTAGATCGATCTCATGCTTCGACAGATCTATCTCATGCTCAAAATGCCGTGAAAAAGAGGGATTTAAGGGGACCAGATCGATCTCCCCTTGGACCAGATCGATCTCCTCAAGCTATTTCTATATAAGGAGTGCTGAAAATCAGAAAATTTCGAGAAAAACATTAACCTTCCACTTTCAACCCAAAAACATAACTTTCTCTCTCTAAAATCAGCCATTTTTAGTGAGGTTTGAAGAGAGACCATTTGAGGCAAAGTTGTTCCTATCAAAGAGAAGAACAACATAGTTGGAAGGCATTTTACCATTGTTGGTATTGAAGGAGTTAAGGGCATTGCCATTTGGAGCAAGAAGAGAAATCAAATTGGGTAAGATTCTAACACTCCAACTATGGTACATTATTTATATAATTGATTTTGAAGTTGTTTGGCATGAGTATGGATGGTTAGAACTATCTAAAATGCATTGGAATGATTATGATCTAGAAATGGTCTAGAGTGAGAAAGTGGAATTGTATGGAGATTAATGATGAATGAGATATGTAGAAGTTATTAATACTGTTGTGGTATGATTTTAAGATGTGGTTAGTGGATAAATTATGAGATTTACCTAAAAGAGGTAAAATGTGGATTAAGGCATTGGTAAAATGCACAAGTGAATAATATTGACTAGTGAGGTCAATTATGGGTTAAATACATTAACTCAATTGATTTAATGAATGAATCGCAGCTTCCGAGGATACGCCGAGGTGAGTTGAGCCAAGAGCGTGAGAAGCTAAAAGGAAAGGTGTCACACCAAGTAAATCGAGGTAAGGGATTTGTGTGGACTCTTAGAGATATCTGTACGTAATTTGGGCGCTTAAATGTATTGCTAGAATGCATGAGATTAGGAAATGTTGTTGGGTGATTGAAGGGTAAAAGTTGGGAGTTTGAGAAATGTGCATGAAAGCAAAAGCATATTGCTTTGAAAATCATGTTTTATTGCTTTTTAGCAAATGATTAGTAGGTTGGCTAACATTGAAATGATTTGCAAAATAAATGAGTGTGTTTTGGTTTTGTTAACCATACTTTGCAAAGTTTTGAGCCACCTACATGATTTCTTGAGTATGAAAGCGTGCTAGAGTATGACTAGCATGAGATTTGACGTGTTTTACACACATGAGTGCAAGAGGCACTAGTTTTCACATGGATTTCAAAATTGCTTTGGCATTGTGCTTGGAGTTTGTCTCGCACTGGATGCCCACCTTGCATGTTGAGTGTTTGGAGCTTCGAGTAGACTGGGTGTCACATTGATTAAATAGGCTCACACGTGCATTGTTTTGACATGATTAATTAGCCGTGTTAGGAGCTTCGGGTAGACAAGAGGTCGTACCGATTAAATAGGCTCACACATGCGTTTGAGATGTGGCATGATATGATGTGTTGATTGGGTCCACGGAGTACGTTGTACCGTGCATGTAGCATGGAGTACATTGTACCGTGTTGAGTTGTGATGTGCCGTCTTCGGACGAGATCTGCTATGGATCGACGGGTAGGATTTGACCCACCTCCCGTGTGGAATCAGATAGTGGTGATATCCCGCACACCTGATCCGTGTAGCCGGTATCACAGGTTATGTACATAGGCATTGAGGTTATTACCTGTTGTTGAACTGCCTATCTCACATGTCTACTGCTATTTGAGAATAAATCCATGTTTGAAATGATTTGTGGGTCAGGAAAGCCCGAGGGATGGGCCGAGACCTGACCAATGTTGAAATTGATTTGTTAATGGTTTTTAAAGTGCACGGATGCATGATGTTTAATTCCATGCTTTATTGTGAAAATGAATGATGGTTAATGCCATGCTATTTGAGAAAAATGCATGATGGGTAATGCTATGCTCTTATTGTGAATTATGCATGATGATTTATATACCATGCTTTGAGTTGAAATGTGCACTGAATTTTAATAGCATGAATGCTTTACATACCATTAACACATTCATACACTCATGTGTTGAGATAAATAATGAATTAAATGCTTTTGAGCATGGCATCACGACACGTAGATAGTGCAGTATCTACCTGTTCGCATGATTGCCTTACTGAGCGTGTGGTTTGCTCACCCCCCTTATTTTCCCCCTCTCTATAGAGATTTGAGTATAGAGTGAGCGTGACTGGAGGCTTGTCCCTTTTGGTAATCCGCTGCATCCCATCGCTAAAGGTATACACACTGTTGAAATTTTGTATCTAAACTTACGATAGCACAGTAGCATTTTGTATGTAACTATTGGGGATGTAAAACAATGTAAACACATGTAACAACTCTGATATATATACATTTATACAAGTGTTTACCTATGAATAATATAAAAATTGAATTGGTATGGTGGAGTGAGTTAGACATCGGCATACAGCCCAACTGTTAAGAGTGTGGTTGTTCACGATCGAGGAAGGATGATTAACAATTGATGCCTGAAAATGCGAAAAATTTATACGCATTTTGGTAAGTTGAGGGTCGTGACAAGCTATCACATAGCCTGTATCCATGTCAGAAGGCACGACTCCCAAACTGAGGCTAGCAAACTGCTCTAGCAAATCATGTTCCCTAACCATCATATACGATACCATCCCCAGGCTCTTCCTGCTCAAGGCATCGGCTACAACATTAGCCTTACCCGGATGATAAAGTATCTCACAATCGTAGTCCTTCAGAAGCTCTAGCCATCTTCTCTGTCTCATGTTCAGCTCTTTCTGTTAGAACAGATACTTGAGGCTCTTGTGGTCAATAAATATCTGGAATTTCTCACCATACAAGTAGTAGCGCCATACCTTCAACGCAAACACTACCTCTGATAGCTCCAAATCGTGGGTCAGATAGTTCTTCTCATGATCCTTCAGCTGTCGGGATCCATAAGCAACTACCTTCCCATCCTGCATCAATACACAGCCCAGTCCCTGATGCGAAGCATCGGTGTACACTGTAAATCCTCCTGAGCTGGTAGGGATAGTGAGAATTGGAGAGGTGGTCAATCGACGCTTCAACTCCTCAAAACTCTTCTCACAATCCTCGTTCCATATGAACGGTGCACTCTTTCAAGTAAGACGTGTCAACGGAGCAGCCAACTTTGAAAATCCCTCAACGAATCTCTGATAGTATCCAGCTAAACCCAAAAAACTCCTAATCTCGGTGACTGTCCTCGGCTGTTCCCACTGAACTAAAGCCTCTATCTTAGATGGATCAACTGATACACCATCTCTCGATACAACATGTCCAAAAAACGAGATCTATGACAACCAAAAGTCACACTTACTGAGCTTAGCATATAACTCATGCTCCGTAGCGTCTGCAACACGATCTTGAGGTGCTCCTCATGCTCCTCCTTGGATCTTGAATACACCAACATGTCATCGATGAAGACGATAACAAACTGCTTCAAATATGGCTTGAACACATCGTTCATCAAAGCCATGAAAGCAGCTGGAGCATTCGTCAATCCGAATGGCATGACCAAGAACTCATAGTGGCCATATCGGGTAGAAATGCTGTCTTGGGTACATCTCCACTCTGAACCTTCAGCTGATGATACCCAGACCTTAGGTCAATCTTGGAAAAGACCTGTGCTCCCTGAAGCTGATCTAACAAATAGTCAATGTGTGGAAAGGGGTATCTATTCTTGATGGTAGCCTTATTCAACAATCGGTAGTCTATACACAATCGGAGGCTCCCATCCTTCTTCCTCAGAAACAGAACCGGTGCTCCCCAAGGTGAAACACTCGATCGAACAAAACCCCTATCCAACAGCTCCTGTAACTGTCTCTTGAGCTCCTCCAGCTCAACTAAGGCCATGCGATATGGTGGTCTCGAAATAGGCTCCGTCCCAGGTACCAGATCTATACAGAACTCCATCTCCCTGTCTCGTGGTAATCCTGGCAATTCATCCAGAAAAACATCTGGGTACTCACTGACCATAGTAATATCTAACAACTCCGGATGTGCCTTATCCATATCTACCACGTACGCAATGAAACCTTGATATGTTGAAGGTTTCCTAAATCAAAAATCATGTAATAATCATAGCTACTCCTTTCATTTATTCTTATTAAACTTTACAACATATCTAGTAGGGTTAGGAAACATAACTGTCTTAGCATAACAATCTAAAACAGCATGGTTTGCAGATAGCCAATCCATTCCTAATATTATATCAAAGTCACTCATACTTAGTAATATTAGATTGGCTGTCCTCTTCTTATCCCCTACTCTCAACTTGCAGTCATTAAATACATATTCTACAACTTAACTACTATTTATAAGCGTACTAATCAACATCATCATACATAAATGTGTACACTCTACATGTCTTGCTAATTTACATGCAAATGAAGGCGATACAAAAGAATGCGTGGCACCAGGATCAATTAAAACATATGCTTCAATATCATAAATCAGGATGTTACCTCGAATCACATCCGATGAAGCATCAGCTGTCCCCTGATCCAAAGCATGTACTCACCCTTGACCCATCACTTGTTTCCCCTTCTCCTCTGCCATCGCTCTACCTCTCTTAGCCGACGTACCAGGTGGAGTTCTATCAGACTCCTTGCCCCTCAGTGGTGCAGTAACAAATGTCTCTGGGCACTCTCTAGCAATGTGCCCTTGTTTCCCACATCGAAAATGCATAATAGGAGTTAGCGGACACGGTCTGCTTCCATGTTGTTTACCGCATCTTCTGCACTGATCAACAGCAGATCTTTGTCCTCCTATGAAAACGCCCTTTGCTGGGGCTACAGTCGGATAAGTAGGAGGTCTAGCATATCTCTCTCGTGCCTCCTTACCCGTGATCTCTTACCGAAGAGTCTCTTCCCTTCTCGATAACTGAAATCTCTAGTCGGCCTCTTCTTCTGTATATCTCAGCTACGGCTAAACTTTCCAAACTCAGAAGCATTCCTGTCGTAATCCTGCTCACATAGTTGCGCCCTGCGCATTGTTTCCTCATAGGTCACTATGTCTAATGGGACCAACCTAGACCGTAGCACCAGCCTCAACCCGTCGATAAACCTGTAGACCTTCCTGGTCTCACTATACATGGTATCGGGGTCATATCTTCCTAGGGATAGAAATCGAATCTCATACTCGTCCACAGACCTGGTTTAGTCCAAAAAACTCTACCTGAAGTTTTCGCTGTGCGGTGTCGGGAACAAACTGCCTCCTGAAGGCCTCCCAAAATATATCCCAACTGATATCTGTGTGTCGGGATCTCAATATAGGTCGGGTGGACTTCCACCAATGCTCTGTAGCTCCCTTTAGTAGGAACGCAGCAAACGCGACCATCTCCGAGGTCGTACACTCGAAGAATCCATAAAGCTTCTCCAGCTCTGCCAACCACTCCTCAGAGGCTACGGGGTCCTTGACCCCACTAAAAGATGGAGGTCTAAACTTTTGAAATTCTCTCAACCGATGCAGATCACATCCATACCCTAATCCAATACCACCCGAAATCGGTGGGGGTGTAGGAGTATCTACAGTCCTCTATGCATGAGCTGTCTACGTAGGGGTATCAGGGGCAACTGCCTCTCCTGTCGCAGCTCCTGTCTCCTGTCCCTGCCTACCTGGCATCGTCTGTGCCAGTATCTCTACAATAGTCTCGAGACTACGCTTTAATCTCATGAAGCGCGTCTCTGTACACTCGAGTGCCTCAGTAGCACCTGGAGTCTCGTGCGTAGGTAATGGTCCAGCAGCGACTCGTCCCTCGGGTCTATCTCCCCGGCCTCGAGCCCTGCCTCTCGTAACTCTACCACTACGCGTATTTGCCATATAGGCAAAGTTCCTGCATTCATAATAATGAATTAGTCCGTTTCCTATCTGGTATACACAGTTATATCTAAACACAACACAGTACTATAGGGATGTACACTTGCCTATTTTTCTAACACCGACTCACATCAGACCAATCTCTGCTCTGATACCATTCTGTCAGGACCCATTCTAGATCCATGACTTTAACCAAAATCACTACAAATTTTTTCGTATTTTGACTTACCTTTCCTCTCTTCAATGGTTGGGCTGTGATTCGATGTCAGAGTCCTCACTTACCACATCATCCAATATCATACATACATGTCAACATACTATTACTGACTGCACTAGCTTTTATCATACATGTAAGATTATATAAAATTTAATACAAATACATTCCCCATAATATATATATCGTACACATCACTGTGCTGTTTCTATGTTTAGATACACAACTGTACATAATAGGTATACCTGGCGATCGATAGGAACTAGCTGTGGACTCAGGAATACTATCCCTCGGTAGCTCTCGCTCTACTGCAGACGCTCTGTAGAGAGATGTAAAGAAAAGGGGGTGAGCGTACAACGCGCTCAGTAAGGAAATCAGGCAAGCAAGTAGATATCTACACTATCTACTCAAAATAATGCTATGCCTTGAAAATATTATTTCCTTTACTCACTTTAAAAACATGTCTTGAAATATAATATATATACTTGTACAGATTAAATCCCATATACAGAAATCATGCTTTCTTTCTCAAATGTAGGCATGTAGTGCAAAACAATGCATCTTTATATAAATCATGCCTTTATGTAAATCATGCCATGTATATTTAAATCACAATAAATATGGCATTGAAATAATTCACATCACAAAATCGAAGTCTGACCCATCCCTCAGGTCTGTCCGCAGTTTAAATCAGTCAATCAATGTGATATATCATGTGAGACTCTGTGGTTAAATACAAATAGTATCATGGACTATGATCATATCCCAAATGTGATCCCAAGCAACACAGTACTCGGTGTGCAGGGCATCACTGTTGCAACGGGAGGATGGTCAGTCCACTACATCCGCCAGCTATATGTAACACACGGTACAACGTATTCCTTGCGCCCCCAGGCACGGTACAAAGTACACCCGTGGACCCTACATCACAGTCAGGGTGACTAACATAGGTCTTAGCCCTCGCACCTGTGGAATATCATACCACGTCTATATTAACCTCATGCGGATATCCTCTCACAAGATGTGACACACAGTCACACAAGGACTCGGGCATAGGTTTTAACATGTATTATATATCACATACAGTGTGCGTCTTGAGTGCAACCCACAGTCGACACTTCGTTCAAACACTGTTTCACATCACAAACTCAACTCTAGTGCGAGTAAAGCTCCAGCAATTAGGTCAATACATAGTTCATGTATTAAATCAAGTACAAGCAATAGCTCCAGTACCATGCTATTCACAATATCAAATCAAGTACGAGCAATAGCTCCAGTACTATGTCATGTATAAACCATGAAGAATCGAGTACGAGCAACGCTCTAGTACTTTGTCATGTATCTCATGTAAAGCTCGAGTACGAGCTAATCGCTCCAGCACTCTGTCATGCATATATCATTTAAAATTAAGTACGAGTAAAACTCCAGTACTCTATCATGCATGTCATGAAAATCTAGTGCGTATCAAAATCCAGCACTAATGTATGTGGAAAACATATGAAATCCAGTGCGAGCTGTGCTCTAGCACGGTTTATTCTCACATAATATGATAGATGGATCTTTAAAAAGGGATTGTTTACAAAATATTAAAATCAGCACTATAAAGTGTGCTTAAGTCACATCAACCTTAAAATCATTAGCCCATCTATTTATTTTCATGCTAAACAGCAGTTAAACACTCACAATAATAGTTTCCATGCTTTTTACAACTTTTCACAAAAGTTGATTTTTGACTAACTAGGGGCAAAATCGTAATTTGCTACTATCGGGTCTCAATAATTATTATTCACTTTCTCTTACCCTCAAAGTTTTTAAGTGAATGTAAAAGCAGACGAAAATACGTGCAGGTATCTCTAACTACTTGCAAAAGTCCCTTACCTCGGATCACGTCAAGTGACCTCACTTCCTCAGTGCTGCTCAATCTCGTAGTCCGATCAGCTCTCAATGTAAACTCCGGAGTTGTAAATAACCATTCCTCAGGTTAATTATAATTTTCCTATTGTATTACACATTAATACAGTCCATTTTCCCTTAATGGGCCTTAATAATCCTTAATGGGCCTAACTATACCTTAAGCCCATTTTTATTTTACTATTCATTTTCGTTGGGCCTATTGGGCTTATGGGGCCCACCAACTCTTATTGGGCTTGTCCTAGGTCCATTACATCTTATTTGGCCTAAAATATTTGGGCTTGGCCCATTGGGCCTCTCGGTCAGATGCCATGGCCGAGAGCTACCCATGCCTCGGTTTTACCATGGCATGCCATCCATGCCTATTATTTAGCCAATTTCTCTTAGGCATTTTCACAAACACTTGGTAGGCAACATTACCAATCATCATATAGTTCATTTAGGCATTTTATCAAACACATTGATTGCCAACAAATTACATGTATTAATTAATCAATTTGATTAATTCTAATTACACCATTAACATTAATACATGTACACTAATCCATTTATGTCTTAAGATCATATTGACATAATTTAATATCCCATTACTCACTCTCGGCCTAACCCACTTCATGGTGATTTAATATGTTTCAATGCTTAAAACATATATCAACATACTTAAAATCATTCATACATTAACATATATGAAATTGGAAATTAGAAAATATACCAATTATTGTGTTCACCCTTTGGCTGAAACTTTGGAGGCTCTCGGTTTGTACTCTATGGAACCTTGATAGCCAATTCCAACATATGTCACTCTCCTTTCAATTTGGAACAACTTCCATGAAGAATGCAAGTTCCAAATATGCCTAATTCCTAGTGATTTCTAGTGAGAGAAAGCTTGGAAAATATGTTTCAATGGTTTCTTCTTCTAGCCGGATTTGGTGTGATGAAGATGACAATGGTGTGGCTGAATTTATAAGCCATATACTTAGCGATTAAGCTTTACTTTTCAGCCATTTAACTTGACTTTCCAAACGTTAACCATGAGTCACCTTATGAGTCATAGTTAACTTTAACTATCGTTAGATATTTATCTCATGGGCTTTTCCATTTGGGCTTCTCGATTTGGGCTTTCTTAATAGGCTTTCAGGCTGAAATTTTTACTATGTCTCGGGCCTTTAATTGTCTTAAAATTTGGCCGATCAATTGGTCCAACAATTCGGTCTAAAGGACCTAAGAATTTCGATATACGTTTAGTATACCTTAATGGGCTTTAAAATTTTCACCTTAGGCCCATTACGTTTTTAACCATTAAATTTATTCCGAAATCCTTCCGAATAAATTTTCCTTACTTTCGGGGATGATTATCTTGTATTATGGCCAAGAATATTTTTTCCCAAATTTTCCTCCACACTTAGGTTAATTTTTAACCATGATTAGTCAACTATGGTAAAAGTCCACTTTCTTAACTATAGTTTACTTTTTCCTTAACCATTGACTAAGTTGACTTTTTCTTAAAATTTTGAAAGTGTCATATCTTATGTCTTACACTCTCGTCTTCATATTCCAATCGCTTCTGGTGGATAATTATACCCGAAACACCTTATTTAGCCAAAAAGGTCCATTTTACCCTTTTTAGCTTTTACTCTTGTTTTCTATGTTCGGGACTAAATCAAGCTGACTTCCCTTCATGAGCTCTCTATGCTCTTTCATTTTAAGTTCTTATTTTCAGTCAGAATGATTTAGAATAACTCGGTTTAGCCTGTGATACTCATCCCTCACATTAGGCATTTTATGTAGCTTTTGCGTGTTAAATCATTTCACTAACACTTCAAGTCTAGTAAATACTCTTCTTATGATTCAACTATAATTACATAGTGTTCATACACATAGGAATCATAAGGTACAAGCTACAAAAATCCAGGTCTGACAACGAGTTAGAGGCCAGAGTGGTAGGCCTGGGGGACTCTCTGAGTTGTTGCCTTACAAGACTCATCAGGGAGTTCAGGTCGAGGCTGATGTTGAGCATGCCCCACAGGGTCTGGTAGAAGGACCCGAGAGTACTGAGGCGTGCTTCGCAAGGATAGAGCAGAGCTTAGAGGTAATTTTAGAGTTGATTGCCTAGTCATTACCTAGAGTTGGGGGCAGGCAGGAGCCAGTTGCACAGGACGATGATGTTGAACCAGCTATTGCTCTTAAGAGGCCTGCACAGCCAACCCAAGCCCTTAGACTACAGATACTCCCACACCTCCACCAGTACAAGAAACACCTTCTACTATTACTCCGCCATAGAGAAGTAGAGATTGGGGTTACGGATGTGACCTGGATAGATTGTGATAGTTCAAAAAATTTAACCCACCATCTTTCAGTGGAGTTAAGGACCCAGTTGTTGCGGAGGATTGGGTGAATGAGATTGAGAAACTCTATGGGTTCTTTGAGTGTACTATTATCGACATGGTAGCATTTTCTGCATTCTTGCTGAAGAGATCAGCAGAGCATTGGTGGAAGTCCACCCGACCCATTTTGAGAGCTCGACATACAGAGATTAGCTGGAATGTATTTTTTTAGGCCTTCCGGAGGTAATATGTTCCAGATACTGCGCAATAGAGACTATAAATGGAATTCTTAGATCTGACCCAAGGGAACAGATCAGTGGATGAGTATGAGACCAAATTTATCTCCTTGAGCAAGTATTATCCTTACACTATGGATAGTAAGGTCAAGAAGGTCTGAAAGTTTGTGGATGGACTGAGACCATCCATTAGATCCCAATTGGTCCCTTTTGAGATACCAATTTACGAGGAGGCATTGCACAGGGCACAGTTGTGCGAGCAAGATATTAAGTGGGTGCCTTAGAGTTTGAAAAGTTTAGTACAGTGAGATACAGAGATAGGAAGAGACAGACAGTGGATAGAGGTTTCAGTTATAGAGGAAGTAAGAGATTTTTTGGGAAGAGGTCAAGGATTGAGGAAATCCAGGAGAGGACAGTTAAGCCTCCCGTGTATCCGACCATAGCTCCAATAAAGGGAATAGTGATTAGAGGGCCACGACCCACTACAGAGCAGTGCAATAAGTGTGGTAGGTATCATGGGACTCAGCCATGTTATGGATCTCTTATAGTATGTTTTCAGTGTGGAAAACTAAGACATGTGATCAGAAATTACCTAGAGATGAACGAGAGTGCCCCACAGAAAGGGCGAGGGGGCAGAGAGAGCTCTTGCTGATACTCCTACCCCGAGACTGAAGGTAGTAGCTGAAGAGAAAAGGAAGCAGGTGGTCGGTAGAGGGCGAGTACACTCTTTGGCCCAGGATACTACAGATCAGTCGTCAGATGTGGTGAAAGGTACCATTTTAATCTTTGATCTTAAATCTTATGTTTTGATAGATCTTGGTGCCACGCATTCATTTGTATCACTTGCAATTTTCATGTAAGCTGCTTAAGTATGTGAAGCTTGTCCCATTGAGTAGGAGGATGTTGATAAGCACTCCCATGAACAATAGTCAGCTAGTGGAGTATGTATTTAGAGATTATAAGTTGAAAGTAGGGGAAAGGGAAATGACAACCGACCTTATTTTAATGTATATGAGAGACTTTGATGTAATCCTAGGAATGAATTGGTTGGCTGTAAACTATACAATATTAGATTGTTTTTCTAAGGCAGTAACATTTCCTGTGGTAAATAGCGTTACCGTAACTTTTCTCGAGAATTGTAATGTAAATCCCCCTAAAAAGTAATGAAAGTGGTTGTGGTTGTGAGTGAAATATGTGAATTTATGTACTGATGTAATGATTGATATTTTGAAAGGTTATATTGCATGCGTGGATGAGGCGGATAAGGCATGCCCCAAATTACGAGACATCCTAGTGGTCAAGGAATTTCTAGATGTCATTCCGGATGATTTACCAAGGTTACCGCCAGATAGAGAGATAGTGTTTTGTATAGATTTGGCACCCGGTATAGAGCCGATATCTAAGCCACCATACAGAATGGCTCCGATTGAGTTGGAGGAACTGAGGAAATAGTTATAGGAGTTACTAGAAAAGAGGTTTATCAAACCGAGTGTATCGCCTTAGGGAGTACCGGGAGGATGGAACCCTTCGACTGTGTATTGATTACAGGTTATTGAATAAGATGACCATTAAGAATAAGTACCCCTTTCCACACATTGATGACTTGTTGGATCAGCTTCGGTGAGCACAAGTCTTTTCTAAGATAGATTTGAGATCCAGGTACCATTAGTTGAGGATTTGGGATAGAGATGTACCCAAGATAGCTTTTCGCACACGGTATGGTCATTTTGAGTTTATGGTTATGCCATTTGGGTTGATGAATGATCCCGTAGCTTTTATGTCATTGATGAATGAGGTATTTCACCAGTATTTAGATAGGTTTGATATCATGTTCATCGATGATATCCTGGTGTATTCGAGATCTAGAGGAGAGTATAAGCGACTCCTAAGGATAGTACTACGGACCCTCCGGGAGAAGAAGTTATACGCTAAACTCAGTAACTGTGATTTTTTGCTATAACAAATCTCTTTTCTGGGCATATTGTATCGAGGGATGGTGTGTCAGTGGACCCATCCAAGATTGAAGTAGTAGTTCAGTGGTAGAGACCCTAGACAGTCACTGAGATTAAGTTTCTTGGGTTTAGCGAGATATTATCGAAGGTTTGTGGAGGGATTCTCGAGATTAGTTGCTCTATTGACACATCTCATGAGGAAGAATGTTGAATTTGTGTGGGACGATAGATGTGAGAAGAGTTTTCAGGAGTTGAAGAAGAGATTGACTACAGCTCTGATGCTCACCATTCATACAAACTCAGGAGGTTTTTCTATATATACAGATGCTTCGTACCAAGGACTGAGCTATGTACTGATGCAAGACAGAAAGGTAGTAGCATATGGTTCGAGACAGTTGAAGGATTATGAAAGGAACTACTCGACCCACGATTTAGAGTTGGCGGTCGTGGTATTTTCTTTGAAAATATGGTGACATTACCTTTATCGTGAGAAATTTTAAGTATTTACAGACCACAAGAGCCTTAAGTATCTATTCTCATAGAATGAGTTGAACATGAGATAGAGGAGGTGGCTCGAGCTTCTGAAAGACTATGATTGTGAGATCTTGTACCACTTGGGTAAAACGAATGTGGTAGCTAATGCATTGAGTATAAAGCATCTCAGGTTGGTATCATACATGATGATCTCGAAATACGAGTTATTAGAACAGTTCACGAGCCTCAATTTGGATATGACCCCACCTGATGCTGATAGTGGTTATATGGTAGCTAACCTGCAGTTGGAACCAGATCTAGTGGATCGTATCCAGCAGGCTCAACGGATTGATCAGCAGTGTAGTGATATTGTTAGGTAGATACAGAGGGGTACAGAGACTAAATTTGAATTGAGTTTAGATGGTTTGCAGAGGTTCAGGGGTAGGATATGTGTTCCCGAAGATCCTAAGATCAGGAGGTTGATCTTGACAGAAGCTCACTCAACGAAGTATACACTGCATCCGGGAAGTAACAAGATGTATCAGAATCTCTAGAGAGTGTATTGGTGGTCAGGGATGAAGAGAGATGTAGCTAAAATTATGGCAAACTGTCTCCTCTGTCAGCAGGTGAAGGTAAAGCATCAGAAGCCTGCAGGGCTATTACAACCTCTATCTATACCGACTTAGAAATATGAGCATATCACTATGGACTTCGTGATGGGTTAACCCAGGACCCGTAAGAATGACGATGCGATTTGGGTAATAGTGGATAGATTGACGAGGTCAGCATGCTTCCTGGCTATGAGAACCATCAATACTCTGAGTACACTGGCAGAACTATATATGCGCGAGATAGTGAGATTACATGGTGTTCCAGTGAGCGTTGTTTCTGATAGGATGCCCGCTTCACTTCCCACTTCTGGAAACATTTTCAGGAAGCGATGGGGACCCATTGAGTTTTAACATAACGTTCCATCCTCAGATAGATGGTCAGTCAGAGAGGACTATACAGACCTTGGAGGATATGTTGAGATCATGTACTTTGGATTTTGGAGGCTCCTGGGATGACCATTTTCCACTTACAGAGTTTGCCTATAATAATAGTTATCATTCGAGTATCGGGATGGCACCGTATGAGGCTTTGTTTGGTCGTAGATGTCGTTCCCCTATTGGATGGGAGGAGTTTGGTGATCGACTGATATTTGCTCTCGACTTAGTGAGATAAGCCTCTGAGGATGTCCAATTGATTTCTTAGAGGTTATGGACAGCTCAGAGCAGACAAACGAGCTATGCTGATAGGAGACGAAGACTATTAGAGTTCGTAGTGGGTGAATCAGTATTTATGTGAGTTTCTCCTTCCAAGGGTATAATAAGGTTCGGAAAGAAAGTGAAGCTAAGTCCTCGTTATAGTGGACCCCTCAAGATATTGGACAGAGTGGGAGATAAGGCCTATAGGCTAGCCTTGCCACTTGAGCTAGTAGGCATTCATAACGTCCTCCATGTCCCTATGTTACGAAAGTACCACCCGGATCCGGCACATGTAATTAGATATGAACTGTTGGAGCTCAATGAGAACATGTCATATGTTGAGAAGCCAATTCAGATATTGGATAGGAAGGAGAAAGTACTAAGATCGAAGATGATTCCTTTAGTGAAAGTCTTTTGGCAGAACCACACGAAAGAAGAAGCCACATGGGAGTTAGAGAATTTGGTGTGGGAAAAGTATTCCGAGTTGTTCACGGATTGATATTGTGTCCAATTTGGAAGATCAAATTTTCTAAGAGGGGGAGATTGTGAGACCCCATGTATGTATAACCTTGTAATACATGTAAATGGAATTATAAGAGAATTGATTTTGAATCACATAAATGTGAATGATGGAAAATGAGAATAAACGAGTGTCAATGATACAAGTAAAGGATAAATACGGCCTGAAGTGACCCCGAACTAAATGAAATGAACTTTAAGCATCCAGAATGAAGATAAGGAATGAAAACATAGATGATAAGGAATAAATTGTGAATCCTAAGTATCCTTTTTGAATTCAAGCAATGCACACAAGTTATAATGTATGTGAATAATATGAAATGAGTCTTTCCATGCTCTAAGTGGGATTAAAATGAAAAATGAGTATTGGAGCAATGAAATAGGAATGTACCCTTGAGAAATCTGGAAAAATGTAGCATAAGGGCTGCAGAAGAAGGCCAGACCGATCTCTCATTCAAGGCACATCGATCCCTTATGCAAAACAAAGCCATTCTAAGTGAATCTACCGAGGCAAATCGATCTCCCCAAGGAGAAGATCGATCTGCATTAGCCTCTGCCAAGCCCAGATCGATCCCCCTATTAAGTGCAGATCGATCTCCTTAAGCTTCTGCTAAGCCAAGATCGATCTCTCCCATTTCAAATTCAAGAATTTGAGGGTAAAAATGAAATGGAGATTGATCTCTTCACCTAGAAGATCGATCTCATCCCTCTCAATCTATAAATACCCCACGGTAAAACCCTCTTCTTGAACAAACCAACACAACTCTTCCCTTTTTAACTAAAATACGAAGCTTTCTCTCTCTAAAATGCATCATTTTCCAAAAACAATTAACGAAACGCTATTAAAGCCAAAGTTGTTCATCTTGAGGAGGAGAGTAACATAGCTTGGAGCCAACATTCAACTCATTGGATTGAAGGAGCTAACGAGACTTCCAATACTTGGAAAAAGAAGAAAGTTAAGTTAGGTGAGTTTCCAATACACCAACACTAAGTATATTCATCTAGTTGTTGTGAGTAGATTGGTGTATGCATTGATGATTGAAACTACCTAGAATGTAATGATACAAGCCTAACCTAGATTGAGTTAGTGTGAGAAAGTAAAATGTGGTTGATTTGATGGTAAAAATGATTATATCAAGTTGTTAGTGAGGCAATGTGCATGATTTTGAGATGATTGGATGAAGCCACATTGTGAGATTAGTCAAGTGATAAAAATGTGCGTAAATGGTGTTGTAGAGAATGCTTACAAGATGGAAAGTTATGGGTAAACACTCATGCAAAGTATTTGATTAGTAACCAAGTGTGTTGCTAGTTAAATGAACTAGAAATGGCATAATGATGGCCAAATGTGATAATGATTCAAACTTGATAAAATATGCTCGATACGATATATCGATTAGTTGAAGTTGGAATATGAGTTATTGGTATTGACTCATATGATTGATGTATATTTGTAGCTCCCGACGATAAAATCAGAGCAAGTTGAGCCAACTCGCGAAAAGCGGGAAAGGAAAAAAGGAATTGCTTCTCAGAGAATCGAGGTAAGGGAATTGTGTTAGCCCTAGGGATATCTGTATGCCTTTTGGGCGCATGGGCTACTTTTAACATACCTAGGAGTCATAGGATGAAATGAATATTTGAAGGGTAAAGAGTTGGGTTTTTGAGAAATATGCATTAAAAGCAAGAACATGATGCTTTGAAATATTCTTATTGGTTTTTAGCATGTGGTTGGTAGGTTGGCTAGCATTTGAAATGATTTACCTAAAATGTATTAGTTTGGTTTTTATAAACCATGCTTTACAAAGAATGAGCCACCTACATGAGTTTGTAAAATGAAACGTGCTAAAATGTACCTCACACGAGATTTACATGTTTTATACGTGCATTGGTGCTGGAGTTTAGATCGCACTAGTTTTCACATGGATTTTACGACATTGTGCTGGAGCATAGCTCTTACTAGTTTTCATACAAGTTTTGACATGGTGTTGGAGCATAGCTCGCACTAGATGTCCACTATACTTGTTGTCGTGCTTGAGACCACTCGCACAAGATTTTATGATGGTTGGAAGCCGTGCTAGGAGCTTCGGGTAGGCTGTGTGACACACAGATTAAATAGGGTCGCACGTGCGTATTGATATGTGGCTAGATACATTGAGATGATATGTGTCCACGGAGCATGTTGTACCGAGCAAGTAGCATGGAGTACGTTGTACCGTGTGTGATATTTATGCCATCTTCAGGCGATGGATTCTGCTATGTACCGACGGGTTGGACGTGACCCACCTCCCGTGCGAAGCTGATAGTGGTGATACCCCGCACACTAGGATCCATGTAGCCTTGGATCATATAGGATATGGCCATAGTCTTAGTTATTACCTTATTGATATTATATGCCTATCTCACATGTATATTGTTGAATGAGAAATCCATGTTTTGAAATGTATTTTGTGGGTTAGGTTAGTCCATAGGAGGGGCTGAGTCCTGACGAGTGTTGGTTTTGTATTGGCTTGTGCTGAGAATTGGAAATGCTTTTAAGGGCACTTTGCATGATGAATTTCCATGCTTTGATTTTGATTACGCATGATGATTTTTCCATGCTATGTTTTAATAACTGTGCACTGATTTATAGAGCATATTTGCTTTACATGGCATAAACACAAGCATGAGTATACATTTTGGAGTATGACATAAAAATGTGTGATTTAAGCAAGGCATCACGATCACATAGATAATACAGTTATCTACTGCTCTCATGATTGCCTTACTGAGCGCGTGGTTTGCTCACCCCCCCTTATTTTCCCCCTCTATAGAGCACTTATAGTAAATAGTGGGTGACTGAGGAATTGATTCTAGAGTCTACTGCATCCCGTCACACGAGGTATACACAATTATATAATTCTTGTATCCAGACATGTCAAGCACAGTAATACCTTTTTAATGTAATTTTTGGGGATGTAAAAGGTCGTAAACATATGTAAACAATAACTCTGAATTAGTAATACAAGTGTTTACATTTAAATGAAATTGTAAATTTCAATTGGTATGATTGAATGAGATTGACACTGATACACAGCCCAACTGTTGGTGGTGTGGCTCTCTACGACCAAGTAAAGGTAAAGAACAACAATAAGAATTGGATTGAATAATAATCAAGAAATTAAAAATGAAAAATTTGTTGTGGATTTTTGGTAGATTGAAGGTTGTGACAAGGGCTAGGGAATATTATTCCTTTGGTTTGTTTTATTTCATCGTTTCCACTTGAAATCGAGTACTCACACGCCTCCTAACTCAACAATTTTTTTCTTGTGAATAGTAATGTGAATAGTATCGAAAGCATTAAACAAAAACACAAAATCACAAGAACTTAAAAGGAAAATAATGAGATTAAAATAAAAACACAGTAATTAATCAGAATCAGTCCCCGACAACGGCGCCAAAAATTTGTGAGTGTCAAATGCAACCAAATTTAAATTACTAGTCTTACCGAAATTTTGCAGTAGCGGCGAATCCAAGTCTAACCTTAGAGACTAGTGGATTAATTATCATGCAATAACTAAAATAATTTTGGGAGGGGGTGTAATTTAACAAAATTGAAATCCTAAAACCGAATTGATATTCAACTAATTATGAAGAGGGTAGACCAAGATTAACAACTTCGATGCAAAGGAACTACCGAGTAACTAATGATTGATCTTTAACACCTAATTTACCATCTTGTATTCAATTATTTAGCTGAGGTATTATCTCCCATCAAGATAATATCTCTTCTTCCCGGCTATCATTAACTCAAGCTCAACACCCTAATTAAATTCTTATCCCTAAACTAATCGGTTCTGACGCAATCCTATTTAGACTTGGAATTGTATTAACACTCTGGGAAGACTACTAAACAGAATAACACCTCAACCACGGGTTGAAATGTTTAATCCGTTCTATTATTTCACTTATTGTTGACGAACCCTTATTGCCATTGATTCTGATTTCTATCACAATAATTATGGATTGTGAAAATTTCAGATAGCATACAATCACATGTAAAGATTATCTAATTGGCCAGATCATATAATTTTCTCATGCAATCGAATCAATTAATACCAGAAACAATAGATAATTGAATCAAAAGATAGTTTAGATAACCAAACTGTGTTTCTCAATTGTTGAAATTTACGGTTCGATTCCCTTAAACCAAATAAAAGATTTAGCAAGACATAATTATTGTAAATAGAAGTAAAATATAGAGGGTGAATTTTTTTTTGACTGCTGGCCTCGTCTATCTCTCTTAATTCTTCTCCTAAAGAAAATGAAAACTAGATATATATATTGAAAAAAACCTAAATTCAAAATCCTATTGAAGTGGGAAAAAGGTTGAAATATTCGAGCTTTTTCTTCACAGCTAGTTTTGGAGTGGAAATAGGCCGAATTGGATCTTAAGCTCTTCTTCAAAGTTGTAAATCAATAACTCAACGTTCCACTGGGCCTGACTTTAGATAATTTGGAGGACTGGAACTCTGTTTAGAGCCAAAGTTCCAAACAATACAAAACTATCCAATTTCTTCGATTAAGTTCTTGAAGCCCAATTTATCTACCAAAATCACAAAATTAACATAAGTACTCTAATTAACATGAGGAACATAGCAAAATATTAAATGTAGAAGGAAATAAATAATAAAAATATGGCACTCATCACCACCATCACCGCGCCATCTTGCTCGGTGTTCTCCTAGGCATTTTGTCAAACACCTATCATGCATGGCTTATGTTTTTAACTTGGTTCTATATGGCATTTCAACAAACACCTTAAGTACCCATGCATCAAACTATTCAATTTCTACAAATTGATTCCACCAAATTACATAATCATCACCCATACAACATTATCAACATTTATGTATGGTCAATTTATCACCACCTTTGTTTGAACCTCTTTCTCTCTCTAAACCCATTTTCAGCCACAAGGGATTCATGGTGTTCTAAGTTGTTTTGATCCACAATATATATATATATATATACCAATCAACTCCAAATAATCAATAGATAAACATACTTAAAGATGGAAGGTTGAAAACATACCTAGCTTAATCTTTCCACCATGGCTAAAACTTGTGGAAGGCGTTGACTTCTCCAAATAAGGTTCTTAGTTGCTGGTTTTGGACTATGTTATTCTCCTTACTATGGGTAACAACTTTACTACAGATAACTTGTTCTAATTCGGTTTACAAATGGTTGAAATCTAGAGAGAAAGCTTAAAGCTTTATGTTTCCATGGTGATTATTTTGGCTAAGGAAGAGGATAACGTGGGAAGCTTCTAATTTTTGATTTTTTGGCTTGTCAATTGCTTTACTCTTCCTTAAAAATCTGCCTATAAGTGGGCCTAATTGATTTTGGGTTTTGACTTAATTTTGGGCTTGGTTTTGGGCTTTAACTATTCCATTTTTGGATTTTAGCCTTTTCCTCTTTGGGTTTTTTGGCTTGGGCCATTCCAAATCAAATTTTGGGCTGGATTTTCATTGGTATTTAGGTCTTCAATTTCCTATAATTTCAGCCCATAAATTAAGCCCAAGGTCTAGCCTAATTGGCTTACACATTTGGCTCATTAGTTTTCATGCTTAAGGGCATTAAGAATTTCAATTCTTAGCCCAACATCATTTCTTCAATTTAGTCCAAATTTATTTAATCCAAAATTGATTTAATTTATTTTTCATATATAATAGTCTGAAAATTGAGTGTTCTAAACAAAAATAACTTTTCCCACACATTTATCTATGGTTGGGTTAACTTTTAACCATGGTTAGTTCTTTATGGTCAAAGTCAACATTTTCAAGCTAATTTTGACTTTCCTTGACCATTGACCATGTTTGACTTTTGTCAAAAAATCCAAAAGTGTGGTTTCTCATGGTTAAGACTCTTGTCTATGCGTTTTAGCCTTTTTCGGGAGGTGAAAACGCTAAAAACGCCTCGAACGGTCCATTTCATGTTCATTTAGCGTCTTTTTGGCCTTTTCATGACTTCCAGCTTACCGGGACCAAACCAAACCGACTTTCTTTTATGAAACCTTTATATTTCCATGTTCTAAGTTCTTATCTTCAATCAGAAAGGTCGGGATGCTCTCAGTTTAGTTTGAGCTCACCATAGCACATATTTCACATTTTGGTGCTTTATAGGCACTTCTCGTTTCATTTGCAATTAACATGTTGAAATCAACTTTCTTATGATTCCCATAACATATATCAATGTTTACAAGATGAAATCATATGGAGTACAATGCAAAAGTATGGGTCTTACATCTAAAGGCTCTTGGGATGATCATCTTCCACTAGTCGAATTCACTTACAACAACAGTTATCATTTAAGTATTGGGATGGCACCGTATGAGGATTTATATGGTCATAGATGTCATTCCCCTATTGGATGAAAAAAAGTGGGTGATCAAAAGATATTTGCTCCTGATTTAGTCACAAAAGCCTATGAGGATATTCGGCTGATATGTGAGAGATTGGGAACAACGCAGAGCAGACAGATGAGTTATACTAACAAGAGACGGAGGCCACTAGAGTTTACAGTTGGTGAGTCAGTATTTTTGAAAGTTTCTCCTTCTAAGGGCATAGCGAGATTAGGGAAGAGAGGTAAACTGAGTCCTCGCTACATTGGACCTTTTAAGATACTGGATCGAGTGGGAGATAAGGCCTATAGGTTGGCATTGCCATTGGACTTATCAGGCATCCATAACGTCTTCCACATTTCGATGTTTTAGAAGTATCATCTGGATCTGGCACATGTGATTCAGTATGAGCCGTTGGAGCTCAGGGATGATAAGTCATATATGGAGAAGCCGATTAAGATATTGGATAGGAAGGAGAAGATATTAAGATCGAAGAACGACCGACTTTTACCAAAAATCACTACAAATTTTTCACGTTTTTCTTACCTTTCTTTTTGTCATAATTCAACCACCAACAGTTGGGCTATGATTTGGCATTAGTATCATCACCTTTACTTACCATATCATCCATTCAATATGATGTATGCATGTCAATAAAAACTATCTATTGACTATAAATAACTTTTGTACCATTATTGAACTCTCTATATTAATATACAAATACATCCCCAATATTACATACGTTTACATCGCTGTGTTGTTATATTGTTCAGATACAAAATCGTACCTGTGTATGTATACCTTTCGCTCAATGGGAATGCAGCGGACAAAATAAATACAAATCCTCAATTGTACTCTAACTGCTGCAGATGCTCTGTAGGGAGGTGGAAAATGAAAGGGGTGAGCTCACTAGCTCAGTAAGGAAATCATGCAAGTAAGTAGATAACCACACTATCTACATGAATATAATGCTATGCCTTAAAACATTCCTTTTCATTTCACATCTAAAGCATGTATCTTTCTTTGAAACATTTATGCAAGTATATATATATACTCATTCATCCGTTTATACTGAAATCATGTTTATTTATAAACATGAGTAAATCATGCAAAATATTGCACTCTCATGTAAATCATATAAATCACATCATATCATGCCATTTCGATTAAATCTGTAAGACCTTCAAATTCATAAGTATGTACATGTACATGTTATGTGAAGCAAGAGTGATATAATGTCTGTAGATTGAATGTACACACTTGTAATATGAGTTGGTGATGTACGTACACGTTTCGTTATGCATGAATAATAAGAAATGGACTTTAGTATGTGATGAATGGGAATATATGAAAAATTGAGTAGTGTGGCAAAATAGATTTAAGTATGCATAAGTTGTATAAGTTTTATACTGCATTTGGTTATACAATGAATACACACAAGTTTCAATGTATATGAAATAGGAATGGATGTCATTTTCAAGCCTTAAGTGTGGATGGATGAGAAAATGACCATGGTGGCAAAATGTATGAAGTTTGGAATGAGTTACTGCAGAAAACTGCAATAAAATTTGGAAAATATGAATGAGAGATCGATCTCATGGGATGAGTGATCGATCTGAAAGAGCCAAAAATGCTTAAATTCAAGCAATAGAACATGGACAGATCGATCTCATGGGAGAGCAGATCGATCTTCTGAGCATTCTGTGAAGAAGGAATTGATCTCTATAGGGCCAGATCGATGTCCTTAAGCTACTGACTTGCAACAGATCGATCTCATGCAAGAACAGATCGATCTCCTTAAGGTTCTGAGTTGATACAAATCGATCTCATTAAGTTTGGAAGGTCAGTTTCAAGAGGAAAAAGTGTAGGGCAGATCGATCTCATTGAAGAGCAGATCGATCTCCTATAGATAATTCTATAAATACTGGACTTCTGCATTTTATTTTCCCAAGAGTTACTATTCCATTTAAGAATTTAACCTAAACCTAGCCAAGAAATACTAGAAAACTTCAGCTTGTGATCAGTTTTGAGTGAGGTATAAGAGAGTAAAGTTGTTCTTAGTAAAGAGGAGAACAACAAACTTGAAAACAAGAGATTTAAATCAAGAGTTGAAGGAGTAAGGAGGATTTTACCATTTTGGTGGAAAAGAAAGGTGTCACGACCCTCAACTTACCAAAATACGTACAAATTTTTCGCATTTTCATGCATCAATCCTTAATCATCCTTCCTCGATCGTGAACAACCACACGCTTAACAGTTGGGCTGTGTGTCGACGTCTAACTCACTCCACCATACCAATTCAATTTGAAACATTATCTATGAGTAAACACTTGTATAAATGTATATATATCAGAGTTGTTACATGTGTTTACATTGTTTTACATCCCCAGTAGTTACATACAAAATGCTACTGTGCTATGTCTAGTTTAGATACAAAATAATCCAAGTGTGTATACCTTTAGCGATGGGATGCAGCGGATTACCAAAAAGGGAATGCCTCCAGTCACGTCCAATCTATACTCAAATCTCTGTAAGGAGGGGAAAATAAGGGGGGTGAGCAAACCACACGCTCAGTAAGGCAATCATGCGAACAGGTAGATACTGTACTATCTACGTGATCGTGATGCCATGCTCAAAAGCATTTTATTCATTGTTTATCTCGAAAACATGAGTGTATGATTGTGTTAATGGTATGTAAAGCATTCATGCTATTAAAATTCAGTGCACATTTCAACTCAAAGCATGGTATAAATCATCATGCATAATTCACAATAAAAGCATGGCATTAAACATCATGCATTTTCACAATAAGGCATGGCATTAGACATCATGCATTCGTGCACTTTAAAAACCATTAACAAATCAATTCAACGTCAGGTCCCAGCCCATCCCTCGGGCTTTCCTGACCACAATCACTTCAAACATGGATTTATTCTCAAATAGCATTATACATGTGAGATAGGCAGTTTCAACAATAGGTAATAACCTCAAGGTCTATGTACATAACCTGTGATACCGGCTACACGGATCAGGTGTGCGGGATATCACCACCATCTGCTTCCACACGGGAGGTGGGTCAAATCCTACCCGCCGGTCCATAGCAGATCTCGTCTGAAGACGGCACATCACATCACAACACGGTACAATGTACTCCATGCTACATGCACGGTACAACGTACTCCGTGGACCCCCAGCCTTATCCCTTGTTCGGGCTGATCAGCTGTTCCTCCAACCCTTATCCCTCGTTCGGGCTCATCAGGCGGATCTCCAACCCTTATCCCTCGTTCGGGCTCATCGGGTTGTTTTAACATGCCATGTCTCAAAACAATGCACGTGTGAGCCTATTTAATCGATGTGACACCAAGTCTACTCGAAGCTCCAAACACGGCAACATGCAAGATGGGCATCCAGTGCGAGACAAACTCAAAGCACAATGCCAAAACAATATGAAATCCATGTGAAAACTAGTGCCTCTTGCACTCTTCCATAGTCACGAAATCATGTAGGTGGCTCAAAACTTGCAAAATGTGGTTATCAAAACCAAAACATACTCATTTCTTTTGCAAATCATTTCAATGTTAGCCAACCTACCAATCATTTGCTAAAAAGCAATAAAACATGAATTTCAAAGCAATATGCTTTTGTTTTCATGCACATTTCTCAAACTCCCAACTTTTACCCTTCAATCACCCAACAACAACATTTCCTAATCTCATGCATTCTAGCAAAACATTTATGCGCCCAAATTGCGCACAATATCTCTAAGAGTCCACACAATTCCCTTACCTCGATTTACTTGGTGTGACTCCTTTTCTCTTAGCTCCTCACGCTCTTGGGTCAACTCGCCTCGGCGTATCCTCGGAAGCTGCGATTCATTCATTAAATTGATTGAGTTAACGTATTTAACCCATAATTGACCTCACTAGTCAACATTATTTACTTATGCATTTTACAAATGCCTTAACCCTCATTTTACCTCTTTTAGGTAAATCTCCCAATTTATCCACTAACCACATCTTAAAATCATACCACAACACTATAAATAACTTTTACATATCTCATTCATCATTAATCTCCATACATTCCACTTTCTCACTCTAGACCATTTCTAGGTCAAAATCATTCCAATGTATTTAGATAGTTTCTAACCATCCATACTCATGCCAAACAACTCCAAAATCAATTAAATAAACAATGTACCATAGTTGGAGTGTTAGAATCTTACCAAATTTGATTTCTCTTCTTGCTCCAATGGCAATGCCCTTAAATCCTTCAATATCAACAATGGGAAATTGCTTTCAAACTATGTTGTTCTTCTCTTTGATAGGAACAACTTTGTCTCTAATGGTCTCTCTTCAAACCTCACTGAAAATGGCTGATTTTTGAGAGAGAATGTTAGGTTTTTTTGGGTTGAAAGTGAAAGGTTTGTGTTTTTCCCGAAATTTTCTGATTTCCAGCACTCCTTATATAGAAATAACTTGAGGAGATCGATCTGGTCCAAGAGGAGATCGATCTGGTCCCTTAAAATCCCTCTTTTCACGGTATTTTTAAGCCTGAGATCGATATGTCTAAGCATGAGATCGATCTGTCGAGGCATGAGATCGATCTGTCGAAGCATGAGATCGATCTGCTCCCAAACAGAGAGCTAAGGAGATCGATCTGGTCCATTGGAGATCGATCTGTTCTATTCTTTCGCCCAAATAAGAGCATTCTGGCTCTTCCAGATCGATCTCTCATCCCATGAGATCGATCTGCCCTTCAAAATTTCCAGATTTCCTCTGCAACAACACTTACCAAATATCCTTAATTTGCTACCATGATCATTTCCTCATTCATTCATCTTTGAGACTTGAGGATGGCATCCATCCTCACTTTATACACATTAAAACTTGTGTAGGATCTTTGTATGACCAATGGTACTTAATATAAACTAAAATGGAAGTGCACATCTTATGCAATTATACTTCCATTTTACCAAGCTATTCAAAATCCATTCTACACACATTCTCCACATGTTTAAGTCCATTTCTACACATTTGTACAAAATGAAACTTGTATGTACGATTACCACTCTCATTACAAGTGTGTACATTACTTGTGGACTTACATCACATATACTTCACTCATGAATTCATAGTACAACTCTATTTACACTTCTATGTACATATATACCCTTATACATATACGGGGTCTCACATTCTCCCCCACTTAGAAAATTTGGTCCTCCAAATTGGAACCAATTATTCTGTGAACAACTCGGGATACCTCTCCCGCATCAAACTCTCAAATTCCCATGTGGCTTCTTCCACAGTGTGATGTTGCCAAAGTATCTTCACCAAGGGAATTGTCTTTGTCCTCAGCACTTTCTCTTTTCTGTCCAATACCCGAACTGGCTTCTCAACATAGGTCATACCCTCATTGAGCTCCAAAGGCTCATATCTTATCACATGTGTCGGGTCCGGGTGATACTTCCTCAACATGGATACGTGGAAGACGTTATGCACACTTGCCAACTCTGGTGGCAATGCCAGTCTATACGCCTTGTCTCCCACCTTATCAAGTATCTCAAATGGCCCGATATATCGAGGGCTCAACTTTCCCTTCTTCCCAAATCTCATAATTCCCTTCGAAGGGGAAACTTTCAAAAACACTGACTCACCCACCTCAAACTCTAGTGGTCTCCGTCTCTTGTCAGCATAACTCTTTTGCCTGCTCTGAGCTGTCCGTAACCTCTCACATATCAATTGGACGTCCTCAGAGGCTTGTCTAACCAAGTCGGGAGCAAAGATCTGTCTGTCACCAACCTCTTCCCATCCAATAGGGGAACGGCATCTACGCCCATACAATGCCTCATATGGTGCCATCCCGATACTCGCATGAAAACTGTTATTATACGCGAACTCTGCGAGTGGCAAATGGTCATCCCAGGAGCCTCCAAAATCCAATGCACACACTCTCAACATGTCCTCCAGGGTCTGTATAGTCCTCTCTGACTGACCATCTATCTGAGGATGAAACGCGGTGCTAAAATTCAACTGGGTCCCCATCGCTTCTTGAAAATGTTCCCAAAAGTGGGAAGTGAAGCGGGCATCCCTATCAGAAACAACGCTCACTGGAATTCCATGTAGCCTCACTATCTCGCGCACATATAGGTTCGCTAACTGGCTCAGAGTATCGGTAGCTCTCATAGCTAGAAAATGGGCTGATTTCGTCAACCGATCCACAATCACCCATATGGCATCATGACCTCTCCGGGCCCTCGGCAATCCCATCACAAAATCCATGGTGACATGCTCCCACTTCCATGTCGAAATCGGTAGAGGCTGCAATAACCCTGCAGGCTTCTGATGCTCTACCTTCACCTGCTGACAAACGAGACACTTAGCAACATATTCAGCAATGTGCTTTTTCATTCCCGACCACCAATAAACCTTTCGAAGGTTTTGATACATTTTGGTACCCCCTGGATGTATCGTATACTTCGATGAGTGAGCCTCTGTCAGGATCAACCTTCTGATCTCTGCGTCATCAGGAACACATATCCTACCTCTGAACCTCAATAATCCATCCGAACTCAACCCAAAGTCCATCTCTATACCCCTCTGTATCTGCCCGACAATATCACTACACTGCTGATCAACTCGCTGAGCCTGTCGGATTCGATCTACCAGATCCGGTTCCAACTGCAGGCTAGCTATCATAAATCCACTATCAGCGTCAGGCGGGGTCATATCCAAACTGAGGTTCATGAACTGTTCCAACAGCTCGTGTTCCCTGATCATCATGAATGATACCATCCCGAGATGCTTCCTACTCAATGCATCAGCAACCACATTTGCTTTACCCGGGTGGTATAGGATTTCACAATCATAATCCTTTAACAGCTCGAGCCATCTCCTCTGTCTCATGTTCAACTCTTTCTGTGAGAACAGGTACTTAAGGCTCTTATGATCTGTATAAATCTGAAATCTCTCACCATAGAGGTAGTGGCGCCATATCTTCAGTGCAAACACCACCGCTGCCAACTCCAAGTCATGGGTCGGGTAGCTCCTCTCATGATCCTTTAACTGTCTTGATCCATAGGCTACTACCTTCCCATCCTGCATCAATACACAGCCCAGTCCTAGGTGTGAAGCATCTGCATACACCGAGAAACCTCCTGAGCTGGTAGGAATGGTGAGTATTGGAGCTGTAGTTAATCTCCTTTTCAACTCCTCAAAACTGTCTTCACACTTTTTGTCCCACACAAACTCTACATTTTTCCTTGTGAGACGTGTCAAAGGAGCAGCTAACCTCGAAAATCCCTCTACAAACCTTCGATAATACCCAGCTAAACCCAGGAAACTTCTGATCTCTGTCACTGTTTGGGGTCTCTGCCACTGAACTACGGCCTCAATCTTAGATGGATCCACTGATACTCCATCCTTTGATACTATGTGACCTAGAAAAGAGATCTGTTCCAACCAAAAGTCGCACTTACTGAGTTTAGCGTACAACTTCTTCTCTCGGAGGGTTTGTAGCACTATCCTCAAATGCCTTTCATGTTCCTCTCTAGACCTTGAATACACCAGTATATCATCAATAAACACAATAACAAATCGATCCAAATACTGGTGGAATACCTCATTCATCAAGGACATAAAAGCTGCGGGAGCATTCGTCAGCCCGAATGGCATAACCATAAACTCGTAATGTCCATACCGGGTGCGAAAAGCTGTCTTGGGTACATCTCCATCTCGTATTTTCAACTGATGGTACCCTGACCTCAGATCTATCTTGGAAAAGACCTGCGCTCCCTTAAGCTGATCCAACAAATCATCGATGCGTGGGAGGGGATACTTATTCTTGATGGTGGCCTTATTCAACAACCGGTAGTCTATACACAGTCGGAGGCTTCCATCCTTCTTCCTTACAAACAGGACCGGTGCTCCCCAAGGTGAGACGCTCGGCCTGATGAACCCCTTCTCCAGCAACTCTTGTAATTGTTTCCTTAACTCCTCTAACTCAACTTGAGCCATTCTGTATGGTGGCTTGGACATCGGCTCTGTACCAGGTGCCAAATCTATCCCAAACTCCATCTCCCTATCTGGAGGTAACCCTGGTAACTCATCCGGAAAGACATCTGGAAATTCCCTAACCACTGGTATGTCTTCCAATTCCGGATGTGCCTTATCCATCTCAATCACAAAAGCGATGAATCCTTCACATTATTTCTTCCACCATTAGTATCATAAATCATCACATCACATACATAAATGAAATCAAATTTATCTTTCATACATCATGTATCAAGATTATACTCATCACACTTATAAAAATCATGTTCTTTAATTTCATTTCACAAAATTAACTACAAGATTGTCTATCTTTGGAAACATCAAGGTTTTAGCATGACAATCCATAACAACATGATTGGCAGCCAACCAATCCATTCCTAGGATAACATCAAAATCACTCATATTTAATAAAATTAAATCGGCTGCCATCTCTTTACCTCCTATCTTCATTTTACAATCCATATATATATGCTCAGTCAACTGACTATCATTCATGGGGGTAGATATCAACAGCATCTTATCAAGCAGCGTGGGTTTTACATGCTTCAACAATTTACATGCAAAGGATGGCGAAGTAAAGGAATGCGTGGCACCAGGATCAAACAGTACATAAGCTTCTAAATCAAAGATTTGGATGGTACCCTTTACCACATCTGATGACTGATCTGCAGTATCTTGATCCAGTGCGTGCACTCGTCCTCTGCTTACACCCACTACTTGCTTCCCCTTTTCCTCAGCTGTAGCCCTCCTCCTCGGAGCAGTAGTACCAACTGGAGCTCTCTCTGGTTCCTTGCCCTTCTGTGGGGCTCTCTCTATCATCTCTGGGCAATCTCTGATTACGTACCCTGGCTTCCCACATCTGAAGCATACAACCTGAGGTCCGTAACATGGTCGAGTACCATGGTACCTACCACACTTGCCACACTGGTCTGTAGTAGGCCGTGGTCCTCCAATCACGATTCCCTTAGCTGGAGCAATGGCCGGATACATGGGAGTATCAACTGTCCTCTCTCGGATTTCATCAATTCTCGGCCTCCTTCCAGAGAATCTCTTGCTTCCTTTATAGCTGAAGCCTCTATCCATCATAGGTCTCTTCTTATCTCTGTCCCTCATCTTACCAACCTTTCCAAATTCCGAGGCGATTCTATCAACATCTTGTTCACATAATTGCGCCCTGCGCACTGCCTCTTCATAGGTCGGTATATCCAAGGGAACCAATTTAGACCTGATGGTTGGTCTCAATCCATCCACAAACTTCTGGATCTTCTCGACCTCATTACTCATCGTGTTGGGATCATATCTGCCCAGGGATATAAAAGCAGTCTCATACTCATCCACAGTCCTGCTCCCTTGGGTCAGTCCCAAAAATGCCATCTTCAGCTTCCGCTGGGCGGTATCCGGGACATACTGTCTCCGGAAGGCCTCTAGAAACACATCCCAGCTGATCTCAGTATGTCGGGCTCTCAAAATAGGCCTGGTGGATTTCCACCAATGTTTTGCTGATCCCTTCAGCATGAAAGCGGCAAATGCTACCATCTCGGTAGTAGTGCACTCGAAGAACCCATATAATTTCTCGATCTCATTGATCCAATCCTCAGCCGCTACTGGGTCATTTACTCCACTGAAAGATGGCGGTCCAAACTTCTGGAATTGCCGCAGTCTATCCAAATCACATCCATATCCCCAACCTCTACTACCTGCCGTAGCAACCGGCGTAGGCACATCCTGTGGGGGTGGGGTATCTGTCGTCTGAGGTCCTTGGGCTTGCCTCGCCCGTGCCTCGGGAGCAGCTGCTTGCTCACCATCACCCTGTGTAGCGGGACTCTGTCTACCGCCAACTCCAGGTAAAGATTGAGTGACCAATTCCAAAATCATCTCAATGCTCCGCTCAATCCTCGCGAAGCGAGCCTCAGTACTCTCGGGCCTCTCCTCTGGACCCTGTGGAGCGTGCTCAACGTCGACCTCCACCTCAACATCCACCTGAGCCTCGTGTGTTTTCGGCTCAACATGACCCCCAGGCCTACCTCTACGGCCTCGAGCCTGTGCTCTCATCCCTCTACCGCGACTGGTATTAGGCATACTTACTCAGTTCCCTACATTCACAACCAATTACTTAGTCAACCCATCGACATACACTATTTGTATCTAAACAAGCACAGTAACTTGGGGATGTAATTTTTTTCACTTATTAAGTATTTTAGACACGACACACGTCAGACCAACTCGAGCTCTGATACCAACTTCTGTCACGACCCTCAACTTACCAAAATACGTACAAATTTTTTGCATTTTCATGCATCAATCCTTAATCATCCTTCCTCGATCGTGAACAACCACACGCTTAACAGTTGGGCTGTGTGTCGACGTCTAACTCACTCCACCATACCAATTCAATTTGAAACATTATCTATGAGTAAACACTTGTATAAATGTATATATATCAGAGTTGTTACATGTGTTTACATTGTTTTACATCCCCAGTAGTTACATACAAAATGCTACTGTGCTATGTCTAGTTTAGATACAAAATAATCCAAGTGTGTATACCTTTAGCGATGGGATGCAGCGGATTACCAAAAAGGGAATGCCTCCAGTCACGTCCAATCTATACTCAAATCTCTGTAAGGAGGGGAAAATAAGGGGGGTGAGCAAACCACACGCTCAGTAAGGCAATCATGCGAACAGGTAGATACTGTACTATCTACGTGATCGTGATGCCATGCTCAAAAGCATTTTATTCATTGTTTATCTCGAAAACATGAGTGTATGATTGTGTTAATGGTATGTAAAGCATTCATGCTATTAAAATTCAGTGCACATTTCAACTCAAAGCATGGTATAAATCATCATGCATAATTCACAATAAAAGCATGGCATTAAACATCATGCATTTTCACAATAAGGCATGGCATTAGACATCATGCATTCGTGCACTTTAAAAACCATTAACAAATCAATTCAACGTCAGGTCCCAGCCCATCCCTCGGGCTTTCCTGACCACAATCACTTCAAACATGGATTTATTCTCAAATAGCATTATACATGTGAGATAGGCAGTTTCAACAATAGGTAATAACCACAAGGTCTATGTACATAACCTGTGATACCGGCTACACGGATCAGGTGTGCGGGATATCACCACCATCTGCTTCCACACGGGAGGTGGGTCAAATCCTACCCGCCGGTCCATAGCAGATCTCGTCCGAAGACGGCACATCACATCACAACACGGTACAATGTACTCCATGCTACATGCACGGTACAACGTACTCCGTGGACCCCCAGCCTTATCCCTCGTTCGGGCTCATCAGCTGTTCCTCCAACCCTTATCCCTCGTTCGGGCTCATCAGGCGGATCTCCAACCCTTATCCCTCGTTCGGGCTCATCGGGTTGTTTTAACATGCCATGTCTCAAAACAATGCACGTGTGAGCCTATTTAATCGATGTGACACCAAGTCTACTCGAAGCTCCAAACACGGCAACATGCAAGATGGGCATCTAGTGCGAGACAAACTCAAAGCACAATGCCAAAACAATATGAAATCCATGTGAAAACTAGTGCCTCTTGCACTCTTCCATAGTCACGAAATCATGTAGGTGGCTCAAAACTTGCAAAATGTGGTTATCAAAACCAAAACATACTCATTTCTTTTGCAAATCATTTCAATGTTAGCCAACCTACCAATCATTTGCTAAAAAGCAATAAAACATGAATTTCAAAGCAATATGCTTTTGTTTTCATGCACATTTCTCAAACTCCCAACTTTTACCCTTCAATCACCCAACAACAACATTTCCTAATCTCATGCATTCTAGCAAAACATTTATGCGCCCAAATTGCGCACAATATCTCTAAGAGTCCACACAATTCCCTTACCTCGATTTACTTGGTGTGACTCCTTTTCTCTTAGCTCCTCACGCTCTTGGGTCAACTCGCCTCGGCGTATCCTCGGAAGCTGCGATTCATTCATTAAATTGATTGAGTTAACGTATTTAACCCATAATTGACCTCACTAGTCAACATTATTTACTTATGCATTTTACAAATGCCTTAACCCTCATTTTACCTCTTTTAGGTAAATCTCCCAATTTATCCACTAACCACATCTTAAAATCATACCACAACACTATAAATAACTTTTACATATCTCATTCATCATTAATCTCCATACATTCCACTTTCTCACTCTAGACCATTTCTAGGTCAAAATCATTCCAATGTATTTAGATAGTTTCTAACCATCCATACTCATGCCAAACAACTCCAAAATCAATTAAATAAACAATGTACCATAGTTGGAGTGTTAGAATCTTACCAAATTTGATTTCTATTCTTGCTCCAATGGCAATGCCCTTAAATCCTTCAATATCAATAATGGGAAATTGCTTTCAAACTATGTTGTTCTTCTCTTTGATAGGAACAACTTTGTCTCTAATGGTCTCTCTTCAAACCTCACTGAAAATGGCTGATTTTTGAGAGAGAATGTTAGGTTTTTTTGGGTTGAAAGTGAAAGGTTTGTGTTTTTCCCGAAATTTTCTGATTTCCAGCACTCCTTATATAGAAATAACTTGAGGAGATCGATCTGGTCCAAGAGGAGATCGATCTGGTCCCTTAAAATCCCTCTTTTCACGGTATTTTTAAGCCTGAGATCGATCTGTCGAAGCATGAGATCGATCTGTCGAGGCATGAGATCGATCTGTCGAAGCATGAGATCGATCTGCTCCCAAACAGAGAGCTAAGGAGATCGATCTGGTCCATTGGAGATCGATCTGTTCTATTCTTTCGCCCAAATAAGAGCATTCTGGCTCTTCCAGATCGATCTCTCATCCCATGAGATCGATCTGCCCTTCAAAATTTCCAGATTTCCTCTGCAACAACACTTACCAAATATCCTTAATTTGCTTCCATGATCATTTCCTCATTCATTCATCTTTGAGACTTGAGGATGGCATCCATCCTCACTTTATACACATTAAAACTTGTGTAGGATCTTTGTATGACCAATGGTACTTAATATAAACTAAAATGGAAGTGCACATCTTATGCAATTATACTTCCATTTTACCAAGCTATTCAAAATCCATTCTACACACATTCTCCACATGTTTAAGTCCATTTCTACACATTTGTACAAAATGAAACTTGTATGTACGATTACCACTCTCATTACAAGTGTGTACATTACTTGTGGACTTACATCACATATACTTCACTCATGAATTCATAGTACAACTCTATTTACACTTCTATGTACATATATACCCTTATACATATACGGGGTCTCACAGAAAGAAAGTTTAACTAGGTAAGATTCAATACACCCATTGATATATGTTAAACTAGGTGCATTGAGGAGTTAAATGGTATATGTATGACTTGTTGGAAATGAAAGGATCATGGAAAATGAGCATGACTTAGATATTGGTGTGAAAATGAGAAAATGATGAGGAAATGATGTTAACATGGATTTAAAGATGGAATATGCATGTATGGAAGATTATAGGTTAATCTTATGAAATGCATAAATTAAAAATAATGAGAAATAAAGATAGTTATATGAAAATATGGTATAATGCCATATTAGGAGAAAATAGTGAGATTGATGAGTTTTATTGAGATTTGGCAAATGAAATGAGTATATAGTGATATACTAATGCCAATAATTATAACAGCTTTGGAAATCATCGTCGAAGCTGCTCGAATTGCGAAAGTGAGTTGCATCGAGGAAGAGAGGTCACTTGATGTGATCCGACGTAAGGGAATTTCGTGAGTAGCTAGAGATAGCTACATGTATTTTAAATAGCATTTCGATAGTATATGCTATATGAATTCCCATGAATAGGCCTAATGTGTGATAGAGACAAATGAGATAAAGTGTAATTTTATCCAAAAATAGGATAAAAAGCCTGAGAAGCATGTTGTAACCTTTCATTCATGAGTTGCATGATAGAATGGCTAATGTTTTATGTATATGTGAAAACAGAACATTTGAGTGCTTATTTGATTTACTTATGTGAAATGTGATTTGAATAAGCATTCTCTCTGGTTTTGTGTGAAAACCATAAGTGCTAGAGAATACTCGCACTATATTTTGAGAGATGTATCACATAATACTAGAGGATATAATCGTACAAGATTTAAATGCTATTTTATGCATGTTAGAGTACTGGGAGCATTGCTCGTACTCAGTTTGTGGTTGATGCATATAGAGTTTTAGGAGCTTTGCTCATCTCAGTTTTACATGATAGAGTGCTGGGAGAATTTCTCGTACTCGACTTTTCATCATTTATACATGATATCGTATTAGAGCGATAGCTCGTACTTGATTTGAAAAGAGAACTATGCATTAACCTAGTGCTAGAGGTTACTCGCACTAGTGTTCAATATTTTGAGATGCACACATAGTGTTTAAGAGGTGGAGTGTTGATTTTGAGTCACACTCAAGACGCGCACTGTTGTTTTACGTGATATATAATACATGTTAAAGAGAGAAAAACTATGACAATTTCGTCTGTATAGACTGAGTGTCACACTATTGAGATGTTTGAACGTGGATTTAGAGACGTGGCTTTATTTCCATAGTATGTGATAATTCTATTTTTAATATAATTATTTGTGCTTAATTTCTTAATTAATTATTTAGATCCCCATATATTTTATTAATTATCCCCTTTAATTAATTAAAATTCTTTAATGTGCAGGTAAATTAAATTCGGATGAAACTCAGTCATTTCAGTCAAAAATAGGCTGAAAACGGGCTAAAGGAGACTAGACCACTTCTAATTTGCAGATCGAGTCACCAGTCATCTGGACACGTGTGATGCCAGGTGTCCATATTTTATTTTCTCTGAAACGATAAGATCGATAGACACCATGCCAACCTTTTGGAAGACACACACCGGGCCACATCGCACAACCAATTAGATAAAAAGACGAGTGACGTGGAAATATCTACTCTGCAGCAAATCAAATGAAGACAAGTGGCTAAACAATACTAACTCACCTAGGATAGAAAATTACCATTGTACCCCTAAGTGTGTGTATAAATAGAACATGATGACAATTGAAAAAAATAAAGTAGTTTAGGGTAGGTGTAGTGTAAAGTAGTTTAGGAGTAGTTTTTTAGAGTAGATGTAATCTAGGTAGAATTGTCAGACCCGTATTTTATGTAGCTTGTACCTTATGATTCCTATGTGTACGAGCACTTTATTATTATAGTTATATCATAAGAAGAGTATTTACTAGATTTAAAGTGTTAGTAAAATGATTTAACAAGCAAAAGCTACATAAAAAGCCTAATTTGAACTATAAGAGTCACAGGCTAAACCGAGTGGATTTGAATCATCATAACTGAAAATAAGAACTTAAAATGAGAAAGTATAGAGAGCTCATGAAGGAAAGTCAGCTTGATTTAGTCCCGAACATAGAAAACGAGAGTAAAAGCTAAAAAGGGTAAATTAGACCTTTTTAGCAAGTTAAGGTGTTTCGGGTGTAATTAGCCACCGAGAACGGTTGAAACATAAAGACGAGAGTGTAAGACATAAGATATGACACTTTCGAAAATTTGAGAAAAAGTCAACTTGGTCAATGGTTAAGAAACAAGTCAACTATAGTTAAGAAAGTGGACTTTTACCATAGTTGGCTAATCATGGTTAAAAATTTACCCAAGTGTGGAGAAACAATTGGGGAAAAATATTCTTAGCCAGAATACAATATAATCATCCTTGGAAGTAAGGAAAATTTATTTGGAAGGATTCCGCATTAAATTTAATGGTTAAAAAGGTAATGGGCCTAAGGTGAAAATTTTAAAGCCTATTAAGGTATACTAAACGTATATCGAAATTCTTAGGTCCCTTAGATCGAATTGTTGGACCAATTGATTGGCCAAATATTGAGACAATTAAAGGCCCGAGGTATGGTGAAAATTTCAGCCCGAAAGCCCATTAAGAAAGCCCAAACCGAGAAGCCCAAATGGAAAGCCCATGAGATAAATATCTAACCATAGTTAAATCTAAACATGACTCATAAGGTGACTCATAAGGTGACTCATGACTAAGGCTTAGGAAGTCAAGTATAATGGCTGGAAAGTAAGGCTTAATGGCTAAGTAAGTGGCTTATAAAATTAACCACACCATTGTCATCATCATCACACCATTCTCGGCTACACAAGGAAACCATTGAAATACAATTATCCAAGCTTTCTCTCACTAGAAATCACTAGGAATAAGGCATATTTGGAACTTGCATCCTTCATAGAAGTTGTTCCAAATTGAAAGGAGAGTGACATATGTTGGAATTGGCTATCAAGGAGCCATAGAGTGCAAACCGTGAGCCTCCAAAGTATTCGGCCAAGTGTGAACACAACAATTGGTATATTTTCAAGTTTTCAATTTCATATATGTTAATGTATGAATGATTTTAAGTATATTGGTATATGTTTTAAGCATTGAAACATATGAAATCACTATGATATTGGTTAGGCCGAGAGTGAGTAGTGAGATATTGATTAATGTCCATATGATTTTAAGGCATAAATGGATTAATGTACATGTGTTAATGATTATGGTGTAATTAGAATTAATCAATTTGATTAATTAATACATGTAATTAGTTGGCAATCAAGGTGTTTGATAAAATGCCTATATGAACTATATGATGTTTAAGAATGTTGCCAAACAAGTGTTTGTGAAAATGCCTAAGTGAATTGGCTAAGAAAAGGGACATGGCCGGCATGCCATAGCATGACCGACGGCATGTGGCTGAGAGGCCCAATGGGCCAAGTCCAAATATTTTAGGCCTACTGTGATGTAATGGGTCTAGGACAAGCCTAATAAGAGTTGGTGGGCCCCACAAGCCCAATAGGCCCAACGAAAGTGAATAGTAAAATTGAAATGGGCTTAAGGCATAGTTAGGCCCATTAAGGATTACTAAAGCCCATTAAGGGAAATAGACTGTATTTAATGTGAAATACAGTAGGAAAAGTGTAATTAACCTAATAAGTGGTTATATGCAGCTCCAGAGATTATTGGAGGAGCAAATCGGACTGCTGAAACGAGCAGCGCAGAGAAAGTGAAATTTCTCGAGTGATTGCAGGTAAGGGACTTTTGTGAGTAGTTAGAGATACCTGCACGTATTTTCATCTGCTTTTACACTCATTTAAGAACTCTGAGGGTCAATGAAAGTGAATAATAATTAGTGTGACCCGATAGTGGCAAATTACGATTTTACCCCTAGTTAGTCAAAAAGTCAACTTTTGTGAAAAGTTGTAAAAAGCATAAAAACCACCATTATGAGTGTTTAACTGCTATTTAGCAGGAGAATAAATAGATGGGCTAATGATTTTAAGGTTGATGTGAATTAAGCACACTTTATAGTGCTGATTTTGATATTTCGTAAATCATCCCTTTTTAAAGAGCCATCTATCATATTATGTGAGAACGGATCATGCTGGAGCACAGCTCGCACTGGATTTCATATATTTTTGCACATATATTAGTGCTAAATTTTGATTCGCACTAGATTTCCATGACATGCATGATAGAGCGCTGGAGTTATTTCTCGTACTTGTTTTATATGATTTATGCTTGAGAGAGTGCTGGAGCGATTAGCTTGTACTCAAGTTTTTCATGAGATGCATGACAGAGTGCTGGAGCGTTGCTCGTACTTGATTCTTCATGATTTATACATGACATAGTACTGGAGCAATTGCTCATACTTGATTTGATTTGATTGTGCATAGCATGGTATTGGAGCTATTGCTCGTACTTGATTTAATACATGAACTATGCATTGACCTAGTTGCTAGAGGTTTACTCACACTAGAATCTGAGTTTGTGATGTGAAACAGTGTTTGAGCGGCATATCGACTGTGAGTCACGCTCAAAGGTGCGCACTGTATGTGATATATAATACATGTTGAAAGCCATGCTTGATTTCCTCATGTAGACTGAGTGTCACACTGTGAGAGGAATCCGCATGAGGATACTAGAGACGTGGTATGATATTCCATGGTTTTGAGGGCTAAGACCTATGGCAGGCACCCCGACTGTGATGTAGGGTCTATGGAGTACGTTATACCATGCGTGTGGCATGGAGTACACTATACCGTGTGGTGTTGTAGAGTTGAGGAGGATATAGCTTGCGGTTATGATAGACTGACCCCTCTCCTGTTGCAGCAGTGATGCCCCGCACACCGAGATCTGTGTTGCTTGGGATCACATGTCGGATATGATCATAGTCCAGGATACTATTTACATTTTCACCATAGAGTCTCACATGATATATCACTTGATTGACTGATTTAATTACGAACAGACCTGAGGGATGGATTGGACTCCGATTTTGTGTTGTGAATGATTTAAATGCCATATTTACTGTGATTTAAATATACATGGCATGATTTATCTAAAGGCATTGTGATATTATAAAGATGCATTGTTTTACACTACATGCCTACATTTGAGAAAGAAAGCATGATTTCTGTACATGGGATTTAATCTGTACAAGTATATATATATATATATATTTAAAGACATGCTTTTAAAGTGAGTAAAGGAAATATTTTTTCAAGGCATAGCATTATTTTGAGTAGATAGTGTAGATATCTACTTGCTTGCCTGATTTCCTTACTGAGCGCGTTGTATGCTCACCCCCCTTTCTTTACATCTCTCTACAGAGCATCAGCAGTAGAGTAAGAGCTATTGAGGGATAGTATTCCTGAGTCCACTACTATTTCCTATCGATCGACAGGTATACATATTTTGTACGGTTATGATCTAAACATAGAAACAACACAATGATGTATACGATATATTATGGGGAATGTATTTGTATTTGCTTTTATATAATATTACATGTATTATAATAGAAGCTACAGTCAATAACAGTATATGGACATGCATGTATGATAGTGGATGATATGGTATGCGAGGAAGCTAACATCAAATCACAGCCCAACCATTGTAGATAGGAAAGGTAAGTTAAAAATGCGAAAAATTGTAGTGGTTTTGGTTAAGTAATGGATTGAGAACGGGTCCTGACAGAATAGTATCAGAGATGAGGTTAGTCTGATGTGAGTCGGTGTTAGGAAATAGGAAAGTGTACATCCCCATAGTACTGTGCTGTGTTTAGATATAACTGTGTATACCAGATAGGAGATGGACTAATTCATGATTATGAATGCATGAACTTTGCCTATATGGTAAATACGCATAGTGGCAGAGGTACGAGAGGTAGGGTTCGAGGCCGTAGAGATAGGCTCGAGAGACGAGCTGCTGCCGAACCATTACCTACGCATTAGACTCCAAGTGCTATTGAGGCACCCGAGTGTGTTGAGATGCGCTTTACGAGATTAGAGCATAGTCTTGAGACTATTGTTAAGATGTTGGCACAGGCGATGCTAGGTAGGCAAGGACAAGAGGCTAGAGCTGCGACAGGAGAGGCAGTTACCCCCGATACACCTACGCAGACAGCTCATGCACCGAGGACTGTAGATACTCCTACACCCTCACCAGTTTCGGGTGGTAGTGGATTAGGGTACGGATGTGATCTGCATCGGATGCGAGAGTTCTAGAAGTTTAGACCTCCATCTTTTAGTGGGGTCAAGGACTCTATAGCTGCTGAGGAGTGGGTGGCGAAGATGGAGAAGCTCTATGGATTCTTCGATTGTACGACATCGAAGATGGTCGCATTTTTTACGTTCCTACTTAAGGGAGTTGCAAAGCATTGGTGGAAGTCCACCCGACCTATATTGAGAGCCCGACACACAGACATTAGTTAGGAGATATTTCGTGAGGCCTTTAGGAGGCAGTTTGTTCTCGACACCGCACAGCGAAAACTACAAGCAGAGTTTTTGAGACTGAACCAGGGGAGTTTGTCAGTGGACGAGTATGAGACTCGATTCCTATCCCTAGAAAGATATGACCCAGATACCATGTATAGTGAGGCCAAGAAGGTCCACAAGTTTATCGATGGGTTGAGACCGGCTCTGCGATCCAGGTTGGTTCCATTAGACATAGCTACCAATGAGGAAGCAGTGTGCACGATGCAACTGTGAGTGTAAGATTACGAGAGGAATGTTTTCATGTTTGGGAAGTTTAGCCGTAGTCGAGATATACAGAAGAAGAGGCCAGCTAGAGATTTCAGTTATCGAGGAGGGAGGAAACTCTTCAGTAAGAGATCACGGGTTCAGGAGGCACGAGAGAGATTTACTAGACCTCCTGCTTATCCGACCGTAGCTCCAGCAAAGGGCATTGTCATAGGAGTACAGAGACCTGCTGCTAATCAGTGCAGAAGATGCGGTAAACAACATGGTGGTAGACCGTGTCTGCTGACTCCTATAGTATGTTTTCGATGCGGGAAATAGAGGCATATAGCTAGAGCTTGCCCAGAGATGGTTGATACTGCGCCACTGAGGGGCAGGGAGCCGGATAGAGCTCCACCTGGTACGTTTGCTCAGAGAGGTAGAGTGACAGCAAAAGAAAAGGGGAAACAAGTGATGGGTCAAGGGTGAGTACATGCTTTGGACCAAGGGACAACTGATGCTTCATCGGGTGTGATACGAGGTAACATTATGATTTATGATATTGAAGCATATGTTTTAATAGATCCTAGTGCCACCTATTCTTTTGTATCGCATTCATTTGTATGTAAATTAGCAAGACATGTAGAGCATACACCATTATGTATGATGATGTTGATTAGTACGCCTATGAATTGTAGTCAAGTTGTAGAACATGTATTTAATGACTGCAAGTTAAGAGTAGGGAATAAGGAGATGACATCCAATCTAATTTTACTAAGTATGAGTGACTTTGATATAATATTAGGAATGGATTGGTTATCCGCAAACCATGCTGTTTTAGATTGTTATGCTAAGACAGTTATGTTTCCTAACCCTACTAGATATGTTGTAAAGTTTAATAAAAATAAATGAGAGGAGTAGTTATGATTATTATATGATTACTGACTTAGAAAACCTTCAACATATCAAGGTTTCATTGCATACGTGGTAGATATGGATAAGGCACATCCGGAGTTGTTATATATTACGGTGGTCGGTGAGTACCCAGATGTTTTTTCGGATGAGTTGCCAGGGTTACCACCAGACAGAGAGATGGAGTTCTATATAGATTTGGTGCCTGGTACGGAGCCTATTTCCAGACCACCTTATCGCATGGCCTTGGTTGAGCTGGAGGAGCTTAAGAGGCAGTTGTAGGAGCTGTTGGATAGGGGTTTTGTTTGACCAATTGTTTCACCTTGGGGAGCACCGATTTTGTTTGTGAGGAAGAAGGATGGGAGCCTCCGATTGTGTATAGATTATCGATTGTTGAATAAGGCCACCATCAAGAATAGTTATCCCTTTCCACGCATAGACGACTTGTTAGATCAGCTTCAAGGCGCAGGTCTTTTCTAAGATTTACCTGAGGTCTGGGTATCATCAGTTGAAGGTTCAGAGTGGAGATGTACCTAAGCCAGCATTTCATACCTGATATGGCCATTATGAGTTCTTGGTCATGCCATTCGGATTGACGAATGCTCCAGCTGCTTTCATGGCTTTGATGAACGATGCATTCAAGCCATATTTAGACCAATTTTTTATCATTTTTATTGATGACATATTAGTGTATTCGAGATCCAGGGAGGAGCATGAGGAGCACCTCAAGATCGTGTTGCAGACTATACAAGAGCAGGAGTTATATGCTAAGCTCAGTAAGTGTGACTTTTGGTTATCACAAATATCATTTTTGGGACATGTTGTATCGAGGGATGGTGTATCAGTTGATCCATCTAAGATAGAGGCAGTAGTTCAGTGGGAACAGCCGAGGACAGTCATCGAGATCAGGAGTTTTTTGGGTTTAGCTAGATACTATCGGAGATTCGTTGAGGGATTTTCAAAGTTGGCTGCTCCGTTAACACGTCTTACTCGAAAGAGTGTATCGTTCGTATGGAATGAGGATTGTGAGAAGAGTTTTGAGGAGTTGAAGCGTCGATTGACCACCGCTCCAATTCTCACTATCCCTACCAGCTCAAGAGGATTTGCAGTGTATACCGATGCTTCGCATCAGGGGCTGGGCTGTATATTAATGCAGGATGGGAGGGTAGTTGCTTATGGATCCAGACAGCTGAAGGACCATGAGAAGAACTATCTAAGCCATGATTTGGAACTAGTAGCAGTAGTGTTTGCGTTGAAGGTATGGCGCCACTACTTATATCGCGAGAAGTTTTAGATATTTACCGACCACAAGAGCCTTAAGTTTCTGTTCTCACATAAAGAGCTGAACATGAGACAAAGAAGATGGCTAGAGCTTCTGAAAGACTACGATTACGAGATACTTTATCATCCGGCTAAGGCTAACGTTGTAGTCGATGCCTTGAGCAGGAAGAGCCTAGGGATGGTATCGTACATGATGGTTAGGGAACATGATTTGCTAGAGCAGTTTACTAGCCTCAGTTTGGGAGTCGTTCTTTCTGACATGGATACAGGCTATGTGATAGCTAGTCTACGCTCGGAGCCGGATCTGTTGGATAGGATCAGAGTGGCTCAGCAGACTGATCCATTTTGTATGGATGTGAGTAGTCAGATGCAGAAGGGCACAGTGACTGACTTTGAGTTGAGTTCTGATGGACTACTGAGGTTCAGAGGCAGATTATGTGTTCTCGAGGATCCATGACTTAGGAGATTGATATTGGCGGAAGCTCATTCGTCAAGGTATACATTACATCCGGGGAGTAACAAAATGTATCAGAACCTCCGTAAGGTATACTGGTGGTCATGTATGAAGAGAGATGTAGCAGATTTTGTGGCAAAGTGTCTCGTATGTCAGTAGGTGAAGATAGAGCATCAGAAACCTGGAGGGTTATTGCAGCCTCTACCTATACCGACATGAAAATGGGAGCATATCACCATAGATTTCATGATGGGTTTATCGAGAACCCGCAGGAGTCACGATGCGATATAGGTGATCGTCGACAGACTGACGAAGTCAGCCCACTTCCTAGCTATGAGAACGACCGATACACTAAGTTCATTAACAGAACTGTATGTACGTGAGGTAGTGAGGTTACATGGTGTAACAGTGAGCATAGTCTCTGATAGGGATTCCCGCTTCACTTCCCACTTTTAGGGACATTTTCAGGAAGCCATGGGAACCCAGTTGAGTTTAAGCACCGCTTTCCATCCTCAAACAGATGGTCAGTTAGAGAGGACTATATAGACTTTGGGGGATATGTTGAGAGCATGTGTGCTAGATTTTAGAGGCTTCTGGGATGAACACTTGCCACTAGCCGAGTTCACCTACAACAATAGTTATCATTCGAGTATCAGGATGGCACCGTATGAGGCTTTATATGGTCGTAGATGTCATTCCCCTATTGGATGGGAAGAAGTGGGTGACCGTAAGATTTTTGTTCCTGACATGGTTACGCAAGCATCTGAGGACGTCCACTTGATAGTAGAGAGACTACGGATAGCTCAGAGTAGACAGAAGAGTTACGTTGACAGGAGACGTAAACCACTAGAGTTTGCAGTTGGTGAATCCATGTTTTTGAGAGTTTCTCCTTCCAAGGGCATAGCGAGATTTGGGAAGAGAGGGATATTAAATCCTCGCTATATTGGACCCTTTGAGATACTAGATCGAGTGGGAGATAAGGCTTATAGGTTGGCATTGCCACCAGACTTATCAAGTGTCCATAACGTCTTCCACATATCGATGCTTCGGAAGTATCACCCGGATCCAACACATGTGATTAGTTATGAGCCTTTGGAGCTCTGAGAGGACATGTCATATGTTAAGAGACCGATTCAGATATTGGATAGGAAGGAGAAGGTATTGAGATCGATGACCATCGGGTTAGTGAAGATTCTCTGGCAACATCATACTTCAGAGGAGGCTACTTGGGAGTTGGAGAGTCTGATGCGAGAGAAGTACCCTCACCTATTTGATGACTGACTTGGTTCTAATTTGGAGGACTAAATTTTCTGAGTAGGGGAGGATTACCAGACCCGTATTTTATGTAGCTTGTACCTTATGATTCCTATGTGTACGAACACTTTATTATTATAGTTGAATCATAAGAAGAGTATTTACTAGATTTAAAGTGTTAGTAAAATGATTTAAAACGCAAAAGATACATAAATAGCCAAATGTGAACTATAAGAGTTACAGGCTAAACCGAGTGGATCTGAATCATCTTGACTGAAAATCAGAACTTAAAATGAAAAAGTATAGAGAGCTCATGAATGAAAGTCAGCTTGATTTAGTCCCGAACACAGAAAATGAGAGTAAAAGCTAAAAGGGGTAAATTGGACCTTTTTAGCGAGTTAAGGTGTTTCGGGTTGAATTATCCATCGAGAACGGTTGAAACATAAAGACGAGAGTGTAAGACATAATATATGACACTTTCGAAAATTTGAGAAAAAGTCAACTTAGTCAATGGTTAAAGAAAAAGTCAACTATAGTTAAGAAAGTGGACTTTTACCATAGTTGACTAATCATGGTTACAAATTTACCCAAGTGTGGAGAAACAATTGGGAAAAAATATTCTTAGCCAGAATACAAGATAATCATCCTCGGAAGTAAGGAAAATTTATTCAGAAGGATTCTGGATTAAATTTAATGGTTAAAAACGTAATGGGTCTAAGGTGAAAATTTTAAAGCCCATTAAGGTATACTAAACGTATATCGAAATTCTTAGGTCCCTTACATCAAATTGTTGGACCAATTGATTGGCCAAATATTGAGACAATTAAAGGCCCGAGGTATGGTGAAAATTTCAGCCCGAAAGCCCATTAAGAAAGCCCAAACCGAGAAGCCCAAATGGAAAGCCCATGAGATAAATATCTAACCATAGTTAAAGCTAAACATGACTCATAAGGTGACTCATGACTAAGGTTTAGGAAGTCAAGTATAATGGATGGAAAGTAAGGCTTAATGGCTAAGTAAGTGGCTTATAAAATCAACCACACCATTGTCATCTTCATCACACCATTCTCGGCTACACAAGGAAACCATTGAAATACAATTATCCAAGCTTTCTCTCACTAGAAATCACTGGGAATTAAGCATATTTGGAACTTGCATCCTTCATAGAAGTTGTTCCAAATTGAAAAGAGAGTGATGACATATGTTAGAATTGTCTAACAAGGAGCCATAGAGTGCAAACCGTGAGCCTCCAAAGTATTCGGCCAAGTGTGAACACAACAATTGGTATATTTTCAAGTTTTCAATTTCATATATGTTAATGTATGAATGATTTTAAGTATATTGGTATATGTTTTAAGCATTGAAACATATGAAATCACTATGATATTGGTTAGGCCGAGAGTGAGTAGTGAGATATTGATTAATGTCCATATGATTTTAAGGCATAAATGGATTAATGTACATGTGTTAATGATTATGGTGTAATTAGAATTAATAAATTTGATTAATTAATACATGTAATTAGTTGGCAATCAAGGTGTTTGATAAAATGCCTAAATGAACTATATGATGTTTAAGAATGTTGCCAACCAAGTGTTTGTGAAAATGCCTAAGTCAATTGGCTAAGGAAAGGGACATGACCGGCATGCCATGGCATGACCGATGGCATGGATAGCTCTCAGCCATGGCATGTGGCCGAGAGGCCCAATGGGCCAAGCCCAAATATTTTAGGCCCAATGTGATGTAATGGGTCTAGGACAAGCCCAATAAGAGTTGGTGGACCCCACAAGCCCAATAGGCCCAACAAAAATGAATAGTAAAATAGAAATGGGCTTAAGGCATAGTTAGGCCATCAAGGATTACTAAAGCCCATTAAGGGAAATAGACTGTATTTAATGTGAAATACAGTAGGAAAAGTGTAATTAACCTGATAAATGGTTATATGCAGCTCCAGAGATTATTAGAGGAGCAAATCGGACTGCTGAAACGAGCAGCGTAGAGAAATTGAAATTTCTCGAGTGATTGCAGGTAAGGGACTTTTGTGAGTAGTTAGAGATACCTGCACGTATTTTCATCTTCTTTTACACTCATTTAAGAACTCTGAGGGTCAATGGAAGTGAATAATAATTAGTGTGACCCGATAGTGGCAAATTACGATTTTACCCCTAGTTAGTCAAAAAGTTAACTTTGGTGAAAAGTTGTAAAAAGCATGGAAACCACCATTGTGAGTGTTTAACTACTGTTTAGCAGGAGAATAAATAGATGGGCTAATGATTTTAAGGTTGATGTGAATTAAGCACACTTTATAGTGCTGATTTTGATGTTTTGTAAATCATCCCTTTTTAAAGAGCCATCTATCATATTATGTTAGAAGGAATCGTGCTGGAGCACAGCTCACACTGGACTTCATATATTTTTCCACATTTATTAGTGCTGAATTTTGATTCGCACTAGATTTCCATGACATGCATGATAGAGTGCTGGAGTTATTTCTTGTACTCAGTTTTATATGATATATGCATGAGAGAGTGCTGGAGCGATTAGCTCGTACTCGAGTTTTTCATGAGATGTATGACAGAGTGCTGGAGTGTTGCTCGTACTCGATTCTTCATGATTTATACATGACATAGTACTGGAGCTATTGCTTGTACTTGATTTGATTTGATTGTGCATAGCATGGTATTGGAGCTATTGCTCGTACTTGATTTAATACATGAACTATGCATTGATCTAGTTGCTGGAGGTTTACTCACACTAGAGTCTAAGTTTGTGATGTGAAATAGTGTTTGAGTGGAGTGTCGACTGTGAGTTGCGCTCAAAGGCATGCACTATGTGTGATTTATAATACATGTTGAAAGCCATGTTTGATTTCCTTGTGTAGACTGAGTGTCACACTGTGAGAGGAATCCGCATAAGGCTACTAGAGACGTGGTATTGTATTCCATGGTTTTGAGGTCTAAGACCTATGGCAGACACCCCGACTGTGATGTAGGGTCCACGGAGTACGTTATACCATGCGTGTGGCATGGAGTACACTGTACCGTGTGGTGTTGTGGAGTTGAGGAGGATATAGCTGGCGGTTGTGATGGACTGACCCCCCTCCTGTTGCAGCAATGATGCCCCGCACAACGAGATTTGTGTTGCTTGGGATCACATGTCGGATATGATCATAGTCCAGGATACTATTTACATTTTCACCACAGAGTCTCACATGATATATCACCTGATTGACTGATTTAATTGCGGATAGACCTGAAGGATGGGTCGAACTCCGATTTTGTGTTGTGAATGATTTAAATGCCATATTTACTGTGATTTAAATATACATGGCATGATTTATCTTAAAGGCATTATGATATTATAAAGATGCATTGTTTTACACTACATGCCTAAATTTGAGAAAGAAAGCATGATTTATGTACATGGGATTTAATCTACACAAGTATATATATATATATATATATTTAAAGACATGATTTTAAAGTGAGTAAAGGAAATAATGTTTTCAAGGCATAGCATTATTTTGAGTAGATAGTGTAGATATCTACTTGCTTGCCTGATTTCCTTACTAAGCGTGTTGTATGCTCACCCCCCTTTCTTTACATCTCTCTATGGAGCATCAACAGTAGAGTGAGAGCTATTGAGGGATAGTATTCCTGAGTCCACTGCTATTTCCTATCGATCGACAGGTATACATATTTTGTACGGTTATGTATCTAAACATGGAAACAACACAGTGATGTATACAATATATTATAGGGAATGTATTTCTATTTGCTTTTATATAATCTCACATGTATTATAATAGAAGCGACAGTCAGTAACAGTATATTGGCATGTATGTATGATAATGGATGAAATGGTATGCGAGGAAGCTAACATCGAATCATAGCCTAACCATTGAAGAGAGGAAATGTAAGTTAAAAATGCGAAAAATTTGTACTGGTTTTGGTTAAGTCATGGATTGAGAACAGGTCCTGACAAGAATAGTTTTAGAGTTAATTTTAGGATTTATTTTCCTTGTTTCTTTTAGCCTTCTTTTCTGTTAGCCACCATTTTTAAGTTACTATTCATAGCAATTTCCTTATTTTTCATGAAAAGCTTTTGTTAATTCTTGTTCTTAGCTATTTTTACATTGATGAATCGTTACCATTTCTATTTCTCTTCTGTTAAGTTTTGTTAAAATCCCATTTCTTTATTTTCAGGTTTCCACGAAAATCTTTATTTTTCCCATTATTGATAGCTCTCAGTTGGTTTATTACTAAGGTTCCATGTTTGTTTATTATTTATTTGTGTTCATTCGGGTGACAAAGCTTGTCTATTACTGCCATAGATGTTCTGATGCTTTGATCTAGATATAATGTTAAGCATTTTTTCTACATCAAAAGCTCGGTGGAACCAAGTTGGTAGTGATACTAAAGCAACCCGAGGCCACTGTTGTTTCACCATTTCGCTGTTCATGGATGCTTAGTATTTTCTTCAGTCACCAATTTTACATAGCTTTTTTTTTTTTTTTGATCACCTATTATTGCTTGGTCATTTCTTTTGCATGAACTATTTCCATTTGCTGCAATATATTAGGAATTTTCTTTTCTGCATTCTATCATTGATGTTCGGTCTCTACATATCAACATATAGTTTAGTTTCAATGAGTTATGCAAATTAACATCTCAATATTTTACATTTTGTTTAGTTGTTGTCCATTCGCTGGTTGTTGGTTGTTAGTGAGAATGGGTTGTTGGGCTGTACGGTGTAGAGTTTCAAGTCACGGTTGGCTGTTGCAGTGAGATATGGTTTGATTTTCGGTAGCAGCAGTGGCAAAGAACCTCCTCTGAAGTGTGGCAAGGCTAACCTATGCTGGTATGAATGTCTGCTGCATGAATGGTGGTGCACGGAGTGTTGTTACTGTTAAGTGGAGTTGTTGGAAAGCTGGACGTGCAGATTGAGGCAGCAACTAGCATTAGGGCAGAACTAAGGCATTATGTGTAGTAGCCAAGACAGAGAACCACAAATCTCCTCTGTTCTACCCTGTTTTAGCTTGTCTTTACTGTTCATCTTCAATTCTTATTTTAACTGCTGGTGTTAATGCTGTCTTATTTCATTCATTGTCTTAGACTTGCCATTTGATAATTTTTCTTTGATTTCATACAATAGCTGATTGGTGCATGCTGCTTGAGGCTATTTATACATGTTGCTGCAGCCATCGGTACAAGAATTGAGCAGAAATCAATATCAAGTGATGCAGTGGGGAGGACGTGAGCATGTCTGGAGCAGAACGTTCATTGCAGCTGAAGCCGACACTAGCATGGCATCACATAGGTAGAACTGAGCAACACTAGAGTAGGACCTGGACAAACCGCGAATAGCGCCTGACCAGTACTGGAGATGGCTCGTTGTAATAAGCAATGGATAGTGCCTGGTGCAAACCATGCATAGACTGCTGATGCATGATGGTAGCAGTCCAAATGCTGCATTGTAGTAAAAGGAGATGTCGCGGGTAGCACCTAGAGCTTGGATTAGTAGCACGACAAGAGTAGAACCTGTATAGCACCTGGAGCAGAAGCACTGAACCGAGAGCAGAAGCAGGAATGTGCATAATACTATTTACGGGAACACTCGGCTAGCTTGTTTGGTTATGGCCTTGTTTGGCCACGTTTCCTTTACTTAATTTAATGTTTATTTCATTTTTATTATTTTGATTGTTTTCATTAGTTGTTAATTTAGGATAGTTGTTAATTGATAATTGTAGGTTAAATCTAATGTTTTAGTTTGTCAATTTAATTTTTAGTTTTAATTTTTAGTTAATAGTTAATTTTATATTATATGTTTTAGGACTTAATTTTAGTTAGTATTGTATGAGTTGCATTTAGGATTCACTTAAATTAAAATCATTTTATGCATTGTTAAATTTTCACTTGAAAAATCCAAAAAAATTACTCATGCATTAATTAGATTTTATTGTTAAGTTAGTAATTAGATATAATTAGGATTAATATCGGATTAATATTTTAGACATTTAGACTTGAAGATATTTTTTTAATTTTTCTAGGATTTTATTTCATTAAATTTTAAGTTAGTCTAATTTGCATTTTTATTAAGTAGTTTAATTACATGCATATTTTATTTTAGGTATGTTTAATTTATTTTATTTAATCTTGTTTTGTTATTTTCATACTTGCATTTTAGTTTAGTTGCGTTAATTAATTTTAACTGTTTTAATTATTTTTGTAGGTAATTGCTGAGAGCACTGTAAGTAAATTTTAGCTCGGTTTTATAATTATCATTGTTTTCAGTACTTGTTTAATTTTAGCCTTGTAGATCACCCATTAACAGTTCATAATTTGCTAGGATATACTTAGGGTAAGATTAACCGGTAGTTAATTAGGCTGATCAACTTCTCTATGGACGATAATTCAGGACTCAAATCCTATTATTACTTGTACGACCCGTGCACTTACGAAAAATACGTATAGTTTGTATCAGTTTGAGAGCTAAGACTTATGGCAAGCACCCCCACTATGATGTATTTCCATGGTGTGAGGAATAAGACCTATGTCAGGCATCCCGACCAAGAGGAGAGGGTCCATGGGTGTACGTTGTACCGTGCATGTGGTATGGAGTACACTGTACCGTGTGTTATGTGAAGTTGTGGAGTTGAGGAGTATATAGCTGGCGGTTGTGATGGACTGACCCCCCTCCGGTTGCAACAGTGATTACCCGAACACCGAGATCTGTGTTGCTTGGTATTTCACCATTATAGGATATAGCCATAGTCCAGGAGAGTATTGCATTTAGCCACTGAGTCTCGCATGATATATCACTTGCTTTCATGATATAGTTAGACCTGAGAGAGAGATAGGTCAAAAACCGGTTTGTGTCGTGTTGTGAACTGCCGTATTTACTTTGATTTAAAATGTAAACGGCATGATTGATATAAAGGCATTCCTAAAATTATAAATATGCATTGTTTTGCATGAATGCCTACATTTGATAATTCAGCATGATTTTAAGTACATGGAATTTATTCTGTAATATTATTATATCCTTTTGATACATGCTTTGAGATGAGAGAAGGAGAGGCAAAGCCTTATTTTCAGTAGATAGTGCGATTGCCTACTTGCTTGCCTGATTTCCTTACTGAGCGCGTCGTTTGCATATCCCCCTTTATTTTCCACTCTTTATAGATCATTCGCAGTAGATTGAGTCTGGCTGAGGTATAGCATTCATTGTATCCGTTGCCTATCCATCTTACGAGAGGTATACACACTCGAACATTTTGTACTGAATAATGTATAAGCATAGTTACATAAACTATTGTACGATCGGGATGTATATGTACAATTACTGTATAACAATTTATGTTATTGAAAAGAATACTAAATTCTATGTATATTATGAATGAATGTGAGTGGGTGACTAATATTGAATCACAGCCCAACAGTTTGTGAAAAGAAAGATAAGTTAAAAACAAAAAATTTGTAGTGGTTTTGGTAAGTCACGGGATGAGGTCGTGACATAATGGTATCAGAGCAGTGTTGATCTGATGTGAGTTGATATTAGTTAGGAAAATGTACATCCTCATAGTACTGTGCTTTGTTCAGTTACAGAGACAGGATGCAGAGACTGTGACAGGAGATACAGTTGCACCTGACACACCTATACAGCCTACACTTGAGATGCCACAGGCTGCAGATACTCCTACACCCCCATCGGTTCAAGAGAGTAGTGGATATGGGATATGGGTGCGATTTGGAGAGATTGCTGGAATTCCAAAAGCTTGGACCACCATCTTTTAGAGGGGTCAATGACCCAGTTGTTATTGAGGAGTGGATTAGAGAGATGGAGAAGTTGTACGAATTCTTTAAGTGTACGACTTCAAAGATGGTCGCATTTGCTACGTTCCTACTGAAGGGGACAGCAGAGCATTAGTGGAAGTCCAACAGGCCTATATTGAGAGCCCGACATGCTGAGATTAGTTGGGAGCTATTTCTGGATGCCTTCAAGAGGCAGTTTGTTCCAGATACGGCACAGCAAAGGCTGTAGGCTGAATTTTTGGGGTTAAGTCAAGGAAGTCTTTCATTGGATGAATATGAGACTAGATTTTTAGCCTTGGGACGGTATAACCCCGATACCATATACAACGAAACTAGGAAGGTCTGCAGGTATATCGATGGATTGAGACCAGTATTGAGGTCTAAACTGGTTCCATTCGACATTTCTACCTACGATGATGTTGTGCGTAGGCGCAACTTTGTGAACAAGATTATGAGAGAATTATCTCAGAGATCATAGCAATGGGAAAAGGTAGAGATAGATACAGAAAGAGGCCGATGAGTGATAGTGCTAGAGTTTTCAATTATCGAGGAGGGAGTAGATTCTTTGGTAAGAAACCAAGGATCGAAGAAGTACAGGAAAGGATTGTGAGATTTCCTACATACCCAGCTATAGCTCCAACTAGAGGAGCTGTGATTAGAGGACAGAGGCCTACCATAGAGCAATGTAGTTGATGCGGTAGATACCACGGGGGTAGACCTTTTTCAATGAGTCATATTATGTGTTTTCGATGTGGAAAACCAAGGCATATTGCTAGAGTTTGCCTAGAGATGGTTGAATTTACCCCATAGAAGGGTCAGGAGACTAGGAAAGCCCCAACTAATACGTCTGCTCAGAGAAGGAGAGTGACGATAGAAGAGAAAGGGAAGTAAGTTATGGGACGAGGGCGAGTACATGCCTTGGACCAAGGGACAACTGATGCTTTATCGGATGTGATTAGAGGTAACATCTTGATTTATGATTTAGAAGCACATGTGTTAATTGATCTTGGTGCCATGCATTCATTTATATCGCCTTCATTTGTATGTAAAATAGCAAAGCATATAGAGCATACACCTTTGCGTAACATGATGTTGATTAGTACGGCTATGGATAATAGTCATCTAGTGGAGTATATGTTAAATGATTGTCAGTTAAGAGAAGGGGAAAATGACATGACAGCCAATCTAATATTGTTAAGTATGAGTGACTTTGATGTAATACTATGAATGGATTGGTTATCGTCAAACCATGCTGTTTTATATTGTTATGCTAGGACAGTTATGTTTCCTACCCCTAAGAAATATATTGTAAAGCTTGATAAAAAGAAATAAAAGTAATAGTTATAATCATAATTGATAATGTGCAATGGTGACTGAGAGAGGAATATGTTAAAGGTTTCATTGCGTACATGGTTGATACAGATAAGGTACATCCAGAGTTGAAAGATAGTCCTATGGTTAGTGAGCTCCTAGATATCTTTCGGGATGAATTGCCGGGGTTACCACCAGATAGAGAGATGGAATTCTGTATAGACTTGGTGCCTGGTACTAAACCATATCGAAACCACCTTATTGCATGGCCTTAGTTGAGCTAGATGAGCTCAAGAAACAGTTACAAGAGTTATTAGACAAGGGTTTCATTAGACCGAATGTTTCACCTTGGGGAGCACCAGTTTTGTTTGTAAGGAAAAAGGTTGGAAGCCTCCGATGCACCGCATTCCAAGAGCAGTATGTACCGTATGCAGCTCGAAAGAGGATACAGACAGAGTTTTTAGATTTTAGATAGAGAAGTTCTACAGTAGATGAGTATGAGAACAGATATACGTCCCTGATGAGATACAATCTGGAGACAGTTAAGGATCCCGAGGGTCGAACATAGAGATTTTTGCAGGATTGAGATCCAAGATCAGAGATAGTCTGTTGGGTCAGAACATTGTGCATTTCAGAGATGCTCTGAGGCGAGCCCAGTAGATAGGGAGGGGCTTGGATATTACTCAAGCAAAGCATGGTTTCAGGAGATCAGTCAAAGATAATGGGAAGAGAGTAGTTACTTCCTGACATGATTTGAGAGGGGGTCAGCCTAAGAGATAGAAGATTGAAGGACCTCAGATAGGGACTGGTAAGCCCAAGACTACAGTGGGTACTATGGATGTTATCAGAGGCTTTGAGACGAGAGTGCCACGATGTAGGACTTGTGGCAAGATGCACCATAGACCTTGCCGAACGGGTACATTTACTTGCTATAGATGTGGTGAAGCCGGGCACATAATGAGAGACTGTCCACTTATGTGGTCTCAGGAACCTCGAGAGGCACCTAAACCGATAGAGAGATCGGCTCAGGCTCTACAAAGGTAAGCACAACTGAAGAGAGCCACAGCCCTAGACAAGGACAAGAAGCCTATCTCACATGGTCGAGTCTATGCCAATGATAAGGAGATAGCCGATACATCCTCCGACACCATCAAAGGTACTCTCCTTGTCTGTAACCATGAAGCACATGTATTGTTTGACCCAGGTTCCACACACTCTTTTATGTCACCAAAATTTGTATATAAGTTGAATAGGAAATCAGAGTCACTATATTACATGTTACATATAAGTACACCCATGCACGTAGTGCAAAAGACTGATATGATATGGAAGGATTGTGAAATCATGGTAGGAGATAAGAAATTTCTAGCATATTTAGTTTTATTAAACATGAAGGATTTTGATGTAATATTAGGCATGGATTGGTTAGCTACCAATCGCGTGAATTTGGACTGCTATACTAAGACTTTGACCTTCTCCTTACTAGAAAAATTCAATGTATGTTTTGCAAGAAAGAAATAAAAGTGCATGGTGATGAAAGTTATGGTGTTATACGTTATGTGAAGATATGATATATATGTGCGAGATTAATGTATAATATTTCTTTTATTGCGTGAAGGATACATTTCCTTTATTTTTGATGAGAGTCGGGAACCACCGAGTATACAGGATGTTTCGGTGTTTCGGTGCTATGTGAGTTTCCTGATGTATTCCCAGAGGACTTATCGGGGTTACCACCTGAGAGGGAAGTTGATTTTGCCATTGAGCTAGCACTTGACACTCAACCCATCTCCAAGCCACCTTATCAAATGGTACTAGTAGAATTGGAGGAATTAAAGAAGTAGTTGCATGAACTACTCGATAAGGGGTTTATAAGACCTAGTGTGTCACCATGGGGTGCTCCGGTGCTGTTCGTCATAAAGAAGGATGGTAGTCTCCGCCTTTACATAGATTACAGGCTTTTAAATAAAGCAACAGTTAAGAATAATTACCTCCTGTCGAGAATAGATAACCTGTTTGATCAGCTGAGTGGGGCTTCAATGTTTTCGAAGATAGACTTGAGATCGGGTTACCATCAACTAAGGATTATGGAGGCTGATATACTGAAGACAGTTTTTAGGACCCGATAGGGCACTACGAGTTTTTGGTGATGCCCTTTGGACTGACTAATGCCCCAGCTATATTTATAAGCTTTATGAATGATGTCTTTCAAGAATACCTGGATAGATTTGTGATAGTGTTCATCGATGACATCTTGATGTATTTTAGATCCCGAGAAGAGCACGAGCAGCATTTGAGGATTGTGCTCCAGACTCTCCATGAGAAGAAACTATTTGGTGAATTCAGTGTGTATTCTGGCTGAAGCAAATTTCCTTCCTTGGATAAGTAGTATCTAATGATGGGGTGTCAGTAGATTCGTCCAAGATAGATGCAGTATTGAGATGGGAAAGACCGAGGACAGTCACAGAGGTCAAAAGCTTCTTGGGATTGCCAGGGTATTACCAACGGTTTATCGAGGGGTTTTCATGGATAGTAGCTCCGTTGACCAGACTGACCTGTAAGGAGGTACAGTTTGCATGGTCTGAGCAGTGTGAACAGAGTTTCCAAGAACTTAAATGTCGGTTGACTACGGCACCAGTCTTGACCATTTCGAGTGGTTTTGGGGGATATATGGTGTATAGTGATTCTTCACACCAGGGTCTCGGTTGTTTGCTGATGCAGCATGGTAGAGTGATAGCTTATGGATCCCGTCAGCTAAAGGATCATGAGCAAAATTACCCCACTCACGATTTAGAGTTAGCTGCAGTAGTTTTTGCACTCAAGATATAGCGACATTATTTGTATGGAGAGAGATTTCATATCTTCACTGACCACAAGAGTCTCAAGTATTTGTTTGATCAGAAGGAGCTCAATACGAGATAGCATAGATGGATAGAGCTCCTGAAAGACTATGACTGTGAGATCTTGTATCATCTAGGCAAGGTGAATGTGGTAGCTGATGCCCTGAGTAAAAAGGGTATGGTGTCCTACATGATGATCGAAGAGTGGGATTTGTTGGGATAATTCGTCGAGCTCAAGATTAGTGTAGATGAGGTTGAACATGGATACATGGCTAGCCTATGGATGGAGCCCAGTGTAGTAGATCAGATTAGAGCTAGACAGAGGAATGATAAGAAATTACTGGATATGGTTAGCCAGGCAGAGGAGAATCGCAATCTGAGTTTACGGTCAATGATGATGGATTACTGAGATACATAGGCCGTATCTGCGTGCCACACAATGACACCTTGAGACAGAGCATATTGAAGGAGTGCCATTATTCTAGATTCACCATGCAGCCAGGCAATACCAAGATGTAACAGGATCTCTTGAAGGTGCCAGATGTCTAGTTTGCCAACAAATTAAGGCTGAGCACCAGAGACCTGCAGGACTGTTGAAGTCACTACCAATTCCTACATGGAAATGAGAGCATATTACGATGGATTTCATTATGGGGTTACCAAGGACCCATAGAGGTCATGATGCAGTCTGGGTGATTGTGGAGAGAATGACTAAGAGCACTGACTTCCTTGCCATCAAGAGCACAGATTCACTGGATAAGCTAGTTGATTTATTTCTCAGATAGATAGTACGGTTGCATAGGGCACCTGTGAGCATCACATCTGATAGAGATTCTCACTTCACTTCTAGATTCTGGACTAGATTTCAGGAAGCTATGGGGTCTTGACTGAACACAAGCACCGTTTATCATCCTCAGACAGATGGTCAGTCCAAGCTGACTATACAGACCTTAGATGACATGTTAAGAGCATGTGCCTTGGACTTTAAGGGCTCATGGGATGACCACTTGCCTCTTGCAGAGTTTGTTTACAATAACAGCTATCAAGCCAGCATCGGAATGACTCCATACGAGGCTCTATATGGCAGGAGATGCAGATCCCCGATTGCTTGGGAAGAAGTGGGCGACAGAAAGATATTAGCTCCCAATTTAATTGAACAGGCTGCTAGAGGTGTTCAGTTGATCTGTGATATGTTGAGGATGGCACAGAGTAGATATAAGAGTTATAAAGATGTGTGAACATGTCCTCTTGAGTTTCAGGTTGACTTCCTCCCTTCTACCACATATAACAAATTCAGACCTAATTGAAGTCGTTTACCCCATAAAATGTTAGAGAGAAGAACAGGACAGAAAACTGCCCTGTTCCGAGGTAAGTAAAAATGGAATTTTTGGATGAATTTGATGAGTTCTTTAGATGATTCTGAACACTTCTAAGCTCTATACATGTTGTATTATAGTTGAGTGGAAATTCGGAAGCTTGAAATCGAAGTCAAATTTAGTCCAAGGAGTGAAGAAGTTGAGGTATGATGATGATAATGAGATAGGTTGTTAAATTATAATTTTTGGAAGAATTTTTGTTGAAGGAAATTTGATGGAATGATTTATATGATGGAGTTCAGCTGCTGCCAGCATGATTTAGTTGCTAGAATGATGATATGGGATGTAATTAAAATGAATTTACAATTAAAATTATACTGCAAAGGTTCAATTTAGTGTTTAACTATGTGAATTATCAAAATAATGTAAGAATCGATAATTTAAGGTCTTGTTTGAAGTGGAATGAATTGATTGAATGTAGCACACAATGTAGAGGTATTGAAAATGAATTTAAAGGTGTCAAACATGTTAAGAAAGCTTAAACTAAGGCTTAAACCGATAAAATCGAGTAAAACGAGTAAAGTAGCGAAAAGTCAACTTTTGGTCAACATTTTAGATATAATCACATATTGAATATATTAACCTGAATTTGAGCTATATGTGATAAGATAATTTGGTATGTGACAGCTCGGGTTATCGACACGCATTTCGAGGTGAGCTCAAAAATCGAGGAATGTGTACTACATTCGACGTTAAGAGGTAAGGGATATAATTTAGAGTAGCATTAGTATTTTCCTACCTTACCAAATGTCTATGTGGATAATTAGTTGAGTTTTCTATGAAAAAGGTCTTTCTTGAAGTCAAAATAAGAACTATTCACTTAAAAACCGAAACAAATTTATCCTAGCCTTTCAAAATGACATTTATTGCGTGAGATACATTTTAATAAGTATGTTTATTGTATAAAAAAAGGATTTTCACTTATGGAATGAAAGCAGAATATGTTTTCCATAAGTTTACGGGTTAAAGTCCAGGAAATGCTTTACGAAAACTATGTTTTCAGTATATGGAGTAGATTGAGATAACCGAGAACTATGTTTATGAAAAACATGTTTGATGTTTTGAGACTATGGCAAGATGTATGATATTATGAGGTCAGAGTGATCTGGGGTCAATCTTGTACACTGAGAAAATGGTACAAGAACGATCAAGGATCTTCTTAGCCGACGACCAGGGGACGGGCAGGGCTTTGACGAGATGAGATGACTTGTGGTACCATGTAACCATTTAAAGTTCGTGCGTTGAGACTGCTTAGAGATTATGAATCCTTTTGCAGGCACGTAATGAGTCACCCCACCGTAGCCCATACCACACAGTTTAGTAGGGCACTGTATGACCCTGATCCAGTCTTATTGTTCCCTGTACTATGGCCATATGTACCAGATATGTTGACAATGTCCTTCGGGACCAGTTATGATGAAGCCATGTCTTCACGAGAAAGAAATATGTTTTAGCACATTTCATGCTACCTTATATGTTATTTGTTAGTTAGCACATGTTTTTCTATAAAGTGATTTTTAAGGTAGCCCATGAGTTGGGATTTTATGAAATGTGTATATGAAAGTTATGTTTTCACTTTTAAAGTGAATAGTTTGATATACATGATTTGAGATCTATGAGATGCTTTATGACTGTTTACACTAATGATATGTTTATAGCAGGATACGTTTTACGAAGAGGATGCATGATGTGTAAACTAATGATTTTAAAGCATGTTTTTACTACTTTTATAAATGTAAGCATCTCTACATTCGTACATGTTTATGTTGAGTTGTGAAATCACGTGTTTTACTTGTTTTAAGTACTAAGGTTACTTTAAATGTATCTCTTGCTACGTCTGAAAAGCTTACCCCCTTCCTTTCTATCTTCCAGATCTCTTACAGTGATTCTACTACACTCACACTTCAAAGGTCGTATTATAAATATGACCTTTCCTCAGATCATTTTGTAGTGACGAGGTATAGCCTTACCTGTATTCCAGACCTGATGTACAACATAGACACTATTGTACATATCAGTGGGATGTAATAGATATAAATAATTTTATACAGAGTTTTAGTTACGCAGTGTAGATGAATGTATGTACTGAATGTCATAAGATCCTGAGATGAGAATTGAAATTGTGTTGCAGATGTGGGTTAAAAATTATAAACTGTGTTTTAAACTCTGTAGGTTAGGTTAAGTCATAATGCAGCCGTTATGCTGCCGAATTTTATAAAAGAATAAGAGTTAAGAAACTGACATAGACAGGAACATAACTCAGTTAAATAGGTTAAAAAGTTTTAAAATTGCCCCATTTTTCGCGTTTTCTGGCGTGACCATAAGTTTTACAATTCATGCTTTAATTGTGAAACAATGAAAAGAGTATTTCAAGGCATGGCATTGTAAATATGTAGATAGTGTGGTTCTCTACTTACATGCTTGATTGCCTTACTGAGCTAGTGAGCTCACCCTTTTCATTTTTCACCTCTCTACAGAGCATTTACAGTAGCCTAGTGAGCGACTGAGGACTTGTATTCTGGTATCCGCTGTATTCCCATCGAGCGAAAGGTATACACATTCGTATGATTTTGTATCTAAACATGTAATAGCACAGTACTGTATATGGATGTACTATAGAGGATGTGAATGTATGTAAATATACATGAGCTCACTTATAAGTTAAAAGTAGTAACTGTCAATCAATAGCTTATATTGACATGTATGTATGACATAGAATGGATGATAATGTAAGTAAGGATGATGTGACTAATACCGAATCATAGCCCAACTGTTGGTGGTTTAATTGTCACAAACTGTTGGTGGTTTAATTGTCACGAAGGGAAAAAGGTAAGTAAAAAGCGAAAAATTTGTAGTAATTTTAGGTAAAGGAGGTTATGACACCATCATAGAAATATTGCATGAGTTATTGCTCATGTATCTAATGGTATGGGCAGCTAGCACAAAATCTTTTGAATCTCTCTCAATATTCATACAAGGACTCACCATTATATTATCTTATGCCACAAATTTCTTTTTTAATATTAGCAACTCTTGAGGCAGGGTCTAAGAAAAGCCTCTTAATCTCTTTCCTTGTGTTTATGGTCCCAAAAGACAAGTAATAAAGCCAATCCTTAGCTGAATCTACTAAACAAAAGGAAAATCCCTTTGCTTAATTTGCTCCCTAATAACTCTAGAGTTTTCTTGGTAGAACACACTACATGGAACTCATTAAGGTGCATGTAAGGATCCTCACGTGTAAAACCATGAAGAGTGAGCAAAAGATGTATTAGTCTTGATTTCAGTTAAAAAGAAGCATAAATGTTAGGAAAAGCATTATAAAGTGGCTGTTGATTTAAAGTCGGTACCATTAACTCCTATAGTGTTCTTTGAGGTTGTGGATTTTCTACCATGACTTTCTTTTCTTACTTAAAATCATTTGAATAAAAAGAGGTTCGAGGAAAGGGTTATGTTAGGTTGCAGAGGTGTAGACTTGGCCTCCTAGTTGCTTGAACAAAATCCTTTATTCCTCAAAGTCAATTTATAGGGGATTCGTTAGACATGCAACTCTTACAAAAAAAAATACTCAAAATGCAAGATTAGAACTATAATTAAGCAAAGAATTCAAATTGACTTACAGTACTCAGCAACAACGCCAAAATTTGATACGTGTAAAAATAAAATTGTCAGGACCCGTTCTTAATCCATGACTTTAACCAAAATCACTACAATTTTTTCGCATTTTAACTTGCCTTTTCTCTCTTCAATGGTTGGGCTGTGATTCGATGTCAGAGTCCTCGCTTACCACATTTTCCATTATCATACATACATGTCAATATACTATTACTGACTGTAACTGCTTTTATTATATATGTAGGATTATATAAAATCTAATACAAATACATTCCCCATAATATATATCGTATACATCACTGTGCTGTTTCTATGTTTAGATACATAACCGTACCAAATCTGTATACCTGGCGATCGATAGGAACTAGCAGTGCACTCAGGAATACTATCCCTCGATAGCTCTCGCTCTACTGATGCTCTATAGAGAGATGTAAAGAAAGGGGGGTGAGCATACAACGCGCTTAGTAAGGAAATCAGGCAAGTAAGTAGATATCTACACTATCTACTCAAAATAATGCTATGCCTTGAAAACATTATTTCCTTTACTCACTTTAGAAGCATGTCTTTAAATATAATATATATACTTGTACAGATTAAATCCCATGTACAGAAATCATGCTTTCTTTCTAAAATGTAGGCATGTAGTGCAAAACAATGTATCGTATATAAATCATGCCTTTATGTAAATCATGCCATGTATATTTAAATCACAATAAATATGGCATTTAAATCATACACATCACAAAATCGGAGTTCGACCCATCCCTCAGGTCTGTCCGTAATTTAAATCAGTCAATCAATGTGATATATCATGTGAGACTCTGTGGTGAAATGCAAATAGTATCCTAGACTATGATCATATCCGACATGTGAACCCAAGCCACACAGATCTCGATGCATGGGGTATCACTGCTGCAATGGGAAGATGGTCAGTCCATTACAACCGTCAGCTATACACAACACACGGTACAGCGTACTCCCATGCCCCGAGCACGGTACAAAGTACACCCGTGGACCTTACATCACAGTCAGGGTGCCTGCCATAGGTTTTAGCCCTCAAACCATGGAATATCATACCACATCTCTAATACCCTCATGCTGGCCATCCTCTCATGATGTGACACTCAGTCATACAATGATGCGGCATGGGTTGGTAACATGTATTATATATCACATACAATGAGTGCCTTTGAGTGCGACACACAGTCGACACTACGCTCGAACACTGTTTCACATCACAAACTCAACTCTAGTGCGAGTAAACCTCCAGCAACTAGGTCAATGCATAGTTGATGTATTAAATCAAGTACGAGCAATAGCTCCAGTACCATGTTATGCACAATATCATCGAATCAAGTACGAGTAATAGCTCTAGTACTATGTCATGTATAAACCATGAAGAATCGAGTACGAGCAATGCTCTAGTACTCTATCATGTATCTCATGTAAAACTAAAGTACGAGTTGATTGCTCCAGCACTCTGTCATGCACATATCATATAAAACTGAGTACGAGTAAAAATTCCAGTACTCTATCATGCATGTCATGGAAATCTAGTGCAAAGCAAAATCCAGCACTAATGTATGTGGAAAATATATAAAATCCAGTGCGAGCTGTGCTCTAGCACGATTCATTCTCACATAAAATGATAGATGACTCTTTAAAAAGGGATAGTTTACAAAATATTAAAATCAACACTATAAAGTGTGCTTAAGTCACATCAACCTTAAAATCATTAGCCTATCTATTTATTTTCATGCTAAATAGTAGTTAAACACTCACAATAGTAGTTTTCATGCTTTTTACAACTTTTCACAAAAGTTGACTTTTTGACTAACTAGGGGCAAAATCATAATTTGCTACTATCGGGTCGCAATAATTATTATTCACTTTCTCTGACCCTCAGAGTTTTTAAGTGAATGTAAAAGCAGACGAAAATACGTGCAGGTATCTCTAACTACTCACAAAAGTCCCTTACCTACAATCACTAGAGAAATTTCACTTTCACTGCGTTGCTCGTTTCAGCAGTTCGATTTGCTTCTCCAATACTCTCTGGAGTTGTGTATAATCATTTATCAAGTTAATTACACTTGTTCTACTGTATTTCACATTAAATATTATCAAGTTAATTACACTTGTTCTACTGTATTTCACATTAAATATAGTCTATTTCCCTTATTTGTGCCTGTTTACTCTAAATGGGCATAAATACTCTAAATGGGCATAAATACTTTAATTGGGCCTTAATCCGTATTTAGCTCGTTTTTCACTTATTATTTCCCTTCATCAGGGTCTATCGACTCATTGGGCCTATCAATACCCATTGGGCTTTATTCCAAACTCTTTGGATAACACGTATATCATTTACGATAGTTAATTCGAAATTCCGAATATAATTCACTAAATACGGAATTTAATCCGAAATGCGTAAAATAAATCTTAAATACGCAATAATCACATAAATTGTCGTAAATGAGCTTTACTTACCCGGGATTGTGCGATGGTACGCAAATTGAAGTTCGATCGGGCTTCCGTTAGAAATTTATCGTCGAACTGCACAATTTTATATATTTAACTCTAGGTCAATTTTCGATTAAATATAATTTAAATAAATTTATAGAAAATCAAATCGGTCACTTTTAACCTCGTATCGACTTACCCGAAATCTGGTGAAATCCCAAAAATTTCCCTTTTTCTTTTTCTTTCTTTTTCTTCTTTTTCCCATTTTCTCCTTGGATGAACCGGTCTGATCCGGTTCAGCAGAGAACCTTCTTCACTGAACCGCCGACCGGTTCAGGCTTCATTTGGTCGTACCGGCGTATTTCGACCTGTTCCCAAAGCATCACCACCGTAGTTCGGCGCACCTCAGCCTGGGTAACAATTGGCTGGGCTCGATCGGGACCAAGCACCGCTAGTTGCCGCCGAATCTCTTCTTTTCCTCCGCGATTTCTCCTCTTCGATTCGCCGGCGTCCAGCATCGGTGGAGGGCGTGACCGGTGCTGATGGGTGCGCACGAACTTCCTCTCCCTTTTTCAGCCGCTTACCTGGCCGTGGGGTCGCCGGATGCTCACCAATGACTCCTTCTTCATCGGGTCGGCTTGCGTCTGTTTGCCTCTCTTTTCTCTCTCCCTGATTCCCTAAATTTTCGTTTCTCATTTCGTTTTTTTCTTTTATTTATAATATATTTTTATTATTATTTTATTATAAAAATAATAATAGAAATCCTAAAAATATCCCAAAATATATAAAAATATCTCAAAAAATCATATTAAATTCATTAAATCCGTAAGTGAATTTATCAGTCCGATTTTACCTTTTCAGTATATTTTTTCACTATTTTTGGGCTCATTTTTCGAGGAGAAAATTTCGATAAATTCTAATAAATTTATATCTTGATCAATTGGGTTCGAATTTAAATATTTTCTTCAATTTTGATCAAGATTCCTCAATTTCATATTTTTAATGAAATTATCTTATTAAAATTATACCGAATTTCAGTCATTTGATCGTTTTACCCCTGCACTCGTTCGGGAATCAACTTAACCCTTATCTCGCTGTTATGTAGCTTACATGCATTTTTAATTTCTCAAATTGTTGATTGCATGTTAGTAAATACTCTTCTTATGATTCAACTATGTGATAAAGTGTTCATACACATAGGAATCATAAGGAACAAGCTACATAAAAATTCGGGTCTGACAAAAATACTCTAAACCCACTAACAAGTAGCTTGGGAAGTAGAAGTTCATAGCTTAGAGACTATACCAATTGAATTAACTTAATCATAATTTAAGGAAGAAAGAAGAAAACGTGGGGGTTCGTAATGAACAATTATTAGCTAACTATAATATTAAACTAAATATAAAGCAATCGAAATTAACTGAAGTAAGGCAAAGAAATCAATTTTAAGACAATCAAATCAAAAAGACTTTAGTTAGCATGTTTCTTGATTTTCTTAGTTAAGGATGTTGATCATTAAATTCTAAAGATAGTTAAGTTAAGCAATCAACCGTAGTGCAACAACAAGCTTTGTCACACCATCTTCCCTCACTTTTAAGTTAATCACAACAAGCTTTGTAATTGATCCCTAAATACTTAAACTAACTAGAACAAGCTCTCCAGATATATTTATGTAGCAGTATCAGAATCTGTGGAAGATACGAGTTGAAATTAGGCAATAAACACATATGCTCGGCTTATTTTGCCTAAACTTAGATTTTTCTCTATCTCTAATTGATTTTAAACATTTAGCAATTATAGACTTAAGTTCTTAATCTAGTAGAAGATTATTAAATTTAAGAAAATAGTACACATCTTATTAAAAGTCTTAGATACTTAACTAATAATATATTATTTAGATCATACTTCTCATAGAATTGTGTAACCAAGATTTAATCAAGAAAACATACCAACCAAATTAAAAAGACTACTCACTACTCATATTAAATGAAAACATGAACTTGAATTGAAAAGAATTAACTAACATGTAAAATCTAAAGTTAACACACCTACCTTAATATTATTAAACAAGGTCATCAACTATGTTATATTAAAGAAAGTAATTAGCAACATGCAATATTAAAGAAGGAACAAATCGGTAATAAAATGAAACAAAAGAAAACAATCATGCAAGAAAAGAAATAAAGAAATCACATCTTATGCTATACATTAAGTAAATGGAAGATGCAATATTAAAGGGAAATTTTCATAACATTATTTAACTTCTATAAAGGAAATTGACAAGAAATTAAGAAAAAAGAAACAATTTTGTAATTCTCAAATTAAAGGAAGAAAGAAAGTGGATTTTGCAATTATCGAGAATTCAACAATATTAAAACCAAATAGTCAATCGGCCAACACTATAATTTTTATGAAAAGAAACTTTTTATAAAATAAAGAAAAGTTAAGAACTTTATAAAATAAAATCTAGGTAAATTGATATGTTAATTAGCCCCCAAAGATCCTTTTATATTGTAAGGGAACAAACCAAATCCTAGTTAGAGTGAAAATCTATTTTTATTTAAAGTAAAATTCTAATTACAATTATTAATATTTATTTAATAATAACTCTTCAATTTATCTTGAGTGGTTGACTTGGTTGCCAACTCATTTTAATAACTCATCAAGGATCGTTTCTATACTTGTAATTATCTTCGAAAAAGGCTTTAATTAAAATTACCAATTATCCTTGTAACAGTCCTACTTTGATAAAAGTTTGACTTTTCTAATTTTTAGTGCTGATTTTACAAAGACTTTTGACCCATCAAATAAACTTCGATTTGGATGATCTTGGACATTGCAAAAACCTAGAGAAGTCCTCTACAACATTTAAGGGGGTCACTTTTTTCAAAAAAATTCAAACAAAGGCAAAATTACCAAAATACCCATGTTACTCACATTTTGAAAAAAAAGTGTCTTTATCTTCGTTTTCTCCTATAAGCCTAATTTCAATGCTTATAACATCAAAAGCACTTTAAACACAAAATAAAGCTAAAAGAATTTTATTAGGCAATATTAAAATAACAAAGTAAGCACTTCTCATATCCTAGCGAAACTAATCTAGTTTTCCCACAAAATGACACAAAATTTCCACGAGAAATGAGCTCCATATCCATTTATGGGACAATCATTGAATCCCAAGATGCCATAATATGGTTAATGCTCTTGAGGCAAACCAAAACATAAATATCTTGTATCCAAATGAGACCAATCTAGTTTGCTCAGTTATTTATGAAAAGAAACTAAATTCCAATGAGAAACGAGCTATGTAGTTATTTGTGGGGCAATCATTGAATCTCATGATTCAGCAATGTGGCTAGTGCTTTTGAGGCAAACCAAACTATCATTATTGTGTCTCCCAATAAGACTGACCTATTTTGCTTGGTTATCCATGAAAGGAAATTAAATTCTAACAAGAAATGAGCTCCGTACCCATTTATAGGATAATTTTTAAATTTAAAGATGTCGCAACATGTTTAATGCTCTTAAGGAAAACTAGAGCATTAATATCGTGTATCCCAACGACACCAATCTAGGTTTCTTTTTATCCGTGAAAAGATAAAATTTTAGCGAGAAACGAGCTCTATACACATTTATGGGACAATCCTTGAATCCCAAGATTCTACTACGTGATTAATGCTTTTAAGGAAAACTAAAACATCAATATAATGTATTGAGCTACTGGGGCTTATTTTAATTGCAGGTGGATGGGACATATGATCAAAGACTACTCGACATTTAGGGCTCATTAGAAGCAAATAAATAGGTAAGTAAATCAGAAGATAGCCATAAATAAAGGGAAGAAATCAGTAGCTCAAGGTTGAGTATTGCATTAGATAAGGAAGTTGTCGACACTTCCACTTCAGTTTTAAGGATAAAATTTTAATAATTAATTTTGAAACCTTTGTTTTGATTTATCTTAGCTATTTGCATTTAATTGTTTACCCCTTGCTTGTTGGGAAATTTGCATTTAGAACTTAAGCACTTCAAATATGTAAGAATGTAAGTAGTACAAGGAAAGAATCCTAAATGACTGATTTAGTCGTTAAGGCTATACCTCAAAGAAAGATTGTAAGATAAGACTATGGCAAAAGTAAGTATCCTTGCTTGTAGTAAGAGCACTTTGATTTAATTTGGTGGACCAAAAGCCTAAAGGTGGGGAGGATGTGATAACCATAATTTTTATAAATGCTAAGTAAATTATTTTGTGTTTAAGGTATGATTGGTATTGAAATAGAGAAATCTTAATTTTTTACGTAAGGAAGAATTAAGATTAGGGACATACGTGTGCGGACGTACAAGTACACATGACTCTTAAAAGATCACATTCGCTCCGAAATCACCGGATTCTCTTATGCCTAGCATAATTTTTATTGAGTAAGCTATTTTAGCCTAAGTAGCATCATTTTGGTGTACATGTGTAAGACCCTCAAATTTATAAGTACATACATGTACATGCTATGTGAAGCATGAATGATGTAAAGTCCATAGATTGAATGTACATACTTGTAATATGCATTGGTGATGTACGTACAAGTACGTTATGTATGAATAATAAGAAATGGACTTTAGTATGCAATGAATGGGAATATATGGAATTGAGTAGTGTGGTAAAATGGATTTAAGTATGCATAAGTTGCATAAGTTTTATACTCCATTTGGTTATACAATGAATACACATAAGTTTCAATATATATGAAGTAGGAATGGATGTCATTTTCAAGCATTAAGTGTGGATGAATGAGAAAATGACTATGACAGCAAAATATACGAAGTTTGGTGTAAGTTACTACAAAAAACTGTAGTAAAATCTAGAAAATATGAATGAGAGATCGATCTCATGGGATGAGAGATCGATCTGGAAGAGTAAAAAATACTCTTATTTGAGAGATGGAATAGGTCAGATTGATCTCATTGGAGAGCAGATAGATCTACTTAGTATTCTGTGTTGAAGGAATCGATCTGAAAAGGGTCAGATCAATTTCCTTAAGCTACTGACTGACAACAGATCGATCTAATGGAAGAGCAAATCGATCTCCTTAAGGTTCTAAGTTGATTCAGATCGATCTCATGCGTGAGAGCAGATCAATCTTATGTTGTCTGGAAGGTCATTTTCAAGAGGAAAAATGCAGAGCAGATCGATCTCCTAGGGTAGCGATTGATCTCATCAAGACAATTCTATAAATACTGAAATTCTGCAATTCATTTTCCCGAGAGTTACTATTCCATTTGAGAACTAAACCTAAACCTAAACCTAGCAAAGAAACATTAGAAAACTTCAGTTTGTGATCAGTTTTGAGTGAGATATAGTTGAGCAAAGTTGTTTTTAGCAAATAGTAGAACAACATACTTGGAAACAAAGGATTCAAATCAAGAGTTAAAGAAGTATGGAGGATTTTACCATCTTGGTGAAAAAGGAAGGAAAGTTCAACTAGGTAAGATTCAATACACCACTTTGATATATGTTAAACTAGGTGTATTGATGAGTTGATTGATATAAATATGAAATGTTGGAAATGAAAGGATCATGAAAAATGAGCATAACTGAGTTTAGGCATGAAAGTGAGAAAGTAATGAGAAAATGATGTTAAAATTGGTTTGATGATGAAATATGCATGTGTGAAATATTATGAGTTAATCTTATGAAATGCATAAATTGGAAATAAGGAGAAATGAAGATAGTTATGTGAAAATATGGTATAATGCCATATTTGGAGGAAATAGTGAGATTGATGAGTTTAATTGAGATTTGGCAAATGGAATGACTATAGAGTGATATACTAATGCTAATATTTATAACAGCTTCAAAAATGACATAGGAAGCTGATCGGACTGTAAGAGTGAACAGAACCGAGGGAGTGAAGTCACTTGACATGATCCGAGGTAAAGAAATTTCGTAAGTAGCTAGAGATGGCTACACGTATTTTAAATAGAGTTTTGATATTATACTCTATATGAATTCCCATGAATAAGACTAATGTGTGATAGAGACAAATGAGATAAAGTGTGTTTTATCCAAAGATAGGATAAAAAGCCTGAGAAGCATGTTATGACCCAAAATTTCATGAGTTGCATTATAGAATGGCTAATGTTTTCATGTATAGGCGAAAACAGCACATTTAAGTGCTAATTTGATTTGAAATTGAGAGAGTTGTGATTTGAATAAGCCATCTATCTGGTTCTGTGTGAAAACCATAAGTGCTAGAGAATAATCGCACTATATTTTGAGATATGCATCACATAGTACTGGAGGATATACTCGTACTATATTTTAATGCTAAGTTATGCATGTTAGAGTACTGGGAGCATTGATCATCCTCAGTTTGTGATTGATGCATATAGAGTATTGAGAACTATGCTCATACTCAGTTTTACATGATATAGTACTGGGAGCATTGCTCGTACTTGACTTTTCATGATTTATACATGATATCGTACTAGAGCGATAGCTCGTACTTGATTTGAAATGAGAAATATGCATTAACCTAGTGCTAGAGGTTACTCGCACTAGTGTTTGGTATTTTGAGATGCATACACAATGTTTAAGAGGCAGAGTGTTCATTGAGACTCACACTCAAGACTCGTACTGTTGTTTTTACGTGATATAAAAAGACATGTTAGCAAAACTGTGATGATTTCCTCCATGTAGATTGAGTGTCACACTGTTGAGATGTTCGCATATGGATTTAGAGACGTGGTATTATTCCATAGTATAAGGGCTAAGACTTATGGCAAGCACCCCGACTATGATGTATTTCCATGGTGTGAGGATTAAGACCTATGGCAGGCATCCCGACCACGAGGAGATGGTCCACGGGTGTACGTTGTACCGTACGAGTGGCATGGAGTACACTGTACCATGTGGTGGAGTTGTGGAGTTGAGGAGTATATAGCTGCTGGTTGTGATGTACTGACCCCCTTCCGTTACAGTAGTGATACCCACACACCAAGATCTATGTTGCCTGGGAATTCACATTATAGGATATAGCCATAGTCCAAGAGATTATTGCATTTAGTCACTGAGTCTCACATGATATATCACTTGTTTTCATGATATGGTTAAACTTGAGAGAGAGAGATAGGTTGGAAACCGATGATTGTGTTGTGTTGTGAACTGCCATATTTACTTTGATTTAAATGTAAATGGCATGATTGAGATAAAGGCATTTTGAATTTTATAAAGATGCACTGTTTTGCATGAATGCCTATATTTGATAATCAACATGATTTTAAGTACATGGAAGATTTTATCTACTTGCTTGCCTGATTTCCTTACTGAGCGGGTTGTTTGCTCATCCCCCTTTATTTTTCACTCTCTACAGATCATCCGCAGTTGATTGAGTCCAGCTGAGGTATAGTATTCATATTATCTGTTGCCTATCCATCTTACGAGAGGTATACACACTCGAACATTTTGTACTGAATAATGTATAAGCACAGTTATGTAACCAATTGTATGATCGGGATGTATTTGTACAAATACTATATAACAGTATATGTTATCGAAAAGAATATTAAATTCTATGTGTATTGTAAATGAATATCAGTGGGTAACTAATATCGAATCACAGCCCAACTGTTTAGGAGAGAAAGGTAAGTAAAGTAAAAACAAAAATTTTTTAGTGGTTTTTGGTAAGTCATGGATTAAGGTCGTGACAGAATGGTATCAGAGCAGTGTTGGTCTGATGTGAGTTGGTATTAGTTTAAGAAAATATACATCCCCATAGTACTATGCTTTGTTCAGTTATAATTGTGTATACCAGATGGGAATCAGACTAATTAATGATTATGAATGCAGGAATTTAGTCTATATGGCTAATAGCAGTCCAGGTAGAGGGGCAAGATATAGGGCTTGAGGCCCTAGTGGTAGGCCAAAGACCCGAGATGAGAATGTAGGTACTAATGATGTACTAGAGATTGCATAGGCACACTTCACGAGGATCTAGTGTAGCCTAGAGATGATAGTGTAGATACTAGCACAAACTAAGCCAGGTAGACAGGGACAAGATGCTGAGACTACAACAGGAGAGGCAATAGATACTCCTACACCCCCACCAGTTCGAGAGAGTAGTGGATTGGGATATGGGTGCGATTTAGATAGATTGTGACAATTTTAGAAACCTGGGCATTTATGTTTTAGATGGGTTAAGGATCCAGTTGCCGAGGAGGAGTGGATTAGAGAGATTGAGAAGTTATACGGATTCTTTGAGTGTACGAATTTTGAGATGGTCGCATTTGCTGTGTTCCTACTGAAGGGGACGACAGAGAATTGATGGAAGTCCACAAGCCTATATTGAGAGCCCAACACATTGAGATTAGTTAGGAGATATTTCTGGAAGCCTTTAGGAGGCAACTTGTTCCAGATACGGCACAGCAGAGGCTGCAGGCTGAATTTTTGGGGTTGAGTCAGGGAAGTCTTTGAGTGGATGAGTATGAGAACATATTTTCATCTCTGGGGAGATGTGACCCTAACACCATGAGCAGAGAGACTAGGAAAGTCTGCAGATTCATCAATGGATTGATACCAAAATTGAGGTCTAAACTAGTTCCATTCGATATTTCTACCAATGATGATGCTGTGCATAGGGCACAACTCAGTGAACAAGATTATGAGAGAAATGTCTCAGAGTTTAGAACATCAGGCAAAGGTAGAGAAAGAGAGAGAAAGAGGCCGATAGTTGATAGTGCTAGAGGTTTCAATTATCGAGGAAAAAAGAGACTCTTCGGTAAGAAATGAAGGATTGAGGAAGTACAAGAAAAGATGGTGAGATTTCCTACATACCCAGCTATATCTCCAGCCAGAGGAGTTATGATTGGAGGACAGAGCCTACTACAGAGCAAAGTAGTAGATGTGGTAAATACCATGGTGGTAGACCTTGTCTGATGAGCCCTATTGTGTGTTTTCGATGTGGGAAATCAAGGTATATTGCTAGAAATTGCCCAGAGATGGTTGAGACTGCCCTACAGAAGGGTAAGGAGACTGATAGAGCTCCAGGTAATACGTCTGCTCAAAGAAGGAGAGCGATGACAGAAGAGCAAGGGAAGCAAGTGATGGAACGAGGACGAGTACATGCCTTGGACCAGGGGACAGCTGATGCTTCATCGGATGTCATTAGAGGTAACATCCTGATTTATGATTTATAAGCACATGTTTTGATTGATCCTGGCGCCAAGCATTCATTTGTATCGCCTTCATTTGCATGTAAATTAGCAAAGCATGTAGAGCGTACTCCTTTAAATAAGATGATGTTGATTAGTATGCCTATGGATAATAGTCAGCTAGTGGAGTATGTGTTGAATGATTGTAAGTTGAATGTAAGGGAAAAGGACATGACAGCCAATCTAGTATTGTTATGTATGAGTGATTTTGATGTAATCTTAGGAATGGATTGGTTATCGTTAAACCATGTTGTTTTAGATTGTCATGCTAAGACAATTATGTTTCCTAACCCTACGAAAAATGTTGTAAAGCTTGATGCAAAGAAATAAAAGTAGTAGTTATGAATTGTGATTAATAATGTACTATACTGACTAAGAGAGGAATATGTTGAAGGTTTCATTGAGTACGTGGTTGATACAGATAAGGTACATACAGAGTTGGAAGATATTCATGTGGTTAGTGAGTTCCCAGATGTATTTTCAGATGAATTGCTAGGGTTGCCACCAGACAGAGAGATGGAATTATGTATAGATTTGGTGCCTGGTACTAAACTTATATCGAAACCACCGTATCGCATCGCCTTAGTTGAACTAGAGGAGCTCAAGAGACAGTTATGGAGTTGTTAGACAAGGGTTTCATTAGACCGAGTGTTTTACCTTGGGGAGCATCAGTTTTATTCGTGAGGAAGAAGGATGGGAGCCTCTGATTGTATATTGATTACAGATTGTTGAATAAGGCAACCATCAAGAATTTATATCCTCTTCCATGAATTGATGATTTGTTCGATCAGCTTCGAGGAGCGTAGGTCTTTTTTAAGATTGATTTGAGGTCTGGGCATCATTAAATGAGAGTAAGGAGTGGAGATGTGCCCAAGACAACATTTAGGAATCGATATGGCCATTATGAGTTCTTGGTTATGCCATTTGGATTGACGAATGCTCCTGCAGCTTTCATGGCTTTGATGAACGATGTGTTCAAGCTATATTTGGATCAAATTGTTATCGTCTTCGTAGATGACATTTTGGTATACTCTAAATCTAAGGAAGAGTATGAAAGACACCTCAGCATAATATTGCAGACAGAAGCTATATGCTAAACTCAATAAGTGTGATTTTTAGTTGTCACAGATCTCTTTTTTGGGACATGTAGTGTCGAAAGATGGTGTATCAGTAGATCCATCCAAGATTGAGGCTGTAGTTTAGAGGGAACAGCAGAAGAAAGTTACCGAGATCAAGAGTTTCTTGGGTTTAGCAGGATATTATCGAAGATTCGTTGAGGGATTTTCGAAGTTAGCTGCTCCGTTGACACGTCTCACTAGGAAGAGTATAGCTTTTATGTGGATGAGGATTGTGAGAAAAGTTTTCAGGAGTTGAAGAATGGATTGACCACCACTCCAATTCTCACTATCCCTCTAGCTCAGGAGGATTTACAGTGTATACCGATGCGTCGCATCAGGGACTGGGCTGTGTATTGATGTATGATGGGAAGGTAGTTACTTATGGATCCAGACAGCTATAAGATCATAAGAAGAACTATCCGACCCATGATTTGGAGTTTGCGGTAGTAGTGTTTGCGCTAAAGGTATGGCGCCACTACTTATATGGAGAGAAGTTTAAGATCTTTACCGACCACAAGAGCCTTAAGTATCTATTCTCATAGAAGGAATTGAACATGAGACAGATGAGATGGCTAGAGCTTCTGAAGGACTATGATTGTGAGATACTTTATCATCCGGGTCAGGCTAATGATGTAGCTGATACATTGAGCAGAAAGAGCCTTGGGATGGCATCGTATATGATGGTCAAGGAACATGAGTTGCTATAGCAGTTTGCTAGCCTCAGTTTGGGAGTCATGCCTTCTGACATGGATATAGACTATGTGATTGCTAGTCTACGCTTGGAGCCAGACCTATTAGAGAGAATCAGAGTGTAACAGCAGACTGATTCGTATTGCATTGACATGAGAGGTCAGATGTAGAAAGGCACAATGACTGACTTTGGGATAAGTTCAGATGGACTCCTGAGGTTTAGAGACAGATTGTGTGTTCCTGAGGACCTAGAGCTTAGGAGATTGATATTGTCGAAAGCTCATTCATCGAGGTACACGCTTCATCTAGGAAGTAACAAGATGTACCAGAATCTCTGAAAGGTGTACTGGTGGTCAGGTATGAAAAAGGAAGTTACAAATTTTATGGCAAAGTGTCTTGTATGCCAGCAAATGAATGTAGAGCATGAGAAACCTGCAAGGTTGTTGCAACCTCTACCTCTACCGACATGGAAATGGGAGGACATCACCATAGACTTCGTGATGGGTTTACCGAGGACCCAAAGGAATCTCGATTCTATATGGGTGATAATTAATAGACTGACGAAGTTAGCCCACTTTCTAGCTATGATAGCTACTGATACTCTGAGTAAATTGACAGAATTGTATGTACGCGAGGTAGTGAGGTTACATGGTATTCGAGTGACCATTGCTTCAGATAGGGATTCTCGCTTCACTTCCCACTTTTGGGAACATTTTTAGGAAGCCATGGGAACCTAGTTAAGTTTGAGCAGCGCTTATCATCCTCAAACAGATGGTCAGTCAGAGAGGACTATACAGACCCTGGAGGATACGTTGAGAATGTGTGTGCTAGATTTTAGAGGCTCCTGGGATGATCATTTACCACTAGCCGAGTTCGCCTACAACAATAGTTATCATGAGAGTATTAGGATGGCACCGTATGAGGCTTTGTATAACCGTAGATGTCGTTCCCCTATCGGTTGGGAAGAAGTGGGTGATAGAAAGATTTTTGCTCCTGATTTTGTTACACAAGCCTCTGAGGATGTCAGTTTGATTGCTGAGAGATTGAGGACAGCTCAGAGTATACAAAAGAGTTATGCTGACAGGAGATGAAGACCACTTGAGTTCGCAGTTGGTGAGTCAGTATTTCTGAAGGTTTCTCCTTCTAAGGGTCTAACGAGATTTGGGAAGAGAGGTAAGCTAAGTCCTCGCTACATTGGACCCTTTGAGATATTGGACAGAGTGGGAAATAAGTCATATAGATTGGCTTTGCCATCAGATTTATCGGGAGTGCATAATGTCTTCCACATTCCGATGTTGAAGAAGTATCATCCAGATCTAAATCACGTAATTCGGTATGAGCCATTGGAGCTCAAAGATGACCTAACTTATATAGAGAAATCGATCCGAATATTGGATAGAAAGGAGAAAGTCTTGAGAAATAAGACTATCAGGTTAGTGAAGATTCTCTGGCAGCATCACACTTCAGAGGAAGCTACATGGGAGCTAGAGAGTCTAATGCAAGAGAAATATCTCCAATTGTTTAGAGACTAACTAGGTTCTAATTTAGAGGACCAAATTCTTTTAAGGAGGGGAGGATTGTAAGACCCTCAAATTCATAAGTACATACATGTACATGCTATGTGAAGCATGAATGATGTAAAGTCCACAGATTTAATGTACATACTTGTAATATGTGTTGGTGATGTACATACAAGTATGTTATGTATGAATAATAAGAAATGGACTTTAGTATGTGATGAATGGGAATATATGGAAAATTGAGTAGTGTGGTAAAACAGATTTAAGTATGCATAAGTTGCATAAGTTTTATACTTCAGTTGGTTATACAATGAATACACACAAGTTTCAATGTATATGAAGTAGGAATGGATGTCATTTTCAAGTCTTAAGTGTGGATGAATGAGAAAATGACTATGGCCGCAAAATATATGAAGTTTGGTGTAAGTTACTTTAGAAAACTGCTGTAAAATCTAGAAAATATGAATGAGAGATCGATCTCATAGGATGAGAGATCGATCTGGAAGAGCAAAAAATGCTCTTATTTGAGAGATGGAACAGGTCAGATCGATCTCATTAGAGTACATATGGATCTGTTGAGCATTTTGTGTTGAAGGAATCGATCTCAAAAGGGCCAAATCGATTTCCTTAAGCTACTGACTTGTAACAGATCGATCTCATGCAAGATCAAATCAATCTTCTTAAGGTTCTGAGTTGATTCAGATCGATCTCATGCTTGAGAGCATATCGATCTCATGTGGTCTGGAAGGTCAATTTCAAGAGGAAAAATGCAGAGCAGATCGATCTCATCAAGACAATTTTATAAATATTGGACTTCTGCACTTCATGTTCTCGAGAGTTACTATTACATTTGAGAACTAAACCTAAACATAGCCAAGAAACACTATAAAACTTCAATTTATGATCAGTTTTGAGTGAGATACAGTTGAGCAAAGTTGTTCTTAGCAAAGAGTAGAACAACATACTTGGAAACAAAGGATTGAAATTAAGAGTTGAAGGAGCAAGGAGGATTTTACCCTCTCGGTGAAAAAGGAAGGAAAGTTCAACTGGGTAAGATTCAATACTCCACTTTGATATATGTTAAACTAGGTGTATTGATGAGTTGATTGATATAAATATGAAATGTTGGAAATGAAAGGATCATGAAAAATAAGCATGACCTAGTTTTAGCCTGAAAGTGAGAAACTAATGAGAAAAAGATGTTAACATTGGTTTGATGATGAAATATGCATGTGTGAAAGATTATGAGTTAATCTTATGAAATGCATAAATTGGAAATAAGGAGAAATGAAGATAGTTATGTGAATATATGGTATAATGCCATATTGGGAGGAAATAGTGAGATTGATGAGTTTAATTGAGATTTGGCAAATGGAATGAGTATAGAGTGATATACTAATGCCAATATTTATAACAGCTTCGAAAATGACATTGGAAGCTGATCGGATTGCAAGAGTAAGCAGAACCGAGGGAGTGAGGTCACTTGACGTGATCCGAGGTAAGGAAATTTTGTGAGTAGCTAGAGATGGCTACAAGTATTTTAAATATAGTTTAGATATTATACTCTATATGAATTCCCATGAATAAGCCTAATGTGTGATAGAGACAAATAAGATAAAGTGTGTTTTATCCAAAGATAGGATAAAAAGCCCGAGAAGCATGTTATGACCCAAAATTTCATGAGTTGCATGATAGAATGGCTAATGTTTTCATGTATAGGCTAAAATAGCACATTTAAGCGCTAATTTGATTTGAAATTAAGAGAGTTGTGATTTGAATAAGCCATCTATCTGGTTTTGTGTGAAAACCATAAGTGCTAGAGAATACCCGCACTATATTTTGAGATATGTATCACATAGTACTGGAGGATATACTCGTACTATATTTTAATGCTAGGTTATGCATGTTAGAGTACAGGGAGCATTGCTCGTACTCTATTTGTGATTGATGCATATAGAGTATTAGCATACTCAGTTTTACATGATAGAGTACTGGGAGCATTGCTCGTATTCGACTTTTCATGATTTATACATGATATATTATAAGAGCGATAACTCATACTTGATTCGAAATGAGAAATATGCATTAACCTAGTGCTAGAGGTTACTCGCACTAGTGTTTGATATTTTGAGGTGCATACACAGTGTTTAAGAGGCGGAGTGTTGATTGAGAGTCACACTGAAGACGCGTACTATTGTTCTTACGTGATATATAAGACATGTTAGCAAAATCGTGATGATTTCCTCCGTGTAGACTGAGTGTCACACTGTTGAGATGTTGGCATGTGGACTTAGAGACGTGGCATTATTCCATACTATAAGGGTTAAGACTTATGGCAAGCTCCCGACTCTGATGTATTTCCATGGTGTGAGGACTAAGACCTATGGCAGGCATCCTGACCATGAGGAGAGGGTCCACGGGTGTACGTTACACCGTGCGAGTGGCATGGAGTACATTGTACCGTGTGGTGGAGTTGTGGAGTTGAGGAGTATATTGGTGGCGGTTGTGATGGACTGACCCCCCTTCCGTTACAGCAGTGATACCCGCACACCGAGATCTGTTTTACCAAGGAATTCACATTATAGGATATGACCATAGTCCAAGAGAGTATTACATTTAGCTGCTGAGTCTCACATGATATATCACTTGTTTTCATGATATGGTTAAACCTGAGAGAGAGATAGGTCGAAAACCAATGACTGTGTTGTGTTGTGAACTGCCATATTTACTTTGATTTAAATGTAAATGGCATGATTGAGATAAAGGCATTTCGAATTTTATAAAAATGCATTGTTTTGCATGAATGCCTATATTTTATAACCAGCATGATTTTAAGTACATGAAATTTATTCTGTACTATATTATATAATTTTGATACATGCTTTGAGATGAGAGAAGGAAAGGCAAAGCCTTATTTTCAGTAGATAGTGTGGTTATCTACCTACTTGCCTGATTTCCTTACTGAGCGCGTTGTTTGCTTATCCCAATTTATTTTCCACTCTCTACAGATCATCTGCAGTAGATTGAGTCCAGCTGAGGTATAGCATTCATATTATCCGCTGCCTATCCATCTTACGAGAAGTATACACACTAGAACATTTTGTATTAAACAATGTATAAGCACAGTTCTGTAAACAATTGTACGGTCGGGATGTATATATACAAATACTGTATGACAGTTTATGTTATCAAAAAGTATATTAAATTCTATGTGTATTATGAATGAATGTGAGTGGGTAACTAATATCAAATCACAGCCCAACAGTTGAGGAGAGAAAGGTAAGTAAAGTAAAAAGCGAAAAATTTGTAGTGGGTTTTTGGTAAGTCACGGATTAAGGTCGTGACAACATGGGTAAACGTGCCAACAAATCTCATAATAATTATTAAGTTCATAGGGGGATGGGTCAATATTATAAAGTTTTACTTTTTAACTTTCAAATGAGATTGGTTGAACCTAAAAATAAAAAGTCAAATCCTAAAGTAAAGTTGGCCAAGTCAAACCTTCCCATGGTCGACCATGCTGAGTCATCTAATCATATTGAAAAGTGAACAATTGTTGACTATAAGTTGTAAAGAATGGTTGATTTCAGCCAAGGAAAATTAAGACAAGTGTTAACCATATTATAATTATATGTATAATTTAATGAGTGTCTTCCATGCATGCTTTTAAGATGAATTTCCAACTAAGTGATTTAGCCAAATCAACACCATGCAATATCAATGATTAACATATTAATATCATAATTTTATAATATTTAAATTATAAGCTTCTTAAAGAAGTTTTGACTATGGCTTAGGTAATAATATCTAAGTGTAATATATACTGGAAATTAAGTTTACAGTAGGTTGAATTCCTACCAAATAATTGAGGATTACTGTTAGCCATATGATAATTACATGTGTAGTTAAATTAGTCGATTAAGAATAAAAATAATTTAGATATTTATTACAGTAAAACTTAGTGATTCAAGGATGAAAATAAGGGATTAAGGGGCCTACTAATTTACTAGAACATATACTAGAAACTTGGAAAGAAAAACATGGAAGAAGAGAAGAGAAATAAAGAGAAGAAAATAAGAAGAAAAAAGAAGAAGAAAGTGATTAACGCTACCATGATATTATGATTTCCTATTTTACTACACGCTAAGAAACTGATATGGAGTGTTATTTCATCAGTTTAGCAAAGAAGCAAAAGCTTAGGAAACAAGAAGGAAAGATTCAATCGTGACGAGAAACTAAAGGGTAAGGATGTCTGTATTAGCAGATCTTTATATATGTGAGACATTTGAAGATATTAGACATGATTTTGGTGTTAGGTTGTTGAAATTTCATAAGGATTAAGGGTTTTAAAGTTGCTACCTTAAGGAAGAACTAAGGGTAAGGACATTTTGTTTTGGCTGGGATTGACATATATTGACAGTTAAAAAGTTGTTATTTATGAATTAGTTGTTAGAATGCTGAAAATTACCAAAGGGGGTACTGAGGTTTAGTTATTGTCTTAAGTGGAACATAAAAAAATTAAGGGTAAGTAATGGTGTTTTTTGAGTTATTGATAGTTATGAGTATCTCAAGCATGTTAATAAGTAAATTATATGTTTTGGATGTAGAAAAGCATAAGGGCTACTAAAAGTGACCCACGACCAAGGAATGGTTCATGAGGGTAAGTGTATAGATGATTCATAAGAAACATTATTTTGTTATGTGAGCTATTTAAAGATGATTTATTCTAACTTCATATGCATAAATTGTGTAAAGAATAAGAGGTGCATTCGGCTAAAGCTTAGTGTGCTTGGCCTAACTGATAAGCTTGGTGAAATTGCTTGTTGTAGTTGCTAGAAGTTAAACACTGGCAAGGAATATATATAAATTGTGTATAGTAATATATTGTGTAGGCTATGTCCATGTAGTGAGTGTATGGATGATGGGATTTGGCCTAAAAGATGCTTGATGATGTTATATAATGTATAAATATATAAAAGCATGACCTACTGATGTAATGAGGGTATAATAGCCTATGTGGTGCATGTTGGTTGATGTTATATTACGATACCTTATGGTTATGACATTGGTTATGGTCATGAATGATAAAAATGAAGTTGAAATGATTGAGGATATGTTGTTAAAGGTATGATGTTAAAATTACTAAGGTGGAAATGGTAAGCGACAGATTTAAGTATGTTGGAATAGGTGCATTCGGCCTATGTGTATGTATGTGTAAAAGGTGAAATTATAAACCTACTTTCCAATGCATTCGAGATGAGTTAGGTTAACACAGAGGCTATATAGAATGATAGTCATGTCATGGTGTATTTAAGATGTGAAACCCAAAATTTTCCCTACTATTAATTAATTTAAGCTAAACCGAGAGGTCCAAGACTTACGTGAATGTTCATGTAGTGCCTAGAATGCTCGAGAAGCCTGAGATAGTGGCACAGAGCTAAGGCACACATTTTGAGGTAAGAATCTAAGTTTAAGAATTCTTCAAAAGTAAAATTTAAAAACATAAATTGATGATTGGGAACTGAAACTAAAGTGCTAAAGGTGAAAAGTTAGTGAAACTTGAGTTTCCCTTAAACCGAGCAAATAGGCACAATAAGAGGAATAAATTCAGAATAAATTCTAAAAATTCACAAAAATTATTCCAAGGTCATAGGAAATTCACATAAGACATAATTGACATGAGGAATAAAGATGGAGTGGAAATAATGACGTTTCGATGTTAAAATGAATTTTTAAAGTAAACTGAAAACCTTAATCGATATTGATCTGTAATGACCAATCGCATGAAATGGACCCAATTGGGGAAATATTTCTTAAACAAATGGGCCCAAAATTTTTATGAGAGATACTAGAGACATAGTAGAACATTTGAGAAGTGAGAAATTGGAAGAAATTAGACTAGAAATAATTTTTAAGGATTTTTCAAAACTGATTAGCGAGTAGTCCTGTTTCAGGAAATGGTATACCCATACAAGTTGGCCTAAGTTGAGGCCCATCCAGTGGCACAAAAATTTAATGCCTTTCCAGATTTAATCTACCCCCTTTAAGCATTACATAGCCCTTGAAATCACCCAAAAGCCCTTTGCCAATTAAGAGAACCAACCCCATCTTCCAGCTCTAGGCGTCACTGTGCAGTCCAGCTTATGTGATTTTTTCGAGTCCCTTCCAGCCATTTTTTGAGTTCGAAAAAAAGGACCGAATCTTCCTACTTAATCCCTCTACAACATATAAAACTTTTGGCCACAATGAAGGTCATTTGCTAGGTGAAATCCTAGAGAGAAAGTGAGGGACAAAAATTGTCCTATTCAAGAGGTGAGAGAAAGCTTGATTTTAATTGTTTTTGGCTGGTTTTTATTGTTGTTTTGGATTATTTTAAGATGTATATATGATGATTTACAGTTTAGGACCAATTTGGAGAATCAAAGAAGTGGTCAACATTGGTCAAAGGTGAGAGAAACTTGATGAATGTTGAAGATGATGAGATATGTTTATGTTTGATGATTTTTAGTGATATTTACTTAAGTGGAACTTGATGAAATAATTTGTAGATACAAGTGTAGGTTCAGCCAGCCATGGATTATGGAAGAAATGGTGAAATTTTGTTGTGTTGAATGTTTTGGAATGATTGAATAATACCGAAAAACTCAGTTTATAGCTCAGTTAAGTGAAAAACCATGAAAGACTGAAAATTGAATAATTCGAGTATTTTAATGGTTACTTGAAACCTAAAATAAATGTTTAATCTATTAAGTTGATAAGCCTTTAAATTGGAGGAAAGAAAACTAATGAAATAGCTTAAACCGAGATTTTATCGGTAAAATCGAAAAAATAGGCAAAGTTGGCAAAAAAGTCAAACTTTGTCAACGTTGCGAAAATGAACACTTAGTTGAATGTGTTGAGATGCTATTAAGCATTATTTGATGATTTAATACTATTTTGTTCAGCTCGGGGATTCGACATATAAATCGAGGTTATTCCAAGAACCGTCAAGATTGTACTGCCCGAGGTGTAAGAGGTAAGGGATGCAACCGTTTTGATCGTTTCTATTCCTTACCTATGAAAAAGCTTTTATAGCATGAAAATGGTTTCATAAAATGAGTTTAATTTCTGAGAAAAATGGCTAACCTGGGATTTCTTATTTTGAGTGCACTTTTTTCCATATTGAGCTCGGTTTGGCGATTTTAAAGTTTTGCGTATAAATATTTTCTATATTTGAATGAGATTTATAAAGAAAAACTATTATGAGTTCTACATGAAATGCAAAACTATTTTCAACATAGTAATGGCATGTTTTTTAGACTAAGGGCTCGAAGCACGCGATTTAGGGAAACCTAGGGGTTGGTTTAGTGAGACCTGAGATAAGACTAGACCTTGATCCTGGTGTGCATGTCACGACCCAATTCCATTCTCTTTAACCGAAAATCACTGAAAATGTTTCGCGTTTTACTGTTACCTTACCCGATCGTGAACTAAACTCACCACACACTGCTGGGCTGTGAGTCAATAATAAACACCACATCTCATTCATTCTCAGTTAACTAAAATGATGTCATACATTTGCATTTAATCATGTACTTATGCGAATACATGTTTTACTGACATCTACATTCCCCATAATTACAACTCAAAGGAATACTGTGTTTTTTTCATTGTTTAGATACAAAAAGAATCACTGTGTATATACCTCTACGCGATGGAGATGCAGTGAGGTCCAAAATACCATGCCTCAGTCCTCACTGGGCTACTATGCACGCTCTGTAGGGGGAAAATAGAGAGGGATGGGCAACCACACGCTCAGTAAGGCAATAATGCAAGCATGGTAGATAACTACTCTATCTACATGCTGATAGTGTTATGCATAAATCATTTATGGTAGGAGCATGAGGAAGTAAAACTATGCCATGTGAGTATACATATATATCATGTATTAAAATCATGTACATTGGCATATTAAAACATGGTATAAACATCATGTATAAATCATCTCATGCTCAATCTCATTTGAATTTATAAAAAGGGCAATTCATTAAGAAACCTCCTTCTTAAACCAACATCATAAACCTCTTTCTCAACACATACATATCACCAAATCAATTCACAATCACAACCACATTTTCATTTCACAATTCATGCATGTGTATAAAAACTAGGTCACTATATCAAAAGTGCCTATGTGGACCACTACATCATAAATCGTCCCAGACCACACGCATCCAGGTGTGCGGGATATCATGCTGGCACGAAGATGGATTATCCCTCGCCAGACTTTCTCATCACATAACCATCATGCGGTACATCGTACTCCATGTGATATACACGGTACAGCGTACTCTGCAGACTCATATCGTGATTGGGGGTGCCATTCCTAGGTCTTACTTACCCCATACCAAGAGTTTTCCATATCCGTGAAGGAGAGCCTCCCTACCGAACAGAGCCTCCCCGCCTAACAGAGCCTCCCTGCCTCCTCGGGCTTAAGGATCCTTCCGTAAGAGAGCCTCCCCACCGAACAGAGCCTCCCTGCCTAACAGAGCCTCCCTGCCTCTTTGGGCTTAAGGATGTTGGCTTAAGGATGTAGGGCTTAAGGATCTTACCGTACCCATATAGGAGAGCCTCCCTGCCTAACAGAGCCTCCCCGCCCCTCCAGGGCTTAAGGAAGTTGGCTTAAGGATCCCACCGTAAGAGAGCCTCCCCACCGAACAGAGCCTCCCCGCCTCTTTGGGCTTAAGGATGTTAGCTTAAGGATGTAGGGCTTAAGGATCTTACCAACTTTCACAACCTTATACATATCACAATGTGCAAACTTGTGCGAGCAAAGCTCTAGCACGACTCATGCATCCTCTCATGAAGAGACGTGTACGAGCATAGCTCTAGTACGGTTATACTCATAAGACAAACCACTCAAAAGCCACGTACGAGCAGAAGCTCCAGTACGGTTTATAAACATCATCATAGTTTCCAATCAAGGTGCGAGCTAAGCTCAAGCACGTATCACACAAGTGAAAACATAGAAATCCAGCGCGAGCGAGGCTCTAGCGCGATTTATGTCATGCAAATACGATAGGCGGCTCATACACAATCAAACAATCCCGACAACCGGGTTTAGCACTTCACAAATGCTTTTCCACAGCATCAATAACACACTAGCCAGCCCATCTACAAGCTTGCTTAAAACCAAGCAGTTCCGTTTTGAAAAACATCAAAACATTAGATTTATGCAATTATTAGCCTTACTATCCCATTTCTTTACAATACCATTTCAACCACTAAATCTCATACAATTATTCACAGCTATTTTCGCATACCAAACAACCAATTTCTCAAACGTTCATGCATTTCATAAACACCCTATAATCCCACAAATTACAAGCAGCTACCTCTATATACTTACAGAATTCCCTTACCTGGAATCGCGATGTGTGATTCCACTTCCTTAAGCTGCTTACTCGTACGGTTCGATTCGTCTTCAACGAACTCTTCGGGACTGCACAAAATTGTATCCCGCATTATATTCGATCCATATAATATGACATCTGCGTTCACTATAGTCAATTTAATCTATAGCCTCCATTAACGCTTATATGGCCTCGTTTCATTACTTTACCCATAACTCGAGTCTATGGATGTTCTTAGGCCTATTAACTTATTCAAAATCGATATTAAATCGACATTAAGCTCATAGTGTTCATATTTCATGAATTCCCTCACTATGGCATTTATCAAGCATATACATACCCATTTTCACAATTCCTCCAAACTCACAATGTACTTTCATTTAACCATCTAAAATCTTAAACATTACCTCAATAACAACTTTAGCATGCCCATAAATCATAAACTCATTCACCCATATATTCTCACATTATACCCATTCTAGGTTTTCTAGGTCACACCAATTCCACCACATCCCTAGATAATTTATCCATCAATACTCATGCCAAACAACTCCAAAATCAATTAAATAGACAATGTATTTGGATTGGAGTGTTAGAATCTTACCAATATGATTTTTCTTCTTGCTCCAAATGGCAATGCCCTTAACTCCTTCAATACCAAAAATGGGAAAATGCCTTCCCACTATGTTGTTCTTCTCTTTGATAGGAACAACCTTGCCTCTAATGGTCTCTCTTCAAATCTCACTGAAAATGGCTGATTTTAGAGAGGGAAAGTTAGGTTTTTGGGTTGAAAGTGGAAGGTTAATGTTTTTCCGGAGATTTCCTGATTTTTAGCCCTTCTTATATAGAAATAGCTTGAGGAGATCGATCTGGTTCAAGAGGAGATCGATCTGATCCCCTTAAATCCCTCTTTTTCACGACATTTTTAAGCATAAGATCGATCTGTCGAAGCATGAGATCGATCTGTCGAAGCATGAGATCGATCTGGTCCCAAACAGAGAGCTAAGGAGATCAATTTGGGTGCTTGAGGATCGATCTTTTCATCACAGAATGCTTAGGAGATCGATCTGGCCCCATTGGAGATCGATCTACTCTATTCCATTGCCCAAATAAGAGCATTTTGGCTCTTCCAGATCGATCTCTCATCCTATGAGATCGATCTGGCCTTCATGTTTTCCAGATTTCTTGCAGTTTCCTTGTTGCAACTCATACCAACACATCCTTAATCTGTTGCCATGGCCATTTTCTCATCCATCCACCTTTATAACTTGAAAATGGCATCCATTCATACCTTATGCACATTGAAACTTGCGTGCATTCATTGTATGTCCAAAGGTATGCTATATAAAACCAAATGGAAGCATAACTTCATTCCATTTACCACACTACCCATTTTGAGTTTCAATCACATCCATCACTTATAAGAACTCATTTCTTCATATTCATACTCAATGGAACTTGTATGTACGGTACAAATCATATTACACATACGTACATTGAATCCATGGACTTACATCAATCATACTTTACATTATAAGTCCATTCATATTTATTACACATTACAACTTTACATATACGGGGTCTCACATTCTCCCTTCCCTCAAGGAATTTGGTCCTCCAAATTAGAACCAAGTCACTCTACAAAAAGTTGGGGGTACTTCTCCCATATTAAGTTCTTCAATTCCCATGTGGCCTCTTCCGCCGTGAGATGTTGCCAAAAAACTTTCACAAAGGAAATTGTCTTATTCCGTAACACTTTCTCTTTTCTATCCAATATCCGAACCGGCTTCTCAACATACGTCATACTCTCATGGAGCTCCAACGGCTCATATCTTATCACGTGTGCCGGGTCTGGGTGATACTTCCGAAGCATCGAGACGTGGAAGACGTTGTGGACATTTGCCAAGTCCGGTGGTAATGCCAACCTATACGCCTTATGTCCCACTCTCTCCAAAATCTCGAAGGGTCCGATATATCTAGGGCTCGGCTTGCCCTTCTTACCAAATCTCATAATACCTTTCGATGGTGATACCCTCAGAAACACCGACTCACCCTCATCAAACTCCAGTGGTCTTCGTCTCTTATCAGCATAACTCTTTTGCCGGCTCTGAGCTGTCCGTAATCTCTCACATATCAACTGGACGTCCTCAGATGCCTGCTGCACTAAGTCTGGAGTAAAAATCTGTCTGTCACCAACCTCTTCCCATCCAATAGGGGAACGGCATCTACGCCCGTATAATGCCTCATAGGGTGCCATCCCGATACTAGCATGATAGCTATTATTATAAGCGAACTCGACTAACTGCAGGTGGTCATCCTAGGAGCCTCTAAAATCCAGTACACACGCTCTCAACATATCCTCGAGGGTCTGTATAGTCCTCTCTGACTGCCCATCTGTCTGAGGATGAAAAGCGGTGCTAAAACTCAGTCGGCTCCCCAGCGCTTCCTGAAAATGTTCCCAAAAATGGGAAGTGAAGCGGGCATCCCTATCAGAAACAACGCTCACTGGTACACCATGTAGTCGTACTATCTCTCGAATATACAGGTTCGCCAACTGACTCAGTGTATCGGTAGCTCTCATAGCCAAGAAATGGGCGGACTTAGTCAACCGGTCCACAATAACCCATATGGCATCATGACCTCTACGGGTCCTCGGCAACCCCATCACAAAATCCATGGTGACATGCTCCCACTTCCAAGTCGGTATTCGTAGAGGCTGCAATAATCCTGCAGGCTTCTGATGCTCTACCTTCACTTGCTGACAAACGAGACACTTAGCGACATATTCAGCAATGTCTCTCTTCATTCCAGACCACCAATAAACCTTCCGAAGGTTTTGATACATCTTGGTACTCCCAGGATGTATCGTATACTTCGATGAGTTAGCCTCTGATAAAATAATTCTCCTGATCTCAAGATCCCTGGGAACGCATACTCAGCCTCTGAACCTTAATAACCCATCAGCACTCTGCTCAAAATCAATACCCACACTTGTCTGTATCTGCCTCAGCCAATCGATGCATCGTCGATCGCTCTGTTGGGCTCGCCGAATACGGCCAATCAACTCTGGCTCTAGTCTCAAACAAGCCATGATCTCAAGTCTCTCAGATCCAGGTGGGGTTACATCTAAACTGAGGTTTGCAAAGTGTTCTAACAATTCATGTTCCCGTACCATCATATATGACAGCAACCCAAGGTTCTTTCTACTCAAAGCATCGACAACTACATTTGCCTTACCCGGGTGGTACATGATTTCACAATCATAGTCTTTCAGGAGTTCGAGCCATCTCCTCTGTCTCATATTCAGTTCTTTCTGCGAGAACAGGTACTTAAGGCTTTTATGATCTGTGAACACCTGAAATTTCTCACCATAGAGATAGTGGCGCCATATTTTCAAAGCAAATACTACAGCCGCCAACTGCAAATCATGTGTCGGGTAGTTCCTCTCATGATCTTTCAACTGTCTCGATCCATAGGCAACTACCTTCCCATCCTGCATAAGCACACAGCCCAGTCCCTGGCGTGATGCATCCGTATACACCGAGAATCCTCCTGAGCTGGTAGGAATGGTGAGAACTGGAGCAGTCGTCAATCGACGCTTAAGCTCCTCAAAACTCCTCTCACATGCCTCATCCCACACAAACTTAACATCTTTTCGCGTGAGGCGTGTCAATGGAGCAGCTAGTCTGGAGAAACCCTCTACAAATCTCCGATAATATCCTGCCAATCCCAGAAAACTCCTGATCTCAATTACTGTCTTGGGCTGTTCCCACTGTACAACTGCCTCTATCTTGGATGGATCCACCGATACCCCATCCTTTGACACAACATGCCCTAGAAATGAGATCTGTTCCAACCAAAAGTTACACTTGCTGAGTTTGGCATACAATTCTCTCTCTCGGAGGGTCTGCAGAACTATCCTCAAGTGCTCCTCATGATCTTCCCTGGACTTAGAATACACCAAAATGTCATCTATGAAAACAATCACAAACTTGTCTAGGTATGGCTTGAATATATCATTCATCAATGCCATAAATGCTGCAGGAGCATTCGTCAATCCGAATGGCATCACCAAAAACTCGTAGTGGCCATAACGGGTACGAAATGCTGTCTTAGGTACATCTCCACTCCTGATCCTCAACTGATGATACCCTGACCGCAGATCTATCTTAGAAAATACTTCGACCCCCTGGAGCTGATCCAACAAATCATCGATTCTTGGAAGGGGGTACTTGTTCTTAATGGTGGCCTTATTCAACAACCGGTAATCTATACATAGTCGGAGGCTTCCATCATTCTTCCTTACAAATAGAACTGGTGCTCCCCATGGTGAGACACTCGGTCTAATAAACCCCTTCTCCAGCAACTCTTGCAGCTGCTTCTTCAGCTCTTCTAACTCTATCGGAGCCATTCTATAGGGTGGTTTCGATATCGGCTCTGTACCAGGCACTAACTCTATGTAGAATTCCATTTCCCTTTCAGGTGGTAGTCCTGGTAATTCATCCAAAAATACATCAGGGTAATCTGTAATTACGGCTATGTCCCTCAATTCCGGGTGTGCCTCATCTATATCAACCACGTATGCAATGAACCCTTCACATTATCCTCTCCATCGTTAGTAACATAAACCATCACTCCACATTCAACATTTATCAAAAACAATAATTTATCTCTCAAGCAGTATGCATTTAAAATCATACTCCTTTATTTACAACAAACATGCTATTTTCATATCATTTCTTTTCATTAAAATTTACAATAAGATTGTCTAATCCTGAAAACATCAATGTTTTGGCATGACAATCCATCACAACACGATTGGTAGCCAACCAATCCATTCCCAAAATTATATCAAAATCATTCATATTCAATAAAATCAAATTGCCTATCATTTCCTTCCCCTCTGTCTTTAACTTACAATCTCTACATACATGCTCAGTCAATTGACTATCATTCATGGGTGTGGAAATCATTGACATCTTATCCAACAATGTTGGTTTCACATGCTTCAATAATTTATGTGCGAAGGAAGGTGATATGAAAGAATGCGTGGCACCAAGATCAAATAATACCAATGCTTCTAAATCAAAGATTCGGATGGTACCTTTAATCACATCCGTCGATGCGTCTGCAGTGTCCTGGTCCAGCGCGTGCACCCTTCCTCTGCTTACACCCACAGCCTGTTTCCCTTTTTCCTCAGCTGTAGCCCTCCTCCTTGGGGCTGCTATCTCAACTGGAGCTCCCTCAGGCTCCTTGCCCTTCTGTGGGGCAATCTCTATCTTCTCGGGACAATACTTAGCCATATGTCCTGGTCTCTCGCATCTAAAACACACCATAGGGGTCATCAGACAGGGCCTATTCCCATGAAATCTCCCACATCTCCTACACTAGTCAGTAGTAGGCCGTGGTCCTCTAATAGTCATGCCCCTCGGCGCAGTCAAGGCTGGGTATACGGGAGGTCTAGCAGCTCTCTCCTACACCTCCTCAATCTTTGGCCTCTTCTCGAAAAATCTTTGGCCATCTCTCTTGGCCACTCTTCCAAACTCGGATCTCTTTCGGTCTCTGTACTTTCTAACACTGATTCTCCCAAGCTCGAAGGCATTTTGCTCAAAGTCTTGCTCACACAACTGAGCCTTATGTACAGCCTCCTCATAAGTCACAATGTCGAAGGGAGCTAGCTTAGTCCGGATGGCAAATCTCAATCCATCCATGAACTTTTGTATCTTTCAGGTCTCACTAGCCATCGTGTCCGGGTCATATCTCCCCAAGGACATAAACTTGGACTCATACTCGTCCACAGTATGGTTCCCTTGAACCAAATTCAAAAATTCCATCCGCAATTTCCTCTGTACGGTGGTTGGGATATATTGTCTCCTGAAGGCCTCTAGAAATATCTCCCACGAGATCTTAGAGTGTCTGGCCCTCAAAATAACCTCGGTGGACCTCCACCAATGCTCGGCCTCGCCTTTCAACATAAACACGGCAAAGGCTACCTTTTCAGCTGAAGTGCATCGAAAAAACCTATATAGTTTCTCCATCTCATACACCCAATCCTCTGTAACCACTGGGTCCTTCACCCCTCTAAACACTGGGGGTTTCAGCGATTGAAATTCTGGCAACCTGCTCAAGTCGCAGTCATACTCCAAATCACTATCGCTCTGCTGTGGAGCGATAGGTGAATCTGTATCCTATACTGGAGGTGGTGTAACTGTAGCTGTCTCAGCAGTCTGAGGTCTCTCCGCCTCTGCAGCTGCCTGTTCAGTAGTAGGCTGTGCCGCGAGACCTCGTCTATCACCGGTACCCAATGCCTGCGTGACTATCTCCACCAAATTCTCAATGCTCCGCTCTAATCTAGCGAAGCGAGCCTCGGTATCCTCTGCTCTCCCAGCAGGGTTCTATGGAGCCTGCTCAGTCTGTGGCTCCGCACGGCTCTCAGGCCTACCCCTACGGCCTCTAACACGTGCTCTCGCCCCTCTACCTTTGCGTGTCACTGGCATAGTGCCTAACTTCCTGTATTATAATAATTCATTACGCTCAATCCATCACGGTATACACAGTTATATCTAAACAAAAGCACAGTACTATAGGGATGTACTTTCCTACGTTTTATTAATGACTCACATCAGGCCAACACAGCTCTGATACCAATCTCTGTCACGACCCAATTCCATTCTCTTTAATCGAAAATCACTAAAAATTTTTCGTGTTTTACTGTTACCTTACCTGGTCGTGAACTAATCTCACTACACACTATTGGGCTGTGAGTCAATAATAAACACCACATCTCATTCATTCTCAGTTAACTAAAACGATGTCATACATTTTCATTTAATCGTGTACTTATACGAATACATGTTTTACTGACATCTACATCCCCCATAATTACAACTCAAAAGAATACTGTGCTTTTTTCATTGTTTAAATACAAAAAGAATCACTGTGTATATACCTCTACGCGATGGAGATGCAGCGAGGTCCAAAATACCACGCCTCAGTCCTCACTGGGCTACTATGCACGCTCTGTAGGGGGAAAATAGAGAGGGATGAGCAACCACACGCTCAGTAAGGCAATAATGCAAGCATGGTAGATAACTACTCTATCTACATGCTGATAGTGTTATGCATAAATCATTTATGGTAGGAGCATGAGGAAGTAAAACTATGCCATGTGAGTATACATATATATCATGTATTAAAATCATGTACATTGGCATATTAAAACATGGTATAAACATCATGTATAAATCATCTCATGCTCAATCTCATTTGAATTTATAAAAAGGGCAATTCATTAAGAAACCTCCTTCTTAAACCAACATCATAAACCTCTTTCTCAACACATACATATCACCAAATCAATTCACAATCACAACCACATTTTCATTTCACAATTCACGCATGTGTATACAAACTAGGTCACTATATCAAAAGTGCCTATGTGGACCACTACATCATAAATCATCCCAGACCACACGGATCCAGGTGTGCGGGGTATCATGCTGGCACGAAGATGGATTATCCCTCGCCAGCTTTCTCATCACATAACCATCATGCGGTACATCGTACTCCATGTGATATACATGGTACAGCGTACTCTGCAGACTCATATCGTGATTGGGGGTGCCATTCCTAGGTCTTACTTACCCATACCAAGAGTTTTCCATATCCGTGAAGGAGAGCCTCCCTGCCGAACAGAGCCTCCCCGCCTAACAGAGCCTCCCTGCCTCCTCGGGCTTAAGGATGTTAGCTTAAGGATATAGGGCTTAAGGATCCTTTCGTAAGAGAGCCTCCCCACCGAACAGAGCCTCCCCTCCTAACAGAGCCTCCCCGCCTCTTTGGGCTTAAGGATGTTGGCTTAAGGATGAAGGGCTTAAGGATCTTACCGTACCCATGTAGGAGAGCCTCCCTGACTAACAGAGCCTCCCCGCCCCTCCAGGGCTTAAGGATGTTGGCTTAAGGATCCCACCGTAAGAGAGCCTCCCCACCGAACAGAGCCTCCCCTCCTCTTTGGGCTTAAGGATGTTAGCTTAAGGATGTATGGCTTAAGGATCTTACCAACTTTCACAACCTTATACGTAACACAATGTGCAAACTTGTGCGAGCAAAGCTCTAGCACGACTCATGCATCCTCTCATGAAGAGACGCGTACGAGCATAGCTCTAGTACGGTTATACTCATAAGACAAACCACTCAAAAGCCACGTACGAGCAGAAGCTCCAGTACGGTTTATAAACATCATCATAGTTTCCAATCAAGGTGCGAGCTAAGCTCAAGCACGTATCACACAAGTGAAAACATAGAAATCCAGCGCGAGCGAGGCTCTAGCGCGATTTATGTCATGCAAATACGATAGGTGGCTCATACACAATCAAACAATCCCGGTAACCGGGTTTAGCACTTCACAAATGCTTTTCCACAACATCAATAACACACTAGCTGGCCCATCTACAAGCTTGCTTAAAACCAAGCAGTTCCGTTTTGAAAAACATCAAAACATTAGATTTATGCAATTATTAGCCTTACTATCCCATTTCTTTACAATACCATTTCAACAACCAAATCTCATACAATTATTCACAGCTATTTTTGTATACCAAACAACCAATTTATCAAATGTTCATGCATTTCATAAACACCCTATAATCCCACAAATTACGAGCAGCTACCTCTATATACTTACAGAATTCCCTTACCTGGAATCGTGATGCGTGATTCCACTTCCTTAAGCTGCTTACTCGTACGGTTCGATTCGTTTTTAATGAACTCTTCGGGACTGCACAAAATCTTATCCCGCATTATATTCGATCCATATAATATGACATCTGCGTTCACTATAGTCAATTTAATCTATAGCCTCCATTAACGCTTATATGGCCTTGTTTCATTTCTTTACCCATAACTCGAGTCTATGGATCTTCTTAGGCCTATTAACTTATTCAAAATCAATATTAAATCGACATTAAGCTCATAGTGTTCATATTTCATGAATTCCCTCACTATGGCATTTATCAAGCATATACATACCCATTTTCACAATTCCTCCAAACTCACAATGTACTTTCATTTAACCATCTAAAATCATAAACATTACCTCAATAACAACTTTAGCATGCCCATAAATCATAAACTCATTCACCCATATATTCTCACATTATACCCATTCTAGGTTTTCTAGGTCACACCAATTCCACCACATCCATAGATAATTTATCCATCAATACTCATGCCAAACAACTCCAAAATCAATTAAATAGACAATGTATTTGGATTGGAGTGTTAGAATCTTACCAATATGATTTTTCTTCTTGCTCCAAATGGCAATGCCCTTAACTCCTTCAATACCAAAAATGGGAAAATGCCTTCCCACTATGTTGTTCTTCTCTTTGATAGGAACAACTTTACCTCTAATGGTCTCTCTTCCAATCTCACTGAAAATGGCTGATTTCAGAGAGGGAAAGTTAGGTTTTTGGGTTGAAAGTGGAAGGTTAATGTTTTTCCTGAGATTTCCTGATTTTTAGCCCTCCTTATATAGAAATAGCTTGAGGAGATCAATCTGGTTCAAGAGGAGATCGATCTGGTCCCCTTAAATCCCTCTTTTTCACGACATTTTTAAGCATGAGGTCGATCTGTCGAAGCATGAGATCAATCTGTTGAAGCATGAGATCGATCTGTCGAAGCATGAGATCGATCTGGTAACAGAGAGCTAAGGAGATCGATCTGGGTGCTTGAGGATCGATCTTTTCATCACAGAATGCTTAGGAGATCGATCTGGCCCCATTGGAGATCGATCTACTCTATTCCATTGCCCAAATAAGAGCATTCTGGCTCTTCCAGATCGATCTCTCATCCTATGAGATCGATCTGGCCTTCATGTTTTCCAGATTTCTTGCAGTTTCCTTGTTGCAACTCATACCAACACATCCTTAATCTGTTGCCATGACCATTTTCTCATCCATCCACCTTTATAACTTGAAAATGGCATCCATTCATACCTTATGCACATTGAAACTTGCGTGTATTCATTGTATGTCCAAAGGTATGCTATATAAAACCAAATGGAAGCATAACTTCATTCCATTTACCACACTACCCATTTTGAGTTTCAATCACATCCATCACTTATAAGAACTCATTTCTTCATATTCATAATCAATGGAACTTGTATGTACGTTACAAATCATATTACACATACGTACATTGAATCCATAGACTTACATCAATCATACTTTACATTACAAGTCCATTCATATTTATTACACATTACAACTTTACATATACGGGGTCTCACAGTGCATGTTTTTATATATTTGTCATGATGTTTGTACATCGATGCATAACTTCCCTTTGGTGGCATTGAGATGATTCCGCTTTGGTAGCAATGAGATGACTCCGCTTTGGTAGCGTTGAGTTGGCTCCACTTTGGTAGCATTAAACTGATATTGTATGACCCTGATCCAGTCTACAGCCTTGCCATGGCCATAGGAATTGTATTCCCTCTTCGAAGGATGCCCTCGTTTGAGGATGGTGTGATGGTTGCCTTCATGACGTTAATACTAATGCCTAGTCTTCATAAATATTTTTAGCTATGATGTATTGTGAAAATGAAATGATGATTTGATGTTTGTGTGATTTTAATCACGTGTTTCTAAATATGCGAAATTCTGCCATTATTTTATTTATGCTTTGATTATTATATTTAATCTTAATGCATTCCTTACTGAGCTAGTTGAAGCTCACCCCCCTTTCCTTCCTCCTTCCAGATTATCTACAGTGAGTACCCGTACTTGCCACGTACGTGACATAGGCCAGTAGACGAGACTCTTCCCAGGCGATTGCTTGTACACGCCCAAGGTATTATTCATTTTGTATCTAGACAATTTACATTATGCAGACACTTGTATATTAGTTTAAGATGGGATGTAATCGAGTCATACATGTCTGTAGAATTTGATAAGTGGATCATTTTGATACTATGTGATGTGATTAAATGGAATGTTAATGTTTAAAAGATTCATGAATTCTTTGTGGATGAAAAGAAAGTAAAATCAATTGAATTGTGGATTTTAAGTTGTTGAATTTTGGATATTTGTAACTGTTTTGAAAATTGCAGGAGGATAGGGATATATATATATATATATATATATAGCGGTTATGCTGCCAGATTTTTGTTGAAAATGAGTTAAGTATAATCGAATATGAGAACGTGTAATAGTGATAAGATAAGAGGTAAACTGACACTATATAGGAATACACTGTAAGACCCAAAATTTTTATGTAGCTTATTCCTTATGATTCTTCTTTGTACAAAAATTTTATTATGTTGGTTGAATCATAAGAAGAGTATTTACTACAACGAAATTGTAAGAAAAGAGATTAAACACACATAAGCTACATAAAAGGCAAAATAAGGGCTATAAGAGCCATAGGTTAAGCCGAGAGGATCTAAATAATTCTGACTAAAGATAAGAACTTATAATGTGAAAATATTGAGAGCTCAAGAAGGAAAGTCGGTTTGATTTGGTCTCGAACACATTGAAACAGAGGAAACGCCAAAAAAGTGGCTAAACGGGTCTGAAATGGTCCGTTTGAGGGGTATTGGATATATTCGCCTCTCAAAAACAGCCAAAACATAAAGATGAGAGTGTAAACCATAGAATATGACACTTTCAAAATTTTGAGAAAAAGTCAAACGTGATCAATGGTTAAGAAAAGTCAATGGTAGTTAAGAAAAGTGGTCTTTGACCATAGTGGACTAACCATGGTTAAAAATTTACCTAAGCAAGGTTAAAAAGTGGGGAAGAAATATTTTTTGTCAAAATACTTGATATTCATCCCCCGAAGTATGGAAAATTAATTTAATCGAAATTCGGATTAAATTAAATGGGTAAAACGCAAAGGGCCAAAGTTGGAATTTTTAAAGCCCATTTAGGTATACCAAGAGAGGGCCGAATTTCTTAGGCCCATTAGGCCTAGTTGTTGGGCCAATTGGTGGGCCCAATATTAAGTCAATTTAAGGCTCAATTGATAGAAAACATTTCAGCCCAAAAGCCTAAATTAAGAGCCCAAACCGAGAAGCCCATTAACTAAATTCAAGCTCATTTGTAAAATGGTTAAAAGCCCAATTGGTAAACTATGGCCCAAACCATTTCAAGCCCAATTAATGGCTGAATTTGTGACTTGATGACTAAGTCTATTAGCTTAAAAATCAGCCAACACACCATCATCTTCATCCTTTCATTCTCGGAAAACAAGGTAAGCCATTACCAAACATAGTTTTAAGCTTTATCTCACTAGAAATCACAAAGCTAGAGACATAATTGGAACTTGGAATCTTCATGGAAGTTGTTTCAAATTGAGAAAGGATTAACATAACTTAGAATTGGCTATCAGGGAGCCATATTGAGAGAGGAAGAATTCTTCGAAGTCTCGGCCACAAAGGGAAACACCAAGCTAGGTATAAATTCAAGCTTCCAATCTCATATATGTGTATCTATAGATTAATTCAAGTTGATTGGTGTATGCTTTATGGATAAAAACACATGGGAACACCATAAATCCATGTTGGCCGAAAATGGGTATTTGTGTTTTTATGAATACCCATATGATTTCAAGACATGTATAGGTTGGTATGTATATGTGCATGATTATGGCATAGTTAATTTTAACCAATTTGATTAATTGGTTAGTAAATTGAAGATGGCACTGTGAGATCTAAGAATTTTAGACGTATTTTAATTATGTAATAAGAACTTGAAGTGTAATTTATTGAGTTAAGTGAATTGTGGAAATTATATTTGGAGATTTATATGTAAATGCTTAACCAAGTGGGAAACTATAAGGTCAGATCCATCTTAAGGAAGAAAGATCGATCTGGTAAGCTAAAATTGACAAGGAAGGAGGAAAGTAAGTGAGCAGATCGATCTCCAATGGAAGAGGATCAATCTCCTTATGATTCTGTTTGAGAGAAGATCGATCTCATGAGAAAGGGATCGATCTCCAAATGTTTTTGTTTGGGAGAAGATCGATCTCCTTAAGGAGCAGATCGATCTCATAAAGCCATAAAGAGATTGATCTCACCCCTCGACTGATCGATCTCCTAAGCATAAAATTACCCAAAATCGTCCCCAAATTCAAATGTAGATCGATCTCATTAGGAGCCAGATCGATCTCCTACCCTCAGTCTATATAAGGAACCCTTACTTTCTCCGGTAATTTCATTTTCTCTCTCTTTAAAACCCCATTTTCACCCGAGCCTTAGCTTTCTCACTCATCCAAAGCACCCATTTCTATCCAAATCAGAGGTTGTAGACAGAAGGAAAATTGTTCCTCATCCAAGGGAGAACAACACACTTGGGAATCGAAAGACGGATCGAATCGAGGCAAGAGATAAGCTCTCCACAATTTTTGGGTAATTTCTAAACCTCGATCTTGATATTTGAGATGATTGTGGTGGTAATGGTTGTTGGCATTGTGTTGAAATAGTTGAAAATGATTAGGGATTGATGAAATTACAATGTAGTTGGAGTGATGATGATATTTAGCAACTTTGGTAAATTTGGGAATTTTGAGCTTTAAATGGAGATTTAGACAATGAGGTGGATTAGCATAGATATTGTGGCATGGGAAATGTAGAATGTTGAGGTGTTGTGAGCGAGATTGTGGTTTGTGATAGAGTTATGAGAATTAAGAGAATTTGAGGTGTTATGAGCAATTATGCTCGATTTTGAGAATTGAGGTTACTGTGATGATGAGTATTGATGTTTTAACATCGTTTGGACACCTTGGGAGTTCCAGAGTGGAATGCGAGGCTAGTCTGTGATACGGGGGAAACGATTGCACTATACGAGGTGCAAAAAGGTAAGGGAAAATTAAACCATTTGTGTATGTGTTTTGATGAATTGTTTGTAGCATGAACCATGATTTGAGAATACAAGCAAGTTTCGTGTTGTGTTGTGATATAATTTCACATGTTTTTTATAGCCGGTTGGAGCCCATTATTTTATGAGTTTATAAGGTGAGTATGAAATTGCTTTATAAACCGTTGAGTTTGTGTGAAAAGTAAATTGGGCTCTACATTAAGGTAATATTGAGATTTGAGAAAATGTGTACGCGTTTTGCTGATTGGAACTCAGTTTTAATTTGTGTTGTGTGAGTACACGAACGTTTTAAATGAGTTTTATGAGAGAAAACCATAACGAGTTCTACGTGAAGGCATAACGTTTTATAAGATAATGGCTAATGATTGAGACTTAGGCGTGTCATGTTGAATACACATCGGGCTTTGCTTTGGTAGCATGTAAGACCAATATAGTGGGACGTCGGGAACCGACCCAGGGACCACAGGCCTTGTTCTGGTAACATGTAAGTCCGATTATTCCTCTGCTTTGGTAGCGTTGGGAGGCCTTACTTTGGAAGTATGTAAATCTGATATTCCTCCATTTTGGTAACGAGAGATGCCTCCGTTTTGGTAACGTGAGATTACCCCCGTTCAGGTAACGCTGGGTGGCCTTGCTTTGGTAGCATGTAAGACCGAGAGAGTGGGCCACCTAGGAACCGACCCAGGGACCACGTGATAGTGTGCATGAGGCGAGGCATTGCTCTGGTAGCATGTAAGGCCGGGCCTTGTTCTGGTAATATATAAGTCCAATATACCATGCATACGACCATATTGTCGACGTTCCCTCTTACGAGGATGCCTGGGATGCGCACCCAGAGGAGATTACATATTTGATCTGCCATGATGAGTTTTATATGAGTTTTATAGCCTAGTCTCGTTTTACACATGAGTTGTGTTTTGTTACTTTGTCACGTGCTATTTACTGAGGTGATTTTTATCACATAATTTTAGAAAAGCCATTATCGCATATATTTACACATGCTTGTGAGTGCTCGATATTGAGCCTTTTTAACTTCATGTTTTCACATGATTTGTGAGCTATGAGATGATGATGTTTCGAGAACTTTCATGCTACGCTTTCAAATGAGTTTCATAAACAAATACATATTTGTGATGTGTGATATGGTTTATATAACTGAATTCCCTTACCCCCCTTACTGAGCGATTTGGAAGCTCACCCTGTTTTCTCTTCCTCCAGATTGCTTCAAGTGAAGTGAGTTCCCTGCGACGTACGGGTTAGTGGCTAGTGGAAGACTTGAGCTCCAGGCCGTATTTTGTGTATTAAGATATATATTTAATATTCATGTATCCAGACTAGAGTTATATTTACAGACACTTATTGTACAATAATGTACGGGATGTATTAGGATTAATTAACTTGGAATTGAGTAATGTATATGATATGATATATACTATCTTATGATGAGATCCTGAGGCATGATAGGTATGATGATGTATGACACTATACAAGAATGCACCCTTGATCGTGAATAGATGAGTAAAAAGTTTTAAATTTGCCCTATTTTCTGCGTTTTCGAGGCGTCACAGAGTTTTCTTAGTATCAGAGCTTAGGGTGTCTAGTACTGTCAGTGTCGGTTAAGTGAAATAGAATACATCCCAAGTGTCTATAATAGTCTGGTCATGAACTGAATTTGAGGATTGAGATTTCAATCGATTTTGATATGTACGCGCAGGAGACGAGTTGATATAGAGAATGAGTGGACGACGAGGTCTTTCGAGGAGGCAAGCAGAGTCCCCTCTGCCACCTGTCCCACAACCAGAGAGTCCTAACTCTCGATTTACTCGGATTGAAACCAATGTGAGGCAAGGTTTTGAGCAGATGGCAGCGCTATTCGTGCAACATTTTGGAGTTAATGCCTCGGGTACTACTCCTACACCACCACAAGGACCTCCCATACCCCCGGTACAGATGGACCCAGTGCCTCCCATCACTCAGCCTGATGACAGAAGTATGGTCTGACTGAAGGATTTTTTGAAGATGAATTCGTCCGTATTTAGGGGAAAGAAGGATCCTACAGAGGCTGAGGAGTGGCTGACGGAGTTGAGAATTATATTTGATTATCTGGGGTGCACAGATGCTGAGAGGGTCAGTATGAGTGCCTATATGTTGAAAGGGAGAGCTCGAGACTGGTGGGGTACTACCCATGGTATTTTGATGTCCGACCAGGATATGATTGGTTGGGAAGAGTTCCAGACAGCCTTTAGAGCCCAATATGACCACGAGCTGCCCAAAGAAGGAGGTAAGCAGAGTTTTTGAGTTTGGTACAGGGTGACATGTCTGTGGATGATTACGAGAGCCGATTTACCACTCTGCTGAGATATGATCCAGAGACTTTCAAGAATGAAGAGCTCCACACAGAGAGATTTGTGTATGGATTGAAGCCCATCATCAGAGATCGATTGATTGGGTTGGGTATTACTGAGTTTAGAGATGCTCTGAGACGAGCACAAGAGATTGAGAGGGGAATTGAAATGGTATAGTCCCAGAATGAGCTCAGAGCGATGAATAGAGATAAGGGCAAGAGGCCAGTGATGTCTTAAGCAGATGTTTGGAGAGGTTTGTTCAGGAGAGGAAGGATTGAGGTACAGAAGGACAGGTTAGAGAGACCCAGAGCTTATCTTATTATCAAGGAGACCCCTCGATATGGCAGGCTTAAGATAGGGTTTGTAGAGACTGTGGTCAATCGCATGAGGGAAGTTGTACCGGGTCGATCCGTGGATGTTTTAGATGTGGTGACATGGGTCACAGAGTGAAGGACTGTCCTCAACCTCAGATACCACTTGCTCCGAGCCTACTAGACAGCAGCCTCAGAGAGTGAATCCCCAGAGACGGGCCACTGCTGCGGAGAAAGGAAAGAAACCTGTGGCACAGGGATGTGTGTTTGCCCTGGATAAGGAAACTGCGGACACTTCAGCAGAAACTATAAGAGGTACACTCTCTGTCTGTAATCATAAGGCTCATGTGTTGATAGATCCAGGATCCACGCATTCATTTATTTCAGAGCATTTTGCATGTAGTTGAAATTTGAAGTTTGAACCTCTAGAGTATATACTACATGTAAATACCTCTATGCGTGAATCCCAGAGAATTGAGTTAATCTGTAGAGGATGTGGAATAAAGGTGGGAGATAGAGTGATGTTAGCAGATCTAATCATGTTAAATATGCATGGGTTTGATGTAATTTTGGGAATGGATTGGTTAGCAACCAATCGAGTGAGTTTCCCTACCTGAACCTTGCAGTGTACGTTTGAGATATTGAGTAAATAGACGTATGGAATTTTGTAGACAATTTGAGAATTTAATATTATTTTAGAGAATATTAAATATGATTGTTCATGTGAAGGTTATGAAACACTTATATCAGATGATGATCGGGAACATCCGTGGATTGAGGATATACCTGTGGTTTACCAATTTCTGGATGTTTTCCCAGATGAGTTGCCAGGTTTGCCACCAGAGAGAGAGCTAGAGTTTACCATTGATTTGGTACCAGATACTCAGTCGATCTCTAAACCTCCACACAGGATGGCACTAGTGGAACTTGAGGAATTAAAGAAACAACTACAGGAGTTATTGGATCAAGGGTTCATTGGACCCAATCTTTCACCGTGGGGAGCACCAGTTTTATTTGTTAAGAAGAAGGATGGTAGTCTCAGATTATGCGTAGACTACCTATTGTTTAATAAAGCTACGGTGAAGAATAAATACCCACTGCCCAGGATTGATGATCTACTTGATTAGCTGAGAGGGGCCTCAGTCTTTTCTTAGATTGATTTAAGATCGGGCTATCACCAATTGAGGATCAAGGAAGGAGATATTCCAAAGACGGCCTTCAGGACAAGGTATGGCCATTATGAATTTCTAGTGATGTCCTTTGGATTGATGAATGCCCATGCAACATTTATGAGATTAATGAACGAGGTGTTCAGAGACTATCTAGATAAGTTTATGATAGTCTTTATTGATGATATCCTGGTGTACTCTCGGTCGTATGAGGAGCATGCACAACATTTGTGGTTAGTACTTCAAATACTCCGAGATAAACAATTATATGGAAAGCTTAGTAAGTGTGAGTTTTGGCTGGATCAGATAGCTTTCCTTGGTCATATAGTCTCAGAGGAAGGAGTATCAGTGGATCCGAGTAAAGTGGAGGCTGTGCTTAACTGAGAAAGACTGAGGATAGTTACAGAGGTACGAAGCTTCCTTGGTTTGGCAGGATATTACAGAAGGTTTGTGGAAGGATTTTCCAGGATTGTCGCCCCTTTGACTAAGCTAGAGCGCAAAGAGACTCCTTTTATATGGACTGATCAATGTGAGCTCAGTTTTCAAGAATTAAAGAGGAGGTTAACAGCAACACCTGTGTTGACTATCCTTGAGGGATCAGGGGGATTTTCGGTATATAGTGATGCTTCTCATCAAGGATTAGGGTGTGTGCTTATGCAGCATGGAAGAGTGGTCACATATGGATCACGATAGTTGAAAGACCACGAGCGGAATTACCCCACGCATGATCTAGAGTTAGCGTTGTGGTATTTGCCTTGAAGATCTGGCGACACTACTTATATGGGGAAAGATTCCAGATCTTCACTGATCACAAGAGTTTGAGGTATCTCTTTGATCAGAAAGAGTTAAACATGAGACAAAGGAGATGGATGGAACTCCTTAAGGATTATGACTACGAGATTCTATATCATCCGGGCAAGGCGAAGATAGTTGCTGATGCCCTGAGCAAGAATAGTATGATATCTGCTATGATGATCAGGGAATGGGATTTACTAGAGCAGTTTACCGAACTCCGGATCAGAGTTAAAGAGGTAGAGACTGGATTTTTGGCTAGCTTGAGGATAGAGCTCAGGATCATGGATCAGATTAGAACTGGGCAGTGCAGTGATAAGAGACTGATAGATATGGTTAGCCAAGCTGAACAGACTTCGCAGTCAGATCTCACAGTCAGTGAGGATGGATTGTTGAGATTTAGAGGACGGATTTGTGTACCGGACGATGATACCCTAAATAGACAGATACTGAGAGAATCTCACTGCTCGCGATACACCATGCACCCAGGGAGTACTAAAATGTACCGAGATTTGAGAAAGGTGTACTGGTGGAGTGGTATGAAGCGAGACATGGCAGAGTATGTGGCTAGATGTTTAGTATGAAAGCTGAGTATCGAAAGCTTGGAGGACTACTACAACCTTTACCTGTACCTACATGGAAATGGGAGCATGTCACTATGGACTTTATTATGGGTTTACCGAGGACCCGAAGAGGTCGTGACACTATATGGGTTATAGTGGATAGATTGACCAAGAGTGCCCACTTCCTTGCCATCAAGAGCATAGTTACTGTGGATGCCTTAGCTGAGCTATATGTCAGCGAGATAGCTAGATTATATGGGGCTCCAGCGAGTATTACTTCTGATAGAGATTCTCGATTTACTTCCAGATTTTGGACCAGTTTCAGGAGTCCATGGGATCTCGATTGAGTTTTAGTATCGGCTATCATTCTCAGAAAGATAGTCAATCAGAGAGGACTATTCAGACCATGGAGGATATGTTGAGAGCGTGTACGATGGATTTTAAGGGATCATGTGATGATCACCTACCCCTAGCAGAGTTTGCGTACAATAACAGCTATCATGCGAGTATTGGAATGGCACCTTTTGAGGATCTATATGGTAGGAGGTGTAGATCCCCTGTAGCTTGGGAAGAAGTCGGTGACAGAAAGATAAATGCTCTCGAGCTTGTTGAGTAAGATGTACAGAGTGTGAAACTTATAAGTGAGAGGTTACAGGCTGCACAGAGTAGACAGAAAAGCTACGCGGATGTGCGTAAACGGCTACTCGAGTTTGATGTTGGTGATGCAGTATTTCAAAAAATATCATCGAGTAAGGGTATCATGCGATTTGGGAAGAAAGGAAAATTGAGTCCTCGATACATAGGACCATTCGATATCCTTAAGAGAGTGGGAGAGGTAGCCTACAGATTGGCATTAACCCCACAGATGTCCAAAATACATAACGTCTTTCATGTGTCTATGTTGAGGAAGTACCACCCGGACCCTTCTCATGTCACAGAGTATGACGAGATGGACGCACAAGAGGACATGAGCTACACTGAGGAACCCGTCCGGATTCTCGATAGAAAAGAGAAGGTACTTAGAACCAAGAGCATCCCATTAGTGAAAGTTTTGTGGAAACATCACTCAATGGAAGAGGCAACGTGGGAACTAGAGAACCTCATGAAGGAGAAATGCCGCCATCTATTTGATGAGTTGAGTTGAATTTAGAGGACCAAATTCTTTTTAAGGTGGGGAGGATGTGAGATCTAAGAATTTTAGACGTATTTTAATTATGTAATAAGAACTTGAAGTGTAATTTATTGAGTTAAGTGAATCGTGGAAATTATATTTGGAGATTTATATGTAAATGCTTAACCAAGTGGGAAACTATGAGGTCAGATCGATCTTAGGGAAGAAAGATCGATCTGGTAAGCTAAAATTGACAAGGAAGGAGGAAAGTAAGTGAGCAGATCAATCTCCAATGGAAGAGGATCGATATCCTTATAATTATGTTTGAGAGAAGATTGATCTTATGAGGAAGGGATCGATCTCCAAATGTTTCTGTTTGGGAGAAGATCGATCTCCTCAAGGAGCAGATTGATCTCATAAAGCCATAAAGAGATCGATCTCACCCCTCGACAGATCGATCTCCTAGGCATAAAATTACCCCAAATCGTCCCCAAATTCAAATGCAGATCGATCTCATTAGGAGCCAGATCGATCTCCTACCCTTAGTCTATATAAGGAACCCCTACTTTCTCATGCAATTTCATTTTCTCTCTCTTTAAAACCCCATTTTCACTCGAGCCCTAGCTTTCTCACTCATCCAAAGAACCCATTTTCATCCAAATCAGAGGTTGTGGCTAGAAGTAAAATTGTTCCTCATCCAAGGGAGAACAACATACTTGGGAATCGAAAGACGGATCGAATTAATGCAAGAGATAAGCTCTCCACAAGTTTTGGGTAATTTTTAAACCTCGATCTTGATATTTGAGATGATTGTGGTGGTAATGGTTGTTGGCATTGTGTTGAAATAGCTGAAAAATGATTAGGGATTGATGAAATTACAATGTAGTTGGAGTGATGATGATATTTAGCAACTTTGGTAAATTTGGGAATTTTGAGCTATAAATGGAGATTTAGACAATGAGGTGGATTAGCATAGATATTGTGGCATGGGAAATGTAGAATGTTGAGGTGTTGTGAGCGAGATTGTGGTTTGTGATAGAGTTATGAGAATTGAGAAAATTTGAGGTGTTATGAGCAATTATGCTCGATTTTGAGAATTAAGGTTACTGTGATGATGAGTATTGATGTTTTAACATCGTTTGGACAGCTCAGGAGTTCCAGAGTGGAATGCGAGGCTAGTCCGTGATACGAGGGAAACAATTGCACTATACGAGGTGCAAAAAGGTAAAGGAAAACTAAACCATTTGTGTATGTGTTTTGATGAATTGTTTGCAGCATGAACCATGATTTGAGAATACAAGCATGTTTCGTGTTGTGTTGTGATATAATTGCACACGGTTTTTATAGCCGATTGGAGCCCATTATTTTATGAGTTTATAAGCTGAGTATGAAATTGCTTTATAAACCGTTGAGTTTGCGTGAAAAGTAAATTGGGCTCTACGTTAATGCAATATTGAGATTTGAGAAAATATGTGCGTGTTTTGCCGGTTAGAACTCGGTTTTAATATGTTTTGTGTGAGTACACGAACGTTTTAAATGAGTTTTATGAGAGAAAACCATAATGAGTTCTACGTGAAGGCATAACGTTTTATAAGATAATGGCTAATGATTGAGACTTAGGCGTGTCATGATGAATACATATCGGGCCTTACTTTGGTAGCATGTAAGACCGATATAGTGGGACGTTGGGAACCGACCCAGGGACCACAGGCCTTGCTCTGGTAACATGTAAGTCCGATTATTCCTCCGCTTTGGTAGCGTTGGGAGGCCTTGTACTGGTAGCATGTAAGTCCGATATTCCTCCATTTTGGTAACGAGAGATGCCTCCGTTTTGGTAACTGGAGATGACCCTCGTTCTGGTAACGTTGGGTGGCCTTGCTTTGGTAGCATGTAAGACCGATAGAGTGGGCCGCCTGGGAACTGACCTAGGGACCACGTGATATTGTGTATGAGGCGAGGCATTGCTCTGGTAGCATGTAAGGTTGGGCCTTGTTCTGGTAACAAATAAGTCCAATATACCAAGCATACGACCATATTGTTAACGTTCCCTCTTACGAGGATGCCTGGGATGTGCACCCAGAGGAGATTACATATTTGATGTGCCATGACGAGTTTTATATGAGTTTTTTTGCCTAGTCTCGTTTTACACATGAGTTGTGGTTTGTGACTTTGTCACGTGCTATTTACTGAGGTGATTTTTATCACATAATTTAAGAAAAGCCATTATCGCATATATTTACACATGCTTGTGAGTGCTCGATATTGAGCCTTTTTAACTCCATGTTTTCACATGATTTGTGAGCTATGAGATGATGATGTTTCGAGAACTTTCATGCTACGCTTTCAAATGAGTTTCATAAACAAATACATATTTGTGATGTGTGTTATGGTTTATATAACTGAATTACTGAGCGATTTGGAAGCTCACCCTGTTTTCTCTTCCCCCAGATTACTTCAAATGAAGTGAGTTCCCTGCGACGTACGGGTTAGAGGCTAGTGGAGGACTTAAGCTCCAAGCCGTATTTTGTGTATTAAGGTATATATTTAATATTCATGTATCCAGACTAGAGTTATATTTACAGACACTTATTGTACAATAATGTACGGGATGTATTAGGGTTAATTAACTTGGAATTGAGTAATGTATATGATACGACATATACTATCTTATGATGAGATCCTGAGGCATGATAGGTATGATGATGTATGACACTGTACAGGAATGTACCCTTAATCGTGAATAGATGAGTAAAAAGTTTTAAATTTCCTCGATTTTTCGTGTTTTTGGGGGGTCATAGGCACAGAAGGTGTTTGATAAAATGCCTAAGTGAACATAAACTAAGGCTAAGGTATGCACACATGGTATTTGATGAAATGCCTAAGTGAAACACTAGCCAAATGGCCATGGGTGGCGTGGTACTCAACTTGGTGTTGCATGATGGCTCTTGGCCACATGCCATGGTCGAGAGGCCGATGGGCCTTGTCGATGTGGCCTCAGCCCAATAAGTGATCATAGGCTTCGAACCAAATCCAATAAGAGTTGGTGGGCCCCACGAGCCCAATAGGCCCAACTGAAATGAATAGTAAATTGAAATGGACTTAAGACAACGTTAAGCCCATTAAGATTCATTAAGGCACAATAAGAGTAAACGGACCCATTAAGTGAAATAAATTGTATTAAACATGAAATACAATAGAAAAAGTGTAATTAACCTGATAAATGGTTATATGCAACTCCAGAGTTTATATTGAGAGCAAATCGGACTGCGTGATCGAGCAGTGTTGAGAAAGCGATTTCACTCCGAGTGATTTCAGGTAAGGAGATTTTGCGGGTAGTTAGAGATATTTGCACGTAGTTTCGTATGCTTTTACATTCAATTAAGAAGTATGAGGGTCGAAAAAAGTGAATAATATTTATAGAGACCCGATATGGGTAAATTACGATCTTACCCTTACTAAGGGTAACAAGTCAAAGTTTAGGAAAAGTCTTGAAAAACATGGAAATCATCTTTTTGAATGTTTTTATTGCTATTTAGCATAATAATAGATAGATTGGCCAATGATTTTGTGAAATGCATAAAATAGCCCAATTATGGTGCTCATTTTAATGTTTTGAAATATCCCTGTTTAAAGGAGCCATCTATCGAGTTGTACAAAAACAAATCATGCTAGACCACTGCTCGCACTTGATTTCATATGTTTTCTACATGAAAAGTGTTGGAATGATTACTCACACTTGATTTTCCATGACATACATGGCATAGTACTAGAGCGTTGCTCGTACTTGATTTTAAAGACTTTTATGCATGACATAGTACTGGAATGATTGCTCGTACTTGATTTGAAATTCAACTGATGTCACGACCCTCAACTTACCAAAATACATACAAATTTTTTGCATTTTCATGCATCATTTATTATTCATCCTTACCTCAATCGTGAACAGCAACTCTCTTCAATAGTTGGGCTGTGTGTCGACGTCTAACTCACTCCACCATACCAATTCAATTTGCATATTATTTATGAGTAAACACTTGTATAAATGTATATATCAGAGTTGTTACATGTGTTTACATTATTTTACATCCCCAATAGTTACATACAAAATGCTACTGTGCTATCGTAAGTTTAGATACAAAATTACAACAGTGTCTATACCTTACGCGATGGGATGCAGCAGATTACCAAAAGGGAAACGCCTCCAGTCACACTCAATCTATACTCAACACTCTGTAGAGAGAGGGAAAATAAGGGGGTGAGCAAACCGCACGCTCAGTAAGGCAATCATGCGAACAGGTAGATACTGCACTATCTACGTGATCATGATGCCATGCTCAAAAGCATTTAGTTCATCATTTATCTCATAACATGAGTGTATAATTGTGTTAATGGTATGCAAAACATTCATGCTATTAAAATCCAGTGCACAATTCATTTCAAAGCATGGTATAAATCATCATGCATAATTCACAATAAAGCATGGCATTAACCATCATGCGTTTTCTCAAATAAGCATGGCATTAACCATCATGCATTTTGTCAGACCCGAATTTTATGTAGCTTATTCCTTATGATTCCTATGTGTATAAATACTCTATTATTATAGTTGAATCATAAGAAGAGTATTTACTAGATTTAAAGTGTTGGTAAAATGATTTAACACGCAAAAGCTACATAAAAAGCCTAATGTGAGCTATAAAAGTCACAGGCTAAACCAAGTACATCTAAATCATTCTGACTGAAAATAAGAACTTAAAATGAGAAAGTATAGAGAGCTCATGAAGGAAAGTCAGCTTGATTTAGTCCCGAACATAGAAAACAAGAGTAAAAGCTAAAAAGGATAAAATGGACCTTTTGGCGAGTTAAGGTATTTAAGGTGTTTTGGGTGTAATTACCTATCGGGAACAGTTGAAACATAAAAACGAGAGTGTAAGACATAAGATATGACACTTTCAGAATTTTGAGAAAAAGTCAACTTGGTCAATGGTTAAGGAAAAAGTCAACTATAGTTAAGAAAAGTGGACTTTTACCATAGTTGACTAACCATGGTTAGAAATTAACCTAAGTATGGAGGAAAAATCGGGAAAAAATATTCTTTGTCAAAATACAAGATAATCATCCCCAGAAGTAAGGAAAATTTATTCGGAAGGATACCGGATTTAATTTAATGGTTAAAAACGCAATGGGCCAAAGTTGGAAATTTTAAAGCGCATTAAGGTATCATAAGTGTGGGCCGAATTTGGAAAGCCCAATGGGCCAAATTGTTGGGCCAAGTTATGGGCCAAATATTGAGATAATTGAAGGCCCAATAGGTAGAAAACATTTCAGCCCAAAAGCCCAAAGGAAAAGCCCAAACCAAGAAGCCCAATTGAAAGCCCATGTGAATAAGTTAAAAGCCATTAATGAAAGGTAACAAAGTTTAAAATGATAACCATTACCTAAACTTTTTGGAAGTCAATTAAGGTGGCTGGATTTTTAGATTAATGACTAAGTAATGGACTTATAAATACCATCCAACACATAATCATCTTCATCCTTTCATTTTCGGCAAAGTGAAGAAACCATAATCGAAAAGTTTTCTAAACTTTCTCTCAGTAGAAATCACTAGGAAAAAGGCATATTTGGAACTTGCAATCTTCATGAAAGTTGTTCCAAATTGAGAGGAGAGTGACATATGTTGGAATTGGCTATAAAGGAGCCATAGAGTGCAAACCGTGAGCCTCCAAAGTATTCGGCCAAGTGTGAACACCACTATTGGTATATTTCCAAGTTTTCAATTTCATATATGTTAATGTATGAATGATTTTAAGTATATTGGTATATGTTTTATGGACTGAAACACATGAGAACACTATGAACATGTGATGATCGAAAGTTCGTATATGAGTTTTGATAAATACCCATGTGATTTTAAGACATGTATAGGTTGATATGCATGTAGACATGATTATGGCATGGTTAGTTATAATCAATTTGTTCATATGGATGGTGGTATGATATTGGCACATAAGGTGTTTGATAAAATGCCAACATGAACTATAGGAAAGGCTTAAGACATGCCAACCAAGTGGTTGTAAAAATGCCTAAGTGAAATTGCTAAGGAAATGGACATGGCCGGCATGCCATGGTGTGACCGACAGCATGGGATGCTCTTGGCCATGGCATGTGGCCGAGAGGTCCAATGGGTCAAACCCAAATATTTTAGGCCCAATATGATGTAATGGGTCTAGGACAAGCCCAATAAGAGTTGGTGGGCCCCACAAGCCCAATAAGCCCAACGAAAATGAATAGTAAAATGAAAATGGGCTTAAGGCATAGTTAGGCCCATTAAGGATTATTAAAGCCTATTAAGGGAAATAGACTGTATTTAATGTGTAATACAGTAAGAAAAGTATAATTAACCTGAGGAATGGTTATTTATAGCTTCGGAGTTTACATTGAGAGCTGATCGGATTGCGAGATTGAGCAGCACCGAGGAAGCGAGGTCACTTGACGTGATCCGAGGTAAGAGACTTTTGTGAGTAGTTAGAGATACCTGCACGTATTTTCATCTGCTTTTACATTCACTTAAAAAATCTGAGGGTCAAAGAAAGTGAATAATAATTATTGTGACCCGATAGTGGTAAATTACGATTTTACCCCTAGTTAGTCAAAAAGTCAACTTTTGTGAAAAGTTATAAAAAGCATGGAAACCACTATTTTGAGTGTTTAACTGCTGTTTAGTAGGAAAATAAATAGATGAGCTAAAGATTTTAAGGTTGATGTAAATTAAGCACACTTTATAGTGCTGATTTTGATATTTTGTAAATTATCCCTTTTTAAAGAGTCATCTATCATATTATGTGAGAATGAATCGTGCTGGAGCACAGCTCGCACTGGATTTCATATATTTTCCACATATATTAGTGCTGGATTATGATTCGCAATAGATTTCCATGACATGCATGATAGAGTATTAGAGTTCTTACTCGTACTCAGTTTTATATGCTATATGCATGAAAGAGTGCTAGAGCGATTAGCTCGTACTCGAGTTTTACATGAGATGCATGACAGAGTGCTGGAGCATTGCTCGTACTCGATTCTTCATGATTTATACATGACATAGTACTGGAGCTATTGCTCGTACTTGATTTGATAAATTTTATGCATAGCATGGTACTGGAGCTATTGCTCGTACTTGATTTAAAACATGAACTATCCATTGACCTAGTTGCTGGAGGTTTACTCGCACTAGAGTCTGATTTTGTGATGTGAAACAGTGTTTGAGTGGAGTGTCGATTGTGAGTCGTGCTCAAAGGCGCGCACTGTATGTGATATATAATACATGATGAAACCCATGCTTGATTCCTTGTGTGGACTGAGTGTCACATTATGTGAGAGGATGTCCGCATGAGGGTACTAGAGACGTGGTATGATATTCCATGGTTTGAGGGCTAAGACCTATGGAAGGCACCCCGACTGTGATGTAGGGTCCACGAAATACATTGTACCGTGCATGTGGCATGAAGTACACTGTACCGTGTGGTGTTGTGGAGTTGAGGAGGATATAGCTGGCGGTTGTGATGGACTGATCCCCCTCCCATTGCAGAAGTGATGCCCCTCACACCGAGATCTATGTTGCTTGGGATCACATGTCGGATATGATCATAGTCCAAGATACTATATACATTTTCACCATAGAGTCTCACATGGTATATCACTTGATTGACTGATTTAAATTGCAAACAGACCTGAGGGATAGGTCAGACTCCGATTTTGTGTTGTGAAGGATTTAAATGCCATATTTACTATGATTTAAACATACATGGCATGATTTATCTAAAGGTATTGTGATATTATAAAGATGCATTGTTTTGCGCTACATGCCAACATTTGTGAAAGAAAGCATGATTTCTGTACATGGGATTTAATCTGTACAAGTATATATATATATATATATATATATATTTTAAAGACATGCTTTTAAAGTGAGTAAGAGAAATGATGTTTTCAAGGCATAGCATTATTTTGAGTAGATAGTGTAGATATCTACTTGCTTGCCTGATTTCCTTACTGAGCGCGTTGTATGCTCACCCCCTTTCTTTACATCTCTCTATAGAGCATCAGCAGTAGAGTGAGAGCTATTGAGGGATAGTATTCCTGAGTCCACTGCTATTTCCTATCGATCGACAGGTATACATATTTTGTACGGTTGTGTATCTAAACATAGAAACAGCACAGTGATGTATACGATATATATTATGGGGAATGTATTTGTAGTAGACTTTATATGATCTCACATGTATTATAAAAGAAGCAGTACAGTCAGTAACAATATATTGACATGTATGTATGATAATGGATGATGTGGTAAGTGAGGATTCTGACATCGAATCGCAGCCCAACCATTGAAGAGAGGAAAGGTAAGTTAAAAATGCAAAAAATTAGTAGTGGTTTTTAGTTTAAGTTATGGATTGAGAACGAGTCCTGACACATTTTCTCAAATAAGCATGGCATTAACCATCATGCATTTTTCACAATAAAGCATGGCATTAACCATCATGCATTTTCTCAAATAAGCATGGTATTAACCATCATTCATTTTTCACAATAAAGCATGCCATTAACCATCATGCTTCGATGTACTTTAAACCATTAACAATCGACATCTCAAAACAATTCAACACTTATCAGGTCTCAGCCCCTCCCTCGGACTGTCCTGATCCACAAATCATTTCAAACCTAGATTTATTCTCAAAGCAATAGACAGTGAGATAGGCAATTCAATAAAAGGCAATAACCTCTAGGTCTATGGCTATAACCTATGATACCGACTACATAGATCAGGTGTGCGGGATATAACCACTATCTACTTCACACGGGAGGTGGATCAAATCCTGCCCGCCGGTCCATAGCAGATCTCGTCCGAAGATGGCACATCACAATCTCAACACGGTACAACGTACTCCATGGACCCAATCAACAAATCATATCATGCCAAGTCTCAAAACAGACGTGTGAGCCTATTTAATCGGTATAACCTCTTGTCTACCCGAAGCTCCTAACACGACTAATCAATCATGTCAAAACAATGCACGTGCAAGCCTATTTAATCGACGTGACACTCAGTCTACCTGAAGCTCCAAGCACGACAACAAATAAGGTGGGCATCTAGTGCGAGCTCTACTCCAAGCACCATGCCAAAACCAGTATGAAATCCATGTGAAAACTAGTGCGAGCTAAGCTCCAACACTCATGCATGTAAAACACATCAAATCTCGTGCGAGTCCTGCTCTAGTATGCTTTCATTCTCACGAAATCATGTAGGTGGCTCAATTCTTTGCAAAGTATGGTCAACAAACCAAAACAACTCAACTCTTTTGCGAATCATTTAAAATATTAGCCAACCTACCAAATCATTTGCTAAAAAGCAATAAAACATGATTTTCAAAGCAATATGCTTTTGTTTTCATGCACATTTCTCAAACACCCAACTTTTGCCCTTCAATCACCCAATTTCATTTTCTAACATCTCATGCAATCTAGCAAATTATTTAAGTGCCCAAATTGCGCACAGATATCTTTAAGAGTCCACACAATTCCCTTACCTCGATTTACTTGGTGCGACTCTTTTCCTCTTAGCTTCTCACGCTCTTGGCTCAACTCACTCCGGCGTATTCTTAGAAGCTGCAATTTATTCATCATACGTTCAAGTTAGTATTGCTAACTCTCACTCAACTATATATTCTACCCAATGCCTTAAACACTCATTTTACCCTTTTTGGGTAAGCCTCTCTATTCATTCCATATTATTACCTTAAAATTATCTCCTCAACACCATTATCATCTCATGATATCTCATTCATAATTTATTCCACCACATTTCACTTCTCACAGTAACCCATTTCTAAGTTATATTCATTTCATGGCAGTCTAGGTAGTTCTACCCATAATGTGCACACCCAAATCAACTTCATAATCATTAACTAGACAAATGTACTTGGATTTGTGCACTAGAAACTTACCTTTTTGGATTTCTCTTTACTCCAAATTAGAAATGCCCTTTGTTCCTTCAATCCAACAAATAGGTAAATGCCTCCAAACTATGTTGTTCTTCTCCTTGATGTGAACAACTTTGCCTCTAATAGTCTTCCCTTAAATCTCCTAGAAAATGGTTGGATTTAGAGAGAGAAAACTAGGTTTTAGGTTGGGAAGGGAAGGAAATGGTTTTGTCCCGAAATTTGCAGATTTTCAACGCCTTTTTTATAGAAATAGCTTGAGGAGATCAATCTGCACAAGGAGGAGATCGATCTAGTCCCCTTAAATTCCTCTTTTCCAAGGCATTTTAAGCATGAGATCGATCTGTCGAAGCTTGAGATCGATCTACTCCAAACAGAGAGCTAAGGAGATTGATCTCTATGCTTGAGGATCGATTTTTTCATTACAGAATGTTTAGGAGATCGATCTAGCTCCATTGAAGATCGATTTGCCCTATTCCATTGCTCAAATATAAGCATTTTGGCTCATCAAGATCGATCTCTCATCCTATGAGATCGATCTGGCCTGCAAAATTCCCAAATTTTACTGCAATTTCCTACAGAAACTTATACCAAAACATCCTTAATTTGTTGCCATGGTCATTTTCTCATCCAATCATCTTTGAGACTTGAAAATGGCATCCATTAATACTTCATACACATTAAAACTTGTGTAGAATCTTTGTATAGCCAAGGATCTATGATATAAACCAAATGGAAGTGCACAACTTATGCAAATCTTTCTTCCATTTTACTACACTGCTCATATTCTATTCCATTCACATTTTTCACATGTTTAAGTCCATTTCTTCATACTCATTCATAATGTAACTTATATGTACAATCACAACTCTTATTACAAGTGTGTACATTAACTTATGGACTTACATCACATATACTTCACTTATGAATTCATAGTATAACTCCATTTACATTTCTATGTACATATATTCAATTTTACATATACGGGGTCTCACATTCTCACCTATTTAGAAAATTTGGTCCTCCAAATTAGAACCAATCATTCTATGAACAACTCAAGATACTTCTCCCGCATTAAACTCTCCAATTCCCATGTGGCTTGTTCCACCGTGTGATGTTGCCAAAGGACCTTCACCATGGGAATTGTCTTTGTCCTCAATATTTTATCTTTTCTATCCAGTATTCGAATCGGCTTCTCAACATATGTCACACTCTCATTGAGCTCCAATGGCTCATACCTTATTACATGCGCCGGGTCCAGGTGGTACTTCCTTAACATGGATATGTGGAAGACGTTGTGAACACTTGCCAACTCTGGTGGTAATGCCAACCTGTATGCCTTATCTCCCACCTTATCAAGTTTCTCAAATGGCCCTATATATCGAGGGCCTAACTTTTCCTTCTTCTCGAATCTCATAATTGCCTTAGAAGGGGAAACTTTAAAAAACACTGACTCGCCCACCTCAAACTCTAGTGGTCTCCGTCTCTTGTCAGCATAACTCTTTTGCCTACTCTGAGCTGTCTGTAACCTCTCACATATCAATTGGATGTCCTCAGAGGCTTGTCTAACCAAGTCGGGAGCAAAGATCTATATGTCACTAACCTCTTTCCATCCAATAGGGGAACGGCATCTACGCCCATACAATGCCTCATACGGTGCCATCTCAATACTCGCATGAAAGCTGTTATTATAGGCGAACTTTGCGAGTGGAAAATGGTCATCCCAAGAGCCTCCTAAATCCAATGCACACGCTCTCAACATATCCTCTAGGGTTTGTATAGTCCTCTCTGACTGACCATCTGTTTGAGGATGAAACGTGGTGCTAAAACATAACGGGTCCCCATCACTTCCTGAAAACGTTCCCAGAAATGGGAAATGAAGCAAGCATCCCTATTAGAAAAATACTATCTAGAATTCCATGGAGCCTCACTATCTCGTGCACATACAAGTTCAGTAACTGGCTCAAAGTATCGATAGCTCTCATAGCCAGAAAATGGGCTGATTTCATCAACCGATCCACAATCACCCATATGGCATCATGACCTCTGCGGGTCATCGACAATCCCATCACAAAATCCATGGTGACATACTCCCACTTCCATGTCGGTATCGGTAGAGGCTGCAATAACCCTCCAGGCTTTTGATGGTCTACCTTCACCTACTGACAAACGAGACACTTAGCAACATATTCAGCAATGTGCTTTTTCATCCCAGACCACCAATAAACCTTTTGAAGGTTTTGATACATCTTATTACCCCCTGGATGTATCGTATACTTCGATGAGTGAGCCTCTGTCACGATCAACCTTCTAATCTCTGTATCATCAGGAACACATATCCTACCTCTGAACCTCAACAATCCATCTGAACTCAACTCAAAATCTGTCTTTGTGCCCCTCTGTATCTGCCCGACAATATCACTGCACTGTCGATCAACTTGTTGAGCCTGTCAGATTCGATCTACCAGATTTAGTTCCAACTGCAGGCTAGCTACCATAACACCAACATCAGTATTGGGCGGGGTCACATCCAAACTAAGGTTCGTGAACTGTTCCAATAGCTCATGTTCCCTGATCATCATAAATGATACCATCCCAAGATGCTTCCTACTCAATGTATCAACAACCATATTTGCTTGACCCGAGTGGTACAAGATCTCACAATCATAATCCTTTAACAGCTCGAGCCATCTCCTCTGTCTCATGTTCAACTCTTTCTATGAGAATAGGTATTTAGGGCTCTTGTGATCTGTATAAACCTGAAATCTCTCACCATAAAGGTAGTGGCGCTATATTTTCAATGCAAACACTACGGCCACTAACTCTAAGTCATTAGTCGGGTAGTTCCTCTCACGATCCTTTAACTGTCTAGATCCATAGGCTACTACCTTTTGATCCTGCATCAATACACAGCCCAGTCCTAGGTGTGAAGCATCCGCATACACCAAGAAACCTCCAGAGCTAGTAGGAATTGTGAGGATCAGAGCTGTGGATAATCTCTTTTTCAACTCCTCAAAGCTTTCCTCACACTTATCGTCCCACACAAATTCAACATTCTTCCTAGTGAGACGTGTCAAATGAGTAGCTAACCTCAAAAATCCCTCTACAAACCTTCAGTAATACCCAGCTAAACCCAGGAAACCTCTGATCTCTGTCACTGTCTGGGGTCTCTGCCACTGTGTCACTGCCTCAATCTTTGATGGATCCACTGACACTCTATCCTTCTACACTATGTGACCCAAAAAAGAGATTTGTTCTAACCAAAAGTCACACTTACTAAGTTTAGCGTACAACTTCTTCTCTATGAGGGTCTGTACCACTATCCTTAGATGCCTCTCATGCTCCTCTCTAGATCTTGAGTACATCAGTATATCATCAATAAACACAATAACAAATCGATCCAAATATTGTGGAATACCTCATTCATCAACAGCATAAAAGCTGCGGGAGCATTCGTCAACCCGAATGGCATAACCATAAACTCATAATGTCCATACAGGGTGCGAAATGTTGTCTTTGGTACATCTCCACCTCGTATCTTTAACTGATGGTACCCTGATCTCATATCTATCTTGGAAAAGACCTGCACTCCCTTAAGTTGATCTAACAAGTCATTGATGCGTGGAAGGGGATATTTATTCTTGATTGTGGCCTTATTCAACAACTGGTAATCTATACACATTCGGAGGCTTCCATCCTTCTTCCTTATAAATAGAACCGGTGATCCCCAAGGTGAGACACTCGGTATGATGAATCCCTTCTCTAGCAACTCTTGTAACTATTTCCTTAGTTCTTCCAACTTAACTTGAGCCATTCTGTACGGTGGCTTGGATATCGGCTCTATACTACGTGCTAACTCTATACCAAACTCCATCTCCCTATCTAGAGGTAACCCTGGTAACTCATCCGAAAAGACATATGAAAATTCCTTAACCACTGGAATATATCCCAATTTCGGGCGTGCCTTATCCGTCTCAATCACATAAGCGATGAACCCTTCATATTATTCTTTCCACCATTAGGAATCATAAATCATCATATTCACACATAAGATTGATAAACCGATTTATCTTTCATACATCATGTATCAAGATTGTACTCATCACACTTATAATAATCATGTTCTTTAATTTCATTTCACAAAATTTACTACAAGGTTGTCTATCTTTGGAAACATCTGTTGGCTCTACCGAGAGGGGGGGTGAATCGGTTTTCTAACAATTATGGCAAATTAAAAATTAATCACAATTTAATCACAAATGATAATGAGCAATATAGTGCAATATAACAATTTAATGCAAAGTAGGGAAGAGAGAAACAAACACAATCGTTTATAGAGGTTCGGCCAAACTCTTGCCTACGTCCTCTCTCCTTGACCTTCTTGTCAAGTGCTTTCTTTCTCTCTTTCAATAGAGCTTACAATGTTCCTTTTACAGGTTAAGGAAAAACCTCTCTACCCTTAGCAATACAGAAATGTATTCACCCTTTTACAATGTCACTCACTGAGGAACAATCCTCTTTTCTTTTTGGGTATGGATGAATACAGAATAAGGTTTTACAATGGGTAGTGCTAACAAAGCTTGTTGCACTTAAGCTTGTACAATAAATTTCAATTGATGAGCAATAGGGACACAAAGAATGAATGAATTAAAGCTTGAGAATGTTTGGAATGTTCAGCAATAGTGTCTCTATTCTCTTTGTCTTCAATGCTTGGTTAAATACTGAAGGATTGGTAGTTGGAGCATTAAATGCTATTCTTCCCGTTGTGTTTTGCAGAAACTAGCCGTTTGGTACCTCCAGTAGAGTGCCAGATCGATCTGCCTTCTTGGCCAGATCGATCTCTTAGTTAAAAATCCTGCAAGATTGAAGCACAAATACACAAGGAGATCGATCTCATAGGTTACCAGATCGATCTGTTAGTTTGAAAATAATGAGGCAGATCGATCTGTCGAATAGGAAGATCGATCTCCTAAACTCTCTGTTTGAAGCAAGATCGATCTCCAGATCGATCTGCCATGCAATCTCGTAGAGAGGAGATCGATCTCTCAACAACACAGATCGATCTCTTTAGCTCTCTGACTTTGAGGAGATCGATCTCTTCCTTACCAGATCGATCTCATAAGTTCTCTGTTTGAATGTGGATCGATCTCTCAGATCGATCTATAGTCTTAAGCTCTTAAGGGAGATCGATCTCTTCATCGACCAGATCGATCTCTCAACTCTAGCATTAGCCAGATCGATCTCTTAACCCTTGCAGATCGATCTCATTCTTCCTAAATACCTTTGTACAGATTTAAGGCTTGCCAGATCGATCTCTTCCATCATGAGATCGATCTCTCATCAAGTAAAAACCCAGGAGATCGATCTCTCATACCCCAGATCGATCTCTCATCAGCAGAACTCTAAGTTCTGGTACTAATAACCTCTAAACATGTTTGTATATCATCTTAACATTATTGAATTAACTTGTTTTGTCATTTCAAAATACATTAACTCAACAATCTCCCCCTTTTTGATATGACAAAACTCATCAAATAAACATGTTTAGTGAATTTTTGCAAAAGCTCCCCCTTTTTGTGAGCTCCCCCTTTCTTTTAGCTTTTTGGTTTTGTTACTTGCTTAATTCCCCCTCAATTTAATCATTCTTAGACACCTTTATGTATCTTAACACAATCACATGTGTCTTCTCCCCCTTTTTGTCATATCAAGAACATAAGAATAGAGTACTCATCATTTCAAAATGAACTCTTTCATTAACACAACCAATGACATTTCATTAACACAAGTCAATCAACATTTCATTCAAGCAAATTCTTCACAGATAACATCAAGTAGCTTAAAATGTTGTAACTACACTAAATCAAAGCACCTAAGGCCTATTGTGCGGGAGGATCACGATCCAAAAGATTCTCAACATGCGTGCGTGTTACTTGGATCTCATCGAACATCGCCTCTTGAGCCTCTTGAATCTTATCCACTCTTTGGTTTAAATATGCAAATCCGTTATCGATTTTTTGAGTGAGGTCACTCAACATCTTCATAAAGATCTCCATTTCTCCCGGAGGGGCTGTCGGTGCAGTGGACGGAGCCATTGAGGACGATGGTTCCGGAGCTGGGGCAGCAGATGGGGCCACTGGCTCATTGGAGGGGTCCTCCTCCATAGCCTCAGCAGGTTGTTGGTCCCTCTTTTTCGTCCACTCTCCCCGGAAGTCTTTGTAGTACCCCATATGATGGAGGGTCCCAATGTTAAGCACGCTCTTGGGAGAAGGGAGTTCGCCAGTCTCGCCGCTGCAATCGATACCAAGGCGGTGGAGAAGATAAGCTACCGGCTGTGGAAAAACGATCGTGGTAGCTTGTCCACGCACAATCTTCAGCCAATCTTCGTATATAAAGTGAGGGAGGTTAGGTTTTTGGCTTGTGGTGTGAATGTGATGGAGCCAAAAGCGATCTAAGCGCCTAACGGTAGAATGACGAGTACCGAAAGGGTGAAGGTTCCACGAAATTATGAGGTGAAGAAACCGAGGATGCATCGACAGGTCACTCGCCTTGTCCCCAGGGAGAACAAACTCCAAGGAGACTTCCTCATCCTCATTTGTTAAGCCTTCATCGTGTATATCAAACGCTTTGGCTAGAACTTCAGTGTCTATTATAATGGGTTTACCCATGACAAATGTTTTGAAACCGACAATTTTGCAAGTGTCATTTGGGTCAAAAAGTAATTCGGCATTGGAAAAGAATGCACGAACTAGATTTGGAGGGACTGGAGTGTTGATTTTTAAGAAATTCATCCAACCAAATTTCTCAAACTTTGACACGTAAGGAAAATCTATACGATTGAGGAAAGAAAAATCGATAGTACGCCAATGCTTGATTGGCATGGTTGAGAAGTATTCCTTATATCGCTTTCTTTTTGCTGGTGTTTTAAAACACCGATTGAAGGAAGCGATAGGAGGTGGAGGAACGGGTTGTGATGAGGAACCGGCCTCTACAGTGGTCCTATGGGGTTTGTGTCCTACTGTCTTAAGCCTAGGCATTATTCTAGACTCTAGATTTGCGCTAAACAGATTCAACAATGAGAAAAGCAATGAAACAGTACCTAGGTTGGCCCTAGAATTAAAATGAACACAAATTGAAGAAAAATTTTGAGAAAATCAGTAAGGAATGTTGGTTACTATACCAGAATTTGACACCGAGATGCAAGGAAGACCGTACGGAGATCGATCTGAGGAGGAATCGGAGGAAAAGATGCGAGGGAGATTTGGGAATTTGAAAATTGGGTTGCTGAAATTTGGGAATTTTACGCGGGTATTTATACTCCAGGGCACAGGAGATCGATCTGTCAAGGCGACAGATCGATCTGTCATTTCCAGAATCCAAGAGAGATCGATCTGTCGTAAGGCCAGATCGATCTGGTTGCAAACAGAGGCTTAAGGAGATCGATCTGTTACACACAGATCGATCTGTCGTTTAACAGAGGCTTAGGCAGATCGATCTGCCCAATGCAAAGATCGATCTGCAGAATGCGAAAGCTTGAAGAGATCGATCTGTCGTGTTGGCAGATCGATCTTCCTTTAAACAGAGACGTAAGGAGATCGATCTTATGGTTAGAAGATCGATCTGCTTAGCTTAACCTTGATGATTTAGGCTTGTTGGAGGTATGGAGATCGATCTATATTGCAAGGAGATCGATCTCTCATCCTCATTGCCAGAAAATCTTTGCAAAAACTCTTTTAAAATCAACTTGAAACCAAGATTTTTAAAACATGAAAGTCCTAAGGCATATCCATGAGTCCTAATTCACCTCTAAGGATACAGAACCTATCTCTATTAAGGGGTTTGGTGAATATATCAGCTATTTGATGTAGAGTGTCAATGTACTCTAAAATTATATCCCCTTTTTGTACATGGTCTCTAAGGAAGTGATGTCTAATTTCTATGTGCTTGGTTCTGGAGTGTTGAATAGGATTCTTAGACAGATTAATGGCACTAGTATTATCACATTTAATAGTGACTTGCTTCATGTCAATACCATAATCTCTCATTTGTTGTTTAATCCACAACACTTGAGCACTACAATTACCAGCTGCTATATATTCAGCTTCAGTTATGGACTGAGCCACACTGTTTTGTTTCTTGGAGAACCAAGAAATTAACCTATTTCCTAAGAATTGGCAAGTACCTGAAGTACTTTTCCTATCTATTTTGCAGCCTCCAAAATCAGCATCTGAAAATGCATGAAGGGCAAAAGTAGAGTCCTTGGGGTACCAAAGTCCTAGTGAGGGAGTGTCTTTGAGGTATCTAAAGATTCTCTTAGTTGCCAATAGATGTGATTCCTTAGGACAGGATTGAAATTTAGCACAAAGGCATACACTAAACAAAATATCTGGTCTACTTGCAGTTAAATAAAGCAATGAGCCAATCATAGACCTATAAAGTTTAGTGTCTACACACTTACCACTTTCATCTTTATCAAGCTTGATGTTGGTGCCCATTGGAGTGGCTTGAGGTTTGCAATTGTCCATTCCAAATCGCTTGAGCAAGTCCTTTGTATACTTTGCTTGATTGATGAAAGTTCCATCCTTTGTTTGCTTCACTTGAAGTCCCAAGAAGAATGTGAGTTCTCCCATCATGCTCATCTCAAATTCTCCTTGCATGATCTTAGCAAACTCTTGGCATAAAGACTCATTAGTTGAACTAAAAATAATATCATCTACATACACTTGTACAACTAATAAATCCTTATTTTTATTCTTAATGAATAAGGTGGTATCCACTTTTCCTCTTGAAAATCCCTTTTCTATTAAGAATTTTGACAACCTTTCATACCAAGCTCTAGGAGCTTGTTTTAACCCATAAAGTGCCTTTGATAATTTAAAAACATGTTCAGGAAATTCATGATTTTCAAATCCGGGAGGTTGCTCAACATATACTTCTTCATTAATAAAACCATTTAAGAATGCACTCTTTACATCCATTTGATATAACTTGAAGTTTTTATAACATGCAAAGGCAAGTAACATTCTTATTGCCTCTAATCTAGCTACCGGAGCATATGTTTCATCATAGTCTATGCCTTCCTCTTGTCTATAGCCTTGAGCAACTAGCCTAGCCTTATTCCTTGTGATCACACTATTTTCATCCATTTTGTTCTTGAATATCCATTTAGTTCCAATTATTGAGTGATCACTAGGCCTAGGATCTAGTTTCCATACTTTGCTTCTCTCAAATTGATTTAATTCTTCTTGCATTGCTAGGAACCAATTATTGTCTTCTAAAGCTTCATTGACATTCCTAGGCTCAATTTGAGATACAAAGGCTATATATTGGCACATATTCCTTAGGGATGATCTAGTTCTAACTCCAAGAGTTGGATCTCCTACTATTTCACAATCTTTTACATATCCTAACTCTCTTGGTGCTCTAGGTTCTCTTTCTAAAACCTCTATTTCTTCTTCATCTTCTTTATTCAAGTCAAGCTTTTCTAGAAAGTCATCTTCTAGGCCTTCATCAAATATTCCAACATTTTCATCATTGGTTGAATCCTTAGATATATTATTTGATTCATCAAATACAACATGAATAGACTCTTCAACCATTAATGTTCTTTTGTTATATATTCTATAGGCCTTTGAATTCAATGAGTATCCTAGGAATATTCCCTCATCACTCTTGGCATCAAATTTTCCCAAATTATCTTTCCCATTATTTAGAACAAAACATTTGCAGCCAAAAGGATGGAAATAGCTAATGTTAGGCTTTTTACCTTTGTAGAGCTCATAAGGAGTTTTCTTTAGCATGGGTCTAATCATAGCTCTATTAATTATATAACATGATGTGTTTATAACTTCAGCCCAAAAATACTTTGGTAAGTTATTCTCACATAACATAGTTCTAGCCATCTCTTCCAAAGTTCTATTTCTTCTCTCAACTACACCATTTTGTTGTGGTGTCCTAGGGGCTGAAAAATTATGGCTAATTCCTTGATCATTGCAATACTCATCAAATCCTATATTTTCAAATTCTTTGCCATGATCACTCCTAATGCTTGTTATTGTATATCCTTTTTCATTTTGGGTCACCTTTGAGTAAGTTATGAATTTCTCTAAGGCTTCATTTTTTACTCTCAAAAAGAACACCCAAGTGTACCTAGTGTAATCATCAACTATTACAAATCCATAGTGTTTCCCACCTAGGCTAGTGGTTCTAGTTGGTCCAAATAAGTCTAAATGCAGTAATTGAAGAGGCCTAGTGGTGGATACACTATTCTTAGGCTTAAAAGTTATCCTCTTGTGTTTTCCTTTAACACAAGCTTCACATATTTCTTCATGATCAAAAGGTATTTTGGGTAAGCCTATTACTAGATCCTTTCTAGCTAACTTGGATAGCACACTCATGCTAGCATGACCTAGTCTTCTATGCCACAACCAAGATTCCTTTTTGTTGTCTACCATTAAGCATATGTTTTCATTTTTGAGTTCATTAAGATAGACAATGTATATGTTACCTTGCCTATGACCTAGAAAAAGAATTTTATTTGACTTAGGATCTATAACATTACACTTCATGCAATCAAAAATTACTTTGTAACCTTTGTCACAAAGTTGACTAATGCTTAGTAAGTTATGCTTTAGACCCCTAACAAGTAATACTTTTTCTAAAGAGAAATGATCATTACCTATTGAGCCACTTCCTTCCACTTGGCCTTTGGAGTTGTCCCCAAAAGTGACTTCTCCACCAATTTTCGATTTGAAGGAATTGAAATGGCTTTTATCACCCGTCATGTGCCTTGAGCATCCACTATCTAAGTACCAAGCATCTTTTGTTTTAGCTTTGTGGCTATGCTCAATCACCTACAAAAAATCAAACTCAAGTCTTAGGTACCCAAATTTTCTTGGGTCCTTGGAGGTTAGTAAATGCAATTCTTGATCCCATTGGGATCCATTTTGCTAATGCATTACAGTCCTTGGAATGAATTACCTCTTTTGGAATCCATATCCTTTTTACTCTTTTTCCTTTAAGATTCCTCATCTTTATATTGCAATAATGTGACTTATGTCCCTTTCTATTACAATATGAACAAGTAATTGCAGGTTTATTCATGCTCTTCCTAGCAATAAAACTCTTAAGATGGGTCTCCCTACTTTGTGCATTATATCCTAAGCCATTTTTGTCAAAAAATGCCCTTTGGGTTTCTAGCATGCTATCTAGCTTTTGTTGCCCCATGTGAAATCTATTAAAAGAGTTATGTAGATTGTTATTTTTCTCCTTAAGGTCACAAATTTCTAGATTTGAAATCTCTAGTTTCTTCTCACATTCCAATTTATCTTTTAACATTATCTCATTTTCCTTTTTTAATTTAGATATTAACTTTTTATACTTCATGCTCATACATTCATACTCTAATGCAAGATCATCAAATGCATCTTGCAATTCATCAAAAGAGTATTCATTGAGATTAGAAGTTACCTTTTGATCATCATTAATAGCCATGAAGCATAAGTTGGCAATGTCCTCATTTGATTCATCATCGGAGCAATCACTGTCACTCCATGTTGCCACCATTGCCTTCTTTTTATGGAACCTATCATTTGACGTTTTAAGAAGAGGGCAGTTAAATTTTATGTGTCTCGGTTTTTTACATTCATAACATACAATAGAGTCTTTTCTACCTACTTCCTCTTGTTCTCTCCTATTATTTCTCCTATTACTACTAGTAGCTTTCATCCTCATGAACTTATTAAATCTTTTGGCAAACATTGCCATCTCAATATCCTCCTCACTGCCACTCTCATTTTTAATCTCCTCTTGAGCAGTGGATTTTAGAGCAACACCCACTTTCTTGGGTGGCTCTTCATTTCTTTTAAGTTTCATCTCATAAGTGAGCAAAGATCCTATCAATTCATCTAGGCACAATGTGTGAGGATCCTTAGATTCCTCAATTGCCGTCACTTTAGCTTCCCATGATTTAGGTAAGCTATTTAGAATTTTCTTTACCATTTCAATATTAGAATATATTTTTCCTAAAGATTTTAATCCATTAATTACGTCTGTGAATCTAGTGAACATATCACTAATTCATTCTCCTTCCTTCATCCTAAAGAGCTCATAGTCATGTGTGAGCATACCTACTTTTGTCTCCTTCACTTGGGTTGTACCCTCATGAGTTATTGCCAATTTATCCCATATTTGCTTGGCATTATCACACCCGGAGACTCTATTGTATTCATTAGGACCTAAAGCACAAAATAATGTGTGCATAGCTTTAGCATTTAGTTGTGCACATTTAATGTCATTAGAATCCCATTCATCTTCTTCTTTGGGGATGTCTTTTCCCTCTATTCTTTTTGTAGGGATTTGAGGTCCCTTAACTATAATTCTCCATACTTCATAATCGTTTGCTTGAATAAATAGCATCATCCTAGTCCTCCAATATGAATAATGTTCACCATTGAACATGGGAGGTCTAACTGTAGAGTGCCCCTCTCCTATCAAACAAGTTGCTACATTGTTAAGAGCCATTTGATCATTTTTAACTCTTAGGAAGTTGTTCCTATGTGATTAAAGAGTCCTTGCTCTGATACCAATTGTTGGCTCTACCGAGAGGGGGGGTGAATCAGTTTTCTAACAATTATGGAAAATTAAAAATTAATCACAATTTAATCACAAATGATAATGAGCAATATAGTGCAATATAACAATTTAATGCAAAGTAGGGAAGAGAGAAACAAACACAATCGTTTATAGAGGTTCGGCCAAACTCTTGCCTACGTCCTCTCTCCTTGACCTTCTTGTCAAGTGCTTTCTTTCTCTCTTTCAATAGAGCTTACAATGTTCCTTTTACAGGTTAAGGAAAAACCTCTCTACCCTTAGCAATACAGAAATGTATTCACCCTTTTACAATGTCACTCACTGAGGAACAATCCTCTTTTCTTTTTGGGTATGGATGAATACAGAATAAGGCTTTACAATGGGTAGTGCTAACAAAGCTTGTTGCACTTAAGCTTGTACAATAAATTTCAATTGATGAGCAATAGGGACACAAAGAATGAATGAATTAAAGCTTGAGAATGTTTGGAATGTTCAGCAATAGTGTCTCTATTCTCTTTGTCTTCAATGCTTGGTTAAATACTGAAGGATTGGTAGTTGGAGCATTAAATGCTATTCTTCCCGTTGTGTTTTGCAGAAACTAGCCGTTGGGTACCTCCAGTAGAGTGCCAGATCGATCTGTCTTCTTGGCCAGATCGATCTCTTAGTTAAAAATCCTGCAAGATTGAAGCACAAATACACAAGGAGATCGATCTCATAGGTTACCAGATCGATCTGTTAGTTTGAAAATAATGAGGCAGATCGATCTGTCGAATAGGAAGATCGATCTCCTAAACTCTCTGTTTGAAGCAAGATCGATCTCCAGATCAATCTGCCATGCAATCTCGTAGAGAGGAGATCGATCTCTCAACAACACAGATCGATCTCTTTAGCTCTCTGACTTTGAGGAGATCGATCTCTTCCTTACCAAATCGATCTCATAAGTTCTCTGTTTGAATGTGGATCGATCTCTCAGATCGATCTATAGTCTTAAGCTCTTAAGGGAGATCGATCTCTTCATCGACCAGATCGATCTCTCAACTCTAGCATTAGCCAGATCGATCTCTTAACCCTTGCAGATCGATCTCATTCTTCCTAAATACCTTTGTACAGATTTAAGGCTTGCCAGATCGATCTCTTCCATCATGAGATCGATCTCTTCCATCATGAGATCGATCTCTCATCAAGTAAAAACCCAGGAGATCGATCTCTCATACCCCAGATCGATCTCTCATCAGCAGAACTCTAAGTTCTGGTACTAATAACCTCTAAACATGTTTGTATATCATCTTAACATTATTGAATTAACTTGTTTTGTCATTTCAAAATACATTAACTCAACAACATCAAAGTTCTTACATGACAATCCATCACAACATGATTGGCAACCAACCAATCCATTCCTAAGATCACATCAAAATCACTCATATTTAATAAAATTAAATCGGCTGCCATTTCTTTACCTCCTATCTTCATCTTACAATCTCTATATACATGCTCAGTCAACTGACTATCATTCATATGGGTAGATATCATCAACATTTTATCTAGCAGTGTGGGTTTTACATGCTTCAACAATTTGCATGCAAAGTATGGTGATACAAAGGAATGCGTGGCACCAGGATCAAACAATACATAACCTTCTAAATCAAAGATTTGGATGATACCTTTTTACCACATCCGAAGACTGATCTGCAGTGTCCTGGTCCAGCGCGTGCACTCGCCCTCTACTTACCCCCACTACTTGCTTCCCCTTTTCCTCAGCTATAGCCCCCCTCCTCGGAGCAGCTATCCCAATTGGAGCTTATTCTGGCTTATTGCCCTTCTGTGGGGCTCTCTCTGTCATCTCTGGGCAATCTCTGATTATCTACCCTGGCTTTCCACATCTGAAGCATACTGCAGGCTGTCCATAGCAAGGTCGAGTACCATGGTAACTGCCACACTTGTCACACTGCTTTATCGTAGGTCGTGGCCCTCCAATCGTAATTCCCTTAGCTTGAGCAATGGCCGGATACATGAGAGTATTAATTATCCTCTCTTGGATCTCATTAATCCTAGACCTCTTTCTAGAGAATCTCTTGCTTCCCTTATAACTGAAGCTTCGATCCATCATTAGTCTCTTCTTATCTTTGTCCTTCATCTTACCAACCTTTCCAAACTCTGAGGTGATTCTATCAAAATCTTGTTCACATAATTACGCCCTGCGCACTGCCTCTTCATAGGTTGGTATATCCAGGGGAACCAGTCTAGACCTGACGGTCGATCTCAATCCATCCATAAACTTCTGGATCTTCTCGACCTCACTACTCATATTGTTGGGATCATACCAACTCAGGGAGATAAAGGTCGTCTCGTACTCATCCACAGTCCTACTCCCTTGGGTTAGTCCCAAAAATTCCATTTTCATCTTTCGCTGTGCGGTATCCGAAACATACTGTCTCTAAGAAGCTTCCAAAAATATATCCTAGCTGATCTCAGTATGTCGAGCTCTCAAAATAGGCCTGGTGGACTTCCACCAATGTTCTGTTGATCCTTTCAGTATAAAAGCTACAAACGCTACCATCTAGATAGTAGTGCACTCAAAGAACCCATATAATTTCTCGATCTCATTGATCCAATCCTCTACAGCTACAGGGTCATTAACTCCACTGAAAGACGATAGTCCAAACTTTTGGAATTGTCGTAATCTATCCAAATCGCATCTATATCCCCAACATCTACTACCTGGCGTAGCAACCGGCGTAGGCACATCCTGTGTGGGTGGGGTATCTGTAGTCTGAGGTCTCTGGGCTGGCCTTGCCCGTGCCTCAAGAGCTGTCGCCTACTCGGTATCACCCTATGTAGTGGGACTCTGTCTACCGTAAACTCCAGGTAAGGATTGGGAGACGAACTCCAATATCATCTCAATGCTCCGCTCAATCCTCGCAAAGCGAGCCTCAGTACTCTTGAGCCTCTCCTCTGCACCCTGTGCAGCATGTTCAACCTCATCTTCCACCTCAATATCATCATGAACCTCGTGTGTTTCTGGCTCAACACAACCCCCAAGCCTACCTCTACGACCTCTAACTTGCCCCCTCGCCCCTCTACCACGACTGTTGGGCTGTGTGTCGATGTAATTAGGCATAATTACTCAATTCCCTACATTCACAACCAATTACATAGTCAACCTATCAACACACACACAATTGTATCTAAACAAGCACAGTAACATGAGGATGAAATTTTCTAGCTTATTAAATATTTTAGACATGACACACATCAGACCAACTCAACCTCTGATACCAACTTCTTTCACGACCCTCAACTTACCAAAATACGTATAATTTTTTTGCATTTTCATGCATCATTTCTTTTTCGTCCTTACCTCAGTCATGAACAGCAACTCTCCTCAATAGTTGGGTTGTGTGTCGACGTCTAACTCACTCCACTATACCAATTCAATTTGCATATTATTTATGAGTAAACACTTGTATAAATGTATATATCAGAGTTGTTACATGTGTTTACATTATTTTACATCCCCAATAGTTACATACAAAATGCTACTGTGCTATCGTAGTTTAGATACAAAATTACAACAGTGTGTATACCTTACGCGATGGGACGCAATAGATTACCAAAAAGGAAACGCCTCCAGTCACACTCAATCTATACTCAACACTCTGTAAAGAGGGGGAAAATAAGGGGGTGAGCAAACCACATGCTTAGTAAGGCAATCATGCGAACATGTCGACTGCACTATCTACGTGATCGCGATACCATGCTTAAAAGCATTTAGTTCATTATTTATCTCAAAACATGAGCGTATGATTGTGTTAATGGTATGTAAAGCTTTCATGCTATTAAAATCTAGTGCACAATTCATTTCAAAGAATGGTATAAATCATCATGCATAATTCACAATAAAGCATGGCATTAACCATCATGCGTTTTCTCAAATAAGCATGGCATTAACCATCTTGTATTTTCTCAGATAAGCATGGCATTAACCATCATGCATTTTTCACAATAAAGCATGGCATTAACCATTATGCTTCGGTGCATTTTAAACCATTAACAATCAACATCTCAAAACAATTCAACACTTATCAGGTCTTAGCCCCTCCCTCGGACTGTCCTGACCCACAAATCGTTTCAAACATGGATTTATTCTCAAAGCAATAGACATGTGAGATAGGTAATTCAATAAAAGGTAATAACCTCTAGGTCTATGGCAATAACCTGTGATATCGGCTACATAGATCAAGTGTGTGGGATATCACCACTATCTGCTTCCACATGGGAGGTGGGTCAAATCCTGCCCGTCAGTCCATAGTAGATCTCATCCGAAGATGGTACATCACAATCTCAACACGGTACAATGTACTCCATGCTATATGCACAGTACAATGTACTCCATGGACCCAATCAACACATCATATCATGCCACATCTCAAAATACACGTGTGAACCTTTTTAATCGGTATGACCTCTTGCCTACCCGCAGCTCCTAACACTGCTAATCAATCATGTCAAAACAATGCACGTGCGAGCCTATTTAATCGACGTGACACCCATTTTACTCGAAGCTCCAAGCACAACAACAAATAAGATGGGCATCTAGTGCGAGCTAAGCTCCAAGTACCATGCCAAAACCAGTATGAAATCCATGTGAAAACTAGTGTGAGCTAAGCTCTAACACTCATGCGTATAAAACACATCAAATCTCATGCGAGTCCTGCTCTAGCATGCTTTCATTCTCATAAAATCATGTAGGTGGCTCAATTCTTTGCAAAGTATGGTCAACAAACCAAAACAACTCAATTCTTTTACAAATCATTTAAAATATTAGCCAACCTACCAAATCATTTGCTAAAAAGCAATAAAACATGATTTTCAAAGCAATATGCTTTTATTTTCATGCACATTTCTCAAACACCCCACTTTTTCCCTTCAATCACCCAATTTCATTTCCTAACATCTCATGCAATCCAGCAAAGCATTTAAGCACCCAAATTGCACACAGATATCTCTAAGAGTCCAAACAATTCCCTTACCTCGATTTACTTGGTGTGACTCTTTTCCTCTTAGCTTCTCACGCTCTTGGCTCAACTCGCTCCGACGTATTCTTGGAAGCTACAATTTATTCATCATACGTTCGAGTTAGTAGCGTTAACTTTCATTCAACTATATACTCCACCCAATGCCTTAAACGCTCATTTCACCCTTTTTGGGTAAGCCTCTTTATTCATTCCATATTATTATCTTAAAATTATCTCCTTAACACCATTATCATCTCATGATATCTCATTCATCATTTATTCCACCACATTTCACTTCTCACACTAACCCATTTCTAGGTTATATTCATTTCATGGCAGTCTAGGTCGTTCTACCCACAATGTGCATACCCAAATCAGCTTTATAATCATTAACTAAACAAATGTACTTGGATTTGTGCACTAGAAATTTACCTTTTTGGATTTCCTCTTTGCTCCAAATTAGAAATGCTCTTTGCTCCTTGTTAGCACTGAAATTTATATATGTTTAGAACCCTTTTTACTTAGTTATTTGATTTGTTCTTTACTATATTAGGTATGTTTTTTTGTGTTTTGTGCATTTGTGCAGGAAAAAGAACAATATGGAGAAGTTAAAGTTTTTGGAGCTGATTCTGATGATTCTGTGAAGAAGTGAAATTACAGGATGCTGATCGTGACTTATGCTGCATCAATGAAGAAACTGGATAGTGCAGAGCATATCTGGGGAATCAATACCATTTTCACAACATAGCAGTCTGATTAGGGCAACACTATTTTTCCACGTGGCATTCCACGTTTTAGTGCCTGGAACCTCATAAATAGTTTTTTTATCAGAATATCGAAGGAGCCTGCAGCAGAAGGCTTCAGGATTGATTTAGCTCCATAGAAACTCCATTTTTTCATCTTCTTGAATCAATGTTTATTCTTGGGATGATACTTTGGAATTATTGGATATTTATTATGATCTCTAGGAACTAAACTCCTTTTTCCTAGAATCGATGTAGCCAACTTTGGGCAGATTGCAACTATTTTGTGATATTGTTTGGATGATTTCAATTATGTTTATTTAATCTACTTGTTCTTAATGCTCTAGTTGATTGGCCACCAATTGGATGAATTAGTATAGGAATCCAGCACTCGGAAGAGGGGATTATTTATATGCACAAGGGTAGATTAACATAGGACATTGTTGAATCGGGAGGTTGACAATTCTTATGAGCCATAGAGAAACGGATTACCATCGCTTAATGAACTCTATTATTTAATTTTGAATCGGGAGGTTAGGATTAGGTAATTTGGTTATGATTGTTTAAAACTTGGGAGAGATAAATAGGAAATGGTTTTGGCTATAAACAAATTGAAATCAAAAGAACAATTGATCAATTGAACAATATTTTGCCATTGATATTTTCATTCGTAATAATTGTGATTTGTTTTAATTAATTTGTTCCATAATTAATAGTTAGAATAGTAAATAGGATCTTAACCAATAGAAATTACTTTTTCTAAATAAAGTTTAAGGTTGTTGATTACAGTGATTTACGGTAGACACAATTCTTTGTGGGACGATACTTATATTTACTCTATACTCGAAAACTGACCTGTGCACTTGCAGTAGTGTTCCATTTAAGAACAACAAGTTTTTTGGCACCGTTGCAGGGGAATTGTTGTTTCGTTTTTCGTTAACACTGTTTCCCAATAGCCTTTACTTTAATTTAGATTTTTATTTTTGTTTTAATTCACTATCTGCAAGTTTTTATTTTAAGTGAATGGTAAAAACCCACAGAAGTGGAATTACAGACATAAAAGAAGAGTTAGATCCAGAGATTGAGAGAACCATCAGGTAAATTCAACAGAACAAATTTGAAGAGAAAGACAGAAATTTAATCATGGCAGATGAAAATCAGTAGCAGCGAGCTATACGCGATTACTTTACCCCAGTTGTGAATCAGAATTTTGCTGCTATAAGAGAGGTTCCTGTAAACTATAATAACTTTGAGTTGAAGCTGGCATTGATCAATATGGTTATGCAGAATCAATTTGGAGGTTCAGCCTTAGAGGATCCTAACACACATTTGACAAGTTTTCTGTAGATTTGCAGCACCATTAAGATTAATGGAGCCCCTGATGATGCTATTCGACTGAGATTTTTTCCATTTTCTCTTCGGGCTAAAGCCTTGAGCTGGTATCAAAATCTGCTAGTACGAAGCATTCCGACATGGGCAGTGATGGCATAAAAATTCTTAGCAAAGTACTTCCCACCAGGAAAGATAATGCAGATGAGATTAGAAATTACCCAGTTCACACAGTTAAATCAAGAACCACTACATGAGGCATGAGAGTGATTTAAAGAGTTATTGCGTAGATACCCTCAGCATGGGTATGATGAAGGAAACCAGATACAAGTTTTCTACAGAGGCATGACTCCGTAGACACGAGCTACTATGGATGCTTCAGCAGAAGGTTCACTGTGGTCTAAGACACTTGATTAAGCTATGCAGTTAATTGAGGAGATGGCTACAAACAACAGCCAATGGCCAGGTGAAAGAGCTAATGTCAGAAGAGTAACAGGTACGCATGAGTTAGATACGCAGACAGCCATCCTAGCAAGACTTGAGCAGATTTCAACACAAATTTCTTCAATGGGTATACAAGGGCCGCAAGCTATGATTCATCATGACAGCACAAATCTAACTTGATGGGGATAAATTTGGAGCAGGTGAATTATGTTAATAATCGTAAATTTGGTTTTCAAGGAAATCGAGTTCCTAACTATTACCAGCCAGGATTCAGAAACAATGAGAATCTATCTTATGGTAACTCTAAAAACGTTCTAAACCCACCAGCAGCAAGTAACAGCAATACAGGATTGAATAACCAAGGGAAATCCCAAGGTTATAGTGGAGTTAGAAGGAACGAATTTGAGGAGTTCATGGTTGAAACTAGAACAAGATTTAGCAAAACTGATGCGCGGTTAGACAATGTGGAAGCTAAAATGTCAGAGATGAATACCAGTCTTGGTGCACAGATGAAGTCTGTTGAGACCACTTTGGGACAATTAGCTGTAGCTATCAGCTCTTTAAATGAAAGAGGTAAGTTTCTAAGTGGCACAGTGCTTAATTCGAAAGAACACTATATTGCTATATCTTTGAGAAGTGGGAACACATATGAGCCACTGAAGGTAGCAGAGAGAGAAGAAACTGCACCAATAACTGAGGTGCAAAAGAAGCAGACTGAACCTGTTATGACAAAGGATGCAGAATCAAAACAGTAAAACAGGGAGTTAATTCTAAACCCTTTAGTAAACGTTTTCCTAATAATCCTCCTTTGTTAAAACCATCTATTCCTTATCGTCAAACTGTGTATAAAAGAAAGATTGAATCTGAGTTTAAGAAATTTCTTGATATATTTAAGAAATTACATATTAACATTCCGTTAGTTGATGCTCTGCAGCAGATGCCACATTATGCAAAGTTCATGAAATAAGTGCTGTCAAAGAAATGGAAACTTGAAGATTATGAAACTATCAACTTGACAGAAGAATGCAGTGTAATTTTACAGCAGAAGTTACCATAAAAATTGAAAGACCCTGGAAGCTTTACTATTCCATGCGAGATTGGAGGATCGAAAGTGGGTAAGGCATTGTGTGATTTAGGTGCTAGCATAAATTTAATGCCTTTATCTATTTTCAGGAGCTTAGGTCTTGGAGAGGTAAAGCCGACCACCATAACACTGTAATTAGTGGATAGATCGATTACTTATCCCAGAGGTATAATAGAAGATGTACTTGTTAAAGTTGATAATCTAATTTTTCCTACCGATTTTGTAGTTTTAGATTATGAAGAGGACAGAGAAATTCCACTTATACTTGGGAGACCATTCCTTGCCACTAGGAGAGCACTAATCGATGTTCAGAGAGGGTAATTAACCCTAAGGATGAATGATGACTCAGTTATGTTCAAAATCTATAAGGCGATGAAATTTGCTGATGAGCCAGAGACCTGTAAGTTGATTGAAGTAGTGCAGAGTTGTGTAAGAGAAGTTGAAACAAAGGAAGCACCAACCGATCCTATGGCTCAATGTCTGGTAAATTCAGTTTCTAATTTAGATGATGAATTACTAACTGATGAAATTAAGAGCTGTGTTGTTACTTTGGAAGCCAATCCATTAGAAAGTACGATTAGAACAACTAAGGAGAAGATTGACAAGTCACAGGTAAGTGAAAAAAAAAGAAGGCAGAACTGAATTGAAAGAATTACCAAGCCATTTGAGGTATGCTTTATTAGGTGATGATAGTACCTTTCCTATAATTATTTCATCATTTTTATCAGTTGCAGAGGATGACAAGTTGCTTAGAATTTTAAGAGAGCACAAACCGGCAATTGGATGGTCTATTGCTGACATCAAAGGAATTAGTCCCTCTGTTGTGATGCACAAAATTCGATTAGAGGAAAATCATAAACCCTCTATCGAACCACAAAGAAAACTAAATCCAGCAATGAAAGAAGTTGTTAGAGCTGAGATCTTAAAATTATTAAATGCTGATATTATATATGCTATATCTGATAGTTATTGGGTGAGTCCTGTGCAAGTTGTACCTAAAAAGGGTGGAATGACAGTAATTCGTGACACAAACGATAAAATCACATCCACCAGAACTGTAACAGGATGGAGAGTTTGCATTGATTATAGGAAGCTGAATAAAGCTACTAGGAAAGACCACTTCTCGCTTTCGTTCATCGACCAAATGCTAGACAGACTAGCCAGACACAGTTATTATTGCTTTTTAGATGGCTACTCGGGCTATAACCAGATTACGATAGCCCGAGAAGATCAAGAGAAAACAACATTTACTTACCCATATGAAACTGTCGCATATAGAAGGATGCCTTTCAGGTTGTGTAATGCTCCAGCAACCTTTCAGAGATGCATGATGTTAATTTTCGCTGACATGGTTGAAGAAATAATGGAAGTCTTCATAGATGACTTCTCGGTATTTGGTAGGACTTTTGACCAATGTTTATCTAATTTGGCACTTGTTTTGCTGAGATGTGAACAGACGAATCTTGTCTTAAATTGGGAGAAGTGTCATTTTATGGTACAAGAAGGGATCGTTCTTGGACATAAAATTTTAGCTCACGACATTGAGGTGGATAGAGCTAAAGTCGCTGCTATTGAAAAGCTTCGTCCTACAAAATCAGTTAAAGCCGTGAGGAGTTTTTTGGGACATGCAGCCTTTTATCGTAGATTTATTAGGGACTTTTCAAAAATCTCAAAACCTTTATGTCACTTATTGGAAAAAGATGCTGATTTTACCTTTGATGATTTTTGCTTGTAGGCATTTGAAAAGATCAAGAAGGAGCTTATTTCTGCACCTATTATGATCACATCGGATTGGACAGAACCATTTGAAATAATGTGCGACGTGAGTGATTTTTTAATTGGAGCTATCCTGGGATAGAAGAGTGACAAGATTTTTTGGGCTATCTATTATTCAAGTAGGACCTTAGATGATGCTTAGAAAAATTACACTACAACAGAGAAGGAGATGCTTGTAGTTGTACATGCATTTGACAAGTTCAGACCATATTTAATTGGGAGCAAGGTCATTGTTTATAAAGATCATGCAACTATTCGTTATCTATTTGCAAAAAAGGACTCCAAACCCAGACTTATTAGATGGATCTTGCTTTGTAAGAATTTGATTTTGAGATCAAGGACAAAAAAGGATCTGATAATGTTATAGCTGATCATTTATCTAGGTTAGAGCAATCTGAAATTCAGCAAGAACAGCCTATTCAAGAGAATTTCCAGATGAGACAATAATGAAGATTGATGAAAATCAGCCTTGGTTCACAGATATAGTGAATTACTTAGCAGGAGGATTAATGCCAAGTGGTTTAACTTACCAACAGAGGAAGAAATTCTTCCATGATGTCAACTCGTATTTTTGGGATGATCCTCTGCTGTTTAAGAAGTGTCCAGACCAGATTATAAGACGATGTATGCCGGAAGATGAAGCTCAGGAAATCCTGCACCACTACCATGCTGCAGCATATGGAGGACATTTTGGTGCAGAACGTACAGCAGCAAAGGTCCTGCAATCAGGTTTTTATTGGCCTAGCGTATTCAAAGATAGTTACATGTTTGTAAAAACGTGTGACATATGTCAAAGGGTTAGAAACATCTCAAGAAGGTATGAATTGCCTTTGACAAATATTCTAGAAGTGGAAATCTTTGATGTGTGGGGTATTGATTTTATGGGACCGTTTCCTCCATCTTTTGGGAAGCTGTACATTCTCCTTGCTGTTGATTATGTCTCTAAGTGGGTTAAGGCAATAGCAACACCAGCAAATGATGCAAAAGTGGTAATTCAGTTTCTGCTCAAGAATATATTGACAAGATTCGGTACCCCAATAGCCATTTTAAGTGATGAAGGCACTCATTTCTGTAACAAAATCTTCAATGGTTTGATGTCAAAATATGGAATTCGACATAAAGTAGCTCTCGGTTATCATCCGCAGACAAATGGCCAAGCTAAAATTTCAAATCGAGAAATAAAGTTGATATTAGAGAAGACTGTCCTCCTGAATAGAAAAGACTGGGCTAACAAGTTAGATGACGCACTTTGGGCATACAGGACAGCCTATAAGACTCCAATTGGAATGTCTCCCCATAGGTTGGTATTTGGTAAGGCATGTCATCTACCTATAGAGCTTGAGTATCGAGCTTATTGGGCCATTAAGAAGCCAAATTTTGACTATAACAAGGCTGGAGAAAATCGGTCACTCCAATTGAATGAGCTTGGTGAGCTGAGAAATGAGTCCTATAACAATGCAAGAATCTACAAGGACAAGACCAACAGATAGCATGACAAGATGATAATGAGAAGACAATTCAATCCTGGACAGCAAGTTCTATTGTATAATTCAACGCTTAAATTATTTCCTGGCAAATTGAAGTCAAGATGGTCAGGACCATTTGAGATAAACCAAGTTTTCCCATATGGAGCAATTGAGTTGAAGAAATCAGATGGAAGCTTGTTCAAGGTCAATGGGCAGTGTATAAAGCATTATTATGGAGAGGGAGTGCATAAATTAGATAGCATTCCCCTTGGTGAACTGAATTAAGGAGATTGAAAGCAGTCTGGTTGAAGACTTGAAATTCGACGCTTTTGGGAGGCAACCCAATTTATCTTTTTAGGATTCTTAGTTTTTCATCTCGTTTTATTTTCTTGGATTTTAATAGTTTGTTTTATTTTTATTTTATTAGTTTGAATTTTATTTTTCAGGTATATCAAAAGAGCACAATTTGGAAGAATAATTATCATGATCCTGCAAACAAGAATTCATGAGGGCGTGATTAGGTGAAAGAACAAGAAAATTTTTTGCAAGGGCTTAGTAGCTTCAGTGTAGACAAACAGAACAGAAAAGAAACGAAAATGGTTTTTCAAGAACAAAAGTGAAGAAGTATGTGAACAGTACCTAAGCTGGAAAACTAAATTCTTCAATTGAAGAAGAGAGGGCAAAATAATGTCAATAACGGTAAGAAAAAGAACGAAAGATAGAAAGGGCATAAGATGAAATTCTGTCAAAATAAGAAACAAATGTCTACAATAGTAAGGTGAATGGAATCCACATGTCCGTGTCTTATTAGAAAACGGATTCCTTTATCCTGTCAACCCCACTCACTATTCGGTAAAGCCAAAGAACCCTACGAAATTGATTTGAAAAAAGGCGGTCGAACCTTTTACTTACTCAGACTCTCTTTTTCTAGTCTTGCAATTTCCCTTGTTCCCTCGAAAGTACACCGTTTACCCCACACCTATCATTTTTCTTTCTTTCGATCCTGTTGTTTTCTGCTGATTTGGTAGTTTCATGATCGTGGTGGTCCCGAAACCCTTGGGGGAAGCAGAAAGCATTTTCTTGTCCAATTGTGATAAAGACACAAAGTGGTCCAACTTGAGCTTACGTGATTTTCATTCCGGGTATTTTACTGCTTTCTTCAATCGTTTTCGATTTTTCAACGGATTTCATTTTGGTTTCTACAACTTGATTTTTGAAACTCTTTTCGGTTTGGTAAATTGTTGTTGGAGGCATTCTAGTTGTGACGCAAATTTTTAGGTTTAGTTTGTGGCTGAACACTATTCTTGTCAACATTAAGCTTCCATTGATAATGGCACCCAAAACCCAAGTAAGAAGAAACCTAGAGAGTTTTAGTCAAGCGACTGATAGTACAACCCCATCTCCCTAGATGGAAGAGTTGGTCATCACTACTTATGATCCCTTTAGATTTGTTAACAGCCAAGCTGCAGAAAATTTCAAGAAAATTATGGGCAAAAACATGATTATCGAAAGGAGTTTCCGGCCTGATATTGGTGGTTGGGATATGTATTTTGAGTTTTTGAGAGATTTTGGGTTGCTGAAATTAGCAGGACAACCTGAAGATGCCATTCTTGATGTAGTCTGAGAATTTTATGCCAATGCAATGGAGAGCACCCATTCGACGTCTGAAGTCAGGGGTATTCTTGTTCCTTACAACGCCAACGCCATTAATCTGTACCTGGACCTTCCACAAGGGGTGCAAGATGAATATACCAGCTATCTTGCAGCTCTCCACACTGATGCTAATGAGCTGTACCGGGTTATTAACGAACTTACCGTACCTCACACCCATTGGCAGAAAAGGCCAGAGGCTGAATCTATGGCATTCCCTTCCAATCGACTTCAATATGGTCTACATGAATAGTATGATTTCATTTGCTCACGAATCATGCATACAACTCATAAAAGCAGCGTTGATGTCGATAGAGTTACTCTCCTTTACTGTATTCTGATTGGCCAGATTGTTGATTTTAGAGCCATTATCTTTCGGTCCATGCAAGAATTTATACGCAGGGAAAATAGAAGGGGTTTACCTCACCCTTCTTTGGTTTGTGGACTTTGCAAGAAATATGGCATATATTGGACTGAGCTTGAACCACGACTGGCTAGGAAATCTGCAATCACTTTCAGAAATCCTCGGGTACCTCTGACTCAGAGAGAAGTTGCTCATCCTACTGCCCCACCACCAACTTCTGCTGATTCATCTATTGCACCTTCCACCACTTTCGACTCCATTGTAGCTGTGCTAAACGAGATTAAGGAGTTACGAATGGAGATGCGCAAATATAATCAAGACTATCAAACTTTCTGTGCATATGTTGCCTCCTACCATAATTCATTAGTCGACTACCTAAATATGAGGGGTTGTGCGGGAGAAGTGATATTCCCCATGCCGCCACAATGGTGTACTTCTGCTGATGATGACATGGAAGAAGATGCCCAAGAGGAAGCTAATGCTAAAGATGGCTCAGAGGAGGATTCGGACAGTTAGACTACCCTAGGGAAGTCCTCTTTACTACTTTTTCCAATTCATTGAGGATAATGAAGATCTTAAGTTTGGAGGAGTATTGGCTGTGCTCTGTGTCATGCTTTGCTATGTTTTTCATGCTTGCTGTTATGTTTTTCATGCTTTGTTATGTTTTATGTGCCTGTTTCAATTTCTTTTTATGTGTCTCTTTTTATTGTTTGTGTGCAATTATACTCAGTTTTACCGATTAGTTTTCTAGATTGTGGCCAAAGATGGATTTTGTAAGGAATTGATCAAATTTTGTTTAAATGGATGATTTTTATTGTTTGAGTATTGGTATGTGGATAGAAAGCTTCACTTGAATCTTTATACTCAAACTATGCACCAATCATATTCAGTTTATGCACTTACTGTGTTGATATGTGAAACTAAAAAGACTTTAGAACTTGATTATTTATTACTTGAGGCGAAATTGATAGACCATGCATGATCAGGAAAATGATCTAGGCCATTTTTGTTTTGAGATTGAGCCTTTCAAGCCTACCAAATTATATTAATCCATTGGAAAACCCTTTGAGCCAAATTCTTCCATTTTGTTGTTATATAACCATATTACAAGCCATGGCCTAATTGTTTGATTATCCTATTCTTTTGGTCCCTTACTTAAAGCACTATCAATCAAAATTTTTGGATTAAGGGAGGAGCTCAAAAGAAAACAAGGTGGCTAGTAAATTATTGGTTTGAGAACTTGAACGTTACAAACAAGGGTTTGTTCTCGGGTCTTGATGAAAAGCTATTGTCATATGCAGTTACAAGTAGTGAAAAATAAAATTCTGGAGTGTGACACTGCTAATGTTCTTAAAAAAAAAATCAAACTCGAGAATGAGTAAAGTTGAGTAGTGATTCATGAGCTCAAAACAAATTAAATCCAAAGGTGATTACAGTGCTTTAGGTGGATTAAAATTCATATTATATCTTGTATCCCACCTAAAACTCGAGCCTTATGTTACAACCTTTGAAAAGTCCTTTTGATTCTTGATTATGCATGAGTCTTTATTACTGGAGAAAGGTAGTTAATTCAAGCATATGAAGTCTTGTGTTTAATTTTCATTTAGGTTTCGCATTGACACTTGAGTGCATGTGTCAGGACCCCAGTTTCAATCCTTGACTTTAACCAAAAATCACAATAAATTTTTCGAATTTTTTTTTAACTTACCTTTCCTCTCTTCACTGGTTGGGCTGTGATTCGATGTCAGAGTCTTCATTTACCATAATATCCATTCTCATACATACATGTCAATATATTAATTCTGACTGTAGTTGCTTTTATTATACATGTAAGATTTTATAAAATCTAATACAATTACATTTACATTCACCATAATATATAACGTATACATCACTGTGCTGTTTCTATGTTTAGATAAACAACTGTACATAATAAGTATACCTGATGAATCGATAGGAACTAGCAGTGGACTCTGGGACACTCTCCCACGATAATTCTCACTCTACTGACGCTCTGTAGAGAGATGTAAAGAAAAGGGGGTGAGCATAACGCGCTCAGTAAGGAAATCAGGCAAGCATGTAGATATCCACACTATCTACTCAAAATAGTGCTATGCCTTGAAAATATTATTTCCTTAACTCACTTTAAAAGCATGTCTTGAAATATAATATATATGTACTTGTACAGAATAAATCCCATGTACAGAAATCATGCTTTATTTCTCAAAAGTAGGCATGTAGTGCAACACAATGCATTTATATATAAATCATGCCTTTATGTAAATCATGCCATGTATATTTAAATCACATATAAATACGGCATCAAATGATTCACAACACAAATCGGAGTCCGACCCATCCCTCAGGTCTGTCCGCGGTTTAAATCAGTAAATCAACCAAGGTGATATATCATGTAAGACTCTGTGGTACATGTAAATAGTATCCTGGATTATGATCATATCCGATGTGATCCCAAGCAACACAGTACTAGGTGTGCGGGGCATCACCGCTGTAACGGGAGGGGGGTCAGTCCATCACAACCGCCAGCTATATCCTCCTCAACTCCATAACAACACACGGTACAGCGTACACCTCATGCCACTCAGACACCGTACAAAGTACACCCGTGGACCCGTTCTCACGGCCAGAGTGCCTACCACAGGACTTAGCTCTCACTCCCCTGAACATATCAACATCACAGTCAGGGTGCCTAACAGAGGTCTTAGCCCTCGCGCCTGTGGAAATATCATACCACGTCTATACCAACCTCATGCGGATATCCTCTCTAGCTATGACACACAGTCACGCAAGGTCTCAGGCATGGGTTTCAACATGTATTACATATCACATACAGTGTGCGTTTTGAGTGTGACTCACAGTCGTTACTCCGCTCAAACACTGTTTCACATCATAAAACTCAACTCTAGTGCGAGCACTCTCAAGCAACTAGGTCAATGCATAGTTTATGTATTAAATCAAGTACGAGCAATAGCTCCCAGTACTATGCTATGCACAATATCAAAATCAAGTACGAGCAATAGCTCCCAGTACTTTGTCATGTATAAACCATGAAGAATCGAGTACGAGCCACGCTCTAGCACTCTGTCATGCATATATCATTCAAAGCTGAGTACGAGTAAAACTCCAGTACTCTATCATGCATGTCATGAAAATCTAGTGCGTATCAAAATCCAGCACTAATATTATGTGGAAAACATATGAATCCCAGTGCGAGCTGTGCTCTAGCACGATTCATTCTCACATAATATGATAGATGGCTATTTTAAAAGGGATTGTTTATAAAACATCCAAATCAGCACTAAAAGTGTGCTTAAGTCATATCAACCTTAAAATCATTAGCCCATCTATTTATTTTCATGCTAATAGCATTTAAACACTCACAATAGTATTTTCCATGCTTTTTGCAACTTCTCACAAAAGTTGACTTTTTGACTAACTAGGGGCAAAATCGTAATTTGCCACTATCGGGTCGCAATAATTATTATTCACTTTCTCTGACCCTCAGAGTTTTTAAGTGAATGCAGAAGCAGTTGAAAATACGTGCAGGTATCTCTAACTACTCGCAAAAGTCCCTTACCTCGGATCACGTCAAGTGACCTCACTTCCTCGGTGCTGCTAAATCCCGCAGTCCGATCAGCTCTCAATGTAAACTCCGGAGCTGTAAATAACCACTCCTCAGGTTAATTATAATTTTCCTACTGTATTACATATTAATACAGTTTAATTTCCCTTAATGGGCCTTAAAAATCCTTAATGGGCCTTAATCCGTATTAAGCCCGTTTTCCACTTATTATTTCCCTTCATCAGGGTCTATCGACTCATTGGGCCTATCAATACCCATTGGGTTTTATTCCAAGCTCTTTGGATAGCCCGTATATCATTTACGACGTTTAATTCAAAATTCGGAATATAATTCACTAATATGAAATTTAACCCGAAATGCGTAAATTAAATCTTAAATACGCAATAATCACATAATTTATTGTAATTGAACTTTACTTACCCGAGAATATGCGATGGTACGCAAATCGAAGTTCGATCGGGCTTTCGTTCGAAATTTATCGTCGAACTGCACAATTTATTATATTTAACTCTGGGTCAATTTTCGATTAAATATAATTTAAATAAATTCATCGAAAATCAAATCGGTCACTTTTGACCTCGTATCGACTTACCCGAAGTCCGATGAAATCTCAAAAATTTTCCTTTTCCTTTTTCTTTCTTTTTCCTCTTTTCTCCTTGGCTGAACCGGTCCGGTCCTGTTCAGTACAGAACCTTCTCCCCTGAACCGCCGATCGGTTCAGGCATCCTTTGGCCGTGCCGGCCTATTCCGGCCAGTTCCCGACGCATCACCACCGCAGTTCGGAGCGCCTAAGCCTGGGCAACACTCGGCTGGGCTCGATCGGGACCAAGCACCGCCGGTGGCCGCCGGATTCCTTCTTTTCCTCCGCGGCTTCACCTCTTCGATTCGCCGGCGTCCGGCGTCGGTGGATGGCGTGACCGGTGCCAATGGGTGCACACGGTCCTCCTCTTCCTTTTTCCGGCCGCTTGCCTGCCCGTGGGGTGGCCGGTGCTCACCGTCCGGTGGTCTTCTCCCTCGGGTCGGCTTGCTTCCGTTTCTCTCCAATTTTTTTCTCTCTCCCCGCGTCCAAATTCAGATTTCCCTCTTTTTTTTTATAATATATTTTTATTATTATTTTACTATAAAATAATAATAAAAATCCCATAAATATCCCATAAATATCCCAAAAATATCTCCAAAAATCATATTAAATTTATTTAATCCGTAAATGAATTTATCAGCCCGCTTTTACCTTTTCAGTATATTTTTCCACTATTTTTGGGCTCATTTTTCGAGGCAAAAATTCTGATAAATTCTAATAAATTTATATCTTGATCAATTGGGCTCGAAATTAAATATTTTCCTCGATTTTGATCAAGATTCCTCAATTTCATATTTTTAATAAAATTCTCTTATCGAAATTATACCGAATGTCAGTCATTTGACCGTTTTACCCCTGCACTCGTTCGGGAATCAACTTAACTCTTATCTCGCTGTTATGTAGCTTACATGCATTTTTAATTTCTCAAATAGTCGATTGCATGATAGTAAATACTCTTCTTATGATTCAACTATAATTACATAGTGTTCATACACATAGGAATCATAAGGAAATAAGCTACAAAAATTCGGGTCTGACAATCCTCCCCCACTCAGAAAATTTGGTCCTCCAAATTAGAACCAAGTCAGTCCTCAAATAGGTGAGGGTACTTCTCTCGCATCAGACTCTCTAGCTCCCAAGTAGCTTCCTCTGAAGTATGATGCTGCCCGAGAATCTTCACTAATCCGATGGTCTTCGATCTCAATACCTTCTCCTTCCTATCCAATATCCGAATCGGTTTCTCTACATATGACAAGTCCTCTCGGAGCTCCAAAGGCTCGTAACTAATCACATGTGACGGATCCGGGTGATACTTCCGAAGCATCGATATGTGGAAGACGTTGTGGACACCTGATAAGTCCGGTGGCAATGCCAACCTATATGCCTTATCTCCCACTCGATCAAGTATCTCAAAGGGTCCAATGTAGTGAGGATTTAGTTTCCCTCTCTTCCCAAATCTCGCTATGCCCTTGGAAGGAGAAACTCTCAGAAATACGGACTCACCAACTGCAAACTCTAGTGGCCTACGTCTCCTGTCAGCGTAACTCTTCTGTCTGCTCTGAGCTGTCCTCAGTCTCTCTACTATCAAGCGGATATCCTCAGATGCTCGCGCAACCAAGTCAGGAGAAAAAATCTTACGGTCACCCACTTCTTCCCATCCAATAGGGGAACGACATCTACGGCCATACAAAGCCTCATACGGTGCCATGCCGATACTCGAATGATGACTGTTGTTGTAGGCGAACTCGGCTAGAGGCAGGTGGTCATCCCAGGAGCCTCGATAGTCTAGCACACATGCTCTCAACATGTCCTCCAGAGTCTGTATAGTCCTCTCTGACTGACCATCTGTCTGAGGATGGAAAGCGGTGCTCAAACTCAACTGGGTTCCCATGGCTTCCTGAAAATGTCCCCAAAAGTGGGATGTGAAGCGGGAATCCCTATCAGAGACTATGCTCACTGGTACACCGTGTAACCTCACTACCTCGCGTACATACAGTTCTGCTAATGAACTCAGAGTATCGGTAGCTCTCATAGCTAGGAAGTGGGCTGACTTCGTCAGTCTATCAACGATCACCCATATAGCATCGTGATTCTTGCGGGTCCTCGGTAAACCCATCACGAAATCCATGGTGATATGCTCCCATTTCCATGTCGGTATAGGTAGAGGCTGCAATAACCCTGCAGGTTTCTGATGCTCTACCTTCACCTGCTGACATACGAGACACTTTGCCACGAAGTCTGCTACATCTCTCTTCATACCCGACCACCAGTATACCTTCCGGAGGTTCTGATACATCTTGTTACTCCTCAGATGCAACGTATACCTCGACGAATGAGCTTCCGCAATATCAATCTCCTGAGACCTGGATCCTCGGGAACACATAATCTGCCTCTGAACCTCAGTAGTCCATCAGAACTCATCTCAAAATCAGTCACGGTGCCCTTCTGCATCTGACTACTCACATCCATACAAAATGGATCAGTCTGCTGAGCCACTCTGATCCTGTCCAAGAGGTCCGGCTCCAAGCGTAGACTAGCTATCACATAGCCTGTATCCATGTCAGAAGGCACGACTCCCAAACTGAGGCTGGCAAACTGCTCTAGCAAATCATGCTCCCTAACCATCATATACGATACCATCCCCAGGCTCTTCCTGCTCAAGGCATCGGCTACAACATTAGCCTTACCCGGATGATAAAGTATCTCGCAGTCGTAGTCCTTCAGAAGCTCTAGCCATCTTCTCTGTCTCATGTTCAGCTCCTCCGCGAGAACAGATACTTGAGGCTCTTGTGGTCGGTAAATATCTGGAACTTCTCGCCATATAAGTAGTGGCGCCATACCTTCAACGCAAACACTACTGCTGCTAGTTCCAAATCATGGGTCGGATAGTTCTTCTCATGATCCTTCAGCTGTCTGGATCCGTAAGCAACTACCTTCCCGTCCTATATCAATACGCAGCCCAGTCCCTGATGCGAAGCATCGGTATATACTGCAAATCCTCCTGAGCTGGTAGGGATAGTGAGAATCGGAGCGGTGGTCAATCGACGCTTCAACTCCTCAAAGCTCTTCTCACAATCCTCGTTCCATATGAACGGTGCACTCTTCCGAGTAAGACGTGTCAACGGAGCAGCCAACTTCGAAAATCCCTCAACGAATCTCCTATAGTATCCGGCTAAACCCAGAAAACTCCTGATCTCGATGACCATCTTTGGCTGTTCCCACTGAACTACAGCCTCTATCTTGGATGGATCAACTGATACACCATCTCTCGATACGACATGTCCCAAAAACGAGATCTGTGACAACCAAAAGTCACACTTGCTGAGCTTAGCATATAACTCATGCTTCTGTAACGTCTGCAACACGATCCTGAGGTGCTCCTCATGCTCCTCCTTGGATCTCGAATACACCAATATGTCATCGATGAAGATGATAACAAACTGGTCCAAGTATGGCTTGAACACATCGTTCATCAAAGCCATGAAAGCAGCTGGAGCATTCGTCAATCCGAATGGCATGACCAAGAACTCATAATGGCCATATCGGGTACGAAATGCTGTCTTGGGCACATCTCCACTCCGAACCTTCAGCTGATGATACCCAGACCTTAGGTCAATCTTGGAAAAGACCTGTGCTCCCTGTAGCTGATCTAGCAAGTCGTCAATGCGTGGAAGGGGGTACCTATTCTTGATGGTGGCCTTATTCAACAATCGGTAGTCTATGCACAATCGGAGGCTCCCATCCTTCTTCCTCACAAACAGAACCGGTGCTCCCCAAGGTGAAACACTCGGTCGTACAAAGCCCCTATCCAACAGCTCCTGTAACTGTCTCTTGAGCTCCTCCAGCTCAACTAAGGCCATGCGATAAGGTGGTCTCGAAATAGGCTCCGTACCAGGTACCAGATCTATACAAAACTCCATCTCTCTGTCTGGTGGTAACCCTGGCAATTCATCTGGGAAAACATCTGGGTACTCACTGACCACAGTGATATCTGCCAATTCCGGATGTGCCTTATCCATATCTACCACGTACGCAATGAAACCTTGATATGTTGAAGGTTTTCTAAATCAGAAGTCATGTAATAATCATATCTATTCCTTTCATTTATCTTTATTAAACTTTACAACATATCTAGTAGGGTTAGGAAACATAACTGTCTTAGCGTAACAGTCTAAAACAGCATGATTTGCAGATAGCCAATCCATTCCTAATATTATATCAAAGTCACTCATACTTAGTAATATTAGATTGGCTGTCATCTCCTTATCCCCTACTCTCAACTTGCAGTCATTATATACATATTCTACAACTTGACTACTATTCATAGGCGTACTGATTAACATCATCATACATAAACGTGTACGCTCTACATGTCTCTCTAATTTACATGCAAATGAAGGCGATACAAAAGAATGCGTGGCACCAGGATCAATTAAAACATATGCTTCAATATCATAAATCAGGATGTTACCTCGAATCACATCCGATGAAGCATCAGCTGTCCCCTGGTCCAAAGCATGTACTCGCCCTTGACCCATCACTTGTTTCCCTTTCTCCTCTGCCGTCGCTCTACCTCTCTGAGCAGACGTACCAGTTGGAGCTCTATCATACTCCATGCCCCTCTGTGGTGCAGTCACATATGGCGCTGAGCACTCTCTAGCCAGATGCCCCTGTTTCCCACATCGAAAACATACCATAGCACCCTGTGAACACGGTTTATCTCCATGTGATCTACCGCATCTTCTGCACTGATCTACAGCAGCTCTCTGTCCTCCTATGATAATGCCCTTTGCTGGGGCTACAGTCGAATAAGCAGGAGATCTAGCATATCTATCTCGTGTTCCCTCTATCCGTGATCTCTTACCGAAGGATTTCTTTCCCCCTCGATAACTAAAATCTCTAGCCGGCCTCTTCTTCTGCAAGTCTTGGCTACGGCTAAACTTCCCAAACTCGAAAGCATTCCTCTCGTAGTCCTGCTCACATAGTTGCGCCCTGCGCACTGCCTCCTCATAGGTCACTATGTCTAATGGGACCAACTTGGACCGTAGCATCGGTCTCAACCCGTCGATAAATCTGTGGACCTTCCTTGTCTCACTGTACATAGTATCCGGGTCGTATCTCCCTAGGGATAGGAATCGAGTCTCATACTTGTCCACCGATAAACTCCCCTGGTTGAGTCTCAAAAACTCTGCCTGTAACTTCTGCTGTGCGGTGTCAGGAATAAACTGCCTCTTAAAGGCCTCCCGAAATATATCCCAAGTGATATCTGTGTGCCGGGATCTCAATATAGGTCGGGTGGACTTCCACCAATGCTCTGCGGCTCCCTTCAGTAGGAACACAGCAAATGCGACCATCTCCGAGGTCGTGCACTCGAAGAATCCGTAGAGTTTCTCCAGCTCTGCTAACCACTCCTCGGCAGCCACGGGGTTCTTGACCCCACTAAATGATGGAGGTCTAAACTTCTTGAACTCCCTCAACCGATGCAAGTCACATCCATATCCTAATCCACTGCCACCCAAAACCGGTGGGGGTGTAGGAGTATCTACTGTCCTCTGTGCATCAGCTGTCTGCGTAGGTGTATCAGGGGCAACTGCCTCTCCAGTAGCAGCTCCTGCCTCCTGTCTCTGCCTACCTGGCATCGTCTGTGCCAGTATCTCTATAATAGTCTCGAGACCACGCTCTAATCTCGTGAAATGCGTCTCAGCACAATCGGGTGCCTCAGTAGCACTTGCAGTCTCATGCGTAGGTAATGGTCCGGCAGCGGCTCGTCCCTCGGGTCTCTCTCCCCGGCCTCGAGCCCTACCTCTCATACCTCTACCACTACGCGTATTTGCCATTTAGGCAAAGTTCCTGCATTCTTAATAATGAATTAGTCCATTCCCTATCTGGTATACACAGTTATATCTAAACACAGCACAGTACTATGGGGATGTACACTTTCCTATTTTCTAACATCGACTCACATCAGACCAACCTCTGCTCTGATACCAATCCTGTCAGGACCCCAGTTTCAATCCTTGACTTTAACCAAAAATCACAATAAATTTTTCGCATTTTTTTTAACTTACCATTCCTCTCTTCACTGGTTGGGCTGTGATTCGATGTCAGAGTCTTCATTTACCATAATATCCATTCTCATACATACATGTCAATATATTAATTCTGACTGTAGTTGCTTTTATTATACATGTAAGATTTTATAAAATCTAATACAATTACATTTACATTCCCCATAATATATAACGTATACATCACTGTACTGTTTCTATGTTTAGATACACAACTGTACATAATAAGTATACCTGATGAATCGATAGGAACTAGCAGTGGACTCTGGGACACTCTCCCACGATAATTCTCACTCTACTGACGCTCTGTAGAGAGATGTAAAGAAAAGGGAGTGAGCATAACGCGCTCAGTAAGGAAATCAGGCAAGCAAGTAGATATCCACACTATCTACTCAAAATAGTGCTATGCCTTGAAAACATTATTTCCTTAACTCACTTTAAAAGCATGTCTTGAAATATAATATATATGTACTTGTACAGAATAAATCCCATGTACAGAAATCATGCTTTATTTCTCAAAAGTAGGCATGTAGTGCAACACAATGCATTTATATATAAATCATGCCTTTATGTAAATCATGCCATGTATATTTAAATCACATATAAATATGGCATCAAATGATTCACAACACAAATCGGAGTCCGACCCATCCCTCAGGTCTGTCCGCAGTTTAAATCAGTAAATCAACCAAGGTGATATATCATGTAAGACTCTGTGGTACATGTAAATAGTATCCTGGATTATGATCATATCCGATGTGATCCCAAGCAACACAGTACTAGGTGTGCGGGGCATCACCGCTGTAACGGGAGGGGGGTCAGTCCATCACAACCGCCAGCTATATCCTCCTCAACTCCATAACAACACACAGTACAGCGTACACCTCGTGCCACTCAGACACGGTACAAAGTACACCCGTGGACCCGTTCTCACGGCCAGAGTGCCTACCATAGGACTTAGCTCTCACTCCCGTGGAACATATCAACATCACAGTCAGGGTGCCTAACAGAGGTCTTAGCCCTTGCGCCTGTGGAAATATCATACCACGTCTATACCAACCTCATGCGGATATCCTCTCTAGCTATGACACACAGTCACGCAAGGTCTCAGGCATGGGTTTCAACATGTATTACATATCACATACAGTGTGCGTTTTGAGTGCGACTCACAGTCGTTACTCCGCTCAAACACTGTTTCACATCATAAAACTCAACTCTAGTGCGAGCACTCTCAAGCAACTAGGTCAATGCATAGTTTATGTATTAAATCAAGTACGAGCAATAGCTCCCAGTACTATGCTATGCACAATATCAAAATCAAGTACGAGCAATAGCTCCCAGTACTATGTCATGTATAAACCATGAAGAATCGAGTACGAGCCACGCTCTAGCACTCTGTCATGCATATATCATTCAAAGCTGAGTACGAGTAAAACTCCAGTACTCTATCATGCATGTCATGAAAATCTAGTGCGTATCAAAATCCAGCACTAATATTATGTGGAAAACATATGAATCCCAGTGCGAGCTGTGCTCTAGCACGATTCATTCTCACATAATATGATAGATGGCTGTTTTAAAAGGGATTGTTTATAAAACATCCAAATCAGCACTAAAAGTGTGCTTAAGTCATATCAACCTTAAAATCATTAGCCCATCTATTTATTTTCATGCTAATAGCATTTAAACACTCACAATAGTATTTTCCTTGCTTTTTGCAACTTCTCACAAAAGTTGACTTTTTGACTAACTAGGGGTAAAATCGTAATTTGCCACTATCGGGTCGCAATAATTATTATTCACTTTCTCTGACCCTCAGAGTTTTTAAGTGAATGCAGAAGCAGTTGAAAATACGTGCAGGTATCTCTAACTACTCGCAAAAGTCCCTTACCTCGGATCACGTCAAGTGACCTCACTTTCTCGGTGCTGCTAAATCCCGCAGTCCGATCAGCTCTCAATGTAAACTCCGGAGCTGTAAATAACCACTCCTCAGGTTAATTATAATTTTCCTACTGTATTACACATTAATACAGTTTAATTTCCCTTAATGGGCCTTAAAAATCCTTAATGGGCCTTAATCCGTATTAAGCCCGTTTTCCACTTATTATTTCCCTTCATCAGGGTCTATCGACTCATTGGGCCTATCAATACCCATTGGGTTTTATTCCAAGCTCTTTGGATAGCCCGTATATCATTTACGACATTTAATTCAAAATTTCGAATATAATTCACTAATACGAAATTTAATCCGAAATGCGTAAATTAAATCTTAAATACGCAATAATCACATAATTTATCGTAAATGAACTTTACTTACCCGAGAATATGCGATGGTACGCAAATCAAAGTTCGATCGGGCTTTCGTTCGGAATTTATCGTCGAACTGCACAATTTATTATATTTAACTCCGGGTCAATTTTTGATTAAATATAATTTAAATAAATTCATCGAAAATCAAATCGGTCACTTTTGACCTCGTATCGACTTACCCGAGGTCCGATGAAATCCCAAAAATTTTCCTTTTCCTTTTTCTTTCTTTTTCCTCTTTTCTCCTTGGCTGAACCGGTCCGGTCCGGTTCAGCACAGAACCTTCTCCCCTGAACCGCCGACCGGTTCAGGCATCCTTTGGCCGTGCCGGCCTATTTCGACCGGTTCCCGACGCATCACCACCGCAGTTCGACGCGCCTAAGCCTGGGCAACACTCGGCTGGGCTCGATCGGGACCAAGCACCGCCGGTGGCCACCGGATTCCTTCTTTTCCTCCGCGGCTTCACCTCTTCGATTCGTCGGCGTCCAGCGTCGGTGGATGGCGTGACCGATGCCGATGGGTGCGCACGGTCCTCCTCTTCCTTTTTCCGACCGCTTGCCTGCCCGTGGGGTGGCCGGTGCTCGCCGTCCGGTGGTCTTCTCCCTCGGGTCGGCTTGCTTCCGTTTCTCTCCAATTTTTTTCTCTCTCCCCGCGTCCAAATTCAGATTTCCCTCTTTTTTTTTTATAATATATTTTTATTATTATTTTACTATAAAATAATAATAAAAATCCCATAAATATCCCATAAATATCCCAAAAATATCTCCAAAAATCATATTAAATTCATTTAATCCGTAAATGAATTTATCAGTCCGTTTTTACCTTTTCAGTATGTTTTTCCACTATTTTTGGGCTCATTTTTTGAGGTAAAAATTCTGATAAATTCTAATAAATTTATATCTTGATCAATTGGGCTCGAAATTAAATATTTTCCTCGATTTTGATCAAGATTCCTCAATTTCATATTTTTAATGAAATTCTCTTATCAAAATTATACCGAATGTCAGTCATTTGACCGTTTTACCCCTGCACTCGTTCGGGAATCAACTTAACTCTTATCTCGCTGTTATGTTGCTTACATGCATTTTTAATTTCTCAAATAGTCGATTGCATGATAGTAAATACTCTTCTTATGATTCAACTATAATTACATAGTGTTCATACACATAGGAATCATAAGGAAATAAGCTACAAAAATTCGGGTCTGACAGCATGAATCTGAGTGAATGATTGTACACACACACACAAGTGGAAAGTGAAGAGTGAATGAGGATTGGTTTGCTTTGATTGACTTGAACAATATAAATCTGAAATTTATCTTAAGCTGAGAACCTTGTGAATTCTTGAGGAAAATCCCAATTTAGTATGACAATTATGGGAACTGAGTATGGTTGAGAGTTTTTAATTGTTCTATTTCTAGTATGTGTTTGCTTGAGGACAAGTAAATTTCTAAGTTTGGGGGTATTTGTTAGCACTGAAATTTATATATGTTTAGAACCCTTTTTACTTAGTTATTTGATTTGTTCTTTGCTATATTAGGTATGTTTTATGTGTTTTGTGCATTTGTGCAGGAAAAAGAACAATATGGAGAAGTTAAAGCTTTTGGAGCTAATTCTGATGATTCTGTGAAGAAGTGAAATTGCAGAATGCTGATCGTGACTTATGCTGCAGCAATAGAAGAAACTGGACAGTGCAGAGCAGATCTGGGGAATCAATACCATTGTCACAGCATAGCAGTCTGATGGCAACACTATTTTTCCACGTGGCATTCTGCGTTTTAGTGCCTGAAAATCTTATAAATAGTCTTTTTATCAGAATATCGAAAGAGGCTGCGGCAGAAGGCTTCAGGATTGATTTAGCTCCATAGAAACTCTATCTTTTTCATCTTTTTGAATTAATGTTTATTCTTGGGATGATACTTTGGAATTATTGGATGTTTATTATGATCTCTAGGAACTAAACTCCTTTTTCCTAGAATCGATGTAGCCAACTTTGGGCAGATTGCAACTATTTTGTGATATTGTTTAGATTATTTCAATTATGTTAATTTAATCTACTTGTTCTTAATGCTCTAGTTGATTGGCCACCAATTGGATGAATTAGTATAGGAATCCGGCACTCGGGAGAGGGGATTATTTATATGCACAAGGGTAGATTAACATAGGACATTGTTGAATCGGGAGGTTGACAATTCTTATGAGCCATAGAGAAACGATTACCATCGCTTAATGAACTCTATTATTTAATTTTGAATCGGGAGGTTAGGATTAGGTAATTTTGGTATGACTGTTTAAAACTCGAGAGAGATAAACAAGAAATGTTTCAGCTATAAACAAATTGAAATCAAAAGAACAATTGATCAAAGGAATTGTATGAACTCTAGTTAGGTGAAATCGAGTTCTAGGAATATTTTGCCATTGATATTTTCATTCGTAATAATTGTGATTTGTTTTAATTAATTTGTTCTGTAATTAATAGTTAGAATAGTAAATAGGATCTTAACCAATAGAAATTACTTTTTCTAAATAAAGTTCAAGGTTGTTGATTACAGTGATTTGCTGTAGACACAATTCCCTGTGGGACGATACTTATATTTACTCTATACTCGAAAACTGACCTGTGCACTTGCAGTAGTGTTCCATTTAAGAACAACATTCCTTCAATCCAAGAAATGGGTCAATGCCTCCAAACTATGTTGTTCTTCTCCTTGATGTGAATAACTTTACCTCTAATAGTCTTCCCTCAAATCTCCTTGAAAATGGTTGGATTTAGAGAGAGAAAACTAGGTTTTAGGTTGGAAAGTGAAGGAAATGGTTTTGTCTAGAAATCTGCAAATTTTCAACTCTTTTTTTTAATAAAAATAGCTTGAGGAGATCAATCTGCACAAGGAGGAGATCGATCTGGTCCCCTTAAATTCCTCTTTTCCACGGCATTTTAAGCATAAGATCAATCTGTCGAAGCTTGAGATCGATCTGCTCCAAACAAAGAGCTAAGGAGATTGATCTCTATGTTTGAGGATTGATCTTTTCATTACAGAATGTTTAGGAGATCGATCTGGCTCCATTGGAGATCGATCTGCCCTATTCCATTGCTCAAATACAAGCATTTTGGCTCATCCAGATCGATCTCTCATCCTATGAGATCGATCTAGCCTGCAAAATTCCTAGATTTTGCTGCAATTTCCTGTAGAAACTTATACCAAAACATCCTTAATTTCTTGTCATGGTCATTTTCTTATCCAATCATCTTCGAGACTCAAAAATTGCATCCATTAATACTTCATACACATTAAAACTTGTGTAGAATCTTTGTATAGCCAAGGATCCATGATATAAACCAAATGGAAGTGCACAACTTATGCAAATCTTCCTTCCATTTTACTACACTACTCATATTCTATTCCATTCACATTTTTCACATGTTTTAGTCAATTTCTTCATACTCATTCATAATGTAACTTGTATGTACAATCACAACTCTTATTACAAGTGTGTACATTAACTTACGGACTTACATCACATATACTTCACTTACGAATTCATAGTATAACTCCATTTACATTTCTATGTACATATATTCAATTTTTCATATACGGGGTCTCACAACTTACGTATGACCTAGTGTTGGAGTGTTATTCTCACTAGTGTTCACGTTTCTGATATGTATGAAATAGTGTTTGAGCGGGGTGTCGACTGTGAGTTGCACTCAAGGCGGGCACTGTAGTTTTAATGTGATATATAAGACATGTTTAAAATCATGTTGATTTCCTTGTGTAGAGTGAGTGTCACATAGATGAGATGTTAGCATGTGGATTTAGAGACGTGGCATTGATTATCCATTGAGATAGGGTTCACGGGTGTACATTGCACCATGTATATGTCACGAAGTACATTGTATCGTGTGTTGCTTGGAGTAGTATGTGGAGTTGAGGAGTTGATAGATGGCGATTGTGAGGATTTAACCCACCTCCCTTTACAATAGTGATACCCCACACACTAGGATCCATGTAACCTGTGATCACAGTATAGGATATGACCATAGTCCATGATATTATTGCATTTAGCCACCGAGTCTCATATGATTATATCACATGATTTTATGATTCGGGTAGACCTAAGGGATGGGTCAGAACTTGATTTAAATGTTTCAATTGCTGAAAATGCTGTATTTACTATGTTTGAATATAAATGGCATGATTTATTTAAAGGCATTATGAATTTATAAAGATGCAATGTTTTGCATTAAATGCCTATATTTGAGAACTCAACATGATTTCAGTACTTGTGAATTATATGTACATACTATATCAGTTTTCCAATACATGCTTTAAATGTGAAACTAAGGAAAGAATAATTCATGGTATATCATTATTTTCAGTAGATAGAGTAGTTATCTACTTGCTTGCCTGATTTCCTTTTTGAGCTAGTGAGCTCACCCCTTTTATTTTCCACATCTCTAAAGAGCATCCGCAGTAGGTAGAGTACGGTTGAGGACTGGCATTCCTTTTGTCTGCTGCATTTCCCATCGAACGAAAGGTATGCACATCACGTACGATTTTTTATCTGAACATATAAACAGCACAGTGATGTAAACAATGTAATAATGGGGGATGTATTTGCACTTATATATATGTGAGTTCACTTATGGTACAGAAGTAATTACAGTCGGTAGATAATTATATTGACATGTATGTATGGTAATGAATGATGTGGCAAGAGATGATACTAATACCGAATCACAGCCCAACTGATGTTTCGAATTATGGTAGAAGGAAAGGTAAGAAAAGCAAAAAATTTGTAGTGGTTTTTGGTAAAAGTTGGTCGTGACATACACCTTGAGTAGGAAGATAAAGTATAAAAAAAATCCCCTCAATTCCATATTTTCGGGCTGTCATAGATTTGTTAGTATCAGAGCGAAATGTGTCTAGTATTGTCAGTATCGGTCAGTTGGAAATAGATTACATCCCAAGTGTCTGTACTTGTCTGGTTATGAACTGAATATGTCGATTAAAATTTTGATAAAGTTTAACGTGTACGCGCAGGTACATAAATTTACATTATGAAAGGGAGATGAGGTCACCCCTGGAGGCAGGCACAACCACCTCCACCCCCTGCCCCATAGCTCGAGAGTCTTAAGTCTCGAATTAATCGGTTGGATTACAATGTGAGACAAGGGTTTGAGCAGATGGAAGCACTATTTACACTGTATTTCGGGGCTAATACCTCACGTACCACACCTACCCTAGCTCCTACACCTACACCACCACAGAATCCAGCCCTACCTTCTCTACAGAATGACCCGGTACCACCCGCCACTCAGCCTCGGGCACAAACTAGGCTTGATGACTAAGGTATGGGTCGATTACGAGACTTTATTAAGATGAATCTGTCGGTATTTAAGGGGGTGAAGGACCCCGTAGCGGCAGAGGAGTGGTTGACAAAGATGAGGATAATTTTTTATTTCCTTGGGTGCACTGATGTAGAGAGGGTCAGTATGAGTGCTTATATACTTAAGGAACAAACACGATATTGGTGGAGTACCACCTAGAGTATACTATCTACTAGCCATTAGGTGATCGGCTAGGATGCTTTTCAGTCATCTTTTCGTACCCAGTATGTCCCTCAAGCTACCTAGAGGAAAATGCAAACAGATTTCCTAAATCTTGTACTGGGCAGTTTAACAGTCGATGAGTATGAGAACAGATTCACCACTTTATTGAGATATGATCCGGCGACTAACAGGGACAAACAGCATTGTACAAAGTAATTTGTATATGGGCTGAGACCAGTCATCCCAGATAGATTGATGGGGCTCTAAATTATTAAGTTTAAGAATGCTCTAGGACGAGCATAGGAAGTCGAGAGGGGACTAGCTTAATAAAATCCTAGTCTGAATCTCGGGTAGTAGTGAGAGATAAGGGTAAGAGACCTGAAGCTTCCAGAACAAATTTTATGAGGGTTTTATTTAAGAGACGAAAGATTGAGGGGCCTAGGGTGAGAGTTGATAGACAAAGGGTTTCTCCTAATACTGTCGAGACCCCTCTAGGTGCTAGACCAGACATTAAGATTTGCAGAAACTACGATCGTCCACATGAAGGTAATTGTTTTCGAACGATACGAGGATGTTTTAGATGCAGGGACATGGGTCACAGGGTGAAGGACTGCCCGCGACCTCAAAGATTGTATTTTCAAGAGCCTCATTCACAATTGTCTCAAAGAGCAATCCCTCATAGATGAGCCACTATTGCTGATAAGGGTAAGAAACTTGTCACAAAGGGCGTGTATTAGCTATAGATAAAGAGTTGACAGGTACTTCGTCTGAGGCTATTTGAGGTACACTTCTTGTTTGTAATTATGAGGCTCATGTATTATTTAACCCAAGGTCTATGCATTCCTTCATTTCATTACCCTTTGCATGTAAACTACACTTTGAGACTGAGACTTTAGATCATATTCTACATGTAAGTACACCTATGTGTGAGTCTTAAAAGACTGATAAGGTGTGTAGAAAGTGTGAGATTAAGGTGGGAGACAGAGTAAAGTGAGCAGATCTAGTTTTGTTAAAGATGAGTGGTTTCGACGTGATCCTAGGAATGGATTAGCTAGCAACTAATCACATGAGTCTAGATTGCTACACTAAAACTGTAACCTTCTCCCTACCTAAAAAATTCAGGGTATGTTTGACCATTAAGGAATAAAATGTGTGAAGTCTAGTGTAATAATCTTATGACATAATTATAATCTCCTGAAGTTTAGTGGTTTTTAGTAAAAGTCAGTCGTGACATACACCTTGAGTAGGAAGTTAAACTAAAAAAAAAAAAAACTAGCCCTAAATTCCATGTTTTCGGGCTGTCACAGATTTATTGGTATCAGAGCGAAAAGTGTCTAGTATTGTCAGTGTCGGTCAGTTGGAAATAGATTACATCCCAAGTATTTATACTTGTCTGGTTATGAACTGAATATGTCGATTAAAATTTTTATCAAGTTTGACGTGTATGTATAGGTACATAGATTTACATTATGAGAGGGAGATGAGGTCGTCTTGGAGGCAGGCACGACAACCTTCACCACCAACCCCACAACCCGAGAGTCCTAACTCTCGAATTAATTAGTTGGATTATACTGTGAGACAAGGGTTCGAGCAGATGGCAACGCTATTTATGTAGTATTTCGAGGCTAATACCTCAAGTACCACACCTACCCCGGCTCCTACACCTACACCTCCACAGAATTTACCCCCACCTTCTCTACAGACTGACCCGGTGCCACTTGCCACTCAGCCTTCGACACAGACCAGGCTCGATGACAGAGGTATGGGTCGATTACGAGACTTTCTTTAGATAAATCTATCGACATTTAAGGGGGTGAAGAACCCCGTAGCGGTAGAGGAGTGGTTGACAGAGAAGTAGATAATTTTTTATTTCCTGGAGTGCACTGATGCAGAGAGGGCCAGTATGAGTGCTTATATGCTTAAGGAACAAGCATGATGTTGGTGGCCTACCACCAAGAGTAAATTATCTACTAGCCACTAGGTGATCATCTGTGATGCTTTTCAGTCAGCTTTCCATATCTAGTATATCAATCAAGCTGCCTAGAGGAAAATGCAAACAGATTTCCTGAATCTAGTACTGGGCAGTTTGATAGTTGACGTGTATGAGAACAGATTCACCACTTTATTAAGATATGATCTAGAGACTGACAGGGATGAAGAGCATCATACAAAGAAATTTATCTATGGGCTGAGACCAGTCATCCAAGATAGATTAGTAGAGCTCTACATTATTGAGTTCAAGGATACTCTGAGACGGGCATAGGAAGTCGAGAGGGGACAAGACTTAATATAATCCTAGTTTAAATCTCGAGTAGTAGTCAGAGATAAGGGTAAGATACCTGAAGATTCCAAAATAGATTTTAGGAGGGGTTCATTTAAGAGACGAGAGATCGAGGGGCCTAGGGTGAGAGTTGATAGACCCAGGGTTCCTCCTAATGCTATGGAGACCCCTCGAGGTACTTGACTAGACATTAAGATTTGCAGAGACTGGGGTCATCCACATGTGGGTAATTGTTTTCGGACGATACGATGATGTTTCAGATGCGAGGACATGGGTCACAGGGTGAAGGGTTGCCCGCAGCCTCTGAGACCTTATTTTCAAGAGCCTCCTCGACAACAGCCTTAGAGAGTAATTTCTCAGAGACGAGCCTCTACTACTGATAAAGGTAAGAAACCTGTCATAAAGGGAAGCGTATTCGCTATGGATAAAGAGACAACAGGTACTTCATCTGCGGCTATTCGAGGTACACTTCTTATTTGTAATTATAAGGCTCATGTAATATTTGACCCAGGGTCTATACATTCCTTCATTTTACTACCCTTTGCATGTAAACTACACTTTGAGCCTGAGACTTTAGATCATATTCTACATGTAAGTTGTCACGCCCCGAAAGCGTGAAAAAATAGGGCTAATTTAAACTTTTTATCCATTAACTATGTTGTTTTCCTGTCCCATGTCTAGATTTAAAATCTTTTTCATTTCCAGGATCTCATTACATCACATACATTCTATATATATATAATCATTTACAACTATTACATCCTGACTATTATATACAATAGTGTCTATTCTGTATCACATGTCTAGAATACGAGTAAGAATGTACCTCAAGGCTACCAAAGTATCCGATGAAAGGTCAGACTATCTCGTCAACGACCACAGTCTCGTATGTGCAGTAGACTCACTGTAAAAATCTGGGAGATGGAGAGGAGGGGTGAGTTTTTTAGACTCAGTAAGAGATACATTTAAAATAGCTTTAAATACTCAAAACATTGTAAAACTCATGGATTTACAAATCAGCATAAACATGTACTGGAGTAGAGATGCTTACATTTCATAAAAGCAGTAAAAACATGCTTAAATCATAAGTTTACACATCAAGCATCTTTTTGGTAAAACTCATATATAGTATGCATATCACGTCGCGTAAACAAGTAAAAAGCATCTCAAAACTTAATCATGCATATCATAACATGCTTATCAATTTGAAAATGAAATCTGATTGTCATATGCACAATTCGTAAAACATACTCATGGCTACCTATAAAATCTCATCATAGAAAATCTGTGCTCAATAAAATAATAAACAGGTAGCATGAAATGTGCGAAAACATATATATATCATTCCGTCAATTCATCGTGTAGGGTCAGGCAAGTCTCATATACTAGTCCCAAAGGACATCATACATCTGGTCCCGTAGGACGTTTATCATAGGTACATATGGCCATTATACAGGGGAGCCGTAGGACTGGATCAGGGTCGTACGCTGCCCTATCTCTCGTGCACCACTAAATGGGGACTATATGCACGAACTTACGTGCATCACTAAGTGTGGACTATGAGCACGTTTCTCATATCAAGTCAGAGCCTGCCCATTCTCTGTTCGTCGGCTAGGTAGATCCTCGATTGTCTCCATACGCTACCCTATGTATGCTAGATCGACCCCAGATCTTCGGACTATCGTCATATCATGCCTTTTTACCCCACAAAAATCATTTTGGGCCTCTTACCTAATTTATCAAAATCATTTCGGGCCTTATACCCGTGTACTGAAAACCATTACGGGACTCTAACCTGATTCTCAAAATCGTTACGGGACTCTAACCTGTTTCTCATAGAAAACATGGTTTTCATAAATCATTACGGGACTATAACCTGTTTCTCAAAGAAAACATGGCTTTCATAAATCATTGCAGGACTCTAGCCCGTGTAAATATGGAAAGCATAGTTATAATAGTTATTTCTTGGGACTCATACCCGTACCATGAAAATATAGCTTAAAAGCTGTTTTGGGACTGCAACCCGTAATCCCACATGAAAGCACTATGCTTTCGTTTTAGAAGCGAAAAATCACTTTTATAAACATGTATGTTGTAAAAATGTATCTCATATATATAAAACATGCTGAAAACTTGGGAAATGGTTCTGGCTTCGGTTTGAATATAGTTGGAAATCCATTTTGTAAAATCTCATTCAATTCTCATACATAACCAGTTGGTAAGGATGAAAGAGTACTAACGCTACTCTAAATTATATCCCTTACCTTTTAGCAATTGATGTAGAGCACTTTCCTCGATGCTCAGGTTTACCTCGTAAAACGTGTTGATAGATCGAGCTGCTGCAAAACAAGTTCAACTTATCACCTATGGCTTAAATGTAAGACCCCGTATATGTATAAGGGTAATGTGTGTAATTGGATCAAATATATGAATGGACTTGTAATGTAAAGTATGATTGATGTAAGTCCATGGATTCAATGTATGTATGTGTAATATAAATTGTAACGTACATACAAGTTTCATTGAGTATGAATACAAAGAAATGAGTTCTAGCAAGTGATGGATGTGATTGAGACTCAAGATGAGTAGTGTGGTAAAATGGAATGGAGTTATGCTTCCATTTGGTTTTATGTAGCATACCTTTGAACATACAATGAATGCACACAAGTTTCAATGTGCATAAGGTATGAATGGATGCCATTTTCAAGTTATAAAGGTGGATGGATGAGAAAATGGCCATGGCAATAGATTAAGGATGTGTTGGTATGAGTTGCAGCAAGAAAACTGCAGGAAATCTGGAAAACGTGAGGCCCAGATCGATCTCATAGGATGAGAGATCGATCTGGAAGAGCCAGAATGCTCTTATTTGGGCGAGAGAATAGAGCAGATCGATCTCCACTGGAGCCAGATCGATCTCCCAAGCATTCTGTAGTGGAAAGATCGATCCCTAAGCACCCAGATCGATCTCCTTAGCTCTCTGTTTGGGACCAGATCGATCTCATGCTTCGACAGATCGATCTCATGCTTCAACAGATCGATCTCATTGCTTCGACAGATCGATCTCAGGCTTAAAAATGCCGTGAAAAAGAGGAATTTTAAGGGACCAGATTGATCTCCTCAAGCTATTTCTATATAAGGAGAGCTGAAAATCTGGAAATCTCAGAAAAACATTTAACCTTACAATCTCAACCCAAAAACCTAACTTTCCCTCTCTAAAATCAACCATTTTCAGTGAGATTTGAAGAGAGATCATTAGAGGCAAAGTTGTTCCTATCAAAGAGAAGAACAACATAGTGAGAGGACATTGTCTCATTTTTGGAATCGAAGGAGTTAAGGGCATTACCATTTGGAGCAAGAAGAGAAATCATATTGGTAAGATTCTAACACTCCAATCCAAATGCATTAGCTATTTAATTGATTTTGGAGTTGATTGATATGAGTATTGATGGATAAACTACCTAGGAATGTAGTGGAATTGGTGTGACCTAGAAATCTAAAATGGGTATAATGTGAGGATATGTGGGATTGAATGAGCTTATGATTTATGGCATGCTAAAGTTGTTATTGGGGTAATGTTTATGATTTTAGATGGTTAGATGAGATTACATTGTGAGTTTGGAGAAATTGTGGAAATGAGTATGAATATGCTTGATAAATGCCATAGTGAGGGGATTCATGAAATATGAACACTATGAGCTTTATGTCGATTTGATATCGATTTTGAATAAGATAATAGGTCTAAGAAGATCCATAGACTCGAGTTATGGATAAAGTAATGAAACGAGGCCAAATAAGCTTTAATAGAGGCTATAGATTAAATTGACTATAGCAAGCACAAGGGTTGCAATATATGGATCGAATATAATGCGGGATACGATTTTGTGTAGTCCCGAAGAGTTCGTTGAAGGCGAACCGAACCGTACGAGTAAGCAGCTTAAGGAAGTGGAATCACGCATCGCGATTTCAGGTAAGGGAATTCTGTAAGTATATAGAGGTAGCTGCTCGTATTTTGTGGGTGTAGGGCTTTGGAAATGTGCATGGACTTATAGAAATGTGTTTTGATGATGTATGAGATTTGGTGGTTTGAGATGGTTATTGAAAAAGGGATAGTAAGGCTAATAATTGCATAAATCATGTGTTTTGAATGCTTTTACAAAACACAATGCTTTGATTTGAGCAAATAAAAGGATAGGCTGGCTAGTACTTGAATGATGTTGTGAAATAGCCCATATGAGGCACTAAGCATATTATGAGATGTTTTGAATGCATGTGAGCCGCCTATCGCGTGTATGTGATATAATTCGCGTTAGAGCCTCGCTCGCGCTGGATTTCTATGTTTTCACTTGTGTGAAACGTGCTTGAGCTTAGCTCTCACTTTGAATTTGAATTGTGATGATGTTTATAAACCGTACTGGAGCTTACGCTCGTACGTGGATTTGAGTGGTTTTTCTTATGCAATTGTACTGGAGCTATGCTCGTACATGGTTTCTTCATATTTTATGCATAAATGCCGTACCAGAGCGTTGCTCGTACGAAGTGATTGGTTTAATGCATGAATTCGCGCTAGAGCGTAGCTCGCGCTGGTTTTCACACTGTGGTATGTATGAAGCCGTGGTGAGAGATACGGATTAACTCAGGGAACCCAACAGGCTTAACAGACCTCTTAGGTGGGGTGAGGGTGAGGGGCTAGGACCTGACATAATCCATCCAGGGAATCCAACAGGCCTGACAGACCTCTTAGGTGGGGTGAAGGTGAGGGGTTAGGACCCGGATCAGGGAACCCAACAGGGGCGAGCAAGGCCATGAGGGGCTAGGACCTGGTATTGAGGTTACTCCCACGCGCTCTTGAGACTATAAAGGTTACACTTGGTATGGGGTAGATAAGACCTATGGCAGGCACCCCCAACCATGTTATGGGTCCGCGGAGTACGATGTACCGTGTATATCACATGGAGTACGATGTACCGCGTGGTGGTTACTTGATTTGAGAAAGTCTAGTGGAGAACTAACCCACCTTCATACCAGCATGATACCCCGCACACCGGAATCCGTGTGGTCTGGGATGATATGTGACGATTGGCCAGCGTAGTCACTTGAGATATAGTAACCTGTCTCGTTGCTTGATTTACTTACTACCACATGATTTTAAATCTCTAAGTGTGATTTGTGATTGTTTAAGGTAGACCCGAAGGAGGGGTCGAGCCTCGTGGATTTGAATTGTGAAATGAAAATGAGGTTGTGATTGTGAATTGATGTGATGTGAATGTATGTGATGAGAAAGAGTTTTACGACGTGGGTTTTAAAAAGGAGGTTTCTTAATGAATTGCCCTTTTTATGAATTGAAATGAGATCGAGCATGAGATGATTTATACATGATGTTTTACCATGTTTTATATGCCAATTTTACATGACTTTGATACATGATATATATGTATACTCATATGGCATAGTTTTATTCCTCATGCTCCTACAATAAATGATTTATGCATAACACTATCAGCATGTAGATAGAGTAGTTATCTACCATGCTTGCATTATTGCCTTACTGAGCGTGTGGTTGCTCATCCCACTCTATTTTCCCCCTACAGAGCGTGCATAGTAGCCCAGTGAGGACTGAGGCGTATTATTTTGGACTCCGCTGCATCTCCATCTCTAAGAGGTATATACACAGTGATTCTTTTTGTATCTAAACAATGTACAAGCACAGTATTCTTTTGAGTTGTACTTATGGGGGATGTAGATGTCAGTAAAACATGTATTCGTATAAGTACACGATTAAATGCACATGTATGACATCGTTTTAATTAATTGAGAACAAATGAGATGTGGTGTTTATTATTGACTCACAGCCCAACAGTGTGTGGTGAGTTTAGTTCATGACCGGGTAAGGCAACAGTAAAACGCGAAAACTTTTCAGTGATTTTCGGTTAAAGAGAATGGAATTGGGTCGTGACATTAAATTCATTTCAACATATCTAAATATGTGATTATATCAAAGCTTTGACCAAAAGTTGACTTTTAATCGATTTTACTCTTTTTGCTCGGTTTTATCGGTATAAACCTCGTCTTAATCATATTCAACTCAATAAATATTCTCATATTTACTACTGTCGATTTAGCTAATTGGGCCAATTTCTCTCTTACTGGGCCTGATTGCACCTTAATGGGCCTTAATCCGCTTTAAGTCTTGTTCAACTTATTAATTCTTTCATCAAGGCTTATTGGGCTCACTAGGCCCATCAGTACTTATTTGGCTTTTTTCTAGACTCTTTGAATAGCCCATACATCATTTAAGACAATTTAATTAAAAATCTCAGTTTAATCCACTAAATGCGAAATTTAATCTGTAAATCGTAAAATAAATCTTTAATACATGATAATTACATAAATTGTCGTAAATGAGCTTTACTTACCGAGATTATGCGATGGTGCATAAATCGAAGTTTGATCGGGCTCACGTACGCGATTTATCATCGAACTGCATAATTATATATTTAATTTCGGGTGAATTTTTTGTTCAAATATAATTTAAATAAATTTCCCAAAAATTAAATCGATCACTTTTGACCTCTTATCGATTTACCCAAAGTTGGTGTATCCCCAAAAACTTTTCCTTTTTCCTTTTTCTCTTTTTCTTTCCTTTTTCTCCTTTTTTCCTCTCTTTCTTGGCCAAACCGGTTCGGTCCAGTTCAACCCAGTTCAGACCGATCGGTTCAGCCCGGTTCTCTTATTACTGAACCGGTCCATACCTGTTCAGGCTTCCCCGTCGCCGTTCACCTCTTTTTCGACTGGTTCTCGAGCCGTTTTTGGCGTCGTTCGGTGCGCATGGAGCAGGCGAACGTTCGACTGGGGTCAGTTGGGGTCAATCACCGATGGAGCTGTCGAAATCGTCTTCTCCACTTTCGACCTTCTCTCCCTCGATCCACCGGATTTCGGCATTTTTGGCCCGTATTGTCGGTACCAAGAGGGTCGGGCGGTTGTGGGCTACCTTCTCCGTTGGTCGTCGGGGCTCCTCGGTCACAGCTGGTGGCTCGTCGGTCTTGGGTTTCCGTTCGGCTCCCACTGTTGCATTTTCCACTCGTGTTTTGCTTTCTGTTTCCTTCTCAATTTCCAAATCCCGATTTCAGTTTTTCAATTTCAATTTCTTATTTTTATAATATACTTTATTATTATTTTATTGTATTTTATTATAATCAAATAAAATACAATAAAATCACAAAATATCTCAAAAATCATATTTTATTTTATTAATTAATTAATGAATTAATTTAATTTATTTTAACTTTTTCGATGTATTTTTCGCATATTTTCGAGATAATGTCCCGGGTGAAAATTACGAAAATTCGTAATATTTTCATATCTTGACCAACTGGATTCGAAATTCAATACCTTCTTCTTTATCGATCAAGATTTCCTAAATCCATATTTTTAATAAAATTTTCTTATCGAATTTACACCGAAATTAGGATCTTTTGACCATATTACCCTTCTACACGTTTGGGACTAATTTATACTGATTTTTCCTTCTCGGACTCACAATCTTTTCTCATTTAAATTCAGTATCTTTCGTCTAACGATTTAAATCCCTTTAATCTAAATTACTACTCCTCATTTATCCTGTTCCGTATTGTCAGACCTCCACTACAACATTCACATTCATATACTCAATTCATCCGTCTTATGATTCCAAATAATGAACATAATGGGAAAAATCTGGGTTTCACATTTTTCCCCACCTTTTAAGAATTCAGTCATCTGAATTCAATCTAGTCCATCAACCACGTGAGAGTACTTCTCCTTCATTTGGCTCTCTAGTTCCTAAGTGGCTTCTCTTGTCTTGTGGTGTTGCCAGAGAACCTTTATTAGTGGAATAGTCTTAAATCGTATCACTTCCTCTTTTTTCGAAGTGTACTAGACCCTTCATCGGTGACACCTTAATAAATACGGAGTCCCCAACCTGAAATTCAAGAGGACGTCTGCGCACATCGACATAACTTTTCTATGCAGTCCTCAATCTGTCACATATGAGCTGAACACCCTTAGTTGCCTGTTCCATTAAATCGGAAGCAAGGTGAATCTAGAACAATGGGACTCCTTTAGAATGCTCTGTCTCAAGGTGTCATATGTGGCACATAGATATGGCCTCGGTACCTCAGTAATCCATCATCACTGACCGTAAACTCAGACTGCGATCTCTAATCTACCTGGCTAACCATATCCAGAAACCTCTGATCATTTCGTTATCCAGCTCTAATCTGGTCTAGTATACTTGGTTCAATCATAGGCTAGCCATATATCCATGCTCAATCTCATCCATACTGATCCTGAGTTCGACGAATTGTTCCAATAAGTCCCACTCTTTAACCATCATGTAGGACATGATACCCTTTCAGCTCAGGGCGTCAACTACCACGTTCGCCTTACCAGGATGGTATAAAATCTCTCAGTCATAAAACTTGAGGAGCTCTATCCATCTTCGTTGTCTCATATTAAGCTCATTTTAATTAAACAAGTTTTTAAGACTCTTGTGGTCAGTGAAGGTCTGAAATCTCTCTTCATACAAGTAATGTCGTCATATCTTGACTGTAAACACTACTACAGCTAACTCCACTTATGATCCTTTAGCTGATGGGATCCATAAGCTACAACTCTACCATATTGCATAAGCACACAGTTGAGACCCTAGTGGGAAGCATCATTGTATACAACAAATCCCTCAGACCATTCTAAATGGTCAAGACTGGTGTCGTATTCAACCAACGTTTGAGCTCTTGAAAGCTCTGGTCACACTATTCAGATCATATAAACTAAACCTCTTTACAGTTCAGTCTGGTTAATAGAGCTGTTATTTGTGAAAACCCTTCGACAATCTGTAGGTAATACCATGCCAATCCCAATAAGCTTCTGACCTCCGTGACTGTCCTCGGTCTTTCCCATCTCAATTCTGCATCTACCTTGGATGGATCTACTGACACCTCGTCCTTAGATACTACATGTCCAATGAATGCAATTTGTTCTACCTAGAGAGCACAATTACTAAATTAACTTATAGCTTCTTCTCACGAAGTGTTTGAATCACGGTCCTTAAATGTTGTTCGTGCTCTTCCCGTGATCCAGGATAAATCAAGATGCCATCGATGAATACTATCATCAATCTATCCAAGTATTATCAGAAGAAATCATTCATAAGACTAATGAATGCAGCTGGGGCATTAGTCAATCCAAAAGGGTAAAACTAGGAACTCGTAGTACCCATATTGGGTCCGGAATGCTGTCTTTGGTACATCAGCATCCTTAATCCTTAGATAATGATAACCCGATCTCAAATCTATCCTTGAAACACTGAAGCCCCTCACAATTGATCGAATAAGTCATCTATCCTTGGTAGGGGATACTTATTCTCAACTGTAGTCTATACACGACGAAAACTACCATCCTTCTTTTTGACAAACAGTACTGGTGCACTGCATGGTGACACACTAGACCTTATAAACCCTTTATTGAGTAATCCTTGCAATAGCTTCTTTAATTCTTCCAACTCTACCAATTTCATTCGATAAGATGGCTTGGAGATGGGTTGAGTATCTGGTACTAGCTCAATGGCAAACTCAACTTCTCTCTCTGGTGGTAGCCCTAGTAAGTCCTTTGGGTATACTTAAGGAAACTCATATACCACCGAAACATCTTATAAACTTAGTGGTTCTGACTCTCACAAAAATGAAGGCAATGTATCCTTCACACAATCAAACATCATACATCAATCTCATACATAAACATCATAACATTTCATAACTTTAACACTATGTACTTTTATTACTTTCTAATAAACATACATTGAACTTTTCTAGTAAGGAGAAAGTTAAGGTCTTACTGTTGCGGTCTAGACTTACACGCTTAGTAACTAATCAATCCATGCTTAATATTACATCAAATTCTTGCATATTCAACTATACTAGATCTGTTAACAACTTCTTATCTCCTACCATCATATCACAAGCTTTACATATCATATCTCGTGCACAGGTGTACTTATGTGCAACATATAATCTAGTGACTCCAGGTTTCCTATGAAACCTATATGCAAATCATGGTGACACAAACGAGTGTGTGGAATTTGGGTCCAACAGTACATGTACTTCATGATTACAGACAATAAGAGTACCTAGGATAACATCGGAGGATGTATCTACTATCTCCTGGTCATAGGCGTACACTCGGCCATAAGAGACAGGCTTCTTACCCTTGTCTGCAGTTGTAGCTCTCCTTTGTGGAGCCTGAGCTGATCTCTTTGACTGTTTAGGTACCTCATGAGGTTCATGAGATCTCATAAGTGGACACTCCTTCATCAGGTGTCCTGCTTCACTGCATTTACAGTAAGTAAATGTACCTACGCAGTAAGGTCCAGTGTGAATATTGCCACATGTCCTGCACCGTGACACTCTTATCTTAGGGCCTCTAATCATACCTGCGACACCAACCGAAGTCTTGGGCTTACCAGCCCCTATCTAAGGTCCTTCCACCCTCTGTCTCTTGGTCTGACCCCTCTTAAATCATGTCGAGAAGCAATTGCTCTCTTCCCCTTAACTCTGATAGATCTCCTGAAACCATGCTCGGTTTGAGGAATGTCTAAGCCCCTCTCTATCTCCTGGGCTCACCTCAGAGCATCTCTAAAATCTACGATATTCTGACCCAATGGCTTATCTCTAATCCAGGATCTTAATCATGCCAAAAATCTCTCTGTCCGGTGCTCGGGATCTCTAACTGTCTCTGGATCGTATCTCATCAGGATTGTAAATCTATTCTCATACTTGCCTACTGTAGAACTTCCCTGTTACAAATCCAAAAACTATGTTTGCATATTCTTTTAAGCTGGAAGTGATACATACTGCTCTCAGAATGCGACTAAGAAAGCATTCCTTATGATCTCTAAGGGATCCTCAGCTAATATGTCTGTGTAGATCTACTCCAGAACTTAGCCTATCCCTTTTATCATTTAACCTGCCATAGTCACTCTCACCCTATCAGTACACCCCAAAAACTAAAATATCGCCTCAATATCAACGATTCACTCCTCAGCCTTAACCGGGTCCTTAAGCCTTGTGAACTCTGGAGGATTCATACTCAAGAAATCTCGCACCCTCTGAGTCTCTCTATCATCCTTATGCTAGGGAACTGCTGGCTAAGGGCTGGGGCTATTGCAAGAACTGGTGGGGGAGGAGGATTAGACGTAAGAGTAGCTGTCTCCGTACCAGGTGTACGTACCCCAAACTGCTGGGTATACATAGTGGTAAAGGTTGTAAGTCTTTCCTTTGTACCATGTATTGTCTCTTCGAGCCTCCTTATTCTATCAGTAGAGCTCTCGAGTTGAGGGGAAGATGGCAGAGCAGGTTAAGCTCGTCTCTATGAGTTTCGTCTACCACTCATGATTAGTGATTTACTATTTACACATAATACATAAATTAAGTCATACTTTGAAAGGTATACTCACTTTATTACCAGACATGTATAGACACATTGGGATGTAATACACTCTTATTACTAGACACGACAGTACTACACAACATTTGCTCTGATACCAACCAAAGCTGTCACGCCCTGGAACCGAGAAAAAATGGGGCTAATTTAAACTTTTTATCCATTAACTATATTGTTTTCTTGTCCCATGTCTAGAGTTAAAATCTTTTTCATTTCCAAGATCTCATTACATCACATACATTCTGTACATATATAATCATTTACAACTATTACATCCGACTATTATATAAAATAGTGTCTATTATGTATCACATGTATGGAATATAAGTAATACTGTACCTCAAGGCTACGAAAGTATCCGATGAAAGGTCGGACTATCTCGTTAATGACCACAGTCTCGTATGTGCAGTAGACTCGCTGTAAAAATCTGGGACATCGAGAGGGGGCAGTGACTTTTTTAGACTAAGTAAGAGATACATTTAAAATAGCTTTAAATACTCAAAACATGGTAAAACTCTTGGTTTTACAAATCAGCATAAACATGTACTAGAGTAGAGATGCTTACATTTCATAAAAGTAGTAAAAACATGCTTAAATCATAAGTTTACACATCATGGATCTTTTTGATAAAACTCATATATAGTATGCATATCACGTCGTGTAAACAAGTAAAAAATATCTCAAAACTTAATCATGCATATCATAACATGCTTATCACTTTGAAAATGAAATCTTATTGTCATTTGTACAATTCGTAAAACATACTCATGGCTACCTATAAAATCTCATCATAGATAATCTGCGCTCAATAAAATCATAAAACAGGTAGCATGAAATGCACAAAAACATATATATATATCATTCCGTCAATTCATCGTGTAGGGTCAGGCAATCGTCTCATATACTAGTCTCGAAGGACATCATACATCTGGTCCCATAGGACGTTCATCATAGGTACATATGGCCATTGTACATGGGAGCCGTAGGACTGGATCAAGGTCGTACACTACCCTATCTCTCGTGTACCACTAAATGGGGACTATATGCACAAACTCACGTGCATCACCAAGTGTAGACTATGCGCACGTTTCTCATATCAAGTCAGAGCCTAATCGTTCTCTGGCTGTCGGCTAGGTAGATCCTTGATCGTCTCCATACGCTACCCTATGTATGCGAGATTGACCCCAGATCCTCTGACTATCGTCATATCATGCCTTTTCACCCCACAAAAATCATTTTAGGCCTCTTACCCAATTTATCAAAATTATGAAAACATGGTTTCATAAAACATATCGGGACTTTAACCCGTAATCTCACATGAAAACACTATGGTTTCATTTCAGAAGTGAAAAATCACTTTTATAAACATGTATGCTGTAAAAATGTATCTCATATATATAAATCATACTGAAAACTCGAGAAATGGTTTTCGCTTCGATTTGAATACAGTTGGAAATCTATTTTGTAAAATCTCATTCAATTCTCATGCATAAACAGTTGGTAAGGATGAAGGATTACTAACGCTACTCTAAATTATATCCCTTACCTCTTAGCGACTGATGTAGAGCATTTTTCTCGATGCTCAGGTTTACCTCGTAAAATGTGTTGATAGACTGAGTTGCTGCAAAACAAGTTCAACTTATCACATATGGCATAAATTCATTTCAACATATCCAAATATGTGATTATATCAAAGCTTTGACCAAAAGTTGACTTTTAATCAATTTTACTATTTTTGCTCGGTTTTATCTGTATAAACCTCGTCTTAATTGTATTCAACTCAATAAATATTTCTTATATTTACTACTGACGATTTAGCTAATTAGGCCAATTTCTCTATTATTGGGCCATGTTGCACCTTAATGGGCCTTAATCCGTTTTAAGCCCGTATCCACTTATTAATTCTTTCATCAAGGCTTATTGGGCTCGCTGGGCCCATCAGTACTTATTGGGCCTTTTTCTAGACTCTTTGAATAGCTCATATATCATTTACGACAATTTAATTAAAAATCTCTCTTTAATCCACTAAATGCGGAATTTAATCCGTAACTCGTAAAATAAATCTTTAATACACGATAATTACATAAATTATCGTAAATGAGCTTTACTTACCCGAGATTATGCGATGGTTCATAAATCGAAGTTCGATCGGGCTCACGTACGCGATTTATCATCAAAATGCATAATTATATATTTAATTTCGGGTGATTTTTGATCAAATAAAATTTAAATAAATTTCTCAAAAATTAAATCGATCACTTTTGACCTCTTACTGACTTACCCGAAGTTCGATGTATCCCCGAAAATTTTTCCCTTTTTCCTTTTTCTCCCTTTTTTCCTCTCTTTCTTGGCTGAACTGGTTTGGTCCGATTTAACCCAATTCAGACTGGTCGGTTCAGCCTGGTTCTCTTCTTACTAAACCGGTCAGTACCGGTTTAGGCTTCCCCGTGTCCGTTCACCTCTTTTTCGACTGATTCTCAGGCTGTTTTTGGCATCGTTTGGTGTGTCTGGAGTAGGGGAACGTTCGGTTGGGGTCGGCTGGGGTCAATCCTGGTGGAGCCGCCAGAATCGTCTTCTCCCCTTTCGACCTTCTCTACCTCGATCCGTCGGATTCTGACATTTTCGATGCTCGTTACTTGTACCAGGAGTGTCGGGCGGCTATGGGCTACCTTCTCTGGTGGTCGTCAGGGCTCCTCGGTCACCGGTGGTGGCTAGTCGGTCTTGGGTTTCCGTTCGGCTCCCTACGTTACGTTTTCCTCTCGCATTTTGCTTTCTGTTTCCTTCTCAATTACCAAATCCCGATTTTAGTTTTTCAATTTCAATTTCTTTTTTTTATAATCTACTTTATTAATATTTTATTATAATCAAATAAAATATAATAAAATAACAAAACATCTCAAAAAACATATTTTATTTTATTAATTAATTAATCAATTTATTTTATTTTAAGTTTTTCGGTGTGTTTTTCGCATATTTTCAGGATAATGTCCCGGGCGAAAATTACGAAAATTCGTAATATTTCGTATCTTGACCAATTGGATTCGAAATTCAATACTTTCTTCTTTATCGATCCAGATTTCTTAAATCCATATTTTTAAAGAAATTTTCTTATCGAATTTACAACGAAATTAGGATCTTTTAACCATTTTACCCTTCTACACGTTCGGGACCATTTTATACCAATTTTTCCTTCTCGGACTCACTATCTTTTCTCATTTAAATTTAGTATCTTTCATCCAACAATTTAAATCCCTTTAATCTAAATTACTGCTCCTCATTTATCCTGTTCCGTATTGTCATACCTCCACTACAACATTCACATTCATATACTTAATTCATCCGTCTTATGATTCCAAATAATGAACATAGTGGGAAAAATTTGGGTTTCACATTTCTCCCCACCTTTTAAGAATTCAGTCCTCTGAATTCAAGCTAGTCCATCAACCACGTGAGAGTACTTCTCCTTCATTTGGCTCTCTAGTTCCCATGTGGCTACTTCTGTTTTGTGGTGTTGCCAAAGAACCTTTACTAGTGGAATAGTCTTAAATCGTAGCACTTCCTCTTTTTTCGAAGCGTACTATACCCTTTATCGGTGACACCTTAACAAATATGGAGTCCCCAACCTGAAATTTAAAAGGACGTCTGCGCACATCGACATAAATTTTCTATGCGGTCCTCAATTTGTCACATATGAGCTGAGCACCCTTAGTTGCCTGTTCCATTAAATCGGAAGCAAGGTGAATCTTGAACAATGGGACTCCTTTAGAATGCTCTATCTTAAGGTTTCATCATGTGGCACACAGATACGGCCTCGGTACCTCAGTAATCCATCATCACTGATAGTAAACTCAGACTGCGATCTCTCCTCTGCCTGGCTAACCATATCTACTAACCTCTCATCGTTTCGCTATCCAGCTCTAATCTGGTCTAGTATACTTGGTTTAATCTGTAGGCTAGCCATATATCCATGCTCAAACTCATCTATACTGACCTTGAGTTTGACGAATTGTTCCAATAAGTCCCACTATTTATCATCATGTAGGACATGATACCCTTTCAGCTCAGGGCGTCAACTTCTACGTTCGCCTCACCAGGATGGTATAAAATCTCGCAGTCATAAGCCTTGAGGAGCTCTATCCATCTTCGTTGTCTCATATTAAGCTCATTCTTATCAAACTAGTTTTTAAGACTCTTATGGTCAGTGAAGGTCTGAAATATCTCTTCATACAAGTAATGCCGCCATATCTTGAGTGTAAATACCACTGCAACTAACTCCAAGTTGTGAGTAGGATAATTACGCTCATGATCCTTTAGCTGATGGGATCCATAAGCTACCACTCTACCATACTGCATAAGCACACAACCGAGACCCTGGTGGGAAGCATCATTGTATACCATAAATCTCCCAGACCACTCTAAATGGTCAAGACTAGTGTCGTATTCAACCAATGTTTGAGCTCTTAAAAGCTCTGCTCACACTATTCAGACCATATAAACTAAACCTCTTTACGGTTCAGTCTGGTTAATGGAGCTGCTATCTGTGCAAACCCTTCGACAATCTGTCGGTAATACCATGCCGATCCCAATAAGCTTCTGACCTCCGTGACTGTCCTCGATCTTTCCTATCTTAATACTGCATTTACCTTGGACGGATCTAGTGACACCTCATCTTTAGATACTACATGTCTAAGGAATGCAATCTGTTCTACCAGAATGCACAATTACTAAATTTAACTTATAGCTTCTTCTCACGAAGAGTCCGAAGCACGATCCTTAAATGTTATTCGTGCTCTTCCCGAGATCCAAAATAAATCAAGATGTCATCGATGAATACTATCATCAATCTATCCAAGTATTCTTGGAAGACATCGTTCATAAGACTCATGAATGCAGCTGAGGCATTAGTCAATCCAAAAGGGCATAACTAGGAACTCGTAGTGCCCATATCGGGTCTGAAATGTTGTCTTCGGTACATTAGCCTCCTTAATCCTTAGCTGATGATAACTCGATCTCAAATCTATCCTTGAAACACTGAAGTCCCTTACAGCTAATCAAATAAGTCATATATCCTTGGTAGGGGATACTTGTTCTCAACTGTTGCTTTATTCAAAAGCCTGTAGTCTATACACAAACGGAAACTACCATCCTTCTTTCTGACAAACAGTATTGGTGCACCCCATGGTGACACACTAGGCCTTATAAACCCCTTATCGAGTAATCCTTGCAACTACTTCTTTAATTCTTCCAACTCTACCAATGCCATTTGATAAGGTGGCTTAGAGATAGGTTGAGTATCTGGTACTAGCTCAATGGCAAACTCAACTTCTCCCTTTGGTGGTAGCCCCAGTAAGTCCTCTGGGAATACTTCACGAAACTCACATACCACCGAAACATCCTATATACTTAGTGGTTCTGACTCTCATCAAAAATGAAGGCAATGTATCCTTCACACAATCAAACATCATACGTCAATCTCATACATAAACATCATATCATTTCATAACTTTAACACTATGCACTTTCATTACTTTTTAATAAACATACACTGAACTTTTCTGGTAAAGAGAAAGTTAAGGTCTTACTGTAGCAGTCTAGACTTACACGCTTGGTAACTAATTAATCCATGCCTAATATTACATCAAAGTCTTGCATATTCAACCATACTAGATCTACTAACAACTTCTTATCCCTTACCATCATATCACAAGCTTTAAATATCATATCTGTTTTCTGTATCGTGCATAGCTGTACTTAAGTGCAACATGTAATCTAATGATTCCAAGTTTCCTACGAAAACTACATGCAAATCGTGGTGACACAAACGAGTGTGTGGAACTTGGGTCCAACAGTACATGTGCTTCATGATTACAGACAATATGAGCACATCAGATAACATCGGAGGATGTATCTACTGTCTCCTAGTCATGGGCGTACACTCGGCCTTGAGAGAAAGGCTTCTTACCCTTGTCTACAGCTGTAGCTCTCCTCTGTGGAGCCTGAGTTGATCTCTTTGTCTATCTAGGTGTCTAATGAGGTTCTTGAGATCTCATAAGTGGACACTCATTCATCAGGTGTCTTGCTTCACCGCATCTGTAGCAAGTAAATGTACCTGCGTGGTAAGGTCTAGTGTGAATATTGCCACATGTCCTGCACCGTGACACTCTTATCTCAGGGCCTCTAATCATACCTGCAACACCAACTGAAGTCTTGGGCTTACCAGCCCTTATCTGAGGTCCTTCCACCTTCTGTCTCTTGGTCTGACCCTTTCTCAAATCATGTCGAAAAGTAATTGCTCTCTTCCCCTTAACTTTGATTGATCTCCTGAAACCATGCTCTGCTTGAGGAACTTCTAAGCCCCTCTCTATCTCCTGGGCTCAGCTCAGAGCATCTCTAAAATCTACAATATTTTGACCCAATGGCCTATCTCTGATCTTGGATCTCAATCTTGCCAGAAATCTCTCTGTCCGACACTTAGGATCTCTAACAGTCTGTGGATCATATCTCATCAGGATTGTAAATCTATTCTCATACTTGTCTACTGTAGAACTTCCCTGTTACAAATCCAAAAACTCTAATTGCAGCTTCTGTTGAGCTGCAAGTGATACATACTGCTCTTGAAATGCGACTAAGAAAGCATTCCAGGTGATCTCTAAGGGATCCTTGGCTAATATCGTCTGTGCAGATCTCCTCCAGAACTTAACCTGTCCCTTTATCATTTAACCCGCAATAGTCACTCTCTACCTATCAGTACACCCCAAAAACTGAAATATCGCCTCAATATCAACGATCCACACCTCAGCCTTAACTTGGTCCTTAAGCCTTGTGAACTCCGGAGGATGCATACTCAAGAAATCTTGGGCCCTCTGAGTCTCTTTATCATCCCTATGCTGGGGAACTACAGGCTGAGGGCTGGGGCTATTGGAGGAACTAGTGAGGGAGGAGGATTAGGCATAAGAGTAGCTGTCTCCGTACTAGGTGTACGTACCCCAAACTGCTAGGTAAACATAGTGGTAAGGTTGTAAGTCTTTCCCTCATACCAAGTACTGCCTCTTCGAGCCTCCTTATTCTATCAATAGGGCTCTCGGGTTGAGGGGAAGATGGTAGAGTGGGTTGAGCTCGTCTCTGTGAATGGCTCAGTCTACCACTCATGATCAGTGATCTACTATTTGAACATAATCCATAAATTAAGTCATACTTTGACAGGTAAGCATACTTTATTACCAGACAAGCATAGACACATTGGGATGTAGTACACTCTTATTACTAGACACGACAGTACTACATAACATTTGCTCTGATATCGAGCAAAGCTATCATGCCCTAAAAACGTGAAAAAATGGGGCTAATTTAAACTTTTTATCCATTAACTATGTTGTTTTCCTGTCCCATGTCTAGATTTAAAATCTTTTTCATTTCCAGGATCTCATTACATCACATGCACTTTGTATATATATAATCATTTACAACTATTACATCCCGACTATTATAAACAATAGTGTCTATTCTGTATCACATGTCTGGAATACAAGTAATACTGTACCTCAAGACTACGAAAGTATTCGATGAAAGGTCAGACTATCTCGTCAACGACCACAGTCTCGTATGTGCAGTATACTCGCTGTAAAAATCGGGGAGATGGAGAGGAGGGGGTGAAACTCATGGTTTACAAATCAGCATAAACATGTACTGGAGTAGAGATGCTTACGTTTCATAAAAGCAGTAAAAACATGCTTAAATCATAAGTTTACACATCATGCATCTTTAGACTTAGTAAGAGATACATTTAAAATAGCTTTAAATACGCAAAACAGGGTAAAACTCATGGTTTTACAAATCAGCATAAACATGTACTGGAGTAGAGATGCTTACATTTCATAAAAGCAGTAAAAACATGCTTAAATCATAAGTTTACACATCATGCATCTTTTGGTAAAACTCATATATAGTATGCATATCACGTCGTGTAAACAAGTAAAAAGCATCTCAAAACTTAATCATGCATATCATAACATGCTTATCACTTTGAAAATGAAATCTTATTGTCATATGCACAATTCGTAAAACATATTCATGGCTACTTTTAAAATCTCATCATAGAAAATATGTGCTCAATAAAATTATAAAACAAGTAGCATGAAATGTACGAAAACATATATATAGATCATTCCGTCAATTCATCGTGTAGGATCAGGCAATCGTCTCATATACTAGTCCCAAAGGACATCATACATCTGGTCCTGTAGGATGTTCATCATAGGTACATATGGCTACAGGGGAGCCGTAGGATTGGATCAGGGTTGTACGTTGCCTTATCTCTCGTGCACCACTAAATGGGGACTATACGCACGAACTCACGTGCATCACCAAGTGTGGACTATGCGTTTCTCAAACCAAGTCAGAGCTTTCCCGTTCTCTGGCCGTCAGCTAGGTAGATCCTCAATCATCTCCATACACTACCCTATGTATGCGAGATCGACCCTAGATCCTCTAATTATCATCATATCATGCCTTTTTACCCCACAAAAATCATTTTGGGCCTCTTACCCAATTTATCAAAATCATTTTGGATCTCATACCAGTGTACTGAAAACCATTACGAAAAAGTCGTTACGAGACTCTAACCCGTTTCTCATAGAAAACATGGTTTTCATAAATCATTACGGGACTATAACCTATTTCTCATAGAAAACATGGTTTTCATAAATCATTGCAGCACTCTAGCCTGTGTAAATATGGAAAGCATAGTTATAATAGCTATTTCTTGGGACTCATACTCGTACCTTGAACATGTGCATCTAGCATGCATTTTGGTATAAAAGCATGAATATTTACCATAGAAATCTTGGTTATTAACTATACATTGGTTTTAAGTTTTATAAACTTGAGAATGCTTTATGATGTAGGCTATCTTCATGTTTCAGAAAGATGTTATGTAACGACCCTTGACCTTGAAAATTCGGAGGAAATTTTTTTTTTCAAAGTTTTAAATTCCTACTTATTCCTTCATTTAGACTGCATTCCTGCTCAGTGCCGTTTCTTTTATCTTACCTATTCACCGATAATTATACTTAAATTAAATTTTACATCTAAATGGCCGATAGAAATTTCGATAGCATAACAGCTTATATATAATCCTACCCACCTGCAAATCAAACGCTTTAACAATCCTAAGTATCCCTAACTATCAAACATGCTCCCCAAATTCGTATCATCAAGCCAATATGTATCTGTTCCCACTAGGATTAGGACTCTACGATTAATTCTTAAAAGAGATAATCCTTACATTTGTTTTCTTACAAATTACATCCCAGTAAAATATTCACACTATATGTTTGTGCTTACATAATGTGTCTGGTAAAGGAATGCATTCGTATACCTCTACGTGTACAAAAGTAGTCTAAGGTAGCTCTTTCCTCCAGCCTACATCGTGTACGCGGCAGGTAGCATCTGTAGATCACTGCAAACAATCTGAAATGTAGAGGGGTGATCTTTCAGGAAAAAGCCCAGTAAGGAACGCATTTCAAATGATCATAACGTTTAAAGCATACATAATACATAATAATACGAAAGGGAGGCATTTCTTTACAAATATAACATCCCTTTCAAACACATATCACAGAAACACATTTAACAGGAACATGGTTTCGAAAATAAGAGAACCTTAGCAAACTCATCAGAATCTTTCATGATAAATAGAACTTCAAAAGCATTGTTGAGTATAAAACATGTTTCAAAACATCAACATCTTAAAACAAAATTCAACTCATATGGAAATCAGATCCTTTCAAATCATACAGAACTTTAAAAGCATCGTCGAGTAAATTACATATCAAATAATCAAATCTTAAAACAGAATTCATTTTGGATGGAGACTAGGCTAGCTCATGTAATTGTCATGCGGGAATAACATATCCATCCTCCGTAGAGGGAAAATCATGAACATGACCATTTTCACTACCTCACCCCACTTAAGAGGTCTTTCCGGTTAGCTGTGTCTTTTCACTACCTTACCCCACTTAAGAGGTCTTTCCGGTAAGCAGAGTCTTTTCGCTACCTCACCCCACTTAAGAGGCATTTTCGGTTAGCTGAGCTTTTTCGATACCTCACCCCACTTAAGAGGTCTTTCTGGTTAGCTAAGCATTTTCACTACCTCACCCCACTTAAAAGGTATTTCTGGTTAGCTGGGCATTTTCGATACCTCACCCCACTTAAGAGGTCTTTCTGGTTAGCTGGCCGTTTCGGCTACCTCACCCCACATAAGAGGTCTTTCTGGCTAGCCTCATCCCAAGTGAGCCTCACTCACCTATTTAAAATTCATAATCTGAGTTTCAATAAACCTTCTTTTACGGTGGAAAACTCTTTCATAAAAAAAACAAAGAAACTGTACTCGTATAACAGATTTCATTTCTCGCAACATATGTAACAAATTCATGCATAAGTCAAAGTCATACCATTTCGTTCGAGAAACAAAAATCAAAAAATGCTCACGGATTTGAAGACATGCTCAAAACTCATGTATTTAAATTCATAAACCTTTCTTACCATTTTGAAAACATGGCAAGATAAAGCTGGGGCTCAATAAAAGTTGGGCTTGGTTTTGTTTAAACGTTAACTTGGACTAAAGAATGAACGCTTGGTACAAATTCTAATCATTTGCTAAAATATTGTGTAACTCGAATATTTTCATAAATTCAAGTTGAGGGAAAGGAGGATACTATTACCATTTTAAATTACACCCCTTACCTCGATTTATCGGGAGTTCAGGGTTCGAGTAGTGACGCCTTATGGTGTCTCTCTTTTTTCCTTCTAATATTTTCCTACACTGAATTTGGTATTCTTAGTATCCTTATTTAAATCTAATAGCTTACAATGCTTCTAAATCGAAATCTTATTAGCCCAAGGAAAATACATCCGGAATTTAAATTCTAACTCTTTAAGATCACATTAAACTATACACATTCAACCTTTGGAGCTCATCAATTTCCTCTTTTCCCACTACAACTTGTAGAAATTTCTTTCCACTATAAACTTCATCACATTGATAAAATAAATAATCCCTATGTGTTACTTCTTTGTGTGTGTATACAATTGTACCAATATAGCAGGACATTTAATATTCATAAGTTCATATACTAATACACACATATGTATGTAACTGTACGATTATACATTTTATCCATTTCATCATCTCATTTCATTTTCATTTTCAATATTCAATCTCAATTCTTGATACTCCTACTCATAATTTTTAATTTCCTTGCCTAATTCTCAAAATCCCCAGTTGTCCAGTTAACCCTAGTTTTAAAATTTCTTTACAACCAAAATTTAAAATAATTCATACAACAATCATGCTTTCATAATGCAATTGACACAGAAATTTAACTAGACAAAACTTCAATTTTTACTAAGGAGTCACTGTGCAAAATGGGAAAATATCAACTGGGTATTTTATCAGTATTTTTTTTAACACTGTAGCGTCGAAACAGGGTGGCCAGACAGGGTAGGACAGGCAAGGGCAGCTGTTGGGGCTCGGGTTCAATGGAAGGTCGGCGTCGGTCTTCTCCGTTTGTCGCAGAACGCGAAACAGAGGAAAAACGTGAGAGAGGGGACAAGAGGCGTTGTCGTCGGACTCGCGAGTTGGGGAAATGGCCGACGTCTTCACCGGTGACTGGTTCGCGGCACAACTTAAAAAGTGGGTTCAGTTTTCAGACGAAGTAGAGGGAAAGAAGAGAAAGAGGGGGTCGGGTCTGCGTCTGGGTGAACAAAGCTGCCGGTCTAGAGGAACCTCCGAAGCTAGTGTGCCCGTCGGTGACGATGCAAAAGACAACAGGCAACGGTGAGATGGTTCGGGTTTCTCGGTTTTCGATGAGGAAGGAGGGCAGACGCGATTTTCGGTCGAGATGGGGTTGTCGGCGTGAAAGGAGGCATAGACGACAGGTGGGATGAAAGGCGGGAGGGGCTCCGGTCGGCAAATCGAATGAAGGAATTGGGGGGGGGGGGGAGGGGGAAGGGTTTGGCTTTTCAATAGGATCGCGTGACATCGCGTGATCCTTTTTTTTTGGTTTTTCTTTTCTTTTTTTTTTTCATTTTTCTTTTTTTTGTTTCTTTTTTTATTTATATATTTTTATGATATATATATATATATATATTTTATTTTACATTTTCACTTCTGCACAAATACATGTATATATATTTATTGTAACTATTTTTATCATTCATTTTCAATTTAACAAATATATATATATATATACACACATATTTTCTTATAACATTTTTTTCCATTTAATTTTATTGTTTAATTTAAATACAGAAAATTTACGGTGTTTACATTCTCCCCACTTTTAAAGAATTTGGTCCTCCAAATTCATCTTGGCCCTTTAGAACAGTTGAGGGTACTTCTAGACGCTGTCAAGTCTCTCGGGCTGGTAGGTATTCTGAAATATCTTTACTGGCCATCAAACTTGACCACGTAAACCGATTATGGATACAAGTATTCATGATTCAATTTCAATAAGAAAATAGGTTACCAACTTATCACAATTTCACATTTATTCTTAGTGAGAACGTATTCTTAATTCATATCACTTGATCCGAATCACTTCACATACCAGAGATATTCGTACCTTGCATACATCTTTGAATTCCAATGTGAGTCGTATATTCAAATTTATCTCATTTCAAAGCTTGTCTCATTTCGTACATCAACTATAGCAAAACTCTTTCCTTATTCCAATTAAGTCTCACATTCGAAACATAAGAATATATAAAAAAGAAAATTACAATCCTTAGATTCAATAAGTAATTCATATTCTAAAGTTTCCTTATATCTCAAAACTCTGAATCTTCATAATAGTTCGAATCTTTTCTATTGATATATAACCTCTGTTTGGAAAATCCTACTTACACCCGTTCTTAATACATTGTGACCCAAGAGACTCCGGGTCTCCTTAAAAATTAACACCAGTACACTCCAAGTGGGTCACTCAGTCTGAAAATCTCCCCTTCATATAGTTCTTATAATTACTCTTTCAGCATTTCTAATCCAAGCAAAGTCACTCAGTACAGTGGTTTGAGTAATTAATTCGATACCACGTGCTAAATCAATTCAGGACTTCTCCTTTTAGTTTAGGGGTAACTTTGATAAATCATTTGATCATGTATTAGAAAACTTTCCCTGTTTACAGGGATGTTTCTATACTCCGAACACGCTCTATCTTTATCAATCATGTAAGCAGTGCGACCTTCAGAGTTTTATTTATACCGTTAGTTCCCTGATTCATTCTTCCAGCATAGTGACTGTGCTCTTCCATTGTTACTATTTCCTTTGTAGATCTCCTTTCCGTCATTCTCTTTATCCTTCCTTTTTCTTAGTGACTTTAAAACCATACAATTCATATCATCGTAATTGAGCCTTGTGCATCGCTTCTTTAGAATAATTTCAAAAGGAGTCATCCTAGCTTGACTAAAGATCCCAATATCTCCTATCTTAATTTCACAATTCCTACACACCATATCAGTCCTTTGAGATGCATACATGGGTGTGGTAACGTGTAACATGAAATCTAGAGGCTCAGGTTTCACAGGTAATTTACATGCAAAATGGGGTGATATGAAAGAGTGCATAGAGCCTGAATTAAATAGTACATATACCTCATGATTACAAATTAAAAGCTTACCCCGAATAGTCTCAGTGGATGCATCAGCAGTCTGTCTATCCAAGGCAAAGACTCTACCAAGAGTGACTGGCTTCTTGCCCTTCTCTGCTGCAGTATCCCGTCTCTGTGGAATTTGTCTCTGGGGAGCTTGCCTCCCATGTTGTCGTGGTTGCTCTGGGGGCTGTGGAGTATTGCTCTGTGGGCAATCCTTGCTCATGTGTCCCTTCTGTCCACACCCATAACATACCCTTGTGGCCATATAATAAACACCTCTATGGGCTTTCCCGCAATCTTTACATAACTTCCAATACTGCTGTGGGTCTCTGGCAATCTGGGGACCAGGTACAAGAACTGTAGGTCTATCAACCCTAGTTCAAAACTCATCTGTCATTTGCCTCTTAAACTGGTCCCTCCGAAAATCCTGTCTCACCAACTCCATTCGCTTACTCTCATCTCTGTTCTTTCCCTTAAGGCCATACTCTGTCTGTATAAAATTCAGGCCCCTCTCAACCATCTGTGCTCTTCCCAGGGCATCCTGAAATTCAGTAATCCATAACCCCAAAAGACAATCTCGAATAGCTAGCCTCAACCCTATTAGAAACCTCTCAGTCTGACGCTCTTCATTTTGGAACGTCTCCGGATCATACCTCGTCAACATAGTGAACTTACTTTCGTACTCATCCACGGTCATACTGCCCTATACCAAATTCAGAAAGTCCATCCTCAACTTCTGCTGGGCAACTAGTGGAACATACTGCTTCCTAAAGGCCGTGGAGAATGCATCCCAACTAATCACCGAATGCTGAGCAGTCAGAAGGACCTTGGTGGATCCCCACCAATACTCTACTTAGCCCTGCAGCATGTAGGTGGCCATGGAAACCTTCTCAACATCAGAACACCCCAAAAAATCGAAGATCTTCCTAAGGCCCACCAGCCACTCTTCAGCCTCTACTGGATTCTTAATCCCCTTGAATGATAGAGGTTTCATCTTCAAGAAATCTCTCATCCTTCTGATATCACTCTCCTCTCTCTGGGCCTGTACAGGAGGCTGAGGTGCCACAGGTACTGGAGGAACTGGTGGAGGAGGAGGTGGTGGTGCTTGTGGAGGAATCGGTGCAGTGCCAGCTGAATCAGAGGCATTTGCCCCTAAGTGTTGGGTAACCATGGTAGCAATCGATTCCAATCCACGTTCGAGACGTTGCTCCAACCGCTATTCAAACTGAGCCATATGAGTATTGGGGCTCTCTGGTTGCTGTGGAGGAGGTGGAGGTGGCTGAGCTTGCCTCGATGGGTGTCCTCGTTTTCCTCTCATGATATACATGATCTACTACCAGCGCGTAAACCAAGATCAAACCTTAACTTCATTAGGTATACATTGCCTACAACCAGATAAGCACAGACATTTGGAATGTAATTTTGTCCTTAATAACGACACTGACAGTACTAGGCAGCTTTTGCTCTAATACCACTTAAACTGTAACGACCCTTGACCTTGAAAATTCGGAGGAAATTTTTTTTTTACGAAGTTTTAAATTCCTACTTATTCCTTCATTCACTTAGACTGCATTACTGCTCAGTGCCATTTCTTTTATCTTACCTATTCACCGATAATTATACTTAAATTAAATTTTACATCTAAATGGTCGATAGAAATTTCGGCAGCATAACGGCTTATATATAAGCCTACCCACCTGTAAATCAAACGCTTTAACAATCTTAAGTATCCACAACTATCAAGCATGCTCCCCAAATTCGCATCATCAAGCCAATATGTATCTGTTCCCACTAGGATTAGTACTCTACGATTAATTCTCAAAAGAGACATTCTTTACGTTTGTTTTCTTACAAATTGCATCCCAGTAAAATATTCACACGATATGTCTGTGCTTACATAATGTGTTTGGTAAAGGAATGCATTTGTATACCTCTGCGTGTACAAAAGTAGTCTAAGGTAGCTCTTTCCACTAGCCTACGTCGTGTACGCGGTAGGTAGCGTCTGTAGATCACTGCAAACAATCTAAAATGTAGAGGGGTGAGCTTTCAGGAAAAAGCCCAGAAAGGAACGTATTTAAAATGATCATAGCGTTTAAAACATACATAATACATAATAATACGAAAGGGAGGCATTTCTTTACAAATATAACATCCCTTTCAAACACATAGCACGGAAACACATTTAACAGGAACATGGTTTTGAAAATAAGAGAATCTTAGCGAACCCATCAGAATCTTTCATGATATACAGAACTTCAAAAGCATTGTTGAGTATAAAACATGTTTCGAAACAACAACATCTTAAAAGAAAAATCACGTCAGATGGAAATCAGATCCTTTCAAATCATACAGCACTTCAAAAGCATCGTCGAGTAAATTACATATCAAATAATCAAATCTTAAAACAAAATTCATTTTGGATGGAGACTAGGCTAGCTCTTGTAATTGTCATGCGGGAATAACATATTCATCCTCCGTATAGGGAAAAACATGAACATGACCATTTTCGCTACCTCACCCCACTTAAGAGGTCTTTCTGGTTAGCTGTGTCTTTTGGCTACCTCACCCAACTTAAGAGGTCTTTCCGGTTAGCAGAGTCTTTTCGCTACCTCACCCCACTTAAGAGGTCTTTCTGGTTAGCTGAGCTTTTTCTCTACCTCACCCCACCTAAGAGGTCTTTCTAGTTAGCTGAGCTTTTTCGCTACCTCACCCCACTTAAGAGGACTTTCTGGTTAGCTGAGCATTTTCGCTACCTCACCCCACTTAAGAGGTCTTTCAGGTTAGCTGAGCATTTTCGCTACCTAACCCTACTTAAGAGGTCTTTCTAGTTAGCTGGCCCTTTCGGCTACCTCACCCTACTTAAGAGGTCTTTCTGGCTAGCCTCATCCCAAGTGAGCCTCACTCACATATTTAAAATTCATAATCTGAGTTTTAATAAACCCTCTTTTATGGTTGAAAACTCTTTCATAAAAAAAACAGAGAAACTGTACTCGTATAACAGATTTCATTTCTCGCAACATATGTAACAAATTCATGTATAAGTCAAAGTCATATCATTTCGTTCGAGAAACAAAAATCAGAAACATGCTCACAGATTTGAAGACATGCTCAAAACTCATGTATTTAAATTCATAAACCTTTCTGACAATTTTGGAAACATGGCAAGATAAAGCTGGGGCTCAATAAAAGTTGGGCTTGGTTTTGTTTAAACGTTAACTTGGACTAAAGAATGAACGCTTGGTACAAATTCTAATCATTTGCTAAAATATTGCGTAACTGGAATATTTTCATAAATTCAAGTTGAGGGAAAGGAGGATACTATTACCATTTTAAATTACACCTCTTACCTCGATTTATCGAGAGTTCAGGGTTCGAGTAGTGACGCCTTCAGGTGTCTCCCTTTTTTTCTTCTACGATTTTCCTACACTGAATTTGGTATTCTTAGTATCCTTATTTAAATCTAATAGCTTACAATGCTTCTAAATTGAAATCTTATTAGCTCAAGGAAAATACATCCGGAATTTAAATTCTAACTCCTTAAGATCGCATTAAACTATACACATTCAACCTTTGGAGCTCATCAATTTCCTCTTTTCCCATTACTACTTGTAGAAATTTCTTTCCACTATAAACTTCATCACATTAATAAAACAAATAATCCCTATGTGCTACTTCTTTCTGTGTGTATACAATTGTACCAATATAGCAGGACATTTAATATTTCTAAGTTCGTATACTAATACACACATATGTATATAACCGTACGATTATACATTTTATCCATATCATCATCTCATTTCATTTTCATTTTCAATATTCAATCTCTATTCTTGATACTCCTACTCATAATATTTAATTTCCTTGCCTAATTCTCAAAATCCCTAATTATCCAATTAACCCTAGTTTTCAAATTTCTTCACAACCAAAATTTAAAATAATTCATACAACAATCATGCTTTCATAATGCAATTTACACAGAAATTCAACTAGACAAACCTTAGATTTTTACCAAGGAGTCACTGTGCAAAATGAGAAAATATCAACTGGGTATTTTATCAGTATATTTTTTTAACACTGTAGCGTCGGAACAGGGTGGCCGAACGGGGTAGGAAAGGCAAGGGGAGCTGTCGGGGCTCGGGTTCGGTGGAAGGCCGGCGTCGGTCTTCTCCGTTTGTCGCAGAACGCAAAACAGAGGAAAACTCCTCTGTTTCGATTTTCGGATCCAGGCAAGGGAAGAGGAAAAACGTGAGGGGGGGGACAGGAGGCGTTGTCGCCGGAGTCGCGAGTTAGGGAAATGGCCGGCGTCTTCACCGGTGACTGGTTCGCGCCACAACTTAAAAAGGGGGTTCGGTTCTCTGGCGAAGCAAAGGGAAAGAAGAGAAAGAGGGGGTCAGGTCTGCGTCTGGGTGAGCAAAGCTACCGGTCCGGAGGAACCTCCGGCGCTGGTGTGCCCGTCGGTGACAAAGTAGGAGACAACAGGCAACGACGAAAGGGTTCGGCTTTCTCAGGTTTTCGGTGAGGAAGGAGGGCGGACGCGGGTTCCTGTCGGGATGGGGTTGTCGGCGTGAAGGGAGGCATGGATGGCTGGTGGGACGAACGGCGGGAGGGGTTTCGGTTGGCAAATCGAAGGAAGGAATTTGGGAGGGAGGGGGGGGGGCGGGGTTTGTCTTTTCAATAGGATCGCGCGACATCGCGCGATCTTTTTTTTTCGTTTTTCTTTTCTTTTCTTTTCTTTTCTTTTCTTTTTTCTGTTTTTCTTTTCTTTTTCTTTTCTTTTTTTTTGTTTTGTTTCTTTTTTTTATTTATATATTTTTATTATATATATATATTATTATTTTACATTTTCACTTCTGCACAAATACATGTATATATATTTATTGTAACTATTTTTATCATTCATTTTCAATTTAACAAATATATATATGTATATATATACACACATATTTTCTTGTAACATTTTTTTCCATTTAATTTTATTGTTTAATTTAAATACAGAAAATTTATGGTGTTTACATGTTACTTGATGTTTAATGTTCTTTACAAACATTTTTATGTATAAGAAAAGATGATTTCAGTAGGGGGCGGCTCTCCGAGTGATGTTTGCTCCATTCACAAGGCTCAAACTCGAGACCTTACTTAAGGAGACCTAATGCACTATCAACGTATAAATCTCTTACATTATCATTGAATCATATCATAGAAACCTCATTAACTAATAAGTTTAATAATATTTATTTATTTATTTAAAAAATGAATTAATTAAGTAGCATGTTATGATTCATAAAAAAATGTATGAAATTTATTCACAGAGATTGGGGAACTACAAAAAGGTCAAAAATATTTATCTTATTGCAAGTTCAACGTAAATATACATGATTAATCGTAAATTTCGAGTAATTAAAAGTAAAATATGTTAAAAGTATTGTAATATATGAGAATAAACGTAAAGTTCGAATCAATAGGCATAAACACATGATAATTTTGCTACAAGATATATTTATGTTTATTTCATATATTTATGATATTTTTAACATATTTTACGTCCAAGAAAAAAAAAATTTTACTGTAAATTTTCTCATTGAGAATATATCAAATATAAATCCATTTATAATATAAATATCTATTTCAACAACAAATTTACTATATCTCAGTCTTTTGAACTTTAAATTTATGATGCAACACACATTTAAATTTAACTTGTACACAACAAAGCTTTGTGTAACTCACTAAACCGATCAATGATCAGAAACTTACTTCAAAATGGGCCAAATTAGAAAAAGATCACCTTGGCTATCAAAAAGTAGTGTCTCCTACTTGATGATCTTATGGTGATTAATATAGATTGAATTCAAGAGCTCTTTCTTAATTACCACAAAATCAAGACTTCCAGGTATTTATGCGTATACGGTTTTCCTTAGTGTATTCTTTTGCTCCAGAAGATGTTAAATCCGATAGAGCTGGATTGATTTCCACTTCCATAATTTTCGACATTGAAAGAACAATTAATATCTTAAGAATAGAGTGATACATGATATATAATTCGTATAAATATATAATTGCCTAGCTCTTGAAGCATTGATAAATCTCATACTCCAAGAGAATTAATGAACTAAAAAAGGTACAATCAAAGATCTAAGCCTGAAGAAGCATGTATATCTCTTTTCAGTTGTCTTATTTAAAAAAAAAATAAAAATTATAAGGTATAGGTCCTAGTATTTTAAGGGCACTTGGGTCCTCCTTCTTTGGTCTTCCAATTGTTGTAGCAAGGGCAGACTTGCTTGTTGCCATAAGTTCCAGGAGGGACGCATAGGCATTTGGCACAGCACTTGAGACAGAAGAACATGCATGGCTTCTTGTGCGATGTTGCTGAGCATCGGTAAGTGCATCTTGGTTTGCAGTCTGTACGTAATTAATCTCCAAACAGATTACAAATACATATATATACTAATGGTTGGTGATTGAATGATCCTGAAAATCATCATAATAAGATTTTTACATTTTATAATGAAACAGTTGACAAAATCCCTTCTCAATTCGAGTTTCTTTTTCATCTTGGATAAATAGAGCTAAAGTAAAAAAGTTTTACATTGCATGTGTTTCCATTCACACAAGAATAATTACGTACGAACAACCAAAATATGACAACTTCCAATGTTACAAATTTTCTCATTGATCTTAAATACCAAAAACAACTTAGTTTCTACACTTCACACTAGTTATATCAGTAGATACATTACCTGAAGGACGAAGCTTAGCACTACCATAAACCTGCATTAGCAAATTAAGTTTAAAAATTAGGAAATTATAAATGAAATAAGTTTATATATATATATATATACACACACACACACACACACATTCATCAATTCAAGACATGTGTACCTCAGCCACATTGGATAGAGCGATCAAGAGAAGCACAGAAAATACAAGAAACAATGAACTTCGTGAAGCTAACATGTTTTTTTTTCCCCTCAAAAAGCTTTGAACTGTTTAGTAAAGCTTTCGGGATGAAGAAAAAGAAGAATCAAGTGAATATTTATAGGCAATAAAAAAAAAAGGAATATTAAAAGAGATAAAGCATTGTTTAAGGCGTGAATATAGGGTATTTGGGCACGAGACTTCACATGGGATCGGAGAAAGGAGGATAGCGGCAAATGCGGCGTGTCTTTCGTATGTCATTTTCCTTGGAAATATTTAGCTTTTTCAACTTGTTATATCCTGTTTGTGCTTATTTTCATGAGGTAGTTAAACAGTTGCGCTTTTCGGTGCTACTTGCTTGCAGCAGTGAGTGGGTAATCTCCTTGTCCTTTATTTCTTTTTCTTATATATATATATATATATATATATATATATTTACAGTTATATCGTTCTAGAATAGATTCATTGAAATAATTATAAATATATACTTTTGATATCGGGTACCTAAAAATGAAAAGATTTAATTAAGCAAGAAAACATATTTAAAAATAACTTATATTAGATTAATATAAAGAAGTAAGTGTTTTAAACATTAATAAAATAATAAAATTTCGTATTTTTAAAGACAAAAATATTATTTTACACTCATTTTCATCAAATAAACTCTTTAATTAAATTAAATGTCAATTAATTTATTTAAAATTTCAAAATTAATCAAAAATAAAAGAAAAAAAAATGAGAAGGATCAGTCGTAGGAGAAAAATGATACCGAATCATGAACCCAAAAGAAAAACCCAAAATTATTTTTTTAAAAAGAAAAATCTTATGGTTGTGATTGGAAGTAGCCAAACCAACTTTAGTTAACCTGTAAGAGCAATAAAAGACGAGCATATATGAATACAATTTGATTAATTAGAAAATGTTGAGACTTGTTATATGATATGTTCAACCATAGATACTTAGGTTTTTTTTTTTTTTTCAAATTAATCTTTTTCGTAGATGCTAATAGTTCTTTGTTAATTATGAGAGTTTCTAATTATTTTACCATTGATATCAGTTAAATATGTGACTAATTTGATTGGTTAAAAGGTCAAAAAAACACTCGAAAATAATTGTTTTATAAATTAAACCCCTAACAATTTTTTGCAATCTATTAAGTTCTTATATTTTAGTTTTTATTCAATTGAGCCTTCTTATAGACAAAAACTATTACGTCTATAAACATAACGGTTTTTGTTATGAAGAGAAAATTGAAATGAAATGACTTAATTGATTGCGAAAAAAATGTATGAGCTTAATTGTTAAAACCTATTTCCTCTCAAGGGCTTTTCTGACTTTTTTTGGCAAATTGATTTAATTAGAGCTGACTTTGGGTAAATTGATTTAATCAAATTTGGTTTGGTGAGGATGATTAAAATAATAATTATGTTTTAAAAATATGAAGTGTCATTATTTTACTGGTGTCACTTTTTTAAAATCATCCTAATAGAAGTTATTATGATGTTTAAATTTTTAGAAAATTTGGGACTTCTAAGAGATTTTTAGATTTCATCATAATAAGAGATTTTTTTGTAAGCTAAGGGTTTAGATTTCAAATTTAATTTTTATTTCATCATTTTTAATAATAAAATTACAACTTTAACGTGAAGAATCTCTTCATTTCTAAACATGGGTTTAGATGAAAAAACTTTAAAATTTTAAAATTTTAAAATAAAAATATTTTATAACATAGCAATTCAAAATAACACGATTTATTTTCATGATCCCTATTTCATAAAAAAATGTTTGACTCGATAATTGTACGTATTTATATATATGGGAATTGAAAATGCTTTATTTTTAGTGAATTTATATTCCAAAAAAATGTACATGTTGTTGACGATATACAAAAGTAAGAGTATCAAGTATTGAAACATAAAAGAGAATATATATATGATTTCATGCCCACAAGAAGTAATATACCAAGTACCAAGAAAGTATTAATATTCATGTAAGAAACTCCATTTGTAAGACCCAAAATTCGGTGTCTTCTCCTTAAGCAGATGTTAGTGTGAACCTTTGTATGTAATAGGTTAATCAATAAAGAGATTTCATTTCGATTTTAAGTCCGAATTCTTAAGTTTGACGTTCGAATGCACTGAAGTGCAAAATAAGAGTTTGGGTAAATTCGAAATAAACCGAATGAAATTAGGTTAAATCGATTTTAAATATAGACTTAGAACACGAAGTATAGAGAGTCTAAAGAGGGAAGTTGGTTCGAAAATGATAAACCGAAAATTAACCTATTTTAGGCAATTTATCTCGAAAATATTGAAAAACATATTTCCGAAGAAATAAATAAATACAATTAAGTAAAATAGGATTCCCATATATTGTTGTAAAAATAAATTAAATAAAATACATGAACAAAAGTGTATAAATATTAATGTATAAAATAAATTGTGGAATTAAAATATAATTATAATAATATTAATAATTGTTTTATTATTATAATTATTAATAAAATAATAGTGTAAAATTTTAAGATATTTTTATTAATTACATTAAAATTTTTAGATATTTTTTATTATATTATATATTATATTACATTAAAATGTAATATAATATATATAAAATAATAAAAAAACGAAATTGAAAAAAAAAACTGCATCACGCAAAATAGAGTTGCGCGACCCAACCTTCCCTTCTGCCTCACTAAACGGAGGCCACCGGAGGGCAAGTCGGACAGGAAGCCGATGAGGGAGAGGAGAGACCATCGCCAACACCGACAGCCCGAAGGAACGACGACCGGCGCGAGGGAGAGAGAAATGGAGACCGAGAGAGAAAGAGAGGAAAAGAGAGGAGACAAGTCGAGAGGAAGGAAACGCTGGCCAGGGGGTGGAGAAGAGTCTCCGCCGACGCCAGCCTAGCTGAAAATCTGATGAAAAAGGGTGAAAAAGGCGAGAATGAGAGAGGGCAGTGAGACCGAAAAATGGAAAAGGTCGAACTGGCCTCATCTCTGCCAATCCAAGCGAGGCCACAACCAGATCTATGCTTCGCGTGGCCAGACGGATCACTTGGAAGTGGAAGCAGGTAGAGTACCAGCCGACAAAGGCCCGAAGGGAGAGGGCTATGCTGAATCGATTCGGGCCTATTTTAGTTGAAATGAATCGGTGCTGAACCGGATCGGATCGGACCGGTTCAGCAAAAAAAAAAAAGAAAAATGGGAAAAAAAATTTAGGGATGCAATCGAGCTACGAATAAGCCAGTAAGCAGTCAAAATGAACTGATTGAATTTTCAAAATATTTAATTGAAACTATATTCGACCAAAATTAGGCCCCGTTTGGTATGAGGGGAGTAATTACTTTGTGCTGTAATTTAATTGGGCGCAAAGTGATTACAATGTTTGTTATCAAGAAAGTTGGATGTAAAGTGATTGCAGAGGACTTAGGATTAGTGTTGAGGAAGCAGAGGTTAGATTTATGGCTAGCCTACGGATAGAGCCCAATGTTTTAGATCAGATCAGAGCAGGGCAGAGAAATGATCAGAAGTTACTAGACATGGTTAGCTAAGTTGAACAGACCTTGCAGTCAGATTTCGTGGTCAGTGATGACGAGTTATTGAGGTTTAATGGTTATATATGTGTTCCAAGCGATGATACCCTAAAGAAGAAAATTTTGAGGGAGTCTCATTATTCCCGTTACACCATGCACCCCAATAGTACCAAGATATACCAGGATCTGCACAAGATGTATTGGTGGAGTTGTATGAAACGAGATGTGGCAAAATTTGTAGCCAAATGTTTGGTATGTTAGTAGGTGAATGCTAAGCATCAAAGGTTAAGTGGAATGCTTAAGCCTTTTTCGGTGCCTACATGAAAATTGGAGTATATCGACATGGACTTTATCATGCGATTATCAAGGACCCGGAGAGGTCAGGACGCAATCTGAGTTATAGTGGACAGATTGACAAACAGTACCCACTTTCTAGCTATCAAGAGCATGGATTCCTTAAATGCCTTGGCAGAGTTATATGTCAGAGAGGTACCTCGACTGTATGGGGCCCCCATGAGTATCACATCTGATAGAGATTCCAGGTTCACCTCTAGATTTTGGACCCATTTTCAGGAAGCCATGAGATCTCAGTTGAATTTCAGTACCGTCTATGATCCTCAAGTTAACGATCAGTTCGAGTGGACTATTCAAACTTTGGAGGATATGTTACGGATGTGTACGTTGGACTTTAAGGGATCATACGATGATCACCTGCCCCTTGTTGAGTTTGCCTATAACAATAGTTATCATACTAGTATCAGTATGGCACCCTACGATGCTCTATATGACAGAAGATGTAGGTCCCGATAGCTTGGGAAGAAGTGGTTGACAGGAAAGTAATTGCTCTCGATCTTATTGAGAAAGCAGTCCAAGGTGTATGGATTATCTGTGATAGATTACAGACTGCTCAGAGTTGACAGAAGAGTTATGCCGATGTGCGTAACGACCACTTGAGTTTCAAGCTGAATATTAAGTGTTTCTTAAGGCGTCTCCAAGTAAGGCTATCATGCGCTTCGGGAAGAAGGGGAAGTTGAGTCCTCGCTTTATTAGTTTATTTGAGGTATTAGAGATAGTGGGAGATGTTGCCTACCGGTTAGCCTTGCCTCAGCTTTCCGGGATACATAATGTCTTCCCCGTCTCTATGTTAAGGAAGTATAATATGGATCCCTCTCATGTCATCGAGTATGAAGCATTAGATATTCAGGCAGACATGAGCTACGTAGAAGAACCTATTCGGATCCTCGACAAGAAAGAAAAGGTACTTAGAAAGAAGAAAATTTTGTTGGTAAAGGTTCTTTGGAAGCACCACTCGACAGAAGAAGCAACTTGGGAACTAGAGAGCCTGATGAAAGAGAAGTACCCTTGTCTATTCGACGGACTTGATTGAATTTGGAGGACTAAATTTGAAGAGGGTGGGGAGGAATGTGAAACCCAAATTTTTCCCTACCACTAATTAATTTAAGCTAAACCAAGAGGTCTAAGACTTATGTGAATGTTCATGTTGGGCCTAGAATGCTCGAGAAGCCCGGAATAGTGGCACGAAGCCGAGGCATGCACTTCGAGGTAAGAATCTAAGTTTAAGAGTTCTTCAAAAGTATGATTTAAAAACATAAATTGATGATTGGGAAGTGAAACTAAAGTGTTAGAGGTGAAAAAGTTAGTGAAACTCGAGTTTTCCCTAAATCGAGCAAATAGGCCCAATAAGAAGAATAAATTCGAAATAAATTCTAGAAGTTCACAAAATTATTTTGAGGCCATAGGAAATTAAAAAAAGACATAATTGACATGATGAATAAAGATGGAGTGGAAATAATGAGGTTTTGGTGTTCAAATGAAATTTTGAATTAAACTGAAAACCATAAGTAATTCTGATCGGTAATGACCCATCGTGTGAAATGGGCCCAATCGGGGAAAACTTTCTTAAGCAAGTGGGTTCAAAATTTTTATGAGAGATACTAGAGACATATTATAACATTTGAGAAGTGAGAAATTGAAAGAAATTGGACTAGAAATAATTTTTAAGGATTTTTCAAAACTGATTAGTTGGCTGCCCTGTTTCAGGAAATAGTATACCCAGCCAAGTTGGCCTAAGTTGAGGCCCATCCAATGGCCTAAAAATTTCAGGCCTTTCCAAATTTAATTTGCGCCCTTTAAGCTTTGATAGCCCTTGAAATCACCTGAAAACCCTTTGCTAATTGAGAGAACCAACCCAATCTTCTAGCCCTAGGCGTCACTGTGCAGTCCAGCTTGTGTGATTTTTTTGAGTCCCTTCCAATCATTTTCTGAGTTCGACCAAAAAGGATTGAATCTTTCAAATTAAACCCTCTACAACATATAAAAGTCTCAGCATTAATGAATATCATTTGCTAGGTGAAATCGTAGAGAGAAAGTCAGTGACAGAAACTGTCTTGTTCAAGAGGTGAGAGAAAGCTTGATTTTAAATGTTTTTTGTTTGTTTTTATTATTGTTTTGGATGATTTTAAGATGTATGGATTTATGGCTTAGGATCAGTGTTAAGGAAGCAGAGGTCGGATTTATGGCTAGCCTACGGATAGAACCCAATGTTTTAGATCAGATCAAAGCAGGGCAGAGAAATGATCAGAAGTTACTAGACATGATTAACTAAGTTGAACAGACCTTACAGTCAGATTTCGTGGTCAGTGATGACGAGTTACTGAGGTTTAAGAGTTATATATGTGTTCCAAGCGATGATACCCTAAAGAAGCAAATTTTGAGAGAGTCTCATTATTTCCGTTACACCATACACCCCAGTAGTACCAAGATATACCAGGATCTGCACAAGATGTATTGTTGGAGTTGTATGAAACGAGATGTGGCATGTAGCTAAATGTTTGGTATGTTAGTAGGTGAAAGCTAAGCATTAAGAGTCAAGTGGAATGCTTAAGCCTTTTCCTGTGCCTACATGGAAATGGGAGTATATCGCCATGGACTTTATCATGCGATTATCAAGGACCCGGAGAGGTCAGGACGCAATCTGAGTTATAGTGGACAGATTGACAAAGAGTTCCCACTCCCTAGCTATCATGAGCATGGAAGTTGGATGTAAAGTGATTACAACGTTTGTTATCAAGAAAGTTCGATGTAAAGTGATTGCAACTGCAATCACTTTACATCCAAAAGCTGCAAAGTGATTGCAATCACTTTACATCCAAAAGCTGCAAAGTGATTGCAGTCCAAGTAGGCTGTAATCACTTTGCGGCCTTGGCTGCAAAGTTAATTTTACCTCAATTTTACCCAAATTACCCTTTTACCAAAAACACAAATACTTTCATGGATGTTATAGGTAATTATCATACGTAAAAAATATTTTATAAGGACTAAAATAAATTATTATGACATTCATTAAAAATAATAGATGAATTAAAATTTAAATTAATAATACATGAATTTGTAAATTAATAAATTTGTAAATTTAAATTAATAAATGAATTTGTAATAATATACTAATTAAAATTTAAATTAATAAACATGAAAATTTAGAATTACAAATAATGAGCAATATTAATAAAATAATTTTATATCATTTACATTTTCATTTTAATTAATTTTTTCATTGCATTAAAGTTGTTTTTTATAGTTATGGGTATTTTTGAAATTCAACACAACTTTCTCAGCAAAGTGAGTGCATACCAAACTTTGTAAAGTTACTTTCCCGCCAATTTAAACATAATTTTACATTGCATACCAAACGCTGCAAAGTTACTTTCTCAGTAATTACATTCCCAACAATCACTTTGCGCTGTAATCACTTTCCCTCTAAGATACCAAACGGCCCCTTAACCTGGTAAATATATAAATGTGTAGCACGACAATTGGCGACAAACGAAAGTTCGAGTCAACCTCGATTTACGTGCTTCACAGAATCTTGGGTAAGTGAATCTCGATTTCTATCAATTGGATAGTTATACGAGTTAGAAATTAATCGCGTAAATTGTGATTTATTCCGTATAAAATTTCATAATGCTTGGAATTAAAAATAGACCGTCATAAATGATTTTAAACAGTCGAAAGAGACTAGAAATTGGATAAGTTAACGTAGCAGTGATGTTAAACCAAGAATTCAGCCAAATGTTTATAATGAGCTAAGCTTGAGTAGTAATCGACCCAATTTAGATTATGAGCACCACGAAAAGCCCAATAAAAGTAAATGAGCCCAATAAATTAAATCGACTGTAATAAAAAAAGGAAATATATTTCTTGGGTTAAATTGATATGATAAATAATTTTTTTCAGCTCCAAAGATTGGACTAGGAGTAAATCGGATTAGACAAGCTTCTAGCAGTGAAAAATTACGACACTCAACTTGATACGAGGTAAGGGAATTTTGTGAGTATTTAGAGGTAACTGCACGTATTTTGAGGGTATTTATAGGGCATTAAATTTGCTTGGCTACCTAGAAAAAGAAATAATAATTTTTGCGAAAATATTCGGATATAAGTGAAAAAGATGATTTTGCCCCTAGTAGCAAATTTTACAAAAAGGGTAGTAAGGCATGAATATCATGTTTTTGATATTTTTATGAAATATATTGCTTCGATTTAAGCAATTTTATGGATAGGCTAGCTATTGATTTCATAATTTCATGAAATAGCGCGAGTCATGTGCTAACTTTGATTTTGAGCGTGTTTTGTTGAAATAGAGTCGCCTATCAAATTTATATGAGTTTAATCGTACTGGAGCTTTGCTCGTACTGGTCTTTAATGTTTTAACTCATATACAGAGTGTTGGAGCCTCGCTCGCACTGAGTTTTACTAATTTATGTGCATGAAAATCGTACTAGAGCCTTGCTCGTACGTAATTTTACATTGATTTATTGTGTATAAAACCATACTGGAGCTTTGCTCATACGTGACTTACACTGATTTATTACGCATGAAAGCCATACTAGAGCGTTGCTTATACGAGGATTTTTATATGTGCATAAAATCATGCTAGAGCTTCGCTCACACGAGATTTTAGATATCATGATATGCATGGCGTCGTGCTAGAGTTTCGCTCGTACTAGACATGATGTGACATGCACAAAGTCGTGCTGGAGCCTCCTGCAGACTTTGTGTCACAATGAGATGATATGCTCGCACATGTATGTTGAGACATGGTATGGGGTGGATAAGACTTATGACAGGCACTCTCAGACTGTGATATGGGTTCATGGAGTACGTTTTACCGTATATATCACACGGAGTACGTTGTACCGTATGACTATTAGATTGGTGATTTGATATTTTGATAGGTAAGACTGACCTACCTCCCGTTGCAGCCGTGATGCCCCACACACTAGGATCCGTGTTGTATGACCCATAAATTTATATGTAATGTATATGATAATTGGATGTACGAGACAAGTTACATTACATATGAAATACAAGAAATAAATGTTTTTAAGTTCTATGTGTGAATGGATTGATAAATGAGTGTTGAAGTGATTGAGTATGAGTTTAAATGGGAAAATTTACAGCAAAAGGGTGCAGGATGAAGGCCAGATCAATCTTATGTAAGGAGAGATCGATCTCATGGCCTGGAGAACACAATGGCAAGCATTCTGCAAGAGGGAGATCGATCCCTCACTCAAGCATATCGAACTCCATTGGCCTCGGGTTGAACCAGATCGATCACCTCTTAATGGCCAGATTGATCTCCTAAGCTCTCTGCATGAAATAGATTGATCTCATGCAACACGACAGATCGATCCCCTACTTGCAAAATATCGAGAAACTGAAGAATTCAAGAGGGCGAGATCGATCCCCACTCTATGTAGATCGTTCTCATAAAGCCATTCCTATAAAAAGGGAGCAGTTAGATATGCATTTTACGGGAACAAACTTCATTCTTCCATTTTTAACCTTAAACCTAACTTTCTCTCTCTAAAGCTATCCCATTTCTATAAAGATTTAAGAAAAAATCAATTAGAGCAAAGTTGTTCAGTATAAGGAGAAGAACAACATAGCTTGGAATTAATACTCCATTGGTTGGATTAAAGAAGCAATGAGTGTTTTTATTTGGAGCAAGAAAAAAATCAAGCTAGGTGAGTTTCTAATACACCAACCCAAGTACATTTATTTAGTTATTGATTGTGAGTTGATTGGTGTGTGTATTAATGATTGAAACTACCTAGAATGTAATGAAACAAGTATGACCTAGAATGACTCTATGTCAGAAAGTGTAATATGGTTGAATTAATGATGAATGGCTTGAGTTATAGTGTTAGTGAGATGATATGTATGACTTTGAGATGATAGAATGAAGCTACATTGTTAGATTGGCCAAGTTAAGTGAATAAGTATATGAGGTGCTTGACAAAATGCCATAGTGAAGTAAATGGTGGACTAGAGACACTATGAACTTGATATCGATTTAATTTGAATCAATAGGCCTAATAGAGTTCAGTAAACTCTTGAGACTTAATACAACGATTAAAACGAACTTAAGAGGAAGTGAGGCCTTATACGAGTTAATGAAAACTATAGGTCGAATCGACTATAGTGAACATAAAAGTTGTGTTATATCGGACCAAATTGATGTGATATGTGATTTCGTGAAGTCTCGGAGATTTCGTTGGAGGTGAATCGAATTGCGTAAATGGGCAGCTCTAAAGAAGAGGAAATCATTCGATGCGATTTCCACGTAAGAGAATTTTGTGAGTATATAGAGATAGCTGCTCGTATTTTGTGGGTGAATATAGGGCTTCGTAAATGCATGATTATTTAGAAAGTGATTGACGATTTATGTGAATGACTGCAAGTATATATATATGATTTTGTTTCTAAAGTGATTCTTACAAAAGGGATAGTAATGCTAATAATTGCGTAAATCACATGTTTTGATACCTTTTGTGAAATACCTTGCTTTGGTTCAAGCAAAATTAAAGGATAGGTGGGCTAGTGATTTCATAATTTGTGAAGTAGCACAAGTGAGGTGCTAACCTCTGGTTTTTGAAATTGTTTTGTTGAAAAGGAGTCGCCTATCTTACTTAAATGAGTAAATCGTGCTGGAGCCTAGCTGGCACCATATTTTGATTCATGACATTTTATAAGCTGTGTTGGAGCTAATAGCTTGTACGTGGGTTTCCTTTACTTACTTGTGCATACAACCGTACTGGAGCTATGCTCGTACGTGACTTCTTTATTATTTGTTATACATAAAATCATACTGGAGCGTTGCTCGTACGAGGATATTTGCTGATGATGCATGAAATAGTGCTAGAGCTTCACTCGCACTGGATTTTCACACTGTGGTATGTATGAGCCATGGAGCTGGTAAGATCCTTAAGCCCACTAGGGTGGGAGGCTCTCTTACATTAAAACGAAATCAGTAGGATCCTTAACCCAACATCCTTAAGCCTATTGGGATGGGGAGGCTCTGTTCGACAAGGAGGCTCTCTTACATGAATATGAAATGCTCTCACGCGCACTTGAGACTCTGTAGGTTACACATGGCATAGGGTGGATAAGTCCTATGGTAGGCACCCCTAACCATTATATGGGTCTAAGAAGTCTACTGTACCGTGTAGATCACATGGAGTACGCTGTACTGTGTGGTTATGATAGTGATTTGAAAGTCTGGCGGAGAACAACTCACCTTCGTTCCAGTCTGATGCCCCACACACCAGGATCCTTGTGGTCTGGGATGATTTATGACATTATTAGCCAGCAGAGTCTCTGATTTGTAGTAACCGACTGTCTCACATAATATCACTTGGTTTTATTTACTGAGTGTTATTTGTGTTGTCCAAGGTAGACCCGAGAGAGGGGTCGAGACTTATGGGATTGTGTTTTAAAAGATGGTTCTGCTATTTGTGATGAATTCTGATGTGTTTTAAGAAAGTGGTGAATCCTGAGGGATGTTTTGCAATGAGTTTTATTTTTATGAGCATGAGAGGTTTTCACATGATGACTTCCATATTTAAAAGCTTATTTCCATGTTTTCGGTACTTGATATATGTATATATATTTATTATCATTTCCTCATGCTCTAAATACAAATGATTTATGCCATAACATTATAAGCATGTAGTTAGTGTAGTTATCTACCATGCTTGCATTATTACCTTACTGAGCGTGTGGTTACTCATCCCTTCATTTTCCCCCTCTACAGAGCGCGTATAATAGCCTAGTGAAGGACTAAGGATTTATATTTTGGATATCCGCTACTCTCCATCGTCGAGAGGTATACACACAGGGTTTTTTTTGTATCTACACATGTAACAGCACAGAAATCATTTGAATTGTAATACGGGGATGTAATTGTTAGTAATCATGTCACTTATAATTACATGACTTAACTTTCAAATGTATGGAATTGTTTTTGATTAATTGAAAGGTGCATGGGAATGGTGATTATTACTGGCTCACAGCCCAACTGTATTTGTAAGAGTCATTCACGACTAGATAAGATAACAGTTAAAGTGAAAAATTTACAGTTATTTCTAGATGAAATGGATAAAAAGGGTCGTGACAGAGATTTTGTATCAAAACTGAGTTGGCCTGATGTGAGTCAGTAATAATAAGTAGGAAAATTACACCCCCATATTATTGTGCTTTTGCCTGTTACACGCCGAGGTAGAGGCTCGGGTGCAGGCGCTCGAGGCCGTAGGGTAGGCCCGAAGGCCGTGCGGAGCCACAGACTGACCAGGCTCCACAAGACCTTGCTGAGAGATCAGGGGATATAGAGGCATGCTTGGCTAGGATAGAGCGGAGTATCGAGAGCCTCGTTGAGATAGTTACACAGGCATTGGGTGTTGGTGATAGATGAGGTCCTGTAGCACAGACTACTACTACTAGACAGGCAGCTACAAATGCGGAGAGACCTCAGACTGCAGAGACTGTTACACCCCCAGTTCAGGATACTACTTCTCATATCGCTCCACAGCTGAGCGAGGGTGACCTGGGTTATGACTGTGAGTTGGGTAGGTTGAGGTAATTCAGGAGTTAAAACCTCTAGTATTCAGAGGGGTGAAGGACTTGGTTATTACTGAGGATTGGATTTATAAGATGGAGAAACTGTATAGGCTCTTCAGATATACGTCAGCTGAGAAAGTGGCCTTCGTAGTATTCCTACTGAAGGGCGAAATAGAACACTGGTGGAGATCCATCGAATCTATTTTGAGTTCTCGACACTCCGAGATCACATTAGAGATATTCTTGGAGGCCTTCAAGAGGTAATATATTTTGGCCACCGTACAGAGGAAATTACGGATGGAGTTCATGAACTTTATTAAGGGGAACCGTTCTGTGGATGAATATGAGTCACAGTTATTGTCTTTAGGGAGATACGACCCGGATTTGATGATCAGTGAGACTTATAAGGTCCAAAAGTTTATGGATGGATTGAGATTAGCCATCCGTAGTAAGTTAGCTCCATTTGACATTCATACTTACGAGGAGGCAGTGCACATGGCACAGTTATGTGAGCAGGACTTTGAGCGAAATGCCTTTGAGCTTGGGAAGGTTAGTGGCCAAAAGGACAAAGATCGAAAGAGGTTTGGGATTGATAGAGTGGCCAGGAGAGGAGGCCATAGATTGTTTGAGAAGAGGCCCAAGATTGAAGAGGTGCAAGAGAGAGCTGCTAAGCCTCCTATGTATCCAGCTTTAGCTCCACCGAGGGGTATGATCATTGGAGGACCACGACCTACTACTGAGCAATGTAGCAGAAATGGCAGATTTCATGGAACTAGGCCTTGTCTGACAACCCTTGTTTTATGTTATAGATGTGAGAGGCCAGGGCATATTGCTAGGCATTGTCCTGAGATAATTGAGGCTGCCACACAGAAGGGCAAAGAGCCAGAGAGAGCTCTAGTTGAGATAGCTGCTCCGAGGAGGAGGGCTACAACTAAAGAAAAAGGGAAACAGGCGGTTGGCATTGGCAGAGGAAGAGTACATGCACTGGACCAATACACCGCAGATACTTCTACAGATGTGATTAAAGGTACCGTCCTAATTTTTAATTTAAAAACATTTGTATTGTTTGATTTTGGTGCCACACATTCCTTCATATCGCCTTCCTTTACACATAAATTGTTAAAACATGTAAAACCCACATTGCTAGATAGGATGTTGATGATTTCTACACCTATGAACGATAGTCAATTGACTGCGCATGTCTACAGGAATTGTAAGTTAAAGATAGGGGAAAGGAAATGGCAGCCGATTTAATTTTACTGAGTAGGAGTGATTTTGATGAAATCCTAGGAATGGACTGGTTGGCTACAAATCATGTTGTTATGGATTTTCATGCTAAGACATTGATGTTTCCAGAGATAGATAATTTTGTTGTAAGCTTTGTTGAAAAGAAATAAAGACCATGATTATTGTAAATGAAAAGAGTATAATTTTAATCCACCATATTTGAGAGATGAATTTATGTATTGTATATGTGTCTTAATGTGATGACTTATCTTACTAACGGTGGAAAGGATAATGTGAAGGGTTTATTGCATACGTGGTTGACATAGATAAGGCATATCCGAAATTGAGAGACATTCTAGTAGTTGCAGAATTTCCTGATGTCTTTTCGGACGATTTACCAGGGCTACCACCTGATAGGGAAATTGAGTTTTGTATAGAGTTAGTGCCTGGTACAGAGATGATATCTAAGCCACCGTATAGAATGACTCCGATAGAATTGAAAGAGCTAAAGAAGCAATTGCAAGAGTTGCTAGAGAAGGGGTTTATTATATCGAGCGTCTCACCTTAGGGAGCTCTAGTTCTTTTTGTAAGGAAGAAATATGGAAGCCTCCGACTGTGTATAGATTATCGGTTGTTGAATAAGCCCACCATTATGAACAAGTATCCCCTTCCACGCATTGATGATTTGTTGGATCAGCTCCAGGTAACACAGGTCTTTTCTAAGATAGATATGTGATCTGGGTATCATTAGTTGAAGATAGAAAGTGGAGATGTATTGAAGACAACATTTCGTACCCGTTATGGCCACTACGAGTTTTTGGTTATGCCATTCGGATTGACGAATGCCCCCGCAGCATTTATGGCATTGATGAATGATGTATTCAAGCCATACCTGAACTAGTTTGTGATTGTGTTTATTGATGATATTTTGGTTTATTCCAAGTCCAGGGAAGAACATGAGCAGCATTTGAGGTTAGTTCTGCAGACCCTCCAAGAGAAGGAATTATATGCCAAACTCAATAACTGTAACTTTTGGTTAGAGTAGATCTCATTTTTTGGCCATGTTGTGTCGAAGGATAGGGCATCAGTGGATCCATCCAAGATTGAGGCAGTTGTACAGTGAGAATAGCCCATGACAGTTACTGAGATCAGAAGCTTCCTGGGATTCACAGGTTATTATCAGAAATTTGTTGAGGGTTTCTCTAGACTAGCTACTTCGTTGATGCGCCTCACGTAGAAAGATGATATGTTTGTGTAGGATGAGGCATGTGAGAGGAGTTTTCAGGAGCTTAAGCATCGGTTGACCACTGCTCCGATTCTCACCATTCCTACTAGCTTAGGAGGTTTCTTTATGTATACGGATGCATCACACCAGGGACTGGGCTGTGTACTTATGCAGGATGGGAAGGTAGTTGCCTATGGATCCAGACAGTTAAAGGATCACAAAAGGAACTATTCGACTCATGATTTAGAGTTGGCGACCGTAGTGTTTGCATTGAAGATATGGCGTCACTATCTCTATGGTGAGAAATTTCAAGTATATACGAATCGTAAGAGCCTTAAGTATCTATTCTCATAGAAAGAGTTGAATATGAGACAAAGAAGGTGGCTTAAACTCCTGAAAGACTATGATTGTGAGATCATATACCACCCGGATAAAGCTAATGTAGTTACCAATGCCTTGAGCAGGAAAAACCTAGAGTTGGTGTCTTATATGATGGTTCGGGAACTTGAGTTGTTGGAGCAATTTACGAACCTCAATTTGGATGTAACCCCACTTGATTCAGAGAGATTTGATATTGTTGCCAGTTTGGGATTAGAGCTAGAACTGATGGTCGTATTCGACAGGCTCAGCAGAGTGATCGACTTTGTATTGATTGGTTGAGTCAAATACAAATAGGTGTGGGTAATGAATTTGGACTGAGTACAAACGGATTACTGAGGTTCAGGGGCAGACTATGTGTTCCCGAGGATTCAGAGATTAGGAGGTTGATTTTATCTGAGGCTCATTCAATGAAGTATATGATACATCCAGGAAGTACTAAGATGTATCAAAATCTTCGAAAAGTTTATTGGTGGTCTGGAATGAAAAGAGACATTGTTGAATATGTCGCTAGATGTCTCGTCTATCAGCAAGTGAAGGTAGAGCATCAGAAGCCTACAGGGTTATTATAGCCTCTACTGATACCAACATGGAAGTAGGAGCATGTCTCCATGGATTTTATGTTGGGATTACCGAGGACCGCAAAGGTCATGATGTCATTTGGATTATTGTGGATCGGTTGACGACGTCAGCCCATTTCTTGGCCATGAGGGCAGATGATGCTCTGAGTCAGCTAGTGAACTTGTATGTTTGAGAGATAGTTCGGTTACATGGCGTAATAGTGAGCGTTGTTTCTGATCGGGATACCCACTTCACTTCCCATTTCTGGGAACATTTTCAGGAAGCGATGGGGACCCAACTGAGTTTTAGCACCGCTTTTCATCCTCAAATAGATGTTCAGTCAGAGAAGACTATACAGACCCTGTAGGATATGTTGAGAGCGTGTGTGCTAGATTTTGGAGGCTCTTGGGATGATCACCTACCGTTGGTCGAGTTCACCTATAATAATAGCTATCATGCGAGTATCGGGATGGCACCATATGAGGCACTGTATGGACGTAGATGCTGATCCCCTATTGGATGGAAAGAGGTTGGTGACAGACATATTTTTTCTCCCGATTTAGTGCAACAGGCCTCTGAGGACGTCCAGTTGATATGTGAGAGATTACAAAAGAGTTATGCTAACAGAAGACGGAAACCACTAGAGTTCACTGTGGGTGAGTCAGTATTTTTGAGAGTTTCTCCCTCAAAAGGGATTATGAGGTTTGGTAAGAAGGGAAAGTTGAGCCATCGGTATATCGAACCCTTCAAGATTTTAGAGAGAGTGGGAGATAGGGCTTATAGGTTGGCGTTGCCACCAAACTTAGCAAGTGTTCATAACATCTTCCATGTCTCTATGCTTCGGAAGTATCACCCGGACTCGGCACATGTGATAAGATATGAGCCATTAGAGCTCAATGAGAGTATGGCGTATGTTGAGAAGCCGATTCAGATATTGGATAGGAAGGAGAAAGTGCTGAGGTCGAAGACGATTCCCTTAGTGAAAGTTCTTTGGCAATATCACACTCTGGAGGAAGCTACATGGGAGTTAGAAAGTATGATGCAAAAAAAAGTACCCAGAGTTATTTTCAGATTAATTTGGTTCTAATTTGGAGGACAAAATTTCTTGAAGGAGGGGAGGAATGTAAGACCCATAAATTTATATGTAATGTATATGATAATTGGATGTACAAGATAAGTTATATTACATATGAAATATAAGAAATAAACATTTTTAAGTTCTATGTCTGAATGGATTGATAAATGAGTGTTGAAGTGATTGATTATGAGTTTAAATGGGAAAATTTACAACAAATGGGTGCAGGATGAAGGCCAGATCAATCTTATCTAAGGAGAAATCGATCTCATGGCCTGGAGAACACAATGCCAAGCATTCTGTAAGAGGGAGATCGATCCCTCACTCAAGTAGATCGATCTTTATTGGCCTCGGGTTGAACCAGATCGATCTCCTCTTAATGGCCAAATCGATCTCTTAAGATCTTTGCATGAAATAGATCGATCTTATGCAACATGGCAGATCGATCTCATTCAGCAAACAGATCGATCCCCTGCCTGCAAAATGTCGAGAAACTAATGGATTCAAAAGGGCCAGATCGATCCCCACTCTATACAGATCGATCTCATCAAGCCATTCCTATAAAAAGGGAGCAGTTAGATCTGCATTTTATGGGAACAAACTTCATTCTTCCATTTTCAACCTTAAACCTAGCTCTCTCTCTAGAAAACTATCCTATTTCCACAAATATTTAAGAAAAAAGCTATTAAAGCAAAGTTGTTCATTATAAGGAGAAGAACAACATAGCTTGGAATCAATACTCCATTAGTTGGATTGAAGGAGCAAGGAGTGCTCTTATTTGGAGCAAGAAGAATACACCAACCCAAGTACACTTATTTAGTTATTGATTGTGAGTTGATTGGTGTGTTTATTAATGACTGAAACTACCTACAATGTAATGGAACAAGTATGACCTAGAATGACTCTAGTGTAAGAAAGTGTAATATGGTTGAATTGATGATGAATGGCTTGAGTTAAAGTGTTAATAAGATGATATGTATGACTTTGAGATGATAGAATGAAGCTACATTGTTAGATTGGCCAAGTTAAGTGAATAAGTATATGAGGTGCTTGACAAAATGCCATAGTGAAGTAAATGGTGGACTAGAGACACTATGAACTTGATATCGATTTAATGTGAATCAATAGGCCTAATAGAGTTCAGTAAACTCTCGAGAATTAATAAAGCGATTAAAACGGACTTAAGAGAAAGTGAGGCCTTATACGAGTTAATGAAAACTATAGGTCGAATCGGCTATAATAAACGTAAGAGTTGTGTTATATCAGACCAAATTGATGTGATATGTGATTTCGTACAGTCTCGAAGATTTCATTAGAGGCGAATCAAACTGCGCAAATGGGCAGCTCTAAAGAAGAGGAAATCATTCGACGCGATTTCTAGGTAAGGAAATTTTGTGAGTATATAGAGATAGTTGCTCGTATTTTGTGGGTGAATATAGGGCTTTGTAAATGCATGATTATTTAGAAAGTGATTGATGGTTTATGTGAATGACTACAAGTATATAAATGTATATGATTTGGTTTCTGAAGTGATTCTTACAAAAGGGATAGTAAGGCTAATAATTTCATAAATCACATGTTTTGATACTTTTTACGAAATATCTTGCTTTGGTTCAAGCAAAATTAAAGGATAGGCAGGCTAGTGATTTCATAATTTGTGAAGTAGCACAAGTGAGGTGCTAACCTTTGGTTTTTGAAATTTTTTTGTTGAAAATGAGCCGCTTATCTTACTTAAATGAGCAAATCATGTTGGAGCCTAACTCGCACCATATTTTGATTCAAGATATTTTATAAGTCGTATTGGAGCTAATAGCTCGTACGTGGGTTTCCTTAACATACTTGTGCATACAGCCGTACTGGAGCTTTGCTCGTACGTGACTTCTTAATTATTTATTATGCATAAAATCATACTTAAGCATTGCTCGTATGAGGATATTTGTTGACGATGCATGAAATCGTGCTAGAGTTTCGCTCGTACTGGATTTTCACACTGTGGTATGTATGAGACGTTGAGCTGGTAAGATCCTTAAGCCAACATCTTTAAGCTCGATGGTGTAGGGAGGCTCTGTTAGGTGGGGAGGCTCTTTTACATTAAAATGAAATCAGTATGATCCTTAAGCCCGTTGGGGTTGGGAGGCTCTATTCGACGGGGAGGCTCTTTTACATGAATACGAAATGCTCTCACGCGCACTTGAGATTGTGTAGGTTACACATGGCATAGGGTAGATAAGTCCTATGGCAAGCACCTCCAACCATGGTAGGGGTCCTCGAAGTATATTGTACCATGTAGATCACATGGAGTATGCTGTATCGCGTGGTTGTGACAGTGATTTCAAAGTCTGGCAGAGAACTAAACCACCTTCGTTCTAACATGATGCCCCGCACATCGAGATCCGTGTGGTCTAGGATGATTTATGAAATAGTTGGCCAACAGAGTCTCTGATTTGTAGTGACCGACTGTCTCACATAATATCACATGGTTTTGTTTACTGAGTGTGATTTGTGTTTTCCAGGGTAGACCCGAAGGAGGGGTCGAGCCTTGTGGGATTGTGTTTTAAGAGATGATTCTGCTATTTGTGATGAATTCTGATGTGTTTTGAGAAAGTTGTGAATCATGATGGATGTTTTGCAATGAGTTTTATTTTAATGAGCATGAAAGGTTTTCACATGATGACTTCCATATTTAAATGCCTATTTCCATGTTTTCGGTAAATGATATATGTATATACATGCGACATAGTTTTATTATCATTTCCTCTTGCTCTAAATACAAATGATTTATGCCATGACATTATAAGCATGTAGATAGTGTAGTTATCTACCATGCTTGCATTATTGCCGTACTGAACATGTGGTTGCTTATCCCTTCATTATCCCCCTCTATAAAGCGTGTATAGTAGCCTAGTGAAGGACTAGGGCGTTATATTTTGGATATCCGCTGCTCTCCATCGTCGAGAGGTATACACACAGAGATTCTTTTTGTATCTAAACATGTAACAACACAGTAATCATTTGAATTGTAATACAGGGGATGTAATTGTTAATAATCATGTCACTTATAAGTACATGACTTAACGTTCAAATGTATGGAATTGTTTTTGATTAATTGAAAGGTGTATGGGAATGGTGATTATTACTGGCTCACAGCCCAACTGTATTTGTGAGGTGTCGTTCACGACCAGAAAAGATAACGGTTAAAGTGAAAAATTTATAGTGATTTCTAGACAAAATGGATAAAAAGGGTCGTGACACATGTAGCCTGGGATCACAGGGACATAGTCCTCAATTTTTCCTATATAGTAACCTACATAACTCACGTGATATCATACAGTCTAGATAGACCAGGGTAGACCCGAAAGAGGGGTTACGCCTTGATTTTTGATTTTAAAACAATATATGGTTTTAATAATGTGTTGATGAGTTTTACTGAGTTTTAATAAGATGTTAAACCTTGAGGGGTTGTTTTATGATGAGTTTTTCAATGTGTTGAGCATGAGACATTGGCATGATGATTTCCCATGTTTACATGCCTATTTTCATGTTTTCAGTATGTGATATATTTATATACATGTGGTATAGTTTTAATTTTACCTCATGCTCTGGATATAAATTATTTTTATATCATGACATTATAAGCATGCAGATAGTGGAGTTATCTACCTGCTTACATTATTGCCTTACTGCGCAAGTTGTGCTGACCCTTTCACTTTCTACCCCTATAGAGCATCCACAGTAGTTAAGGGCGGGTAGAGACTGCATTCCTTGTTATCCGCTGCTTCCCATCACGAATCAGGTATACACATTGTACAGTTTTGTATCTGAACATGTAAAAGCACATTATTGTGCATGGATGGAATATCTGGGATGTAAACCTATGTAAATACAGTTATGAATGTAATTAGTTAAAGTCAAAGGACAGTAGATCCTGATATGCAAATCGATATGGAAATGGATGTTAAGGTAAGTTGACGAGCCCTAAGGGTATATGTCCGCAAGTGCACGGGTCGTACAAGTAATAATGGGATTTGAGTCCCGAGTTATCGTCCCACAGAGAAGTTAACTAGCCTAATTAAGTACTGGTTAATCTTACCCTAAGTATATTCTAGCAAATTATGAAATTAAAGGGAGTGATCTACATAGCTAGAATTGAAAATATCGAAAGCAATAAAATAATAAAACTATAAAATAAAGGAAATAAAAACGAGCAAAATTACTTACAATACTCCAAGCAATTAAAATTGAAAACCTATAAAAGAAATTAAAACAGTTAAAACTAATTAACGCAATTAAAATAAAATGCAAATATGAAAATAACAAAGCAAGATTAATTAAACTAAAATTAAAATAACCTAAAAATGCAATTAAACTACTTAATCAAATGCAATTTAAACTAAACTAAAACTTAATGAAAATAAATTTACCCCTAATACTAGAATAAAAATTACTTAGTACCCAAATTAAATCTAAGTTAAACTAATGCATTGAAATTAATCTAACTAAGCTAACTAAAAACATTGAAATTAATCTAACTAAAATGCATGCAAATGAGTTAATGCCAAAAATGCAAAAGCCAAACAAGGCCTTAACAATTTAAATCCTTCCAACAACTCCCTCCAACTACTGTTCATGCATCATTTTTCCTTTTGTTTTCCAGGTCACGGCTCGGGTTGGTAAGGTGCTGCCCATGCCTCTCGGTTCTGTCCTAGTCTGCTGCCCACCAACTCTGCCTCGGTTTCATCTTGCTGCCAGGCGTGTTCAGCTCCATTCCTGCAACAAATCCAACACATCACGCCAGCCCCACGTTCCTGCCTAGCCAGACCTGCTCCAGCTGCTCTCCCTGCTGCTCGGTTGCAGGTCACGGGTTCCCCTCGGTTCCAGGCTGTGCTTCCTTCTCTGCCCATGCTGCTGTCATCACCAGCCTTCTGCACTTGTTCCATTCCTTCACGCACACCAGCAGGTCACCACGTTGCCAGCTTTGTTCTGCACAGCCATGCTCCTACTCTCGGTTCCTGCTCCAATACTGCTCCAGGCAAGTCCGCTTCTGCAGTTCTTGCTGCTTGGTATGTCTCGGTTCCAGCTTGCTCTCCAGTCCAGACCTCTCCTGTTGCTCGGGTGCTGCACACTTCCTTAGCTCTCGGTAATACTACAAAGAATGGAGATGAACAGTAATGGAAAACACAAAACAGAGAACAGAGGAGGGCTCCCGAGCTATGGTTTCCTTCACTGTCTTCTCCTACCTAGTTCCAATATGCTCTTGATATGGATGACTTCTTTGCATCATTTCACTCTCAAGCAACAGAATCAAAAGGGAGAGGATTGAATGAAGGTATCTTGAAACCCGATTACACCTCTTGAAATCTAACCGAGAGCTACAAACGTGATGATTTAACAAATGAAGAAAAGAAAACTTCAATAATGCTCATGAAAAAGGAACCGAGACATGAAAATAAGTTATGGAAATAGAAGAAAAAGAACTCATGGAAGGAAATCGAGAACATCAAAAAGAGATTGATTATCCATTGAAAATTAAAATGAAAATTAACAAAGAGAAATGAAGAACATTAAAATGGATTGAACAATAAAAGTAAATGGAAGCAAACTGGAAAGAGAAGCTTAAAAAAATTCAAACTATTCTAACACTACTCCTAACTACATTACACTACTCCTACTCCTAAAAATTACATTACTTTCAATTGTCATCCTTTCCTATTTATAAACACACTAGGGGTAAAATGGTAATTTTCACATCCTTGATGAGTTGGCATTTTTTTTTGGCCACTTGTCTTCACACCATTGGCTCCTCGAAAAGATATGTCCATGTCATCGGTCTTCTTGTCCAATTGGATGTGCTCGGTGGCATGACTCGTGTTGTCCGCGTGGCTCAATCTCGATTTTAGCCCAATTTCGGTCCATTTTCTACCGAAATATTCAAAATTCATCCGGATTTGATTTATCTGCAAACATGAGAATTTTAATTAAATAAAGGCGATAATTAACAAAATAAATTGGAGATTTAAATAAATAATTAGGAAATTAAGCACAAATAATTCTAAAAATATAGAATTATCACACCCCCAAACTTGAGCTTTTGCTTGTCCTCAAGCAAAACAAAATGATTGTAGGAATGATAAGTACAAAAACATAATAATTTCCCCAATATCATCCTCAAAGAAAAAGTACAGACTATGAAATCAAAGACTCACAATTACAAGTCCAACACTTAGAATTATTCAATCATAAGTCCTAACCCAAATTGGACTCCTCGTGAGTGTGTGAAAGATGTCTAAGTCACTTCACAGTACATTATCCGGATCAGATTATGCAACATAGTGAATGCAAAGTCAATGACATGTGATCATTCCCATAAGTTTGCTTTTCACTTCTCTCTCCACTAATGTAGTCACACTTAACCAAAGATTAATAGGACTTCATTAAGCTTGTAATGTAAGGCTGGGGCTAAGGTATGATAAAGTCGATTTAGGTTTAATTACCCCTTAACATGCATTACTTCTAGGATCTTAATGTAAGAGCTCTAATCATTTCCCCCAAACTTATTTATTTCACTAAGCATTTTTTTTTTGTTCTTTTTCTCTTTTTTTTTTCGTCATTCTTTCTTTCTTTTTTTTTTTTTTTTTTACACACTCCTTCACAATCACTTAATACCCATACAGCTCACAATATATCCAATGACTTTTCATGCTTTCGGGGTAAGGGATAGGAAAAAGTATTTAAGCTAAGAAAAATTAAGCAGGTGTATTTACAGAGAAAAGCTTATTTGGCCCAAATGGGTGACTAGGGGTAGAATATGTACAAGGATAGCTAGAAAGGCTCAAACGATCCAAAGATGGCCTAAATCATCTCCCTAATCAAGTGTGATCTAATATTTCGCCTCGAGATTAGATCAAACAAATTCTAGAATATGATGCACAAAATCAACTGAACAAATGCAATACTATGTACACATAAGCTTTCTCTAAATAAATATACCGATTTATGACATGACATGTGCATAAGATGAGGAAATCACAATCCGAATTAAGACAAATTCAAGAACTCAACTTCATGCTTTTCCTATAATCATGCTTCTCATTCAATCAAAGTCAGACTAAATCATGGGGTCATATCATTGGAATATGGGAAAACTACATGCTAAGCACTAAATCATCCCAAAATCAAGCAATTTAAGCTCATATTATCGAAAAATTTTTGAAAATTCCTTCTCAGATTTTCAAAAAAAAAAAATTTTGAAAATTTTTCCAATTTTTCACAAAATTGCTCAAATAATATCCCCTCCCCCAAACTTAAAGTGCACAGTGTCCTCAGTGTGCAGATAATATAAGAATTGAAGTTCAGGACAGAGTACTCCCCTTTCTGATGATGATGATGACAACTGAAGCTTTGATTGAAAGCATAAAAATAGAAAATAAACCTGCAACACAAACAAAGAAAGAAACAACAGAAAAGAAAAATAAAAAGAACTATTTACAATGTGAAAGTGAAAATACAACCACTTCAAATGCAGCTGAAAAACACTACACTCAGCAGCAAGGCAAAGAGCAGGAGGATTAGCCAAAATGGTGACAAAATGTTAACAGTTAAATCCTCCTGAGCTCTCGTTACTTCCCTCCTTCTTTGAGAATTCCTGTGCTCAAGCCTTATATTCTCCTCAATCCCTATCTTAAAACACTCTTGAGAGTCATCAGGGAGCTTTAAAGGTTTGAAGACATTAAACTTCACTTCCTGATCTTGGACTCTCATCGTCAACTTTGTAGAATCAGAGGGCGAGGAAGGCAATGAATAAGAAGGTATAGATGAAGAAGCGCTTATCTTTATTTCCTTGGCAGCCCGATCCTGATATTCCTGCTCTTTCTGAGCTGCTTCGTTAGAACTTACGAATTCTTCAACTATGTGCTGTTCAGGTTGGGACTTAACTTGTGGCTCCTCTAGCTCGCTGCCACTCCTCAGGGTGATAGATCTAACATGTTCCTTACCCTCCCCTTGCTTAATAGGATTGACTTCAGTATCACTAGGAAGGGTCCCTTGAGGATGTTGGCTAAGAGAGCTAGCTATTTGTCCAACCTGAACTTCTAAGTTCTTAAGTGAAGCAGCTTGATCTTGCAGGATAGTCGTGAACATCTCCTCTAATGTAGGCTTCTTCTCAGCTGCTGGTGTGTGGTAGAATTGGGGCTGCATGAGTGGTGGTGGTGGTGGTGGTGGTGATGGATGAGATTGAAATTAAAGTGGGGATGGTTGATGAGGCGAGTGATATGGAATTTGCGGCTGTGGTGGTACCTGAACCGGTGGAGTTTGAAAACTAGGGGGTTCTATAGATCTAGAGTTAGAAGGTTGCCCTTGGTTTTGGCTCCAGGAGAAGTTATGATGGTGCCTCCACGCTGAGTTGTAGGTGTTTGAAAAATGGTTGTTTTGTTGCGTTTGAGAAAGGGCAACATACTGAACCGATTCTAAGTTGAGCGGACACCTATCTACAGAGTGGGTACCACTACACAGCTCGCAGGAAAGAAAAGGACTTTGGACAGAATAAATCGGATTAGGACTGGTGGGAGGATTATACTGGGTACCGAGCGACTCCACCTTCTTTGTAAGATTGGCTATCTGAGAAGTCAAGGTGGACATCGTGTAGAGCTCATAAATACCTGCCGGCTTCTTTGGCATTTGCCTCTCCGAGGACCATTGATAGTTGTTAGCCGCCATTTTGTCTAGCAACTCGTAAGCCTCCTCCTCTGTTTTGCACATCAAGGCTCCACCCGAAGCAGCGTCCACTATGGTCCTATTCTGGCTTGTAAGTCCATTGTAGAAAGTTTGGACTTGAAGCCATAGAGGTAGGCCGTGGTGAGGGCACTTCCTAAGAAGCTCCTTATATTGTTCCCATGCTTCATAAAGAGATTCAAAGTCGTACTGGGCAAAGGAAGATATATTGCTACGAAGTTGGGCTAGTTTAGAGGGAGGAAAGAATTTGGCTAGAAATTGGTGGGCTAACTCATCCCATGTGGAAATTGATCCCGGAGGCAGAGAGGTCAACTAGTGTCTCGCCATATCCCTAAGTGAGAAGGGGAATAATATAAGCCTAACAGCATCGTCAGATAATCCATTATATTTAAATGTGTTGCACAAGTCCAAGAATTGCCCAAGGTGAGCATGTGGGTCATCGTAAGGAAGCCCACTGAACTGTAGAGAAGTTTGGATCATCTGGATGATTGCGGGCTTAATTTCAAAATTGTTTGCATGGACAGCTGGTGGCCTAATGCCGGAATAATACCCTTCAATAGTCGGCATTGCATAATCTCCGACTGTCTTAATTTTCCTATTTTCTGTCATGATGCTTTGCAGCGGAGCTATAAATTTCCTAGAATCCTTTCGAATTTTTCTAAGAGTTCGTTCGATTTCAGGATCTAAAGGAAAGCAATTAAAACTTCTGGCTCTACACTTGCAATCATCTAAAAGTCCTTACAAAAAAAAAATTTAATTTTTTTTAATTTTTCAATTTTTCAATTTTTTTTTATTTTAATTAAGAGAAAATTTAACTAACCTAAGCTAAGGTTCTAAATATTTACAACCTAAATATTTACAAGCTAGAATTACACCTAAGCATAATTTCACCGATATTAATTGAGGACTAATTAAAACTTCCCCGGCAACGGCGCCAAAAACTTGACGAGCCCTAAGGGTATATGTCCGCAAGTGCACGGGTCGTACAAGTAATAATGGGATTTGAGTCCCGAGTTATCGTACCACAGAGAAGTTAACTAGCCTAATTAAGTACCGGTTAATCTTACCCTAAGTATATTCTAGCAAATTATGAAATTAAAGGGAGTGATCTACATAGCTAGAATTGAAAATACCGAAAGCAATAAAATAATAAAACTATAAAATAAAGGAAATAAAAACGAGCAAAATTACTTACAATACTCCAAGCAATTAAAATTGAAAACCTATAAAAGAAATTAAAACAGTTAAAACTAATTAACGCAATTAAAATAAAATGCAAATATGAAAATAACAAAGCAAGATTAATTAAACTAAAATTAAAATAACCTAAAAATGCAATTAAACTACTTAATCAAATGCAATTTAAACTAAACTAAAACTTAATGAAAATAAATTTACCCCTAATACTAGAATAAAAATTACTTAGTACCCAAATTAAATCTAAGTTAAACTAATGCATTGAAATTAATCTAACTAAGCTAACTAAAAACATTGAAATTAATCTAACTAAAATGCATGCAAATGAATTAATGCCAAAAATGCAAAAGCCAAACAAGGCCTTAACAATTTAAATCCTTCCAACAACTCCCTCCAACTACTGTTCATGCATCATTTTTCCTTTTGTTTTCCAGGTCACGGCTCGGGTTGGTAAGGTGCTGCCCATGCCTCTCGGTTCTGTCCTAGTCTGCTGCCCACCAACTCTGCCTCGGTTTCATCTTGCTGCCAGGCGTGTTCAGCTCCATTCCTGCAACAAATCCAACACATCACGCCAGCCCCACGTTCCTGCCTAGCCAGACCTGCTCCAGCTGCTCTCCCTGCTGCTCGGTTGCAGGTCACGGGTTCCCCTCGGTTCCAGGCTGTGCTTCCTTCTCTGCCCATGCTGCTGTCATCACCAGCCTTCTGCACTTGTTCCATTCCTTCACGCACACCAGCAGGTCACCACGTTGCCAGCTTTGTTCTGCACAGCCATGCTCCTACTCTCGGTTCCTGCTCCAATACTGCTCCAGGCAAGTCCGCTTCTGCAGTTCCTGCTGCTTGGTATGTCTCGATTCCAGCTTGCTCTCCAGTCCAGACCTCTCCTGTTGCTCGGGTGCTGCACACTTCCTTAGCTCTCGGCAATACTACAAAGAATGGAGATGAACAGTAATGGAAAACACAAAACAGAGAACAGAGGAGGGCTCCCGAGCTATGGTTTCCTTCACTGTCTTCTCCTACCTAGTTCCAATATGCTCTTGATATGGATGACTTCTTTGCATCATTTCACTCTCAAGCAACAGAATCAAAAGGGAGAGGATTGAATGAAGGTATCTTGAAACCCGATTACACCTCTTGAAATCTAACCGAGAGCTACAAACGTGATGATTTAACAAATGAAGAAAAGAAAACTTCAATAATGCTCATGAAAAAGGAACCGAGACATGAAAATAAGTTATGGAAATAGAAGAAAAAGAACTCATGGAAGGAAATCGAGAACATCAAAAAGAGATTGATTATCCATTGAAAATTAAAATGAAAATTAACAAAGAGAAATGAAGAACATTAAAATAGATTGAACAATAAAAGTAAATGGAAGCAAACTGGAAAGAGAAGCTTAAAAAAATTCAAACTATTCTAACACTACTCCTAACTACATTACACTACTCCTACTCCTAAAAATTACATTACTTTCAATTGTCATCCTTTCCTATTTATAAACACACTAGGGGTAAAATGGTAATTTTCACATCCTTGATGAGTTGGCATTTTTTTTGGCCACTTGTCTTCACACCATTGGCTCCTCGAAAAGATATGTCCATGTCATCGGTCTTCTTGTCCAATTGGATGTGCTCGGTGGCATGACTCGTGTTGTCCGCGTGGCTCAATCTCGATTTTAGCCTAATTTCGGTCCATTTTCTACCGAAATATTCAAAATTCATCCGGATTTGATTTATCTGCAAACATGAGAATTTTAATTAAATAAAGGGGATAATTAACAAAATAAATTGGAGATTTAAATAAATAATTAGGAAATTAAGCACAAATAATTCTAAAAATATAGAATTATCATAAGTAACATGACAAGAGGGACAAATGTCGACTCATAGCCCAATTGTTAGTAGTGAAACTGTTCATGACGGGTAAGATAATGAAAAAAAGCAAAAAACGTTGTAGTGATTTTTAGGAAAAAGAGGTCGTGACAGAGGTGGTATCAGAGTTGAGTTGGCCTGATATGAGTTGATCTTAGTGGTTAAGGAAGTTTACATCCCTATCTACCGTGCATTGTTTAGATACAATTTTGTATTCCGAGATGGGATTAGACAGAGAAAGGGTTGTGAATGCAGGAATATAGTTACCCTAATTGATAGCTGCCATTGTAGAGGGGAGAGTACACGCGCTCGAGGCCGTAGGGGTAGGCCTGAGAGCCGAGACAAGTCTTTGTCAGATCATACCCCACAGGATCCCACAAAGAGACCAAAGAGTGTTGAGGCACACTTCGAGAGATTTGAGTAGAGCTTAGAGAATATTATGGAGTTATTTGCTTAGACAATATATGGGATTTGAGGTCGAGGTGGAGTATCGGTGGAAGTTCACCCGACTCATCCTGAGAACTAGACATCTTGAACTGACATGAGAAATATTTCTGGATGTATTCTAGAGACAGTATGTCCTGGACCCTGCTCAGAGGAAGTTATAGATGAAATTTTGAGTTTGGTTCAAGGGAATCGATCTATTGATGAGTATGAATTGAGTTTCATATCCCTAGGTAAGTATGACTCTAATACTATGAGCAGTGAGAGTTGAAAGGTCTGAAAGTTCAAGAAAGGGCTCAGACCATCTATCAGAGTCCGATTGGCTCGTGAGATATCACTACTGATGACGAGGCAGTGCACGAACCATAGTTGTGCAAATAAAATTACGAGTTGCATGCCTATGAGTTTGAGAAAGGTAATAGGCCTTGTCATGTGAATGTTACAGATGTGGTAAGATAGGGCATTTAATGAAGAATTGCCCAGAGCTAGGTGAAACTACCCTATAGAAGGGCAAAGAGCCAAAGAAGGCCCCTGCTGATACCTATGCTTCGAAAAGAAGGCCACCGCCGAAGAGAAGAGGAAATTGGCTGTTAGTCAAGGACGAGTATATGCCTTGGACTAGGGCACTACTAACACTTCATCCGTTGTGGTGGAAGATACCATATTGATTTTGATCTTGAAATGCTGTTCTAAACGACTACGCAAAGACAGGGATGTTTTCAACTCTCGAAAAGTGTACTGTAAGTTTTAACAAGTGATGGAAAAGTGTAATGGCTGTAATTAAAGGAGTAAATGATTATACAAATGGAATGAATAATGATGAGAAGATTTCATCGCCTATGTGGTTGATATGGATAAGACATATCCGGAGTTGACAGATATCCCAGTGGTCAGGAAGTTACCTAATGTCTTTCCAGATGATCTACTAGGGTTGCCAGCAGTTAGAGGAATAGAGTTTTGTATTGAGTTGGTACCTGGTACTGAGTCGATATCCAAACCACCATATAAAATGGCTTCAGTGGAACTAAAAGGACTAAAAAAGCAATTACAGGAGTTATTGGATAAGGGTTCGTCAGACCGAGTGTTTCGCCTTGAAGAGCACTGGTTCTGTTTGTGAAAAAGAAAGATGGAAGCCTCTGACTATGTAGTGATTTTTTGTTAGTGAATAAGGCTACCATTAAGAATAAGTATTCCTTTCCACGCATTGATGAGCTATTGGATTAGCTTCGGAGAGCACAGATCTTTTTCGAGATTGATCTGAGGTCTGGGTATTATCAGTGAAGGATTCGCGATGTGGATGTGCCCAAGATAGCTTTCCGTGACCGTTATGTTGTTGATAAATGAGGTATTTAAACTTTACCTAGATCGATTTGTTAGTGTCTTGATTGATGATACTTGGGTGTATTCAAAGTCCAGGGAAGAATATGAGCAGCAATTAAGAATTGTTTTGCAAATCCTCCGAAAGAAACAGTTGTATGACAAACTAATGTGACTTCTGGTTAGAATAGATATCATTTTTGGGTCATATGATATCGAAAGACAGGATGTTTATGGATCCATCCAAGATAGAGGCAATGGTTCAGCGAGAAAGGCCCAGAATAGTCATAAAGATTAAAAGTTTTCTGAGTTTGGGTAGGTATTACAGACAGTTGTTGAGGGTTTATTGAAATTAGCTGCTCCGTTGACACGTCTCATTCGAAAGAAGGTTGCATTTGATAGGGGTGACAAAATGTGAAAGGCATTTTGGTGAATTGAAGCATAGACGGACCACTGCACCTATTCTCATCATAGGGAACAGCTCAGGAGGTTTCTCAGTATATACAGATGCCTCGAAATAAGGACTGAGCTGGGTATTGATGTAAATCGAAAGATAGTCACTTATGGATCCAGATGACTCAAGGACTACTTATACGGTGAGAAATTTTAGGTATGCACTAATCATAAAAGCCCCAGTATTTGTTTTCATAGAAAAAGTTGAATATGAGATAACAAAAAGGGTTAGAGCTTCTAAAGGACTATGATTGTGAGATCTTGTACCACCCGGGTAAAGCTAATGTAATTGCTGATACTTGAGCAGAAAGAGCCTCGATATGGTATCACATATGATGGTCAGGAAGCGTGAGCTGTTAGAGTTGTGGTGATCCTCAGTAGTGATGTGACCCCTTTTGATGCTAATAGTGATTATGTGATTGCTAGCCTAAGAGATCACAATCGGATTTGGTTGACCAGATTCTATAGGCCCAGTGTGATGATCAACAGGGTGTCGATAGTGTGAGTCAACTTTAGATGGGTATAGTGATAGAGTTCACAGTGAGTGATGATGACTTACTGAGGTTCTAAGGCAGAATATGTGTTCCCAAGGGCCACAGTTGATGAGATTGTTATTATCAGAAGCTCACTCTTCAAAATATACATTTCATCTGAGGAGCGATAAATGTATTAGAATCTCTAAAAAGGGTATTGGTGCTCGACATGAAAAGAGATATCGTAGAGTTTGTAGCGAAGTATCTTGTATGTCAGCAGATTAACGTAGAGCATCAGAAGCCTGCAGGGTTATTGCAGCCTCTACCTATATCGACATGGAAATGGGAGCACGTTACCATAGATTTCATTTTGGGTTACCCAGGGACCCGATGAAACAATAATGTTATTTGGGTGATAGTCGATAGATTGACTAAGTCTACCTACTTTCTGGCTATGAAATCCACAGATGCTCCGAGTGCGAGGGCAGATTGATATATAAAGGAGATTGGAGAACACCATGTAATGTTCAAATGAGCATTGTATCAGATAAGGATTCCCACTTCACTTCCCATTGCTGGGAACATTCTCAAAAAGCCATGGGAACCCAGTTGAGTTTGAGCACAGTATTCCATCCTCAGACAGATGGTCAGTCAGAGGGGGCTATACAAGTTCTATAGGATATGATGAGAGTGTGAGCAATTGATTCTAGAGGCTCCTGGGATGATCATTTGTTACCTGCCAAATTGTCTACAACAATAGTTATTACTCGAGTATTGAAAAGGCATTATATGGTCGTAGTTGTTATTCCCCGATGTGATAGGAAGAAGTGGGTGACAGACAGATATATGCTCCTGATTTGGTAAGACAAGCCTTTGAGGCTGTTTAGTCGATAGGTGAGAGATTAAGAACTGCTCAGAGCAGACAGAAAAACTTTGTTGACATGTGACAAAGACCATTAGAATTTATAGTTGGCAAATCAGTGTTATTGAAGGTACCATCATCGAAAGATATTATGAGATTCGGTAAGAAGGGTAAACTAAGTACTCGATATATTAGACAGGAAGGATGTAATATTACGGTCTAAGACGATCCCGTTGGTTAAGGGTGTCTGGCAACTCCACATTTCAGAGGAAATTACGTGAGAGTTAGAGGGTATGATGCGAGAAAAGCATACACATTTATTTGAGAACTAAGACTAGTTCAATTTAGAAGACCATATTTCTTAAGGAAGGGAGGAACGTAAGACCCGAAATTTGGTGTCTTCTCTTTAAGAACATGTTAGTGTGAACCTTTGTACGTAATAGGTTAATCAATAAAGAGATTTCGTGTGGATTTTAAGTCCGAATTTTTAACTTTGAAGTCCGAATGCACTGAAGTGCAAAATAAGAGTTCGGGTAAATTCGAAATAAATCGAATGAAATTAGGTTAAATCAATTTAAACTATAGACTCAAAACGCAAAAGTATAGGGAGTCCAAAAAGGGAAGTTGTTTCGAAAATGATAAATCGAAAATTACCCTATTTTGGGTAATTTATCCCGAAAATATAGAAAAATAGATTTATAGAGGAATAAATAAATACAATAAAATAAAATATGATGCCCATATATTGTTGTAAAAATAAATTAAATAAAATACTTGTACAAAAGTGTATAAATATTAATGTATAAAATACATTGTAGAAATAAAATATAATTATAATAATATTAATAATTATTTTATTATTATAATTATTAATAAAATAATAGTGTAAAATTTTAAGATATTTTTATTAATTATATTAAAATTTGTAGATATTTTGTATTATATAATATATTATATTATATTAAAATATAATATAATATTTATAAAATAATTAAAAAAATGAAATTGAAAAAAAAAACTTGGATCGTGAGAAACAGAGTCGCACGACCCAACCTTCCCTTCTACCTCACCAAACGGAGGCCACCAGAGGGTGAGCCGGACAAGAAGCCAATTAGGGAGACGAGAGACCATCACCGGCACCAACAGCCCGAAGGAACGACGACCGGTGTAAGGGAGGAGAGAAATAGAGACCGAGAGAGAAAGAAGTTAAAATATAATATAATATATAAAAAATAATTTAAAAAAATAAAATTGAAAAAAATAACTTAGATCATGCGAAACAGAGTTGCGCGACCCAGCCTTCCCTTCTGCCTCATCGAACGGAGGCCACCAGAGGGCGAGCCGAACAAGAAGCCGATGAGGGAGACAAGAGACCATCACCGGCACCGACAGCCCGAAGGAACGACGATCGGTGTGAGGGAGAGAGAGAAATGGAGACCGAGAGAGAAAGATGAGAGAAAGAGAGGAAAAGAGAGGAGATAGGCCAAGAGGAAGGAAACGTGGGCCAAGGGGTGGAGAAGAGTCACCGCCGATGCCAGCCTAGTCGAAAATCTGGCGAAAAAAGGGTGAAAACGGTGAGAATGAGAGAGGGCAATGAGACCGAAAATGGAGAAGGCCGAACCAGCCCCATCGCTGCCGATCTGAGCGAGGCCACCACCAGATCTATGCTTCGTATAGCCAGACGGGACACTTGGAAGTGGAAGTCGGCAGAGAACCAGTCGGCAGAGCACCAACCGGCATAGGCCCGAACGACGAGGGTTATGCTGAACTAGTTCGGGCCAGTTAAGCTAAAATGAAACTGTGCTGAACCGAACTGGACCGGTTCAACCAAGAAAAAAAAGAAAAATGGGAAAAAATCTAGGGATGCAATTATAAGACCCGATTTTTATCGTAATTTCTTATGAAGGATTGAAATGGTCACAAATTAAATGAATGGGATTCGGACTGGAGATAAGGATTTAAAACACAAAATGCGTTAGTGTTCGTGAAGGGAAGTTGGATTGGTTTGGTCCCAAACGTGTAGAAGGGTAAAACAGTCAAAAGATCGAAATCCGGTATAAATTCAATAAGAAAATTTTAATTAAAACTAAGGATTTAAGACATCTTGATTAATAATGAGAAAATAATCAAATTTTGAGTCCAATTGATCAAGATCCGAAATTATTTAGATTTACCAAAAATTCACTCAGGATAATATCCCGAAAATACGGAGAAAATATACCGAAAAAGGGGTTAAAATATAATAAATTAATTAATTAAATAAATTTATATAAAATATAAATTTTTGGTGGATATTTTGTAATTTTATATTATTTTAATGAATATAATATTAATAAAATAAATTTTAAATAATAATAAAAAAAATAAAAAATCGAAAATCAGGAAAAACCCGAAACTGAAAATCGACAGAAAATCGAGGGAGACTTGAGACCCATCGATGAGCCACCGATGACCGACGAGCCAGACGAAGGTCGAAGAATAGAGAGGACAAGCTGACGAACTCAATGGCACTTACGACGCGCTGTATTGATGTCGAAAACCAGCGAACGGAGGAGGAGAAAAATTGAGAGGAAAACGGCCCGATTCCGATGATCCACGACAGCTGGGCGTGAACGGAGGGCACCAATGTGTTCGAGAGGAAGAGCCGGTCATTTTGAGACCAGTAGTGGCCGATGAAACAGTCGAAAATGTCGACGACGGCAAAGACCCAGAAATGGCACCGTTTGGCCGAGAGGAAAGGGAAAGGAAAAGGAAGGAAAAGGAAGGAAAAAGAGAAGGAAAAGAAAAGAAAAGAAAAGAAAAAAAGGGAAAAAAGGAAAGAAAAATCATTGGGGACGACTCGTGATTCGGGTAAGTTGACTGAGGGTCGAGATTGACATACGGGTAAATGTCGAAACTTAATTTAATATTATATTTAATGAAAAATAACCCGGATTTACCTAATCATGCAGTTTTACGATAGAGCCCGAACGAGAGTCAATTGAGCTCTGATTTTCATACCCCGCATAGCATTGGGTAAGTACATTTTAATTATGACAATTAGAGTCCTTAATGCAGAGTTAAGATTATTTTACGGAGTTTACGGATTAATTCTGCATAAAATGCATTATATTCGAAATTTTAAAATAATTATCGTAAATAGTATACGGGCTATCTAATGAGTTTAGAACGAGGCCCAATAAATACTGATGGGCCCAATGAGCCTTAGGCCTCGATAATGTGAATAGTAAGTGGAAAACGGGCTAAAGGTCGATTAAGACCCATTAAGATGCAACCGGGCCCAATAGGACTAAACGGGCCCAATGATTTAAATTAAGCCCAGTTAAAGTCAAATATGAATTAATATGTTTGGATTTAACCCGATGAATATTTATATGCAATTCCAGAGATTGGATTGGGAGAAAATCGGACTGCGTGACAAGACATCAGTGGGAAAAGTCAGACCGTACAGAAAAATGAGGTAAGGGAATTTTACGGACTGCTGAGGTAACTTTACGCAAATTCAACTTCATTTGTAGTCTCTTAAAGTGTCTGAAGGGTCTAGATTTAAGATAATAATTTAGTTCCCCCGATGGGCAAATTACCAAAATACCTTTGTGAAGGGTAAAATTTCTAAATTTTGAAAAAATTGGGAGGAGCAAGAACAAGAGGTCCTTGCTTGTTCTTGAGGTGTTTGACATATGCATAGGTAGGCTGGCTAACTTTTAAATAAAATGCACATCATTCCATAACTTTAATTAATGCTGATTTTCTCTAAAATTGATTTGAGAAATGTAGCCGCCTACATGATTTTATAGAAATGTGTCATGCTAGAGCTCAGCTCTCATGAGTTTTTGATTTGTGTGTTGCATGCATTGGTGCTGGAGCAAGAGCTCGCACTAGAGTTTTACATGCATTGGTGCTAGAGCCTAGCTCGCACCAAATTTTAACATGATTTTTTGTGACAGGGTGCTGGAGTCTAACTCGCACTAGATTTTCATATGATTTTTGTGACAAGGTGCTAGAGTCAAACTCGCACCAGATTTTCACTTGAATTGTTATGATAGAGTGCTGGAGCCTAGCTCGTACTAGTTTTACATGATTTCGACAAAGTGCTGGAGCTTAGCTCGCACTAATCTTATGAGATTTTATGAAGCGCGTGCTGGAGCTTGGCTCGCACGAGATTCTCCATGATTTTATGAGAGTGCTGGAGCATCACTCGTACTGGTTTCATGAGAACATGGGATGAGCCGTGCTTAGAGCGTCGGGTAGATTGTATGTCACGTCGATTAAATAGGCTTGCACGTGCGTTTTGAGACAGGGCATGACAATGGATATGAGATATAGGTCCACGGAGTACGTTGTACCGTGCAAATAGCATGGAGTACGCTGTACCGTGCTGGGATTGATTATGTGGTTTCTTCAGATGCGTGGCATCTTCAGATGCGAGTGGCATATTCGGATGCAAGTGATCGGACATGGCCGACGGGATGTACTAACACACCTCCCGGGGCGATCCCGGATCGTGGTGAGACCCCGCACACTAGGATCCATGTAGTAGTGGGATCACAAGGACATATGGCCATCGTCCTAGTTATTTGCCCGAGATATATACATATATTACCTAGTCTCGCATGTTTATGTTTCGAGAAACTCATTTTGTGGATTTTTGTGTGAGTATGGATCATTCGAGGGAGGGGTTAGATCCTTATTGAGATAAGATTTTGATGAGAATGAAACTGGGTTTTAAACTAAATTTGCATGATGTTATTTTCATGCTATTTAAACCCATGAATGGTGTAAACTGGTTTTACATGACATTCATTATATCGCATGTCACTTTTGCTTTGAAAAGCATTTGATTACATGGTTTTGTGTGAGTCAGGAACAGCCAAGGGATGGGTTGAGTCCTGGCTTTATTGTGAAATTTTAATGAGAAATGCTTTAAAAGAGTTGCATGTTGAATTTTCCATGCTCTTTGAAATCCATATGTGAATTTTTTTTACATGACATCATGAATTGTAGTATCTATTTTGAAATTTATGGAGAAAGGGTGGTTTATGCATGGAACCAGGTAGTATGGTTACCTACTTGTTCGTAGGATTGCCTTGCTGAGCTTGATGTGCTCACCCCTTTCATTTTCTCACATTAATCATCTCCAGTAAACTTTAAGGCGACTGAGTACTGCATTCCTGATATCCGCTGCTGCCCATCATTTTGAGGTATGTACACTTGTACATATTGCATCTAAATAAGAATTGCACAATAACATATTTGTAAGTAACTTTCAGGGATGTATAGACACTGTAAACACTTATAAATAAATGGAAAAGAATTAGTGAAAAATGCTTGTGTTTACCTTTCATTTAATAAGAAATTAAGTTATATGATGATTGAATGGTAGGATAGAAATTGATGCACAACCCAATTGTTAGTGGAGTGTGGTCACGAGCATAGGACAGGCAAGTATGAAAGAAAAACAAGAAAAATTTACTTTGATTTTTGGGTCGTGATAAATGGTGGTATCAAAGCGAAATTGGTCTGATGTGTGTCAGTGTCAGTAATTAAGAAATTACATCCCCGTGTTACTGTGCTTGGTTAGATACAATAGTGTATATCGAGATGGGTTTTAACTAAGAAATGATTGAGAATGCAGGAATATTGTGAAACCCCGTATATGTATGGTTGTAACGTGTGTAATTGAATCAATTAATGTGAATGGACTTGTAATGTAAAGCATAAGTGGTGTAAGTCCATGGATTCAATGTACATAAGGGTAGTATGATTTTGTAATGTACATACAAGTTTCATGGTGTATGAATATGAAGAAATGAGTTCTTATAAGTGATGAATGTGAATGGAACTCAAAATGAGTAGTGTGGTAAATGGAAGAAAGTTGTATGAATATAAATGCTTCCATTTGGTTTTATATAGTATACCTTTGGATATACAAGTAATGCAGACAAGTTTCAATGTGTATAAGGTATGAATAGATGCCATTTTCAAGTTATAAAGGTGGATGGATGAGAAAATAACTATGGCAGTAAATTAAGGACATTTGGGTGTGAGTTGTAGCAGGAAAACTGCAGAAAATCTAGAAAATATGAAGGTCAGATCGATCTCATAGGATGAGAGATAGATTTGGAAGAGCCAGAATACTCTTATTTGGGCAATGGAATAGAGCAGATCGATCTCCAATGGGGCCAGATCGATCTCCTAACCATTCTGTAATGAAAAGATCGATCCTCAAGCATACAGATCGATCTCCTTAGCTCTCTGTTTGGGAGCAGATCGATCTCAAGCTTTGACAGATCGATCTCATGCTTAAAATGCCATGAAAAAGAGAGATTTAAGGGGACCAAATCGATCTCCTCAAACTATTTCAATAAAAGGAGTGCTGAAAATCTGAAAATTTTGGAAAAAAATCACCCTTCCATTTTCAACCCAAAAACCTAACTTTCTCTCTCTAAAATCATCCATTTCCAGTAAGAATTGAGGGGAGGCCATTAGACACTAAGTTGTTCATCTTGAGGAAGAGAACAACATAGTTGGAACCCAAAATCCCATTGTTGGTATTGAAGGAGCTAAGGCATTGACATTTAGAGAAAGAAGAAAAATCAGATTTGGTAAGATTCTAACACTCCAACTCTGGTACATTATCTATTTAATTGATTTTGGAGTTGTTTGGCATGAGTATGGATGGTTGGAAACACCTAGGTTGTGTTAGAAACAAATGTAACCTAGAAAATGGAATGCCTCTAGTGTGAGAAAGTGTGATTTGGGGAGTTGGTGGTTTATGGGTTATGATAAGTTGTTATTTGTGTAATGTGGAGTGGTTAAATGAAACCACATTGTGAGTTTGGAGGAATTGTGAAAATGAGTATGTAAATGCTTGATAAATGCCATAATGAGGGAATTCATGAAATATGAGCACTATGAGCTTAATGTTGATTTAATATCTATTTGGAATAAGTTAATAGGCCTAAGAAGATCCATAGACTCGAGTTATAGGTAAAGTAATGAAACGAGGCCTCATAAGCGTTAATAGAGGCTATAGATGAATTGACTATCACAAGCATAAGGGTTGCGTTATATGGATCGAATATAATGTGAAATATGATTGTGTCCAGTCCCGAAGAGTTCGTTGAAGACGAATTGGACCGCACGAGTGAGCAGCGCTAAGGAAACGGAATCATGCATCACGATTCCAGGTAAGGGAATTTTGTAAGTATATAGAGGTAGCTGCTCATATTTTTTAACTCGTGGGTATATAGGGCTTTGGAAATGTTCATGGGTTTATAGAAATCTATTTTGACGATGTATGAATGTGACTATGAATAATTGTATGAGATTTGGTGGTTGAAATGGTATTGTAAAGAAAAGGGATAGTAAGGCTAATAATTGCATAAATCACGTGTTTTGAATGTTTTTCACAAAACACAATGCTTTAATTTGAGCAAAAAAAAAAAAAAAGATAGGCTGGCTAGTGTTTGATTGATGTTATTGAATAGCACATGTGAAGTGCTAAACATGTTTGTGATGTGTTTTGCATGTATTTGAGCCGCCTATCGTGTGTATGTGATTTAATTCGTGCTGGAGCCTCGCTCACGCTAGATTTCAATGTTTTGATTTGTATGAAACGTGCTGGAGCTTAGCTCGCACATTGATTTGGAAACTATGATGATGTTTATAAACCATACTAGAACTTCTGCTCGTACGTGGATTTCGAGTGGTTTTTCTTATGCGTATAATTGTACTAGAGCTATGCTCATACGTGGGTTCCTTATGATAGGATGCAAGAGTCGTGCTAGAGCTTTTCTCGCACAAGTTTGCACATCGTAATACGTATGAGGTCGTGAAAGTTGGTAAGATCCTCAAACCCTACATCCTTAAGCCAACATCCTTAAGCCCGAGGAGGAGGGGAGGCTCTATTAGGCAGGGAGGCTCTGTTCGGTGGGGAGGCTCTCTTACGGTAAGATCCTTAAGCCCTACATCCTTAAGCTAACATCCTTAAGCCCAAGGAGGCGGGGAGGCTCTGTTAGGTGGGGAGGCTCTGTTCGGTGGGGAGGCTCTCTTATGGAAGGATCTTTAAGCTAACATCCTTAAGCCCTGGAGGGGCGGGGAGGCTCTGTTCGGCAGGGTGGTTCTCCTACATAGGTACAGAAGGATCCTTAAGCCAACATCCTTAAGCCCTGGAGGGGCAGGGAGGCTCTGTTTGGTAGGGAGGCTCTCCTACATGGATATGGAAAATCCTTGGTATGGGGTAGGTAAGACCTAGGAATGGTACCCCCAATCACGATATGAGTCCACGGAGTACGCTGTACCATGTATATCACATGGAGTACGATGTACCGCGTGATGATTATGTGATGAGAAAGTCTAGCGAGGGATAATCCACCTCCGTGCCAGTACGATACCCCGCACACCTGGATGCGTGTGGTCTAGGATGATTTATGATGTAGTTGGTCCACATAGGCACTTTTGATATAGTAACCTGGTTTTCATTACATATGTGTGGTTGTGATTGTCCAAGGTAGACCCGAGGGAGGGGTCGAGCCTTGTGGGATTTGATTTGTGAAATAGTAATGATGTTTGTGATTAAGAAAATGGTTTGTGATGGGATTATATGTGTTTGAGAAAGAGCTTTGAGATGTGATTTAAAAAGGAGGTTTCTTAAATGAATTGCCCTTTTTATAAGTTTAATGAGATGAGCATGAGATGTTTTCACATGTTGATATTCCATGTTTTATATGCCAATTTTACATGATTTTGATACATGATATATATGTATACTCATATGACATAGTTTTATTCCTCATGCTCCTATTATAAATGATTTATACATAACATTACCAGCATGTAGATAGAGTAGTTATCTACCATGCTTGCATTATTGCCTTACTGAGTGTGTGGTTGCTCATCCCTCTCTATTTTCCCCCTCCTACAGAGCGTGCATAGTAGCCTAGTGAGGACTGAGGCATTGTGTTTTTGGACATCACTGCTTCCATCGTCGAAAGGTTTATACACATGATTCTTTTTGTATCTAAACAATGTAAAAGCACAGTAGTCTTTTGAGTTGTAATTATGGGGGATGTAGATGTCAGTGAACATAACTTGTGTAAGTTAATGATTAACTTTCAAATGTATGACATCGCTTTATTTAACTAAGAATGAATGAGATGTGATGTTTATTATTGACTCACAGCCCAACAATGTGGGAGTAAGTTAGTTCATGATCGGGTAAGGAAAGAAATTTGCGAAAAATTTTCAGTGATTTTCGGTTAAAGAGAATGAAATAGGGTCGTGACAAATATAGGCATTATGCCTAATATTAGTCGCGGTAGATGAGGTAGAGCATGAGGTAGAGGTCGTTGAGGTAAGCCTGAGCCTGCTAGTCGTGCTGAGTCGACCTATGAGAACCAGGATGAGATTGAAATAGAGGTTGATGTTGAGCATGCCCTACAGAGTCCGACAGAGAGATCGGACAGTATTGAGACACGTTTCGCGAGGTTAGAGCGGAGTGTGGAAAATATTTTTGGAGCTAATTGCTAAGAGTATGCATGGGATTTGAGGGCGACTCAGAGCGTTGGTGGAAGTTTGCTCGACCCATCTGAAGAGTTAGACATCCAGAGCTGACATGAGAAATATTTCTGGATGTATTTCGATGACAGAATATCTCGGACAATGCTTAAAGGAAATTACAGATAAAATTCTTTACTCTGACCCAAAGGAACTGGTTGATTGACGAGTATGAAACTTAGTTTATACCCCTGGACAGGTATTACCCCGACACTATGGGCAGTGAGAGTCGAAAAGCCTAAAAGTTCATGGAAGGGCTCAGTTTGTCAATTAGAGTCCGATTGGCCCCGTTAGATATCACTACCTATGCCGAGGCAGTGCGCAGACTACAGTTGTGTGAATAAGATCATGTGTTACATGCCTCTGAGATTGGGAAAGGTAGTAAGGGCCAAAATAGAGACAGAAGAGAATAGAGAATGACAGAGATGTCAAAACGAGAAAAAGGTAGTTTGGTAAAAGATTAGATTTGATGAGTCAAGGGGTAAGATGATTGGTAAGGCCCCAGTGCATCCAATTTCATCACTTTTGAGGGCTTTTATGATTAGAGGACCCTGACCTGCTCCGTAGCAGTGTAAACAATGTAGGATGTGTGGTAGATTCCATGAAAGTAGGGCCTACACCTACACTTTATTGACTAAAATAGGCGTTAAGTGTGATAAGATGGGCCATTTATTTAATGATTGCTAAGACTTAGGTGAGACTGCCCCACAGAAGAGCAAAGAGACAGAGAAAACCCTGTTGATATTTCTGCACCAAAAAGGGAGGCCACAACTGAAGAGAAAGGGAAAGTAGGCTGTTGGACGAGGGCGAGTGTATGCCTTAGACCAGGACACTACTAATGTTTCATATGATGTGGTGAAAGATACCACACTGGTTATGAATAATGAAGTAATTATTTTAATTGATCCTGGTGCTACGCATTTATTCATATCGCCTTCATTTGCATATAAGATAGTGAAAGGCATGAATGCCTACACTCGTTGGCACAATGCTGATAGTTAGCATCCCAATGAAGGAGGGTTAACTAACGGAATAATTATGAAGATATTATAAGTTGAAAATAAGGGAAGAAGTATAAGTCAGCCGATTTTATTCAATGGAATATGAATAATTTGAAGTAATATTTGAGAATAAATTGGTCAGCTGCAAATTATGTTGTTCAGATTTCTATCCTAAGATAGTGATGTTTTACCCATGAAAAGTATACTGTAAGTTTTGACAAGTAATAAAAGGGATGTAGTGATTGAAATTAATGGAGTAAATGATTGTACTCACGGAATGAGTAATGATAGAGTTTTGTTATAATTGATATACGAAAGTAGATAAGCTTTGAGATGTGATAGATCCTGAATACAAGATATATTGGAATAAGAGGCGTAAGCAAGGTAAGAATATCTTTGATATGTGAAGTAATTTGGATTAAGCGATATGTAGTGAATATGAATTGTGACCAAGGATAAGGGGGGAAATATCCATGACAGGCCCTAAGGGCATTACTGCAAGTGCACGGGTCGTACAAGTAATAATGGGATTTGAGTCCTGAGTTATCGTCCCATAGAGAAGTGGACTAGCCTAATTAACTACCGGTTAATCTTACCCTAAGTATATCCTAGCAAATTATGAAGTTTTGATTATTAGTGGTCTACTAAGTTTGAAATTAAAATTACTAGAAAGCAATAAAATAATAAAAACTAAATAAAACCGAGCTAAGATTACTTACAGTGCTCCACGCAATTAAAATAAAAAACCTACAAAAGAAATTAAAATAGTTAAAGCTAATCAACGCAATTAAAATAAAATGCAAATATGGAAATAAAGAAATAAAATTAATTAAACTACAATTAAACTAACCTATAATAAAATATGCATGTAATTAAGCTAATTTACTAAAAATGCAAACTAAACTAAACTAGAAATCTAATAAAAATGAAGACTAAACTAAAAATGCATGAAACACATTAAATCTAAATTAACTCTAAATACCACTAATAAAATACTAAACCAAAATACAATCCTAAACATATAATATAAAATCAACTACTAACTAAAAATTAACACTACAAATTAAATTAATATGCAAAGTTATTAAAACTAACCTACCAATTACTAACAACTAATTAAAAATTAAAATAACTACAAGCATGAAATAACAATTTAGATGGCTAAACAAGGCCTAAACGAATTTAAATAATCCAAAGCCCTCCATTCACTGTTCACATGTCTTTCTTTGTTTATTTCCCATTTCCAGGCTGTGCTCACGGGTATGGCTACTGTCACTGTATGTTTTCTGCAAATTCCAGCTCTAGGCATTCTCGTTCCCAATTACTCTCGATCTGCTGTGTATCCTGCTGTCTGCTACTCCAGACAACAACCAGCTAGCATTCTCGGCTCTGTCCTGCTGCTCCAATCCTGCAATCGACTGCTGTTTCATGTTGTAATTTTTGGCCATGCCGCTGCCTGCCCAAATCTACTCTACACATCCTCGACTTCTGCTCCTACATTGCTCATTTATGCTTCTGTCATGCTGCTACAGGCCACTATCCTCCTTTCAGCTCTATTCTGCTGCACTAGCTCCTGCTTCTTTTTGGTTTGTCCAGGTGTGTCTTGGCTCGAGGTGCTGCTCTGAGTAAATAAATTGCAATGTCGTACCAGCTACTGCTCCTCACACCACGTCTGAATGGTACAAACAGCAGCTATTGGTCGTGATACTCCTCTGAACCCTTGCACCAGTATACGTAAACATAGCACTCGATTCCAGCATCATCCTTAGACTCCTCATGCCCAGCTAGCAGGTACAATTAAACCATAGATATATGATGATGGAACAGAACATTTCTACCAACAACACCGTACAACTTGGTACACCAGCACTAAACTTCATCATCAACAAACATAATAGTGAACTTAGAAGCATAAATGAGCTAAAATAAAAGTGGCAGTAGGCATATTAAGAAGAAACCGTAATAAAATAAATAGGAACGAAGACAAGAAATGTAAACAAAAAAAGAACTTGAACCGAGTTTGAGAATGAAATGAAAGAAAGTTGAGAACTATAAAGAAACTGTTGCAAGCTTGAAGAATGAACAACTATGCCTCTGCACCACCTGAAAACAACAAACTTATTAAAAACAGTTTTGCAAAGTTCACTGAAGAAAGTGAACAGTGAAATAACAAAGAAAACAGAGCAAAGCAGAGAACCAATATGTGGCTCTCGGTTCTTTGCAACCTCACTAAACTATAAACCATAAAACATGATTTTAATAAAAGCTTAGGACAACAAACAAACATGAAACAATCAACTTAGAATGAAACCGAGAGGGAAAATGTGCAATCTACAACTAAAAAAAATCAACGTCCTTCATCCATGTGATTCCAGCAGCTCAGGATGCTTCCTTCCTTTCTCCAACCAAGGTTCCACTTTGCCATTGATGTAGATAAATGCTAAGCATCTACCCACAACAAAGCATCAAAACCAAAAGGCATAAATAAAGGAAGAAATGGCTAACCAAATGCACCAAGATGAGAAACCGAGAGCAACTAAATATGCTAATTTTTTTTTCAACTAAAAAAATTAAGGAAATGAAGTAACCGAGACATACACTTGGGAAAATAAGCTATGGAAATAAAACTGAAAAGTAAAGGAAATGAAGTAACAAAACTGAGAGCTTAATGAACCATGATGGCTGCCAAGAGAATGAAAAACTACATTGAAAAGCTTGTAAAAATAACAATGGAAATTGTTTTAACAGTAAATGGTAGCTAAACGGGCAAGAGAAGCTTGAAAACAAGGAAAAAATTAAAACTATTCTAACACTACTCCTAACTTACATTACATTACATTATTCTTACTCCTAAAATTACATCCTCTTTCAATTGTCATCCTTTCCTATTTATAAACACACTAGGGGTAAAATCATAATTTCTACATCCTTGATGAGTTGGCATTTTTTTGGCCACTTGTCTTCACAACATTGGCTCCTTGAAAAGATATTTCCATGTCATCGGTCTTCTTGTCCAATTGGATGTGCTAGGTAGCATGACTCGTGTTGTCCGCGTGGCTCAATCTCGATTTTAGCCCAATTTCGATCCATTTTCTACCGAAATATTCAAAATTCATCCGAATTTAATTTATCTACAAACATGAGAATTTTAATTAAATAAAGGAGATAATTAACAAAATAAATTGGGGATTTAAATAATTAATTAGGAAATTAAGCATAAATAATTATAAAAATATAGAATTATCAATCCACAACCAGTCTATGTGGTCAAGTCTAAGGGTTAATAAAGGTATTTCATAATACCTCCCCGCCTGAAGACTTGATAGTGTCTAGAAGTACACATCACCTATAAATTGAAATCGATAATGGTAATATATAGATACATTTAAAATTCGGGTTAATCATGAAGGTTTAAAAAATTAAAATTTTATAAAAGCTGTTAATATAAGAAAAAGGAAATGGTGCGGGTTAGTATCTTGAACAAAAGCAATTTCGAAATGACATTATACATTTATGCGTACATAGGTTAAGGATACGGGTGATTGAAATATTTAGTGGAACTCAACTACGATGAGGTATTTAAACTTTACCCAGACCGATTTGTTATCATGCTCATGGATGATATTTTGGGTGTATTTAAAGTCGAGGGAAAATTATAAGCAACAATTGGAAATTATTTTTACAGATGATTTGTTGAGAGTTTCTTGAAATGGACTACTTTATTGACACGTTTAACTAAGAAAAAGTGGTATTTGAATGGATGATAGGAGTGATAGGAGTTTTGGTGTATTGAAGTATAAACTGACCACCGTAATTATTTTCACCATACCCAACAGCTCAAGAGATTTCAGTGTATATGGATACCTCAAAATAATGAATGGGTTGTGTATTGATGCAAAATGGGAAGATAGTTGATTATGGATCTAGACAACTCAAGGATCATGAAATAAACTATCCGACCCATGATTTAAAGTTGGCAGCAGTAGTGTTTGTACTGAGTATATGGCACTACTATGTACACGATGAGAAATTTCGGGTATGCACTGATCATAAAAAGCGCCGAGTACCTATTTTCACAGAAAGAATCAGATATAGGAAGAAAGAGGGTTAGAGCTTTTGAGGGATTATGATTGTTGAAATTGTACCACCCAGGAAAGGCTAATGTGATGGTTGATGCCTTGAGCAGAAAGAGCCTTAGGATGGTATCACATATGATGGTCAGGGAGCGTGAGCTGCTAGAGCAGTTGGGAGCCTCAGTAGTGATGTGATCCCTTCTGATGATGACAGTGAATTGTGTGACAACTAGCCTGAGATTAGCACCGGATTTGAGTGGTTGAATTTGACAAGCTTAGTGTGATGATCAGCATGGTGTCGATAGTGTGGGTCAAATTCAGATGGGTACAGTGACAGGGTTCACGATGAATGATGATGGCTTACTGAAGTTTAGAGACAATATAAGTGCTCCCCAGAACCACAGTTGATGAGATAGTATTATTGTCAGAAGCTCACTCTTCGAGATATATACAGTGCATCCGAGAGGTAATAAATGTATCAAAATTTCAAAAAAGGGTATTGGTGGTCAGATATGAAAAGAGACATTGTGAAGATAGTGGAGAAGTGTCTCGTATGTCAGCAGAGTAAGGTAGAGCAATAGAAGTTTGCAAGGTTATTGCAGCCTCTACCTATATCGACATGAAAATGGGAGCAAGTTACTATAGATATTGTGAGGGTTACAAAGGACCCGGATGAATCACGAGACTATCTGGGTGATAGTCGATAGATTGACTAAGTCGATCCACCTTCGGATTATGAAATCCCCAGATACTTTGAGTGTGCAGGCGGATTTATGTATAAAGAAGATTGTGGAACACCATATATTTTTCAGTTAGCATTGTATTATATAGGGATTCCCGCTTCACTTCCCACTTCTGGGAATAATTTTCAAGAAGCTATGGGAACCTGAATGAGTATTAGCACAGCTTTTCGTCCTCAGACAGATAGTCAGTCAAAGGGGACTGTACGAGTTCTGAAGGATCTGATGAGAGTGTGTGCCATTGATTTGATAAGCTCCTGGGATAATCAATTGCTACTAATTGAATTCTCCAATAGCAACAGTTATCACTTGAGTATCGAGATGACTTTCTATGAGACATGGTATGGCTTTAGGGGTTATTCCCTGAATTAGATAAGAGGAAGTGGGTGACAGATAGAGAATTGCTCCTGAATTGGTAAGACAAACCTCTGAGGATGTTAAGTTGATTTGTGAGAGATTAAGAACACCTCAAAGCAGGCAGAAAAGCTATGCTGACATGAGACAGAAAAGCATTAGAATTCATCGAGGGTGAATCAGTATTGTTGGAAGTTACATACCCTTAGAACATAACGAGATTCGGAAAGAAGGCAAATTGAGTTTTGTTAGATTGAATCCTTTGAGAGATTGGATAAAGTAGGAGATAAGGCTTGTAGGTTGGCGTTACCACCTGAATTAGCAGGCATCCATGATGTGTCCCATCTTTTGATGCTTCAGAAATACTATCCGGACCCAGCATCTATGATCAGATATAAGCTGTTGGAGCTCAATAAAAGTATAACGTATGTTGAAAACTTAATTCGGGCATTAAACAGGAAGGAAAGAGTGTTGAGGTTTAAGACGGTCTCCCTGGCCAAGTCCTTTGGTAGTAGTACACTCCAAAAAAGTCACATGAGAATTAAAGAATATGATGCAATAGACGTACCCGGAGTTGTTTATGGACCCATTTGACTTGGTTCTAATTTGGAGGACCAAATTTCTTAAGTGGGGGAGATTATGTAAGACCCGATTTTTATCGTAATTTCTTATGAAGGATTGAAATGGTCACAAATTAAATGAATGAGATTCGGACTGCAGATAAGGATTTAAAACATGAAATACGTGAGTGTTCGTGAAGGGAAGTTGGATTGGTTTGGTCCCGAACGTGTAGAAGGGTAAAACGGTGAAAAGACCTAAATTCGGTATAAATTCGATAAAAAAATTTTAATTAAAAATAAGGATTTAGGACATCTTGATCAATAATGAGGAAATTATCAAATTCCGAGTCCAATTGATCAAGATCCGAAATTATTTAGATTTACCAAAAATTCACTCGAGATAATATCCCAAAAATACAGAGAAAATATACTGAAAAAAGGGTTAAATTAATTAAATAAATTAATTTAAATAAATTATAAATTTTTGGTGGATATTTTGTAATTTTATATTATTTTAATGAATATAATATTAACAAAACAAATTTTAAATAATAATAATAATAAAAAAAATTGAAAATCGATAATCGGGAAAACCCGAAACTGAAAACCGACAAAAAATCGAGGGAAACCTGAGACCCACCGATGATCGACGAGCCAGAAGAAGGTCGAAGAAGAGAGAGGACAGGCTGACGAACTCAACGACACCGACGACACGTCGTATCGGCTCTGAAAATCGACGAACGGAGGAGGAGAAAAACCGAGAGGAAACGGGCCTGATTTCGGTGATCCACGACAGCTGGGCGTGAACAGAGGGCACCATCGTGTTTGGGAGGAAGAGCCGATCATTTTGAGACCGGTAGTGGCTACCGAAACGGCCAAAAACGCCAACGACGGTAAAGACCCAAAAACGGCACCGTTTTGCCGAGAGGAAAGGGAAAGGAAAAGGAAGGAAAAGGAAGGAAAAAAAGAAGGAAAGGAAAAGAAAAGAAAAGAAAAAAAGGGAAAAAAGGAAAGAAAAATCATCGAGGATGACTCGCGATTCGGGCAAGTTGACCAAGGGTCTAGATTAACCTACGAGTAAATTTCGAAACTTAATTTAATATTATATTTAATGAAAAATAACTCGGATTTACCTAATCATGCAGTTTTACGACAGAGCCTAAACGAGAACCGATTGAGCTCCAATTTTCCTACCCCGCATAGGATTAGGTAAGTACATTTTAATTACGACAATTAAAGTTCTTAATGCAGAGTTAAGATTATTTTACAGAGTTTACGGAATAATTCTGCATAAAATGCATTATATTCAAAATTTTAAAGTAATTATCGTAAATAGTATACGGGCAATCCAATAAGTTTAGAATGAGATCCAATAAATACAAATGGGCCTATTAGCCCAACAGGCCTCGATAATGTGAATAGTAAGTGGAAAATGGGCTTAAGACCGATTAAGGCCCATTAAGGTGCAATCGGGCCCAATAAGGGTAAACGGGCCCAATAATTTAAATTAAGCCCAGTTAAAGTCAAATATGAATTAATATGTTTTGATTTAACCCGATGAATATTTATACGCAATTCCAGAGATTGGATTGGGAGCAAATCGGACTGCGTGACGAGACATCAGTGGGAAAAGTCAGACCGTTCAAAAAAATGAGGTAAGGGAATTTTTCGAACTGCTAAAGGTAACTTTACGCAATTTCAACTTCATTTGCAGTCTCTTAAAGTGTCTGAAGGGTCTAGATTTAAGATAAAAATTTTAGTGCCTCGGATGGGCAAATTACTAAAATACCCTTGTGTAGGGTAAAATTTTCAAATTTAGGAAAAATTGGGAGGAGCAAGAACAAGAGGTCTTGGCTCGTTCTTGAGGTGTTTGACACATGCATGGGTAGGCTGGCTAACTTTTAAATAAAATGCGCATCATTCCATAACTTTAATCAATGTTGATTTTCTCTAAAACTGATTTGAGAAATGTAGCCGCCTATATGATTTTATAGAAATGTGTCGTGCTAGAGCTAAACTCGCATGAGTTTTTGATTTGTGTGATGCATGCATTAGTGCTGGAGCAAGAGCTCGTACTAGAGTTTTACATGCATTGGTGCTAGAGCCCAGCTCGCACCAGATTTTAACATGATTTTTGTGACAGGGTGCTAGAGTCTAACACGTACCAGATTTTCACTTGAATTGTTATGAAAGAGTGCTGGAGCCTAGCTCGCACTAGTTTTACATGATTTTGATAGAGTGTTGGAGCTTAGCTCGTACTAATCTTCTGAGATTTTATGAAACGCGTGTTGGAGCTTGACTCGCATAAGATTTTCCTTGATTTTATGAGAGTGCTGGAGCATCGCTCGCACTGGTTCTATGAGAACATGCGATGAGTCGTGCTTGGAGCATCAGGTAGACTATGCATCACGTTGATTAAATAGGCTTGTACGTGCGTTTTGAGATAGGGCATGAGTATGGATATGAGATATGGGTCCACGGAGTAGATTATACCGTGCAAGTAGCATGGAGTACGCTATACCATGCTGAGATTGACTATGTGGCATCTTCAGATGCGTGGCATCTTCGGATGCGAGTGGCATCTTCGGATGCGAGTGATCGAACATGGCCGACGGGATGGACTGACCCACCTCCCGGGGTGGTCCCCGATCGTGGTGAGACCCCACACACTAGGATCCGTGTAGCAGTGGGATCACAAGGACATATGGCCATCGTCCTGGTTTTTTTCCCGAGATATATACATATATTGCCTAGTCTCGCATGTTGATGTTTTGAGAAACTCGTTTTGTGGATTTCTCTGTGAGTCTGGATCACCCGAGGGAGGGGTTAGATCCTGACTGAGATAAGATTTTGATGAAATTGAAACTGGGTTTTAAACTGAATTTGCATGATGTTATTTCCATGCTATTTAAACCCATGGATGATGTAAACTGGTTTTACATGACATTCATTGTATCGCATGTCACTATTGCTTTAAAAAGCATTTGATTTCATGGTTTTGTGTGAGTCAGGAACAGCTGAGGGATGGGTTGAGTCCTGGTTTTGTTGTGAAATTTTAATGAGAAATGATTTAAAAGAGTTGCATGTTGAATTTTCCTTGTTTTTTTAAATCCATATGTGAATTTGTTTTACATGACATCATGACATCACGAATTGTAGTATTTGTTTTGAAATTTATGGAGAAAAGGTGGTTTATGCATGACACCACGTTCATGTAGGTAGTATGGTTACCTACTTGTTCGTAGGATTGCCTTACTGAGCTTGCTGTGCTCACCCACAAATCATCTCCAGTAAACTTTGAGGTGACTGAGTACTGCATTCCTGATATCCACTGCTGCCCATCATTTTGAGGTATATACACTTGTACATATTGTATCTAAATAAGAATAGCACAGTAACATATTTGTAAGTAACTTTCGGGGATGTATAGACACTGTAAGCACTTGTAAATGAATAGGAAAGAATTAGTGAAAAACGCATGTGTTTACCTTTCATTTAATAAGAAATTAAGTTATATGATGATTGAATGGTGGGACTGGCATTGACGCACAACCCAATTGTTAGTGGAGTGTGGTCACGATCAGAGGACAGGTAAGTATTAAAGAAAAACGAAAAACATTTACTCTAATTTTAGGGTCGTGACAGCAATCGAGGTACGAGTAAGTCGGTAAACGGTCGAAATTTACTGATTTAATTATTAGAATATTTAATTGAAATTATATTTGACCGAAATTGACCCGATAAATATATAAACGTGTAGCGCGACAATTGGCGACAAATGAGAGTTCGGGTCAGCCTCAATTTACGTGCTATCACAGAATCTTGGATAAGTGAATCTCGATTTCTATAAATTGGATAGTTATACGAGTTAAAAATTAATCGCGTAAGTTACGATTTATTCCATACAAAATTTTGTAATACTTGAAATTGAAAATAGACTATCGTAAATGATTTTAAACAGTCGAAAGAGACTAGAAATTGGATAAGATAACGTAATAGTGATGTTAGGCCAAGAATTCGGCCAAATGTTTGTAATGGGCCAAGGTTGAGTAGCAATCGACCTAATTTAGTTTATGGGCCCTAAGGAAAGCCCAATAAAAGTAAATGAGCCCCAATAAGTTAAATCGATTGTAGTCAACGAAGGAAATATATTTATTAGGTTAAATTGATATGATAAATAATTTTCTGCAGCTCCAAAGATTGGATTAGGAGTAGATCGGACTGGACAAGCTTCCAGTAGTGAAAATTTACCACACTCGACTTGATACAAGGTAAGGGAATTTTGTGAGTATTTAGAGGCAGCTACACGTATTTTGAGGGCATTTACAGGGCATTAAATTTGCTTGGCTACCTAAAAAAGAAATAATAATTTTTACGAAAAAATTCCGATATATGTGAAAAAGATGATTTTGCCCCAAGGAGCAAATTTTACAAAAAGGGTAGTAAGGCTAATAAATTGCATGAATATCATGTTTTTGATATTTTATAAAATATATTGCTTCCATTTAAGTAATTTTATGGATAGGCTGTATATTGATTTCATAATTTCATGAAATAGCACGAGTCAGGTGCTAACTTTGATTTTGAACGTGTTTTGTTAAAATAGAGATGCCTATTAGATTTATATGAGTTTAATCGTGCTGGAGCTTTGATCGCATTGGATTTTATTGTTTTAACTCATATACAGAGTGCTGGAGCCTCGCTCGCACTAAGTTTGACTGATTTATATCCATGAAAATCGTACTAGAGCCTTGCTCGTACGTAATTTTACATTGATTTATTGTGTATAAAATCGTACTGGAGCTTTGGTTGTACGTGATTTACACTGATATATTACACATGAAAGCCATACTAGAGCATTGCTTGTATGAGGATTTTTGTATGTGAATAAAATCGTGCTGGAGCTTCGCTCACACGAGATTTTAGATATCATGATATGCATGGCATCGTGCTAGAGCTTCGCTCGCAATAGACGTGATGTGACATGCATAGAGCTGTGCTGGAGCCTCTTGTAGACTGTGTGTCACAGTGAGATGATATGCTCGCACGTGTATGTTGAGACATGAGTTGGTTATCGACATTGTATGAGGTGGATAAGACCTATCGCTGGCACGCCTAGATTGTGATATGGGTTCATAGAGTACGTTGTACCATGTATGTCACACGGAGTAGGCTGTACAGTGTAGTCATGACTTTGAGATTGGTGATTTTACATTCTAGTGGGTAGGACTGACCCACCTCCCGTTGCAGCAGTTAAGCCTCGTACATCGGGATACGTGTAGCATGGGATTACAGGGACATGGTCCTCGATTTTTCCTTTATAGTAGCCTACATGCCTCACATGATATCATACGGTTTAGATAGACCAGGGCAGACCCGAATGAGGGGTTACGCCTCGATTTGTGATTTTAAAACGAAATATGGTTTTAATAATGTGTTGATGAGTTTTATTGAGTTTTAATAAGATGTTAAACCTAGAGGGGTTGTTTTATGATGAGTTTTTTAATGGGTTGAGCATGAGACGTTGGCATGATGATTTTTTATTTACATGCCTATTTTCATGTTTTCAGTACGTGATATATTTATATACATGTGGCATAGTTTTAATTTTACCTCATGCTCTGGATATAAATGATTTTTATATCCTGACATTATAAGCATGTAGATAGTGTAGTTACCCACCTGCTTAAATTATTGCCTTACTGAGCAAGTTGGCTCACCCTTTCACTTTCCACCCCTACAGAGCATCGACAGTAGTTGAGGGCGGGTACAGACTGCACTCCTTGTTATCTATTGCTTCCCATCACGAATCAGGTATACACATTGTAAAGTTTTGTATCTGAACATGTAAAACACAGTACTGTACATGGATGGAATATCGGGGATGTAAACCTATGTAAATACAATTATGAATGTAATTAGTCAAAGTCAAAGGACAGTAGATCTTGATATGTAAATGTGATATGGAAATAGATGTTAAGGTAACTAACATGACAAGAAGGACTAATATCAACTCATAGCCCAACTGTTAGTAGTGAAACTGTTCACGATGGGTAATACAATGAAAAAAAAGCGAAAAAATTTGTAGTGCTTTTTAGGAAAAAGAGGTCGTGACACCATTACATCTAGTAATGTATATTTTAAAAGAAATATAGTCTTAAAAATTAATCTTAGAATATTATTGAAAACAATTAATCTTGGTTTTGCCCCATGGTACATTTTCATTCTTTCTACTAATTTATCCATTTGGAAAGGTCAGATCTACCTCTCATCCTGTACAAACATCCGTAACAGGAAAAGCATTCCATTAATGATTGGTTGAATAGTTTAATTTTTGGGTGATTCACATGACTAATCACAGTATTAGTGTACTAAAATAATCACTTGTTTTTGAATTAATCGAAGTACTTGTAGTCGTAGCATATGTGAATGTGCAAACCAACATGCCGAAATGAATAGAAAAATATATATTTTTAAATAGCTTTGATTCTTGATTGATTTACGCTTATCCAAGCTTGCATGAAAATAATGAGTAAGGATTAAGGCTTGTCAAGAAAGTGCAAACTTGGCTAATTGTGAAAAACCTTTCTTTGAATGATACTACAGGCGTTTCTATGTTAAGAATGGTTGGACAATAGGGTTGCCTACTTAAATAGTTATAGTAAATAATTTATAATGAATAATTAATTATTATATATTTTATATAATATTTTAGGCAGAGATATGATGATGATGATGATGATTATTATTATTATTATTATTATTAGTATTCTTGTTGTTGTTGTTGTTGTTGTTGTTGTTGTTGTTGGTGTTGCAGTTGCTGCTCTTGTTGTTGTTGTCTTCCACAACAATGAAATTTTGATGACCTATTAATCTTGATCTTCGCGCAAAGAACCTTGAAGTAAAATAGGCAGAGTATCCAAAGGTAGAGGACCTTAAGGCAAAGGACCCTGGGGCAGAGGACCTTGAGGCAAGTGACCCTGGGGCAGAGGATGTCAGGACCCGTTCTCAATCCATTACTTAACCAAAAACCACTACAAATTTTTTGCATTTTTAACTTACCTTTCCTCTCATCAATGGTTGGGCTATGATTCGATGTCAGAGTCCTCGCTTACCACATTATCCATTATCATACATACATGTCAATATACTGTTATTGACTGTAACTGCTTTTATAATACATGTAAGATTATATAAAATCTAACACAAATACATTCCCCATAATATATATTGTATACATCACTGTGCTGTTTCTATGTTTAGGTACATAACCGTTCAAAATCTGTATACCTGGCGGTCGATAGGAACTAGCAATGGACTCAGGAACACTATCCCTCGATAACTCTCGCTCTACTGCTGATGCTTTGTAGAGAGATGTAAAGAAAGGGGGGTGAGCATACAACGCGCTCAGTAAGGAAATCAGGCAAGCAAGTAGATATCTACACTATCTACTCAAAATAATGCTATGCCTTGAAAACATTATATCCTCAACTCACTTTAAAAGCATGTCTTTAAATATATATATGTATACTTGTACAGATTTAATCCCATGTACAGAAATCATGTTTTCTTTCTCAAATGTAGGCATGTAGTGCAAAACAATGCATCTTTATATAAATCATGCCTTTATGTAAATCATGCCATGTATATTTAAATCACAATAAATATGGCATTTAAATCATTAACATCACAAAATCGGAGTCCGACCCATCCCTCAGGTCTGTCCGCAATTTAAATCAGTCAATCAATGTGATATATCATGTGAGACTCTGTGGTGAAATGCAAATAGTATCCTGGATTATGATCATATCTGACATGTGATCCCAAGCAACACAGATCTCGATGTGCGGGGCATCACTGCAGCAACGGGAGGGGGGTCAGTCCATCACAACCATCAGCTATATCCTCCTCAACTCCACAACAACACACGGTACAGTGTACTCCTATGCCACATGCACGGTACAAAGTACACCTGTGGACCCTACATCACAGTCGGGGTGCCTGCCTAGGTCTTAGCCCTCAAACCATGGAATATCATACCACATCTCTAATACCCTCATGCGGCTATCCTCTCACATAATGTGACACTCAGTCACACAAGGATGCGGGCATGGGTTTGTAACATGTATTATATATCACATACAGTGCGTGCTTTTAAGTACGACTCACAGTCGACACTCCGCTCAAACACTGTTTCACATCACAAACTCAACTCTAGTGCGAGTAAACCTCTAGCAACTAGGTTAATGCATAGTTCATGTATTAAATCAAGTACGAGAAATAGCTCCAGTACTATGTCATGTATAAATCATGAAGAATCGAGTACGAGCAACGCTCCAACACTCTGTAATGTATCTCATGAAAAACTCGAGTACGAGCTAATTGCTCCAGCACTCTGTCATGCATATATCATATAAAACTGAGTACGAGTAATAACTCCAGTACTCTATCATGCATGTCATGGAAATCTAGTGCGAATCAAAATTCAGCACTAATGTATGTGGAAAATATATGAAATCCAGTGCGAGCTGTGCTCCAGCACGATTCATTCTCACAAAATATGATAGATGGCTCTTTAAAAAAGGGATGATTTACAAAACATCAAAATCAGCACTATAAAGTGTGCTTAATTCACATCAACCTTAAATTCATTTGCCCATCTATTTATTCTCTTGCTAAAAAAATAAGTTAAACACTCAAAATAGTGGTTTCCATGCTTTTTACAACTTTTCACAAAAGTTGACTTTTTGACTAACTAGGGGCAAAATCATAATTTACCACTATCGGGTCACAATAATTATTATTCACTTTCTCTGACCCTCAGAGTTTTCAAGTGAATGTAAAACCAGACGAAAATACGTGCAGGTATCTCTAACTACTTACAAAAGTCCGTTACCTGCAATCACTCGAGAAATTTCACTTTTTTTGCGCTGCTCATTTCAGCAGTCCGATTTGCTCCTCCAATACTCTCTGGAGCTGCATATAACCATTTATTAGGTTAATTACACTTTTCCTACTGTATTTCACATTAAATACAGTCTATTTCCCTTAATGGGCTTTAATAATCCTTAATAGGCCTAACTATGCCTTAAGCCCATTTTCATTTTACTATTAATTTTCGTTGGGCCAACTAGGCTTGTGGGGTCCACCAATTATTTTTGGGCTTGTCCTAGACCCATTACATCACATTGGGCCTAAAATATTTGGGCTTGGCCCATTGGGCCTCTCGGCCACATGCCATGGCCGAGAGCTACCCATGCCATCGATTATGCCATGGCATGCCATCCATGCCTATTTCTTAGCCAATTCACTTAGGCATTTTCACAAACACTTGGTTGGCAACATTCCTAAACATCATATAGTTCATTTAGGCATTTTATCAAACACCTTGATTGCCAACTAATTACATGTATTAATTAATCCAATTGATTAATTCTAATTACACCATATTCATTAACACATGTACATTAATCCATTTATGCCTTAAAATCATATGGACATAAATCAATGTCTCACCACTCACTCTCGGCCTAACCAGCATTTTAGTGATTTAATATGTTTCAATGCTTAAAACATATATCAATACACTTAAAATCATTCATACATTAACATATATGAAATTGAAAATTAGAAAATATACCAATTATTGTGTTTACCCTTTGGCCGAATCTTTGAAGGCTCTTGGTTTGCACTCTATGGCTCCTTGATAGCCAATTCCAACATATGTCACTCTCCTTTCAATTTGGAACAACTTCTATGAAGAATGCAAGTTCCAAATATGCCTAATTCCTAGTGATTTCTAGTGAGAGAAAGCTTGGATAATATGTTTCAATGGTTTCTTCTTCTAGCCGAATTTGGTGTGATGAAGATGACAATGGTGTGGCTGACTTTATAAGCCACTTACTTAGCCATTAAGCTTTACTTTCCAGCCATTAAGCTTGACTTTCCAAGCCTTGGCCAACCTAATGAGTCACCTTATGAGTCATGGTTAGCTTTAACTATGGTTAGATATTTATCTCATGGGTTTTACATTTGGGCTTCTCGGTTTGGGCTTTCTTAGTGGGCTTTTGGACTGAAATTTTTACTATGTCTCGGGCCTTTAATTGTCTAAATATTTGGCTAACCAATTGGTCCAACAATTCAGTCTAAAGGACCTAAGAATTCCGATATACGTTTAGTATACCTTAATGGGCTTTAAAATTATCACCTTAGGCCCATTACGTTTTAAACCATTAAATTTAATCTAGAATCCTTCCAAATAAATTTTTCTTACTTTCAGGGATGATTATCTTGTATTCTAGCCAAGAATATTTTTTCCCAAATTTTTCTCCACACTTAGATTAATTTTTAACCATGATTAGTCAACTATGGTAAAAGTCCACTTTCTTAACTATAGTTGACTTTTTTTCAAAATTTTGAAAGTGTCATATCTCATGTCTTACACTCTCGTCTTTATGTGTCAACCGTTCCCGGTGGATATTTTCACCCGAAACACCTTATCTTGCTAAAAAGGTCCATTTTACCCTTTTTAGCTTTTACTCTTGTTTTCTATGTTTGGGACTAAATCAAGCTGACTTTCCTTCATGAGCTCTCTATGCTCTCTCATTTTAAGTTCTTATTTTCAGTCAGAATGATTTAGATTCACTCGGTTTAGCCTGTGACTCTTATAGCTCACAATAGGCTTTTTATGTAGCTTTTGCGTGTTAAATCATTTCACTAACACTTTAAGTCTAGTAAATACTCTTCTTATGATTTAACTATTATAACAAAGTGTTCATACACATAGGAATCATAAGGTACAAGCTACATAAAATCTGGGTCTGACAATCCTCCCCCACTCAGAGAATTTGGTCCTCCAAATTATAACCAAGTCAGTCATCAAATAGGTGAGGGTACTTCTCTCGCATCAAACTCTCTAACTCCCAAGTAGCTTCCTCTGAAGTATGATGCTGCCAGAGAATCTTCACTAATCCAATGGTCTTCGATCTCAATACCTTCTCCTTCCTATCCAATATCTGAATCGGTCTCTCAACATATGATAAGTCCTCTCAGAGTTCCAAACCTCGTAACTAATCACATGTGCTGGATCGGGGTGATACTTCCGAAGCATCGATATGTGGAAGACGTTATGGACACTTGATAAGTCTGGTGGCAATGCCAACCTATAAGCCTTATCTCCCACTCGATCAAGTATCTCAAAGGGTCCAGTATAGCAAGGATTTAGTTTCCCTCTCTTCCTAAATCTCGTTATGCCCTTGGAAGGAGAAACTCCCAAAACACGGATTCACCAACTGCAAACTCTAGTGGCCTACGTCTCCTGTCAGTGTAACTCTTCTATCTACTCTGAGCCGTCCTCAGTCTCTCTACTATCAAGTGGACGTCCTCAGATTCTTGCGTAACCATGTCAGGAGCGAAAATATTACGATCACCCACTTCTTCCCATCCAATAGGGGAATGAAATCTACGGCCATACAAAGCCTCATACGGTGCCATCCCGATACTAGAATGATAACTGTTGTTATAGGCGAACTCGGCTAGTGGTAGGTGGTCATCCCAGGAGCCTCTAAAATCTAGTACACATGCTCTCAACATATCCTCCAGAGTCTGTATAGTCGTCTCTAACTGACCATCTGTCTGAGGATGGAAAGCAGTGCTCAAACTCCGCTGGGTTCCCATGGCTTCCTAAAAATGTCCCCAAAAGTGGGAAGTGAAGCGGGAATCCCTATCAGAGACTATACTCACTGCTACACCATGTAACCTCACTACCTCCTGTACATACAGTTCTGCTAATGAACTCAGAGTATCGGTCGCTCTCATAGCTAGGAAATAGGCTGACTTTGTCAGTCTGTCGACGATCACCCATATAACATCGTGATTCTTACAGGTTCTCGGTAAACCCATCACGAAATCCATGGTGATATACTCTCATTTTCATGTCAGTATAGGTAGAGGCTGCAACAACCCTGTAGGTTTTTGATGCTCTACCTTCACCTGCTAACATACGAGACACTTTGCCACAAAGTCTGCTACATCTCTAATCATACCCGACAACCAGTATACCTTTCGGAGGTTCTGATTCATCTTGTTACTCCCCGGATGTAACGTATACCTCGACGAATGAGCTTCCGCCAATATCAATCTCTTGAGTCCTAGATCCTTGGGAACACACAATCTACCTCTGAACCTTAGTAGTCCATCAGAACTCAACTCAAAGTCAATCACGGTGCCCTTTTGCATCTGACTACTCACATCCATACAAAATGGATCAGTCTGCTAAGCCACTCTGATCCTGTCCAACAGGTCCGGTTCTAAGCGTAGACTAGCTATCATATAGCCTAAATCCATGTCAGAAGGCACGACTCCCAAACTGAGGCTAGCAAACTGCTCTAGCAAATCATGTTCCCTAACCATCATGTACGATACCATCCCTAGGCTCTTCCTGCTCAAGGCATTGGCTACAACATTAACCTTACCCGGATGATAAAGTATCTCACAATCGTAGTCTTTCAGAAGCTCTAGCCATCTTCTCTGTCTCATGTTCAGCTCTTTCTGTGAGAACAGATACTTGAGGCTTTTGTGGTCGATAAATATCTGGAACTTCTTGCCATACAAGTAGTGGCGCCATACCTTCAACGCAAACACTACTGCTGCTAGCTCCAAATGTGGGTCGGATAGTTCTTCTCATGATCTTCAGCTGTCTGGATAAATAAGCAGCTACCTTCCCATCCTGCATCAATACACAGCCTAGTCCCTGATGTGAAGCATCGGTATACACTGTAAATCCTCATGAGTTGGTAGGGGTAGTGAGAATCGAAGCGGTGGTCAATTGACGCTTTAACTCCTCAAAACTCTTCTCACAATCCTCGTTCCATACGAACGGTACACTCTTTCGAGTAAGACGTGTCAACGGAGCAGCCAACTTTGAAAATCCCTCAACGAATCTCTGATAGTATCTAGCTAAACCCATAAAACTCCTGATCTCGGTGACTGTCCTTGGATGTTCCCACTGAACTACAGCCTCTATCTTAGATGGATCAACTGATACACCATCTCTCGATACAACATGTCCTAAAAACGAGATTTGTGACAACCAAAAGTCACACTTACTGAGCTTAGCATATAACTCATGCTCTCATAGAGTCTGCAACACGATCCTGAGGTGCTCCTCATGCTTCTCCTTGGATCTCGAATATATCAATATGTCATCAATAAAGACGATAACAAACTGGTCCAAATATGGCTTGAACACATCTTTCATCAAAGCCATGAAAGCAGCTGGAACATTCGTCAATCCGAATGTCATGACCAAGAACTCATAATGGCCATATCAGGTATGAAATGCTGTCTTGGGTACATCTCCACTCCGAACCTTCAGCTGATGATACCCAGACCTTAGGTCAATCTTGGAAAAGACCTGTGCTCCCTGAAGCTGATCTAACAAGTTGTCAATGCGTGGAAGGGGGTATCTATTCTTGATGGTGGCCTTATTCAACAATCGGTAATCTATACACAATCGGAGGCTCCCATCCTTCTTCCTCATAAATAGAACCGGTGCTCCCCAAGGTGAAACACTCAGTCGAACAAAACCCCTATCCAACAGCTCCTGTAACTATCTCTTGAGCTCCTCCAGCTCAACTAAGGCCATACGATATGGTGGTCTCGAAATAGGCTCTGTACCAGGCACCAAATCTATATAGAACTCCATCTTTTTGTTTGGTGGTAACCCTGGCAATTCATCCGAAAAAACATCTGGATACTCACTGACCACAGTAATATCTGACAACTCCAGATATGCCTTATCCATATCTACCTCGTACGCAATGAAACCTTGATATGTTGAAGGTTTTCTAAATCAGTAATCATGTAATAATCATAACTACTTCTTTCATTTATTCTTATTAAACTTTACAACATATCTAGTAGGGTTAGGAAACATAACTATCTTAGCATAACAATTTAAAATAGCATGGTTTGCAGATAGCCAATCCATTCCTAATATTATATTAAAGTCGCTCATACTTAGTAATATTAGATTGGTTGTCATCTCCTTATCCCCTACTCTCAACTTGCAGTCATTAAATACATATTCAACAACTTGACTACTATTCATAGGCGTATTAAACAACATCATCATACATAATGGTGTACGCTCTACATGTCTTGCTAATTTACATGCAAATGAAGGCAATATAAAAGAATGCGTGGCACCAAGATCAATTAAAACATATGCTTCAAAATCGTAAATCAGGATGTTACCTCGAATCACATTCGATGAAGCATCAGCTGTCCCCTGGTCCAAAGCCTGCACTCGCCCTCAACCCATCACTTGTTTCCCCTTCTCCTCTCCCGTCGCTCTACCTCTCTGAGTAGACGTACTAGCTGGAGTTCTATCAGGCTCCCTGTTACAAATGTCTCTGGGCAATCTCTAGCCATATGACCCTATTTCCCACATCGAAAACATACTATAGGAGTCAACGGACACAGTCTACTTCCATGTTGTTTATCGCATCTTCTGCACTGATCAACAGCAGGTCTCTGTCCTCTTATGACAATACCCTTTGCTAGGGCTACAGTCGGATAAGCAGGAGGTCTAGTATATCTCTCTCGTGCCTCCTCCACCCGTAATCTCTTACCGAAGAATTTTTTCCCTCCTCGATAACCGAAATCTCTAGTCGACCTCTTCTTCTGTATATCTCAGCTATGGCTAAACTTCCCGAACTCGAAAGCATTTCTCTTGTAATCCTGCTCACAAAGTTGCACCCTGCGCACTGCTTCTTCATAGGTTGCTATGTCTAATGGAACCAACCTGGACCGCAGAACCGGTCTCAACCCATCGATAAACTTGTGGACCTTCCTAGCCTCACTATACATGGTATTGGGGTCATATCTCCCTAGGGATAGGAATCGAGTCTCATACTCATCCACTGACAAACTCCCTTGGTTCATTCCCAAAAACTCTACCTATAGTTTCTGCTGTGTGGTGTCGGGAACAAACTGCCTCCTAAAGGCCTCTCGGAATATCTCCCAACTAATGTCTATGTGTCGGGCTCTCAATATAGGTCGGGTGGACTTCCACCAATGCTCTGCAGCTCCCTTCAGTAGGAACGCAGCAAATGCGACCATCTCAGAGGTCGCGCACTCGAAGAATCCATAAAGCTTCTCCATCTCTGCCAACCACTCCTCAGCAGCTACAGGTTCTTTGACCCCACTAAAAGATGGAGCTCTAAACTTCTGGAATTCTCGCAAGCGATGTAGATCACATCCATACCCTAATCCACTGCCACCCGAAACTGGTGGGGGTGTAGGAGTATCTACAGTCCTCAGTGCATGAGTCGTCTGTGTAGGTGTATCAGGGGTAACTGCCTCTCCTGTCAGGTCCTGCCTCCTGTCCTTGCCTACCTGGCATCGTCTGTGCCAATATCTCGACAATCGTCTCAAGACTACGCTCTAATCTCATAAAGCGCGTCTCAGTACACTCGGGTGCCTCAGTAGCACCTGGAGTCTCAGGCATAGGTAATGGTTCGACAGCAGCTCGACCCTCGGGTCTATCTCCCCGGCCTCGAGCCCTACCTCTCATACTCCTACCACACGGGTATTTTCCATCTAAGCAAAGTTCCTGCATTCATAATTATGAATTAGTCCGTCTCCTATCTGGTATACACAGTTATATCTAAACACAGCACAGTACTATGGGGATGTATACTTTTCTATTTTCTAACACCGAGTCACATCAAACCAACCTGGCTCTGATACCATTCTGTCAGGACCCGTTCTCAATCCATGACTTAACCAAAAACCACTACAAATTTTTCACAGTTTTAACTTACCTTTCCTCTAATCAATGGTTGGGCTGTGATTCGATGTCAGAGTCCTCGCTTACCACATTATCCATTATCATACATACATGTCAATATACTCTTACTGACTGTAACTGCTTTTATAATACATGTGAGATTATATAAAATCTAACACAAATACATTCCCCATAATATATATCGTATACATCACTATGCTGTTTCTATGTTTAGATATAACCGTTCAAAATCTGTATACCTGGCGGTCGATAGGAACTAGCAGTGGACTCAGGAACACTATCCCTCGATAACTCTCGCTCTACTGCTTATGCTTTGTAGAGAGATGTAAAGAAAGGGGGGTGAGTATACAACGCGCTCAGTAAGGCAATCAGGCAAGCAAGTAGATATTTACACTATCTACTCAAAATAATGCTATGCCTTGAAAACATTATTTCCTTAACTCACTTTAAAAGCATGTCTTTAAATATATATATACTTGTACAGATTTAATCCCATGTACAGAAATCATGTTTTCTTTCTCAAATGTAGGCATGTCAAAACAATGCATCTTTATATAAATCATGCCTTTATGTAAATCATGCCATGTATATTTAAATCACAATAAATATGGCATTTAAATCATGCACATCACAAAATTGGAGTCCGACCCATCCCTCATGTCAGTCCGTAATTTAAATCAGTCAATCAATGTGATATATCATGTGAGACTCTGTGGTGAAACGCAAATAGTATTTTGGACTATGATCATATCCGACATGTGATCCCAAGCAACATAGATCTCGGTGTGCGGGGCATCACTGCTGCAACGGGAGGGGGGTCAGTCCATCATAACTGTCTGCTATATCCTCTTCAACTCCACAACAACACACGGTACAGTGTACTCCCATGCCACATGCACGATACAAAGTACACCCGTGGACCCTACATCACAGTCGGGGTGCCTACCATAGGTCTTAGCCCCCAAACAATGGAATATCATACCACATATCTAATACCCTCATACGGCTATCCTCTCACATAATGTGACACTCAGTCACATAAGGATGCGGGCATGGGTTTGTAACATGTATTATATATCACATACAGTGCGCGCCTTTGAGTGCGACTCACAATCGACACTCCGTTCAAACACTGTTTCACATCACAAACTCAACTCTAGTGCGAGTAAACCTCTAGCAACTAGGTAATGCATAGTTCATGTATTAAATCAAGTACGAGCAATAGCTCTAGTACCATGCCGTGCATAATATCATGAAATCAAGTACGAGCAATAGCTCCAGTACTATGTCATGTATAAATCATGAAGAATCGAGTACGAGCAACGCTCCAACACTTTGTCATGTATCTCATGAAAAACTCGAGTACGAGCTAATCGCTCCAGCACTCTGTCATGCATATATCATATAAAACTGAGTACGAGTAATAACTCCAGTACTCTATCATGCATGTCATGGAAATCTAGTGCGAATCAAAATTCAGCACTAATGTATGTGGAAAATATATGAAATCTAGTGCGAGCTGTGCTCCAGCACGATTCATTCTCACAAAATATGATAGATGGCTCTTTAAAAAAGGGATGATTTACAAAACATCAAAATCAGCACTATAAAGTGTGCTTAATTCACATCAACCTTAAAATCATTTGCCCATCTATTTATTCTCTTTCTAAACATCAGTTAAACACTCAAAATAGTGGTTTCCATGCTTTTTACAACTTTTCACAAAAGTTGACTTTTTGACTAACTAGGGGCAAAATCATAATTTGCCACTATCGGGTCACAATAATTATTATTCACTTTCTCTGACCCTCAGAGTTTTAAAGTGAATGTAAAAGCAGATGAAAATACGTGTAGGTATCTCTAACTACTTACAAAAGTCCCTTACCTGCAATCACTCGAGAAATTTCACTTTCTCTGCGCTGCTCATTTCAGCAGTCCGATTTGCTCCTCCAATACTCTCTGGAGCTGCATATAACCATTTATCAGGTTAATTACACTTTTCCTGCTATATTTCACATTAAATACAGTCTATTTCCCTTAATGGGCTTTAATAATCCTTAATAGGCCTAACTATGCCTTAAGCCCATTTTCATTTTACTATTTTCGTTGGGCCTATTGGGCTTGTAGGGCCCACCAACTCTTATTGGGCTTGTCCTAGACCCATTACATCACATTGGGCCTAAAATATTTGGGCTTGGACCATTGGGCCTCTCGGCCACATGCCATAGTCGAAAGCTACCCATGCCATCGGTTATGCCATGGCATGCTATCCCTATTTCTTAGCCAATTCACTTAGGCATTTTCACAAACACTTAGTTGGCAACATTCCTAAACATCATATAGCTCATTTAGGCATTTTATCGAACACCTTGATTGCCAACTAATTACATGTATTAATTAATCCAATTGATTAATTCTAATTACACCATATTCATTAACACATGTACATTAATCCATTTATGCCTTAAAATCATATGGACATAAATCAATGTCTCACCACTCACTCTCGGCCTAACCAACATCTTAGTGATTTAATATGTTTCAATGTTTAAAACATATATCAATATACTTAAAATCATTCATACATTAACATATATGAAATTGAAAATTAGAAAATATACCAATTGTTGTGTTCACCCTTTGGCCGAATCTTTGAAGGCTCTTGGTTTGCACTCTATGGCTCCTTGATAGCCAATTCCAACATATGCCACTCTCCTTTCAATTTGGAACAACTTCTATGAAGAATGCAAGTTCCAAATATGCCTAATTCCTAGTGATTTCTAGTGAGAGAAAGCTTGGATAATATGTTTCAATGGTTTCTTCTTCTAGCCGAATTTGGTGTGATGAAGATGACAATGGTGTGGCTGAATTTATAAGCCACTTACTTAGCCATTAAGCTTGACTTTCCAAGCCTTAGCCATGTGTCACCTAATGAGTCACCTTATAAGTCATGGTTAGCTTTAACTATGGTTAGATATTTTTCTCATGGGCTTTACATTTGGGCTTCTCGGTTTGGGCTTTCTTAGTGGGCTTTTGGACTGAAATTTTTACTATGTATCGGGCCTTTAATTGTCTAAATATTTGGCTAATCAATTGGTCCAACAATTCGGTCTAAAGGACCTAAGAATTTCGATATACGTTTAGTATACCTTAATGGGCTTTAAAATTTTCACCTTAGGCCCATTATGTTTTTAACCATTAAATTTAATCCGAAATCCTTCCGAATAAATTTTTCTTACTTTCGGGTCTTGTATTCTGGCCAAGAATATTTTTCCCCAAATTTTTCTCCACACTTAGGTTAATTTTTAACCATGATTAGTCAACTATGGTAAAAGTCCACTTTCTTAACTATAGTTGACTTTTTCCTTAACCATTGACCAAGTTGACTTTTTTTTCAAAATTTTGAAAGTGTCATATCTTATGTCTTACACTCTCGTCTTTATGTTTCAACCGTTCCCGGTGGATAATTTCACCCGAAACACCTTATCTCGCCAAAAAGGTCCATTTTACCCTTTTTAGCTTTTACTCTCGTTTTCTATGTTCGAGACTAAATCAAGCTGACTTTCCTTCATGAGCTCTCTATGCTCTCTCATTTTAAGTTCTTATTTTCAGTCAGAATGATTTAGATTCACTCGGTTTAGCCTGTGACTCTTATAGCTCACAATAGGCTTTTTATGTAGCTTTTACGTGTTAAATCATTTCACTAACACTTTAAGTCTAGTAAATACTCTTCTTATGATTCAACTATTATAACAAAGTGTTCATACACATAGGAATCATAAGGTACAAGCTACATAAAAGTCGGGTTTGACAGAGGACCTTGAGGCAAAGTACCCTAAAATAAAGGACCTTATGATAGAATACTTTGTGGTAGAGTAGCCTAGGGCAGGAGACCTTAGCATAAAGGACCTTAAGGTAGGGGATCTGGTAATTGCTTAATTTGTTATATCTATATTGTCTAATAATATTCTTTTACCTTTATTATTGCATTTAAAAGTGTTATGTAACGTTTTTTTTTTTTATGTTATGGTCATTGAAAATAAGCTTATGAGAGAAAAATGAAGCTAAAAGGATTTTTTTGCACTTCTTAAAAAATTTGACCAGCAGGGGTTTTTTTGTAGGTTTGCCTTTTTTCAAATTTTCAGTAAAAAATTGACCTCCTTCAACGTTGTAAAGGACATCTCAAGGTTTCCAGAATATCTAAGATCATCCAAATCGGAGTTTGTTTGATAGGTCAAATGTCATTCAAAAGTCAGTACTAAATTGGGGAACTCAAACTCCTAGTCAACGTGGAATTTCTATAAAAATAATTGAAGAAATCAAACAAAGCCTTTTTGGAAAATAATTATAAAGAGAGAGAAGATCCTCGATGAGTTGTCACGATGAGTTGGCAACCAAGTTAATCATTGAAGATTTATTATTAGATAAATATCCGTAAAAAAGATCTTTAATGAGTTGTCCCGATAAATCGGCAACCAAGTCAATCATTGAAGATTAATTATTAGATAAATATTAGTAATTAGAATCCTACATCGATTGTAATTAGACTTTTACTCCAAGTAAGATTAGGATTATTCCCTCACTATATAAATGTACCATATGATGGCTAATAAATTCACCAATTGGCCTTAGTTTGATTTTAATTCTTTGCTTAGTGTTCTTGCTTGTAAAACATTTTATAAAAGTTGGCCAATTGGTTCTTTTCTTCAATATTGTGTTTTTTCTTTCATTCAATTGCATGTTCTATCTTTTCTCTTTTCTTCTTAAAAACTGATTGCTTCTATTCTTTACATTGATTGCCGAATTACTTCTTTATATAATATGAAGATTCTGATTTTGTTTTTGTTCTTTATAGTTATTTTGCACTCTTTTCATCTTGTTAATATAGGTTGTTGGCATCTAGGTTTAGTATTTTATAAAATTTCAATTTCCTATAATATAGGTGTTTGTTGATTCATATGGTTTTAAATGTTAAGTTGTTTAATTCTTGGATATTTTATCTTTCTTTCATGATTCTTTTTTTTTTTTTGGCTTTCCAACTTGCCTTCTTGATTAATTTCATAATCATTTGTATCAAGTTTCTTTCTCTAGCATGTTAAATTAGTCTTTTGCATAAGAAAACATAAAAACAGATTTCTTTAAATTGTTATTTTATGTGTCGATTTCTTTATATTGTGTCTTCTTTGTGTCTTTTTCATTCCTTTGTATGATTCTCATCATTGTTTTTCAAGCATGATTAGTGAGTAATTGTCTTAATTCAGTTAGTATGTAATCTTGATCAATCTTGGATGATTATTTATTGTGAGAAATAAGAATTAATAATATATAATCAGTTAAGTATCTATGATTTTCTATAGCAAAGATTTCATGATTGTTAGTTTAAATATTTATGAGGCCTACTATATAATTAAAAATAATTTTCTAGTTTTAGAATTAAATTGTTATGTCCCTAATGTTTTAATTGACAAGAGTAGAGGAAAATCAAAATTTAAGTAGATAATTCACGTTATTGTTTTTATTGGTTAATTTCAATCAAGATCTTTCACAGATTCTAATGCTGGTACATAAATATGTCTAAAAAGTTCTATGCTTGATAGCTTAAGTAGTTAGGGATTAATTACGAAGTTTTCTTATAATTACAGATCCTTTCAAATGTCAAGTGTTCCATACTCAATGACATTGTTGGGGTCTGGGTGATACTTCCTCAACATGGACACGTGGAAAACATCGTGCACAGTAGCCCACTAAAGAGGTAAAGCTAACTGGTATGCAATATCACCAACCCTCTCTAGAATCTCGAAAAGTCTAATGAATCACGGACTCAGTTTGCCTCTGCAGCCAAATCTCATAATGCCCTTAGAAGGAGAAACTTTCAAGAATACCAAATCCTCGACCTTAAACTTCAAGTGTCTCCTCCAATTATTAGCATAAGACTTCTGTCTATCCTCGACCATCTTTAGTTTGTCACAAATTAGTTTAAAATTTTTCAATGCCTTTTTTACAAAATCAAGAGCATAAACCGTCCTGTCTCTGACCTTTTCCCAACCAATAGGGGACCTGTACTTCCTCCCATATAAAGCCTCGTATAGTACCAATGAAAAGAAGTCATTACAAGAGCTTTTGAAGTCAAGTACACATGCCTTCAACATGTCCTCAAAAGTCTAAATAGTTCTCTTGGACTATCCATCGGTCTATGTCACGACCTCCTTTACCTAAAATTACTACAAATTTTTCACTTTTTACTTACCTTTTTCCCCTTCATGACAATTTAACTACTAACAGTTAGGCTATGATTCAGTATTAGTCACATCATCTTACTTACCTTATCATATGCCATACATACATGTTAATATAAACTATCGATTGACATAACTACTTTCATCTTATAAGTGAGCTCACGTATATTTACATACATTTAGATCCTCGATATTATATCCGTTTACATCATTGTGCTGTTATATGTTTAGATACAAAACTATATGAATGTGTATACCTTTTGCTCGATGGGAATACAGCGGATACCAGAATACGAGTCCTCAGTCACTCGCTAGCTACTATAAATGCTTTGTAGAGAGGTGGAAAATGAAAGGGTGAGCTCACTAGCTCAGTAAGGCAATCAGGGAAGTAAGTACATAACTACACTATCTACATATTTATAATTCCATGCCTTGAAATACTTTTTTCTTTGTTTCACAGTTAAAGCATAAACATTATTATAAAACTTATGCAGTGTGTATATATTTACTCGTATATACTGAAATCATGCTTTATTCATAAATACAGGCATTTCATGCAAAACATTGCATTTTATATAATCTCATGTAATGCCCATAAAACATATCATGCCATTTCATTTCAATCGTATAAAATATGACATTTCCTCATTTAAAAACACATCTATCAGGTTTCAACCCATCCCTCGGGTCTATCCTGTTTCAAAATATTCACATTCATGTAAAATCATAAATTCATTTATCGAGGTTCGACCCATCCCTAGGGTCTACCCTAGTTCATATAAAACTATGTGATTTCATCATGTGAGACTGGACGATTACTATGATAACATCTAGGACCATATCCAATACTGTGATCCTAAGCTACACGGTACCTAGTGTGTGGGGCATCACTGCTGCAACGGGAAGTGGGTCAAATCCTACCCGCCAGCTCACAACTCCAAAACTTCGAATATCCCCCTCAATTCCACATGGTACAACGTACTGTATGAACCATACACGGTACAACATACTTGTAAGACTTCTAACTCGGGTACCCTGGCACTAGTTAAATACTAAGCCATTTTTATGTTAATGCGTAAAATAGCTCATTCAGTTAAATTGGAGATGTATACATACAAGTAAAATATATTTCTAATAATTTAAAGACTTTATAATTTAGTTAAAAAAGAAATTTTGAATTATATGTATGTGTTAGGGTATAATTATTTAGGTAAATTGGAAATATATATTTATTTAGGTAAATTAGAAATTTAATTAGAAATATAAATAAATAAATAAATAGAGTTGGGGATCGTACGACAGGATTGCCTATCGCGTGACCCCATTTCTTTCTTTCCCCATTTCTTTTCTCATCTAACCGAACCCCCAATCCCTTAGTTTTCATTTCTTCTCCCAACAACCCTCTTCACCGTCGACGATTTACCTGACCCCACTCGACCGACAGTCTCCTCCTTCCAATTGAAACCCCCTGCTTCCTCTCTCTCTCTCCCTCTCCCAAATGACCCAAAAACCCTAGAAACCTCCCCTCCTCCTCTATTTCATGAACCAACGACCACTGGAGAAGATGCCGATCCTTTCTCGAATTGTGAGCTCCAACAGTCCTCCCATTAAGTTTTCCCTTTCCCCCTCTGATGCCAACAGTACCCAAACCAACAAAATACTCGTTTCTCTGCTTCTCCATCTTTGTACTTGTAAGCTTCTAGGTAAAAACCAAATTTTTCTCTAGTTAAATTTCTATGCAAATTGTGTTATAGAAGTATTGTTAAAGTATAAACAAATTTAAATTTTAGTTTTGAATGAACTATGAAAAGTTAGGGTTTGCTAATTGACAAGATTTGGGGATTTTGATAATTTGACTAAGCTCTGATATTTTGGATAAAATTTATATATATATATATATATATATATATTGGTTGAATTTACTGGTTGTCAAGCTAGATTTAATTTATTGTTGAAAAAAATGTGAATTGGGCATAAGGATTAGTTTCGATTACTTAGGAAAATTAAGGGAAAATTGGTTGTTTGGAATTTGAGTTAGCTAAATTGTAAATTTCAATGTGAAAGGTGTAGTTTAATGGTTAGCACGATCAAGAATTAGGTTATATAGGTAAGGACATTAAATTGTAAGCCTTCGACTACTACCAATATTTAGGGTTTTAGTTGAAATTGACTGATTATTGAAGATTTTTTTTGGAAATAATTAATGTATAAATGAGTTTATAATTTCATGTTAAGCTTGATGTAAATAGGGGATAAAATAAGATGGGAACCTAGCTAAAGGATTCAGCCAACTAGGGGAGAATGAAATGCTGAAATCTGTTTGCGTGTTTATAGTGGACTAGCCGAATATGGATGTATGTTTAAGGATTGGTTTAAACGTAAAACCTTAGGGAAAGGTTAAGATTTGAAATTTATTATCATAATAATGAAGCACTTTATGGTTTGTAACTATTTTAAGTAAATTAAACTGAAATAAGTATGGAGATTGATCACTGAATGTTTTACATGTGGAACTGCAGCAATTGTCACATCGAGTGCCAATAAAGCTTAGGCACGTATATGCGTGCCTAAGGTGATAAGGGTAATTGTTGTGCATCGGTTGCGGTAAGGGATTTATATAGCTCTAGCTAGTATGATAACTCTGGTTAAGCTAAAACTTTACTAGGAACCATAGGTTGTTAGTTTAGTTAGGATTTTTTTAAGGTTAATTACCTACCTTACCCACTTTTCATAAATACCGAAACTTTGTTTGTAGTCACTAGCTTTAGTTAAAATGAGGTTATAAATATAAGTTTACTGATTTTTAGTGTCAAATAAAAATAGTTAAACCCAAATGAGTACAAACATTTTATTATTGGTTTTATTATTTTTGCATATCTATGCATGATGTTTATAGCTTGGTTGCATGGGTTGTTTTCAAATATGATTTGGGAAAGCATGATAGTGTACGGAATGATGTTAGCATGCTTTATGATAATATTACATGTTTCTTGTAATGACTGAACCTCATCCCTCACTACCTCACTGGTAGACTTTTGGGCCTTTTGGTATACAGTCTTACCCTCAACGTATTGTCCGCTATGGGTACTCCAGCCCAAATGGCCTGCTTCCCCTCACGGCTTTGTTTCATTCGGGTGCTCCAGCCTCAATGGCATCAGGAGTGCGAGAACAAGGGTGTTGTCTCGAGTTCGAGCCTCCGAGGACGCGTTCTGAGGGGAAGTAGGCCGAGCAAGGGCTGGAGCACCCGAATGAAACAAAGCCGTGAGGGGAAGCAGGCCATTTGGGCTGGAGTACCCATAGCGGACAATACGTTGAGGGTAAGACTGTATACCAAAAGGCCCAAAAGTCTACCAGTGAGGTAGTGAGGGATGAGGTTCAGTCATTACACAGATAGCGCTACTCCACAACATCTACGTATTGTCCGCTTTGGCCCATTAGACCTCACGGCTTTGTTTCATATGGGGTCATCATATATATAAGGACATAGCGAACTTTTGGAAGAAGGTAAATTGAGTTTCGCTGGATTGAATCTTTTGAGAAATTGGACAAGTGGGAGATAAGGCCTGTAGATTGGCATTATCACTTGAATAAGCAGGCACCCACAATGTGTCCCATCTTTTGATGCTTCGGAAATACTATCCAGATCCAGCATAGGTGATAGGATATGAGATCCAACAGTTCAGCTTAATGCAAATATAAGTATATTGAAGAAGTTGATTCGGGCATTAAACAGGAAAGAGAAAGTATTGAGGTTTAAGATGATCTCCTTAATTAAAGTCCTTTGGTAGTAATACACTCCGAAAAAGGTCACATGAGAATTTAAGAGTATGATACGATCGATGTATCCGGAGTTGTATATGGACTCATATGACTTGATTCTAATTTGGAGGACCAAATTCCTTAAGTGGGGGAGATTTGTAAGACCCGAAATTAAATTGTAAATTTTTATGAGGGATGAAAATGGTCAAAAATTTAACTGAATGGGATTCGGATTTGGAAATAAGGATTTAAAATGCGAAGTGAGTGAGTGTTCGTGAAAGGAAGTTGGGGTAAATTAATCTCGAACACGTGCAAGGGCAAAATGGTCAAAAGACCGAAAGTCGGTATAAATTCGAGAAGAAAAATTTAATTAAAAATAATGGATTTGAGAAATCTTGGTCAATAAAGGTGAAATAAATTTATTTTGGGTTAAATTGATTCAAGATATCAATTTATTGGAACTAATCGGGATTAATCGAAATTTTTAGTTCGGAAAAATCATTCTGAAAATAATCGAAAAATGTACCGAAAAGTCATTCAAGACAATATCCCGAAAATACAAAGAAATTATACCCGAAAAAGGGTTAAAATATAATAAATAAATTAAATAAAATTAAATTAATTAATTAGGAATAAAATAATAATTTTTGGTAGATATTTTGGGTATTTTAATGTATTTTAATGATTAAAATATCAATAAAATAAATAAATAATAATAAATAAATAAATAAATATATAAAAATAAATTAATAAATAAAAAAAGGAAGAAAAAAGGGAAAAAGAAAAAGAGAAAAAATTGAAAAAAATTCCAGTGATGCAATCGAGCTTCGGGTAAGTCGATAAGCGATCGAATTGACCGATTTAAATTCCAGAATATTTAATTTGATAAATAATCGACTGAAAGTTTACCCAAAATATATATTTAATTGTGTAGCTCGACGATTGGCATCAACCGAGAGCTCGAGATTGCCTCGCATTTCGTACTATCATAGAATCTCGGGTAAGTAACCCTTATTTACAACAATTTACATCGTTATGCGTGATATGAATTTAAATTCCGCATAAATTGAATTAAATTTTAGAAATTTAGATAAATTATCGTAAATAATAAATTTAGCTATTCGAGAGTTAGAATGAGGCCCAAGGAATTGTTAGTGGGCCCAATGAGCCCAATAGGCCTCGATAATGTAAAAATTAAGTGGAAAATGGGCTTAAGGCCGATTAAGGCCCATTAAGGTGCAATCGGGCCCAATAGGGATAAAAAATGGGCCCAATGATTTAAATTAAGCCCATAAAGTATTAAATAAAATTAAGTTGTATAATATATAACCTGAGGAATATTTATACGTAGTTCTGAACATTGGATTGAGAGCAGATCGGACTGCGCGATGTGACATCAGAGGAAAGGTCAGAATCGACAGGAAAATAAGGTAAGGGAATTCTGCAGACTGCTAGAGGTAACTTTATGAAATTTTAAGTTCATTTGCAGTCCATTAAAAATTATCTGAAGGGTCTAGAGGTCAAATAATAATTTTAGTGCCGCGAATGGGCAAATTATCAAAATACCCTTGTTAAGGGTAAAATTTACAAATTTAGGAAAAATTGGGAGGAGCAAGAACAAGAGGTTTCTGCTCGTTCTGGAGACATTTTAATGCATGCATGAGTAGGCTGGCTAACCTTGAAAGAAAATGCACAGCATTGCATACTTTCAACGATATAATTGTTTTGAAAACTGTTTTAAGGAAACAGAGCCGCCTACGTGTTTTTTTTGACATGTGATGTGCTAGAGCTCAGCTCGCACGATGTTTTGATTTGGGTGATGCATGCATTAGTGCTAGAGCGAGAGCTCGCACTAGAGTTTTACATGCATAGGTGCTGGAGTCTAACTCGCACCATATTTTTATATGATTTTGGAGACAGGGTGCTGGATTTTAACTCGCACTAGATTTTATAAGATTTTCATGTGATTCATATATAGAGTGCTAGAGCCTAGCTCGCATTAGTTTTACTGGATTTGTTGAGAGTAGCGCTGTCTGCCCTTGGAGTCAACCAAAAGGCCCAACAGGCTCAAAAGACCTCTTAAGTGGGGTGAGAGTGAGGGACGAGGTTGGCGGCCTTGTGGGGATGTAATGCGGGCTCTGACAATTAAAATGCACTAGTTTTACTTAATTTGATGAGAGTGCTGAGCATCGCTCGCACTGACTTTATGAGAACATGCGATGAGCCGTGCTTGGAGCATCGGGTAGACTGTGTGTCACCGATTAAATAGGCTCGCACGTGCATTTTGAGACATGGCATGAGTATTGAGATACGATATGGGTCCACGGAGTACGATGTACCGTGCAAGTAGCATGGAGTACGATGTACCGTGTGGTATCTTCGGATACGAGGTATCTTCGGATACGGCATCTTTGTATGCGTGGGATTGGATAAAACTGACGGGTTGGATTGACCCACCTCCTGGGCAGTTCCCGATCAGGTGAGACCCCGCACACTGGGATCCGTGTAGCAGAGGGGCTCACGAGGACACACGGCCATAGTCCTGGTTATTACCGATATACAGATATTGCCTAGTCTCGCATGTTGATGATCTTGACGATGATTTAAACTAGGTTTTAAACTAAATGTGCATGATGATTATTTCCATGCTTTTAAACCCATGTGTGATGTAAACCGATTTTTATGGTTTTATGTGAGTCAGGACCACCCGAGGGATGGGTTGAGTCCTGACCTTGTTGTGAAATTTTAAACGAGAAAGAAATGATTTGAAATAATTGCATGTTGAATTTTACCATGCGAATGGATTTATATAACATCATAACTCATATCATCTGTTTTAAAATGTGTGGAGAAAGGGGGGTTTATGCATGGCACCACGTTCATGTAGGTAGTATGGTTACCTACTTGTTAATAGGATTGCCTTACTGAGGTTGATGTGCTCACCCCTTTCATTTTCTCACACAGATAATTTCCAGTTGAAGTTGAGGCGACTCAGTACTGCATTCCGGATATCCGCTGCTGCCCATCATTTAAGGTATACACACCTGTACATATTGTATCTAAATAAGCATAGCACAGTAACATGTTTGTAAGTAACTTTAGGGGATGTATAAATATTGTAAACACTTATAAATGACTGAGAAAGAATTAAGTTATATGGTAAATGTATGGTGGGACTGGCATTGACGCACAAGCCAATTTGTTAGTGGAGTGTGGTCACGATCAGAGGACGGTAAGTATGAAAGAAAATAACAAAACGCGAAAAATTTACTCTGATTTTTGGGTAGTTTTGGGTCGTGACATTTCTAAAGTTATTGGTGTATTTTTTTCATGAACTTGATGTTGAATTGAAGCATTTCTTATGCTTTCACCATACACTTATTGTTGTCGATTTTAAAATTGTTGGCTATTCCCGAAAATGTCTTTTATGGCAGTCATGTCCTATGAGAGCCATCTCTAGCATCAGTATGAGGTTCTATGTGATTGCTCTACGGTGCCAAGTGCTTTACAGGGATGCCTAGGTGGCATCGAGTTTATGGGACGTGAGAGCCATCTCTAGCACCGGCAAGAGGTTCTCTGTGATTACCCTACGATGCCAAGTGCTTCACATAGATGCCTTTGTGGCATTGAGATTGTTATTCTACCTACTACTATAGACCTTGATCCCATTTTCAGTACCCTAGTCTAAACCTGATCAGTTTAGGATAGGGCGGTAGTTACTATAGCCATATGTGTTTACATTGTGTAATTGGTTCCATGACAAATTAAGGAATGTGCCACATCTAACCCATTTGTATTGAATATTTAATTTGAGCCCATGTATGCATTTGCTAGACTGTAATTGTTTTCAATATGAATGTTATGCTTCCAAATTTCAAGGTTTCTGTGTTTTGAATTCTACACTATTGATTTATAAACTATGGATTGTTAGCAAGCTTTGTGAAATCTTCAGTTTTGAAATGCGTGTTGATTTAACTTATCTTACTCATCCGTATTTAATGTATTCGTCATGTTCAATGACCAAAATAAAAGTTTGTGCATTGTTCTACAAAGGGCATGTTTTACTAAACGGAGAAAATTTACAAAACCGCTTACTTGGTACTTTATTGGCCTCAGTTATATATTTTCCTTGCTAAGCGTGTAGCTGCTCGCCCCTTTCTTTAAAACATTTCAGATTAACTTGAGGGTGAACCGCTCGAAAATCACTGATTTCTCGTGCTGAGACTGTGACTTTTGTGCTAAGGTATCTCAACAATTGCAAAGTTTTTATTTCAGACTTGTATGTATGCACAGATTTAAGTAATAGTTGTTTAGGATGTATTAACTGAGTTTAGAGTATTGTTTCTATGATAGAATCTATGTACTCATATAGTTAATACTTCATAAATCGATTCAATACTTTAGCGATTAGGCTATTGTCAATATTTAGCTACCTGGGATTACATGATATTGTGGTGGCTGATTTTGCAATGTGATTAAATAGTTGTTAGTTGTGGATAGCTAGGGTTGCTGATGTGGTTTGAATTGAGGCTGATTAGTAATTGTGGTTTGTGAAATCAATGAATTACGGATTTGGGTTGCCATATTGCTTTTGTTTGCAGGTTGGGTTAGGTCCAATTGCAACCGTTATACTGCCCAAATTTCTAGAAATTTTAGGACTTAAATAAAATTCTCCACATATTAGTCTAAAAGTTTTAAGCCTATATCGAACACAAAACTATAAGAAAAGATCCTAAAGAAATAATAAAAAAATAGCCAAGGTTAATTCATTTTAAAATGTTTCTGCCTATATATGGGCTTAGGGATAGTTGTAGATGTCACAGGTCATGACAGTACTCCCGTGGACCCTATCTTAAGTCAATAGTCAATGCCACGTCTCTAAATGCACGTGCGAGCATCTCATAGGTGTGACACACAGTCTACACGAAGCTTCAAGCACGACCTTAAACATGTCATGTATATCACATCAAAATACAGTGCACGCCTTGAGTACGACGCTCAGTCAACTTGAAAGACCCGATTTTATCGTAAGGGCAAAAAGGGAATAAATAGGAATTTTCGAGTGCATTTAAAAATGCAAAAGGATGGAAATGGTATTCCCGAACACGTGCAAGGGTAAAACGGTCAAAAGATTGAAATTCGGTATTAATCGGGACAAGAAAATTTAATTAAAAATATGGGATTGAGAAATCTTGATCAATAACGAGGAAATAATTAAAATTCGGGTTAAATTGATCAAGATATGAATTTATTGGAATAAACCGAAATTTTTGTATCGAAAAATAATCCCGAAATAATCGAAAAATATACCGGAAAGGTAAAATCGGACTGAAAAATTTATTTACGGATTAAATGAATAAAATATACTTTTTTAAATATTTTTGGGAATTTTATTATTATTTTATTGAATAAAATAATAATAAAATTTAATTATAAAATAAAATAAAATGAAATTGAAAAAAAATGATCAAAAAAAAAGAAAGAAACTGAATTTGCGAATTTCTGGAGAAAGAAACAGAGAATAAACGAAAGCAAAAGGCGAAACGCGAAGAGAGAACCGAGGGAGTCGGTTCCCTCCGTCCGGCAAGCCACCGGCGAAGCAGAGGTGCGGGTAATGACCGAGAGAGGAGCCCGACCACACCTCAACCCACCAGCGGCGGCGACGCGCCGTGGAGTCGCTGAAATCGACAGATCGACGGAGTGAAAGCCGCGGGAGAGAAAATTTGTTTCGCCGGTGATGGCTGCGATTCAACCCCAGCCGAGGCCCGATTTAGGAAGCCCAGGCCATGGTGCACCGAACGGCGGTGGAATCACACCGGGAACCGACCGAACGGCGTCGGCATGACCAAATGTTGCCTGAATCGACCGAATGAGACTGAACCGACCGAACCGAACCAGACTGAACCGGTGGTCCGAACCGGGTTGAACCGGACCGGACCGGTTCAGCCAAAAAGAGAAGGAAAAAAGGAATAAAAAGGCAAAAAGAAAAATTGAAAAAATTGGGAAAAATTTCAGTGATGTAATCGAGCTTTGGGTAAGTCGGTAAGCGGTCAAATTGACCGATTTAATTTTTGAAATATTTAATTTGTTAAATAATCGACTGAAAGTTTACCCGGAAATATATTTAATTGTGTAGCTCGACAATTGGCATCCATCGAGAGCTCGAGACAGCCTCGATTCACTTACTATCATGGAATCTCAGGTAAGTAACCCTTATTTACGACAATTTTGCATCGTTATGCGTGATTGATATTTAACGCATAAATTATGGATTTAATTTCCGCATAAATGAATCTGGAAAATTGGGATAAATTGTCGTAAATAATTCATAAGCTGTCTGAGAGTTTAGAACGAGGCTATATAAATACTGATGGGCCCAATGAGCCCAATAGGCCTCGATAAATTGTGGTAAACGGGCTTAAGGCCGATTAAGGCCCATTAAGGTGCAATCGGGACCAATATGGGTAAACGGGCCCAATGATTTAAATTAAGCCCAGAAAATATGAATACAATTAATTGTATTGTAATTGACCTGATGAATATGTATCCGTAGTTTCGAAGATGTGATTGGAAGCAAATCGGACTGCGCGACGAGTCATCAGTGGAAAGGTAAGACTGTACAGAAAATGAGGTAAGGGAATTGTGTGAGTAGCTAGAGGTAGCTACGCATATTTTAATAGATTTTGTATACACTGATTATGTATGTATGCGCGATTATTGTATAATGATCCTAAAAGTGGTTTAAATGATTTTTAAGGATCGAAATAGGTGAAACGTCTATTTTACCCCTATTGAGGGAAGTTCACCTAAGGATGGTGAAAGCATGACATGCATGAAATGCATGATTTAAGGATTTTTATGATTAATGAATTTTCTTTGTTTTAATCAAAGTAAATCGATAGATTGGCCAATAATTGCATAAGTTTCCCAAAATAACACTACGTAGGTGTTATTAATATTTAAATGGAAATTTCTTTGAAAAACGGCCAACTATCAAGTTTATATGGAAACAGATAGTGCCGACACGTAGTTCGCACTATATCTGCGTTTGTGAATGTGCATAAATGTGCTTGAGCAGTTGCTCGCACCGACTTGTGACATCATATGCATGACATGTGCTAGAGCGGTTGCTCGCATTGATTTTTATTCCTATGAAATGCATGAGAGGTGTTGGAGCTTAGCTCGCACTCCGTTTTGACATGTTTTGACTGGTTTTGACTTGATATACATAAAAAGGTGCTGGAGCGATTGCTCGCACTAGTTTTACAGATTTGATATGCATGAGAGGTGCTAGAGCTTAGCTCGCATCCTATTTTGATTTGATATTGCATAAAGTCGTGCTGGAGTGTAACTCGCACGAGATTTGATTTAATTATGCATAAAGCCGTGCTGGAGTATAACTCGCACGAGATTTGATTTACTTAAGCATTTATTTGTGCTGGAGCTCGCTCGCACAAAGTTTTATATGGTTTTCATAATTCATTTGAATGTCGTACTGGAGTTTTTCTCATACGAGGTTTTCATTGAGTTTTTATACATATCCGTACTAGAGCATTGCTCATACATGGATTTTAGTTGAATTCATAATCAGTTTAAGTTGTACTAGAGCGCTGCTCGTATGCAGATTTCATTGATTTCTATGAAAGCGTGCTAGAGCTTCGTTCACACGAGATTTTCAGATATCATGAATATGCATGGAGCCGTGCTAGAGCTTCGCTCGCACAGGGAATTGTATTACATGAATATAGCCATGTTGAAGCCTCCTGTAGACTGTGTGTCATAGTGAGATGATATGCTCACACGTGCATTCTGAGACAGAGATGATATGGGTGGATAAAACCTATTGTAGGCACCTCTGATTGAGCTTAGGTTCGCGGAGTACGTTGTACTGTGTATATTACGCGGAGTACGCTGTACCGTGGGGATTGTTGGAGTGGAGTGGCATTAGCCACGAGGCAGCAAGCCTTGCCCTCACAATCCTGGTGTTATGCTGTTCTGGCGGGTAGGACGACCCACCTCCCATTTCAGGTGTGATACCCTGCACACTAGGTACCGTGTTGCCAGGGATCACTAGGATATGACCATAGTCCTCGATGTTACTGATATAATCAATTACATGTCTCACATGATATAACTATTGGTCGATAGACCAGGATAAACCCGAAGGAGGGGTCAGGCCCCCGATTTTATGATTTTATGATATGTGACCCTGAAAGAAGGGTGGTTTTATAACCGAAGTTTTATAATAAATTTTAACGAATTGTTTTATGAGTTTGAAATGGAATTATGAGATGTTTTATGAGTTGATTGACCCGGAAGGGTTAGTTTTTACTGCAGTTTTAATGTATTGATTTAAATGCAGAAGCATGATGTTGTTTTCCATGCTTTTAATTCAAATTCATGATTTGTCTTACATGACACAAACGAATGCATGATCTTGTTTTACTTCATGCTTATTATGATTTAATGATGTCACATAAAATGCTTTGAATGCATGAATTACATGATTTATATATGCACAAATAGTTTTGGATAAACTATGGCATTGAATATGCATGACTTTATGCGTGAAATTTTAAATGAAAACAAATGGATTTAAGGGCATGGCATTACGAGCATGTAGATAGTGGAGCTATCTACTTACTTGCATAATTGCCTTACTGAGCGTGTGGTTTGTTCACCCCCCTTATTTTCCCATCTTTTCAGAGCACTCACAGAAAGTAGTTAGCGGCTAAGGACTTGCATGCATTGGTATCCGCTGCTTCCCATCGAGAGTGTCACGCCTCGGAAGCGCAAAAAAATTGGGCTAATTTAAAATTTTTATCCATTAACTATGTTGTTTTCCTGTCCATGTCTAAATTTAAAATCTTTTTCATCTTTCAGGATCTCATTACATTATATACATTCTGTATATATAAAATCATTTACAACTATTACATCCCGACTATTATATACAATAGTGTCTATTATGTATCACATGTCTGGAATATAAGTAAGACTGTATCTCAAGGTCACAAAAGTATCCGATGAAAGGTCGGACTACCTTGTCAATGACCACAGTCTCATATGTGCAGTAGACTCGCTATAGATAATCTGGGAGATGGAGAGGAGGGGGTGAGTTTTTCAGACTCAGTAAGAGATACATTTAAAATAGCTTTAAATACTCAAAACATGGTAAAACTCATGGTTTTACAATTAAGCATAAACATGTACTGGAGTAGAGATGCTTACATTTCATAAAAGCAATAAAAATATGCTTAAATCATAAGTTTACACATCATGCATCCTGTTAGTAAAACTCATATATAATAGGCATATCACGTCGTGTAAACAAGTAAAAACATCTCAAAACTTAATCATGCATATCATAACATACTTATCACTTCAAAATGAAATCGTATTGTCATATACACATTTCGTAAAAGATACTTATGGCTACCTTTAAAATCTCATAATAAAAATATGCACTCAATAAAATCATGAAACAGGTAGCATGAAATGTACGAAAACATATATATCATTCCGTCAATTCATCGTGTAGGGTCAGGCAATCGTCTCATATACTAGTCCCGAAGGACATCATACATCTGGTCCCGTAGGACAAAATCATGGGTACTCATGGCCATAGTACAGGGAGCCGTAGGACTGGATCAGGGTCGTACGCTACCCTATCTCTCGTGCACCACTAAATGGAGACTATACGCACGAACTCACGTGCATCACCAAGTGTGGACTATACGCACGTTTCTCATATCAAGTCAGAGCCTGCCCGTTCTCTGGCCATTGGTTAGGTAGATCCTCGATCGTCTCCATACGAGATCGACCCCAGATCCTCTGACTATCGCCATATCATGCCTTTTTACCCCACAAAAATCATTTTGGGCCTCTTACCCAATTTATCAAAATCATTTCGGGCCTCATGCCCGTGTATTAAAATCATTACGGGACTCTAACCCGTTTTTCATAAATCATTACGGGACTCTAGCCCGTTTCTCATAGAAAACATAGTTTTCATAAATCATTGCGGGACTCTAGCCCGTGTAAATATGGAAAGCCTAGTTATAAAAGTTAATTCTTGGGACTCATACCCGTACCGTGAAAATATAACTTAAAAGCTGTCTCGGGACTTTAACCCGTATCATGAAAACATGGTTTCATAAAACATATAGGGACTTTAACCCGTAATCTCACATAAAAATACTATGCTTTCGTTTCAAAAGTGAAAAATCACTTTTATAAACATATATGCTGTAAAATGCATCTCAAATATATAAAACATGCTGAAAACTCGAAAAATGGTTTTTGCTTCGGTTTAAATACCGTTGGAAATCCATTTCGTAAAATCTCATCCAATTCTCATACATAAACAGTTGGTAAGGATGAAGGAGTACTAACGCTACTCTAAATTATATCCCTTACCTCTTAGCGATTGATGTAGAGCACTTTCCTCGATGCTCGGGTTTACTTCGTAAAACGTGTCAATAGATCGAGCTACTGCAAAACAAGTTCAACTTATCACATATGGCTTAAATTCATTTCAACATATCCAAATATGTGATTATATCGAAGCTTTGACCAAAAGTTGACTTTTATCGATTTTACTCTTTTTGCTCGGTTTTATCGGTATAAATCTCGTTTTAATCGTATTCAACTCAATAAATATTTTCTTCATATTTATTATGGTCGATTTAGCTAATTGGACCAATTTCTCTCTTATTGGGCCAAATTACACCTTAATGGGCTATAATCCGTTTTAAGCCCGTCTTCACTTATTAATTCTTTCATCGAGGCTTATTGGGCTCACTGGGCCCATTAGTACTTATTGAGCCTTTTTCTAGACTCTTTGAATAGCCATATATCATTTACGACAATTTAATTAAAAATCTCGATTTAATCCACAAATGCGCAATTTAATTCGTAACTCGTAAAATAAACTTTTAATGTGCGATAATTACATAAATTGTCGTAAATGAGCTTTACTTACCCGAGATTTTGCGATAGTGCGCAATTCGAAGTTCGATCGGGCTCACGTACGTGATCTATCGTCGAACTGCATAATAATTATATATATTTAATTTTGGGTCGATCAAATATAATTTAAATAAAGTTTTTGAAAATTAATCGGTCACTTTTGACCTCTTACCGACTTACCCGAAGTCCGGTGTATCCCCAAAAATTTTTCCTTTTTCCTTTTTCTCTTTTTCTTTCCTTTTTCTCCTTTTTCCCTCTCTTTTTTTGGCTGAACCGGTTCGGTCCGGTTCAGACCGGTTCAGACCGGTCTTGTTCAGTCTGGTTCAGTTTCGGTTCAACTTCTCCCTCGCCGTTTGGGGCTTTTTCGACCGGTTCTCCGTCGACTTCCACCTCCAGCTTGTTCGTGGGGTAGTCCGATGCATGGATCTGGGGTCGGCTTCGCCAAAGCTCGCCGAAAAGTGGCCGGTCCGGCCTCTTCTCTCCTCCGGCGACGGCACCCAATTTTTCCAGCACCGTTCGACGGCGTTTCAGGCCGATCTGCCCCTGGATCGGCGTCGCAGACGTCCCCTCTGGCTGGTGGTGGGTCGCTCCTCCCCTCCTCGGCCCTCGATCTCTCTCTCTCCTCTCTTTTCTCTGGGTTTCTCCCTTTCTCACTCTTTCTCTCTCCTCTCGCCGATCACCGTTTCTCCCTCCACTATCGGCGCCGATGAGCTCGGGAGGTCTGCTGGGTCACTTCTCCGGTGATGGCTCACGGCTGAGGCAGACGGGCTGTGCGGGTCTTCTGTTTCCTTCTGTTTTCTTCTCTGTCGCGCGACTCTGTTTCGTGCGATAGAGTTTCGTTTTTTTTTAACTTTATTATTATTTTATTATATTTTATTATATTATATTTATTATATTTTATTTTAATCAAATAAAATATAATTGATGGTGGTCGTGTCACCAGATCCAGGTGTGCAACTATCCGCCTGCCACGTGTCGAACCAAGAACAGGCCACGTGGCAGATTGGCGACAGAACCGCCATGCGACACCGTTCCTAGAGGTGCGACAGAGTGTCTGATGCGAGAGGAGTCTGCCGCCTCACAGTCCGCCGCACATCGTGAGCGGCAGACCTCCATCGCCCATGCACATCACAGGACTCCGCATTGCCCCCGACACAGGTCTCCCGCGTGCCTGAGGTAGAGGTCTCCCGCACCTCACGCGGTAGAGGACTCCTGCACCTCACGCGGTAGAGGTCTCCCGCACCTCACGCTGTAGAGGACTCCCGCACCTCACGCTGTAGAGGACTCCCATACAGATCGCTGTAGAGGTCTCCCGCACCTCACGCGGTAGAGGACTCCCGCACCTCACGCGGTAGAGGACTCCCGCACAGACCGCGGTAGAGGTCTCCCGCACTGCATGCGGCATAGTCTCCCGCACAGACCGCGGTAGAAGTCTCCCGCACAGACCGCGGTAGAGGTCTCCCGCACAGCATGCGGCATAGTCTCCCGCACAGACCGCGGTAGAGGTCCCCCGCACAGCATGCGACATAGTCTCCCGCAAGGACCGCGGTAGAGGTCTCCTGCACGAACAGCGGTAGATGTCCCTCGCCCAGCGTAGTGGCAGAGCAGCTCCCGCTTAGACAGCGGTAGAGGTCCCTCGCCCAGCGTAGCGGCAAAGGTTTCCCGCACCAACAGCGGTAGAGGTTCCATGCATACTCTGCCGCCAGACTACTTCCCCGCAAGTTGCATGGCCCGAGGCGTGACAGAGTGCTCTATAACTCTGTCACGGCCCAGACACGCGCCTGGGTCTCAGCCCGAACCGCCTCAGGAACCTATAAATACCAGGTGAGCTCTCTGAAAAGGGGGGGATCCGATCCAAAAAAGAGAAAAACAGGGAGAAACACTTAAACCCTTTGATTTAAGCAATACTTTCCCCTTTTCTTACATACACCAACTCCCGATCACTGACTTGATCGTCGGAGTGCGCGTGCAGGGAATAATCCCTGCCCCCTCTGATTCCTGTTGTTTTTGCAGGATATACGAAGAACACGTGGAGCAAATTTCATCGACGTCACCCTTTCGTCGTTAGTGTAATCAGACTACGCGAAAGGCATAATCAGACCACGTGGAAGGTAAAGCACTGTTGCTGTCAGGTAGGCAACATCAATTGGCACCGTCTGTGGGAATCTCGACAAAAAGTCAGGTTCTCTATCGAAATGGTGAGGACACGCTCAACTGCAGAATTGACAGGAGGGCAGAACTCTGTAAGTCCCCCTGCCTGATCAGAATAGCGAAGAAGACACAGTGAAAGGGCTCAAGGAGAACCATTAGTCTCCTTGGAGGAATTCGAGGCCCTGAAACGCAAAAATGCGGAGGCTACCACAGCACTGAGAGCCATGGTGAACTTCTTCAAAGAAGCTCTCCCCCAATTCAGCTTACCCAATGAAGTGCAGCAGCTAGTGGGGGAAAGCAAACCGAGGCAGACCTATGAGAGAGGTCAGCCCTCCAGCCTGGTAAACATTGGACAAGAGGCAGGAATGCCACGCAACGCTACTGCCAATCCAGCGAGACAGAGTCCGTCGTCAGCTCCCAGGCGGCAGAGTTCTCCAGTGGCTCAGGTGCGACAGAGTCCGCCCGTAGCTCCCGGGCGACAGAGTTCGCCAGAGACTCATAGGCGACACAGCTCACCCGCATCTCCAATGCGTCAAACATCTCCTTTGTCCTATGAGTGGCAGAGCTCGCCGAATGTGCAGCGGAGTCCCCCTGCGGCTCAACGGCGACAGAACTCTCCCGCAGACAACACGCGGCAGAGGTATCCCACATCAGATATGCGACGGTGCTCTCCCGCCTCTAATAGGCGGCAGAGTTCACCCTTGCCCGATGCGCGGCAGACCTCTCCTCTGGCCGCTCAGCGGCAAGGTCCTTACGCAGCCCCTAGGTGGCAGAGTCTCCCTACCTGCCGTAACTCATCTCCCATAGTGTTGGAACATGACCTAAGGGCACATAGAGCTGGGGAGCAACGGAGACAAGGAGATTTTAACCCACAAGAAGGTCCAGAGATATCAAGTCCTGTAGTGAGAGGTGCTGGAAGAGGCATTTATCAATCGGACTCTTCTAGACCAGAAGGGACAGGACCTTACTCAGCTCGAGGGTCGGAGGACGTGGAGAAGGTCGTCCAAAGGATCCTCGAGAAGAAAAAGCTAGTGTCTCCGGATGACGGACAAAGGAGGAGGATCCCATTCAGCCTGGAAATCATGAACAAACCTTTACCGAAGAAGTTCAAGATGCCCTCTATGGCTACTTATACCGGCAAAACAGATCCCTATGACCATATTCAGAGTTATGAATCCCTCATGCTGTTGCATGGATGGGAGGACAAAATTATATGTAGAGCTTTTTCTCTCACATTGTCCGGGCATGCTCTCAAGTGGTTCAACGGGTTGAGCGAAGGTTCAATCTCCTCTTTTGATGAGTTGAGAAATGAATTCCTCAAAGTTTTCATGATCCACAGCCAGAGGAAGAAAGACGCTACCTACTTACTCATGCTTAAACAAGGGAATAAAGAACCCTTGAAAAGCTTTGTAGATCGCTTCCGAGATGCAACCTTGGAAGTGGAAGATCTACCAGTAGGCATAGCCTTGGCTGCAATGCTGCAAGGGACGAGCTCCGAGAAGCTACAAGAATCCATCTCTCTCGATCAACCGATGACGATTTCTGACCTCTTTGCCAGGGCTAACAAATATGTAGCTCAAGAAGAAGTGATGAGAATGATACAGCCCAGGGAGGCGAAGGAAGGAAAGAAAAGAGAGAGAGACGCACCCGAGAGAAGCTTCCCAAGACCCGTGAGAACTGACAAAGCCCCTAGGCTCAGGTATGAAGGTTATACCAAGTTAAACGAGCCTCGCACTGCAATACTGGCAGCCATCAAAAGGGCAGGATTATTGGAATTTCCCAAGAAGAAAATTGGAGATGTAGGACGAAACCCCGAAGCCTACTGTGAATTCCATTGTGCTCATGGTCACCCAACAGAGAGGTGCAGAGATTTAATGGACCAGTTGGAAAGGCTGGCCAGAGAAGGGAAGATCAACCGCTTCCTATGGAGGAGCGAGAGACCCCGTTATCCTCCGCGCGACCAAAGGAATGATCGTCCGCGGACGAGGGTAAATAATGATATTAGAAGGGATAGGCCTAGAAACGAAGCAGTTAGGCCCATCCTCCGTGCTAATCCGCCAAACAACGAACCTACAGCCCCTGCGATAAATGTCATTGCAGGCGGGGACTCAAGTGCAGGAAGCTCCTCTACTTCCCGTAAAAGTTACGCTAGGCAAGCGTATCAGGTTAACGTGGTGATGGAGGAGCAGGCGGATGAAGAGCCCATCATGTTCACTCCGGCTGACAAAGGCGATGTCGCCATGCCCCATGACGACCCCATGGTGATATCCACGGTGGTGGCCAAACACCCGGTGAGCAGGGTCCTGGTCGATAACGGGAGCTCAGTGAACCTGATCTATTGGAATTGCTTCGAAAAAATGAGCATATCCGAAGATAGGTTAAAACCCGTTATGACACCGCTATATGGATTCACGGGGGAACGAGTGAAAGTTACCGGGTCCATAGAGTTGCCTGTAACTCTCGGTGAGCACCCGAAAGACGTGACCCGGCAAGTATTGTTCATGGTAGTCAGATCGACCTCTGCTGCCTATAACATGATTTTTGGCAGGCCGGTGTTGAACGACATGAGGGCGGTGATATCCTCTTGCTACCTATTGATGAAGTTTCCCACTCCCAACGGAGTCGGGCAAGTACGCGGAAACCAAAGGAGTGCTCGTACTTGTTATCTCGCTTCCACTGCCAACAAGGTAGCACAGAGGAAAGAAACCTTATGCATCGATGATCCGCCTAAACCCCAACCTGTAGAGGAAACAGAAGCCATTGCGCTAACTGAAAGGGATAGCGGAAAAAGGGCATTCATCGGGACTCAGTTGGGCGAGCAACAGAAAAAGGGGATAGTCTAGTGTCTGAGGAAAAACTCGGATATCTTCGCCTGGAGCCCAGCGGACATGCCCGGGATCAGTCCCGAAGTCATATGCCATGAACTTAACATCATACCCGGACATAGACCCGTCAAACAGAAGAAGAGGAGTTTCGCCCCGGAGCGACAAAGAGCAATCACTGAAGAAGTGAATAAACTCCTAGGCGTCGGATTCATCCGAGAGGTCTACTACCCTGAGTGGTTAGCCAATGTAGTGATGGTAAAGAAATCTAGCGGGAAATGGCGAATGTGTGTTGATTTCACCGACCTGAACAAAGCCTACCCCAAAGATTCATACCCCCTACCACGGATAGACCGACTAGTAGACGAAACATCCGATTACGAATTCCTCAGTTTCTTGGATGCATTCTCCGGGTATCACCAAATCATGCTTCACCCAGAAGACGAAGAAAAGACTTCCTTTATAACCGACAACGGGACCTATTGTTATCGGGTAATGCCGTTCGGTTTAAAGAACGCGGGTGCCACCTACCAACGAATGGTGAGCAAAGTGTTCAAGGATCTTCTGGGAAATACCATGGAAGCCTACGTGGACGATATGATAATCAAGAGCCGCGTAGGAGAGTCTCACGCTGATCAAATGTCCAGGGTATTTGAAGTATTGAGGAGATTCAACATGAAGCTAAACCCCGAAAAGTGCTCATTCGGGGTAAGATCAGGAAAATTCCTAGGCTTCATGATCACTAACAGGGGCATCGAGGCAAATCCTGAGAAGATACAGGCTGTTATTGACATGAAACCCCCAACCACCGTAAGAGAGGTCCAAAGATTGACAGGCAGAATAGCGGCTCTGAATCGCTTCTTGTCGAAATCAGCAGAAAGGAGCTTGCCTTTCTTCAAAACTCTACGGGGGGGGGGGGGGGGGGAAGAACTTCGAGTGGACGGAAGATTGTCAAAAAGCCTTTGAAGACCTCAAGGAATACTTGAAGCGGTTGCCTCTATTAACAAGGCCCCTGGAAGCAGAACAGCTCTATATGTATTTGGGAGTCGGTGATTTCGCCGTCAGCGCGGTGTTACTGAAGAAAGATGAAATGATACACCGTCCCATCTACTACGTGAGCAAAGTGTTATTGGATCCAGAGACCCGCTATCCACTGGCCGAGAAGCTAGCATTAGCCCTCTTGATGGCCTCACGAAAGTTGCGTCTGTATTTCCAAGCACATCCCATCACCGTCTTAACAGATCAACCATTAAGACAGATCCTCCAGAAACCTGAACATTCAGGAAGGTTAGTGAAGTGGGCGGTGGAGCTTGGGGGATACGACATCACATTCCAACCGAGGCAGGCTATCAAAGGTCAAGCTCTGGCTGACTTCATCGTGGAATGTACTATCCCGAACGACAGCAGTGAAGGGAAGGCTCACCCATGGTTGCTGCATGTCGATGGGTCATCAAGTGCCAACGGAAGTGGAGCGGGTATAGTCCTGGTGTCGCCAGAAGGAAAATCCCTGGAATACTCCCTACGATTCGGATTCCCTAGTTCGAACAACATAGCGGAGTATGAAGCTCTGATAGCAGGGATGGCACTAGCGGAGAAACTGCAGGTTCACCACTTAAAGAAAGTACGAGGTACGAGAACCGATGCTGGTTCCTTACTTAAAGAAAGTCCAACTCCTGGCCAAGACTTTCAAAAGCTTTCAGCTGATGCAAATCAACCGGTCCGAAAACACACATGCTGATTCACTGTCTAAGCTAGCCTCCTCCACCGAAACACAAGGAAGGATAATAAAGGTGGAGAGGCTCGAACGACCGAGTATTGAAGGAGTCGAAGTGTGTGACATTCAAGTTGGAGACGATTGGAGATCCCCATTTAAACAGTATCTCACTGAGGGTACACTCCCCCAAGATAAAGACGAGGCTCGTCGCTTGAAAATACAAGGGGCGAAGTTCACACTCATCAACGAAGAACTGTACAAAAGGGGATACTCATCGCCACTGCTAAAATGTCTGGGACCGGAACAAGCAAGATATGCCCTCGCGGAAGTGCATGAATGAATTTGCGACGAACACTTAGGAGCAAGAGCCCTCGCTGCTAAAGTACTGCGATCGGGATTCTACTGGCCAACGCTGAAAAAGGATGCAATAGACCAAACCCACAGGTGTGACAAATGCCAGAGGTTTGCGCCTATCACCACAGCCCCAGTAACTCCCTCTCAAGGCACAGTATAACCAATTCCTTTTGCACAATGGGGGTTGGACATCCTTGGACCTTTCCCATTAGCCACGGGTCAAAGAAAGTTCCTGTTAGTGGCTATCGATTACTTTACAAAGTGGATTGAAGCAGAGCCTTTAGCCACAATCACGGAGAAGAAAGTGGAGGCAATGGTGTGGAAAGACATTATCTGTCGATTTGGAATTCCCCGCATCTTGAATGCCGACCATGGAAAGCAATTTGATTGCAACGCCTTCCGTGACTTTTGTAAGGACCTCAACATTCAGCTACGGATCTCTTCAGTGTCATATCCTCAAGCTAATGGACAAGCCGAGGTCAGTAATCGGACCATCCTCCATGGGCTGAAGACCAGGCTAGACAAAGCAAAAGGGGCCTGGGTCGACGAATTGCCTAGTGTTTTATGGGCATATCGTACCACCAGTCGTGTGTCGACTAAAGAAACGCCGTTCAGCCTTGTATACGGCGCAGAAGCATTGATCCCCGTGGAACTTGGAGCATTATCGCCAAGAGTGGTACCCTTAGTAGAGGAAGAAAACTCACAAGCTTTAAGGGAAGGCTTGGACCTACTCGATGAACACAGAGAAACCGCGGTTATTCGATTGGCATCCTATCATCAGAGGGTGGCCAACTACTATAATAGCCGGGTAAGAGATAGGCCAATGTCTGAGGGAGATCTAGTGCTCAGAAAGTCACAAATCACAAATGCCCTGAAGGAGGAGGGGAAGTTCAGAGCCAACTGGAAAGGTCCCTACAGAATCAGATGCAAGATCGGACCCAACACTTGCGCTCTGGAAACTCTACAAGGGAAGAAGATAGGGAAAACTTGGAATTCAAATCACTTAAAGCTGTATTTGAATTAACCACTACATCTTCCTTCCCAAGCACTATTGTTTTACTTACACTGTCACTAGATGTCCTTACCTAACCGATATATGAATTATCTTTTTGTTGTAAGTCAAAATCTCGTGACAGGATTCAAAATCGTGAGGGCTGCCCTTAGTTCGGGCCCTGCGAACGCAGGCTACCAACGGGCCAAACCCAAAGCGGACAATACGGGTTGAGTGGGCCAGACCCAAAGTAGACCGTTCAATCTAGCCGTAAGAGCCTGAGGCGCTATGCGTCACTGTGGCCAGGCGTAGTTCAACCGAGCCGTAAGAGCCTGAGGTGTTTTGCGTCACTGTAGCCAGGCGTAGTTCAACCGAGCCGTAAGAGCCTGAGGCGCTTTGCGTCACTGTGGCCAGGCGTAGTTCAACCGAGCCGTAAGAGCCTGAGGCGCTTTGCGTCACTGTGGCCAGACGTAGTTCCACCGAGCCGTAAGAGCCTGAGGTGCTTTGCGTCACTGTGGCCAGGCGTAGTCCCACCGAGCCGTAAGAGCCTGAGGCGCTTTGCGTCACTGTGGCCAGGCGCAGTTCAGACGAACCGTAAGAGCCTGAGGCGCTTTGCGTCACTGTGGCAAGGCGTAGTTCAACCGAGCCATAAGAGCCTGAGGCGCTTTGCGTCACTGTGGCCCGGCGTATACGTATCACTGTAAAACAGGTATATATACATCCACACAAGAGCCGTAAGAGCCTGAGACGCAACGCGTCACTGTGGCCAGGCGTATACTCAAAAGAGCCGTGAGAGCCTGAGACGCAATGCGTCACTAAGGCCAGGCATAAAACATTCAATTAACCATAAAGGCCTAAGACGCTACGCGTCACTGTGGCCAGGTAATCAAAATACTAAGGCTATAAAAACTAAAGACGCCTTCACGTCACAGTACTCAAGCCTTAAACAACTGCGCGTTTGCACAAAAAATTCTTCCTGAAAGTATACCTTTCTATCAAGAATTGGGGAGCATACACGAATATAAATACAAAGCTATATACAAGCAAAGTATATACAAGCAAAGCAAAAGAAACAATCAGACAAAGAATGATAAATGACAATTAGAGAAGTAGTGCAAGACAAAGCATGAACAAAAATCTCAATTTCATTTCATTCAAGTGTCGGTACAATCAGATCTTTAATAGATCTTTACAATTACATTTCGACAAAAGTACAAAGTTAAAACAAAAAACAAAGTACTTGAAATGAAATACAAAAAACAAAAAAGCAAAATCCCTATCTACTCTCCGGGAGGAAGCTGGGGATCAGCTGCAAAACCTTCACTTCCAAGGGACTGCTCACCCTCCTCGCCGTCTAAATCGATGAGGGCTTCTATAGGCTCAGGAGCACCGTCCAGATCCGTGGGCTCCCAAGGACCAGCAAGGTTGACGAGATCGTCCTGAGCAGTCCTCTTGAACAGCTCGTCCGCAGGCTCAGCCTCGGGCTCGTACTTGGTCCAATCAGGGGCCTCAAAGAGCATCGCCTCATGGGTGTATTGGAGCTCAGGAAATTCCTCTCCTTCCCTGTGTGCTTCTAGCCAAGATCGGGCCAGGTAGAACCCGTACTTAACATAAGGGTCGGAGAAGTCTTCCTTCTGCCTCAAGCAGTCTTTGGAGAGACAATACTCCTTTACGGCCTCGACCCGTATGCTGTCAATCTCAGTCTGGGACAGTACAGGAGCAGCTTGGCCTTCCAACTCAGTAACACGCTGCTCGAGCTCTTGATTCCGAGTGAGCATAGACCTGTAGTTGGATTGCATACGGTCTAACTCAGAATGAGCCTCCTGCAGGTCCTCTTGGAGTTTACAAGACCGGGCCGTCTCCACTGTGAGATCCTCCTTTGCAAGATCGAGGTCTTGATGAGCCTTAGTAAGCTGCTCCTCCAGGCTTCGAACTAAATCCGAAAGAGGGGACAAGTTGTTGACCGTGTTCTGTAACTCCATGACTTTGTCCCTCAACTCCCGGATCTCTCTGTCGGCTCGCTCCCGATAAGCCCGATGTTGGGCATTATTTACCACGGTTCGTTGAGCCAGCTGTGAAAAATGCAAAAATGTTAGATTCAAAGCATGCTACAAAAAGCAATAAAAAAGAAGAGAAATCAGAAACTTACCCTCAATGCCTCGATATCGGCTAAGTCTTCACCCTCGGGGTAGTTTTTAAATATCCTTGCCTCATCTCGAGGAAGGATAGTGGACCAACTCAACCGGGAGGCCACCTCGAGAGTGTCCAAAATGTCGTTGTCACGAACCCCGGGGTAGACTCGAAACTCGTGGCCCCTCATAATATTCCCCCCATCCACGGAATAGGGCCTCTCGTCGGCAGGACCTATCCTCGGTAATATCGGTCTGCTTCCCATCGAACCCTCGATGTACAGGCGCTTTCTATTCTTCCTCTGAGGCGGAATGATATTGTATTCCGCGCGCTCCTCGGAGCGTGATCGCCCGGATGACCCGGAAGCCCCCCGTGAAGACGAGGCAACTCTCCCCCTATCCCGAGAGAAATCTCTTTGCTCTGAAGGAGGGGGAGGCATTGCCTGCCTAGAAACAGGAGGGGTCCGAGCACGAGATGGATGAGAGGGGACCGATGCCTCACTTGGGACATCGTCAGCCAAACGATGTCTCTTCCTGGCAGGAGCGCTGGAAGGACCAGCCTCAGAAACCTGGCGACCTAATGATTGCCGAAAATGACTCATATCTGCAAAAAAGAAAAAGAAGATCAGTGGTTAATAAATTGATCAAAAATGATAAGAAGCGGGAAAAAATAAAAGTTACCGTCAGGAGAGTCTAAGTGCTCCTGAAGGGAATCGATATTTATCCCCTCGTCGTCCGGGAGCACCATGAAAGTGGAGCCGAACCCTTCCCAACCAGTGAGATTGGCTAAGGGTTCGCTACCAGAGCTGGATTCCAGATTGGTGCCCCCTATATCCTCTTGTGGCCTAGGAGCTTCAGGATTCAACTCGGGAGAAGCCGAAGGCAGAGGATCTGACGACGGAACAGAGGGTCCAGCAACAGGGACCGGACCCACACCCCAGCCTGCTAATATCAAATTTTCATTTGATACAAGGGTGTCGAGGCTAAGGGGATGAGGGACTAGCAGTTTGTCGATGTCAGAAGACAACTGCTCCCTAAGTGTGGCGACCCGGGGACCCTTGGGGATTTCACGCCTATTCTCCCAACGAGTGGGGATATCCAGGCCCTCGGGCACTTCCACAACCAGCCATTCTGTCTCGAAACCATGAAGCTTGTTAGCAGGTTTCTCAAATAATCGCTTCTCAAAACCAGGCTGGTACACCCGTTGAAGCGAGTAAGGCACTAAGCCGGGACTCCCTCGAAGCCTAAAGAATACTTCTAAAAGAGGAAGAGAAGGAGGGACACCCCTTAAATGGCAGTGCACAGTGAATGCTACCAATTGCATCCATGCATGAGGATGCAGTTGCCCCGGGGATACCCTGTTCGTCCTGAGGAAGGAAGCCCCAAAGTCGGACAATGGGAAGCGGAGTCCTAACTCCAAAGCTGCCCTAAAAACGACAGCCCCGTCAGACACACGACGTTTGTCGCTCTCCTGAGGGGTTGGGAGTCTATAAGTGTATCCCTCGGATAAAGGAAATCGGGATTCTAGGTCTTGGACGTCGGCTTCCTTTAAAGTCGACTTAACGCCTAGATCGATTTGCTTTCCTATGCCATGTCCAGCCATCTTAGAAGTTCGTAGATCAAAGAAGTGGGACTACGGGCTACGAAAAATTACCTAAGGTAATGGAAACAGAACTCGCGGCAGAGTGTGGAAATCTGCGACAGACTTGCGACACAGTGAGATATATGCGACACAGTTGCGGTAGAGTGGCGACAGAGTGTCCTGAGAGTCGCGGCAGAGTGTCCTTGCGAGAGAATTCAGTAGCGACAAGGACGTCAGGGGCCCAGTATTTATAGCGGCTCGCCTAGGTACACACACACGCGGAGGTCCGACCCGACCCGAGAAACGCCAGACCGGGATCCTCTTTCGCGAGAAAAATTCCCGCCAAAGAGTGGGGAGCAATTGATGGTGGTCGTGTCACCAGATCCAGGTGTGCAACTATCCGCCTGCCACGTGTCGAACCAAGAACAGGCCACATGGCAGATTGGCGACAGAACCGCCATGCGACACCGTTCCTAGAGGTGCGACAGAGTGTCTGATGCGAGAGGAGTCTGCCGCCTCACAGTCCGCCGCACATCGTGAGCGACAGACCTCCGTCGCCCATGCACATCACAGGACTCTGCATTGCCCCCGACACAGGTCTCCCGCGTGCCTGAGGTAGAGGTCTCCCGCACCTCACGCGGTAGAGGACTCCCGCACCTCACGCGGTAGAGGACTCCCGCACCTCACGCGGTAGAGGACTCCCGCACAGACCGCGGTAGAGGTCTCCCGCACTGCATGCGGCATAGTCTCCCGCACATACCGTGGTAGAAGTCTCCCACACAGACCGCGGTAGAGGTCTCCCGCACAGCATGCGACATAGTCTCCCGCACAGACCGCGGTAGAGGTCTCCCGCACAGCATGCGGCATAGTCTCCCTCAAGGACCGCGGTAGAGGTCTCCCGCACGAACAGCGGTAGATGTCCCTCGCCCAGCGTAGTGGCAGAGCAGCTCCCGCTTAGACAGCGGTAGAGGTCCCTCGCCCAGCGTAGCGGCAAAGGTCTCCCGCACCAACAGCGGTAGAGGTTCCATGCATACTCTGCCGCCAGACTACTTCCCCGCAAGTTGCATGGCCCGAGGTGCTATAGAGTGCTCTATAACTCTGTCGCGGCCCAGACACGCGCCTGGGTCTCAGCCCGAACCGCCTCAGGAACCTATAAATACCAGGTGAGCTCTTTAAAAAGGGGGGGGATCCGATCCAAAAAAGAGAAAAACAGGGAGAAACACTTAAACCCTTTGATTTAAGCAATACTTTCCCCTTTTCTTACATACACCAACTCCCGATCACTGACTTGATCGTCGGAGTGCGCGTGCAGGGAATAATCCCTGCCCCCTCTGATTCCTGTTGTTTTTGCAGGATATACGAAGAACACGTGGAGCAAATTTCATCGACGTCACCCTTTCGTCGTTAGTGTAATCAGACTACGCGAAAGGCATAATCAGACCACGTGGAAGGTAAAGCACTGTTGCTGTCAGGTAGGCAACATCAATAATAAATTACACAAAATATCTCAAAAATTATATTATATTTTATTAATTAATTTAATTAATTTAATTTATTTTAATTATATCGGTGTATTTTTAGCATATTTTTGGGATAATGTCCCGGGCGAAAATTACGAAAATTCGTAATATATTCGTATCTTGACCAATTAGACTCGAAATTCCATAATTTCTCCTTTATCGATCAAGATTTCTTAAATACATATTTTTAATGAAATTTTTTTCATCGAATTTACACCGAAATTAGGATCTTTTGACCATTTTACCCTTCTACACGTTCGGGATTAATTTAGACCGATTTTCCTTCTCGGACTCATTATCTATTCTCATTTAAATTCTGTATCTTTCGTCCAACGATTTAAATCCCTTTAATTTAAATTATGGTCCAAATAATGAACATAGTGAGAAAAATTCGGGTTTCACATTTCTCCCCACCTTTTAAGAATTCAGTCCTCTGTATTCAAGCGGGTCCATTAACCATATGAGAGTACTTCTCCCTTATTTGGCTCTCTAGTTCCCAAGTGGTTTCTTCTGTCTTGTGGTGTTGCCAGAGAATCTTTACTAGTAGAATAGTCTTAAATCGTAGCACCTCCTCTTTTTTTTTTAAAGTGTACTATACCCTTCATCGGTGGCACCTTAACAAATACGGAGTCCCCAACTTGAAATTCAAAAGGATATCTGCGCACATTGGCATAACTTTTCTGTGCGGTCCTCGATCTGTCACATATGAGTTGAACACCCTTAGTTTCCTGTTCCACTAAATCGGAAGTAAGGTGAATCTAGGATAATGAGACTTCTTTAGAATGCTCTGACTCAAGTTGTCATGATGTGGCACACAGATACGGCCTTGGTACCTCAGTAATCCATCATCACTGACTGTAAACTCAGACTGCGATCTCTCCTCTGCCTGGCTAACCATATCCAGTAATCTTTGATCGTTTCGCTGTCCAACTCTAACCTGATCTAGTATACTGGGTTCAATCCGTAGGCTAGCCATATATCCATGTTCAATCTCATCTACACTAATCCTGAGTTCGTTGAATTGTTTCAATAAGTCCCACTCTCTAATCATCATGTAGGACATCATACCCTTTTAGCTCAGGGCTTCGGCTACCACGTTCGCCTTATCAAGATGATATAAAATCTCGCAATCATAAACCTTGAGGAGCTCTATCCATCTCCATTGTCTCATATTTAGCTCCTTCTGATCAAATAGTTCTTAAGATCTTATGGTTAGTGAAAATCTGAAATCTTTCTCCATATAGTTAATACCGCCATATCTTGAGTGCAAACACTACTGCAGCTAACTCCAAATCGTGAGTGGAATGTTTACGCTCGTGATCCTCTAGCTGAGGGATCCATAAGCTACCACTCTACCATGCTGCATAGCACATAGCCGAGACCTTAGTGGGAAGCATCATTGTATACCACAAATCCCTCAAACCACTCGGAATGGTCAAGACTGGTGTCGTATTCAACCGACGTTTGAGCTCTTGTATGTTCTGCTCACACTACTCATACCATATAAACTGAACCTCTTTACGGGTCAGTCTGGTTAATGGAGCTGCTATTCGTGAAAACCCTTCGACAATTCATCGGTAATACCATGCTAATCCCAATAAGCTTCTGACCTCCATGACTGTCCTCAGTCTTTTCCATCTCAATATTGCATCTACCTTGGACGGATCTACTGGCACCTCGTCCTTAGATACTACATGTCCAAGGAATGCAATCAGTTCTAACCAAAAAGCACAATTACTAAATTTACCTTATAACTTCTTCTCACGGAGAGTCTGGAGCACAGTCCTCAAATATTATTCATGCTCTTCCCGAGATCCAGAATAAATCAAGATGTCATCGATGAATACTATCATCAATCTATCTAAGTATTCTCGGAAGACATCGTTCATAAGACTTATGAATGCAGTTGGGGCATTAGTCGATCCAACAGGGCATAACTAGGAACTCGTAGTGCCCATATCTGGTCCGAAATGCTGTCTTCGATATATCAGCCTCCTTAATCCTTAGCTGATGATAACTCGATCTCAAATCTATCCTTGAAACACTGAAGCCCTTCTCAGCTGATCAAATAAGTCGTCAGTCCTTGACAGGGGATATTTATTCTCAACTGTTGCTTTATTCAAAAGCATGTAGTCTATACATAGACAGAAACTACCATCCTTCTTTTTGGCAAATAATATTGGTGTACCGCATGGTGACACACTAGGCCTTATAAACCCCTTATCGAGTAATCCTTATAACTGCTTCTTTAATTCTTTCAACTCTACCAATGCCATTTGGAAAAGTGGCTTGGAGATGGGTTGAGTATCCGATACTAGCTCAATGGTAAACTTAACTTCTTTCTCGGGTGGTAATCCCATTAAGTCCTCTAGGAATACTTCGAAAAACTTTCATGTAAATTGTGGTGACACAAACGAGTGTGTGGAACTTGGGTCACAACACAGTACATGTGCTTTATGATTACAGATAAGGAGAGTACCTCGAATAACATTGGAGGATGTATCTGTAGTCTCCTGGTCATGGGCGTACACTCGGCCCTGGGAGACAGGCTTCTTGCCCTTGTCCGCGATTGTGGCTCTCCTCTATGGAGCCTGAGCCTATCTCTCTATCTGTTTAGGTGCCTCACGAGGTTCTTGAGATCTCATAAGTGGACATTCTCTCATTACGTGCCCTACTTCACCGCATCTGTAGCAAGTAAAGGTACCTACACGATAAGGTCCAGTGTGAATATTGCCACATGTCCTACACCGTGGCACTCTTATCTCAAGGCCTTTGATCATACCTGTGACACCAACAAGAGTCTTAGGCTTACCAGCCCCTATCTAAGGTCCTTCCACCCTCTGTCTCTTGGGCTGACCCCCTTCTCAAATCATGTCGAGAAGCAACTGATCTCTGGATTGTATCTTATTAGGGTTGTAAATCTATTTTCATACTCATCTACTGTAGAACTTCCCTGTCTCAAATCTAAAAACTCTGTTTGCATCTTCTTTCAAGCTGCAAGCGGTACATACTGCTCTCGGAATGCGACTAAGAAAGCATTCCTCGGCTAATGTCGTCTGTGTGGATCTCTTCTAGAACTTAGCCTGTCCCTTTATCATTTAACCCGTCATAATCACTCTCTCCCTATCAGTACACCCCAAAACTGAAATATCGTCTCAATATCAACGATTCACTCCTCAGCCTTAATCGGGTCCTTAAGCCTTGTGAACTCCGGAGGATGCATACTCAAGAAAATCTCGCACCCTCTGAGTCTCTCTGTCATCCCTATGCTGGGGAACTGCTGGCTAAGGGTTGGGGCTACTGGAGAAACTGGTGGGGGATGAGGATTAGGCATAAGAGTAGCTGTCTCCATACCAGGTGTACTGACTCCAAACTACTGGGTAAACATAGTGGTAAGAGCTGTAAGTCTTTCCCTTGTACCATGTACTGTCTCCTCGAGCCTCCTTATTCTATCAATAGGGCTTTCGGGTTAAGGGGAAGATGGTGGAGCGGGTTGAGCTCGTCTCTATGAACGGTCCCGTCTACCACTCATGATTAGCGATCTACTATTTGTACATAATCCATAAATCAAGTCATACTTTGACAAGTAAGCTTACTTTATTACTAGACATGCATAGACACATTGGGATGTGATACACTCTTATTACTAGACACGACAGTACTACACAACATTTGCTTTGATACCAAGAAAACTGTCAAGCCCCGGAAGCGCAAAAAAATTAGGCTAATTTAAAATTTTTATCCATTAACTATGTTGTTTTCCTATCCATGTCTAAATTTAAAATCTTTTTCATCTTCCAGGATCTCATTACATTATATACATTCTGTATATATAAAATCATTTACTACTATTACATCCCGACTATTATATACAATAGTGTCTATTATGTATCACATGTCTGGAATATAAGTAAGACTGTACCTCAAGGTTACAAAAGTATCCGATGAAAGGTCGGACTACCTTGTCAATGACCACAGTCTCATATGTGCAGTAGACTCGCTATAGATAATCTGGGAGATGGAGAGGAGGGGGTGAGTTTTTTAGACTCAGTAAGAGATACATTTAAAATAGCTTTAAATACTCAAAACATGGTAAAACTCATGGTTTTACAATTCAGCATAAACATGTACTGGAGTAGAGATGCTTACATTTCATAAAAGCAGTAAAAATATGCTTAAATCATAAGTTTACACATCATGCATCCTGTTAGTAAAACTCATATATAATATGCATATCACGTAGTGTAAACAAGTAAAAACATCTCAAAACTTAATCATGCATATCATAACATGCTTATCACTTTAAAATGAAATCGTATTGTCATATACACATGTCGTAAAACATACTTATGGCTACCTTTAAAATCTCATAATAAGAATATGTGCTCAATAAAATCATGAAACAGGTAGCATGAAATGTACGAAAACATATATATATATCATTCCGTCAATTCATTGTGTAGGGTCAGGCAATCGTCTCATATACTAGTCCTGAAGGACATCATACATCTGGTCCCGTAGGACAAAATCATGGGTACTCATGGCCATAGTACAGGGAGCCGTAGGACTGGATCAGGGTCGTACGCTACCCTATCTCTCGTGCACCACTAAATGGGGACTATACGCATGAACTCACGTGCATCACCAAGTGTGGACTATACGCACGTTTCTCATATCAAGTCAGAGCCTGCCCGTTCTCTGGCCGTCGGCTGGGTAGATCCTCGATCGTCTCTATACGAGATCGACCCCAGATCCTCTGACTATCGCCATATCATGTCTTTTTACCCCACAAAAATCATTTTGGGCCTCTTACCCAATTTATCAAAATCATTTCGGGCCTCATGCCCTTGTATTAAAATCGTTACGGGAATCTAACCCGTTTTTCATAAATCATTACGGGACTCTAGCCCGTTTCTCATAGAAAACATAGTTTTCATAAATCATTGCGGGACTCTAGCCCGTGTAATATGGAAAGCATAGTTATAAAAGTTAATTCTTGGGACTCATACCCGTACCGTGAAAATATAACTTAAAAGCTGTCTCGGGACTTTAACCCGTATCATGAAAACATGGTTTCATAAAACATATAGGGACTTTAACCCGTAATCTCACATAAAAATACTATGCTTTCGTTTCAAAAGTGAAAAATCACTTTTATAAACATATATGCTGTAAAATGCATCTCAAATATATAAAACATGCTGAAAACTCGGGAAATGGTTTTGGCTTCGGTTTAAATACCGTTGGAAATCCATTTAGTAAAATCTCATCCAATTCTCATACATAAACAGTTGGTAAGGATGAAGGAGTACTAACGCTACTCTAAATTATATCCCTTACCTCTTAGCGATTGATGTAGAGCACTTTCCTCGATGCTTGGGTTTACCTCGTAAAATGTGTCGATAGACCGAGCTGCTGCAAAACAAGTTCAACTTATCACATATGGCTTAAATTCATTTCAACATATCCAAATATGTGATTATATCGAAGCTTTGACCAAAAGTTGACTTTTATCGATTTTACTCTTTTTGCTCGGTTTTATCGGTATAAATCTCGTTTTAATCGTATTCAACTCAATAAATATTTTCTTCATATTTATTATGGTCGATTTAGCTAATTGGACCAATTTCTCTCTTATTGGGCCAAATTACACCTTAATGAGCCTTAATCCATTTTAAGCCCGTTTTCACTTATTAATTCTTTCATCGAGGCTTATTAGGCTCACTGGGCCCATTAGTACTTATTGAGCCTTTTTCTAGACTCTTTGAATAGCCATATATCATTTACGACAATTTAATTAAAAATCTCGATTTAATCCACTAAATGCGCAATTTAATCCGTAACTCGTAAAATAAACTTTTAATGCGCGATAATTACATAAATTGTCGTAAATGAGCTTTACTTACTCGAGATTTTGTGATAGTGCGCAATTCGAAGTTCGATCGGGCTCACGTACGTGATCTATCGTCGAACTGCATAATAATTATATATATTTAATTTTGGGTCGATCAAATATAATTTAAATAAATTTTTCGAAAATTAAATCGGTCACTTTTGACCTCTTACCGACTTACCCGAAGTTCCGTGTATCCCCAAAAATTTTTCCTTTTTCTCTTTTTCTTTCCTTTTTCTACTTTTTCCCTTTCTTTTTTTTGGCTGAACTGGTTCGGTCCGGTTCTGACCAGTTCAGATCGGTCCGGTTCAGTCCGGTTCAGTTTCGGTTCAACTTCTCCCTCGCCGTTCGGGGCTTTTCCTGCCGGTTCTCCGTCGGCTTTTGCCTCCAGCTTGTTCGCGGGGTAGTCCGATGCATGGATCTGTGGTCGGCTTCGCCAAAGCTCACCAAAAAGTGGCCGGTCCAGCCTCTTCTCTCCTCCGATGACGGCACCCAATTTTTCCCGCGCCGTTTCGACGTTTCAGGCCGATCTGCGCCTGGATCGGAGTCGCAGACGTCCCCTCTGGCCGGTGGTGGGTCGCTCCTCCCCTCCTCGGCCCCCGATCTCTCTCTCTCCTCTCTTTTCTCTCGGTTTCTCCCTTTCTCACTCTTTCTCTCTCCTTCTCTCGCCGGTCACCATTTCTCCCTCCACTATCGGCGCCGACGAGCTCGGGCGGTCTGCTGGGTCACTTCTCCAGTGATGGCTCACGGCTGAGGCAGACGGGTGGTGCGGGTCTTCTGTTTCCTTCTGTTTTCTTCTCTGTCGCGTGACTCTGTTTCGCGCGACAGAGTTTCGTTTTTTTTTTTAACTTTATTATTATTTTATTATATTTTATTATATTATATTTATTATATTTTATTTTAATAAAATAAAATATAATAAATTACACAAAAATCTCAAAAATTATATTATATTTTATTAATTAATTAATTTAATTAATTTAATTTATTTTAATTATTTCGGTGTATTTTTCGTATATTTTCGGGATAATGTACCGGGCGAAAATTACGAAAATTCGTAATATATTCGTATCTTGACCAATTAGACTCAGAATTCCATAATTTCTCCTTTATCGATCAAGATTTCTTAAATCCATATTTTTAATGAAATTTTTTTCATCGAATTTACACCGAAATTAGGATCTTTTGACCATTTTACCCTTCTACACGTTCGGGATTAATTTAGACTGATTTTCCTTCTCGGACTCACTATCTATTCTCATTTAAATTCTGTATCTTTCGTCCAACGATTTAAATCCCTTAAATTTAAATTATGGTCCAAATAATGAACATAGTGAGAAAAATTCGGGTTTCACAGAGAGATAGGTATACACATTTGTATAGTTTTGTATCTAAGTATGTAATGCACAGTACTGTAAACGGATATGATGTTGAGTCACGGGGATGTAGAGTTATTAATACCATTGGGTATGTATTTATTTAAAGTCAAAGAATAGTAAACTCTGATATATGAATGTGAATATGAAAATGGAATGGTAAATGGTATGAGGTGACTAACACCGAATCATAGCCCAACTGTTTGTAGGATGGTCACGATGAGAGAAAGATAAGAATTAAATAATAAATGAAAAAGTGAAAAATTTACTTTGATTTTTTGGTAATTTGGATCGTGACAATTAATGGTATCAGAGCTTGAGTTGGCCTGATATGAGTCGGTGTTAGTGGTTAAGGAAGTTTACATCCCCATGTACTGTGCATTGTTTAGATACAATTGTGTATATCGAGATGGAAGTGCAGCTAAGAATTTGGTTTGAAATGCAAGAATAGACTCATTAAATGATAGCCGCTATGGTTGAGAGGCGAGTACACGAGCTCGATGCCGTAGAGGTTAGCCTGAGAATTGTACTGAGTCACCACATGAGACTCGAGATGAGATTAACGTGGAGGCTAATGTTTAGCATGCCCCACAGAGTCTGACAGAGAGATCAGACAGAGTCTGACAGAGAGATCAGATAATATTGAGATACGCTTCGCAAGGTTGGAGCGGAGTGTGGGGAATATTTTGAGAGCTATTACTCAAAATATGTATGAGATTTGAGGGCGAGTTGGAGCATTAATTGAAGTTCGCTCGACCCACCTTAAAAGCTAGACATCCAGAATGGACATGAAAAATAATTCTAGATGTATTCCGATGACAGAATATCCCGAACATTGTTAAAGGAAATTAAAGATGAAATTATTTACTCTGACCTAGAGGAACAAGTTGATTGACGAGTATGAAACTCAGTTTATATTCTTGGGTAGATGTGACTCAGACACGATGAACAGTGAGAGTCGAGATGTCTGAAAGTTCATGGAAGGACTCAGATTGTCAATTAGAGTCCGATTAGCCTGTTAGATATCACTACCTATGCCGAGGCAGTGCGCAGACTACAGTTGTGTAATTAAGATCATGAGTTGCACGCCTCTGAGATTGGAAAAGGTAGTAAGGGCCGAAATAGAGACAAAAAGAGAATAGAGGATGACAAGAATGTCAGAATAAAAAAAAAGGTAGTTTGGTAAAAGCTTAGAGCTGATGAATCACGGGGTAAGTTGATTGATAAGCCCCAGTGCATCCAATTTCAATACTTTTGAGGGGTATTGTGAATTGAGGACCCCGGCCTGCTACAGAGCATTGTAACAGAGTAGCAGTGTAAATAGTATAAGATGTGTGGTAGTTACCACAGAAATAAGATGTTGGACGAGGGCGAATGTATGCCTTGGACCAGGACACTATTGATGTTTCATATGATGTGGTGGAAAATACCACACTGGTTGCAAATAAGGAAATAATTATTTTAACTGATCCTGGTGCCACGCATTTTTTCATACCGCCTTCAATTGCTAATAAGCTAGCGAAAAATGTGAAGCCTGTACCCATAGATAAGAGGATGATAGTTAGCTAATTTTCACTAACTGAATATGGGTATAGGGATTGTAAGTTTGACAAATAATGAAAGAGTTTGTTATAAGTGATATATTAAAGGAGATATATTGGAATAAGAGGCGTATGCAAGGTAAGGATGTCCTTAATATGGAAAGTAATTTGGATTAAGCGGTAGTCAAGTCTGAGGGTTAAAAAATGGTATTTCAAAATACTTCCCTGCCTGAAGATTTGACAGCGTCTAGAAACGCACACATCACTTATAAATTGAAATCGACAGTTGTAATACATATACATTTAAAATTTGGGTACCTTTACTGGTACGATAAAGAGATATAGAATTCGATTAATCATGAAGGTTTAAAAATTTAAAATTTTATAAAAGCCGTTAATATAAGAAAAAGGAAATGACGCGAGTTAGTATCTTGAACGGAAGCCATTTCAAAATGACATTGTACATTTATGCGTACATAGGTCAAGGATTTGAGTGATTGAAGTATTTAGTGGAACTCAACTATGATGAGGTATTTAAACCTTACCTAGACCGATTGGTTGTCATCTTTAGCGATGATAATTTGATGTATTCGAAGTCCAGGGAAGAGCATGAGTAGCAGCAGGAAACTGTCTTATAGACAAGGTGTTGAGAGTTTCTGGAAATGGGCTGCTCAGTTGACACATTTGTTCGGAAAAGGATTGAATACGAGTGGTATGATAAGTATGAGAAAGTAGTTTTGGTGAGTTTTGGTATATTGAGGTAATAAACTGACCACCGTAAGTATTTTCACCACAACCAACAGCTCAAGAGGTTTCAGTGTGAAATGATGCCTCAAAATAAGGATTGGGCTGTGATTGATGTAAAATGGGAAGATAGTCGTTTATGGATCCAATTAGTTCAAGGACCATGAGAGAAACTATCTGACCCATGATTTAGAGTTGCATTCATAGTGTTTACATTGAAAGTATAGTGCCACCACTTATACAGTGAGACATTTCGAGTATGCACTGATCGTAAAAAAGCCCCGAGTATCTGCGTTTACAGAAAGAGTAGAATATGAGATATCCAAGATGGTTAAAGCTTCTAAGGATTATGATTGTGAACATTGTACCACCCAGGAAAGGCTAATGTAATGGCTGATGCCTTGAACAGAAAGAGCCTCGGGATGGTATCACATATGATGGTCAGGGAGCGTGAGCTGCTAGAGCAGTTGTGAACCTCAGTAGTGATGTGATCCCTTCTGATGATGACGGTGATTTTGTGACAGCTAGCCTGAGGTTAGAACCGAATTTGAGTGATCGGATTTGCCAGGTTTAGCGTGATGATCGGCATCATGTCGATAGTGAGGGTCAAATTCAGAAGGGTATAGTGACAGAGTTCACAGTGAGTGATGATGATTGCAGAGGTTCAAAGACAGTATAAGTGCTCCTCAGGACCACAGTTGATGATATAGTGTTATTGTCAGAAGCTCACTCTTCGGGATATACAGTGCATCCAGGAAATAATAAATATATCAGAATCTCTGAAAAAGGGTATTGGTGGTCAGGTATGAAAAGAGACATTGTAGAGTTCTAGAGGAGTGTCTCCGATGTCAGCAGATAAGGTAGAGCAAAAGAAGTTGTAGAGTTATTACAACCTCTACCTATAGTGACACGAAAATAGGAACAAGTTACCATGGATATCGTGATGGGTTATAGAGGACCCGGGACGAATCACGAGACTATTTGGGTGATAGTCGATAGATTGATTAAGTCTACCCACCTTCTGGCTATGGAAATCTCCAGATACTCAGAGTACTTAAGCGAATTTATGTGTATGAAAAATTGTGAAACATTATGTAGCGTTCCAAGGAGCATGATATCAGATAGGGATTCCCGCTTCACTTCCCACTTCTGGGAATATGTTTTTGGAAGCTATGGGACCCTGATTGTCTGTTAACACAGTTTTCCATCCTCAGACAGATGGTCAGTCAGAGAGGACTGTACAGGTTCTGGAGGATGTGATGAGAGCGTGTGCCATTGATTTTATGAGCTCCTGGGATGATCAGTAGCTACTAATCAAATTCGCCAGTGATGACAGTTGTCACTCGAGTATCGAGATGAGATTATATGAGGCATTGTATTGTCGTAGGGAATTGTTTTCCCCGATTTAGATAAGAAAAAGTGGGTGACAGATAAATAATTGTTCTTGAATTGGTAAGATAAACCTCTGAGGATGTTCAGTTGATTTATGAGAGATTAAGAACACCTCAGAGCAGATAGAAAAGCTATGCTGACAAGAGATAGGAAATCATTGGAATTCACCGAGGGTGAATCAGTATTGTTGATAGTTACTTGTCCTAAGAGCATAAGGACGTAACGAGATTCGGATAAAGATATTGGACAAGTAGGAGATAAGACCTGTAGGTTGGCGTTACCACTTGAATAGACCGGCATCCACAATGTGTCCTATCTTATGATGTTTCGAAAATAATATTCGAATCCAGTATATGTGATCAGATATGAGCTTCAACGCCTTAGCTCAATGAAAGTATAACATATGATTGGAGAAATCGATACAGGCATTAGACGGAAAGAGAAAATGTTGAGGTTTGAAATAATCTCCCTAGTTAAGTATGATAGTAGTATTACACTCCGGAGAAAGTCACTTGAAGATGATAGTATATGATACAATAGATGTAACCGGAGTTATTTATGGACTCATATTACTTGGTTATAATTTGGAGGATCAAATTTCTTAAGTGGAGGAGATTGTAAGACCCGGTTTTATCGTAAGGGCAAAAAGGGAATAAATAGGAATTTTTGAGTGCATTTAAAAATGCAAAAGGATGGAAATGGTATTCCCGAACACGTGCAAGGGTAAAACGGTCAAAAGATCGAAATTCAGTATTAATCAGGACAAGAAAATTTAATTAAAAATATGGGATTGAGAAATCTTGATCAATAACGAGGAAATAATTAAATTTCGGGTTAAATTGATCAAGATATGAATTTATTGGAATAAACCGGAATTTTTGTATAGAAAAATAATCCCGAAATAATCGAAAAATATACCGGAAAGGTAAAATCGGACTGAGAAATTTATTAACGGATTTATATATTTACGTTCATCTCCTATTGTCGCGCTACACATTTATATATTTAAACTGGTTAATTTTGGTCAAATATAAATTCAAATAAATTTTCTAAAAATTAAATTGGTCAATTTCGATAACTTACCGGCTTCTCTTTAACCCAAGGTATCACCGAAGTTTTCTCCCTTCTTTTTCTCTCTCATGACTGAACCGGTTCGAACCGTTTCAGTCCTTTTTCACACTGAATCGGTTCGAACCGGTTCAGGGGCTATTTTTGTCGTTCAAGAAATTTTTAGTCGATCGGCTTAGCTTTGCCCTGGGGGTCTGAGGTTGGCCTAGGTTGGGCTAAATCAGCATCGATGCAGCCCGATTTCCTTTTCTTTCCTGCGGCTTCTCCCTCTCTGATCTCGCATTTTTCGACGATGCAGGGCGCGTGATGGCGATCAGGCACTCTTACCATGCCGATTTTCCTTCACCGATGTCCTTGCGCCCTTATTCGCTGTCTGTTGCTGCCGTGGGTGAAGAAAGAAGGGGTATCGGGCTTCCTCCCTTGTTTCGCGTGATTTTATGCTTTCTATCTCTGTTTTATATATATATATATATAATATTATATATATTTTTAATATAATATAATATATTATATATAACAAATATCTTATTATATATTATTTAATTTATTTATATTATATATAGAAATTGTTATTTATTTTTATTTTCCTCGAAAATAATTTTTCATATTCCCGAGATAAATCCCGAGGTGATAAAATTTCGGGTTATCACCATAAATTCGTATCTTGATCAATTCGACTTGGAAGTCAATTATTTCTTCTTTATTGATCGAGATTACATGAATCCATATTTATAATGACAACTTCTTAAGAAATGACACTGAATTTTGGGTCTTACAGTCTAAGGGTGGAACACAGTGCTGAAACTCAACTGAGATCCTCAAGCATCCTAAAACTATGCCCAAGAATGAGATGTGAAGCAAGAATCTCTATCGGATACTATGTTCATAGGGATACAATACCATGCAGTTTGACTATCTCTCGAATATATAACTTTACCAGTGAGCTGAGAGAATTAGTAGCCCTGATGGCTAAGAAGTAGGCTGACTTCTTAAATCGATTGACAATAACCTAAATTGCATCATGCTTCCTCTTAGTCCTTAGGAATCCCATGATAAAATCAATTGTGACATGCTTCCACTTCCATGTCAAAATATGAAAAGGTTAAAGCAATCCTACAAGCTTTTGATGCTCAACTTTTACTTGCTGACATATCAGACATCTGGCAACATAATCATCGATGTCTCTCTTCATACCAACCCAATAATAGACACCATATATATCCTGATACATCTTCGTATTGCCCAGATGTATGGTGTACTTCAAACTATGAGCTTCCTCCAAAATCAACTTTTTCAGGCTATTACTATCCGAAATGCTGATACGACTACAAAACCTTAAAATATCATCACTACCGACTAAATAATTAGGTTGAGAATCATGGTATTCCTTATTTTCATAGAAAATCTCTACAATCTAGAGTCCTCTCTCTGTGTCTTCCTGATCTGATCTATTAAATCTGACTTTATTACCATACTTGCAATCATGCAACCCTTATCAAATTGATCCTGATCTATAAAAATCTTTTGAATCCGTAATTTGTCTCATCCAATCCTACTCTTTGACCATCATAACAGATACAATAGTAAAACTTTCCTGACTCAAAGCATTTAGCATTATATTAGCTTTCCTCCGGTGATAGAGAATCTCACAGTCATAGTCTTTTAGTAATTCTATTCATCAATGTTGACGCATGTTCAACTCCTTATATGAGAAGAGATGCTTCAAACTCTTATGTTTTGTAAAGATCTGAAACATCTCTCTGTACAAACAATAATGCCAGATCATCAGAGCAAAGACTATTTTAGCTAACAGCACGTCATGAGTCAAATAGTTCAACTCATGGCCTTTCAACTGTTTAAATGCATAGGCTATCACCTTGCTATACTGCATTAAAGCATAACCATGGCCTTGATGTGAAGCATCACTGTAAGAGGTAAAACTTCCAAAACCACTAAGAATGGTAAGGATAGCTGCTGAGGTTAGTCGTTGTTTCAACACATGGAAGCTATTCTATGAAACCTGAATTTTCCCATATTACTATTTCTTCTAAGTTAAACTGAGAATTCTAAGACTCATGTAAATGTTCATGTAGGGCCCAAAATGATCGAGACGTCTGAGAGAGTGGAATGAAGCTCGAGGCACGTATTTTGAGGTAAAGATGCAATTTTAAGTATTTTTCAAAATGTGTGATTTAAAGCTTGTTTTAATGATTAGAAAGTGAAACTATGGTGTTATAAGTGAAAAAGTTAGTGAAACTTGGGTTTACACTAAACCGAGCATATAGGCCTAGTAAGAGAAATAAATTCGAAATAAATTCAAGCAATTCACAAAAATTATTCTGAGACCATAAGAAATTGAAATGATGCATAATTAACATTGGGAATGAAGATGGACTGGAAATAATGAGGTTTCGATGTTAGAATTAATTTTTAAAGTAAACCGAAAACCTTAAGCAATTTTGATCGGCATTGACCAAATCGCGCAAAATGGGCTAAATCAGGAAAACTTTCTTAAACAAGGGCCCTACATTTTTATGAGAGACACTAGGGACATATTAGAACACTAGAAAAATGGAAAATTGGAAGAAATAGGCTAGAAAATATTTTTGCTGGATTTTCTAAAACAAGGCAGTATGCTGCCTTTGTAAGACCCCGTATATGTATAAGGGTAATGTGTGTACTTGGATCAAATAATATGAATGGACTTGTGATGTAAAGTATGATTGATGTAAGTCCATGGATTCAATGTATGTATGTGTAATATAAATTGTAACGTACATACAAGTTTCATTGAGCATGAATACGAAGAAATGAGTTCTAGCAAGTGATGGATGTGATTGAGACTCAAGATCAGTAGTGTGGTAAAATGGAATGGAGTTATGCTTCCATTTGGTTTTATGTAGCATGCCTTTGAACATATAATGAATGCACACAAGTTTCAATGTGCATAAGGTATGAATGGATGCCATTTTCAAGTTATAAAGGTGGATAGATGAGAAAATGGCCATAGAAATAGATTAAGGATGTGTTGGCATGAGTTGCAGCAAAGAAACTGCAGGAAATCTGGAAAACATGAGGTCCAGATCGATCTCATAGGATGAGAGATCGATCTGGAAGAGCCAGAATGCTCTTATTTGGGCGAAAGAATAGAGTAGATCGATCTCCAATGGAGCCAGATCGATCTGCCAAGCATTCTGTAAGTGCAAAGATCGATCCTCAAGCACCCAGATCGATCTCCTTAGCTCTCTGTTTGGGACCAGATCGATCTCATGCTTCAACAGATCGATCTCATGCTTCAACAGATCGATCTCATTGCTTCAATAGATCGATCTCAGGCTTAAAATGCCATGAAAAAGAGGGATTTTTAGGGACCAGATCGATCTCCTCTTGGACCAGATCGATCTCCTCAAGCCATTTCTATATAAGGAGAGCTGAAAATCTGGAAATCTCGGAAAAACATATTAACCTCCCATTTTCAACCCAAAAACCTAACTTTCCCTCTCTAGAATCAGCCATTTTCAGTGAGATTTGGAGAGAGATCATTAGAAGCAAAGTTGTTCCTATCAAGGAGAAGAACAACATAGTGAGAGGGCATTTTCCCATTCTTGGAATTGAAGGAGTTAAGGGCATTACCAATTGGAGCAAGAAGAGAAATCATATTGGTAAGATTCTAACACTCCAATCCAAATGCATTAGCTATTTAATTGATTTTGGAGTTGATTGATATGAGTATTGATGTATAAACTACCTAGGAATGTAGTGGAATTGGTGTGACCTAGAAATCTAAAATGGGTATAATGTGAGGATATGTGGGATTGAATGAGCTTATGGTTTATGGCATGCTAAAGTTGTTATTGGGGTAATGTTATGATTTTAGAGGGTTAGATGGAATTACTCGGTGAGTAGGAGGAATTGTGAAAATGGGTATGTATATGATTGATAAATGCCATAGTGAGGGAATTCATGGAATATGAACACTATGAGCTTAATGTCGATTTAACATCGATTTTGAATAAGTTAATAGGCCTAAGAAGATCCATAGACTCGAGTTATGGGTAAAGTAATGAAACGAGGCCATATAAGCGTTAATAGAGGCTATAGGTTAAATTGACTATAGCAAGCGCAAGGGTTGCATTGTATGGATCGAATATAATGCGGATACGATTTTGTGCAGTCCCCGAAGAGTTCGTTGAAGGCGAACCGAACCGTACGAGTAAGCAGCTTAAGGAAGTGGAATCACGCATCGCGATTCCAGGTAAGGGAATTTTGTGATTATATAGAGGTAGCTGCTCGTACTTTGAACTTGTGGGTGAATATTGGGTGTTGTATGAAATGCATGAATTGCTCAAATAAATGATGGATGGTATTCGTGAATGATGACGAGTATATGCGTGGTTTTGGAATTGAAGTGGATTTTATGAAATGGGATAGTAAGGCTAATAATTGCATAAATCTAATGTTTTGATGTTTTTCCAAAACGAATTGCTTGGTTTTAAGTAAGCTCGTAGATAGGACGGCTAGTATTGTATTGTGGTTGTAGAAAAGCATTTGTGAGTGCTAAACCCGAATTGTCGGGATTGATGAATTGTATATGAGCCGCCTATCACACTTGTATGACATAAATCGCGCTAGAGCCTCGCTCGCGCTGGATTTCTATGTTTTCATTTGTATGAAACATGCTGGAGCCTAGATCGCACCTTGATTTGGAATCTATAATGATATTTATAAACCGTACTGGAGCTTCTGCTCGTACGTGGATTTTGAGTGGTTGTCTTATGAGTATAACCGTACTAGAGCTATGCTCGTACGCGCCTCTTTATGAGAAGATGCATGATGCATGAGTCGTGCTAGAGCTTTGCTCGCACAAGCTTGTACAATGGGATTCGTATAGGGTTGTGAAAGTGGGTAAGATCCTTAAGCCTTACATCCTTAAGCTAACATCCTTAAGCCCGAGGAGGCAGGGAGGCTCTGTTAGGCGGGGAGGCTCTGTTTGGCAGGGAGGCTCTCTTACGGTGGGACCCTTAAGCCAACATCCTTAAGCCCAAAGAGGCGGGGAGGCTCTGTTAGGCGGGGAGGCTCTCCTACATGGGTACGGTAAGATCCTTAAGCCCTACATCCTTAAGCTAACATCCTTAAGCCCGAGGAGGCAGGGAGGCTCTGTTAGGCGGGGAGGCTCTGTTCGGTGGGGAGGCTCTCTTATGGAAAGGATCCTTAAGCCCTACATCCTTAAGCTAACATCCTTAAGCCCGAGGAGGCAGGGAGGCTCTGTTAGGCGGGGAGGCTCTGTTCGGCAGGGAGGCTCTCCTTCACGGAATATGGAAAACTCTTGGTATGGGGTAGATAAGACCTAGGAATGGCACCCCTGATCACGATATGAGTTGCGGAGTACGCTGTACCGTGTATATCACATGGAGTACGATGTACCACATGATGGTTATGTGATGAGAAAGTCTGGCGAGGGATAATCCATCTTCGTGCCAGCATGATACCCCGCACACCTGGATGCGTGTGGTCTGGGATGATTTATGATGTAATGATTCATATAGGCACTTTTGATATAGTGACCTAGATTTATACACATGCGTGAATTGTGGAATGTAAATGTGGTTGTGGTTTGTGAGTTGATTTGGTGGTGTTATGGTGTTGGTTTAAAAAGGAAGTTTCTTAAAGCATTGCCCTTTAATGAATTTAAATGAGATTGAGCATGAGATGATTTATACATGATGTCTCTACCATGTTTTATATGCCAATGCATATGATTTTGATACAGGATATATATGTATATTCACATGGCATAGTTTTATTCCTCATGCTCGTACTATAAACGATTTATGCATAACACTATCAGCATGTAGATAGAGTAGTTATCTACCATGCTTGCATTATTGCCTTACTGAGCGTGTGGTTGCTCATCCCACTCTATTTTCCCCCCTACAGAGCGTGCATAGTAGCCCAGTGAGGACTGAGGCGTATTATTTTGGACTCCGCTGCATCTCCACCGCTAAGAGGTATATACACAGTGATTCTTTTTGTATCTAAACAATGTAAAAGCACAGTATTCTTTTGAGTTGTACTTATGGGGGATGTAGATGTCAGTAAAACATGTATTCGTATAAGTACACGATTAAATGCACATGTATGACATCGTTTTAATTAATTGAGAATGAATGAGATGTGGTGTTTATTATTGGCTCACAGCCCAACAGTGTGTGGTGAGTTTAGTTCACGTCCGGGTAAGGTAACAGTAAAACGCGAAAAATTTTCAGTGATTTTCGGTTAAAGAGAATGGAATTGGGTCATGACAGAGATTGGTATCAGAGCTGTGTTGGCCTGATGTGAGTCATTAATAAAATGTAGGAAAGTACATCCCCATAGTACTGTGCTTTTGTTTAGATATAACTGTGTATACTATGATGGATTGAGCTTAATGAATTATTATAATGCAGGGAGTTAGGCACTATGCCAGTTACACGCAAAGGTAGAGGGGCGAGAGCACGTGCTAGAGGCCTTAGAGGTAGGCCTGAGAGCCGTGCGGAGCCACAGACTGAGCAGGCTCCACAGAACCCTGCTGAGAGAGCAGGTGATACTGAGGCTCGCTTCGCTAGATTAGAGCGGAGTATTGAGAGTCTGGTAGAGATAGTCACGCAGGCCTTGGGCGCCGGTGACAGACGAGGTCCCGCAGCACAGCCTACTACGGAACAGGCAGCTGCAGAGGCGGAGAGACCTCAGACTGCTGAGACAGTTACAGTTACACCACCTCCAGCCCAGGATACAGATTCTCCTATCGCTCCACAGCAGAGCGGTAGTGATGTGGGTTATGACTGCGATTTGAGTAGGTTGCGAGAGTTTCAAGCGCTGAAACCCCCAGTGTTTAGAGGGGTGAAGGACCCAGTGATTACGGAGGATTGGGTGTATGAGATGGAGAAACTGTATAGGTTTTTCCGATGCACTTCAAGTGAGAAGGTTGCCTTTGCTGTGTTTATGCTGAAAGGCGAGGCCGAGCATTGGTGGAGGTCCACCGAGGTTATTTTGAGGGCCAGACACTCTGAGATCTCGTGGGAGATATTTCTAGAGGCCTTCAGGAGACAGTATATTCCAGCTACCGCACAGAGGAAATTGCGGATGGAATTTATGAATTTGGTTCAGGGGAACCGTACTGTGGACGAGTATGAGTCCAAGTTTATGTCCTTGGGGAGATATGACCCGGACACGATGGGTAGTGAGACCCGAAAGATTCAGAAGTTCATGGATGGATTGAGATTGGCCATCCGGACTAAGCTAGCTCCCTTCGACATTGTGACCTATGAGGAGGCTGTACATAAGGCTCAGTTATGTGAGCAAGACTTTGAGCGAAATGCCTCCGAGCTTGGGAGGGTCAGTGTCAGAAAGGACAGGGACTGGAAGAGATCCGGGATTGAAAGAGTGGCCAAGAGAGATGGCCAAAGATTTTTCGAGAAGAGGCCAAAGATTGAGGAGGTGCGGGAGAGAGCTACTAGACCTCCCGTATACCCAGCCTTGACTGCGCCAAGGGGCATGACTATTGGAGGACCACGGCCTACTACTGATCAGTGTAGGAGATGTGGGAGATTCCATGGGAATAGGTCCTGTCCGATGACCCCTATGGTGTGTTTTAGGTGCGAGAGACCAGGACATATGGCTAAGTATTATCCCGAGAAGATGGAGATTTCCCCACAGAAGGGCAAGGAGCCTGAGGGAACTCCAGTTGAGACAGCAGCCCCGAGGAGGAGGGCTACAGCTGAGGAGAAAGGGAAACAGGCTGCGGGTGTGAGCAGAGGAAGGGTGCACGCACTGGAGCAGGACACTGCAGACGCATCGACAGATGTGATTAAAGGTACCATCCGAATCTTTGATTTAGAAGCATTGGTATTATTTGATCCTGGTGCCACGCATTCTTTCATATCACCTTCCTTTGCACATAAATTATTGAAATATGTGAAACCAACATTGTTGGATAAAATGTTGATGATTTCCACACCCATGAATGATAGTCAATTGACTGAGCATGTATGTAGGGATTGTAAATTAAAGATAGAGGGGAAGGAAATGATAGCCAATCTGATTTTATTGAATATGAATGATTTTGATGTAATTTTGGGAATGGATTGGTTGGCTACCAATCGTGTTGTGATGGATTATCATGCCAAAACATTGATGTTTTCAGGATTAGACAATCTTATTGTAAACTTTGATGAAAAGAAATGATATGAAAATAGCATGTTTGTTGTAAATAAAGGAGTATGATTTTAAATTCATATTTCTTGAGAGATAAATTTATTGTTTATGATAAATGTTGAATGTGGAGTGATGGTTTATGTTACTAACGATGGAGAGGACAATGTGAAGGGTTCATTGCCTATGTGGTCGATATAGATGAGGCACACCCGGAATTGAAGGACATACCCATAATTACGGACTACCCTGATGTCTTTCCGGATGAATTACCAGGACTACCACCTGAAAGGGAAATAGAATTTTGCATTGAGTTAGTGCCTGGTACAGAGCCGATATCGAAGCCACCCTATAGAATGGCTCCGATAGAGTTGGAAGAGCTGAAGAAACAGCTGCAAGAGTTGTTGGAGAAGGGGTTTATTAGACCGAGTGTCTCACCTTGGGGAGCACCGGTTCTATTTGTAAGGAAGAAGGATGGAAGCCTCCGACTGTGTATAGATTACCGGTTGTTGAATAAGGCCACCATTAAGAACAAGTACCCCCTTCCAAGAATCGATGATTTGTTGGATCAGCTCCAGGGAGCCGAAGTATTTTCTAAGATAGATCTGCGGTCAGGGTACCATCAGTTGAGGATCAGGAGTGGAGATGTACCCAAGACAGCATTTCGTACCCATTATGGCCACTACGAGTTTTTGGTGATGCCATTCGGATTGACGAATGCTCCCGCAGCATTTATGGCATTGATGAATGATTTATTCAAGCCATACCTGGACAAGTTTGTGATTGTTTTCATAGATGACATTTTGGTGTATTCCAAGTCCAGGGAAGATCATGAGGAGCACTTGAGGATAGTTCTGCAGACCTTCCGAGAGAGAGAATTGTATGCCAAACTCAGCAAGTGTAACTTTTGGTTGGAACAGATCTCATTTCTGGGGCATGTTGTGTCAAAGGATGGGGTATCAGTGGATCCATCCAAGATAGAGGCAGTTGTCCAGTGGGAACAGCCCAAGACAGTAACTGAGATCAGGAGTTTCCTAGGATTGGCAGGATATTATCGGAGATTTGTAGAGGGTTTCTCCAGACTAGCTGCTCCGTTGACACGCCTTACGCGTAAAGATGTTAAGTTTACATGGGATGAGGCATGTGAGAGGAGTTTTGAGGAGCTCAAGCGTCGATTGACGACTGCTCCAGTTCTCACCATTCCTACCAGCTCAGGAGGATTCTCGGTGTATACGGATGCATCACACCAGGGACTGGGCTGTGTGCTTATGCAGGATGGGAAGGTAGTTGCCTATGGATCTAGACAGTTGAAAGATCATGAGAGGAACTACCCGACACATGATTTAGAGTTGGCGACCGTAGTATTTGCTTTGAAAATATGGCGCCACTATCTCTATGGTGAGAAATTTCAGGTGTTCACAGACCATAAGAGCCTTAAGTACCTGTTCTCGCAGAAAGAGCTGAATATGAGACAGAGGAGATGGCTCGAACTCCTGAAGGACTATGATTGTGAAATCATGTACCACCCGGGTAAGGCAAATGTAGTTGTCGATGCTTTGAGTAGAAAGAACCTTGGGTTGGTGTCATATATGATGGTACGGGAACACGAATTGTTAGAACACTTTGCGAACCTCAGTTTAGATGTAACCCCACCTGGATCTGAGAGACTTGAGATCATGGCTAGTTTGAGACTAGAGCCAGAGTTGATTGGCTGTATTCGGCAAGCCCAGCAGAGCGATCGACGGTGTATCGATTGGCTGAGGCAGATACAGACAGGTGTGGGTATTGATTTTGAGCAGAATGCTGATGGCTTATTGAGGTTCAGAGGCAGAGTATGCGTTCCCAAGGATCCTGAGATCAGGAGAACGATTTTATCAGAGGCTCACTCATCGAAGTATACGATACATCCGGGAAGTACCAAGATGTATCAAAACCTTTGGAAGGTTTATTGGTGGTCTAGAATGAAAAGAGACATTGTGGAATATGTCGCTAAGTGTCTCGTTTGTCAGCAAGTGAAGGTAGAGCATCAGAAGCCTGCAGGATTATTGCAGCCTCTACCGATACCGACCTAGAAGTGGGAGCATGTCACCATGGATTTTGTGATGGGGTTGCCGAGGACCCGCAGAGGTCATGATGCCATATGGGTTATTGTGGACCGGTTGACTAAGTCCGCCCATTTCTTGGCTATGAGAGCTACTGATACACTGAGTCAATTGGCGAACCTGTATATTCGAGAGATAGTACGGCTACATGGTGTACCAGTGAGCGTTGTTTCTGATAGGGATGCCCGCTTCACTTCCCATTTCTGGGAACATTTTCAGGAAGCGCTGGGGACCCGATTGAGTTTTAGCACCGCTTTTCATCCTCAGACAGATGGGCAGTCAGAGAGGACTATACAGAGCCTCGAGGATATGTTGAGAGCGTGTGTGCTGGATTATAGAGGCTCCTGGGATGACCACCTACAGTTAGCCGAGTTCGCTTATAATAATAGCTATCATGCTAGTATCGGGATGGCACCCTATGAGGCATTATACGGGCGTAGATGCCGTTCCCCCATTGGATGGGAAGAGGTTGGTGACAGACAGATTTTTGCTTCGGACTTAGTGCAGCAGGCATCTGAGGACGTCCAGTTGATATGTGAGAGATTACGGACAGCTCAGAGCCGGCAAAAGAGTTATGCTGACAAGAGACGAAGACCACTGGAGTTTGATGAGGGTGAGTCGGTGTTTCTGAGGGTATCACCATCGAAGGGTATTATGAGATTTGGTAAGAAGGGCCAGCTGAGCCCTAGATATATCGGACCCTTCGAGATTTTGGAGAGAGTGGGAGATAAGGCGTATAGGTTGGCATTGCCACCGGACTTGGCGAATGTCCACAACGTCTTCCACGTCTCGATGCTTCGAAAGTGTCACCCAAACCCGGCACACGTGATAAAATATGAGCCGTTGGAGCTCCATGAGAGTATGACGTATGTTGAGAAGTCGGTTCGAATATTGGACAGAAAAGAGAAATGTTGCGGAATAAGATAATTCCCTTGGTGAAAGTTCTTTGGCAACACCACACGGCGGAAGAGGCCACGTGGGAATTGGAGAACTTGATACGGGAGAAGTACCCCCAACTGTTTGAAGAGTGACTTGGTTCTAATTTGGAGGACCAAATTCCTTGAAGGAGGGGAGAATGTAAGACCCCGTATATGTATAAGGGTAATGTGTGTACTTGGATCAAATAATATGAATGGACTTGTGATGTAAAGTATGATTGATGTAAGTCCATTGATTCAATGTATGTATGCGTAATATAAATTGTAACGTACATACAAGTTTCATTGAGCATGAATATGAAGAAATGAGTTCTAGCAAGTGATGGATGTGATTGAGACTCAAGATGAGTAGTGTGGTAAAATGGAATGGAGTTATGCTTCCATTTGGTTTTATGTAGCATGCCTTTGAACATATAATGAATGCACACAAGTTTCAATGTGCATAAGGTATGAATGGATGCCATTTTCAAGTTATAAAGGTGGATGGATGAGAAAATGGCCATGGCAATAGATTAAGGATGTGTTGGTATGAGTTGCAGCAAAGAAACTGCAGGAAATCTGGAAAACAAGAGGTCCAGATCGATCTCATAGGATGAGAGATCGATCTGGAAGAGCCAGAATGCTCTTATTTGGGCGAAAGAATAGAGCAGATCGATCTCCAATGGAGCCAGATCGATCTGCCAAGCATTCTGTAAGTGAAAAGATCGATCCTCAAGCACCCAGATCGATCTCCTTAGCTCTCTGTTTGGGACCAGATCGATCTCATGCTTCGATAGATCGATCTCATGCTTCAACAGATCGATCTCATTGCTTCAACAGATCGATCTCAGGCTTAAAAATGTCGTGAAAAAGAGGGATTTTAAGGGACCAGATCGATCTCCTCTTGGACCAGATCGATCTCCTCAAGCCATTTCTATATAAGGAGAGCTGAAAATCCAGAAATCTCTGAAAAACATATTAACCTCCCATTTTTAACCCAAAAACCTAACTTTCCCTCTCTAGAATTAGCCATTTTCAGTGAGATTTGGAGAGAGATCATTAGAAGCAAAGTTGTTCCTATCAAGGAGAAAAACAACATAGTGAGAGGGCATTTTCCCATTCTTGGAATTGAAGGAGTTAAGCGCATTACCAATTGGAGCAAGAAGAGAAATCATATTGGTAAGATTCTAACACTCCAATCCAAATGCATTAGCTATTTAATTGATTTTGGAGTTGATTGATATGAGTATTGATGTATAAACTACCTAGGAATGTAGTGGAATTGGTGTGACCTAGAAATCTAAAATGGGTATAATGTGAGGATATGTGGGATTGAATGAGCTTATGGTTTATGGCATGCTAAAGTTGTTATTGGGGTAATGTTATGATTTTAGAGGGTTAGATGGAATTACTTGGTGAGTAGGAGGAATTGTGAAAATGGGTATGTATATGATTGATAAATGCCATAGTGAGGGAATTCATGGAATATGAACACTATGAGCTTAATGTCGATTTAACATCGATTTTGAATAAGTTAATAGGCCTAAGAAGATCCATAGACTCGAGTTATGGGTAAAGTAATGAAACGAGGCCATATAAGCGTTAATAGAGGCTATAGGTTAAATTGACTATAGCAAGCGCAAGGGTTGCATTGTATGGATCAAATATAATGCGGGATACGATTTTGTGCAGTCCCCGAAGAGTTCGTTGAAGGCGAACCGACCCGTACGAGTAAGCAGCTTAAGGAAGTGGAATCACGCATTGCGATTCCAGGTAAGGGAATTTTGTGAGTATATAGAAGTAGCTGCTCGTACTTTGAACTTGTGGGTGAATATTGGGTGTTGTATGAAATGCATGAATTGCTCAAATAAATGATGGATGGTATTCGTGAATGATGATGAGTATATGCGTGGTTTTGGAATTGAAGTGGATTTTATGAAATGGGATAGTAAGGCTAATAATTGCATAAATCTAATGTTTTGATGTTTTTCCAAAACGAATTGCTTGGTTTTAAGCAAGCTCGTAGGTAGGACGGCTAGTATTGTATTGTTGTTGTAGAAAAGCATTTGTGAGTGCTAAACCCGAATTGCCGGGATTGATGAATTGTATATGAGCCGCCTATCACACTTGTATGACATAAATCGCGCTAGAGCCTCGCTCGCGCTGGATTTCTATGTTTTCATTTGTATGAAACGTGCTGGAGCCTAGATCGCACCTTGATTTGGAATCTATAATGATATTTATAAACCGTACTGGAGCTTCTGCTCGTACGTGGATTTTGAGTGGTTGTCTTATGAGTATAACCGCACTAGAGCTATGCTCGTACGTGCCTCTTTATGAGAAGATGCATGATGCATGAGTCGTGCTAGAGCTTTGCTCGCACAAGCTTGTACAATGGGATTCGTATAGGGTTGTGAAAGTGGGTAAGATCCTTAAGCCTTACATCCTTAAGCTAACATCCTTAAGCCCGAGGAGGCAGGGAGGCTCTGTTAGGCGGGGAGGCTCTGTTTGGCAGGGAGGCTCTCTTACGGTGGGACCCTTAAGCCAACATCCTTAAGCCCAAAGAGGCGGGGAGGCTCTGTTAGGCGGGGAGGCTCTCCTACATGGGTACGGTAAGATCCTTAAGCCCTACATCCTTAAGCTAACATCCTTAAGCCTGAGGAGGCAGGGAGGCTCTGTTAGGCGGGGAGGCTCTGTTCGGTGGGGAGGCTCTCTTACGGAAAGGATCCTTAAGCCCTACATCCTTAAGCAAACATCCTTAAGCCCGAGGAGGCAGGGAGGCTCTGTTAGGCGGGGAGGCTCTGTTCGGCAGGGAGGCTCTCCTTCACGGAATGTGGAAAACTCTTGGTATGGGGTAGATAAGACCTAGGAATGGCACCCCCGATCACGATATGAGTTGCGGAGTACGCTGTACCGTGTATATCACATGGAGTACGATGTACCGCATGATGGTTATGTGATGAGATAGTCTGGCGAGGGATAATCCATCTTCGTGCCAGCATGATACCCCGCACACTTGGATGCGTGTGGTCTGGGATGATTTATGATGTAATGATTCACATAGGCACTTTTGATATAGTGACCTAGATTTATACACATGCGTGAATTGTGGAATGTAAATATGGTTGTGGTTTGTGAGTTGATTTGGTGGTGTTATGGTGTTGGTTTAAAAAGGATGTTTCTTAAAGCATTGCCCTTTAATGAATTTAAATGAGATTGAGCATGAGATGATTTATACATGATGTCTCTACCATGTTTTATATGCCAATGCACATGATTTTGATACAGGATATATATGTATATTCACATGGCATAGTTTTATTCCTCATGCTCGTACTATAAACGATTTATGCATAACACTATCAGCATGTAGATACAGTAGTTATCTACCATGCTTGCATTATTGCCTTACTGAGCGTGTGGTTGCTCATCCCACTCTATTTTCCCCCCTACAGAGCGTGCATAGTAGCCCAGTGAGGACTGAGGCGTATTATTTTGGACTCCGCTGCATCTCCACCGCTAAGAGGTATATACACAGTGATTCTTTTTGTATCTAAACAATGTAAAAGCACAGTATTCTTTTGAGTTGTACTTATGGGGGATGTAGATGTCAGTAAAACATGTATTCGTATAAGTACACGATTAAATGCACATGTATGACATCGTTTTAATTAATTGAGAATGAATGAGATGTGGTGTTTATTATTGGCTCACAGCCCAACAGTGTGTGGTGAGTTTAGTTCACGACCGGGTAAGGTAACAGTAAAACGCGAAAAATTTTCAGTGATTTTCGGTTAAAGAGAATGGAATTGGGTCGTGACAGCCTTAGCACAGGAAACTGCTGACCAATCAGAAATTGATAAATTTGGAGACCTTCCAGAAGGCCAAAAATTATTATATTTTTTAGATATAAAGTAGACTTGATAAGCTTTCCAAAAAGGTATAGCAAGCCCCAAAAACTTTTGAAACAAGAGAGAACCACTCTCCTCAAGTTGCCGTTCACGTTCTGGGCTAGTCAGCCTTACTTGAATTTTTTGGCCAATTTCAGGCATTGGTCAAGAAGGTTCAAATCTTCCTCCTTAACTGTTCTATAACATATAAAAAATTTAGCCCTAAATAAGGTCATTTGCCAGATGAAAATCTAGTGAGAAGAACAGGGACAGAAACTGCCCTGTTCTGAGGTGAGAGAAAGCTTTAATTTGAAAGTTGTTGGTTGGTTTTTCTTGTTGTTTTGGATGATTTTAAGATGTTTACATGTTGATTGATAGCTTAGAAATATTTCTGGTGCAAAAATGGCTGGTCAAAGTTGGTCAAAGTTTCCAACAAATTGTTGGAAGATGATAAACTTCTAATATGTGATTGTTTGATGTTGTAGGATGATTTTTAGTTAAGTAAGAATTGTTGAAATGATTTCTAGAGAGGGCTGTAGTTTCGGCTAGCATATGTAGAGTAAGGAAGTGATGAATTTTGATTGTATTGAATGTTGCAGACAGTTAAATTTATACTGAAAAACTCGGTATATAGCTTAGTTATGTGAAAAATCGTAAAAGTGAGAAAATTTAACAATTGGGTGTTGTGAATGATTAAATGGAGTTTGAAATAAATGTATATGCTATTAGGTTGATAAGTTATAAATTCGATGGAAAGAAACTAATGAAATAGCTTAAAGCAAGACTTTATCTGTAAAACTGAGAAAATAGGAAAAATGACCGAAAAAGGTCTGATTAACCCCGTTTGAGTTTCAAATGAATATAAATATGAAGTAAAGATGAAATTGAGCATCAATTGATTGTTTTGAAATTGTTTTGGATAGCTCAAATATAAATATGAAGTAAAGATGAAATTGAGCATCAATTGATAGTTTTGAAATTGTTTTGGATAGCTCAAATATAAATATGAAGTAAAGATGAAATTGAGATCAATTGATAGTTTTGAAATTGTTTTGGATAGTTCAAAACATTGGCACATGAAACGAGGTGAACCCGACACCCGACGATTCAAGGTTGCCTCGACCTCATTTAGGTAAGGGATGCAACTGATTCCAATACCTGATTTCTATATTTACAAATAAACAATTTGTGACATGTAAATGTGCAAGGCCCATGATTTTCATGTAATCCTTACGATTCTAAGTTGTAAACACTTGATACACGTTATATGAATCATAAGAGATGGGCATTCTATGTTTTAAGTGCAAGTAGAATGCAAAGTGGTTATAAGAGCACCAAATGTTAAAATATGAGCTATGGAGAGCTTAGACTAAACCGAGGGGATTTCGACCATTCTGATTGAGGATAAGAACTTAGAACATGGAAATATAAAAGGATCCATGAAGGAAAGTCGGTTTAGTTTGGTCCCAGTAATGTGAAAATTATGAAAAGGCCAAGAAAGGCCTAAAGGAACTTGAAATGGATCGTTCGAGGTGTTTTTAGCATTTTCACCTTCCGAAAATGACTAAAACGCTTATACAGGAGTCTTAACCATGAGAAACCACACTTTTGCATTTTTGGATAAAAGTCAAATGTGGTCAATGGTCAAGGAGAGTCAGAGTTAGCTTGGAAATGTTAACTTTGACAATAAAGAACTAACCATGGTTAAAAGTTAACCTAACCATAGTTAAAAGTGTGGAAAAAATTATTTTGGGTTAGAAAACTCAATTTTCAGCCTATTATATATGGAAAATAAATTAAATTAATTTTGGAATATATTGAGTGGGCTGAAATTGAAGAAATGATGTTGGGTCAAGAATTTAAATTCTTAAAGCCCATTAAGCATGAGAACTAATGGGCTGAAACTTAGGCCCAATTTATGGGCTGAAATTATGGGAAAATGAAGGCCCAAATAACAATGAAAATCCAGCCCAAAATCTGGTTTGGAAAGGCCCAAACCGAAAAGCCCAAAGAGAAAAAGGCTAAAGTCTCAAAATGGAATAGTTAAAGCCCAAAATTAAGTCAAAGCCCAAAAATCAATTAAGCTCACTTTTGGGCTAATATTTAAGGAAGAATAAAGGAATTGACAAGCTAAAAAAAAAAAAAATAAATTAGAAGCTTAAAAAGTTAGAAGCTTCCCACATTATCATCTTACTTAGCCAAAAGATCCACCATGGAATCATAAAGCTTTAAGCTTTCTTTCTCTAAGTAAACTAAATTGGAATAAGTTGTCTTCAGCAAAGTTGTTACCCATGATGCCGAGAATAACTTAGTCAAAAACCAGCAACCAAGAAGCTGATTTGGAGAAGTCAACCCCTCCCACAAGTTTTGACCAAATTGGGGTTTTCATACTAGGTGAGTTTTCAATACACCAAACTTATCTATGTTGATCTAGGATAAATATGGAGTTGATTGGTGTAAGAATCATGGATCAAAATAATCTAGAACATAATGAATCAAGCATGGCCGGAAATGGGTATTTTTCTTGGTATGAATATGTTAGTTTTTGGTTAGTATATATGTGATAATTAGTAAGTATACATGATTATGGAAAGGTTTTGTGAAATCAATTTGTTGGATTGGATGAGTTTTACATGCATGCATCAAAGCTGTTTATGGAAATGCCATAAAGAACCAAGTTAAGAACATAAGACATGCATGATAAGTGTTTGACAAAATGCCTAAGAGAACACCAAGTAAGATGGTGTGGTGATGGTTGCCATTCGGCCATGAGTGGCATGTTGGTGCTTGGCCACCATGCCATGACTGAGAAGTGCCATGGGTTAGGCCTATGCGCATTCGGCCCAATAAGGCTGATGGGTCCCACGAATGGCCCAATAATTGTTAATGGGCCTGATAAGCTCAATAGGCCTTGATAGAATGAATAATGAAGTGGAATTAGGCTTAAGTTGAAAATGGGCCCAATAAAGAGTACTAAGGCCCAGTAAGAGTAATAAGGCCTAATATGTCAATTTGACTGTAAAGAATATGGGAAATGCAGTATCATAATTAACTGATATGATTGGTAATAAATTGCAACCCCCAAGGACGTGAACAGAGCCGCAGAAACTACGTGATCCAGAGAGATCAAGAATTAAAATTCGCAGTCGACCTATTTTTAGGTAAGGGATTTATGTGGGCTATTAGAGATAGCTATACATATATTTCTTACCACATGTATGCAAATAAATACTGTAGAGTATACAAATATTGATATATATACCTGAAAACCAAATTAGAGGAAATTCCTAAAATGACCCAATTTACAGATGAAATTATACTGTAAATTTACCAAAAAAGCATAAATGCATAAAGTGCATGCTTTCAGTGTCTTTATCGTGAAAAGTTATTTTGTAAGCATATAATGATAGACTGGCTCAAGATTTTACTGTTTGCATTAAATTGCACGTTTTCTAAAGTTAAGCGTGCTTGAGTGGGAGAAATTCCTTTATGGGTGACCTTATAGGAAGTTACCCTTTTTGCTCTGTTTTGCACCGTTTTTCATGCTAAACTCGATTTTGAGTACCATTTTCACTAGAAGTGAGCCATCTATTGATTTTCTATGTAAAAAGGTGCTAGAGCCAATGTGGTACTGTAGGTTACCCAATTTGCTTGTACTTTGTTTTAAGCTGAAATTGAGAATGAAAGTGATGCTAGAGCTATGTGTAAGCTGAGTGAGACACTAAAGAGCTCTCACTGGGTTTTGAATTCATGTTGGAGTTGTCAAGTACTACTAAGTGTTCTTACTCTAACCTGCTCGCTGATGAATTCCTAAACTTATTATGATTTCAAATAAAACTGTGCTAAAGTTGTCGTGTATTGCTAAGTTTTCTTGCACTGACCTGCTCACACGTGGTTTTATGAATTTTGTTCTATAATGAGAAACACCGTGCTGAAACCGTAGTGTATTGCTAAGTGTTTTTGTACTGACTTGCTCGCACGAGATTTTGAGACATGGCAAATGATGATAGTGATGTTGAGAGGGTAGACCTCAAGATTACTTGGTATGTCAACTATATATCACAATATATGAGGATCCACAGAGTATGGTGTTTTGTGAGGTAAACCATGGAATATGATGTACGGTGATATCTTAGTGATCTTAGTGAGTTGACGGGATGGTTGATCCGCCTCCTTAAGTGTGGGATTCTCGCACACCTGATCCGTGATTGCCTGGAATCCAGTGACTATGTCTATATGTCCCTTGAAACTTGATATTACATCCCAGCCTAATCTTACTTATATTGGTTTGCTATATGAATATGATTTTTGAAGTGTGTGTTATGTGATTTGAAATAATGATGCATATAGCGATCTAGCGAATTAATAATTTTGCACAGACAGATGCTATTTTGAAATAAATACATATAATTTTATAAGGAAGATATATGTGTATTTTATGCATTATAGATAGTGCAGTTATCTACCTGCTTTCATATTTTCCTTACTGAGCATGTTAGCTCACCCCCTTATTTCATCTTTTACAGATTTTGCGTAGTAGTGTGTGTTGCTGCGTTTGTTCCTGCTACCGTGCTCTCTAGTCCTCCAACAGTCCAGAGGTATACACATATGTGAATTTTGTATCTGCCTAATAATGCACAGTGACGTTAGGTTTTGTATTTAAGGGATAGATATAACGAAAACTAATGTAAACGACTTTGTTTTAAATATAAGCACAATTTCTATATTATTTTACGCAACTCTGATAAGAAATGATTGAATGGATGAGAATGAGATAACTGATATTGACTCACAGCCCAACTAGTAGTTATGTGGTTAGTCGGGAAAATGGGTCACGACAGAAGTGGTATCAGAGCTGAGTTGGTCTGAAGTGAGTCGATGTTAGTAATTAAGAAATATACATCCCGATAATACTGTGATTATTTAGATACAATTGTGTACATCGAGCTGGAATTAGACTAAGAAACTTGTTGTTGTATATGTAGGATGTCTGATAGACGTCACAATAGTAGAGGAGAGAGTTTACGCTCTCATGGGCATAGAGAAGAACCCGAGAGGCACAATGGGTGTAGTTCTTTTAGAGCCCTACCAGTTTTTAGTGATGCCGCTGAGGCACGTATAGTGCAGTTAGAGTGGACTGTAGACACTATGATGGAGTTGCTTACATAGGCAATGGCTAGGATTGAGGGTAGACAGGGCATAGTCGATTAGGCGAACCCTACTGGTCAGGCTTCTGAGACACCTGCACCTACATAGCCTGTACTGAGAACTCAGGCTGCAAAGGTAGAGACCCCTGTACCCCCTCCAGTTTAGGTTGTACCTTACCGGTTCAAAATGCACCCCTGCCTATAGCTCCACAACAAGTTGGTGGTGATGGAGACTATGATTTTGATGTGGACCTATTGAGACAGTTCAAGAAGTTTGGACCATCTTCATTTAGCGGGGTTAAGGACCCAGTATTAGTAGAGCAATGGATTCGTGGCATGGAGAAGCTTTACAGATTTTTTCCATTGCTTTACTACTGAGAAGGTCACCTTTGCAGCTTTTATATTAGAGGGTGAAGCTGAACATTGGTGGATAGCTATGCAGCCTATCCTAAGTGCCTAACATCAGGTCATGACTTGGGAGATATTTCTGGATGCCTTTAGGAGGCAGTACATTCCTGTCATTGTTCGGAGGAAGATGCAGATGGAGTTCATGACTTTGACTCAAGGGACCCAGTCAGTTGACGAGTATGAGTCCTGATTTACATCCTTGGTCCGATATGATACGGTTTCCATGAGTAGTGAGGATATGAAGGTTCAGAAGTTCATCGAGGGATTGGGACCATCTATCCAAGCTTGATTGGCCCCGTTTGATATTACCACTTATGATGAGGTAGTGCGCAGGGCTCAGTTATGCGAGCAGGATTATGAGTTGCATGCTTTAGAGTTTGGTAATAGTGGTAAGGGCAGAGATAGAGACCAGAAGAGGTCAGTTGATGATAGAGGATTCAAGAAGGATCAAAGGTTATTTCGTAAGAGGCCAAAGATTGATGAGGTACGAGAGAGGCCTGCGAAGCCTCCAGCTTTACCTCCAGCACTGAGGGGTATAGTTATTGGCAGACCCCGAGCTACCATCGAGCAGTACAGAGTGTGTGGTAGATATCATGGGGGTAAGCCATGTCCATCACTAACTAGAGCTTGTTATAGATGTGGTAAGATTGGGCACATGATATGTGATTACCCGAAATTGGTTGAGACAGCCCCTTAGAAAGGCAAAGAGCTAGAGAGAGCCACATTTGATACATCTGCTCCTAGGAGGAAGGTCACAACTGAGGAGAAGGGGAAGTAAGCTGTTGGTCGAGGGCGAGTGTTTGCGGTGGACTAAGCATCTGCAGAAGCTTCCACGGATGTGATCAAAGGTAACATACTAGTATTTGATTTTGAAGCATTAGCCTTAATTGATCTTGGTGCCACACATTCATTTACATCGACTTCATATGCATGTAAATTGCTTGATTATGTGAAACTTGTATCCTTAGGCAGGGTGTTGCTTATAAGCACACCAGTTAGGGATAACTTAGTAACCGAGCATGCATACAAGGATTGTAAGTTAAAAGTGGGGGAAAAAGATATGTCAGCCGATCTCATCCTATTAAATATGAAGGATTTGAACGTCATATTAGGAATGGATTGGTTGGCTACAAACCATGCTGTTTTAGATTGTTATGCTAAAATAGTAATGTTTTTCACTCTCGAAAAGTATCTTGTAAGATTTGAAAAGAAATAAAAGAGTATGTTAAGTTTCTTAAAGAATGAATGACCTTACTAATGAATGGAATATTAATGTGTTGAAGGTTTTATTGCATACGTGGTTGTTATGGATAAGACACATCCGAAATTAGCTGACATTCCAGTGGTTAGAGAGTTCCTTGATGTCTTTCCGAATGAATTACCAACGTTGCCACCAGACCGGGAGATGGAGTTTTGTATTGATTTGGTGCCTGGTACCGGGCCGATATCCAAACCACCATATAGAATGGCTCCAGTGGAATTGAAGGAGCTAAAGAAGTAGTTGCAAGAGTTGTTGGATAAGGGGTTCATCAGACCGAGTGTTTTACCTTAGAGAGCATCGGTTCTGTTTATGAAGAAGAGGGATGGGAGCCTCCGACTGTGCATAGACTACCAGTTGTTGAATAAAGCTACCATCAAGAATAAGTATCCCTTTCTACGTATTGATGATCTTTTGGATCAGTTGCAGGGAGCACAGATCTTTTTGAAGATTAATCTGAGGTCTGGGTGTCATCAGTTGAGGATTTAGAGTGGAGATGTGCCCAAGACAGCGTTCTGTTGTTATGGCTGTTATGAGTTTTTGGTTATGCCATTTCGGTTGACGAATACTCCTGCTGCATTTATGGATTTGATGAATGATGTGTTTAAGCCATACCTGGACAGATTCGTGATTGTCTTTATAGATTACATATTGGTGTACTCGAAGTCCAGGGAAGAGCTTAAGCAGCACTTGAGGACAGTGTTACAGACCCTTGGGATAAAGAGTTGTATGGTAAACTCAATAAGTGTGCTTTCTGGCTGAGTGAGATATCATTTTTTGGTCATGTAGTCTTGAGGGACGGGGTATCGATGGATCCATCTAAGATAGAGGCTGTGGTATAGTGGGATAGACCGAAGAAAGTTACAAAGATTCGCAGTTTTCTGGGTTTAGCAGGTTATTATAGACGGTTTATGGAGGGATTTTCTAAATTGGCTACTCTGTTGACATGTCTCACTCGGAAGAATGTGTCATTTGAGTGGGATTAAAAGTGTGAAAGTAGTTTTTGGGAGTTGAAGCATAGACTGACCACTGTACCTATTCTCACCATACCTACCAGTTTAGAGGATTTCTCAGTGTATACAGATGCCTCGGACTGGATTGTGTGTTGATGCAAAATGGAAAGGTAGTCGGTTATAGATCCAAACAGCCTAAAGACCATGAAAAGAACTACCCGACCCATGATTTAGAGTTGGCAGCCGTTGTATTTACATTGAAGATATTGCACCATTATTTGTATGGTTAGAAATTTCAGGTGTTTTACATATCATAATAGCCTCAAATATTTATTTTCACAGAAAGAGCTAAATAAGGCACAGAAGGTGGATGGAGCTTTTGAAAGACTATGATTGTCAGATATTGTACCATCCAGGACAGGCTAATGTTATGGCTAATGCCTTGAGCAGGAATAACCTCAGAGTGGTATCGTTTATGATGGTCAGGGAACATGAGCTGCTTGAGCAGTTTGCTCACCTCAGTTTGCATATAGATCCCCTAGATATTGATAGTGACTATATGATTGTAAGACTCAAATTTTTGATATTGCTTATTCCTTATGATTCCTATATGTACAAACCTTATATTATGTTAGTTGAATCATAAGAAGATTATTTACTTGATTTAAAGTATAAGTAAAGTGATTTAACACACAAAAGCGACATAAAGGCCAAATGAGGACAATAAGAGCCACAGGCTAAACTGAGTGGATCCAAATTATTCTGACTGAAGAGAAGAACTTAAAATGAGAAAATATAGAGAGGTCATGAAGGAAAGTCAGTTTGATTTAGTCCCAAACACATCGAAGCAGAATAAATGCCAAAAAGGGGCTAAACGAGTCCGAAATAGTCCATTGAAGTGTTTTAGACATATTCATCTTTCGAAAATGGCCAAAACATAAAGACGATAGTGTAAACCATAAGATATGACACTTTCAAAAATTTGAGAAAAAGTCAAATGTGGTCAATGGTCAAGAAAAGTCAATGGTAGTTAAGAAAAGTCGACTTTGACCATAGATGACTAACCATTCTTAGAATTGAACCTAAGTATGGTTAAAAAGTGGGGAAGAAATAATTTTGGTTAAAATATTGGATAATCATTCCCCGAAGTAAGAAAAATTTATTTAATCGAAATCTGGATTTAATTTAAAAGTATAAAACGCAATGGGCCAAAGTTGGAATTTTTAAAGCCCATTAAGGTGCAAGAAGTGTGGGCCGAATTTCTTAGGCCAATTAGGCTGAATAGTTGGGCCGATTTATATGCCCAATATGAAGTTAATTGAAGGCCCAATATATGGTAAAAATTTGGGCCCGAAAGCCCAAGAGGAAGGCCCAAACCGAGAGACCCAAAGTTAAAACCCATTAGTTTAAGTTAAAGCCCATTAGTAAATTAACTATAAGCCCACTTTGGTAACCCTGACCTAAACCCATTCCAGCCCAAATTTAAAGGCTGAAGGTTAAGACTTAGTGACTAGGTCTTTAGGCTATAAAATCAGCCAACACATTGTCTTCTTCTTCCCTAAGCTCTTGACAAACCTAAAGAAACCATTACCAAACCATATTTCAAGCTTTCTCACACTAGAAATCACTAGGTTAGAGACATATTTGGAACTTGTACTCTTCATGGAAGTTGTTCCACATTTAGAGAGGATTAACATATCTTAGAATTGGCTATTAAGGAGCCATATTGAGAGAGAAAAAATTGTTAGAAGTCTCGGCCACAAGGGAAAGTGTAAGCTAGGTATAATTTCAAGCTTCCAAATTCATATATGTTAATCTATGAATTATTGTAAGTTAATTGGTATATGGTATATGCATTGGAACACATGAAATCACCATGAACCATGCTTGGAAAAAAATGGGTATTTGTAAATTGATGAATACCCATATGATTTTAAGGTATGAATAGGTTGGTATACATGTGTTTATGATTATGGCATAGTTAGTTTTAATAAATTTGATCAATTTTGTGAATGAATTGAAGTTGATAATCAAGGTGTTTGATAAAATGCCTAAATGAACTATGTTAAGGCTTAAGACAATTGCCAACCAAGTGTATGATGAATTGCCTAAGTGAAAGCTAGCCAAATGGCCAAGGTTGGCGGGTGGTGTGGCGTGACCGATGACATGATAGCTCTCTGCTACATGCCATGGTCGAGAAGGCCAATGGGCCTTCTCGATGTGGTCTCGACCCAATTAGGTGGCATGGGCCTCGTTCTAGCCCAATAAGAGTTAATGGACCCCATAAGGCCAATAGGCCCAACAAAAATGAATAGTAAAATGAAATAGGCTTAAGACAATGTTAGGCCCATTAAGGTTTATTAAGGCTCATTAAAAGTAAACGAACCCATTAAGTAAAATAGGCTGTATTAAATGTGAAATACAGTAGGAAAATTGTAATTAACCAAATAAATGGTTATATATAGCTCCAGAGGTTATATTGGGAGCAAAACAGACTGTTGGACCGAGTATTGTTGAGAAAGTAAAATTTCTTAAGTGATTCCAGGTAAGGGACTTTTGTGAGTAGTTAGAGATATCTGCATGTAGTTTTGTCTGCATTTAAATTCACTTAAAAAGTCTGAGGGTCAGAGAAAGTGAATAAAATTTTAAGAGACCTGAAAAGGGTAAATTACGATTTTACCCCTATTAAGGGTAAAAAGTCAACCTTTACAAAAAGTCCTAAAAAGCATGGAAAGCATATTTTTAATTGTTTTTAGTGCTGTTTAGCAGATGCATAAATAGTTTGGCTGATGTTTTCATGATAAATGCGAAAACAACATAATATAGTGTCGATTTGATTGAATTGAGTGAGACTCTTTTAAATAAGCTATCTATGGGGTTGTGTGAAAACAAATTGTGCTGGAGCACAAGTCACACTGGATTTTATATGTATTTTGCATAACAAAGTACTAGAGCATTGCTCGTACTTGATTTTATACGATTGATGCATGATAAAGTACTGGAGCATTGCTTGTACCCACTTTTACAGGACATAGTGCTAGAGCATTGCTTGCACTAGCTCTTTATGAATTATGCATGAGGTCATGCCAGAGTTTACTCGTACGTACCAGTTTTGAAAGAGATAGCAAGAAACAGCTGTGCTAGAGCCATGTACAGACTTTGTGTCGCACCGATTATATGCTTGCATGTGCATTTTGAGATATGGCAGATGGCTATTGAAACTGTTATTGGGTCCATGAAATACTTTGTACTGTGTATGACACATGGAGTACGTTGTACCGTGTGTACATGATGTTGTGGAGTTATGGAGTTGTAGAGTTGTTGGCTGACGGTTGAGGATTTGACCCATCTCCCAACAAATGAGGCCTCGTACATCGAGTACTGTGTAGCCTAGGATCACCGAAATAGGGAATATGATCATAATCCTCGAACAAGTAGTCGCCTATCTCACTTGATATTTCTTGTTTACATTGTCACATGATTGTATAAATGGGTAGACCTGAGGGATGGGTTGAGTCTCGACATGTGACTTTGTGTGTTATAGAAAGGGTAAACTCGAGGGATGGGTAAAGCCCGGATTGCCATGTTTTTACATGATGAAATGCCATTTTTAATTTGATTTAAATGATATGGCATAATGAAATGTGATTTACAGTATTTACATGAGAATGCAATATTTTGCATAAATTGCTGAGGTTATTAAACCAACATGTTTTCAGTATACATTGATGATTTGTATCTATATATACATATTTGCATAAATGCTAAAAGAAAGATAAATGCTTTAGATGTGAAATGAAAAGGAATATTTTTAAGGCACAACATTATATTTTGCAGATTATGTGGTTATCTACTTACTTGCCTGATTTCCTTACTGAGCTAGTGCGCTCAGTCCTTTCATTTTCCCCCTCTCCATAGAGCATCCGCAGCAGATAGATACGGCTAAAGATTAGCGTTCCTTTTGTCTGTTGCATTCCCATCGAGCGAAAGGTATACACATCATATACGATTTTGTATATGAACATATAAACAGCACAGTGATGTAAGCGTATGTAATATTGGGGAATGTAATGTATTTGTATAATAATATAATGAGTTCAATTATTGTACAAAAGTCATCTACATTTAATAGATAGATTTTATTGACATGTATGTAGTGATATGAATGGTTGACAAGGTAAGTAAAAGTGAGGATACTAATATCGAATCACAGCCTAACAGTTTGGTGGTTGAATTATGACAGAAGGAAAGGTAACTAAATAAACGAAAAATTAGTAGTGGTTTTTGGAAAAAGTCGGTCGTGACAGAATGGTTTCAAAGCAGAGTTGGTCTGATGTGAGTCAGTGTTAGTGTTTTGGAAAAGTTTACATCCCCATATTATTGTGTTGTGTTCAGTTACAAGTGTGTATTCCAAGATGGGAAATGGACTAATTAGTTGTTGTAAATCCAAGAATCGAGTCATTATGGCTAATGTCAGTCGTGGTAGAGGGGCTAGAGGTAGGCTTGTGCCGAGATGATTCTGAGTCTTATTCTGCCCATGAGACTCCAGGTCCCACTGAGGTATAAAAGAGTATCGAGGTACGCTTTGCAAGATTAAAGCGTAGTCTAAAGATAATGATGGAGCTATTCATACAGGCTATGCATAGGAGGCAGGGCACGGATGCAGGGGCTGATACTGGATAGGGAGTTGCTCCAAATATGCCTGGATAGCCTGCACAGACACCACAGCCTACAGATACTCCTACACCTCTACCAATTCAGGTTACACCCTCTCCTATTGAACAGCAGCAGGTTAGTAGTGGTTTGGGATACGGTTGTGAGCTGTATCATCTGCGACAATTCAAGAAGTTTAGACCTCCATCATTTAGTGGGGTCAAAGACCCAATGGTCGCAGAGGATTGGATTGGAGAGATTGAGAAGTTGTATGGATTCTTGTATTGTACGACTTCTGAGATGGTTACCTTCATCGCCTTTATGCTGAAGGGAGCGGCAAAGCATTAGTGGAAGTCCACCAGAGTTATATTGAGAGCCCGACATACTGAGAATAGTTGGGATATTTTTCTAGATGCCTTTAGGAGGCAATATGTTCCTGATATTGCGTAGTAGAAGCTGCAGATGGATTTCTTAGGGTTGTGTCAGGGCAGTCAGTCGGTGGATGCGTATGAGACATGATTCATGTCCCTGGGAAAGTATGACCTAACACTATGATTAGTGAGACTAAGAAGGTCCGAAGATTTGTAGACGGATTGAGATCGACGTTACGGTCGAGATTGGTGCTACTTGATATCTTTACTTGTGAGGAGACAGTGCACAGGGCGTAGTTTTGTGAGAAGGATTATGAGAGAAATGCCTCTGAGTTTAGGACAGTTAGCCGGAGTAGAGATATAGATAGGAAGAGACCGACAAGCGACAGTACCGGTGGTTTCAGTTATTAAGGAGGGAGGAGATTCTTCGGTAAGAGACCATAAATAAAGGAAGTGTGGTAGAAGACTGTTAGACCTCCTACATCTCTGACCATAGCTGTAGCTAGGGGTATTGTTATTGGAGGACAGAGGCCTATTACCGAGGAGTGCAGTAGATATGGTAGATACCATGGGGTAGACCTTGTCCAATTCCTGTTGGATTGTGCTTCAAATGTGGGAAGCCAGGGCATATGGCTAGAATTTGCCTAGAGATGGTTGAGATTACCCCACAGAAGGGCAAAGACCTAGAAAGAGCTCTAGCTGATACATCTGCTTTGAGAAAAAGAGCAACGGCAGAGGAGAAGAGGAAGTAGGTGATTGGTCGAGGGCGAGTACATGCTTTGGACCAGGACACAGTTGATCCTTCATCAGATGTGATTAGAGGTAATATCCTTATTTTTTTATCTTGAAGCATCTATTTTATTTGATCTCGGTGCCATACATTCATTTGTATCACCTTCATTTGCATGTAAGTTATCGAAGCATGTAGAGCGTACACCTTTGAGTAGGATGATGTTGGTTAGTATGCCTATGGATAACAGTCAATTAGTTGAGTATGTGTTTAATGACTATAAGCTAAGAGTAGGGGAAAAGAATATAACAACCAATCTAATTTTGCAAAGTATGAGCGATTTTGATGTAATCTTAGGAATGGATTAGTTAGCTGTAAACCATGCTGTTTTAGATTGTTAAGTTAAGACGATTATGTTTCCTACTCCTGAAAAGTATATTGTAAAGTTTACTGAAAAGTAATGAAAGTAGTAGTTGCAGTATTTAGTAAAATAACTACTATACTGATTTCATAATTAAAATGTTGAAGGTTTCATTGCGTAGATGGTTGATACGGACAAGGCGCATCCGGAGTTGGCAAATATCCCTGTGGTTAGGGAGTTTTCAGATGTCTTTTCGGAATAATTGCAAGGATTACCACCAGACAGAGAGATGGAGTTCTGTAAAGATTTGGTGCCTAGTACCAAGCCTATTTCGAAACCACCGTATCGCATGGCCTTAGTTGAGTTGGAGGAGCTCAAGAGATAGTTGTAGGAACTGTTGGATAAGGGGTTCATCAGACTGAGTGTTTCACCTTGAGGAGCACCGATTTTGTTTGTGAAGAAGAAGGATGGAAGTCTCTGGTTGTGTATTGACTACAGACTGTTTAATAAAGCTACCATCAAGAATAGGTATCCCCTTCCGCGGATTGATGACTTATTGAATCAGTTTCGGGGAGCGCAGGTTTTTTCTAAGATTGATCTGAGGTCTGGATATCATCAATTGAGAGTTCAGAGTGGAGTTGTACCCAAGACAACATTTCAGACCCTATATGACCATTATGATTTGTTAGTTATGTCATTCGGATTGACGAATGCTCTCGCAGCTTTTATGCTCTAATGAATGATGTGTTCAAGCCATACTTGCATCAGTTTGTTACTGTCTTTATCAATGACATTTTAGTGTATTCGAAGTCTCAAGAGGATCATGAGCAGCACCTAAGGATTGTATTACAGACTTTACGAGAGAATGAGTTGTAACCTAACTCAGTAAGTGTGATTTTTGGTTAGCACAGATCTCGTTTTTGGGACATGTTGTGTCGATCGACGGTGTATCAGTAGATCCATCTAAGATTGAGGTTGTAGTTTAGTGGGAAAAGTCAAGGACAGTCATCGATATCAGGAGTTTTTTGGATTTAGCAGGATATTATCAGAGATTTGTTGAGGGATTTTTTAAGTTAGCTGCTCCGTTGACACGTCTCACTCGAAAGAGTGTACCATTCATGTGGAACGAGGATTCTGAGAGAAGTTTCAGGAGTTAAAGTGTCGATTGACCATCGCTCCGATTCTCACTATTCCTACCAGCTTAGGAGGGTTTTCAGTGTATACCGATGTTTTACATTAGGGATTGGGCTATGTATTGATACAGGATGGGACCATGACAAGAACTATACGACCCACAAAATGGAGTTAGCAGCAGTAGTGTTTGCGTTGAAGGTATGATGCCACTACTTATACAGATAGAAGTTTCAAATTTTTACCGATCACATGAGCCTCAAGTATTTTTTTCTTGCAAAAGGAGCTGAATATGAGACAGAGAAGATGGCTAGAGCTTCTGAAGGACTACGATTGTGAGATACCTTATCATCCGGGTAAGGCTAATGTTGTAGCTAATGCTTTGAGCAGGAAGAGCCTTGGGATGGTATCGTGTATGATGGTCAGGGAATATGAGTTGCTAGAACAGTTTGCTAGCCTCAGTTTGGGAGTTGTGCCTTCTGACATGGATACAGACTATATGATAGCTAGTCTACGATTGGAGCTAGACCTTTTGGATATGATTAGATAGGCTCAGCAGAGTGATCCGTATTGCATTGATATGATTGGTCAGACTTAGAGGGGTACAGTGACTGATTATGAGTTCAGTTCTGATGGACTACTGAGGTTCTGAGGTAGTGTGAAGCCCTGAAAATGCAGAAAATAGGGAAAATTTAAAACTTTTTACTCATCAATTCACAGTTAAGGGTGCATTCTTGTGCAGTGTCATACATCATCATATTTATCATACCTTAGAATCACATCATTAGATAGTATATATCATATCATATACATTACTCAATCTCAAGTTAATTAATCCTAATACGTCCCATACAATGTTATACATCAAGTGTCTGTAATTGCAATAATTGTCTGGGTACATGAAAAGATAAATGATACCTCAAAACACAATATATGGCCTAGAGCTCAAGTCCTCTACTAGCCATTACTCCGTACATCGCAGGGAAACCCTTTTTTACTTGAAGAAATCAGTGGGGAAAGAAAACAGGGTGAGCTTTTAAATCGCTCATTAAGGGGGTAAGGGACTCATTATATAAACCATAATGCACATCATAAAATATTTATTTGCACGTGAAACTCAGTATACTCATTTGAAAACCATAGCATGAAAGTTCTCAAAACAACATTCTCATATCTCAAAATCATGTGGAAACATGAAATAAAAGGCTCAGTATAGAGCAGTAACAAGCATGTGAAAATAATGCGATAATGGCTCTCTCAATAAACATGATAAAATCACTGTAATAATAATACACGTGGCGCAGCCACCAAACACACGTGGTATAGCCACTGATTTAGAGTCACACGTGGCACAGCCATAGAATAGGGTTTCACGTGGCAACGACCACCAAATATATGTGGCACAGCCACAGAATGGGGGATCTCACGTGGCAACAGCCACCAAATATACGTGGCACAGCCACCAAATATACGTGGCACAGCCACAGAATGGGGGATCTCATGAGGCAACAACCACCAAATATACGTGGCATAGCCACAGAATGGGGGATCTCACGTTACCAGAACAGAGAAGAATCAGGCTTACATGCTACCAGAGCAATGCCCGGTGTGTACTCAAAATTTACACGCCTAAGTCTTTATCAATAGCCATTATCATATAAAACTAGATTGCCTTCACGTAGAACTCATAGTGGTTTTTCTCTTATAAAACTCATTTAAAACCGTTTTGTACTCAACACAAAACATATTAAAACCGAGTCCCAACCGGTAAAACACGCACACATTTCTCAAATCTCAATATCGCCTTAACGTAGAGCCCAATTCATTTCTCACACAAACTCAACGGTTTATAAAGCGGTTTTACGCGTAGCTTATAAACTCATAAAAACATTGGGCTCCAACCGGCTATAAAAAAATCGTGTGTATTCTCATCAAAACACAACACATCAAACATGTTTGTTTTATAAATCGCAAATCATGCTATAATAGTTCACAAATCACATACACAAATGGTTTAGTTTCCCTTACCTCTTTGCACCTCGTATAGAGCAATTGTTTTCCCCTTGTCACGGACTAGTCTCGCATTCCACTCTGAAACTCCCGAGCTGTCCAAACGATGTTAAAACATCAATACTCATCATCACAGTAACCTCAATTCTCAAAATCGAGCATAATTGCTCATAACACCTCAAATCTCTCCATTCTCGTAACTCTATCACAATCCACAATCTCATTCACAACATCTCAACATTCTATACTTCCCATGCCACAATATCTATGCTAATTCACCACATTGTCTAAATTTCCATTTATAGCTCAAAATTCCCAAAATTAAAAAAATTGCTAAATATCATTATCACTCCAACTACATTGTAATTTCATTAATCCCTAATCATTTTCAGCTACTTCAACACAAAACTTGTGGAGAGCTTATCTCTTGCCTCGATTCAATCCGTCTTCCAATTTCCACGTATGTTGTTCTCCCTTTGATGAGGAACAACTTTCCTTCTTGCCACAACCTCTGATTTAGATGAAAATGGGTGCTTTGGATGAGTGAGAAAGCTAGGGCTCGGGTGAAAATGGGGCTTTGAAGAGAGAGAAAATGAAATTGTAGGCTAAAGCAGGGGTTCCTTATATAGACGGAGGGTAGGAGATCGATCTGGCTCTTGATGAGATCGATCTGCATTTGAATTTGGGGACGATTTTGGGCAATTTTATGCCTAGGAGATCGATCTGTCGAGGGGTGAGATCAATCTCTTTATGGCTTTATGAGATCAATCTGCTTCTTGAGGAGATCGATCTTCTCCCAAACAGAAATGTTTGGAGATCGATCCCTTTCTCATGAGATCGATCTTCTCTCAAACAGAATCATAAGGAGATCGATCCTCTTCCATTGGAGATCGATCTGCACACTTACTATCCTCCTTCCTTGTCATTTTTTAACTTACCAGATCGATCTCTCCTTCTCTAAGATCGATCTGACCTCATAGTTTGACATTATGTTAAACACTTAGCATATAAATCTCCAAATATAATTTCCACAATTCACTTAGCTCAATAAATTACACTTCAAGTTCTTATTACATAATTAAAATGTCTAAAATTCTTAGATCTCATAGGTAGACTCTGTGTTCTCGAGGACCTAGAGCTGAGGAGATTGATTTTGTCTAAAGCTCATTCTTCAAGGTACACGTTACATCCAGGGAGTAACAAGGTGTACCAGAACCTCTAAAAAATGTATTGGTGGTCGGGTATGAAGAAGGATGTGGCATATTTTGTGGTGAGATGTCTCGTTTGTCAGCAGGTGAAGGTAGAGCATCAGAAGCCTGCAGGATTATTGCAGCCTCTACCTATATCGACATGGAAATGGGAGCATATCACCATGGATTTCATGATGGGTTTACCGAGGACTAACAAGAATCACGATGGGATATGGGAGATCATTGATAGACTGACGAAATCAGCCCACTTCCTAGCTATGAGAGCTACCGATACTCTAAGTTCATTTACAGAGTTGTATGTACGCGAGATAGTGAGGTTACATGGTGTTCCAATAAGCATTATCTCTAATAGGGATTCCCGCTTCACTGCCCACTTTTGGGAACATTTTCAGGAAGCCATGGGAACCCATTTAAGTTTGAACACCGCTTTCCATACTTAGACAGATGGTCAGTCAAAGAGGACTATACAAACTTTGGATGACATGTTGAGAGCATGTGTGCTAGATTTTAGAGGCTCTTGGGATGATCATTTGCCACAAGAAGAATTTGCCTACAACAATAGTCATCATGCGAGTATCGAGATGGCACTGTATAAGGCTTTGTATGGTCGTAAATGTCATTTCCTTATTGGATGGGAAGAAGTGGGTGACCAAAAGATTTTTGCTCCTGATTTAGTTACGAAAGCCTCTGAGGATGTTCAGTTGATTGTTGAGAGATTGAGGACAGCTCAGAGTAGACAAAAGAGTTACCTTGACAGGAGACGGAGGCTACTTGAGTTTACAGTCAATGAGTCAGTGTTTTTAAAGGTTTCTCCTTCAAAGGGTATTGCGAGATTCAGGATGAGAGGTAAGTTGAGTCCTTACTGACCCTTTGAGATACTAGATCGAGTGGGAGATAAGGCATATAGGTTGGCGTTACCACCAGACTTATCAGGCGTTCACAATGTCTTTCACATTTCGATGCTTCAGAAGTATCATCCGGATCCGGCACATGTGATTAGTTATAAGCCATTAAAGCTCAGAGAGGACATGTTATCTATTGAGAGGTCGATTCAGATACAGGATAGGATGGAAAAGGTATTGATATCGAAGATTATCGGGTTAGTGAATGTTCTCTGGCAGCACACTCTTCAAAAGAGGCTACTTGGGAGTTAGAGAGCCTGATGCGCCACAAACAGCCCCAGCTATTTTATGAGTGACTTTGTTCTAATTTGGAAGACCAAATTCTTTAAGTTAGGGAGAATTATAGGACCTAGATTTTTTATGTAGCTTATTCCTTATGATTCCTATATGTACAAACATTATATTGTGTTAGTTGAATAATAAGAAAAGTATTTACTTGATTTAAAGTATAAGTGATTTAACACACATATGTTACATAAAGGCCAAATGAGGATAATAAGAGCCACAAGCTAAACCGAGTGGATCTAAATTATTCTGACTGAAGAGAAGAACTTAAAATGAGAAAATATAGAGAGCTCATAAAGGAAAGTCAGTTTGATTTAATCTCGAACACATCAATGTAGAATAAACGACAAAAAGGGGCTAAACGAGTTTAAAATGGTCTGTTGAGGTGTTTTAGACATATTCGCCTCTCGAAAATGGCCAAAACATAAAGACGAGAGTGTAAACCATACGATATGACACTTTAAAAAATTTGAGAAAAAGTCAAACGTAGTCAAAGGTCAAGAAAAGTCAATGGTAGTTAAGAAAAGTGGACTTTGATCATAGTTGACAAACCATGGTTAGAATTAAACCTAAGTATGGTTAAAAAGTGGGGAAGAAATATTTCTATATAAAATACTAGATAATCATCCCTCGAAGTAAGGAAAATTTATTTAATCAAAATCAGGATTTAATTTAACGGATAAAACGCAAAGGGCCAAAGTTTTAATTTTTAAAGCCCATTAAGGTGAAACAAGTATGGGCCGAATTTCTTAGGCCCATTAGGTTGAATAGTTGGGTCAATTTATAGGCTGAATATGAAGTTAATTGAAGGTCCAATAGGTGGTAAAAATTTCAGCCCAAAATCCCTTGAGGGCCCAAACCAATAGGCCCAAAGTTAAAGCACATTAGTTTAAGTTAAAGCCCATTAGTAAATTAACTATAAGCCCACTTTGGTAACCATGACCCTAACCCATTCAAGCCCAAATTTAAAGGCTGAATTTTAAGACTTAGTGACTAAGTCTTTAGGCTATAAAATCTGCCAACACATTGTCTTCTTCTTCTCAAAGCTCTCGGCAAACCTAAAGAAACCATTACCAAACTGTATTCCAAGCTTTCTCATAATAGAAACCACTAGTTTAGAAACATATTTGGAACATGCAATCTTCATGGAAGTTGTTCCAAATTGAGAGAGGATTAACATATCTTGGAATTGGCTATCAAGGAGCCATATTAAGAGAGACAAAACTGAAGGAAGTCTCAGTCACAAGGGGAAGTGCAAGCTAAGTATAATTTCAAGCTTTCAAATTCATATATGTTAATCTATGAATTATTCTAAGTTGATTGGTATATGTTTTATGCATTAAAACAAATGAAATCACCATAAACCATGCTTGGCCATAAATGGGTATTTGTAAATTGATGAATACCCATAGATTTTAAGGCATGAATAGGTTGGTATACATGTGTTTATGATTATGGCATAGTTAGTTTTAATCAATTTGATCAATTGGTGGATGAGTTGAAGTTGGCAATCAAGGTGTTTGATAAAATGCCTAAATGAACTATGTTAAGCCTTAAGACAATTGCCAACCAACTGTATGATGAAATGCCTAAGTGAAGGCTAGCCAAATGGCCAAGGTTGGCCGGTAGTGTGGCGTGACTGACCGCATGATGGCTCTCGGCCACATGCCATGGCCGAGAAGGCCAATGGGCCATGTCGATGTGGTCTTAGCCCAATAAGGTGTCATGGGCCTCGAACAAGCCCAATAAAAGTTGGTGGGCCCCACAAGCTAAATAGGCCCAACGAAAATGAATAGTAAAATGAAAATGAGTATAAGACATTACTAGGCCTATTAATATTTATTAAGGACAATAAGAGTAAACGAGCCCATTAAGTGAAATAGACTGTATTAAATGTGAAATACAGTAGAAAAATTGTAATTAACCAAATAAATGGTTATATTCAGTTCCAAAGTTTATATTGGGAGCAGATCAAACTGCGGGACCAAGCAACGTTAAGAAAATAAAATTTCTCGAGTGATTCCAGGTAAGGGACTTTTACGAGTTGTTAGAGATATCTGCACATAGTTTCATCTGCTTTTACATTAACTTAAAAGGTTTGACGGTCACAGAAAGTGAATAAAATTTCAAGAGACATGGAAAGGGTAAATTATGATTTTACCCCTATTAAGGGTAAAAAGTCAACCTTTAGGAAAAGTCCTAAAAATCATGGAAAGCATATTTTTAATTGTTTTTAATGCTGTTTAGCAAATGCATTGATATATTGGCTGATGTTTTCAAGATAAATGTGAAAACATCATAATATAGTGCCGATTTGATTTAATTTAGTGAGACTCTTTTAAATAAGCCATCTATGGGGTTGTGTGAAAACAAAATTTTTTGGAGCACAACTCGCACTGGATTTTACATGCATTCTGCATAACAAAGTACTAGAGTGTCTTTCGTACTTGATTTTATATGATTGATGCATGATAGAATACTGGAGTATTGCTCGTACTCAGTTTTACATGACACAGTGCTGGAGCATTACTCGCACTAGCTCTTTATGAATTATGCATGAGGTCATGCTTAAATTTACTTGCACGTACCAGTTTGGAAAGAGATAGCATGAAACTGTCGGGCTGGAGCCCTGTGCAGACTATGTGTCGCACCAATTATATGCTCGCACATGCATTTTGAGATATGGTAGAGGGCTATCGAAAATGTTTTTTGGTCCACGAAGTACTCTGTACCGTGTATGACACACGGAGTACATTGTACCGTGTGTACATGATGTTGTAGAGATGTAGAGATGCAGAGTTGTTGGTTGACGGTTGAGGATTTGACCCACCTCCTATTATAGTAAGTGAGGCCCCGCAGACCAAGTACTGTGTAGCTTGGGAACTCCGAAAAAAGGAATATGATTATAATCCTCGAACAAGTAGTCCCTTATCTCACTTGATATTTCTTGTTTGAATTGTCACATTATTTTATAAATTGGGTAGACCCGAGGGATGGGTTGAGCCTCGACAAGTGACTTTGTGTGTTATATAAAGGGTAAACCCGAGGGATAGGTAAAGCTAAGATTGCCATGTTTTTACATGATGAAATGCCATTTTTTCATTTGATTTAAATGATATGGCCTAATGAAATGTTATTTACAATATTTACATGAGAATGCAATATTTTGCATAAATTGCTGAGGTTATTAAACCAGTATGTTTTCTGCATACACTGATGATTTGTATCTATATTTACATATTTTCATAAATACTTTAAATAAAGATACATGTTTTAGATGTGAAATGAAAAAGGAATATTTTCAAGGTACAACATTATATTTTGTAAATTGTGTGGTTATCTACTTGCTTGCCTGATTTCCTTACTGAGCTAGTGAGCTCACCCCTTTCATTTTGGCCATGAAATCCATAGATACTCTAAGTGGTTTAGTAGAGTTGTACGTACGAGATATTGTGAGGCTACATGGTATTCCAGTGAGCATCATATCGGATAGGGATTCCTAATTAACTTCCCACTTTTGGAAACACTTTCAGGAAGCTATGGAACCCAGTTGAGTTTCAGTACTACTTTCCATCCTTAGACTGATGGTCAGTCAGAAATGACTATCCAGACATTGGAGATATGTTGAGAGCGAGTGTCATGAATTTTAGAGGCTCTTGGGATGATCAGTTACCATTAACCGAATTTACGTACAATAACAGTTACCACTCGAGTATCAAAATGGCACTGTATGAGGCGTTGTATGGTAGAAGGTGTTATTCTCCGATTGGATGGGAAGAAGTTAGTGATAGGAAGGCATTTGCTCCCGACTTAGTGAAATAGGCTTTTGAAGATGTCTAGTTGATATGTGAAAGGTTGAGAATAGCTCAAAGTAGACAGAAGAGCTATGGTGACATGAGACGCAGACCATTGGAGTTTATGGTCGGTGAGTCTATATTCCTGAAGGTATCCCCTTCTAAGCGCATAATGAGATTTGGGAAGAAGGGTAAGCTAAGTCCCCACTACATCAGACCATTTTAGATCTTAGATTGAGTGGGAGACAAGACTTATAGATTGGCATTGCCATCGGAGTTGGCAAGTATGCATAACGTCTTCCATGTGTCCATGCTTCGGAAGTATCATCCAGACCCATCACAAGTGATTAGGTATGAACCTCTGGAATTAAGGGAGGATATGTCAAATGCAGAGAGACAGGTTCAGCTATTAGATAGGAAATACAAAGTGCTGCAGTTTAAGACAATTTCACTTGTTAAGGTTCTCTGGCAACATCACACTTCACAGGAGGCTACGTGGGAGTTATAGAGTATGATGTGGGAGAAGTACCCCGGACTCTTTGAGGACTGACTTGTTTCTAATTTGGAGGACCAAATTTCTTGAAGGAGTGGAGGAATGTAAGGCTCGTAATTTTCATGTAATCCTTATGATTCTAAGTTGTAAGCCCTTGATACACGTTATATGAATCATAAGAGATGTGCATTCTATTATTTAAGTGCAAGTAAAATGTAAAGTGGTTATAAAAGCACCAAATGGTAAAATATGAGCCATGGAGAGCTTAGACTAAATCCAGGGAATTTCGACCATTCTGACTAAAGATAAGAACTTAGAACATGGAAATATAAAAGGGTCCATGAAGGAAAGTCAGTTTGGTTTGGTCTCAGTGATGTGGAAATCAAGATAAGGCCAAAAAAGGCCTAAATGAACTTGAAATGGACCGTTCGAGGTGTTTTTAGGATTTTCATCTTCCGAAAAAGAGTAAAATGCATAGACGGGGGTCTTAACCATGAGAAACCACACTTTTACATTTTTGGATAAAAGTCAAACGTGGTTAATGGTCAAGGAAAGTCAAAGTTAGCTTGGAAATGTTGACTTTGACTATAAAGAACTAACCATGGTTAAAAGTTAACCTAGCCATAGTTAAAAGTGTGGAAAGAGTTATTTTTGGTTAGAACAATCAATTTTTAGCCTATTATATATGGAAAATAAATTAAATTAATTTTGGAATAAATTGAGTGGGTTGAAATTGAAGAAATGATGTTGGGCTAACAATTTAAATTCAAAGCCCATTAAGCATGAGAACTAATGGGCCAAATGTGTAAGCTAATTGTGCCGACCCTTAGGCCCAATTTATGGGCTGAAAGTATGGGTAAATGAAGTCCCAAATAACAATGAAAATCCAGCCCAAAATCTGGTTCGAAAAGGCCCAAACCGAAAAGCCCAAAGAGGAAAAGGCTAAAGCCCAAAAATGGAATAGTTAAAGCCTTAAATTAAGTCAAAGCCCAAAAATCAATTAAGCCCACTTATGGGCTGATATTTAAGGAAGAGTAAAGCAATTGACAAGCCAAAAAAATCAGAAATTAGAAGCTTCCCTCATTATCATCTTCCTTAGCCAAAAGATCCACCATGAAAAGATAAAGATTTAAGTTTTCTCTCTCTAGTTTTCACCCATTTGCAAACCGAATTGGAACAAGTTATCTACAACAAAGTTGTTACCCATGATGATGAGAATAACATAGTCCAAAACCAGTAAACACGAAGCTGATTTGGAGAAGTCAACCCCTCCCATAAGTTTTAACCAAATTGGGGTTTTCATACTGGTGAGTTTTCAATACACCAAGCTTATATATGATGATCTATGATAAATATGGAGTTGATTGGTGTAAGAATTATGGATCAAAACCATCTAGAACACCATGAATCAAGCATGGTCGAAAATGGGTATTTTGCTTGGTAAGGATGTGTTGGTTGGTATATATGTGATAATTAGCAAGTATATATGATTATGGAAAGGTTTTGTGAAATCAATTTGTTGGATTGGATGAGTTTTACATGCGTACATCAAAGGTGTTTGTGGAAATTCCATAAAGAACCAAGTTAAGAACATAAGGCATGGATAATAAGTGTTTGGCAAAATGCTTAAGAGAACACCAAGTAAGATGGCGTGGTGATGGTGGCCATGTGGCCATGAGTGGCATGATGGTGCTCAGCCACCATGCCATGACCGAGAGGTGCCATGCGTTAAGACCTTGCGCATTCGGCCCAATAAGGCTAATGGGCCCCACAGATGGCCCAATAATTGTTAATGGGCCTGATAAGCCCAATGGGCCTTGATAAAATGATTAGTAAAGTGGAATTGGGCTTAAGTTGATAATGGGCCCAATAAAGAGTAATAGGGCCCAATAAGAGTAATAGGGCCCAATATGTCAATTTGACTGTAAATAATATAGGAAATGTTGTATCAGACTTAACTGATATGATTGGTAATAAATTAAAGCCCCCGAGGACATGATCAAAGACGTAGAGGCTGCGTGATCCAAAGAGATCAAGAATTAAAATTCGTAGTGGACCTATTTCTAGGTAAGGGTTTTGCAATCTGGATATTATTGGCCCACGTTATTTAAGGATGCCCACTACTTTGTGCTGAAATGTGATAGATGTTAGAGGGTAGGTAATATTTCCAAAAGAAATGAGATGTCTCTGACTAATATTTTAGAAGTATAACTCTTTAATGTCTGGGGTATTGATTTCATGGGACCATTTGTTCCTTCATATGGCAATCTCTATATTCTTGTGGCTATAGACTATGTGTCAAAATGGGTTGAAGCGATGACTTTACTGACTAATGATGCCAAGGTGGTGATAAGGTTTTTGAAGAAGAATATTTTCACAAGATTTGGCACACTTAGGGCTATCATTAGTGATGGAGGATCCCACCTTTCCAAACGAAGTTTTGACGGGCTTTTAAAGAAATATGGGGTCAAACATAAGGTAGCCACTGCTTATCACCCACAGACGAGTGGCCAAGTAGAGTTGTCTAATAGGGAAATCAAGGGGATATTGGAGAAAACAGTGAACCCAAGTAGGAAGGACTGGTACATTAGGTTAGATTATGCACTTTGGGCCTATAGGACAGCCTTCAAAACACCTTTAGGAATGTCCCCTTATCAGCTTATTTATGGTAAGGCCTGTCATTTACCAGTGGAGCTTGAGCACAAGGCCTATTGGGCCCTTAAAAACTTGAATTTCAATTTAGATGCAGCAGGAGAGAAGAGGATGCTACAGCTCAATCAGTTAGATGAGTTCAGGTTGCAGGCTTATGAGAATGCCAAGCTCTACAAAGAAAAGACTAAGCGATGGCATGATAGGAAAATCAAGGAGAGACACTTCGAACCAGGTCAACAAGTTCTGTTATTTAATTCAAGCTTGAAGTTATTTCCAGAAAAGCTTAGGTCTAGATGGTCAGGACCCTTTACCATTACACAAGTATTCCCTCATGGACCATTGAAATTATGGATGAGACTCTGAAGTAACCCTTTAAGGTTAATGGGGGCAGACTGAAACATTATTTCGAGGGAGGCTTTGATCGTCAGCATTCTATGACCACTTTAGCTGACCCTCATACTTCTAATCCTACTACTTAGCTTCATTTTTCTTTGCACTTTTTATACATGTCTTTTCTCTTTTCTGCTGTTTCTTCCTTATTTATCTTACAAGTTGCTTTTACAGCATTACGTTTTTAATTAAGCTTCAATTGTTCATCATCATCAGATAGGGGAGTACTCTGTCTTATATTATCTGCACACTAAGGACACTGTGCATTTTAAGTTTGGGGGAAGGGATATCACTTGAGCAATATTGTGAAAAGTTGGAAAAATTTTCAAATTTTTTTCGATAATATGCTTAAATTGCTTGATTTTAGGATGATTTAGTGCTTAGAATGTAGTTTTCCCATATTTCGATGATATGACCCCATGATTTAGTCTGACTTTGATTAACTGAGAAGCATGATTATAGAAAAAGAGTGAAGTTGAATTCTTCAATTTATCTTAATTTTGATTGTGATTGCCTCATCTTATGCACATGTCATGTCATGAATCAGTATATTTATTTAGAGAAAGCTTATGTGGACATAGGACTGCATTTGTTCAATTGATTTTGTGCATCATATTGTAGAATTTGTTTGATCTGATCTCGAGCCGAAATATTAGATCACACTTAATTAGGGAGATGATTTAGGCCATCTTTGGATCGTTTGAGCCTTTCTAGCCATCTTTGTACATATTTCTACCCCTAGTCACCCATCTGGGCCAAATAAGCTTTTATCTGTAAATACACCACACCTACTGATTTTTTCCTTAGCTTAAATACTCAGTTCCTATCCCTTAACCCGAAAGCATGAAAAGTCATTGGGATATATTATGAGCTATATGGGTATTAAGTGATAGTGAAGGAGTATTTATATAAAAAAATGAAAAAGAAAAGAAGAAAGAAGAAAAATACAAAAATAGAATAAAATGTCTAGTGAAATAAATAAGTTTGGGGGAAATGATTTGAGCTCATACATTAAGATCCTAGAAGTAATTAAGGGGTAATTAAACCTAAATCGACTTTATCATACCTTAGCCCCAGCCTTACATTACAAGCTTAATGAAGTCCTATTGATCTTTGGTTAAGTGTGACTACATTAGTGGAGAGAGAAGTGAAAAGGAAACTTATGGGAATGATCACATGCCATTGACTTTGCATTCACTGTGTTGCATTATCTGATCCGGATAATGTACTGTGAAGTGACTTTGACATTTTTCACACATTCACGAAGAGTCCAATTTGGGTTAGGACTTATGATTAAATGATTCTGAATGTTGACTTGTAATTGTGAGTTTTTGAGATCATAGTTTGTACTTTTTCTTTGAGGATGATATTGGAGAAATTATTATGTTGGTACTTGTCATTCCTGCATGAATTTTGTTTTGCTTGAGGACAAGCAAAAGCTCAAGTTTAGGGGTGTGATAATTCTATGAAAATAAAATTATTTGTGCTTAATTTTCTAATTAATTATTTAAATCCCCAATTTATTTTGTTAATTATCCCCTTTATTTAATCAAAATTATGATGTTTGCAGATAAATTAAATCCGAATGAATGTGGAAATTTTCGGTAGAAAATTGATCGAAATTGGGTTAAAATCGAGATTGGACCACACGGACAACACGAGCCAAGCCACCTAGCACATCCAATTGGACAAAAGACAGATGACATGGAAATATCTTTTCAAGGAGAAAATGGTGTGAAGACAAGTGGCCAAACAATGCCAACTCATCTAGGATGGAAAAATTACAATTTTACCCCTAAGTGTGTATAAATAGGAAAGGATGGCAATTGAAAAACAAGGTAGTCTAGAGTAGAATAGTTTTAGATTAAATTTTTAGATATACTTTCCTGTTTTTTTTTTTTTTCCAATAGCTTCCATCTTTACTTTTAAGGTTCATTCCATTTTTATGTTCTTCATTTTCTATTCTTGGATAATTCATTTTCATGGCAATCAATATCATTTCATCTTCTCGATTTTGTTAAATCCATTTCTTCTATTTTTAAGTTTTAATACATAGCAAATAATTCCTCGTGGTAGCTCTCGGTTTGATCTAAAACTGCTTATGTTTTTATTTGAAGAACCTCTATTTTGTTTATATAGCTCTCGGTTTTGCTTCCTATTTGTAGTTATTTTGTGTTTTGTTATTGTTCAATTGCTCTCTGTTTGTTCCCCTATTGGTTTAATTTTTTTTGTTCTTTTCATTAGCTTTCATTGTTGCTCAAGGTTGTGGTTAGCTGATTTGATTTCTTCAGCTAAGTGAGAAACCCGAGAGCAAAGTAGCAGTAGCAACCCGAGAGCAGCAACAGTAGCCAAAATCGAGAGCCACAATTACTCTCTATTCTCCCTTATTTCATTTGTCATTTACTCTTCATTATCATTTTTCCAGATTTACATTCGATTAACAGGAAAGTGGAGTAGCTACTGCGAGTAGAGTGATAATTCTATTTTTTATAGAATTATTTGTGCTTAAATTCCTAATTATTTACTTAAATCCCCTTATTAATTCATTAATTCATTAATAATCCCCTTATTTAATTAAAATTCCTTATTGTGCAGATAAATTAAAATCCTGATGAAACTCATTCGTTTCGGACTAAATTAGGCTGAAAACGGGCTAAAAGAGATTGGGCCACTTCAAATTTTGCAGACCAAGTCACCAGTCGTCTGGACATACGTGATGCCAAGTGTCGATATTTTATTCGCTCTGAAACGATAAGATCGACAGATACCGAGTGAATATTCTGGAAGGCACACGCCGGGCCACAGCTCAAAGCCAACTGGACAAACCGACAAGTGACGTGGAAATATCTATCTGCAGCGAATCAATTGAAGACAAGTGGCCAAATATTGCCAACTCATCTAGGATGGAAATTTACTATTGTACCCCTATTGTTGTGTATAAATAGAACATGATGGCTATTGGAAATTTCAAGTAGTGTAAGTAGGATAGGTAGGGTAAAATTAGGGTAGTTTAGAATAGCCTTATAATTTTTAAAGCTTTTCTCTTTTATTTTCGGCAAAGTTTCTTTCTTCTAAAAAATCTTACTGTTCATTTCATGTTTTCTTTCCATAGTGTTAATGTCATTTTGTAATAGACCTTCATTCAATCTAGCTTACGGTTTCTTTCATTTAAGCTTTATATTGTCAAAGTTTGTTTTTAGTTTCCAGTTATTAAATCAAGTCTCGGTTCCTTCCCTTTTTACTTATGCATTGTTTTCTCTAATTTTCATTTCACCATTGGAAGCTCTCGGTTAAAACAAAAGCAGTGCAGTCGGGTGGCAATAACTTCTCATTCAATCTTTCACCAGATGACTCTGTTGCCTTGATGTGGATGGATGATAGACATTGGTGCACATCATGAGCAGATTGGAGTCTCGGCTGAAGAAGGGAATGAAGCCATCCGAAATGTTTAAGTACCTGTTTTTATGATTAATGATGCTCACGGGTGATGATTTCATTTATGATTTTAGCATTTGTTTATGGCATTTATAAGTTTGCATTTTGTTAAGCTTTATTATTTTCTTCCCTTTCCTTATTTCAGTAGTATTAATGTTTCATTATTAGATTGGGTAGTTTTGTAATGCATTTCACCGTTGCTTGTCTGGTTTTTACATGTTACTGAGGTTGATGATTGAACGTAGCTGCTGTAGTTAATGTTAGATAGTTTTCATTAATTTCATTAAGTTTGTCAGCTAAAGTTTATTAGATAAAAGTGGATTCCAATCGGTGCATTGAGAAGCATTTCTGGTCTGCTCTGTTCCCCCCCTGTTTGCAATCTATCCTACTGTGCATTTACATTATCAGTTTTTTTTCTTCTCTGCCGACTGTCTCAGAAGAATGGTGTACACTGCTGACGGTTGCTAATGCTTAAATCATTCACTGATGATGAGATGCTCGATATATCCTGCCCTTGATCCGCACGCATCAGTTGCAAGCATAGGATGAAGGTATAGCAGAGGCAGGGGCAGCATACCTGGAACGGACGGACAGCAGCAGTGCAGAGGCCGCGGACGGGTAGGTGACAGCACTCACCATTGGTAATCCTGCAACCTTGTACAACCTGCACAGCACAGCAACTGGCGTTAGCAGTGCACCAGGCCAAGGATAGTACAATCAGTAGCAGAGCAGGACGGTACCCGAGCCTCACCTGGAATTCGGAGTGAAAATGCCAAATGAACAGTAATTGGTGGGAAAGTTACTGTTCATTCAAAACATTAAGGCTTGTTTGGTGGATAGGTTATAGGCATAACTCATTTTCATGCATGTTTAGTTAGTTAGGCTATTAGTTAGTTTAGTTAATATCTCAATTGCATTTAGTTAGTTTGTTTAATTAGATAATTTAGATTTAATTAGTTTTCTAAGTAATTTTAATCTAGCATTAGGAATTTAATTCATTTTATGCATTTTTAGTTTTAGATAAAAATTCCAAAAATATGTTCATGCATTTTTAATTAGATTTTATGATAGTTCAATTTGCAATTAGTTTAATTACATGCATTTTTTGTTAGTTTACTTTTAGTTTAATTAATCATGCTTTGTTATTTCTTATTTGCATTTTATTTTAATTTGGGTAAATAGTTTTAACTGTTTTAATTTCTTTTGCAGGTTTTCAATTTTAATTGCTTAGAGCTCTGTAAGTGAATTTTGTTTGGTTTAATTTCTTTTATTATTGCTTTTAATTAGCTTTAGTAGATCACCCTCCATCATTTCATAATTTGCTAGGATATACTTAGGGTAAAAGTAACCGATAGTTAATTAGGCTAACAACTTCTCTGTGGGACGATAATTCCGGGACTCAAATCCCATTATTACTTGGACGACCCGTGCACTTGCGGATAGATACCCTTAAGGTTCGATCAAGTTTTTGGCGCCGTTGCTGGGGAAGTTTAAATAGTCGTTAATTAATATCGGTGAAATTATACTTAGGTGTAATTCTAGCTTGTAAATATTTAGGTTGTAAATATTTAGAGCCTCAGCTTAGGTTAGTTAAATTTTCTCTTAATTAAAATAAAAAAAATTCAAAAAAAATTCAAAAAAAAATTTAAGGACTTGTTGATGTCTGCATGCGTAGAGCCCAGAGCTTTGATTGCCTTTCTCTTGTAAGACTCAAATTTAATTAAAATACGAAAAATTAAATAAGAAAAGATGGAGGAAGTATGAAGGAAGTTGGGTTAACTTAATCCCGAGCACGTGTGAGGCAAAACGGTCAAAAGACCGAAAGCCGGAGTAAATTCGATAAGGAAATTTAATTAAAAATAAGGGTTTAAGAAATCTTGGTCAATAAAGATGGAATAAAATTATTTTGAGTTAAATTGATCAAGATTCAGAAATTTTAAAAATACCGAAAAATTACCGGAACGATACCTCGAAAAGCGCAAAGAAATAATATCGAAAATTTGGAGAAAAATATAATTAATAAATTAAATGTAAATTGAATAAATTAAAGTAGAATAAAAATAATATAAGGTAGATATTTTGGAATTTTTTTTAGAGTATTTTAATGAATAGTATAGTAATTAAAATAAATAAAAATAAAAATAATAAAAATAATAAAAAAAAAAGAAAAAAAATGAATCTGAAACAAAAAAAAAGGGCTGAAAACGTGAAAATCGCGAAAATGAGAAACGGAAAACGAAGCCCGAAACCGAGGAGAGGCCCGACCACCGTCCGGCGGCCAACGGCCCGACCAAGGGCCTGAAAAGGAAGAGGGGAGGCCGGTGATCTCAATGGTACCGACGGTGCAGCCTACCGACGCCGGAGGAAGCCGATCGGAGGAGAGAAAGGCCGCGGGAAAGAAGTGGCCACCGGCGGCGAACGGCGGCGATCCAGGCGAAACCGGGCCAGATTTCGAAAGCCCAGGCGACGACGATCGTTTCTGCACCGGTCTCAGCCGGCGAAACGGCCGAAATCGCCGGCGACGGCCAAAAGAGGGAAACGGGTCCGACGGCGAAGAGGAGAACAGCCGGACCGGCGGCATTCCGGCGACGTTGAGGCGAACCGAGGCCAGATTCGAGGTGCGGACGACCCAGCGGAGCTGCTGGCGGTGGAAGCCGGCGGAGAATCGGTCGGAAAAGGGGTGAACCGGCAGTGAACAGACCAAACCGAGGTGAACCGGCGGTCTGAACCGGTCCGAACCGGACTGAACCGGTTCAGCCAAAAAGAGGAGAAAAGGGGAGAAAAAGGGAAAAGAAAAAAGAGAAAAAAATTGGAGAAAATTTTGGTTATGCAATCGAGCTTCGGGTAAGTCGATAAGCGGTCAAATCGACCTTGTTGACACGTTTAACTAAGAAACGTGGTCTCAGAAAGAGATGATAAATAAGATTATTGTTGTGACGTGAATTTGGCGTGATGAAGTATGAACTGACCACCGTGATTAATTTCACCATACCCAACAGCTCAAGAGGTTCTTAGTGAGTATGAATACCTCGAAATAATGAATGAGCTGTGTATTGATGTATAATGGGAAGATAGTCAATTTTGGAGTCAGACAACTCCTTGATCACGAAATAAACTATCTGACCCATGATTTAAAGTTGGCAACAATATTTGTACCGAGGATATGGTACTATTAGGTACACGATGAGGAATTATGGATATGCACTGATCATAGAGCCCGAGTATCTGTTTTCACAGAAAGGGGCAAATATGAAAATACATATTGGGTTAGAGCTTCTGAGAGATTTTGATTTATGAAAATTGTACCACCCAAGAAAAGGCTGATGCTTTGAGTAGAAAGAGCCTCGGAATGGTATTACATTATGATGGTCAGGGAGCGTGAGCTGCTAGATGCAGTTGTGAACCTCAGTATTGATGTGATCCCTTCTAATGATGACAGTGATTGGTATGACTATGTGACGGCTAGCCTGATGATTAGAACCGGATGAGAGTGCCCGGATTTGCCAGGCTTAGCGTGATGATTGACCGATGTCGATAGTTTGGGTCTGATTCAGAAGGGTACAGTGATAGAGTTCACAGTGGGTGATGATGAGTTACTGAGGATTCCGAGACAGTATGAGTGCTCCCCAAGACCACAGTTGATGAGATAGTGATATTGACAGAAGCTCACTTTACGGGATATATAGTGCATACGGAAAGTAATGATTATATATTGAAATCTCGAAAAGGGTATTGGTGGTCAGATGAGGAAAGAGATATGATAGAGGTTGTGGAAAAAAGTGCCTAGTATGTCAACAGAGTAAGGTAGAGTATTAAAAGTCTGCAGAGTTATTGCAGCACCTACCTATATCGACACGGCACGGAAATGGGAGCAAGTCTCCATGAATTTTGTGATGGGTTACAGAGAACCCAGGTGATATTACAAGGCTATTTGGATGATAGTCGATAGAGTGACTAAGTCCACCCACCTTCTAGTTATGAACTCCCCAGATACTCAGAGTGTGTATGAGGATTTATGTGTAAGGCAGATTGTGGAACATTAAGTAGCATTCCAGTGAGCATGGTATCATATAGGGATTCCTGCTTCACTTCTTACTTCAGGGAATATTTTTAGGAAGCTATGGGAACCCGACTGAGTATTAGCACAGCTTTCCACCCTCAGACAAATGGTCAGTCAGAGAGGACTGTACAAGTTCTGGAGGATCCGATGAAAAGCACGTGCCATTGATTTTATAAGCTCCTGGAATGATCAGTTGATTTCTAATTGAAGTCGCCAATAACGACAATTGGCAATTGAGTATCGGGATAACAAGATATGAGGCAGTGTATGGCTGTAGGGGTTGTTCCCCAAATTGGATAAGAAAAAGTGGGTGACAGGTAGAATCATTTACGACTTTGGATAATAAGTCTCTGAGGATGTTTAGTTAAGAATGAGAGATTAAGAACACCTCAGAGCAAATAGATAAGTATTGGAATTCACCCTTGGTGAATTAGTATGGTTGAAATAATTCTTGTCCTAAGAGAATAAGGACATAGCGAGCTTTTGGAAGAAGGTAAATTGAGATACGCTGGATTGAATATTTTAAGAGATTGGACAAGTGGGAGATAAGACCTGTAGGTGACATTTCCACTTGAATAAGCAGGCACCGACAATGTGTCCCACTTTTGATGCTTCGGCAATACTATCCAGATCCAGCAGAGATGACAGGATATGAACTCCAAAAGTTCAATTTAATGAAAATATAAGTATATTGAAGAAGTTGATTCGGGCATTAAACAGGAAAGAGAAAGTATTGAGGTTTAAGATGATCTCCCTAATTAAAGTCCTTTGGTAGTAATACACTCCGGAGAAGGTCACGTAAGAATTTAAGAGTATGATACGATCGATGTACCCGGAGTTGTATATGGACTCATATGACTTGGTTCTAATTTGGAGGACCAAATTCCTTAAGTGGGGGAGAGTTGTAAGACCCGAATTTAATTAAAATACGAAAAATTAAATAAGAAAAGATGGAGGAAGTATGAAGGAAGTTGGGTTAACTTAATCCCGAGCACGTGTGAGGCAAAACGGTCAAAAGACCGAAAGCCGGAGTAAATTCGATAAGAAAATTTAATTAAAAATAAGGGTTTAAGAAATCTTGGTCAATAAAGATGGAATAAAATTATTTTGGGTTAAATTGATCAAGATTCAGAAATTTTAAAAATACCAAAAAATTATCGGAACGATACCTCGAAAAGCGAAAAGAAAATATATCGAAAATTTGGAGAAAAATATAATTAATAAATTAAATGTAAATTGAATAAATTAAAGTAGAATAAAAATAATATAAGGTAGATATTTTGGGATTTTTTTTAGAGTATTTTAATGAATAGTATAGTAATTAAAATAAATAAAAATAAAAATAATAAAACAAAAAAAAAAGAAAAAAAAGAATCTGAAACAAAAAAAAGGGCTGAAAACGCGAAAATCGCGAAAATGAGAAACGAAAAACGAAGCCCGAAACCGAGGAGAGGCCCGACCACTGTCCGGCGGCCAACGGCCCGACCAAGGGCCGAAAAAGGAAGAGGGGAGGCCGGTGATCTCAATGGTATTGACGGTGCAGCCTACCGACGCCGGAGGAAGCCGATCGGAGGAGAGAAAGGTCGCGGGAAAGAAGTGGCCACCGGCGGCGAACGGCGGCGATCCAGGCGAAACCGAGGCCAGATTTCGAAAGCCCAGGCGACGACGATCGTTTCTGCACCTGTCTCAGCCGGCGAAACGGCCGAAATCGCCGGCGACGGCCAAAAGAGGGAAACGGGTCCGACGGCGAAGAGGAGAACAGCCGGACCGGCGGCATTCCGGCGACGTTGAGGCGAACCGAGGCCAGATTCGAGGTGCGGACGACCCAGTGGAGCTGCTGGCGGTGGAAGCCGGCGGAGAACCGGCCGGAAAAGGGGTGAACGGTGGTGAACCGGCCAAACCGGGGTGAACCGGCGGTCTGAACCGGTCCGAACCGGACTGAACCGGTTCAGCCAAAAAGAGGAGAAAAAGGGAGAAAAAGGGAAAACAAAAAAGAGAAAAAAATTGGAGAAAATTTTGGTTATGCAATCGAGCTTCGGGTAAGTCGATAAGCGGTCAAATTGACCCGATTTAAATTTGGAATATTTTATTTAATTAAATTTCGACCGAAAAGTTTACCCGAAAATGTAATTAATTGTGTAGCTCGACGATTGGCATCCACCGAGGGCTCGAGACAGTCTCGATTTGCGGACTAGCATGGAATCTCGGGTAAGTGACCCCTATTTACGATAATTTTCTCGTTATGCGTGATATTGATTTAATTTCCGCATAAATTGAATTAAATTATGGAAATTTAGATTAATTGTCGTAAATATTAAATTTAGCTATTCGAGAATTAGAACGAGGCCCGATAAATTATTGATGGGCCCAGTGAGCCCAATAGGCCTCGATAAAGTGAGAATTAAGTGGAAAACGGACTTAAGGCCGATTACTGCCCATTAAGGTGCAATCGGGCCCAATAGGGGTAAATGGGCCCAACGATTTAAATTAAGCCCAGAAAGTATTAAATACGATTAGATTGCATAATATCTGACCTGAGGAATGTTGATACGCAGTTCTGGGCATTTGATTGGAAGCATATCGGACTGCGCGACGGGACTACATTGGAAAAGAAAAGGTCAGACTCGACGGGAAAATAAGGTAAGGGAATTCTGCTGACTGCTAGAGGTAACTTTACGCAATTTCAAATTCATTCGCAGTCCTTTAAAATTAACTGAAGGGTCTAGAGGTCGAAGAACAATTTTAGTGCCCCGAATGGGTAAAATTACTAAAATACCCTTGTTAAGGGTAGAATCTAAAAATTTAGGAAAAATTGGGAGGAGTAAGGACAAGAGGTTCCTGCTTGTTCTGGAGGTATTTCAACGCATGCATGAGTAGGCTGGCTCACTTTTAAAGAAAAATGCATAGCATTGCATATCTTAATTGTTGTGATTTCTGTGAAAACTATTTGGAAATAACCGAGCCGCCTACATGTTTTTATTTACATGTGACGTGCTAGAGCCCAGCTCGCACGATGTTTGATTTGTGTGATGCATGCATTAGTGCTGGAGCGAGAGCTCGCACTAGAGTTTTACATGCATAGGTGCTAGAGTATAACTCGCACCAGATTTCACATGCTTTTGCGTGACACGGTGCTAGAGTCTAACTCGCACCAGATTTTATAAGATTTTCATACAATTTATATACAGAGTGCTGAGCATAGCTCGCACTAGTTTTACTGGATTTGTGGAGTAGCGCTGTCTGCCCTTGGAGTCAGCCAAAAGGCCCAACAGGCTCAAAAGACCTCTTAAGTAGGGTGAGAGTGAGGGATGAGGTTGGCGGCCTTGTGGAGATGTAAAGCGGGCTCTGCCAAGTTTACTTGATTTGATGAGAGTGCTGAGCATCGCTCGCATTGATTTTTATGAGAACATACGATGAGCCGTGCTTGGAGCATCGAGTAGACTGTGTGTCACCGATTTAATAGGCTAGCACGTGCGTTTTGAGACATGGCAACGAGTATTGAGTTATGAAAACCTCTGTGGGAAGCAGGCCATTTGGGCTGGAGTACCTAGAGTGATATGGGTCCATGGAGTACGATGTACCATGCAAGTAGCATGGAGTACGATGTACCGTGGGGTATCTTCGGATACGGTATCTTTGTGATACAGGGTATCTTCGGATACGGTATCTTTGTGATACAGGGTATCTTCGGATACGGTATCTTTTTGATACAGGGTATCTTCGGATACGGTATCTTTGTGATACAGGGTATCTTCGGATACGGTATCTTTTTGATACAGGGTATCTTCGGATACGGTATCTTTGTGATACGGGGTATCTTTGTGATACGGGGTATCTTCGGATACAGCATCTGCGGATGCGTGAGATCGGATAAGACTGACGGGTTGGATTGACCCACCTCCCGGGCAGTTCCCGATCAGGGTGAGACCTCGCACACTGGGATCCGTGAAGCTAGAGGGACTCACGAGGACATATTGGCCAGTCCTGGTTATTACCGATATACAGTATTGCCTAGTCTCGTATCTTGTATATATATATACGTATGTTTTCGATATCGATGCTTTTGAGAGACTCAATTTCCATGGTTTTGTGTGAGTCAGGATCACCCGAAGGAGGGGTCGAGTCCTGACTTCATTGTGAAATTTTAAATGGGAAAGAAATGATTTAAAATGAATTGCATGTTGAATTTTCCGTGCAACTTGATTTACATAACATCATGACGCATATCATTTGTTTTAAAATGTGTGAAGAAAGGGTGGTTTATGCATGGCACCACGTTCATGTAGGTAGTATGGTTACCTACTTGTTCGTCGGATTGCCTTGCTGAGCTTGATGTGCTCACCCCTTTCATTTTCTCCCACAGATAATCTCTAGTTGAAGTCGCGACGACTCAGTACTGCATTCCAGATATCCGCTGCTGCCCATCAACACAAGGTATATACACTTGTACATATTGTATCTACATAAGCATAGCACAGTAACATGTTTGTAAGTAACTTTAGGGGATGCATAAATAATATGAACAATTATAAATGACTGGAGAATAAATAAGTTAGATGGTAATTGAATGGTGGGACTGGCATTGACGCACAGCCCAATTATTAGTGGAGTGTTGGTCACGATTCGAGGACAGGTAAGAATTTAAGTACGAAAATAATAAAAAGTGAAAAATTAACTCTGATTTTTGGGTAGTTTGGGTCGTGACACCTCTAGATCCTGAAATTGAATGAACTCTTAGGAGAATACGAAAGGACTTTAAGGAATCTATAGCTTCGCTGCAACACACAATGGCAGAAAATAGGGAAATCAGGACAGTTGGGGATTATGCGATGCCGACGATCGGAGGATATTATACTGGCATTAGGCCACCAGCAGTCCCAGCTAATAACTTTGAAATTAAGCCGTCCATCCTTCAAATGATCCAAACATCTTTGCAGTTCAGTGGGCTTCCACATGATGACCCACATGCTCATCTTGGGCAGTTCTTGGACTTATGCAATACCTTCAAGCACAATGGATTATCGGACGATGCATTACGGCTTAGACTATTCCCATTCTCACTCCGGGATAGGGCTAGACACTGGTTGACCTCGCTGTCCCCATGATCCATTTCCACATGGGATGAGTTAGCCCATCAATTTTTAGCCAAATTCTTTCCACCCTCTAAGATGGCCCTACTTCGTAGCGATATATCCTCCTTTGCCCAATACGACTCTGAATCTCTCTACGAGGCATGGGAGCAATACAAGGAGCTTCTTAGAAAGTGTCCTCACCACGGCCTACCTCTATGGCTGCAAGTCCAAACTTTCTACAATGGGCTTACAAGCCAGAATAGGACGATAGTGGACGCTGCTTCAGACAGAGCATTGATGTGTAAAACGGAGGAAGAGGCCTATGAGCTGCTAGATAGGATGGCAGCTAACAACTACCAATGGTCCTCGGAAAGGCAGCTGCCAAAGAAATCGGTGGGGATATATGAGCTTGACACGCTGTCCACCTTAACTTCTCAGATAGCCAATCTTACAAAGAAGGTGGAGTCGCTCACTACCCAACCTAATCCCTCCAACAATCCTAATCCCGTGTTTTCTGTCCAAAGTCCATTTCTATCTTGTGATCTGTGCAGTGGTACCCACACTATGGATAGGTGTCCACTTAACCTCGAGTCGGTTCAGTACGTTGCCCCTAAGCAACAGAACAACCCTTATTCGAACACCTACAATCCAGGGTGGAGGAACCATCCAAATTTCTCTTGGAGCCAAAACCCGGGGCAAGCTTCAAATTCTAGACCAGTAGGACCCCCAAGTTTTCAAGCTCCACAGGTTCAGTTACCACCACAGCATCACTTTCTTCACCACCCGCCACCTCCATATCCACATCATCCACAGAATCAATCTCATCCATCCCATTTCCATCAACCACCACCACCTCAACCCCAGCATTTACCTGCAGCAGATAAGAAACCCTCTCTCGAGGAAATGTTCACGACAATCTTGTAAAACCAAGCAGCTTCAATCAAGAACCTAGAGGTTCAGGTAGGACAGATAGCAAACGCTCTTAGTCAACGTCCTCAGGGAACCCTCCCTAGTAACACAGAAGCCAATCCTGTTAGGCAGATGGAAGGGAAGGAACATGTAAAAGCTATCACCCTTAGGAGTGGCAAAGAGTTAGTAGCTACCCCTGTTGAGTCCAGACCTGACTGGCCTTCAGTTGTAAAACCCATAGGTTCTAGTGAAGCAGCTCAGATGGAGCAAGAATCAAATGATCAAGCTGCAAAGGAAACAAAGCCAGGCATTTCTTCACCTTTACCTGTTTCCTTGTCACAACCATCTTTATCCTCTGATGCTATAAAAGTACCCACTACATCTCCTCCTGTTAGGCCACCAGCCCCTTTTCCACAGAGGTTTCACAATCAAAAGCTGGACCATCAATTTGCAAAATTCCTTGAGGTTTTTAAGAAACTTCACATTAATATTCCATTCGCAGATGCCTTAGAGCAAATGCCAAGCTATGTGAAGGTTATGAAAGATATCCTCTGTAGGAAAAGATGATTGGAAGACTACGAAACGGTGGCTCTAACTGAGGAGTGTAGTGCCATCATCCAGAGAAGGTTACCCCCCAAGCTCAAGGATCCTGGAGGCTTTACCATACCATGCACCATTGGGAATTTATTCTTTGGTAGAGCTCTGTGCGATCTAGGAGCTAGTATAAACTTGATGCCATTATCCATTTATCAGAAGTTAGGGATGGGGGATGCCAAGCCCACCACTGTGACCCTCCAGTTGGCCGATCGATCAATTAAATATCCAAAGGGGATCATTGAGGATGTATTAGTAAAAGTGGACAAGTTTATCTACCAGGCAGACTTTATCGTGTTGGACATGGAGGAAGATAGAGAAGTTCCAATCATACTAGGTAGACCATTCCTCGCAACTGGTAGAACTTTAATAGATGTATAGAAGGGGGAGTTAACTATGAGAGTCCTCGATCAGGAAGTGAAATTTAATGTTTTCAAACCTTTAAAGTTCCCTGAGGACTCTCAAAGCTGTTTTAGGATAGAGGATAGAAGGCTTGAACATATAAAATCTGAGAGAGAGGAGGAAGTGAATAGGGCTCAGGAGGATTTAACGGTTAACATTTTGTCACCATTTTGGCTAATCCTCCTGCTCTTTGCCCTGCTGCTGAGGGTTGTCTTCTTCAGTTGCATTTGAGGTGGTTGTGTTTCCATTTTCACCTTGTAAATAGTTCTTTTTATTTTTCTTTTCTATTGTTTCTTTCTTTGTTTATTTTGCAGGTTTATTTTCTAGTTTTTACGCTTTCAATAAAAGTTTCAGTGGTCATCATCATCATCAGAAAGGGGAGTACTCTGTCCTGAACTTTAATTGTTATATTATCTACACACTGAGGACACTGTGCACTTCAAGTTTGGGGGAGGGGATACTACTTGAGCAGTTTTCAAAAATTTGGGCAAAATTGAAAATTTTTCAAAATTTTTTCGAAAATTTGAGCTTAAACTGTTTGATTTTAGGATGATTTAGTGCTTAGCATGTAGTTTTCCCATATTCCGATGATATGACCCCATGATTTAGTATGACTCTGATTGACTTAGAAGCATGATTATAGGAAAAGCATGAAGTTGAATTCTTGAATTTGTCTTGATTCTGATTGTGATTTCCTCATCATATGCACATGTCATGTCATGAATTTGTATATTTATTTAGAGAAAGCTTATGTGACCTAGGATTGCATTTGTTCAATTGATTTTGTGCATCATATTCTAGAATTTGTTTGATCTGATCTCGAGGCGAAATATTAGATCACACTTAATTAGGGAGATGATTTAGGCCATCTTTGGATCGTTTGAGCCTTTCTAGCTATCCTTGTACATATTTTATCCCTAGTCACCCATCTGGGCCAAATAAGCTTTTCTCTGTAAATACACTTGCGTTATTTTCCTTAGCCTAAAATATTCTTTTCCTATCCCTTACCCCGAAAGCATGGAAATTTATTGGGATATATTATGAGCTCTGTACATATGGGTACTAAGCGATAGGGAAGGAGTATTTATTCAAAAAAAAGTGAAGAAAAAGAAAAAGAAAAAGAAAAAGAAAAGAAGAAAGAAGAAAATACAAAAATAAAATAAAATATTTAGTGAAATAAAATAAGTTTGGGGGAAATAAATGAGCTCTTACATTAAAGATCCTAGAAGTAATGCATGTTAAGCGGTAACTGAACCTAAATCGACTTTATCATACCTTAACCCTAGCCTGACATTACAAGCTTAATGAAGTCCTATTGATCTTTGATTAAGTGTGACTACATTAGTGGAGAGATTAGTGAAAAGCAAACTTATGGGAATGTTCACATGTCATTGACTTTGCATTCACTATGCTTGCATAATCTGATCCGAATAATGTACTTTGAAGTGACTTTGACATTTTTCACACACACACGAGGAGTCCAATTTGGGTTAGGACTTATGATTGGATGATTCTGAGTGTTTGACTTGTAATTATGATTCTTTTAGATCATAGTCTGTACTTTATCTTTGAGGATAATATTGGAGAAATTGTTATGTTTTGTACTTGTAGTTCCTACTATTGTTCTGTTTTGCTTGAGGACAAGCAAAAACTCAAGTTTGGGGGTGTGATAATTCTATTTTTTATAGAATTATTTGTGCTTAAATTCCTAATTATTTACTTAAATCCCCTTATTAATTCATTAATTCATTAATAATCCCCTTATTTAATTAAAATCCTTATTGTGCAGATAAATTAAAATCCTGATGAAACTCAGTCGTTTCGGACTAAATTGGGCTGAAAACGGGCTAAAAGAGATTGGGCCACTTCAAATTTTGCAGACCAAGTCACCAGTCGTCTGGACATGCGTGATGCCAGGTGTCGATATTTTATTCGCTCTGAAATGATAAGATCGACAGATACCGAGTGAATATTCTGGAAGGCACACGCCGGGCCACAGCTCAAAGCCAACTGGACAAACCGACAAGTGACGTGGAAATATCTATCTGCAGCGAATCAATTGAAGATAAGTGGCCAAATATTGCCAACTCATCTAGGATGGAAATTTACTATTGTACCCCTATTGTTGTGTATAAATAGAACATGATGGCTATTGGAAATTTCAAGTAGTGTAAGTAGGATAGGTAGGGTAAAATTAGGGTAGTTTAGAATAGCCTTAGATAATTTTTAAAGCTTTTCTCTTTTATTTTCGGCAAAGTTTCTTTCTTCTAAAAAATCTTACTGTTCATTTCATGTTTTCTTTCCATAGTGTTAATGTCATTTTGTAATAGACCTTCATTCAATCTAGCTTACGGTTTCTTTCATTTAAGCTTTATATTGTCAAAGTTTGTTTTTAGTTTCCAGTTATTAAATCAAGTCTCGGTTCCTTCCCTTTTTACTTATGCATTGTTTTCTCTAATTTTCATTTCACCATTGGAAGCTCTCGGTTAAAACAAAAGCAGTGCAGTCGGGTGGCAATAACTTCTCATTCAATCTTTCACTAGATGACTCTGTTGCCTTGATGTGGATTGATGATAGACATTGGTGCACATCATGAGCAGATTGGAGTCTCGGCTGAAGAAGGGAATGAAGCCATCCGAGAATGTTTAAGTTCCTGTTTTTATGATTAATGATGCTCACGGGTGATGATTTCATTTATGATTTTAGCATTTGTTTATGGCATTTTTAAGTTTGCATTTGTTAAGCTTTATTATTTTCTTCCCTTTCCTTATTTCAGTAGTATTAATGTTTCATTATTAGATTGGGTAGTTTTGTAATGCATTTCACCGTTGCTTGTCTGGTTTTTACATGTTACTGAGGTTGATGATTGAACGTAGCTGCTGTAGTTAATGTTAGATAGTTTTCATTAATTTCATTAAGTTTGTCAGCAAAAGTTTATTAGATAAAAGTGGATTCCAATCGGTGTATTGAGAAGCATTTCTGGTCTGCTCTGTTCCCCCCTGTTTGCAATCTATCCTACTGTGCATTTACATTATCAGTTTTTTTCTTCTCTGCCGACTGTCTCAGAAGAATGGTGTACACTGCTGAAGGTTGCTAATGCTTAAATCATTCACTGATGATGAGATGCTCGATATATCCTGCCCTTGATCCGCACGCATCAGTTGCAAGCATAGGATGAAGGTATAGCAGAGGCAGGGGTAGCATACCTGGAACGGACGGACAGCAGCAGTGCAGAGGCCGTGGACGGGTAGGTGACAGCACTCACCATTGGTAATCCTACAACCTTGTACAACCTACACAGCACAGCAGCTGGCGTTAGCAGTGCACCAGGCCAAGGATAGTACAATCAGTAGCAGAGCAGGACAGTACCCGAGCCTCACCTGGAATTTGGAGTGAAAATGCCAAATGAACAGTAATTGGTGGGAAAGTTACTGTTCATTCAAAACATTAAGGCTTGTTTGGTGGATAGGTTATAGGCATAACTCATTTTCATGCATGTTTAGTTAGTTAGGCTATTAGTTAGTTTAGTTAATATCTCAATTGCATTTAGTTAGTTTGTTTAATTAGATAATTTAGATTTAATTAGTTTTCTAAGTAATTTTAATCTAGCATTAGGAATTTAATTCATTTTATGCATTTTTAGTTTTAGATAAAAATTCCAAAAATATGTTCATGCATTTTTAATTAGATTTTAGGATAGTTCAATTTGCAATTAGTTTAATTACATGCATTTTTTGTTAGTTTACTTTTAGTTTAATTAATCATGCTTTGTTATTTCTTATTTGCATTTTAATTTAATTTGGGTAAATAGTTTTAACTGTTTTAATTTCTTTTGCAGGTTTTCAATTTTAATTGCTTAGAGCTCTGTAAGTGAATTTTGTTTGGTTTAATTTCTTTTATTATTGCTTTTAATTAGCTTTAGTAGATCACCCTCCATCATTTCATAATTTGCTAGGATATACTTAGGGTAAAAGTAACCGATAGTTAATTAGGCTAACAACTTCTCTGTGGGACGATAATTCCGAGACTCAAATCCCATTATTACTTGGACGACCCGTGCACTTGCGGATAGATACCCTTAGGGTTCGATCATAGAGGAATCAGTTGCTGTAGTTACTGGTTTCAGTTGATAGATGGTCACTGGAGCACCCCGTGCTGTTCCAAATTTGCTCAACATCACTTCATGGGTGCTCGATTCCTGTTGCTCCAGCTATTGGACATCCTCGGTTATCACTAGCAGGAAGGATGCTGGACATCTTCAGTGTCTACTGATGTTCGGTGATGAAGCAAGCTGGCACCGTGGGCACAGTTGGGCAGTTTGGCCATTGACGACGATCAGCAACAGTTGGACAGAATCGAGAGTAAGAAGCAAGGGCAGGAGCCGAGAATGTGTAGAGCATGTCTGGGCAGGCAGCGACACGGGCAAAAAATGAAGCTAAAGTGTTGGTAACGTGTGGTGTTGGAGTAAGCCAGTACCGTGGGCACAGCTGGGCAGCCTGGCCAGTGAGCATGATCGGCAGTAGTTGGACAGAATCGGGAGTAAGAAACAGGAGCAGGAGCAGGAGCTGAGGACGTGTAGAGCATGTCTGGGCAGGCAGCGGCATGGGCAGAAAATGAAGCTGAAGTGGTTGGTAACATGAGGTGTTAGAGTTGTGCAGAGAAGGAAGAAGTGCACGAAACCGAGAGCAGAGTTGGTGAGAGTTACAAAGCAAGAAGCAGCTGGACACGCCTGGGCACCAAAACTGAAGAAGACGTGTACAGTGCATTTCTACACGGGACCGAGACTAGTTGATCAATTGATTAAGTCTTGTTTGGCATTTATCTTTTTTCACAACAATCCATTTTTCTTGCATTTTAGAATAGCCTACTTTCAATTTAATGCGTTAGCTTAAGGAGTTAAATTCTAAACTTAGTTGCATGTGTAGTTATATTCAATAGCTTGATTAGTTCATGGATTAGATTTAATTAAGTCCTTAGATCATTTCTATTTTATCATGCTTTAGTTAAGTTATCATGCATTAGGATTAATTTAGAATTTATCATGCAAAAGATATTTCTCATGCACTAGTTAAATTTTATTGTTAAATTAGTAATTAGATATAATTAGGAGTAATTTAGAATTAATATTTTAGACATTTAGGCTTGTAGTTATTTTCTTAATCTTTCTAGGATTTTATTTCTTTAAACTTTAAGTTTGTTTAATTTGCATTGTGATTAAGTAGTTAATTGCATTTTAGGATTGTTCAATTTTTGCTTAATTAATTTTGCTTCTTTATTTTAACATTTTATTTTAATTGCGTTAATTAATTTTAACTGTTTTAATTATTTTTGTAGGTTTTTTCCTTTTAATTACTCGGAGTACTATAAGTAAATTTTGCTCTGTTTTATTTTCATCAGTTTATAATTTTTATTGTTTTCTCGTAATTTTAATTCCAGACTTAATCGATCACTCATCTTAACTTCATAATTTGCTAGAATATATTTAGTGTAAGATTAACCGGTAGTGTATTAGGCTAACCAACTTCTTTGAGGGACGATAACTCGGGACTCAAATCCCATTATTACTTGTACGACCCGTGCACTTGTGGATAATACATTTAGGTCGTGTCAGTGTTCAACTAAGATCAACTCATAGCCCAACAATCAGTATCTGTAGTTGTGATGTGTGGTAAGAGATGATAAAAATGTAGGGAATTTGAGTCACGACAGAAGTGGTATCAGAGTAGAGTTGGTTTAATATGAGTCGTCGTTAGTAATAAGGAAAGTTTATATCCTCTAGTCACTGTGTGTGGTTTAGATACAATTGTGTATATCGGGTTCTGATTTCACTGAAAAATTTGTGTTATATATGCTGGAAAGTTTCAGGATGTCTGGCAGCATCATAGTAGAGGAGATGGTTCATGATCTCAAGGGCACGAAGATAGGCCCGAGAGGCGTAGTAGATCCTTATGTGGTTATACTTCTCGAGAACCATCTGAGAGTTCTAGTACTTGCGTCTCAAGATTAGAGTGGAATCTAGATACAATGGTGACGTTATTGGGCCAGTTTATGGCTAGATTTGACAGTGCCCAGGGTATAGCAGGACATGCTGCTCTGACTATTGCTACAACTACACCTGAGACCCCTTTGCTTGCACAGCCTGCACCTACACCACATAGAGTTGAACCACCAGAGACTCCTCCTGTTCAGCCTGTACCTCCATTAGTAGTCCCATGATAAGGTAATGATGATTTGGGGTATGATTGTGAGCTAGATAGACTGAGGAAATTTTAGAAGCTTTAGCCTCCATCATATAGTGGAGTGACGAATCCGGTAGTGGCCGAGAAATGGATTAGTAGGATGGAGAAACTTTATAGGTTTTTTTTTTGGTGTACTTCGACAGAGAAAGTGGCCTTTACGTCCTTTGTGTTTACAGATGAGGTAGAACACTGGTGGAAGTCTGGTATGCCTATTATGATGGTTAGGTATCGGGAACTGACATGAGAGATCTTTATGGATGCATTCCATAGGCAATATATCCTAAATACAGCTCAGCAAAAACTACAGATGGAGTTTCAGAGTTTGACTCAGGGAAGTAAGTCAGTGGAGGAGTATGAATCTCAATTTACATCTCTGGGCAGATATGATCTCGATACCATGGGTCATGAGTCGAGGAAGGTCTGCAGATTTATGAAGGGCTTGAGACCATTGATTAGAGCTAGACTAGCCCCGTTTGATATCTCGATTTATGAGGATGCCGTTAGATGGGCTCAATTATGTGAGTAGGATTATGAGGTCTATGTTGTCGAGTTTGGGAAGAGTGGTAAGGCTAGAGATAGAGACCGAAAGAGGTTCAATGAGGATAGAGGTCGTAGAGAGGGAAAGAGGCCTTTTGGCATGCGACATAGGATTGAGGAGTCGCGAAGCAAGGCCACTAGACCCCATGTGCATCTGACAACACCTCTGGCTCGGGGTATTGTGATTGGAGGGCCTCGACCTAACCCTGATAGCTGCAGATTTTATTGAGGACAACACGAGAACAGACCTTGTTATAAGATGTCTGAAGCGTGTTATAGATGTGGTCAGACGGGCCATATCATTAGTGATTACCCGAAACCAGTTGAGATACTTCCTCTGAAGGGTAAAGAACCAGAGACCACCTGCTACTCTTGTTATGAGAAGGAGAGCCACGACCGAGGAGAAGGGGAAGCAAGTCATTGGCTAAGGCAGAGTAAATACACTTGACCAGGGTACAACAGATGCTTCATCGGATAAGGTGAATGGTAGAATTCTGATTTTTAATCTTGAAGCATTAGCCCTATTTGATCCTGGTGCGGCGCATTCATTCATATCGCCATTGTGTGCATCTAAATTATCTGATTTTGTAGTACCTACACTGTTAGGTAAGAGGTTGATAATTAGTACACCAATGGGAAGTAGTCAAATGACTGAGTATGTGTGTAAACAGTGTAAGTTAAAAGTAGGAGATAAGCGGATGACAGTCGATCTTATCCTGTTAAAGTATGTTTGATTTTGATGTAATACTAGGAATGGATTGGTTGGCTGCAAATTATGTTATCTTAGATTGCCCTTCTAAGACGATAATATTTTCTCTACCTTGGAAACATGTTGTAAAGTTTTTCGGAGATTATATATAAAAGAAATAGTTATGGTAATCTAAAGAATATATTACTGTGATGGTAAAGATGCAATATTAAATAGATTACTTACCATTATTTTGAAGGTTTTATTATGTACGTGGTTGACATGGATAAGGCACAGTCGAAATTGATCGACATTCTTATAATCAGAGAGTTTTCGGATGCCTATCTGTATGACTTACCAGGATTGCCACCAGATAGAGTCTCAGACTTGTATTTTTGCTATATACATTATGATTCCTATGTGTAAACATTGGTTATATTAGTTGAATCATAAGAAGAGTACTTATTAGAATGAAAATGCAAATGAAGTAAGAAAAGGCATATAAATCAAGTAAAGGCCAAATAAGGGCTACAAGAGCCACAGGCTAAGCTGAATGGATTTAAATCATTCTGACTGAAGATAACAACTTAAAATGTAAAAAATATAGAGGGTTCATGAGGGAAAGTCGGTTTGATTTGGTCCCGAACACATTGAAGTAGAGGAAAGGCCAAAAAGGGGCTAAACGAGCTCGAAATGGTCCGTTTGAGGTGTTTTTGACATATTCGCCTCTCAAAAATGGCCAAAACATAAACATGAGAGTGTAAACCATGGAATATAACACTTTCAAATTTTTGAGAAAAATTCAAATGTGATCAATAGTCAAGAAAAGTCAAGGGTAGTTAAGAAATGTTGATTTTGACCAAGTTGACTAACCATGGTTAAAATTTAACCTAAGTAAGGTTAAATAGTGGGGAAAAAATATTTTTGGTTAAAACACTGAATATTCATCCCCTTAAGTGTGGAAAATTAATTTAATCGAAATTCGGATTAAATTAAATGGGTAAAAAACTCAATGGGCCAACTATGGAAATTTTTAAAGCCCATTAAGGTGCAATAAGCATGGGCTGAATTTTGTAGACCCAATGGGCCAAATTGATGGGCCATTTGGTGGGCTAAATATTGACTCGATTTAAGGCCCCAATTGGTAGAAAAATTTCCAGCACAAACCGAAGCCCAAAATGGAAAACCCAAAAGTTAAGCCCATTAGTTAAATGATTAAGCTCAAAACTTAAGCCCAAAGTTACAGAGCCCAAAACCAATTAACAAGCCCAATCCATGGCTGATATTTTAAGATATTATGGCTGATATTAGGAAGCAAAATCACAATTGGCTAAGTAAGAATTTTCTTCTTCAATAAGTATGAGTGAAACCACCATGGAAACATAAACTCTTAAGCTTTCTCTCCCTAGAAATTACCTACCTAGAGACATATTTGGAATAAGTTATCTTCATGAAAGTTGTTCCATATTGAGAGAGGAATAACATATCTTGGAATCACCTATCAAGGAGCCATATTGAGCAACCCAAAATTCTCCAAAGTTTCGACCAAAGTGAGAACTATAAGCTAAGTTTTCAATCTTCCAACTTCATATATGTTAATTTAGGGATTATATGAAGTTGATTGGTATATGTTTTGTGGATCAAAACACAAAAAATCACCATGAAAAAGTGATGGCCAAAAGTTGGTATTTGTATTTTGATGGGTAAGCATGTGATTTTAAGGCATGGATAGGTTGGTAAGCATGTATACATATTCATGGCATGCTTAGATTTAATCAATTTGTTCATTTGGATGGTTGTATGGTGTTGTCATATAAGGTGTTTGATAAAATGCCTTGAAGAACATAAACTAAGGCTTAAAGGGTGCATGCCATATGTTTGATAAAATGCCTAAGTTAATGGCCAAGCAAATGGCCAAGGTTGGAGATGGGTGGCATAACTATCAGCCATGGGCGGCATACATGGCTCTCGGCCTGTGAGATCTGAGAATTTCAGACATATTTTATTGATGTAATAATAATTTGAAGTGTAATTTATTGAGCTAAGTGAATTGTGGGAATGATAATTGGAGATTTATATGTTAAGTGTTAAAATAAATGTGAAACTATGAGGACAGATCGATCTGGGAGAAGGAGAGATCGATCTGGTGAGTTAAAGATGACAAGGAAGGAGGAATTTAAGGAGCAGATCGATCTGGGAGAAGGAGAGATCGATCTGGTGAGTTAAAAATGAGAAGGAAGGAAGAATTTGAGGAGCAGATCGATCTCCAATGGAAGAGGATCGATCTCCTTATGATTCTGTTTGAGAGAAGATCGATCTCATGAGGAAGAGATCGATCTCCAAATGATTCTGTTTGGGAGAAGATCGATCTCCTCAAGGAGTAGATCGATCTCATAAAGCCATAAAGAGATCGATCTCACCCCTCGACAGATCGATCTCCTAGGCATAAATTGCCCCAAATCGTCCCAAAATTCAAATGCAGATCGATCTCATCAAGAGGCAGATCGATCTCCTACCCCCAGTCTATATAAGGAACCCCTATTTTTCTCCTGCAATTTCACTTTCTCTCTCTTCCAACCCCATTTTCATCGAAAACCTAACTTTCTCACTCATCCAAAGCCCCCATTTTTGGCCAAATCAGGGGTTGTGGCAAGAAGGGAAGTTGTTCCTCATCAAAAGGAGAACAACATACTTGAAAATCGAAAGACGGATCGAATCGAGGCAAGAGATAAGCTCTCCACAAGTTTTGGGTAATTTCTAAACTTCGATCCTTCCATTTGAGGTGATTTTAGTGATGTTAGTTGTTAGCATTGCGTTGAAATAGCTGAGAAATGATTAGGGATTGATGAAATTGCAATGTGGTTGGAGTGGTAATGACATTTGGAAATTTTGGCAATTTTGAGAATTTGTGCTATAAATGGAAATTTAGACAATGTGGTGAATTAGCATAGATAATTGGCATGAGCAATGTAAAACGTTGAGATGTTGTGAATGAGAGTGTAGTTTGGGGTATAGTTACGAGAATCAAGAGATTTGAGGAGTTATGAGCAATTATGCTCGATTTTGAGAATTGAGGTTTTTGAGATAATTAAGTATTGATGTTTTAACATCGTTTGGACAGCTCGAGAGTTCTAGAGTGGAATGCGAGGCTAGTCCGTGATACGGGGGAAACGATTGCACTATACGAGGTGCAAATAGGTAAGAGAAATCTGAACCATTTGTGTATGTGATTTGTAAACTATTATAGCATGATTTGTGGTTTATAAAACAAGCATGTTGAGTGTTGTGTTGAGTTATAATTGCACATGGTTTTTATAGCCGGTTGGAGCCCATTGTTTTATGCGTTTATAAGCTGAGTGTGAAATTGCTTTATAAACCGTCGAATTTGTGTGAGTAATGAATTGGGCTCTACGTTAAGGCAATATCGAGATTTGAGAAATGTGTGCGTGCTTTGCCGGTTGGAACTCGATTTTATTATGTTTTGTGTTGAGTACAAAACAGTTTTCAAATGAGTTTTATGAGAGAAAAACCAGTATGAGTTCTACGTGAAGGCAAACCAGTCTTGTGTGATAAGACTTAGGTGTGTAATTTTGAGTACACACCGGGCATTGCTCTGGTAGCATGTAAGCCTGATTTCTTCTCCGTTCTGGTAACGTGAGAATAACCCATTCTGTGGCTATGCCACGTATATTCGGTGGCCGTTGCCACGTGAGAAACCCCATTGGTGGCTGTTGCCACGTGATACCCCATTTAGTGGCCGTTGCCACGTGAGAAATCCTATTAGTGGCCGTTGCCACGTGAGAAACCCTATTGGTGGCCGTTGCCACGTGATACCCCATTTGGTGGCCGTTGCCACGTGAGAAACCCTATGGGTGGCCGTTACCACGTGAGAACCCCTAATTAGTGGCCGTTGCCACGTGAAACCCTATCCAGTGGCTATGCCACGTGTGAAATTAAATCAGTGGCTATGCCACGTGTGTTTTGTGGCTGTGCCACGTGTGTTTAGTGGCTGTGCCACGTGTGAATTTAAATCAGTGGCCATGCCACGTGTGTTTAGTGGCTGTGCCACGTGCATTACTATTTCAGTGATTTCATCACGTTCATTGAGAAAGCGTTTATCGCATTGTTTTCACATGCTTTGTTATTGCTCTAGACTGAGCCTTTTTACTTCATGTTTTCACATGATTTGAGACATGAGAATGTCGTTTTGAGTACTTTCATGCTATGGTTTTCAAATGAGTTTCACATACAAATAAATAATTTGTGATGTGCATTTTGGTTTATGAAATGAGTACCTTATCCCCCTTACTGAGCGATTTAGAAGCTCACCCTGTTTTCTTTCCCCCCAGAGTTCTTCAAGTGAAAAAGGATTTCCCTGCGACGTACGGAGTAGTGGCTAGTGGAGGACTCGAGCTCCAGGCCATATATATTGTATCTTGAGGTATATTTTATCTTTTCATGTACCCAGACTATAATTGTAATTGCAGACACTTGATGCATAACATTATATGGGATGTATTAGGATTAATTAACTTGGAATTGAGTATTTGTATACGGTACAATATACGCTATATTATGATGAGATCCTGAGGCATAGTAATTATGATGATGTATGACACTGCACAGGAATGTACCCTCAATTATGAATTAATGAGTAAAAAGTTTTAAATTTGCCCTATTTTTCGCATTTTCGGGGCGTGACAGAGTTTTTTTGGTATCAGAGCTTAGGGTGTCTAGTGCTGTCAGTGTCGGTTAAGTGAAATAGAATACATCCCAAGTGTCTGTAATAGTCTGGTCATGAACTGAAATTGAGGATTGAGATTTCAATCGATTGTGGTATGTACGCGCAGGAGACGAGTTGAGATAGAGAATGAGTAAACGATGAGGTCGTTCGAGGAGGCAGGCAGAGTCCCCTCCGCCACCTGTCCCACAACCAGAGAGTCCTAACTCTCGATTTAATCGGATTGAGACCGATGTGAGGCAAGGTTTTAAGCAGATGGCAACGTTATTCGCGCAACACTTTGGAGTTAATACCTTGGATACTACCCCTACACCACCACAAGGACCTCCCATACCCCCAGTGCCTCCCGTCACCCAGCCTGAGGATAGAAGTATGGTCCGACTAAGGGATTTTCTGAAGATGAATCCACCCGTATTTAAGGGAAAGAAGGATCCTACAGAGGCTGAGGAGTGGTTGACGGAATTAAGAATTATATTTGATTTCCTGGGGTGCACCGATGCTGAGAGGGTCAGTATGAGTGCCTATATGCTGAAGGGGAGAGCTCGAGATTGGTGGGGTACTACCCAGGGTATTTTGATGTCCCACCATGATGTGATTGGTTGGGAAGAGTTTCAGATAGCCTTTAGGACCCAATATGTACCACGAGCCACCCTGAGAAAGAAACAAGTCGAGTTTTTGAGTTTGGTACAGGGTGACATGTCTGTGGATGACTACGAGAGCCAATTCACCGCACTATTGAGATATGACCCAAAGACCTTCAAGAGTGAAGAGCTCCGCACAGAGAAGTTTGTGTATGGGTTGAAGCTCGTCATCAGAGATAGATTGATAGGGCTATGTATTACTGAGTTTGGAGATGCTCTGAGACGAGCACAAGAGATTGAAAGAGGAATTGAGATGGTACAATCCCAGAATGAGCTCAGAGCGGTGAATAGAGATAAGGGCAATAGGCCAGCGATTTTCCAAACAGAGGCTCGGAGAGGTTCCTTCAGAAGAGGACGGATTGAGGTACAGAAGGGCAGATTAGAGAGACCCAGAGGTTACCATAACATTAGAGAGACCCCTCGAGATGTCAGGCCTGAGACAAGGTTTTGCAGAGATTGTGGCCGAAGGCATGAGGGAAGTTGTACTGGGTCGATCCATGGATGTTTTAGATGTGGAGACATGGGTCACATGGTGAAGGATTGCCCTCAACCTCAGAAACCATATGTATTGGAGCCCACTAGACAACAGCCTCAGAGAGTGGATCCCCGGAGACGGGCCACTGTGGCCGAGAAAGGGAAGAAACCTATGGCACAGGGACGTGTGTTTGCCCTGGATAAGGAGACCGCAGACACTTCGGCAGAAACTATAAGAGGTACACTCTCTGTCTGTAATTATGAGGCTCATGTGTTGATTGATTCAGGATCCACGCATTCGTTTATTTCTGAGCATTTTGCATGTAGATTAAACTTGAAGTTTGAACCTCTAGAATATATACTACATGTAAATACCCCTATGCGTGAATCTGAGAGAACTGAGTTAATATGTAGAGGATGTGAGGTAAAGGTGGGAGATAGAGTGATGTTAGCAGATCTAATCATGTTGAATATACATGGGTTTAATGTAATTCTGGGAATGGATTGGTTGGCAACCAATCGAGTGAGCTTAGATTGCTACACTAAGATTGTAACTTTCTCCCTACCTGAACCTTACAGTGTACGATTGAGATATTGAGGAAATGATTATGTGGATTTCTAGTAAGTAATTTGAGAATTTTGATATTATTTTGGAGAATATTAAATATGATTGTTCATGTGAAGGTTATGAGACACTCATCTCAGACGATGAGCGGGAACATCCGAGGATTGAGGACATACCTGTGGTGTGTGAATTTCTAGATGTTTTCCCAGATGAATTGCCAGGTTTACCACCAGAGAGAGAGCTGGAGTTTACCATTGATTTGGTACCAGATACTCAGTCGATCTCTAAACCTCCTTACAAGATGGCATTAGTGGAACTTGAGGAATTGAAGAAACAACTACAGGAGTTATTAGATTAAGGGTTTATTAGACCCAGTGTTTCACCGTGGGTCAGGAGGATTTTCGATGTATAGTGATGCATCTCATCAAGGATTGGGGTGTGTGCTTATGCAGCACGGAAGAGTGGTCGCATATGGATCGCGACAGCTGAAAGACCATGAGCGGAATTACCCCACGCATGATTTGGAGTTAGCCGCTGTGGTATTTGCTTTAAAGATCTGGCGACACTACTTATATGGGGAAAGATTCCAGATCTTCACTGATCACAAGAGTTTGAGATATCTCTTTGATCAGAAAGAGTCAAACATGAGACAAAGGAGATGGATGGAACTCCTTAAGGATTATGACTGCGAGATTCTATATCATCCGAGTAAGGCGAATGTAGTTGCTGATGCCCTGAGCAGGAAGAGTATGATATCTGCTATGATGATCAAGGAATGGGATTTGTTAGAGCAGTTCGTCGAACTTCGAATCAGAGTTAAAGAGGTAGAGACTGGATTTGTGGCTAGCTTGCGAATAGAGCCCAGGATCATGGATCAGATTAGAACTGGGCAGCGCAGTGATCAGAGATTGATAGATATGGTTAGCCAAGCTGAGCAGAGTTCGCAATCGGATCTCACCATCAGTGAGGATGGATTGTTGAGATTCAGAGGACGGATTTGTGTACCGGACGATGATACCCTGAAGACACAGATACTGAGAGAATCCCACTACTCGCGATACACCATGCACCCAGGGAGTACTAAGATGTACCGAGACTTGAGAAAGGTGTATTGGTGGAGTGGTATGAAGCGAGACGTGGCAGAGTACATGGCCAAGTGTTTAGTATGCCAGCAAGTGAAAGCTGAGCATCGGAAGCCCGGAGGACTACTACAGCCCTTACCTGTACCTATATGGAAATGGGAGCATGTCACTATGGACTTTATTATGGGTTTACCGAGGACCCGAAGAGGTCATGACGCTATATAGGTTATAGTGGATAGATTGACCAAGAGTGCCCACTTCCTTGCCATCAAGAGCACAGATACTGTGGATGCCTTAGCTGAGCTATATGTCAGCGAGATAGCTAGATTACATGGGGCTCCAGTGAGTATTACTTTTGATAGAGATTCTCGGTTTACTTCCAAATTTTGGACCCAATTTCAGGAGTCCATGGGATCTCGATTGAGTTTTAGTACCGCCTATCATCCTCAGACAGATGGTCAGTCAGAGAGGACTATTCAGACCCTGGAGGATATGTTGAGGGCGTGTACGATGGATTTTAAGGGATCATGGGATGATCACCTGCCCCTAGCAGAGTTTGCATACAATAACAGCTATCATGCGAGTATTGGAATGGCACCTTTTGAGGCTCTATATGATAGGAGGTGTAGATCCCCTGTAGCTTGGGAAGAAGTCGGTGACAGAAAGATAAATGCCCCCGAGCTTATTGAGCAAGCTGTACAAAGTGTGAAACTCATATGTGAGAGGTTACAGGCTGCACAGAGTAGACAGAAAAGCTACGCGGATGCGCGTAGACGGCCACTCGAGTTTGATGTTGGTGATGCAGTATTTTTGAAAATATCACCGAGTAAGGGTATCATGCTATTTGGGAAGAAAGGAAAATTGAGTCCTCGATACATAGGACCATTCGAGATTCTTGAGAGAGTAGGAGAGGTAGCTTACAGATTAGCATTACCCCCACAGATGTCTGGAATACACAACGTTTTTCATGTGTCTATGTTGAGAAAGTACCACCCGGACCCTTCTCATGTCATAGAGTATGACGAGATGGACATTCAAGAGGACATGAGCTACACTGAGGAACCCGTCCGGATTCTCGATAGAAAGGAGAAGGTTCTGAGAACCAAGAGCATCCCATTAGTGAAAGTTTTGTGGAAATATCACTCAAGGGAAGAGGCAACGTGGGAACTATAGAGTCTCATGAAGGAGAAATACCCCCATCTCTTTAACTAGTTGATTTGAATTTGGAGGACCAAATTCTTGTAAGGTGGGGAGGATGTGAGATCTGAGAATTTCAGACATATTGTATTGATGTAATAATAATTTGAAGTGTAATTTATTGAGCTAAGTGAATTGTGGGAATGATAATTGGAGATTTATATGTTAAGTGTTAAAATAAATGTGAAACTATGAGGACAGATCGATCTGGGAGAAGGAGAGATCGATCTGGTGAGTTAAAGATGACAAGGAAGGAGGAATTTAAGGAGCAGATCGATCTGGGAGAAGGAGAGATCGATCTGGTGAGTTAAAAATGAGAAGGAAGGAAGAATTTGAGGAGTAGATCGATCTCCAATGGAAGAGGATCGATCTTCTTATGATTCTGTTTGAGAGAAGATCGATCTCATGAGGAAGAGATCGATCTCCAAATGATTCTGTTTGGGAGAAGATCAATCTCCTCAAGGAGCAGATCGATCTCATAAAGCCATAAAGAGATCGATCTCACCCCTCGACAGATCGATCTCCTAGGCATAAATTACCCCAAATCGTCCCAAAATTCAAATGCAGATCGATCTCATCAAGAGGCAGATCGATCTCCTACCCCCAGTCTATATAAGGAACCCCTATTTTTCTCCTGCAATTTCACTTTCTCTCTCTTCCAACCCCATTTTCACCGAAAACCTAACTTTCTCACTTATCCAAAGCCCCCATTTTTGGCCAAATCAGGGGTTGTGGCAAGAAGGGAAGTTGTTCCTCATCAAAAGGAGAACAACATACTTGGAAATTGAAAGACGGATCGAATCGAGGCAAGAGATAAGCTCTCCACAAGGTTTAGGTAATTTCTAAACTTCGATCCTTCCATTTGAGGTGATTTTAGTGATGTTAGTTGTTAGCATTGCGTTGAAATAGCTGAGAAATGGTTAGGGATTGATGAAATTGCAATGTGGTTGGAGTGGTAATGATATTTGGAAATTTTGGAAATTTTGAGAATTTGTGCTATAAATGGAAATTTAGACAATGTGGTGAATTAGCATAGATAATTGGCATGAGAAATGTAAAACGTTGAGATGTTGGGAATGAGAGTGTAGTTTGGGGTATAGTTACGAGAATCAAGAGATTTGAGGAGTTATGAGCAATTATGCTCGATTTTGAGAATTGAGGTTTATGAGATAATTGAGTATTGATGTTTTAACATCGTTTGGACAGCTCGGGAGTTTTAGAGTGGAATGCGAGGCTAGTCCGTGATACGGGGGAAACGATTGCACTATACGAGGTGCAAAGAGGTAAGGGAAATCTGAACCATTTGTGTATGTGATTTGTAAACTATTATAGCATGATTTGTGGTTTATAAAACAAGCATGTTGAGTGTTGTGTTGAGTTATAATTGCACACGATTTTTATAGCCGGTTGGATCCCATTGTTTTATGCGTTTATAAGCTGAGTGTGAAATTGCTTTATAAACCGTCGAATTTGTGTGAGTAATGAATTGGGCTCTACGTTAAGGCAATATCGAGATTTGAGAAATGTGTACGTGCTTTGCCGGTTGGAACTCGATTTTATTATGTTTTGTGTTGAGTACAAAACAGTTTTCAAATGAGTTTTATGAGAGAAAAACCACTATGAGTTCTACGTGAAGGCAAACCAGTCTTGTGTGATAAGACTTAGGTGTGTAATTTTGAGTACACATCGGGCATTGCTCTGGTAGCATGTAAGCTCGATTTCTTCTCCGTTCTGGTAACGTGAGAATAACCCATTCTGTGGCTATGCCACGTATATTCGGTGGCCGTTGCCACGTGATACCCCATTTAGTGGCCGTTGCCACGTGAGAAACCCTATTGGTGGCCGTTGCCACGTGAGAAACCCTATTGGTGGCCGTTGCCACGTGATACCCCATTTGGTGGCCGTTGCCACGTGAGAAACCCTATGGGTGGCCGTTGCCACGTGAGAACCCCTAATTAGTGGCCGTTGCCACGTGAAACCCTATCCAGTGGCTATGCCACGTGTGAAATTAAATCAGTGGATATGCCACGTGTGTTTAGTGGCTGTGCCACGTGTGAATTTAAATCAGTGGCCATGCCACGTGTGTTTAGTGGCTGTGCCACGTGCATTACTATTTCAGTGATTTTATCACGTTCATTGAGAAAGCGTTTATCGCATTGTTTTCACATGCTTTGTTATTGCTCTAGACTGAGCCTTTTTACTTCATGTTTTCACATGATTTGAGACATGAGAATGTCGTTCTGAGTACTTTCATGCTATGGTTTTCAAATGAGTTTCACATACAAATAAATAATTTGTGATGTGCATTTTGGTTTATGAAATGAGTACCTTACCCCCCTTACTGAGCGATTTAGAAGCTCACCCTGTTTTCTTTACCCCCAGAGTTCTTCAAGTGAAAAAGGATTTCCCTGCGACGTACGGAGTAGTGGCTAGTGGAGGACTCGAGCTCCAGGCCATATATATTGTATCTTGAGGTATATTTTATCTTTTCATGTACCCAGACTATTATTGTAATTGCAGACACTTGATGTATAACATTATATGGGATGTATTAGGATTAATTAACTTGAAATTAAGTATTTGTATACGGTACAATATACGCTATATTACGATGAGATCCTGAGGCATAATAATTATGATGATGTATGACACTGCACAGGAATGCACCCTCAATTGTGAATTAATGAGTAAAAAGTTTTAAATTTGCCATATTTTTCGCATTTTCGGGGCGTGACACTGCCACATGCCATGGCCGAGAGGCCAAATGGGCCAAGCCGATATGGATTCAGCCCAATAAGAGTTCATGGACCTCAAAAAAAGGCCAATAAATGTTAATAGGCCAAATGAGCCCAATAGGCCCAAATGAATTGAATAGTAAAGTGAAATGGACTTAAGACTGAGTAAGGCTCATTAAGATGCAATTGGGCCCAATAAGAGTAAATGGGCCCAATGCTTTAAATTAAGCCCAGTGAAAGTGAATATAGTTTAATATACTATAATTAACTTGATGAATAGTTATATGCAGCCTCAGAGATTATATTGGGAGCGAAGCGGACTGGGTAATTTTACAGCGTTGGAAACGGAAGAGCATTCCACGTGATTCCAAGAAAGGAGTTTTACGAGTAGTTAGAGATATCTGCGCATATTTTCATTTACTTTTATATTCACTTAAAAAGTCTGAGGGTCAGAGAAAGTGAATAAAATTTATAACAACCCAATACAGAAAAATTACGATTTTACCCCAATTAAGGGTAAAAAGTCAAAAATTAGGAAGAGTTGTAAAAAGCATGGAAAACATCTTTTTGAATGTTTTTTTATGCTGTTTAGCAGATGCATTGATAGATTGGCTGAAGTTTTCATGTTATATGCGAAAACAACACAATATAGTGTCCATTTGATTTAATTGAGTGAATCCCTTTTAAATGAGCCATTTATCGAGTTGTGTGAAAACAAATTGTACTGGAGCCCTACTCGCACTAGATTTTATATGTTTTCTACTTAAATTAGTGTTGGAGCATTACTCGCACTAGATTTTACATGAGATGCATAACATAGTACTGGAGCGTTGCTCGTACATGATTTTATTGTGATATATGCATGATAGAGTACAAAAGTGATACTCGTACTCATTTTGACAAGATTATGCATGACATAGTACTGGAGCATGCTTGTATTTGATTTTAATGAGTTTTGTGCATGGCATAGTATTAGAGCAATTGCTCGTACTCGATTTGAAATGTAAACTATACATGACCTAGTGTTGGAGTGTTACTCTCACCAGTGTTTGATTTTATGATATCCATAAGACAGTGTTTAAGTGGGGTGTCGACAGAGAGTCGCACTTAAGGCACGTACTGGATTTGATGTGATATGCATGACATGAAACAGCTGTGCTGGAGCCCTATGGAGACTGTGTGTCGCACCGATTTTGATATGCTCACACGTGCATTTTGAGATATGGTAGAGGACTATCGAAACTAAAATTTGGTCTACAGGAGTACATTGTACCGTGCATGTGACACAGAGTGCATTGTACCGTGAGTACTTGTGAGTACATGATGTTGTTGAGTTGTGGAATTGTGGATTTATCAGCTAGTAGTTGAGGATTTGACCTACCTCCCGTTACAACAGTTTTGCCCCGCACACTAGGTATCGTGTAGCCTAGTGTCACGACCCTCAACTTACCAAAATATGTACAAATTTTTCGCATTTTCATGCATTATTTATTATTCGTCCTTCCTCGATCATGAACAGCTACACTCTCAACAGTTGGGCTGGTGTTGATGCCCACTCATCCAATCCATAATAATTCGATATGCTTTATAAATTTAGAAGTAAACACTTTTATAAATGAATCAGAGTTACTGTGTACAAGTGTTTACATGGCTTTATATCCCCAATGTTACATACAAAGAGCTACTGTGCTATGAAAAGTTTAGATACAAAATTATCCAAGTGTGTATACCTTACGTGATGGGATGCAGGGGATACCAAAAGGGAAAGCCTTTAGTCGCTCTCAATCTATACTCAAATCTCTATAGAGAGGGGAAAATAAGGGGGGGTTGTCACGACCCAATTCCATTCTCTTTAACTGAAAATCACTAAAAAATTTTCGCGTTTTACTGTTACCTTACCCGGTCGTGAACTAACTCACCACACACTGTTGGGCTGTGAGTCAATAATAAACTCCACATCTCATTCATTCTCAGTGAAATAAAACGATGTCATACATTTGCATTTAAATCTTGTACTTATACAAAAGCATGTTTTACTGACATCTACATCCCCCATAATTACAACTCAAAGAATACTGTGCTTTTACATTGTTTAGATACAAAAAGAATCACTGTGTATATACCTTTAAGCAATGGAGATGCAGCGGAGTCCAAAATACCACGCCTCAGTCCTCACTGGGCTACTATGCACGCTCTGTAGGGGGAAATAGAGAGGGATGAGCAACCACACGCTCAGTAAGGCAATAATGCAAGCATGGTAGATAACTACTCTATCTACATGCTGATAGTGTTATGCATAAATCCTTCATAGTAGGAGCATGAGGAAGTAAAACTATGCCATGTGAGTATACATATATATCATGTATTAAAATCGTGTACATTGGCATATTAAAACATGGTATAAACATCATGTATAAATCATCTCATGCTCAATCTCATTTAAATTTATAAAAAGGGCAATTCATTAAGAAACCTCCTTTTTAAACCGACATCATAAACCTCTTTCTCAACACATACATATCACCAAATCAATTCATAATCACAACCACATTTTCATTTCGCAATTCACGCATGTGTATAAAAACTAGGTCACCATATCAAAAGTTCCTATGTGGACCACTACATCATAAATCATCCCAGACCACACGTATCCAGGTGTGCGGGGTATCATGCTGGCACGAAGATGGATTATCCCTCGCCAGACTTTCTCATCACATAACCATCATGCGGTACATCGTACTCCATGTGATATACACGGTACAACGTACTCCGCAGACTCATATCGTGATTGGGGGTGCCATTCCTAGGTCTTACCTACCCCATACCAAGAGTTTTCCATATCCGTGAAGGAGAGCCTCCCCGCCGAACAGAGCCTCCCCGCCTAACAGAGCCTCCTTGCCTTCTCGGGCTTAAGGATGTTAGCTTAAGGATGTAGGGCTTAAGGATCCTTCCGTAAGAGAGCCTCCCCATCGAACAGAGCCTCCCCGCCTAACAGAGCCTCCCCGCCTCTTTGGGCTTAAGGATGTTGGCTTAAGGATGTAGGGCTTAAGGTTCTTACCGTACCCATGTAGGAGAGCCACCCTGCCTAACAGAGCCTCCCCGCCCCTCCAGGGCTTAAGGATGTTGGCTTAAGGATCCCACCGTAAGAGAGCCTCCCCACCGTACAGAGCCTCCCCGCCTAACAGAGCCTCCCCGCCTCTTTGGGCTTAAGGATGTTGGCTTAAGGATGTAGGGCTTAAGGATCCTACCAACTTTCACAACCTTATACGTATCACAATGTGCAAACTTGTGCGAGCAAAGCTCTAGCACGACTCATGCATCCTCTCATAAAGAGACGCGTACGAGCATAGCTCTAGTACAGTTATACTCATAAGACAACCACTCAAAAGCCATGTACGAGCAGAAGCTCCAGTACGGTTTATAAACATCATCATAGTTTCCAAATCAAGGTGCGAGCTAAGCTCCAGCACGTTTCATACAAATGAAAACATCAATACCCGGTGCGAGCTAGGCTCTAGCACAGTTTAATTCACATAAACATGATAGGCGGCTCATAAGCTTTTAAAGCTATCTTAAAACATATTTGGCACTTCACATGTGCTACAAATATCAAACCACAATAGCCAACCTATTTATCAATTCATTTAAAACCAAATACATGTTTTGTGGAAGCATTCAAAACACTTGATTTATGCAATTATTAGCCTTACTATCCCTTTTTATACATCCATGTAAAACCAAATCATCCAATATTCACACCATTTTCACATACCAAGCAACCAATTTCTCAAACATTCATGCATTTCATAAACACCCTATAATCCCACAAATTACGAGCAGCTACCTCTATATACTTACAGAATTCCCTTCCCTGGAATCGCGATGCGTGATTCCACTTCCTTAAGCTGCTTACTCGTACGGTTCGATTCGTCTTCAACGAACTCTTCGGGGCTGCACAAAATCATATCCCGTATTATATTCGATCCATATAATATGACATCGTGCGTTCACTATAGTCAATTCGACCTATAGTTTTCTATTAGCGCTTATGAGGCCTCGTTTCATTACTTTACCCATAACTCGAGTCTATGGATTCTTCTTAGGCCTATTAACTTATTCAAAATCGATATTAAATCGACATTAAGCTCATAGTGTTCATATTTCATGAATTCCCTCACTATGGCAATTATCAAGCATATACATACCCATTTTCACAATTCCTCCAAACTCACAATGTACTTTCATTTAACCATCTAAAATCATAAACATTACCTCAATAACAACTTTAGCATGCCCATAAATCATAAACTCATTCACCCATATATTCTCACATTATACTCATTCTAGGTTTTCTAGGTCACACCAATTCCACCACATCCCTAGATAATTTATCCATCAATACTCATGCCAAACAACTCCAAAATCAATTAAATAGATAATGTATTTGGATTGGAGTGTTAGAATCTTACCAATATGATTTTTCTTCTTGATCCAAATGGCAATGCCCTTAACTCTTTCAATACCAAAAATGGGAAAATGCCTTCCCACTATGTTGTTCTTCTCTTTGATAGGAACAACTTTGCCTCTAATGGTCTCTCTTCAAATCTCACTGAAAATGGCTGATTTTAGAGAGGGAAAGTTAGGTTTTTGGGTTGAAAGTGGAAGATTAATGTTTTTCTCGAGATTTCCTGATTTTCAGCCCTCCTTATATAGAAATAGCTTGAGGAGATCGATCTGGTCCAAGAGGAGATCGATCTGGTCCCCTTAAATCCCTCTTTTTCACGACATTTTTAAGCATGAGATCGATCTGTCGAAGCATGAGATCGATCTGTTGAAGCATGAGATCGATCTGTCGAAGCATGAGATCGATCTGGTCCCAAACAGAGAGCTAAGGAGATCGATCTGGGTGCTTGAGGATCGATCTTTTCATCACAGAATGCTTAGGAGATCGATCTGGCCCCATAGGAGATCGATCTGCTCTATTCCATTGCCCAAATAAGAGCATTCTGGCTCTTCCAGATCGATCTGGCCTTCATGTTTTCCAAATTTCCTGCAGTTTCCTTGCTGCAACTCATACCAACACATCCTTAATCTGTTGCCATGACCATTTTCTCATCCATCCACCTTTATAACTTGAAAATGGCATCCATTCATACCTTATGCACATTGAAACTTGTGTGCATTCATTGTATGTCCAAAGGTATGCTGTATAAAACCAAATGGAAGCATAACTTCATTCCTTTTTACCACACTACTCATTTTGAGTTTCAATCACATCCATCACTTATAAGAATTCATTTCTTCATATTCATACTTAATGAAACTTGTATGTACGTTACAAATCATATTACACATACGTACATTAAATCCATGGACTTACATCAATCATACTTTACATTACTAGTCCATTCATATTTATTACACATTACAACTTTACATATACGGGGTCTCACAGGGGTGAGCAAGCCACATGCTCAGTCAGGCAATCATGCGAACAAATAGATATTGTACTATCTACATGATCGTGATGCCATGCTCAAACCCACACAATTCTCATTCCACATCTCAAAAGCATTATTTCATGCTTGTATTAATGGCATGTAAAGTAAATCATGCTATTTAGTTTAGTGCATAAATCAAATTTAAAGCATGGCATTAATCATCATGCGTGTTTCACAAATAAGGCATGACATAAATCATCATGCGTATTTCAAAATTAAGGAATGGCATAAATCATCATGCATCAGTGCACTTTAAGACCATTAAGATTGTCACGACCCAAATTAACAAAAAATCTCTACAAATTTTTTCTTTCCATTTGTTATTAAATTCTTACCTTTCTCTGATCGTGACCATCCTACCAACAGTTGGGCTATGATTCAGTGTTAGTCCCCTCTCACCTATTTACCATCCCATTTCCATATTCACATTCACACATCAGGAATTACTATCCTTTAACTATAACTAAATCCATTCATAAGGGTATTTACATAACTTAGATCCCCGACATCATATCCGTTTACAGTACTGTGCATTTACATTTTTAGATACAAAACTATACAAATGTGTATACCTGACTCTTGATGAGACGCATGGATACCAAAGATGCAAATCCTCAGCCGCTCACTAACTACTGCGAGTGCTCTGAAAAAAGGGGGATAATAAGGGAGTGAGCAACCACACGCTCAGTAAGGCAATTATGCAAGTAAGTAGATAGCTCCACTATCTACATGCTCATAATGCCATGCCCTTAAATCCATTTCTTTTCATTTAAATCTCATGCATGAAATCATGCATACATCAATGCCATAGTTTATAAAAACTATTCGTGCATATAGAAATCATGCAACTCATGCATCAATGGCATTTTATGTAAAATCCTAATTCACATGAAGTAAATCAAGATCATGCATTATTTCATGCCATGTAAAACAAATCATGAGAGACAATTCTTTTCATGAATTTGTAATTAAAGCATGGAAAACTCCTCATGCTACTGCATTTAAATCACTTCATTAAAGCTCAGTATAAAATAACCCCTACAGGTCAGTCATCTCATAAATCAATCTCAAACTCATAAATAAAATTCCGTTATAAAATTATGTTATAAAATCACCCTTCTTTTAGGGTCACATGTCATAAAATCCTCTGAAGAATCTATCATCATAGTAGAAAATCACATCTCAGTGAAAATAAAAAAATCGGGGGCCTGACCCCTCCCTCGAGTCTACCTTGGTCTATCAAGACCAAAAGTTATATCATGTGAGACATGTAGGTGACTATATCAGTAACATCGAGGACTATGGCCATATCCTAGTGATCCCTGGCTACACGATACCTAGTGTGCGGGGTATCACACCTAAAATGGGAGGTGGGATAGACTTGCCGCCAGAACAACATAAATACCATGATTGTGAGGGCAAGGCTTGCAGCCTCGTGGCCAATACCACTCCACTCCAACAATCCCCACGGTACAGTGTACTCCTCGTGACATACACGATACAACGTACTCCATGAACCTAAATTATAGCCAGGGGGTGCCTGCCGTAGGTCTTATCCATCCAACTTATGTCTCAGTATGCATGTGTGGGCATATCATCTCACTGTGACACACAGTCTACAAGAGGCTCCAACACGGCTATATGCATGACATATAAATCCCTGTGCGGGCAAAGCTCCAGCACGGCTCCATGAATATTCATGATATCTGAAAACCCCCTGGGAGCGAAGCTCAAACACGTTTTCATAAAAATCAGTAAAATCTGTGTACGAGCAGCACTCCAGTACGACTTTAAAAGAGTTATAAATCCATATAAAATCACGTGTGAGCAAGCTCCAGCACAGTTTATGCATAAAATCCATCAAAGCCTCGTGCGAGCAATACTCTAGCATGATATCATGCATAAATCATTCAAAACTTCATGTGAGAAATGTTCTAGCATGAATAAATGCTCAAGTAAATCAAAACTTCGTGCAAGCAACACTCCAGTACGGTTTCATGCATAAAGAAATCAAATCTCGTGCGAGTTACACTCCAACACAGCTTTTATGCAATTAAATCGATTAAATCATGTACGAGCAAGGCTCTAGTACGACTTTTATGCAATTATCATATCAAAACAGGATGCGAGCTAAGCTCCAACACCTCTCATGCATGTCAAATCATTAAAACTAGTGCGAGTAATCGCTTTAGCACCTTTTTATGCATATCAAGTCAAAATAGGGTGCGAGCTAGGCTCTATAACCTCTCATTCATTTCACAATAATAAAAATCAGTGCGAGTAACCGTTCTAGCACATTTTATGCACATGATGTCACACAAATCGATGCAAGCAACCGCTCCAGCACCATTATGCACACTCACAAACTTATATATAGTGCGAGGAAATGCTCCAGCACCCTTTGTTTCCATATAAACTTGATAATTAGCCCATTTTCCAAAGAAATTTCATTTAAATCTAAATAACACTTATGTAGTGTTATCTTGTGAAATTTATACAAATACTGGCCAATCTACCAATTTACTTTACTAGAAAGTTATGAAAATTCCTCAAATCATGCATTTCATGCATGTTATGCTTTCACCATCCTTAGGTGAATTTTCCCTCAATAGTGGTAAAATAGTCTTTTATCTATCCCCAGTCCTTAAAATTTTTAATCCATTTCTAAGACTTTTATACATTTTCAGTGTATACAAAAGGTATTAAAAATATGCATAGCTACCTCTAGCTACTCACAAAATTCCCTTACCTCATTTTTCTGAACAGTCTGACTTTTTCACTGATGTCTCATCATGCAGTCCGATTTGCTCCCAATCCAATCTCCGAAACTGCGTATAAATATTCATCAAGTCAAATACAATATAATTAATTGTATTTCATATTTTTTGGGCTTAATTTAAATCATTGAGCCCGTTTACCCATATTAGACCCAATTGTACCATAATGGGCCTTAACCGACCTTCAGCCCATTTTTCACTTACTATTCACATCATCGAGGCCCATTGGGCTCATTGAGCCCATCAGTATTTATTGGGCCTCGTTCTAAACTCTCGAATAGCTCAATTAATTATTTATGACAATTTATCTAAAATTCAATAATTTAATTCATTTTATATGAAATTTATCTGTAATTTATGTGGTAAATTTTTAACACGCATAACTATGCAAATTGTCGTAAATTAGGGTTACTTACCCGAGATTCCATGATAGTAAACAAATCGAGGCTGACTTGAGCTCTCGATTGACATCAATTGTCAAGCTACACAATTACATATTTTTCTGGGTAAATTTTCAGTAGAATATTAATTAAATTAAATATTCTGAAATTTAAATCGATCAATTTCGACTGCTTACCGGCTTACCCGTAGCTCGATTGTATCACTGGAATTTTCCCTAATTTCCCTAATTTTCCTCTTTTTCTTTTTCCCTTTTTCCCTTTTTCTTCTTTTCTGGCTGAATCGGTTCGGTCCGGTTCAGCCCGGTTCAGACCAGTATGGTTCGGTCCGGTTCAGTCTGGTTCAGTTTTTTCCTTCGCCATTCAGAGCTTCGTCGGTCGGTTCTTCACCGATTTCCATCTCCAGCAGATCCGCGGGGTTGTTCGGTGCACAGATCTGGTATCGATTTTGCCAAGACAGGCCAAAAAGTGGTCGATCCGACCTTTTCTCTCCTCGATTTTGCTACCGATTCTCTATTCACCGTTTTCGACGCTGTCCATTGGTTTCTCTGATAGTTTTTGGTACTAATCGATGTATCATCATGAAGGGAACCTTCGACTGGCCTCGGGGTGGGTCGAATCGACGTCGGTAGCACCCGATCCCAGCTTCTCTCCCGTAATCTCTCCCTCTCGATTCGGTATTCTTCGACGATGTCACCGCATGTGGGTGTTCGGGTCGGCTTCCTGGGTTGTTGATCGCCCTTCGTCGTCCGTCGATGGTTTCGTCGGAGCCGAGGGAAACCGTTCCCTCAGATTCGTCTTCTTCATTTCCAGAATCGCGTTTTTCACGATTTCGCTTTCTTTTTTTTTCATTTCTTTTTTTTTTCTTTTTATTATGATTATTATTTTATTAAATAAAAATGATTTTATTGACAAAATATCAACAAAAAATCATATTTTATTCATTTAAGCCATTAAATGAATTTATCTATCTTATTTTGTCTTTCCGGTATATTTTTCAAATATTTCCGAGATAATTTCTCATAATACAAATTTTGGTTAATTCTGATAAATTCATATCTTGATCAATTTAACCTGAAATTTAATTATTGCTCCTTTATTGATCAAGATTTCCTGAATCAATGTTTACAGTGTCAATTTCTTACCGAATTGACACCGAATTTTGGCTCTTTTGATCGTTTTACCCTTCAATGTGTTCGGGACCAAAATAATCCAACTTCCCTTCACTTACCCTTTTTCATTTCATGTAAAACTCTTCTTATGATTCAATTTACATAAAACCATGTTTACATCATTTGAATCATAAGAAATTACGATAAAAATCGAGTCTTACAAACATGCTTTCTTATCTCATAAAATCAACACTTGTCAGGACTCAGACCCCTTCCCTTGGACCGTCCTTAACCACAATACGTTTTCAAAACTTGGATTTATTCATAAAACAATAGACATGTGAGATAGGCAATATAATAAGGGAAATCTCCTCTAAGATTATGGCCATATCCTGTGATCCCTGCCTACACAGATCAGATGTGCGAGGTATCACCACTATCTACTTCTACACGGGAGGTGGGTCAACTCCAACCCACCAGTCCATAGCAGATCTCGTACGAAGATGGCATAACTCAATCTCAACACAGTACAACATACTCCATGCTATATGCACGGTACAACATACTCCGTAGACCCATATCAACATATCATATCACGCCACATCTCATAATGCACATACAAGCCTATTTAATCAGTATGACATCTTGTCTACACGAAGTTCCTAGCACGACTATCAACATGTCAAAATCTCAATAATACACGTGCGAGCCTATTTAATCGGTGCGACACCCAATCTACCCGAAGCTCCTCGCACGACTATCAACAAGTATGATGGGCATCTAATGCGAGCTATGCTCTAGCACCAGGCCAAAACCAGTATAAAGTCTGTGCAAGCTCCACTCTAGCACAACATCATAAAACACCATGTGAAAACTAGTACGAGCTACGCTCTAGCACTCATGCGTATAAAAACACATCAAATCTCGTGCGAGTCATACTCTGGCACACTTTCATTCTCACGAAATCCATGAAGGTGGCTCAATTCTTTGCAAAACATGGTTAATCAAACAAATCAAAATCATTTCTTTGCAAATCATTTCAAATGTTACCCCACCTACCAATCACTAGCTCAAAAGTAACAAAACATGATTTTCAAAGCGTCATGCTTTTGTTTTCATGCAAATTTCTCAAAACTTAACTCTTTGCCCTTCAATCACCCAATTTCATTTCCTCACATCACATGCATTCTAGCAAATCACTTAAGCGCCCAAATTGCACACAGATATCTCTAAGAGTCCACACAATTCCTTTAAATCGATTTCCTCGGGGTGCGACTCTCTTCCTCTTATCTTCTCGCGCTTGTGGCTCAACTTGCTCTCGTATATCCTCGGGAGCTGCAATTCATCCATCCATATACTTAAATAAATGTTGCTAACTCTCATTCAACTCTACAATTTACCCAATGACTTAAATACTCATTTTACCCCTTTTTGGGCAAGTCTCACAATTCATTCCATAACACCATCTTAGAATCATACCCACAACACCATTATCATCTCAAGGCATCCTATTCATCATTTATTCCACCACATTTCACTTTCTCACACTAACCCATTACTAGGTTATACTTATTCCATAGCATTATAGATAGTTCTACCAATAATGTGCACCCCAAATCAACTTCATAATCAATAACTAAACAATGTACTTGGATTAGAGTACTAGAAACTCACCTCTTTGATTTCCTCCTTGCTCCAAATGGAAATGCCACTTGTTCCTAAAATCCAACAAATGGGGAAAATGCCTCCAAGCTATGTTGTTCTTCTCTTTGATGTGAACAACTTTGCATCTAATAGCCCTCCCTCAATTCTTCTTGAAAATGGGTGGATTTAGAGAGAGAAAACTAGGTTCCGGGTTGAAAATGGTAGAGTAAGAGTGTTTTTCCAAAATCTCTAGATCCAACTGCTCCGATTTATAGATTTAGCTTGATGAGATCGATCTGTCTTTGGTGGAGATTGATCTGCTCCTCTTAAAATCCATTTTTTGCAAGACATTTGAAGGCCGGAGATCGATCTATCGAAACCTTGAGATCAATCTGTCTCAGGCAGAAAGTTGAGGAGATCGATCTGGCTAGGGAGGAGATCGATTTGCTCCAACCTGAGAGGTAAGGAAATTAATATGTTTGCCTTAAGAATTGATCCTTATTTTACCGAATGTTTAGAAGATCGATCTGGCTCCATTGGAGATCGATCTGCACTATTCCAATTACACGAATAAGAGCTTTTTGGCTCTTCCAGATCGATCTCTCATCCTATGAGATCGATCTAGCCTTCATATTTGTCAAATTTTCTACAGCAACTCATACCAAACAATCCTTAATTTGCTGCCATAGTCATTTTCTAATCCAGTCACATTTGAGACTTGAAAATGGCATCCATTCATACTCTATACTCATCAAAACTTGTGTGAAATCTTTGTATAGCCAAAGGTATATGATATAAACTAAGTGGAAGTGCACAACTCATGAGATCTTCCTTCCATTTTACCACACTAATCATTTTCCATTCCACTCACATTCATCACATACCAAAGTCCATTTCTTGATATTCATACATAATGCAACTTGTACGTACATCACAACTCTTATTACAAATGTGTACATTAAACTTATGAACTTACATCACATACACTTCACATTACAAGTATATCACCATACTTATGAATTCATTTACATATATATATATATATATATATAAGGTTTAACCTATACGGGGTCTCACACCTGGGATCACTGAAATTGGGATATGATCATTATCCTCGAAACCATACAAGTAGTCATCAATCTCACTTGATATTTCTTACTTGAATTGTCACATGATTATTATGGAACTGGGTAGACCCGAGGGATGGGTTGAGCCTCAACATGTGACTTTGTGGTTTTATATGAATGCAAATGTTTATAAACCTGGGTAAATCCGAGGGATGGATTGAGCCTCAATTTTCATGTTTTGACATGATGAAATGCCATATTTTCTTATGATTTAATCGAAATGGCATTATATGATTTGATTTATAAGTTTTACATGAGAATACAACATTTTTGCATGAATTGCCGATGTTTATAAATAAGCATGATTTCAGTATACACGAACGAATGTGTATATACGTTACATAAGTTTTACAAAGAAAGATGCATGCTTTAGATGTGAAATGATAAGGAATATTTTAAGGCATATCATTATATTTATGTAGATAGTGTGGTTATCTACTTGCCTGCGTGATTTTCTTACTGAGCTAGTGAGCTCACCTCTTTCATTTTCCCCTCTCTATAGAGCAACCATAGTAGCTAGAGTACGGTTGAGGACTCGTATTCCTTTTGTCCGCTGCATACCCATCGAGTGAAAGGTATACACACACGTACGACTTTGTGTCTAAACATATAACAGTACAGTGATGTAAACGAATGTAATATTAGGGATGTGTTTGTATATAAATATACGTGAGCTCACTTATGACATGTATGCATGATATAAAATGGATGATATGGTAAGTAAAGGAGATGATACTAATACCAAATCACAGCCCAACTGCTGGTGGTTGAATTTAAACCGTTCCCTCGGTTTCATCTTCTTCATTTCCAGAATCGCGTTTTTCACGATTCTGCTTTCTTTTCTTTTTTTCATTTCTTTTTTTTCTTTTTATTATGATTATTATTTATTAAATAAAAATGATTTTATTGACAAAATATATACAAAAAATCATATTTTATTCATTTAAGCCATTAAATGAATTTGTCTATCTTATGTTGTCTTTCCGGTATATTTTTCCAATATTTTTGGGATAATTTCTCGAAGTGTAAATTTTGGTTAATTCTGATAAATTCATATCCTGATCAATTTAACCTGAAATTTAATTATTACTCCTTTATTGTTCAAGATTTCCTGAATCAATGTTTACAGTGTCAATTTCTTACCGAATTGACACCGAATTTTGGCTCTTTTGACCGTTTTACCCTTCAATGTGTTCGGGACCAAACTAATCCAACTTCCCTTCACTAACCCTTTTTCATTTCATGTAAAACTCTTCTTATGATTCAATTTACATAAAACCATGTTTACACCATTTGAATCATAAGAAATTACGATAAAAATCAGGTCTTACAAACATGCTTTGTTATCTCATAAAATCAACACTTGTCAGGACTCAGACCCCTTCCCTTCGACCGTCCTAAACCGCACTACGTTTTCAAAACATGGATTTATTCATAAAATAATAGACATGTGAGATAGGCAATATAATAAGGGAAATCTCCTCTAAGATTATGGCAATATCTTGTGATCCCTGGCTACACGGATTAGGTGTGCGAGGTATCACCACTATCTGCTTCCACACGGGAGGTGGGTCAACTCCAACCAGCCAGTCCATAGCAGATCTTGTCCGAAGACGACATAACTCAATCTCAACACAGTACAACGTACTCCATGCTATATGTACGGTACAACATACTCCGTAGACTCATATCAACATATCATATCACTCCACATCTCATAATGCACATGCAAGCCTATTTAATCAGTAAGACATCTTCTCTACTCAGCTCCTAGCACGTCTATCAACAAGTCAAAATCTCAATAATACACGTGCGAGCCTATTTAATTGGTACGACACCTAACTACCCGCAGCTCCTAGCACGACTATCAACAAGTATGATGGGCATCTAATGTGAGCTATGCTTTAGCACCATGCCAAAACCAGTATAAAGTCTATGCAAGCTCCACTCTAGCACAACATCATAAAACTCCATGTGAAAACTAGTGCGAGCTACGCTCTAGCACTCATGCGTATAAAAACACATCAAATCTCGTGCGAGTCATACTCTGGCACGCTTTCATTCTCACGAAATCCATGTAGGTGGCTCAATTCTTTGCAAAACATGGTTAATCAAACAAATCAAAATCATTTCTTTGTAAATCATTTCAAATGTTACCCCACCTACTAATCACTTGCTCAAAAGCAACAAAACATGATTTTCAAAGCGTCATGCTTCTGTATTCATGCAAATTTCTCAAAACCTAGCTCTTTACCCTTCAATCACCTAATTTCATTTCCTAACATCACAAGCATTCTAGCAAAGCACTTAAGCACCCAAATTGCACACAGATATATCTAAGAGTCTACACAATTCCTTTAACTCGATTTCCTCGGGGTGCGACTCTCTTCCTCTTATCTTCTCGCGCTTGTGGCTCAACTTGCTCTCGTATATCCTCGAGAGCTGCAATTCATCCATCCATATACTTAAATAAATGTTGCTAACTCTCATTCAACTCTACAATTTACCCAATGACTTAAATACTCATTTTACCCCTTTTTGGGCAAGTCTCACAATTCATTCCATAACACCATCTTAGAATCATACCCACAACACCATTATGATCTCAAGGCATCCTATTTATCATTTATTCCACCACATTTCACTTTCTCACACTAACCCATTACTAGGTTATACTTATTCCATAGCATTATACATAGTTCTACCAATAATGTGCACCCCAAATCAACTTCATAATCAATAACTAAACAATGTACTTGGATTGGAGCACTAGAAACTCACCTCTTTGGATTTCCTCTTTGCTCCAAATGGAAATGCCCCTTGTTTCTTAAATCTAACAAATGGGGAAAATGCCTCCAAGCTATGTTGTTCTTCTCTTTGATGTGAACAACTTTGCGTCTAATAGCCCTCCCTCAATTCTTCTTGAAAATGGGTGGATTTAGAGAGAGAAAACTAGGTTCTGGGTTGAAAATGGTGGAGTGAGATTGTTTTTCCAAAATCTCTAGATCCAACTGCTCCTATTTATAGATTTAGCTTGATGAGATCGATCTGTCTTTGGTGGAGATTGATCTGGTCCTCTTAAAATCCATCTTTTGCAAGACATTTGAAGGCAGGAGATCGATCTGTCGAAACCTTGAGATCGATCTGTCTTAGGCAGAAAGTTGAGGAGATCGATTTGGCTAGGGAGGAGATCAATCTGCTCCAACCTAAGAGCTAAGCAAATAGATCTGGCTCCATTGGAGATCGATCTGTACTATTCCTATTACTCGAATAAGAGTATTTTGGCTCTTCCAGATCAATCTCTCATCCTATGAGATCGATCTGGCCTTCATATTTTCTAAATTTTCTACAGCAACTCATACCAAGCAATCCTTAATTTGTTGCCATAGTCATTTTCTAATCCAGTCACATTTGAGATATGAAAATGGCATCCATTCATACTTTATACTCATTAAAACGTGTGTGAAATCTTTGTATAGCCAAAGGTATATGATATAAACCAAGTGGAAGTGCACAACTCATGAGATCTTCCTTCCATTTTACCACACTAATCATTTTCCATTCCACTCACATTCATCATATACCAAAGTCCATTTCTTCATATTCATACATAATGCAACTTGTACATACATCACAACTCTTATTACAAATGTGTACATTAAACTTATGAACTTACATCACATACACTTCACATTACAAGTATATCACCATACTTATGAATTCATTTACATATATATATATAAGGTTTAACCTATACGGGGTCTCATACCTGGGATCACTGAAATTGAGATATGATCATAATCCTCGAAACCATACAAGTAGTCGTCAATCTCACTTGATATTTCTTACTTGAATTGTCACATGATTTTTATGGAACTGGGTAGACCCGAGGGATGGGTTGAGCCTTAACATGTGACTTTGTGGTTTTATATGAATGCAAATGTTTATAAACCAGGGTAAATCCGAGGGATGGATTGAGCCTCAATTTTCATGTTTTGACATGATGAAATGCCATATTTTCTCTTGATTTAATCGAAATGGCATTATATGATTTGATTTATAAGTTTTACATGTGAATACAACATTTTTGCATGAATTACCGATGTTTATAAATAAGCATGATTTCAGTATACATGAACGAATGTGTATATACGTTACATAAGTTTTACAAAGAAAGATGCATGCTTTAGATGTGAAATGATAAGGAATATTTTAAGGCATAGCATTATATTTATGTAGATAGTGTGGTTATCTACTTGCCTGCGTGATTTTCTTACTGAGCTAGTGAGCTCACCTCTTTCATTTTCCCCTCTCTACAGAGCAACCATAGTAGCTAGAGTACAGCTGAGGACTCACATTCCTTTTGTCTGCTGCATACCCATCGAGTGAAAGGTATACACACACGTACGATTTTGTGTCTGAACATATAACACTACAGTGATGTAAAAGAATGTAATATTGGGGATGTATTTGTATATAAATATACGTGAGCTCACTTATGACATGTATGCATGATATAAAATGGATGATATGGTAAGTAAAAGAGATGATACTAATACCAAATCACAGCCCAACTGTTGGTGATTAAATTATGACCAAAAGAAAGGTAAGAAAAACGAAAAAATTTGTAGTGATTTTTTAGTAAAAGTCGGTCATGACATAGAGAGATGGCGTTTTAAATCGATTTGGTGTTTGAGACTGAGCCAATATCCAAACCACTATAAAGAATGGCTCCAATTGAGTTGATGGAATAAAAGAAGCAGTTACATGAGCTTTTGGATAAGGGGTTTATTAGACCGAGCGTCTTACCTTGGGGAGCTTCGATCTTATTTCTTAAGAAGAATGATGGAAGTCTCCAACTATGTATAGATTATCGGTTGTTGAATAAGGCTACAATTAAGAACAAGTATCCTATTCCATCAACTGATGATCTGTTGGATTAGCTTCAAGGAGCATAGATCTTTTTGAAGATTGATCTGAGGTCTGGGTATCATCAGTTGAGAATCTGGAGTGGAGATGTGCCCAAGACAGCTTTTCGTACCTGTTATGGTCATTACGAGTTCTTGGTTATGCCTTTCGGGTTAATGAATGCTCTTGCAACTTTTATGGCTTTGATGAATGATATGTTCAAGCCATACCTAGATCGATTTGTGAGCGTCTTCATCGATGATATCTTGTTATATTCGAAGTCCAAGGAGGAACATGAGCATCACTTAAGGATTATTCTACAGATCCTCCGAGAGAAGCAGCTATATGCCAAACTCAGTAAGTGTAACTTCTAGTTAGAACAAATATCATTTCTAGGTTATGTAGTATCAAAGGACGGGGTGTCTGTTGATCCGTCCAAGATAGAGGTAGTAGTTCAATGGGAATGACCCGGGACAGCCATTGAAATCAGGAGTATTTTGGGCTTATCTAGGTATTATAGATGATTTGTAGAATATTTCTTGAAATTAGCTACTTCTTTGACTCGTCTCACTTGAAAAAATGTTACATTTGAGTGGGATGACAAATGTGAGAAGAGTTTTGGAGAATTGAAGCAGCGACTAACCACCACACCAATTCTCACCATTCTGACCAGCTTAGGAGGTTTCTCTATATATACGGATGCCTCAGGATAGGAACTGGGTTGTGTACTGATTAAGAATGGGAAGGTAGTTGCATATAGATTCCGAAAGCTTGAGGACCATAAGAAGAACTATCCAACCTATGATATAGAGTTGGCTGCCGTAGTGTTTTCTCTAAAGATATGACGTGACTATTTGTACGGTGAGAAATTTCAAGTATTTACTAATCACAAAAGCCTGAAATATCTGTTTTCACAGAAAGAATTGAACATGATGCAACGTAGATGGTTAGAGCTTTTGAAGGACTATGATTGTGAGATACTGTATCATCCTGGCAAAGCAAATGTAGTTGCTGATGCTTTGAGTCAAAAGAGCCTCAAGATGGTATCGTACATAATGATCAGGGAACATGAGCTGCTAGACTAGTTTGCGAGTCTTAGTTTAGATGTGACACCTTCTGTTACTGATGTCTATTTTGTGATAGCTAGTCTGAGTTTGGAATCGGATTTGATTGACCAGATCAAACAAGCTCAGTGTATCGATCGCTTCTATATGGATATGGCAAGTCAAGTTTAGATGGGTACTAAAATTGATTTTGAGATGAGCACAGATGGATTACTGAAATTCAGAGGCAGAGTATGCGTTCTCGGTGATCTTGAGTTGAGAAAACTCATTTTGTTCGAAGCTCATTCATCACGGTATACGTTGCATTTGAGAAGTAATAGGATGTATCAGAATCTTTAGAAAGTGTATTGGTGGTCAGGGATGAAAAGAGATATGGCAGAGTATGTAGCTAAATGTCTGGTGTGTCAGCAGGTGAAGGTTATTCGAAGTCTGTAGGATTATTGCAGCTTCTACCTATACCAACATGGAAATGAGAGCACATTAGTATAGATTTCATCATGGGTTTACTGAGAACCCAATGAAACTATGATGCCATTTTAGTGATTGTGAATCGATTGATGAAGTCGGCTCACTTCTTAGCCATGAAGGCTACGGATACTATAAATGCGTTGGCGAATCTATATGTACAGGAGATTGTGAGGCCACATGGCATTCTAGTGAGTATTGTGTATGATAGGGATTCTCGCTTCGCTTCTCATTTTTTGGAATATTTTTAAGAAGCTATGGGAACCTGATTCAGTTTCAGTACAGATTTCCACCCTCAGTCTGATGTTCAGTCAAAGAGAACCATCCAAACTTTTGAGGACATGTTGAGATCTTGTGTGATGGATTTCAAAGGCTCATGGGATGATCATTTTCCATTAGCTGAAGTCGCCTATAACAATAGTTATCACTCGAGTATTACGATGGCACTGGATGAGGCGTTGTATGGTCGTATGTATCCTTCTCTGATTGGATGGTAAGAAGTGAGTGACCGAAAGATGTTTGCTCCTGATTTAGTAAAGGCTCTGAGGATGTCCAATTCATATGTGATAGATTGAGGACAGCTCAAAGCAGGCAGAAGAGCTATGCTGACACGAAACGTAGATCGTTGGAGTTTACAGTAGGTGAATCAGTATTCTTAAAGGTATCTCCTTCTAAGGGTATTATGAGATTCGGGAAGAAAGATAAATTGAGTCCTCGCAACATTGGACCATTTGAGATCTTAGAGCAAGTAGGAGACAAGGCTTATAGGTTGGCATTGCCACCAGAGTTAGCGAGTGTGCATAATGCCTTCCACATTTCGATGCTTTGAAAGTATCATCCGGACCTGACACATGTGATTCAGTATAAGCCGTTGGCGCTCACAGATGATCTGTCATATGTTGAGAAGCCGATTCAAATTTTAGACAAGAAAGAGAAGGTCTTACAATCTAAGGCAATCTCTTTGGTTAAGATTCTCTAGCAGTACCACACTTCAGAGGAAGCCAGCAACGTGGGAATTGAAGAACTTGATGTGAGAGAAGTATCCTAAGCTGTTTGAGGACTAACTTAATTCTAATTTGGAGGACCAAATTTCTTTACGTGGAGAGGAATGCAAGACCCACAAATTTTGTATACTATTTCTTATGATTCACCATTGTAAACATTTGTATATGTTATAAGAATCATAAGAAAGATTGTATTACAATCCAAAGTATAAGTGAGAGTAGAAAATGCCTTAAAAGCATACAAGTGCCAATTATGAGTTAAAGCGAACTCAAGCTAAACTGAAGGGATGCCAACCATTATAAATGAAGATAAGAACTTAAAACATCCGAATAAGGATAGTTCAAGAAGGAAAGTTGGTTTGGTTTTGTCTTGATAAGGTCGAAGAGATGAAAACACCAAAAAAGGCTAAATGAACTCGAAATGGACCATTCGAGGTGTTTTTAGCTATTTCACTTCCTAAAAACAACCAAAATGTATAGACGAGGAGTCTTAACCATGAGAATTGACACTTTTGGATGTTTGAGAAAAAGTCAAATGTGGTCAATGATCAAGAAAAGTCAAAGTTAGTTAAGAAATGTTGACTTTAGCCTTAAAGAACTAACCATGATTAAAATTTAACCTAACGAAGGTTAAAAAATGGGGAAGATATATTTTTAGCTAAAACACTCAATCTTCAACTCCTTAAGTATGGAAAATTAATTTAATCAAAATCTGGATTAAAATTAATGGGTAGAACTCATTGGTCCAACTAAGGAAATTTTAAACCCCATTAAGGTGGACTAAGATTGGGCCAAATTGTTGGGGCATTGGATGTGCCCAATATTAAGCCAATTGAAGGCCTAAATTGCGGAAAACTTTTCAGCCCAAAAGCCCAAACCAAAGGCCCAAAATGGAAGCCTACACTGAAAGCCCATTAGTTTTATGGTAACGCCCAAAACTTAAGCCCAATTGGTCTAAACCCAAAACCAATGCCGAGCCCAAATGGTGGGCTGAATTTTAATAGCAAATGATGAGAAATTAGCTAAGTAAAAATCTGCCGAAGGTTATCTTCTTCTCCATAAGCTCTCGACTAAGAAACAAAAAGCATGGAAACATAAGCTTCCAAGTTTTCTCACACTAGAAATCACTAACCTAAAGGCATATTTGGAACAAGTGATTTGCATGAAAGTTGTTCAAAATTGAGAGAGGAGTAACATATCTTGGAATTAGCCATTAAGGAGCCATTTTCAAGGGGGTAAAAATCCTTGAAAGTTTCGACCAAAAGAGAAGTCTAAGCTAGGTGAGTTTTCAAGCTTCCAACTTCTAGTATGTTAATCTAGGAATTATTCTAGGATGATTGGTATACATTTTTCTGGATCAAAACACGCAAAATCACCATGAATCCATGTTGGCTACAAATAGGTATTTAGGTTTTGATGGATATTGATGTGATTTAAATACATATATAGACTAATTAAGATGCATAGATGATGATGGCATGGTTAGATTTAGTCAATTTGTCTAATTAGTTGGTGAATTAGAGATGGCATACAAGGTGTTTGATAAAATGCCTAAATGAACAAAAAACTAAAGGCTTAAGGCATGCATGTAAGGTGTTTGATGAAATGCCTAAGTGAATGGTTAGCTAAATGGCTAAGGTAGGTGAAGGGTGGCGTGACTGTCGACTATGGGCGGCATGCATAGCTCTCGGCCACATGCCATGGCCGAGAGGCATATGGGCCAAGATGAATTGTTTTCGACCCAATCAGAGGTAATGGGCCTCGGACAAGCCCAATAAAAGTTAGTGGGCCCCACAAACCCAATAGGCCCAAATGAAATAAGCAGTAAAATGAAAATGGGTTGAGACAGAGTGTCACAACCTTCTCTCTCTCTCTCTGTTCGTGACTTTTACCTTACTTCCAACAGTTGGGCTATGAGTCAACATCCAATCCATATCTCATCCATTTTAATTTAATAAATTAATTTAAATGAAGTAGAATAGAAATTGGACTTTTATATATATGTGCAAAAACGTTTACATCAGTTTCTATTATATATATCCCCCAAAATACAAAAAACAAACTTTACTGTGCATTAATTTATAGGATATAAAATTCTCAAGTGTATACCTCTATATACTGCTGGATGACTGAAGCAACATGATAGCAGGGATGACTGCAGTGTACTCACTGCTGCATAGAATCTGTGGAGGAGAAATATGGGGGTGAGCTAACACGCTCAGTAAGGAAAAATATGAAAGCAAGTAAATAACTACACTATCTACATGCTAAAAATATAGATATTCATTTTCCCTTATAAAACATATGCATTCTTTAAAATAACTTCCATCGATGCGAAATCATTAATTCGCAGGATGGGTATATGCATATTCTCACAACACACTTTAAAATCACACATTTAGAAATCACTTTTCACTCAGTAAATCCATATACATGAGACATAATTATGGGTTATCATATCCCCAAACACACAATATAGGAAACATATGTCACCACACACAGTGGTGACAATGTCATATCACTCAGATAAATATAGGATTTATGGCTATAGTAGGATTCCAGGCAACACTGATCAAGTGTGCGAGAATCCCATGCTTGCGGAGGTGGATCAACCATCCCTTCAGCTCATACTAGAATCATGACACATCGTACTCCATGGCTAATGCTCACGGTACATCGTACTCCCGTGGATCCTTATCACCCATTTCCATTGTCTTAAAATCTCACGCGAGCAAGTCTGTGCAAGACACACAGCAGTTCACGACGGCTGCAACATGGTTTTTTACTCATTACATCACATCCATAAACCACGTCCGAGCAGGTCAATGCATGACACATAGAAATACATGACGAATCTAGCACGGTTTTACTCAACACACAGCGTAATCATAATAACCTCGTGCGAACAACTCAGTGTAAGAACACACAACAAACCTGAGGCATCGAGCATGATTTTACTAGGAAATTACATGCGAGCATAGTCAGAGCAAGACACAGAGAATTACTCAAAGGCTCCAACACGATTCTCAAAAATATAGTGCGAGCTCTCGACTGGAACACACAGCATCACCTGAGGCATCAAGTACCCTTTTGCTTTTCTCAGAATTCCTTTTAAAAATGATGTGCGAGCATGACTGGTATATCTACCATTGTCACATTGGCTCTAGAATAAGTCACACATAAAAATCGATAGCTAGCTTTGCACACATGTATGAGTGAGAGGGCAATCTACTTTTAATCACTCATTAAATTATTTTCACTCAGAAATACATGCATTCTATATGCAATAGTCAAACCGGAAGCCAGTTTATGATTATACATACTCAAGACATTTACAAACATCTTTTCACACCAAGACATTATAGGCATATAATTCATGCATATGAGCTTATACTTATGCTTAGTTTTCACGTAGATAATTCAATAACTATCTACTTATTGATATCATTCATTCACATATAAGGATTTATCAAAATACATCTAGCTATCTCTATAGCTTTGCGTAAATCCCTTACCTCGAATCACGCTCAAATCACTTTCCTTCAATTTTCAATGCTCATGATCCGGTCTTATCGACTCCAATTATATCTTCAAGAGCTGAAATTTTGTACTGCACACATCAGTATACTTTCATATACTTCATTTCACTTGCATGATATTCAAATCAATGCATTGACCATTTACATCTTATTGGACATGATTCTCTCTTACGTTCATTTTGATTATACGATTCATTTCTCGAGAATCTCTACTAATTCTCATTAAATCGGTATTTATCCCACGATGCCTTAGTTTCATTTTATACCTCATATGTTTATTTTCAACCATTATTGTTTCTAGCATATGGACTTCACCAACTATCTTACAATCATATAAACATTCTCACTAATAACAATTCATGCCTAATTCATCATCAATTCCATGCCTAAGCTAATTCCTCACACTAAGCCATTGGTAGGTCATGGAAAATTAAGCATGTTCATGGTTGTTTCAACCATCAATACATATTCCAATCAACTCATTAAAACATCTAGATTAATATACAGCTCACCCCCTTTCTCTCTCCCTCTACAGATCGTGTTTAGTAGATCATCTTGCAGTAGTTGTGCTATTTCTTTTGCTGTACAGCTCACCTTGTTGCACAAAGGTATATATATTCACGTGTATTTGGTATCTAAACACTAAACCGCACAGTAATGTATTGTGTAGCTTTCGGGGGATGTAAAGATGAGAAATGATTATATAAATAGATGTACATAGTTCATGAGATGTACAATTATATTTAATATTTGATACCTGTGAATGAATGGAATTGGATATGTCGCGACCTAATATTCCTAACATTTATACCATTAATTACCACACATCACAACTACACATACTGATTGTTTGGTTATGAGTTGATGTCAGTCGAGTGCTTCCCACATACTAGAATTCATTCATTTGTCATGCATCCATAATAAAGGGTCGTACTCATAATAACTTAAAAAAAAAATCTTACATATGTTTACATTGGTTTTGAAAGACCCAGATTTTGATGTAGCTTATTCCTTATAATTCCTATACATACAACCATTTTATTATGTTAGTTGAATCATAAGAAGAGTAATTACTAGAATGAAATTGTAAGTGAAGTGATTAAATGCATATAAACTACGTAAAGGCCAAATAAGGGCTATAAAAGCCACAAGCTAAACTGAATGGATTTAAATTATTCTGACTAAAGATAAGAAATTAAAATGGGAAAATATAGAGGGCTTGAGAAGAAAAGTCAGTTTGATTTGGTCCTGAACATATTGAAACAGAGGAAAGACCAAAAATGGGCTAAACGAGTTCGAAATGGTTCATTTGAGGTGCTTTTGACATATGCTGTAAGACCCAATTTTAGTTATGTGAGATCTGAGAATTTCAGACATATTTTATTGATGTAAGAATAATTTGAAGTGTAATTCATTGAGCTAAGTGAATTGTGGGAATGATAATTGGAGATTTATATGTTAAGTGTTAAAATAAATGTGAAACTATGAGGACAGATCGATCTAGGAGAAGGAGAGATCGATCTGGTGAGTTAAAAATGACAAGGAAGGAGGAATTTAAGGAGCAGATCGATCTGGGAGAAGGAGAGATCGATCTGGTGAGTTAAAAATGAGAAGGAAGGAAGAATTTGAGGAGCAGATCGATCTCCAATGGAAGAGGATCGATCTCCTTATGATTCTGTTTGAGAGAAGATCGATCTCATGAGGAAGAGATCGATCTCTAAATGATTCTGTTTGGGAGCAGATCGATCTCCTCAAGGAGCAGATCGATCTCATAAAGCCATAAAGAGATCGATCTCACCCCTCGACAGATCGATCTCCTAGGCATAAATTGCCCCAAATCGTCCTAAAATTCAAATGCAGATCGATCTCATCAAGAGGCAGATCGATCTCCTACCCCCAGTCTATATAAGGAACCCCTATTTTTCTCCTGCAATTTCACTTTCTCTCTCTTCCAACCCCCATTTTTACCGAAACCTAACTTTCTCACTCATCCAAAGCACCCATTTCCGGCCAAATCAGAAGTTGTGGCAAGAAGGAAAGTTGTTCCTCATCAAAGGGAGAACAACATACTTGGAAATAGAAGGACGAATCGAATCGAGGCGTGGGTTGTGCGTCTCACTAGCTTTGGGTAATTTCTAAACCTCGATCTTGATATTTGAGATGATTTTGATGATAATGGTGGTTGTCATTGTGTTGAAATAGCTGAGAAATGATTAGGGATTGATGAAATTGCAATGTGGTTGGAGTGATAATGATATTTAGCAATTTTGGGAATTTGAGCTATAAATGGAAATTTAGACAATGTGGTGAATTAGCATAAGTAATTGGCATGAGAAATGTAGAACGTTGAGATGTTGTGAATGAGAGTCTAGTTTGGGGTAGAGTTACGAGGATCAAGAGATTTGGGGTGTTATGAGCAATTATGCTCAATTATGAGAATTGAGGTTGATGAGATAATTGAGTATTGATGTTTTAACATCGTTTGGACAGCTCGGGAGTTCCAGAGTGGAATGCGAGGCTAGTCCGTGATAAGGGGGAAACGATTGCACTATACGAGGTGCAAAGAGGTAAAGGAAATCTAAACCATTTGTGTATGTGATTTGTAAACTATTATAGCATGATTTGTGGTTTATAAAACAAGCATGTTGAGTGTTGTGTTGAGTTATAATTGCACACGGTTTTTATAGCCGGTTGGAACCCATTGTTTTATGCGTTTATAAGCTGAATGTGAAATTTCTTTATAAACCGTCGAATTTGTGTGAGTAATGATTTGGGCTCTACGTTAAGGCAATATCGAGATTTGAGAAATGTGTGCGTGTTTTATCGGTTGGAACTCGGTTTTATTATGTTTTGTGTTGAGTACAAAACAGTTTTCAAATAAGTTTTATGAGAGAAAAACCACTATGAGTTCTACGTGAAGGCAAACCAGTCTTGTGTGATAAGACTTAGGTGTGTAATTTTGAGTACACACCGGGCATTGCTCTGGTAGCATGTAAGCTCGATTTCTTCTCCGTTCTGGTAACGTGAGAATAACCCATTCTGTGGCTATGCCACGTATATCCGGTGGCCGTTGCAACGTGAGAAACCCCATTTGGTGGCCGTTGCCACGTGAGAAACCCCATTGGTGGCCGTTGCCATGTGATACCCCATTTGGTGGCCGTTGCCACGTGAGAAACCCTATTGGTGGCCGTTGTCACGTACGAAACCCCATTGGTGGCCATTGCCACGTGATACCCTATTTGGTGGCCATTGCCACGTGAGAAACCCTATTGGTGGCCGTTGCCACGTGAGAACCCCTAATTAGTGGTCGTTGCCATGTGAACCCTATCCAGTGGCTATGCCACGTGTGAAATTAAATCAGTGGCTATGCCACGTGTGTTTAGTGGCTATGCCACGTGCGAATTTAAATCAGTGGCTATGCCACGTATGTTTAGTGGCTGCGTCACGTGCATTACTATTTCAGTGATTTTATCACGTATTTGAGAAAGCGTTTATCGCGTTATTTTCACATGCTTTGTTATTGCTCTAGACTGAGCCTTTTTACTTCATGTTTTCACATGATTTGAGATATGAGAATATCGTTTTGAGTACTTTCATGCTATGGTTTTCAAATGAGTTTCATATACAAATAAATATTTTGTGATGTGCATTTTGGTTTATGAAATGAGTCCCTTACCCCCCTTACTGAGCGATTTAGAAGCCCACCCTGTTTTCTTTCCCCCTAGAGTTCTTCAAGTGAAAAAGGATCTCCCTGCGACGTACGGAGTAGTGGCTAGTGGGGGACATGAGCTCCAGGCCATATATTGTATTTGAGGTATCTTTTATCTTTTCATGTACCCAGACAATTACTGTAATTGCAGACACTTGATGTATAACATTATATGGGATGTATTAGGATTAATTAACTTGGAATTGAGTAATGTATATGATACAATATACACTATATTATGATAAGATCCTGAGGCATGATAATTATGATAATGTATGACACTGCACAGGAATGCACCCTTAATTGTGAATTAATGAGTAAAAAGTTTTAAATTTGCCCTATTTTTTGCATTTTCGGGGCGTGACAGAGTTTTCTTGGTATCAGAGCTTAGGGTGTCTAGTACTGTCAGTGTCGGTTAAGTGGAATAGAATACATCCCAAGTGTCTGTAATAGTTTGGTCATGAACTGAAATTGAGGATTGAGATTTCAATCGATTGTGATATGTACGCGCAGGAGACGAGTTGAGATAGAGAATGAGTCAACGACGAGGTCGTTCGAGGAGGCAGGCAGAGTCCCCTCCGCCACCTATCCCACAACCAGAGAGTCCTAACTCTCGATTTAATCGGATTGAGACCGATGTGAGGCAAGGTTTTGAGCAAATGGCAGCGTTATTCGCGCAACACTTTAGAGTTAATGCCTCGGGTACTACTCCTACACCACCACAAGGACCTCCCATACCCCCAATACCTCCCGTCACTCAGCCTGAGGACAGAAGTATGGTCCGACTAAGGGATTTCCTGAAGATGAATCCACCCGCATTTAAGGGAAAGAAGGATCCTACAGAGGCTGAGGAGTGGTTGACGGAATTAAGAATTATATTTGATTTCTTGGGGTGCACCGATGCTGAGAGGGTCAGTATGAGTGCCTATATGCTGAAGGGGAGAGCTCGAGATTGGTGGGGTACTACCCAGGGTATTCTGATCTCCCACCATGATGTGATTGGTTGGGAAGAGTTTCAGATAGCCTTTAGGACCCAATATGTACCACGAGCCGCCCAGAGAAAGAAACAGGCCGAGTTTTTGAGTTTGGTACAGGGTGACATGTCTGTGGATGACTATGAGAACCAATTCACAGCACTATTGAGATATGACCCAGAGACCTTCAAGAGTGAAGAGCTCTGCACAGAGAAGTTTGTGTATGGGTTGAAGCCCGTCTTCAGAGATAGATTGATAGGGCTATGTATTACTGAGTTTGGAGATGCTCTGAGACGAGCACAGAAGATTGAAAGAGGAATTGAGATGGTACAATCCCAGAATGAGCTCAGGGCGGTGAATAGAGATAAGGGCAAGAGGCCAGCGATTTTCCAAACAGAGGCTCGGAGAGGTTCCTTCAGAAGAGGAAGGATTGAGGTACAGAAGGGCAGATTAGAGAGACCCAGAGGTTACCCTAACATTAGAGAGACCCCTCGAGATGTCAGGCCTGAGACAAGGTTTTGCAGAGATTGTGGCCGAATGCATGAGGGAAGTTGTACTGGGTCGATCCATGGATGTTTTAGATGTGGAGACATGGGTCACATGGTGAAGGATTGCCCTCAACCTCAGAAACCACATGTCTTGGAGCCCACTAGACAACAGCCTCAAAGAGTGGATACCCGGAGACGGGCCACTGCGGCAGAGAAAGGGAAGAAACCTGTGGCACAGGGACGTGTGTTTGCCCTGGATAAGGAGACCGCAGACACTTCGGCAGAAACTATAAGAGGTACACTCTCTGTTTGTAATTATGAGGCTCATGTGTTGATTGATTCAGGATCCACGCATTCGTTTATTTCTGAGCATTTTGCATGTAGATTAAACTTGAAGTTTGAACCTCTAGAATATATACTACATGTAAATACCCCTATGCGTGAATCTCAGAGAACTGAGTTAATCTGTAGAGGATGTGAGATAAAGGTGGGAGATAGAGTGACGTTAGCAGATCTAATCATGTTGAATATACATGGGTTTGATGTAATTCTGGGAATGGATTGGTTGGCGACCAATCGAGTGAGTTTAGACTGCTACACTAAGATTGTAACTTTCTCCCTACCTGAACCTTACAGTGTACGATTGAGATATTGAGGAAATGATTATGTGGATTTCTAGTAAGTAATTTGAGAATTTTGATATTATTTTGGAGAATATTAAATATGATTGTTCATGTGAGGCTATGAGACACTCATCGCAGACGATGAGCGGGAACATCCGAGGATTGAGGATATACCTGTGGTGTGTGAATTTTTGGATGTTTTCCCAGATGAATTGCCAGGGTTACCACCAGATAGAGAGCTGGAGTTTACCATTGATTTGGTACCAGATACTCAGCCGATCTCTAAACCTCCCTACAGGATGGCATTAGTAGAACTTGAGGAATTGAAGAAACAACTGCAGGAGTTATTGGATCAAGGGTTTATTAGACCCAGTGTTTCACCGTGGGGAGCACCAGTTTTATTTTGTCAAGAAGAAGGATGGTAGTCTCAGATTATGCGTAGACTATCGGTTGTTGAATAAAGCCACGGTGAAGAATAAATACCCATTGCCCAGGATTGATGATCTACTTGATCAGCTAAGAGGGGCCTCAGTCTTTTCTAAGATTGATTTGAGATCGGGCCATCACCAATTGATGATCAAGGAAGAAGATATTCCAAAGACGGCCTTCAGGACAAGGTATGGCCATTATGAATTTCTGATGATGTCCTTTGGATTGACGAACGCCCCTGCAGCATTTATGAGACTGATGAACGAGGTGTTCAGAGACTATCTAGATAAATTTGTGATAGTCTTCATTGATGATATCCTGGTATACTCTCGGTCATATGAGGAGCATGCACAGCATTTGTGGGTAGTACTTCAGATACTCCGAGATAAGCAATTATACGGAAAGCGTAGTAAGTGTGAGTTTTGGCTGAACTGGATAGCTTTCCTTGGTCATATAGTCTCAGAGGAAGGAGTATCAGTGGACCCAAGCAAGGTGGAGGCTGTGCTTAATTGGGAGAGATCGAGGACAGTTACTGAGGTACAAAGCTTCCTTAGTTTGGCAGGGTATTACAGAAGATTTGTGGAAGGATTTTCAAGGATTGTCGCTCTTTTAACTAAGCTCACGCGCAAGGAGACTCCATTTATATGGACTGACCAATGTGAGCTCAGTTTTCAGGAATTAAAGAGGAGGTTGATAGCGGCACCTGTGTTAACTATCCCTGAGGGATCAGGAGGATATTCGGTGTATAGTGATGCATCTCATCAAGGGTTGGGGTGTGTGCTGATGCAGCACGGAAGAGTGGTTACATATGGATCGCGACAGCTGAAAGACCATGAGCGGAATTACCCCACGCATGATTTGGAGTTAGCCGCTGTGGTATTTGCTTTGAAGATCTGGCGACACTACTTATATGGGGAAAGATTCCAGATCTTCACTGATCACAAGAGTTTGAGATATCTCTTTGATCAGAAAGAGTTAAACATGAGACAAAGGAGATGGATGGAACTCCTTAAGGATTATGACTGTGAGATTCTTTATCATCCGGGTAAGGCGAATGTAGTTGCTGATGCCCTGAGCAGGAAGAGTATGATATCTGCTATGATGATCAGGGAATGGGATTTGTTAGAGCAGTTCGCCGAACTTCAGATCAAAGTTAAAGAGGTAGAGACTGGATTTTTGGCTAGCCTGCGGATAGAGCCCAGGATCATGGATCAGATTAGAACTGGGCAGCGCAGTGATCAGAGATTGATAGATATGGTTAGCCAAGCTGAGCAGAGTTCGCAGCCGGATCTCACTATCAGTGAGGATGGATTGTTGAGATTCAGAGGACGGATTTGTGTACCGGACGATGATACCCTGAAGAGACAGATACTGAGAGAATCCCACTGCTCGCGATACACCATGCACCCAGGGAGTACTAAGATGTACCGAGACTTGAGAAAGGTGTATTGGTGGAGTGGTATAAAGTGAGACGTGGCAGAGTACGTGGCCAAGTGTTTAGTATGCCAGCAAGTGAAAGCTGAGCATCGGAAGCCCGGAGGATACTACAGCCCTTACCTGTACCTACATGGAAATGGGAGCATGTCACTATAGACTTTATTATGGGTTTACCGAGGACCCGAAGAGGTCATGACGCTATATGGGTTATAGTGGATAGATTGACCAAGAGTTCCCACTTCCTTGCCATCAAGAGCACAGATACTGTGGATGCCTTAGCTGACCTGTATGTCAGCGAGATAGCTAGATTACATGGGGCTCCAGTGAGTATTACTTCTGATAGAGATTCTCGGTTTACTTCCAGATTTTGGACCCAGTTTCAGGAGTCCATGGGATCTCGATTGAGTTTTAGTACCGCCTATCATCCTCAGACAGATGGTCAGTCAGAGAGGACTATTCAAACTCTGGAGGATATGTTGAGGGCGTGTACGATGGATTTTAAGGGATCATGGGATGATCACCTGCCCCTAGCAGAGTTTGCGTAAAACAACAGCTATCACGCAAGTATTGGAATGGCACCCTTTGAGGCTCTATATGGTAGGAGGTGTAGATCCCCTGTAGCTTGGGAAGAAGTCGGTGACAGAAAGATAAATGCCCCCGAGCTTGTTGAGCAAGCCGCACAGAGTGTGAAACTCATATGTGAGAGATTACGGGCTGCACAAAGTAGACAGAAAAGCTACGCGGATGTGCGTAGACAGCCACTCGAGTTTGATATTGGTGATGCAGTATTTCTGAGAGTATCACCGAGTAAGGGTATCATGCGATTTGGGAAGAAAGGGAAATTGAGTCCTCGATACATAGGACCATTTGAGATTCTTGAGAGAGTGGGAGAGGTAGCTTACAGATTAGCATTACCCCCACAGATGTCCGGAATACACAATGTTTTTCATGTGTCTATGTTGAGGAAGTACCACCCGGACCCTTCTCATGTCATAGAGTATGACGAGATGGACATTCAAGAGGATATGAGCTACACTGAGGAACCCGTCTAGATTCTCGATAGAAGAGAGAAGGTACTGAGAACTAAGAGCATCCCATTAGTGAAAGTTTTGTGGAAACATCACTCAAGGGAAGAGGCAACGTAGGAACTAGAGAGTCTCATGAAGGAGAAATTGCCCCATCTCTTTAACTAGTTGAGTTGAATTTGGAGGACCAAATTCTTTTAAGGTGGGGGAGGATGTGAGATCTGAGAATTTCAGACATATTTTATTGATGTAAGAATAATTTGAAGTGTAATTCATTGAGCTAAGTGAATTGTGGGAATGATAATTAGAGATTTATATGTTAAGTGTTAAAATAAATGTGAAACTATGAGGACAGATCGATCTGGGAGAAGGAGAGATCAATCTGGTGAGTTAAAAATGACAAGGAAGGAGGAATTTAAGGAGCAGATCGATCTGGGAGAAGGAGAGATCGATTTGGTGAGTTAAAAATGAGAAGGAAGGAAGAATTTGAGGAGCAGATCGATCTCCAATGGAAGAGGATCGATCTCCTTATGATTCTGTTTGAGAGAAGATCGATCTCATGAGGAAGAGATCGATCTCCAAATGATTCTGTCTGGGAGAAGATCGATCTCCTCAAGGAGCAGATCGATCTCATAAAGCCATAAAGAGATCGATCTCACCCCTCGACAGATCTATCTCCTAGGCATAAATTACCCCAAATCATCCCAAAATTCATATGCAGATCGATCTCATCAAGAGGCAGATCGATCTCCTACCCCCAGTCTATATAAGGAACCCCTATTTTTCTCCTGCAATTCACTTTCTCTCTCTTCCAACCCCCATTTTTACCGAAACCTAACTTTCTCACTCATCCAAAGCACCCATTTTCGGCCAAATCAGAAGTTGTGGCAAGAAGGAAAGTTGTTCCTCATCAAAGGGAGAACAACATACTTGGAAATCGAAGGACGAATCGAATCGAGGCGTGGGTTGTGCGTCTTACAAGCTTTGGGTAATTTCTAAACCTCGATCTTGATATTTGAGATGATTTTGATGATAATGGTGGTTGTCATTGTGTTGAAATAGCTTAGAAATGATTAGGGATTGATGAAATTGCAATGTGGTTGGAGTGATAATGATATTTAGCAATTTTGGGAATTTGAGCTATAAATGGAAATTTAGACAATGTGGTGAATTAGCATAGGTAATTGGCATGAGAAATGTAGAACGTTGAGATGTTGTGAATGAGAGTCTAGTTTGGGGTAGAGTTACGAGGATCAAGAGATTTGGGGTGTTATGAGCAATTATGCTCAATTATGAGAATTGAGGTTGATGAGATAATTGAGTATTGATGTTTTAACATCGTTTGGACAGCTCGGGAGTTCCAGAGTGGAATACGAGGCTAGTCTGTGATACGGGGGAAACGATTGCACTATACGAGGTGCAAAGAGGTAAGGGAAATCTAAACCATTTGTGTATGTGATTTGTAAACTATTATAGCATGATTTGTGGTTTATAAAACAAGCATGTTGAGTGTTGTGTTGAGTTATAATTGCACACGATTTTTATAGCCGGTTGGAGCCCATTGTTTTATGTGTTTATAAGCTGAGTATGAAATTGCTTTATAAACCGTCGAATTTGTGTGAGTAATGATTTGGGCTCTACGTTAAGGCAATATCGAGATTTGAGAAATGTGTGAGTGTTTTGCCGATTGGAACTCGGTTTTATTATGTTTTGTGTTGAGTACAAAACAGTTTTCAAATGAGTTTTATGAGAGAAAAACCACTATGAGTTCTACGTGAAGGCAAACCAGTCTTGTGTGATAAGACTTAGGTGTGTAATTTTGAGTACACACCGGGCATTGCTCTGGTAGCATGTAAGCCCGATTTCTTCTCCGTTCTGGTAACGTGAGAATAACCCATTCTGTGGCTATGCCACGTATATCCGGTGGCCGTTGCCACGTGAGAAACCCCATTTGGTGGCCGTTGCCATGTGAGAAACCCCATTGGTGGCCGTTGCCACGTGATACCCCATTTGGTGGCCGTTGCCACGTGAGAAACCCCATTGGTGGCCGTTGCCACGTGATACCACATTTGGTGGCCGTTGCCACGTGAGAAGCCCTATTGGTGGCCGTTGCCACGTGAGAACCCCTAATTAGTGGCCGTTGCCACGTGAACCCTATCCAGTGGCTATGGCACGTGTGAAATTAAATCAGTGGCTATGCCACGTGTGTTTAGTGGCTATGCCACGTGCGAATTTAAATCAGTGGCTATGCCATGTGTGTTTAGTGGCTGCGCCACGTGCATTACTGTTTCAGTGATTTTATCACGTATTTGAGAAAGCGTTTATCGCATTATTTTCACATGGTTTGTTATTGCTCTAGACTGAGCCTTTTTACTTCATGTTTTCACATGATTTGAGATATGAGAATATCGTTTTGAGTACTTTCATGCTATGGTTTTCAAATGAGTTTCACATACAAATAAATATTTTGTGATGTGCATTTTGGTTTATGAAATGAGTCCCTTACCCCCCTTACTAAGCGATTTAGAAGCTCACCCTGTTTTCTTTCCCCCCAGAGTTCTTCAACTGAAAAAGGATCTCCTTGCGACGTACGGAGTAGTGGCTAGTGGGGGACATGAGCTCCAGGCCATATATTGTATTTGAGGTATCTTTTATCTTTTCATGTACCAGACAATTACTGTAATTGCAGACACTTGATGTATAACATTATATGGGATGTATTAGGATTAATTAACTTGGAATTGAGTAATGTATATGATACAATATACACTATATTATGATAAGATCCTGAGGCATGATAATTATGATGATGTATAACACTGCACAGGAATGCACCCTTAATTGTGAATTAATGAGTAAAAAGTTTTAAATTTGCCCTATTTTCTGCATTTTCGGGGCGTGACAAGTTAAAACATGAAATGAGTATGTTCGTGAAAGAAAGGATTGAAATGAAATTTTTGAATACGTTGAAGGGCAAAATGATCAAAAGATCAAAATTCGGTATTAATTGGGACAAGAAAATTTAATTAAAAATATGAGATTGAGAAATCTTGATCAATAACTAAGAAATAATTAAATTTCGGGTTAAATTGATGAAGATATAAATTTATTGGAATTAATCGAAACTTTCACCTCGGGAAATAATCCCCAAAATAATCGAAAAATATACTGAAAAGTTGAAATAATACCGAGAAATTCCTTTATTGATTTAATGAATTAAATATAATTTTTTTTAGATATGTTTGGATATTTTGGATTTTTAATAATAAAATAAGGATTAAAATAATAATAAAATCAAATAATAAATAAAAATTAAACTAATTAAAAAAAAGCTAAAAAAATCGAATCGGGAAGAAACCCGAAAAAAAAATGAAAAAACGGAAGGAAGCCCCGACGAAGCCCATCCCGTCAACCTAACCACCAGACACGACCAAAAAAGTCGACCAGGCGAGCTAGCCGAGCCCGTCGGCACCGACAGCTGAGGAGAACAGTGGCGAACGACGAAAGGAAACAGAGAAAAACGAAACCACGAGGGAGAAAAAGGAAACAGCGGCCACCGGCATCGATCTGGCCAACCCCACCCCCAGCCGAACGTCCTCGAGGCAAAGACAAGCAGATTGGTGGTGGCCATGGCTGCCGAAACCGACGGACGAAACCGAAAACGGTGAAAAGAAGGAGAACCACTGACGTCAAAGAGGAGAAAGGTCGAACCGGCCTCATTGCCATCGATTCGAGCATGGATACCACCAGATCCGTGCATCAGACAGCCAGACGGACCTATCGGAGGTGGAAACTGGTGAAGAACCGACCGGCGAGGCTCTGAACCAACCGAACCGGATTGAACCGTCGTAACAAGACCGGTCTGAATCGAGTTGAACCGAACTGAACCGGTTCAGCCAGGAAAGAGAGGAAAAAGGGAGAAAAAGAGAAAAAGGAAAAGGGGGAAGAATTTTTAGGGATACACCGGACTTCGGGTAAGTCGATACGAGGTCAAAAGTGATCGATTTGATTTTCCAGAAATTTATTTAAATTATATTTAATCAAAAATTAACCCAAAATTAAATATAAAATTGTGCAGTTTGATGATAGATCGTGTACGTGAGCTCGAACGAGAGCCGATTGAGCTTCGATTTTTGTACCCCACATAGCATTGGGTAAGTACATTTTAATTTCGACAATTAGAGTCAATATAGAGTTTCGATTATTTTACAGAATTTACGGATTAATTCTATATAAAAAGGAATATTATTCAGAATTGTAACGTGTGAGACCCCGTATATGTATAAAGGTATATATGTACATAGAAATGTAAATAGAGTTGTACTATGAATTCATGAGTGAAGTATATGTGATGTAAGTCCATAAGTAATGTACACACTTGTAATGAGAGTGGTAATTGTACATACAAGTTACATTATGTATGAATGTGAAGAAATGGACTTAAACATGTGGAGAATGTGTGTAGAATGGATTATGAGTAGTTTGGTAAAATGGAAGTAGAATTGCATAAGTTGTGCACTTCCATTTTTGTTTATATTAAGTACCATTGGTCATACAAAGATTCTACACAAGTTTTAATCTGTATGAAGTGAGGGTGGATGCCATTTTCAAATCTCAAAGATGATTGGATGAGAAAATGATCATGGCAACAAAATGTATGAAGTTTGGTAAGTGTTGCTGCAGAAGAACTGCAAAAAATCTGGAAATTATGAAGGGCAGATCGATCTCATGGGATGAGAGATCGATCTGGAAGAGCCAGAATGCTCTTATTTGGGCAATGAAATAGAGTAGATCGATCTCCAATGGAGCCAGATCGATCTCCTAAGCATTCTGTAATGAAAAGATCGATCCTCAAGCACCCAGATCGATCTCCTTAGCTCTCTGTTTGGGAGCAGATCGATCTCATGCTTCGACAGATCGATCTCATGCTTAAAATGCTGTGAAAAAGAGGGATTTAAGGGGACTAGATCGATCTTCTCTTGGACCAGATCGATCTCATCAAGCTATTTATATATAAGGAGTGCTGAAAATCAGAAAATTTTTGGAAAAACACTAACTTTCCACTTTCAACCCAAAAAGCTAACATTCTCTCTCTAAAATCAGCCATTTTCAGTAAGATTTGAAGAGAGACCATTAGAGGCAAAGTTGTTCCTATCAAAGAGAAGAACAACATAGTTGGAAGGCATTTTCCCATTGTTGGTATTGAAGGAGCAAAAGGCATTGTCATTTGGAGCAAGAAGAGAAATCAAATTAGGTGAGATTCTAACACTCCAACTATGGTACATTGTCTATATAATTGATTTTGGATGAGTATGGATGGTTAGAAACTATCTAAATACATTGGAAGGATTATGACCTAGAAATGGTCTAGAGTGAGAAAGTGGAATGTATGGAGATTAATGATGAATGAGATATGTAGAAGTTATTAATAGTGTTGTGGTATGATTTTAAGATGTGGTTAGTGGATAAATTGTGAGATTTACCTAAAAGAGGTAAAATGTGGATTAAGGCATTTGTAAAATGCATAAGTGAATAATATTGACTAGTGAGGTCAATTATGGGTTAAAAACATTAACTCAATTGATTGAATGAATGAATCGTAGCTTCCGAGGATACGCCGAGGCGAGTTAAGCCAAGAGCGTGAGAAGCTAAAAGGAAAGGAGTCACACCAAGTAAATCGAGGTAAGGGAATTATGTGGACTCTTAGAGATATCTGTGCGCAATTTAGGCGCTTAAATGTTTTGCTAGAATGCATGAGATTAGGAAATGATGTTAGGTGATTGAAGGGTAAAAGTTGAGAGTTTGAGAAATGTGTATGAAAACAAAAGCATATTGCTTTGAAAATCATGTTTTATTGCTTTTTAGCAAATGATTGGTAGGTTGGCTGACATTGAAATGATTTACAAAAGAAATGAGTGTGTTTTGGTTTTGTTAACCATACTTTGCAAAGTTTTGAGCCTCCTACATGATTTCGTAAGTATGAAAGCATGCTAGAGTATGACTCGCACGAGATTTGACGTGTTTTATACACATGAGTGCAAGAGGCACTAGTTCTCACATGGATTTCATAATTGTTTTGGCATTGTGCTTCGAGTTTGTCTCGCACTGGATGCCCACCTTGCATGTTGCCGTGTTTGGAGCTTCGAGTAGACTAGGTGTCACATCGATTAAATAGGTTCACACGTGCATTGTTTTGACATGATTAATTAGCCGTGTTAGGAGCTTTGGGTAGATAAGAGGTCGTACCGATTAAATAGGCTCACACGTGCCTTTGAGATGTGGCGTGATATGATGTGTTGATTGGGTCCACGGAATACGTTGTACCGTGCATATAGCATGGAGTACATTGTACCGTGTTGAGATGTGATGAGCCGTCTTTGGACGAGATCTGCTATGGATCGGCGGGTAGGATTTGACCCACCTCCCATGTGGAAGCAGATAGTGGTGATATCCCGCACACCTGATCCGTGTAGCCGGTATCACAGGTTATGTACATAGGCCTTGAGGTTATTACCTATTGTTGAACTGCCTATCTCACATGTCTACTGCTATTTGAGAATAAATCCATGTTTGAAATGATTTGTGGGTCAGGAAAGCCCGAGGGACGGGCCGAGACCTGACCGGTGTTGAAATTGATTTGTTAATGGTTTTTAAAGTGCACGGATGCATGATGTTTAATGCCATGCTTTATTGTGAAAATGCATGATGTTTAATGCCATGCTTTATTGTGAAAATGCATGATGGTTAATGCCATGCTATTTGAGAAAATGCGTGATGGGTAATGCCATGCTTTTATTGTGAATTATGAATGATGATTCATACCATGCTTTGAGTTTAAATGTGCACTGGATTTTAATAGCATGAATGCTTTACATACCATTAACACAATCATACACTCATGTTTTAGGATAAACGATGAATTAAATGCTTTTGAGCATGGCATCACGATCACGTAGATAGTGCAGTATCTACCTGTTCGCATGATTGCCTTACTGAGCGTGTGGTTTGCTCACCCCCTTATTTTCCCCTTCTCTACAGAGAATTGAGTATATAGTGAGCGTGACTGGAGGCGTTTCCCTTTTGGTAATCCGCTGCATCCCATCGCTAAAGGTATACACACTTGGATTATTTTGTATCTAAACTAGACATAGCACAGTAGCATTTTTTATGTAACTACTGGGGATGTAAAACAATGTAAACACATGTAACAACTCTGATATATATACATTTATACAAGTGTTTACTCATAAATAATGTTTCTAATTGAATTGGTATGATGGAGTGAGTTAGACGTCGACACACAGCCCAACTGTTATGAGTGTGGTTGTTCACGATCGAGGAAGAATGATTAAAGATTGATGCATGAAAATGTAAAAAATTTATACGTATTTTGGTAAGTTGAGGGTCGTGATAGAAATTAGTATCAGAGCTCGAGTTAGTTTGACGTGTGTCATGTCTAAAATACTTAATAAGTTGGATAATTATATCCCCATGTTACTGTGCTGTTTAGATACAATTTTGTGTGTGTCGATGGGTTGACTAAGTAATTGGTTGTGAATGTAGGGAATTGAGTAAGTATGCCTAATACCAATCGCGGTAGAGGGATGAGAGCACAGGCTCGAGGTCGTAGAGGTAGGCTTGGGGGTTGTGTTGAGCCAGAAACACACGAGGCTCAAGATGATGTTGAAGTGGAGGTTGATGTTGAGCACGCTCCACAGGGTCCAAAGGAGAGACCCGAGAGTACTGAGGCTTGCTTCATGAGGATTGAGCGGAGCATTGAGATGATTGTGGAGTTGGTCACCCAATCTTTATCTCGAGTTGGCAGTAGACAGAGTCCTGCTACACAGGGTGATGCCGAGCAGGTGGCAGCTCCTGAGGCACGGGCAAGGGAAGCCCAGAGGCCACAGACGATAGATACCCCACCCATACAGGATGTGCCTATGCCGGTTGCTATGCCAGGCAGTAGAGGTTGGTTATATGGATGTGATTTGGATAGACTGCGGCACTTCCAGAAGTTTGGACTGCCGTCTTTTAGTGGAATAAAGGACCCAGTAGCTGCTGAGGATTGGATCAATGAGATCGAGAAATTATATGGGTTCTTTGAGTGCACTACTACCGAGATGGTAGCATTTGCCGCTTTTATGCTGAAGGGATCAGCAGAACATTGGTGGAAGTCTACCAAGCCTATTTTGAGAGCCCGGCATACTGAGATCAGCTGGGATGTGTTTCTAGAGGCCTTTCGGAGACAGTATGTCCCGGATACTGCACAGCGGAAGCTAAAGATGGCGTTTTTGGGACTGACCCAAGGGAGCAGGACTGTGGATGAGTATGAGACTGCTTTTATATCCCTGGGCAAATATGATCCCAACACGATGGGTAATGAGGTCGAGAAAATCCAGAAGTTTGTGGATGGATTGAGACCGACCATCAGGTCGAGATTGGTTCCTCTGGATATACCGACCTATGAAGAGGCAGTACGTAGGGCGCAATTGTGTGAACAAGATGTTTATAGAATCGCCTCAGAGTTTGAAAAGGTTGGTAAGATGAGGGACAGAGATAAGAAAAGACCAATGATGGATCAAGGCTTCAGTTATAAAGGAAGCAATAGATTCTCTGGAAAGAGGCCAAGAATTGATGAGATCCAGGAGAGGACAGTTGATACTCCCATGTATTCGGCCATTGCTCCAGCTAAGGGAATCGTGATTGGAAGACCACGGCCTACTACGGAACAGTGTGGCAAGTGTGGTAGGTACCATGGAACTCGACCATGCTATGGATCTCCTGTAGTATGCTTCAGATGTGGGAAGGCAGGGCACATAATCAGAGATTGCCCAGAGATGACAGAGAGAGCCCCACAGAAGGGCAAGGAGCCAGAGAGAGCTCCAGTTGGTACAGCTGCTCCAAGGAGGAGGGCTACAGCTGAGGAAGAGGGGAAGCAAGCAGTGGGTGTAAGCAGAGGACGAGTGCACGCACTGGACCAGGACACTGTAGATCAGTCATCGGATGTGGTAAAAGGTACCATCCAAATCTTTGATTTAGAAGCTTATGTACTGTTTGATCCTGGTGCCACACATTCCTTTATTTCGCCATCCTTTGCATCTAAATTGTTGAAGCATGTAAAACCCACACTGCTTGATAAGATGTTGTTGATATCTACCCCTATGAATGATAGTCAGTTGACTGAGCATGTATATAGAGATTGTAAGATGAGGATAGGAGGTAAAGAAATGGCAGCCGATTTGATTTTATTAAATATGAGTGATTTTGATATAATCCTAGGGATGGGTTAGCTGGCTGCAAATCATGTTGTTATGGGTTGTCATGCAAAAACTTTGATGTTTCCAAAGGTAGACAATCTTGTAGTTAATTTTGTGAAATGAAATTAAAGAACATGATTATTATAAGTGTGATGAATACAATCTTGATACATGATGTATGAAAGATAAATTTGATTTCATTTATGTATGTGATGTGATGATTTATGATACTAATGGTGGAAAGAATAATGTGAAGGATTCATCGCTTTTGTGATTGAGATAGATAAGGCACGTCCGAAATTGGGAGACATTCCAGTGGTTAGGGAATTTCCAGATGTCTTTTCGGATGAGTTACCAGGGTTACCTCCAGATAGGGAGATGGAGTTTGGTATAGACTTGGCACCTGGTACAGAGTCGATGTCCAAGCCACCGTACAGAATGGCTCAAGTCGAGTTGGAAGAGTTAAGGAAATAATTACAAGAGTTACAGGAGAAGGGATTCATCAGACCAAGCGTCTCACCTTGGGGAGCACCGGTTCTGTTTGTAAGGAAGAAGGATGGAAGCCTTCGACTGTGTATAGATTACCGGTTGTTGAATAAGGCCACCATCAAGAATAAGTATCCCTTTCCACGCATCGATGACTTGTTGGATCAGCTTAAGGGAGTGCAGGTCTTTTCCAAGATAGATCTAAGATCAGGGTACCATCAGTTGAAGATAAGAGATGGAGATGTACCCAAGACAACTTTTCGCACCCGATATGGACACTATGAGTTTATGGTTATACCATTCAGGTGGACGAATGCTCCCGTAGCTTTTATGGCTTTGATGAATAAGGTATTCCACCAGTACTTGGATCGATTTGTTATTGTGTTTATTGATGATATACTGGTGTATTCAAGGTCTAGAGAGGAGCATGAACGGCACCTAAGGATAGTGCTACAGACCCTCCGAGAGAAGAAGTTGTACGCTAAACTCAGTAAGTGTGACTTTTGGTTGGAACAGATCTCTTTTTTGGGTCACATAGTATCGAAGGATGGAGTATCAGTGGATCCATCTAAGATTGAGGCCGTAGTTCAGTGGCAGAGACCCCAGACAGTGGCAGAGATCAGGAGTTTTCTGGGTTTAGCTGGATATTATCGAAGGTTTGTAGAGGGATTTTTGAGGTTAGCTTCTCCTTTGACACGCCTCACAAGAAAGAATGTGGAGTTTGTGTGGGACGATAAGTGTGACGAAAGTTTTGAGGAGCTGAAAAGGAGATTAACCATAGCTCCGATCCTCACCATTCCTACCAGCTCAGGAGGTTTCTCGGTGTATGCAGATGCTTCACATCTGGGATTGGGCTGTGTATTGATGCAGGATGCAAAGGTAGTAGCTTACGGATCAAGACAGTTAAAGGATCATGAGTGGAACTACCCGACCCATGACTTGGAGTTGGCAGCAGTAGTATTTGCGCTGAAGATATGGCGCCACTACCTCTATGGTGAGAGATTTCAGATTTATACAGATCATAAGAGCCTTAAGTACCTATTCTCACAGAAAGAGTTGAACATGAGACAGAGGAGATGGCTCGAGCTGTTAAAGGATTATGATTGTGAAATCCTATACCACCCGGGTAAAGCAAATGTGGTTGCTGATGCTTTGAGTAGGAAGCATCTCGGGATGGTATCATTTATGATGATCAGGGAACATGAGCTGTTGGAACAGTTCACGAACCTCAGTTTGGATATGACCCCACCTGACGCTGATAGTGGATATATGATAACTAGCCTGCAGTTGGAACCGGATCTGGTAGATCGTATTCGACAGGCTCAGCGAGTTGATCAACATTGTAGTGATATTGTCGGGCAGATACAGAGGGGTATAGAGACGGACTTTGGGTTAAGTTCGGATGGATTGTTGAGGTTCAGAGGAAGGATATGTATTCCTGATGATGCAGAGATCAGAAGGTTGATCTTAATGGAGGCTCACTCATCTAAGTATACGATACATCCAGGGGGTACCAAGATGTATCAAAACCTTTGAAAGGTTTATTGGTGGTCGGGAATGAAAAAGCACATTGCTAAATATGTTGCTAAGTGTCTCGTTTGTCAGTAGGTGAAGGTAGAGCATCAGAAGCCTACAGGGTTATTGCAACCCCTACCAATACCGACATGGAAGTGGGAGCATGTCACCATGGATTTTGTGATGGGATTGCAGAGGACCCGGAGAGGTTATGATGCCATATGGGTGATTGTGGATCGGTTGACGAAATCAGCCCATTTTGTAGCTATGAGAACTACCGATACTCTGAGCTAGTTAGCGAACATATATGTGCGCGAGATAGTGAAGCTACATGGAATTCCAGTGAGCGTTATTTCTGATAGGGATGCCCGCTTCACTTCTCACTTTTGGGAACGTTTCCAGGAAGCGATGGGGACCCAGTTGAGTTTTAGCACCGCATTTTATCCTCAGACAGATGGTCAGTCAGAGAGGATTATACAGACCCTGGAGGATATGTTGAGAGCGTGTGCATTGGATTTTGGGGGCTCTTGGGATGACCATTTGCCACTCGCAGAGTTCGCATATAATAACAGTTTTTGTACGAGTATCGGGATTGCACCATATGAGGCATTGTATGGGCGTAGATACCGTTCCCCTATTGGATGGGAAGAGGTTGGTGACAGAGAGATTTTTGCTCCCGACTTGGTTAGATAAGCCTCTGAGGACGTCCAATTGATATGTGAGAGGTTATGGACAGCTCAGAACAGGCAAAAGAATTATGCTGACAGGAGACGGAGACCACTAGAGTTTGAGGTGGGTGAGTCAGTGTTTTTAAAAGTTTCCCCTTCGAAGGGAATTATGAGATTCGGGAAGAAGGGAAAGTTGAGCCCTCGATATATAGGGCCATTTGAGATACTTGATAGAGTGGGAGATAAGGCGTATAGGTTGGCATTGCCACAAGAGTTGGCAAGTGTGCATAACGTCTTCCACGTATCCATGTTGAGGAAGTATCACCCGAATCCAACGCATGTAATAAGGTATGACCCATTGGAGCTCAACGAGGGTATGACATATGTTGAGAAGCCAGTTTAGGTATTGGACAGAAAAAAGAAAGTGTTGAGGACAAAGATAATTTCCTTGGTGAAAATACTTTGGCAACATCACACTGTGGAAGAAGCCACATGGGAATTGGAGAGTTTGATGCGGGAGAAGTATCTCGAGTTATTCACCGAATAATTGGTTCTAATTTGGAGGACCAAATTTTTTAAGTGAGGGAGAATGTGAGACCCCGTATATGTATAAGGGTATATATGTACCTAGAAATGTAAATAGAGTTGTACTATGAATTCATGAGTGAAGTATATGTGATGTAAGTCCATAAGTAATGTACACACTTGTAATGAGAGTGGTAATTGTACATACAAGTTACATTATGTATGAATGTGAAGAAATAGACTTAAACATGTGGAGAATGTGCGTAGAATGGATTATGAGTAGTTTGGTAAAATGGAAGTAGACTTGCATTAGTTGTGAACTTCCATTTTTTTATATTAAGTACCATTGGTCATACAAAGATTCTACACAAGTTTTAATGTGTATGAAGTGAGGGTGAATGCCATTTTCAAATCTCAAAGATGATTGGATGAGAAAATGATCATGGCAACAAAATGTATGAAGTTTGGTAAGTGTTGCTGCAGAAGAACTGCAGAAAATCTGGAAACTATGAAGGGCAGATCGATCTCATGGGATGAGAGATCGATCTGGAAGAGCCAGAATGCTCTTATTTGGGCAATGAAATAAAGCAGATCGATCTCCAATAGAGCCAGATCGATCTCCTAAGCATTCTGTAATGAAAAGATCGATCCTCAAGCACCCAGATCGATCTCCTTAGCTCTCTGTTTGAGAGCAGATCGATCTCATGCTTCGACAGATCGATCTCATGCTAAAAATGCCGTGACAAAGAGGGATTGAAGGGGACCAGATCGATCTCTTCTTGGACCAGATCGATCTCATCAAGCTATTTCTATATAAGGAGTGCTGATAATCAAAAAATTTTGGGAAAAACACTAACCTTCCACTTTCAACCCCAAAACCTAACTTTCTCTCTCTAAAATCAACGATTTTTAGTAAGATTTGAAGAGAGACCATTAAAGGCAAAGTTGTTCCTATCAAAGAGAAGAACAACATAGTTGGAAGGCATTTTCCCATTGTTAGTATTGAAGGAGCAAAAGGCATTGTCATTTGGAGCAAGAAGAGAAATCAAATTGGGTAAGATTTTAACACTCCAACTATGGTACATTGTCTATATAATTGATTTTGGAGTTGTTTGGCATGAGTATGGATGGTTAGAAACTATCTAAATACATTGGAATGATTATGACCTTGAAATGGTCTAGAGTGAGAAAGTGGAATATATGGAGATTAATGATGAATGAGATATGTAGAAGTTATTAATAGTGTTGTGGTATGATTTTAAGATGTGGTTAGTGGATAAATTGTGAGATTTACCTAAAAGAGGTAAAATGTGGATTAAGGCATTTGTAAAATGCATAAGTGAATAATATTGACTAGTGAGGTCAATTATGGGTTAAAAACATTAACTCAATTGATTGAATGAATGAATCACAGCTTCCGAGGATACGCCAAGGCGAGTTGAGCCAAAAGCGTGAGAAGCTAAAAGGAAAGGAGTCACACCAAGTAAATCGAGGTAAGGGAATTGTGTGGACTCTTAGAGATATCTGTGCGCAATTTGGGCGCTTAAATGTTTTGCTAGAATGCATGAGATTAGGAAATGATGTTAGGTGATTGAAGGGTAAAAGTTGGGAGTTTGAGAAATGTGCATGAAAACAAAAGCATATTGCTTTGAAAATCATGTTTTCTTGCTTTTTAGCAAATAATTGGGAGGTTAGCTGACATTGAAATGATTTGCAAAAGAAATGAGTGTGTTTTGGTTTTGTTAACCATACTTTGCAAAGTTTTGACCCACCTACATGATTTCGTGAGTATGAAATTGTGCTGGATTATGACTCGCACGAGATTTGACGTGTTTTATACACATGAGTGCAAGAGGCACTAGTTTTCACATGGATTTCATAATTGTTTTGGCATTGTGCTTCGAGTTTGTCTCACACTGGATGCCCACCTTGCATGTTGCCGTGTTTGGAGCTTCGAGTAGACTGGGTGTCACATCGATTAAATAGGCTCACACGTGCATTATTTTGTCATGATTAATTAGCCGTGTTAGGAGCTTCGGGTAGACAAGAGGTCGTACCGATTAAATAGGCTCACACGTGCATTTGAGATGTAGCGTGATATGATGTGTTGATTGGGTCCACAGAATACGTTGTACCATGCATGTAGCATGGAGTACATTGTACCGTGTTGAGATGTGATGTGCCGTCTTCGGACGAGATCTGCTATGGACCGACGGGTAGGATTTGACCCACCTCCCGTGTGGAAGCAGATAGTGGTGATATCCCGCACACCTGATCCGTGTAGCTGGTATCACAGGTTATGTACATAGGCCTTAAGGTTATTACCTATTGTTGAACTGCCTATCTCACATGTCTACTGCTATTTGAGAATAAATCCATGTTTGAAATGATTTACGGGTCAGGAAAGCCCAAGGGATGGGCCGAGACTTGACCAGTGTTGAAATTGATTTGTTAATGGTTTTTAAAGTGCACGGATGCATGATGTTTAATGCCATGCTTTATTGTGAAAATGCATGATGGTTAATGCCATGCTATTTAAGAAAATGCATGATGGGTAGTGCCATGCTTTTATTGTGAATTATGCATGATGATTTATACCATGCTTTGAGTTGAAATGTGTACTGGATTTTAATAGCATGAATGCTTTACATACCATTAACACAATCATACACTCATGTTTTGGGATAAACGATGAATTAAATGCTTTTAAGCATGGCATCACGATCACGTAGATAGTGCAGTATCTACCTGTTCGCATCATTGCCTTACTGAGCGTGTGGTTTGCTCACCCCCCTTATTTTCCCCCTCTCTACAGAGAATTGAGTATATAGTGAGCATGACTGGAGGCGTTTCCCTTTTGGTAATCCACTGCATCCCATCGCTAAAGGTATACACACTTGGATTATTTTGTATCTAAACTAGACATAGCACAGTAGCATTTTGTATGTAACTACTGGGGATGTAAAATAATGTAAACACATGTAACAACTCTGATATATATACATTCATACAAGTGTTTACTCATAAATAATGTTTCAAATTGAATTGGTATGGTGGAGTGAGTTAGACGTCGACATACAACCCAACTGTTATGAGTGTGGTTGTTCACGATCGAGGAAGGATAATTAAAGATTGATGCATGAAAATTGAAAAATTTGTACGTATTTTGGTAAGTTGAGGGTCATGACATAACGTAATTACCGTAAATAGTATACGGGCTATCCAATGAGTTTGGAACGAAGTCCGATCATTATTGGTAAGCTGAATGAGCCCAGTAAACCCAAAGAAGGGATTTAATAAGTAGAAACGGGCTGGAAATGGGTCGAGGCCCATTAAGGTGCGATCGGGCCCAATAAGAGTAAATTGACTCAATTAGTTAAATTGACTGTAGTAAATGTGAGAATTATATTTATTGGGTTAAATTGACATGGTAAATAATTATCTGCAGCTCCGGAGTACATATTGGGAGCTAAACGGATCGGGCGATCAGTAAAATTGGAAAAGTTAGACTGTACAGAGAATCAAGGTAAGGGAATTTTAAATGTCCATAGAGATACCTATATGTATTTTAAGGGTATTTACAGGGCCTAGAATTTCTTAAAGTATCTAGAAATGAAATAATAATTTTTACAAAAATCGGGGCATGGATGAATAATGAAAAAGACGATATTGCCCATGGGAGTAAAATTTGCAAAAAGGGTAGTAAGGCAAATAACTTGCATGATTATCATGTTTTGATGTTTTATATGAACGTATTGCTTTGGTTTAAGCAAATTTACACATAGGTTGGCTGTTGATTTTATGAATTATACGAAAGGGTACCGATTTGTACTGGTTACGATTTTAAAAGATGTTTTATCAAGATTGAGCCACCTATCAGTTTTACTGATAGAGTCTTACTCGCACTAAATTTTACTGATTTATTATTCATGAAAAGTCGTACTAGAGCATTGCTCGTACAAGAAATTTGTGTGTGTACAAAAATCGTGCTGGAGCTTCGTTCGCACGAGATTTTAGATATCATGATATGCATAGCATCGTGCTGGAGCTTCGCTCGTACTAGATGTTAGTTGACATGCATATAGTCATGCGGAAGTCTCCTATAGACTGTGTGTCGCAGAGAGTTGATATGCTCCCATGTGTACTTTGCGACATGGGTTAGTTATCGACATAGTATTGAGGTGGATAAGACCTACGACAGGCACCCACAGACTATGATATGGGTCCACGGAGTACATTGTACCGCATATGTCACACGGAGTACGCTGTACCATGAAGTCATGATAACTCAATGATGTTACTTGATATTCTGGCGGGTAGGATTTGACCCCACCTCCCGTTACTGTTGTGATGCCCCGCACACCGGGATCCCTGTAGCCTGGGATCATCGGGACATAATATGGCCATAGTCCTCGATTTTCATACAGTAACCTACATGCCTCACATGATATCATACGGTCTGAATAGACTAGGACAAACCCAAAGGAGGGGTAATGTCTCAATTTTTATTTTTAAATGAGATGCGATTTAATGAATCAGGGTATTCCCGAGGGATGGGTTTAGCCTTGATGTGGTTGTTTTGTGATAAAACAAATAAGTTTTAACGTGATAAGTTTATGATGAAACTAATAAGTTTTAATGTGATGAGCATGAGATGTCATAGTTGATGATTTTTCCATGTTTGTTTTATACGTCGATTTCATGATTTCTCTTATATGATATATATATATATATATATTCATGTGGCATCATTTAGTCTTACCTCATGCTCTAAATATAAACGATTTTATATCATGACATTATCAGCACGTAGATAGTGCAGTTATCTACCTGCTTACATTATTGCCTTACTGAGTAAGTTTCGCTCACCTTTTCATTTTTCACCCCACTGGGTACATTCAGTAGAAGAGAGCGACAGTAGTCTTACATTTCGGTTATCCGCTGCTTCTTATCAAAACCAGGTATACATATTTGTATAATTTTTGTATCTGAACATATAGAGGCACAATACTGTACACGGATTGTAATATTGGGGATGCATTTAGTTAAAATAAATTGAATGTAAATGAATTATGGAAAATAGATGTTAAGGTAAGTAACATGACAGGAGGGACTAACATCGACTCATAGCCCAACTGTTAGTAGTGAAACTGTTCACGACGGGTAAGGAAATGAAAAAGTGAAAAATTTATAGTGATTTTGTTTGAACGGGTCGTGACAAAAGGTGGTATCAGAGCAGAGTTGGCCTGATATGAGTCAATGTTAGTGGTTAAGTAAATTTACATCCCCATGTACTGTGCATTGTTTAGATACAATTGTGTATATCAAGATGGAACTGCAGCTAAGAATTTAGTTTCGAATGCAAGAATATAGTTTTTATAACTGATAGCCGCTATGGTAGAGGGGCAAGTACACATGCTCGATGCCGTAGAGATCGGGCTGAGAGTCGAATGAGTCGTCACATGAGACTCAATATGAGAGTGAGGTGGAGGTTGATGTTGAGCATACTCCACAGGGTCATATAAAGAGACCAAACAATATCGAGACATGCTCCGAAAGGATGGAGTGGAGTGTAGAAAATATTTCAGAGTTGTTTACTCAGTCTATGCACGTAGTTGAGGATAGGCAGGGTAAAGCCTAAACAGATGCCTCAGACTATAGAGATTTTCACACCCCTCCGGTATGTAGCGAAGTAAGGAAACTAATAGTTACTAAGGACTAGGCGAATGAGATAGCGAAGTTGTATGGATTCTTTCGGTGTATGTCGACTGAGAAGGTGACTTTTAAATACGTTTATGTTGGAGGTGAGGCGGAGCATTGGTGGAAGTCCACTCAACCCATCTGAAGAGTTAGACGTCCAGAGCCGACATGAGAAATATTTCTAGATGTATTCCGGTGACAGAATATTTCGGACACTACTGAAGGGAAATTACAGGTAAAAATTCTTACAATGACCTAGAGACACTGGTTGATTGACGAGTATGAATCTCAGTTTATATACCTGCCCAGGTATTACCCTGACACTATGGGCAGTGAGAGTCGGGAAGCCCAAAAGTTCATGGAAGGGCTCAAATTGTCGATTAGAGTCCGATTAGTTCATTACTTATGTTGAGGCAGTGCGCAGAATGCAGTTGCGTGAATAATATCATGTGTTACACGCCTCTGAGATTGGGAAAGGTAGTAAGGGCTGAAATAGAGACAGAAGAGAATAGAGAATGACAGAGATGTCAGAGCTGAAAAGAGACCAGTTGGTAAGAGATTAGAGCTGATGAGTCACAGGGTAAGATAATTGGTAAGGCCCCAGTGTATCAAATTTCAGCACTTTTGACGGGTATCGTGATTGGAGAACCCCGACCTGCTCCGTAGCAGTGTAAGCAGTGTAGTAGTGTAACAATGTAACAGTGTAAGCAGTGTAGCAGTGTAAGCAGTGTAGGATGTGTGGTAGATACCACAGAAGTAGGGCCTACACCTACACTTTATTGACTAAAATAGGTGTTAGGTGTGGTAAGACGGGCCAATTATTTAATGATTGCTTAGAGTTTGGTAAGACTGCCCCACTGAAGGGTAAAGAGACAGAGAAAACCCTATTGGTATCTCTGCATCGAAAAATGGGTGTAGCGATTGAAATTAAAGGAGTAAATGATTGTACTCACGGAATGAGTAATGACAGAGTTTGTTATAAATGATATACAAAAGGAGATAAGCTTTTAGATGTGATAGATCCTGAATACAAAATCTATTAGAATAAGAGGCGTATGCAAGGTACGAATATCTCTGATATGTGAAATAATTTGGATTAAGTGATATGCAGTAGATATGAATTGCGACCAAGGATAAAAGGAGGATATATCCATAACCAGTCCATGTGGTCAAGTCTGAGGGTTAATAAAGGTATTTCAAAATACCTCCCCGCCAGAAGACTTGACAGCGTCTAAAAGTATACACAACCTATATATTGAAATCGACATTCGTATTATATACATTTAAAATTAGGGTACCTTTACTTGTACGATAAAGAAATATAGAATTCGATTAATCGTGAAGGTTTAAAAAAATTAATTAAAAATTTTATAAAAGCCGTTAATATAAGAAAAAGGAAATGACGCGGGTTAGTATCTTGAACAGAAGCGATTTCGAAATGACATTATACGTTTATGCGTGCATAGGTCAAGGATATGGGTGATTGAAATATTTAGTGGAACACAACTACGATGAGGTATTTAAACTTTACCTGGACCTATTTGTTATCATCCATATTGATGATATTTTAGGTGTATTTACAGTCCAGGAAAAATTATAAGCAATAATTAGAAATTGTTTTTACAGATGATTAGTTGAGAGTTCTCGAAATGGACTACTTTATTGACACATTTAACTTAGAAAAAAGTTGTATTTGAATGGAGTGATAGACATGACAGGATTTTTGGTGTACTAAAGTAATAAACTGGCCACCGTATTTATTCTCACCATACCCAACAGCTTAAGAGGTTTCTCATGAGTCTATAGATACCTCAAAATAATGAATGGGCTGTGTATTGATGCAAAAGGGGAAGATAGTCAATTATGAATCCAGACAACTCAAGGATCATGAAAGGACTATCCAGCCCATGATTTAAAGTTGACAGCGATAGTGGTTGTATTGAGTATATGACACTACTATGTATACGGTGAGAAATTTTAGGTATGCACTGATCATAAAAGCCTCAAGTATCTGTTTTCGCAGAAAGAGTTGGATATGAGAACAAAGAGGGTTAGAGCTTCTGAGGGATTATGATTGTGGAAATTGTACAACCCAGGAAAGGCTAATGTAATGGCTAATGCCTTAAGCAGAAAGAGCCTCGGGATGGTATTACATATGATGGTCAGGGAGCGTGAGCTGCTAGAGCAGTTGTAAGCCTCAGTAGTGATGTGATCCCCTCTGATGATGACAGTGATTGTGTGACAGCTAGCCTGAGATTAGAACCGAATTTGAGTGACCGGATTTGATAGGCTTAGCGTGATGATCGACAGGGTGTTGATAATGTGGGTCAAATTCAGATGGGTAGAGTGACAGAGTTCACAGAGACTGATGATGACTTACTGAGGTTCATAGACAGTATAAGTGCTCCCCAAGACCACAGTGATGAGATAGAGTTATTGTTAAAAGCTCACTCTTCGGGATATATAGTGCATCCGAGAAGTAATAAATATATCGAAATCTTAGAAAAGGGTATTGGTGGTCAGATATGAAAAGAGACATGGTAGAGATTGTGGAAAAGTGTCTCGTATGTCAGCAGAGTAAGGTAGAGAAAAAGATGTTGAAGGGTTATTATAGTTTCTACCTATATTGACACGAAAATGGGAACAAGTTACCATGAAATTTCGTGATGGGTTAGAGAGGATCCAGATGAATCATAAGGCTATCTGGGTGATAGTCGATAGATTTACTAAGTCTACCTACCTTCTGATTAGGAAATCCCCAGATACTTTGAGTGTGTAGGCAGATTTATGTGTATGGAAAATTGTGGAATACCAAGTATTTTTTCAGTGAGCATTGTATCGTATAGGGATTCCCGCTTCACTTCTCACTTCTGGGAATATTTTTTAGGAAGCTATGAGCACCCGACTGAGTGTTAGCACAGCTTTCCATCCTTAGACAGATGGTCAGTCAGAGAGGACTGTACAGGTTCTGGAGGATATGATGAGAACGTGTTCCATTTATCTGATAAGCTCTTGGGATGATCAATTGTTACTAATCGAATTCGCTAATAATGACAGTTGTCACTTGAGTATCGAGATGACTTCAGATGGGGCATTGTATGGCCCTAAGGGTTGTTTCCCCGATTTGGATAAGAAGAAGTGGGTGACATATAGAAAATTATTCCCGAATTGGTAAGACAAACCTCTGAGGATGTTCGGTTAATTGTGAAAGATTAAGAACACCTCAGAGCAGATAGAAAAGCTATGACCGAGGATGAATTAGTATTGTTGGAAGTTACATGCCCTTAGGACATAGCATAAGGACGTAACGAGATTCGGAAAGAGATTGGACAAAGTGGGAGATAAGACCTGTAGGTTGGCATTACCACCTAAATTAACAGGCATCCACAATGTGTCCTATCTTATGATACTTCAGAAATACTATTCAGATTCAGCATAGGTGATTGGATATGAGATCCAACAGCTTAGCTCAATGAAAGTAAAACGTATGTTGAAAAAAAAAATCGATTTGGGTATTAGACGGAAGAAGAAGGTGTTGAGGTTTAAGGTGATCTTCCTAGTCAAGTATGTTGGTAGTATTACACTCCGAAAAAAGTCACTTGAGAATGACAGTATATGATACAATAGACGTACCCGGAGTTCGTTATGGATCTATTTAACTTGGTTCTAATTTGGACGACCAAATTTCTTAAACGGGGGAGATTACGTAAGACTCATTTTTAGTTAAAACATGAAATGAGTATGTTCATGAAAGAAAGGATTAAAATGAAATTTTTGAACACGTTGAAAGGAAAAACGGTCAAAAGATCGAAATTTGGTATTAATCGGGACAAGAAAATTTAATTAAAAATATGAGATTGAGAAATCTTTATCAATAACAAAGAAATAATTAAATTTCGGGTTAAATTGATCAAGATATAAATTTATTGGAATTAATCAGAATTTTCACATTGGGAAATAATCCCGAAAATAATCAAAAAATATACCGAAAAGTCGAAATAATACCGAGAAATTCATTTATTGATTTAATGAATTAAATATATATATATATATATATTAGATATTTTTGGATATTTTTGGATTTTTAATAATAAAATAAGGATTAAAATAATAATAAAATTAAATAATAAATAAAAATTAAATTAATTCAAAAAAAAGCTAAAAAAATCGAATCGGGAAGAAACCCGAAAAAAATGAAAAAACGAAAGGAAGCCCTGAGGAAGCCCAGCCCATCAGCCTCAACACCGGACACCACTGGAAAAGCCGACCAGGAGAGCCAGCCGAGCCCGTCGGCACCGGCAGCTGAGGAGAACGGCGGCGAACGGCGAAAGGAAACCGAGAAAAATGAAACCGCGAGTGAGAAAAAGGAAACGGCAGCCATCGACGTCGATTTGGCCAACCCCGCCCCCAACCAAACGTCCCCGAGGCAAAGATGAGCAGATTGGTGGTGGCCATGGCCGTCGAAACCGACGGAAGGCGTCGAAAATGGTGGAAAGAAGGAGAACCACCGACGTTGAAGAGGAGAAAGGCCGAACCAACCTCATTGCCACTGATCCGAGCGTGGATACCACCAGATCTGTGCATCAGACAGCCAAACGGACCTGCCGGAGGTGGAAGACGATGAAGAACCAGCCGACGAGGCCCTGAACCGGTCGAACCAGACTGAACCGACGAAACAGGATCGGTCTGAATCGGGTTGAAACGGACTGAACCGGTTCAGCCAAGAAAGAGAGGAAAAAGGGAGAAAAAGAGAAAAAGGAAAAAGGGGAAGAATTTTTTGGGATACACGGGACTTCAGGTAGGTCGATACGAGGTCAAAAGTGACCGATTTGATTTTCGAGAAATTTGTTTAAATTATATTTAATCAGAAATTAACCCAGAATTAAATATAAAATTGCGCTGTTCGACGATAGATCGTGTACGTGAGCCCGAACGAGAGCCGATTGAGCTTCGATTTTCGTACCCCACATAGCATTGGGTTAGTACATTTTAATTTCAACAATTAGAGTCCTCAATATAGAGTTTTGATTATTTTTCGAAATTTACGGATTAATTCTGTATAAAAAGGAATATTATTCGAAATTGTAACGTAATTATCGTAAATAGTATACGGGCTATCCAATGAGTTTGGAACGAAGTCCGGTGATTATTGGTAAGCTTAATGTGCCCAGTAAACCTGAAGAAGGGATTTAATAAGTAGAAATGGGCTGGAAATGGGTCGAGGCCCATTAAGGTGCGATCGGGCCCAATAAGATTAAATTGACTCAATTAGTTAAATCGACTGTAGCAAATGCGAGAATTATATTTATTGGGTTAAATTGACATGGTAAATAATTATCTGCAGCTCCGGAGTACATATTGGGAGCTAAAAGGATCAGCTGATCAGTAGAATTGAAAATGTCACATTGTACAGAGAATCGAGGTAAGGGAATTTTGTAGGTGCATAGAGATACATATACGTATTTTGAGGGTATTTACAGGGCCTAGAATTTCTTAAAGTATCTAGAAATGAAATAATAATTTTTACGAAAATCGGGGCAGGGATGAATAATGGAAAAGACGATATTCCCCTGGGAGTAAAATTTACAAAAAGGGTAGTAAGGCAAATAAATTGCATGATTATCATGTTTTGATGTTTTATATGAATGTATTGCTTTGGTTTAAGCAAATTTACACATAGGTTGGCTGTTGATTTTATGAACTATACGAAATGGTACCGGTTTGTATTGGTTACGATTTTAAAAGATGTTTTATCAAGATTGAGTCACCTACCATATTTACACGAGTAAAAAAGAGTGCTAGTGTCTTACTCGCACTAAATTTTACTAATTTATTACTCATGAAAAGCCGTACTGGAGTGTTGCTCGTACGAGAAATTTGTGTGTGTACAAAAATTCTGCTGGAGCTTCGCTCGCACGAGATTTTAGATATCATGATATGCATAGCGTCGTGCTGGAGCTTCGTTCGTACTAGACGTGAGTTGACATGTATATAGTCGTGCAGAAGCCTCTTGTAGACTGTGTGTCGCAGAGAGTTGATATGCTTGCACGTATACTTTGAGACATAGGTTGGTTATTGACATAGTATTAGGGTGGATAAGACCTACGGCAGGCACCCCTAGACTATGATACGGGTCCACGGAGTACGTTGTACTGTGTATGCCACACGGAGTACGTTGTACCATGAAGTCATGATGACTCGATGATGTTACTCAATATTCTGACAGGTAGGATTTGACCCCATCTCCCGTTACTGTTGTGATGCCCCGCACACCGGGATCCGTGTAACCTGGGATCACAGGGACATAATATGGCCATAGTCCTTGATTTTCATACAGTAACCTACATGCCTCACATGATATCGTACCGTCTGAATAGACCAGGACAGACCCGAAGGAGGGGTAATGTCTCGATTTTTATTTTTAAATGAGATACGATTTAATGAATCAAGGTATTCCCGAGGGATGGGTTTTGCCTTGATGTGGTTGTTTTGTGATAAAACAAATATATTTTAACGTGATGAGTTTATGATGAAACTAATAAGTTTTAATGTGATGAGCATGAGATGTCATACATGATGGTTTTTCCATGTTTGTTTTATATGTCGATTTCATGATTTCTCTTATATGATATATACATTCATGTGGCATCGTTTTAGTCTTACCTCATTCTCTAAATATAAACGATTTTATATCATGACATTACCAGCACGTAGATAGCATAGTTATCTACCTGCTTACATTATTGCCTTACTGAGCAAGTTTCACTCACCCTTTCATTTTTCACCCCACAAGGTACATTCAGTAGAACAGAGCGACAGTAGTCTTGCATTTTGGTTATCCGCTAGTTCCTATCAAGACCAAGTATACACATTCATATAATTTTTGTATCTGAACATATAAAGGCACAGTACTGTACACGGATTGTAATATTGGGGATGCATTTAGTTAAAATAAATTGATATGTAAATGAAATATGGAAAATAGATGTTAAGGTACGTAACATGACAGGAGGGACTAACATCGACTCATAGCCCAACTGTTAGTAGTGAAACTGTTCACGACGGGTATGGAAATGAAAAAGTGAAAAAATTATAGTGATTTTGTTTGAACAGGTCGTTACATATGCGCCTCCCGGAAACGGCCAAAACATAAAGATGAGAGTGTAAACCATGGAATATGACATTCTTGGGTTTTTGAGAAAATGTCAAACGTGGTTAATGGTCAAGAAAAGTCAAGTGCAGTTAAGAAAAGTTGACTTTAACCATAGTTGACTAACCATGGTTAAAATTTAACCTAAGTAAGGTTAAAAAGTGGGGAAGAAATATTTTTGATTAAAACACTCGATATTCATCCCCTCAAGCATGAAAAATTAATTTAATCGAAATCCAGATTAAATTAAATGAGTAAAACTCGATGGGCCAGCGATGGAATTTTTAAAGCCCATTAAGGTGTAATAAGTGTGGGCCAAATTTCTTAGGCTCATTAGGCCGAATTGTTGGGCCATTTGATGGGCCCAATATTAAGTCAATTTAAGGCCCAATTGATAGAAACATTTTCAGCCCAAAAGCCCAAACCGAGAAGCCCAAAACTTAAGCCCATTAGTAAATGAATTAAAGCCCAAGTGGTAAACTAAAACCCAAAACCCTTTAGCCCATATTAAGGGCTGAAATTTAAGACTTAATGGTTAAGTCTACTAAGTGAAAAATCTGCCAACTCATTGTCTTCTTCATCCTTTCATTCTCGGTAATAAGGAAGGAACCATTAAAACCATAGTTTCAAGTTTTATCTCACTAGAAATCACTAACCTAGAGACATATTTGGAACTTGCAATCTTCATGGAAGTTGTTCCAATTGAGAAAGGATTAACATACCTTGGAATTGGCTATCAAGGAGCCATATTGAGAGAGAGGAATTTCTTCAAAGTTTCGACCAAAGTGGGAACACCAAGCTAGGTATAATTTCAAGCTTCCAACTTCGATTTTGTTTATCTATGGATTAATTCAAGATGATTGGTGTATGTTTTATGGATCAAAACACATAGAAGCACCATAAATCAGTGATGGTAAAAATTGGGTATTTAGGTTTTCATGAAGAAGTATGTGATTTTAATGCATGGTTAGGTTAGTAAACATATATACATGATTATGGCATGCTTAATTTCAATTGATTTGATCAACTGGTTAATGAATTGAAGATGTCACATAAGATGTTTGATAAAATGCTTAAATGAACACAAACTAAGGTTTAAGGCATGAATATGTGGTGTTTGATGAAATGCCTAAGTGAATGGCTAGCTAGATGGCCATGGTTGGCGTGCTGCTCAACTATGGAGTGGCTTGATGGCTCTCGGCACATGCCATGGACGAGAGGCAAAATGGGCCTTGCCGATGTGGTCTCAGCCCAATAAGCATTCGTAGGCCATGGACCAAGCCCAATAAGTGTTGGTGGGCCCCACAAGCCCAATAGGCCTAGATAAAATGAATGGTAAAGCGAAATGGGCTTAAGACAGTGTTAGGCCCATTAAGATGCATTAAAGCCCAATAAGAGTAAAGGGGACCATTAAGTAAAATAGACTATATTAAACGTGAAATACAGTTTAAAAAATATAATTAACATGTTAAATGGTTATATGCCGCTTTAGAGTTTATATTGGGAGCTAATCTGACTGCGTGATTTAGCAGTGATGGGACAGTAGAAATTCTTGACATGATTTTAGGTAAGGGGATATTACAGGTAGTTAGAGATATTTGTGTGTAGTTTCACCTGCTTTTACATTCACTTAAAAAGTCTGAGGGTCAGAGAAACTGAATAATCTTTATAGAGACCTGATATGGGTAAATTACAATTTTACCCCTACTAAGGGTAAAAAGTCAAAGTTGTGTGAAAACTAATCGTGTTGGAGCACTGCTCGCACTTGATTTTATGTGTTTTCTACATGAAAGGTGTTGGAGTGATTACTCGCACTTGATTTCCCATGACATGCATGGTATAGTACTGAAGCATTGCTCGTACTTGATTTTAATGAGTTTTATGCATGGCATAGGACTAGAGCATTGCTCGTACTTGATTTGAAATGCAAATTATGCATGACCTAGTGCTGGAGTGTTACTTACACTAGTGTTCGAGTTTGTGATATGTGTGAAACAATGATTGAGCGGGGTGTCGACTGTGAGTCGCACTCAAAGCTCGCACTGTAACTTTGATGTGATATACATGACACGTTAAAACTATGCTGATTTTCTCGTGTAGATTGAGTGTCACACAGATGAGATGTTCGTATGTGGCTTTGGAGACGTGGCATTGATTATCCATTGAGATAGGGCCCACGAGTGTACGTTGTACTGTGTATGTGTCATAGAGTACGTTGTACCGTGTGTTGTTTGGAAGTGATATGTATAGTTAAGGAGTTGATAGCAGGTGGTTAAGGATGTGACCCACCTTCCGTTGTAGCAGTGATGCCCCGCACACTGGGATCCATGTAGCCTAGGATCACAATAGAGGATATGACCATAGTCCAGGATATTATTGCATATAGCCACGAGTCTTACATGATTATATCACATGATTTTATGATTTCGGGTAGACCAAGGGATGGGTCGAAACTTGATTGATATATTTTAATTGCTAAAATGCCATATTTAACATGTTTAAATTTAAATGGCATTATTTACTTTAAAGGCATTATGAGTTTACAAAGATACAGTATTTTGCATGAAATGCCTATATTTATGAACACAACATGATTTTAGTACATGTGACTACATATGTACACACTATATCAGTTTTCCAATACATGCTTTAAACTTGAAACGAAGGAAATAGTATTTCAAGGCATGGGATTATTTTCAGTAGATAGTGCAGTTATCTACTTGCTTGCCTAATTTCCTTATTGAGCTAGTGAGCTCACACCTTTCATTTTCCACCACTCTACAGAGCATCTGCAGTAGATAGAGTATGGCTGAGGACCTGCATTCCTTTGGTCTGCTGTATTTCCATCGAGCGAAAGGTATACACATCACGTACGATTTTGTATCTGAACATATAACAGCATAGTGATGTAAACAATGTAATAATGGAGGATGTATTTGTATTTAAATATTTGTGAGCTCACTTATGGTACAAAAGTATTTATAGTCAATAGATAGTTTATATTGACATGTACACATTGTATTGGATGGATGATATCGTAAGAAAAGGTGATGATACTAATATTGAATCGCAGCCTAACTGTTGGTGGTTGAATTATGATAGAAAGAAAGGTAAGAAAAAATGAAAAATTTGTAGTGATTTTTTGTAAAAGTCAGTCGTGACAGGTTTACGTCCAAGTACTAACATAAATACATCACTATGCTATGTCATGTTTTGATACAAAAGACTATAAAAGTGTGTATACCTTTCCCAAGTGATAACAGCTGCAAGCGAAAGGAAATTACACGAATCTACCACAAAGCTCTCAATACATCGGAACTAATCTATGGAGAGAGGAGGAAAAGGGGTGAGTTAACACGCTCAGTAAGGAATAAATGTAAGTAGGTAGATAACCATACTATCTACTATGCTCATAATGCATGGTTTATACCAAAAACCAATGTCATTCACAAAACCATCATAGTAAAACACATAGCAATTTATTGCCAAAAATAGAGTATCAAAACTCATTTGGAGTAAAATAGTTATGTGTTCTATATTGAAACTCACATTTAAATCATATTCTCATTTCAAATAGTTTGGTCACAAAAATTAAATCACAGATGAGACTAGCCAGGGATCCACACGTAATCCAGATGACATTTGGCCAAAGTCTGAAACCCTCAAGCTATCACTAGCTAGGTGTGCAAGGGTGCCTCTAAGTCTGTGGAGGGGATTAGTTTATCCATCGGCTCACTATCTAAGGACTATCACAAACCAAAGCAAGACACAGCCTGCGTGATTCAAAAGATGCTCACATCACATCCCATTGCTGCACGGTACAATGCACTCCATATTGTCTACACGGTACAACATACTCCGTGAACCACTGTACAATTACCACATAGTTATAGGTATTTGAGTCACAAGCTCACCACCCCAACCAAATAAATTATCAACCATAGCCTGTCTTCTCAAAATCTAGTGTGAGCAAGTCAATGTGACACATAGTCAACACAAGGGCTCCAGCACGATTTCATTCTCACATCACATCAGAATCCAGAGCGATTTGATATATATAACTAGTAGATATAGTCATTGTTCCAGCATAGTCGTTCATATGTCATATCAAAATCAAGTACGAGCGAATCTGGAGAGTCCACAGATCTCATCATAGCTCCAGCATAATTTCACACACACAAAATGGATAGCTGGCTCGATTTCTCAAAAAAATGGTACTCAAAACCAAGTGCAGTACGCAAGACGATGCCACACAAAGCGAGAGGGAACTTCCCATCAAATCACTAATCAAACAAATCAAATTGTAAAAAATAATACAATTTAATGCATACAGTTAAATCGTGAGCCAGACTATCATTTCAGCTTTACAAAATCCCTTTTTCACATGGAAAACATCTCATTCATGCACTTTATGCATTTTCAAATTTTCTTAAGTTTAGGGGTATTTTCATAATTTTCCCCTATTTAGGCATCATAAATATTATTCTATATCTATAATCCCTACAAAATTTAAAGACTTGAAAACTACAAAAAATATACGCACAACTATCTCTAAGAGCTTTCAAAGATCCCTTACTTGGAATCACTTTGACTGCATTTTTCACCTTTTCCCACTTTTCATATACCCGTCCATCTGACTCTGAATATATCTATGGGAGCTGCAGATAATTACCAATCACATCAATTAACTTTATTAACCCATAATTCACTTTCTGTATGGTTACTTTAAAGTATTGGGCTTGAATACTCTTGTTGGGCCTTATTTGCCTTAATGGGTCAAACTCTATCTTAAGCCCATTTTCACTTTATTATTCATTTCTATCAAGGCCCATTGGCCTTCTCAAGCCCATAACTCTTATTGGGCTGACTTTAAGGCCCATTAGCTATCCTTGGGTCAATTGCATGTGAGCTTGGCCCATGAGAGCTCTCGACCATGGCATGGTGGTCGAGTACCATCATGCCGCCCATGGCCGATGGCTTGCCATCACCACGCCAACCTTGCCGGATACTCACTTAGGCATTTCATCAAACACCTTTTATGCATGCCTTAAGCTATTTCCATGGTTCATGTTGGCATTTTATCAAACACGTTACATGCCAACATCATACAACCATCGAATTCAACGAATTGTTTAAAATTAACCATGCCATCATCATCCATGCATCTTACCCAGTCCATTCATTTGATAATTCTATGAAAATAGAATAATTTGTGATTAATTTTCTAATTAATTATTTAAATCCCCAATTTATTTTGTTAATTATCCCCTTTATTTAATTAAAATTCTCATGTTTGCAGGCAAATTAAATCCAGATGAATTTTGAATATTTTGATAGAAAATGGATCGAAATTGGGCTAATATCGAGATTGAGCCACGCGGACAACACAAGCCATGCCACCTAGCACATCCAATTGGACAAGAAGACCAATGACATGAAAATATCTTTTCAAGGAGCCAATGGTGTGAAGACAAGTGGCCAAACAATGCCAACTCATCTAGGATGGAAAAATTACGATTTTACCCCTAAGTGTGTGTATAAATAGAAAAAGAGGGCAATTGAAAGAGTATCTAATTTAGGGTAGAATAATTACTATGGTAGTTTTAGATTTATTGCCTTTGTTTTTAAGCTTTCCCGAAAAGATTATTTTGTTGGTAGCAAAATTTTACTGTTCATTCACTATTCACTTAATGAAAAAGTTTGTTTCATTTTTCTAGTTTTCTTGGTATTTCATTAGTAATCATGTTTCACATTCTTCTTCTTTTCGATTTGTAAAAATACATTCCTGGATGTTTCTTATTTTGTGAGTTTGAAATGGAAGTTTATAGTTTTCAATATCAAGTTCTCAGTTTCCCAACTTACTTATGTGTTTGTTTGATAAGTCTTTTTTTTTTATCTCGGTTTGATTTTCTCTGGGGCAGTCGGGTGGCAAGCATGTCTCTTTCATTCATTTACCTGATAGTTCTGTTGCCTTAATGTGGGTTGATGCTGAGCATTTGTCCACATCAAGAGCAAAGTGGAACACAGTAGGGGAAGAAAGTGAAGGAAACCGTGGCCCTGGAGTCTCCTGTTTTCATGTCTTATAATTTTCTATATTATTGATTTATTGTTCAGCGTTAGTTTTCTGTATTTTCATCTTAGTTCCTGCTTTCGTGGAGATGTTCATGTGTAATATCGAGAGAGGGTGTTCGACGGGTAGCTGGACGGTAAGAAAGAAACTAACCAGCAAGCCAATCAATCCTCTGTTATGCTCTGCTTTTAACTTTATCACTGTTCATTTGAGTTTTTCTGTATTAATCCATGATTGCTCAGTTTCCATTGTATTTCTAATAATTTTCTGTTAGATTATTTAGTTTTTGCTGAGGTTTCAGGTCACTGCAGCTAGTTCTTCCTTTATAATCTGTGTCTCGGTGATGTATTGTTCTCCGGATGAACAATGTATGAAAACTGGGCTGCTGGGAAAGATTTGTACTGCTGTTCGAACCAACACTACTGGTACAGGAAATGATTAGCTGAGGCAAGGCATGACCGGTCCAAAGGAAGGTTCTAGCAGTGCTTGAGGACAGACTGATAGCAACACCTGCAGCAGATCTGTACACTACCAAGACAGCAACACTAGCAGCCTGGAGCAGCAGGACAGAGCCGAGAATGCTAGCTGGGTGTTGTTTGGAGCAGCAGACAGCAAGACACAAGCAAGCCGAGAATACCTGGGCAAACCATGAATACCTAGAGCAACCGACAGCAGTATCTGGATCAGAGGACTGTACAAACCGAGGCCCTCACCTGGAAATGGAAAATAAACACTGAAGAATACGTGAACAGTGGTGTATCAGGACACTTTGATGTTTTCTAATTTAGCCTAAGGCCATGTTTGGTCATGTCATTTTAATCATTTCTAGTTTTTTTTATGAATGCCCATTGTTGTATTTTTATTAATCCTTGTTAGGTTAGATTAGGGTCTTTAATTAAATTGCATGTTAGTATTATTGTTTAGTGGTATAAAACTTAGTTTTAATTAGAATGATAGTTAATCAAGTATTCATTTAGAATTAGATTAGGGGTAGATTTATTCCATGCAATTTTAAGTTTGTTTCATTTTTAATTTAATCCAAAAATATTTTCATGTATTAGTTAGATTTTGTGTTATTGTTCGCATTTAGTTAGAGTTAAGTTTAAGAATTTCTTTAGGTAATTAGATTTTTATTTTATTAGATTTTAGGTTAGTTTAATTTGCAAATTTTATTAGTTTAATTACATGCATTTTTATTTTAAGTTTGTTTAAATTTTAGTTTAATTTTAGTTCTTTATTTTCATATTTGCATTTTATTTTAATTGCGTTAATTAATTTTAACTGTTTTAATTATTTTCGTAGGTATTGGTTTTTAATTGCGTGAAGCTCGGTAAGTAAATTTCAGCTCGGTTTTATTTTTTTATTTTATAGTTTTATTATTTTCAGTATTTTTAATTTCAAACTTAGTAGACCACCGATAATCAAAACTTCATAATTTGCTAGGATATACTTAGGGTAAGATTAACCGGTAGTTAATTATGCTAATCAACTTCTCTATGGGACGATAACTCGGGACTCAAATCCCATTATTACTTATACGACCCGTGCACTTGCAGACAAAACCCTTTGGGTGTGTCACCATGCCTTAAAATCACATGTATCTTCATAGAAAATAAAATACCCATTTTTTGTCACTTGGTGTTATGGGTGATTTTGTGTGTTCTGATCCATAATACATACACGAATCACCTTAGAATAATTCCTAGATAAACATACTAGAAGTTGGAAGCTTGAAAACTCACCTAGCTTGGTGATTCCTTCTTGGCGAAAACTTTGGAGGATTTTCAAGTTGTACAATTCAGCTCCTTGATGGCTGATTCCAATATATGTTATTCCTCTTTCAATTTGAAACAACTTTTATGAAGATCACTTGTTCCAAATATGCCTTTAGGTTAGTGATTTCTAGTGTGAGAAAGCTTAAACACTTAAACTTTAATGGTGAATGACTCTCGGTTTTGTGAAGATGATGAGATTGGCAATTGTCTCAGCCTTTAAGACATGATTAATGTGGTTAATTTGGTCTTGAATTTCAGCCAATGAATAGGCTAATGGGTTTTGGGCTTGGATCCATTACTTTTGGGCTTAACATTTCCTAATGGGTTTGAATTTGGGCTTTCCAATTAGGCTTTCAGTTTTTGCCTTTTCCTTAGTGTTATTGGGCTGGATTTTCATTGGAAATTGGGCCTACAATTTGCCTCATTTTAGGCCCATCAAATGGCCCAACAATTTGGCCCAATAGTTTGTATAAATTTGACCCATGTTCAATTAACCTAAATAGGCTTCAAAATTCCCCTTAATTGGCCCATCACTTTCTACCAGTTTAATTTAATCCGAAATTTGATTAAATTAATTTTCCATGTTTGAGTCGTTGAAGATCGAGTGTTTTAGCCAAAAATAAATCTTCCCCACTTTTTAACCTTGGTTAGGTTAAATATTAACCATGGTTAGTTCTTTTTTGTCCATTGACCACGTTTGACTTTTTCTCAAAAATCCAAAAGTGTCATTTCTCATGGTTAACACTCTCATCTCTGTGTTTTGGTCATTTCTGGGAAGTGGAATAGCTAAAAACACCTCGAACGGACCATTTCTAGCTCGTTTAGCCCCTTTTTGGCATTTTCATTACTTCGACCTTATCTGGACCAAACCAAACCAACTTTCCTCCTTGAATTATCCTTATTCGAATGTTTTAAGTTCTTATATTTAGTCAGAATGGTTGGCATCCCTTCGGTTTAGCTTGAGCTCACTTTAGCTTTCTTTTGGTACTTTTGTACTTTTAAAGCATTTTCTACTTTGGATTGAAATACAATCTTTCTTATGATTCCAATAACATATATCAATGTTTATAATAGTGAATCATAAGTAGTAGGATACAAAAAATGCGGGTTTTACAGGATATCATCGACTCACAGTCCAACCAAACCTTTGTGAATGAATTGGAAAATGTCAACGACAATGGTTGTGACAATATAAGAGGTTATGCAGTCGGATTTTTGTTGAAGATGATATAAGTATAATCGAATATGAAAAGTTTAATAATGAAAAGATAAGATGTGAACTGACACTAAGCAGGAATACATATTAAGTAACAAGTGGATTATAAGATAAAATTTTAAATTAGACCTAAATTCCACATTTCTGGGGTGTTACAGCTTTAGTGGTATCAGAGGGAATGGTTTCTAGTACTGTCAGTGTCAGTCAGTTGGAAATCAATTAAATCCTAAGTTTCTTGTCTGGTTATGAATTGAATATATCGGTTAAAATTATGAACAAGTTTGATGTGTATGCGTAGGTACATTAGACTTACGTTATGAGTGGGAGACGAGGTTGTCTCCGGAGGTCCGCACAGCCACCTCCACCACCTACCCCATGGCCAAAGAGTCCTAACTCTCAGATAAACTGGTTGTAGTAGGATGTGAGACAGGGGTTTGAACAGATGGCAACATTATTTACTCAGCACTTTGGGGCTAATGGCTCAGACACCACACCTACCTCGGCCCCTACAGCCACACCACCACAAGATCCACATCCACCTCCACCTCCTCCATAGATTGACCTAGTACAACTTGCCACTCAGTCTCCGGCATAGACCAGGTCCAATGATAGGGATATGAGTTGGTTACAAAATTTTTTTAAGATGAATCCGTCATCATTTAAGGGGATGAAGAACCCCGTAGAGGCAGAGGAGTGGTTAGCAGAAATGGGGATAATTTTTTATTTTCTTGGGTGTACTAATACAGAGAGTGTCAGCATGAGTGCTTATATACTTAGGGATCAACTCAATACTGGTGCAGTACCACTCAGAGGCTACCAACTGCCAGCCACCCAGTGATCAGCTGGGATACTTTTCAGTCCACTTTCAGGACCCAGTATGTCCCTTACGCTGCACAAAGGAAGATGCAAGAAGATTTTCTGAATTTACTCCAGGGCAGTATGATAGTCGACGAGTACGAGAAGTGGTTCACCACTTTATTGAGATATGACCCAGAGACTGTCAGGGATGAAGAGCGTTGTACAAGGTGATTCATTTACGGATTAAGACCAAACATCCGAAACAGATTGTTGGGGCTTTATATCACTGAATTTAAGGATGCTCTCCATCGTGCGTAGTTGATAGATAGGGAACTAGATTTGACACAGTCCCAGTATAGGTTTTGAGTGAGAGCCAGAGAAAAGGGAAAGAGGCCTGAAGCATCCTGATCAGATTTCAAGAGGGCTCCATTCAAGAGGTGGAGGATTAATGAGTTTAAGGCGAGGACTAATAGGCCCAGGATTCTTCTCAGTATTGTGGAGACCCCTCGAGGCGTTAGAATAGCTTCTAAGATCTGTAGAGACTATGGTCGGCAACATTAGGTGCTTGTTACCAGATGATACAAGGATGTTTCAGATGTGGAGACATGGGTCATAAGGTTAAGCATTGCCCACAGCCTCAGAGGCTACACCCCTAGGAGCCTCCTCGACAACAGCCTCAGAGAGCGATTGCTTAGAGACGGGCCACTGCTATTGATAAGGGTAAGAAGCCTGTCACAAATGGATATGTATTCGCTATTGGTAAGGAGACTGCAAGCACATCGTCTGAGGCTATTCGAGTTACACTTCTTGTATGTAATTATGAAGCTCAAGTATTAGTTGACCCAGGATATACACATTCTTTTATTTCGCCACATTTTTCATGTAAACTACACTTAGAGCCTGAACCTCTAGATCATACCTTACATGTAAGTACACCTATGCATGAGTCTCAAAAGACTGATATGGTATGTAGAAAGTGTGAAATTAAGGTGGGAGACAGAGTAATGTTAGCAAAACTAATTTTGTTAAATATTAGTGGCTTTGATGTGATACTAGGCATGGATTAGCTAGCTGCCAATCACGTAAGTCTAGACTACTATATTAAAATTGTAACTTTCTCCCTACCTAAAAATTCAGTGTACGTTTGACCATTAAGGAATAAAATGTATGTAGTTCAGTGTAAGGAATTTTATGATATAATCATCATTTCCTAAAATTACAAATTAAATTATTGATGTGAAGGTTATATTACACTCATCTCTGATATTAGTTGGGAACATCTGAGGATAGAGGATATACCAGTGGTATGTGAGTTTCAGATGTGTTACCAGATGAGTTGCCAGGCTTACAACCAGAGAGAGAGCTGAAGTTCGCTATCTATTTAATGCCAGATACCCAGCCAATCTCTAAACCTCCCTATAGGATGGCATTGGTTGAACTGGAAGAGCTAAAGAAATAGTTACAGGAGTTGCTCAACCAGGGTTTCATCAGACCCAGTGTGTCCTGTCACAACCTACTTTACCAAAAACACTACTAATTTTTCACTTTTTCTTGCCTTTCCTTCTATGACAATTTCAAAAATCTGTTGGGCTATGATTCGGTATTAGTATCATGTCCTTTACTTACTATATCATCCATTCTATATCATGCATACATGTCAATATAAACTATCTATTAATTGTAAATACTTTTATACTATAAGTGAGCTCTCATATATTTATATAAAAATACATCCCCAATATTACATTCGTTTACATCACTATGTGATTATACGTTCATATACAAAATTGTACGTGTGTGTGTATACCTTTCGCTCGATGGGAATGCAGCGGACAAAAGGAATATAAGTCCTTAGCCGTAATCTATCTACTGTAGATTCTCTATAGAGAGGGAAAATGAAAGGGGTGAGCTCACTAGCTCAGTAAGGAAATCAAGCAAGCAAGTAGATAACCACACTATCTACATGAATATAATGCTATGCCTTAAAATATTCCTTTTCATTTCACATCTAAAGCATGTATCTTTCGTTATAAAACTTATGTAAAGTATGTACACATTCATCCATGTATACCGAAATCATGCTTAGTTATAAACATAAGCAATTAATGCAAAAATGTTGCATTCTTGTGTAAAGCTTATAAATCATATCATATCATGCCATTTCAATTAAATTATAAGAAAATATGGCATTTCATTATGTCAAACATGGAAATTGAGGCTCAACCCATCCCTTGGGTCTACCTAATTTGTATAGAACCATGTGACATATCAAGCAAGAAATATCGAGTGAGATTGGAGATTACTTGTATAATTTTAAGGATTAAGATCATATCCCAATTTTGGTGATCTCAGGCTACATGGATCCTTATGTGCGGGGCATCACTGCTGTAACGGGAGGTGGGTCAAATCCTCAACAGCCAGCTAACAACTCCACAACTCCATAACATCATGTACTCATGGTACAATGTACTCCATTTTTCGTACACGGTACAAAGTACTCCATGGACCTAATTGCAGTTTCGATAGTCCTCTGCCATATCTCAAAATGCACATGCGAGTATCTCATACGTGTGACACATAGTCTACCCGGCCTCTAGCATGGCTGTTTCATGTCATCTCTTTCAAAACTAGTACGTTCGAGTAAACTCCAGCACAACCTCAGGAACAAATCATAAAAATCTTATGTGAGAAATGCTGCAGCACTATATCATTCACAATCATGTAAAACTGAGTACGAGTATCACTCAAGTACTCTATCATGAATAAATCACATTAAAATCAAGTACGAGCTATGCTCTAGTACTATGTTATGCAAAAAACATATAAAATCCAGTGCGAGCAGTGCTCCAGCATGATTTGTTTTCACACAACTCGATAGATGGCTCATTTAAAATAGATTCACTCAATTAAATCAAATCGACATTATATTTTGTTGTTTTCGTATATAACATGAAAACATTGGTCAATCTATTTATACATTTGCTAAACAGCATTAAAAACATTCAAAAACATGTTTTCCATGCTTTTTACAACTTTTCTTAACTTTTCTAATTTTACCCTTAATAGGGGTAAAATTGTAATTTTTCCATATTGGGTTGTTATAAATTTTATTCACTTTCTCTGACCCTCAAAATTTTTAAATGAATGTAAAAGTAGATGAAATATGCACAGATATCTCTAACTACTTGTAAAATTCCCTTACCGGGAATCACATCGAGTAATTCCACTTTCTCAGAGCTGCTCGATCTCGCAGTCCGATTTGCTCCTAATATAATCTCTGGAGCTGCATATAACTATCTATTTGCTTAATTATACTTTTCATCTACAGTCTGTTTCACCTTATATACAGTCTATTTCACTTAATGAGTCATTTTTCTCTTATTGGGCCTAACACTATCTTAAGCCCATTTCACTTTACTATTCATTTCATCTGGGCCTATTGAGCATGTGGGCCCACTAACTCTTATTAGGTTTGGTCCGAGGCCCATAATCCTTATTGGGCCGAGACCACCTCGGCTTAGCCCATTTGGCCTCTTGACTATGGTATGTGGTCGAGAGCCATCATGCCTCCCATGGCCGACAATCACACCACACCTAGCCACCCTTGGCAATTTTAGTAGCCATTCATTTAGGCATTTCATCAAACACTACCTATGCATGCCTTAAGCCTTTACTTTATGTTGATTTAGGCATTTTCTCAAACACCTTATATGCCATCTTCAATTTATCAACCAATTGAACAAACTGATTAAAATTAACTATGCCATAATCATGTACACATACATACCAATCTATAAATGTCTTAAAATCATGTGGGTATTCATCAAAATAAAAATACCCATTTTTGGCCAACTTAGAATCTTAGTGATTTGTGTGTTTTGATCCATAAAACATAGACCAATCAACTTAGAATAATCCATAGATTAACATACTAGAAGTTGGAAGCTCGAAAACTCACCTAGCTTGTCTTTCCTCACTTGGCCGAAACTTTGAAGAATTTTGCCTCCTCAATATGGCTTCTTGATAGCCAATTCCAAGGTATGTTAATTCTCTCTCAAATTGGAACAACTTTCATGCAGATTTCTTGATCCAAGTATGCCTCTAGGTTAGTGATTTCTAGTGAGATAAAGCCTGAACACTTAGGTTTCCATGGTGAAATGTTGTTGCTGAGAGCTTAAGGAAGGCGATGAATGTTTTTGGCTGATTTTTGGCTTAAATAAACAATCTAGTTAGTCTTAAATTTTAGCCCTTAATGTGAGCTATGGATTTTGGGCTAGAATTATAAGTTTTGGGCTTGAACCATTTACTAATGGGCATGAAAATCAACTAATGGGCTAAGGTTTTGGGCTTCTCGGTTTGGGTTTTTTCTTTGGACTTTTGGGCTGAAACGTTTTCTACATTTTGGACCTTCAATTGACTTCATATTAGGCCCACCGATTGGTCTAACAATTTAGCCTAGTGGGCATAAGAAATTCGGCCCACACTTGTTGCACCTTAATGAGCTTTAAATTTTCCATCGTTGGCCCATTGAGTCTCACCCCTAAAATTTAATCTAGATTTCGATTAAATAAATTTTTCCTATTTAATGAGATGAAGATTGAATGTTTTAACTAAAAATATTTCTTCCCCACTTTGTAACCTTACTTGGGTTAAAATTTAACCATGGTTAGTCAACTATGGTCAAAGTCAACATTTCTTAACTAGCCTTGACTTTTCTTGACCATTGACCACATTTGACTTTTTCCCAAAAAATCCAAAAGTGTCAATTTCCATGGTTTACAGTCTCATCTTTATGTTTTGATCACTTCCGAGAGGTGAATATGTCAAAAACACCTCAAAAGGACCATTTCGAATTCGTTTAGCCCTTTTTTGGGCATCTCCTCTACTTCAATGTTTTTCGGGACCAAATCAAACCGACTTTCCTTCATGAACCCTCTATATTTTCCCATGTAAAGTTCTTATCTTTAGTCAGAATGATTTAAATCCATTCGGTTTAACATGTGGCTCTTATAGCCCTTATTTGGCCTTTACTTAACTTATGTGCATTTTCTTACTTCATTTGCATTTTCACTTTAGTAAATACTCTTCTATGATTCAAGTAACGTAATAGAATGTTTTACATATAGGAATCATAAGGAATAAGCTACATAAAAATTTAGGTCTTACAATCCTTCCCAACTTAAGAAATTTAGTCCTCCAAATTAGAACCAAGTCAAGCCTCAAATAGCTGGGGGTGCTTCTTGCGCATCAAGCTCTCTAACTCCCAAGTAGCTTCCTCTAAAGTGCGGTGCTGCTAGAGAACCTTCACTACCCGATCGTCTTTGACCTATATACCTTCTCTATAAGACCTGTATTTTCACATGTAATCCTTATGATTTCCTAAGTATACATTCGTTTATGTAATATGAATCATAAGTGATGTAAGGTCCGTAAATCTGATGTACACACTTGTTATGTGGATTCATAATGTAAACATAAGTTTCATTAAGTATGAATAATAAGAAATGGACCTTTCTAGGTGACAAATGTGTATTGAATGCAAAATGAGTGGTGGAGTAATTGAAATGAAGTTAAGATTGAGAAATTAGGATGAAAATGGCTAAGTATGGCTGAAGAACAAGGGGAGATCGATCTCCAATGCAAGAGAGATCGATCTTAGAGGCATTTTGAAGAAGGAGATCGATCCCCAGTCTAAGCCAGATCGATCCCCTTTGAAGAACATATCGATCCAACCTCAAGCAGACCGATCTCCTTAAGCCTCAGCCTAAAGCAGATCGATCTCATTTCCCTGCCAGATTGATCTGTTGAGCATTATGCCTGGCTGAGATCAATCTCATGCTCTTCGACAGATCGATCTCCTAGGCTTGAAAACTGATTTCTGAGAGGCTAAAAGCAGCAGCAGATCGATCCCTCACTTATGGAGATTGATCTCATCAATGCAATTTTTATAAAACAAGGCTGCTGAACTGCATTTCACGGGAGAAATATCAAACCTTCCATTCTATGTAAAGTAACCTAGCTTTTCACCATAGGAAACCATTACTTTTCATACAAAATTGAGAGAAGTTGGTTTAGCAAAATTGTTCATAGTCGAGAGGAGAACAACTTAGCCCAAAAACAAGTGCTGAAACTGTTTGATTGAAGGAAACAAGGTAATTTCTCAAAATTCAGCGAAAAGGAGAAAAGTCAAGCTAGGTGAGATTTCAATTCACCAATGTCATGTATGTTGAGTTATACAATTTTATGAGTTGATTGACGTATATATTGTTGGTTGAAACATCTTAGAACATGGTTAATCTCCATGACCTATACATGGTGAAATGTGAGAAAAAGATGAGAAAGTTGAGTAGGCATGGATTTAATGATCATTTAAGCATGGATAGATGTTGTTAAGCATATATACAAGATTGTATAATAGTTTGGTGAAATACATGTACTAGCTCTCACACTCTGTGAGCAATAATGAATGAAAGTGAGTGTATGAGGTATTCGATGAAATGCCACAATGAAATAAAATCGTGAACTTGAGGTATTGTAATGTTTAATACCGGTTAAATAAGAATCGATAGACTCGCAGAGTCTGAGAGATTCTCAAAAATAAGTTATATACTCGAAAAGGACTTATGAGAAGATAAAGTTCGATAATAATATAACGATGCCAAATGAGATATAAATGGCCAAATGCAATGATTTGAATATCATGCAAGTCAATAAGACGGATCACGAGAAGTGAAAATCGAAGGAAAATGATTCAAGTTTGATTCAAGGTAAGGGATTTATGCAAGTTATAGAGATACATATACGTATGTTTTCTCACTTGCTGTGTGCGAATGTATGCGATACGTATATAAATATTCGTATATCTAGGTGAAAACTACGTATGAGAATGAGTTACATGACTTCTATGATTGTGTGAAAAGAGGTTTTACAAACGTTTTGAGAAAGAATGATAATAGACGGGCTCCCGGTTTAACCATTTGCATGAAATGTTTCTAATGAGTGATTGAAGGGAGATTTTTCCTCTCACTCATGACAGTACATAAAGCCCATTCTATTTCTTTTCTGTGTGAAATCGTGCTAGAGCCTACTGGCAATGTGTGATGCCCCGGAAGTGCGAAAAACAGGGCAAATTTATAATTTTTCTACATCGATACACATATCTAGGTGCATTTCTATACAATGTCATGCATCATCATATATAAATTATAAAGTTATACCTCAGGATCTCATCACCTCATATTCATATATCATACCAATTACATTTCCTCAATTCAAAGTTAAATAATCCTAATACATCCCATACATCATTATTCATCATGTGTCTGTAAACACAACTTTAGTCTGGGTACATGAAATATTAAAATATACCTCAAGCACAATATGTGGCCTGGAGCTGAAGTCCTCCACTAGCCACTACTCCATACGTCGCAGAAAAACTCTCCTCACTTGAAGAAATCTGTGCGGAGATAAAACAGGGTGAGCTTCTAAAGCACTCAGTAAGGGGGTCAGGGGTTCATTAACAAAATAATGATTTGGATAGCACAATCATTTTATCTCGTAGTTGAAACTCAATAAAAGTGTAGCATGAAAACAAAAAAACATCATTATCAACTCATTTCTCTAAAATCATGTAAAAACATGAGAGTAAATGACTCATGTACAAATCACAGTCACAAGCATGTGGAAATCAGGATGCGATAATGGCTTTTCTTGTAAAAATGTGATAAAAAATCACCTAATAGTAATGCACGTGTGCAGCCACTAAACACAATCTCATGTGTAAAACGAGACTAGGCAAATAAAACTCAGATAGAATATTCATCATGGCACATCAATATAATTCTCATTTGGGTACGCATCTCAAGCATCCTCAAAAGAGGGAACATCGACAATATGGTCGTGTACATGGTATATTGGATTTACACATTACCAGAACAAGGCCCGGGCTTACATGCTACCAAAGTAAAGCCTCTCCTCATGCACACTATCGGTCTTACATGCTACCAGAGCAAAGCCTCTCCTCATGTACACTATCGGTCTTACATGCTACCAGAGCAAGGCCTCCCAGCGCTACCAGAGCGGGGAAAATATCAGACTTACGTGCTACCAGAGCAATGACCGGACTTACATGATACTAGAGCAAGGCTCGATGTGTATTCAACATGACATGCCTAAGTCTCAGTAATAGCCATTAGCATAGAAAACCGTTTTGCCTTCACTTAGCGCTCATAATGGTTTTTCTCATAAAACTCATCTCAAAAACGTTTTGCACTCAACATAAAACATGTCAAAACCGAGCTCAAACCAGTAACACCACACACACATTTCTCAAATCTCAGTACGCCTTAACGTATAGCCCAAATCACTTTTCACTTTTTAAACTCAAAACGGTTGTAAAACAATTTCACATTTAGTTTACAACTCATAAAAATTGGGCCCCAACCGGCTATAGAACCGTGTGCAATAACTCATTCACAACTCATAAAAACATGCTTATTTTCTCAAATCACATTTCATGCTACAATATCATCACAAAATCGCATACACAAATGAGTTTAAGTTTTCCTTACCTCATTGCACCTCGTATAGTGCACTCATTCCCCCAAACGACAGACTAGCCTCGCATTCCTCTCTGAACTCCCAGGCTGTCCAAACGATGTTAAAACATCAATAATTCATCTCAATCACATCATCGAGCACATATTTGCTCATATTCTCGTTAAATACTACAAAAATCATTTTTCTCATATTCCTACCGTAATCCATATTCTCATCCAATACATTGCAAATCCTACATTTTTCACGCATAATATCTATGCCAAAATCACCTTATTGCCTCGATTCCAATTTATAGCCAAAATCCCAAAATTACCACAAATTGTATAATATCATCATCACTCCAACAAAATCACAATTTCATCAACTTTAGTCATTTCCTAGCTATTCCATCACAACACCCATAGTCACAATCACCAAAATCACCACAATATCAAAGATGAAAGCTTAAAAATTTACTCAAAACTTATGGAGAGCTCTATTCACACCTCGATTCAATTTGTCCTTCGATTTCCAAGTATGTTGGTCTCCTTTGGATGAGGAACAACTTTCCTTCTTGCCTCTGCCTGAGATTTGGACAAAATGAGGGTTTTGGAGGAGAGAGAAAGCTAGGGTTGTAAATATGGCGAATTGGGAGAGAGAGAGATCGATTTCCAAAAAAACAAAGGGGTCCTTATATAGGTCGAAGGTAGGAGATCGATCTGGTCCTTGATGAGGTCGATCTCTCTTTGAATTTTGAAACATTTTAGGGTAATTTTATGCATAGGATATCGATCTGTCATAGGGTGAGTACGATCTCATAATTGCTTCATGAGATCAATCTCTCCTGAAGGAGATCGATCTTCTATTTCTAGATTACTTCATGAGATCGATCTGCTCCTTGAGGAGATCGATCTTCTCTTTATAGAACATTTGGAGATCGATCTGCTTGTCTATGAGATCGATGTACCTATCAGTTCTTACACATTTCTTGCATTCTGGAGCCATGGGATCGATCTCTCATCCTTGAAGATCGATCTGGCCTTCACAGATTGCACTCCTACTGCATCAATTACAGAAAACTCAATGTAAAACTTCCCAAAATCTACCCCATAATATATATGTCAATCCATACACATTCAAGACAAAAAAACCTCATCTTCTTATACTTCATCATATTTAAAACTTGCGTGTACATTAACATATCATAATTACATACACCAAATTACAATTGTCATAACTGGGGTATAAAAAATTCTCAGTTCTCACACAACGGTACATTAACCAGCCTTGCTCATACGTTATTTTAAAGGATTTTTGAGAAAATAGAAGAGTGCTTGATGCCTTGGGTGATGTTGTGTGTTCCACTCGAGATGTTAACACTAGATTTTGGGAATCATGCTATAGCCTTCGAGTATTGCTGTGTGTCTTGCTATAACTATGCTCGCATGTAATTTCCTAGTAATAACATGCTCGATGCCTCAAGTATACTGTGTGTCTTACGTTGAGTTGCTCACACGAGGTTTTTATGATTGTGCTTTATGTTGATTAAAACCGTGTTAGAGCCGTCATGTATTATTGTGTGTCTTGTATTGACCTACTCACACATGGTTTATGAATGTGAAGTAATGAGTACAAAATCGTGTTGAAGTCGTCGTGTACTGTTGTGTGTCTTACACTGACATGCTCGCATGAGATTTTGAGACAACGAAAATGGGTGATAAGGATCGACGAGAGTACAATGTACCGTGAGCGTTAGCCATGGAGTAGATGTGTCATGATTTGAGTAAGAGTTAAAGGGATGGTTGATCTGCCTCCCTAAGCATAAGGTTCCCGCACACCTGATCAATGTAGCCTGGAATCCGACTATGGCCATAAGTCTGATATTTATCTTTGTGATATGTTTCCCTTGCTGTGTGTCTGGGGATATGATAACCCATGATTATGTCTCATTTACATTGATTTGTTGTGTGTAAAATAATTTATAAATGTGTACTCAATGATTTTAACGATGAACTGTGTGAAAAGAATATGCCATGGGAATATGCATATACCCATCTAGCGAATTAATGACTTCGCATCGATAGAAGCTATTTTAAAGGATGCATATGTTTTATAAGGAAAAATGATTATATATTTTTAGCATGTAGATAGTGTAGTTATCTACATGCTTTCATATTTTCCTTACTGAGCGTGTTAGCTCACTCCTTATTTCTCCTCCAAAGATTTTACGCAGTAGTGAGTATACTACAGTTGTCCCTGCTATCGTGTTGCATCCAGTCATCCAGCAGTATAGAGAGGCATACACTCGAGATGAAAAATTTTGTGTCCTGTAAATTAATGCATAGTACAATTTGTATTTTGTATTTTGGGGGATGTATATAATAGGAACTGATGTAAACGCTTCCACATATATATATATATATAAGTCTAGCTTCTATTCTACTTCATTTTTATGAAATGATTAACCTATAAATAGATGAGATGTGAATTGGATGTTGACTCACAGCCCAACTGTAAGTGGTAAGGTAAAGGTCACGGACTGGTAAAGAGGGTCGTAGACATTCTCTTTCCTATCCAGTACCTGAATCGACTTCTCCACATATGACATATCCTCTCTGAGCTCAACAGCTCATATTGAATCACATGTGCCGGATCCAGGTGATACTTCTGAAGCATCAATTATGGAAGACGTTATAGACACCTGATAAGTCCAGTTGCAATGCCAACCTATAGGCCTTATCTCCCACTCGATCTAGTATCTCAAAGGGTCCAATGTAGCGAGGACTCAACTTACCTCTCTTCCCAAATCTCGCTATACTCTTGGAAGGATAAACTTTCAAAAATACTGACTCACCCACGGTGAACTCTAGTGGCCTCCGTCCTTGTCAGCATAACTCTTTTGTCGGTCTGAGCCAATCCAATAGGGGAATGGCATCTACAATAATACAAAGCCTCGTACGGTGTAATCTCGATACTCGAATGATAACTGTTGTTATAAACGAATTCGGCTAGTGGCAAATGATCATCCAAAGAGCCTCTGAAATCTAGCAGACATGCTCTCAACATATCCTCCAAAGTCTATATAGTCCTCTCTAACTGACCATCTGTCCGAGGATGGAAAGCTATGCTCAAACTCAACTAGGTTCCCATGGCTTCCTAACAATGTTCCCAAAAGTGGGAAGTGAAGCGGGAATCCCTATCTGAAACAATGCTCACTGGAATGCCATGTAACCTCACTACCTTGTGTACATACAACTCTACCAGTGAACTCAGAATATCGATCACTCTCATAGCTAAGAAGTGGGCTGACTTTGTCAATTTATCAACAATCACCCAGATCGTATAGTAATTCCAGCGAGTCCTCGGTAACCCTATCACGAAATCCTTAGTGATATTGTGAGACCCCGTATATGTACAATTGTATATAGGTACATAGAAATGTAAATGAAATCATAAGTATGACGATACATTTGTAATGTGAAGTATAAGTAATGTAAGTCCATAAGATTATGTACACACTTGCAATAGGAGTTGTGATTGTACATACAAGTTACATTATGAATTAGTATGAAGAAATGGACTTAAACATGTGGAGAAGGTGAGTAAAATGGAATATGAGTAGTGTGGTAAATGGAATGAAGATTTACATGAGTATGCACTTTCATTGGTTTATATTAAGTATCTTTGGCTATACAAAGATTTTACACAAGTTTTAATGTGTATGAAGTATTAATGAATGCCATTTTCATGTCTCAAAGATAATTGGATGAGAAAATAACTATGGCACCAAATTAAGGATGTTTTGGTATAAGTTTACTACAGAAAAACTGCATAAAATCTGAAAATATGAATGACAGATCGATCTCATAGGATGAGAGATCGATCTGGATGAGCCAAAATTCTTGTATTTGAGCAAAGGAATAGAGTAGATCGATCTCCAATGGGGCCAGATCGATCTCCTAAACATTCTGTAATGAAAAGATTAATCCTCAAGCACACAGATCGATCTCCTTAGCTCTCTGTTTAGAGCAGATCAATCTCAAGCTTCGACAGATCGATCTCATGCTTAAAATGCCATGAGAAAAAGGAATTTAAAAGGACCAGATCAATCTCCTCCTTGTGCAGATCGATCTCCTCAAGCTATTTCTATAAAAAGGGCGTTGAAAATCTGCAGATTTTGAGACAACCATTTCCTTCCCTTTCCAACCCAAAACCTAATATTCTCTCTCTAAATCCAACCATTTTGAATGAGATTTAAGGGAAGACTATTAGAGGCAAAGTTGTTCACATCAAGGAGAAGAACAACATAGTTTGGAGGCATTTACCCATTTGTTAGATTGAAGGAACAAAAGGGCATTTCTAATGGAGGAAAGAGGAAATCTGAAGAGTTAAGTTTCTAGTGCATAAATCCCAGTACATTTGTTTAGTTTATGATTATGAAGTTGATTTGGGTGTGCACATTGTGGGTAGAACTACCTAGAATGCCATAAAATGGTGTTGAGGAGATAATTTAAGATAATAATATGGAATGAATAGAGAGGCTTAAACAAAAAGGGTAAAATGAGCGTTTAAGGCATTATGTGGAATATATAGTTGAATGAGAGTTAGCAATACTAACTCGAACGTATGATGAATAAATTGTAGCTTTCGAGAATACGCCAGAGCGAGTTGAGCCAAGAGTGTGAGAAGCTAAGAGGAAAAGAGTCACACAAAGTAAATCGAGGTAAGGGAATTGTGTGGACTCTTAGAGATATCTGTACACAATTTGGGCGCATTAAATGCTTTGCTAGAATGTATGAGATGTTAGGAAATGAAATTGGGTGATTGAAGGGAAAACGTTGGGTGTTTGAGAAATGTGCATGAAAACAAAAGCATATTGCTTTGAAAATCATGTTTTATTCCTTTTTAGCAAATGATTGGGTAGGTTGGCTAATATTTGAAATGATTTGCAAAAGATTTGAGTTGTTTTGGTTTGTTAACCATACTTTGCAAAGAATTGAGCCACCTACATGATTTCATGAGAATGAAAGCGTGCTAGAGTATGACTCGCACGAGATTTGATGTGTTTTATACACATGAGTGCTAGAGCTTAGCTCACACTAGTTTTCAGAAGGATTTCATACTGGTTTTGGCATGGTGCTTGGAGCTTAGCTCGCACTGGATGCCTACCTTATTTGTTATCGTGCTTGGAGCTTCGGGCAGACTGGGTGTCGCACCGATTAAATAGGCTCGTACGTGCATTTGTGATTTTGACATGTTGATGGCCATGTTAGGAGCTTCGGGTAGACAGAGGTCGTACTGATTAAATAGGCTCACACGTGCATTTTGAGATGTGGCGTGATATGATGTGTTGATTAGGTCTATGGAGTACATGGTACCATGCATGTAGCACGGAGTACGTTGTACCATGTTGAGATGTGATTTGCTTTCTTCAGACGAGATCTGCTGTGAACCGGCGGGCTGGATTTGACCCACCTCTCGTGTGGAAGCAGATAGTGGTGATATCCCGTACACCTGATCCGTGTAGCCGGTATCACAGGTTATGGCCATAGACCTTGAGGTTATTACCTTTTATTGAATTGCCTATCTCACATGTCTATTGCTTTGAGAATAAATCCATGTTTGAAATGATTTGTGGGTCAGGACAGTCTGAGGGAGGGACTGAGACCTGATAAGTGTTGAATTATTTTGAGATATCGATTTTTAATGGTTTAAAGTGCACCGAAGCATGATGGTTAATGCCATGCTTTATTGTGAAAAATGCATGATGGTTAATGCTATGCTTATTTGAGAAAATGCATGATGGTTAATGCCATGCTTATTTGAGAAAATGCATGATGGTTAATGATATGCTTATTTGAGAAAACGCATGATGGTTAATGCCATGCGTATTTGAGAAAACGCATGATGGTTAATGCCATGCTTTGTTGTGAATTATGTAAGATGATTTATGTCATGCTTTGAATTGAATTGTGCACTGGATTTTAATAGCATGAATGCTTTACATACCATTAAAACAATCATACACTCATGTTTTGAGATAAAATGATGAACTAAATGCTTTTGAGCATGGCATCAAGATCACGTAGATAGTGTAGTATCTACATGTTTGCATGATTGCCTTACTGAGCGTGTGGTTTGCTCGACCACCTTATTTTCCCCCTCTCTACAGAGTGTTGAGTATAGATTGAGCGTGATTGGAGGTGTTCCCTTTTGGTAATCCGCTACATCCTACCGCAAGAGGTATACACACTGTTGTAATTTTGTATCTAAACTTACGATAGCACAGTGGCATTTCGTATGTAACTATTGGGGATGTAAAACAATGTAAACACATGTAACAACTCTGATATATATACATTTATACAAGTGTTTACTCATAAATAATATACAAATTGAATTGGTATGGTGGAGTGAGTTAGACGTCGACACACAACCTAACTATTAAGGAGAGTTGCTGTTCACGATTGGGGTAAGGACGAATAATAAATTATGCATGAAAATGCAAAAACTTTGTACATATTTTGGTAAGTTGGGGGTTGTAACAGATATGCTCTCATTTCCATGTCGATATAGGTGGAGAATGCAATAATCCTACAGGCTTCTGATGCTCTACCTTCACTTGCTGACAAACAAGACATCTCGCCACATACTTGGCCACATCCTTCTTCATACCCGACCACCAATACACTTACCAGAGATTCTGATACATCTTGTTAGCCCCCGAATGTAACATGTACATCGAAGAATGAGCTTCCAACAAAATCAATCTCCTGAGCTCTGGATCATCGGGAACATACACCCTACCTCTGAACCTCAGTAGTCTATCAGAACTCAACTCATGCTCGGTCACTGTACACGTCTGTATCTGCCTAGTCATATCAATGCAATGTGGATCCCTTTGCTGAGCTTGTCTGATACTGTCCAACAGATCTTATTCCAACCTTAGGCTAGCAATCATACAATTCGTGTCCATGTCAAAAGGCACAACACCTAAACTGAGATAGCAAACTGCTCTAGCAACTCGTGTTCCAAAACCATCATATACGATACCATCCCCAGGCTCTTCCTACTCAAAGCATTAACTACAATGTTAGCCATACCTAGATGATAAAGTATCTCACAATCATAGTCCTTCAGAAGCTCTAGCCATCTTCTCTATCCCACATTTAACTCTTTCTACAAGAACAGATACTTGAGGCTCTTGTGATAAGTAAAAATCTAGAACTTCTCACTGTATAAGCAGTGGTGTCATATCTTCAATGCAAACACAACTGCTGCTAACTCCAAATCATGGCTTAGATAGTTCTTCTCATGGTCCTTCAGTCGTCTGGATCCATAAGTAACCCCTTTCCTTTTTGCACCTATACATAGCCCAGTCCCTGATATGAAGCATCGGTATATATTGAAAACCTCCTGAGCTGGTAGGAATAGTGAGGATCGGAGCAGGGGTCAATTGTGCTTCAACTCTTGAAAACTACTCTCACAATCATCGTCCCATACCAATGCAACATTCTTCCGAGTTAGACGGTCAACGAAGTAGCCAACTTCGAAAATCCCTCGACAAACCTCCAATAATACTCAGCTAAACATAGAAAACTCTTGATCCCGATGACTGTTCTCGGCTGTTCCCACTGAACTACAGCCTCTATCTTGATTGGATCTACTGACATTCCATCCTTCTACATAACATGGCATAGAAACGAATTCTGTTCTAGCCAAAAGTCACACTTACCGAGTTTAGCATACAGCTCTTTCTCTCGAAAGGTCTGTAATACAATCTTCAGATGCTACTCATGCTCTTCTCGAGACTTTGAATACACTAAGATGTCATCAATAAAGACGATAACAAACTAATCTAAGTATGGCTTGAACACATCATTCATCAAAGCCATAAAAGCTATGGGAGCATTCCTCAATCTGAATGGCATAACCAAGAACTCATAATGGCCATATCAGGTTTGAAATGCTATCTTGGGTACATGTCCACTTCTAACTCTCAACTGATGGTACCTAAACCTCAAATCAATCTTAAAAAAGATCTGTGCTCCCTGAAGCTGATCTAACAAGTCATCTATACACGAAAGGGGATACTTATTCTTGATGGTAGCCTTATTCAACAATTTGTAATCAATACATAATCGGAGGCTTCCATCTTTCTTCTTCAAAAATAAAATCGGTGCTCCCTAAGGTGAAACACTCAATCTGATAAGCCCCTTCTCTAACAGTTCCTGTAACTACTTCTTAAGTTCTTCCAACTCAACTAAGGTCATTCGGTACGGCGGTTTTGATATAGGTTCGGTACCAAGCACCAAATCTATTCAGAACTTCATCTCTCTACCTGGTCGTAACCCTGTCCGTTTATCCAGAAAGATATCTGGGAACTCTTTAACCATAGGGATATGTGCCAACTCCGGATGCGCTTTATCCATGTCAACCACGTACACAATGAAACCTTCAACATATTGATTTCATAGTCAGCATAATGAATTATCTTCCTAAATACAACAACTACTTCTTTTATTTATTTTCAGTAAACTATACAACATATTTCGCAGGGGTAGGAAACATAACCATCTTAGAGTAACAATTTAAAACAACATTGTTTGTAGCTAACCAATCCTTTCCTAAAATTACATCAAAATTACACATACTTAACAAGATTAGATTGGCTATTATATCCTTTTCCTCTACTCTTAACTTGCAGTCTTTAAAAACATACTCGACTAGCTGATTGTTATTCATAGGCGTACTAATTAACATCATTCTACTTAACAACATACGCTCCCCATACTTTGATAACTTACATGCAAATGAAGGTGATACAAATGAATGCGTGGCACCAAGATCAAATAAAACATATGCTTCAGGATCAAAATCATGATGGTACCTTTAATCACATTCGATGAAGCATCAGTTGTGCCCTGGTCCAAAGCATGTACTCGCCATCGACCAATCACCTGCTTCCCTTTCCCCTCAGCTATCGCTCTCCTTCTCAAAGTAGAAGCATCAATTGGAGCTCCCTCTAGCTCCTTGCCCTTTTGTGGGCCAAGCTCAATCCATTCTGGGCAAGCTCTCGCGATATGCCCTGGCTTCTCACATATGAAGCACATTTCGATAGTCATCAGACAAGATCTACCGCCATGGTATCTATCTCATCTACCACACTGCTTAGTAGTAGGCCTCTGTCATCCAATAACAATACCTTTAGCTGGAGCTATGGCCTGATATACAGGAGGTCTAATAATCTTCTCTCGTATCTCCTTGATCCATAGTCTCTTACCGAAGAGTCTCCTCCCTCCTCGATAATCGACACCTCTATTGCTCATCAGCCTCTTCCTATCTGTCTCTGCTCTTGCTAACCTTCCCAAACTCAGAGGCATTCCTCTCATTATCCTACGCATAGAGTTGCACCCTACGTACTACCTTTTTGTATGTAGAAATATCTAGTGGGGGCCAATCTAGACCGTAATGTCAGTCTCAACCCATCAATAAATCTTTGAACTTTCTTGGTCTCACTGATCATAGTGTCGGGGTCGTACCTTCCCAGGGACAAAAACCTCATCTCATACTCATCAACTGATTTGTTCCCCTAGATCAACCCCAAAAAGTCTATATGTAGCTTCCGCTGCGCTGTGTTCAGAACATACTGCCTCTTGAAGGCATCTAGAAATATCTCCCAACTAATCTCAGTATGTCGAGCTCTCAATATCGATCTAGTGTACTCGACTTATGTGCATTTTCTTACTTCATTTGCATTTTCACTTTAGTAAATACTCTTCTTATGATTCAACTAACATAATAGAATGTTTTACATATAGGAATCATAAGGAATAAGCTACATAAAAATTTGGGTCTTACATGTCACCATGGTGAGCTCTGATTTTATTTGTTAAGAAGAAAGATGGTAGTCTCAGATTGTGTATAGATTACAGACTATTGGACAAGGCTACCGTGAAGAACAAATACCCCTTACCAAGAATAGATGATTTGTTTGATCAGCTGAGAGGGGCTTCTATCTTTTCTAAGATTAACTTGAGATCGAGCTATCAGTAGTTGAGAATCAGGAGTGAGGATGTTTTAAAAATGGCCTTTAGAACTTGGTATAGCCACTATGAATTCTTAGTGATGCCCTTTGGTTTGACAAATGCCCCAATTACTTTTTTGAATCTGATGAATGAGGTATTCCGGGACTATCTAGATTAGTTTTTGATAGTCTTTATCAATGACATTCTTGTCTATTCTTAGTCCTGAGAGGAACACACGCAGCATTTGAGGATTGTGCTCCAGATACTCCAAGATAAGCAGTTGTATGGAAAGTTCAGTAAATGTCAGTTTTTACTAGATCAGATAACTTTCCTTGGTCACATTGTATCTAAGGATGGGGTGTTAGTTGATCTGTCCAAGGTAGTGGCTACTTCAGTGGGAGAGACCGAGGATAGTAACAAAGATTCAAAGTTTTTTAGGACGGGCAAGGTGTTATAGGAGGTTTGTTGAGGGATTCTCCAGAATTACAGCTCCTTTCACTAAGCTTACACGTAAGGACATCCCGTTTATATGGTCTGAGCAGTGTTTTCAGGAGCTTAAACGGAGATTGACGACAATACCCATTTTGACTATCCCAAGTGGATCTGGAGGCTTCACAGTGTACAATGATCTTTCCTATCAGGGTCTGGGGTGCGTACTCATGCAACTTGGGAGAGTAGTCTCTTATGGTTCGCGCCAGCTTAAAGACCATGAGCAGAACTACCCCACACATGGTTTGAAATTAGCCGCTATGGTATTTTCTTTAAAGATATGGCGGTATTATCTGTATGGGGACAAGTTTCAAATCTTCACTAACCATAAGAGTCTGAAGTACATCTTCGACTAGAAGGGGCTTAATATGAGACAGAGATGATAGATGAAGCTCCTTAAAGACCACGATTATGAAATCTTGTATCATCCGGGGAAGGTAAACGTAATTATTGATGCCCTGAGTAAGAAGAGCATGGTTTCTGCTATGATGATCAAGGAATGGGATTTATTATAACAGTTCATCGGAGTGAGGATCAGGGTTGAGGAAATAGAGATTAAATTTATAGCTAGCTTACAGATAGAGCCTGTGTTTTGGATCAGGTCAGAGCATGATAGGGAATTGATCAGAAGTTACTGGACAAGGTTAGCCAAGCTGAGCAGACCTCGTAGTCTGATTTTATGGTCAGTGATAATGGGTTACTGAGGTTTAAGGGTCATATTTGTGTTCTGAGTGATGATACCTTGAAGCAACAAATTTTGAGGGAGTCTCACTATTCCTGTTACACCATGCATCTGGCAGTACCAGATGTACCAGAATCTACGTATGTTGTATTGGTGGAGTGGTATGAAACGGGATGTGACAGAATTTGTGGCCAAATGTTTGATGTGTCAATAGGTGAAAGATGAGCATCAAAAGCCTGAAGGATTACTTAAGCCCTTGCCCATCCCTACAAGGAAATGGGAGCATATCACCTTCAACTTTATCATGGGATTACCGAGGACTTTGAGAGGTCACGATGCAATCTGGGTGATAGTGGACAAATTGACGAAGAGTGCCCACTTTCTTGCCATCAAGAGCACATATTCCTTGAGTGCCTTGGCAGAGTTATATGTCATAAAGGTAGCTCGGTTGCATGGAGGCCCCGTGAGTGTTACGTCTGATGGAGATTCCAATTCGCCTCTAAATTTTGGACCCATTTTCTGGAAGTCATTGGATCTCAGTTGAATTTCAGTACCGCCTATCATCCTTAGACTGACGATCAGTCTAAGCGGACTATTCAGACCTTAGAGGATATGTTAAGGGCATGTACATTAGACTTTAAGGGTTCATAGGAGGATCACCTGCCCCTTGCCGAGTTACCTATAACAGTAGTTATCATACCAGTATCAGTATGGAAGAAGGTGTAGATCCCTGATAGCTTGGGAAGAAGTGGGTGACAGGAAACTATTTGCTCTCGATCTTGTTGAGCAGGCAGTTACGGGCGTATAGATTATGGGCTGCTCAGAGTCAGTAGAAGAGTTACGCCGATGTGCAAAGATGGCTACTCGAGTTTCAGGACGGGGATTCTGTATTTCTTAAGTTGTCTCCAAGTAAGGGTATCATGCTCTTCGGGAAAAAGGGGAAGTTTAGTCCTCATTTTACTAGTCCGTTTAAGGTATTAGAGAGAGTGGGAGATGTCGCCTGCCGGTTACCTTTTCCCCCATAGCTTTCTGGGATACGTATTGTCTTTCACGTCTCCATATTGAGGAAGTATAATCCGGATCTCTCCCATGTCATCAACTATGAAGCTTTAGACATTCACGGAGACATGAGCTATGTAGAAGAACCTATCCAGATCCTCAATAAGAAAGAAAAGGTACTTCGAACTAAGAGAATTTCGCTGGTAAAGGTTCTTTGGAGGCACCACTCGACAAAAGAAGCAACTTGGAAACTAGAGAGCTGGATGAAAGAGAAGTACCCACGGTTATTCGATGAACTTGATTAAATTTGGACAAATTCCTAAAAGGTGGGGAGGAATGTGAAACCCAAATTTTTTCATATTACTATTCTTCTAAGTTAAATTGAGAAGTCTAAGACTCATGCAAATGTTCATGTAGGGCCCAAAATGATCGAGACGCCTGAGATAGTGACACGAAGCACGAGGCACACAATTCGAGGTAAGGATGTAATTTTGAGTATTTTTCAAAAAGTGTGATTTAAAACATGGTTTGATGATTAGAAAGTGAAACTAAAGTGGTAGAAGTGAAAAAGTTGGTGAAACTCGGGTTTTCACTAAACTGAGCATATGGGCCTAGTAAGAGGAATTAATTCAGAATAAATTCTAGAAATTCAAAAACATATTCTGAGACCATAGGAAATTCACATAAGGCATAATTGACATGATGAGTGAAGATAGAGTGGAAATAATGAGGTTTCGGTGTTAGAATTTATTTTTAAAGTAAATCGAAAAACTTAAACGATTTTGATCGGTATTGACAAAATTGCGCAAAATGGGCTCGATCGGGAAAACGTTCTTAAACAAGTGGGTCCCAAATTTTAAAGAGAGACACTAGGGACATAGTAGACCACTAGAGAAGTGGAAAATTAGAAGAAATCAGATGGAAATATTTTTGGTGGATTTTCTAAAATAGGGCAATGGGCTACCCTAGCCCAGGAAACTGCTGGCCCATCAGAAATTGCTAAATTTGGAGACCTTCCAAAAGTCTAAAAATTCTGATATTTTCCACATATAAAGTAGATTTGATAATCTTTCCAAAAAGGTACAGCAAACCTTAAAAGCTTCTAAAACAAAAGAGAACTACTCTCCCCAAGTTGTTGTTCATGTTCTGGACCAGTCAGCCTTGCGTTAATTTTTGAGCCATCTCATGGCCATTTTCAGGTGTCGGTCAAAAGGATCAAATCTTTCTCCTTAATCCCTCTATAACATATAAAAAACTTCAGCCCTAAAAGAGGTCATTTGCTAGGTGAAAATCTAGTGAGAAGAATAGGGGCAGAAACTGCCCTGTTTTGAGGTGAGAGAAAGCTTTAATTTCAAAAGTTTTTGGTTGGTTTTTCTTGTTGTTTTTGTCACGACCCATTTTCCCAAAAATCACTACAAATTTTTCGTGAACTTACCTTACTTCACTTATTGGGTTGTGAGTCAATATCAGTCCCTCAGTCTCATATATTATATATAAATATTAGGCAATGCTTTTGTCCTAGGCACTAAAATCGCAGAAACTCATAAAGTTATTTCATAATTAGAAAGTCGTTTACATTACCTTACATATACATCCCCCTATAAACATGACTACATAACTGTACACTATTATTCAAATACAAAAAGTATATATGGGTGTATACCTCGATGTTACTAGATAGTTGTGTGTAAAAGATCGCAGGACGGACGCAACTAACACACTCTACTAGAAATGCTCTGTAGAGGGGGAGAAGTAAAGGGATGAGCACAACATGCTCAGTAAGAATTATATGAAAGCAGGTAGATAACAACACTATCTACGATACTCATAATGTATGTTTTGTCATCTCGTAAAAAAAATGCATTCACTTTTTAAAACACTTTCATTTACTGGAAATAGAAGCATTCTATACGATAATCATTAATCGATAGAGGCTCAATCATTTCTTAAACAAGTGTGTTCCACTTATCAGATTTCAAAACGGATATGATCGCTTTGCCAAACACTTGCAAATAATGCCATGTCATGTATTAAACCATGTAGATCAGTATCATTCAGAAAGAGTTCAGATGCCATTTCAAAACCATTTCAGAAATCAAATTGGAAATAGAATACAAAATAAATTAGAAATAGATTAGAAAACAGAAATTAGATTCGGACTTCAGAAGCAAATAAGAGTTCAGAAAAAAGATCAAAATCAAGAAAATCAGATCACTTAGAGAGATTAGGCAAGGATATACGGTAACTCATATGACATATAGCCATAGTCAGTGACCCCGAGCAGATCATGGGCCAAGTACGTAAGGGTGTCCAGAAGCATGCAAATAAGAAGGCCCGAAGACTAGTGGTACGGTACAGCGTACTTTGTGTTGGCTGCACGGTACAATGTACTCCATGAACCATAATAGAAAATCAAAAGGGTTGTGGGGTGCCTAATGTCAGGGACTTATCACCCTAACTAAAAATCAGCAACCATAGCCTACCTCAAAATCCAGTGCGAGCAAGTCAGTTCACACACAGTCTACACAAGGGCTCCAATAGGGTTTTTACTCATATACTAGAGTAGAATCAAGTGCAAGCGGGTCTGGATAACTCACAGATTTCGTTATTGCTCCAGCATGTCTTGTCATATGTCTTATCAAAATCAATACGAGCAGATTTGGACAGTTCACAGATCTCATCATTACTCTAGTACGATTTCATACACACAAAATAGATAGTAGGCTCATTTCAGATAAAATCAATACTCAAAACCCGAGTGCAGTGCACAACGTGGTATTATATAGAGCGAGAGGGTGACATCCCATCAATCACTCGTCAAAACAAACCAATTTTTCAGAAAATGTGCAATTTAATGCATATAGTAAAAATTAGGAGCCAAACTATCATTTCACACTCACAAAACCTCTTTTCAGACAAAACAGTTAAAATCATGCACTTTATGCATTTTCAAATTTTTGCCATTTCCAGTGGCATTTTTTGTAATTTTCCCATATTTAGGTACTCTCCAGAAATCTCATATTTGTACTCTATACGAAATTTAAGTGAATACAAATGACGATGAAAATACGTACAACTATCTTTAAGAACTAGCGTAGATCCCTTACCTAAAATCACGTCCAATGCACTTTTTCACCGTTTTTCACTTTTCGTAAATCAGTCTATCCGGCTTTGAATATATCTTCTGAAACTGCAGATAGTTATCAATTACATTAATTAAGTCGAATAACTCATTTGTCCTTTTTATGCAATCTATTTCATCAAATGTGTCCAATGGCTTTTATTGGACCTCTTTACCTCTTAATGGGCACAACTCTATTTTAAACCCATTTCGACTTTATTATTTATTCTGTCACGACCCATCCTATTAGGCCCATTGACAATTATTAGGCCATTTGTGGGGCCCCATTAACACTACCATCACGTCATCTTAAGCCTTTTCTAACATAAAGCATTTTATACGGAGTTTAATCCGCAACTTATGCGATTAATTCCTAACTCTTATAACTATATAAGTTATAGCAAGTGAGATTCACTTACCCGAGTTTTCGTGATTGGTCACAAATCAAGGCTGGATCGAACTCACGTTCATCGCCTATTGTCGCGCTAAACATTGATATATTTAACCCGAGTTAATTTCGATCAAATATAATTTCAAATAAATTTTGCGAAAATTAAATCGATCAATTCAGACCGCTTACTGGCTTATCCTTGGCCCGATGGATCATCAAATTTTTCTCCTTTTTTTTCTCCTGGTTGAATCGGTCCAAATCGACTCCTCCACTAATCGGCTCGGCTTCGCCTCTAAAGCCTTCTTTTGGCATGGGCTGGGGTAGATCAGGGCCAGATTCTGTCGTTTCTCCCTTTCTCTCCCACTGCTTCTCCCTCTTCGATCTCCCATTTTTGGCTACTCACAACACCTAGACGTTCCCTTGGTGTCGATCGTCCCTCGTGCCCCCTTCATCGTCCGATCGGTGAAGAAACAGGGAGGGTCGGGTTTCTTAGCTTGTTTCTGCGTTTCGTTTTCTGTTCTGTATCCTTTTTTCCAATTCTTTTTTTTGTTATATATATATATATAATATTATATATAACAAATATCTTATACCTAATATCTTAATTTATATATTATTTAATTTTTATATATATATTTAGACATTGTTATTTATTTTTATTTTCTCATAAATATTTTTATTTATTCTTATTATTTTTTGGAAATATTTTTTCATATTTTCGAGATAAATTCCCGATGTGGAAAATTTTGATTTATCACTACAAATTTGTATCTTGATCAATTAGACTTGGAATTCAATTATTTCTTCTTTATTGATCAAGATTTCATGAATCCATGTTTATAATAACAACTTCTTAAAAAAATGGCACCGAATTTTTGGGTTTTACATTCCTCCCCACCTTAAGAAATTTGATCCTCTAAATTAGAACCAAGTCAATCCTCGAACAACTCGGGATACTTCTCTTGTATCAAGTTCTCCAATTCCTATTTAGCTTCCTCTGAAGTGTGGTACTGCAAGAGAGTCTTAACTAGAGAGATCGTCTTAGACCGTAAGACCTTCTCCTTTCTATCTAAAATCTGAATCGATTTTTGTACATATGATATATCCTCTTTCAGCTTCAATGGCTCATCTTGAATCACATGTGCCGGGTCCAGATGATGCTTCCGAAGCATCGATTTGTGGAAGACATTATGCACACTCGCTAGCTCCAATGGCAATGCCATCCTATAAGCCTTGTCTCTCACTCGATCTAACATCTTAAAAGGTCCAATATAATGAGGACTCAATTTACCTTTCTTTCGAACCTCATTATCCCTTTGGAGTGAGAAACTTTAAGAAACACTAATTGACCTGCAGTGAATTCCACAAGCCTTCACCTCATCTCCGCGTAGCCTTTCTACCTACTTTCCGTTGTCCTCAATCATTCACATATTAATTGGACATCCTCTGAGGTTTGCTTCACTAAATCATAGCAAACATTTTCCAGTCACCCACTTCTTCCCATCCAATAGGAGATCGACACCTACGACTATACAATACTTTATACTGCCATCCCAATACTCGAGTGATAACCATTGTTATAGGTGAAGTTAATCGGGTTTGGATTTTGTATAATCATGTTCGTGTCAACCCATTTATGACACAAGAATTTTTGTGTCCTATGCATATTGATCACCATAACCAGCTAAGAAAAGTTTAATTAATTGTATTAACAGTTAAGCCATATAACTCAGCACATCTAACCAATTGAATCTTATTTATTGAATTATTTATATGTAGCATATATAACTTACTCATCAAATTTAAACAGATTAATCATGGCGTGATTAAATAGGTTAATCATATTTAAATAGATTATGTTGTGTTGTGTACAAGGTTTATTAGTTAAACATGTTAACCAAGTCATGTTGTGTAATTCGTATAATAAATGTGTCATGTTCATATCAAGAACCCTGACAAGATTAATTGATCATGTCATGCACATGTCAAGCCCTTTATCTGTTATACCCTTGCCTTGATATGATTAAGACTCACTAACATGAATTGTCAGCCCAAGTGCAAATAATGCATAGTTATCTCCTCACTCTCTCCCTCCAAGATGCAATGGGATAGCACATTATAAATCGTTTAAGCAAAGAAAGAACACTTGGTTTAGGATATGGAATATGTCATCGTACCTTGCAATCATCGCTACCAGATACAAGCATTGAGGGTTCTGTCCGTGAGAAATCAACACTCCATGCTCGTTTTTCATGTCCTTCATATTCCATCAGACTCTGCTAAAGTGATTAAAATGATAGAAATAAAAAATGATAACAGTTGGGATCGGCAGATAAAAGTGTTGTTTGAAATGAAAAATATAACAAGAAAGTCCAAATGATATATGACAATACTGTCAAGTAACCATAAAAATCCGTTATTACCTGACGAGTTGTTACATTCCACACAGTTACTATTCCCTCATAGTCACTACTAGCTATATGATTCTTCCAATACTTGTTCCAACTCAAGCAACTAAGTTTAGAACGAGCAGACATCTCCACAACAGGACGATGTACATCAGCTGGTTCATTTAGGACCTAGAAAACAATTGTATTCACAATGAGTATGACCAAAGATTAAAAGGAATAGTACAAATTATTAACTGTGAACTTCTTTGTTAACGTGCAGATCCATTGCTATCATATAACCAACTTCATCGAGCAAAAGACATGCTTCCTTCACAACAATTACAAATCAGAAAGAGTACCCAGGTAATACAAATGGTTTTCCGAGGTACAGAAGCCATCCCATTGAACATGCTATAAAAAAAATTATTGTTTTTCTTTTTTTTTTAATTGGGGTGGGAGAAGCAGTATGGCATAGCAAATTCTCTGTCAAGTATGACATAATGGCAACAAAACCAATTGTCAAAGGTGCCACAAATTCAGGATCTTACCATAGAGAAATCAAAACCTTAATGCGCCTAGACACTCCAGCAATAGCAAACAGCTCATCATGACGATCAAATTCTATGCTGCAATCATCATGATCCATTCAAAATATTTTCAGCGGGCTAATCAGGAAAGAAGATAAAATAATATACGTACTCAGCACGTCTACAAAGATTGAGCAACAAACAGATACTTTTGTTGGAAACTTTGCTCAGCTATGATACCACTTTGTTTTGATATACCAATCCCAAAATGTCAGCATGACAGCAAGTAACTTCACCGAAAATTATCATGCATGCACCCAGCAACAAAACAGTTACTTTTGTTAGAAACTTTGCTCAGCAATGTTACCACTTTGCTCAGCAAGTAACTTCACCGAAAATTATCAAGCATGCACCAAGAAATAATACGCCAAGATAACAATCAACAAGAACATTGGGATATACATGGTTCGGCTTTAAGCCTATGTCCAAGGGCAATGATGACAAGAGATTTCCACTATAATATAAAGGATGAATACATAAGTGTTTTAATAGCAAAAACTCTCCAAAAGCCTCAGCACCACCAGTCCACTCAATGCCGAGAGCGACACTCCAAAATCCACAACTCTCTCTAACATTAATTTTGTCTAGTCAACATGATCTCTTCTCCCTATACCCTTTTGCACCCACCTACCTTAGTACCTCTCTAGGCACTAGGCCTTATTGGCCTTTCTCTGCACAAGGTTGCACCTGGCAGTTACAGCTTAAGTCTATTTATAGACAACTGCACCACTCCAAAAGCATAGTTAATCCATGTTTGTCTTCTTTTTCTTTCCATCTTTGCAGCTTATTCAGCCATTACTGCACTAGATTCTTCTTCAACTTCATTTTTGGTGCTGTAACTGGGCTTAATAGCCAATTAGAGGAGAGATCAAATAAGGGGCTTTTGTTTTTCTTTCATTGAAACCAAAAACATATAGCTGTTGACCTTATTCGTCGAATGGCTTCATAATGGCACCATTAGACAAAAAATGGCTAGAATTTGAAGCCATATATAACAAATAAGTCAGAGGGGAGCTTATCATTTGTTTTTTTTCCCAAAAAAAAAACCATGGTTACCAGTTCATGGCATTCTAATGGAAGTGTCTAAGCCAAAGCCATTTGCAGGAAGCAGCTCTACTAGGGAAGTAGACAATTATGTTTAAAGCATGAAGCAATGCTTTTGGGTGGCTGGATAGCTGATGATGCTAAGATAAGCAGTAATATCATGTACTTGAGCAAAACAGCTCTTTTCGGTCACGTCGCCAAGTGGATGGCAGGTGCAAGGAGCAAGCGATCACCAAGTGGGAAGAATTTGTCAGGGAACTGACACATCTATTGTGGATGGCTAGAAATTCTAGCCCTTGCTTTGGCTAATGGGGCCATTATGAAGCCATTCGCTCAATAAGTTAAAGGCTATATGTTCTTTTTTTCAAAGAAAAAATAACTAAACCCTTTTTCCAGTCCCTTTAGAGGTACCAAGAGTAGTATTGAGATAGGTGGGTGCTAAAATACGTACACAGAGAAGAGATCCTTGGTTCCTATCGTAGGCAGAATGAGTGTTGGAGAATATAGCTTGAGGTTGAATCCTGCAGAGCCTTATGGGGATGGTTTGCTATCAAAGCAGTTGCTTCTTCATCTTGTTTAATTATAGTAGAAGTTTCTCATTGTCTCCGCCTGTTGATGTAGGGTTTGCACTGAACAACATAAATCATGGTGTTCTTGTTGGTTGTTATTTTCATATATTATTTCTTCGTGCATGCTTGGTAATTTTCTAGGGAAGTTGCTCTCCTAGGAGCAGTTATGTCACAATAGAGTGGTATCATCACAACGCAAAGTTTGCAAGAAACTTTGTCTTGCAAAAAAATATATATTATTATTCGCTTAGAACTAAGGTTCCTAATGTCCAAAGGCAAATACCGACAGCTTTCTTTCAAATACCCTATATTTCTGTCAAAGTGAAAACATGCTTTCCTGAAAGAAAAAATATATAAATTCTAAAGATCCTGGATAATCCCTAACAATGGTGTCTGGCCTCTGATTTATTGTTGCCTACAGTAGTTGCGGACGGGTGGGGGGAGTGCCTGAACTTTTGAAGATACTTTCCTTCATGAATAATATTAATTTGTGGTCCAGTTTAAGAATATAAATCAGTTTCTTTTAAGTATAGCAAGAGATAGTATGGATTACTGCCAGCTCTTTGTAGACATAATTACTTTACACATATAGTTTGGATTCTGGTCCATACTCGTGGATTCCAAACTTCCAGTCCACAAGAATTCAGTCAGCAGCCAATGAGAGCTCTATTAGCTATAATACAGAGGAAACAAGGACATTAATACAATTAAAAATCTGCTTGTTATTGATAAACTTGGGATTTGTAATCCCTGAACAAGATTAGTTCAGGGTCTTAGTACATATTCTATCAGAAAGGACTGTTGCAAAAATATAATCTCGAGTAATTGCGTTCCTATTTCTGTATGTATAAGAAGAAAACATGTAAACAAAAGGGATTCTTATACATACAAATGATACTTTGAAACTGGTATGAGAGGGAAGATATTAATAATGCAGCTTCACTTCTTATTTGTTCTGCCAGATCAACACAATATATTTGGAAAATAATAACTTCTTATGCCTTGAATATTATATGAGTCTAGTTCATGGCTCATTAGAACTTAGAAGTAGAAGGTGCTTTAGTGGGATCCTCATAGACGGAAATTGCAGTAAATTTTGCAATGATCAAGTGATCTTCTTTGGTATGAAGAAGAACATACATGGCACGAAATTGATTCACTCTAGTGTTCATGAATTATTCTCTTAAAAGTACACATTAGGGTTTAAAGAAGGGAAGAAGGAGTGCTGGACCAATAAAAGATAGAGAAGGATTTACGACCATATAGTTTCAGCTTGATGATTATTTATACCTTGAAGACTATATAGTTTTATTTCAAGATAAAATTTTACAAATCTAGATTGCAGAATAACGTGCGAGGTAGAAACCTATAAAAATTGTTTGGAAAATGGTGAACCAAACCATTGATCAATGGGGTACATGTGTTAGTGTACAGTTTTGGTTTTTACAAAGCTGATAAAAATCAGTTTCATTTGAAAGTTCTACTAGAATTGGACAAAAACATAGACACATCCTATCATGGACAAACTTGTTATTCTTCTGCTTTTAGTAGCACTGTGCAGTATGACAGAATAAATGCATTATCCCACAATTTCAAATCGACAGAATCAATGTTCATATGCAGAATAAATAACTCACCTTGAGACTATATTGACTGAGTGAAAGGGATCTCCAAGCCTCAGTTCAGCAATGACTCTAAGTCGACTGGTAGAGAGAATCAAATGGAAAAACTAATGATAAATTACAAGTACAATAGGGAAAGGAAAAGAGAGAGAAGGGGAAGGTGTTAACATCAACTATGTCCACTGCAGAATTGAAAATTGGCATCCATACCTGTATTGAGTAAAAGTACTCAGTAGGGACTGAAAATCTGGAAGACTGGCATTATAACCCTCTCAGTGGATGACATTTTTGTCACTTTCTTGCTTAATAGGTAGTTGGTTTGCCAACTGATGTCGCTTTTGCAGGTAACACTCTTGTAGATCATTGAACTGCAGCAAGAGGTGAAAAATGAAAGTGAATTTACACGTAAAAAGAATAATTAATCAATGCTGTTTCATTGATTTGGGCTGAGCCAACTATAAATGACATCTCCTGACAAAAGTCGATAGCGCTACAAAACCAACTAGAACACTTTTTTCCGGATGGTTGATATTTCATAGAAAATGTAATTCTGCAAATTGTCAGGCTAAATATTTACAGCAAAGCCACTCCATGCAAACCATTCTTCAAATCTAACCTCGTAAGATCGCTAGCTAGAGCATTTAATGGTTAATAGCAAGCCATATATCCATGATATTATAGTATGCCACACAAACCAATCGCACAGGTAAGACCAAATTGTAAGAGAGGCTGCTATCAATGTATGACCAAAAGCGGCCTTTTTATGTGATTCACAAAGTTCTGTAAAGCAACAGAAAAATACATGTAGCAAACTCAAATGTCACGACCCGAATTACCTAAAAATCAGAGTAAATTTTTCGCTTTCTCATTTATTATTTAATTCTTACTTTTCTCTCGTCGTGACCATCCTACAACACAGTTGGGCTATGATTCGGTGTTAGTCACCTCACACTATTTAACATTTCATTCCCATAATCATATATCAGAATCTACTATCCTTTTTACTTTAAATAAACACATACCCAATGGTATTTACATGACTCTACATCCCCGACATCATATCCAGTTATAGTACTGTGCATTACATATTTAGATACAAAATCATACAAATGTGTATACCTGTCTCTCAATGGGAAGCAGCAAGCAGCGGATATTAAGCATGCAAGTCCTCAGCCGCTCAATAATTATTATAAGTGCTCTGAAAAGATGGGAAAATAAGGGGGGGTGAGCAAACCACACGCTCAGTAAGGCAATTATGCAAGTAAGTAGATAACTCCACTATCTACATGCTCATAATGCCATGCCCTTAAATCCATTTCTTTTCATTTAAAATTACACGCACAAAGTCATGCATATTCAATGCCATAGTTTATCCAAAACTATTTGTGCATATATAAATCATGTAACTCATGCATTCAAAGCATTTTATGTGACATCATTAAATCATATTAAGCATGAATTAGATCAAGATCATGCAGTCTTTTATGCCATGTAAGACAAAACATGGATTTCAAATGAAAGCATGGAAAACTTCACATGCTACTGCATTTAAATCAAAACATTAAAACTGCAGTTAAAACCCCTTTCCGGGTCCATCTCATAAAACAATTCAATAAAATTCATTATAAAACTTCGGTTATAAAACCACCCTTCTTTCAGGGTCACATATCATAAAATCATATGAAATCATCAAATCATCAAATCGGGGGCCTGACCCCTCCTTCGGGTCTACCCTGGTCTAACAGACCACAAGTTATATCATGTGAGACAATCAGGTAATTAACAGTAACATCGAGGACTATGGCCATATCCTAGTGATCCCTGGCAACACGGTACCTAGTGTGCGGGGTATCACACCTGAAACGGGAGGTGGGTCGTCCTACCCGCCAGAACAGCATAACACCAGGATTGCGAGGGCAAGGCTTGCTGCCTCGTGGCTAATGCCACTCCACTCCAACAATCCCCACGGTACAGCGTACTCCGCGTGACATACACGGTACAAAGTACTCCGTGAACCCAAGCTCAGTCAGGGGTGCCTGTAATAGGTCTTATCCACCCATATCATCTCTGTCTCAGAATGCACGTGTGAGCATATCATCTCACTGTGACACACAGTCTACAGGAGGCTCCAACACGGCTATATGCATGTAATATAAATCCCTGTGCGAGCGAAGCTCAAGCACGGCTCCATGCATATTCATGATATCTGAAAATCTCGTGCGAGGGAAGCTCTAGCACGGTTTCATAAAAATCAGTAAAATCTGCGTACGAGCAGCGCTCCAATACGACTTAAACTGATTATAATTTCAATTAAAATCCACGTACGAGCAACGCTCTAGTACGGATATGTATAAAAACTCATGAAAACTTCGTACGAGAAAAACTCCAGTACGACATTTAAATGAATTGTGAAACCATATAAAACTTTGTGCGAGCAACGCTCCAGCACAAATGAATGCTCAAGTAAATCAAATCTCGTGCGAGTTACACTCCAGCACGGCTTTATGCATAATTAAATCAAACCTCGTGCGAGTTTCACTCCAGCACGGCTTTTATGCATAATTAAATCAAAACAGGATGCGAGCTAAGCTCCAGCATCTCTCATGCATGTCAAATCATTAAAAGTAGTGCGAGTAATCGCTCCAGCACTATTTTATGCATACCACGTCAAAACAAATCAAAACATGTCAAAACATGTCAAAACAGAGTGCGAGCTAGGCTCCAGCAGCTCTCATTTCACAATATTAAAAATCAGTGCGAGCACCATGCTCTAGCACATTTCATGCATATGATGTCACAAGTCGGTGCGAGCAATTGCTCAAGCACATTTATGCACATTCACAAACGCAGATATAGTGCGAACTACGTGTCGGCACTATCTGTTTCCATATAAACTTGATAGTTGGCCGTTTTCCAAAGAAATTTCCATTTAATTATTAATAACACCTACGTAGTGTTATTTTGTGAAATTAAACAATTTCTGGCCAATCTATCGCTTTGCTTTGATTAAAACCAATAAAATTCCTTAATCATCAAAAATCCTTAAATCATGCATTTCATGCATGTCATGCTTTCACCATCCTTAGGTGAACTTCCCTCAATAGGGGTAAAATAGACATTTCACCTATTTCGATCCTTAAAATCATTCAAACCATTTTTAGGATCATTATACAATATCCATGTATACATACATACTCAGTGTACAGAAAAACTATTAAAATATGCGTAGCTACCTCTAGCTACTCACACAATTCCCTTACCTCATTTTTCTGTACAGTCTGACCTTTCCCACTGATGTCTTGTCACGCAGTCCGATTTGCTCCGAATCCAAATCAAATCTCCGGAACTGCGGATACACATTCATCAGGTCAAATACAATACAATTTAATGTATTTCATAATTTTCTGGGCTTAATTTTAAATCATTGGGCCCGTTTCTCATATTGGGCCCTATTGTACCTTAATGGGCCTTAATCAGCCTTAAGCCCGTTTACCACACTTTATCGAGGCCTATTGGGCTCACTGGGCCCATCAGTAATTTATTTAGCCTCGTTCTAAATTCTCTGATATCTCAATTTAATATTTACGACAATTTATCTAATTTTCCAGAATTTAATTCATTTATGCGAAAATTAAATCTGTAATTTATGCGTTAAATATCAATCACGCATAACGATATAAAATTGTCGTAAATAAGGGTCACTTACCCGTTATTCCATGATAATACAAAAATTGAGGCTATCTCGAGCTCTCGGTGGATGCCAATCGTCGAGCTACACAATTAAATATATTTTTTCGGGTAAATTTCCAGTCGGAATTAATTAAATTAAATATTCAAAAAATTAAATCGGTCAATTTGACCGCTTACCGACTTACCCGAAGCTCGATTGCATCACTGGAATTTTTCCCAATTTTTTCTCTTTTTCTTTTTCCCTTTTTCTTCCTTTTTTTCCCTTTCTTTTTGGCTGAACCGGTCCGGTCCGGTTCAACCCGGTTCGGACCGCCGGTTCGGTCTGGTCCGGTTCGGCCGATTCTGTCCGGTTCGGCCGGTCCAGGCTCCCTTTGGTCGTGCCGGCGCCGTCCGGCCGGTTCTCTGGCCGATTCCGGTGCCATTCAACGCGCCATGGACTGGGCTTCTCAAATCAGGCCTCGGCCTGGGTCGAATCGGCGCCATCGCAGGCGAATCGGGGTTTTCTTCCCCGCGGCTCTCCTCCGTCGATCTGGCTTTTTCCGGCGACTTCAGGGCGCGTGGGTGTGCGGGTCGGCTTCCTCGGGTGCCGATCGACCTTCGCCAGTCGCCTCCTCGCGTTGTCCGCCGGTGGTTGCGTCGAATCGGACGTTCTCCTCTTTCTCGGTCTCGGCTTCCTTTCTTCCCCATTCGGCCGCCGTTTGTCGCCGTTCGTCAGCCTGTTCGAGTTGCTGGTGGCTCGGCTGGCCTCGCCTCTGGTTTGGGCCTCCGCCGATCGCCGGTGATCGGTGAGGCAGAGGGGGCTCCCTCTGTTTCAGCTTCCGTTTCCTGTTTCTCTTCGCGTTTTCGCGAATTTTCTTTTTTTTTTTTTTTTTTTTTTTTTTTTTTTCAGATTTTATTTATTTATTTATAATTTAATTTTTTTTTAATATTATTTTAATCAATAAAATAATATTAAAATACACAAATATCTTTTAAAAATTTATATTTTATTCATTTAATCTGTAAATAATTTTCTCAGTCCGATTTTACCTTTTCGGTATATTTTTCGATTATTTTCGGGATTATTTTTCGATGCGAAAATCCCGATTTATCCCAAGAAATTCATATCTTGATCAATTTAACCCGAAATTTAATTATTTCTTCATCATTGATCAAGATTTCTCATTCTCATATTTTTAATTAAATTTTCTTGTCCCGATTAATACCGAATTTTGATCTTTTGACCATTTTGCCCTTGCACGTATTCGGGAATGTCATTTAAGTCCTTTTGCATTTTTAAATGCACTTGAAAATATCGGGTCTTACAATCTCCCCCACTTAAGAAATTTGGTCCTCCAAATTAGAACCAAGTAATATGAGTCCATAACAACTCCGGTTACATCTATCATATCATATACAGTCATCCTCAAGTGACTTTCTCCGGAGTGTAATACTATCATCATACTTAACTAGGGAGATCATCTCAAACCTCAACACTTTTTCCTTTCGTCTAATACCCGAATCAGTTCTCCAATCATACGTTATACTTTCATTGAGCTAACCCGTTGAAGCTCATATCTGCACATATACTGGGTCCGGATATATTTCTGAAGCATCATAAGATAGGACACATAGTGGATGCCTGTTTATTCAAGTGGTAATGCCAACCTACAGGTCTTACTTCCACTTGTCCAATATCTCTCTATCCGAATCTCGTTACGTCCTTATGCTCTTAGGACAAGTAACTATCAACAGTAATGATTCACCCTTGGTGAATTCCAATGGTTTCTGTCTCTTGTCAGCATAGCTTTTTCTATCTGCTCTGAGGTGTTCTTAATATCTCACAAATCCACTGAACATCCTCAGAGGTTTGTCTTACCAATTCGGGAACAATTCTCTATTTGTCACCCACTTTTCTTATCCAAGTCAGGGAACAACTCCCTACTGTCATACAATGCCACATATAATCTCATCCCGATACTCAAGTGACAACTGTCATCACTGGCGAATTTGATTAGTAGCAGCTAATCATCCCAGGAGCTCATAAAATCAATTGCACACGCTCTCATCACATCCTCCAGAACCTGTACAGTCCTCTCTGACTGACTATCTGTCTGAGGGTGGAAGCTGTGCTAACACACAATCAGGGTCCCATAGCTTCCAAAAAAACATATTCCCAGAAGTGGAAAGTGAAGCGGGAATCCCTATCTGATACCATGCTCACTGGAACGCTACACAATGTTTCACAATATTCCACACACATAAATCCGCCTATACACTTAGAGTATCTAGGGATTTTCATAACCAGAAGGTGGGTAACTGAATCAATCTATCAACTATCACCTAGATAGCCTCGAGATTCATTCGGGTCCTCTGTAACCCATCACGAAATCCATGGTAACTTGTTCCCATTTCCGTGTCAATATAGGTAGAGGCTGCAATAACCCTGCAACTTCTTTTACTCTACCTTACTCTGCTGACATACGAGACACTTTTTCGCAATTCTCTACAATATCTCTTTTCATATCTGACCACCAATACCCTTTTCAGAAGTTCTGATATATTTATTACTTCTCGGATGCACTGTATATCCCGAAGAGTGAGCTTCTGTCAATAACACTATATCATCAACTGTGGTCCTCGGGAGCACTTATACTGTCTCTGAACCTCTGTGAGTCATCATCACTCACTGTGAACTCTGTCACTATACCCTTCTGAATCTGACCCACACTATCGACACCATGCCGATCATCACGCTAAGCCTGGCAAATCCGGTCACACAAATCCGGTTCTATCCTCAGGCTAACTGTCATAAAATCACTGTCATCATCAGAAGGGATCACATCACTACTGAGGTTCACAACTGCTCTAGCAGCTCACGCTCCCTGACCATCACATGTAATACCATCCCGAGGCTCTTTCTGCTCAAAGCATCAGCCATTACATTAGCCTTTCCTGGGTGGTACAATGTTCACAATCAAAATCCTTAAAAGCTCTAACCCTCTTGGTTATCTCACATTCTACTCTTTCTGTGAAAACAGATACTTGGGGCTTTTACGATCAGTGCATACCCGAAATTTCTTACCATATAAGTGGTGGCGCCATACCTTTAGTGTAAACGCTACGACTGCCAACTCTAAATCATGGGTCAGATAGTTTCTCTTATGGTCCTTGAACTATTTGGATCTATAAACGACTATCTTCCCATTTTTACATCAATACACAGCCCAATCCTTATTTGGAGGTATCCATACACACTGAAACCTCTTGAGCTGTTGGTTATAGTGAGAATACTTATGGTGATCAGTTCATTACTCCAATATACCAAAACTCATTGAAGCTATTTTCATACTTATCATAACACTCGTATGAAATCTTTTCCCGAATGAGACGTGTCAACTGAGCAACTCATTTCAAGAAACTCATAATACCTTGTCTGTAAGACAGTTTCCTGTTGCTACTCATTCTCTTCCCTGGACTTCGAATACATCATAATATCATCGCTGTAGATGACAACCAATCGGTCCAGGTAAGGTTTAAATACCTTAACGTAGTTGAGTTCCACTCAATATTTCAATTTTCCATATACTTGACCTATGTACGCATAAACGTACAATGTCATTTCGAAATAGCTTTCGTTCAAGATACTAGCTCACGTCATTTCTTTCCTCTTATATTGACGGCTTTTATAAAATTTTAATTTTTAAACTTTCATGATTAATGAATTTCTATATCTTTTTATCATACCAATAAAGGTACCCAAATTTTAATGTATATATTTCACAATTGTCGATTTCAATTTATAGATTATGCGTGCGCTTCCAGACGCTGTCAAATCTTCAGGCAGGGAGATATTTTGAAATACCTTTATTAACCCTCAGATTTAACCACATCGACTGGGTGTAGATATATCTACCCCTTATCTTGGTCGCAATCCATATACACTACATATTGCTTAATCCAAATTACTTTGCATATCAATGATATCCTTACCTTGCATATGCCTTTTATTCCAATATACCTCGTATGTAGGATCTATCACATCTCCAATCTTATCTCCTTTCATATATCACTTATGGCAAACTCTTTCCTTACTTGTCAAGTTACAATACACTTTTCAGTGATATTTTCACCCCTATTTTCAACTTACAATCCCTATACCCATATTCAGTTAGTGAAAATCAACTAACTATCATCCTCTTCATGCTTAAAGGTATAGGCTTCACATTTTTTTTTCACTAACTTATAAGCAACTGAAGGCGGTATGAATAAATGCGTGGCACCAGGATCAATTAAAATAATTATTTCATTATTCTTAACCAGTGTGGTATCTTCCACCACATCCTATGAAACATCAGTAGTGTCCTGGTCCAAGGCATACACTCGCCCTCGTCCAACATCTTATTTTCGTGGTAACTACCACGCATCTTACACTGTTCACACTGCTACTCTGTCATACTGTTACGTAGCAGGTCGGGGTCCTCAAATCACAATACCCCTCAAAAGTATTGAAATTGGATACACTGGGGTTTATCAATCAACTTACCCCGTGATTTATCAACTCTAAGCTTTTACCAAACTATCTTTTCTTGTTCTGACATCTTTGTCATTCTCTTTTCTCTTTTTGTCTCAATTTCGGCCCTCACTACCTTTCTCAATCTCAGAGGCGTGCAACTCATGATCTTATTCACACAACTGTTGTCTGCGCACTGCCTCGGCATAGGTAGTGATGTCTAACAGGCCAATCGGACTCTAATTGATAATCTGAGTCCTTCTATGAACTTTCAGACATCTTGACTCTCACTGTTCATCATGTTCGAGTCACATCTGCCCAGGAATATAAACTGAGTATTATACTCGTCAATCAACATGTTCCTCTGGGTCAGAGTAAATAATGTTATTTGTAATTTTTTTTAAACAATATCCGGGATATTCTGTCACCGGAATACATTTCGAATTATTTTTCATGTCCAATCTGGATGTCGAAATCTTCAAATGGGTCGAGCGAACTTTCATCAATGTTCCGACTCGCCCTCATATATACCCTGAGCAATTAGCTCGCAAAATATTCTCCACACTCCGCTCCAACCTCGCGAAGCGTATCTCAATACTGTCTGATCTCTCTGTCAGACTCTGTCCGATCTTTCTGTCGGACTCTGTGGGGCATGCTCAACATTAGCCGCCACGTCAATCTCATCTCAAGTCTCATGTGGCGACTCAGTACAACTCCCGGGCCTACCTCTACGGCCTTGAGCTCGTGTACTCGCCTCCCAACCATAGCGGCTATCAGTCAATGAGTCTATTCTTGCATTTAAAACCAAATTCTTAGCTGCACTTCCATCTCGATATACACAATTGTATCCAAATAATGCACAGTACAAGGGGATGTAAACTTCCTTAACCACTAACACCGACTCATATCAGGCCAACTCAAGCTCTGATACCATTAAACCTGTCACGACCCGAATTACCTAAAAATCAGAGTAAATTTTTCGCTTTCTCATTTATTATTTAATTCTTACTTTTCTCTCGTCGTGACCATCCTACAACACAGTTGGGCTATGATTCGGTGTTAGTCACCTCACACTATTTAACATTTCATTCCCATAATCATATATCAGAATCTACTATCCTTTTTACTTTAAATAAACACATACCCAATGGTATTTACATGACTCTACATCCCCGACATCATATCCAGTTATAGTACTGTGCATTACATATTTAGATACAAAATCATACAAATGTGTATACCTGTCTCTCAATGGGAAGCAGCAAGCAGCGGATATTAAGCATGCAAGTCCTCAGCCGCTCAATAATTATTATAAGTGCTCTGAAAAGATGGGAAAATAAGGGGGGGTGAGCAAACCACACGCTCAGTAAGGCAATTATGCAAGTAAGTAGATAACTCCACTATCTACATGCTCATAATGCCATGCCCTTAAATCCATTTCTTTTCATTTAAAATTACACGCACAAAGTCATGCATATTCAATGCCATAGTTTATCCAAAACTATTTGTGCATATATAAATCATGTAACTCATGCATTCAAAGCATTTTATGTGACATCATTAAATCATATTAAGCATGAATTAGATCAAGATCATGCAGTCTTTTATGCCATGTAAGACAAAACATGGATTTCAAATGAAAGCATGGAAAACTTCACATGCTACTGCATTTAAATCAAAACATTAAAACTGCAGTTAAAACCCCTTTCCGGGTCCATCTCATAAAACAATTCAATAAAATTCATTATAAAACTTCGGTTATAAAACCACCCTTCTTTCAGGGTCACATATCATAAAATCATATGAAATCATCAAATCATCAAATCGGGGGCCTGACCCCTCCTTCGGGTCTACCCTGGTCTAACAGACCACAAGTTATATCATGTGAGACAATCAGGTAATTAACAGTAACATCGAGGACTATGGCCATATCCTAGTGATCCCTGGCAACACGGTACCTAGTGTGCGGGGTATCACACCTGAAACGGGAGGTGGGTCGTCCTACCCGCCAGAACAGCATAACACCAGGATTGCGAGGGCAAGGCTTGCTGCCTCGTGGCTAATGCCACTCCACTCCAACAATCCCCACGGTACAGCGTACTCCGCGTGACATACACGGTACAAAGTACTCCGTGAACCCAAGCTCAGTCAGGGGTGCCTGTAATAGGTCTTATCCACCCATATCATCTCTGTCTCAGAATGCACGTGTGAGCATATCATCTCACTGTGACACACAGTCTACAGGAGGCTCCAACACGGCTATATGCATGTAATATAAATCCCTGTGCGAGCGAAGCTCAAGCACGGCTCCATGCATATTCATGATATCTGAAAATCTCGTGCGAGGGAAGCTCTAGCACGGTTTCATAAAAATCAGTAAAATCTGCGTACGAGCAGCGCTCCAATACGACTTAAACTGATTATAATTTCAATTAAAATCCACGTACGAGCAACGCTCTAGTACGGATATGTATAAAAACTCATGAAAACTTCGTACGAGAAAAACTCCAGTACGACATTTAAATGAATTGTGAAACCATATAAAACTTTGTGCGAGCAACGCTCCAGCACAAATGAATGCTCAAGTAAATCAAATCTCGTGCGAGTTACACTCCAGCACGGCTTTATGCATAATTAAATCAAACCTCGTGCGAGTTTCACTCCAGCACGGCTTTTATGCATAATTAAATCAAAACAGGATGCGAGCTAAGCTCCAGCATCTCTCATGCATGTCAAATCATTAAAAGTAGTGCGAGTAATCGCTCCAGCACTATTTTATGCATACCACGTCAAAACAAATCAAAACATGTCAAAACATGTCAAAACAGAGTGCGAGTTAGGCTCCAGCAGCTCTCATTTCACAATATTAAAAATCAGTGCGAGCACCATGCTCTAGCACATTTCATGCATATGATGTCACAAGTCGGTGCGAGCAATTGCTCAAGCACATTTATGCACATTCACAAACGCAGATATAGTGCGAACTACGTGTCGGCACTATCTGTTTCCATATAAACTTGATAGTTGGCCGTTTTCCAAAGAAATTTCCATTTAATTATTAATAACACCTACGTAGTGTTATTTTGTGAAATTAAACAATTTCTGGCCAATCTATCGCTTTGCTTTGATTAAAACCAATAAAATTCCTTAATCATCAAAAATCCTTAAATCATGCATTTCATGCATGTCATGCTTTCACCATCCTTAGGTGAACTTCCCTCAATAGGGGTAAAATAGACATTTCACCTATTTCGATCCTTAAAATCATTCAAACCATTTTTAGGATCATTATACAATATCCATGTATACATACATACTCAGTGTACAGAAAAACTATTAAAATATGCGTAGCTACCTCTAGCTACTCACACAATTCCCTTACCTCATTTTTCTGTACAGTCTGACCTTTCCCACTGATGTCTTGTCACGCAGTCCGATTTGCTCCGAATCCAAATCAAATCTCCGGAACTGCGGATACACATTCATCAGGTCAAATACAATACAATTTAATGTATTTCATAATTTTCTGGGCTTAATTTTAAATCATTGGGCCCGTTTCTCATATTGGGCCCTATTGTACCTTAATGGGCCTTAATCAGCCTTAAGCCCGTTTACCACACTTTATCGAGGCCTATTGGGCTCACTGGGCCCATCAGTAATTTATTTAGCCTCGTTCTAAATTCTCTGATATCTCAATTTAATATTTACGACAATTTATCTAATTTTCCAGAATTTAATTCATTTATGCGAAAATTAAATCTGTAATTTATGCGTTAAATATCAATCACGCATAACGATATAAAATTGTCGTAAATAAGGGTCACTTACCCGTTATTCCATGATAATACAAAAATTGAGGCTATCTCGAGCTCTCGGTGGATGCCAATCGTCGAGCTACACAATTAAATATATTTTTTCGGGTAAATTTCCAGTCGGAATTAATTAAATTAAATATTCAGAAAATTAAATCGGTCAATTTGACCGCTTACCGACTTACCCGAAGCTCGATTGCATCACTGGAATTTTTCCCAATTTTTTCTCTTTTTCTTTTTCCCTTTTTCTTCCTTTTTTTCCCTTTCTTTTTGGCTGAACCGGTCCGGTCCGGTTCAACCCGGTTCGGACCGCCGGTTCGGTCTGGTCCGGTTCGGCCGATTCTGTCCGGTTCGGCCGGTCCAGGCTCCCTTTGGTCGTGCCGGCGCCGTCCGGCCGGTTCTCTGGCCGATTCCGGTGCCATTCAACGCGCCATGGACTGGGCTTCTCAAATCAGGCCTCGGCCTGGGTCGAATCGGCGCCATCGCAGGCGAATCGGGGTTTTCTTCCCCGCGGCTCTCCTCCGTCGATCTGGCTTTTTCCGGCGACTTCAGGGCGCGTGGGTGTGCGGGTCGGCTTCCTCGGGTGCCGATCGACCTTCGCCAGTCGCCTCCTCGCGTTGTCCGCCGGTGGTTGCGTCGAATCGGACGTTCTCCTCTTTCTCGGTCTCGGCTTCCTTTCTTCCCCATTCGGCCGCCGTTTGTCGCCGTTCGTCAGCCTGTTCGAGTTGCTGGTGGCTCGGCTGGCCTCGCCTCTGGTTTGGGCCTCCGCCGATCGCCGGTGATCGGTGAGGCAGAGGGGGCTCCCTCTGTTTCAGCTTCCGTTTCCTGTTTCTCTTCGCGTTTTCGCGAATTTTCTTTTTTTTTTTTTTTTTTTTTTTTTTTTTTTCAGATTTTATTTATTTATTTATAATTTAATTTTTTTTTAATATTATTTTAATCAATAAAATAATATTAAAATACACAAATATCTTTTAAAAATTTATATTTTATTCATTTAATCTGTAAATAATTTTCTCAGTCCGATTTTACCTTTTCGGTATATTTTTCGATTATTTTCGGGATTATTTTTCGATGCGAAAATCCCGATTTATCCCAAGAAATTCATATCTTGATCAATTTAACCCGAAATTTAATTATTTCTTCATCATTGATCAAGATTTCTCATTCTCATATTTTTAATTAAATTTTCTTGTCCCGATTAATACCGAATTTTGATCTTTTGACCATTTTGCCCTTGCACGTATTCGGGAATGTCATTTAAGTCCTTTTGCATTTTTAAATGCACTTGAAAATATCGGGTCTTACATCAAATTAGTTTAGATAATGTTTAATGAAGCCAAGCAGAAGCGTTAATGTTAATACTTAAAGTCATTTCTCATCATTGTCAAGCACAACTAAATAAGATTAAAGCATATATCAAACAAAAATTGGCTACTGAAACCTTCTAAATCACAAACCTGGGCATGAACCTGCTTGTTCCTTGCAACAGAGAGACCTGATTGATTGAGGCCTTGTGAGTCTGCTCCACTTAAGGTATCTTTTCTCTGAGGTCCATGGCCAATCACCTATGCCCTTCCATCTATTTTCTTGGTTTGAAGATTCCCAGCAGATATCCCTCCTCAGACATTAGGAGAACTAGAGCCAATTCCACTACTGTTCTTGTCCAAGGATGAAGGCCATGGCTTTCTTGTGCTAGAATCATCTCCAAGCATCCGCAATTCACAGCGTATCTGTCTCTTGCACGATACAAATCTATTCTATGTCTTTCCACAGAATTTATGTCCTCTTTAATAAATTGAAGATCAGTTTGTACCTACAGAAAAGAAAACAATCTTTTTATGAAAAAAAAATCTGATCAAAATAATTATTAATTATTTTTGCAATTTGTATGTGCAAAGATATGTTAAACTAAAATTAGAGCAAACTAATTGCGGAGCCAAGGGAATATGCTAGAGCTGCTCAGGAACAGATAAAGAAAAGGGCAACCCAACGCACAAAGCTCCCACATTATGGGGTCCAGGAAGGGTTATATTTATGCAGCCTTCCCTATGCATTAACAAAGAGGTTGTCTCCGCTTGATCCTGTGACCTCCAAGTCACAAAGAAGCAACATTTACTAGTGCACTAAGGTTCCCCTCTTATTGATTGAGGAACAGATATCACAACTAAATTAATATGTATCTATATGAAAAGGGAAGAAACACTCAGTATTGATCACTGAAGAAAGAATTTGGTAGAAAGAATGATGGAACAAAAATTGGTGAACAGCAATGAAATAGTGGCTTAAATTACATGCAGACAAACCTCATTCAGTTCATCAACTTTTAGCTTCCATAAGCAGTGTAAGAAATCCAATAGTATTTGCATATTTCTCTCAGTCTTTTTGTAATGACCCAATTCACACACACTTTTGGTTAGTCTATGAGTCGATCATAGATCAATGCAGTAAATCTTATTACCAATTGTTTGTAACCATAACATAGATTTAGTTTAAAGACTTCTTTGTACAATATCAATGTTAATATAACAACTAGTTCATAAAGCTTTCAACAACAATTATCCATATTGACATCCCCAGGTACATGTCCATATACATTACTGCACTACAAAAGTTTAGATACAAAAGAATAATTTCTCAGGGTATACCTTTCACGCAAAAGGAAGCTATGTGATGATATGGCTGCTCAAAAGAATCTTATTTACACAACAGGTGTCCTAGCTACTGGAGGTCATCTGTGGAAGAGAATTAAGAGGTGAGCTCAACATGCTCAGTAAGGAAAAATGTATAAGTAGGTAGATAACCATACTATCTACATGAGCAAGAAAACGATGACAGTGTCAGGCAGTAAAATCAGATTCGATAAATAATGATAATATCAATAATGTGGAAAGCTTACTACACCAAATTTGGAATACACACATGTTATACAGCAAAATAAATTTGTGCGGAATTCTGCCTATTGTGATTGACTGCAAGCTGTTGGTTTCCTAAATTAGGATTGATTTACTATATCTTTAAGATTTCCTATTATTTATCCCTAGTTTCCTTTTATCTAGAATAGAATATTTTGTTGCCTTATTTTTTAGCATTGTCCATTTATTTTTCCTGTTGTTTATACTCATCCTTTGTACTCCTCAAAAGACAGAAAATAAGAGAAATACATTATTCTCTAAAATTCTACATGGCATCAGAGCTAGTCGGCTTGAACCATTGACTTTGTCTGAATACCCACCATAGCTAGGAGATGGGAAAACTCAGGCTCTGAAGTATCGTCTGGATCTGGAGGTGCTTTCATAGATATATAGTTATATATATGTTGGGATGGAAATAGCTCATTCAAGAAAAGGAATCTTTGTTTCTTAACATAAGTATGTCCTAGACTTACTAAGAGAAACTGGAATGATGGGGTGCAAACCGGCAGTCACACCAATGGACTCAACAAACAAAATTGGTGAAACCGAAGGAGACTCGCTCATGGACAAAGGACGATATCAACGACTTGTGGGAAAACTCATCTATCTTTCCCACACTCGACCTGATATTGGGTTTGCAGTAGGTATGGTAAGCAGGAATATGAATAATCCTACCAAACCTCACTTAAAAGATGTCCATCGCATTCTCCAGTATTTAAAGAAGAACCTAGGTGAGGGCCTCTACTTCAAGAAGACTACAAATAGAGATATAGAAGTGTACAGCGATGTAAGACCCCGTATATGCATAATGGTAATGTGTGTAATTGGATCAAATGAATATGAATGGACTTGTAATGTAAAGTATGATTGATGTAAGTCCATGGATTCAATGTACGTATGTGTAATATGATTTGTAACGTACATACAAGTTCCATTGAGTTTGAATATGAAGAAATGAGTCCTTATAAGTGATGGATGTGATTGAAACTCAAAATGGGTGGTGTGGTAAATGGAAGGAAGTTGCATGAATATAAATGCTTCCATTTGGTTTTATGTAGCATACCTTTGGACATACAATGAATGCATACAAGTTTCAATGTGCATAAGGTATGAATGGATGCCATTTTCAAGTTATAAAGGTGGATGGATGAGAAAATGGCCATGGCAATAGATCAAGGATGTGTTAGTATGAGTTGTAGCAAGGAAACTGCAGGAAATCTGGAAAACATGAAGGCCAGATCGATCTCATAAGATGAGAGATCGATCTGAAAGAGCCAGAATGCTCTTATTTGGGCAATGGAATAGAGCAGATCGATCTCCAATGGGGCCAAATCGATCTCCTAAGCATTCGGTGATGAAAAGATCGATCCTCAAGCACCCAGATCGATCTCCTTAGCTCTCTGTTTGGGACCAGATCGATCTCATGCTTCGACAGATCGATCTCATGCTTAAAATGCCGTGAAAATGAGAGATTTAAGGGGACCAGGTCGATCTCCTCTTGGACCAGATCGATCTCCTCAAGCTATTTCTATTTAAGGAGGGCTGAAAATCTGGAAATTTCGAGAAAAACACCAATCTTCCATTTTTAACCCAAAAACCTAACTATCTCTCTCTAAAATCAGCCATTTCCAGTAAGAATTGAGGGGAGACCATTAGACATTAAGTTGTTCATCTTGAGGAAGAGAACAACATAGTTGGAACCCAAAATCCCATTGTGGGTATTGAAGGAGATAAGGGCATTGACATTTGGAGCAAGAAGAAAAATCATATTTGGTAAGATTCTAACACTCCAATCCAAGTACATTGTCTATTTAATTGATTTTGGAGTTGTTTGGCATGAGTATGTATGGATGGAAACACCTAGGTTGTGTTAGAAACTAATGTAACCTAGAAAATGGAATGCCTCTAGTGTGAGAAAGTATGAATTGTGGAGTTGGTGGTTTATGGTTTATGATAAGTTGTTAAATGAGTAATGTGGGTGATCTGGAATGGTTATGTGGAGTTATAATGTGGGTTTAAGGGAAATTATGAAAATGAGTATGTAAATGCTTGATAAATGCCATAGTGAGGAAATCAATGAAATATGAACGCTATGAGCTTGATATCGATTTAACTTCGATTTGGAATAAGTTAATAGGCCTAAAAGAATCCATAGACTCGAGTTTTGGGTAAAGTAATGAAAGGAGGCCTCATAAGCGTTAATAGAAAACTATAGGTCGAATTGACTATAGTGAACGCACGATGTCATATTATATGGATCGAGTATAATGCGGGATACGATTTTGTGCAATCCCGAAGAGTTCGTTGAAGACGAATCAAGTGGTACGAGTAGCAGCTTTAAGGAAGTGGAATCACGCATCGCGATTCCAGGTAAGGGAATTCTGTAAGTATATAGAGGTAGCTGCTCGTAATTTGTGGGATTATAGGGTATTTATGAAATGCATGAACGTTTGAGAAATTGGTTGCTTGGTATGTGAAAATAGTTATGAATATTGGATGATTTGGTTTTACATGGATGTATAAAAAGGGATAGTAAGGCTAATAATTGCATAAATCAAGTGTTTTTAATACTTTCACAAAACATGCATTTGGTTTTAAACGAATTGATAGATAGGATGGCTATTGTGGTTTGATGTTTGTGATAGCACATGTGAAGTGCCAAATATGTTTTGAGATAGCTTTAAAAGCTTATGAGTCGCCTATCATGTTTTTGTGAATTAAACCGTGCTAGAGCCTAGCTCGCACCGGGTATTGATGTTTTCATTTGTATGAAACGTGCTGGAGCTTAGCTCGCACCTTGATTTGGAAACTATGATGATGTTTATAAACCGTACTGGAGCTTCTGCTCATACGTGGCTTTTGAGTGGTTTGTCTTATGAGTATAACCGTACTAGAGCTATGCTCGTACGCGTCTCTTTATGACAAGATGCATGAGTCGTGCTAGAGCTTTGCTCGCACAAATTTGCACATTGTGATACGTATAAGGTTGTGAAAGTTGGTAAGATCCTTAAGCCCTACATCCTTAAGCTAACATCCTTAAGTCCAAAGAGGCGGGAGGCTCTGTTCGGTGGGGAGGCTCTCTTACGGTGGGATCCTTAAGCCAACATCCTTAAGCCCTGGAGGGGCGGGGAGGCTCTGTTAGGCAGGGAGGCTCTCCTACATGGGTACGGTAAGATCTTTAAGCCCTACATCCTTAAGCCAACATCTTTAAGCCCAAAGAGGCGGGGAGGCTCTGTTAGGCGGGGAGGCTCTGTTCGGTGGGGAGGCTCTCTTACGGAAGGATCCTTAAGCCCTACATCCTTAAGCTAACATCCTTAAGCCCGAGGAGGCAGGGAGGCTCTGTTAGGCGGGGAGGCTCTATTCGACAGGGAGGTTCTCCTTCACGGATATGGAAAACTCTTGGTAGGGGGTAGGTAAGACCTAGGAATGGCACCCCCAATCACGATATGAGTCTGCGAAGTACACTGTACCATGTATATCACATGGAGTACGATGTACCGCATGATGGTTATGTGATGAGAAAGTCTGGCGAGGGATAATCCATCTTCGTGCTAGCATGATACCCCGCACACCTGGATGCGTGTGGTCTGGGATGATTTATGATGTAGTGGTCCACATAGGCACTTTTGATATAGTGACCTAGTTTTTATACACATGCGTGAATTGTGAAATGAAAATGTGGTTGTGATTGTGAATTGATTTGGTGGTATTTTTGTGTTGAGAAAGAGGGTTATGATGTTGGTTTAAAAAGGAGGTTTCTTAATGAATTGCCCTTTTTATGAATTTAAATGAGATTGAGCATGAGATGATTTATACATGATGTTCTTTTTACCATGTTTGATATGCCAATGTACATGATTTTGACACATGATATATATGTATACTCATATGGCATAGTTTTATTCCTCATGCTCCTACCATAACACTATCAACATATAAATAGAGTAGTTATCTACCATGCTTGCATTATTGCCTTACTGAGCATGTGGTTGCTCATCCCTCTCTATTTCCCCCTACAGAGCGTGCATAGTAGCCCAGTGAGAACTGAGGCGTGGTATTTTGGACTCCGCTGCATCTCCATCGCTTAGAGGTATATACACAGTAATTCTTTTTGTATCTAAACAATGTAAAAGCACAGTATTCTTTTGAGTTGTAATTATGGGGGATGTAGATGTCAGTAAAACATGCTTTTGTATAAGTACAAGATTAAATGCAAATGTATGACATCGTTTTATTTAACTGAGAATGAATGAGATGTGGAGTTTATTATTGACTCATAGCCCAACAGTGTGTGGTGAGTTAGTTCACGACCGGGTAAGGTAACAGTAAAACGCGAAAAATTTTTAGTGATTTTCGGTTAAAGAGAATGGAATTGGGTCGTGACAAGCGATGCAGATTAGGTTGGGTCCATAATAGATCGAAGATCAACTACAGGGTATTGTTCCTATGTTTTGGGAAATCTTGTCACATGGAGAAGTAAAAAACAGGCAGTGGTTGCTAGAAGCAGTGTAGAAGCTGAATTTCACGCTATGTCCCATAGAATTTGTGAAGGTATTTGGCTAATGAAGTTACTTGGGGAGTTGAAAGTTCAAGTTGGAAGCCCTATGAGATTGTATTATGACAACAAGGCTGCCATAAGCATTGCTAAGAATCCTGTTCATCATGACCAAACCAAACACATAGAATTAGACCGACACTTCATAAAAGAAAAAGTTGAAGGAGGCATTGTTAAGCTGGTCTATACACTAACTAGCCTTCAAATTGTTGACATCCTAACAAAGGCTCTTCCACGAAATACATTTGAAACTTTGAAATCCAAGCTAGGTATGATTGACATACATAACCCAGCTTGATGGGGAGTGCGAAATTCTGCTTATTGTCATTGACTGCAAGTTGTTGGTTTCCTAAATTAGGATTGATTTACTTTATCTTTAGGATTTCCTATTATTTATCCCTAGTTTCCTTTTATCTAGAATAGAATATTTTGTTATCTTATTTTTTAGCACTGTCCATTTATTTTTCCTGTTATTTATACTCATCCTTTGTACTCCTCAAATGACAAAAAAATAAGAGAAATACATTATTCTCTAAAATTCTACAATTCGCTTTCATAGAGAAAGAAAATGTAAAAGAAAACATCTCTTTCGTGCAATATTTCCAATCATTCAGTATGTTCAGTATTTCAAATAGACGAGACTAGAAAGAACGTGCAAAGGGCAGATCCCAAACGAGAAAGTGACATATGGCCATTGTCGGTGATTCCAAGCATCACTGATCAGGTTTGCAAAAATATCAATTGTCGTGGGAGTAGTCAGCAACTCAAACGGCTCTTAGAAGTCCTAAGACTGAAAACACGGTACAATGTACTCACATGTATGTCAAACGGTACAACGTACTCCATGGACCAACAGTAACAGTAACAGAAACTGGTTGTGCCTGAGCAGGCAGTCCAGTTACAGTGTAGTATGAATAAGTAAGGCCTTTGTCTCAAAACAAGTACGAGCCAGGCAGTGTAACATTCAGTTAACACTCGGCTCACGCACAGTTTTATCTGGTAAAGATCGATAGGCAACTCAATTTATTCAAAACAGTATTAAACAATGTTCAGTACACAAAACAATTATAAAAGGAGCTGGCTTACCAATTTTCAATTAAACTACCAGTATACAGTATATGTCAATAAAGTTATGAATTTTGGATTACAGTGCTAAACTCGATTATTTCGGTGAATATGCATATAAAAGCAATTCTATTGGGTAAGGTCAAGCCATTTTACTAGCAGATGTAATTTTATAATTATATTTATATATACATAACCAACCTATAGTTTATATCTACAATCTATCAATAAAACGTGTACGTATAGCTATCTCTAGCAATTCACAAAAATTCTCTTACCTCGTTAGCAGACAAAAATTCTTTTATATCTCAATACGGTGAGTCAGTCGGTCCATTCTAATTCGTTTGCGTCTCTAGAGCTACAGTAAATTATCAGTCGCCTTAATTAGTCATTGCAAGCTCAAAACTACTTCATTATACCACATTTAAGTTTTGAACTCAATTTATCTAATTAGATCATTTCGCTACGAAATAGGCTAGGCATTACTCTAAATTTATTGTTGCATATTTCCTATATTTTATTAACCTCACACAGGTTTTCTTTTCTTTTTATCTTTCCTTTTTTCACTTTGATCTTTCTTTCTTCTCTACCTTTTATGTTTACTTCTTTCCCGTTGAAACCAAGCTCTGTCTTCAAACATTAGTAGGACCATTCAACATGGATTCAAGGGGCTTCACATGGATGAAAGCTACTAAGGGCAAACGGTGCAGGCAGCAAAAATAATAGGCAAACAGTGCAGCAAAGGCCACAAACAGTAACCACGCAGTACAGTGGCAGCAGAAATCAACCCGAACATGAAGCTCATTAACTCACATCCAGTCTCGGTTCATGGTCCGTGGCACCAGCAACACCATTCGAACACCATTGCCTCAACTTGCTTCTCTCCCAACGGTGCTGTGTACAACCTAGTCTCGTTTTCAGCAAATGAAACAGAGATGTTCCAGCTCTCGACTAAAGCTCCTGCACTGGTGGCTTTCTTTCCAGCCAATGTTACGCCTACAACCTCACTTCAAGCTTTTATTTCGGCTCTCCCGACAGCCTTGTTTCACTCTTGCTAACATAGTCTTGGGCAGCAGCGAACGGCCAGCTCTAACACCATCCTTTTCACCTTTAAAGACCCCTCACTCAACACCTGCACTGATTCAGTTTTCTTTTCTTTACTGTTTTTGTTTTCTCTGTTTCATTCCAGACTTCAGTTCCACTTTCAAACTCTTTCTTTTCTCATTTTCAGCCTCCTACTCTTTCTTTCCTTCTCTCATTTTCTGCCACTAATTCTCTCACTGTCTCGGTCAGTTTCATTGTTATTTTCAACAACCAACACAAAATGCTTCAGCCCCCCTTTCATTTTCAATATGATTTTCTGCTATAGCTACCGTGTTAATTCCTACCGATTGCCCCCATCTTCAGCAACTAAACCTGTCATCTACAGTCAACTACAGTCTTCCCTTTCAATTCGGTTCAAACTTCTTTCATCCCATCTTTTTGGTCTTCAGACCATCACCAACTGCTCTTATATCATTTTTCTACTGATTTTCTCTTTTTTCTTTAAACAGTACAGGTATAGCAGACCGTCACGCTCCACTACTCTCCTTTCTTTTCGGTCTGCTTCACTACTGCCCCTCCTATCATTTCAGTTCAACCCTCACAACTGCCCTTAGACTATTTTAAGTGAATGTCATTTTTCTTCTCTGTCTTTTCCCACGATCCTATACTGCCAGGACATCACCATCATTTATTTCCTATATATATATATATATATATATATATATTCACCAAGTGGCCATCCTTCCCTTCGTTCCATCTTTTCTTCCCAAGCTGATGTTCTGTGACTTCCCCCATCCTTCATACGCCTTCTGCTGCTGTTTACAGCAGCAAATGGTGGGTTTTCGGGATTAGCTTCTTTTGGAAGCCAATCCTTGTACTTTATGTCATTATGTTAGACTTGAAATAATAATACTATATAATATAATAGCATTATATTTCTCTTGGCATAGAGAAATCCTGTATATATTATATACTGCATTTCCAAAAATACTATATACATTTATTTAGCTCATAAAAATTTTTTTTACACCTCATATTTATTTATTTATTCCCCCTTGATATTATGTCATTTTAATACTTATCTATTCTACAAGATAAAATATTTCATTTGATTTAAATTCATCTAAGTCTCTCATGTTAAAATATAATTTTAATTAATTATCCACCATTATGCACATCTTCAATTTCATTTATTTACTTTGCTTATCATAATCAAATTTGAATACAAGGAAATTCGTGGAGTTTACATTCTCTCCACTTTTAAAAATTTGGTCTCCAAATTTTAAGCTAAGTTAGTCCTCAAACAGATCTGAGTATTTCTCTCGCATTAAGCTTTCCAATTCCAACGTGGCCTCCTCCGAAGTGTGGTATTGCCAAAGAACCTTAACTAGAGGAATTGTCTTAGACCGCAACACTTTCTCTATTCTATCTAAGATCCGAACTGGTTTCTCTACATAACTCATATCCTCTTTTAATTCCAGTGATTCATACTTGATCACATGCGTCAGATGTAGATGATACTTGCGAAGCATCGAAACGTGGAAAACATTATGGATACTCGATAACTCAAGCGAAAAAGTCAATCTGTATGTTTTGTTTTTCACTCAGTCTAAGATCTCGAAAGGCCCAATATAACGAGAACTCAAGTTTTCTTTCTTTCCAAACCTCATTATGCCTTTGGAGGGAGAGACTTTTAGAAATACTGAGTCTCCAACTGAAAATTTCAAAGGTCTTTGCCTTACGTCAAAATAACTTTTTTGTTTACTCTGAACTGTTCTTAACCTCTCGCAAATTAACTAAGCATCCTCAGAGGCTTGCTTAACCAGGTCGGGAGTAAATATCTTCCTTTCACCCACTTCTTCCCATCCAATTGGAGAGCGACACCTGCGACCATACCAAACTTTATACGGTGCCATTCCGATACTCAAGGGGTAACTATTACTATATGCGAATTCTACTAGTGGCAAATGGTCATCCCAAGAGGCCTTAAAATCCAGTGCACATGCTCTCAACATGTCCTCCAATGTCTAAATGGTTCTCTCTTATTAACCATCTGCTGGAAAATGAAAAGTTATCATAAAATTCAATTGGGTCCCCATAGCTTCTTGGAAATGTTCCCAAAAATGAAAAGTGAACCGAGAATCCCTGTCAAACACAATGCTCACTGGAACACTATGTAGCCTTACAATTTCTCGCACATACAGATCTACCGAGGCACTCAAAGTATCAGTAGATTTCATAGCCAGAAAGTGGACGGATTTTGTCAGCCTGTCAATAATTACCCAAACTGCATCATGATTTCTCCGAGTTCTTGACAAACCCATAATAAAATTCATTGTGACATACTTCCATTTCTATGTTATTAGATAAAGGCTGCAACAACCCTACAGGTTTTTTATGATCAATTTTAATTTGCTAATACACAAGACATTTGACCACAAATTCGGCTATATCCTTCTTCATACCTGACCACCAGTAAATTTTTCAAAAATTCTGATACATTTTATTATTTATCGGATGCAAAGTATACCTCAATAAATGAGTTTCTGATAATATCAGTTTCTTCAACTGTAGATCATTGGGAACACAAACTCTGCCCCTGAACCTCAATAGTTCATCAGTGCTGATTTCAAAATCTGTCACAGTACCTAACTGAATCTGACTAGTCATATCTATACAATATTGATCACTGCGCTAAACCTGTCAGATTCGATCAATCAAACTTGGTTCCAATCTCAAGCTAACTACCATACCACAATCGGTAGTGTCAGATGGTTTAATATCCAAATTGAGGTTCGTAAATTCTTCCAGTAGCTCGTATTCTCGGATCATCATATAAGACACCATCCCTACACTCTTTCTGCTCAAGGCATCCGCTACTATATTTACTTTACCCAGGTGGTAAAGAATCTCACAGTCATAGTCCTTCAGAAGCGCTAACCACCTTCTTTGTCTCTTATTTAATTCTTTCTGCGAAAATAAGTACTTGAGACTTTTATGATCAGTAAAGATCTGGAACTTCTCTCCATACAGATAATAGCACCAAATCTTTAGTGCAAACACTACGGTTGTCAATTCCAAATCATGGGTCTGATAGTTTTTCTCATGGTCTTTTAGTTGTTGGGAACCATAAGCAACTACCTTCCCGTTCTATATCAGTACACAGCCCAGTCATTGGCTAGAAGCATCCGTATACACTGAGAAACCCCCTGTACTGGCAAGTATGGTGAGAATAGGTGCGATGGTCAGTCTGTGCTTCAATTCCTAGAAGATTCTCTTACACGAATCATTCCACTCAAATTTAACATTCTTCCTCATAAGCCGAGTCAAAGGAGTAGCCAATTTAGAAAAACTCTCCACAAATCGCCTATAGTACCTTGCCAAACCCAAAAAATTTTGAATCTTTGAAACAATCTTGGGTCTTTCCCATTGGACTATAGCTTCTATCTTAGACAGATCAACAAATATCTCATCCTTTAACACAATGTGACTCAAAAAAAATATCTGATCTAACCAAAAGTCGCACTTACTGAGTTTTGCATATAACTTCTTTTCCCTGAGGGTTTGCAGAACCATTCCTAGATGCTACTCATGTTCTTCGCTGGACTTTGAGTACACTAAAATATCATCAATAAAAACTATGACAAATTTGTCCAAGTAAGGCTTAAGTACCTCATTCATCAGTGCCATAAAAGCTACAAGAGCATTTGTTAACTCGAAAGGCATAACCAAAAACTCATAATGTCCGTATCGAGTCTTAAAAGCTGTCTTTGGTACATCTTCACTTCTGATCTTCAACGATGGTACCCTAATCTCAGATCAATTTTAAAAAAGATCTGTGATCCTCGAAGTTGATCAAGTAGGTCATCTATATGTGAAAGGGGATACTTGTTCTTAATGGTAGCCTTGTTGAGCATCTATAGTCGATACATAATCTAAGGCTCTCATATTTCTTCTTAACAAATAAAATCGAAGCACCCTAAGATGAGACACTCGGTCTGATAAACCCCTTATCCAGTAATTCTTGTAATTGCTTTCTTAACTCCTCCAATTCAATCAGAACCATTCTGTATGGTGCTTCCTTAACTCCTCCAATTAAATCGGAACCATTCTGTATGGTGGTTTGGATATCAACTCAGTACCAGATGTCAAATCAATACAAAACTTCATCTCTCTATCTGGTGGCAACCCTGGTAGATCATCTGAAAATACGTTGAAAAACTCCCTGACCACGGGAATGTCACTCAACTCCGGATTCGCCTTATTCGTATCAATTACATAAACAATGTAACCTTCAAAATACCATTCTAACAGTTAGTATGAATTATTTAGTTATAATCTACTAAATTCCTTTCATTACTTCCCAGAAAAGCTTACAATATATTCCTTGGGTAAGAAAAAGGTTATCGTTTTGTTATGACAATCAAGAATGGCATGATTCACTGCTAACCAATCCATACCCAGTATTACATCAAAATCATACATATTTAGTAGGATTAGGCCAGCTAACATATTTCTATCTCCCACTTTAAGCTTACAGCTTTTATATACTAGTTCGGTCATCTGACTATCCTTCATTGGTGTTCTAATCAGTAACATCTTCTCTGAAGATTCAAGTCGTACATATGATGACAGTTTATATGCAAATGCTGGGGATATAAAAGAATTAGTTGCACCAGAATCAAGTAGAGCTAATGCTTTAGTATCAAAAATCAAAACTGTACATTTAATAACGTCAGACGATGCATCAGTAGTCTCTTGATCCAGTGCATAGACTCGACCTTGGCCTACAACCTGTTTACACTTTTCTTCAACTGTAGCCTTCTTCTTCAAAGTAAAAGTGGTAGCGGGTGCTTTCATTGGTTCTTTGCCCTTCTGCCGGGCTAAGTCGAGAGTCTCTGGATAATCTTTCACTAAGTGCCCAATCTTGCCACATCGAAAACATGCTTCAGTCACCAAATAACAGGGTCTATTACCATGGTGCTTCCCACAAAACTTGCAAGTCTCAATAGTAGGTTGAGGTCCACCAATAACAATACCCCTTACTGGAGCTGAGGCCGAATAAATAAGAGGCTTAGCAATCTTATTCCATGACTCATCAAAATTCTTATGTCGCTTACCAAACGGCCTCTTACCCTCTCTGGCACCTCAGTCCTCTGCAAATCTCTTTCTATCTCGATCCTTGCCTTACCCACCTTGCCAAACTCAAATACATACAATTCATAGTCCTGTTCACATAACTATGCCCGGTAAACTACCTCCTCATAAGTGGTAATATCAAATGGGGCTAATCAGGCTCGAATCGAAAGTCTCAGTCCATCCATAAATTTTTGGACTTTCCTCACTTCATTTCCTATAGTATTCGGATCATATCTCCCCAGAGAGGTAAACTTGGCCTCATACTCATCTACCGATCTGTTTCCCTAAGTCAAATTCAAGAACTTCGTCTGCAATCTTCTCTGGGCAGTGTCCGAAATGTATTGTCTCCAAAAAGCATCAAGGAATATACCTCAAGTAATAAACCTATGTCTGGCCCTCAAGATAGGTCTGGTGGACTTCCACCAATGCTCGACCTCCTCTTTTAACATGAAGACTGCAAAGGCAACCTTCTCAGTTGTGGTGCATCTAAAGAACCCACATAGTTTCTCCAGTTCATTAATCTAGTTTTCTGTAATCACCAAATTTTTAACCCTAATAAAAGATGACGGCTTAAATTTATGAAATTATCTCAACCTGTCCAGTTCATAATCATACCCTATCTCATCAGTACTCTGCTGTGGGGCCACTAGTCGGTGAAGGTGGCACAATTGGGGTTTGTGGTAGCATAGTAGGTGGAGAAGTAGAGGGTCCTTATGTCGGTGACATAGGTGCTGGCTAAGTAGGTGCAGGTGTATCAAGGGAGGCTGCCGGAGTAGTTGGTGCAGCCTGACCAGCCGTGCCCTACATACTATCAAATCTTGCCATCACCTGCCCAAACAACGTCATCATCGTCTCCATGCCATGCTCTATTCTAGCAAAGCGGGCCTCGGAGCTCTCTGCTAGATTTTGAGCAGTTCGCTCGGATGAGGAGCCATCCAGTCTCTCAAGCCTATCCCCATGGCCTCAAGATGATGTGCCCTCACATCTCCTCGTACGACTACGATGACTACCAGCCATAACTAACAGTTTTTCCAGCATTCAACAACAAATTTTCAATAAAACACAGCCAAGTATACTTAAATATATCTAAACGACGCACAGTAATGTTGGAGATTTAAACTTTTCTAACTTCCTCTAACTTCTAACATTGACTCATATCAGACCAACCTCGCTCTGATACCAACTTCTATAACGACCCAATTCACACACTTTTAGTTGGGCTATAAGTCGATAATAGATCAATGTAACAAATCTTATTACCAATTGTTTGTAAGCATAACATAGATTAAGCTTAAAGACTTCTTTGTACAATATCAATGTTAATACAACAACTAGTTCATAAAGCTTTAAACAACAATTATCCATATTGACATCCCCAGGTACATGTCCGTATACATTACTGCACTACAAAAGTTTTGATACAAAAGAATAATTTCTCTGAGTATACCTTTCACACAGAAGAAAGCTATGCGATGATATGACTGCTCAAAAGAATCTTATTTACACAAGTGTCCACGCTACTGGAGGTAATCTGTGGAAGAGAATTAAGGGGTGAGTTCAACATGCTCAGTAAGGAAAAATGTGTAAGTAGGTAGATAACCATACTATCAACATGAGCAAGAAAACGGTGACAGTGTCAGGCAGTAAAATCAGAGTCGACAAATAATGATAATATCAATAATGTAGAAAGCTTACTAAACAAAATTTAGAATGCACATATGTTATACAATAAAATAAATTTGCTTTCACATATAAAGAGATGTAAAAGAAAACATCTATTTCGTGCAATATTTCCAATCATTCAGTATGTTCAGTATTTCAAATAGACGAGACTAGACAGAATATGCTAAGGGCATATCCCAAATGGGAAAGTGACATATGGTCATTGTCGGTGATTCCAAGCATCCCCAATCAAGCATGCAAGAATATCAGTTGTCGTGAGAGTGGTCAGCAACCTAAACGGCTCTCAAAATTTTGAAGACTGAAAACACGGTACAGTGTACTGACATGTATGTCACACGATACCATGTACTCCATGGACCAATAGTAACAGTAATAGTAACAGAAACTGGTTGTGCTTGAGCAGACAGTCCAATTACAGTGTAGCATGAAAAACCAAGGCCTTTGTCTCAAAACAAGTACGAGCCAAGCAATGTAACATTCAGTCAACACTCGGCTCACGCATAGTTTTAACTGGTAAATATCGATAAGCAACTCAATTTATTCAAAACAATATTAAACAATGTTCAGTACACAAAACAATTATAAAAGGAGCTGGCTTACCAATTTTCAATTAAAATACCAATATACAGTATATGTTAATAAAGTTATGAATTTTGGATTACAGTGCTAAACTCGGTTATTTCGATGAATATGCGTATAAAACAAATTCTATTGGGTAAGGTTAGGCCATTTTACTAGCAGATGCAATTTTATAATTATATTTATATATACATAACTAACCTATAGTTTATATCTACAATCTATCAATAAAACGTGTATGTATAGTTATCTCTAGCAATTCATAAAAATTCTCTTTCCTCGTTGGCAGATGAAAATTCTTTTATATCTTAATACGGTGAGTCAATTGGTCCGTTCTAATTTGTTTGCGTCTCTAAAGCTACAGTAAATTATCAGTCGCCTTACTTAGTCATTGCAAGTTCAAAACTACTTAATTATACCACATTTAAGTTTTGAACTCAATTTATCTAATTAGATCATTTCGCTACGAAATAGGCTAGGCATTACTCCAAATTTATTGTTGCATATTTCCTATATTTTATTAACCTCACACAGGTTTTCTTTTCTTTTTATCTTTTCTTTTTTCACTTTGATCTTTCTTTCTTCTCTACCTTTTATGTTTACTTCTTTCTCGTTGAAACCAAGCTCTGTCTTCAAACAATAGTAGGACCATTCAACATGGATTCAAGGGACTTCACATGGATGAAAGCGACTAATAGCAAACGGTGCAGGCAGCAAAAATAATAGGTAAACAGTGCAGCAAAGACCACAAACAGTAACCACGCAGTAGAGTAGCAGCAAAAATCAACCTGAACATGAAGCTCATCAGCTCACATCCAGTCTTGGTTCATGGTCCCTGGCACCAACAACACCATTCGAACACCACTGCCTCGACTTGCTTCTCTCCCAATGGTGTTGTGTACAACCTGGTCTCGTTTTCAGCAAATGAAACAGAGGTGTTCCAGCTCTCGACTAAAGCTCCCTGCACCAGTGGCTTTCTTTCCAGCCACTGTTACGCCTACAACCTCACTTCAAGCTTTTATTTTGACTCTCCCAACAGCCTTGTTTCACTCTTGCTAACATAGTCTTGGGCAGCAGCGAACGGCAGCGAACGACCAGCTCTAGTACCATCCTTTTCACCTTTAAAGACCCCTCACTCAACACCTGCACTGATTCGGTTTTCTTTTCTTTACTGTGTTTGTTTTCTCTCTTTCGTTCCAGACTTCAGTTCCACTTTCATACTCTTTCCTTTCTCATTTTCAGCCTCGTAATATTTCTTTCCTTCTCTCATTTTCTTCCACTAATGTAACGTTCAACCTTTTTGTCTTTTCTTAATAAAATAATAATATAATAAAATAATAATAACAGTTAAAAAAATGAAAAAAACACAAAAGTGGGAATAGTGTCGCGCGACACCAATTCCCATTTCCTTCTTTTCTATTTCCCTTCCCCTTCCCCTGCATTTTTTCTTTCTTCAACAGCCTTCTCCCCCTCTGCCAGTCTCTGTTCTTCACCGTCGGCAACCCGAGATCGCACCAGCAGGCTGACAGTCTTCCCCCCTTCCACCGGAAATAATCTCCTCTCTTCCTTTCACCCGAAATCTGAGACAAAAAAAATCCCCTTGTTTGCGTGCCAACCGAACCGAAGAAGACGAACGCCGGTGTCCCTCCTACCAGCTAGCTCCGGTGACCCCCTGCACTTCCATTTTCCAGATTCACATTTTTCCTAAGTTCTCTCCGATCTCAACAGTAGCCAAAAATAGACAATACCCATTTACCTGTTATCCCATTGTTGAACTAGAAAATTTCTAGAGAGACCCGAATTGGTTTAGAAATACTAGGTCAAAGAGGTCTATAGGTAATATAGGGTTTGCAAGGTAAAGGATACTATATCCTCATAATCTCAGAATTTGTGGTGATTAGATTTAACTGATTTCAATTTTGACGTAGGCTCTGTAACTGTGTAGAGAATTTATTTATACTGGTTGAGCTTGGTGGAATACTAGTGCGCAAAGGAAGTATACTGAATAGTCGTTGCGTCTAGTGGACAACGGTAAGTAAATATACAGTCTACAAATTTAATTAACTATTTTGTTCTGAAATGTTTTGAAGTGATATGAGATTTTGTGTGATCTTTCGAAATTCTGTTTAATTATATATAAAAATAAGTAAATAAATAATACAATAAGTTTTTTGTTGAGATATTTAAAAATATATATTCAGTTCTTTCGTACAAAAAATCCGTATTTAGATTAAACCTCATGCCAAATAAATTCAATTTGAGGAAAGTATATTAAAATTTTGTTTTAAAAACCGTGGGAGCCATCTCTAGAATCCCTGATGGGAACTAAATGCTACACGTGTATTTATTGTAAAACTAAATCATTTTGGTACACCTACTGTATGGGTTCCCCTGAAAAGAAATCGGGAACAGTTTGGCCTATCCCGAGGCGATAGGTGCCACTGTCGTCTGGCCCACGAGACTGGCTCAGGTCTATGATCATAGATAGCGCCCTAGAAATAGGGAGTCTATTGCACTGATAGCTACAATGCCTTTTGATAAGGTTGTAACTAATGCATTTACGCTTCAGTATCCGTATACAACCTTTGTATATGTATCTAATTTCGGTGTTCGTATTTGATTTTGGGATATATGTATGTATAATTGATATCTATTTGAAATTTGATTTCTATATCCGAGAATCTAAAATTTGCACTCGAATTCTATGTTGCATTTTAATTTTTTTTTTATATATAATTACCTTTTTCTAAATGAAATTACCTTTCCGATGACATTGTTTTACTTAGCTTATGTTTTATATAAAGTTGTATGTTTGGCTGTTTGGATTCGATTTTGAATGTAAGGCATGAGGGTCTGTATGAAACTAATTTTTGTTTTCAGTAGCTGCATATTTGCTTATTGGGTTTTCCATAAAAACTCACCCCCTCCTTCCTCTCTTAGATTAAGGCAGTGCGAGTTTCAGAGATTTTTGTCAGACTTTTGAGACAACTGGGCTTCCAGCGAGGTATATTTTGTATGGTGGATATATATATATATATATATTTATATGTTGACACAGTATGTAAGTGTCATGGTGTACACTCGTGAGAGGGTTGGGATGTAGACATGTTGTGGACTGTAATTTTGTTGAAGTTGATATATATATATATATATATATATATATATATATATATTCAGTCTTTATGATCATTACTGCGTCTGATGAAATTTATTATAATATGAATGAGATATGAAAGTTTTCAAACTTGTGGAATTTTAGGTATAAATAATTGGAAATAAATTGTATGTGAAGTAGATTTCAGGTGATTATTGAGGCTGTTTAAATTAAAGGATAGTTGACTGTACATGTCAAAATTTAGGAAATCACTTTTAGTTTAGTAGGGACCTGTAAAGAGTCCAAAGGAATGATTGACGTGTAGGTTGTCTACCACAAACACATACAAACGATAGGAAAAGTGAAAGCGCGAAATCGGCCCAAAATTTATGGCTTCCGAAATTGGATCAGTAAGTTTGGGGTGTTACAACTAATTCTCTCACTGTCTCAGTCAGTTTCTTTCTTATTTTCAGCAACCAACACAAAATGCTTCAACCCCCCTTTCATTTTTGATCTGATTTTCTACTATAGCTACCGTGTTTATTCCTACCAATTGCCCCAATCTTCAGCAACTAAACCTGTTATCTACAGTCTTCCTTTTCAATTAGGTTCAGACTTCTTTGATCCCATCTTTTCAGTCTTCAGACCATCACCAACTGCTCTTATATCATTTTTCTATTGATTTTCTTTTTTTTTTTTAAACAGTACAGGTATAGCAGACCATCACTGTGAGAACCCTGCTGCCCGCCCCTCACCAGGTCACAGGCTTACGATGAACTCATCACAAACCCGTATTGTCCTCTTTGCAGGCCTCTGCCCACTCAAGGTTTTGCTCCACTGGGGGGCAAGCCTATCTCCAGCCAGACGCGTCACCCTCGAGGCTCGAACTCGGGTCTTCACCCTTGTTCTTGCACTCTTATAAAATGTTATGCCTTCACGTAGAACTCATAATGGTTTTCTCTCATAAAACTCATTTAAAACATTTGTGTACTCAACACAAAACATATTAAAACCGAGTTCCAACCGGCAAAACACGCACACATTTTCTCAAATCTCAATATCGCCTTAATGTAGAGCCCAATTTACTTTTCACGCAAACTCAAAGGTTTATAAAGCAATTTCACACTCAGCTTATAAACTCATAAAATAATGGGCTCCAACCGGCAATAAAAATCGTGTGCAATTATACCACAACACAACACCAAACATGCTTGTATTCTCAAATCATGGTTCATGCTACAACAATTCATCAAAACACATACACAAATGGTTTAGTTTTCCCTTACCTCTTTGCACCTTGTATAGTGCAATCGTTTCCCCCGTATCACGGACTAGCCTCCCATTCCACTCTCGAACTGCCGAGCTGTCCAAACGATGTTAAAACATTAATACTCATTATCACATCAACCTCAATTCTCAAAATCGAGCATAATTGCTCATAACTCCTCAAATTTCTCAATTCTCATAACTCCATTAAAAACCACAATCTCGCTCACAACACCTCAACATTCTATATTTCCTATGCCACAATATCTATGCTAATACACCACATTGTCTAAATCTCCATTTATAGCTCAAAATTCCTAAATTTACCAAAGTTGCCAAACATCATCATCACTCCAACTACATTGTAATTTCATCAATCCCTAATCATTTTTCAGCTATTTCAACACAATGCCAACAACTATTATCACCAAAATCATCTCAAATATAAGGTTCGAAGTTTAGAAATTACCCAAAACTTGTGGAGAGCTTATCTCTTGCCTCGATTCGATCCGTCTTTCGATTTCCAAGTATGTTGTTCTCCCTTTGATGAGGAACAACTTTCCTTCTTGCCACAGCCTCTGATTTGGACGAAAATGGGTGCTTTGGATGAGTGAGAAAGCTAGGTTTCAGTGAAAATGGGGGTTGGAAGAGAGAGAAAGTGAAATTGCAGGAGAAAAATAGGAGTTCCTTATATAGGCTGAGGGTAGGAGATCGATCTGGCTCTTGATGAGATCGATCTGCATTTGAATTTTGGGACGATTTGGGGCAATTTATGCCTAGGAGATCGATCTATCGAGGGGCGAGATCGATCTCTTTATGGCTTTATGAGATCGATCTGCTCCTTGAGGAGATCGATCTTCTCCCAAACAGAAACATTTGGAGATCGATCTCTTCCTCATGAGATCGATCTTCTCTCAAACAGAATCATAAGGAGATCCATCCTCTTCCATTGGAGATCGATCTGCTCCTTAAAGTCCTCCTTCCTTGTCATTTTTAACTCACCAGATCGATCTCTCCTTCTCCCAGATTGATCTGTCCTCATAGCTTCATACTTATTTTAAACACTTAACATATAAATCTCCAATTATCATTCCCCAATTCACTTAGCTCAATAAATTATACTTCAAGTTCATATTACATAATTAAAATATGTCTGAAATCCTCAGATCTCACACAAAAGAATCGAATTGAGCTGGGAAAAATGCTTATTATAAGAAACTATGAGCTTATCTGCTCCTACTCCATTTGAAGAGGACACTGAGTGCCACGCTAATTGACAACAATTGGTGCAATAAATAAGATTAAAAACTATTATTCATGAACATTCACTTCAGACTCTTGGCTCAGAAGCTTTAATAGAGTGTTCATTATCATTATTAGACACCCTATATGCTACCAAAATATCTCATGCCTTTAAATGGTAAAAGAATAGAAACAATTCTAGCTTCTAAAGGATAAAATGCCATCTACACACTACATGTGCATATATAGAAAACAAAGTTGGATCTTGTCTTAACCTTATGGTAAAAAGTGACTCAATTCTCATTTTATGGTTATTCTTGTATCACAAAAACACTCATGCTTTGGAAAAAAATGTATATCATTCTCACCAATTGCCATGGGACCAACATGGTTCAAATTGAACATGAGAAACAATTAGGAAAAAAAATGATAACATAATTAATATGTTATCTAATAACTACTTTATATTTGTTACTTCCGTAAATATCAATTAACCTACCCTCCACATCATGATGCCTAACACAATCTAAGTACCTTAAATGTATTGCAAGTAAAGCACTAATTAGACTGAAATGAAAAAGCTAGTCAATGAATCAACTAATGCACTAACTTTAGCAAGCCTTCTTTGTGCATGTCATTCCAAAAATATAGAAAGAAAAGCAGCACCCAAGATTTATATAATGTTGGGTATGAGTGTGAGTTTGTCTGCAGGTGTGTGTGCGTATGTGAGGGAGAGAGAGAGAGAGAGAGAGAGAGAGAGAGAATACCCCCTCCCCCAGAAACTTGGAACAGATTTAACATGCAAGAATTCATCAATAAATCAAGAAAAATAACACTTCACATGTAACCATGAACTGACTATCTATCATCTAAGATATGTTTGATTAAGAATAGTACTCTTAATTGACAAGTACTTCTTTAGCAAAAAGAAAGTAAGATTATTACGAAATTATAGTCCCAGAAAGACCCAAACCCATTGATGCAGAACAATTACTTGAAAAAAAAAATTCAAGAAACAATCTGAAATCTTAATTAAAAAAAAATTCATATAATCAAATATCTAATATAACGAACTCAATTAAACCCTAAACCCCATTAAAACACAAAATACTTTGTCTAACCCTTAAGTATGATACTAGGAAAATAAGTAAACACTACTTAATATAAAATAACTTGAATAATCTAAAATAGCCTAAAAATGTATGTCAAAATTACAATTACACCCATAAAATATAAATTAAAGTCTTACAAATAATTTTGTCCTACAACTAACATATTTCCATCGCCATCACCATTTGAGAGTCTTATATGAAAAGAATGTATCACTGACATTAAAACATAATGATTAAAGCAATGTGAGAATAAGGAATAAATTCAGCTTCCAGATAATCTAAAACAGCAAAATTTTGGTTCAATAATAAATACTACTAGGAAAACATTGTCACGACCCTCAACTTACCAAAATACGTATAAATTTTTCGCATTTTCATGCATCAATTGTTAATCATCCTTCCTCGATCGTGAACAACCACTCTCTTAACAGTTGGGCTGTGTGTCGACGTCTAACTCACTCCACCATACCAATTCAATTTGTATATTATTCATAGGTAAACACTTGTATAAATGTATATATATCAGAGTTGTTACATGTGTTTACATTGTTTTACATCCCCAATAGTTACATACAAAATGCTACTGTGCTATCGTAAGTTTAGATACAAAATTTCAACAGTGTGTATACCTTTAGCGATGGGATGCAGCGGATTACCAAAAGGGACAAGCCTCCAGTCACGCTCACTCTATACTCAAATCTCTGTAGAGAGGGGGGGAAATAAGGGGGGTGAGCAAACCACACGCTCAGTAAGGCAATCATGCGAACAGGCACTATCTACGTGATCGTGACGCCATGCTCAAAAGCATTTAATTCATTATTTATCTCAAAACATGAGTGTATGAATGTGTTAATGGTATGTAAAGCATTCATGCTATTAAAATTCAGTGCACATTTCAACTCAAAGCATGGTATATAAATCATCATGCATAATTCACAATAAAAGCATGGCATTACCCATCATGCATTATTCTCAAATAGCATGGCATTAACCATCATGCATTTTCACAATAAAGCATGGCATTAAACATCATGCATCCGTGCACTTTAAAAACCATTAACAAATCAATTTCAACATTGGTCAGGTCTCGGCCCATCCTTCGGGCTTTCCTGACCCACAAATCATTTCAAACATGGATTTATTCTCAAATAGCAGTAGACATGTGAGATAGGCAGTTCAACAACAGGTAATAACCTCAAGGCCTATGTACATAACCTGTGATACCGACTACACGGATCAGGTATGCGGGATATCACCACTATCTGCTTCCACACGGGAGGTGGGTCAAATCCTACCCGCTAGTCCATAGCAGATCTCGTCCGAAGACGGCACATCACAACTCAACATGGTACAATGTACTACATGCTACATGCACGGTACAACGTACTCCATGGACCCAATCAACACATCATATCACGCCACATCTCAAATGCACTTGTGAGCCTATTTAATTGGTACGACCTCTTGTCTACCCGAAGCTCCTAACACGGCTAATTAATCATGTCAAAACAATGCACGTGTGAGCCTATTTAATCGATGTGACACCCAGTCTACTCGAAGCTCCAACACGGCAGCATGCAAGGTGGGCATCCAGTGCGAGACAAACTCCAAGCACAATGCCAAAACAATTAGGAAATCCATGTGAAAACTAGTGCCTCTTGCACTCATGTGTGTAAAACACGTCAAATCTCATGCTAGTCATACTCTAGCACGCTTTCATACTCACGAAATCATGTAGGTGGCTCAAAACTTTGCAAAGTATGGTTAACAAAACCAAAACACACTCATTTCTTTTGCAAATCATTTCAATGTTAGCCAACCTACCAATCATTTGCTAAACAGCAATAAAACATGATTTTCAAAGCAATATGCTTTTGTTTTCATGCACATTTCTCAAACTCCCAACTTTTACCCTTCAATCACCCAACAACATTTCCTAATCTCATGCATTCTAGCAATACATTTAAGCGCCCAAATTACGCACAGATATCTCTAAGAGTCCACACAAATCCCTTACCTCGATTTACTTGGTGTGACTCCTTTCCTTTTAGCTTCTCACGCTCTTGGCTCAACTCGCCTCGCCGTATCCTCGGAAGCTGCGATTCATTCATTAAATCAATTGAGTTAATGTATTTAACCCATAATTGACCTCGCTAGTCAATATTATTCACTTGTGCATTTTACCAATGCCTTAATCCACATTTTACCTCTTTTAGGTAAATCTCATAATTTATCCACTAACCACATCTTAAAATCATACCACAATACTATTAATAACTTCTACATATCTCATTCATTATTAATCTCCATACAATTCCACTTTCTCACTCTAGACCATTTCTAGGTCATAATCATTCCAATGCATTTTAGATAGTTTCTAACCATCCATACTCATGCCAAACAACTCCAAAATCAATTATATAAACAATGTACCATAGTTGGAGTGTTAGAATCTTACCTAATTTGATTTCTCTTCTTGCTCCAAATAGCAATGCCCTTAACTCCTTCAATACCAACAATGGGAAAATGCCTTCCAACTATGTTGTTCTTCTCTTTGATATGAACAACTTTGCCTCTAATGGTCTCTCTTCAAACCTCACTAAAAATGGCTGATTTTAGAGAGAGAAAGTTAGGTTTTTGGGTTGAAAGTGGAAGGTTAGTGTTTTTCCCGAAATTTTCTGATTTTCAACACTCCTTATATAGAAATAGCTTGAGGAGATCGATCTGGTCCAAGAGGAGATCGATCTAGTCCCCTTAAATCCCTCTTTTTCATGACATTTTAAGCATGAGATCGATCTGTCGAAGCATGAGATCGATTTGCTCCCAAACAGAGAGCTAAGGAGATAGATCTGGGTGCTTGGGGATCGATCTTTTCACTACAGAATGCTTAGGAGATTGATCTGGCTCCATTGGAGATCGATCTGCTCTATTCCTTTGCCCAAATAAGAGCATTCTGGCTCTTCCAGATCGATCTCTCATCCCATGAGATCGATCTACCCTTCACAATTTCCAAATTTTCTGCAGTTCTTCTGCAGCAACACTTACCAAACATCCTTAATTTGCTACCATGATCCTTTTCTCATCCATTCATCTTTGAGACTTGAAAATGGCATCCATCCTCACTTCATACACATTAATACTTGTGTAGAATCTTTGTATGACCAATGGTACTTAATATAAACAAAAATGGAAGTGCACATCTTATGCAATTCTACTTCCATTTTACCAAACTACTCATAATCCATTCTACACACATTCTCCACATGTTTAAGTCCATTTCTTCACATTCATACTTAATGTAACTTGTATGTACAATTACCACTCTTATTACAAGTGTGTACATTACTTATGGACTTACATCACATATACTTCACTCATGAATTCATAGTACAACTCTATTTACATTTCTATGTACATATATACCCTTATACATATACGGGGTCTCACAATCATGTTGTATGATAACTAACCTGATGTAATGCCTGGCGAAACTGTTCTACAGGGGATGCAGTTTTTGATATTTCATGAGCTGAAGTCTTCTTCAAAAGCTACAAATGTGGTAAAGAGAAATCGTATAACGATAAGCTGCATTTTGGAGTAGTAGTAGACCATTTCAAGATACAAATTATCTTAAAATTACATGATCATGAAACAAACATTTAAACTACACTATTTATGAAATCTATCACAACAATTAAGCCTAAACCAAACCAACACTAGGTTTCCACATTCATTCTGGTATTCTAAATTTTCAAAGGTTCAATGTTGATGTTGATCATTAGCTGAAGCATTTTACATTAAGAAATCAAATATCCAGGAAAACGAAATTCCAAAAATAAAAGGGGAGCGGGGATCACTAAGAAATCAATTCTAGAAAATACAAAAATAATTGTCACACAGAAGAGAGAGATTATGGGCAAAAATAGTAACTGCCAGTTATACTTGAGGCATCAATTTTCACTTTCAATCCACCTAGAAGCTAAACTATGAATCATACAACTAGACTTCTTCACTAAATACAAAATTTCAGTCCTCGAGACATCTAGGATGGCCACTGCGTTCTAGTAATAGACGATTCCAATCATAACTAACTCAAGCCATATTTTCAATTTCAAGAAATCATGAAAAGAGAAGCTTGAATAACCAAAAGTTTAAAATTAATTCTATTATTTTCTTTTTGAACCAGAATTAAATCAAAGTTAGAGAAAAGAAAAAGGAAATCAAACCAAGCTTGTCAAGCCAGAAGTTAAGGAAAAGCTGATTATTAGTGAGAAATTGAGAGCAACAAGGGTAATCGCTCTTGTTTCGAAGATGAGTAATAATACACATGTAGCAAAAGCTATGGCCGCAAGACGTTAGAAATCAAACCAAGCTTGTCAAGCAAGAAGTTAGGGAAAAGCTGACTATTAGTGAGAAATTGAGAGCAACAAGGGCAATCGCTCTTGTTTCGATGATGAGTAATAATACACATGTAGCAAAAGTTGTGGCCGCAAGACGTTAGAAATCAAACCAAGCTTGTCAAGCAAGAAGTTAGGGAAAAACTGATTATTAGTGAGAAAATGAGAGCAATAAGGGCAAGCGCTCTTGTTTTGAAGATGAGTAATAATACACATGTAGCAAAAGCTGTGGCCGCAAGACGTTAGAAACGCGTCCTTAATTATCAGCATACAAATCGGACACAACAAGTCCTTGCGCACCTCAACTTCGACAACAGTTGCGGCAGTGGCGGCTGCTTCGAGTAGCGATGGAACTTCCTCGAAGGAAGATGGCTAAGATTTCGGCTTCACGGCCGACACTCGAGGCTCGGTGCCAGTTGAGAATTCTTCCATGGTTTTAATTACCGTTTTCTTGGTATTACATTTTGATTTGATTCTGTTTGGAGAAAAATGGAACCCACCTTGCGGTTTTGTTAGGGCAAAAATAGAATGGACCACGCGATCACTCGGTTTTTGGGCCATTGGTTCGTTTTTCGGCTGTGCCGCTGTACGAGGTAGCCGCTGCCGATTTGTTCCGATTGTGGGTAAATTTTTAGTTAAAAAATGTAAACAATATTTTCGTGACGGTAACTCCGCTCAATAGTTAGGTTACTGTTTTAAATCGAAAACATTTTTATAATAAAAATATTAAATGTAATTAATGAATTTGAGTAAAATTTTTAAAGTTGATCAAAATATTGGATCGAGTTTTAAAATTTTTTTAGTTTATTTATTATAATATAATGTAATTATATATAATATTTTTTTTGAAAGATAATTATATATAATATTATTAATTTGACAAATCAAATTAAACAATAAAATACTAAAAAAATACAAAAAATAAGCATTATAAAATAAAATAGGGTCCGGACAAAAAATCAAATCCAATTTGCTAGTCGGGTCAGGTTTGGGTTTGTATATAAAATTTATTATATATTTTGAGTACAGCTCAAGCCCACCCATGACCAAGTTTAGATGGTATCATCATATTCATCGAGTTAGGCGCAATTGATTTTTAAACCATTGTTCAATACTTGATCCATCCCTAATCTTTATTAGTTTGTTATTATTTAAAATATTAAATTTGAAGCAACTAAAACTAAAAATTTTTGTTAAATGTTTGATTGGTTTTATTTTATTATTCAAATTAAAGTTAATAATTTAAAATTTCAACAATCCAAATTAATTCAATAAATTTTTAAATTTGATATGAATTGTATAGTATTATTGAGCCCAAAGGTGGATCAAACCCAATGAAGAAAGAGGAATCAAAATTGACAAAACAAGTCAATCAATGAAGGCCATGTGGCAATAAGGAGTGCCACGTGGCATGTGGCCCCACAAGTGGTAAGTGATACAAGGGACCAACCAAAAGGGGTCATATGGCAACACTAAGATGTCCCACATGGCATGTGATGGACTAACTAGAGTTTCACATGCAAGATACTTTCTTGCAGACTTTAAGAGTCTCTCACCAGGGCGCGAAAGACTCTTTCTTAGGCTTCAACAATCTCTAACCAAGGTGTGAGAGACTCTCTTGTAGATCTCAGGAGTCTCACCAAGCACAAAAGACTTTCTCGCACATAGGCTCGCCCCTCTAGTAGGACAGCCTATTATGCAGCAAGGGTTCTGTTGCGCCCCTGCAAGAAACTCTCTCACAGAGTCTGTGACATTCTCATTGGAAAACCCTATAGCATCTAAGACCCAGTTGCATGTTTGGATCCACTTCTCTAATGATACTTACAGTATAATTTTGACCAAGTGGGACGCACGTATGTTGCTTGGGCAATGTCATCAACTCATGGTTAAATGGGTAATTATGTATTAATTCACCTTTTATAAATAGCTTATAAAGTATCTTCTAAACTCAAGTAATCACTATCTTCTTTACTGAGACTCTGTAAAAAAATTTTCTAATTGAAGCATCAAAGTGCACACGTAGGGACACACCTCTGCATCTCTATGATTTCTTTTTTCTTATAAAGTTATTGGTAACTATTCGGTACAAAAATTGAAATTCTTACGTCATCCAAATTTCATTATTGTATGAGGCAACAATAATTGGCGTTGTTTGTGAAAATTTGATATAAAAGCCAATTCTTTGACAAAAGGGTGAGGATATGATCTATTGTTATTGGAAACAATGTAGAGGAAGGTTTTGTGAGTCCTCCAAACTGTCAGTTACATAGGGAGACTCGGGCAACAACAGGAGAGCTTCTGGTTACAATCCTCCTGTTGGAATTTGAAGCTTTAAAAAGATAGAATGAAAAGACCACCGTAGCATTACGGGCGATGGTAGATTGCTTCAAAGCTTTTGGGTATTTTAGTTTATCCAATGCAGCGTAAGTTTCAAGAACTTTGAATTGGAGTGAAATCGGTGGTCTGCCTTGTGCATGTTTGTAATTATTCTTGAAATGAAATGTATTTGTCCGTTGGGGAACTTGGATAGGTTATATAGTTCTTACAGTTAAGATTGTTCAAAATGAGAAGTCTTTACTTCAACCTTCTCTCATAGTTACTCCCTAATAAAGTATTCACTAAAGTAGTGTATGTGCATATATTTGATTTACACTTTTGACTTCTCATTTCATCAAATAATTTCAAGGCCATATAGGATTTACTAGCCTGCATAGCAAAATGACCTTCAAATTTAGTTTTAGTTTTAATCTTCATTCACATCTAACGATATTTCTAAATTTTAACTATAATTCTTGCTGTTATATGTGACACATATCGCATTGGCTATGCTTTTAACAAATCAGTTGTTCACCATAAGATAATTCCCTCAAGATTTTTCTTAAAAAAATAATAATATACTGTACAAAAAGGAAAATGCTTTAAGTTGGATTAGGTTTAATACCTGATAAAATGACATTTTCTTAATTATTATTTATATGTAGATGATTTCCTCTTTATTTCTTCTTAGAGAAATTCTATTCACAACCTAAAATTATGCTACACAACCTAATTACTAGAAAAACCTAAACCTTAAAATCCCCAAATAAAACTACTTTTCACAACCTATAACATTAAATCATTTTCTTATTCTATCCTTTTATCAACTTAAACACCCTAAACTCACCATGTTCACAACCATCCTTTCTCTCAATCAAATCATCTCTTCAATTCCTTCTAGCTCTTCAATCTCTTTAAAGTTTGCAACAAATCTAAGCTAAGTTCTTAACATAATGCGTTAATATGTTAGGATTTAGTTAGATTTTGATTAATTGTTTGATTGTGGCAAAAAAAACCTACCTTTTTTTGGCAAAAGCAAGCTTTCACCAATAACTAAAGCTAATTACATTAGATTGGCATATAAGACTTCGAGATATTTAATTTTGGGAGCATCGAAAACCAGTAAAAAATGCAAAAAAATTTAAAAAATTTTGTATACTTTTGCAGAAATCTCTACCTCCATGCCATCTGAGTTTTCTTCTTCATTTGTGTTATAATCTTCTAGCAAATCATCTAAATAGTATCACATTTTCTCTTTTATTTGACCAAAACTTATATTTTGGTTCAATTAGGTGTTTAGGGTTTAATGGTTGGGAAGAATGAATGTGGAGAAGAAAAGTTTGGGGTCGGTTGTGAAATTATAAAAGCTACAATTGTCAATTCATATAATGGTATTTTTTATTAAAAATTTATTAAAATAGGTTCTTTGGTATAGTTTCTTGGTTGGGAATATAATTTCCTTTCTTCTTGAGGTTTGAAAGGATAAGCTTTACCTTTTTCTCTACAATTATGGTCACTAATGAGTAAATGTTGTTGCTTAATGATAATGCAAACAAGGATTTTTTTCTCTTTTCTTTAGGTTGTGGACCCCATTTGCACCTCAACTTATGGCTAAATGGAAAAAATCTTTTTCCTACCATTTGATGCATGTTCTCAGCGTGGAATGTCTAAAATTGAAAAGGAATTCATAGAGATGTAAACAGGTACCCAAGACTACCCGTCCAGATTAAGTCAAGTTTGATTACATTATATTCAAGTTTTAATCGAGTTAGGGTAGTGATTTTACTATCCGTGTTGGGGTTCGGTAAGATTCAGGTAGTGCCTTTAAGGTAACTCAAACTCGATTAGTTTGTCATTAAATATTTTTGTTTTTTTATTAAATTATATTCATTTATAGTTTCGTAAAACATATTTCTATTAGTTTTAAGTTGTTTGTTGAACTATTAAAATTTGTTGAATTATGATGAAACTTGTATGTTCTTATTTAATTTTATGTTTTTTATTAATGACAAATTGGATATTAGAATAATTTATTTTTTTTACATGAATTCGGGTTTGGGTTCGGGTTCGGGTTCAGGTTCAAGGTCAGGTTAATTAAGAGTCTGTCAAAATTTTTGGTTGAATAATCGGGTAATTAATGAGTTTAAATAATAAATGAATAACATGAAATTTATTAGGCTAAATTTCAGATAGTGTATTTAAAAAATAATTGGGCAATTATAGGGTTTGAGTTTTTTTGTTAATAATCGGAGTCGGGTACCTCAAAATTAGTGAGTACTTATCCTGTTTATATTCCTAATAACAGGGGTTTTATATAATCTTGGTAGTCATTATTTTGGGTGATCCTACAAGATTTTGCTTTTGTGATTGATTTTTTTTTTGCATGAATTCGGGTTTGGGTTCAAGTTTGAGGTTAGATTAATTAATAGGTCTGTCAAAATTTTAGTTGAATAATCGAGTAATTAAACGAGTTTGAGTAATAAACGGATAATATGAAATTTATTAGGGTAATGTTCGAATAATGTATTTAAAAAATAATAGAGTAATTATAAGGTTTGAGTTTTTTAATTAATAATCGAAGTCGGATACCTCAAAATTGATGAGTACTTATCCCATTTACATTCCTAATAACAAGGGCTATATGTAATCTTGGTCGTCATTATTTTGGGTGATCCTACAAGATTTTTCTTTGACTTTTACCGAAACTGTAAGATGAATTCAAAAAAAGTAGATGTTTTAAAGGGCGTTAATGGTAGCTTCCAAAGTGTCCAGGTTTGTGATATAACTATATATCTACTGTAAATTTATTATGAGATATCTACTGTCAATATTAATTGCTCGGAATTTAAAGATCACTTTGTATATTTCATATATTTATTATAATAATATTACTCTATTTGTTTATACATATAAACATATATATTTTTATCTATAGATTTATATTTTACTTATTTATATTATGTTTGTATATTATTATATACTAGGTTAGGCTCGCACGTTGCGCCGGTTGACAAAGATAAATTAAATAACAAATTATTGAAGAATAAAAATAGATATAAAAAATAAAATACATAATAAATTATCCAAAAATAAAAGTTTCAATGATATTTATAAGATTTTAATTCAACTGAAAATATAACAAAAGTTTGTTTTACATGTATTGAAATAAACCAGCCCTGCTCCTACAAATTTCGACCTTAAAAAGTCTAGGTTCGATCATTAAAAATTTGCAATCATCTCCAACTTTGAGGTAATTGTCCATAACAAATTTTCGTCATCCACCAAAAAATAATTTGTTGTGTTTCGATCGGATGTATCGAATTTGCCGTTGCTGATGTTAGTTTGGAACAATGAAGGTCATGTTGGTTGATAGTTTAGGCATACACTGTTCATGAAATTTTTTTGACACATGCTGCAAAAAATGTCTATGATTAGAAAGTGTAATTTAGATCAATAAGAATTTATCAAAATTATATGGCAATTACCAGGACACATGAAGTTTCAACGTTTGTTTTTATCATTGTACATTCAAAATAAGGTGGATTAGAGTTTGGAGAACAAATGTTGATTGGGGAATAACTAACATAATAATGATCTTGTTCTTTAGGATCTTCAAGTAAACTTTGTCCAGGATCTTCAGATAAGCTTTATTCTGATACGGTTTGGTCATCAATGTTTATATACAAATATAAAAGTGAAAATATAGAAGAATCAAATTCAACAATTATATATAAATAGTAGTGAGGTAAGAATGAGAAATGCATTTACATTTTCTTTGTTCAATCATCTCAATGGTGAGCAAAAAAGATGCACTGTTGTAGAGGTGAATAGTAAATGTCATGTTTCTGTTATATTCAAAGAAAAGTGAATCTGTCAGGCGTAATGCATGGTCTTGAACAAATGTGTTCCAACCACGTACCAAGGTAAGGCGTCCTAGTGTTTCTATGATCTGCACTCTAAAAGTTTTGGGTAGAATGGCTTTAATTTTACAAACAGCAGGTGTACGAATCTGTGCAAAATGACGTTCGACAAATGTAGATGGCAAAATCTGGGTAATGAACGTATTATAGTCAATGTTGAATATAGTGTTTGTCAAGATGCTTCACAAAATTATGGACAAACCATGGGATTGAGGGAACAAATGTGTAAGCAGTGGTGTATATGCATTTGTTTTGTTTAAGCATAATGCATATATTGCATAAGTTGTGAAGACAAAGGGTGTAGCTGGAGTAAATAATGAAGAACATGAGCAAGTTTAAACAAATTTATTTGCAAAGTAGATATGTCAGAATAAAAGTAACAACCTAGGAAAGATGAGATTGCATTATCAACAGAACAGTCAGTATTGCAAGGATAATACAACATTAGACAAAATGAAGAATAATCAGTTCTGTAAAAAGGATGATATATTTGTTAAAGAGTTGTAGATATGAGAGAAAGTTTAACAGTTTGGCGAAACAAATGTGTAAGCAAGGGTTTATATCTATTGGTTTGGTTTATATATGCAGCAGATTGCATCAGTTATGAAAACAAAGAATGAAACTGAAATAAGTGATCAAGTAAATGACTAAGTTTAAACACCAAATGTATTTAAAAAGCCGATATGTTAGAATGTAAGTAATAATGTAGGAAAGATCAGATAGCATTATGGACAGAACAATCAGTATTACAAGAATAATATCATATGGAAAAAATTGTTCAATAATGGGTTCTGTAAAAAAGAGTGATATATAATTGTAAAAGAGTTGCAGATATCAGGGAAACTAAAGCAGATTATCATGTAATGGGTTGACTTACCACTGTATATTTTCTGATTTCAGACTCGAGCACGATTCCAAAGCATCTGTCATTGTCTTGTTCATTCGAGGTTGCCATTGGGGACGATCAAAAAGTTTTTTTTTGTTTCAGTTAAGCAGTAGAAGAGGGATGGGAGAGTTAGATTCGGATTTAGATGTTTGGGTGTAAGAGGAGAAGAGGTGAAGGAGGAGAAGAGGGATGGTTGAGTTTGGATTTATTTTATGGTTATAAATAAGGTGGAAGATAAAGGGAAGCAATCACTTTGTTGGAAACTGTATTTTGTATAGGGGTGGGATTGGGAAAGTTTTTTTTGAGGTAAATAATCGGGAAGAGGAAGAGGAAGAGCAAATCATTAAAAGTAGGAACAGTTTTTTGTACAGGTATGGTACATTGTGATCTGTGTAAGTCATGAATAATTGTGATGTGAATAGTTATTAGGTTTATTTTTTTTATATAATATATATATATATATATGAGGAAAGAAGAGTAAATCATTCAAAGGAATAATAGTTTTATGTACAGAGTGTTGCAATATGTGCAAAATATGAAAAATTGTGATGTAAATAGTTGTTAAATGTTATTTTTATTGTGTTATTATTATTAAATATCATATTATATTATATATATATATCATTACATTTGAATAAATTGTAAATATTTATAATTATTATTATTATTATTATTATTATTATTATTATTATTATTATATATTACATAAATTGAGAAAAATGTAAAAATATGATGTATAATAATAAAAAAAAAATTATTTGATATTTTCATTTTAATGTATTCAGATAAAATTTTTTGATAAAAGGCGTGAGTATATGTCACGACCCAATTCCATTCTCTTTAACCGAAAATCACTGAAAATTTTTCGCGTTTTACTGTTACCTTACCCGGTCGTGAACTAAACTCACCACACACTGTTGGGCTGTGAGTCAATAATAAACACCACATCACATTCATTCTCAATTAATTAAAACGATGTCATACATTTGCATTTAATCGTGTACTTATACGAATACATGTTTTACTGACATCTACATCCCCCATAATTACAACTCAAAAGAATTGTAAGACCCCGTATATGTATAAGGGTAATGTGTGTACTTGGATCCAATAATATGAATGGACTTGTAATGTAAAGTATGATTGATGTAAGTCCATGGATTCAATGTATGTATGTGTAATATAAATTGTAACGTACATACAAGTTTCATTGAGCATGAATACGAAGAAATGAATTCTAGCAAGTGATGGATGTGATTGAAACTCAAAATGAGTAGTGTGGTAAAATGGAATGGAGTTATGCTTCCATTTGGTTTTATGTTGCATACCTTTGAATATACAATGAATGCACACAAGTTTCAATGTGCATAAGGTATGAATGGATGCCATTTTCAAGTTATAGAGGTGGATGGATGAGGAAATGGCCATGGCAATAGATTGAGGGTGTGTTGGTATGAGTTGCAGCAATGAAACTGCAGGAAATCTGGAAAACATGAGGTCCAGATCGATCTCCTAGGATGAGAGATCGATCTGGAAGAGCCAGAATGCTCTTATTTGGGCGAAAGAATAGAGCAGATCGATCTCCAATGGAGACAGATCGATCTGCCAAGCATTCTGTAAGTGAAAAGATCGATCCTCAAGCACCCAGATCGATCTCCTTAGCTCTCTGTTTGGGACCAGATCGATCTTATGCCTTGACAGATCGATCTCATGCTTCAACAGATCGATCTCATTGCTTCGACAGATCGATCTCAGGCTTAAAAATGCCGTGAAAAAGAGGGATTTTAAGGGACCAGATCGATCTCCTCTTGGACCAGATCGATCTCCTCAAGTCATTTCTATATAAGGAGAGCTGAAAATCTGGAAATCTCGGAACCTCCCATTTTCAACCCAAAAACCCAACTTTCCCTCTCTAAAATCAGCCATTTTCAGTGAGATTTAGAGAGAGATCATTAGAGGCAAAGTTGTTCCTATCAAAGAGGAGAACAACATAGTGAGAGGGCATTTTCCCATTTTTGGAATTGAAGGAGTTGAGGGCATTACCAATTGGAGCAAGAAGAGAAATCATATTGGTAAGATTCTAACACTCCAATCCAAATGCATTAGCTATTTAATTGATTTTGGAGTTGATTGGTATGAGTATTGATGGATAAACTACCTAAGAATGTAGTGGAAGTGGTGTGACCTAGAAATCTAAAATGGGTATAATGTGAGGATATGTGGGATTGAATGAGCTTATGATTTATGGCATGCTAAAGTTGTTATTGGGGTAATGTTTATGATTCTAGATGGTTAGATGGAATTACTTGGTGAGTTGGAGGAATTGTGAAAATGGATATGTTTATGATTGATAAAATGCCATAGTGAGGGAATTCATGGAATATGAACACTATGAGCTTAATGTCGATTTAACATCGATTTTGAATAAGTTAATAGGCCTCAGAAGATCTATAGACTCGAGTTATGGGTAAAGTAATGAAACGAGGCCCAATAAGCTTTAATAGAGGCTATAGGTTAAATTGACTATAGCAAGCACAAGGGTTGCATTGTATGGATCGAATATAATGCGAGATACGATTTTGTGCAGTCCCGAAGAGTTCGTTGAAGGCGAACCGAATCCTACGAGTAAGCAGCTTAAGGAAGTGGAATCACGCATCGCAATTCCAGGTAAGGGAATTTTGTGAGTATATAGAGGTAGCTGCTCGTACTTTGAACTTGTGGATGAATATCGGGTGTTTTTATGAAATGCATGATTGCTCAAACAAATGTTGATGGTATTCGTGAAAGATGATGGGTATATGCGTGGTTTTGGATTTGAAGTGGATGTTATGAAAAAGGGATAGTAAGGCTAATAATTGCATAAATCATGTGTTTTGAATGCTTTTACAAAACACAATGCTTTGATTTGAGCAAATAAAAGGATAGGCTGGCTAGTACTTGAATGATGTTGTGAAATAGCCCATACGAGGCACTAAGCATTTATGAGATGTTTTGAATGCATGTAAGCCGCGTGTATGTGATATAATTCGCGTTAGAGCCTCGCTCGCGCGAGATTTCTATGTTCTCACTTGTGTGAAACGTGCTTGAGCTTAGCTCGCACTTCGAAATTGAATTGTGATGATGTTTATAAACCGTACTGGAGCTTCTGCTCGTACGTGGATTGTGAATGGTTATCTTATGAGTATAACCGTACTAGAGCTATGCTCGTACGCGCCTCTTTATGAGAAGATGCATGATGCATGAGTCGTGCTAGAGCTTTGCTCGCACAAGCTTGTACAATGGGATTCATATAGGGTTGTGAAAGTGGGTAAGATCCTTAAGCCTTACATCGTTAAGCTAACATCCTTAAGCCCGAGGAGGCAGGGAGGCTCTGTTAGGCGGGGAGGCTCTGTTTGGTGGGGAGGCTCTCTTACGGTGGGATCCTTAAGCCAACATCCTTAAGCCCAAAGAGGCGGGGAGGCTCTGTTAGGCAGGGAGGCTCTCCTACATAGGTACCATAAAGGTAAGATCCTTAAGCCCTACATCCTTAAGCTAACATCCTTAAGCCAACATCCTTAAGCCCAAAGAGGCGGGGAGGCTCTGTTAGGCTGGGAGGCTCTGTTAAGCGGGGAGGCTCTGTTCGATGGGGAGGCTCTCTTACGGAAAGGACCCTTAAGCCCTACATCCTTAAGCTAACATCCTTAAGCCCGAGGAGGCAGGGAGGCTCTGTTAGGCGGGGAGGCTCTGTTCGGCAGGGAGGCTCTCCTTCACGGAATATGGAAAACTCTTGGTATGGGGTAGATAAGACCTAGGAATGGCGCCCCTGATCATGATATGAGTTGCGGAGTACGCTGTACCGTGTATATCACATGGAGTACGATGTACCGCATGATGGTTATGTGATGAGAAAGTCTGGCGAAGGATAACCCATCTTCGTGCCAGCATGATACCCCGCACACCGGGATGCGTGTGGTCTGGGATGATTTATGATGTAATGATTCACATAGGCACTTTTGATATAGTGACCTAGATTTATACACATGCGTGAATTGTGGAATGTAAATGTGGTTGTGGTTTGTGAGCTGATTTGGTGGTGTTATGTTGTTGATTCAAAAAGGAGGTTTCTAAATGAATTGCCCTTTTATGAATTTAAATGAGATTGAGCATGAGATGTTTTATACATGATGTCTCTACCATGTTTTATATGCCAATGCACATGATTTGATACATGATATATATGTATATTCACATGGCATAGTTTTAATTCCTCATGCTCCTACTATAAACGATTTATGCATAACACTATCAGCATGTAGATAGAGTAGTTATCTACCATGCTTGCATTATTGCCTTACTAAGCGTGTGGTTGCTCATCCCACTCTATTTTTCCCCCTACAGAGCGTGCATAGTAGCCCAGTGAGGACTGAGGCGTATTATTTTGGACTCCGCTGCATCTCCATCGCTAAGAGGTATATACACAGTGATTCTTTTTGTATCTAAACGATGTAAAAGCACAGTATTCTTTTGAGTTGTACTTATGGGGGATGTAGATGTCAGTAAAACATGTATTCGTATAAGTACACGATTAAATGCACATGTATGACATCGTTTTAATTAATTGAGAATGAATGAGATGTGGTGTTTATTATTGACTCACAGCCCAACAGTATGTGGTGAGCTTAGTTCATGACCGGGTAAGGTAACAGTAAAACGCGAAAAATTTTCAGTGATTTCGGTTAAAGAGAATGGAATTGGGTCGTGACAGAGATTGGTATCAGAGCTGTGTTGGCCTGATGTGAGTCATTAATAAAATATAGGAAAGTACATACCCATAGTACTGTGCTTTTGTTTAGATATAACTGTGTATATTGTGATGGATTGAGCTTAATAAATTATTATAATACAGGGAGTTAGGCATTATGCCAGTTACACGCAAAGGTAGAGGGGTGAGAGCACGTGCTAGAGGCCGTAGAGGTAGGCCTGCGAGCCGTGCGGAGCCACAGACTAAGCAGGCTCCACAGAACCCTGCTGAGAGAGCAGGTGATACTGAGGCTCGCTTCGCTAGATTAGAGCGGAGTATTGAGAGTCTGGTGGAGATAGTCACGCAGGCCTTGGGAGCCGGTGACAGACGAGGTCCCGCAGCACAGCCTACTACGGAACAAGCAGCTACAGAGGCGGAGAGACCTCAGACTGCTGAGACAATTACAGTTACACCACCTCCAGCCCAGGATACAGATTCTCCTATCGCTCCACAGCAGAGCGGTAGTGATGTGGGTTATGACTGCGACTTGAGCAGGTTGCGAGAGTTTCAAGCGCTGAAACCCCCAGTGTTCAGAGGGGTGAAGGACCCAGTGATTACGGAGGATTGGGTGTATGAGATGGAGAAACTGTATAGATTTTTCCGATGCACTTCAAGTGAGAAGGTTGCCTTCGCCGTGTTTATGCTAAAAGGCGAGACCGAGCATTGGTGGAGGTCCACCGAGGTTATTTTGAGGGCCAGACACTCTGAGATCTCGTGGGAGATATTTCTAGAGGCCTTCAGGAGACAGTATATTCCAGCTACCGCACAGAGGAAATTGCGGATGGAATTTATGAATTTGGTTCAGGGAAACCGGACTGTGGACGACTATGAGTCCAAGTTTATGTCATTGGGAAGATATGACCCTGACACGATGGGTAGTGAGACCCGAAAGATTCAGAAGTTCATGGGTGGATTGAGATTGGCCATCCGGACTAAGCTAGCTCCCTTCGATATTGTGACTTATGAGGAGGCGGTACATAAGGCTCAGTTATGTGAACAAGACTTTGAGCGAAATGCCTCCGAGCTTGGGAGAGTCAGTGTTAAAAAGGACAAGGATCGGAAGAGATCTGGGTTTGGAAGAGTGGCCAGGAGAGATGGCCAAAGATTTTTCGAGAAGAGGCCAAAGATTGAGGAGGTGCGGGAGAGAGCTGCTAGACCTCCCGTATACCCAGCCTTGACTGCGCCGAGGGGCATGACTATTAGGGGACCACGACCTACTACTGATCAGTGTAGGAGATGTGGGAGATTCCATGGGAATAGGCCCTGTCCGATGACCCCTATGGTGTGTTTTAGATGCGAGAGACCAGGACATATGGCTAAGTATTGTCCCGAGAAGATGGAGATTGCCCCACAGAAGGGCAAGGAGCCTGAGGGAGCTCCAGTTGAGACAGCAGCCCCGAGGAGGAGGGCTACAGCTGAGGAAAAAGGGAAACAGGCTGCGGGTGTGAGCAAAGGAAGAGTACATGCACTGGATCAGGACACCGCAGATGCTTCGACGGATGTGATAAAAGGTACCATCCGAATCTTTAATTTAGAAGCATTGGTATTATTTGATCCTGGTGCCACGCATTCTTTCATATCACCTTCCTTTGCACATAAATTATTGAAATATGTGAAACCAACATTGTTGGATAAAATGTTGATGATTTCCACACCCATGAATGATAGTCAATTAACTGAGCATGTATGTAGGGATTGTAAATTAAAGATAGAGGGGAAGGAAATGATAGCCAATCTGATTTTATTAAATATGAATGATTTTGATGTAATTCTGGGAATGGATTGGTTGGCTACCAATCGTGTTGTGATGGATTGTCATGCCAAAACACTGATGTTTTCAGGATTAGACAATCTTATTATAAACTTTGATGAAAAGAAATGATATGGAATTAGCATGGTTGTTGTAAATAAAGGAGTATGATTTTAAATTCATATTGCTTGAGAGATAAATTTATTGTTTATGATAAATGTTGAATGTGGAGTGATGGTTTATGTTACTAACGATGGAGAGGACAATGTGAAGGGTTCATTGCCTATGTGGTCGATATAGATGAGGCACACCCGGAATTGAAGGACATACCCGTAATTACGGACTACCCTAATGTCTTTCCGGATGAATTACCAGGACTACCACCTGAAAGGGAAATGGAATTTTACATTGAGTTAGTGCCTGGTACAGAGCCGATATCGAAGCCACCCTATAGAATGGCTCCGATAGAATTGGAAGAGCTGAAGAAACAACTGCAAGAGTTGTTGGAGAAGGGGTTTATTAGACCGAGTGTCTCACCTTGGGGAGCACCGGTTCTATTTGTAAGGAAGAAGGATGGAAGCCTCCGACTGTGTATAGATTACCGGTTGTTGAATAAGGCCACCATTAAGAACAAGTACCCCCTTCCAAGAATCGATGATTTGTTGGATCAGCTCCAGGGAGCCGAAGTATTTTCTAAGATAGATCTGCGGTCAGGGTACCATCAGTTGAGGATCAGGAGTGGAGATGTACCCAAGACAGCATTTCGTACCCGTTATGGCCACTACAAGTTTTTGGTGATGCCATTCGGATTGACGAATGCTCTCGCAGAATTTATGGCATTGATGAATGATATATTCAAGCCATACCTGGACAAGTTTGTGATTGTTTTCATAGATGACATTTTGGTGTATTCCAAGTCCAGGGAAGATCATGAGGAGCACTTGAGGATAGTTCTGCAGAGCCTCCGAGAGAGAGAATTGTATGCCAAACTCAACAAGTGTAACTTTTGGTTGGAACAGATCTCATTTCTGGGGCATGTTGTGTCAAAGGATGGGGTATCAGTGGATCCATCCAAGATAGAGGCAGTTGTGCAGTGGGAACAGCCCAAGACAGTAACTGAGATCAGGAGTTTCCTGGGATTGGCAGGATATTATCGGAGATTTGTAGAGGGTTTCTCCAGACTAGCTGCTTCGTTGACACGCCTCACGCGTAAGGATGTTAAGTTTACATGGGATGAGGCATGTGAGAGGAGTTTTGAGGAGCTTAAGCGTCGATTGACGACTGCTCCAGTTCTCACCATTCCTACCAGCTCAGGAGGATTCTCGGTGTATACGGATGCATCACACCAGGGACTGGGCTGTGTGCTTATGCAGGATGGAAAGGTAGTTGCCTATGGATCTAGACAGTTGAAAGATAATGAGAGGAACTACCCGACACATGATTTAGAGTTGGCGGTCGTAGTATTTGCTTTGAAAATATGGCGCCACTATCTCTATGGTGAGAAATTTCAGGTGTTCACAGATCATAAGAGCCTGAAGTACCTGTTCTCGCAGAAAGAGCTGAATATGAGACAAAGGAGATGGCTCGAACTCCTGAAAGACTATGATTGTGAAATCATGTACCACCCGGGTAAGGCAAATGTAGTTGCCGATGCTTTGAGTAGAAAGAACCTTGGGTTGGTGTCTTATATGATGGTACGAGAACATGAATTGTTAGAACACTTTGCGAACCTCAGTTTGGATGTAACCCCACCTGGATCTGAGAGACTTGAGATCATGGCTAGTTTGAGACTAGAGCCAGAGTTGATTGGCCGTATTCGGCAAGCCCAGCAGAGCGATCGACGGTGTATCGATTGGCTGAGGCATTTACAGACAGGTGTGGGTATTGATTTTGAGCAGAGTGCTGATGGCTTATTGAGGTTCAGAGGCAGAGTATGCGTTCCCAGGGATCCTGAGATCAGGAGAATGATTTTATCAGAGGCTCACTCATCGAAATATACGATACATCCGGGAAGTACCAAGATGTATCAAAACCTTCGGAAGGTTTATTGGTGGTCTGGAATGAAGAGAGACATTGCTAAATATGTCGCTAAGTGTCTCGTTTGTCAGCAAGTGAAGGTAGAGCATCAGAAGCCTGCAGGATTATTGCAGCCTCTACCGATACCGACATGGAAGTGGAAGCATGTCACCATGGATTTTGTGATGGGGTTGCCAAGGACCCGTAGAGGTCATGATGCCATATGGGTTATTGTGGACCGGTTGACTAAGTCCGCCCATTTCTTGGCTATGAGAGCTACCGATACACTGAGTCAGTTGGCGAACCTGTATATCCGAGAGATAGTACGGCTACACGGTGTACCAGTGAGCGCTGTTTCTGATAGGGATGCCCGCTTCACTTCCCATTTCTGGGAACACTTTCAGGAAGCGCTGGGGACCCGATTGAGTTTTAGCAGTGCTTTTCATCCTCAGACAGATGGGCAGTCAGAGAGGACTATACAGACCCTCGAGGATATGTTGAGAGCGTGTGTGCTGGATTATAGAGGCTCCTGGGATGACCACCTGCAGTTAGCCGAGTTCGCTTATAATAATAGCTATCATGCTAGTATCGGGATGGCACCCTATGAGGCATTATACGGGCGTAGATGCCGTTCCCCCATTAGATGGGAAGAGGTTGGTGACAGACAGATTTTTGCTCCGGACTTAGTGCGGCAGGCATCTGAGGACGTCCAGTTGATATGTGAGAGATTACGGACAGCTCAGGGCCGACAAAAGAGTTATGCTGACAAGAGACGAAGACCACTGGAGTTTGATGAGGGTGAGTCGGTGTTTCTGAGGGTATCACCATCGAAGGGTATTATGAGATTTGGTAAGAAGGGCAAGCTGAGCCCTAGATATATCGGACCCTTCGAGATTTTGGAGAGAGTGGGAGATAAGGCGTATAGATTGGCATTGCCACCGGACTTGGCAAATGTCCACAACGTCTTCCACGTCTCGATGCTTCGGAAGTATCACCCGGACCCGGCACACGTGATAAAATATGAGCCGTTGGAGCTCCATGAGAGTATGACGTATGTTGAGGAGCCGGTTCGGATATTGGACAAGAAAGAGAAAGTGTTGCGGAATAAGATAATTCCCTTGGTGAAAGTGCTTTGGCAACACCACACGACGGAAGCGGCCACGTGGGAATTGGAGAACTTGATACGGGAGAAGTACCCCTAACTTTTTGAAGAGTGACTTGGTTCTAATTTGGAGGACCAAATTCCTTGAAGGAGGGGAGAATGTAAGACCCCGTATATGTATAAGGATAATGTGTGTACTTGGATCCAATAATATGAATGGACTTGTAATGTAAAGTATGATTGATGTAAGTCCATGGATTCAATGTATGTATGTGTAATATAAATTGTAACGTACATACAAGTTTCATTGAGCATGAATACGAAGAAATGAATTCTAGCAAGTGATAGATGTGATTGAAACTCAAAATGAGTAGTGTGGTAAAATGGAATGGAGTTATGCTTCCATTTGGTTTTATGTTGCATACCTTTGAATATACAATGAATGCACACAAGTTTCAATGTGCATAAGGTATGAATGGATGCCATTTTCAAGTTATAGAGGTGGATGGATGAGGAAATGGCCATGGCAATAGATTGAGGGTGTGTTGGTATGAGTTGCAGCAATGAAACTGCAGGAAATCTGGAAAACATGAGGTCCAGATCGATCTCCTAGGATGAGAGATCGATCTGGAAGAGCCAGAATGCTCTTATTTGGGCGAAAGAATAGAGTAGAGCAGATCGATCTCCAATGGAGACAGATCGATCTGCCAAGCATCCTGTAAGTGAAAAGATCGATCCTCAAGCACCCAGATCGATCTCCTTAGCTCTCTGTTTGGGACCAGATCGATCTTATGCCTTGACAGATCGATCTCATGCTTCAACAGATCGATCTCATTGCTTCGACAGATCGATCTCAGGCTTAAAAATGCCGTGAAAAAGAGGGATTTTAAGGGACCAGATCGATCTCCTCTTGGACCAGATCGATCTCCTCAAGTCATTTCTATATAAGGAGAGCTGAAAATCTGGAAATCTCGGAACCTCCCATTTTCAACCCAAAAACCCAACTTTCCCTCTCTAAAATCAACCATTTTCAGTGAGATTTAGAGAGAGATCATTAGAGGCAAAGTTGTTCCTATCAAAGAGGAGAACAACATAGGGAGAGGGCATTTTCCCATTTTTGGAATTGAAGGAGTTGAGGGCATTACCAATTGGAGCAAGAAGAGAAATCATATTGGTAAGATTCTAACACTCCAATCCAAATGCATTAGCTATTTAATTGATTTTGGAGTTGATTGGTATGAGTATTGATGGATAAACTACCTAAGAATGTAGTGGAAGTGGTGTGACCTAGAAATCTAAAATGGGTATAATGTGAGGATATGTGGGATTGAATGAGCTTATGATTTATGGCATGCTAAAGTTGTTATTGGGGTAATGTTTATGATTCTAGATGGTTAGATGGAATTACTTGGTGAGTTGGAGGAATTGTGAAAATGGATATGTTTATGATTGATAAAATGCCATAGTGAGGGAATTCATGGAATATGAACACTATGAGCTTAATGTCGATTTAACATCGATTTTGAATAAGTTAATAGTCCTCAGAAGATCCATAGACTCGAGTTATGGGTAAAGTAATGAAACGAGGCCCAATAAGCTTTAATAGAGGCTATAGGTTAAATTGACTATAGCAAGCACAAGGGTTGCATTGTATGGATCAAATATAATGCTGGATACGATTTTGTGCAGTCCCGAAGAGTTCGTTGAAGGCGAACCGAATCGTACGAGTAAGCAGCTTAAGGAAGTGGAATCACGCATCGCAATTCCAGGTAAGGGAATTTTGTGAGTATATAGAGGTAGCTGCTCGTACTTTGAACTTGTGGGTGAATATCGGGTGTTTTTATGAAATGCATGATTGCTCAAATAAATGTTGATGGTATTCGTGAAAGATGATGGGTATATGCGTGGTTTTGGATTTGAAGTGGATGTTATGAAAAAGGGATAGTAAGGCTAATAATTGCATAAATCATGTGTTTTGAATGCTTTTACAAAACACAATGCTTTGATTTGAGCAAATAAAAGGATAGGCTGGCTAGTACTTGAATGATGTTGTGAAATAGCCCATACGAGGCACTAAGCATTTATGAGATGTTTTGAATGCATGTAAGCCGCCTATCGCGTGTATGTGATATAATTCGCGTTAGAGCCTCGCTCGCGCGAGATTTCTATGTTCTCACTTGTGTGAAACGTGCTTGAGCTTAGCTCGCACTTCGAAATTGAATTGTGATGATGTTTATAAACCGTACTGGAGCTTCTGCTCGTACGTGGATTGTGAATGGTTATCTTATGAGTATAACCGTACTAGAGCTATGCTCGTACGCGCCTCTTTATGAGAAGATGCATGATGCATGAGTCGTGCTAGAGCTTTGCTCGCACAAGCTTGTACAATGGGATTCGTATAGGGTTGTGAAAGTGGGTAAGATCCTTAAGCCTTACATCCTTAAGCTAACATCCTTAAGCCCGAGGAGGCAGGGAGGCTCTGTTAGGCGGGGAGGCTCTGTTTGGTGGGGAGGCTCTCTTACGGTGGGATCCTTAAGCCAACATCCTTAAGCCCAAAGAGGCGGGGAGGCTCTGTTAGGCAGGGAGGCTCTCCTACATAGGTACGGTAAAGGTAAGATCCTTAAGCCCTACATCCTTAAGCTAACATCCTTAAGCCGACATCCTTAAGCCCAAAGAGGCGGGGAGGCTCTGTTAGGCGGGGAGGCTCTATTAAGCGGGGAGGCTCTGTTCGGTGGGGAGGCTCTCTTACGGAAAGGACCCTTAAGCCCTACATCCTTAAGCTAACATCCTTAAGCCCGAGGAGGCAGAGAGGCTCTGTTAGGCGGGGAGGCTCTGTTCGGCAGGGAGGCTCTCCTTCACGGAATATGGAAAACTCTTGGTATGGGGTAGATAAGACCTAGGAATGGCGCCCCCGATCATGATATGAGTTGCGGAGTACGCTGTACCGTGTATATCACATGGAGTACGATGTACCGCATGATGGTTATGTGATGAGAAAGTCTGGCGAAGGATAACCCATCTTCGTGCCAGCATGATACCCCGCACACCGGGATACGTGTGGTCTGGGATGATTTATGATGTAATGATTCACATAGGCACTTTTGATATAGTGACCTAGATTTATACACATGCGTGAATTGTGGAATGTAAATGTGGTTGTGGTTTGTGAGCTGATTTGGTGGTGTTATGTTGTTGATTCAAAAAGGAGGTTTCTAAATGAATTGCCCTTTTATAAATTTAAATGAGATTGAGCATGAGATGTTTTATACATGATGTCTCTACCATGTTTTATATGCCAATGCACATGATTTGATACATGATATATATGTATATTCACATGGCATAGTTTTAATTCCTCATGCTCCTACTATAAACGATTTATGCATAACACTATCAGCATGTAGATAGAGTAGTTATCTACCATGCTTGCATTATTGCCTTACTAAGCGTGTGGTTGCTCATCCCACTCTATTTTTCCCCCTACAGAGCGTGCATAGTAGCCCAGTGAGGACTGAGGCGTATTATTTTGGACTCCGCTGCATCTCCATCGCTAAGAGGTATATACACAGTGATTCTTTTTGTATCTAAACGATGTAAAAGCACAGTATTCTTTTGAGTTGTACTTATGGGGGATGTAGATGTCAGTAAAACATGTATTCGTATAAGTACACGATTAAATGCACATGTATGACATCGTTTTAATTAATTGAGAATAAATGAGATGTGGTGTTTATTATTGACTCACAGCCCAACAGTATGTGGTGAGCTTAGTTCATGACCGGGTAAGGTAACAGTAAAACGCGAAAAATTTTCAGTGATTTCGATTAAAGAGAATGGAATTGGGTCGTGACAGAGATTGGTATCAGAGCTGTGTTGGCCTGATGTGAGTCATTAATAAAATGTAGGAAAGTACATCCCCATAGTACTGTGCTTTTGTTTAGATATAACTGTGTATATTGTGATGGATTGAGCTTAATAAATTATTATAATACAGGGAGTTAGGCATTATGCCAGTTACACGCAAAGGTAGAGGGGTGAGAGCACGTGCTAGAGGCCGTAGAGGTAGGCCTGAGAGCCGTGCGGAGCCACAGACTAAGCAGGCTCCACAGAACCCTGCTGAGAGAGCAGGTGATACTGAGGCTCGCTTCGCTAGATTAGAGCGGAGTATTGAGAGTCTGGTGGAGATAGTCACGCAGGCCTTGGGCGCCGGTGACGCTAGCCTCGTCTGTCACCGGCGCCCAAGGCCTGCGTGACTATCTCCACCAAACTCTCAATACTCCGCTCTAATCTAGCGAAGCGAGCCTCAGTATCCTCTGCTCTCTCAGCAGGGTTCTGTGGAGCCTGCTCAATCTGTGGCTCCGCACGGCTCTCAGGCCTGCCTCTACGGCCTCTAGCACGTGCTCTCGCCCCTCTACCTTGGCGTGTAACTGGCATAGTGCCTAACTTCCTGTATTATAATAATTCATTAAGCTCAATCCATCACAGTATACACAGTTATATCTAAACAAAAGCACAGTACTATGGGGATGTACTTTCCTACGTTTTATTAATGACTCACATCAGGCCAACACAGCTCTGATACCAATCTCTGTCACGACCCAATTCCATTCCCTTTAACCGAAAATCACTGAAAATTTTTTGCGTTTTACTGTTACCTTACCCGATCGTGAACTAAACTCACCACACACTGTTAGGCTGTGAGCCAATAATAATCACCACATCTCATTCATTCTCAATTAATTAAAACGATGTCATACATGTGCATTTAATCGTGTATTTATACGAATACATGTTTTACTGACATCTACATCCCTATAAGTACAACTCAAAAGAATACTGTGCTTTTACATTGTTTAGATACAAAAAGAATCACTGTGTATATACCTCTTAGCGATGGAGATGCAACGGAGTCCAAAATAATACGCCTCAGTCCTCACTGGGCTACTATGCACGCTCTGTAGGGGGGAAAATAGAGTGGGATGAGCAACCACACGCTCAGTAAGGCAATAATGCAAGCATGGTAGATAACTACTCTATCTACATGCTGATAGTGTTATGCATAAATCATTTATAGTAGGAGCATGAGGAATAAAACTATGCCATGTGAATATACATATATCTCATGTATCAAAATCATGTGCATTGGCATATAAAACATGGTAGAAACATCATGTATAAATCATCTCATGCTCAATCTCATTTAAATTCATAAGAGGGCAATTCTTTAAGAAACTTCCTTTTTAAACCAACACCATAAACACCACCAATATCAACTCACAATCACAACCACATTTTCATTCCACAATTCATGCATGTGTATAAATCTAGGTCACTATATCAAAGTGCCTATGTGAACCATTACATCATAAATCATCCCAGACCACACGCATCCAGGTGTGCGGGGTATCATGCTGGCACGAGGATGGATTATCCCTCGCCAGATTTTCTCATCACATAACCATCATGTGGTACATCGTACTCCATGTGATATACACGGTACAGCGTACTCCGCAAACTCATATCGTGATTGGGGGTGCCATTCCTAGGTTTTATCCACCCCATACCAAGAGTTTTCCATATCCCGTGAAGGAGAGCCTCCCTGCCGAACAGAGCCTCCCCGCTTAACAGAGCCTCCCCACCTAACAGAGCCTCCCCGCCTCTTTGGGCTTAAGGATGTTGGCTTAAGGATGTTAGCTTAAGGATGTAGGGCTTAAGGATGTAAGGCTTAAGGATCTTACCAACTTTCACAGCCTTATGCTTATCACAATGTGCAAACTTGTGCAAGCAAATCTCTAGCACGACTCATGCATCCTCTTGTAAAGAGACGCGTATGAGCATAGCTCTAGTACGGTTATACTCATAAGACAACCACTCAAAAGCCACGTACGAGCAAAAGCTCCAGTACGGTTTATAAACATCAACATAATTTCCAATCAAGGTGCGAGCTAAGCTCCAGCACGTTTCATACAAATGAAAACATAGAAATCCAGCGCGAGCGAGTCTCTAGCGCGATTTATGTCATACAAATACGATAGGTGGCTCATACACAATAAAACAATCCCGAAAATTGGGTTTAGCACTCACAAATGCTTTTTCCACAACAACCCTACAATACTAGCCGACCCATCTACTAGCTTGCTTAAAACCAAGCAATTTCGTTTTGAAAACCATCAAAACATCAGATTTATGCAATTATTAGCCTTACAATCCCATTTCATAAAATCCACTTCAAATCCAAAACCACGCATATACTCATCATCATTCACGAATACCATCAATCGTTTATTTGAGCAACCATGCATTTCATAAACACCCAATATTCACCCACAAGTTCAAAGTACGAGCAGCTACCTCTATATACTCACAAAATTCCCTTACCTGGAATCGCGATGCGTGATTCCACTTCCTTAAGCTGCTTACTCGTACGGTTCGATTCGTCTTCAACGAACTCTTCGGGACTGCACAAAATCGTATCCCGCATTATATTCGATCCATATAATGCAACCCTTGTGCTTGCTATAGTCAATTTAACCTATAGCCTCTATTAACGCTTATATGGCCTCGTTTCATCACTTTACCCATAACTCGGGTCTATGGATCTTCTTAGGCCTATTAACTTATTCAAAATCGATGTTAAATCGACATTAAGCTCATAGTGTTCATATTCCATGAATTCCCTCACTATGGCATTTATCAATCATATACATATCCATTTTCACAATTCCTCCAACTCACCATGTAATTCCATCTAACCATCTAAAATCATAAACATTACCCCAATAACAACTTAGCATGCCATAAATTATAAGCTCATTCAATCCCACATATCCTCACATTATACCCATTTAAGATTTCTAGGTCACACCAATTCCACTAATTCCTAGGTAGTTTATCCATCAATACTCATATCAATCAACTCCAAAATCAATTAAATAGCTAATGCATTTGGATTGGAGTGTTAGAATCTTACCAATATGATTTCTCTTCTTGCTCCAAATGGTAATGCCCTTAACTCCTTCAATTCCAAGAATGGGAAAATGCCCTCTCACTATGTTGTTCTTCTCCTTGATAAGAACAACTTTGCCTCTAATGATCTCTCTTTAATTCTTACTGAAAATGGCTGATTTTAGAGAGGAAAAGTTAGGTTTTTGGGTTGAGATTGTAAGGTTAAATGTTTTTTCGAGATTTCCAGATTTTCAGCCCTCCTTATATAGAAATAGCTTGAGGAGATCGATCTGGTCCAAGAGGAGATCGATCTGGTCCCTTAAAATCCCTCTTTTTCACGGCATTTTTTTAAGCCTGAGATCGATCTGTCGAAGCAATGAGATCGATCTGTCTAGGCATGAGATCGATCTGTCGAAGCATGAGATCGATCTGCTCCCAAACAGAGAGCTAAGGAGATCGATCTGGGTGCTTGGGGATCGATCTTTCCACTATAGAATGCTTGGGAGATCAATCTGGCTCCATTGGAGATCGATCTGTTCTATTCTTTCGCCCACATAAGAGCATTCTGGCTCTTCCAGATCGATCTCTCATCCTATGAGATCGATCTGGACCTCATGTTTTCCAGATTTCCTGCAGTTTCTTTGCTGCAACTCATACCAACACATCCTTAATCTATTGCCATGGCCATTTTCTCATCCATCCACCTTTATAACTTGAAAATGGCATCCATTCATACCTTATGCACATTCAAACTTGTGTGCATTCATTGTATGTTCAAAGGTATGCTACATAAAACCAAATGGAGGCATAACTCCATTCCATTTTACCACACTACTCATCTTGAGTCTCAATCACATCCATCACTTACTAGAACTCATTTCTTCGTATTCATACTCAATGAAACTTGTATGTACGTTACAATTTATATTACACATACATACATTGAATCCATGACTTACATCAATCATACTACATTACAAGTCCATTCATATTATTTGATCCAATTACACACATTACCCTTATACATATACGGGGTCTTACATGAGCATATCATCTCACTGTGACACAGTCTAGAAGAGGCTCCAACACGGCTATATGCATGTAATATAAATCTCTGTACGAGCGAAGCTCTAGCACGGCTCCATGCATATTCATAATATCAGAAAATCTCATGCGAGCGAAGCTCTAGCACAGTTTCATAGAAATCAAGGAAATCTGCGTACGAGTAACACTTTAGTACGACTTTAAAATGAGTTGTAAATCTATATTCATGTGCGAGCAATACTCCAGCATGAATGAATGCTCAAGTAAATCAAAACTTCGTACGAGCAACACTCCAGTACGACTTTATGCATAAATACAACAAATATCGTACGAGTTACACTCCAGCACGACTTTATGAAATTAAATCGATTAAATCACGTACGAGCAAGGCTCCTGTACGGCTTTATGCAATTAAATATCGAAACTGGATACGAGCTAAGCTCCAGCATCTCTCATGCATATCAAATCATAAAAACTAGTGCGAGCAATCGCTCCAGCACCTTTTATGCATACCAAGTTAAAACAAGTCAAAACATGTCAAAACAGAGTGCGAGCTAGGCTCCAACACCTCTCATTTCACAATAATAAAAATCAGTGCGAGCACCCTGCTCTAGCACATTTCATGCATATGATGTCACACAAGTCGGTGCGAGCAACCGCTTAACCACATTTATGCACACTCACAAACGCAGATATAGTGCGAGCTATGTGCCAGCACTATCTGTTTCCATATAAACTTGATAGTTGGCCCGTTTTCCAAAAAAAATTCATTTAAATATGAATAACACCTACGTAGTGTTATCTTGTGAAATTTATACAATTACTGGCCAATCTATCGATTTGCTTTGATTAAAACCAATCAAATTCTTTAATTCAGAAAATTCCTTAAATCATGGATTTCATGCATGTAATGCTTTCACCATCCTTAGGTGAACTTCCCTCAATAGGGGTAAAATAGTCTTTTTACCTATTTCGATCCTTAAAATCATTTAAACCACTTTTAGGACCTTTATACAATATCAGTGTATACATACATATTCACTGTATACAAAAACTATTGAAAGTACGCGTAGCTACCTCTAGCTACTCACACAATTCCCTTACCTCATTTTTTCGTACAGTCTGACCTTTCCACTGATAACTCGTCATGCAGTCCGATTTGCTCCCAATCCAATCTCCAGAACTGTAGATACATATTCATCAGGTTAAATACAATACAATTCATTGTATTTCATATTTTTTGGCTTAATTTAAATCATTGGGCCCGTTTACCCATATTAGGCCCGATTGTACCATAATGGGCCTTAATCGACCTTAAGCCTATTTTTCACTTACTATTCACATAATCGAGGCCGATTGGGCTCACTGGGCCCATCAGTAATTATTGAGCCTCGTTCTAAACTCTCGAATAGCTTAATTTAGTATTTACAATAATTTATCCAATTTTCTATAATTTAATTCATTATATGCGAAATTTAAATCCGTAATTTATGCAATAAATATCAATCACTCATAACGATGCAAAATTATCGTAAATAAGGGTTACTACCCGTGATTCCATGATAATACGTAAATCGAGAATGTCTCGAGCTCTCAGGTGATGCCAATTATCGTGCTACACAATTAATATTTTTCGGGTAAACTTTCAGTCGATTAGTTATCAAATTAAATATTTCAAAAATTTAAATCGGTCAATTCGATCGCTTACCGACTTACTCGTAGCTCGATTGCATCACTGTAATTTCCCCAATTTTTTTCTCTTTTTCTTTTTTTTCCCATTTTTTTGGCTGAACCGGTCTGGTCCGGTTCAGCATACCCTTACTGCGCTGAACCGGCCATACCGGTTCAGGCCTCATTTTATCCTGCCGGTGCCATCCCCATCGGTTCCCGGTGCCTCACCACCGTCGTTCGACATGTCTCTAGCCTAGGGACGTTCGGCTGGCCTCGATCGGGACCAACTTACACCGGTGGCCGCCAGATTCCTTTCTCCCTTTTCAGCCTTCACCTCTGTCGATCTCCTCCGTCAGGTATCACCGACGCGCGTGGTGCCTCTCAGGCACTCCCACCGTACCGATCTCGCCGTTGCCTGTCGCCTCGTGCTGGTCCGATGGCCGAGGCTCGTCAGTGCAGAGGATCAATCCTCGGGTTCAGCTTCCGTTTCTTTCACCATTTCCCTTTTTGTGTCCGCGATTCAATTTTCAGAATTTTCATTTTTTTTTCATAATAGATTTTTATTATTATTTTATTCATTAAAATAATAATAAAAATCCTAAAATACCCCAAAAATATCTAAAAATATCATATTAAATTTATTTAATCCGTAAATAAATTTATCAGTCTGATTTTACCTTTTCAGTATATTTTTCTAATATTTTCGAGCTCATTTTTCGAGGTAAAAATTCTGATTAATTCTTATAAATTCATATCTTGATCAATTTAACCCGAAATTTAATTATTTCTTCGTTATTGATCAAGATTTCTCAATCCCATATTTTTAATTAAATTTTCTTATCCCTATTAATACCGAATTTTGATCTTTTGACTGTTTTACCCTTGCACATGTTTGAGAATACAATTTCAATCCTTTTACATTTTTAAATGCACTCGAAAATTTTTATTCATTCCCTTTTGCCCTTACGATAAAATCAGGTCTTACAATCTCCCCTACTTAAGAAATTTGGTACTCTAAATTAGAACCAAGGCAAATGAGTCCATAAATAACTTCGGGTACATCTATCGTATCATAAACTGTCATCCTTAAGTGACTTTCTCCGGAGTGTAATACTACCATTATACTTAACCAGGGAGATCATCTTAAACCTCAACACTTTCTCCTTCCGTCTAATAACCGAATTGATTTTATATGTTATACTTTCATTGAGTTAAGCTGTTGGAGCACATATCCGACCACATATGTTGGGTCCAGATAGTATTTCTGAAGCATCAAAAGATGGGACACATTGTGGATGCCTACTAATTCAAGTGGTAACGCCAACTTACAGGCCTTATCTCCCACTTTTTCCAATCTCTCAAAGGATTCAGTCTAATGAACTCAATACTGATTCACCCTCGGTGAATTCCAATGATTTCCTGTCTCTTGTCAGCATAGCTTTTCTGTCTGCTCTGAGGTGTTCTTAATCTCTCACAAATGAACTGAACATCCTCAGAGGTTTATCTTAACAATTTGGGAATAATTCTCTATCTGTCACCCACTTCTTTTTATCCAAGTCAGGGAAACAACTCCCTACGACCATACAATGACTCATATAAAGTCATCCCGATACTCGAGTGACAACTGTCATTATTGGCGAATTTGATTAGTAACAACTGATCATCCCAAGAGCTTATAAAATCAATGGCACACGCTCTCATCACATCCTCTAGAACCTGTACAGTCCTTTCTGACTGACCATCTGTCTGAGGACGAAAGCTATGCTAACACTTAAACGGGTTCCCATAGCTTCCAAAAACAGTATTCCCAGAATTGGGAAGTGAAGCGAGAATCCCTATCTGATACCATGCTAACTGGAACACTACATAATGTTCACAATTTTTTGTACACATAAATCTGCCTACACACTCAAAGTATCTGGGGATTTCTATAGCCAGAAGGTGGGTAGACTTAGTCAATCTATCGACTATCACCCAGATAGCCTCGTGATTTATCTGGGTCCTCTGTAACCCATCACAAAATTCATGATAACTTGTTCCCTTTTCCATGTCAATATAGGTAGAGGCTGCAATAATCTTACAGACTTCTCGTACTCTACCTTACTCTGCTGACATACGAGACACTTTGCTACAGCTCTGCAATCTCTATACCCATATTCAGTTAGTGAAAATCAGCTAACCATCATCCTCATCTTGTCTAAGGGTACAGGCTTCACATCTTTCACTAACTTATAAGCAATTGAAGGCAGTATGAATAAATGCGTGGCACCAGGATCAATTAAAATAATTACTTCATTATCCACAACCAATGTGGTATCTTCCATCACATCCGATGAAACATCAATGGTGTCCTAGTCTAAGGCATACACTTGCCCTCGTCCAACAGTCTACTTTCCATGGTAACTACCACACATCTTACACTGCTCACACTTGCTACACTGTTCCGTAGCACGTCGGGGTCTTCAAATCACAATACCCCTCATAAGTGCTAAAATTGGATACACTTGGGCCTTACCAATCATCCTACCTCGTGACTCATCAGCTCTAAGCTTTTACCATCTATCTTTTTTCTCGTTCTGACATCTTTGTCATTCTCTATTATCTTTCTGTCTCTATTTTGACATTTTGGCCCTTACTACCTTTTCCAATCTCAGAGGTATGTAACTCATGACCTTATTCACACAACTGTAGTGTGCGCACTGCCTCGACATAGGTAGTGATATCTAACAAGGCCAATCGGACTCTAATTGAAAATCTGAGCCCTTCAATGAACTTTCAGACATCCTGACTCTCACTATTCATAGTGTCGAAGTCATATCTGTCCAGGAATATAACTGAGTTTCATACTCGCTAATCAACCAGTTCCTCTGGGTCAGAGAAAATAATGTTATCTGTAATTTTCCTTTAAACAATGTCTGAGATATTCTGTCACCAGAATACATCTAGAATTACTTTCTATGTCCATTCTGGATGTCTAACTCTTAATATAGGTCGAGCGGACTTCTACCAATGTTCTGACTCGCCTTTAAATCTCATACATATTCTGAGCAATTAGCTCGTAAAATATTCTCCACACTTCATTCCAACCTCGCGAAGTGTGTATCAATACTGTCTGATCTCTCATTCGGACTCTGTCTGATCTTTCTGTCGGACTCTATGCGGCATGCTCAACATCAGCCTCCACTTCAATCTCATCTTGAGTCTTATGTGGTGACTCAGTACTACTCTCAGGCCTACCTCTACGGCCTCAAGCATGTGTACTCGCCTCTCTACCATAATGGCTATCAGTTAATGAGTATCTTCTTACATTTAAAACCAAATTCTTAGCTGCAATTCAATCTCGATATACACAATTGTATCTAAATAATGCACAGTACATGGGGATATAAACTTCCTTAATCACTAACATCGACTCATATCAGGCCAACTTAAGTTCTGATACCATTAAACTTGTCATGACCCAAATTACCTAAAAATCAAAGTAATTTATTTTTTCTTTTTCATTTATTATTTAATTCTTACCTTTCTCTCATCCTGACCATCCTAAACACAGTTGGGCTATGATTTAGTGTTAGTCACCTCTCACCTATTTACCATTCCGTTTCCATATTCACATTCATATATCAGAGTTTACTATCCTTTAACTTTAATTAAATACATACAAAATGGTATTTATAACTCTACATCCCTGACATCATATCTGTTTACAGTATTGTGCATTACATATTTAGATACAAAACTATACAAATGTGTATACCTGTCTCTCGATGGGAAGCAGCGAATACCAATGCATGCAAGTCCTCAGCCACTCACTAATTACTGTGAGTGCTCTGAAAAGATGGGAAAATAAGGGGGTGAGCAAACCACACGCTCAATAAGGCAATTATGTAAGTAAGTAGATAGCTCCACTATCTACATGCTCATAATGCCATGCCCTTAAAATCTATTTCTTTTCATAAAAATCTGAAGCACAAAATCATGTATGTCATCAATGACTTAGTTTATAAAACTGCTCGTGCATATATAAATCATACTACAATGCATCAATAGCTTTTTATGTGACATCATTAAATCATACTTAGCATGAATTAAATCAAAATCATGCATTATTTCATGCGATATAAAATAAATCATGAGATACAATCCTTTTATGAATTTATCATTAAAGCATGGAAAACACATCATGCTACTGCATTTAAATCATTTCATTTAAAACGCAGTATAAAATAACACAAAGGGGTTAAGCATCTCATAATTCAATTATAAACTCATAAAACAATTCATTGAAATTCATTATAAAACTTTGGTTATAAAACCACCCTTCCTTCAGGGTCATATATCATAAAATCCTAAAATCGAGGGCCTGACTCCTCCCTCGGGTCTACCTTGGTCTATCGACTAATAGTTTATCATGTGAGACAAGTAGGTGACTATCAGTAACAATATAGGACTATGGCCATAACCTCGTGAACCCTGGCAACATGGTACCTAGTGTGTGGTATCACACCTGAAACGGGAGGTAGGTCATCCTACCCGACAGAATAGCATAACACCATGATTGCGAGGGCAAGGCTTGCTACCTCATGACTAATGCCACTCCACTCTAACAATCCCTACGGTACAACATGCTCCGCGTGACATACACGGTACAACGTACTCCGTGAACCCAAGCTCAGTCAAGGGTGCCTGCAATAGGTCCTATCCACCCATATCATCTCTGTCTCAGTATGCACGTGTGGGTATATCATCTCACTATGACACACAGTCTACATGAGGCTTCAACATGGCTATATGCATGTAATATAAATCCTTGTGTGAGTGAAGCTATAACACGGCTCCATGAATATTCATGATATCAGAAAATCTCGTGCGAGCGAAGCTCTAGCACGGTTTCATAGAAATCAATGAAATCTGGGTACGAGTAACACTCTAGTACGACCTTAAAATGAGTTGTAAATCTATATAAAATCATGTGTGAGCAATGCTCCAGCATGAATGAATGCTCAAGTAAATCAAAACTTCGTACGAGCAACGCTTCAGTACGACTTTATGCATAAATACAACAAATCTCATGCGAGTTACACTCCAGCAGGGCTTTATGAAATTAAATCGATTAAATCACGTACGAGCAAGGCTCCAGTATGGCTTTATGCAATTAAATATCAAAACTGGATGCGAGCTAAGCTCCAGCATCTCTCATGCATATCAAATCATAAAAACTAGTGCAAGCAATCACTCTAGCACCTTTTATGCATACCAAGTTAAAACAAGTCAAAACATGTCAAAACAAAGTGCGAGCTAGGCTCCAGCACCTCTCATTTCACAATAATAAAAATCAGTGCGAGCACCCTGCTCTAGCACATTTCATGCATATGATGTCACACAAGTCGGTACGAGCAACAGCTCAAACACATTTATGCACACTCACAAACGTAGATATAGTGCGAGCTATGTGCCAGCACTATCTGTTTCCTTATAAACTTAATAGTTAGCCCATTTTCCAGAGAAACTTCATTTAAATATGAATAACAGCTACGTAGTGTTAGCTTGTGAAATTTATACAATTACTGACCAATCTATCGATTTGCTATGATTAAAACCAATAAAATTCTTTAATTCAAAAAATTCCTTAAATCATGCATTTCATGCATGCCATGCTTTCACCATCCTTAGGTGAACTTCCCTCAATAGGGGTAAAATAGTCTTTTTACCTATTTCGATCCTTAAAATCATTTAAACCACTTTTAGGACCTTTATACAATATCAGTGTATACATACATATTCAGTGTATACAAAACCTATTTAAAGTACGTGTAGCTACCTCTAGCTACTCACACAATTCCCTTACCTCATTTTTTCGTACAGTCTGACCTTTCCACTGATAACTCGTCACGCAGTCCGATTTGCTCCAAATCCAATCTCCAGAACTACGGATACATATTCATCAAGTCAAATACAATACAATTCATTGTATTTCATATTTTTTTGGCCTTAATGTAAATCATTGGGCCCGTTTACCTATATTGGGCTCGATTGTACCATAATGGGCCTTAATCAGCCTTAAACCCGTTTTTCACTTACTATTCACATAATCGAGGCCTATTGGGCTCACTGGGCCCATCAATAATTATTGAGCCTCGTTCTAAACTCTCGAATAGCTTAATTTAGTATTTACGACAATTTATCCAATTTTCTAGAATTTAATTCATTATATGCGAAATTTAAATCCGTAATTTATGCGATAAATATCAATCACGCATAACGATGTAAAATTATCGTAAATAAGTATTACTTACCCGTGATTCCATGATAATACGCAAATCAAGGATGTCTCGAGCTCTCGGGTGATGCCAATTGTCGAGCTACACAATTAATATTTTTTCGGGTAAACTTTCAGTTGATTATTTATCAAATTAAATATTTCAATATTTTAAATCGATCAATTCGACTGCTTACCGACTTACTCGTAGCTCGATTGCATCACTATAATTTTCTCCAATTTTTTTCTCTTTTTTTTTCCTTTTTTTTGGGCTGAACCGGTCTGGTCTGATTCAACATACCCTTACTGCGCTGAACCGACCGTAACGGTTCAGGCCTCATTGTCCTTTCGATGCCGTCGGGCTGGTTCTCGGTGCCTCACAACTATAGTTCGATGCGTCTCTGGCCGAGGGACGTTCGACTGGCCTCGATCGGGACCAACTCACGCCGGCGGTCGCCATATTCCTTTCTCCCTTTTTGGCCTTCACCTCCCTCGATCTCCTCTGTCGATCTCCTTCGTCAGGCATCACCGGTGCGCATAGTGCCTCTCAAGCACTCCCACCATGACGGTCTCGCCGTCGCCTGTTGCCTCGTGCTGGTCCGATGGACGAGGCCCACCGGTGTAGAGGATCGATCCTTGGGTTCGACTTTCGTTTCTTTCGACATTTCCCTTTCTGTTTTCGCGATTCAATTTTCAGTAAATTTAATTTTTTTTCATAATAGATTTTTATAATTATTTTATTCATTAAAATAACAATAAAAATCCTAAAATACCCTAAAATGTCTAAAAATGTCATATTAAATTTATTTAATCCTTAAATGAATTTATCAGTCCGATTTTACCTTTTTGGTATATTTTCTAATATTTTTGGGCTCATTTTTCGAGGTAAAAATTTTGATTAATTCCTATAAATTCATATCTTGATCAATTTAACCCGAAATTTAATTATTTCTTCGTTATTGATCAAGATTTCTCAATCCCATTTTTTTAATTAAATTTTCTTATCCAGATTAATATATAATTTTGATCTTTTGATCGTTTTACCCTTGCACGTGTTCGGGAATACCATTTCAATCCTTTTGCATTTTTAAATGCACTTGAAAATTTCTATTCATTCTCTTTTGCTCTTACGATAAAATCGGGTCTTACACTCAGAGTATCCATAGCCTTCATGGCTAAAAAGTGAGCTGACGTCATCAATCTATCCACAATCACTCAAATGACATCATGGTTCCTTCGGGTTCTCAGTAAACCCATGATGAAATCTATAGTAACATGCTCTCATTTTCATGTCAGTACAAGTAGAGGCTGCAACAACCTTCCAGGCTTCTGATGCTCTACCCTAACTTGCTGACATATGAGACACTTTGCCACAAACTTTGAAATATCTCTTTTCATGCCTGACCACCAATACACTTTCTGAAGATTATGATACATCTTATTACTCCCTAGATGTATTGTATACCTCGATGACTGAGCTTCTATCAAAATCAATCTCTTTAACTGTGGGTCATCACCTCTAAATCTCAGCAGGCCATTATCACTAACTGTGCTCTCAATCATTTACCCATCTATATCTGACTAACCTGATCAATACAGAAGGATCAATACGTTGAGCTTTTCTGATCCGATCAATCAAATTTGGTTCCAATCTCAGACTAGCTATCACACAGTCACTGTCAGTGTCAGAAGGGTCTATATCTAGATTGAGGCTAGTAAACTGCTCTTTAGTTCATGTTCCCTGACCATCATGTACGATACCATCCCGGGGCTCTTCCTGCTCAAGGTATCAGTGACTACATTCGCTTTATCGAGCTGATAAAGTATCTGACAATCATAGTTCTTTAGAAGCTCTAACCATCGTCTCTACCTCATATTCAATTCTTTCTATGAAAATAGATACTTGAGGCTATTATGATCAGTAAATACCTAAAATTTTTCACCGTATAAATAGTGGGGTTATATCTTCAGTGCAAACACTACGACTGCCTCATGGGTCGGATAGTTCTTCTCATGGTCCTTGAGTTGTCTAGATCCATAAGCAACTACCTTCTCGTTCTGCATCAATACACAACCTAGTCCCTGTACCAAGGCATTTGTATATACAGAGAAACCTTTTGTGCTGGTCGAAATGGTGAGAATAGGTACGGTGGTCAGTTACTACTTTGGTTCCTGAAAACTCTTCTCATATTTGTCATTCCACTCAAATACCACATCCTTCCAAGTGAGACGAGTCAAAAGAGCAGCTAATTTCGAGAAACCCTCTACAAACCTTCTGTAATACCCAACTAAACCCAAAAAACTCTTGTTCCAACCAAAAGTCACACTTACTGAGTTTGGCAGATAGTTACCTCTCTCGGAGGGTTTGTAACACAATGCTTAAGTGCTGCTCATGTTCTTTCCTGGACTTCGAATACCAAGAATGTCATTAATGAACACTATGATAAACCAATCCAAGTATGGCTTGAATACTCTATTCATCAATGCCATAAAAGCTGTGGGAGCATTCGTTAACTCGAAAGGCATAACCAAGAACTCATAATGTCCATATCGGGTATGAAAGGCTTTCTTGGGTACATCTCCACTTCGGATTCTCAACTGATGATATCCAGATCTCAACCAATTAACAAGCCTAATCCATGGGCTGATTTTTTAGGATATTATGGCTGATATTTATGGAAGCAAAATTAGAATTTGCTAAGTAGGAAATTTCTTCTTCATTAAGCAAGAGTGAAACTACCAAGGAAACATAAGCTTTTAAGCTTTCTCTCTCTATAAATCACCTACTTGGAGATATATTTGGAACAATTAATCTTCATGAAAGTTGTTCCATATTGAGAGAGGAATAACATATCTTGGAATCAACCATCAAGGAGCCATATTGAGTAACCTGAAATTCCCCAAACTTTTGGCTAAAGTGAGAACTATAAGCTAGGTAAGTTTTCAATCTTCCAACTTCATATATGTTAATCTAGGGATTATATGGAGCTGATTGGTATATGTTTTATGGATCAAAACACACAAAATCACCATGAACAAGTGATGGCTGAAAATGGGTATTTGTGTTTGATGAGTACCCATGTGATTTTAAGGCATGGATAGGTTAGTAAGCATGTATACAGGATTATGGCATGCTTAGTTTTAATCAATTTGTTCATATGGATGGTTGTATGATGTTTGCATGTAAGGTGTTTGATAAAATGCCTAAGTGAAGTTGGCTAGCAAATGGCCAAGGTTGACATGATGATGGATAGTCTCGACCATGGGTTGCATGATGGCTCTCAGCCACATGCCATGGCTGAAAGGATAAATGGGCCAAGTCGATGTGGTTTCAGCCCAATAAGCAATCATAGGCCTCAGACCAAGCCCAATAAGAGTTGGTGGGTCCCATAAGCCCAATAGGCCCAAATGAAATGAATAGTAAAGTGAAATGAGATTAAGACATTGTTAGGCCCATTAAGATGTAATAAGGCTCAATAAGAGTAAACGAGCCCATTAAGTGAAATAGACTATATTAAATGTGAAATAAAGCTGGGAAAATATAATTAACCTGATAAATGGATATATGCAGCTCCAAAGTTTATATTGGGAGCTAATTGGGCAGTGCAATCGAACAGCGATGGGAAAGTGGAATTACTTGACGTGATTTCAGATAAGGGAATTTTGTGAGTAGTTAGAGATATCTGCACGTATTTTCATCTGCTTTTACATTCACATAACAATTTTGAGGGTTAGAGAAAGTGACTAAAAAATTATAGCAACCTAAAAAGTGTAAATTATGATTTTACCCCTATTAAGGGTAAAATTAGAAAAGTTAGGAAAAGTTAAAAAAGCATGTTTTTGAGTGGTTTTTTATGCTATTTAGCAGATGCATTGATAGATTGGCTGATATTTTCATGTTATATGCAAAAGCAACACAATATAGTGCCAAGAAAAATCATGCTGAAGCATTACTCGCACTGGATTTTATACGTTTTCTATATAAACTAGTGCTGGAGTGTGACTTGCACTAGATTTTTATGAGATGCATAACATAGTACTGGAGCGTTGCTCGTACTTGATTTTAATATCATTTATACATGGCATAATATTGAAGTGTTGCTGTACTTGATTTGAAATGTGAACTATGCATGACAGAGTGCTAGAGTGTTACTCGTACTAGTATTCGATTTTGTGATATCTATAAAACAGTGCTTGAGTAGGGTGTCGACTAAGAGTCACACTTAAGGTGGGCATCGGATTTGATGTGATATACATGACATGAAACAGTTGTGCTGGAGCCTTATGCAAACTAAATGTCACACTAATTTGATATGCTCTCACATGCATTTTGAGATATGGAAGAAGACTATCAAAACTATAATTGGATCCATGGAATACGTTGTACCGTGTATGAGACATGGAGTACATTGTACCATGTATAAGACACGGAGTACGTTGTACTGTGCATGAGACACGGAGAGCACTTGTGAGTACTTAGAGTTGTGGAGTTATGGAGTTGAAAGCTAACGGTTGTGAGGATTTAACTCACCTCTCGTTACAATAGTGATTTACCCGCACATTGGGTACCGTATAATGTCGGATCACCGAAAAAGGGGTATGATCATAATCCTCGAAGCCATACAAGTAGTCGCCAATCTCCCATAATATTTCTTGTTTGAATTGTCACACGATTTTATAAATTTGAGTAGACCCGAGGGATGGGTTGAGCCTTGACATGTGACTTTGTGTTTTATGAATGGTAAACCCGATGGATGGGTTAAGCCTAAATTTCCATGTTTAAACATGATGAAATGCCATATTTACTTTGATTTAATCGAAATGGCATGATATAATGTGATATATATTAATTACATGAGAATGAAATATTTTGCATGATTTGCGAATGTTTATAAACAAGCATGTTTTCAGTATACACAAATGAGTGTGTAAATATATATATATATATATATATATATAAATATATATACTTGCATAAATGTTTCAATGAAAGATACATGCTTTAGATGTGAAATGAAAAGGAATATTTTCAAGGCATAGCATTATATTCATGTAGATAGTGTGGTTATCTACTTGCTTGCCTGATTTCCTTATTGAGCTAGTGAGCTCAGCCTTTTCATTTCCCCCTCTCTACAGAGCATTCGTAATAGATAGAGTACGGCTGAGGACTTGCATTCCTTTTGTCTGTTGCATTCCCATCGAGCAAAAGGTATACACATCAAGTATGATTTTGTATCTGAACATGTAACAGCACAGTGATGTAAACGTATGTAATAGTGGGGATGTATTTATATATTAATATAGTGAGTTCACTTATGGTACAAAGGTTATTTACAGTCAATAGATAGTTTTATTGACATGTATGCATCGTATTGAATGGATGATATGGGAAGTAAAGGAGATGATACTAATCCGAATCACAGCCTAACTGATGTTTGGAGTTATTTTAGAAGGAAAGGTAAGAAAAAGTGAAAAATTAGTAGTGGTTTTTAGTAAAAATCGATCGTGACAGCATTTGTCAAGCTCAATTTATCAATTTGATGCTTTTAAAATCAATAAGTGTTTCTAGGGTCTTTCAACAGGTCCCAAAGCTCTAAATATACTTAGTATACCCTTATTTTGGCTAAAGAGGCCTTAAATCAGAGTATATCAGTAAATCTATATTATAGAGTTATCTATATGCTTATTTTCCTTGATTATTACTTAATTCTCTTGTGAAAAAAAATGTTAATTTCCCCTAATTTTATTAATTTTCTCTAATTGTACAGATAAATAAATTTGAGAAGAAATTAGGTTAATTTAATGGCATTTAAGCTCACCCATGTAAAATGAGATTGAGTGTACTAGAAGACAAATTTCATGCCACTAAGAAATAAAATAACAATAAAATTTGTCTTTCACACATTACCACCTAGCATGCCACGTGATTTTATTTCATTTACTCTTGGAAGATGATGACAAATTTTCACATGGACTTCACATGGGTTGGCCACTTAGGATAACACTTGGACAAGAAAACGAAAGGAGGTTATAGAGCTCTGATGATGTGGAAATATATTTCTTGAAGACCCAATAGAATTTAGACAAGTGGCATTAATAACCAACTCACCTAAATAGTCATTTTACCTCTTTACCCCCAATTTACCTTTGTATATAAAGAAAATGATCAAGAAGAATGAAGGGGTCGGCTACCATAGGTTTCTAGAATTAATTTTATGAAATTTAATGTTTTCTTAGGTTATGAAGGTAGCCACCATTTTTCTCTATAAGTTTCTTTACATTTCCATGCATTTTCCTTAAGTTTTCTTTGTATTTTCTTCACTTCAAGCAATTTCTATACAAGTTTTATTTTTCATTTCATTATGTATTTAAATTCTAGTATTATTATTATTCTTCTTCTCCATTTCTTATCTTTCATTTTTTGTTTTAAATTAAGCTTTAAGTTCACGAGAGCTTGGGAGGTTGAAAAATTACCTCCGTAGCTTTTCTTAATTAAGCTTGATCCACATTTATTTTGTTACTTGTTTTAGCAAGTTTTTAATTTTTTTGGTTGCTTGGGAGTTTATTTACTATTTTGATTTTGTTTTCTAAGTTTTAAAATAGTTTTCAAATAGTAAAAAAATGATTTTCCATGGTTAGGATTCATAAACGTTAAGTTAGATTTTGTTTTGGATTTATTTTATTTTCTTTTTCTCTTGTTGGGTTTTTAGAGGAATTTTTTCTAGGTTTTTTACCTATTGATTTGAGCTTCTTTCATGCCTATTTAGGTAGCATTTCATATTATAAGATCATATTTTAAGTTGGTAATTTTTAAAAGTGCATTAATTTAGGTTTCGTGGCAACTTACTTTTATTTCATGCATTTAATTGCACTTTCATAATCAATTTGTGTAATCTGTTTTGAGGTAGTTCTAGCCATTGTTTCATGTAGTTTTTAAGTTCATTTAGGTACAATTACATCATATTATAATCATATAATAATTAGGTAATTTTTAGAGTTAGTTAGGATGCATTACATGGCACTTCAGTTAACATTTTCACACTTTTCTTCACTGTTTTGGCACCATTGCCCAGGTATTTTTATACTTGCTGTTTGGGATAGTTTAAGGTGTCATTTAGGTAGTTTTACAAGTTACAAAAATCATTCATACATTAAATTAATATAAGTTGCATTAGATTAATTTTTCTAGGCTTTTTCATTGCATTTTCATTTTCTTTGTTTCACTTAAGCATCCTTCATGGTGTTCTATCCAGATTTTTTTTTTCTACTACTTGGTAATATTTTTGGTGTCAGTTAGGTTCATTTAGATGTCAATTAGGTCATGCATTCAATAAATTAATTGAAACCAAAATTTTCCCATACTACTATTTATTTTAAGTTAAGCCGTGAAGTCTAAGAGTCATGTAAATGATCATGTAAGGCCCAGAATGATCGAGACGCCCAAGATAGTGGCATGAATCTCGAGACATGCACTTCGAGGTAAGAATGCAAGTATAAGTATTCTTCAAAAAGTGTGATTTAAAGCATGTTTTGATGATTATAAAGTGTAACTAATGTGTTAGAAGTGAAAAAGTTAGTGAAACTCGGGTTTACACTAAACCAAGCTAATAGGCCTAATAAAATTGGACCATAAGAAATTCACATAAGGCATAATTGACATGGGGAATGAAGATGGAGTGGAAATAATGAGGTTTTGGTGTTAGAATTAATTTTTAAAGTAAATCGAAAACCTTTAGCGATTTCAATTAGTATTGACCAAATCGTGTAAAATGGGCTCAATCGAGAAACTTTTCTTAAGCAATTGGGCCACAAATTTTTATTGAAGATACTAGGGACATATTAGAACACTTGATAAGTGGAAACTTAGAAGAAATGGGCTAGAAAATATTTTTGGTGGATTTTCTAAAATAGGGCATAAGTTGTCCTGCTTCAGAAATTTATATACCCATTAGACTTGACCTAATTTGAAACCTATCCGAAAATCCAAAAAATCTAAGTGTCTGCATAATTAAACTAAACTCATTAAGCTTTCCATATCCTATTTAAACACCTAGAATCGACTTACCAATTGAGAGAACCAGAACCATCAATCTGTTGCAAGCGTCCTTGAGGAAGCAAGAGTACGTGAATTTATTGGCCATTTTTCAGCCATTTCAAGCATTAGTCAAGAAGGATCAAAGCTTCCTCCTTAACCTCTCAATAACATATAAAAAATTCATCCCTAAAGGAGGTCATTTTCTAGGTGAAAATCTAGTGAGAAGAATAGGGGCAGAAACTATCTTGTTTCGAGGTGGGAAAAGTTTTAATTTTAAACGTTTTTTGTTAGTGTTACTTGATGTTTTGGATGATTTTAAGATGTATACATGTTTATTGATAGCTTAGAATTCTTGCTGGTGTAAAAATGGCTAGTCAAAGATGGTCAAAGTTGCCAATAAATTGTTGGAAGATCATAAACTCATGATATGTGATTGTTTGATGTTGTAGGATGATTTTTAGTTAAGTAAGAATTGTTGAAATGATTTCTAGAGAGGGGTGTAGTTTCAGCCAGCATATGTAGAGTAAGGAAGTGATGAATTTTGACTGTGTTGAATGTTGCAGACAGTTAAATTTATACCGAAAAACTTGGTTTATAGCTCAATTATGTGAAAAATCGTAAAAGTGTGAAAATTTGACAATTAGGGTGTTGTGGATGATTAAATAGAGTTTGGAATAAATTTTTAAGCTATTAGGTTGATAAGTTATAAATTTGATGGAAAGAAACTAATGAAATAGCTTAAACCAAGACTTTATCGGTAAAACTGAGAAAGAAGGAAAAATGACTAAAAAAGGGTCCGATTAACTCCGTTTGAGTTTCAAATGGATATAAATATGAAGTAAAGATGCAATTGAGCATCAATTGATAGTTTTAAAATTGTTTTGGATAACTCGAGATGTTGGCATGCAAAACGAGGTGAACCTGACACCCGACGATTCAGGGTTGCCTCGACCTTATTTAGGTAAAGGATGCAATTGATTTTAAACACAAGTATTCTTTAACTGCAAATGAGCAATAATAGCATGAAAATGTTTTATGAAATAAGCATAAACCTCGAGAAAGACCTATAGCCTAAGTTTTCTTACCCGAGTGCATGTTTTGCTGTATTTCAACTCGGTTGCGTGATTTTAAAGCTTTGCGGACAAAATATATATATATGTATAAGATTTATGAAGAAAAAATATTATGATCTCTATGATGAATACAAGACTATTTTCAGTATAATAATGGTACGTTTTGAGACTATAGGCTCAATAGCATGCGAGTCAAGGAAACCTGAGGCTCGATTGAGTGAGACCCAAGGGAATTCTAGCTGATAGCTTGGACTCGAGCTAGACCTTAACCATGTTATGCATATCCTATGTTTTTTTCATGATGTTTTCCTTTATTTATATGAGATACCACCTGAGTGGCGTTGAGATGATGTTGTATGACTCTGATCTAGTCTACAGCCTTGCCATAGCCATAGGTACTTGATTTCCTCTTCGGAGGATGCCCTCTTTCGAGGATGACTTGATTCCCTATTCGGAGGGTACCCTCTTTTGAGGATGGATTGGTGATTTCTTTCATGAAAAGAATAGTAAATGCCTAGTTTCCATATTATTATGAGATATGATTTGATATTATAATGAGTTGATGTTTTGAGTAGATATATACTCGGATGATTTTTTAATCACATAGTTTGAGGTGTGAATTTTACATTTATTCTACTAGTGACTTGATTTATCGTTTCTTACTTTAAATGCACTCCTTACTCAGCTAGTTGAAGCTCACTCCCCTTTTCCCTTCCTCTCAGATTACTTACAGTAATTGCCAGTGCATGCTGCGTACGTGACATAGGCTGGTGGACGAGACTCTCCCCTGGCTATTTCTTATACATGTGTAAGGTATTATTCATTTTGTATCCAGATAACTTATGTAGTATAAATTCTTGTATATAAGTAAATGTTTGGGATGTAATCGGGGTTGTACATGTATATAAGTGGAAAAGTAAGTCGTTTTAATGATATGGGATATAATGAAATTGGATATGGATGTTTGGGAGTTCTTGAATGTCTTGGTAATAAAATGGACATAAAATCAACTGCTTAAGATTATTATGTGAGTTTTGAAATTTGTAAGAGGATAGGGATATATATAAGGGATTATGCTGTCAAATTTTCGTTAAAAGTGATATAAGTATAATCGAATATGAGGAGTTTAATAATGAAAAGATAAGATATAAACTGACACTGAGCAGGAATACACCTTGCGTAGAAGTTGAATTATAAGATAAATTTTTAAATTAGTCCTAAATTCCACGTTTTTGGGGCGTTACAATTAATTTCAGGATCAATTAGGTAATTTTTTAAGCATATTTTAGCACATTTTACATTTTTTTATTTAACTAGGCATCCTTTACTGTATGAGTGTGTAGGTTTATTTTCAATTCGGTTTTAGGGTAGTTTAGGTTCAATTAATTGCATTTAGTTAGAGATTATGTCATTTTAGGGTTAGGTAATTAGAGTTTAATAGTTGGGATGTTAATGGTCAAACCATAGAATAAGACACTTTCGAAATTTTGAGAAAAAGTTAAACGTGGTCAATAGTAGTTAAGAAAAATGGACTTTGACCATAGCTGACTAACAATGGTTAAAAATTAACCTAAGTAAGGTTAAAAAGTGAGGAAGAAATATTTTTGGTTAAAACTGTAAAACCCATATTTTGGATGTAAACTTTATGAAATCATGAGAATGGTGATGTATTTACAATGCAAAGCATGAGTGATGTAAGTCTATGGATTCGATGTACAAACTTGTAATATGAGTTTGTAATGTACACACAAGTTTCATTCTATATGAATATGAAGAAATGAGCTTTTATAAGTGATGAATGTGATTTAAGCTCAGAATGATAGTACAGCAAATGGAAGGGAGTTGCATGAATTGCATAAGTATTTGTACTCCCATTTGGCTATGAATTGTATACCTTTGATTATACAAAGAATGCACACAATTTTTAATATGTATAAGGTATGAATGGATGTCAATTGCAAGTCTCAAAGGTGGATGGATGAGAAAATGACTATGGCAGTAAAATGTATGAAGTTGGGTATGAGTTGCAGCAGAAAACTGTAAAAAAAAAAAAAGATGGAAATATGAAGGCCAGATTGATCTCATAGGATGAGAGATCGATCTGAAAGAGCCAAAATACTCCTCTGGGTGCAGATCGATCTCCTTAAGCTACTGCCTGAGACAGATCGATCTCAAGCCCTCGACAGATCCATCTTAAGAATTTAAATTGACGTGAAAATGAGGGATTTAAGAGGACAAGATCGATCTCATGCCTCGACAGATCGATCTCATCAAGCAATTCCTATAAATAGGAGCAGTCAAATCTGTATTTTTTTCGAGGTAAAACCTTTCCTTTCCATTTTCCATCCAAAACCTAGTTTTCTCTCTCTAAAATCACCCTATTTCCATTAAGATTTGGAGCAAGAAGAGGAATTAGATTGGTAAGTTTCTAATACTCTAGCCCAAGTACATTAATCTATTTATTGATTTTGGAGTTGATTTGTATGTGTATTGATGATTGAAATCACCTAGAAAGTATTAGAACTAATGTGACCTAGAAAATGGAATGAGTCTAGTGTGAGAAAGTGTAATTTGGATGAGTTAGTGATTTATGGGATTTTCTAAGTTGTCATTTGAGTAATGTGGATGATTAGAAAAGGGTAGATGAAGCTACATTGTGGGTTAGGGGGAGTTATGAGAAATGAGCACATGTAGTGTTTGATGATATGCCATAGTGAAGAAATTTATGAAATATGAACACTATGAGCCTAATATTGATTTGATATCGGTTTAGTATGAAACCATGGGCCTAAAAGGATCCATAGACTCGAGTTATGAGTAGAGTAATAAAAACGAGGCCTCATAAGTGTTAATAGAGACTATAGGTCGAATCGACTATAGTAAACGCAAGAGTTGGATTATAATGGACTATAATGATGCAAAATACGATTATGTACTGCTCCAGAGAGTCCGTTGAGGATGAATCGAACCGTACTAGTAAGCAGCTCTAAGGAAGCGGAATCACGCGTCGCGATTCTAGGTAAAGGAATTTCGTAAGTATATAGAGGTAGCTGCTCATATTTTGTTGGTATATAAGGCTTTAGAAATGTGCATGAGTTTATAGAAATGTGTTTGACAGTGTATGGAAATTACTACAAGTTTGGGTAGGAGATTTAGTTGTTTGAAATGGTATTATAAAGAAATGGGATAGTAAGGCTAATAACTGCATAAATCTCGTGTTTTGAGTGTTTTCACAAAACATAATGCATTGTTTTAGAGCAACAAATGGATAGGCTGACTAGTGTTTTAATGATATTGTGGAATAGCATTTGTGAGAAGCTAAATTAGGTTTTTGGGATTGTTTTGATTGTGTATGAACCACCTATCGTAATTGTGTGATGTAAATCGCATTAGAGCCTCGCTCGCGCTAGATTTTGAAACTTTCCTTGTATGAAATGTGCTGGAGTTTAGCTCGTACCTTGATTTGATTGTGATGATATTTTATAAATTGTAATGGAGCATCTGCACGTCCGTGGATTTCGAGGGGTTTACTTATGCATATAACCGTACTGGAGCTATGCTCGTAGTGGTTTTCCTATGTTTTTATGTATAAATGTTGTACTAGAGCATTCCTCATACAAGGAGGTTACTTTACTACGCATATATCGAGCTAGAGCTTAGCTCGCACTAGTTTTGACACTGTGGTATATATGACGCCATCGTGAGGGTAATACAGATTAGTGACCAAGGAACCCATTAGGCCTAACAGACCTCTTAAGTGGGGTGAAGGTGAAGGGCTAGGACCTGACATTAATACATTTCAGGGGAACCAAAAGGGGCTAGCAAGGCCATCAAGGGCTAGGACCTAATAGGTGTTCAGGGAACCCGAATGGGGCGAGCAAGGCCATTTGGGGCTAGGACCTGGCACCAGAGAAAATACACCCACATTCACTTGAGACTATATCGGTTACACATGGGATTGGGGTAGATAAGACCTATCATTGGCACCCCAACCATGTTATGGGTATGCAGAGTATGTTGTACCGTGTATATAACATGGAGCACACTGTACCCCGTGGTTGAGTTACTGATGAGAAAGTCTGGCGAAGAATTAACCCACCTTTGTTCTAGCATGAAACCCCGTACACCTGGATGCGTGTGGTCTGGGATGATTTACGATGTAGTTGGCCAACATAGTCTTTGATATATATTGACCTGTCTCACTTGATTTACTTAGTACCATATGGTTTTGAAATATAAGTGTGATTTTGATTGTCCAGGGTAGACCCAAGGGAGGGGTCGAGCCTTGTGGGATTTTGATTGAGAAATGATATTGAGGTTTGTGATTATGATGGGATTTTGGTGCATTTGAGAATGAGACAAATTTAAAAGGACGTTTCAAATTGAATTTCCCTTTTATTATGAGATTTGACAATGATGAGCATGAGATGATTTGTACATGATGATAATTCTAGGTTTTATATGCATGTTTTCCATGTTTTCTATACATGATATATGTATATTCATACAGCATAGATTTATTTCCTCATGCTCTAATTATAAATCATTTATGCATAACATTATCAGCATGTAGATAGGGTAGCTATCTACCATACTTGCATTATTGCCTTAATGAGCGTGTGGTTGCACATCCCTATCTACTTTTCCCCCTTTAGAGCGTACATAGTGGCCAAGTGGGGACTAAGGCATTTTGTTGACATATCTGCTGCATCTCCATCACCCAGAGTTATATAGACAGAGATTCTTTTTATATCTAAACAATGTAAAAGCACAGTGATCAATTGAAATTGTAATATGAGGGATGTAAATGTTATAACACATAATATGTATGAACATACCATTTAACATTTGGATGTATGACAATACTTTTGATTAATTTCAGAAGTGAATGGTAAAGGACTATTATTACTACCTCACAACCCAACTGTGTAGTGGTGAGTTGTTCATGACCGGGTAAGGTAACAGTAAAATGCAAAAAATTTATAGCAATTTTCAGTCCAAAAGAATAAAACAGGTCGTGACAGAGATTGGTATCAAAGCTGAGTTGGCCTGATGTGAGTCAGTAATAAAACGTAGGAAAAGTACATCCTCATATTACTGTGCTTTTGTTTATATATAACTGTGTATACAGTGATGGATTGAGCTTAATAAATGATTATTAATACATGACGTTAGGCATGATGCTAGTTACACGCCAAGGTAGAGGGGCGGAAGCCCGTGCTAGAGGCCGTACAGATAGGCCTCAAAGCTGTGCGGAGCCACAAACTGATTCGGCTCCACAGGACCTTACTGAAAGATCAAGGGATACTGATGCTCACTTTGCTAGGATAGAGCGGAGTATAGAGAGCCTAGTGGAGATTGTCACATAGGCACTGGGTGCCGGTGATAAATGAGGTACCGCAGCACAACCTAATGCTACTGGACTGCTCTGTTACACCACCTCCAGTATAGGATACAACTTCTCTTATCGCTCCACATGAGAGCGGTAGTGATTTGGATTATGACAATGAGTTGATCAGATTGCGAGAGTTCCAAGTGTTGAAACCTTCAGTGTTCAGAGGGGTGAAAGGCCTGATTATTACGGAGGATTGGCTGTACGAGATGGAGAAACTGTATAGGTTCTTCAGATGCACTTTAGCTGAGAAGGTAGCCTTTGCCATGTTTATGCTGAAGGGCAAGACATAATATTGGTGGAGATCCACCGACGCTAGTTTGAGGGCCAACATTCCAAGATTACATGGGAGATATTTTTGAAGACCTTTAGGAAACAGTACATCCCAGCCACCGTACAGAAGAAATTACGGATGAAATTTATGAAATTTGTTCAGGGGAACCGTACTGTAGATGAATATGAGTCGAGATTTATGTCTTTGGGGAGATATGACCCAGACACAATGGGTAGTGAAACCTGGAAGATTCAAAAGTTCGTTAATGGACTGAGATTGGCCATCCGGACTAAGCTAGCCTTATTTGACATTCAGACCTATGAGGAGGCGGTACACAGGGCTTAATTATGCGTGCAAGACTTTGAGCGAAATACCTCCGAGCCTGGGAAGATTAATGTCAGAAGAGATAGAGACCGGAAGAGATCTGGGATAGATAGAATGGTTTAGAGAGAAGGCCAGAGATTCTTCGACAAAAGACCTAAGATTGAGGAGCTGTAGGAGAGAGCTGCTAGACCTCCTGTGTACTCAGCTTTGATAGCACCGAGGGGTTGGTTATTGGAGGACCCGACCTACTACTGATCAATGTAGGAGATGTGGCAGATACTATGGGACTAGACCATGTAAAATACCCCCTGTTTCATGTTATAAGTGTAAGAAGCCCAGACATATTTCGAGATACTATACTGAGATGGTTGAGACTGCCCCACAAAAGGGCAAGGAGCAAGAGAGAGCTCCAGTTGAGTCAGCTGCCCCGAGGAGAAGGGCTATAGCTGAATAGTGCATGCGCTGGACCAGGACACTGCGGACGCATCGACGGATGTGATTAAAGGTACCATCCGAATTTTTGATTTAGAAGCATTGGTATTATTTGATCTTGGTGCCACGTATTCTTTCATATCACCTTCCTTTGCATATAAATTATTGAAGCATGTGAAACCTGTATTATTGGATAAGATGTTGATGATTTCCACACCCATGAATGATAGTCAATTGACTGAGCATGTATGTAGGAATTGTAAGTTGAAGATAGAGGGAAAAGGGATGGTAGCCGATTTAATTTTATTGAATATGAATGATTTTGATGTAACACTGGAAATAGATTGGTTGGCTACCAATCGTATTGTTATGGACTGTCATTGCTAAGAATTCAATGTTTCCAGAGATAGAGAATCATGTTGTAAGATTTGTGAAATGAAATAAAAGAATCTGAATTATGATAAATAAAAAGAGTATGATCTTATTGAATTTATTGAGTGATAAATCTATTTGTTTATGTTGAGTATTGATGTGATGGTTTATGTTACTAATGGCAAAAAGAACGATGTGCAGGGTTCATTGCCTACGTGATAGATATAGATAAGGCACACCCGAAATGGAGGGAGAAACCCGTAATTATGGATTACCCTGATGTTTTTCTTGATGAATAACCAGGACTACCACCTGAAAGAGAAATGGAATTTCGCATAGAGTTAGTGCCTGGTACCGAGTCGATATCTAAACCACCATATAGAATGCCTTTGATTGAGTTAGAAAAGCTGAAGAAACAGCTGCAAGAGTTGATAGGGAAGGGGTTTGTTAGACCGAGTGTCTCACCTTGGGAAGCACCAGTTCTGTTTGTAAGGAAGAAGGATGGAAGGCTCAAACTGTGTATAGATTACCGGTTGTTGAATAAGGACACCATTAAGAACAAGTACCCCTTTCTACAAATAGATGATTTGTTGGATCAGTTTCGGGGAGCACAGGTCTTTTCTAAGATAGATCGGCGGCCAATGTATCATCAGTTGAGGATACGGAGTGGAGATGTACCCAAGATAACATTTCGTACCTGTTATGGCCACTACAAGTTTTTAGTAATGCCATTTGGATTGACGAATGCCCCCGCAACATTTATGGCATTGATGAATAATGTATTCAAGCCATACCTAGATAAGTTTCTGATTGTGTTTATTGATGATATATTGGTTTATTCCAAGTCCAGGGAAGATCATGAGGAGCATTTGAGAGTAGTTCTGCAGACCCTCCGAGAGAAAGAGTTATATGTCAAACTCAGCACGTGTAACTTTTGGTTAGAGCAGATCTCATTTCTAGGCCATGTTGTGTTGAAGGATGGGGTATCAGTGGATCCATCTAAGATAGAGGCAGTTGTACAGTGGGAACAACCCAAGACAGTTACTGAGATCAAAAGTTTTCTAGGATTAGCAGGTTATTATCAAAGATTTATAGAGGGTTTCTCCATACTAACTGCTCCATTGACATGCCTCACGTGGAAAGATGTTAAGTTTATATGGGATGAGGCATGTGAGAGGAGTTTTGAGGAGCTTAAGCGTCGATTGACCACTGCTCCAGTTCTCACCATTCTGACCAGCTGAGGAGGTTTCTCGATGTATACCGATGCATTACACCAGGGAATAGGTTGTGTGCTTATACAGGATGGAAAGGTAGTTACCTATGGATCTAGATAGTTGAAAGATCACGAGAAGAAATACCCAACACATGATTTGGAGTTGGCGGCCGTAGTGTTTGCTTTGAAAATATGGCGTCACTATCTCTATGGTGAGAAATTTCAGGTCTTTACAGATTATAAGAGCCTTAAGTACATGTTCTCTTAGAAAGAGTTAAATATGAGACAAAGGAGATGGCTCGAACTCCTAAAGGATTACTATTGTAAAATCATGTACCACCCAGGTAAGGCAAATGTAGTTGTCGATGCTTTGAGCAGGAAGAACCTCAGGTTGGTGCTTATATGATGGTACGAGAACATGAGTTGTTGGAACAATTTATGAACCTCAGTTTGGATGTAACCCCGCCTAGTTTAGATAGACTTGAGATCTTGGCTAGTTTGAGACTGGAGCCAGAGTTGATTGGCCATATTCAGTAGGCTCAGTAGAACAATCGACGGTGTATCGATTGGTTAAGTCAGATACAGGTAGGTGTGGGTATTGATTTTAAGCTAAGTACAGATGGCTTATTGAGGTTCAAAGGCAGGGTATGTGTTCTCGAGAACCTTGAGATCAGGAGACTAATTTTATCAGAGGCTCACTCATCGAAGTACACGATACATCCGGGGTGTACCAAGATGTATCAAAACCTTCGGAAGGTTGTGGTCTGGAATGAAAAGAGACATTGTTGAACATGTCCCTAAGTGTCTTGTTTGTCAGCAGGTGAAGGTAGAGCATCTGAAGTCTGTAGGGTGGTTACAGCCTCTACTAATATCGACATGGAAGTGGGAGCATGTCACCATGGATTTTGTGGTGGGATTGCCGAGGACCCACAGAGGTCATGATGCCATATGGGTTATTGTGGATCGGTTGACTAAGTCAGCCCATTTCTTAGCTATGAGAGCTACCGATACTCTGAGTCAACTGGCGAACCTATATGTTCGAGAGATTGTATGGATACATGGCGTACCGGTGAGTGTTGTTTTTGATAGGGCTGTCTGCTTCACTTCCTATTTTTGGAAAGACTTTTAAGAAGTGATGGGGACCCACTTGAGTTTTAGCACCGCTTTTCATCCTTAGATAAATGGGTAGTTGGAGAGGACTATACAGATCCTGGAGGATATGTTGAGAGCTTTTGTGCTGGATTTTGGAGGCTCTTAGGATGACCACCTGTAGTTAGCCGAGTTCACCTATAATAATAGTTATCATGCGAGTATCGGGATGGCATCCTATGAAGCACTGTATGGACGCAGATGTTGATCTCCTATTGGATGGGAACAAGTTGGTGAGAGATATATTTTTGCTCTAGATTTAGGACAGCAGGCATCTGAGGATGTTCGATTGATATGTGAGAGATTACAGACAGCTCAGAGCCGGTAAAAGACTTATGCTGACAAGAGATGGAGACCACTAGAGTTTGATGTGGGTGAGTCGGTATTTCTGAGAGTTTCACCTTCGATGGGTATTATGAGATTTGGAAAGAAGGGCAAGCTGAGCCCTAGATATATAGGACCCTTCGAGATTTTGGTGAGAGTGGGAGATAAGGAGTATAGGTTGGCATTGCCACCAGACTTGGCAAATGTTCATAACATCTTCTATGTCTCTATGCTTCGAAAGTATCACCCGGACCCGGCACATGTGATAAGATATGAGCCAGTGAAGCTCAATAAGAGTATGACGTATGTTGAGAAGCCGGTTCGAATATTGGACAGAAAAGAGAAAGTGTTAAGGAATAAGATAAATCCCTTAGTGAAAGTTCTTTGGCAACATCAAACAGTGAAAGAGGCCACATGGTAATTGGATAACTTGATATGGGAAAAGTACCCCCCAACTTTTTGAAGAGTGACTTGGTTCTAATTTGGAGGACAAAATTCTTTAAAGGAGGGGAGGAATGTAAGACCTGTATTTTGGATGTAAGCTTTATGAAATCATGAGAATGGTGATGTCTTTGCAATGCAAAGCATAAGTGATGTAAGTCCATAGATTCGATGTACATACTTGTAATATGAGTTTGTAATGTACACACAAGTTTAATTTTATACGAATATGAAGAAATGAGCTTTTATAAGTGATGAATGTGATTTAAGCTTAAAATGAGTAGTGCAGCAAATGGAAGGGAGTTGCATGAATTGCATAAGTAATTGTACTCCCATTTGGATATGAATTGTATACATTGGATTATACAAAGAATGCACACAAGTTTTAATATGTATAAGGTATGAATGGATGCCAATTGCAAGTCTTAAAGGTGGATGGATGAGAAAATGACTATGGCAGCAAAATGTATGAAGTTGGGTATGAGTTGCTACAGAAAACTACAGAAAAATCTGGAAATATGAAGGCCAGATCGATCTCAAAGGATGAGAGATCGATCTGGAAGAGCCAAAATACTCTTATTTAAGTAATGTAACAAGACATATCGATCTCCAATGGAGCCAGATCGATCTGCTAAACATTCTGAAGTGAGAGGATTGATTTTGGGTGTAAATATATCGATTTCTTTAGCTCTCGGGTAGGAGCAGATCGATCTCCCGTGGGTGCAAATTGATCTCCTTAAGCTACTGCCTATGATAGATCGATCTCAAGCCCTACACAGATTGATCTCATGTATTCAAATTGGCGTGAAAATGAGGGATTTAAGAGGACTAGACCGATGTCATGCCTTGACAGATCGATCTCATCAAGCAATTTTTATAAATAGGAGCAGTGAAATTTACATTTCTTTTCGACACAGAACCATTCCATTTTCCACCCAAAACCTAGTTTTCTCTCTCCAAAATCACCCCATTTCCATTAAGATTTGAGAGGAAGCAATTAGATACAAAGTTGTTCATCTTACAGAAGAGAACAATATAGTTTGGAATCAAAGCCTCACATATTAGATTGAAAGAGCAAGGGACATTCTCATTTGAAGGAAGAAGAGAAACTAGATTGGTAAGTTTCTAATACTCCAGCCCAAGTACATTGGTCTATTTGTTGATTTTGGAGTTGATTTGTATGTGTATTGATGATTGAAATCACCTAGAAAGTATTAGAACTAATGTGACCTAGAAAATGGAATGAGTCTACTGTGAGAAAGTGTAATTTGGATGAGTTGGTGATTTGTGGGATTTGCTAAGTTCTTAGTTGAGTAATGTGGATGATTAGAAAAGGGTAAATGAAGCTACATTGTGGGTTAGGGTAAGTTATGAGAAATGAGCACATGTAGTGTTTGATGATATGTCATCGTGAAGAAATTTATGAAATATGAACACTATGGGCCTAATATCGATTTGATATTAGTTTAGTATGAAACCATGGGCCTAAAGGGAACCATAGATTCGAGTTATGAGTAGAGTAATAAAAACGAGGCCTCATAAGCGTTAATAGAGACTATAGGTCGAATCGACTATAGTAAACGCAAGAGTTGGATTATAATGGACTATAATGATACAAAATACGATTATGTGCAGTTCCAGAGAGTTTGTTGGGGACGAATCGAACCGTACTAGTAAGCAGCTCTAAGGAAGTGGAATCATGCATCGCGATTCCAGGTAAGGGAATTCTATAAGTATATAGAGGTAGCTGCTCGTATTTTATGGGTATATATGGCTTTGGAAATATGCATGACTTTATAGAAATGTGTTTGACAATGTATGGAAATTACTACGAGTATGGGTATGAGATTTGGTTGTTTGAAATGGTATTATAAAGAAATGGGATAGTAAGGCTAATAATTGCATAAATCTCATGTTTTGAGTGTTTTCACAAAACACAATGCATTTTTTTTAGCAACAAATGGATAGGTTGGCTAGTGTTTTAATGATGTTGTGGAATAACATTTGTGAGAAGCTAAACCCAGTTTTTTGGATTGTTTTTATTCTGTATGAGCCACCTATCGTAATTATGTGATGTAAATCGTGCTAGACTTTGATGCTTTCCTTGTATGAAATGTGCTGGAGTTTAGCTTGCACCTTGATTTGATTGTGATGATGTTTTATAAACCGTACTGGAGCTTTTACTCGTACGTGGATTTCGAGGGGTTTCTTATGCATATAACCGTACTGGAGCTATGTTCGTATGTGGTTTTCCCATGTTTTTATTCATAAATGTCGTACTAGAGCAATGCTCATACTAGGAGGTTTCTTTACTATTCATATATCATGCTAGAGCTTAGTTTACACTGGTTTTCACATTGTGGTATGTATGACGCCGTGGTGAGGGTAATTCAGATTAGTGACCAGGGAACCCAACAGCTCTTACAGACCTCTTGAGTGGGGGGTGAAGGTGAGGGGCAGGCAAGACCATGAGGGGCTAAGACTTGATAGGTGTTAAGGGAACCTAAAAAGGGGCTAGCAAGGCCATGACGGGCTAGCACCTGGCACCAGAGAAAATACTCCCACCTGCACTTGAGACTGTATCGGTTACACATGGCATTAGGGTAGATAAGACCTATGGCCGGGACCCCCAACCATGTTATGGGTACACGGAGTATGTTGTACCGTGTATATAACATGGAGTACGATGTACTGTGTGGTTGAGTTACTGATGAGAAAGTCTGGCGAAGAACTAACCCACCTTCGTTCTAGCATGAAACCCCGTACACCTGGATGCGTGTGGTCTGCGATGATTTAAGATGTAGTTGGCCAACATAGTCTTTGATATATAGTGACCTGTCGCACTTGATTTACATAGTACCACATGGTTTTAAAATATAAGTGTGATTTTGACTGTCCAGGGTAGACCCGAGGGAAGGGTCGAGTCTTATTGGATTTTGATTAAGAAATGATATTGAGGTTTGTGATTATGATGGGATTTTAATGCATTTAAGAATGAGACAAATTTAAAAGGATGTTTCAAATTGAATTTCCCTTTTATTATGAGATTTGACAATGATGAGCATGAGATTATTTGTATATGATGATAATTCCATGTTTTACATGCTTGTTTTCCATGTTTTCTGTACATGATATATGTATATTCATACGGCATAGATTTATTTCCTCACACTCTGATTATAAATCATTTATGAATAACATTATCAGCATATAGATAGGGTACCTATCTACCATGCTTGCATTATTACCTTACTGAGCGTGTAGTTGCTCATCCTTCTCTACTTTTTCCCCCCTTCAGAGCGTACATAGTGGCCCAGGGAGGACTGAGGCGTTTTGTTGAGATATCTGCTACATCTCTATCACCCAGAGGTATATACACAGAGATTCTTTTTGTATCTAAACAATGTAAAAGCACAGTGATCAATTGAAATTGTAATATGGGGATGTAAATGTTATAACACATAGTATGTATTAACATACCATTTAACATTTGGATGTATGACAATACTTTTGATTAATTTGGAAAGTGAATGGTAAAGGACGATTATTACTGCCTTATAGCCTAACTGTGCAGTGGTGAGTTGTTCACGACCGGGTAAAGTAATAGTAAAATGCAAAAAGTTTATAGCGATTTTCGGACCAAAAGAATAAAATGGGTCATGACAAAAACACTCGATATTCATCGTCTACAGTATGGGAAATTAATTTAATCAAAATCCATATTAAATTAAACGAGTAATACTCAATAGGCCAAAGTTGAAAATTTTAAAGCCCATTAAGGTATAACAAGTGTAGGCCGAATTGTTGGGCTAGTTAGTGGGCCCAATATTAAGTTAATTTAAGGCCCAATTGATAGAAAATTTTCAGCCCAAACCGAGAAGCCCAATATTTAAATTCAAGCCCATTAGTGAAATGGTTAAAAGCCCAATTGGTAAACTACAACCCAAGCCATTACAAGCCCAAATTAATGGCTGAAATTGTGACTTAATTATTAAGTCTATTAGCTTAAAAAAATCAGCTAACACATAGTCTTCTTCATCCTTTCATTCTCGGAAACAAGAGGAAACCATTAACAACCTAGTTTCAAGCTTTATCTCACTAGAAATCACTAGCCTAGAGACATATTTGGAACTCTCAATCTGCACAAAAGTTGTTCCAAATTGATAGAGGATTAACATACTTTGGAATTGGCTATCAAGGAGCCATATTGAGAGAGGAGGATTTCTTCAAAGTCTCAGCCAAAAGAGGGAACACCAAGTTAGGTACAATTTCAAGCTTCTAACTTCATATATGTTTATCTATGGATTAATTTAAGTTGATTAGTGTATGTTTTATGGATCAAAACACATGAAAACAACATAAATCCATGTTGGCCGAAAATGGGTATTTGTGTTTTGATGAATACCTACTTGATTTTAAGACATGTATATGTCGGTATGTATGTGTGTATGATTATGACAGTTAATTTTAGTCAATTTGATCAATTGGTTAATGAATTGAAGATGGCACATAAGGTGTTTGATAAAATGCTTAAGTGAACATAAACTAAGGCTAAGGCATACACACTTGGTGTTTGATGAAATGCCCAAGTGAAAGGTTAGCCAAATTGTTATGAGTGGCATGGTGCTTGACATAGTGCGATATGATGGCTGTCGGCCACATGCCACGGCCGAGAGGCCAATGGGCCTTGTCGATGAGGTCTTGGTTCAATAAGTAATCATGGGCTTCGAGCCAAGTCCAATAAGAGTTGGTAGGCCCCATAAGCCTAATAGGCCCAGATGAAATGAATATTGAAGTGAAATGGGCTTAAGACAATGATAGGCCCATTAAGATTTATTAAGGCCCAATAAGAGTAAACGGGTCCATTAAGTGAAATAGACTGTATTAAATATGAAATATAGTTGGAAAAATACAATTAACTTGATAAATGGTTATATGCAACTCCAGAGGTTATATTGGGAGCTAATTAAACTTCGTGATTGAGTAGCATCGAGAAAGTGGAAATTTTCGATGTAATTTCACGTAAGGGGATTTTACGGGTAATTAGAGATATCTGCACTAGTTTCGTTTGCTTTTACATTCACTTAAAAAGTTTGAGGGATAGAGAAAGTGAATAATATTTATAGAGACTCGATATGGGTAAATTAAGATTTTACCCCAACTAAGGGTAAAAAAGTTAAAGTTTAAGAAAAGTCCTAAAAAGCATAAAAATCATATTTTTGAATGTTTTTTCTACTATTTAGCATAAGAATAGATAGATTGGCCAATGTTTTGTGAAATACACAAAATAACCCAATTATGGTGTTGATTTTATAGTTTTGAAATATCCCTGTTTAAAGGAGCCATCTATCGAGTTATGTGTAAACAAATCGTGTTGGAGCACTGCTCACACTTGATTTTATATGTTTTCTACATGAAAAGTGTTGGAGTGATTACTCACACTTGATTTCCCATGACATACATTACACAGTACTGGAGCGTTGCTCGTACTTGATTTTAATGAATTTTGTGCATGACATAGTACTGGAGCAATTTTTGGTACTTGATTTGAAATGTAACTTATTCATGACCTAGTACTGGAGTGTTACTCGGACTAGTGTTCAAGTTTGTGATATGTGTGAAACAGTGTTTGAGTGGGGTGTCGACTGTTAGTTGCACTTAGGGTGGGCACTGTAACTTTGATATGATAAACATGACATGTTAAAATCGTGCTGATTTCCTCGTGTAGACTGAGTGTCACATTGATGAGATGTTCGCATGTGGATTTAGAGATGTGTTATTGATTATCCATTGAGATAGGGTCCACAGGTGTATGTTGTACCATGTGTGTGTCACGAAGTATGTTATACCGTGTGTTGTTTGGAGTCATATGTGGAGTTAAGGAGTTGATAGCTGGTGGTTGTGAGGATTTGACTCACCTCCTATTGTAGTAGTGATGCCCCCGCATAACGAGTGCTGTGTAGCCTGGGATCACCGTATAGGATATGGCCATAGTCCATGATATTATTGTATTTAGCCACCGAGTCTCATATGATTATATCACCTGATTTTATGATTTTATAATTCGGGTAGACCTGAGGGATTGGTCGAAACCCGATTGATATGTTTTAATTATTGAAATGCCATATTTAATATGTTTGAATTTAAATGGCATGATTTATTTAAAGGCATTATGAGTTTACAAAGATGCAGTGTTTTGCATGATATACCTATATTTACGAACTCAGCATGAGTTCAGTACATGTGATTAATATGAACATACTATATCGATTTTTCAATTCATGCTTTAAATGTGAAACTAAGGAAAGAGTATTTCAAGGCATGGCATTATTTTCAGTAGATAGTGTAGTTATCTACTTGCTTGCCCGATTTCCTTACTGAGTTAGTGAGCTTACGCCTTTCATTTTCCACCTCTCTATAGAGCATCCATTGTAGATAGAGTATGGCTGAGGACTTGCATTCTTTTTTTTTTCGCTACATTTCCCATCAAGCAAAAGGTATACACATCAGGTACGATTTTGTATCTGAACATATAACAGCATAATGATTTACATAATATAATAATGAGGGATGTATTTGTATTTAAATATATGTCAGGTCACTTATAGTACGAAAGTATTTACAGTTAATAGATAGTTCATATTGACATGTATGTATGATAATGAATGAATGATGTGATAAGTGATGATACTAATACTGAATCACAGCCCATCTATTGGTAGTTGAATTATGACAGAAAGAAAGGTAAGTAAAAGTAAAAAATTAGTAGTGGTTTTTGGTAAAAGTTGTTTGTGACATCCATGTAGCCTTACAATCTCTTTGATGTACAAATTAGCTAAACCACTAAGAGTATTCGTAACCTTAATGGCTAAGAAGTGCGTTGACTCAGTCAATCTATCAACAATAACCCAAATTGCATCATGGTTCCTTTAGATTCTTGGTGAGCCCGTAATAAAGTTCATGGTAATGTGCTCCTATTTCTATCTTAGTATAAGTAGAGGCTTAAGCAATCCTACTGGTTTTTTATGCTCTACCTTCATTAGTTGACACACAAGACACTTGATCACATACTATGCAATATCCCGCTTCATACCAACCTATTGATACACGTTACGTAAGTTTTGATGATTCTTATTACTTCTTGGACGCAATGTGTATCTAGAGGTGTGTTCTTCATTAAAAATTAGGTTTTTTTAGTCCTCATCATTTGGTACATAAATATGGCTGTTGAACCTCAAAAACCTATCACTACCAATATCAAAATTCAAACTTTGGCCTTACTGAATCTCTACTATTGTTTTCATAAAAAATAGATCCTCTCTCTGAGCTTGCCTGATCTGTTTCATTAAATCAGACTCAATCCTCAAGGTAGCCATCTTACAATTAGCATTGGAAGGAGTCTCATCTAACCTCAAACCAGCTAGTTGCTCTAGTAACTCATGCTCCCTGATCATCATGTAAGAAATTAACCCCAGATGCTTCTTATTTAGTGCATTCGCTACGACATTAGCTTTACTCGAGTGGTATATTATCTCATAATCATAGTCTTTAAGAAATTCCATCCATCTCTTCTACCTCATATTCATTTCCATTTGATAGAACTGATGCATCAAACTCTTGTGATCAGTAAACATCTGAAAGCTTTCACCATACAAGTAATATCGCAAAATCTTTATTGCAAATACCATTGCGACTAGCTCTATCTCATAAGTTAGGCAGTTCTTCCCAAGGTCCTTATGTTATCTTGAACAGTAGGTAATTACCTTGCCATGCTTCATAAGCATACAACCCAAGCCCTGTAAGCAGGAATCACTGTACATCGAGGAATCCCCTGATCTATTCAAAATGGTAAGGATTAGTACCGTTGTCAATCTCTACTTAAGTTCTTGAAAGTTACGCTCACAACTATCAGACAATTCAAATTTTACATTCTTCTGTGTGAGCCTAGTCAAAGGTATAACTAACTTAGGAATCCTTTTATGAAGCGCCTATAATACTCGGTAAGTCCTAAGAAACCTCAATTCTCCATGACATTCCTCGACCGTTTCCATCAAAGAACTACCTCAACCTTAGAATGATCCATTAACACCTCATTTTTAGATACTATGTGACCTAAGAATGCCATTTACTCAAGCCAAAAATTACACTTGTCCAACTTTGCATACAACTGCTTGTCTCTGAGCATTTGTAATGCTAACCTCAAATTTTACTTATGTTCTTCCTGGGACTTGGAATAGACCAAAATATTATCAATGAAAACAATCACAAACTGATCTAAGTACTGCTTAAATACTTTGTTTGTCAAATTCAAGGATGCTACTGGTGCATTGGTCAAATCGAATGGCATCACTAGGAACTCAAAGTGATCGTATCCAATCTTGAAGGCTATTTTGAGAATATCATATTTCTTAATCTTCAACTGATGATATCCCAATCTAAGGTCAATCTTGAAAAACACTAGAGCACCTCACAATAGATCAAAGAAATCATCAATCCTAGGGACAAGGTACTTATTCTTGGCAATGAATTTATTCAATAGCTAATAGTCTATATATAACCTTAGGCTACCATCTTTCTTTTTTACAAATAAGACTGCAGCACCCCAATGTCAGACATTGGGGCATATAAACCCCTTGTTTAAGAAGTCTTGGATTTACTTCTTCAACTATTCCAATTCTACAATTGTCATTTGAAAGGGAGGCTTGGATATGAGTTGCGTATCTAACACCAACTCAGTGGTGAATTTTATCTCTTTATTGAGTAGTAACCTAGGCAATCATCTGAAAAGACATATGGAAAATCCCTCACTACTAGAATCTCCTAAAGTTCCATATTTCTCTTCATAGTATTCTTCACAAAAGATATATAACCTTCACATTAATACCTTTCATAAGACTTCAATGCAAAATAAAACGCTTACTTTTATTTATTAATTTCCAAAATTTACAACATGCCAATCCATGCCTAAGGTAACATCAAATTCATAAATATATAATAAAATCAAGTCTGCTACTAGTTTCCTATCTCCTACCTTTAATTTACAATCATTATATACTAGATCTGTCATTTGAGATTCCTTCATAAGAATGCTTATGTGCAAGAATGACCAAGTGGTATAGGTTCTACATGTAGCTTATAGACATGGGTGATAAAAATGAATGAGTAGAACTTGTATCAAATAATATTAAAGCTTTCAAACAATTAACAAAGATCTTACCCTAAATTAGATTTGATGAGGCATCAGCTGATTCCTTATCCAGTGTAAACACGCAACCTTGAGCTATAGGTTTATTTCCATTCTCCATAATTGTGACTCTCTTTCGAATTGTAGGCACTAGTGCTTGTGTCTGAGTTGGCTTAAGCTATGGATAATCTCAAACCAAATGGCCTGTCTCACATGTAGTTTGAGCCCTTGAGTAGTAGTGGTAGTAGCAAGCTTAGCATCCCTCAATCGAGACTCTACAATGCCTTGTCTCTTATCCAAACCTTGAGTACTCTTATTCAGTGAGGGTCTACTTTCTGCAAATTTCTTTAATTTACCTTTAACCCAGGCCCTATAATCATACTGATGGAGTTCATAGTCTGCTTCACCAGTTGGGCCCTCAAGATGGCCTCGTCATAGGTAGTTATGCTAAAGAGAGCTAACTTAGCCTTAATGGTCGATTTTACCCTTTCCAAGAGCCTCGTCAAATTCTTCTCTTCACTCTTGCAGGTGTTGAGGTCATAGTGCATCAAGGCGGTGACCTATATAAATACTTGTTCACCGTAATTTGCCCTTGAGTCAAACCTAGAAACTCTATTTGCATCTTTTTCTGAGCTGTGTGGGGATGAACTGATGACAGAAGGCTTTAGAAAGATCTCCCCAGGGAAAAATATATGTTTAGCCCTCAAGATCGTCATGATGGTTGTCCACTAATGCTCAGCTTCTTTTTCCAGTGTGAACACAGCCAAGTTAACTTATTCATTGAGGGACTTTTCACGAACTTAAATATGTTTTCAACTTTCAGGACCCAATTCTTGGCCACCACTTGATCATTTTCCCTTTGACTGCCGGAAGGTTGAATTTTTATGCCTTAGACTTAGTTTATGTTCACTTAAGCATTTTATCAAACACCTTGTGTGCCATCTTCAATTCATTAACCAATTGATCAAATTAATTAAAATTAACTATGCCATAATCATGCATACATACATGCCAACCTATACATGTCTTAAAATCAAGTGGGTATTCATTAAAACACAAATACCCATTTTCGACCAACATGGATTTATGGCGTTTTCACGTGTTTTGATCCATAAAACATACACCAATCAACTTCAATTAATACATAGGCAAACATATATGAAGTTGGAAGCTTGAAATTGTACCTAGCTTGGTGTTGCCCCTTTTGGCTGAGACTTTGAAGAAATCCTCCTATCTCAAATGGCTCCTTGATAGCCAATTCCAAAGTATGTTAATCCAATCTCAATAGGGAACAACTTCCATGAAGATTGCAAGTTCCAAATATGTCTCTAGGTTAGTGATTTCTAGTGAGATAAAGCTTGAAACTTGGTTGTTAATGTTTTCCTCTTGTTTGCCGAGAATGAAAGGTTGAAGAAGACTATGTGTTGGCTGATTTTGTTAAGCTAATAGACTTAGTCATTAAGTCACAATTTCAGCCATTAATTTGGGCTTATAATGGTTTGGGTTATAGTTTACCAATTGGGCTTTTAACCATTTCACTAATGGGCTTGAATTTAACTAATGGGCTTCTCGGTTTGGGCTTTTTTTTGGGCTGAAAATTTTTGTATCAATTGGGCCTTAAATTGATTTAATATTGGGCCCACCAATTGGCCCAATAATTTGGCCTAATAGGCCTAAGAAATTCGACCCACACTTGTTATACCTTAATAGGTTTTAAAAATTCTAACTTTGGCCTATTGCGTTTTACCCGTTTAATTTAATATGAATTTCGATTAAATTAATTTTCCATACTTCAGGGGATGAATATCGAGTGTTTTAACCTTAGGTTAAATTTTAACCATGTTTAGTCAACTATGGTCAAAGTTTACCTTTCTTAACTACCATTGACTTTTCTTGACCATTTACCATATTTGACTTTTTCTCAAAATTTTGAAAGTGTCCTATTCTATGGTTTACACCCACATTTTTACGTTTTGGCCGTTTCCAGGAGGCGAATATATCAAATACACCTTAAACGGACCATTTCAGACTCGTTTAGCCCCTTTTTGGCGTTTCCTCTACTTCAATGTGTTCGGGACCAAATCAAACCAACTTTCCTTCATGAGCCCTCTATATTTTCACATTATAAGTTCTTATCTTTAGTCGGAATTATTTAGATCCACTCGGTTTAGCCTGTGGCTCTTATAGCCCTTATTTGGCCTTTACGTAGCTTATGTGTGTTTAACCACATTACTTACAATTTCATTATAGTAAATACTATTATTATGATTCAACTAACATAATATAATGTTTGTACATATAGGAATCATAAGAAACAAGCTACATAAAAATCTGGGTCTTACAATGGAACTCCAATGAGCATCACTTCGAATAAGACTCGAGGTGTAAACACCGTAAATTTTCATGTACATGGTTTTGTCAATAAATAATAACTTAAACAATTAGGATTAAATATGTGATTATGGGAGGATAGTTAATTAGATTTGTATTTTTGACATGAGAAACTTGGGTTAATTAATTTAAGTACAAATATTAGATTTACTTTATTTTTATACTATATGGAAAATTTAATTAAATACTAGACATACATATATATAGGTAAGTAATATTTTATTTATTCCTCAAGTTAAATGTAAAGATATATACATATATATGTACAAATTTATACACATATATAATTATATATATAGGAATGTATGTACACATGTATATATTTGTATATATATATATACACACATATGAGCCCGTGTATTGGCTTCCAAATGAAGCCAATCTTGAGCTGCCCCCTTCAGCAAACTTTGCAAGAATATACATATATGCATATAGATATGAGATATATTGAGAATAAAATGACTAAGGATAGGGTAGTTTTATCAGTGGAGGAAAGAAAAAAACATAAATAAGTTGGGATGATGGCCACGATAGGTAAGGAAATGGAATGAATTACCGATGTCTTGACAGCGTAGGGAGTGGGAATTATTTAAACAATTCAATGTGTGTATGAAGGCTGAACCGAAGTGATGGGGAGGCAAAAATATAGAGAAACAACAGTAGGAGTTATAGTGAGAAATAGATGATGGTGATGGTTCCTGGTGAACGAAAAGCAGTGAAACCGAGGGAAGAGGTCTAAAAATTTACAGGGAATGGAAAGGTAAAACTGATTGAAGAAAGTAAGGCCAACAAAAAGGAAGCTAAACAAATAAATATGTGCATGCATAGGTAAGGGGTTCTGAACTGCAGCAAAAAAGGAAAGTGTTGAAGTTCATAAACTAGGAGGTAATACATGAGACTGAGGGAAAACATCAAGAGATAAATACTGGATGAGAGAAGTTTAAAAAAATACGAAAGCTTAACAGAGGCTTATTTCCTATGTAAAGTTGAGATAGAAATAAAACTAAAACAAAAAAAGTAAGCTCGGACATCTCTTTTCCTTGTCTGCAGAAGGTGTCAAGGAACGAAGAAAAAAAGAGGTTTTCAATGGCTCTGAAATAGAAGCTGAGTGAAAGAGAGAACCAAGCCGTAGATGAAAAGCTGACTGAAGCAGAATCATTAGACGAGAAAGAGAGCCTCGTTCGTGGCTAACCAGGATAGAAAAGGTAGTTGGAGTAACGCTGGTTGGAGCTTTCTTTAAGACCTGTTTAGGCTAGTTTATAGGTCAGCTTTGGAGCTGAATTCAGGGTACGTTGCAGCCAAGAAAAGCTGTTTTCATCCCTTTCCTCTTCACTGAAACATAGCCAAAAAATCAAGTAAAGACTTTTATGCTCATGCAGTTATTGTATTTATCTACATGCCACATTCTTTTTCCTACTGAGCACGTTAAACTCACCCCTTACTTTCCTCCACAAAGTCTCATCAGTAGCTGAGACCTCTTTTGTGAGTTGGATTTCTTTTACACAGTCATATTTCCACGGAATATTCTTCTCCATTAAAGCTATACCCAGAATATGCAATCTTTTGTATCTGGGGATGTAAACGTAGTTAAATTGTAATTAGACGATAATTCTGATTAATTGAAAATTGCCCTTTTTTTATTTTAATCGATGATGATTTTTGTATGTTTGCACGTAATCGATAAGAAAAATTCACTGTATTGATCTAGCATTGACTCGTAGCCTAACCAAATGGTACGAAATTTGAGTCGTTACACAAGGTGTACTTCTCACTTTTGGGAATAGTTTCTAAAAGCTATGAGGTTTCGTTTGAACTTTAGTATAGCCTTTTATCCCCAAATCGATGGTCAGTCAGATAGGACCATTCAGGCTCTATAGGACATGTTATAGGCTTATGTTATGGACTTTAAGGGTTCTTGGGATGATCACCTATCGTTAGTCGAATTTACGTACAGTAACAGTTACCACTCCAGCATCAAGATGACTCCATATAAAGCTCCTTATAGTAAGAGATGTTGGTTTCTTATAGACTAGGCAGAAGTTGGTGATAAGAAGATGTTTGACCCCGAGACAGTTTAGTAGGTCTCTGAGATGGTTCGATTAATTTATAAAAACTTAAGACAGCTCAAAGTCGACAAAAAAGTTACACTCGAAGACAAGAATTGGAGTTTGCAGTGGGTGATTTAGTGTTCTTAAAGGTTTCATCGTCCAATGGGATCATAAGGTTTGGGAAGAGATGAAAGTTGAGTCCTTGATTCATCAAGTCATTTGAGATTTCAGATTGAGTTAAAGATGTGGCCTACATGTTAGTTTTACCTCCACAGCTATCTCGGGTGCACATGTCCATCTCTAGAAGTATCACTCGGATCCCTCCTGCGTGATCGAGTAAAAACCATTGGAGATCATGGACGATCTTAGTTAAGATGAACGACTAACCCAGTTCTTGGATAGGAAAGAAAGAGTGTTGGGGTCAAAGACAATCCCAATAGTCAAAGTTCTTTGGCAACATCACTCCTATGAAGAAGCCATATGGTAGTTAGAGAGCTTGATGAAGGATAAATACTCATACCTATTTTGAGTTGCATGAGGAATTTAGAGGACCAAATTTCTAAGGCGAGGATGATGTAAAACCCCAAATTTTGGTTGTATATGTTTAATACTATATGGAATAAGTCAATTTTACAATATATGAGTATTATGGATTGTTAGACAATTTATACAAGTCATGGATGCTTTGTGAATATATGTTTTATGATGATTTCAAATTAAGATTATCTGTGTTTATTGACTTTATGTATGTCTGAGGTATTAAGTATAAGTTATGGATTTAAATTTTATGAGATGTGTGGATATGTTATTGGTTGTTTATATGTGTTTAAGGATGTTGTGAGAATTGATTTTGAGTTATAGGATGATTGGTATAAGATTAGATGTTGAAACTTGGGAGTTTTTGGAGTTAGATCATTAAAATGATGAAGTTCCAGATCAAGGGATCGATCCTCAAGCTAAGGGGATCGATCCTGTTGCAGTCAGAAACTAAAAATGAACATTAAGCAACTAAGGGACTGATCCTCTAGGGTAAGGGACTGATTCCCTTGAAGTAAGAATGTAAAAATCTACAGTAAAGCACAGAGGCACCAATCCCCTCCCTAAAGGAATAGATCCATTCCTTTTTGTAACAAGATATTGGGCATTTTAAAGGAAGAGGACCAATCCCCTCTATAAAGGGATTGATCTCTTGTGCCCTAAAGCCTTAAACGTGTTCTAAAACATGAGAAACTTTAGAAAAAAAAAGGGGAAAGAAGAGAGATAGAAAGAAAAAAGAGAAAAATGAAATAAATAGGAACAAAAAAAGGAAAATGAAGAGAAGAAGCCAAAGGACTTTACCTATCCCTATTGCCATCTCCATTTCTCCAAGAAATCCCTATTTTAGAGTGAGATTGGAGTGAGAGAAAGGAAGGAAAAAAAGAAGAAAAGTTGGGTTTTTAGCTTAAAGGAGAAGAATAAAAGGTAAGAGCTTTTCCATTGAGATAATTATGGTGGGTATAGTGTATTTATGACTAATAAATGTGTATTGGGTGTTTGATTATGGTTTGAAGGTTTGCTCTTTGTGGGAGAGCTTGGAGAGGCTATTCTTAAGGTTTATACTCTCTCTACAAATTAACCAAGGTAAAGGTTTTCCTAAAACCTTATGATAATTATATATTGATATGGGTGATGTGATCTATGATTGTCTATAGTTGATTGTTGGAATAAAATTATGGAATGATGATTTAGATTATGGTTTTGGATGACTTTAGGGTTATGTTGTTGAAAAGTATGTATTGGTGTAGGTTGATTGATTGATTTATGAAAATTATAGTATTTATTTGTTAAAAGGAAAATAGTTTAAGTGTCGAAAGGTGTCTTAGGTCACTAAAAACATTTTGGGGTTAAGGGTTTAAGTGACTAATGGATAGAGAGTGCTTTTGATCACTTGAATGATTTATGGAAATTGATAAATAAAAGTAGTTAGTAATTGTTTGAATGGTTTTGAAGTCTAACTAAGTAAGGTTGATAACAATAAGGCATGATTTTGAAGGTAATGCGGTTAAGGGATTGGGTAGAGTGAGGATGGCTTTGGTAATATATATGCATTATCTAGCTTAGTTCTGTGACAAGGTTTGTGGTTGCCAAATCAATATTGAGGTAAGGGATTGCACGTAGGACACATGGGTATCTCAGCCCAATCATAATAATGGTTTGGTCAAAGATATTTCGATATGACCAAGCATATTAACATAATTGAACTCAAATACTGTATTGATTGAACGTCATTGAGGAAACCCCCTAGTTTATGAAATTGCATTGGTTTGTAAAATCGTTTAAACAACCTATTATATAGCTTTTAAATAAAAGATTTTCTTAAATGTTTTCCTTAAACATAAATTACTTTTATATTCTAAACATTATTTATGAAAAGGCTTACATGATTTGTTTTAGATAAAACCAAATTTTTTTCATTAGGGGTTGTCCAACTAATTGCTTTGAAATCATGACTCCATGGGATGCTCATTCCCCTACTGTATGTATGAATATTAAAACTATTGAATTGTGATTTTGGATTGGGAATCTGGATTGTACTATATCTTATTGAAGTTTTAAATTGTTTTAGAGACTTCAACCCTCTATACATGCTTGCCCCTGACATTTATGCCTATTGTATTGTATTGTTGGCTGTGTGACTTGGTTGAGTCTGTAGCTTCCCTGTATTTGCCAATCCAACGAGAGATTGAGGACCCTTAACCATGGCCATAAGTTACACCCTCCCTTTCTAAGATGTTCCTTCATGGAAAGATTGTGTCTCTTTATGAGACAATTATGTTCCTTCGTGGAACAATTGTATTGTGCATGTTACCTTTAGGATGTTAGCCTAATCTCTCAATTTCTATTGAAAGAATTACATTGATTGGTTTATGAATGGATTTGATTTTGAAGGCATGAACATATATTGCAAGAAATGATTTAAAACTATGTTTGACATAAATAAATAAATATATATATGTTTATCATTTAAATGTTTTGATTTGACTGCATCGTTTTAGATACCTTCCCCCTCTCATGTGACCCTTAATGGGCATTATCTCAACCCTTTCTTTCTTCCTCCATAGATTACTTTTGATAAGAATGGAGAAGGTACCCCTTTTGAGTAAGCTTGGAGATAGTTTTCCTATCACCTGTTTACTACCTTTTGAAAGGTATATACACAATATATCTTTCGTTTATGTTTCAAACAATTAATGCACAGTCAATGTGTATTCATTTTCTAGATGTAATGATAGGATATAATATGTATCAAAGAGGGTGTAATGATAGGATATAATATGTATCAAACAATTAATACACCGTCAATGTATATTCCTTAAGCACTCTAAGCAACTTCTCTTCTTCTAAATTGGATAGTTTATTGGAGATGATCACCGAAAGTGTTTCCCTATCACCTGAGAAAACATATTTGAGGTGTTCTGGAAAAGTTTTCAATTCTAAATCTGGTGCCTGCACAATAGAAGGAAGAAGTTTTGTATAAGATAATGGCAATTGAATGTGAGAAACATCAAACCTCATCGTCTGCAGTGATCCTAGCTCTTGGACCGTTTCCAATAATTTTGGTTCCCATGCAAACTTCTTCTCCAATCTCTTTGAATCCTCAAGCGTGAGGTGCCTACTCAAAACAACCTTCAATTTATCCTCATCACAAATGTTCAAATACATGTTAGTTAAAGGATCAATAATATCTAAAAAAAAAACAGAAGACATATCTCTAGGGTGTTTCATGGCATTATATATATTGAATTTTATAACTTCACCATCAAATTCCATAGTAAGAGTGCCATCGTAAACATCTATTTTTGTTCTAGAGGTTTTGATAAAAAGTCTGCCCAATAAAATCAAAGATGTATCATCTTCCTCCATGTTTAAGACATAAAAATCTGCTGGGAAGATTAAATCATTAACCTGCACCAAAACATCTTTTAACACCCCTTCGGGATAAACATTAGATCTATCAGCCAATTGAATTATCACACCAGTATTTTTCAATTTGCCCGTAGTCATAGACTTGTAAATAGATAATGGCATGACATTAATTGAGGCTCCTAAATCTAACATGGCTTTTTCGATCTTTAAATTGGTTATTTTACATGGGATAGTGAACATACCTGGATCCTTGCATTTGGGTGGTAACTTTTTCAGGAGGATTGCAGAAACATTCTCTCCCATGTTCACATACTTATTTCCCTTAAGCTTCCTTTTATTATTACATAATTCCTTGAGAAACTTGGCATACTTTGGAACCTGTTTGATAGAATCTAATAAGGGAATATTTACCTCAACTTTTCTGAAGGTATCTAGAATTGCCTTCACTTCCTCTTCTTTTTTGGACTTTGATTTCGGAGGAAAAGGAGGTATTATCTTTGGTATCTTCATGCTCCCTTCAGTGGTCGTTTCGGATTTAAGTTGAGGTGGTTCAACTCCTTTTTTCGTTTCTTCACCTTTTGTACTCTGGGTTCGGATTTGAGGTTCTTTCAGTTTGGTTCCACTTCTCAAAGTGATTCCATTTGCGTTTTTCTTAGGGTTGACTATGGTTTGCGATGGCAATCTTCCTTGGGATTCTAGCTTGTTTACTGATGCAGCTAGTTGGTTCACTTGATCTTTTAATTCCTTGAGGTTGGACCTTGTTTCCTGTTGAAATTTTTGAGTACTGTCAGCAAGGGATTTAACAATCTCTTCAAGAGACATACCTGAATTTGATGATTGCTGCATTTGTTGAGGAGGTTGTCTAGGTTGGTATTTTGGTATTGCAGCCTTTATCCATAATTGAAGTTTGGATGATCCCTCCATTCTAGATTGTAAGTATTGGAATAGGGATCATATTTTCTTTGAGATAGCCCTTGGTATCCTCCAACCATATTAGCATGTTCTTGTGAATCTTCTTGAAGTGTAGGACACATATCAGTTAGATGTCCACTAGCACAAATTCCACAGACCTTGGCTTGTTACATGTTTCCCACTCCTAAAGCAAGTTGCTGCACAAATAGAGGTTAGATTAGCAATTTGATTATCAACTGAAAAGATATACTCACCTCATTCACTCTTCTAGGCATATCCTGTGAGAACCCTGCTGCCTGCCCCTCACCAGGTCACAGGCTTACGGCGAACTCATCACAAACCCGTATTGTCCTCTCTGGGCCCACTGGCCCTCAAGGTTTTGCTCCACTGGGGGGGCAAGCCCATCTCCCAGGAGAAGCGTCCCAGGAGGCTCGAACTCGGGTCAACACCCTTGTTCTTGCAACAGGAGTGCAAGAACAAGGGTGTTGACCAGATTTCGAGCCTCCTGGGACGCGTCTCCTGGGAGATGGGCTTGTCCCCCCAGTGGAGCAAAACCTTGAGGGCCAGTGGGCCCAGAGAGGACAATACGGGTTTGTGATGAGTTCGCCGTAAGCCTGTGACCTGGTGAGGGGCGGGCAGCAGGGTTCTCACATAAAAACGATTTGTAAGACCCGAAATTAAATCGTAAATTTTTATGAGGGATGAAAATGATAAAAAAATCTAACTGAATGGGATTCGGATTGGAAATAAGGAATTAAAATATGAAATGAATGAGTATTCGTGAAGGGAAGTTGGGGTAAATTAATCCTGAACACGTGCAAGGGCAAAATGGTAAAAATACCAAAATTCGGTATTAATTCGATAAGAAAATTTAATTAAAAATAAGGATTTAGGATATCTTGATCAATAATGAGGAATTATACAATTTCGAGTCCAATTGATCAAGATCCGGAATTTTTAGAAATACCGAAAAGTCACCCGGGACAATATCCCAAAAATACGGAGAAATTATACCGAAAAAATGATTAAAAACAAAATAAAATTAAATTAAATTAAATTAAATTAAATTGTTTGGAATAAATAATATAGTTGTAGATATTTTAGAATATATTTGAATATTTTAATGAATATTTTAATAATAAAACAAATGGTTAAATAATAATAAAAAAAGAATCTGAAAAAAAAAGCCTGAAAATCAGGAAAACCCGAAAACAAGAAAAACGCAACCCGACTGCTACCCGTGAGAACCGACTGCCGATTCCAGCGCACCGGCGACCGACAGGCTCCGACGAAGCTACCAGGAGGAAGAGGAGAGACTAGCGAGCACGTGGGCACCAAAATCACGCCGCCAAGTGGCCGGAGCAAGCCGATCGGATCGAAAGAAGACCGACGGAGAAACAAGCTTATTTCCAGTGAACCACCTCGTCTGGGCTGGAACGGAGGCTACCGACGCACTCAGGGGAAGAAGCCGGTTCTTTTGAGATCGGTCTTGGCCGGTGAGACCGCCGAAAACATCGACGACGGTAAGTGGCAGTATAACGGCACTGTTTGGCCGAAAGGAAAGGGAAGGAAAAGGAGGGAAAAGGAAGGAAAGAGGAAAAAGAAAAGAAAGGAAAAGGAAAGAAAAGAAAGGAAAAAGGGAAAAAAGGAAAGAAATTACCGGGGACGACTCGAGATTCGGGTAAGTTGACTGAGGGTCGAAATTGACCTACGGGTAAATTATGGAAATTTAATTTAATATTATTTTAATGGAAAATAATCCGGATTTACCTAATTGTGCAGCTTTACGACAGAGATCGAAACGAGAGCCGATTAAGCTCTGATCTTTGTACCCCGCATCGTATCGAGTAAGTACAGTTTAATTTCGACAATCTGAGTTCTTTAAATACCGAGTTTTAATTAATTTACGAAATTATGGATTAATTTCGCATAGAAAGGAATATTAATTCAGTGTTGTAATAAATTGCCGTAAATGGTATACGGGCTATCCAATGAATTTGGATCGAAGCCCGATAATTATTAGTAAGCTGCATAAGCCCGGTATACCCGAAGAAGGGAATTAATAAATATAAAAAGGGCTGAAATGGGCCGAGACCAAATAAGGTAGATAGGGCTCAATACCTTAAAGTTGGTCAGTAAATGCGATATACTGATCAAGATAATTGAATTGACCTCAACTGTATGGTTATATGCAGTTACGTACCTTTGGTTGGCGCACATTTGGGCTGAGAGATTCGGTATCATCGAGGCAGGTTAAGTCTGCACGCGATTCCAGGTAAGGGAATTTTGTAGGTATATAGAGATACCTATACGTATTTTTGAGGGGATTTACAGGGTCTAGAATTTATTAAACTATTTAGAAGCGAGAAAATAATTTTACGAAAATCGGGGCATAGGTGAATAAAGGAAAAATGACAATTTTGCCCCTGGGAGTAAAATTTACAAAAAGGGTAGTAAGGCAGATAAATTGCATGATTTCATGTTTTTAATACTTTATATGATTATATTGCTTTGATTTAAGCAAATATGCATATAGGTTGGCTATTGATTTCGTGAAGTATACGAAAGGGTACCGGTTTGTACCGGTTACTATTTTAAAAGATGTTTTATTAAAATTGAGCCACCTATCATATTTACACGAGTAAAAAGAGTGCTAGAGTCCTACTCGCACTCAAGTTTACTGATTTATTTCTCATGAAAAGCCGTACTGGAGCATTACTCGTACGAGAAATTTGTGTGTGCACAAAATCGTGCTGGAGCTTCACTCGCACGAGATTTTAGATATCATGATATGCATAGCGTGGTACTGGAGCTTCGCTCGCACTAGACGTGAGTTGACATGCATATAGTCGTGCGAAAACCTCCTGTAGACTGTGTGTCACAGAGAGTTGAGATGCTCGCACGCATACTTTGAGACATGGGTTGGTTATCGACATAGTATTAGGGTGGATAAGACCTACGACAGACACCCCCAGACTATGATATGGGTCCATGGAGTACGATGTACCGTGTATGTCACACGGAGTACGCTGTACCGTGCAGTCATGTTGACTCTATGATGTGACTTGATATTCTGGCGGGTAGGACTTGACCCCACCTCCCATTGCAGTTGTGATACCCGCACACCGGGATCCCTGTAGCCTGGGATCACAGGGACATAGTATGGCCATAGTCCTCGATCTTTCATACAGTAACCTACATGCCTCACATGATATCATACGGTCTGGATAGACCAGGACAAACCCGATGGAGGGGTAGTCTCGATTTTTGTTTTTAAAAGAGATGTGATTTGATGAATCAAGGTATTCCCGAGAGATGGGTTTGACCTTGATGAAGTTGTTTTATAATGAAACAAATGAGTTTTAAAGTGAGAGTTTATGATGAAATAAATGAGTTTTTAATGTGATGAATTTATGATGAAACAAATAAGTTTCAAAGTGATGAGTTTTGTGATTAAACAAATGAGTTTTAAAGTGAAGAGTTTATGATGAAATAAATAAGTTTTAATGTGACGAGCATGAGATGTCATACATGATGATTTTCCATGTGTGCGTTATATGTCGATTTCATGATTTCTTGTATATGATATATACATACATGTGGCATTGTTTTAATCTTACCTCATGCTCCGAAAGTAAACGATTTTTACATCATGACATTATCAGCACGTAGATAGTATAGTTATCTACCTGCTTACATTATTGCCTTACTGAGCACGTTTCGCTCACCCTTTCATTTTCCACCCCACAGGGTATATTCAGTAGAAGAGAGCGACAATAGTCTCGCATCTCGGTTATCCGCTGCTTCTTAGCAAGACCAGGTATACACATTTGTATAATTTCGTATCTGAACATATAGATGCACAGTACTGTATATGGATGTAATATTGGGGATGTATTTAGTTTTAAATAAATTGATATGTAAATGAAATATGGAAATTGAATGGTAAATAGGGGAGAGGTGACTAACACCGAATCATAGCCCAACTGTTTAGTAGTATATCTGTTCACGACGGGTAAGGAAATGAAAAGCGAAAAATTTGTAGGGATTTTTAGGTTATTTGGGTCGTGACAATTTAATGGTATCAGAGCCAGGTTGGCCTGATATGAGTCGGTGTTAGTGGTTAAGTAAATTTACATCCCCATGTACTGTGCATTGTTTAGATACAATTGTGTATATCAAGATGGAACAGCAGCTAAGAATTTAGTTTCGAATGCAAGAATATAGTGTTTATAACTGATAGCCGCTATGGTAGAGGGGCGAGTATAGATGCTCGAGACCATAGAGATCGGCCTGAGAGTCAAATGAGTCGTCACATGACTTAAGATGAGAGTGAGGTGGAGGCTGATGTTGAGCATACTCCACAGGGTCCTATAAAGAGACCAAACAGTATACAGATACACTCCGAGAGGATGGAGTGAAGTGTAGAAAATATTTCAAAGTTATTTACTCAGTCTATGCAGGTAGTTGAGGATAGGCAGGGTAAAGCCTAAACAGATGCCTCAGGCTATAGAGATTTTCACACCCCTCCGATATATAGCGAAGTAAAGAAACCTATAGTTGTTGAGGACTAAGTGTATAAGATAGCGAAGTGCTATGGATCTTTCGGTGTATGTCGACCGAGAAAGTGACTTTTAAGTACGTTTATGTTAAAGAGTCGAGACGGAATATTGGTGAAAGTGCGCTCGACCTATTTGAATAGTTAGACATCCAGAGTCGACATGAAGAATAATTTTGGATGTATTCTAGTGACAGATATTAACCCAACATTATGGACAGTGAGAGTCGGAAAGCCCAAAAGTTCATAGAATGGCTCAAATTGTCGATTAGAGTCTGATTGGCTCATTTTCTATGTCGAGGCAGTGCATAGATTACAGTTGCATGAAGAATATCATGTGTTACATGCCTCTGAGATTGAGAAAGGTAGTAAGGGCCGAAATAGAGACAAAAGAATAGAGACTGACAGAGATGTTAGAGCAGGAAAAAGAGACCAGTTGATAAGGGATTAGAGTTGATGAGTCACGGGGTAAGATAATTGGTAAGGCCCCAGTCATCCAATTTTGGCACTCTTGAGGGGCATTGTGATTGGAGGACCCCGACCTGCTACGAAGCAGTATAGCAGTGTAAGCACTGCAAGCAATGTGGGATGTGTGGTGGATACCATGGAAGGAGGGTCTATACCTACACTGTATTGATGAAAATGGCCGTTAAGTGTGGTAAGACGGACCATTGATTTTGATTGCACAGAGTTGGGCGAGATCGCCCCACAGAAAAGTAAAGAGATAGAGAAAAACTTCGTTGGTATAGCTACAACGAAAAGGGAGGCCATAGCCGAAAAGAAAAAGGAAAGTAGGCTGTTAGACGAAGGCGAGAGGATGTCTTAGACCAGGACACTATTGATGTTTCATGGATGTGGTGTAAGATACCACACTTGTTATGAATAATGAAGTACATATGTTCATTGATCCTACATGCCTCACATGATATCATACGGTCTGGATAGACCAGGACAAACCCGATGGAGGGGTAGTCCCGATTTATGTTTTTAAAAGAGATGTGATTTGATTAATCAAGGTATTCCCGAGAGATGGGTTTGACCTTGATGAAGTTGTTTCATAATGAAACAACTGAGTTTTAAAGTGAGAGTTTATGATGAAATAAATGAGTTTTTAATGTGATGAATTTATGATGAAACAAATAAGTTTCAAAGTGATGAGTTTTGTGATTAAACAAATGAGTTTTAAAGTGAAGAGTTTATGATGAAATAAATAAGTTTTAATGTGACGAGCATGAGATGTCATACATGATGATTTTCTATGTGTACTTTATATGTCGATTTCATGATTTCTTGTATATGATATACACATACATGTGGCATTGTTTTAATCTTACCTCATGCTCCGAAAGTAAACGATTTTTACATCATGACATTATCAGGACGTAGATAGTATAGTTATCTACCTGCTTACATTATTGCCTTACTGAGCACGTTTCGCTCACCCTTTCATTTTCCACCCCACAGGGTATATTCAGTAGAAGAGAGCGACAATAGTCTCGCATCTTAGTTATCCGCTACTTCTTAGCAAGACCAGGTATACACATTTGTATAATTTCGTATCTGAACATATAGATGCACAGTACTGTATATGGATGTAATATTGGGGATGTATTTAGTTTTAAATAAATTGATATGTAAATGAAATATGGAAATTGAATGGTAAATAGGGGAGAGGTGACTAACACTGAATCATAGCCCGACTGTTTAGTAGTATATCTGTTCACGACGGGTAAGGAAATGAAAAGCGAAAAATTTGTAGGGATTTTTAGGTAATTTGGGTCGTGACATATCCTGTCTAGTCCCGAATTGTTGAGAATTTGCAGTCATGGTGGAAATTAAATTCCTAGCTTCAGTGGGGGTTTTATTGACTATTGCTCCTCCACTAGCAGCATCCATCATTCTTCTTTCCATTGGCAAGAGTCGTTCATAGAAGTATTGGATGAATAGTTGTTCAGAAATCCCATGTTGTGGGCAATTAGCATAAAGCTGCTTGAATCTTTCCCAATACTAATGAAGATTTTTGATATCTCTTTGCTTGATTCCACATATCTCCCTTCTTATGTTTGCGGCCTTAGAAGCTGGAAAAAATTTGTCAAGAAAACATCTTACCATGTTAGTCCATGTTGTAACCGAACCTGGAGGAAGGTAGAATAACCAATCATTAGCTCTATTTGCGAGTGAGAATGGAAAGGCCCTAAGCTTGATTTGATCCTTCGTAACAGCTTGTGGCTTCATGCTGGAGCAAACAACATGAAATTCCTTGAGATGTTTATGAGGATCTTTGTTTTCCAACCCATGCAACCTTGGAAGAAGGTGGATCAGTCCGGATTTCAGTTCGAAGTCTGTTTGCAAAGCAGGATATTGAATACATAATGGTTGTTGATCCAAAGCTAGAGTGGCGAGTTGTCTAAGAGTTCTCTCTTGATTGTTGTCCATCTCTCGCTCGGATTCAGAGTCACTTGTAAGGTCTAATGCAAGATTCAATCCTGGTGATGATGTAGAGTTTTCTTCGTGCTTGTGATTTCTAGCTTCTTTCTTAAGTCTTCTTTCAGTCTTCTTGATGTCAGGATTGTATGGAATTAATTCACCTGTACGAGAAGAACGAAGCATCAAAATAAATCAAAATTAAATTTAATCTCCCCGGCAACGGCGCCAAAAATTTATGGTTACCAAAACCAACAATATTAAATATCTTGCTCAAACAATTAATTAGTAGTATAGGGAGCAAGGTCATGTCCCAAGAGAGATTGATTAATTCCAATTTCCTTTTCTGCAAATAAAAGAAAAATAAAACAAGAGGGGTTTGAAAGATTAATTAACTAAAATAACAAAACTTAATAGAAAGAAAACAAAATTGAGTAGAAGAATTCAATAATTTGAGAAATCCAACCCAAAGAGTAATTTCCAGATTTGGTTCGGTAAGTTAATCATTGATGCAAGATAATTTTTCTTAATCCCAACTAAACTGGTTATGGTTGTTGGTTCGACCTAACAACCTATCTCTTCTTACTGCTTTGACAATAGGAAACGTTCTCTAACTGCTGCTCTTACCAATAAACAACCCTAGATACGATCTTAGGATTTAATTTACCAATAGCATTGAACACTAAAAAGACTACCAATTCTAATTAACAAACACACATGTAGGTTTATTTAAATCAAATCTTATAATCACATAACAAAGACTAAAAACCAGAAGTGCAATTAATCTTGTTGCTTAGCACTTGTTATTGAAACAGCCAAACAATTATGGATTCAGATATTTCAATTGGATGTATATTACCTTGTGAATGAATCAATATGCCTTTTTGAAGCAACCACAAAATAATAATAATAATGAAGTGCAGAAATTATAAGAATAGAAAAGATTAAAGAAAATAAATAAGAATAATTAGATCTCACAACTTACAAACCAAATCTTCAATTATCCTTAGATTGGAAAGAGAGTTTAGCAACCCATGAATAATGGGTAAAAGCAGTGAAAATATTTGTATAAGAAAATCTAATAAAAAAAGTCTCCTAACCTAAATCTTCAAGAGACTATTTATAACTAAAAAAAAATAGAGATAAGAGTCCAACTCCTTGTTGGACTTAAAGTCCTTACATTTAATTAAAATAATAATCCGATAAAAAGTCTTCCAAGTAATTGAAAAAGTCAAATCTATGGAGGAGAGAGAAAATTATCGTATTTGATGCTTAGGCGAGAGTCTTGCCTAAGCCTTGACCCGTCTTTATCCAACAATTTGAAGTCGGCTCATCAAAAAGACCCTTAGGCGAGAGTCTTGCCTAAGGCTGCATCCGGTTCTGCCCTTGGAAGAAAACTGCACAGTGAAGAGATCCTTAGGCGAGAGTCTTGCCTAAGGCTGTATCTGGTTCTGACTTGGCTCCCATTCATCATTTATCATTTCTTCCACATGGTTTCCCTTGTTCCAAAATCCTTCTAAATCATCCTTTTATTCATCAATTCCATGAATTCCTACAATTATTCAAGAATGATCAATTATCCATAAATTAAGTATAAAATTCATACAAAACCATAGGAAAACAAGGTAAATTAAGTGCATAAATAATGACTTATCAAGCTCCAGTTGATACATCTGCTCCGAGGGGCAGAGCGACAGCTGAGGAGAATGGGAAGCAGGTGATTGGTCGAGGACGAGTACATGCTTTGGACCACGGGACAACTGATGCTTTGTCGGATGTGATTAAAGTTAACATCATGATTTTTTATCTTAAAGCACATGTTTTAATTAATCTCGGTGCCACACATTCATTTGTATCACCTTCATTTGCATGTAGGTTATCAAAGCATGTAAAGCGTACGTTGTTAAGTAGGACGATGTTGATTAGTACGCCTATGGATAACAGTCAATTAGTAGAGTATGTGTTTAAAGACTATAAGTTAAGAGTGAGGGAAAAAGGATATATAATTTTGCAAACTAAGAAATCAAAATGTTAAAGGTTTCATTGCATACGTGGTTCATTCGGATAAGGAGCATCCGAAGTTGGTAGATATCCATGTGGTAAGGGAGTTCCTAGATGTCTTTCTTGATGAATTGTCAGGGTTACCACCAGAAAAAGATATGGAGTTCTGTATAGATTTGGTGTCTGAAACCGAGCCTATTTCAAAACCACTGTATCGCATGGCCTTAGTTAAGTTGGAAGAGCTTAAGAAGCAGTTGCAAAAACTACTGGATAGGGGATTCATTAGATCGAGTGCTTCACCTTGGGGAGTATTGGTTTTGTTTGTGAAGAAGAAGGATTGGAGCCTCCGATTGTGTATTGATTACAGATTGTTGAATAAGGCCACCATCAAGAATAGGTATCCCCTTCAGCGGATTGATGATTTGTTAGATCACCTTCGGGGATCGCAGGTCTTTCTTAAGATTGATCTGAGATCCAGGTATCATTGGTTGAGAGTTCGGAGTGGAGATGTACCCAAGACAGTATTTTAGACCTGATATGGCCACTATGAGTTCTTGGTTATGCCATTCGGATTAACGAATGCTCCCACAACTTTTATGGCTCTGATGAACGATGTGTTCAAGCTATACTTGGATCAGTTTATTATCATTTTTATCGATGACATCTTGATGTATTCAAACACTCAGGAGGAGAATGAGCAGCACCTGAGAATTGTATTACAGACTCTCCGAGAGAAGGAGTTGTATGCTAAACTTAGTAAGTGTGACTTCTGGTTAGCGCATATCTCATTTTTGGAACACGTTAGTCGAAGGATGGAGTGTCAGTAGATCCATCCAAGATAGAGGTTGTAGTTTATTGGGAATAGCTGAGGATAGTCACCGAGATCAAGCATTTTTTGGGTTTAGTTGGGTATTATCGGAGGTTCGTTGAGGGATTTTTGAAGTTAGCTGCTCCGTTGACTCGTCTAACTCGAAAGAATGTTGTATTTGTGTGAGACGATGATTGTGAGAAGAGTTTTCAGGAGTTGAAGAGTCGATTGATAACTGTTTCGATTCTCACTATTTCTACTAGCTCATGAGGTTTTTCAGTGTATACCGATGCTTCGCATCAGGGACTGGGCTGCGTATTGATATAGGATAGGAGGGTAGTTGCTTATGGATCCAGACAGTTGAAGGACAATGGGAAGATCTATCCGACCAATGATTTGGAGTTAGCAGCAATAATGTTTACGTTGAAGATATGATGCCACTACTTGTATGGTGAGAAGTTTCAGATTTATATTGACCCACAAGAGCCTCAAGTATCTATTCTCATAGAATAAGCTAAACATGAGACAAATTAGATGGCTAGAGCTTCTAAAGGATTATGATTGTGAGACACTTTATCATTCGGGTAAGGCTAATGTTGTAGCTGATGCATTGAGTAGGAAGAGCCTTGGGATGGTATCGTATATGAAGGTCGGGAAACATGAGTTACTAGAGCAGTTTGCTAGCCTCAGTTTGGATGTTGTGCCTGACATGGTTACTGACTGTGTGATAGCTAGCTTAAGATTGGAACAAGATTTGGTAGACAGAATTTGACAGGCTCAGCAGGTTGATCAGTAGTGCATTGATATGACTAGTCAAATGCAAATGGGCACAGTGATCGAATAATAGTTGAGTTCTGATGGACTAATGAGGTTCAAAGGTAGGGTGTGTGTCCCCGATGATCTAGAGCTCAAGAGACTTAATTTGTCGGAAGCTCATTCTTCGATGTATACTTTACATCTTGGGAGTAATAAGATGTATCAGAACCTTCAAAAAGTGTATTAGTGGTCGGGTATGAAGAAGGATGTAGCAGATTTTGTGGCGAGGTGTCTCATTTGTTAGCAGGTGAAGGTAGAGCATCAGAAGCCTATAGTGTTCTTACAGCCTCTACCTATACCGACATAGAAATGAGAGCATATCGCAATGGATTTCATGATGGGTTTACTGAGGACCCGGAGGAATCACGATGCGATATGAGTGATCGTTGATAGACTGATGAAGTCAGCCTACTTCCTAGCTATGAGAGCTATCGATACTCTGAGTTCATTAGCAGAGTTGTATGTATGCGAGGTAGTGAGGTTACATGGTGTTCCAGTGGGCATTCTTTCGGAGAGGGATTCCCTCTTTACTTCTCAATTTTGGGAACATTTTCAGGAAGCAATGGGAACCCAGTTGAGTTTTAGCACTACTTTCAATCCTCAGACAGATGGTCCGTCAGAGAGGACTATACAAACTCTGGAGTATATGTTGAGAGCATGTGTGTTGGATTTTAGAGGCTCTTGGGATGATCATTTGCCACTAGGCGAATTTGCCTACAATAACAGTTTTCATTCAAGTATCAAGATGGCACCGTACGATACTTTATATGGTCGTAGATGTCGTTTCCCTATCGGATTAGAAGATGTGGGTGACAAAAAGATTTTTACTCCTGATTTGGTCACGAAAGCCTCTGAGGATGTTTGGTTGATATGTGATAGATCAGAAACCGCTCAAAGTAGACAGAAGAGTTATGCAGACAAGAGACGGAGGCCACTAGAGTTTACAGTTGGCGAGTCAGTGTTTTGAAAGTTTCTCCTTGTAAGAGTATAGCGAGATTCGGGATGAGAGGTAAGCTAAGTCCTTACTACATTAAACCCTTTGAGATACTAGATCGAGTGGGAGATAAGGCTTATAGGTTGGCATTGCCACCGGACATATTAGGCGTCCATAACGCATTCCACATTTTGATGCTTCAGATGTATCAGCAGGATCTGGCACATGTGATTCAGTATGAGCCATTGGAGATCAGAGAGGATATGTCATATGTAGAGATATCGATTCGGATACTGGATAGGAAGGAGAAAGTATTGAGGTCGAAGACTATTGGGTTAGTGAAGATTCTCTAGCAGCATCACACTTTGGAGGAAGCTACTTGGGAGTTAGAGAGCTTGATGTATGAGAAGCACCCCCAGCTATTTGATGACTGACTTGGTTCTAATTTTGTTAACCAACTTCTTTAAGTTGGGGAGGATTATAAGCCTCAGATTTTTTATTTAGGTTATTCCTTATGATTCTTATATGTACAAACATTTTATATGTTGATTGAATCATAAGAAAGTATTTACTACAAAGAGATTTCAGGTAAATCGATTAAACACATAGTAGCTACGTTAAGGCCGAATAAGGGCTATAAGAGCCACAGGCTAAACCGAGTGGATCTAAATCATTATGACTAAAGTTAAGAACTTATAATGGGAAAATATAGAGGGCTCAAGAAGGGAAATCGGCTCGATTTGGTCCCAAATGCATTGAAGTAAAGGAAAGGCCAAAAATGGACTAAACGAGTCCAAAATGGTCCGTTTGAGGGGTATTTGATATATTTGCCTCCTCGAAACGGCCAAAACGTAAAGACGAGAGTGTAAACCATAGAATACAACACTTTCAGAATTTTGAGAAAAAATCAAATGTGGTCAATGGTCAAGAAAAGTTAATGATAGTTAAGAAAAGTGGACTTTGACCATAGTTGACTAATCATGGTTAGAATTTAACCTAAGGTTAAAAAGTGGGGAAGAAATATTTTTGGTTAAAACACTTGATATTCATCCCCTGAAGTATGAAAAATTTATTTAATCAAAATTCAGATTAAATTAAATGGGTAAAACGCAGTAGGCCAAAGTTGGAATTTTTAAAGCCCATTAAGATATACCAAGTGTGGGCTGAAGTTCTTAGGCCCATTGGGCCGAGTTGTTGGGCCAATTGGTGGGCCCAATATTAAGTCAATTTAAGGCGCAATTGGTAGAAAAATTTTTAGCCCAAAAGAAAAGCCAAAACCGAAAGCCCAAAAGTTAAGCCCGTTAGTTAAATGGTTAAGCCTAAAACTTAAGCCCAAAGTTACCAAGCCCAAATCTAATTGACAAGCCCAATCCATGGGCTGATTTTTAGGATATTTATGGCTGATATTTAGGAAGCAAAAGAAAAATTGGCTAAGTAAGAATTTTCTTCTTCCTTAGGTAAGAGTGAAATTACCATGGAAACATAAACTCTTAATCTTTCCCTCTCTAGAAATCACCTACCTGGAGACATATTTGGGACAAGTGATCTTCAAGAAAGTTGTTCCATATAGGAATAGCATATCTTGGAATCAACTATCAAGGAGTCATATTGAGCAACCCGAAATTCTCTAAAGTTTCAACCAAAGTGAGAACTATAAGCTATGTAAGTTTTCAATCTTCCAACTTCATATATGTTTATCTAGGGATTATATGGAGTTGATTGGTATATGTTTTTATGGATCAAAAAAAAAAAAATTACCATGAACAAGTGATGGTTGAAAGTTGGAAATTGTGTTTTGATGAATACTCATGTGATTTTAAGGCATGGATAGGTTGGTAAGCATGTATACATAATCATGGCGTGCTTAGTTTTAATCAATTTATTCATATGGATGGTTGTATGATGTTGGCATATAAGGTGTTTGATAAAATGCCAACATGAAATATAGGAAAGCTTCAGACATGCATGAAAGGTGTTTGATAAAATGCCTAAGTGAAGTTGGCTAAGCAAATGGCCAAGGTTGGCATGATGGTGCCGTGACCGACGGCATAGCAAGGCATGATGGTTTTCGACCACATACCATGGCCGAGAGGCCAATGGGTCAAGTCGAAGTGGTCTCGGCCCAATAAGTGTTCATGGGCTTCAAACTAAGCCCAATAAGTGTTGGTGGTCTCCACAAGCCCAATAGGCCCAATTGAAATGAATTGTAAGTGATATGGGCTTAAGATAATGTTAAGTCCATTAGCAATTGTTAAGGCCCAATAAGAGTAAATGAACCTATTAATTGAAATAGACTGTATTAAATGTGAAATACAGTGGGAAAAGTGTAATTAACCTGATGAATGGTTATATGCAGCTCCAGAGTTTATACTGGGAGCAAACCGGACTGTGTGATCAAGTAGCGTTGAGAAAGCGATTTCACTCTGAGTGATTTCAGGTAAAAGATTTTACGGGTAGTTAGAGATATCTGCACATAGTTTCATCTGCTTCAATATTCACTTAAAAAGTCTGAGGGTTAAAGAAAGTGAATAATATTTATTGAGACTCGATATAGGTAAATTATGATTTTACCCCTATTAAGGGTAAAATGTCAATGTTTAGGAAAAGTTCCAAAAAGCATGGAAATGATGTTTTTGAATGTTTTTACTGCTGTTTAGTAGAAGAATAGATAGATTGGCCAATGATTTTGTGAAATACACAAAATAGCCCAATTATGGTGCTGATTTTATGAATTTAAACTATCCCTATTTAAATGAACCATCTATCGAGTTGTGTGAAAACAAATTGTGTTGGAGCGTTGCTCGCACTTGATTTCATATGTTTTCTACATAAATTAGTGTTGGAGTATGACTCGCACTAGATTTCCACGATATGCAAGACAGAGTATTGGAGCGTTGCTCGTACTCACTTTTATGTGATTTATGCATGATAGAGTGTTGGAGCGATTGCTCGTACTCAGTTTTACATGGTTTATACATGGCATACTACTAAAGCATTACTCGTACTTGATTTGAAATGCAAACTATACATGACCTAATACTGGAGTGTTACTCACATTAGTGTTCGAGATTTGTGATATGTGTGAAACAGTGTTTGAGCAGGGTGTCGATTGTGAGTCGCACTCAAGGTGTGCATTGTAACTTTGATGTGATATACATGATATGATTTGAAAACCATGTTGATTTCCTCGTGTAGACTGAGTGTCAGATTGTAGAGATGTTCGCATGTGGATTTAGAGACGTGGCATTGATTATCCATTGAGATAGGGTCCATGGGTGTACGTTGTACCGTGTATGTGTCACAGAGTATGTTGTACCATATGTTGTATGTGGAGTTGTGGAGTTGATAGCTGACGGTTGTGAGGATTTGACCCACCTCCCGTTACAGCAGTGATACCTCGCACACCGAGACCTGTGTAGCTTGGGATCACAGTATAGGATATGGCCATAGTCTGGGATATTATTGCATTTAGCCACTAAGTCTCATATGATTATATCACATGATTTTATGAATTTGGGTAGACCTGAAGGATGGGTCGAAACCTGATAGATATGTTTTAATTGCTGAAAATGCCATATTTACTATGTTTGAATGTAAATGGCATGATTTATTTAAAGGCATTATAAAGTTATAAAGATGCAGTGTTTTGCATGAAATGCCTATATTTGAGAACTTAACATTATTTCAGTACATGTAAATTATATGTACGTATCATATCATTTTTCCAATACATGCTTTAAATCTGAAACTAAAGAAAGAGTGTTTCATGGCATAGCATTTGTAAGACCCAAAAGTGTAAGTAAAGTGATTAAACACACATAAGCTACATAATGGCTAAATGAGGACAATAAGAGCCACAGGCTAAACTGAGAGGATCTAAATCATTCTGATTGAAGAGTAGAACTTAAAATGAGGAAATATATAGAGCTCATGAAGGAAAGTCAGTTTGATTTGGTCCCGACCACTTTGAAGTAGAGTAAACGCCAAAAGTGGCTAAACGAGTCTGAAATGGTCCGTTTGAGGTGTTTTAGACATATTCGCCTCCTGAAAATGGCCAAAACATAAAGACGAGAGTGTAAACAATAAGATATGATGCTTTCGGAATTTTGAGAAAAAGTCAAACGTGGTCAATGGTCAAGAAAAGTCAATGGTAGTTAAGAAAAGTGGACTTTGACCATTGTTAACTAACCATGGTTAAAATTTAACCTAATGTTAAAAAGTGGGGAAGAAATATTTTTGGTTCAAACAAAAGATATTCATCCCCTGAAATATGAAAAATTTATTTAATCGAAATCCGGATTAAATTTTATGGGTAAAATGCAATGGCCCAAAGTTGGAAATTTTAAAGCCCATTAAGGTATAACAAGTGTGGGCCTAATTTCTTAGCCCATTTAGCCAAACTATTGGGTAACTTTGTGCGGCCAGTATGAAATAAATTGAAGGCCTAATAGATAGGAAAAACTTTCAGCCCGAAAGCCCAAAAGGAAATCCCAAACCGAGAAGCCCAAAGTCAAGCCTGTTAGGTAAACTTCAAGCCCATTAGTAAATAAACTAAAAGCCCAATTTGGTAACTATGGCCCAAACCCATTCAAGTCCAAATTAAGGGCTGAACTTTGTGACTTAATGAATAAGTCTTTAAGCTTAAAAATCAGCCAACACATTAGTCTTCTTCTCCATAGCTCTCGGCAAACCTAAAGCAACCATTACCAAACATAATTTCAAGTTTTCTCACACTAGAAATCACCAGGTTAGAGACATATTTGGAACTTGCAATCTGCATGGAAGTTGTTTTAAATTGAGAAAGGATTAACATACCTTGGAATTGGCTATCAAGGAGCCATATTGAGAAAGGCAAAATTCTTCAAAGTCTCGGCCACAAAGAGAAGTACATGCTAGGAATAATTTCAAGCTTCCAAATTCATATATGTTAATCTATGAATTATTTTAAGTTGATTGGTGCATGTTTTATGCATTGAAACACACAAAATCACCGTGAACAAGGGTTGGCTGAAAATAGGTATTTATAATTTGATAAATACATATATGATTTTAAGGCATGCTTAGGTCGGTAAACTTATGTACATGAGTTTGGCATGCTTAATTTTATTGATTTGGTGTATTGGTTGATGAATTTGAGTTAGTAGTTAAGGTGTTTGATAAAATGCCTAAATGAACTAAGTTAAGGCTTAAGACATTGACAACCAAGTTGTTGATAAAATGCCTAAGTGAGATTGGCTAGCAAATGGCCAAGGTTGGCAGGTGGTGTGGCGTGACTGACGACATTGCTAGGCATGGTGGCTCTCGGCCACATGCCATGGTCGAGAAGGCCAATAGGCCTTGCCGATGTGGTATCGACCCAATAAGGTGCCATGGGCCTCGAACAAGCCCAATAGGAGTTGGTGGGCCCTACAAGCCTAATAGGCCCAACTGAAATGAATAGTAAAGTGAAATAGGCTTAAAACGGTGTTAAACCCATTAAGGGTTGTTAAGGTCCAATAAGAGTGAAAAGGGCCCACTAAGTGAAATAGGCTGTATTAAATGTGAAATACATTAGGAAAAGTGTAATTAATTAGATAAATGGTCATATATAGCTCCGAAGATTATATTGGGAGCTAATCGGATTGAGCGATTGAGCAGCGCTGAGGAAGTGAAATCACTTGACGTGATTCGAGGTAAGGGACTTTTGCGAGTAGTTAGAGATATCTGCACGTAGTTTCGTCTCCTTTTACATTCACTTAAAAAGTCTAAGGGTCAAAGAAAGTGAATAATATTTATAGCGACTAGGTATGGGTAAATTACGATTTTGTCCCTAGTAAAGGCAAAAAGTCAAAGTTTAGGAAAAGTCCTAAAAAGCATGGAAATCATAATTTTGAGTATTTTTACTGCTGTTTAGCAAAAGAGTAAATAAATGAGCTAATGTTTTCGTGGTTGATGAGAAATGGCACAATATATGGTGCTGATTTGAATGTTTAGAAATCATCCCTTTCAAAAGAGCCATCTATTGAGTTATGTGAAAACAAATCGTGCTGGAGCACTGCTCACACTTGGTTTTATATGTTTTCTACATGAAAAGTGTTGGAGTGAATACTCACACTGGATTTCTTATGACATAGATGGCATAGTATTGGAGCGATAGCTCGTACTTAATTTAAAAGTGATTTATGCATAATAGAGTACTAGAGTAATACTCGTACTCAATGTTATATGATTTATGCAAGACAAAGTATTAGAGCGATTGCTCATACTTGATTTGAAATGCAACTTAAGCTTGACCTAGTGTTGGAGTGTTACTCGCAGTAGTGTTCGAGTTTTGATATGTGTGAAACTGTGACTTGAGCGGGGTGTCGACTGTAAGTTGTACTTAAGGCTCGCACTGTAACCTTATTGATTTGAACGGGGTGATGACTGTGACTCACACTCAAGGCTCGCACTGCAGTAATGTGATATACATGATATGATGTTAAAAACCATGCTGATTTCCTCGTATAGACTGAGTGTCACACATATGAGATGTTCGCATGTGGATTTAGAGAAGTGGCATTAATTATCCATTGAGATAGGGTCCACGGGTGTACGTCATATCGTGTATGTGTCACGGAGTACACTATACCATGTATTATATGTGTATGTGCAGTTGTGGAGTTGAGGAGTTGATAGCTGGCGGTTGTGAGGATATAACCCACCTCCCCTTACAGTAGTGATTGCCCCGCACACCGAGTACTGTGTCGTCTGGGATCACCATATAAGATATGGCCATAGTCTAGGATATTATTGCATATAGCCACCAAGTCTCACATGGTTATATCACATGATTTTATGATTTCGGCTATACCTGAGGGATAGGTCGAAATCAGATTGATGTGTTGAAATGCCATATTTTTTGTGATTTGAGTTAAATGGCATGAATTATCTAAAGACACTTTGAATTTGTAAAGATGCAGCATTTTGCATGAAATGCCTATATTTGAGAACTTAGCATGGTTTCAGTACATGATATTTAATATGTACCCTTACATCAGTTCTTAATTCATGCTTTTAATGTGAGTTAAGGAAATAGTATTTCAAGGCATGACATTATTTTCAGTAGATAGTGTGGATGTCTACTTGCTTGCTTGATTTCCTCACTGAGCTAGTGAGCTCACCCTTTTCATTTTCCACATCTCTACAAAGCATCGACAGTAGATTGAGTACGGCTGAGGGTTAGCATTCCTTTGTCCACAGTATTTCCCATCGAGCGAAAGGTATACACATCACGTACGATTTTGTATCTAAACATATAAACAGCACAGTGATGTAAACAATGTAATAATAGGGGATGTATCTGTCTTTATATATATGTGAGCTCATTTATGGTATACAAGTGTTTCAATCAATAGAAAATTTTATTGGCATGTATGCACCGTGTGGAATTCATGATATGGTAAGTAAAGGTGATGATACTAATACCGAATCACAACCCAACTAAATATGAAATTATGACAAAAGGAAAGGTATGTAAAAGTGAAACATTTATAGTGATTTTTGGTAAAAGACGGTCGTGACAGAACGAAAATAGGGTAGAGTTAGTTTGATGTGAGTTAGTGTTAGTGGTTAGGATAGTGTACATCCCCATATTACTGTGTTGTGTTTAGATACAATTGTGTATTTCGAGATGTGAATTGGACTAATTAATGGTTATGAATGCAGGAATCAAGCCTTTGTGTCTAATACCAATTGTGGTAGTGGGGCGAGGTCGAGCGGAAGGGCTAGAGGTCCTAGAGGTAGAACTGAGGGTCGAGATGAATCTTCATCCGACCATACACCACAGGGTCCCAATGAGGTACCAGAGAGTATAAGGGCACGCTTCATGAGATTAGATCATAGGCTAGATACTACTGTGGAGATGTAGGCATAGACTATGCATGGTAGGCAGGGTCCAGAGGTTTAAACTACGACTGGATAGGCAGCTGCACCTGACAAACCTACATAACCAGCACAGATGCCACAGCCTACAAATACTCCTACACCCCTATCAGTTCAGGATACGCCTTCTCCTGTTGCTCCACAACAGGGCAGTAGTGGCTTGGGGTATGATTGTGAGCTGGATCATTTACGACAGTTCCACAAGTTTAGACCGCCATCATTTAGTGGGGTCAAAGCCCAGTCGCTGCTGAGGATTGGATAGGGGAGATGGAAAAGTTGTATAGGTTCTTTGAGTGTACTACGACTGAGATGGTCGAATTTGCTGCGTTCTTGTTAAAGGAAGCAGGAGAGCATTGGTGGAAGTCCACCAGACTGATATTGAGAGCTTGACATACAAAGATCAATTGAGAGATATTTTTGGATGCCTTTAGAAGGCAGTTTGTTCTAGACAGGTGTAGCAGAGACTACAAGCTGAGTTTTGGGGGTTAAGCTAGCGTAGTCAGTCAATGGATGAGTATGAGACTAGATTTATATCCCTGGGAACCTCGACACTATGTATAGTGAGACCAAAAAGGTTTGTAGATTTGTTGATCTACTGAGACTGATACTACGGTCCAGATTAGTCTAGCTGGATATTAATACATACGAGGAGGCAATGCGCAGGGTGCAACTTTGTGAGCAGGACTATGAGAGGAATACCTTTGAGTTCGAGAAGGTTAGTCAGAGCCGAGATAGAGAGAAGAAGAGGCCGAATAGAGATAGACGTTTCAGTTATCGAAAAGAGAGACTCTTTGGTAAAAGACCATTGATTGAGGAGGTACGAGAGAGACCTACTAGACCTCCTGCATATCTGGCCATAGCTCCGGTGAAGGGTATTGTTATTAGAGGACAAAGGCCTACTACTGAGCAATGCAGTAGATGCGGTAGATACCATGGCAGTAGACCTTATCCGATGACTCCTATAATATGTTTTCGATGTAGGAAACAAGGGATATTGCTAGAGCTTGCCCAGAGTGGATTGAGTCTGCCCCACAGAAGGGCAAGGAGCTAGAGAGAGCTCCAGTTGATACGTCTGCTCCAAGGAAGAGAGCGACAGTAGAGGAGAAGGGGAAGTAGGTGGTTGGTCGAGGGCGAGTACATGCTTTGGACCAGGGCATAGCGTATGCTTCATCGAATGTGATTAGAGGTAACATCCTGATTTTTGATCTTGAAGCATATGTATTATTTGATCCTGGTGCCACACATTCATTTGTATTGCCTTCATTTGCATGCAAGTTAGCAAAACATGTAGAACGTACACCTTTAGGTATGATGATGTTGATTCGTACGCCTATGGATAATAGTCAGCTAGTTGAGCATGTGTTTACTGTTTGCAAGCTAAGAGTAGGGGAAAAGGATATGACAACCAATCTAATATTGTTCTGTATGAGCGATTTTGATGTAATCTTAGGAATGGATTGGTTATTTGCAAACCATAGTGTTTTAGATTGCTATGTGAAGACAATTATTTTTCCTAGCCCTGAAAAATATATTGTAAAGTTTATAGAAAAGAAATGAAAGTTGTAGTTATGGTTATAATAAACAATATATTATGCTTACTAAGAAATCATTATGTTGAAGGTTTCATTACGTACGTAGTTGATATGGATAAGGCACATCCGGAATTGGCAGATATTCTTGTGGTTAGTGACTTTTCAAATGTCTTTTCGGATGAACTGCTAGGGTTACCACTAGATAGAGAGATAGAGTTCTGTATAGATTTTGTGCCTGGTACCGAACCTATTTTGAAACCACCGTATCACATAGCCTTAGTTGAGTTAGAGGAGCTCAAGAGACAATTGCAAGAGCTGTTGGATAGGGTGTTAATCAGATAGAGTGTTTCACCATAGGGAGCACCGATTTTGTTTGTGAAGAAGAAGGATGAAAGCCTCCGATTATGTATTGATTACAGATTGTTGAATAAGGCTACCATCAAGAATAAGTATCCCCTTCCACGTATAGATGACTTATTGGATCAGCTTCGGGGAGCGCAGGTCTTTTGTAAGATTGATATGAGGTCTGGGTATTATCAGTTGAGAGTTCAAAGTGGAGATGTACCCAAGACCTGATATGGCCACTATGTGTTTTTGGTTCTGCCATTCGAACTGACGAATGCTCCCCGCAGCTTTTATGGCTTTGATGAATGATGTGTTCAAGCCATATTTGGATCAGTTTGTTATCGTCTTTATCAATGACATCTTGGTGTATTAGAAGTCTCATGAGGAGCATGAGCAGCACCTAAAGATCGTATTACAAGCTCTCCGAGAGCAGTTGTACGCTAAACTCAATAAGTGTGACTTCGGGTTAGAGTAGATCTCATTTTTGGGGTACGTTGTATTGAAGGATGTAGTGTCAATAGATCCATCCAAGATAGACGCTGTAGTTTAGGGGGAACAACTGAGGACAGTTACTGAGATCAGGAGTTTTCTAGGTTTAGCAAGATATTATCAAAGATTCGTTGAGGGATTTTTAAAGTTAGCTGCTGTCAGACCCGAGTTTTCGATTTACGTGTGTAGCTTGTACCTTATGATTCCTATGCGTACGAACATTATGTTTCATAGTTGAATCATAAGAAGAGTATTTACTATCATGCAATCGATTTATTGAGAATTAAAAAATGCATGTAAGCTACATAACAGCGAGATAAGGGTTCAATTTATTTTCGAGTAAGTACAGGGGTAAAACGGTCAATTGACCAAAATTCGGTATAAATACGATGAGACAATTTCATTAAAAATATGAAATCGAGAAATCTTGATAAATAACGAGGAAAATATTGAATTTCGAGTCCAATTGATCGAGATATGAATTTAATTAATATTTTTAGAATTTTTGTCTCGAAAAATGAGCCCGAAAATAGTGGAAAAATATACCGAAAAGGTAAAATCGGACTGATAAATTCATTTACGGACTAAATGAATTTAATAAGAATTTTTGAGATATTATTGGGATATTTTAGGATTTTTAATATTATTTTAAGGATTAAAATAATATTAAAAATATATTATAAAGAAAAAAAACGAACGAAATTCTGAAAACGCGGGGAGAGAGAAACGGAAGGAAGCCGACGCAAACCGAGGGAAGAAGAGCTTGCCGGACCAGTCACCTCCGGCGACCAGCGGCCAGGCACGCGACCGGAAAAGGAAGGCCGGCACCGTGCGACCTCCCAGCCACCAGGACGCGCGCCACCGGCGCCGGAATCCGGCGAATCGAAGGGAGAAAGCCGCGGAGGAAAAAAAAGAGCATTCGACGGCCACCGGGAGGAGTTGGCTCCGATCGAGGCCAACCGAGAGGTCCCCTGTCCAAGACGCGTCGAACGGCGGCAGCGGCACACCGAGAACCAGCCGGACGACGCCGGCACGACCAAAAAAGTACTGAACCGGTCGGCGGTTCAGTGGAAAGTGACTGTGCTGAACCGGAACGGACCGGTTCAGCCAAGGAGAAAAGGGGAAAAAGAGGAAAAAAGAAAGAAAAAGGAAAAGAAAAATTTTTGGGATTTCACCGGACTCCGGGTAAGTCGATACGAGGTCAAAAGTGACCAATTTAATTTTTGATAAATTTATTTAAATTATATTTAATCAAAAATTGACCCGGAGTTAAATATACGAAATTGTGCAGTTCGACGATTAATTCCGAACGGAAGCCCGATTGAACTCCGATTCGCGCACCATCGTACAATCTCGGGTAAGTAAAGCTCATTTACGACAATTTATGTGATTTATGCGTATTTAAGATTTAATTTACGCATTTCGGATTAAATTTTGGATTTAGTGAATTATGTTCAGAAAATTGAATAAAATGTCGTAAATGATATACGGGCTATCCAAAGAGCTTGGAATAAAGCCCAATGGGTATTGATAGGCCCAATGAGTCAATAGACCCTGATAAACGGGCTTAATACGGATTAAGGCCCAATTAAAGTGTTAAGGACCATTAAGCGTAAAAGGGCCAATTTAAGTGAAATAAACTGTATTAAATGTGTAATACAGTAGGAAAAGTGTAATTAACTCAATGAATGATTAAATGCAGTTCCAGAGTCATATTGAGAGTTGACCGGACTGCGAGATTAGACAGCACAGAGGAAGAGAGGTCACACGACGTGATCCGAGGTAGGGGACTCTTGCAAGTAGCTAGAGATATCTGTGCATATTTTCGTTGGATTTTACATTCACTGAAATTGTTTGAGGGTCAGAGAAAATCTATAATAATTATAGGGACCCGATATTGGTAAATTATGATTTTACCCCTAGTTAGGCAAAAAGTGAAATTTTGGGAAAAGTGGTAAAAACATGGAAATGATGTTTTGAGTGGTTTTTACTGCTGTGTAGCAGAAGAGTAGGTGGATGGGCTAATGTTTTGAGGTCGATGTAAATTAAGCACACTTTATAGTGCTGATTTTAGTGATTTTTAACATCCCTATTTTTAAAGAGCCATCTACCGAATCATGTGGAAACAATCGTGCTAGAGCATAACTCGCACTTGATTTCGGATGTTTTTCACATACATTAGTGCTGGAGGTTGACTCGTACTACATTTATTTGACATGCATGATAGAGTATTAGAGCATTGCTCGTACTCAGTTTTTATGTGATTTGTGCATGATAGAGTGCTGGAGCGATTAGCTCGTACTCGAGTTTTACATGAGATGCATGACCTGGTGCTGGAGTTTCACTCGCACTAGTGTTGATATTTTGACATGCATATACAGTGTTTTGAGGCGGAGTGTTGACTGTGTGTCACACTCAAGACGCACACTGTAGTTTTTCGTGATATACACACATGTTAGAAAAACCGTGACGATTTCCTCCGTGTAGACTGAGTGTCACACTGTTGAGATGTTCTCACGTGGATTTAGAGACATGGCATGTTAAAAACAACCTGATGAGCTCGAACGAGGGATAAGGGTTAGAGATCCACCTGATGAGCCCGAACGAGGGATAAGGGTTAGAGGACCAGCTGATGAGCCCGAACGAGGGATAAGGCTGGGGGTCCACGGAGTACGATGTACCATGCGTGTGGCATGGAGTAAATTGTACCGTGTTTTGTGTTGTGGAGTTGTGGAGGAGAGTTGTTGATAGCTGGCAGTTGTGATGGACTGACCCCCTCCCGTTACAGCAGTGATAACCCGCACACCGAGTACTGTGTTGCTTGGGATTTCACCACATGTTAGGATATGTACATAATCCGAAGATACTCTCTTACGGTAAGATCCTTAAGCCCAACATCCTTAAGCCTGTTCGGCGGGGAGGCTCTGTTTGGCGGGGAGGCTCTCTTACATAGTCTAGAGAGATTGCATTTAGCCACTGAGTCTCGCATGATATATCACATGTGTTTTGCGATACGGGAAGACCTGAGGGATGGGTCAGAACCCAATTGATTTAATTGTGTTGTGATGAGAAATGCCATATTTACTATATTTTGAATGTAAATGGCATATTTTATATAAAGGCATTCTTAAATGATTAAATATGCACTGTTTTGCACGAATGCCTCTGATTGATAAACCAGCATGTGTTTAGTACATGGGATTTTAAATCTGTACTATATTATATATATTTTAAACATGCTTTTGAATTGAGAGAAGGAAAGGCAAAGCACTATTTTCAAGTAGATAGTATGGATGTCTACTTGCTTGCCTGATTTCCTTACTGAGCGCGTTGATAGCTCATCCCACTCATTTTCCCCCCATCTCTACAGATTCTCATCAGTAGATCGAGTCGGCCAGGGTATTGCATTCCTTTGATTCGCTGCCACTCCCCATCTAGCGAAAGGTATACACACGCGTACTCTTTTGTATCTGAACAATATATAAACACAGTGATGTACACGGTTTTAATGTTGGGGATGTAAATGTAATGATGTAATTATATTTAAGTATATGAATTTACTTATGATATGAAAGTCATGTATGTATGATACGTGAAAGAATGGTAAGGTATGTATGGATGAGAAGACTGATGCCTATTCACAGTCCAACTGTTGAGGAGATAAAGGTAAGCAAAAAGTGAAAAATTTATTGTGGTTTTTGGAAAAGTCGCGTGTGGGAGGAGGGCGTGAGAGAGTGGTATCAGAGCGTAGTTGGTCTGATGTGTCTAGGCATTTGTAATTAGGAAAATGTACATCCCCAAATCACTATGTTTTGTTCAGTTACAATTGTGTATACAAGATGGGAGTTGGACAAATTAATGTTGTGAATGCAGGAATTGAGCCTTTATGGCAATTACCCGCCGTGGTAGAGGGGCGAGAGGTAGGGCTAGAGGCCCTAGAGGTAGGCCTGAGAGCCGAGATGAGACCTCATTTGACTTAGTGACGTCGAGTCCCATTGAGGTACCAGAGAGTATCGAGGCACGCTTCACAAGGATAGAGCATAGCCTAGAGGCGATAGTAGGGCTGTTGGCACAGACTTTGCCAGGTAGACAGAGACAGGATGCAGAGACTGCGACTGGAGAGGCAGTTGCACCTAATACACCTGCGCAGCCTGTACAGAGGCCACAGACTACTGATACTCCTACACCCCCACCAGCTCAGGGTGGTAGAGGATATGGGTGTGATTTGGATCCGTTGTGACTGTTCCAGAAGCTTGGACCTCCATCTTTTCAAGGGGTCAAGGACCCAGCCAGTACTGAGGAGTGGATTGGCGAGATGGAGAAGTTGTACGATATTTTTTGAGTGTACGACTTCTGAGAGAGTCGCATTTGCTGCGTTTCTACTGAAGGGAACGGCAGAGCATTGGTGGAAGTCCACCAGGCCGATATTGAGAGCCCGACATGCTGAGATTAGTTGGGAGATGTTTCTAGAGGCCTTCAGGAGGCAGTTTGTTCCTGATACTGCGCAGCATAGACTGGAGGCTGAGTTTTTGGGATTGAGCCAGGGGAGTCTCACAGTGGATGAGTACGAGACTAGATTTTTGGCCCTGGGGAGATATGATCCCGATACCATGTACAGCGAGACCAGGAAGGTCCGCAGATTTGTAGACGGATTGAGACCGGTGTTGCGATCTAAATTGGTACATATGATGAGGCAGTGCGCAGGGCGCAACTTTGTGAGCAGGATTATGAGAGGCATTTCTCCGAGTTTGGGAAGTTCAGTCGGAGCCGAGATAGAGAGAGGAAGAGGCCGGCTAGAGATAGAGGGTTCAGTTATCGAGGAGAGAGGAGACTCTTCTGTAAGGGACCACAGATAGAGGAGGTGCGAGAGCGACCAATCAGACCTCCTATATACCCGGCCATAGCTCCGGCGAAGGGCATTGTGATTGGAGGACCGAGGCCTACTACTGATCAGTGCAGCCGATGTGGTAGACATCATGGCGGTAGACCTTGTCCGTTGAGCCCTGTTGTGTGTTTTCGATGTGGGAAACAGGGGCATATTGCTAGAGAGTGCCCAAAGACATATGTGATTGCCCCACAGAAGGGCAGGGAGCATGATAGAGCTCCAGCTGGTACGTCGGCTCAGAGAGGTAGAGCAACGGCAGAGGAGAAGGGGAAGCAGGTGATGGGTCGAGGGCGAGTACATGCTTTGGACCAGGACACAGCTGATGCTTCTACGGATGTGATTCGAGGTTTCATTGCGTACGTAGTGGATACGGATAAGGTACATCCGGAGTTGGTAGATATTCCTGTGGTCAGTGAGTACCCAGATGTTTTCCCGGATGAGTTGCCAGGGTTACCACCAGACAGAGAGATGGAGTTCTGTATAGATTTGGTGCCTGGTACTGAGCCTATTTCGAGACCACCGTATCGCATGACCTTAGTTGAGCTGGAGAAGCTCAAAAGACAGTTGCAGGAGCTGTTGGATAGGGGTTTTATCAGACCGAGTGTTTCATCGTGGGGAGCACCGGTTTTGTTTGTGAGGAAGAAGGATAGAAGCCTCTGATTGTGTATAGACTACAGATTGTTGAATAAGGCTACCATCAAGAATAGATACCCCCTTCCACGCATTGACGACTTACTGGATCAGCTTCGGGGAGCACAGGACTTTTCAAAGATTGATCTGAGGTCTGGGTATCATCAGTTGAGAGTTCGGAGTGGAGATGTACCCAAGACAGCATTTAGGACTCAATATGGCCACTATGAGTTCCTAGTTATGCCATTCGGACTGACGAATGCTCCCGCAGCTTTCATGGCTTTGATGAACGATGTGTTCAAGCCATATTTGGATCAGTTTGTCATCGTATTCATCGATGACATATTAGTATATTCGAGATCCGAGGAGGAGCATGAGGAGCACCTTAGGATTGTATTGCAGACTCTACGAGGGTAGCAGTTGTATGCTAAACTCAGCAAGTGTGATTTTTGGTTGACAGAGATCTCGTTTTTGGGACATGTAGTGTCGAGGGATGGTGTATCAGTAGATCCATCCAAGATTGAGGCTGTAGTTCAGTGGGAACAGCCGAGGACAATTACCGAGATCAGGAGTTTTTTGGGTTTAGCAGGGTACTATCGAAGGTTCGTTGAGGGATTTTCGAAGTTGGCTGCTCCGTTGACACGTCTCATTCGGAAGAATGTTGCATTCGTGTGGGACGAGGATTGTGAGAGGAGTTTTCAGGAGCTGAAGAGTCGATTGACCACCGCTCCGATTCTCACTATTCCTACCAGCTCAGGAGGATTTTCAGTATATACCGATGCTTCGCATCAGGGATTGGGCTGTGTGTTGATGCAGGATGGGAGGGTAGTTGCTTATGGATCCAGACAGTTGAAGGACCATGAGAAGAACTATCCGACCCATGATTTAGAGTTAGCAGCAGTAGTGTTTGCGTTGAAGGTATGGCGCCACTACTTGTATGGTGAGAAGTTTCAGATTTTTACCGACCACAAGAGCCTCAAGTACCTGTTCTCACAGAAGGAACTAAACATGAGACAGAGAAGATGGCTAGAGCTTCTGAAGGATTATGATAGTGAAATACTTTATCATCCGGGTAAGGCTAATGTTGTAGCAGATGCTTTGAGTAGGAAGAGCCTTGGGATGGTATCGTATATGATGGTCAGGGAGCACGAGCTGCTAGAGTAGTTTGCTAGCCTCAGTTTAGGAGTTGTTCCTTCGGACAGAGATGCGGATTGTATGATTGTGAGTCTACGCTTAGAGCCAGATCTGTTGGATAGGATCAGACAGGCTCAGCAGACAGATCTGTAGTGCATCGATGTGATTGGTCAGATGCAAAGGGGCACAGCGATAGATTTTGAGTTGAGTTCTGATGGACTACTGAGGTACAGAGGGAGATTGTGTGTTCTCGAGGACCCAGAGCTCAGGAGATTGATATTGTCAGAAGCTCATTCATCGAGGTACACGTTGCATCCGGGGAGTGGCAAGATGTATCAGAACCTCCGGAAGGTGTACTGGTGGTCAGGTATGAAGAGAGATGTGGCAGATTTTGTGGCGAGATGTCTCGTATGTCAGCAGGTGAAAGTAGAGCATCAGAAACCTGCAGGATTGTTACAGCCTCTACCTATACCGATATGGAAATGAGAGCATATCACCATGGATTTTGTGATGGGTTTACCGAGGACCCGGAGGAATCACGATGCTATATGGGTGATCGTTGATAGACTGACGAAGTCAGCCCACTTCCTAGCTATGAGAGCTACCGATACTCTGAGTACATTGGCAGGGTTGTATGTACGCGAGGTAGTGAGGTTGCATGGTGTTCCAGTGAGCATTGTCTCGGATAGGGATTCCCGCTTCACTTCCCCCTTTTGGGAACATTTTCAGGAAGCTATGGGAACCCAGTTGAGTTTGAGCACAGCTTTCCATCCTCAGACAGTTGGTCAGTCAGAGAGGACGATACAGACTCTGGAGGATATGTTGAGAGCATGTGTACTGGATTTTAGAGGCTCCTGGGATGATCATTTGCCACTAGCCGAGTTCGCCTGCAACAACAGTTATCATTCGAGTATTGGGATGGCACCGTATGAGGCCTTGTATGGCCGTAGATGTCATTCCCCTATTGGATGGGAAGAAGTGGGTAACCGTAAGATTTTTGCTCCTGATATGGTTACACAGGCTTCTGAGGATGTCCGGTTGATAGTTGAGAGATTGAGGACAGCTCAGAGTCAACAGAAGAGTTATGCTGACAGGAGACGTAGGCCACTTGAGTTCGCAGTTGGTGAGTCCGTGTTTCTGAAGGTTTCTCCTTCCAAGGGTATAGCGAGGTTTGGGAAGAGGGGTAAGCTGAGTCCTCGCTACATTGGACCCTTCGAGATACTTGATCGAGTGGGAGATAAGGCTTATAGGTTGGCATTGCCACCAGATTTGTCAGGCGTGCACAACGTCTTCCACATTTCGATGCTTAGGAAGTATCACCCGGATCCGGCACATGTGATTAGTTATAAGCCTTTGGAGCTCAGTGAGGACATGTCATATGTTGAGAGGCCGATTCGAATATTGGATAGGAAGGAGAAGGTTTTGAGATCGAAGACTATCGGGTTAGTGAAGGTGCTATGGCAGCATCACACTTCCGAGGAGGCTACTTGGGAGTTAGAGAGTTTGATGCGAGAGAAGCACCCCCAGTTGTTTGATGATTGATTTGGTTCTAATTTGGAGGACGAAATTCTTTTAGTTGGGGAGGATTGTCAGACCCGAGTTTTCGATTTACGTATGTAGCTTGTACCTTATGATTCCTATGCGTACGAACGTTATATTTCATAGTTGAATCATAAGAAAAGTATTTACTATCATGCAATCGATTTATTGAGAATTAAAAAATGCATGTAAGCTACATAACAGCGAGATAAGGGTTCAATTTATTTTCGAGTAAGTACAGGGGTAAAACGGTCAATTGACCAAAATTCGGTATAAATACGATGAGACAATTTCATTAAAAATATGAAATCGAGAAATCTTGATCAATAACGAGGAAAATATTGAATTTCGAGTCCAATTGATCGAGATATGAATTTAATTAATATTTTTGGAATTTTTGTCTCGAAAAATGAGCCCGACAATAGTGGAAAAATATACCAAAAAGGTAAAATCGGACTGATAAATTCATTTACGGAGTAAATGAATTTAATAAGAATTTTTGGGATATTATTGGGATATTTTAGGATTTTTAATATTATTTTAAGGATTAAAATAATATTAAAAATATATTATAAAGAAAAAACGAACGAAATTCTAAAAACGCGGGGAGAGAGAAACGGAAGGAAGCCGACGCAAACCGAGGGAAGAAGAGCTTGCCAGACCAGTCACCTCCGGCGACCAACGGCCAGGCACGCGACCGGAAAAGGAAGGCCGGCACCGTGCGACCTCCCAGCCACCAAGACGCGCGCCACCGGCGCCGAAATCCGGCGAATCGAAGGGAGAAAGCCGCGGAGGAAAAAAAAGGGCATTCGACGGCCACCGACAAGAGTTGGCTCCGATCGAGGCCAACCGAGAGGTCCCCTGTCCAAGACGCATCGAACGGCGGCAGCGGCACACCGAGAACCGGCAGGACGACGTCGACACGACCAAAAAAGTACTGAATCGGTCGGCGGTTCAGTGGAAAGTGATTGTGCTGAACCGGACCGGACCTGTTCAGCCAAGGAGAAAAGGGAAAAAAGAGGAAAAAGGAAAGAAAAAGGAAAAGAAAAATTTTCGGGATTTCACCGGACTTCGAGTAAGTCGATACGAGGTCAAAAGTGACCAATTTAATTTCTGATAAATTTATTTAAATTATATTTAATCAGAAATTGACCCGGAGTTAAATATACGAAATTGTGCAGTTCGACGATTAATTCCGAACGAAAGCCCGATCGAACTCCGATTCGCGCACCATCGCACAATCTCGGGTAAGTAAAGCTCATTTACGACAATTTATGTGATTTATGCGTATTTAAGATTTAATTTATGCATTTCGGATTAAATTTCGGATTTAGTGAATTATATTCAGAAAATTGAATAAAATGTCGTAAATGATATACGGGCTATCCAAAGAGCTTGGAATAAAGCCCAATGGGTATTGATAGGCCCAATGAGTCAATAGACCCTGATAAACGGGCTTAATACGGATTAAGGCCCAATTAAAGTGTTAAGGCCTATTAAGCGTAAAAGGGCCAATTTAAGTGAAATAAACTGTATTAAATGTGTAATACAGTAGGAAAAGTGTAATTAACTCAGTGAATGATTAAATGCAGTTCCAGAGTCATATTGAGAGTTGACCGAACTGCGAGATTAGACAGCACAGAGGAAGAGAGGTCACACGACGTGATCCGAGGTAGGGGACTCTTGCAAGTAGCTAGAGATATCTGTGCATATTTTCGTTGGATTTTACATTCACTGAAATTGTTTGAGGGTCAGAGAAAATCTATAATAATTATAGGGACCCGATATTGGTAAATTACGATTTTACGCCTAGTTAGGCAAAAAGTGAAATTTTGGGAAAAGTGGTAAAAACATGGAAACGATGTTTTGAGTGGTTTTTACTGCTGTGTAGCAGAAGAGTAGGTGGATGGGCTAATGTTTTGAGGTCGATGTAAATTAAGCACACTTTATAGTGCTGATTTTAGTGATTTTTAACATCCCTATTTTTAAAGAGCCATCTACTGAATCATGTAGAAACAATCGTGCTAGAGCATAACTCGCACTTGATTTCAGATGTTTTTCACATACATTAGTGCTGGAGGTTGACTCGCACTACATTTATTTGACATGCATGATAGAGTATTGGAGCATTGCTCGTACTCAGTTTTTATGTGATTTGTGCATGATAGAGTGCTGGAGCGATTAGCTCGTACTCGAGTTTTACATGAGATGCATGACCTGGTGCTGGAGGTTCACTCGCACTAGTGTTGATATTTTGACATGCATATACAGTGTTTTGAGGCGGAGTGTTGACTGTGTGTCACACTCAAGACGCGCACTGTAGTTTTTCGTGATATACACACATGTTAGAAAAATCGTGACGATTTCCTCCGTGTAGACTGAGTGTCACACTGTTGAGATGTTCTCACGTGGATTTAGAGACATGGCATGTTAAAAATAACCTGATAAGCCCGAACGAGGGATAACGGTTGGAGATCCACCTGATGAGCCCGAACGAGGGATAAGGGTTGGAGGACCAGCTGATGAGCCCAAACGAGGGATAAGGCTGGGGGTCCACGGAGTACGATGTACCGTGCGTGTGGCATGGAGTACATTGTACCATGTTTTGTGTTGTGGAGTTGTGGAGGAGAGTTGTTAATAGCTGGTGGTTGTGATGGACTGACCCCCCTCCCGTTACAGCAGTGATAACCCGCACACCGAGTACTGTGTTGCCTGGGATTTCACCACATGTTAGGATATGTACATAATCCGGAGATACTCTCTTACGATAAGATCCTTAAGCCCAACATCCTTAAGCCTGTTCGGCGGGGAGGCTCTGTTTGGCGGGGAGGCTCTCTTACATAGTCTAGAGAGATTGCATTTAGCCACTGAGTCTCGCATGATATATCACATGTGTTTTGCGATACGGGAAGACCTGAGGGATGGGTCGGAACCCGATTGATTTAATTGTGTTGTGATGAGAAATGCCATATTTACTGTATTTTGAATGTAAATGGCATATTTTATATGAAGGCATTCTTAAATGATTAAATATGCACTGTTTTGCACGAATGCCTCTGATTGATAAACCAGCATGTGTTTAGTACATGGGATTTTAAATCTGTACTGTATTATATATATTTTAAACATGCTTTTGAATTGAGAGAAGGAAAGGCAAAGCACTATTTTCAAGTAGATAGTATGGATGTCTACTTGCTTGCCTGATTTCCTTACTGAGCGCGTTAATAGCTCATCCCACTCATTTTCTCCCCATCCCTACAGATTCTCATCAGTAGATCGAGTCGGCCAGGGTATTGCATTTCTTTGATCCGCTGCCACTCCCCATCTAGCGAAAGGTATACACACGCATACTCTTTTGTATCTGAACAATATATAAACACAGTGATGTACACGGTTTTAATGTTGGGGATGTAAATGTAATGATGTAATTATATTTAAGTATATGAATTTACTTATGATATGAAAGTCATGTATGTATGATACGTGAAAGAATGGTAAGGTATGTATGGATGAGAAGACTGATGCCTATTCACAGCCCAACTGTTGAGGAGATAAAGGTAAGCAAAAAGTGAAAAATTTATTGTGGTTTTTGGTAAAGTCGCGTGTGGGAGGAGGGCGTGACAGCTGCTCCATTGACACGTCTCACTCTGAAGAATGTTGCATTCGTGTGGGACGGGGATTCTGAGAGGAGTTTTTAAGAGCTGAAGTGTCGATTAATCACTGTTTCGATTCTCACTATTCCTACCAGCTCAGGAGGTTTTTCAATTTTTACCGATGGTTCGCATCCGGGACAGGGTTGTGTATTGAAGCAGGATGGGAAGGTAGTTACTTATGGATCCAGACAACTGAAGGACCATGAGATGAACTATCTGACCCATGATTTGGAGTTGGCAGTAGTATTGTTTACATTAAAAATATAGCACCACTACTTATACAGTGAGAAGTTTCAAATATTTACCAATCATAAGAGCCTCAAGTATCTGTTCTTGTAGAAGGAGCTGAACATGAGAAAGAGAAGATGGCTAGATTTTCTGAAGGACTACGACTGCGAGATACTTTATCATCCGGGTAAGGCTAATGTTGCAGTTGATGCTTTGAGTAGGAAGAGCCTTGGGATGGTATCGTATATGATGGTAAGGGAACACGAGTTGCTAGAGCAGTTTGCTAGCCTCAGTTTAGGCGTTGTGCCTTCTGACATGGATACGAACTATTTGATAGCTAGCCTATGGTTGGAACCAGATTTGTTGGACAAATTTAGATAGGCTCATCAGATTGATCTGTGTTGCATTGATATGACTAGTCAAATGTAGAAAGGCACGGTGACTAATTTTGAGTTAAGTCCTGATGGACTACTGAGGTTCAGAGGTAGACTATGCATTCCTGAGGATCCACAGCTCAGGAGATTGATTTAATCATAAGCTCATTCTTCGAGGTACATGTTACATCCGAGGAGTAACAGGATGTATCAAAATCTCCAAAAGGTGTATTGGTGGTCGGGTATGAAAAAGGATGTAGCAGATTTTTTGGAGAGATGTCTCATTTGTCAATAGGTGAAGGTAGAGCATCAGAAGCCTGCAGGGTTATTGTAGCCTCTACCTATACTGACATGGAAATGAGAGTATATCACCATGGATTTTATGATGAGTTTATCGAGGACTCTCAGAAATCACGATGCGATATAGGTGATAGTTGATAGACAGATGAAGTCAGCCCACTTCCTAGCTGTGAGAGCTACTAATACTCAGAGTTCATTGGTAGAGTTGTATGTACGTGAAGTAGTGAGGTTACATGGTGTTCCAGTGAGCATTGTTTCGGATAGGTATTCTTGCTTCACTTCCCACTTTTAGGTACATTTTCAGGAAGCCATGGGAACCCAGTTGAGTTTGATCACCGCTTTCCATCCTCAAACAGATGGTCAGTCAGAGAATACTATACAGACTCTGGAGAATATGTTGAGAGCATGTGTGCTAGATTTTAAAGGCTCCTGGGATGATCATTTATCACTAACTGAATTTGTCTTCAACTACAGTTATCATTCGAGTATCGGGATGGCATCGTACGAGGCTTTATATGGCCGTAGATGTCATTCCCGTGATGGATGGGAAGAAGTGGGTGACTGAAAGATTTTTTCTCCTGATTTGGTTACACAAGCCTCTAAGGATGTCCCGTTGATTGTTGAGAGATTGAGGACAGCTTAGAGCAGATAGAAGAGTTATGTTGACAAGAGACAGAGGCCACGAGAGTTTACAGTTGGCGAGTCAGTGTTCCTGAAGGTTTCTCCTTCCAATGGTATAACGAGATTTGAGAAAAGAAGTAAGCTGAGTCCTCGATACATTGGACCTTTGAGATACTTGATCGAGTGGAAGATAAAGCCTATAGGTTGGTATTGCCACCGGACTTATCAAGTGTTCATAACGTCTTCAACATTTCAATCCTTTGGAAGTATCACCCGGATCCGACATATGTGATTAGTTATGAGCCATTGGAGGTCAGAGAGGACATGTCATATGTTGAGATGCCAATATGGATACTGGATAGGAAGGAGAAGGTTTTGAGATCAAAGACTATCGGGTTAGTGAAGGTTCTCTGGCAACGTCACACTTCAGAGGAGGCTACTTAGGAGTTAGAGAGTGTGATGCGAGAGAAGCACCCCCAGTTGTTTGATGACTGACTTGGTTTTTAATTTCGAGAACCAAATTCTTAAAGTTGGGGAGGATTGTAAGACCTAAACTTTTATGTAGCTTATTCCTTATGATTCCTATATGTACGAACATTTTATTATGTTAGTTGAATCATAAGAAGAGTATTTTCTTGATTGAAAGTGTAAGTAAAGTGATTAAACACACATAAGATACATACAGGCTAAATGAGGACAATAAGAGCCAGAGGCTAAACCGAGAGGATCTAAATCATTTTGAATGAAGAGAAGAACTTAAAATGAGGAAATATAGAGAGCTCATGAAGGAAATTTGATTTGATTTGGTCCCGAACACATTGAAGTAGAGTAAAAGCCAAAAGGGGCTAAACGAGTCTGAAATGGTCTGTTTGAGGTTTTTCAGACATATTCACCTCCCAAATATGGCCAAAACATAAAGACGAGAGTATAAACCATAAGATATGACACTTTAGAAATTTTGAGAAAAAGTCAAATGTGATCAATGGTCAAGAAAAGTCAATGGTAGTTAAGAAAAGTGGACTTTGACCATAGTTGACTAACCATCGTTAAAATTTAACCTAAGAAAGGATAAAAAATGGGGAAGAAATATTTTTGGTTAAACATAAGATATTCATCCCCTGAAGTATGAAAAATTTATTTAATAAAAGTCTAGATTAAATTTAATGGGTAAAACGCAATGGGCCAAAGTTAGAAATTTTAAAGCCCATTAAGGTATAACAAGTGTGGGTTGAATTTCTTACGCCCATTTGGCTGCATTGTTGGGCCGATTTGTGAGCCCATTATGAAGTCAATTGAAGGCCTAATAGATAGGAAAATTTTCAGCTCAAAAGCCCAAAAGAAAAGCCCAAACCGAGAAGCCTAAAGTTAAGCCCATTAGTTAAACTTCAAGCCCATTAGTAAATAAACTAAAAGCCCAATTTGGTAACTATGGCCCAAACTCATTCAAGTCCAAATTAAGGGCTGAAATTTGTGACTTAATGACTAAGTCTTTAAGCTTAAAAATCAGCCAACACATTGGTCTTCTTCTCCATAGCTCTCGGCCAAACCTAAAGAAACCATTACCAAACATAATTTCAAGCTTTCTCACAATAGAAATCACTAAATTAGAGACATATTTGGAACTTGCAATCTGCATGGATGTTGTTCCAAATTGAGATAGGATTAACATATCTTGGAATTGGCTATCAAGGATCCATATTGAGAGAGGTAAAATTCTTTAAAGTCTTGACCACAAAGATAAGTACAAGCTAGGTATAATTTCAAGCTTCGAAATTCATATATGTTAATTTATGAATTATTATAAGTTGATTGGTATATGTTTTATGCATTGAAACACACAAAATCACCATGAACAAGGGTTGGCTGAAAATAGGTATTTGTAATTTAATGAATACCCATATGATTTTAAGGCATGGTTAGGTTGGTAAACATGTGTACATGAGTTTGGCATGCTTAATTTCAATTGATTTGGTGTATTGGTTGATGAATTTAAGTTGATAATTAATTTGTTTTGATAAAATTCCTAAATGAACTAAGTTAAGGCTTAATACATTGCCAACCAAGTGTTAGATAAAACGCCTAAGTGAGATTGGCTAGCAAATGGCTAAGGTTGGCGGGTGGTGTGGCGTGACTGACGACATTGCTAGGCATGGTGGCTCCCGGCCACATGCCATGGACGAGAAGGCCAATGGGCCTTACCAATGTGGTCTTAACCCAGTAAGGTGCCATGGACCTCAAACTGGCCCAATAGGATTTAGTGGGCCTTACAAGCCCAATAGGCCTAACTGAATGAATAGTAAAGTGAAATGGGCTTAAGATGATGTTGGCCCATTAAGAGTTGTTAAGGCCTAATAAGAGTAAAAATGGCCCATTAAGCAAAATAAGTTGTATTAAATGTGAAATACAGTAGGAAAAGTGTAATTAACCTGATAAATGGCTATATGCAACTCCAGAGATTATATAGGGAGCTGATCGGACTGCGCGATTCAGCAGCGCTGAGGAAGTGAATTCACTTGACGTAATGTCAGACCCGAATTTTTGTACCTTGTACCTTATGATTCCTATGTGTATGAACACTATGTAATTATAGTTGAATCATAAGAAGAGTATTTACTAGACTTAAAGTGTTAGTGAAATGATTTAACACGTAAAAGATACATAAAATGCCTAATGTGAGCGATGAGTATCACAGGCTAAACCGAGTTATTCTAAATCATTCTGACTGAAAATAAGAACTTAAAATGAAAGAGCATAGAGATTTCATGAAGGAAAGTCAGCTTGATTTAGTCCCGAACATAGAAAACGAGAGTAAAAGCGATAAAGGGTAAAATGGACCTTTTTAGCGAGAAAAGGTGTTTCGGGTATAATTATCCACCGCAAGCAGTTGGAATATAAAGATGAGAGTGTAAGACATAAGATATGACACTTTCCAAATTTTAAGAAAAAGTCAACTTAGTCAATGGTTAAGGAAAAAGTCAACTATAGTTAAGAAAGTGGACTTTTACCATAGTTGACTAATCATGGTTAAAAATTAACCCAAGTGTGGAGGAAAATTTGGGAAAAAATATTCTTGGCCAGAATACAAGATAATCATCCCCGGAAGTAAGGAAAATTTATTCGGAAGGATTCCGGAATAAATTTAATGGTTAAAAACGTAATGGGCCTAAAGTGAAAATTTTAACGCCCATTAAGGTATACTAAACGTATATCGAAATTTTTAGGTCCTTAAGACCGAATTGTTGGACCAATTGATCTACCAAATTTTGAGACAATTAAAGGCCCGAGACATAGTAAAAATTTCAGCCCGAAAGCCCATTAAGAAAGCCCAAACCGAGAAGCCCAAATGGAAAAGCCCATGAGATAAATATCTAACCATAGTTAAAGTTAACTATGACTCATAAGGTGACTCATAAGGTGACTCATGGCTAAGGTTTGGAAAGTCAAGTTAAATGGCTGAAAAGTAAAGCTTAATGGCTAAGTAAGTGGCTTATAAATTCAGCCACACCATTGTCATCTTCATCACACCAAATTCGGCTAGAAGAAGAAACCATTGAAACATATTTTTCAAGCTTTCTCTCACTAGAAATCACTAGAAATTAGGCATAATTGGAACTTGCATCCTTCATGGAAGTTGTTCCAAATTGAAAGGAGAGTGACATATGTTAGAATTGGCTATCAAGGAGCCATAGAGTGCAAACCGAGAGCCTCCAAAGTTTCGGCCAAAGGGTGAACACAACAATTGGTATATTTTCTAATTTCCAATTTCATATATGTTAATGTATGAATGATTTTAAGTATGTTGATATATGTTTTAAGCATTGAAACATGTGAAATCACCATGAAGTGAGTTAGGCCGATAGTGAGTAATGGGATATTGATTTATGTCAATATGATTTTAAGACATAAATGGATTAGTGTACATGTATTAATGTTAATGGTGTAATTAGAATTAATCAAATTGATTAATTAATACATGTAATTTGTTGGCAATCAAGGTGTTTGATAAAATGATTAAATGAACTATTTGATGATTGGTAATGTTGCCTACCAAGTGTATGTGAAAATGCCTAAGTGAAATTGGCTAAATAATAGGCATGGATGGCATGCCATGGTAAAACCGAGGCATGGGTAGCTCTCGGCCATGGCAAGTGGCTGAGAGGCCCAATGGGCCAAACCCAAATATTTTAGGCCCAATAAGGTGTAATGGGCCTAGAAAAAGCCCAATAAGAGTTGGTGGGCCCTACAAGCCTAATAGGCCCAACGAAAATGAATAGTAAAATGAAAACGGGCTTAAGGTATAGTTAGGCCCATTAAGGATTATTAAGGCCCATTAAGGGAAATTGGATTGTATTAATGTGTAATACAGTAGGAAAATTATAATTAACCTGAGGAATGGTTATTTATAGCTCCGGAGTTTACATTGAGAGCTGATCGGACTGCGAGATTGAGCAGCACCGAGGAAGTGAGGTCACTTGACGTGATCCAATGTAAGGGACTTTTGTGAGTACTTAGCGATACCTGTACGTATTTTCGTCTGCTTTTACATTCACTTAAAAACTCTGAGGGTCAGAGAAAGTGAATAATAATTATTGAGACTCGATAGTGGCAAATTATGATTTTGCCCTTACTTAGTCAAAAGGTCAACTTTTGTGAAAAGTTGCAAAAAGCATGGAAACTATTATTGTGAGTGTTTAACTGTTGTTTAGCATGAAAATAAATAGATGGGCTAATGATTTTAAGGTTGATGTGACTTAAGCACACTTTGTAGTGCTGATTTTAATATTTTGTAAGCAATCCCTTTTAAAGAGCCATCTATCATATTATGTGAGAATGAATCGTGCTAGAGCATAGCTCGCACTGGATTTCATATGTTTTCCACATACATTAGTGCTGGATTTTGATACGCACTAGATTTCCATGACCTGCATGATAGAGTACTGGAGTTTTACTCGTACTCAGTTTTATATGATATATGCATGACATAGAGTGCTGGAGCGGTTAGCTCGTACTCGAGTTTTAAATGAGATACATGACAGAGTACTGGAGCGTTGCTTGTACTCGATTCTTCATGGTTTATACATGACATAGTACTGGAGCTATTGCTCGTACTTGATTTGATATTGTGCATAGCATGGTACTGGAGCTATTGCTCGTACTTGATTTAATACATGAACTATACATTGACCTAGTTGCTGGAGGTTTACTCGCACTAGAGCTGAGTTTGTGATGTGAAACAGTGTTCGAGCGTAGTGTCGACTGTGTGTCGTACTCAAGGGCGCGCACTGTATGTGATATTATTTACATGTTACTGATAATTCTATATTTTTAGAATTATTTGTGCTTAATTTCCTAATTATTTATTTAAATCCCCAATTTATTTTGTTAATTATCCCCTTTATTTAATAAAAATTCTCATGTTTGCAGATAAATCAAATCCGGATGAATTTTGAATATTTCGGTAGAAAATGGACCGGAATTGGGCTAAAATCGAGATTGAGCCACGTGGACAACACGAGTCATACCACCAAGCACATCCAATTGGACAAGAAGATCGATGACATGGACATATCTTTTCAAGGAGCCAATGGTGTGAAGACAAGTGCCCAAAAAAAAATGCCAACTCATCAAGGATGTGAAAATTACCATTTTACCCCTAGTGTGTTTATAAATAGGAAAAGATGACAATTGAAAAGGATGTAATTTTAGGAGTAGAAGTTAATGTAATTTTTAGTTTTAGGAGTAGTGTAGAAGTAGTCTAGGTTAGGGTAGAAATTAGGGGTAGAATAGCTTTGTTTTCTTTCACGATTAGCACTTTCCTTAAGAAAATTGTTATTGTTCATTATATGTTCTTCTTTTATTTTTGTTAAGATCCATTCGAATGCAAGCTTTCAATCTAGCTCTCGGTTTCTTTCCACTAGCTTTCTATTGTTAAGTTTTATTTCCAATCTTCAGTCACCATTTCATTTCTCGGTTTCTCTCCATTCCATTGATGCTTTGGTTTTATTTTGTTAAACTATCCATGGTTGTGCTCTCGGTTTGGTAAATTAGCATTTAATTTTCTTTTACATTTTATCTCTCACATTTCTAGTGATTCTCGGTTAGCCATCTTGCTGGATTTCATTGTGCACTGTTCTTCATTGCATAACAGTAGTGATATAGGAGATATAGCTCTATTTGGCCAAGCATTTGGAGACAAACCCGAGAGGGCAGCAGCAGCAAACCATCCGAACAGCACCACACCTGGAAACCGAGACCTCTCCTCTGCTATACTCTGTTTTCATCCCAAAAACTGTAATGCAGACGTGAACCACCGGTAGGATAGATTGGGAGCAGAAACAGGGTCGGTGCAGCAGACAGAAGAAGTTGACATCGCCTGGACATAGCTGTGGGCATCATCTGGATCACACCGAGAGCAGGAACCGAGAGCAAGTCTGGGCAGGAAGCAGTTTCGAGCCCTGCTGGACGTGGCAGAATCGGGCTGGAGCAGGAGCAATTCCTTGGTCTGGTGTTGATGTTAGCAACACAGGCACAACAGGAACCTAGACAGCAGTAGCAACCCGCCTGGAGATAGCACTGCAGGAGCATGTACGCAGAACAGCATGGCAGATGCAGAGCAGAGGACAACCGAGAGCCTGGAAATGGAACCCGTGAGCATGAAGCTTGGAGCAGGTATGGCCAGGCAGGAACGTGGGGCTGGCGTGAGGTGTTGGATTTGTTGCAGAAATGGAGCTGAACACGCCTGGCAGCTGGATGAAACCGAGGCAGAGTTGGTAGCAAACAGGCATGGACAGCAGCTACCAACCCGTGACAACCCGAGCTACCTGGAAAACCAAAGAAGAAAATCATGCATGAACAGTATTTTGGTGGGAAATTTACTGTTAGTTTAAAATATAAGGCTTTGTTTGGCTGATTGATTAAGGCATAACTCATTTTTCTATATAGTTTAGTGTTAGATTAGTTTTTAAGATTAGTTAGATGATTTAGTTAGTTTAGTTAATAGTTTTAATTATGCATTTAGATGTAGTTAATCATGTTTAGTTAGTTAATTTAGATTTAATTAGTTTCTAAGTAATTTTAATCTAGCATTAGGAATAGTTTAATTTGCAATTAGTCTAATTACATGCATTTTTTAGGTTAGTTAGATTTTAGTTTAATTAATCATGTTTTTTTCATTTATTTTGCATTTTATTTTAATTTGGTTAATTAGTTTTAATTGTTTTAATTTCTTTTGCAGGTTTTCGATTTTAAGTGCTTGGAGTTTTGTAAGTACTCTGAGCTCGGTTTTAGTTACTTATTTTATAGTTTTATTATTTTATTGCTTTTGGTATTTTCAATTCTAGATTAGTTGATCACCCTTGAAAATTCATAAATTTGCTAGGATATACTTAGGATAATAGTAACCGGTACTTAATTAGGCTAACAACTTCTCTGTGGGACGATAATTCCGGGACTCAAATCCCATTATTACTTGTACGACCCGTGCACTTGCGGATATATACCTTTAGGGCCCATCAAGTTTTTGGCGCCGTTGCCGGGGAAGTTTTAATTAGTCATTAATTAATATCGGTGAAATTATGCTTAGGTGTAATTCTAGCTTGTAAATATTTAGGTTGTAAATATTTAGAGCCTTAGCTTAGGTTAGTTAAATTTTCTCTTAATTAAAATAAAAAAAATTAAAAAATTTAAAAAATTTAAAAAAATTTTTAAGGACTTTTAGATGATTGCAAGCGTAGAGCCAGAAGTTTTGATTGTTTTCCTCTAGATCCTAAAATCAAACACACTCTGAGAAAAATTTAATAGGACTCGAGGAAATTATTAGCTCCGCTGCAATTCACCATGGCAGAAAATAGGAAAACTAGAACTGTTGGAGATTATGCGATGCCGACAATTGGAGAATATTATTCCGGCATTAGGCCACCAGCTGTCCATGCAAATAATTTTGAAATTAAGCCCGCAATCATCCAGATAATCCAAACATCTTTGCAGTTCAGTGGGCTTCCACATGATGACCCACATGCTCATCTCGGGCAATTCTTGGACTTATGCAACACCTTCAAGCACAATGGATTATCAGACGATGCACTTAGGCTTAGACTATTCCCTTTCTCACTTAGGGATAGGGCGAGACATTGGTTGACCTCTCTGCCTCCAGGATCCATTTCTACATGGGATGAGTTAGCCTACCAATTTTTAGCCAAATTCTTTCCTCCCTCTAAATTAGCCCAACTCCATAGCAATATATCTTCCTTTGCCCAGTACGACTTTGAATCTCTTTATGAAGCATGGGAACGATATAAGGAGCTTCTTAGGAAGTGCCCTCACCATGGCCTACCGTTGTGGTTGCAAGTTCAGACCTTCTACCACGGACTTACAAGCCCAAATAGGACCATTGTTGACATTGCTGCGGGTGGAGCATTGATATGCAAAACAGAGGAGGAGGCTTATGAGTTGCTAGAAAGGATGGCGACTAACAACTATCAATGGTCCTCAGAAAGGCAGATGCCAAGGAAATCGGCGGGTATGTACGAGCTTGACACACTGTCCACCTTGACCTCTCAGATTGCCAATCTTACAAAGAAGGTGGAGTCGCTCAGTACCCAATATAATCCTCCCAACAGTCCTAACCCTATATATTCTGTCCAAAGTCCTTTTCTTTCATGCGAGCTGTGTAGTGGTACCCACTCTGTAGATAGGTGTCCGCTCAACTTAGAGTCGGTTCAGTATGTTGCTCTCCCTACGCAACAGAATAACCCTTTTTCAAACACCTATAATTCAGGGTGGAGGAACTATCCTAACTTCTCCTGGAGCCAAAACCAAGGGCAAACTTCTAATTCCATATTTGTAGAACCCCCTAGTTTTCAAGCTCCACAAGTTCAGGTACCACCACAGCAGCAATTTCCTTACCACCATCCACATCATCCATCCCCACCTCAATTTCAATATCACCCATCACCACCACCACCACCACCACCAGCATTTATGCAGCCCCAATTCTACCATGCACCAGCAGCTGAGAAGAAGCCTACATTAGAGGAGATGTTCACGACTATCCTGCAAGATCAAGCTGCTTCACTTAAGAACTTAGAAGTTCAGGTTGGACAAATAGCTAGTGCTCTTAGCCAACATCCTCAAGGGACCCTTCCTAGTAATACTGAAGTTAATCCTGATGAGCAAGGGGAGGGTAAGGAACAAGTTAGATCTATCACCCTTAGGAGTGGCAGAGAGCTAGAGGAGCCACAAGTTAAGTCCCAACCTGAACAACACATAGTTGAAGAACACATAGGTTCTAACGAAGTAGCTCAGAAAGAGCAGGAACCTAAAGATCGGGCTGCCAAGGAAACAAAGCTAAGCGCTTCTTCATCTATACCTTCTTCGTATTCATTGCCTTCCTCGCCCTCTGATGCTACGAAGTTGACGATGAGAGTCCAAGATCAGGAAGTAAAGCTTAATGTTTTCAAACCTTTGAAGCTCCCTGATGACTCTCAAGAATGTTTTAAGATAGAGATTGAGGAGAACATAAAGCTTGACCATATAAAATCTGAAAGAAGGAAGGAAATAGATAGGGCTCAGGAGGAGTTAACTGTTAGTACCCTGTCACCACTTTGGATGACCCTCATACTCTTCGCCTTGCTGCTGAGTGTTGTCTTCTTCAGCTGCATTTGAAGGGACTGTGTTTTTACTTTCACTTTGTATATAGTTCGTTTTTCTTTTTCTTTTCTATTGTGTCTTTCTTTGTTTGTGTTGCAGGTTTCTTTTCTCGTTTTATGCTTTCAATCAAAGCTTTGATTGTTCATCAACATCAGAAAAGGGGAGTATTCTGTTCTTGAACTTTAAATTCGTATATTATCTGCACACTGAGGACACTGTGCACGTTAAGTTTGGGGGAGGGGATATCACTTGAGCAATTTTTTGAAAAATTGGAAAAATTTTTAAAATTTTTTCGAAAATCTGAGAAGGAATTTTCAAAATTTTTTCGATAAAATGAGCTTAAATTGCTTGATTTTGGGATGATTGAGTGCTTAGCATGTAGTTTTCCCATATTCCGATGATATGACCCCATGAATTAGTATGACTTTGATTGACTTAGAAGCATGATTATAGGAAAAGCATGAAGTTGAGTTCTTGAATTTCTCTTAATTCTTATTGTGATTTCCTCATCTTATGCACATGTCATGTCATGAATCAGTATATTTATTTAGAGAAAGCTTATGTGTACATAGGATTGCATTTGTTCAGTTGATTTTGTGCATCATATTCTAGAATTTGATTGATCTAATCTCGAGGCGAAATATTAGATCACACTTGATTAGGGAGATGATTTAGGCCATCTTTGGATCGTTTGAGCCTTTCTAGCCTTCCTTGTACATATTCTACCCCTAGTCACCCGTCTGGGCCAAATAAGCTTTTCTTTGTAAATACGCCTACTTAATTTTCGTAGCTTAAATACTTTTTCCTATCCCTTACCCCGAAAGCATGAAAAGTCATTGGATATATTGTGAGCTATATGGGTATTAAGTGATAGTGAAGGAGTATGTAAAAAAAAAAAAAATTTGAAAAAAAAAAGAAAAAAGAAAAAAGAGTTTAGCAAAAGAAATAAGTTTGGGGGAAATAATTAGAGCTCTTACACTAAAGATCCTAGAAGGTAATGCATGTTAAGGGGTAACTGAACCTAAATCGACTTTATCATACCTTAACCCCAGCCTGACATTACAAGCTTAATGAAGTCCTAATGATCTTTAGTTAAGTGTGACTACATTAGTGGAGAGAGAAGTGAAAAACAAACTTATGGGAATGATCATATGTCATTGACTTTGCATTCACTGTGTTACATAATCTGATCCGAGTAATATACTGAGAAGTGACTTAGACATTTTTCACACACTCACGAGGAGTCCAATTTAGGTTAGGACTTATGATTGAATAATTCTAAGTGCTGGACTTGTAATTGTGATTCTTTGATTTCATAGTCTATACTTTTTCTTTGAGGATAATATTGGGGAAATTATTGTGTTTTGTACTTATCACTCCTAAAATCATTTTGTTTTGATTGAGGACAAGCAAAAGCTCAAGTTTGGGGGTGTGATAATTCTATATTTTTAGAATTATTTGTGCTTAATTTCCTAATTATTTATTTAAATCCCCAATTTATTTTGTTAATTATCCCCTTTATTTAATAAAAATTCTCATGTTTGCAGATAAATCAAATCCGGATGAATTTTGAATATTTCGGTAGAAAATGGACCGAAATTGGGCTAAAATCGAGATTGAGCCACGTGGACAACACGAGTCATACCACCAAGCACATCCAATTGGACAAGAAGACCGATGACATGGACATATCTTTTCAAGGAGCTAATGGTGTGAAGACAAGTGGCCAAAAAAAATGCCAACTCATCAAGGATGTGAAAATTACCATTTTTCCCCTAGTGTGTTTATAAATAGGAAAAGATGACAATTGAAAAGGATGTAATTTTAGGAGTAGAAGTTAATGTAATTTTTAGTTTTAGGAGTAGTGTAGAAGTAGTCTAGGTTAGGGTAGAAATTAGGGGTAGAATAGCTTTGTTTTCTTTCACGATTAGCACTTTCCTTAAGAAAATTGTTATTGTTCATTATATGTTCTTCTTTTATTTTTGTTAAGATCCATTCGAATGCAAGCTTTCAATCTAGCTCTCGGTTTCTTTCCACTAGCTTTCTATTGTTAAGTTTTATTTCCAATCTTCAGTCACCATTTCATTTCTCGGTTTCTCTCCATTCCATTGATGCTTTGGTTTTATTTTGTTAAACTATCCATGGTTGTGCTCTCGGTTTGGTAAATTAGCATTTGATTTTCTTTTACATTTTATCTCTCACATTTCTAGTGATTCTCGGTTAGCCATCTTGCTGGATTTCATTGTGCACTGTTCTTCATTGCATAACAGTAGTGATATAGGAGATATAGCTCTATTTGGACAAGCATTTGGAGACAAACCCGAGAGGGCAGCAGCAGCAAACCATCCGAACAGCACCACACCTGGAAACCGAGACCTCTCCTCTGCTATGCTCTGTTTTCATCCTGAAAACTGTAATGCAGACGTGAACCACCGGTAGGATAGATTGGGAGCAGAAACAGGGTCGATGCAGCAGACAGAAGAAGTGGACATCGCCTGGACATTGCTGTGGGCATCATCTGGATCACACCGAGAGCAGGAACCGAGAGCAAGTCTGGGCAGGAAGCAGTTTCGAGCCCTGCTGGACGTGGCAGAATCGGGCTGGAGCAGGAGCAGTTCCTTGGTCTGGTGTTGATGTTAGCAACACAGGCACAACAGGAACCTAGACAGTAGCAGCAACCCGCCTGGAGATAGCACTGCAGGAGCATGTACGCAGAACAGCATGGCAGATGCAGAGCAGAGGACAACCGAGAGCCTGGAAATGGAACCCGTGAGCATGAAGCTTGGAGCAGGTATGGCCAGGCAGGAACGTGGGGCTGGCGTGAGGTGTTGGATTTGTTGCAGAAATGGAGCTGAACACGCCTGGCAGCTGGATGAAACCGAGGCAGAGTTGGTAGCAAACAGGCATGGACAGCAGCTACCAACCCGTGACAACCCGAGCTACCTGGAAAACCAAAGAAGAAAATCATGCATGAACAGTATTTTGGTGGGAAATTTACTGTTAGTTTAAAATATAAGGCTTTGTTTGGCTGATTGATTAAGGCATAACTCATTTTTCTATATAGTTTAGTGTTAGATTAGTTTTTAAGATTAGTTAGATGATTTAGTTAGTTTAGTTAATAGTTTTAATTATGCATTTAGATGTAGTTAATCATGTTTAGTTAGTTAATTTAGATTTAATTAGTTTCTAAGTAATTTTAATCTAGCATTAGGAATAGTTTAATTTGCAATTAGTCTAATTACATGCATTTTTTAGGTTAGTTAGATTTTAGTTTAATTAATCATGTTTTTTCATTTATTTTGCATTTTATTTTAATTTGGTTAATTAGTTTTAATTGTTTTAATTTCTTTTGCAGGTTTTCGATTTTAAGTGCTTGGAGTTTTGTAAGTACTCTGAGCTCGGTTTTAGTTACTTATTTTATAGTTTTATTATTTTATTGCTTTTGGTATTTTCAATTCTAGATTAGTTGATCACCCTTGAAAATTCATAAATTTGCTAGGATATACTTAGGATAATAGTAACCGGTACTTAATTAGGCTAACAACTTCTCTGTGGGACGATAATTCCGGGACTCAAATCCCATTATTGTACGACCCGTGCACTTGCGGATATATACCTTTAGGGCCCATCAGTTACCCACTCATGCCGTATTCTCATGTGACTGAGTGTCACATTTTGAGAGGATGGCCAGCATGAGGGTATTAGAGATGTGGTATGATATTCCACAGGTGCGAGGGCTAAGACCTATGTTAGGCACCCTGACTGTGATGTTGATATTCCATGGTTCCGAGGGCTAAGTCCTATGGCAGGCACCCTGGCTGTGATGTAGGGTCCACGGGTGTAATTTGTATCGTGCCCGGGGCACGAGGAGTACGCTGTACCGTGTGTTACGTATAGCTGGCGGCTGTAGTAGATTGACCATCCTCCTATTACAGCAGTGATGCCCCGCACACCGAGTACTGTGTTGCTTGGGATCACATTTCGGATATGATCATAGTCTAGGATACTATTTACATTTAACCACAGAGTCTCACATGATATATCACATGATTGACTGATTTAAATTGCTGACAAACCTGAGGGATGGGTCGGACTACGATTTTGTGTTATGAATTATTTAATGCCATATTTATTGTTATTTAAATATACATGGTATGATTTACATAAAAGCATGATTTATATAAAGATGCATTGTTTTGCACTACATGCCTACATTTGAGAAAGAAAGCATGATTTCTGTACATGGGATTTAATCTGTACAAGTATATATATATTATATTTCAAGACATGCTTTTGAAATGAGTTAAGGAAATAATGTTTTCAAGGCATAGCATTATTTTGAGTAGATAGTGTAGATATCTACTTGCTTGCCTGATTTCCTTACTGAGCGCGTTGTATGCTCACCCCCTTTCTTTACATCTCTCTACAGAGCGCCAGTAGAGCGAGAGCTATCAAGGGATAGTATTCCTGAGTCCACAGCTAGTTCCTATCGACCGCCAGGTATACAGATTTTGTACAGTTGTGTATCTAAACATAGAAACAGCACAGTGATGTATACGATATATATTATAGGGAATGTATTTGTATTAGATTTTGTATAATCTTGCATGTATGATATTGGATGATGTGGTAAGTGAGGACTCTGACATCGAATCACAGCCCAACCATTGAAGAGAAGAAAGGTAAGTCAAAATGCGAAAAATTTGCAGTGGTTTTTGGTTAAAGTCATGGATTGAGAACAGGTCCTGACAGAATGGTATCAGAGCTGAGGTTGGCCTGATGTTAGTCGGTGTTAGAAAATAGGAAAGTGTACATCTCCATAGTACTGTGCTGTGTTTAGATATAACTGTGTATACCAGATAGGAGACGGACTAATTCATTATTATGAACGTAGGAACTTTACCTATATGGCAAATACGCGTAGTGGTAGAGTTATGAGAGGTAGGGCTCAAGGCCGAGTATATAGACCGGAGGGACGAGCCGCTGCCAGACCATTACCTACGCATGAGACTCCAAGTGCTACTGAGGCACCCGAGTGTGTTGAGATGCGCTTCATGAGATTAGAGCTTAGTCTCGAGACAATTGTAGAAATACTGGCACAGACGATGCCAGGTAGGCAGGGACAGGAGGCAGGAGCTGCGACAGGAGAGGCAGTTGCCCCTGATACCCCTACGCAGACAACTGATGCACAGAGGACAGTAGATACTCCTACACCCCCACCGGTTTCGGGTGATATTGGATTAGGGTATGGATGTGATCTGCATCGGTTGAGAGAATTCCAGAAGTCTAGACCTCCATCCTTTAGTGGGGTCAAGGACCCTGTAGCTCTTGAAGAGTGGTTAGCAGAGCTGGAGAACTCTATGGATTCTTCGAGTGTACGAGCCCGGAGATGGTTGCGTTTGCTGCATTCCTACTGAGGGGAGCTTCAAAGCATTGGTGGAAGTCCACCCAACCTATATTGAGATCTCGACAGACAGACATTAGTTGGGATATATTTTGGGAGGCCTTCAGGAGGCAGTTTGTTCCCGACACCGCACAGCGAAAACTACAGGCAGAGTTTTTGGGACTAAACCAGGGGAGTTTATCTGTGGATGAGTATGAGACTTGATTCCTATCCCTGGAAGATATGACCCCGATACCATGTATAGTAAGACCAGGAAGGTCCACAGGTTTATCGACGGGTTGAGACCAGTGTTACGGTCCAAGTTGGTCCCATTAGACATAGTGACCTATAAGGAAGCAGTGCGTAGGGCGCAACTATGTAAGCATGATTACGAGAGGAATACTTTCGAGTTTGGGAAGTTTAGCCGTAGCCGAGATACACAGAAGAAGAGGCCGACTAGAGATTTCAGTTATCGAGGAAGGAGGAGACTCTTCGGTAAGAGATCACGGCTAGAGGAGGCACGAGAGAGGTATGCTAGACCTCCTGCTTATCCGACTGTAGCCCCAGCAAAGGGCATTGTCATAGGAGGATAGAGACATGCTGTTGATCAGTGTAGAAGATGCGGTAAACAACATGGAAGTAGACCGTGTCCGTTAACTCCTATTGTGTGTTTCCGATGTGGGAAACAATGGCACATTGCTAGAGAGTGCATAGAGACATTTGTTACTGCACCACAGAAGGGCAGGGAGCCTAATAGAACTCCAGCTGGTACATCGGCTCAGAGAGGTAGAGCGACGGCAGAGGAGAAGGGGAAACAAGTGATGGGTCAAGGGCAAGTAATGCTTTGGACCAGGGGACAGCTGATGCTTCATCGGATGTGATTCGAGGTAACATCCTGATTTATGATATTGAAGCATATGTTTTAATTGATCCTGGTGCCACATATTCTTTTGTATCGCCTTCATTTGCATGTAAATTAGCAAGACATGTAGAGCCTACACCTTTATGTATGATGATGTTGATTAGTACGCCTATCAATAGTAGTCAAGTTGTAGAATATGTTTTTAATGACTGCAAGTTGAGAGTAGGGAATAAGGAGATGACAGCCAATCTAATATTACTAAGTATGAGTGACTTTGATATAATATTAGGAATGGATTGGCTATCTGCAAACCATGCTATTTTTGATTGTTATGCTAAGACAGTTATGTTTCCTAACCCTACTAGATATGTTGTAAAGTTTAATAAGAATAACTGAAAGGAGTAGTTATGGTTATTACATGATTTATGATTTAGAAAACCTTCAACATATCAAGGTTTCATTGCGTACGTGGTAGATATGGATAAGGCACATCCGAAGTTGTCAAATATTACTATGGTCAGTGAGTACCCAGATATTTTTTTGGATGAATTACCAGGGTTACCACCAGACAGGGAGATAGAGTTCTGTATAGATTTGGTGCCTGGTACGGAGCCTATTTCGAGACCACCATATCGCATGGCCTTAGTTGAGCTGGAGGAGCTCAAGAGACAGTTACAGGAGCTGTTGGATAGGGGTTTTGTTCGACTGAGTGTTTCACCGATTCTGTTTGTGAGGAAGAAGGATGGGAGCCTCCGATTGTGTATAGACTACCGATTGTTGAATAAGGCCACCATCAAGAATAGATACCCCCTTCCACGCATTGACGATTTGTTAGATCAGCTTCAAGGAGCACAGGTCTTTTCCAAGATTGACCTAAGGTCTGGGTATCATCAGCTAAAGGTTCGGAGTGGAGATGTACCTAAGATAGCATTTTGTACCCGATATGGCCATTATGAGTTCTTGGTCATGCCATTCGAATTGACGAATGCTCCAGCTGCTTTCATGGCTTTGATGAATGATGTGTTCAAGCCATATTTAGACCAGTTTGTTATTGTCTTCATCGATGACATATTGGTGTATTCGAGATCTAAGGAGGAGCATGAGGAGCACCTCAGGATCGTGTTGCAGACGCTACGGGAGCATGAGTTATATGCTAAGCTTAGTATGTGTGACTTTTGATTGTCACAGATCTCGTTTTTGGGACATGTTATATCGAGAGATGGTGTATCAGTTGATCCATCTAAGATAGAGGCGTAGCTCAGTGGGAACAGCCGAGGACAGTCATCGAGATCAGGAGTTTTTTGGGTTTAGCTGGATACTATCGGAGATTCATTAAGGGATTTTCGAAGTTGGCTGCTCCGTTGACACGTCTTACTCGAAAGAGTGCACCGTTCATATGGAACAAGGATTATGAGAAGAGTTTTGAGGAGTTGAAGCGTCGATTGACCACCGCTCCGATTCTCACTAACCCTACCAGCTCAGGAGGATTTACAGTGTATACCGATGCTTCGCAATAGGGACTGGGCTGTGTATTGATGCAGGATGGGAAGGTAGTTGCTTATGGATCTAGACAACTGAAGGATCATGAGAAGAACTATCCGACCCATGATTTGGAGCTAGCAGCAGTAGTGTTTGCGTTGAAGGTATAGCGCCACTACTTGTATGGCGAGAAGTTCTAGATATTTATCGGCCACAAGTGCCTCAAGTATCTGTTCTCACAGAAAGAACTGAACATGAGATAGAGAAGATCACTATAGCTTTCGAAGGACTATGATTGTGAGATACTTTCTCATCCGGGTAAGGCTAACATTGTAGCCGATGCCTTGAGTAGTTAGAGCCTGGGGATGGTATCGTATATGATGGTTAGGGAACATGATTTGCTAGAGCAGTTTGCTAGCCTAAGTTTGGGAGTCGTGCCTTCTGACATGGATACAGGCTATGTGATAGCTAGTCTACGCTTGGAGCCGGACCTATTGGATAGGATCAGAGTGGCTCAGCAGACTGATCCATTTTGTATGGATGTGAGTAGTCAGATGCAGAAGGGCACAGTGACTGATTTTGAGTTGAGTTCAGATAGACTACTGAGGTTCAGAGGTAGATTCTGTGTTCCCGAGGATCCAGGACTCAGGTGATTGATATTGGCGGAAGCTCATTCGTCTAGGTACACGTTACATCCGGGGAGTAACAAGATGTATCAGAGTCTCCAGAAGGTATACTGGTGGTCAGGTATGAAGAGAGATATAGCAGACTTCGTGGCAAAGTGTCTCGTATGTCAGCAAGTGAAGGTAGAGCATCAGAAACCTGCAGGGTTATTGCAGCCTCTACCTATACCGACATGGAAATGGGAGCATATCACCATGGATTTCGTGATGGGTTCACTGAGAACCCGCAGGAATCACTATGCTATATGGGTGATCGTCGACAGACTGACGAAGTTAGCCCACTTCTTAGCTATGAGAGCGATCGATACTTTGAGTTCACTGGCAGAACTCTATGTACGCGAGGTAGTGAGGTTACACGGTGTACCAGTGAGCATAGTCTCTGATAGGGATTCCCGCTTCACTTCCCACTTTTGGGGACATTTTCAGGAAGCCATGGGAACCCAGTTGAGTTTGAGCACCGCTTTCCATCCTCAGACAGATGGTCAGTCAAAGAGGACTATACAGACTCTGGAGGATATGTTGAGAGCATGTGTGCTAGACTATCGAGGCTCCTGGGATAACCACCTGCCACTAGCCAAGTTCGCCTACAACAACAGTTATCATTCGAGTATCGGGATGGCACCGTATGAGGCTTTGTATGGCCGTAGATGTCGTTCCCCTATTGGATGGGATGAAGTAGGTGACCGTAAGATTTTCGCTCCTAACATGGTTACACAAGCATCTGAGGATGTCCACTTGATTGTAGAGAGGTTGAGGACAGCTCAGAGCAGACATAAGAGTTACGCTGACAGGAGACGTAGGCCACTAGAGTTTGCAGTTGGTGAATCCGTGTTTTTGAGAGTTTCTCCTTCCAAGGGCATAGCGAGATTTGGGAAGAGAGGGAAACTAAATCCTCGCTATATTGGACCATTTGAGATACTTGATCGAGTGGGAGATAAGGCGTACAGGTTGGCATTGCCACCAGACTTATCAGGTGTCCATAATGTCTTCCACATATCGATGCTTCGGAAGAAGGATGGGAGCTTCCAATTGTGTATAGACTACCGATTGTTGAATAAGGCCACAATCAAGAATAGATACCCCCTTCCACGCATTGACGATTTGTTAGATCAGCTTCAAGGAGCACAGGTCTTTTCCAAGATTGACCTAAGGTCTGGGTATCAGCTAAAGGTTCGGAGCGGAGATGTACCCAAGACAATATTTCGTACCCGATATGGCCATTATGAGTTCTTGGTCATGCCATTCGGATTGACGAATGCTCCAGCTGCTTTCATGGCTTTGATGAACGATGTGTTCAAGCCATATTTGGACCAATTTGTTATCGTCTTCATCGATGACATATTGGTGTATTCGAGATCCAAGGAGGAGCATGAGGAGCTCCTCAGGATCGTGTTGCAGACGCTACGGGAGCATGAGTTATATGCTAAGCTCAGTAAGTGTGACTTTTGGTTGTCACATATCTCATTTTTGAGACATGTTATATCGAGAGATGGTGTATCATTTGATCCATCTAAGATAGAGGCTGTAGTTCAGTGGGAACAGCTGAGGACAGTCATCGAGATCAGTAGTTTTCTTGGTTTAGCTGGATACTATCGGAGATTTATTAAGGGATTTTCGAAGTTGGCTGCTCCGTTGATAAGTCTTACTCGAAAGAGTGCACCGTTCATATGGAACAAGGATTGTGAGAAGAGTTTTGAGCAGTTGAAGTGTCAATTGACCACCGCTTCGATTCTCACTAACCGTACCAGCTCAGGAGGATTTGCAGTGTATACCGATGCTTCGCAACAGGGACGGGGCTGTGTATTGATGCAGGATGGGAAGGTAGTTGCTTATGGATCTAGACAGCTGAAGGATCATGAGAAGAACTATCCGACCCATGATTTGGAGCTAGCAGCAGTAGTGTTTGCGTTGAAGGTATAGCGCCACTACTTGTATGGCGAGAAGTTCCAGATATTTACCGACCACAATAGCCTCAAGTATCTGTTCTCATAGAAAGAACTGAACATGAGATAGAGAAGATGGCTAGAGCTATTGAAGGACTACGATTGTGAGATACTTTATCATCCGGGTAAGGCTAACGTTGTAGCCGATGCCTTGAGTAGTTAGAGCCTGGGGATGGTATCGTATATGATGGTTAGGGAACATGATTTTCTAGAGCAGTTTGCTAGCCGCAGTTTGGGAGTCATGCCTTCTGACTTGGATACAAGCTATGTGATAGCTAGTCTACGCTTGGAGCCGGACCTATTGGACAAGATCAGTGTGGCTTAGCAAACTGATCCATTTTGTATGGATGTGAGTAGTCATGCAGAAGGGCACAGTGACTGATTTTGAGTTGAGTTCAGACGGACTACTGAGGTTCAAAGGTAGATTGTGTGTTCCCAAGGGTCTAGGACTCAGGAGATTGATATTGGCGGAAGCTCATTCGTCGAGGTATACGTTACATCTGGGGAGTAACAAGATGTATCAGAACCTCCAGAAGGTATATTGGTGGTCGGGTATAAAGAGAGATGTAGCAGACTTCGTGGCAAAGTGTCTCGTATGTCAGCAAGTGAAGGTAGAGCATCAGAAACCTGCAGGGTTATTGCAGCCTCTACCTATACCGACATGGAAATGGGAGCATATCACCATGGATTTCGTGATGGGTTCACCGAGAACCCACAGGAATCACGATGCTATATGGGTGATCGTCGACAGACTGACGAAGTCAGCCCACTTCTTAGCTATGAGAGCGACCGAAACTTTGAGTTCACTTGCAGAACTATATGTATGTGAGGTAGTGAGGTTACACAGTATACCAGTGAGCATAGTCTATGATAGGGATTCCCGCTTCACTTCCCACTTTTGGGGACATTTTCAGGAAGCTATGGGAACCCAGTTGAGTTTGAGCACCGCTTTCCATCCTCAGACAGATGGTCAGTCAAAGAGGACTATACAGATTCTGGAGGATATGTTGAGAGCATGTGTGCTAGACTATCGAGGCTCCTAGGATGACCACCTGCCACTAGCCTAGTTCGCCTAAAACAACAGTTATCATTCGAGTATCGGGATGGCACCGTATGAGGCTTTGTATGGCCGTAGATGTCGTTCCCCTATTGGATGGGAAGAAGTGGGTGACCATAAGATTTTCGCTCCTGACATGGTTACGCAAGCATCTGAGGATGTCCACTTGATTATAGAGAGGCTGAGGACAGCTCAGAGCAGACAGAAGAGTTACGCTGACAGGTGACGTAGGCCACTAGAGTTTGTAGTTGGTGAATCCGTGTTTTTGAGAGTTTCTCTTCCAAGGGCATAGCAAGATTTGGGAAGAGAGGGAAACTAAATCCTCGCTATATTGGACCATTTGAGATACTTGATCGAGTGGGAGATAAGGCGTACAGGTTGGCATTGCCACCAGACTTATCAGGTGTCCATAACGTCTTCCACATACCGATGCTTCGGAAGTATCACCCGGATCCGGCACATGTGATTAGTTACGAGCCTTCGAAGCTCCGAGAGGACTTGCCATATGTAGAGAGACTTGTTGTGATAATATATTTTGAAATGACAAAACAAGTAAATTCAATAATATAAAGATGATATAAAAACATGTTTAGAAGTTATCTGTACCAGAACTTGAGTTTCTATAGATGAGAGATCGATCTGGGTTATGACAGATCGATCTCCTGGGTTTTCTATTGATAAGAGATCGATTTGGGTTATGAGAGATCGATCTCCTGGGATTTCTTGGATGAGAGATCGATCTCATAAAGACATGAGATCGATCTGCTAAGCTGTGTACCTATACAAAGGTATTGAGGCAGATTGAGATCGATCTCTAAGGGTTATGAGATCGATCTGCCTAATACTGGAGTTGAGGAGATCGATCTGATCTAGAAAGAGATCGATCTCCCCTAAAGTAAAGACAGTAGATCGATCTGTGAGATCGATCTATACTCAAACAGAGAGCTCATGAGATCGATCTGGTATAGGAAGAGATCGATCTTCTCAATGTCAGAGAGCTAAGGAGATCGATCTAAGGTAATGAGAGATCGATCTCCCCACTACGAGAATTCATGGCAGATCGATCTCTAGATCGATCTTGCCTCAAACCGAGAGATTGGAAGATCGTTCTGCCTATTCGACAGATCGATCTCCCCTAACATTTTCAAATTGTAAGATCGATCTGCTCATATATGAGATCGATCTCCTTGTGTTATTTTGCCTTGATCTTGCAGGATTTATAACTAAGAGATCGATCTGGTCAAGATGGCAGATCGATCTGGCATTCTACTGGAGGTACCCAACGGCTATGTCTGTAAAATCTCAACGGGAAAAACAACATTAAATGCTCCAACTACCAATCCTTCAGTATTTAACCAAGCATTGAAGACAATGAGAAGAGAGACACTATTGCTGCACATTTCTTACATTCTTAAGAGTTTAATACTTTCATTCTTGTGTCTTCATTCCTCATTTATTGAGTTTGTTGTATAAGCTTAAGTGCAAAAGCTGTAATTGTCCTACCCACATTAAAAGCTTGATTTTGTATTCATCCTTACCTTAAGAGAGAAGAGGATTGTTCCTCAGTGAGATATAAATTGTAAAAGGGTGAATACATCTTTGTATAGCAAAGGGTAGAGAGGTTATTCCTTAACCTGAAAAAGGAACATCATAACTTCTGTTGAAGGAGAGAAAGAAAGCACTTGACAAGAAGGTCAAGGAGAGAGGACGTAGGCAAGAGATTGGCCAAACCTCTATAAACGATTGTGTTTGTTTTCTCTTCCCTATCTTGCATTAATTTCTTTAATTTCATTGTATTACTCATTATCATTTGCTGATTAAATTAGGATTAAGTTAAAATTTTCCATTAACGTTAGAAAACCGATTCACCCCCCTCTCGGTAGAGCCAACAATTGGTATCAGAGCTAGGACTCTTTAATCACATAGGAACAACTTCCTAAGAGTTAGAAACAATCAAATGGCTCACAACAATGTAGCAACTAGTTTGGTAGGAGAGGGGCATTCTACGGTTAGGCCTTCTATGTTCAATGGAGAACATTATGCTTATTAGAAGACTAGGATGATGTTATTCATTCAAGCAAATGATTACGAGGTGTGGAGGATTATAATTAAAGGACCTCAAATCCCTACAAAGAGAATAGAGGGAAGAGATATCCCTAAAGAAGAAGATGAATGGGATTCAAATGACATTAAATGTGCTCAGCTAAATGCTAAGGCTATGCACACATTATTTTGTGCCTTAGGTCCAAATGAATACAATAGGGTCTCCGAATGTGACAATGCCAAACAAATTTGGGATAAATTGGCAATAACTCATGAGGGTACAATCTAAGTAAAGGAGACCAAGGTAGGAATGCTCACACATGACTATAAGCTTTTTAGGATAAAGGAAGGAGAATCAATTAGTGATATGTTCACTAGATTCACGGATGTAATTAATGGATTAAAGTCCTTAGAAAAAATATACTCTAATATTGAAATGGTCAAGAAAATATTAAATAGCTTACCTAAATCATGGGAAGCTAAAGTGACTGCAATTGAGGAATCTAAGGATCCTCACATATTGTCTTTAGATGAATTAATAGGATCACTACTCACTTATGAGATGAAATTAAGAAGAAATGAAGAGCCACCCAAGAAAGAGGGAGTTGCTCTAAAATCCACTGCTCAAGAGGAGATTAAAAATGAGAGTGGTAGTGAAGAGGACCTTGAGATGGCAATGTTTGCCAAAAGATTTAACAAGTTCATGAGAATGAAAGCTAGTGGTAGTAATAGGAGAAACCACAAGAGAGATCAAGAAGAGGTAGGTAGAAAAGATACAATTGTGTGTTATGAATGTAAAAAACCAGGACACATAAAATTTAACTGCCCTCTTCTTAAAAGGTCCAATGATAGGTTCCACAAAAAGAAGGCAATGGTGGCAACATGGAGCGACAATGATTGCTCCGATGATGACTCAAATGAGGACATTGCCAACTTGTGCTTCATGGCAATTGAGGCTGAAAAGGTAACTTCAAACCTCAATGAATATTCTTTTGATGAATTGCAAGATGCATTTGATGATCTTGCATTGGAATATGAATGCATGAGTATGAAATATAAGAAAATAATATCTAAATTGAAGAAAGAAAATGAGTTAATTCTAGAGGACAAATTAGAATGTGAAAAGAAACTAGAAATTACTAATCTTGATATTTGTGATCTAAAAGAGAAGAATAGTAATTTACATAATTCCTTTAATAGATTTTATATGGGGCAACAAAAGCTAGATAACATGCTAGAAACCCAAAGGGCATTCTTTGATAAAAATGGGTTAGGATATAATGTAAAAAGTAGAGAGACTCATCTTAAAAGCTTTATTGCTAGAAAGAGCATGAATAAACTCTCAACTTCTTGTTCATATTGTAATAGAAAGGGACATGCATCACATAACTGCAATATAAATATGAGGACTCTTAAAGGAAAAATAGTTAAAAGAATATGGGTTCCAAAAGAAGTCATTAACTCAAAGGATTGTAATGCATTAGCAAAATGGATCCCAAAGGGATCAAGAATTTCTTTCACTAACCTCAAAGGACCCAAGAAAATTTGGGTACCTAAAACTTGAGTTGAATTTGTCTATAGGTGATTGAGCATGGCCACAAAGCTAAAACAAAGGAAGCTTGGTACTTGGATAGTGGATGCTCAAGGCACATGACGGGTGATAAAAGCCACTTCAACTCTTTTAAATCAAAGGTTGGTGGAGAAGTCACATTTGGGGACAACTCCAAAGGCCAAGTTGAAGGAAGTGGCTCAATAGGTAATAACTATTTTTCATTAGAAAAAGTATTGCTTGTTAGGGGCCTAAACCATAACTTACTTAGCATAAGTCAACTTTGTGACAAAGGTTACAAAGTAACTTTTGATTGTATGAAATGTCATGTTATAGATTCTAAGTCAAATAGAGTTCTTTTCTTAGGGCATATACAAGGTAATATATACATTGTCTATCTTAATGAACTTAAGAATGAAAACATATGCCTAATGGTAGACAAAGAAAAGGAATCTTGGTTATGGCATAGAAGACTAGGTCATGCTAGCATGCATGTACTTTCTAAGTTAGCTAGAAAGGATCTAGTTATAGGATTGCCTAAGATGTCCTTTCATTATGAAAAAATATGTGAAGCATGTGTTAAAGGAAAACATAAAAGGACAACATTTAAGCCTAAGAATAGTGTATCCACCTCTAGGCCTCTTCAATTACTCCACCTAGATTTATTTAGACCAACTAGAACAACAAGCCTTGGTGGGAAACACTATGGATTTGTAATAGTTGATGATTACACTAGGTTCACTTGGATGTTCTTTTTTAGAGTAAAAAATGAAGCCTTAGAAAAATTCATAGCCTATACAAAAGTGACTCAAAATGAAAAGGGATACACAATAACTAGTATTAGAAGTGATCATGGCAAGGAATTTGAAAATATAGGATTTGATGAGTATTGCAATGATCAAGGAATTAGCCATAATTTTTCAGCCCCTAGGACACCACAACAAAATGGTGTAGTTGAGAGAAGAAATAGAACATTGGAAGAAATGGCTAGAACCATGTTGTGTGAGAATAATTTACCAAAGTATTTTTGGGCTGAAGCTATAAACACATCTTGCTATATAATTAATAGAGCTATGATTAGACCCATGATAAAGAAAACTCCTTATGAGCTTCACAAAGGTAAGAAGCCTAACATTAGCTACTTCCATCCTTTTGGCTGCAAATGTTTTGTCTTAAATAATGGTAAAGATAATTTAGGAAAATTTGATGCCAAGAGTGATGAGGGAATTTTTCTGGGATATTCCTTAAATTCAAAGGCTTATAGAGTCTATAACAAAAGAACATTGATGGTTGAAGAATCAATTCATGTAATATTTGATGAGTCAAATGATGTATCTACAGATTCAACCAATGATGAGGATGTTGGAATATTTGATGAAAACTTGGAGGAAATCCCAAACTTAGAAGATGATTTATTAGAAAAACTTGACTTGAATAAAGAAGATGAAGAAGAGAAAGAGATATTAGAGAGAGAGTCTAGAGCACCAAGAGAGTTAGGATATGTAAACGATTGTGAAATAGTAAGAGATCCAACTCTTGGAGTTAGAACTAGATCATCTCTAAGGAATATGTGTCAATATATAGCCTTTGTATCTCAAATAGAGCCTAGGAATGCCAATGAAGCCTTAGATGACAATAATTGGCTCCTAGCAATGCAAGAAGAATTAAATCAATTTGACAGAAGCAAAGTATGGAAACTAGTTCCTAGGCCTAGTGATCACTCTATAATTGGAACTAAATGGATATTCAAGAACAAGATGGATGAAAATAGTGTGATCATAAGGAACAAGGCTAGGTTAGTTGCACAAGGCTATAGACAAGAGGAAGGTATAGACTATGATGAAACCTATGCACCGATAGCTAGACTAGAGGCAATAAGAATGTTACTTGCCTTTGCATGTTATAAAAACTTCAAATTATATCAAATGGATGTAAAGAGTGCATTCTTAAATGGTTTCATTAATGAAGAAGTCTATGTTGAACAACCTCCCGGCTTTGAAAATCATGAATTTCCTAAGCATGTTTTCAAATTATCTAAGGCACTCTATGGTTTGAAACAAGCTCCTAGAGCATGGTATGAAAGATTATCAAAATTCTTAATAGAGAAAGGTTTTTCAAGAGGAAAAGTGGATACCACCTTATTCATCAAAAATAAAAATAAAGATTTACTAGTTGTACAAGTGTATGTGGATGATATTATTTTTGGTTCAACTAATGAGTCGTTATGTCAAGAGTTTGCTAAGATCATGCAAGGTGAGTTTGAAATGAGCATGATGGGAGAACTCACTTTCTTCTTGGGACTTCAAGTGAAGCAAACAAAAGATGGAACCTTCATCAATCAAGCAAAGTATACTAAGGATTTGCTCAAGCGATTTGGAATGGACAATTGCAAACCTCAAGCAACTCCAATGGGCACCAACATCAAGCTTGATAAAGATGAAAGTGGTAAGTGTGTAGACACTAAACTCTATAGGTCTATGATTGGCTCATTGCTCTATTTAACTGCAAGTAGACCAGATATTTTGTTTAGTGTATGCCTTTGTGCTAGATTTCAATCCTCTCCTAGGGAATCACACTTGTTAGCAACTAAAAGGATCTTTAGATACCTTAAGGACACTCCCTCTCTAGGACTTTGGTGCCCCAAGGACTCCACTTTTACACTTCATGCATTTTCAGATGCAGACTTTGGGGGATGCAAAATAGATAGGAAAAGTACTTCAGGTACCTGCCAATTCTTAGGAAATAGATTAATCTCTTGGTTCTCTAAGAAACAAAACAGTGTGGCTCAGTCCACAACTGAAGCTGAATATATAGCAGCAGGTAGTTGTAGTGCTCAAGTGTTGTGGATTAAACAACAAATGAAAGACTATGGTATTGACATGAAACAAGTTTCTATTAAATGTGACAATACCAGTGCTATCAACCTATCTAAATATCCTATTCAACACTCTAGAACCAAGCACATTGAGATTAGGCATCATTTCCTTAAAGACCATGTGCAAAAGGGGGATATAATTCTAAAGTATATTGACACTTTACATCAAATAGCTGATATATTCACCAAACCCCTTGATAGAGATAGGTTTTGTATCCTTAGAGGTGAATTAGGACTCATGAATATCCCTTAAGATGTATATGCTTCAAAATCTTGGTTTTAAGTTAGTTTTAAAAGAGTTTTACAAAGATTTTTCTGGGCAACAAGTATGAGAGATCGATCTCCTATCAATATAGATCGATCTCCATATTTCCAACAAGCCTAAAGCATTAAGGTTAAGCTAAGCAGATCGATCTTCTATCCATAAGATCGATCTCCTTAAGCATCTGTTAAACAGCAGATCAATCTGTGCATACGACAGATCGATCTCTTTAAGCCTCAGTATTCTGAAGATCGATCTATGCATTTGGCAGATCGATCTCCCTAAGCCTCTGTCAAACAGTAGATCGATCTATGCATGCGACAGATCGATCTCCTTAAGCTTCTGTATTCTGAAGATCGATCTTATGGAACCACAGATCGATCTCTTCGGGCTTCTGGAAATGACAGATCGATCTGTCATCTCGACAGATCGATCTCCTGTGCCCTGGACTATAAAATCTAGCGAAAAATCCCCAAATTTCAAAACTCCAAATTCTCAAATCCCTAACCTCTTGTCGCACATCCTCTCTCAATTCTCCCTCCAGATCGATCTTCGGTAAGAATCTTGCCTAATCCTCTCATCAACCAGGGTCAAGTAACCTACATTGCTAAATTTTTCTTCAAAATTTGTCTAGTTTTTGTGTAATCTTAGTTAGGGCAATTTTTACACTGTTCCATTGGATAGGTGTCTAGAGAACTAGCCTTAAGATTCAATCTAGTGTCTAGAACCATGCCTAGACTTAAGAGAGCAGGCCAAAAACCTCCCTGATCTAATGTAGAACAAGGGTCATCTTCCCAATCCATTCCTCCCTCTTGAGTCGCTACCTTCAACAGGTGTTTTAAAACACCTGCGAAAAGGAAGCGATATGAAGAATACTTTTCCACCATGCCAATTAAACATTGGTGAACAATCGATTTCTCCTTCTTAAACCGCATTGATTTTCCCTATCTGTACAAATTTAAAGAATTTGGTTGGATGTCGTTCCTCAAAATCAATACTCCCGTACCTCCAAACATCGTTTGAGCATTCTTTTCCAATGCCGAACTCACCTATGATCCTAACGACACTTGTAAAATTCTCGGGTTTACAACGTATGTCATGGGTAAATCCATTGCAATAGACACTGAAGTCCTAGCCCACGCTTTCAACATATGCGATGAAGGGTTGACAAATGAAGATGAGGAAGTCCCTTTGGAGTTTGATATTCCCGGGGATAAGGCGAGTGACCTCCCAATGCACCCACGGTTACTCCACCTCATCATATCATGGAACCTTCATCCTTTCGGTACCCGTCATTCCACCGTTAGTAGACTAGATCGCTTTTGGATCCACCACATACACTCTACCAGTCAAAAACCCAACCTTGTCAACTTTATCTATCAAGACTGGTTGAAGATTGTCTGCGGCCAAGCCACAATGATAGTGTTTCCACAACCATTGGCATATTTTCTCCAACGACTCGGAGTGGACAGCAGTTACGAAACGTGTGAAGTGCCCTCTCAAAAGAGCGTCCTCAACATTGGGACACTCCACCACATGGGCTACTACAAGGATTTTCGAGGTGATTGGAAGAAGAAACGCGAACAACCACCTGCTGCAGCCATGGAGGAAGATCCCTCCGATGAGCCTATGGATCCACCTGCTGCACCGACTGCGGGTCCATCGTCCTCGACTCCTTAGCCCACTGCACCTGCTACCTCAACCGCTGACATGGAGTCCATTGTGACAATGTTGAGTACACTGAACAGGAAGATCGATGAAGGCTTTGCAAACCTTCATGCCACCCAGCAGCGGATGATAGAGGAGCTGAACCGTAAAGTAGATGAAGGCTTTGCAAACCTTCATGAGACTCAGTAGGCTATGTATAATGAGCTTCAGGTCCCTCGCACTCACATTGAGGATCTTATGGATCGCGTTCCTCTGCCGTAGGCTATGCATATTAGGATAACATTAGTTAGTTTTCATATGTACTTCTTGTTGTTTTTAGTACTGCATTTGCTTGACTGAATGAAATGATGTACTTCTTGTTGCAATATGCTCAAATGAAATACAATTTTGAAATGCACAATGTGTTTACAGTTGGACTGTTTCCTTAGTCTTTCGTGTCATTGATATGACAAAAAGGGGGAGAAGAAAAGAGAACATGTGGTTAATTAAAAGAAACATGTCTAAAGTTTTAAAGGAATGATTAAAATGAGGGGGAGTTAAGATAGTAACGAGGTCAAAAGCTAAAAGAAAGGGGGAGCTTACAAAAAGGGGGAGCTTGTGCAAATTAACTAAACATGTTGATTGAATAGGTTTTGTCATATCAAAAAGGGGGAGATTGTTGTGATAATATATTTTGAAATGACAAAACAAGTAAATTCAATAATATAAAGATGATATAAAAACATGTTTAGAAGTTATCAGTACCAGAACTTGAGTTTCTATAGATGAGAGATCGATCTGGGTTATGAGAGATCGATCTCCAGGGTTTTCTATAGATAAGAGATCGATCTGGGTTATGAGAGATCAATCTCTTGGGATTTCTTGGATGAGAGATCAATCTCATAAAGACATGAGATCGATCTGCTAAGCTGTGAACCTATACAAAGGAATTGAGGCAGATTGAGATCGATCTCTAAGGGTTATGAGATCGATCTGCCTAATACTGGAGTTGAGGAGATCGATCTGATCTAGAAAGAGATCGATCTCCCCTAAAGTAAAGACAGTAGATCGATCTGTGAGATCGATCTATACTCAAACAGAGAGCTCATGAGATCGATCTGGTATAGGAAGAGATCGATCTTCTCAAAGTCAGAGAGCTAAGGAGATCGATCTGGGGTAATGAGAGATCGATCTCCCCACTACGAGAATTCATGGTAGATCAATCTCTAGATCAATCTTGCCTCAAATAGAGAGATTGGAAGATCGATCTGCCTATTCGATAGATCGATCTCCCCTAACATTTTCAAATTGTAAGATCGATCTGCTCATATATGAGATCGATCTCCTTGTGTTATTTTGCCTTGATCTTGTAGGATTTATAACTAAGAGATCGATCTGGCCAAGATGGCAGATCGATCTGGCATTCTACTGGAGGTACCCAACGGCTATTTTTGCAAAATCACAACGGGAAAAATAGCATTAAATGCTCCAACTACCAATCCTTCAGTATTTAACCAAGCATTAAAGACAATGAGAAGAGAGACACTATTGCTGCACATTTCTTACATTCTCAAGAGTTTAATACTTTCATTCCTTGTGTCTTCATTCCTCATTTATTGAGTTTGTTGTATAAGCTTAAGTGCAAAAGCTGTAATTGTCCTACCCACATTAAAAGCTTGATTTTGTATTCATCTGTACCTTAAGAGAGAAGAGGATTGTTCCTCAGTGAGATATAAATTGTAAAAAGGTGAATACATCTTTGTATAGCAAAGGGTAGAGAGGTTATTCCTTAACCTGAAAAAGGAACATTGTAACTTCTGTTGAAGGAGAGAAAGAAAGCACTTGACAAGAAGGTCAAGGAGAGAGGACGTAGGCAAGAGATTGGTCGAACCTCTATAAACCATTGTGTTTGTTTCTTTCTTCCCTATCTTACATTAGTTTGTTCAATTTCATTGTATTGCTCATTATCATTTGCTGATTAAATTAGGATTAATTTAAAATTTACCATTAACGTTAGAAAATCGATTCACCCCCCTCTCGGTAGAGCCAACAAGATTGATTTGGATATTGGATAGGAAGGAGAAGGTATTGAGATCGAAGACCATCGGATTAGTGAAGATTCTCTGGCAGCATCATACTTCAGAGGAAGCTACTTGGGAGCTAGAGAGTCTGATGCCAGAGAAGTACCCTCACCTATTTGAGGACTGACTTGGTTCTAGTTTGGAGGACCAAATTTTCTGAGTTGGGGAGGATTGTCAAACCCAGATTTTTGTAGCTTGTACCTTATGATTCCTATGTGTATGAACACTTTGTAATTATAGTTGAATCATAAGAAGAGTATTTACTAGACTTAAAGTGTTAGTGAAATGATTTAACACGCAAAAGCTACATAAAATGCCTAATGTGAGCGATGAGTATCACAGGCTAAACCGAGTTATTCTAAATCATTTTGACTGAAAATAAGAACTTAAAATGAAAGAGCATAGAGAGTTCATGAAGGAAAGTCAGCTTGATTTAGTCCCGAACATAGAAAACGAGAGTAAAATCTACAAAGGGTAAAATGGACCTTTTTAGCGAGAAAAGGTGTTTCGGGTATAATTATCCACCGCAAGCGGTTGGATTATAAAGACAAGAGTGTAAGACATAAGATATGACACTTTCAAAATTTTAAGAAAAAGTCAACTTAGTCAATGGTTAAGGAAAAAGTCAACTATAGTTAAGAAAGTGGACTTTTACCATAGTTGACTAATAATGGTTAAAAATTAACCTGTGTGGAGGAAAATTTGGAGAAAAATATTCTTGGCCAGAATACAAGATAATCATCCCCGAAAGTAAGGAAAATTTATTCGGAAGGATTCCGGAATAAATTTAATGGTTAAAAACGTAATGGGCCTAAAGTGAAAATTTTAAAGCCCATTAATGTATACTAAATGTATATCGAAATTTTTAGGTCCTTAAGACCGAATTGTTGGACCAATTGATCGGCCAAATTTTGAGACAATTAAAGGCCCGAGACATAGTAAAAATTTCAGCCCGAAAGCCCGTTAAGAAAGCCCAAACCGAGAAGCCCAAATGGAAAAGCCCATGAGATAAATATCTAACCATAGTTAAAGTTAACTATGACTCATTAGGTGACTCATAAGGTGACTCATGGCTAAGGTTTGGAAGTCAAGTTAAATGGCTGAAAAGTAAAGCTTAATGGCTAAGTATGTGGCTTATAAATTCAGCCACACCATTGTCATCTTCATCACACCAAATTCGGCTAGAAGAAGAAACCATTGAAACATATTTTCCAAGCTTTCTCTCACTAGAAATCACTAGGAATTAGGCATAATTGGAACTTGCATCCTTCATGGAAGTTGTTCCAAATTGAAAGGAGAGTGACATATCTTAGAATTGGCTATCAAGGAGCCATAGAGTGCAAACCGAGAGCCTCCAAAGTTTCGGCCAAAGGGTGAACACAACAATTGGTATATTTTCTAATTTCCAATTTCATATATGCTAATGTATGAATGATTTTAAGTATGTTGATATATGTTTTAAGCATTGAAACATATTAAATCACCATGAAGTGAGTTAGGCCGAGAGTGAGTAATGGGATATTGATTTATGTCGATATGATTTTAATACATAAATGGATTAGTGTACATGTATTAATGTTAATGTTGTAATTAGAATTAATCAAATTGATTAATTAATACAAGTAATTTGTTGGCCATCAAGGTGTTTGATAAAATGCCTAAATGAACTATATGATGATTGGTAATGTTGCCTACCAAGTGTATGTGAAAATACCTAAGTGAAATTGGCTAAATAATAGGCATGGATGGCATGGCATGGTAAAACCGAGGCATGGGTAGCTCTCGGCCATGGCATGTGGCTGAGAGGCCCAATGGGCCAAGCCCAAATATTTTAGGTCCAATAAGGTGTAATGGGCCTAGGACAAGCCCAATAAGAGTTGGTGGGCCCCACAAGCCCAATAGGCCCAACGAAAATGAATAGTAAAATAAAAATGGGCTTAAGGTATAGTTAGGCCCATTAAGGATTATTAAGGCCCATTAAGGGAAAATGGACTGTATTAATGTGTAATACAGTAGGAAAATTATAATTAACCTGAGGAATGGTTATTTACAGCTCCGGAGTTTACATTGAGAGCTAATCGGACTGCGAGATTAAGCAGCACCAAGGAAGTGAGGTCACTTGACGTGATCCGAGGTAAGGGACTTTTATGAGTAGTTAGAGATACCTGCACGTATTTTCATCTACTTTTACATTCACTTAAAAACTCTGAGGGTCAGAGAAAGTGAATAATAATTATTGAGACCCGATAGTGGTAAATTACGATTTTGCCCCTAGTTAGTCAAAAAGTCAACTTTTGTGAAAAGTTACAAAAAGCATGGAAACTATTATTGTGAGTGTTTAACTGCTGTTTAGCATGAAAATAAATAGATGGGCTAATGATTTTAAGGTTGATGTGACTTAAGCACACTTTGTAGTGCTGATTTTAATATTTTGTAAACAATCCCTTTTAAAGAGCCATCTATCATATTATGTGAGAATGAATCGTGCTAGAGCATAGCTCGCACTGGATTTCTTATGTTTTCCACATACCTTAGTGCTGGATTTTGATACGCACTAGATTTCCATGACATGCATGATAGAGTACTGGAGTTTTACTCGTACTAAGTTTTATATGATATATGCATGACACAGAGTGCTGGAGCGATTAACTCGTACTCGAGTTTTACATGAGATACATGACAGAGTACTGGAGCGTTGCTCGTACTCGATTCTTCATGGTTTATACATGACATAGTACTGGAGCTATTGCTCGTACTTGATTTGATATTGTGCATAGCATGGTACTGGAGCTATTGCTCGTACTTGATTTAATACATGAACTATGCATTGACCTAGTTGCTGGAGGTTTACTCGCACTAGAGTTGAGTTGTGATGTGAAACAGTGCTCGAGGGTAGTGTTGACTGTGTGTCGCACTCAAGGGCGCGCACTGTATGTGATATTATTTACATGTTACCCACTCATGTCGTATTCTCGTGTGACTGAGTGTCACATTTTGAGAGGATGGCCAGCATGAGGGTATTAGAGATGTGGTATGATATTCCACAGGTGCGAGGCTAAGAATGTGGTATGATATTCCACAGGTGCGAGGCTAAGACCTATGTTAGGCACCCTGACTGTGATGTTGATATTCCATGGTTCCGAGGGCTAAGTCCTATGGCAGGCACCCTGGCTGTGATGTAGGGTCCACGGGTGTACTCTGTACCCTGCCCGGGGCACGAGGAGTACGCTGTACTGTGTGTTACGTATAGTTGGCGGCTATAGTGGACTGACCATCCTCCCGTTGCAGCAGTGATGCCCCACACACCGAGTACTATGTTGCTTGGGATCACATTTTGGATATGATCATAGTCCAGGATACTATTTACATTTAACCACAGAGTCTCACATGATATATCACATTGATTGACTGATTTAAATTGCGGACAGACCTGGGGGATGGGTCGAACTCCGATTTTGTGTTGTGAATTATTTAATGCCATATTTATTGTGATTTAAATATACATGGCATGATTTATATAAAGATGCATTGTTTTGCACTACATGCCTACATTTGAGAAAGAAAGCATGATTTCTGTACATGGGATTTAATCTATACAAGTATATATATATATATTATATTTCAAGACATGCTTTTGAAATGAGTTAAGGAAATAATGTTTTCAAGGCATAGCATTATTTTGAGTAGATAGTGTAGATATCTACTTGCTTGCCTGATTTTCTTACTGAGCGCGTTGTATGCTCACCCCCCTTTCTTTACATCTCTCTACAGAGCGTCAGTAGAGCGAGAGCTATCGAGGGATAGTATTCTTGAGTCCACAGCTAGTTCCTATCGACCGCCAGGTATACAGATTTTCTACAGTTGTGTATCTAAACATAGAAAAAACACAATGATGTATACGATATATATTATGGGGAATGTATTTGTATTAGATTTTATATAATCTTACATGTATGATATTGGATGATGTGGTAAGTGAGGACTCTGACATCGAATCACAGCCCAACCATTGAAAAGAAGAAAGGTAAGTCAAAATGCGAAAAATTTGCAATGGTTTTTGGTTAAAGTCATGGATTGAGAACGGGTCCTGACACGTAATTTGAGGTAAGGGAGTTAGATACATCTGCGCGTAGTTTCATTTGCTTTTACATTCACTTAAAAAGTCTGAGGGTCAGAGAAAGTGAATAATATTTATAGCGACTTGATTTGGGTAAATTAGGATTTTACCCTTAATAAGGGCAAAAAGTCAAAGTTTAGGAAAAATCCTAAAAAGCATGAAAATCATAATTTTGAGTGTTTTTACTGTTGTTTAGCAGAAGAGTAGATAATGAGCTAATGTTTTCGTGGTTGATGAGACATAGCACAATATATGGTGCTGATTTGAATGTTTTGAAATCATCCATTTCAAAAGAGCCATCTATCGAGTTATGTGGAAACAAATCGTGTTGGGGCACTGCTCGCACTTGATTTTATATGTTTTCTACATGAAAAGTGTTGGAGTGAATACTCACACTTGATTTCCCATGACATACATGGTATAGTACTGGAACGATTGCTCGTACTTGATTTAAAAATGATTTATGCATAATATAGTACTAGAGTAATACTCATGCTCAATTTTATATGATTTATGCATGACAGAGTATTGGAGTGATTGCTCATACTTGATTTGAAATGCAACTTATGCATGACCTAGTGCTAGAGTGTTACTCGCACTAGTGTTCGAGTTTTAGTATGTGTGAAATAATGATTTAAGCGGGGTGTAGACTGTGAGTCGCACTCAAGGCTCGCACTGTAACTTCAGTGATTTGAGCGGGGTGATGACTGTGAGTCACACTAAAGGCTCGCACAACAGTAATGTGATATACATAATATGATGTTAAAAACCATGCTGATTTTCTTGTGTAGACTGAGTGTCACACGGATGAGATGTTCTCATGTGGATTTAAAGACGTGGCATTGATTATCTATTGAGATAGGGTCATGGGTGTACGTTATATTTTGTACGTGTCACGGAGTACGCTGTACCATGTATTGTATGTGTACGTGGAGTTGTAGAGTTGATAGCTGGCGGTTGTGAGGATTTGACCTACCTCCAGTTATAGCAGTGATTGCCCCGCACACCTAAGACTGTGTAGCTTGAGATCACCGTATATGATATTGTCATAGTCCATGATATTATTGCATATAGCCACCGAGTCTCGTATGATTATATCACATGATTTTATGATTTTGGGTAGACCTGAGGGATGGGTCGGAATCCGATTGACGTGTTGAAATGCCATATTTTATGTGATTTGATTTAAATGACATGAATTATCTAAAGACGTTTTGAATTTGTAAGGATGCAACATTTTGCATGGAATGCCTATATTTGAGAACTCAGCATGATTTCAGTACATGAGATTTAATATGTACCCTTACATTAGTTTTCAATTCATGTTTTTTATGTGAGTTATGGAAATAGTATTTGAAGGCATGACATTATTTTCAGTAGATAATGTGGATGACTGTAAGACCCCGTATAGGTATAAGGGTAATGTGTGTAATTGGATCAAATAATATGATTGGACTTGTAATGTAAAATATGATTGATGTAAGTCCATGGATTCAATGTATGTATGTGTAATATAAATTGTAACGTACATACAAGTTTCATTGAGTATGAATACGGAGAAATGTGTTCTACCAAGTGATGGATGTGATTGAGACTCAAGATGAGTAGTGTGGTAAAATGGAATGGAGTTATGCTTCCATTTGGTTTTTATGTTGCATACCTTTGAATATACAATGAATGCACACAAGTTTCAATGTGCATAAGGTATGAATGGATGCCATTTTCAAGTTATAAAGGTGGATGGATGAGGAAATGGCCATGGCAATAGATTGAGGGTGTGTTGGTATGAGTTGCAGCAATGAAACTGCAGGAAATCTGGAAAACATGAGGTCCAGATCGATCTCCTAGGATGAGAGATCGATCTGGGAGAGCCAGAATGCTCTTATTTGGGCGAAAGAATTGAGCAGATCAATCTCCAATGGAGCCAGATCGATCTCTCAAGCATTCTGTAGTGGAAAGATCGATCCCCAAGCACCCAGATCGATCTCCTTAGCTCTCTGTTTGGGACCAGATCGATCTGATTGCTTCGACAGATCGATCTCATGCTTTAACAGATCGATCTCATTGCTCGACAGATCGATCTCAGGCTTAAAAATGCTGTGAAAAAGAGGGATTTTAAGGGACCAGATCGATCTCCTCTTGGACCAGATCGATCTCCTCAAGTCATTTCTATATAAGGAGAGCTGAAAATCTGGAAATCTCGGAAAAACACCAAACCTTACCATTTCAACCCAAAAACCTAACTTTCCCTCTCTAAAATCAGCCATTTTCAGCGAGATTTGGAGAGAGATCATTAGAGGCAAAGTTGTTCCTATCAAAGAGAAGAACAACATAGTGAGAGGGCATCTTCCTATTCTTGGAGTTGAAGGAGTTAAGGGCATTACCAATTGGAGCAAGGAGCGAAATCACATTGGTAAGATTCTAACCCTCTAATCCAAATGTATTAGCTATTTAAATTGATTTTGGAGTTGATTGATAGGAGTATTGATGGATAAACTACTTAGGAATGTTGTGAAGTTGGTGTGACCTAGAAACCTAAAATGGGTATAATGTGAGGATATGTGGGATTGAATGAACTTATGGTTTATGGCATGCTAAAGTTGTCATTGGGGTAATGTTTATGATTTTAAATGGTTAAATGAGATTACATTGTGAGTTTGGAGGAATTGTAGAAATGGGTATGAATATGCTTGATAAATGCCATAGTGAGGGAATTCATGAAGCATGAACACTATGAGCTTAATATCGATTTGATATCGATTTTTGAATAAGATAATAGGCCTAAGAAGATTCATAGACTCGAGCTATGGGTAAAGTAATGAAACGAGGCCAAATAAGCGTTAATAGAGGCTATAGGTTAAAGTGACTATAGCAAGCACAGGGATTACAATATATGGATCGAATATAATGCGGGATACGATTTTGTGCAGTCCCGAAGAGTTCGTTGAAGGCGAACCGAACCGTACGAGTAAGCAGCTTAAGGAGGTGGAATCACGCATCGCGATTCCAGGTAAGGGAATGTTGTAAGTATATAGAGGTAGCTGCTTGTATTTTGAACTCGTGGGTATATATAGGGCTTTGGCAATGTGCATGGACTTATGGAAATGTGTTTTGAGGGTGTATGAGTATTTGTATGAGATTTGGTTGTTTAAAATGGTTATTGAAAAAGGGATAGTAAGGCTAATAATTGCATAAATCATGTGTTTTGAATGCTTTTACAAAACACAATGCTTTGATTTGAGCAAATAAAAGGATAGGCTGGCTAGTACTTGAATGATGTTGTGAAATAGCCCATATGAGGCACTAAGCATATTATGAGATGTTTTGAATTCATGTGAGCCGCCTATCGCGTGTATGTGATATAATTTGAGTTAGAGCCTCGCTCGCGCGAGATTTCTATGTTTTCACTTGCGTGAAACGTGCTTGAGCTTAGCTCGCACTTTGAATTTGAATTGTGATGATGTTATAAACCGTACTGGAGCTTACGCTCGTACGTGGATTTAAGTGGTTTTTCTTATGCATATAACCGTACTGGAGCTATGCTCGTACATGGTTTCTTCATATTTTTATGCATAAATGCCGTACTAGAGCGTTGCTAGTACGAAGTGATTGGTTTCGATGCATGAATTCGCGCTAGAGCGTAGCTCGCGCTGGTTTTCACACTGTGGTATGTATGAGGCCGTGGTGAGAGATACGGATTAACTCAGGGAACCCAACAGGCCTGACAGACCTCTTAGGTGAGGTGAGGGTGAGGGGCTAGGACCTGACTTAATCCATCCAGGGAACCCAACAGGCCTGACAGACCTCTTAGGTGGGGTGAGGTGAGGGGCTAGGACCTGGATCAGGGAACCCAACAGGGGCGAGCAAGGCCATGAGGGGCTAGGACCTGGTATTGCGGTTACTCCCACGCGCTCTTGAGACTATAAAGGTTACACGTGACATGGGGTAGATAAGACCTATGGCAGGCACCCCCAACCATGTTATGGGTCCGCGGAGTACGATGTACCGTGTATATCACATGGAGTACGATGTACCGCGTGGTGGTTACTTGATTGAGAAAGTCTGGCGGAGAACTAACCCACCTTCATGCCAGCATGATACCCCGCACACCGAAATCCGTGTGGTCTGGGATGATATGTGACGATTGGCCAATGTAGTCACTTGAGATATAGTAACCTGTCTCCTTGCTTAATTTACTTACTACCACATGATTTTAAATCTCTAAGTGTGATTGTGATTGTTTAAGGTAGACCCAAAGGAGGGGTCGAGCCTCGTGGATTTGAATTGTGAAATGAAAACGTGGTTGTGATTGTGAATTAATGTGATGTGATTGTATGTGATGAGAAAGAGATTTATGACGTGGGTTTAAAAAGGAGGTTTCTTAATGAATTGCCCTTTTTATGAATTTAAATGAGATCGAGCATGAGATGATTTATACATGATGTTTTACCATGTTTTAAATGCCAATTTTACATGACCTTGATACATGATATATATGTATACTCATATGGCATAGTTTTATTCCTCATGCTCCTACTATAAATGATTTATGCATAACACTATCAGCATGTAGATAGAGTAGTTATCTACCATGCTTGCATTATTGCCTTACTGAGCGTGTGGTTGCTCATCCCACTCTATTTTCCCCCCTACAGAGCGTGCATAGTAGCCCAGTGAGGACTGAGGCGTATTATTTGGGACTCCGCTGCATCTCCATCGCTAAGAGGTATATGCACAGTGATTCTTTTTGTATCTAAACAATGTAAAAGCACAGTATTCTTTTGAGTTGTACTTATGGGGGATGTAGATGTCAGTAAAACATGTATTCGTATAAGTACACGATTAAATGCACATGTATGACATCGTTTTAATTAATTGAGAATGAATGAGATGTGGTGTTATTATTCACTCACAGCCCAACAGTGTGTGGTGAGTTTAGTTCACGACCGGGTAAGGTAACAGTAAAATGCGAAAAATTTTCAGTGATTTCGGTTAAAGAGAATGGAATTGGGTCGTGACAATGACTACCTTTGTCATGCCCCGCTTTCGGGAACCCTTCTATCCATACATTCTCTACTACGGTTGGGCTGTGAGAAGATGCAATTACTAAAGATTTATTTATTTACAGCGGAATATTTAAAACTTAAATTCACACTCCCAGGTGTGTGTGTAAATACACAAAATTAATTGTATAAATACCAAGTGTTTACATATCATCCCCATAATACTGATTACAATTCCAAGATATAACTGTGCGATACGATATATTAGATACAAAATACTCGTGTATACAAATCTTATACCTTTGCGGATTGTGGGAGCTGTTCAACACAAAAGACTTAGAGACCACCGCTCTCTTACTTCTCAGTACCTGGAGGGGGAAAAATAGTGGGATGAGCAAACCACGGCTCAGTAAGGAAATGTATGCTAGCAGGTAGATATCGTACTACCTACATAGCCCATGCATGCATAAACCAAAACCATGTTTTCGTTATAAATGAAAATATCATACGAACAATGCATTTAAATTCATATTTCTCAAGAGCATTTTCGTGTAAATCAAATGTCAAAACTTCCATTTAAAACATGATCATAAATAGTGCCCTCATGGCACGAATGTGAAATCGGAGATTTATTGAAACACAAAATCTCTTTCACTTCTCAAATCATTCTCTTTCACAAATCTCTTTCTTTTTCTGAGATTGTCTCTGTTTCTCGATTCTCTGAGACAGGCATGGAATTTTAGGCAATCAAATATCCACGACTTATGGCCACAGTCAGTGATCCCAGGCCTCACTGATCGGGTGTGCACAGGGTATCACTTCGCCTGAAGGGGGATGGGTCAGTCCTACCTCCGGCTCATCTCAATCCACCTCATCTCCTCGTATACTCACGGTGAAGATACGTCGTGTGTCATCTACGCGATACTCGTACTCACGTGCACCCAGCACGGTACATAGTATACCAACGGGTGACTACACTATTCTACGTACAACCGTGGACCCAAGTCCATACTCCAACTCCGATGGACTTTTTATCCTTAAACCATGTCTCATATACCAGGCGAGCAAGCAGCGTGACACACAGTCAACGCAAAGCTCCAGCGCGGTACGATCTATCGTTAAGGCCCAGCCCGTTCAATTGGCCGTCGACTGGTATCCCCTTGGGTCCCAGACCCCCAGGTTTACCTTAACTCAACAAAACAGGTACGAGCATAGTTCTCACACTTTCTCAAAACCTCCGTGCGAGTTAATCTCCCGCACGGTACATCAAGGCTTTAAACCGGGTGTGAGCTAACGCTTCAACACCAAATCTCATCTCAAAACTGATAGATGGCTATTTTCTCTTTTTTAAAAACTCAAAACACGTTTATTCACATAGCATGCCTTTTCATGCCAAAACATGTAAAATTAGCCAAACTATCATCAACATTTCTCAATCATCAATAACCATGTAAAATTGAGAATTTCATTGAAAACATGCATATCATGCTATTTCCTTACCCTATCCCATTTCTCAATACATATATATACATCATAGTACTTTTCATATTTCCACATCATTTCATAAACTTATAATATCGTACTAGTCCTAGCAATATATCTACGAAATTGCTGTAATTACGTACGAACATCTCTATAGCTAACACACAGTCCCTTACCTCGTTTTACTTATGTGCAACTATCCGCCTTTATGCTTCTCGCGTTCTCATCTTGACTTGCTCCGGCGTATCATCCGAAACTGAAATTCATCCACCAACATTTGAGTTAATGTTTCTAACTCTTATTCAACTAAGCATTTATCCAATGCCTTAATTTCACATTTTTACCCTTTGTGGTAAATCTCCCAATTTATCCTAATATCAACATTTCCAAACCATTTCCACAACATACTCATCCACTCAAGATATCCCATTCATAAAAAATACTCCCACATTCCACTTTCTCACACTTGACTCTTTCTAAGCTATATGCATTTCATACCATCCTAGGTAGTTCTATCCACAATATGCACACCCAAATATCTTTATAATCATTAACTAAACCAATGTACTTGGATTTGTGCATTAGAACTTACCTCATTGGATTTCCTCTTGCTCCAATTAGGATTGCCCTCTATTTCTTCAATCCTTCAAATGGGAAAATGCCTCTAGACTATGTTGTTCTTCTCTTTGATGTGAACAACTTTGTCTCTAATAGCCTCTCCTTAAATCCCACTGAAAATGGCTGGATTTAGGAGTGAGAAACTAGATTTCTTTGAGTTGAAGTGAAATGGAAATGTTTGTCCCGAAATTCTGATAATCCAACTGCTCCCATTTATAGGTTTGACTTGATGAGATCGATCTTCCTTGGGTGGAGATCGATCTGTTCCTCAAAAATCCCTCTTTTCTGAGACGTTTAAAGGTAGGAGATCGATCTGTCGAGACTGGAGATCGATCTGCTGTCAAACAGAAGCTTAAGGAGATCGATCTGGTCTTATGGGAGATCGATCTGCTTCCAACCCGAGAGCTAAGGAGATCGATCTGCTTCCTTTGGAGATCGATCTGTCCCCTTCCATTTCTCACCTAAGGGCATTTTGGCTCTCCCAAATCGATCTCTCATCCTATGAGATCGATCTGGCCTTCACAAATTCCAGATTCCTTGCAGTTTTTCTGCAACAACTCTTACCAAGCACCCTTAATTTGCTTCCATGATCATTTTCTCATTCATTCATCTTTGAGACTTGAAAATGGGATCCATCCTCTCTACATACACATTAAAACTTGTGCAGAATCTTTGTTTGACCAATTATATACGATATTATTCGAATGGAATTATACACTTATGTAAATCTTTCCTTCCATTTTACTATACTACTCATATCCCATTTTGATCACATTCTTCTCGTTCCAAGTTTATTTCCTCCTACTCACTCATAATGCAACTTGTACGTATAATCACAATTTCTTACTACAAGTGCGTACATAATCTTATGAACTTACACCGTATACACTTCACATTACAATACATCATCTTACTTATGATTTTATTTACATTCCCACGTTCCTATATACATAGCTATACATGTACGGGGTCTCACATTCTCCCCCACTTAAAGAATTTGGTCCTCCAAATTAGAACCAATTCAATCTGTGAATAACTCGGGATACTTTTCCCGCATCAAACTTTCCAGTTCCCATGTGGCCTCTTCCACAGTGTGATGTTGCCACAAAACCTTAACCAATGAAATCGTCTTGTTCCGCAACACCTTCTCTTTCCTGTCCAACACCCTGATCGGTCTCTCGACATACGACATATCTTTCTTGAGCTCCAACGGCTCATAGCTAATTACATGTGTCGGATTCGGGTAGTACTTCCGAAGCATAGAAACGTGGAAGACATTGTTGACTTCTACTAGCTCAGGTGGTAAGGCTAGCCTATATGCTCCTTCTCCCACTCTATCCAAAATCTCGAAGGGACCAATGTAACGAGGACTTAATTTTCCTTTCTTCCCAAACCTCATTATTCCCTTAGAAGGAGATACTTTCAAAAATACGGACTCGCCAACATCAAACTCAAGTGGTCTCCGTCTCCTGTCAGCATAGCTCTTTTGTCGACTATGAGCTGTTCGCAGCCTCTCGCATATTATTTGAACATCCTCGGAGGCTTGCTTAACCAAATCAGGGGCGAGCAATTGTCTGTCACAAACTTCTTCCCAACCAATGGGCGATCGGCATCTACGACCGTATAGTGCCTCATAAGGGGCCATACCAATACTTGAGTGATGACTGTTATTGTAGGCGAACTCAATCAATGACAAGTGATCGTCCCATGAGCCTCTAAAATCCAGCACACACGCTTTCAACATATCCTCCAGGGTCTGTATAGTCCTCTCCGACTGACCATCTGTCTGAGGATGAAAAGCGGTGCTAAAACTCAATTGGGTCCCCATCGCTTCCTGGAAATGTCCCCAAAAGTGGGAAGTGAAGCGGGCATCCCTATCCGAAACAACACTCACTGGGACTCCATGCAATCTCACTATTTCTCGCACATGCAGATTCGCCAGTGCACTCAATGTATCTGTAGATCTCATGGCTAAGAAATGTGCCGATTTCGTTAACCGATCTACTATCACCCATATCGCATCATGGTTCTTACGGGTTCTCGGTAACCCCATCACAAAATCCATGGTGACATGCTCCCACTTCCATGTTGGTATCGATAGAGGTTGTAATAATCCTCATGGTTTCTGATGTTCGACTTTTACTTGCTGACAAGTGAGACATCTAGCGATATACTCAGCTATGTCTCTCTTCATTCCAGACCACCAATATACTTTTCGGAGGTTTTGATACATCTTACCACTCCCAGGGTGTATCGTGTATCTCGACGAGTGTGCCTCTGATAAGATCAGCTTTCTCAGCTCTAAATCCTTAGGAACACATATTCTATCTCCAAACCTTAGTATTCCATCTGGACTCAATATAAAATTAGCACCCTTCCCTTTCCGGATTTGGCTAATCATGACAATACACCATTGATCGATTTGCTGAGCTTGTCGGATTCTCTCAATCAACTCCGGTTCTAATCTCAAGCTAGCAATGATCCCATAGCTGCCAATCTCAGGTAGGGTCATATCCAGACTAAGGTTCGTGAATTGTTCCAACAACTCGTGCTCTCTAACCATCATATGTGATACCAACCCGAGACTCTTCCGACTCAATGCATCGGCAACCACATTTGCCTTCCCCGGGTGGTACAAGATCTCACAATCGTAGTCCTTGAGGAGTTCCAACCACCTCCTCTGTCTCATGTTTAAGTCCTTTTGCGAGAATAGATATTTCAGACTCTTATGATCCATAAAGATCTGAAATCTCTCACCATATAAGTAGTGGCGCCATATCTTCAACGCAAACACTACGGCCGCTAACTCCAAATCGTGAGTGGGGTAGTTCTTCTCATGATCCTTCAGCTGTCTAGATCCATAAGCTACTACCCTTCCATCTTGCATCAAAACACAGCCTAGTCCTTGATGCGAAGCATCAGTATACACCGAGTAATTCCCCGAACTGTTAGGGATGACAAGAACTGGCGCGGTAGTTAATCTGCGCTTAAGCTCCTGAAAACTTCTCTCACATGCTTCATCCCATGAAAACTCCACACTCTTTCTCGTAAGACGTGTCAATGGAGCCGCTAATCTAGAGAAACCTTCTACAAATCTCCTGTAGTAACCAGCCAATCCCAGAAAACTTCTGATCTCTGTGACTGTCCTAGGTTGTTCCCACTGAACAACTGCCTCAATCTTGGATGGATCTACTGACACCCCATCCTTCGATATAACATGGCCTAGAAAAGAAATCTGTTCTAGCCAAAAGTCACATTTGTTAAGCTTGGCATATAACCTTTTCTCTCGAAGGGTTTGCAAAATAATCCTTAAGTGCTGCTCATGCTCTTCTTTGGACCTTGAATACACCAATATATCATCAATGAAAATAATTACGAATTGGTCCAGGTATGGCTTGAAAACTTCATTCATTAGAGCCATAAAAGCTGCCGGCGCATTGGTCAACCCAAACGGCATCACTAAGAATTCGTAATGGCCATAGCGGGTACGAAATGCTGTCTTGGGCACATCTTCCTTCCGAATCTTCAATTGATGATACCCAGACCTCAGATCTATCTTGGAGAAGATCTGTGCTCCCCGAAGTTGATCCAGTAAATCATCAATGCGTGGCAAGGGGTACTTGTTCTTGATGGTAGCCTTGTTTAACATCCGATAGTCAATGCACAACCTGAGGCTCCCATCTCTCTTCTTCACAAATAATACCGGAGCTCCCCATGGCGAGACGCTCGGTCTTATGAACCCCTTCTCTAACAACTCTTGCAGCTGTTTCCTTAATTCCTCTAACTCAACTGGGGCCATCCTATATGGTGACTTAGATATTGGTTCGGTTCCAGGCGTCAAGTCTATACCGAATTCCGTTTCTCTATCAGGTGGCAATCCTGGTAGATCGTCTGGAAAGACATCAGGGAATTCTCTGACCACTGAGATGTCCTCCATATCCGGATGTACTTTGTTCAAATCCACCACATAAGCAACAAAACCTTCAAAACAACACTCAAGCCATTTATACGAAAGTACTTTACTTAACACAAAATTTAAGATTTCATTTCTTCTCTTAAAATCTTACAACACATTCTTCAGGTAGAGAAAACTTAATGGACTTAGAACGACAGTCTATGACAGCATGATTGGCGGCTAACCAATCCATTCCCAAAATTACATCAATGTCATACATATTTAACAAAATCAAGTTGGCTGTCATGCACTTATCTCCTACCCTCACTTTACAATCTTTATACACTTGCTCAACTAATTGGCTAACTCTCATTGGAGTACTTATTAGTAAGGTCTTACTCAAGTATGTGGGTTCTACAAAACCTTTTAACTTAGATGCACATGCAGGTGATATGAAGGAATGCGTAGCCCCAGAATCAAACAAAGCTATAACCTCTAGATTGAAAATCAAGATTGTACCTTTTATCACTTCAGAAGAGGTATCAGCCGATGCCTGGTCTATCGCATACACCCTGCCTTGTCCCACAACTTGTTTTCCTTTCTCTTCAGCCGAGGCTTTCTTTCTTGCAGGAGGTGCAACTGTAGGAACCCTCTCTGGCTCTTTACCCCTCTGTGGAATTGCCTCAACTATCTCCGGGCACTCTCTGGCATAATGCCCAAATTTACCACATCTGAAACATCGGGTACCCTGAAGATGACATGGCCTACCACCATGGTATCGACCGCATAGCCTACACTGATTTGTAGTTGGTCGGGGTCTACCAATCACTATTCCCCTAGCTGGTGTCTGAGTCGGAGGCATAAAAGGTCTAGCAACCTTTTTTTGGAACTCATCTACCTCTCTCCGACGTTTACTCATGAATTTTCGACCAAATTTGGCACTCTTGCCATCTCCCAGCTTCCTCGGACCCTTGTCCTTACCCCAACTAAATTCAGAAATCTGCAAGTCATGATCCTGCTCGCATAACTGGGCCCGTCGCACAGCCTCTCTATATGTAGCGACATCAAATGGGCCCAACTTCGCTCGGATCGAAGGCCTCAGTCCATCTACAAATCTACGGACTCTGACAGCTTCACTCCTGATCGAGTCCGGATCATATCGACCCAGTGAAGTGAATCGTGACTCGTACTCATCAACTGTTCGATTCCCTTGAGTCAGATTCAGAAATTCCATCTGTAGTCTCCGTCGAGCAGTATCTGGGATGTATTGCTCTCTGAAAACGTCCAAGAACATATCCCACGTGATAACCATTCCTTGAGCTCTTAACATCGGCCTGACGGACTTCCACCAGTGCTCTGCTTCGCCTCTCAATACAAAGGCCGCAAGTGCTACTCTCTCCGTAGCTGAACATCTACAGAAGTCGAATAACTTCTCCATTTGACTGATCCAGTCCTCAGCCACCGTCGGATCCTTTACCCCGCTAAACGAAGGAGGCTTAAAGTCCATAAAGTGCCTCAATCTCTCCATATCACAGTCGTATCCATACCCCAAATCATCATCATACTGCTGTGGGGCTACTGGAGGAGGTACCGGTCGAATATGAGGTTCCCGTGACCTAGCCGGTTCAGCTTGCGCATGTGCAACATTCTCAGGTTCAGGTGCAGCTGCTGGGGGATTCGGTGCAGCCTGTCCCGCTGTACCAGGTGTACCCTCAAACCTAGCCATGATCTGACCCATCATGGTCATCATCGTGCGCATGTCTTCCTCCAATCGAGTGATTTGAGGATCAGAAGCCTCTATCTGTTCCTAGGGCTCATGACTAGAGGATGATCTACTGTGCCTCTCAGTCCTGTCATTTTGCCCTCGAGCCCTCGAGCTCTCTCCCCTCTTGCGGTGTCTCTCAGGCATAACTCACTAGCCTGATAACTTTCCTGCGTTATAACAAACATTTAATTCACTACCAGCTCCGTATACACATTTGTATCTAAATATCGCACAGTAACTTGGGGATGTATGTTTTCTTAGTCCTAAGCATCAACTCACATCAGACCAACCAAGCTCTGATACCAAGCCTGTCATGCCCCGCTTTCGGGAACCCTTCTATCCATACATTCTCTACTACGGTTGGGCTGTGAGAAGATGCAATTACTAAAGATTTATTTATTTACAGCGGAATATTTAAAACTTAAATTCACACTCCCAGGTGTGTGTGTAAATACACAAAATTAATTGTATAAATACCAAGTGTTTACATATCATCCCCATAATACTGATTACAATTCCAAGATATAACTGTGCGATACGATATATTAGATACAAAATACTCGTGTATACAAATCTTATACCTTTGCGGATTGTGGGAGCTGTTCAACACAAAAGACTTAGAGACCACCGCTCTCTTACTTCTCAGTACCTGGAGGGGGAAAAATAGTGGGATGAGCAAACCACGGCTCAGTAAGGAAATGTATGCTAGCAGGTAGATATCGTACTACCTACATAGCCCATGCATGCATAAACCAAAACCATGTTTTCGTTATAAATGGAAATATCATACGAACAATGCATTTAAATTTATATTTCTCAAGAGCATTTTCGTGTAAATCAAATGTCAAAACTTCCATTTAAAACATGATCATAAATAGTGCCCTCATGGCACGAATGTGAAATCGGAGATTTATTGAAACACAAAATCTCTTTCACTTCTCAAATCATTCTCTTTCACAAATCTCTTTCTTTTTCTGAGATTCTCTCTGTTTCTCGATTCTCTGAGACAGGCATGGAATTTTAGGCAATCAAATATCCACGACTTATGGCCACAGTCAGTGATCCCAGGCCTCACTGATCGGGTGTGCACAGGGTATCACTTCGCCTGAAGGGGGATGGGTCAGTCCTACCTCCGGCTCATCTCAATCCACCTCATCTCCTCGTATACTCACGGTGAAGATACGTCGTGTGTCATCTACGCGATACTAGTACTCACGTGCACCCAGCACGGTACATAGTATACCAACGGGTGACTACACTATTCTACGTACAACCGTGGACCCAAGTCCATACTCCAACTCCGATGGACTTTTTATCCTTAAACCATGTCTCATATATCAGGCGAGCAAGCAGCGTGACACACAGTCAACGCAAAGCTCCAGCGCGGTACGATCTATCGTTAAGGCCCAGCCCGTTCAATTGGCCGTCGGCTGGTATCCCCTTGGGTCCCAGACCCCCAGGTTTACCTTAACTCAACAAAACAGGTACGAGCATAGTTCTCACACTTTCTCAAAACCTCCGTGCGAGTTAATCTCCCGCACGGTACATCAAGGCTTTAAACCGGGTGTGAGCTAACGCTTTAACACCAAATCTCATCTCAAAACTGATAGATGGCTATTTTCTCTTTTTAAAAACTCAAAACACGTTTATTCACATAGCATGCCTTTTCATGCCAAAACATGTAAAATTAGCCAAACTATCATCAACATTTCTCAATCAGCAATAACCATGTAAAATTGAGAATTTCATTGAAAACATGCATATCATGCTATTTCCTTACCCTATCCCATTTCTCAATACATATATATACATCATAGTACTTTTCATATTTCCACATCATTCCATAAACTTATAATATCGTACTAGTCCTAGCAATATATCTACGAAATTGCTGTAATTACGTACGAACATCTCTATAGCTAACACACAGTCCCTTACCTCGTTTTACTTGTGTGCAACTATCCGCCTTTATGCTTCTCGTGTTCTCATCTCGACTTGCTCCGGCGTATCATCCGAAACTGCAATTCATCCACCAACATTTGAGTTAATGTTTCTAACTCTTATTCAACTAAGCATTTATCCAATGCCTTAATTTCACATTTTTACCCTTTGTGGTAAATCTCCCAATTTATCCTAATATCAACATTTCCAAACCATTTCCACAACATACTCATCCACTCAAGATATCCCATTCATCAAAAATACTCCCACATTCCACTTTCTCACACTTGACTCTTTCTAAGCTATATGCACTTCATACCATCCTAGGTAGTTCTATCCACAATATGCACACCCAAATATCTTTATAATCATTAACTAAACCAATGTACTTGGATTTGTGCATTAGAACTTACCTCATTGGATTTCCTCTTGCTCCAATTAGGATTGCCCTCTATTTCTTCAATCCTTCAAATGGGAAAATGCCTCTAGACTATGTTGTTCTTCTCTTTGATGTGAACAACTTTGTCTCTAATAGCCTCTCCTTAAATCCCACTAAAAATGGCTGGATTTAAGAGTGAGAAACTAGATTTCTTTGAGTTGAAGTGAAATGGAAATGTTTGTCCCGAAATTCTGATGATCCAACTGCTCCCATTTATAGGTTTGACTTGATGAGATCGATCTTCCTTGGGTGGAGATCGATCTGTTCCTCAAAAATCCCTCTTTTCTGAGACGTTTAAAGGTAGGAGATCGATCTGTCGAGACTGGAGATCGATCTGCTGTCAAACAGAAGCTTAAGGAGATCGATCTGGTCTTATGGGAGATCGATCTGCTTCCAACCCGAGAGCTAAGGAGATCGATCTGCTTCCTTTGGAGATCGATCTGTCCCCTTCCATTTCTCACCTAAGGGCATTTTGGCTCTCCCAGATCGATCTCTCATCCTATGAGATCGATCTGGCCTTCACAAATTCCAGATTCCTTGCAGTTTTTCTGCAACAACTCTTACCAAGCACCCTTAATTTGCTTCCATGATCATTTTCTCATTCATTCATCTTTGAGACTTGAAAATGGGATCCATCCTCTCTACATACACATTAAAACTTGTGTAGAATCTTTGTTTGACCAATTATATACGATATTATTCGAATGGAATTATACACTTATGTAAATCTTTCCTTCCATTTTACTATACTACTCATATCCCATTTTGATCACATTCTTCTCGTTCCAAGTTTATTTCCTCCTACTCACTCATAATGCAACTTGTACGTATAATCACAATTTCTTACTACAAGTGCATACATAATCTTATGAACTTACACCGTATACACTTCACATTACAATACATCATCTTACTTATGATTTTATTTACATTCCCACGTTCCTATATACATAGCTATACATGTACGGGGTCTCACAACCTTCTTACCTGATTTTCTTACTGAGCTAGTGAGCTCACCCCTTTCATTTCCACATCTCTACAGAGCATCTGCAGTAGATTGAGTACGGCTGAGGTTTAGTATTCCTTTATCTGTTGCATTTCCCATCGAGCGAAATGTACACACATCACATATGATTTTGTATCTGAACATGTAAACAACACAGTGATGTAAACAATGTAATAATGGGGGATGCATTTATATTTATATATATACTCAGCTATGTCTCTCTTCATTCCAGACCACTAATATACCTTCAAAAAATTTTGATACATTTTACTACTCCCTAGGTGTACTGTACATCTTGATGAGTAAGCCTCTGATAAGATCAACTTCCTCAGCTCTGCATCCTTAGGAACACATATTCTATCTCTGAACCTTAGTACTCCATCTGAACTCAATACAAAATCTGTGCCCTTACCTTTCTAAACTTGGCTAATTACATCAATACACCATTGATCAATTTGCTGAGCTTGTCGTATTCTCTCAATCAACTCCAGTTCTAATCTCAAGCTAGCAATAATCCCATAGCTACCAATCTCAGGTAGGGTCATATCCAAACTACGATTCGTGAATTGTTCCAACAACTCATGCTCTCTAACCAACATATATGATATCAACCCGAGACTCTTTCTGCTCAATGCATCTGCAACCACATTTGCCTTTCCTGGGTGGTACAAAATCTCACAATCATAGTCTTTGAAGAGTTCTAACCACCTTCTTTGTCTCATATTTAACTCCTTCTGTGAGAATAGATACTTCAGACACTTGTGATCCGTAAAGATCTGAAATCTCTCACCATACAAGTAGTGGCGCCATATCTTCAATGCAAATACTACGGTCGCCAACTCTAAATCATGAGTGGGGTAGTTCTTCTCATGATCTTTTAGCAGTCTAGATCCATAAGCTACTACCCTTCCGTTCTGTATCAAGACATAACCTAATCCTTGATGTGAAGCATCTATATAAATAGAGTAGTTCCTTGAGCTGTTAGGGATGATAAGAACTGGCGCGGTGGTTAATCTGCACTTAAGTTCCTAAAAACTTCTTTCACACACTTCATCCCACGTAAACTTCACATTTTTCCTCTTAAGTCGTGTCAACGGAGCAGCCAATCTAGAGAAACCCTTTACAAATCTCCTGTAATAACCTACCAAGCCCAGAAAGCTTCTGATCTCGATGACTATCCAGGGCTGTCCCCACTGAACAATAGCCTCGATCTTGGATGGATCCACTGACACCCCATCCTTCGATAAAACATGGCCCAGAAAGGAAATCTGCTCTAGCCAAAAGTCACATTTACCAAGTTTGGCATACAACTTTCTCTCTCGAAGGGTTTGCAAAACAATCCTTAAGTGTTGCTCATGATCTTCCCTTGACCTTGAATACACCAATATATCATCAATGAAGATGATCACGAACTGGTCCAGGTATGGCTTGAATATCCCATTCATTAAAGCCATAAAAGTTGCTGGCGCATTCGTCAACCCAAAAGGCATCACCAAGAATTCATAATGGCTATAGCGGGTGCGGAAAGCTATCTTAGGCATATCTTCCTTTCGAATCTTCAGTTGATGGTACCCAGATCTCAGATCTATCTTGGAAAAGATCTGCGCTCCCCGAAGCTGATCCAATAAATCGTCAATGCACGATAAGGGGTACATATTCTTGATGGTAGCCTTGTTCAACATCCGATAATCGATACATAACCTTAGGCTCCCATCTCTTTTCTTCACAAACAATATCGGGGCTCCCCATAGTGAGACGCTCAGTCTTATAAACCCCTTATCTAACATATCTTGCAACTGCTTCCTTAATTCCACTAGCTCAACTAGAGCCATCCTATATGGTGACTTGGATATTGGCTCGATTCCAGGTGTCAAGTCTATACTAAATTCCATTTCCCTATCCGAGGGTAATCTCAATAAGTCGTCTGGAAAGAAATCAGGGAATTCTCTAACCACTGGAATGTCATCCATATCCAGATGTGTTTTGTCCAAATCCACTACATAAGCAATAAAACCTTTAAAACAACATTCATGTCATTTTATACCAATGTACTTTATGTGTCGCAAAATTTGAGATTTCATTACTTCTCTTGAAATCTTACAACACATTCTTCGGGTAGAGAGAATGTAATAGACTTAGTTTGGCAGTCTAAGACAGCATGATTAGTATCTAACCAATACATTCCTAAGATCACATCCATGTCATACATATTTAACAAGATCAAGTTGGCTGTCGCACACTTATCTCCTACCCTCACCTTACACTCCTTATACATTTGTTTAGCTAATTGACTAACTCTCATCGGAGTACTTATTAGCAAAGTCCCATTTACGTGTGTGGGTTCTTCAAGACCTGTCAACTTTTATGCACATGCAGGTGATATGAAAGAATGTGTAGCACCAGAATCAAACAAAGCTATAGCTTCCAAGTTAAAAATCAAGATTGTACCTTTTATCACCTCAGAAGAGGTATCTGCTGATGTCTGGTCTATCGCATACACCCTGCCTTGACCCACAACTTTCTTCCCTTTTTTCTTTAGCTATAGCTCTCTTTCTTACAGGAGGTGTAACTGTAGGAACTCTCTTTGGTTTCTTACCTCTCTGTGGGACTACCTCAACTGCTTTTGGGCAATCTCTTGCATAGTGCCCAAACCTACCACATCTGAAGCATCATGTACCATTAAGATGATAGGGCCTACCACCATGGTATCGGCCACACACTCGGCACTGATCAGTAGTCAGCTAGGGTCCACCAATCACTGTACCTCTAGTTGGTGTCTGAGTCGAAGGCATAAATGGTCTAGCGACCTTCTTCTGTGAGTCATCTACCTCTCTCTTACGCTTACTCGTAGTTTTTCATCCAAATCTGGCACTTTTGCCATCTCCCAATTTCCTCGGACCCTTGTCCTTACCCCAACTGAACTAAAAAATATGCAGATCATAATCCTGCTCATATAACTAGGCCCACCATACAGCCTTTCTGTATGTAGCGACATCAAACGAGGCCAACTTAGCGCGAATTGAAGACCTCAATCCATCCACAAATATGCGGACCCTAATAGCTTCACTCCTTATAGAGTCTGGATCATACCGACCCAATAAGGTGAATCGTGACTCATACTCATCAACTGTTCAATTTCCTTGAGTCAAATTCAAGAGTTCCATCTGTAACCTATGTGGAGTAGTATTTGGGATGTATTGCTCTCTTGAAGTAGCCAAAAACATATCCCACGTGATAGCCATACCCTGAGCTCTCAACATAGACCTGGTGGACTTTTGTCAGTGCTCTGCTTCGCCTTTCAGAACAAAGGCCGCAAGCGCTACTCTCTCCGTAGCCGAACATCTACAAAACTCAAACAACTTCTCCATCTGATTGATTTAATCCTTAACCACTGCTGGATCCTTTACCTCGCTAAAAGAAGGAGGCTTGAAATCCATGAAACGCCTCAACCTTTCCATATCACAGCCGTATCCATACCCCAGATCATCCTAATCATACTGATGTAGGGCTACTAGAGGAGGTACTAGTCGAATATGGGGATCTTGTGGCCTAACCGATTTAGGTTGCGCAGGTGCAACATTCTCAGGTTCAGGTGCAGCTGTTAGGGGATTTAGTGCAGCCTATCCCGTTGTACCAAGTATACCCTCAAACCTAGCCATAATTTGACCCATCATGGTCATCATTGTGCGTATGTCTTCCTCTAATCGAGCTATCCGAGGATCAGGAGCCTCTATCTGTTCCTGGGGCTCAGGACTAGAGGACGATCTATTGTGCCTCTCAGTCCTGTCATTTTGCCCTTGAGCTCTCGAGCTCTCTCCCCTCTTACAGTGTCTCTCAAGCATATCTCACAACACTGATAACTTCTTGCATTTGTAACAAACTTTTAATTTACTACCAACTCCATATAACATTTGTATCTAAAAATCGCATAGTAACTTGGGATGTATGTTTCTTAGTCCTAAACATCGACTCACATCAGACCAACCAAGCTCTAATACTAAATCTATCACACCCCACTTCCAGGTGTCCTTCATTCATACATATACTACTAAGGTTGGGCTGTGAGGCGATGCAATTACTAGAATTTCATAAATTTACAATGGAATATTTAAAAACTTTAATTTCACTCCCAGGTATGTGTAGATATACAAAATCGATTGTTTAATGTATTAACTTTACATAGCATCCCCATACAACTGTTCACAATTTCAATTCATGATTGTGCGATACCTTATAATAGATACAAAATACTCATGTGTATACAAATCTTTATACCTTTGCAACTAGTGGCAGCTGTCCAATACAAAAAGGGATCTCGAGACCATCGCACTGCTCTACTTCTTAATATCTGGAGGGGGAAAAGTAGTGGGATGAGCAAACCACAACTCGTAAGGAAATGGATGCTAATAGGTAGATATTTGTACTATCTACATAGCCCATGCATTCATAAACAAAACCATGTTTCAATAGTGGAGGAAATACTACTAGAAAATGCAATTAAACATTTATTTCTCATAGGTATTTTTATGTAAAATCGTATGCAATATTCCCAAATAGAGCATGTCATAAAATAGTGCCATCATAGCACAAGTAAGCAAATCAAGAGATTTATCAAATCAAAATATCTCTTTACTTTTCTCAAATCATTTCTTTCGTCGAATCTCTTCCCCTTCTTTTTGAGTTTCTCATTTTCTCGTATCTCTGAGACAGGCATGAAATTCTCTACAAACTAATATCCACGAAATATAGCCACAGTCAGTGATCCTAGGCCTCACTGATCAGGTGTGCATAGGGCATCACTTCCCCTAAAGGGGGATGGGTCAGTCCTACACTCCGACTCATCTCAATCAACTTCATCTCCTCAATCACATATACTCACGGTACAAGGTACGCCATGTGTCATCTATACGATACTGATAATTCTATATTTTAAGAATTATTTGTACTTAATTTCCTAATTAATTATTTAAATCCCCAATTTATTTTGTTAATTATCCCTTTTATTTCATTAAAATTATCATGTTTCCAGATAAATTAAATTCGGATGAATTTTGAATATTTCGGTAGAAAATGGATCGGAATTGGGCTAAAATCAAGATTGAGCCATGCGGACAACACGAGTCATGCCACCTAGCACATCCAATTGGACAAGAAGACGGATGACATGGAAATACCTTTTCAAGGAGCCAATGGTGTGAAGACAAGTGGCCAAAAAAAGGTCAACTCATCAAGGATATGGAAATTACCATTTTACCCCTAGTGTGTTTATAAATAGGAAAGGATGGCAATTGAAAGAGAAGATGTAATTTTAGGAGTAGAAGTTAATGTAATTTTAGGAGTAGAAGTTAGTGTAATTTTAGGAGTAGGAGTAGTGTAGATAGAGTAGTTTTTAGAATTATTTTCCTTCCTAGTATTTTTTAGCTTCCCGTTTGTTTTACTATGCATTTCATGTTCTTCATTAAGCTTTGTTAAATTTCATTTTCAATGGAGAATCACTTTTATTTTCATGTTTTCAGTTTGATAAGCTTAGCTCTTTGATTTTTTTTTTAGCACTTGAGTTCTCAAATTTCTTTTAATCCTCGGGTTAGCTTTCATGTTGGATTTCAAATTTTATTTTCCCACTTTCCATTCGGGTTTGCAATGTGCTGAAGCTTGCCCACTGCCGAGCATTGCATAACAGCAGTAGAGGAGGGAGTTATCCGTGTATTTCCCTTACCTCGAATCGCACGCGTATTTCCTCTGTCACGTTTGCTCCGTTCACGATTCGAGTTATCCGTGTTCACGTATTTCAATCTACATGTGTAAATCATTAAGTTATTTTCCTTTCCCTCTACTAAACATACACATTGTCTTATATTTCTCTCTACATACTTCCCAATCCTTAAAATCACATATCACCCTTCCCATTTGTACTCACCATATCTCATCCTAAGTTTTCCATCACTTTCCCATAGATTTCCCTTCATAAACTCCTCTTAACGTCACTCACTGATCACTACAATCATCATTCCTATCCATATTTCACATATTATCTAGCTCACAAATGTCTAGAAACCCATATCTAAGCTTAAAGGTCGAAGAACTTACCTTTTTACTTAGTCAAACTTGTTGAAATCAAAACTCCGTCTCTTGGTCACACCAATGTGTGATTTTTGGGTATTTTGTTCTCCTTGCTTCAAGGAACAATTTTCCCTTCTTCAGCTTCTTCTAAAACTGGCTGGAATGTAGTGATTTTTATAGTGAGAAAGCTTGGGTCTTTGAGAGAAAATGACAAAAGCGGGTTTGGTGGGAGGGAAATCTGATTTTTAGTGCAAATCTCGTGCCCTTTTTATAGATGCAGACACATGAGATTGATCTGGTCATTATGGAGATCGGTCTCTGCAAGGTTTAGTAGTCCTTTTTACTAAACGCAACTATCGGATCGATCTTCTTCCCTGATGAGATCGATCTGTTTGTAGGCAAATTCCTTCTTGGAGATCAATCTGCCTCTTGTAGGAGATCGATATGCTCTTTACAGAACCTTAAGGAGATCGATCTGCCGAGGCTTGAGATCAATCTGTCTCAAATAGAGAGTTAAGGAGATCGATCTGTCTTCCCATGAGATCGATCTGCCTAGCTCCATTCAACAATTTCTGGGCATTTCATGAGGGGTGATTAATCTCTCCTTCATATGAGATCGATCTCTCATCCCCTGCACCCTCATTTTCTACAGTTTTCAGTAGGTTTTTGCCTATGCACTCATCCAAATTTACTGCATACCTCAATTTGCATTTCGTGCACACTTTACACACAATGGAATCTATTCCACCTAGTTCATACTTAATGAAACTTGTGCACACAACTTAGAATCATGGAGGTTTCATTAAATTTCCAAAATCCTTACATTCGTTTTTATCACTTATACAGATGTAAAAATACTTATACATACATCATAGCTTCGCAAGCTATTTTTGTAACAACGTATGTATACATTATATCTTCATAAGATAGATACATGGGAAATTACGAGTATTACAGGCAAGACAGCAACGCCTGGATAAGGTTGTGCAATATGTGATTTTGGTGCAAGGGTATAGCGACAGAAATCGATTCCAGGATTTCCACAAGGCAGCGTAGCTGAGGTAGAGCCTGGATGATGCGAAGATGATGATGCTGTGCAGCGGTGGTGAGCAGAGGAAAGGCAGAGGTGGCATATGCAGGAAAGGTGTAGCAATGGCTTGTTCATTTCCTCCCTACTAATCGCATCACTTCCTATCTCAGTCACGCCATTTACAGTGTGGCAAGTCACCCTTCTGCTGTAGTTTTACTTCTCCTTAGTTCTGTCTCGTTTCCTTGCTTGCTGCACAGCTTCATTTTCCTCTTCCTCTCGTGCACGCACTTCCTCTATTTTTCAATCCCTTTCAGCTGCAACCATCTGTGCCTCTCTTCCTCCCTCTTATTTCTTCCACCAGGCTCCACTCTTTATTGTTTTGAGTGGACATTGTTCCATTTACTCCTGTAGCCTTCACTCTATTTTTCCTATTCATTCTCCCTATGTCTTCTTTTCTTGTCTCAGTCCCTAACACTGCTCCCATAAGATATAAACACTGCAAATTTTCAGCTTTCCAACCTGCTTCAGTCTCTTCCCATTTATCACTTCGGTCAATTTTCTTTTTAGCTTTCCCTTACCGAACACTACTTTTCACCAATTCCAACTTTTTCTTTCGGTTCTTCCAGCGTTTCTAGTACTCTTTTCAATCAATTTTATGTACATATATTCATACATACCTATTATATATATATATATATATATATATATTTCCCTTTACAATGCTTGGTTGTACTGCCATCGATTATGTTAATGCATATGTATATATGTACATATGTATATACATTGGTACATATATTTATATAAAGATATACATATATTCATGTATATATCCATATACTTTATTTAAGAAATGAATATGATATTACTCACCTACATGTATATTTATATATCTCAATACTTTTACACTTGGCAAATTTCTTTAATGAATTTATAGATTAAATATTATTTCGTACAAATATTTCCTTAACTCATACGTATATAAACTTTATTTCTATTTCCATTGATATTCATCCTTGAAACTAATATAATTTAATTAAATTATTTCTTTTGAGCCTCTCCCTTTCCATAATTATAATTTTGATTAATTCACCTCTAATTGTATTCATCCTTAACTCTGCTTATCCAATTACTGTACATAATCAAACTCGAGTACAAAAATTCGTGGGGGTTTACATTCTCCCCACCTAGGAAATTTGGTCCACAAATTTAAAAGTACTTTAGTCCTTAAACAATTATGGATACTTCTCTTGCATTAAACTTTCCAGTTCCCACGTAGCCTCTTTCGAAGTATGATACTGCCACAACACCTTTAATAAAGGAATTATCTTAGACCGTAATGCTTTATTTTTCCTGTCTAAGGTCTTAAATCAGTTTCTCCACATGTGTTATATTCTCTTTTTAATTCTAGTGGTTCGTACTTAATTACATGTGTTAAATCTAGATGATACATACGTAGTATTGAAACGTGGAAGACATTATGGATTCTAAACAATTCCAGCGGTAATGCCAGCATGTACACTTTGTCTTCCTTTTCGTCTAAGATCTCAAAAGGTCCAATATAATGTGGGGTTAGCTTTCCCTTCTTTCTAAATTCTATTATACCCTTGGAAGGAGAAACTTCCATAATCACTGAATCTCCTATTGAAACTTCCAAAGATCTTCGTCTTTAGTCAGTATAACTCTCTTTTTCTTGCTATTAGGTGTTCTAGATTTCTCACAACTCAATTATAGTTTCGCAGAAGCTTGTTTAACCAAAACGGGAACAATTATCTTCCTTTCACCCACTTCTTCCATCTAATCGGGGAACGACATTTTTTATCATACTACGCCACATACGGTGTCATTCTGATACTTGGGTGGTAACTGATATTATATACGAATTCTGCTAATGACAAACGGTCCTTGTGGGAGCCTAACAAACGGTCCTTGCGGGAGCCTATAAATCCTTAGACGCATGCGCTCAATTCCATATTAGCATGTGTAAGGTTGTGATAACCCCATAGGTTTCGTGTACTCTACCTTAACCTGCTAACATATGAGACACTTAGTCATACATTCAGATATACCTCTTATCATACTTAATTGCCAATATACCTTCAGGAGATTTGATAAATCTTTACTATTCTCCAGATGCAAAGTATATCATTGTAAATGAGCCTCTGACGACATCAATTCCTTTAACGATAGATCATTTAGTTCACAATTCTGTTTTTAAATCTCCATAAAATCATTAGTACCAATACCAAAACTTGTTGTAGCACCCATCTGAGTCTGATTAGCTTCATCAACACAATGTTTATCATTATGCTGAGTCTATTCGATTCGATCAAATCAAGCCCACTTTCAGCTCAAAGACTAATCATCATGTAATGTATATCGGTATTAGGAAAGGACCACTTCAGGTTGAGGCTCACTGCATATTTCAACCTTCATGATCAATAGAATTCCATAATTATTCATCGCGCAAGTAATGGTACCCTATCTTCAAATGCAAATATTACGACTGTCAATTTCAATTCTTCAAACACACATCAATTATAATGAAACTCTTTCTTCACTCGAATTATGTCACAACTCTATCTCTCTCTGTCCGTGACTTTTACCTTGCTACTTACAATTGGGCTGAGAGTCAACATCCAATCCATATCTCATCCATTTGTAAGTTAATAAATTCATTTAAATAAAGTAGAATAGAAAATGAACTTTTATATATATGTACGGAAGCGTTTACATCAGTTTCTATTATATACATCCCCCAAAATACAAAAGACACTAGATTGTGAATTAATTTACAGGATACAAAATTTTTCATGTCAAGTGTACCTTTCTCTACTGCTGGATGACTATAGCAACACGATAGGAGGGACAACTACAGTGTTCTCACTACTGTGTAGAATCTGTGGTGGAGAAATAAGGGGGTGAGCTAACATGCTCAGTAAGGAAAATATGAAAGCAGGTAGATAACTACACTATCTACATCCTAAAAATATATAATCATTTTTCCTTATAAAACATATGCAGTCTTTAAAATAGCTTTCATCACTGCGAAATCATTAATTCGCCAGATAGGTATATGCATACTCATACATCACATTCTTTTCACACAGCTCATCTATAAAATCACACATTACACATTTGGAAATCGCTTTGCACTCAGCAAATCAATGTACATGAGACATAATTATGGGTTATCATATCCCTAAACACACAGCAAGGGAAACATAAGTCACCACACACAGTAGTGACAATGTCATATCACACAGATAAATACAGGACTCATAGCCATAGTCGGATTCCAGGCAACACTGATCAAGTGTGCTGAAACCCTACGCTTGGGGAGGCAGATCAACCATCCCTTTAGCTCATACTGAAATCATGGCACATCGTACTCCATGGCTACTGCTTACGGTACATCGTGCTCCCTTAGATCCTTATCACCCATTTACATTATCTCAAAATCTCGTGCGAGTAGGTCTATGCAAGATACACAGCAATACACGACGACTGTAGCACGATTTTGTACTCATTACATCACATCTATAAACCACGTGCGATCAGGTCAATGCAAGACACACATCAATACACGACGGCTCAAGCACGGTTTTACTCAATACACAGTACAATCATAAAACCTCGTGCGAGCAACACAGTATAAAAGCATACAACATACATAAGGCATCTAGCATGATTTTACTAGGAAATTACTTGCGAGCATAGTTTAGAGCAAGAAACACAACAATACTCGAAGGCTCCAGCATGATTCCCAAAATCTAGTGCGAGCTCTTGAGTGGAACACACTGCATCACCGAGGCATCGAGCACTCTTTTGATTTTCTCAATAATCCTTTAAAATAATGTGCGAGCAAGGCTAGTCAATCTATCGTTGCCACTAGGCTCTAGCACAATTTCACACAGAAACGAAATAGAGGATTCCATTCACCAACTATGAGTGAGAGGGAAATCTCTCTTCAATCATTCGTTAAAAGCTTTTTTTGCAAATTACTAAATCGGGAGTTCATCTATCATTACTCTTTCTCAAAATGTTTGCAAAACCTCTTTTCATAACAATAACATAGAAGTCATGCAACTCATACTTATAGACTTATTCACATACGTAGTTTTCATCTAGATATATCAATATCTACACACTCATCGCATATATTCGTACACAGCAGGTAAGAAAACATACGTATAGCTATCTCTAATAGCTCGCATAAGTTCCTTACCTCGAATCACGCTTGAATTACTTTCCTTCGATTTCCACTTCCACGATCCGTCTAATCGACTCTGGTTATATCCTCTAGAGCGATCTCAGCTTTTCTCTTTTTTCACCAAAATTGAGGGAAAGCTCTTTCCTTCCTTCAATCCAATGATTCAATCTTTCATTTTCAACTATGTTGTTTTTCACCTATCTTGGAACAATTTTACTGAAATAAACTTTTCTCCAATCTCTATGGAAGATGTTGATACTTTAGAGAGATAAACTAGGTTGCTTTGTTTTCAAAAATGGAAGGTTTTGAATTATTTCTCATGAGATGAAGTTCAGCAGCCCAGTTTTTATAGAAATGGCTTGGTGAGATCGATCTCCATAAGTGAGGGATCGATCTTCTCCTGCTCTAAGTCTCTCGGCATTCAGTTTTTAAGCATGAGGGATCAATCAGTCGAAGAGCATGAGATCAATTTTAGCGAAGCAGAGAGCTTCAGAGATCGATCTACTAGAGGAATGAGATCGAACTGCTTCTGGCCAAGACACAATGAGATCGATCTAGCTTGAAAGAGAGATCGATCTCCCCTTCCTCTGCAGCCTACTTAGCTAAATTTTCCCAGATTTTAAAGGCTAACTTTTCATATCCATTTGTTTCACAACTCATTTTGCATTCAATCCACATTTATCACTTAAAAAAGGTCTAAAACATACAATTCATACATAACAAAACTTGTGTGTACATCACAAACTCGTTTAACAAGTGTGTACATCAAGTTTACGGACCTTACATCACTTATGATTCATATTACATAAACAAATGTATACTTAGGGAATCGTAAGGGTACATATAAAAATACGAGTCCTACAAATTAATACTCGTATCCAAAACATTAGCTCACATAAATTTCAATTCTTAGATTCGAAACGTATTTCATGTTCCAAAATCTCTTTATATTCTTAAAATTCTGAATCCTCTTAATAGCTTGGGTCTTCCCACTGGTTTATAACCTCTGTTTTGGGGATTACAATCGAAACCCATTCTTAATACAACATGACCCAAAAGAGTCTGGAACGCCATAAAAATTAAGGCTAGTATACTCCAAAGTGGATCACTCGGTCCAATAATCCCCTCTTCATATAGTCCTTGTAATTGTTTTTTTAACATTTCAAATTCAATCAAAGCCATTCAGTACAATTGTCTGAATAATTAATTTGATACCATGTGCTAAATCAATTTCAAACTTCATCTTCCAATTTAGTGGTAATTCTGATAGATCATCCGAATATGTGTCAGAAAACCCTTTCTCTACTGGGGTGTCTTTTTACTCCGAACACGCCCTAACTTTATCAATCATGTAATCAGTGTGACCTTTAAGTTTAATTTATACAGTTTGTTCTTTAATTCGTCCTTTCAGACACAGTGACTTTGCTCTTTTACCATCAATCTTTCTTCAGTAGACCTCTCTTCTATCACTCTTTTTACTTTTCCTCTTTCTTGGTAACCTCGAGAGTATATATCTCATATTCTCATAGTTGTGCCTCGCACATTGCTTGTGAGACCCCGAATATGTATAATGGTATATATGTACATGGAAATGTAAATAGAGTTGTACTATGAATTCATAAGTGAAGTATATGTGATGTAAGTCCATAAGTAATGTACACACTTGTAATGAGAGTGGTAATTGTACACACAAGTTACATTATGTATGAATGTGAAGAAATGGACTTAAACATGTGGAGAATGTGTGTAGAATGGATTATGAATAATTTGGTAAAATGGAAGTAGAATTGCATAAGATGTGCACTTCCATTTTTGTTTATATTAAGTACCATTGGTCATACAAAGATTCTACACAAGTTTTAATGTGTATGAAGTGAGGATGGATGCCATTTTCAAGTCTCAAAGATGAATGAATGAGGAAATGATCATGGTAGTAAATTAAGGATGTTTGGTAAGTGTTGTTGCAGAGGAACTGCAGAAAATCTGGAAATTTTGAAGGGCAGATCGATCTCATGGGATGAGAGATCGATCTGAAAGAGCCAGAATGCTCTTATTTGAGCAAAAGAATAGAACAGATCGATCTCCTTAGCTCTCTGTTTGGGAGCAGATCGATCTCATGCCTCAACAGATCGATCTCATGCTTCGACAGATCGATCTCAGGCTTAAAAATGTCGTGAAAAAGAGGGATTTTAAGGGACCAGATCGATCTCCTCTTGGACCAGATCGATCTCCTTAAGCTATTTCTATATAAGGAGTGCTGGAAATCAGAAAATTCGAAAAAAAAACACAAACCTTCCACTTTCAACCCAAAAACCTAACTTTCTCTCTCAAAAATCAGCCATTTTCAGTGAGGTTTGAAGAGAGACCATTAGAGATAAAGTTGTTCCTATCAAAGAGAAGAACAACATAGTTGGAAAGCAATTTCCCATTGTTAATATTGAAGGAGTTAAGGGCAATACCATTTGGAGCAAGAGGAGAAATCAAATTGGGTAAGATTCTAACACTCCAACTATGGTGCATTATTTATTTAAGTGATTTTGGAGTTGTTTGGCATGAGTATGGATGGTTAGAAACTATCTAGAATGCATTGGAATGATTTTGACCTAGAAATGGTCTAGAGTGAGAAAGTGGAATTGTATGGAGATTAATGATGAATGAGATATGTAGAAATCATTGATAGTGTTGTGGTATGATTTTAAGATGTGGTTAGTGGATAAATTGTGAGGTTTACCTAAAAGAGGCAAAATGAGGGTTAAGGCATTTGTAAAATGCATAAGTGGATAATATTGACTAGTGAGGTCAATTATGGGTTAAATACATTAACTCAATCGATTTAATGAATGAAGCGCAGCTTCCGAGGATACGCCGAGGCGAGTTAGGCCAAGAGCGTGAGAAGCTAAAAGGAAAGGAGTCACACCAAGTAAATCGAGGTAAGGGAATTGTGTGGACTCTTAGAGATATCTGTGCGCAATTTGGGCGCTTAAATGTTTTCCTAGAATGCATGAGACTAGGAAATGTTGTTGGGTGATTAATGGGTAAAAGTTGGGAGTTTGAGAAAAGTACATGAAAACATAAGCATATTGCTTTGAAAATCATGTTTTATTGCTTTTTAGCAAATGATTGGTAGGTTGGCTAACATTGAAATGATTTGCAAAAGAAATGAGTATGTTTTGGTTTTGTTAACCATATTTTGCAAGTTTTGAGCCACCTACATGATTTCGTGAGTATGAAAGAGTGCAAGAGGCACTAGTTTTCACATGGATTTCATATTGTTTTGGCATTATGCTTTGACTTTGTCTCGCACTGGATGCCCACCTTGCATGTTGCCGTGTTTGGAGCTTCAAGTAGACTTGGTGTCATATCGATTAAATAGGCTCACACGTGCATTGCTTTGAGACATGGCATGTTAAAACAACCTGATGAGCCCGAACGAGGGATAAGGGTTGGAGATCCACCTGATGAGCCCGTACGAGGGATAAGGGTTGGGTAATGCCATGCTTTTATTGTGAATTATGCATGATGATTTATACCATGCTTTGAGTTGAAATGTGCACTTCATTTTAATAGCATGAATGCTTTACATACCATTAACACAATCATACACTCATGTTTTGAGATAAACAATAAAAAAAAATGCTTTTGAGCATGGCATCACGATCACGTAGATAGTACAGTATCTACCTGTTCGCATGATTGCCTTATTGAGCGTGTGGTTTGCTCACCCCCCTTATTTTCCCCCTCTCTACAGAGATTTGAGTATAGATTGAGCGTGACTGGAGGCGTTCCCTTTTTGGTAATCCGCTGCATCCCATCGCTAAAGGTATACACACTTGGATTATTTTGTATCTAAACTAGACATAGCACAGTAGCATTTTGTATGTAACTACTGGGGATGTAAAGCAATGTAAACACATGTAACAACTCTGATATATATGCATTTATACAAGTGTTTACTCATGAATAATGTTTCAAATTGAATTGGTATGGTGGAGTGAGTTAGACGTCGACACACAGCCCAACTGTTAAGTGTGTGGTTGTTCACGATCGAGGAAAGATGATTAAGGATTGATGTATGAAAATGCAAAAAAATTGTACGTATTTTGGTAAGTTGAGGGTCGTGACAGAAGTTGGTATCAGAGCCAAGTTGGTCTGACGTGTGTCGTGTTTAAAATACTTAATAAGTGAAAAAAATTACATCCCCAAGTTACTGTGCTTGTTTAGATACAAATAGTGTATGTCGATGGGTTGATTAAGTAATTGGTTGTGAATGTAGGGAACTGAGTAAGTATGCCTAATACCAGTCACGGTAGAGGGATGAGAGCACAAGCTCGAGGCCGTAGAGGTAGGCCTGGGGGTCGTGTTGAGCCGAAAACACACGAGGCTCAGGAGGATATTGAGGTGGAGGTCGACGTTGAGCACGCTCCACAGGGTCCAGAGGAGGGGCCCGAGAGTACTGAGGCTCGCTTCGCGAGGATTGAGCGGAGCATTGAGATGATTTTGGAATTGGTCACTCAATCTTTACCTAGAGTTAGCGGTAGAGAAAGTCTCGCTACATAGGGTGATGCCGAGCAGCCAGCAGCTCCCGAGGCACGGGCAAGGCAAGCCCAAGGACCTCAGACGACAGATACCCCACCCACACAGGATGTGCCTACGCCGGTTGCTATGCCAGGCAGTAGAGGTTGGGGATATGGATGTGATTTGGTTAGACTGCGGTAGTTTCAGAAGTTTGGACCGCCGTCTTTCAGTGGAGTAAAGGACCCAGTAGCGGCTGAGGATTGGATCAATGAGATCGAGAAATTATATGGGTTCTTTGAGTGCACTACTACCGAGATGGTAGCATTTGCCGCTTTTATACTGAAGGGATCAGCAGAACATTGGTGGAAATCCACCAGGCCTATTTTGAGAGCCCGGTAAACTGAGATCAGCTGGGATGTGTTTCTAGAGGCCTTCTGGAGACAGTATGTCCCGGATACTGCCCAGCGAAAGCTAAAGATGGCATTTTTGGGACTAACCCAAGGGAGCAGGACTGTGGATGAGTATGAGACTGCTTTTATATCCCTGGGCAGATATGATCCCAACACGATGAGTAATGAGGTCGAGAAGATCCAGAAGTTTGTGGATGGATTGAGACCGACCATCAGGTCTAGATTGGTTCCCCTGGATATACCTACCTATGAGGAGGCAGTGCGCATGGCGCAATTATGTGAACAAGATGTTGATAGAATCGCCTCAAAATTTGGAAAGGTTGGTAAGATGAGGGACAAAGATAAGAAGAGACCTATGATGGATAGAGGCTTCAGCTATAACGAAAGCAAGAAATTCTCTGGAAAGAGGCCGAGAATTGATGAGATCCGGGAGAGGACAGTTGATACTCCCATGTATCCGGCCATTGCTCCAGCTAAGGGAATCGTGATTGGAGGACCACGGCCTACTACGGAACAGTGTGGCAAGTGTGGTAGGTACCATGGTACTCAACCATGTTATGGACCTCAGGTTGTATGCTTCAGATGTGGGAAGCCAGGGCACATAATCAGAGATTGCCCAGAGATGAGAGAGAGAGCCCCACAGAAGGGCAAGGAGCCAGAGAGAGCTCCAGTTGGTACAGCTGCTCCGAGGAGGAGGGCTACAGCTGAGGAAAAAGGGAAGCAAGCAGTAGGTGTAAGCAGAGGACGAGTGCACGCACTGGATCAGGATACTGCAGATCAGTGATCAGATGTGGTAAAAGGTACCATCCAAATCTTTGATTTAGAAGCTTATGTACTGTTTGATCCTGGTGCCACGCATTCCTTTATTTCGCCATCCTTTGCATGTAAATTGTTGAAGCTTGTAAAACCCACGTTGCTTGATAAGATGTTGTTGATATCTACCCCTATGAATGATAGTCAGTTGACTGAGCATATATATAGGGATTGTAAAATGAAGATAGGACGTAAAGAGATGACAGCCGATTTAATTTTATTAAACATGAGTGATTTTGATGTGATCCTAGGAATGGATTGGTTGGCTGCCAATCATGTTGTTATGGATTGTCATACAAAAACTTTGATGTTTCCAAAGATAGACAATCTTGTAGTTAATTTTGTGAAATGAAATTAAAGAACATGATTTTATTAAGTGTGATGAGTATAATCTTGATACATGATGTATGAAAGATAAATTTGATTTCATTTATGTATGTGATGTGATGATTTATGATACTAATGGTGGAAAGAATAATGTGAAGGATTCATCGCTTTTGTGATTGAGACGGATAAGGCACGTCCGGAATTGGAAGACATACCCGTGGTTAGGGAATTTCCAGATGTCTTTCCGGATGAGTTACCAGGGTTACCTCCAGATAGGGAAATGGAGTTTGGTATAGATTTGGCACCTGGTACAGAGCCGATGTCCAAGCCGCCATATAGAATGGCTCAAGTTGAGTTAGAGGAGTTAAGGAAACAATTACAAGAGTTGCTGGAGAAGGGGTTCATCAGGCCGAGCGTCTCACCTTGGGGAGCATCGGTTCTATTTGTAAGGAAGAAAGATGGAAGCCTCCGACTGTGTATAGATTACCGGTTGTTGAATAAGGCCACCATCAAGAATAAGTATCCCCTTCCACGTATCGATGATTTGTTGGATCAGCTTAAGGGAGCGCAGGTCTTTTCTAAGATAGATCTGAGATCAGGGTACCATCAGTTGAAGATACGAGGTGGAGATGTACCCAAGACAGCTTTTCGCACCCGGTATGGACATTATGAGTTTATGGTTATGCCATTCGGGTTGACGAATGCTCCCGCAGCTTTTATGTCCTTGATGAATGAGATATTCCACCAGTACTTGGATCGATTTGTTATTGTGTTTATTGATGATATACTGGTGTATTCAAGGTCTAGAGAGGAACATGAACGGCATTTAAGGATAGTGCTACAAACCCTCCGAGAGAAGAAGTTGTACGCTAAACTCAGTAAGTGCGACTTTTGATTGGAACAGATCTCTTTTCTGGGCCACATAGTATCAAAGGATGGAGTATCAGTGGATCCATCTAAGATTGAGGCCGTAGTTCAGTGGCAGAGACCCCAGACAGTGACAGAGATCAGAAGTTTCCTGGGTTTAGCTGGGTATTATCGAAGGTTTGTAGAGGGATTTTCGAGGTTAGCTGCTCCTTTGACACGTCTCACGAGGAAAAATGTAGAGTTTGTGTGGGACACAAAGTGTGAAGACAGTTTTGAGGAGTTGAAAAGGAGATTAACTACAGCTCCAATACTCACCATTCCTACCAGCTCAGGAGGTTTCTCGGTGTATGCAGATGCTTCACACCTAGGACTGGGCTGTGTATTGATGCAGGATGGGAAGATAGTAGCCTATGGATCAAGACAGTTAAAGGATCATGAGAGGAATTACCCGACCCATGACTTGGAGTTGGCAGCGGTAGTATTTGCGCTGAAGATATGGCGCCACTACCTCTATGGTGAGAGATTCCAGATTTATACAGATCATAAGAGCCTTAAATACCTGTTCTCACAGAAAGAGTTGAACATGAGACAGAGGAGATGGCTCGAGCTGTTAAAGGATTATGATTGTGAAATCCTATACCACCCGGGTAAAGCAAATATGGTTGCTGATGCATTGAGTAGGAAGCATCTCGGGATGGTATCATTCATGATGATCAGGGAACACGAGCTGTTGGAACAGTTCATGAACCTCAGTTTGGGTATGACCCCGCCTGACGCTGATAGTGGATTTATGATAGCTAGCCTGCAGTTGGAACTGGATCTGGTAGATCGAATCCGACAGGCTCAGCGAGTTGATCAGCAGTGTAGTGATATTGTCGGGAAGATACAGAGGGGTACAGAGACGGACTTTGGGTTGAGTTCGGATGGATTGTTGAGGTTCAGAGGTAGGATATGTGTTCCTGATGATGCAGAGATCCGAAGGTTGATCTTAACAGAGGCTCACTCATCGAAGTATACGATACATCCCGGGGGTACCAAGATGTATCAAAACCTTCGAAAGGTTTATTGGTGGTCGGGAATGAAAAAGCACATTGCTGAATAGTTGCTAAGTGTCTCGTTTGTCAGCAGGTGAAGGTAGAGCATCAGAAGCCTGCAGGGTTATTGCAGCCTCTACCGATACCGACATGGAAGTGGGAGCATGTCACCATGGATTTTGTGATGGGATTACCGAGGACCCGGAGAGGTCATGATGCCATATGGGTGATTGTGGATCGGTTGACGAAATCAGCACATTTTCTAGCTATGAGAGCTACCGATACTCTGAGCCAGTTAGCGAACCTATATATGCGCGAGATAGTGAGGCTACATGGAATTCCAGTGAGCGTTGTTTCTAATAGGGATGCCCGCTTCACTTCCCACTTTGGGAACATTTTCAGGAAGCGATGGGGACCCAGTTGAGTTTTAGCACCGCGTTTCATCCTCAGACAGATGGTCAGTCAGAGAGGACTATACAGACCCTGGAGGACATGTTGAGAGCGTGTGCATTGGATTTTGGAGGCTCCTGGGATGACCATTTGCCACTCGCAGAGTTCGCGTATAATAACAGTTTTCATGCGAGTATCGGGATGGCACCATATGAGGCATTGTATGGGCGTAGATGTCGTTCCCCTATTGGATGGGAAGAGGTTGGTGACAGACAGATCTTTGCTCCCGATTTGGTTAGACAAGCCTCTGAGGACGTCCAATTGATATGTGAGAGGTTACGGACAGCTCAGAGCAGGCAAAAGAGTTATGCTGACAAGAGACAGAGACCACTAGAGTTTGAGGTGGGTGAGTCAGTGTTTTTGAAAGTTTCCCCTTCGAAGGGAATTATGAGATTTGGGAAGAAGGGAAAGTTGAGCCCTCGATATATAGGGCCATTTGAGATACTTGATAAGGTGGGAGACAAGGCGTATAGGTTGGCATTGCCACCAGAGTTGGCAAGTGTGCATAACGTCTTCCACGTATCCATGTTGAGGAAGTATCACCCGGACCCGGCACATGTGATAAGATATGAGCCTTTGGAGCTCAATGAGGGTATGACATATGTTGAGAAGCCAGTTCGGGTATTGGACAGAAAAGAGAAAGTGTTGAGGACAAAGACAATTCCCTTGGTGAAAATACTTTGGCAACATCACACTGTGGAAGAAGCCACATGGGAATTGGAGAGTTTGATGAGGGAGAAGTATCCCGAGTTGTTCACAGAATAATTGGTTCCAATTTGGAGGACCAAATTTTCTAAGTGGGGGAGAATGTGAGACCCCGAATATGTATAAGGGTATATATGTACATGGAAATGTAAATAGAGTTGTACTATGAATTCATAAGTGAAGTATATGTGATGTAAGTCCATAAGTAATGTACACACTTGTAATGAGAGTGGTAATTGTACACACAACTTACATTATGTATGAATGTGAAGAAATGGACTTAAACATGTGGAGAATGTGTGTAGAATGGATTATGAATAATTTGGTAAAATGGAAGTAGAATTGCATAAGATGTGCACTTCCATTTTTGTTTATATTAAGTACCATTGGTCATACAAAGATTCTACACAAGTTTTAATGTGTATGAAGTGAGGATGGATGCCATTTTCAAGTCTCAAAGATGAATGAATGAGGAAATGATCATGGTAGTAAATTAAGGATGTTTGGTAAGTGTTGTTGCAGAGGAACTGCAGAAAATCTGGAAATTTTGAAGGGCAGATCGATCTCATGGGATGAGAGATCGATCTGAAAGAGCCAGAATGCTCTTTTTTCAGCAAAAGAATAGAACAGATCGATCTTCAATGGACCAGATCGATCTCCTTAGCTCTCTGTTTGGGAGCAGATCGATCTCATGCTTCGACAGATCGATCTCATGTCTCAACAGATCGATCTCATGCTTCAACAAATCGATCTCAGGCTTAAAAATACCGTGAAAAAGAGGGATTTTAAGGGACCAGATCGATCTCCTCTTGGACCAGATCGATCTCCTCAAGCTATTTCTATATAAGGAGTGCTGGAAATCAGAAAATTCGGAAAAAAAACACAAACCTTCCACTTTCAACCCAAAAACCTAACTTTCTCTCTCAAAAATCAGCCATTTTCAGTGAGGTTTGAAGAGAGACCATTAGAGACAAAGTTATTCCTATCAAAGAGAAGAACAACATAGTTGGAAAGCAATTTCCCATTGTTGATATTAAAGGAGTTAAGGGCAATACCATTTGGAGCAAGAGGAGAAATCAAATTGGGTAAGATTCTAACACTCCAACTATGGTGCATTATTTATTTAAGTGATTTTGGAGTTGTTTGGCATGAGTATGGATGGTTAGAAACTATCTAGAATGCATTGGAATGATTTTGACCTAGAAATGGTCTAGAGTGAGAAAGTGGAATTGTATGGAGATTAATGATGAATGAGATATGTAGAAATCATTGATAGTGTTGTGGTATGATTTTAAGATGTGGTTAGTGGATAAATTGTGAGGTTTACCTAAAAGAGGCAAAATGAGGGTTAAGGCATTTGTAAAATGCATAAGTGGATAATATTGACTAGTGAGGTCAATTATGGGTTAAATACATTAACTCAATCGATTTAATGAATGAATCGCAGCTTCTGAGGATACGCCGAGGCGAGTTGGGCCAAGAGCGTGAGAAGCTAAAAGGAAAGGAGTCACACCAAGTAAATCGAGGTAAGGGAATTGTGTGGACTCTTAGAGATATCTGTGCGCAATTTGGGCGCTTAAATGTTTTCCTAGAATGCATGAGACTAGGAAATGTTGTTGGGTGATTGAAGGGTAAAAGTTGAGAGTTTGAGAAAAGTACATGAAAACATAAGCATATTGCTTTGAAAATCATGTTTTATTGCTTTTTAGCAAATGATTGGTAGGTTGGCTAACATTGAAATGATTTGCAAAAGAAATGAGTATGTTTTGGTTTTGTTAACCATATTTTGCAAGTTTTGAGCCACCTACATGATTTCGTGAGTATGAAAGAGTGCAAGAGGCACTAGTTTTCACATGGATTTCATATTGTTTTGGCATTGTGCTTTGAGTTTGTCTCGCACTGGATGCCCACCTTGCATGTTGCCGTGTTTGGAGCTTCGAGTAGACTTGGTGTCATATCGATTAAATAGGCTCACACGTGCATTGTTTTGAGACATGGCATGTTAAAACAACCTGATGAGCCCGAACGAGGGATAAGGGTTGGAGATCCACCTGATGAGCCCGAACGAGGGATAAGGGTTGGAGGAACAGCTGATGAGCCCGAACGGGGGATAAGGCTGGGGGTCCACGGAGTACGTTGTACCGTGCATGTAGCATGGAGTACATTGTACCGTGTTGAGTTGTGATATGCCGTCTTCGGACGAGATCTGCTATGGACCGGCGGGTAGGATTTGACCCACCTCCCGTGTGGAAGCTGATGGTGGTGATATCCCGCACACCTGATCCGTGTAGCCGGTATCACAGGTTATGTACATAGGCCTTGAGGTTATTACCTATTATTGAACTGCCTATCTCACATGTCTAATGCTATTTGAGAGTAAATCTATGTTTGAAATGATTTGTGGATCAGGAAAGTCCGAGGGATGGGCTGAGACCTGACCAGTGTTGAATTGATTTGTTAATGGTTTTAAAGTGCATGGATGCATGATATTTAATGCCATGCTTTATTGTGAAAATGCATGATGGTTAATGCCATGCTATTTGAGAGAAATGCATGATGGGTAATGCCATGCTTTTATTGTGAATTATGCATGATGATTTATACCATGCTTTGAGTTGAAATGTGCACTTAATTTTAATAGCATGAATGCTTTACATACCATTAACACAATCATACACTCATGTTTTGAGATAAACAATGAAAAAAAATGCTTTTGAGCATGGCATCACGATCACGTAGATAGTACAGTATCTACCTGTTCGCATGATTGCCTTACTGAGCGTGTGGTTTGCTCACCCCCCTTATTTTCCCCCTCTCTACAGAGATTTGAGTATAGATTGAGCGTGACTGGAGGCGTTCCCTTTTTGGTAATCCACTGCATCCCATCGCTAAAGGTATACACACTTGGATTATTTTGTATCTAAACTAGACATAGCACAGTAGCATTTTGTATGTAACTACTGGGGATGTAAAGCAATGTAAACACATGTAACAACTCTGATATATATGCATTTATACAAGTGTTTACTCATGAATAATGTTTCAAATTGAATTGGTATGGTGGAGTGAGTTAGACGTCGACACACAGCCCAACTGTTAAGTGTGTGGTTGTTCACGATCGAGGAAAGATGATTAAGGATTGAGGTATGAAAATGCGAAAAATTTGCACGTATTTTGGTAAGTTGAGGGTCGTGACATTGTTCCCACAAAATAACATCCAGTGGAGCTAACTTAGCTCAATTAAGGATCCCAGTACCTCCTATGCGTTCTCTGGACTTCCCCCGTTTCACATCCCACCTTATCTGGATTATTCTTCTTCTAAATCTATTTAATTTTATATTCATTCTTAGACTTACTTCCTTATGTCTGATTCACACATCTCATCTATAACTGCCATTTTATTTCATCCGAAATGTGCTGCCGCCTCTAGGCCTTAAAAAATATATCTCTTGTAATTCTCTGATGTTGACTCTCGGATTAAACGGGGGACTTCCCTCCGAGCTTGACTTTCCATTTCGACACTGATGCTACAAATGCTACTTTTTATAGTAATGCACTTCAAAAATTCGTATAACTTCCCCCCATTTTTTTACCATTAAATTACAAAAGCAACTTTCTTGGTAGAGTTACTACAATATCTCAATAGGGTTTCTCCGTCTCATTTATCCAATCTTCCACAATCATTAAATTTCTTAACTCCATCGAAAGAAAACGGAGGCTCAACCTCCCGAATTTGCCTTAGTCTATTAAGTTCACAATCATACCCTACAAATCAATATAGGTTTTCCAATTCATTTATTCCAGTTTTTCATTACAATGGGATTCTTGACACTAGTATATAATACTGTGATATTTTCTGAAATTGTCTCAGTCTTACTCTTAGTCACACCTCAATCGTTATCATTATCATGGGGCCACTATAACTGGACCTGACAATATCATCATTATTTCCATGTCCTGCTCAAATTTTACGAAATGAACTCCAAAATTTCTAGTGAAACTATAAGGTGTACACTCAAACGAGGGTTCACCACACCTCTCGGGCCTATCTCTATAACCTCGAGGAACGATTCATTTCCATTTGCCAATATGGCTGTAATACCAATCAGCCATATCTATCAGTTTCCTTTCATTCTCTGACATAATTTTCAATAAAATACAGTCAGGTATACCCATTTGTATCTAATTAATGTCTAGTAACGCTGGGGATGTGAACTTTCTAGGTCTTCTTCACTTTTAATATCGACTCGTATCAGGCCAACCTGGCTTTGATACCAGCTTTTGTAATGACACAAATTTTTACACAATTTGGTTGGGCTGCAAGTCGATATTAGGTCAGAACAATAACTTAGTCGATTAATTTTCTTTCTTAGTAACAAAATTTAAACAAAATATATTCACATTCCCCAGACACATCGTGTCACGACCGCCCGTGACTTACCAAAAATCCCAACAAAATTTTCTTCTTTTGACTTACCTTTCTCCTTATCGACAGTTGGGCTGTGATTCGGTAGTAGCCATCTCAACCACATTAATTCCATGGCATGCATACATGTCAATACAATTATCTATTAACCGTAAGTACTCATTCTCATAAGTAACTTACATATATTAAATACAAATACATGTACATATACTTCCCGACAGTACATTCGTTTATATAACTGTGCTTTTACATTGTTCAGTATAAAGAGTTTCAAATGTGTATACCTTTCATACGATGGATGTACAACGAATAAGGGAACATCAGTCCTCAGCCATGCCCAACTACTATGGACGCTTTGTAGAGAGGAGGAAATAAAAAGGGGTGAGCTTATAGCTCAGTAAGGAAATAAGGCAAGCAAGTAGATAACCACACTATCTGCAAAATATATAATGTTCATGCCTTGAAATCATTTCCTTTTCGATTCACATCTAAATTATGTATCTTTCTTGAAACATTTATGCAAGTATATATATAGATACAAATCGTCAATATGAACTACAAACATGGTAGTTTAATAACCTCAGTAATATATGCAAAACATTGCATTGTTATGTAAATACTGTAAATCACATTTCATTATGCCATATCAATTAAATCAAAATAAAGATGGCAGATCATCATGTAAAACATGGAAATTCGGGCCTCACCTATCCCTCTTGTTACCCTTTTACAATTCACAAGTCACATGTCAAGGCTCAACCCATCCCTCGGGTCTACCTAATTTATAAAATCAAGTGACAATTCAAACAAGAAATATCAAGTTAGATGAGATTAGCAACTACATGTTCGAGGATTATGATCATATCCCATTTTTTCGTGATCCCAGGCTACACAGTACTCAGTGTGTGGGGCCTCACATTTACTGTAACGGGAGGTGGGTCAAATCCTCAACCATCAGCCAACGACTCTACACCATCATGGACACACGGTATAATGTTCTTCAATTCCCAAGTAGCTTCTTCTGAATTGTGGTGCTGCCAGAGAACCTTGATAAATAGAATCGTCTTGCTCCATGGTACCTTTTCCTTTCTATCCAATATCCGGATCGATTTTTCTACATATGACAGATCATTCTTGAGCTCCAATGGCTCATACCGAATCACATGGGTTGGATCTGGATGGTACTTCCGAAGCATAAAAACATTGAAGATATTATGTGCGCCTGCTAGCTCTAGGGGCAACGCTAGCCTGTAGGCCTTATCTCTCACTCGCTCCAATATCTCAAATGGTCCAATATACTAAGGGCTCAACTTACATTTCTTACCGAACCTCATAATCCCTTTCGAGGGAGAGACTTTAAAAAATACAAAGTCACCCACGGTGAACTCTAGTGGCATTCATCTTATATCAACATAACTTGTCTGTCTGCTCTAAGATATTCTCAATCTCTCACATATCAACTGAACAACCTGAGAGGCTTGTTGTACCAAATCAGAAGTAAAAATTTTCCTTTCACTCACTTCTTCCTAATCAATAGGGGATCGAGACCTTCTACCATACAAGGCCTCATATAGTGTCATTACGATACTCGAGTGATAACTACTGTTGTATGAAAATGTCAGACCTGTATTTTTATGTAGCTTGTTCCTTATGATTTCTACATGTACAGACATGTATTGAGTTATTTAAATCATAAGAAGAGTATTTACTAGATTTAAGTGTTAGTGAAATGCTTTAACACTTAAAAGCTATATAAAGCCTAATGTGAGCTATAAGAGTCATAGGCTAAACCAAGTGGATCTAAATCATTCTGACTGAAAATAAGAACTTAAAATGAGAAAATATAGAGGGCTCATGAAGGAAAGTCATTTTAATTTAGTTCTGAACACAGAGAACAAGAGTAAAAGCTAAAAAAGGTAAAATGGACCTTTTTAGCAAGTTAAGGTGTTTCAGGTGTAATTATCTATCGGGAATGGTTGAAACATAAAGACGAGAGTGTAAGACATAAGATATGACACTTTCAAAATTTTGAGAAAAAGTCAACTTGGTCAATGGTTAAGGAAAAAGTCAACTATAGTTAAGAAAAGTAGACTTTTACCATAGTTTACTAACCATAGTGAAAAATTAACCTAAGTATGGAGAAAAAATTGGAGAAAAATATTCTTGGTCAGAATATAAGATCATCATCCCCAGAAGTAAGGAAAATTTAGTCGAAAGGATTTCGGATTAAATTTAATGGTTAAAAATGCAATGGGCTAAAGTTGGAAATTTTAAAGCCCATTAAGGTATCATAAGTGTGGGCCAAATTTGGAAAGCCCAATGGGCCGAATTGTTGGGCCAATTTGTGGGCCCAATATTGAGACAATTGAAGGCCTAATAGGTAGTAAAAATTTCAACCCAAAAGCCCAAAGGAAAAGCCCAAACCTAGAAGCCCAATTGAAAGCCCATTTGAATAAGTTAAAAGCCATTAATGAAAGGTAACAAAGTCTAAAATGATAACCATTACCTAAACTTTTTGGAAGTCAATTAAGGTGGCTGGATTTTAGCTTAATGACTAAGTAATGGAATTATAAATACTAGCCAACACATAATCATCTTCATCCTTTCATTTTCAGCAAAGTGAAGAAACCATAACTGAAAAGTTTTCTAAGCTTTCTCTCACTAGAAATCACTAGGAAAAAGGCATATTTGGAACTTGCAATCTTCATGAAAGTTTTTTCAAATTGAGAGGAGAGTGACATATGTTGGAATTGGCTATTAAGGAGCCATAGTGTGAAACCATGAGGCTTCAAAGTTTCGGCCAAGTGTGAACACAAATACTAGGTATAATTTCAAGCTTCCAACTTCATATATGTTAATCTATGAGTTATATGGAGTTGATTGGTATATGTTTTATCGATTGAAACACATGAAAACACCATGACCATGTGATGGCCGAAAGTTAGTATATGAGTTTTGATAAATACCCATGTGATTTTAAGACATGTATAGGTTGATATGCATGTAGACATGATTATGGCATGGTTAGTTATAATCAATTTGTTCATATGGATGGTTGTATGATATGGCACATAAGGTATTTGATAAAATGCCAACATAAACTATAGGAAAGGCTTAAGACATGCCAATCAAGTGTTTGTGAAAATGCCTAAGTGAATTCAAATGGACATGGACGGCATGCCATAGTGTGACCGATGAGATGGGATGCTCTCGACCATGGCATGTGGCCGATAAGTCCAATGGGCCAAGCCCAATTATTTTAGGCCCAATATGATGTAATGGGTCTAAGAAAAAGCCCAATAAGAGTTGGTGGGCCCCACAAGCCCAATAGGCCCAACAAAAATGAATAGTAAAATAAAAATGGGCTTAAGGCATAGTTAGGCCCATTAAGGTTTATAAAGCCCATTAAGGGAAATAGACTGTATTTAATGTGAAATACAGAAGGAAAAGTGTAATTAACCTGATAAATGGTTATATGTAGTTTTAGAGAGCATTGGAGAAGCAAATCGGACTGCTGGATCGAGCAGCGTCGAGAAAGTAAAATTTCTCGAGTGATTGCAAGTAATGGACTTTTGTGAGTAGTTAGAGATACCTGCACTTATTTTCGTTTGCTTTTACATTCACTTAAAAACTCTACGAATCAAAGAAAGTGAATAATAATTACTGTGACCCGATAGTGTCAGATTACGATTTTACCCATATTTAGTCAAAAAGTCAACTTTTGTGAAAAGTTGTAAAAAGCATGGAAACCACCATTTTGAGTGTTTACTGCTGTTTAGTAGAAGAATAAATAGATGAGCTAATGATTTTAAGGTTGATGTGAATTAAGCACATTTTATAGTGCTGATTTTGATGTTTTGAAAATCATCCCTTTTTTTAAAGAGCTATCATCATATTATGTGAGAATAAATCGTGCTGGAGCACAGCTCGCACTGGATTTCATATATTTTCCACATATATTAGTGCTGGATTATGATTCACACTAGATTTCCATGACATGCATGATAGAGTGCTGGATTTATTACTCGTACTCTGTTTTATGTGATTTATGGATGAGAGAGTGTTGGAGAGATTAGCTCATATTCAAATTTTACATGAGATACATGACATAGTACTTGAGCTATTGCTCATACTTGATTTGATGAATTTTGTGCATAGCATGGTACTGGAGCTATTGCTCATACTTGATTTGAAACAGGAACTATGCATTAACCTAGTTGATGGAGATTTTACTCGCACTAGAGTTTGAGTTTGTGATGTGAAACAGTGCTTGAGCAGAGTGTCGACTGTGAGTCGTGCTCAAAGGCGTACACTGTAATGTGATATATAATACATGTTGAAAACCATGCTTGATTTCCTCGTGTAGACTGAGTGTCACACTATGAGAGGGTCGCATGAGGATTTAGAGACGTGGTATGATATTCCATGGTTTTGAGGGCTAAGACCTATGGCAAGCACCCTGACTATGATGTAGGGTCCACGGAGTACGCTGTACCGTGCATGTGGCATGGAGTACAATGTACCGTGTGGTGTTGTGGAGTTGAGGAGGATATAACTGGCGGTTGTGATGGATTGACCCCCTTCCCGTTGCAGCAGTGATGCCCCACACACCGAGATCTGTGTTGCCTGGGATCACATTGTCGGATATGATCATAGTCCAGGATATTATTTACATTTTCACCACAGAGTCTCACATGATACATCACCTGATTGACTGATTTAATTGCTGTTAAACCTGAGGGATGGGTCGGACTCCGATTTTGTGTTGTGAATGATTTGAATGCCATATTTACTGTGATTTAAATATAAATGGCATGATTTATCTAAAGGCATTGTGATATTATAAAGATGCATTGTTTTGCACTACATACCTACATTTGATAAAGAAAGCATGATTTCTATACATGAGATTTAATCTATACAAGTATATATATATATATATTTTAAAGACATGCTTTGAAAATGAGTTAAGGAATAACGTTTTGAGGCATAGCATTATTTTGAGTAGATAGTGTAGATATCTACTTGCTTGCCTGATTTCCTTACTGAGCGCGTTGTATGCTCACCCCCTTTCTTTACATCTCTCTACAGAGCATCAGCAGTAGAGTGAGAGCTTTTGAGGGATAGTATTCCTGTGTTCGCTGCTATTTCCTATCGATCGACAGGTATACATGTTTTGTACGGTTATGTATCTAAACATAGGAACAGCACAGTGATGTATACAATATATATTATGGGGAATGTATTTGTGTTAGATTTTATATGAGCTCACATATATTATAAAAAGAAGTTACAGTCAGTAACAGTATATTGACATGTACGTATGATAATGGATGATATGGTATGTGAGGAAGCTAACATCAAATCACAGCTCAACCATTGAAGAGAGGAAAGGTAAGTTAAAAATACGAAAAATTTGTAGTGATTTTTGGTTAAGTCACGGATTGAGGTCGTGATAGAAAATTCGGCTAACGACAGGTGATCATCCTAAGAGCCTTTAAAATCCATAACACTTGCTCTCAATATGTCCTCTAATGTTTGGATGGTTCTCTCTGACTGACCATCGGTTTAAGGATGGAAAGTAGTATAGAAACTCAGTCGGGTTCCTATAGCTTCCTGAAATTATTCCCAAAAGTGAGAAGTGAAGTAGGAATCCCTATCCGATGCGATACTCACTGGAATACCATGTAGCCTCACTATCTCCCATACATGCAACTCTTCCAAACTACTTAAAGTATTTATAGATTTCATAGCTAAAAAATAGGCGGACTTCATCAATCTGTCAACCACTACCCAGATAGCATTATGGTTCCTCTTAGACCTCGATAATCCCATGATGAAATACATGGTGAGATGCTCCCTTTTCTAAGTTGGTATCGGTAGAGGTTATAATAACCCTACAGGCTTCTAATGCTCTGCCTTCACTTGCTGACAAATGAGACATCTTGCCACAAATTCCGTGATATCTCTTTTCATCTCTGACCACCAATACACTTTTCAAAGATTTCGGTACATCTTGTTACTCCCCAGATGCAATGTATATCTAGATGAATGAGCTTTTTTCAAAATTAATCTTTTTAACTCTGGGTCCTCAGGAATGCAAATTCTGCTTCTAAACCTTAGTAGGCCATTATCACTCACTAATAAATCGGCCACATCACCCCTTTGAATCTAACTCGCACGATCCTCACACAGTAGATCGACATGCTGAGCCTGGCGAATCCGGTCAATCAAATCTGGTTGCATGCGCAGGCTAAGCTATTACACAGTCTCTGTCAATATCAAAAGGGTCTATATCCAACCTGAGGTGAGTAAACTGTTCTAACAGCTCATATTCCCTGACCATCATATGCGATACCATTCTGAGGCTCTTTCTACTCAGGGCATCAGCTACAACATTAGCCTTTCCCAAATGGTACAATATTTGTAGTCATAATCTTTTAGAAGCTTTATCCATCGTCTCTGCCTCATATTTAACTCTTTCTGTGAAAACAGATATCTGAGGCTCTTATGATCTGTATACACCTGAAATTTCTCACCGTAAAAGTAGTGGCACCATATTTTCAATGCAAATACCACGACTACCAACTATAAATCATGGGTCAGGTAGTTCCTTTCATGGTCCTTAAGCTTTTTAAAATCGTAGGCTACTACCTTCCCGTCATCCATCAACACACAGCCCAGTCCCTGTCCCGAGGCATATGTATACACTGAATAACCTCCTGAGTTGGTGGGAAGGGTGAGAATAGGTGCGGTGGTCAGTCTGTGCTTTAACTCACAGAAACTTCTTTCACATTTATCATCCCACTCAAATACCACATTCTTTTGAGTGAGACATGTCAATAGAGCAGCCAGCTTAGAAAATCCCTCAACAAACCGTCGGTAATACCCTGCTAAACCCAGGAAACTGCGGATCTTTGTAACTATCTTGGGTCTTTCCCACTGTATCACCACTTTTATCTTGGATGGATCTACTGATACACCTTCTCTCGAGACTACGTGACCCAAAAACGATATCTCACTCAGCCAAAAATCACACTTATTGAGTTTAGCATACAACTCCTGATCTCGAAGGGTCTGTAACACTGTTCTTAAATGCTGCTCATGCTCTTCCCTGGAGTTCGAGTATACCAATATGTCATCTATAAAGACAATCATGAAGCTGTCCAGGTATGGCTTAAATACATCATTCATTAGAGCCATAAACGTTGCAGGAGCATTCGTCAACCCAAATAGCATAACCAAAAACTCATAATGGCCATAACGAGTCCGAAATGTTGTCTTGGGTACATCTCCACTCTTAATCCTGAACTGATGATACCTAGACCTCAGATCAATCTTTGAAAAGACCTGTGTTCCCTGCAACTGATCCAATAGATCATCAATCCGTGGAAGGGGGTATTTATTCTTGATGGTAGCCGTATTCAGCAATCGATAATCTAGACAGTAATCTATACAAAGTCGGAGACTCCCATTTTTCTTCTTTACAAACAAAACTGGTGCTCCCCAAGGTGATACACTGGGTCTGATGAACCCCTTGTCCAACAACTCTTGCAATTGCTTCTTTAGCTCCTCTAACTCAATTGAAGCCAATTTATACGGTGGCTTGAATATCGGTTCAGTTCCATACACTAAATTAATACAGAATTCCATCTCTCTGTCTAGTGGTAACCCTGATAATTCTTTCAAAAAAACATCGGGAAATTCTTTAACCACTAGGATGTCAGCTATATCCGGGTACACCTTATCCAAGTCAACCATATAGGCGATAAAACCTTCAACACATTATTATTACATTTGCTAGAAAAATCATCCTTCCTTTAAAATAACTCACTACTTCTTTCATTACTTTTCAAGTCTTACAATGTACTTTTCAGGGATTGAAAATATTACTGTCATAGCATAACAGTAAAAAACAGCATGGTTTGCAGCCAACTAATCCATTCCTAGTATTACATCAAAATCCTTCATAGTTAATCGGACGAGATCGGTCGACATGTCCTCTTCCCCTACTTTTAACTTACAGCTCTTACACACATACTCGGTCATTAGATTGTCTCTCACTGGAGTGCTTATAAGTAAAACTCTAGCTAAGGGTACAGGTTTCACATGTTCACACAGTTTACATGTAGATCAAGGCAATATAAATGAATGTGTGGCACCAGGATCAGTCAATGCTAATGCTTTATAATCAAAGACTAGGATGGTACCTTTAATCACATTCGAGGAAGCCTCTGCAGATGCTTGGTCCAATGCAAACACTTACCCTCTACCAACAACTTGCTTCCCTTTTTTTTCAGCTGAGGCCTTCCTCATAGGTGTAAGTGTCTCAACTGTAGCTTTCTCTGGCTCTTTGCCCTTCTGTGGGGCTGTATCAATAAACTCTGGGCATTCGCGAGCTATGTGCCCTGGTTTGCAACACCTATAGCATGATATCATCGATAACGGGCATGGCCTACCCCGATGATATCTACCACATAACCTGCACTGCTCTGTGGTAGGTCGAGGTTCGCCAATAACTATGCCCCTCGAAGCTGGAGATAAAGCTGGATGAACTGGATGCTTTGCAAGCCTCTCTTGTACCTCCTCAATCTTAGGCCCCTTACCAAATAACCTCTGGCCCTTTCTGAACCCTCTATCATCAACTGACCTCTTTCGATCTCTATCTCTGCCTTTACCACTCCTGCTCAATTCTAAAGCATGCGAGTCATAATCCTGCTCACATAGTTGAGCTCTGCGTACTACCTCGTCGTAGGTGATAATGTCCAGTGGAGCTAATCAAGCTCTGATGGAAGGTTTCAACCCCTCAAGAAATTTCTGAACCTTTCTGTCCTCAAGGCTCATAGTGACTGTATCATACCTACTAAGGGATGTGAATCCAGACTCATACTCATCCACTGTCTGGTTCCCTTAAGTCAATGTCATAAATTCCATCTGCATCTTTCTCTGAGCAATAGTTGGAATGTATTGCCCCCTAAACGCCTGTGAAAATATATCCCATGTCACAACTGGGTGTTGTGCACTCAACATCGACTATGTGGCCATCCACCAATGCTCTGCTTCATCCTCTAATACAAAAGCCGTAAAGGTGAGCTTCTCGGTGTCAGAGCAATGGAAAAATCGATAGAGCTTCTCCATACTACGTATCCAATGCTCAGCTAACACTGGACTCTTCACCCCACTAAATGAAGGTGGTCCGAACTTCGAAACTCACTCAGTCTACTCATATCACAATCATACACTCCTTCACCACCAACCTGTTGTTGAACTACAGGATCCTGAACTGGTGGAGGAATATCCTATACTGGAGGGGGTGCAGGAATCTCTTCCTCTGCATCCTGAGGCCTCGATGCAGGTTGTGCAGGCTCATATCTCTTAGGTGCAGCAGCTTGACCAGTAGGGTTCTCCTGTCTACCCTCGAGTCTGGCCATCGCCTGTGTAAACATCTCTATGACCGTATCTACACTGCGCTGTAATTATGCTATACGCGCTTCAACGGCCTCACTAAGACCGAGTGGATCTCTACTAGAACTGGACCCACTGTAACTTTCGGGCTCATCTCTATGCCCTTGAGAGGGCGAACTCTCTCTTATACAATTGTATCCTAATAATGCACAGTACTTTGGGGATGTATAATTTTGTAACAATGGATACTGACTCACATCAGACAAACTCTACTATGATACCATTAATTCTGTCATGACCCTATCTCTCTCTGTCCGTGACTTTTACCTTGCTACTTACAGTTGGGTTGTGAGTCAACATCCAATCCATATCTCATCCATTTGTAAGTTAATAAATTCATTTAAATAAAGTAGAATAGAAAATGAACTTTTATATATATGTACGGAAGCGTTTACATCGGTTTCTATTCTATACATCCCATAAAATACCAAAGACACTAGACTTTGCATTAATTTATAGGATACAAAATTTTTCTTCTCAAGTGTATACCTCTCTATACTGCTGGATGACTGTAGCAACATGATAGCAGGGACGACTGCAGTGTGCTCACTACTGCATAGAATCTATGGAGGAGAAATAAGGGGGTGAGCTAACACGCTGAGTAAGGAAAATATGAAAGCAGGTAGATAACTACACTATCTACATGCTAAAAATATATAATCATTTTTCCTTATAAAACATATGCAGTCTTTAAAATAGCTTCCAACGCTACGAAATCTTTAATTTGCTAGATGGGTATATGCATACTCACACAACACATTCTTCTCACACAGCTCATCTATAAAATCACACAATACACATTTGGAAATCACTTTGCACTCAGCAAATCAATGTACATGTGACAAAATTATGGGTTATCATATCACTAGACACACAGTAAGGAAAACCTATGTCACCGCCCATGACTTACCAAAAATCCCTACAAAATTTTTCTTCTTTTGACTTACCTTTCTCCTTTCCAACAGTTGGGCTGTGATTCGATATTAGCCATCTCAACCACATTCATCCCATTGCATGCATACATGTCAATACAATTATCTATTAACCGTAAGTATTCATTCTCATAAGTAACTTACATATATTAAATACAAATACATGTACATATATGATAATTCTATATTTTTAGAAATATTTGTGCTTAATTTCCTAATTAATTATTTAAATCCTCAATTTATTTTCTTAATTATCCCCATTATTTAATTAAAATTCTCATGTTTGCAGATAAATTAAATCCGGATGAATTTTGGATATTTTGATAGAAAATAGACCGAAATTGAGCTAAAATCGAGATTGGACAACGCGGACAACATGAGCCTAGCACATCCAATTGGACAAAAAGACAGATGACATGGAAATATTATTTTTCAAGGAGCCAAAGGTGTGAAGACAAGTGGCCAAACAAAGCCAACACTGTCACGACCCAATTCCATTCTCTTTAACCGAAAATCACTGAAAATTTTTCGCGTTTTACTGTTACCTTACCCGGTCGTGAACTAAACTCACCACACACTGTTGGGCTGTGAGCCAATAATAAACACCACATCTCATTCATCCTCAATTAATTAAAACGATGTCATACATGTGCATTTAATCGTGTACTTATACGAATACATGTTTTACTGACATCTACATCCCTCATAAGTACAACTCAAAAGAATACTGTGCTTTTACCTTCTTTAGATACAGAAAGAATCACTGTGTATATACCTCTTAGCGATGGAGATGCAGCGGAGTCCAAAATAATACGCCTCAGTCCTCACTGAGCTACTATGCACGCTCTGTAGGGGGAAAATAGAGTGGGATGAGCAACCACACGCTCAGTAAGGCAATAATGCAAGCATGGTAGATAACTACTCTATCTACATGCTGATAGTGTTATGCATAAATCATTTATAGTAGGAGCATGAGGAATAAAACTATGCCATGTGAATATACATATATATCCTGTATCAAAATCAGGCGCATTGGCATATAAAACATGGTAGAGACATCATGTATAAATCATCTCATGCTCAATCTCATTTAAATTCATTAAAGGGCAATTCTTTAAGAAACTTCCTTTTTAAACCAACACCATAACACCACCAAATCAACTCACAAACCACAACCACATTTACATTCCACAATTCACGCATGTGTATAAATCTAGGTCACTATATCAAAAGTGCCTATGTGAATCATTACATCATAAATCATCCCAGACCACACGCATCCAGGTGTGCGGGGTATCATGCTGGCACAAAGATGGATTATCCCTCGCCAGACTTTCTCATCACATAACCATCATGCGGTACATCGTACTCCATGTGATATACACGGTACAGCGTACTCCGCAACTCATATCGTGATCGGGGGTGCCATTCCTAGGTCTTATCTACCCCATACCAAGAGTTTTCCCATATTCCGTGAAGGAGAGCCTCCCTGCCGAACAGAGCCTTCCCGCCTAACAGAGCCTCCCTGCCTCCTCGGGCTTAAGGATGTTAGCTTAAGGATGTAGGGCTTAAGGATCCTTTCCGTAAGAGAGCCTCCCCGCCGAACAGAGCCTCCCCGCCTAACAGAGCCTCCTCGCCTCTTTGGGCTTAAGGATGTTAGCTTAAGGATGTAGGGCTTAAGGATCTTACCGTACCCATGTAGGAGAGCCTCCCTGCCTAACAGAGCCTCCCCGCCCATCCTGGGCTTAAGGATGTTGGCTTAAGGATCCCACCGTAAGAGAGCCTCCCCACCGAACAGAGCCTCCCCGCCTAACACAGCCTCCCCGCCTCTTTGGACTTAAGGATGTTGGCTTAAGGATGTAAGGCTTAAGGATCTTACCCACTTTCACAACCCTATACGAATCCCATTGTACAAGCTTGTGCGAGCAAAGCTCTAGCACGACTCATGCATCATGCATCTTCTCATAAAGAGGCGCGTACGAGCATAGCTCTAGTACGGTTATACTCATAAGACAACCACTCAAAATCCACGTACGAGCAGAAGCTCCAGTACGGTTTATAAATATCATTATAGATTCCAAATCATGGTGCGAGCTAGGCTCCAGCACGTTTCATACAAATGAAAACATAGAAATCCAGCGCGAGCGAGGCTCTAGCGCGATTTATGTCATACAAGTGTGATAGGCGGCCCATATACAATTCATCAATCCCGAAAATCGGGTTTAGCACTCACAAATGCTTTTCCACAACAACAATACAATACTAGCCGACCTATCTATAAGCTTGCTTAAAACCAAGCAATTCGTTTTGGAAAAACATCAAAACAATAGATTTATGCAATTATTATCCTTACTATCCCATTTCATAAAATCCACTTCAAATCCAAAACCACGCATATACTCATCATCATTCACGAATACCATCAATCATTTATTTGAGCAATTCATGCATTTCATACAACACCCAATATTCACCCACAAGTTCAAAGTATGAGCAGCTACCTCTATATACTCACAAAATTCCCTTACCTGGAATCGCGATGCGTGATTCCACTTCCTTAAGCTGCTTTCTCGTACGGTTCGGTTCGCCTTCAACGAACTCTTCGGGACTGCACAAAATCGTATCCCGCATTATATTCGATCCATATATTGCAACCCTTGTGCTTGCTATAGTCAATTTAATCTATAGCCTCTATTAAAGCTTATTTGGCCTCGTTTCATTACTTTATCCATAACTCGAGTCTATAGATCTTCTTAGGCCTATTATCTTATTCAAAGTCGATATCAAATCGACATAAAGCTCATAGCGTTCATATTCCATGAATCCCCTCACTATGGCATTTATCAATCATATACATATCCATTTTCGCAATTCCTCCAACTCACCATGTAATTCCATCTAAAATCATAAACATTACCCCAATAACCACTTAGCATGCCATAAACCACAAGCTCATTCAATCCCACATATCCTCACATTATACCCATTTTAGATTTCTAGGTCACACCAATTCCACTACATTCCTAGGTAGTTTATCCATCAATACTCATATCAATCAACTCCAAAATCAATTAAATAGCTAATGCATTTGGATTGGAGTGTTAGAATCTTACCAATATGATTTCTCTTCTTGCTCCAAATGGTAATGCCCTTAACTCCTTCAATTCCAAGAATGGGAAAATGCCCTCTCACTATGTTGTTCTTCTCCTTGATAGGAACAACTTTGCCTCTAATGATCTCTCTTCAAATCTCACTGAAAATGGTTGATTTTAGAGATGGAAAGTTAGGTTTTTGGGTTGAGATTGTAAGGTTAAATGTTTTTCCGAGATTTCCAAATTTTTCAGCTCTCCTTATATAGAAATAGCTTGAGGAGATCGATCTGGTCCAAGAGGAGATCGATCTGGTCCCTTAAAATCCCTCTTTTTCACGGCATTTTTAAGCCTGAGATCGATCTGTCGAAGCAATGAGATCGATCTGTCTAGGCATGAGATCGATCTGTCGAAGCATGAGATCGATTTGCTCCCAAACAGAGAGCTAAGGAGATCGATCTGGGTGCTTGGGGATCGATCTTTCCACTACAGAATGCTTGGGAGATCGATCTGGCTCCATTGGAGATCGATCTGTTCTATTCTTTTGCCCACATAAGAGCATTCTGGCTCTTCCAGATCGATCTCTCATCCTATGAGATCGATCTGGGCCTCATGTTTTCCAGATTTCCTGCAGTTTCCTTGCTGCAACTCACACCAACACATCATTAATCTATTGCCATGGCCATTTTCTCATCCATCAATCTTTATAACTTGAAAATGGCATCCATTCATACCTTATGCACATTCAAACTTGTGTGCATTCATTGTATGTTCAAAGGTATGCTACATAAAACCAAATGGAAGCATAACTCCATTCCATTTTACCACACTACTCATCTTGAGTCTCAATCACATCCATCACTTGCTAGAACACATTTCTCCGTATTCATACTCAATGAAACTTGTATGTACGTTACAATTTATATTACACATCATACATTGAATCCATAGACTTACATCAATCATACTTTACATTACAAGTCCATTCATATTATTTGATCCAAGTACACACATTACCCTTATACATATACGGGGTCTTACATTCTCCCCTCCTTCAAGGAATTTGGTCCTCCAAATTAGAACCAAGTCACTCTTCAAACAGTTGGGGGTACTTCTCCCGTATCAAGTTCTCCAATTCCCACGTGGCCTCTTCCGCCGTGTAGTGTTGCCAAAGAACTTTCACCAAGGAAATTGTCTTATTCCGCAACACATTCTCTTTCCTGTCCAATATCCGAACCGGCTTCTCAACATACGTCATACTCTCATGGAGCTCCAACGGCTCATATCTTATCACGTGTGTCGGGTCCGGGTGATACTTCCGAAGCATCGAGACGTGGAAGACGTTGTGGACATTTGCCAAGTTCGGTGGCAATGCCAATCTATACGCCTTATCTCCCACTCTCTCCAAAATCTCGAAGGGTCCGATATATCTAGGGCTCAGCTTGCCCTTCTTATCGAATCTCATAATACCCTTCGATGGTGAAATTCTCAGAAATACCGACTCACCCTCATCAAACTCTAGTGGTCTTCGTCTCTTGTCAGCATAACTCTTTTGCCGGCTCTGAGCTGTCTGTAATCTCTCACATATCAACTGGATGTCCTCAGATGCCTGCTGCACTAAGTCCGGAGCAAAAATCTGTCTGTCACCAACCTCTTCCCATCCAATAGGGGAACGGCATCTACGCCCGTATAATGCCTCATAGGGTGCCATCCCGATACTAGCATGATAGCTATTATTATAAGCGAACTCGACTAACTGCAGGTGGTCATCCCAGGAGCTTCTATAATCCAGCACACACGCTCTCAACATATCCTCGAGGGTCTGTATAGTGCTCTCTGACTGCCCATCTGTCTGAGGATGAAAAGCTGTGCTAAAACTCAATCGGGTCCCCAGTGCTTCCTGAAAATGTTCCCAGAAATGGGAAGTGAAGCGGGCATCCCTATCAGAAACAACGCTCACTGGTACACCATGTAGCCGTACTATCTCTCGAATATACAGGTTCGCCAACTGACTCAGTGTATCGGTAGCTCTCATAGCCAAGAAATGGGCGGACTTAGTCAACCGGTCCACAATAACCCATATGGCATCATGACCTCTGCTGGTCCTCGGCAACCCCATCACAAAATCCATGGTGACATGCTCCCACTTCCATGTCGGTATCAGTAGAGGCTGTAATAATCCTGCAGGCTTCTGATGCTCTACCTTCACTTGCTGACAAACGAGACACTTAGTGACATATTCAGCAATGTCTCTTTTCATTCCAGACCACCAATAAACCTTCGAAGGTTTTGATACATCTTGGTACTTCCCAGATGTATCGTATACTTCGATGAGTGAGCCTCTGATAAAATTGTTCTCCTGATCTCAGGATCATTGGGAACGCATACTCTGCCTCTGAACCTCAATAAGCCATCAGCACTCTGCTCAAAATCAATACCCACACCTGTCTGTATCTGCCTCAGCCAATCGATACACCGTCGATCGCTTTGCTGGGCTTACCGAATACGGCCAATCAACTCCGGCTCTAGTCTCAAACTAGCCATGATCTCAAGTCTATCAGATCCAGGTGGGGTTACATCTAAACTGAGGTTCGCAAAGTGTTCTAACAATTCGTGTTCCCGTACCATCATATATGACACCAACCCAAGGCTCTTTCTACTCAAAGCATCGGCAACTACATTTGCCTTACCCTGGTGGTACATGATTTCACAATCATAGTCCTTCAGGAGTTCGAGCCATCTCCTCTGTCTCATATTCAGCTCTTTCTGCGAGAACAGGTACTTAAGGCTCTTATGATCTGTGAACACCTGAAATTTCTCACCATAGAGATAGTGGCGCCATATTTTCAAAGCAAATACTACAGCCGCCAACTCCAAATCATGTGTCGGGTAGTTCCTCTCATGATCTTTCAACTGTCTAGATCCATAGGCAACTACCTTCCCATCCTGCATAAGCACACAGCCCAGTCCCTGGTGTGATGCATCCGTATACACCGAGAATCCTCCTGAGCTGGTAGGAATGGTGAGAACTGGAGCAGTCGTCAATCGACGCTTGAGCTCCTCAAAACTCCTCTCACATGCCTCATCCCATGTAAACTTAACATCTTTACGCGTGAGGCGTGTCAACGGAGCATCTAGTCTGGAGAAACCCTCTACAAATCTCCGATAATATCCTGCCAATCCCAGGAAACTCCTGATCTCAGTTACTGTCTTGGGCTGTTCCCACTGCACAACTGCCTCTATCTTGGATGGATCCACTGATACCCCATCCTTTGACACAACATGCCCCAGAAATGAGATCTGTTCCAACCAAAAGTTACACTTGCTGAGTTTGGCATACAATTCTCTCTCTCGGAGGGTCTGCAGAACTATCCTCAAGTGCTCCTCATGATCTTCCCTGGACTTGGAATACACCAAAATGTCATCTATGAAAACAATCACAAACTTGTCCAGGTATGGCTTGAATATATCATTCATCAATGCCATAAATGCTGCGGGAGCATTCGTCAATCCGAATGGCATCACCAAAAACTCGTAGTGGCCATAACGGGTACGAAATGCTGTCTTGGGTACATCTCCACTCCTGATCCTCAACTGATGGTACCCTGACCGCAGATCTATCTTAGAAAATACTTCGGCTCCCTGGAGCTGATCCAACAAATCATCGATTCTTGGAAGGGGGTACTTGTTCTTAATGGTGGCCTTATTCAACAACCGGTAATCTATACACAGTCAGAGGCTTCCATCCTTCTTCCTTACAAATAGAACCGGTGCTCCCCAAGGTGAGACACTCGGTCTAATAAACCCCTTCTCCAACAACTCTTGCAGCTGTTTCTTCAGCTCTTCCAACTCTATCGGAGCCATTCTATAGGGTGGCTTCGATATCGGCTCTGTACCAGGCACTAACTCAATGCAAAATTCCATTTCCCTTTCAGGTGGTAGTCCTGGTAATTCATCCGGAAAGACATCAGGGTAATCCGTAATTACGGGTATGTCCTTCAGTTCCAGGTGTGCCTCATCTATATCGACCACATATGCAATGAACCCTTCACATTATCCTCTCCGTCGTTAGTAACATAAACCATCACTCCACATTCAATATTTATCATGAACAAATAATTTGTCTTTCAAGCAATATGCATTTAAAATCATGCCTCTTCATTTACAACAAACATGCTAGTTTCATATCATTTCCTTTCATCAAAATTTACAATAAGATTGTCTAATCCTGAAAACATCAATGTTTTGGCATGACAATCCATCACAACACGATTGGTAGCCAACCAATCCATTCCCAAAATTACATCAAAATCATTCATATTTAATAAAATCAGATTGGCTATCATTTCCTTCCCCTCTATCTTTAATTTACAATCTCTACATACATGCTCAGTCAATTGACTATCATTCATGGGTGTGGAAATCATCAACATTTTATCCAACAATGTTGGTTTCACATATTTCGACAATTTATGTGCAAAGGAAGGTGATATGAAAGAATGCGTGGCACCAGGATCAAATAATACCAATGCTTCTAAATCAAAGATTCGGATGGTACCTTTTATCACATCCGTCGAAGCATCTACGGTGTCCTGATCCAGTGCATGAACTCTTCCTCTGCTCACACCCGCAGTCTGTTTCCCTAGCTGTAGCCCTCCTCCTCGGGGCTGCTGTCTCAACTGGAGTTCCCTCAGGCTCCTTGCCCTTCTGTGGGGCAATCTCCATCTTCTCGGGACAATACTTAGCCATATGTCCTGGTCTCTCGCATCTAAAACACACCATAGGGGTCATCGGACAGGGCCTATTCCCATGGAATCTCCCACATCTCCTACACTGATCAGTAGTAGGCCGTGGTCCTCCAATAGTCATGCCCCTTGGCACAGTCAAGGCTGGGTATACGGGAGGTCTAGCAGCTCTCTCCCGCACCTCCTCAATCTTTGGCCTCTTCTCGAAAAATCTTTAGCCATCTCTCTTGGCCACTCTTCCAATCCCGGATCTCTTCCGGTCCCTGTCCTTTCTGACACTGACCCTCCCAAGCTCAGAGGCATTTCGCTCAAAGTCTTGCTCACATAACTGAGCCTTATGTACAGCCTCCTTATAGGTCACAATGTCGAAGGGAGCTAGCTTAGTCCGGATGGCCAATCTCAATCCATCCATGAACTTCTGAATCTTTCGGGTCTCACTACCCATCGTGTCCGGGTCATATCTCCCCAAGGACATAAACTTGGACTCATACTCGTCCACAGTACGGTTCCCCTGAACCAAATTCATAAATTTCATCCGCAATTTCCTCTGTGCGGTAGCTGGGATATACTGTCTCCTGAAGGCCTCTAGAAATATCTCCCACGAGATCTTAGAGTGTCTGGCCCTCAAAATAACCTCGGTGGACCTCCACCAATGCTCGGCCTCGCCTTTCAGCATAAACACGGCAAAGGCAACCTTCTCACTTGAAGTGCATCAGAAAAACCTATACAGTTTCTCCATCTCATACACCCAATCCTCCGTAATCACTGGGTCCTTCACCCCTCTAAACACTGGGGGTTTCAGCGCTTGAAACTCTCGCAACCTGCTCAAGTCGCAGTCATAACCCACATCACTACCGCTCTGCTGTGGAGCGATAGGAGAATCTGTATCCTGGGCTGGAGGTGGTGTAACTGTAACTGTCTCAGCAGTCTGAGGTCTCTCCGCCTCTGCAGCTGCCTGTTCCGTAGTAGGCTGTGCTGCGGGACCTCGTCTGTCACCGGCGCCCAAGGCCTGCGTGACTATCTCCACCAGACTCTCAATACTCCGCTCTAATCTAGCGAAGCGAGCCTCAATATCACCTGCTCTCTCAGCAGGGTTCTGTGGAGCCTGCTCAGTCTGTGGCTCCGCACGGCTCTCAGGCCTACCTCTACGGCCTCTAGCACGTGCTCTCGCCCCTCTACCTTTGTGTGTAACTGGCATAGTGCCTAACTCTCTGTATTATAATAATTCATTAAGCTCAATCCATCACGGTATACACAGTTATATCTAAACAAAAGCACAGTACTATGGGGATGTACTTTCCTACATTTTATTAATGACTCACATCAGGCCAACACAGCTCTGATACCAATCTCTGTCACGACCCAATTCCATTCTCTTTAACCGAAAATCACTGAAAATTTTTCGCGTTTTAATGTTACCTTACCCGGTCGTGAACTAAACTCACCACACACTGTTAGGCTGTGAGCCAATAATAAACACCACATCTCATTCATCCTCAATTAATTAAAACGATGTCATACATGTGCATTTAATCGTGTACTTATACGAATACATGTTTTACTGACATCTACATCCCCCATAAGTACAACTCAAAAGAATACTGTGCTTTTACCTTGTTTAGATACAAAAAGAATCACTGTGTATATACCTCTTAGAGATGGAGATGCAGCGGAGTCCAAAATAATACGCCTTAGTCCTCTCTGAGCTACTATGCACGCTCTATAGGGGGAAAATAGAGTGGGATGAGCAACCACATGCTCAGTAAGGCAATAATGCAAGCATGGTAGATAACTACTCTATCTACATGCTGATAGTGTTATGCATAAATCATTTATAGTAGGAGCATGAGGAATAAAACTATGCCATGTGAATATACATATATATCCTGTATCAAAATCAGGTGCATTGGCATATAAAACATGGTAGAGACATCATGTATAAATCATCTCATGCTCAATCTCATTTAAATTCATTAAAGGGCAATTCTTTAAGAAACTTCCTTTTTAAACCAACACCATAACACCACCAAATCAACTCACAAACCACAACCACATTTACATTCCACAATTCACGCATGTGTATAAATCTAGGTCACTATATCAAAAGTGCCTATGTGAATCATTACATCATAAATCATCCCAGACCACACGCATCCAGGTGTGCGGGGTATCATGCTGGCACGAAGATGGATTATCCCTCGCTAGACTTTCTCATCACATAACCATCATGCGGTACATCGTACTCCATGTGATATACACGGTACAGCGTACTCCGCAACTCATATCGTGATCGGGGGTGCCATTCCTAGGTCTTATCTACCCCATACCAAGAGTTTTCCCATATTCCGTGAAGGAAAGCCTCCCTGCCGAACAGAGCCTCCCCGCCTAACAGAGCCTCCCTGCCTCCTCGGGCTTAAGGATGTTAGCTTAAGGATGTAGGGCTTAAGGATCCTTTCCGTAAGAGAGCCTCCCCGCCGAACAGAGCCTCCCGGCCTCTTTGGGCTTAAGGATGTTAGCTTAAGGATGTAGGGCTTAAGGATCTTACCGTACCCATGTAGGAGAGCCTCCCTGCCTAACAGAGCCTCCCCGCCCCTCCTGGGCTTAAGGATGTTGGCTTAAGGATCCCACCGTAAGAGAGCCTCCCCATCGAACAGAACCTCCCCGCCTAACAGAGCCTCCCCGCCTCTTTGGGCTTAAGGATGTTGGCTTAAGGATGTAAGGCTTAAGGATCTTACCCACTTTCACAACCCTATACGAATCCCATTGTACAAGCTTGTATGACCAAAGCTCTAGCACGACTCATGCATCATGCATCTTCTCATAAAGAGGCGCGTACGAGCATAGCTCTAGTACGGTTACACTCATAAGACGACCACTCAAAATCCACGTACGAGCAGAAGCTCCAGTACGGTTTATAAATATCATTATAGATTCCAAATCAAGGTGCGAGCTAGGCTCCAGCACGTTTCATACAAATGAAACATAGAAATCCAGCGCGAGCGAGGCTCTAGCGCGATTTATGTCATACAAGTGTGATAGGCGGCCCATATACAATTCATCAATCCCGAAAATCGGGTTTAGCACTCACAAATGCTTTTCCACAACAACAATACAATACTAGCCGACCTATCTATAAGCTTGCTTAAAACCAAGCAATTCGTTTTGGAAAAACATCAAAACAATAGATTTATGCAATTATTATCCTTACTATCCCATTTCATAAAATCCACTTCAAATCCAAAACCACGCATATACTCATCATCATTCACGAATACCATCAATCATTTATTTGAGCAATTCATGCATTTCATACAACACCCAATATTCACCCACAAGTTCAAAGTATGAGCAGCTACCTCTATATACTCACAAAATTCCCTTACCTGGAATCGCGATGCGTGATTCCACTTCCTTAAGCTGCTTTCTCGTACGGTTCGGTTCGCCTTCAACGAACTCTTCGGGACTGCACAAAATCGTATCCCGCATTATATTCGATCCATATATTGCAACCCTTGTGCTTGCTATAGTCAATTTAATCTATAGCCTCTATTAAAGCTTATTTGGCCTCGTTTCATTACTTTATCCATAACTCGAGTCTATGAATCTTCTTAGGCCTATTATCTTATTCAAAGTCGATATCAAATCGACATAAAGCTCATAGCGTTCATATTCCATGAATCCCCTCACTATGGCATTTATCAATCATATACATATCCATTTTCGCAATTCCTCCAACTCACCATGTAATTCCATCTAAAATCATAAACATTACCCCAATAACCACTTAGCATGCCATAAACCACAAGCTCATTCAATCCCACATATCCTCACATTATACCCATTTTAGATTTCTAGGTCACACCAATTCCACTACATTCCTAGGTAGTTTATCCATTAATACTCATATCAATCAACTCCAAAATCAATTAAATAGCTAATGCATTTGGATTGGAGTGTTAGAATCTTACCAATATGATTTCTCTTCTTGCTCCAAATGGTAATGCCCTTAACTCCTTCAATTCCAAGAATGGGAAAATGCCCTCTCACTATGTTGTTCTTCTCCTTGATAGGAACAACTTTGCCTCTAATGATCTCTCTTCAAATCTCACTGAAAATGGTTGATTTTAGAGAGGGAAAGTTAGGTTTTTGGGTTGAGATTGTAAGGTTAAATGTTTTTCCGAGATTTCCAGATTTTTCAGCTCTCCTTATATAGAAATAGCTTGAGGAGATCGATCTGGTCCAAGAGGAGATCGATCTGGTCCCTTAAAATCCCTCTTTTTCACGGTATTTTTAAGCCTGAGATCGATCTGTCGAAGCAATGAGATCGATATGTCTAGGCATGAGATCGATCTGTCGAAGCATGAGATCGATCTGCTCCCAAACAGAGAGCTAAGGAGATCGATCTGGGTGCTTGGGGATCGATCTTTCCACTACAGAATGCTTGGGAGATCGATCTGGCTCCATTGGAGATCGATCTGTTCTATTCTTTCGCCCACATAAGAGCATTCTGGCTCTTCCAGATCGATCTCTCATCCTATGAGATCTATCTGGGCCTCATATTTTCCAGATTTCCTGCAGTTTCCTTGCTGCAACTCACACCAACACATCATTAATCTATTGCCATGGCCATTTTCTCATCCATCAATCTTTATAACTTGAAAATGACATCCATTCATACCTTATGCACATTGAAACTTGTGTGCATTCATTGTATGTTCAAAGGTATGCTACATAAAACCAAATGGAAGCAGAAATCCATTCCATTTTGCCACACTACTCATTTTGAGTCTCAATCACATCCATCACTTGCTAGAACACATTTCTCCGTATTCATACTCAATGAAACTTGTATGTACGTTACAATTTATATTACACATACATAAATTGAATCCATGGACTTACATCAATCATACTTTACATTACAAGTCCATTCATATTATTTGATCCAAGTACACACATTACCCTTATACATATACGGGGTCTTACAAACACATCTAGGATGAAAAAATTACAATTGTACCCCTAAGTGTGTATATAAATAGAAAAAGATCCCAATTGAAAAAGTGGTAGCCTAGGTTAGAATAGAGGTAAATTAGGGTAGAATAGTTTTTAGGTTAATTTTAAAAGCTTTCTTTGCAATTTTTGAATAGTTTTTTACAAGTTATTTTACTATTCATTCCATTTTCTTTATGTTCTTCATTAGTCTTGGATTTATTTTTCAATGGAAATTAATTTCATTTCATGTTCTCGGTTTGTAAAAATTCATTCCTGGATTTTTCTTATTTTGTGAGTTTTAAATGAAAGTTTATAGTTTTCAATGTCAAGCTCTCGGTTTGGTCATTTTTTAGAGTCATCTTTTATTCTTCAATGTCAACCAAGTGAATCGGTTTCATCCATCACTGTCTTTGATTCTGATGCCTTGATGTGGTCTTAATACCCAGTATTAATTTCACATCAATGGTAATGTGGGATCACAGCAGGAGGAGGATTTGAAGCAAACCGAGGATGCCAGTTTTTCATGTTTATGTGCTTTACGGGTGTTGATGGTCTTACTATTAATTTCAGTTATTAATGTTACTTAGTTCCTTTCAGTTTTAAGTATGATTACCTTATTATTTTTTTTTGTTTATTTTATCTCCCTTTGTCTGCACTTCATGAATTAAACTCTTCACTGGATTTTAATATTATCTTTCATAGCTCTCTTCTACTTATGGTTTCTCGATTTTGAGTCCTTAATGTGCTAAGAACTGCTGCTTTGGTTCCATGATCATATTCAATTGCCATATTTTTCTTATATTTACTTATTAGTTTCTATTAAAGTCATATTGTCATTTTTGTTTATAGATTTTATTCAATCCGTACGTTTCTTCAACTTCAATTTTAATCCTCTCTGTTTTTATGTTCTGGACTGTTCATCAAAGTTTTGTTGTTTTCTTTTCTGTAATTTTTTTTAGTTGATGCTGTTGGAGTTGGGTTGTTCCTGTATTGATCATTGACACCAAAGCTGCTTCCAGGTTATTCTCGGTTACAAGAAGTTGCAAGGTGAAGTGAGCATCCTGTTATTCTCGGTTATGATTTTGCAGAGTATTAAGTTGATGAGCAAAGCTGGGCATCCGTGAAACAAGCGGTAACAGTAGTGAAGGAAATTGTACAGAGCAGCAGCTAGAGCAGGTTGTGATCAACATCCTGGAATAGCACCTGCAGTAGATGGCAGTACCTGGAATGGACAGTAGCTGAGAGCAGTAGCAAGGACAGACTGGATGCAGCAGAGAGTACCTGGGCATACCGCGAGTACCTAGAGCAACCAAGACATATTTGGAGCAGAAGACAAAACCGTGCAGTGCCAGGATAGCAAACCAAGCAAACAGTGAGCAGCAGCACCTGGAAATGGAGAACAAAGCAAATTTGTTGATGAAGACATCAACATTACTATTAATCAGGACCACTTGCTGGGTAGAATCGGTTAAGGCCATGTTTGGCCAACTAATTTGTTATTTCATGCTTTTAGTTGTTTTAATCTTTATTTAGTTGTTAGTTTTTATTAATTGGTAGGTTAGTTTTTTATCTTTGCATGTTAGTTTGCCAATTTAATTTTTAGTTTTAATTTTTTAGTTAGTAGTTAATTTCATATTATAAGTGTTAGGACTTTATTTTAGTTTAGTTGCAATTTAGATTAAATGTGTTTCATGCATTTTTAATTTAATTTTCATTTTTATTAGATTTTAAGTTAGTTTAATTACATTCATTTTTATTTTAAGTTTATTTAAATTTTAGTTTAATTAATTTTATTGCTTTATTTTCATAATTGCATTTTATTTTAATTGTGTTAATTAGTTTTAAATATTTTAATTATTTTTGTAGGTTTTTTATTTTAATTGCGTGGAGCACTGTAAGTAATTTTCCTCGATTTTATTTTTTTATTTTATAGTTTTATTATTTTCAGTACTGTTAGCTTTGTAAACCACCCTTCAATTTTATAATTTGCTAGAATATGCTTAGGGTAAGATTAATCGATAGTTAATTAGGCTAACCAACTTCTCTGAGGGACGATAACTCGGGACTCAAATCTACTATTACTTGTACGACCCATGCACTTGCGGTAATAAGTTTAGGGCGTGTCAAGTTTTTGGCGTCGTTGCCAGGGACGTTTTAATTAGTCAGTAATTAATATTGGTGAAATTATACTTAGGTGCAATTCTAGGCTGTAAATATTTAGGTTGTAAATATGTAGATCCTTAGTTTAGTTTAGTTATTTTTCTCATAATTAGTTAAAAAAATTTTGAAAAATTAAAAAACTTAAAAAAGTTTCTAAGGACTTTCTGATGTTTGCATGCGTAGAGCTAGGAGTTTTGATTGCTTTCCACTAGATCCTACAAACTCTTAGAAAAATTCGAAAGGATTTTAGGAAATTTATAGCTTCGCAGCAAAACACGATGGCAGAAAATAGGGAAAGTAGGACCGTTGGAGATTATGCGATGCCGACGATTGAAAGATATTATACAGGCATTAGGCCACCAGCTGTCCTTGCTAATAACTCTGAAATTAAGCCTTCCATCCTCCAGATGATCCAGACCTCTTTACAGCTCAATGGGCTTCAGCACGATGACCCACATGCCCACCTTGGGCAATTCCTGGATTTTTGCAATACATTCAAACACAATGGATTATCGGATGATGCGTTTAGACTTAGATTATTCCCCTTCTCACTTAGGGATAGGGCGAGACACTGGTTGACCTCCCTGCCACTAGGATCCATTTCTACATGGGACGAGTTAGCCCATCAATTTCTAGCCAAATTTTTCCCACCCTTTAAAATGGCCAGACTCCGTAACGATATATCTTCCTTTGCCCAGTACGACTCTGAATCTCTTTACGAGGCATGGGAACGATATAAGGAGCTTCTTAGGAAGTGCCCTCACTATGGCCTACCTCTATGGCTACAAGTCCAGACCTTCTACAACGGACTTACAAGCCAAAAGAGGACTATAGTGGACGCTACTTCTGGTGGAGCCTTGATGTGCAAAACAAAGGAGGAGGCTTATGAGCTGCTAGACAAGATGGCGGCTAACAACTATCAATGGTCCTCGGAAAGGCAATTGCCAAAGAAATCGGTAGGTATATATGAGCTCGACACACTGTCCACCTTGACCTCTCAAATCACCAATCTTACAAAGAAGGTGGAGTCGCTCAGTACCCAACCTAATCCTTCCAACAATCCTAACCCTGTGTTTTCTGTCCAAAGTCCTTTTCTCTCTTGTGATCTGTGTAGTGGTACCCACGCTTAAGATAGGTGCCCACTTAACTTAGAATCAGTTCAGTACGTTGCCCCTAAGCAATAAAACAACCATTTTTCAAACACCTATAATCCAGGGTGGAGGAACCATCTTAACTTTTCATGGAGCCAAAACCAAGGGCAAACCCTTAATTCTAGACCAGTAGGACCCCCAGGTTTTCAAGCTCCACCGGTTCAGGTACCACCACAGCATCAATTTCCTCACCACCCACCACCACAGTATTCATATCATCCACCTAACCATTCCCATCCATCCTATTTCCATCAACCACTACAACCACCATAACCCCAACACTTACCAATAGTTGATAAGAAACCCTCGCTTGAGGAAATGTTTACAACGATCTTGCAAAATCAAGCAGCTTCAATTAAGAACCTAGAGGTTCAAGTGGGATAAATAGCAAACGCTCTTAGTCAACGTCCTCAAGGGACCCTTCCTAGTAACACTAAAGCTAATCCTGTTAAGCAAAGGGAGGGTAAGGAACATGTTAAATCCATCACCCTTAGGAGCGGCAAAGAGCTAGAGGAGCCACAAGTTAAGTCCAATCCTGTTGAGTCCATAGTTGAAGAACACATAAGTCCCAAAGAAGCAGCTCAGAAAGAGCAGGAACATCAGGATCAGGCTACAAAAGAATCCAAGCTAGGAACTTCTTCATCTATACCTTCTTCTACTTCAAAGCCTTCATCGTCCTTAGATGCTACATCTGTTTCCACTACATCCCTTCCAGTTAGACCACCAGTACCTTTTCCTCAGAGGTTTCAAAGTCAAAAACTGGATCAACAATTCGTCAAATTTCTTGAGGTTTTTAAGAAGCTTCACATCAACATTCCTTTCGCAGATGCTTTAAAGTAAATGTCAAGTTATGTGAAGTTTCTGAAGGATATCCTCTCTAGGAAAAGGAGATTGGAAGATTATGAGATGGTGGCCTTAACTGAGGAATGTAGTGCCATTATCCAGAGGAGATTACCCTCAAGCTCAAAGATCCCAAGAGTTTTACCATACCCTGCACTATTGGAAATTTATTCTTCGGTAGAGCCCTGTGTGATTTAGGAGCTAGTATAAATTTAATGCCATTGTCTATCTATCATAAGTTAGGAATAGGGGATGCCAAGCCCACCACAGTGACCCTTCAGCTAGCAGATTGTTCCATTAAATATCCGAAGGGGGTCATTGAGGATGTCTTAGTAAAGGTGGATAAGTTTATTTTCCCTACAGGTTTTATTGTACTAGATATGGAGGAAGACAGGGAAGTCCCTATTATTTTAGGCAAACCCTTCCTAGCTACTGGTAGGACGATAATTGATATGCAAAAGGGGGAGTTAACAAAGAGAGTCCAAGATCAGGAAGTAAAGTTTATTGTTTTCCAACCTTTGAAACTCCCTGATGACTCTCAAGGGTGTTTTAAGATAGAGGTTAAGGAAGATAAAATGTTTGAACATAAGAAATCTGAGAGAAAGAAGGATGTAGATAGAGCTAAGAAGGAATTAACTATCAACATTCTGTCACCATTTTGGCTGACCCACCTACTCTTCGCCTTGCTGCTGAGTGTTGTTTTCTTCAGCTGCATTTGAAGTGGCTGTGTTTTCCTTTTCACTTTTTGTATATAGTTCTTTTTCTTTTCTTATGTTTCTTTCTTTGTTTATTTTGCATATTGCCTTTATAGTATTATGCTTTTAATCAAGCTTCGATTGTTCATCAACATCAGATAGGGGAGTACTCTGTTCTTGAGCTTAATTGTTTATATTATCTGCACACTGAGGACAATGTGCACTTTAAGTTTGGGGGAGGGAATATCACTTGAGCACTTTTCAAAAATTTAGGCAAAATTGAAAAAAAAAATTTAAAATTTTTCAAAAATCTGAGCTTAAATTGTTTAATTTTGGGATGATTTAGTACTTAGCTCGTAGTTTTCCCATATTTCGATGATATGACCCCATGATTAAGTCTAATTTTGATTGACTAAGAAGCATGATTATAAGAAAAGCATGAAGTTGAATTCTTGAATTTGTCTTGATTCTGATTGTGATTTCCTCATCTTACGCACATGTCATGTCATGAATCTGTATATTTATTTAGAGAAAGCTTATGTGGACTTAGGATTGCATTTGTTTAGTTGATTTTGTGTATCATATTCTAGAATTTGTTTGTTCTAATCTCGAGGTAAAATATTAGATCACACTTAATTAGGGCGATGATTTAAGCCATCTTTGGATCGTTTGAGCCTTTCGAGCCATCCCTGTACATAATTTATCCCTAGTCACCCATCTGGGCCAAATAAGCCTTTCTCTGTAAATACACCTGCTTATAATTTTCCTTATCTTAAATACTTTGTTCCTATCCCTTACCCCGAAGCATGAAAGTCATTGGGATATATTTTGAGCTTTGTACATATGGGTATCTGGTGATAGTGAATGTTCAAAAAAAAGAAAAAAAAGAAGAAGAAAAATACAAAAATAGAATAAAAAGTTTAGTGAAATAAATAAGTTTGGGGGAAATGATTTGAGCTCTTACATTAAGATCCTAGAAGTAATGCATGTTAAGGGGTAATTAAACCTAAATTGACTTTATCATACCTTAACCCCAGCCTTACATTACAAGCTTAATGAAGTCCTATTGATCTTTGATTAAGTGTGACTACATTAGTGGAGAGAAAAGTGAAAAGCAAACTTATGGAAATGATCACATGTCATTGAATTTGCATTCATTGTGTTTGCATAATCTAATCCGGATAATGTATTGTGAAGTGACTTTGACATTTTTCACACACTCATGAGGAGTCCAATATGGGTTAGGACTTATGATTGAATAATTTTGAATGTTGGACTTGTAATTGTGAATCTTTAAGATCATAGTCTATACTTTTTCTTTGAGGATAATATTGGGGAAATTATTGTGTTTAGTACTTGTCATTCCTATAATTATTTTGTTTTGCTTGAGGACAAGCAAAAGCTCAAGTTTGGGGGTGTGATAATTCTATATTTTTAGAATTATTTGTGCTTAATTTCCTAATTAATTATTTAAATCTCCAATTTTTTTGTTAATTATCCCCTTTATTTAATTAAAATTCTCATGTTTGCAGATAAATTAAATCCGGATGAATTTTGAATATTTTAGTAGAAAATGGACCAGAATTGAGCTAAAATCGAGAATGGACCATGTGGACAACACGAGCCTAGCACATCCAATTGGACAAAAAGACAGATGACATGGAAATATTATTTTTCAAGGAGCCAATGGTGTGAAGACAAGTGGCCAAACAATGCCAACTCATCTAGGATGAAAAAATTATAATTGTACCCCTAAGTGTGCATATAAATGGAAAAAGAGGGCAATTGAAAAAGGGGTAGCCTAGGTTAGAATAGAGGTAAATTAGGGTAGAATAGTTTTTAGGTTAATTTTAAAAGCTTTCTTTGCAATTTTCGAATAGTTTTTTACAAGTTGTTTTACTGTTCATTCCATTTTCTTTATGTTCTTCATTAGTCTTGGATTTATTTTTCAATGGATATTAATTTCATTCCACGTTCTCGGTTTGTAAAAATTCATCCCTTGATTTTTCTTATTTTGTGAGTTTTAAATGAAAGTTTATAGTTTTCAATGTCAAGCTCTCGGTTTGGTCATTTTTTAGAGTCATCTTTTATTCTTCAATGTCAACCAAGTGAATCGGTTTCATCCATCACTGTCTTTGATTCTGATGCCTTGATGTGGTCTTAATACCCAGTATTAATTCCACATCAATGGTAATGTGGGATCACAGCAGGAGGAGGATTTGAAGCAAATCGAGGATGCTAGTTTTTCATGTTTATGTGCTTTACGGGTGTTGATGGTCTTACTATTAATTTCAATTGTTAATGTTACTTAGTTCTTTTCGGTTTTAAGTATGATTACCTTGTTTTTTTTTTTGTTTATTTTATCTCCCTTTGTCTGCACTTCATGAATTAAACTCTTCACTGGATTTTAATATTATCTTTCATAGCTCTCTTCTGCTTATGGCTTCTCGGTTTTGAGTGCTTAATGTGCCAAGAACTGCTGCTTTGGTTCCATGATCATAATCAATTGCCATATTTTGCTTATATTTACTTATTAGTTTCTATTAAAGTCACATTGTCATTTTTTGTTTATAGATTTTATTCAATCTGTACGTTTCTTCAACTTCAGTTTTAATCCTCTGTTTATCTCTGATTTTATGTTATGTATTGTTCATCATAGTTTAATTGTTTTCTTTTCTGTAATTTTTGTTAGTTGATGTTGTTGGAGTTGGGTTGTTCTTGTGTTGATCATTGACACCAAAGCTGCTTCCAGGTTATTCTAGGTTACAAGAAGTTGCAAGGTGAAGTGAGCATCCAGTTGTTCTCGGTTATGATTTTGTGGAGTATTAAGTTGATAAGCAAAGCTGGGCATGCGTGAAACAAGTGGCAACAGCAGTGAAGGACATTGTACGGAGTAGCAGCTGGAGCAGGTTGTGATCAGTATCTGGGTGCAGGAGCAGTCGGATAAAAATAGACCAGCATACTGGAACAGCACCTGTAGTAGATGGCAGTACCTGGAACGAACAGTAGCCGAGAGCAGTAGCAGGGACAAACCGGATGCAGCAGAGAGTACCTGGGCATACCATGAGTACATGGAGCAACCAAGACAGATTTGGAGCAGAAGATAAAACCTTGCAGTGCCAGGACAGCAAACCAAGCAAACCATGAGCAGCAGCGCCTAGAAATGGAGAACAAAGCAAATTTGTTGATGAAGACATGAACAGTACTATTAATCGGGACCACTTGCTGGGCAGAATCGGTTAAGGCCTTGTTTAGCCAATTAATTTGTTATTTCATTCTTTTAGTTGTTTTAATCTTTATTTAGTTGTTAGTTTTTATTAATTGGTAGGTTAGTTTTATATCTTTGCATGTTAGTTTGTCAATTTAATTTTTAGTTTTAATTTTTTAGTTAGTAGTTAATTTCATATTATATGTGTTAGGACTTTATTTTAGTTTACTTGCAATTTAGATTAAATGTGTTTCATGCATTTTTATTTTTATTTTCATTTTTATTAGATTTTATGTTAGTTTAATTTGTAATTTTTATTGGTTTAATTACATACATTTTTATTTTAAGTTTGTTTAAATTTTAGTTCAATTAATTTTATTGTTTTATTTTCATAATTGCATTTTATTTTAATTGCGTTAATTAGTTTTAACTGTTTTAATTCTTTTTGTAGGTTTTTTATTTTAATTGTGTGGAGCACTGTAAGTAATTTTCCTCGATTTTATTTTCTTTATTTTATAATTTTATTATTTTCAGTACTGTTAGCTTTGTAGATCACCGTTCAATTTTATAATTTGTTAGAATATACTTTGGGTAAGATTAACCGGTAGTTAATTAGGCTAACCAACTTCTCTGAGGGACGATAACTCGGGACTCAAATCTCATTATTACTTATACAACCCGTGCACTTGCGGTAATACGTTTAGGGCGTGTCAATATACATCCCCGACAGTACATTCGTTTACATAACTGTGCTTTTACATTGTTCTGTATAAAATGTTTCAAATGTGTATACCTTTCGTATGATGGGTGTACAGCGAAAAGGGAATACCAGTCCTCAGTCATGCTCAACTACTATGGACGCTCTGTAGAGAGGAGGAAATAAAAAGGGGTGAGCTCATAGCTTAGTAAGAAAATAAGGCAAGCAAGTAGATAACCACACTATCTAAAAAATATAATGCTCATGCCTTGAAATCATTTCCTTTTTGATTCACATCTAAAGCATATATCTTTCTTGAAACATTTATACAAGTATATATAGATACAAATCGTCAGTATGAACTGAAAACCTACTGGTTTAATAACCTCAGTAATATATGCAAAACATTGCATTGCTATGTAAATACTGCAAATCACATTTCATTATGCCATATCAATTAAATCAAAGTAAAGACGGCATATCATCATGTAAAACATGGAAATCCGGGCCTCACCCATCCCTTGGGTTACCCTTTTACAATTCACAAGTCACATGTTGAGGCTCAACCCATCCCTTGGGTCTACCCAATTTATAGAGTCGTGTGACAATTGAAACAACAAATATCAACTTAGATGAGATTGGCGACTACATGTTTGAGGATTATGATCTCAGGCTACACAGTACTCGGTGTACGGGGCCTTACATTTGTTGTAACGGGAGGTGGGTCAAATCCTCAACTGTCAGCCAATGACTCTACACCATCGTGTACACACGGTACAGCGTACTCCATGTGACATACACGGTACAAAGTACTCCATGGACCCAATATCACAATCGGGAGTGTCTGCAATAGGTCTTATCTACCCCATACCATGAATACAGTTTTAATAGCCCTCTGCCATATGTCAAAATGCACGTGTGAGCATATAATTGGTGCAACACATAGTTTGTACAGGCTCCTGGCACGGCTGTTACATGCTATCTCTTTCGAAACTGCTACGTGCGAGTGAACTCCAGCACGACCTCAGGCACAAGTCATATAAATCTAGTGTGAGCAATGCTCCCAGTACTATGTCATGTAAAACTGAGTATGTGCAATGCTCTCGTACTCTATCATGCATCAATCAATAAAACTGAGTACCAGCAATGCTCCAGTACTCTATCATACACAAATCGCATTAAAATTAAGTACGAGAAATGCTCAAGTACTATGTGATGCATATCATGAAAATCTAGTACGAGTATTACTCTAGCACTAATGAGGTGGAAAACATACAAAATCTTGTGCAAGTTGTGCTTTAGCACAATTGGTTTTCACACAAATCGATAGATGGTTTATTTCAAATGAATTCACTCAATTAAATCAAATCGGCACTATAATTTGTTGTTTTCGTATATAACATGAAAACATTAGCCAGTTTATCTATGCAATTGTCAAACAATGTTAAAACCAGTCGAAAACATACTTCTTAAGCTTTTTACCCTAAATTGGGGTAAAATCGTAATTAACCCTTTTTTAGTCGCTTAAAATTTTATTCACTTTCTCTAACCTTCAGAATATTTTATTTTAAATGAAATACAAAAGCAGACGAAAATACGTGCAGAATATCTCTAACTACCCGCAAACTCCCTTACCTCAGATCACGTCACGTGACCTTACTTCCTCGATGCTACTAAATCTCGCAGTCCGATCAGCTCTCAATATAAACTCTGGAGCTGTAAATAACCATTCACATCAGTATATTTTAATATACTTAATTCTCACTAGCATGATTTTCAAATCAATGCATTAGGCCATGTACACTTATTTGGCCTTATTACATCTTATTGGATCGTACTCTCTCTTAAGTCCATTTCGATTTTACAATTCATTTCTCAAGAACCTATTAGACTCATTAAGTCTACTGATTCGAATTAAACCAGCATTAATCTCCCAATGCATCAAGTTCATCATTTTCTTCCACTATGGCATTTCACCATACATCTCATATGCCTAATTTCAATCATCATCTATTCCAATGCATATATTTCACAAAACTATCTTAGAATCATGTATAGATGCTTAAAATAATAACTACATGCTTAAATCATCCTTAAATCCATGCCTAATCAACTTTCTCTCACTTTATCACACTAAGATCATTTTAGGTCATGAAGGATTTAGCATGTTCAAAGGTGTTTTCAGCCAACAAAACATACACCAATTAACACATCAAAATGCCTATATATAACTTACCTGGCTTGATTTTTCCTCTTTTTGCCAATTTGGGAAAATCACTTTGCTCCTTCAATCTAAAATTTCAGCTTCTAGTTTTCAACTATGTTGTTCTCCTCCTCAGAAGGGGCAACTTTGCTGAAATAAATCTCTCTCAAAACTGATTGAAAGGTGATGATTCTTAGAGTGAGAAAACTAGGTTTCACTTTGCTGAAATGGAGAAATTTACTGTTTTCGGGGAAAAAAGACTTAGTTGTCGGGTTTTTATAGAATTACCTCATGAGATCGATCTCTTAGTGGTGAGAGATCGATCTGCCTTTTGTTTGAACTCTTTCAGAATTCGATATGTAAAAGATGGGATCGATCTATCTCTTAGTATGAGATCGATCTTGGCTAGGCAGAAAGCTTTAGAGATCGATTTGTTTTTTAGATGAGATCGATCTTTGCTAGCCAGAATCATTTAGAGATCGATCTATCTTTGGGAAAGGATCTATCCTTGCTAGGCAGACACATATTGAGATCGATCTACTTAAATGAGAGAGCAATCTCCATTGTACAAAATGCTTTGGTTCTGCATTTTGAGCACAATGAGATCGATCTCCCCTTGCACTAAGATCGATCTTCCCTTGCTTTGCAGCATTCCAGCTGCAATTTTCCCAGATTTTCAAAGGTAACTTTGCATTCACTTTCTTCACTACTCATTTTGCATTTCATTCACACTTGGAACTTAAAAATATTCATTTCTTATGATTCATATATAAGGTAACTTGTCTGTACATCATAGAATCATAAAGAATACATATATAGATTTACGGGCCTTACATTCTTCTCCTCATTCAAGAAATTTGGTTCTCCAAATTAGAACCAAGTTATTCTTTAAAAAGTTTGGGTACTTTTCCCGCATCAGGCTTTCTAACTCCTAGGTAGCCTCTTCTGAATTGTAGCGCTGCAAGAGAACCTTTACAAGTGTAATTGTCTTGTTCCATAACACTGTTTCCTTCCTATCTAGTATCCGGATCGATTTCTCTAAATATGACAAATCATCCTTGAGCTCTAATGGCTCATACCGAATCACATGGCTCGGATTTGGATGATACTTTCGAAGCATCGAAATGTGGAAGATGTTATGCACGCCTGATAGGTCTGGTGGTAACGCTAACCTATAGGCCTTATCTCCCACTCGATCAAGTATCTTAAAAGGTCCAATGTTGCGAGAACGTAACTTACCCGTCTTCCCGAATCTCGCTATACCCTTGGAAGGAGAAACCTTCAGAAACAATGACTCACCAACTGCAAATTCAAGTGGTATCCATCTCTTGTCAGCATAACTCTTCTATCTACTCAGAGTTGTCATCAATCTGTCAACAATCAGCCGAACATCCTCAGAGGCATGTGTAACCAAATCAAGAGAAAAAATCTTTCGGTCACCCACTTCTTCCCAACCGATAGGGGAACGACATCTACGACCATACAAAGCCTCATACGGTGCCATCCAAATACTCGAATAATAACTGTTGTTGTAGGTGAATTCAGCTAGTGGTAAATGATTATCCCAGGAGCCTCTAAAATCTAGCACACATGCTCTCAACATGTCCTTCAGAGTTTGTATAGTCCTCTCTGACTGACCATCTGTATGAGGCTGGAGAGTGGTGCTCAAACTCAATTGGGTTCCCATGGCTTCTTGAAAATGTTCCTAAAAGTAGGAAGTGAAGCGGCAATTCCTATCAGAAACAATGCTTACTGGAACACCATGTAACCTCACTACCTCTCATACATACAGCTCTACCAATGAACTCAGAGTAACGGTAACTCTCATAGCTAAGAAATGGGCTGACTTCGTCAGTCTATCAACGATCACACATATTGCATCGTGATTCCTGCGGGTCCTCGATAAACCTATCACGAAATCCATCGTGATATGCTCCCATTTCTATGTCAGTATAGGTAGAGGCTGCAATAACCCTAAGGGTCTCTGATGCTCTACCTTTACCTACCGACATACGAGATATCTCACCATAAAATTTGCCACGTCTTTCTTTATACCCGACCACCAATACACCTTTCGAAGGTTTTGGTACGTCTTATTACTCCCCGGATGCAATGTGTACCTCAAAGAATGAGCTTTCAAAAAAATCAATCTTCTGATCTTTGGGTCATCGGGAATACGTACCTTATCTCTAAACCTCAGTAGCCCATAAGAACTTAACTCAAACTCGGTCAATGTGCCCTTCTGCATATGACTAGTCATATCAACACACTGCTGATCAACATGCTGAGCCTGTCGAATTTTATCTACCAAATCTGGTTCCACTCTCAGGCTAGCAATCACACAGTTCGTATCCATGTCGAAAGGCACAACTCTCAAACTAAGGCTAGCAAACTGCTCTAGCAACTCATGTTCCTTAACCATCATATATGATACCATCCCAATGCTTTTCCAGCTCAAAGCATCAGCTATAACATTTTCCTTTCTTGAATGATAAAGTATCTCACAATCGTAGTCCTTCAGAAGCTCTAGCCATCTCTGTCTCATGTTCAGCTCATTCTATGAGAACATATACCTAAGGCTCTTGTGATCGGTAAAAATCTAAAGCTTCCTACCATACAAGTAGTAAGGCCATACCTTCAATGTAAACACTACTGCTGCTAACTCTAAATTGTGGGTCAGATAGTTCTTCTCATGGTCCTTCAGCTATTTGGATCCATAAGTAACTACTCTCTCATCCTGTATCAATGCACATCCAAATCCCTAATGCGAAGCATCGGTATACACTGAAAATCCTCCTGAGTTGGTAGGGATAGTAAGAATCAGAGCGGTGGTCAATTGATGCTTCAGCTCCTGAAAACTCCTCTCACAATTCTCGTCCCATACGGATGCTACACTTTTTTGAGTGAGATGTGTCAACAGAGCAGCTAACTTCGAAAATCCCTCAACGAATCTTCGATAATATCATACTAGACCTAGAAAACACTTGATCTCGGTGACTGTTCTCAGCTGTTCCCACTGAACTACAGCCCCAATCTTGTATGGACTATTGATTCTCCATCCTTCGACACAATGTGTCCCATAAATGAGATCTATGCCTACCAAAAGTCACGCTTACTGAGTTTAGCATACAGCTTCTGCTCTCATAGGGTCTGCAATATAATCATGAGGTGCTGCTCTTGCTCTTCCTCTGATCTTGAGTATACCAATATGTCATCGATGAAGACGATAACAAACTGATCCAAATATGGCTTGAACACATCGTTCATTAAAACCATGAAAGCTATGGAAGCATTCCTCAATCCCAATGGCATAACCAAAAACTCATAGTGGCCATATCGAGTCCTAAATGTTGTCTTAGGTACATCTCCACTTAGAACTCTCAACTGCTGATACCCAGACCTCAGATCAATCTTAGAAAAGACCTACGCTCCCCGAAGCTGATCCAATAAGTCATCAGTACGTGGAAGGGGATACCGATTCTTGATGGTAGCCTTATTCAATAATCTATAATCTATACACAATCAGAGACGTCCATCCTTCTTGTTTACAAATAAAACTGGTGCTCCCCAGGGTGAAACACTCGGTCTGATGAATCCCTTATCCAAAAATAACTTTTGTAATTATCTCTTGAGCTCCTCCAACTCAAATAAGGCCATGCGATATAGTGGTTTCGAAATAGGCTCAGTACCAGGCACCAAATCTATACAAAACTTCATCTCTCTGTCTAGTGGTAATCCTGGCAATTCATCTGGAAAAACATCTGGGAACTCACCAACCACAAGAATATCTACCAACTCTAGATGTGCCTTATCCGTATCAACTATGTATGCAATGAAACCTTCAATATTTTCATTTCTCAGTTAGCATATTACATTGTCAATTACAACTAAAATTACTACTTTCATTTCTTTTCATTAAACTTTACAACATAATTCGTAAGGTAGGAAACATGACTGTCTTAGCATAACAATCTAAAACAGCGTGGTTTACAAATAACCAAGCCATTCCTAAAATTACATCAAAATCACTCATATTTAATAATAATAGATTGGTTGTCGTATCCTTTTCTCCTACTCTTAGTTTGTAGTCATTTAACACATACTCCACTAGCTGACTGTTATCCATAGGCGTACCGATTAACATCATCCTACTTAAAGGTATACACTCTACATGTTTTGCTAACTTACATGCAAATGAATTCGATACTAATGAATGCATGGCACCAGGATCAATTAAAACATAAGCTTCTAAATCATACATCAGGATGTTACCTCTAATCACATCTGACGAAGTATCAGTCGTGACCTGGTCCAAAGCATGTACTCGCCCTCGTCCAATGACCTGCTTCCCCTTCTCCTCTGCCATCGCTCTCCTCCTCAGGGCAGACATGTCAGTTGGAGCTCTCTCCAGCTCCTTGCCCTTTTGTAGGGATTAATTGATAATCTTTGGGCAAGCTCTCACCATATGCCCTGGCTTTCCACATCTGAAGCACAATCCACTAGAAAAAGGACAAGGTCTACCACCATGGAATCTACCACATCTACTACACTACTCAGTGGTAAGCCTCGGTCATCCAATAACAATGCCTCTGTGGAGCTATAGCCGAATATGCAGAAGATCTAACAGTATTCTCCTACACCTTCTCGATCTGTGATCTCTTACTAAAGAGTCTCCTCCCTCCTCGATATCTAAAACCTCTGGTACTTCACTCACCAACCTCTTCCTATCTCTGTCTCTACCCCTGTCAACTATCCTGAACTCAGAGACATTCCTCTCATAGTCCTGCTCATAGAGTTGTGCCCTGTACACTGCCTCATTATAGGTAGAGATATCAAGTGGAACCAGTCTAGACCGTAATACTAGTCTCAGTCCATCAATAACTCTATGGACCTTCCTACTCCCACTACTCATAGTATTGGGGTTATACCTACCTAGGGATATAAATTGTGTTTCGTACTCATCCACAGACTGAGTCCCCCGGCTCAACCCTAAGAAATCCATCTGTAGCTTGCGCTGCGCGGTGTTCGAGACATATTACCTCCTGAAAGCATCCAAAAGGATATCCCAAGTGATCTCTGAGTGTCGTGCTCTCAATATAACCCTGGTGGACTTCCACCAATGTTGTGCTGATCCTTTTAGTAGGAACGTAGTAAACGTGACCATCTCGATTTTCGTACACTCAAAGAATCCATATAGCTTCTCCATCTCACCCAGCTAATCCTCTGCAACAAGGGGGTCCTTCGCCCCACTAAACGACGGAGGTCCAAACTTCTGAAACTGTCGTCATCTATCAAGCTCACAACCATACCCCAAAGTACTACCACCATGTCGTAGAACAACAGGAGAAGGCGTATCCTGAGCTAGTGAGGGTATAGGAGTATCTGTAGGCTATGGTGTCTGAGCTGACTGCGCATGCGTACTAGGTGCAGAGCCTCTCCAGGCGCAGTCCCTGTATCCTGCCCCTGTCTACCTGATAATTCTATAAAAAGAGAATTATTTATGCTTAATTTCTTAATAAATTATTTTAATCCCCAAATTATTTTATTAATTATCCCCTCATTTTGACTAAATTTCTCATGTTTTCAGATAAATTAAATCCGGATGAATTTGGAAAATTTCGATAGAAAATGAACTGGAATTGGGCTAAAATCGAGATTGGACCACGCAGAAAACACAAGCCATGCCCCCTAGCACATCCAATTGGACAAGAAGACAGATGACATGGAAATATCTTTTTAAGGAGCCAATGGTGTGAAGACAAGTGGCCAAACAAAGCTAACTCATCTAGGATGGAAAAATTACAATTGTACCTCTAAGTGTGTGTATAAATAGGAAATGATAGCAATTGAAAAAACTATGTAGTCTAGGGTAGAATTTAGGGTAGCTTTAGTTTTTTAGTTTTTTCGTTTAATTTCCAAACATTCCCGTTAGCAAATTTTTTTAGTCACTGTTCATGTTAATTTTATTTTCTTTATGAAAAGTTTGGATTTCTTTAGTTATTCTCGGTTTGCTCTTTTAATTTTTAAAAGCTCTTTTTTTTTTCCTTCTGTTTATCTCATGTTGTGAGGAGGAGAGGCTGGTGACAGCAGCTATTCTTCTTCATCATTTTTTTTCTTCTGCAAATTGTAGCAATAACTCAACACTTAAGTTGTTTTCATATTTTTCTTCACATTTCTCCTTTATTTTAATTTTAGCTTGTTAACTATTTTTTTTCCTTTGCATCATTCGGATTCTTAGGTTCTTTTAAGCTTCAACAGTGTTTATCAGTTTAAGAAATAGTGAATGGAAGTGTTGTTGTTGCCGTTATGATTCCTGCATTTTCGGTTTATGCTTTTCTATATTCTTCCCTATTTTCAGTAACTTGTTCTTACATTTTAGTTTCTGTTTATTCGAGTGAGTTTCTTCACTGACTAAAGAGTGTTGTTGCTGCCCAGAAGAGTTGTTGGAAAACTAGAATGGGGATTGAGGCCGCAACTAGCATCGGGACAAAACCCAGTTGTTATGTGTAGTAACCAAAACCAAGAACCATAATCTCTCCTATGCTTTGCTCTGCTCTGTTATTTAACTAATGTCTGATTCAGTTTCATGTATTTGTGTAATCAGCATTAATCCATGGTTGTTCGATTTCTTTTGTGTTCCTGCTAATTTCCTGTTTAGCTTGTATTGTTTATGCTGGTCGGTGCTACTACAGAAGGTGGCAGTCGGTTAATTGCAGTTGAAGCCTTGCGTGGATAGTAGGAGCATGAGAGTCGAACAACGCTTGACACAGTAGAAGCGGCCATCACCTGGGCAGTACCTGAGCAGTACTGGAGTAGGACCCTTGCTGGAGAGAGCACGATAGCACCTGAAGCAAATCTAGAACTGAGAGCAGGTCTAAGAAGGAAGCAGCTGGACAAGGAAGTTGTGCTGAGAAATTACAGAAGGCTGATGATGATTGAAGTAGGAGTAGAAGCAGTTAGTGCTGCAGTGGCATGGGCAGAAAATGAAGCTGAAGCAGTTGGAGACATGCTGTGCTTGTTGCAGGTAAGGATGTTATACACAGAACTGATAGCAGAGTTGGTGGATGTTGCAGAGCAGGAGATGGACATGCCTAGGCAGCAAAATGAAACAAAGAAGAATGTGTACAGCACCATTTCTACACATGACCGAGGCAGCTGGACATTTAATAAAGGTCACGTTTGGCCCTTACAATTAACCCAAATTAGTATATGCTTTTATATTGTTTTGATTAATGGTGTTTTTACTTTTTAATGTTTGTTAGTTTAAGTATACATTAAATAGCATAATAGTTTAATTTTCTTAGTTTATTAGTTTAAATTTAGTTTAATTTTATTAGTATCTAATTTGTGACTATATTAGGATTTAGGAATTAGATGTTGCATTTAGGATTAAATTAGAGGATTATTATTTTATGCATTTTTAAGTTTTCATTTCAAATTGAAAAATCTAAAAATATCTTTCATGCATTAATTAAATTTTGTTTTAGTGTTAGCAAATTAGTTAGAGTTAGATTTAAATTAGGATTAATTTTTAGGTAGTTAATTTCTTAGTTAGATTTAAGAATTTCTTTAGGTTAATTGAAGTTTTATTTTATTAGACTTTAGGTTAGTTTGCATTTTTATTAAGTAGTTTAATTACATGCATATTTTATTTTAAGCTTGGTTAATTTTTGTTTAATTAATTTGTTTCTTTATTTTCATATTTGCATTCTAGTTTAATTGCATTTTAGTTAATTAATTTTAACAATTTGAATTTTCTTTTATAGGTTGTTGTTTTTAATTACTTGGAGCTTTGTAAGTAATTTTAGCTCGGTTTTATTTTCTTCATTTTATAGTTTTTATTGTTTTCAGTACTTTCAATTTCAAACTTATTAGATCACCCACTAAAATTTCATAATTTGCTAGAATATACGTAGGGTAAGATTAACCGGTAGTTAATTAGGCTGATCAACTTCTCTGAGGGAAGATAACTTGGGACTCAAATCCTATTATTACTTGTACGACCCGTGCACTTGCGGATAATACGTTTAGATCGTATCACTACCTGGCAAATTCTGTGCCAGTAACTCCACTATAGTCTCAAGGCTACGCTCTAATCTCGTGAAGTGCGCCTCGGTACTCTATGGTACCTGAGTGGGACTTGTGGACTCATAGTCCGACGAAGACTCATCTCGGGTCTCAGGCCTAACTCTACGGCCTCGAGCTCTACCTCTAGCCCCTCTACCACAGCTGGTATTAGCCATAATGGCTCGATTCCTGCATTCATAACCATTAAGTAGTCTGACTCCCATCTCGTATACACAATTGTAACTGAACAAAGCACAGTAGGTCGGGGATGTACACATTTTTAAATACTAATACCAAATCACATCAGACCAACTTAGCTCTGATACCATTCTTTCACTATCACGACCCTCAATTCACCAAAAGTCACTACAAATTTTTTTCGTTTATTATGAAAATCATTATTCTTTCCTTCCTCTGATTGTGAACAACTTTACTACCAACAGTTGGGTTGTGTATCGATGTAAATCTCATCCAATCATACCACTTCAATTTACAATTTATTTAAAGGTAAACACTTACATTTCTAAATTAGAGTAGTCATTTACAAGTGTTTAAAAAGCTCTACATCCCCAAATGTTACATTCAAAATATTACTATGTTATTGCATGTCTAGATACAAAACTATACAAATGTGTATACCTTCATACGATGGGATGCAGCGGACTCCAACAACCAATCCTCAGTTATTCTCTGTCTACTGAAAGTACTCTGTAGAGGGGGAAAATAAGCGGGTGAGCAAACCACGTGCTCAGTAAGGCAATCATGCGAGCAGGTAGATAACTGCACTATCTACATGATCGTGATGCCATGCTTAAAACACATAGTTATTTGTCATACTCAAAACATATTAGTTCATCCTCGTGTTCATGATATGTAAAGCAGTTTATGATATTCAAAATCAATGCACAATTCTTAGCAAGGCATAGAAAATCATCATGCGTAAATAGTAATTAAAGCATGGAAAATCATCATGCAAGGTGCACTTAAAAGCATTTTAAATCCCAACATAAACCGATATAAAATCACCAATCATCAAGACTCAGGCCCTCCTATGGACTGTCCTGACCCACCAACACATTTTAAAACGTGGATTTTTCATTCAACAATAGACATGTGAGATAGGCATATAATATCAATAAGGGAAATAAATTAGAACTATGGTCATATCCTCTTTGATCCCAGGCTACACGGATCCAAGTGTGCGGGGTGTCACCTCTATCTGCTTTCGCAAGGGAGGTGGGTCACGTCCAACCTGTCGATCCCTAGCAGAATATCCACCGTTCGAATACGGCATATATATAATATATCAGGATACAGCGTACTCCATGCTACTTATATGATACAGCATACTCCGTGGACCCATATCATCACATCATGTCATGATGGAGGTCCACTTGATGGACGTCCACTTGCTCGTGATGTTCATGATGATCGTGATGCCAAGGATCCATGGGTCATCCAAGGAGGTCCAATTACCCGAGCTCGAGCTAAGAATATGCAACAAGCCCTGGCCTCATTGGTTTATCAAGGAAGCTTCCATGAAAAGTCCCTAGCCACCTATATTTGTGTGGAAGCCTAAACGACATGAGTCTTAATTTACTAATAAGTTGGGTTAAGTGTTTAAATAGCCCACATTGAGTCTTATCACATTTTAGACCAATTATCCTATGTAACTAGGCTTATGCCTGAATTTAGGTTTTAGTCTTATTTTCTATTTGGTGTTAATTCCAACCCACTTGTTTAAGGGCTTAAGTGCTAGATATTATTATAAATACATTGTAAACGCTTTTGAATAGAAAAGAACAGATCAGATTGAATTTTTAGAAATTTGAGTGTGCCTCTTTTTAGGGTTCTCTCTCAACTAGGCTTATCAAGGTCTTCTTCCTTGTGGCACCTCCCTCTTCACCAACCACCATTATTATACCTTAGGTTCTCAAATTTTATATTCGTAGGGTCGAGGTCCAATACCTTTGGTTCAAGTCTCTTTAGACTTCGGGTCTAGGTTCTTATTCTATTTTCCATTCAAAGTCCTAAATCATCCTCTTGTACACGCATATCAGTTTGGCATCAGAGCAATGTTTCAATTTTCTGGTTATGCGTCTTCCCCTTCATCTCTAACACTAAATCAGTGTAAAAAAAAAATCGTGTACGGTTCAAACACTGTTCATAAAAAATTATGTTGAGTTACGAGACGCACGAGTACACGTTTTAAAGAAAACGATGAAATACAACAAACCCGTGAATTGTATTCACGAACCCCACCCTCTCATGGCCAAATTCCATTGTTTTCCTATAGTTTTAGACATTTTTTATATTTTTCTGGTGATTATTTCTTTGAGATTCTTGTTGTGTTTGAGTTGGACTTCTGAAATTTTGTTTCAAGTCAATATCTTAGCCACACTAAAACTCTTCCTCACCACCCTAGCCACAAATCATATTAGTCTTTGTTAAAAAAAAGCAAAAAAAAAAAAAATCCTACACTTAGTTGTAGTGTTTGAGTTGGATTCTACACTTAGTCGTTGTGTTTGAGTTGGACTCTACAGTTAGTCATTGTGTTTGAGTTTGACTCTACACTTAGTCATTGTGTTTGAGTTGGACTCTACACTTAGTTGTTGTGTTTGAATTGGACTTCTGAATTTTTGTTTCAAGTCAGTCTCTTAGCCACACTAAAACTCTTCCTCACCACCCTAGCCACAAATCAGATTAGTCTTTGTAAAAAAAAAAAGAGAAAAAAAATACTTGGTGAATTGGTTGATCTTTCGAGGTTGAATCTTTGATTGAGTCTCTAGTATGATTGTGAACCTATAGAGTTGAGGTAGAGTAAGGGAAAAAGGCATGAGCGTGTGAGAAACATTAGTAGAGAAAAGTCGAATTACTTGAGTGAAACATGAGTGTGAGTGCCCCATCTTAAGTGAATTGAGTGTAAACACGTGAGGTTATCACTTGTGAGGTTCTTTATTTTCTGTTATCACTAACATTTCTTGCAGGTTAAATATGTCTTCTGAAGGTGATAAGTCAGACTTTAAAAAAATTGAGTTCATGCTCCAGGCAATGCAACAACAATTCCAACAGATGGACATGAACTTCAATGACATTCATGATAAGTTGGACCGACATGAAGCTCAGTTTGCAAGATCCAACAAGGTGATTCTTCCCGTATGAAAAGTAAGATTGCCACCAATGAAGAGTATGATGATAATGTTGGGTATGATTTGGAAGAAGAGTCTGAGGCAAATAGACATCATAGAAGGCATCATGAGTATAGAAATAGAGATCGAGTTGATAGAGCCCGTGATAGAGGCAAAGAGAAAATGGATGGAAAGCTTGGCAGCATAAAATTGAATATTCCTCCTTTCCAAGGCAAGAATGATCCCGAGGCATATTTAGAGTGGGAAAGGAAGATTGACATGGTATTTGACTGCCACCACTACTCTGAGGTAAAGAAGGATAAACTTGCTGCAGTAGAGTTCACAGAATATGCTATGGTATGGTAGGATCAATTGGTCTCCAGTAGAAGAAGATGTGGTGATCCTCCAGTGTCTACATGGGATGAGATGAAGCCTATCATGAGAAAAATATATGTGCCTAACCATTATTACAGAGAGCTGTACCAGAAGCTCCAAGGTCTCACCTAGGATTCAAAAAGTGTTGACGATTATTACAAGGAGATGGAGATAATCATGATCCGAGACAATGTCGAGGAGGATGCAGAAGCTACTATGGATCATTTTCTCCAAGGTTTGAATCATGAGATTGCCAATGTTGTAGAGTTGTAGCATTACATGGATTTAGAGGAGATGCTGCATGTGGCCATCAAAGTGGAAAGGTAACTCAAAAAGAAAGGTACATCCCGTTTCACTCCTAGTTCAGTTCATGTTTGGAAATCTAACACCTTTCGTAGGGATGATAAGCTTGTGTTTAAGCCTAAGTCAGAGAGTTTTGTTAAGCCAAAGTCTGAGGACCCTCCAAAGCCTAAGACTGAGCCTGCCCAAGCATCCCAGAGCAGAACACGTGACATAAAGTGTTTTAAGTGTTTGGGTCATGGACATGTTGCCTCTCAGTGTCCTAACCGTAGAGTGACGCTCCTGCTTGAGAATGGAGATGTTGAGAATGAAGGTTCTGATGTTTGTATTGAGGATGAGATGCCTGCCTTAGAAGATGCTGAAGAAGAAGAAGTTGTTGAGTTTGCTGCTTATGGTGAAGCACTTGTTACTAGATATGCTCTTAATACTCAGGTGAAGTTTGAGGATGAGGTACAACATGAAAACATCTTCCATACAAGATGTTATATTAGTGACAAGGTATGCTCTGTGATCATTGATGGTGGGAGTTGTACTAATGTTGGTAGCACATACCTTGTTGATAAGCTAAAATTGCCCACTACCAAGCATCACCGCCCATATAAGTTGCAGTGGATTAATGACTGTGGTGAAGTGAACGTGGTGAAGCAAGTCTTGGTTCCTTTCCGTATTGGAAGATATCAAGATAAAGTGTTGTGTGACGTGGTACCCATGCAAGCTAGCCACCTGTTGCTGGGTAGACCGTGGCAGTATGATCAGAGAATCATTCATAACGGTTACACTAACCGTTACTCTTTTTTATGGACGGCAAGAAGATCACTCTTGCTCCCCTTAGCCCCAAGGAGATTTACGAGGATCAATTAAGGCTAAAGGAGCAACATGACGAGCAAAAGAAATTAGCTAAAGAAAAGAAGGGAAGCAAGGAAAGCAAAGCAGTGAGCTACCATGCCAACCCATGAGATGTGAAGACTGCATTTATTGCTAAGTTTCCTATCTTTTTGCTCTTATTTAAAGACTCTTGTTTTATTAATACTGAACTCCATGATACTTTACCTACTGATGTTGTCTCATTATTGGAAGAGTTCGATGATGTATTCCCTGAGGAGATCCTAAATGGACCTCCATTGGATTTGTTGCCATTACCTAGTGCTGAGCAGAATAACTTAGATGGAGAACAGAAGGCTAAGTTTGTGAAGCAACTCCATGAGAAAGTGTGTCAAGCTATTGAAAGGAAGACGGAGCAGTATACCACCCAAGCCAATAAGCACTGCAAGAAAGTAGTCTTTGAACCTGGTGATTGGGTTTAGGTACATATGAGAAAGGAGAGGTTACCTACTCAGCGACGAACTAAGCTGTGTCCCCGAGGAGATGGACCATTCCAAGTCATTGAGAAGATCAATGATAATGCCTACCGATTGGATCTTCCTGGTGAGTATGGTGTATCTGCTACTTTTAATGTTTTTGATCTTTCTCCCTTTTCTTTTGATGAAGGTACATGCGATTTGAGGACAAATCCTTTTAAGGAGAGGGGGAATGATGGAGGTCCACTTGCTCGTGATGTTCATGATGATCATGATGCCAAGGATCCATAGGTCATCCAAGGAGGTCCAATTACCCGAGCTCGAGCTAAGAAGATGCAACAAGTCCTGGCCTCATTGGTTTATCAAGGAAGCTTCCATGAAAAGTCCCCAGCCACCTATATTTGTTGGAAGACATGAGTCTTAGTTTAGTAATAAGTTGGGTTAAGTGTTTAAATATCCCACATTTGAGTCTTATCACATTTTAGACTAATTATCCTATGTAACTAGGCTTATGCCTGAATTTAGGTTTTAGTCTTATTTTCTATTTGGTGTTAATTCCAGCCCACTTGTTTAAGGGCTTAAGTGCTAGATATTATTATAAATACATTGTAACCGCTCTTGAATAGAAAAGAACATATCAGATTGAATTTTCAGAAATTTGAGTGTGCCTCTTTCCAGGGTTCTCTCTCAACTAGGCTTATCAAGGTCTTCTTCCTTGTGGCACCTCCCTCTTCACCAACCACCATTGTTATACCTTAGGTTCTCGAATTTTATATTCGTAGGGTCGAGGTCCAATACCTTTGGTACAAGTCTCTTTAGACTTCGGGTCTAGGTTCTTATTCTATTTTCCATTCAAAGTCCTAAATCATCCTCTTGTACGCACATATCATATCACGCCACATCTCAATACGCACGTGCGAGCCTATTTAATCAGCGTGGCACAAAGCCTACCCGAACCTCCCAGCATGACTCCCAACATGTCATAAACCACATGCGAGTAGTCTCAAGCACGACAACAAGTATAGTGGACATCTAGTGTGTGCAACGCTCCATCACAATGTCAAAGCCAGTATGGAAATTAGTGCGAGCTAGACTTCAGCACAATGCCATAAAAATCCATGTAAAAACTAGTACGAGCTAGGCTCCAGCACCCATGCATGTAAAATTCTAGTGCGAGCTATGCTCCAGCACTAATGCATGTGTAAACATGTCAAATCTTGTGCGAGCAACACTCTAGCACATTTCATTTCCACAAAACTCATGTATGTGGCTCATTCTTTGTAAAGCATGGTTATAAAACCAATTCAAGCTATTTTTTGTGCAAATCATTTCAAATGCTAGCCAACCTACTAATCACATGCTAAAAAGCAATAAAAAGACTCAAAAGCATCACGCTCTTGCTTTTCATGTACATTTCTCAAAAACTCAATTCTTTGCCCTTCAAACAACCATTTCTTCCTAAGACTCTTAGATATGTTAAAAATCGCCTATGCCCCCGAAAGGCGTACAAATATCCCTAGGGCTAACACAATTCCCTTACCTCAATTCTCTGAGAAGCAATTCCTTCTTCCTTTCTCATTTTTTCGCAATTGGGCTCAACTTGCTCCAGATATATCCTTGAGAATCTTCAAACATTCATCAATCTTATAAGTCAATACCGATAACTCATGTTTATGACTTCAACTAGTCAGTATATCTCATCGAGCCTATTTCATCAATTTCGGCTTATTATCATATTTAGCCATTTTAAAGCCATTTCTAGTCAATTTACCTAGCAACTCACTTAGTAACTTATCAATACTTGGCATAAATGTTTTATCCATAATTTCCCATTCATTTATGAATTTCCTAAAACATCATTTATGCACATTTTTATCACTTGACTAATCTCAGAATGTGGCTTCATCCAACCATCTCAAAATAATGCCTATCACCTCCCTAACAACTTGATATAATCCCTTTTATCATTTAATCGAACCCATTCTATTTTCTCACACTAAACCCATTCTAGGTTATGCTTATTCCAATGCATTTTAGGTAGTTTCAATCATCAATACATACACAATCTGCTCACAACAACAACTAGATAAATATACTTAGAGTTAGTGTACTGGAAACTCACCTACCTTGAGTTTCCTTTTTTTCCAAATTTAAAGACTATTTTGCTCCTTCAATCCAACAAATGAAATGTTGACTCCAATGTATGTTGTTCTTCTTCTCACAATGAACAACTTTGGTCTAACAGTTGTTTCCCAATTCTTTTGGAATGGGGTGTATTCTAGAGAGATAAAGCTTGGTATTTTGGTAAAAATGGAGCAAATGTGTTTGATTTGCTGAAAATGGAGATTAGCAGTCAGGTTTTTATAGAGCAGGGGTGATGAGATCGATCTGTTAGGGTGATGAGATCGATCTTTCCTTAGTTTTTGCCATCGAATTCCCAGGTTTGAAATGGGAGATATCGATCTGCTCATTGGGGAAAGATCGATCTTGGCTTGGCAAAAGCTTAAAGAGATCGATCTGCTTATGGGGAGAGATCGATCTGATCTTGACAGAATAAAATAGAGTTTGATCTGCACTTAATAAGGAATCGATCTCTGCTAGGCAGAGGAAAATGCAGATCGATCTGCTCATTGGGGAGATCGATCTGGCCTTAGTAGATTCACTTGGAATTGTTCTACTTGCACAATGGATCGATCTGCCTCGAATAGGAGATCGATCTGGCCTTAAACTCAGATATTCCTACTGTATTTATCTTGAATTTTTCAAAACTAAAGTCCTATTTCATTACTCCAATACTCATTTTGCATTTTAATCCCACTTAGAGCATGGAAAGGTTTATTCCTTATGATTTTCAAATTATAGAACTTGTGTGTCTTTCTTGAAATTAGAAAGGATACACAGAATTCACAATCCATGCATTATCATTTCGTGTTTTAAATCCTTATCTATAGTTTGGATGCTTTAAGTTCTATTCATTTTAGTTTATGGCCACTTCAACCCTTATTTAGCCTTTACAAGCATCCATGATACTCATTCATTCTTATTTGCAATCCATTCGCATTTACATGATCCACAAATCATCTGTCTTCTAATTCCATTAACGTATATTACGGTCATACATACATAGAGTCTTACAATCTCCCCCACTAAGAAAATTTGGTCCTCCAAATTGGAACCAAATCAGTTCGTGAACAACTTGGGGTACTTTCCCCGTATCAAACTCTCCAACTCCCATGTAGCTTCTTTTGCAGTGTGGTGCTGCCAAAGGACTTTCACTAAGGGGATCGTCTTCGATCTCAACACTTTCTCCTTCCTATCTAATATCCGAACTGACTTCTCGACATGTGACATGCTCTCATTGAGCTGCAACGGCTCGTATCTAACCACATGTGTCGGATCCAAGTGGTACTTCCGTAACATAGAGATGTGGAAGACGTTATGAACGCCCGCTAGCTCAGGCGACAATGCTAGCCTATAAGCTTTATCTCTCACTCTACCAAGAATTTCAAATGGTCCAATGTAACGATGACTTCATTTCCCTTTCTTTTCGAACCTTGTTATACCCTTGGTAGGAGAAACTTGTAAAAATACCGATTCACCCACTGTAAACTCCAATGGTCTCTGTCTCCCGTTAACATAACTCTTTTGTCTGCTCTGAGCTGTCCATACCCTCTCACAAATCAGTTGGACGTTTTCAGAGGCTTGTCTCACCAAGTCATGAGCAAATATCAATCGGTCACCAACCTCTTCCCATCCTATAGGGGAATGACATCTACGGCCATACAAAGCCTCATACGGTGTCATCCCGATACTAGAATGATAACTATTATTATAGGCAAACTCTGTGAGTGGAAAATGGTTATCCTAGGAGCCTCTAAAATCTAATGCACATGCCCTCAACATATCCTTCAGGGTTTGTATAGTCCTCTTTGACTGACCATCTGTCTGAGGATGGAACACTGTACTAAAACTCAGTTGCGACCCCATCGCTTCTTAAAAATGTTCCCAGAAGTATGAAGTGAAGCGAGCATCCCTATCAGAAACAACGCTCACTAGAACACCATGTAACCTCACTTTCTCACGCACATATAGTTCTGCCAGTGTACTCAGAGTATCGATGGCTCTCATAGCTAGGAAGTGTGCCAACTTTGTTAGTCTGTCCACTATCACCCAAATCGCATTGTGATTCCTACGGGTCCTGGTAAACACATTACGAAGTCCATAGTGATATGTTCCCACTTTCAAGTCGATATAGGTAGAGGTTGTAATAGCCCTGCAGGCTTCTGATGCTCTACCTTCACCTTCTGACAGACGAGACACTTAGCCACATATTCAACTACATCTCTCTTCATTCCTGACCACCAATACACTCTCTGGAGATTTTGATACATCTTGATACTTCCTAGATGCAGTGTATACTTCGTTGAGTGAGCCTCTGATAAATCAACTTCTTGATCTCTGGATCATTGGGAACACATATCCTACCCCTAAACCTCAGTAAACCATCAAAACTGAATTCAAAATAAGTCTCTGTACCTCTTTGTATCTGCCCAACAATATCATTGCATTGCTGATCAATCCGTTGAGCCTGCCGGATACAATCTACCAAATTCAGTTCTAATCGCAGGCTAGCTACCATAAAGCCACTATCAGCATCAGGTGGGGTCACATCCAAACTGAGGTTCGTGAACTATTCCAACAGCTTGAGTTCCCTGATCATCATATATGATACCAACCCGCAGTGCTCCCTCATCAATGCATTAATTACTACATTCGCCTTACCCGAGTGGTACAAGATCTCGTAATCATAGTCCTTCAAAAGCTCGAGCTACCTTCTCTGCCTCTTGTTCAATTCCTTTTGTGAGAACGGATACTTAAGGCTCTTATGGTAAGTAAATACTTAAAATTTCTCTCTATAAAGATAATGGCACCATATTTTCAAGGTAAATACCTTGGCTGCCAGTTCTAGATCATGGGTCGGGTAGTTTCTCTCATGATCCTTTAACTGTCTCGATCCATAGGCGACTACCTTCCAATCATGCATCAGTACACAGTGCAGTCCTTGGTACGAAGCATCTGTATATACAGAAAACCCTCCTGAGCTAGTGAGAATTGTGAGAATCAGAGCTGTGGTTAATCACTTCTTCAGCTCTTGAAAACTCTTCTCACATTTATCGTCCCACACAAATTCAACATTCTTTCTCATAAGACGTGTCAATGGAGTAGCTAATTTTAAAAATCCCTCCACAAACCGTCGATAATACCCAGCTAAACCCAGGAAACTTTTGATCTCTGTAATTGTCTGGGGTCTCTGCCACTGAAACACTGCTTCAATCTTGGATAGGTCCACTAACACACAATCTTTTAATACAATATGACGTAGAAAAGAAATATGCTCTAGCCAAAAATCACACTTACTATGTTTAACGTATAATTTCTTCTCTCGGAGGGTCTGTAACGCTATCCTTAGGTGCCGTTCATACTCCTCCCTAGATCTCAAATACACTAGAATGTCATCGATGAACACGATAACAAATCTATCCAAGTACTGGTGAAACACCTTATTCATAAAAGACATAAAAGCTGGGAGAGCATTCATCAACCCGAATGGCATAACCATAAACTCAAAATGACCATACCGGGTGCGAAAAGCTGTCTTGGGTACATCTCTATCCCGGATTCTCAACTAGTGGTACTCAAATCTCAGATCTATCTTAGAAAAGACTTGTACTCCCCGAAGCTGATCTAACGAATCATCGATGCGTGGAAGGGGGTATTTATTCTTAATGGTCGCCTTATTCAACCACTGGTAGTCAATACACAATCAGAGGCCTCCATCCTTCTTCTTTACAAATAGAATTGGTACTCCCCAAGGCAATACACTCGGTCCGATGAACCCTTTATCCAAGAACTCCTATAACTGTTTCTTCAGTTCTAACAACTCAATCAGAGCCATTCTGTATAGTGGCTTAGATATCGGCTCTGTACCAGGTGCCAAATCTATACAAAGCTCTATCTCTCTATCTGGCTGTAATTGATACAAACTGCGCCCACTCTAAGTGACCTAGACATGTTAACCGCAAGTGCACAGGTCGTACAAGTAATAATGAGATTTGAGTCTCGGATTATCATCCTACAGAGAATCTAATTAGCCTAATTAAGTATCGGTTAATTTTATCCTAAGTATATCCTAGCAAATTATGAATATTTAGGGGGTGATCTACAAGGCTAAAAGTAAAAAGTTCTGAAAACAATAAAAATTATAAAATAAAGAAAATAAAACAGAGCTAAAATTACTTAAAGAGCTTCCAGCACATAAAAGCGATAATCTTCAAAAGAAAAATACTGAAATCAAAATTAATCAATGAAAATGATCTAAAAAATGCCATTAAGAAAATGAAGGAAATAAATGCAAATGTAAGAGAATGTAAAAATAAAATTAAATACACTAGAAAATTCTATTAATAAAAGAGCATGTAAGTATTCTAATAAAAATGTAATTTGATCTAACCTAAGGTGTCAGACCTGTATTTTTATGTAGCTTGTTCCTTATGATTTATATATGCACAGACATGTATTAAGTTATTTAAATCATAAGAAGAGTACTTACTAGATTTAAGTGTTAGTGAAACGCTTTAACACTTAAAAGCTACATAAAAGCCTAATGTGAGCTATGAGAGCCACGGGTTAAACCGAGTCAATTTAAATCATTCTAACTGAAGAGAAGAACTTAAAATGAGAAAATATAGAGAGCTCATGAAGAAAAGTCAGTTTGATTTAGTCCCGAACACAGAGAACAAGAGTAAACGCTAAAAAGGATAAAACAGACCTTTTTAACGGTTTAAGGTATTTAAGGTATGTGAGACATATCTACCTACCGAAAATGGCTCAAACGTAAAGACGAAAGTGTAAAACATAAGATATGACACATTTAAAATTTTGAGAAAAAGTCAACTTGGTCAATGATAAGGAAAAAGTCAACTATAGTTAAGAAAAATGGACTTTTACCATAGTTGACTAACCATGGTTAAAAATTAACCTAAGTATGAAAAATTTGTGGAAAAATATTTTTGATCAAAATACAAGATAATCATCCCCAAAAGTAAGGAAAATTTATCTGGATGGATTTCGGATTAAATTTAATGGTTAAAAACGTAAAAGGCCAAAGTAAAGATTTTTAAAGCCCATTAAGGCATACTAAACGTAGATCGAATTTCTTAGGTCCCTTAGACCGAATTGTTAGACCGATTGAAAGCCCAAATATTTAGACAATTAAAGGCCCAAAGTATAGAAAAATTTCAGCTCGAAAGCCCATTAGGAAGGCCCAAACCAAGAGGCCCAATTGTAAGGCCCACATGGATTAAATATCAAGCCATTAGTTAAAGCTAACTATGACTCATTATGTGACTCATAACTAAACTTTAAGAAGTTAATTATAATGGCTATAAAGTAAGGCTTAATGGCTAAGTAAATGGCTTAAATAATCAACCACACCATTATCATCTTCACCATACCATTCTCGGCTAGAAGAAGAAACCATTGAAATTCATTTATCCAAGCTTTCTCTAACTAGAAATCACTAGGATTTAGGCATATTTGTGTAACGACCTGTGACCTATAAAAATTCAGGGAAAATTTTTTTTTTAAACTTCAGCTTGCAACTTAGTCCCGCTTCACTTCCCACTTTTGGGAACATTTTCAGGAAGCCATGGGAACCCAGTTGAGTTTAAGCACAGCTTTCCATCCTCAGACAGATGGTCAGTCAGAGAGGACGATACAGACTCTAGAGGATATGTTGAGAGCATGTGTGCTGGATTTTAGAGGTTCCTAGGATGATCATTTGACACTAGTCGAGTTCGCCTACAACAACAGTTATCATTCGAGTATCGGGATGGCACCGTATGAGGCCTTGTATGGCTGTAGATGTCGTTCCCCTATTGGGTGGGAAGAAGTGGGTGATCGAAAGATTTTTGCTCCTGATATGGTTACACAGGCTTCTGAGGATGTCCAGTTGATAGTTAAGAAATTGAGGACAGCTCAGAGTCGACAGAAGAGTTATGCTGACAGAAGACGTAGGCCACTTGAGTTCGCAGTTGGTGAGTCAGTGTTTCTAAAGGTTTCTCCTTCCAAGGGTATAGAGAGGTCTGGGAAGAGGGGTCAGCTGAGTCCTCGCTACATTGGACCCTTTGAGATACTCGATCGAGTGGGAGATAAGGCCTATAGGTTGGCATTACCACCAGATTTGTCAGGCGTGCACAACGTCTTCCACATTTCGATGCTTCGAAAGTATCACCCGGATCTGACGCATGTGATTAGTTATGAGCCATTAGAGCACAGTGAGGACATGTCATATGTTGAGAGGCCGATTCGGATACTAGATAGGAAGGAGAAAGTCTTGAGATCGAAGACTATCGGGTTAGTGAAAGTTTTATGGCAGCATCACACTTCCGAGTAGGCTACTTGGGAGTTAGAGAATTTGATGCGAGAGAAGCACCCCCAGTTGTTTGATGAATGATTTGGTTCTAATTTGGAGGACCAAATTCTTTTAGTTGGGGAGGATTGTCAAACTCGAGTTTTCGATTTACGTATGTAGCTTGTACCTTATGATTCCTATGTGTGCGGACATTTTATTTCATAGTTGAATCATAAGAAAAGTATTTACTATCATGCAATCGACAATTTAAGAAATTAAAAATGCATGTAAGCTACATAATAGCAAGATAAGGGTTAAAGTAATTTTCGAGCAAGTACAAGGGTAAAACGATCAAATGACCAAAATTCGGTATAAATTCGATGAGAAAATTTCATTAAAAATATGAAATTGAGAAATCTTGATCAATAACGGGACAAATATTGAATTTCAAGTCCCACTGATCGAGATATGAATTTATTTAATATTTTTAGAATTTTTATCTCGAAAAACGAGCCCAAAAATATTAGAAAAATATATCGAAAAAGTAAAATCGGACTGATAAATTCATTTACAGACTAAATGAATTTAATAAGAATTTTTGGGATATTTTTGGGATATTTTAGGATTTTTAATATTATTTTAAGGATTAAAATAATATTAAAAATATATTATACAGAAAAAAACGAAAAACGAAATCTGGAAACTAGAAAGAATCGGGGAGAGAGAAACGAAGCCGACCCGAGGAGAAGACCACCAGACGGCGAGCACCAGCGACCAGCAGCCGAGCCAGCTATCGAAAAAGGAAGCCACTCACCCCGTGACCTCCCAGCCACCGGTAACGCGCCTCACCGGAGCTGAAAAAGGGAGATCGACGGAGTTGAAGGCCGCGGGAGAGAAGGGTAAATCGGGCGAAATCCGGCACCGATTTACCCTAGCCCAGGCCAAAAGAAGCCTCTAGAGGTGATGTCGAACCGTTTGGTGGTGGAATCGATCGGAGAACCGGACGACACCGGAACGGCAAAAGGAGCCCTTAACCGGTCGGTCGATTCAGTGGAAAGTGACTATGCTGAACCGGACCGGACCGGTTCAGCCAAGGAGAAAATAGGGAAAAAAAGAAAGAAAAAGGACAAGAAAATTTTTGGGAATTCACCGGACTTCAAGTAAGTCGATACGAGGTCAAAAGTGACCGATTTAATTTTCGATAAATTTATTTAAATTATATTTAATCGAAAATTGACCTGGAGTTAAATATACGAAATTGTGCAGTTCGAGGATTAATTCCGAACGGAAGCCCGATCGAACTTCGATTCGCGCACCATCGCACAATCTCAGGTAATTAAAGCTCATTTACTACAATTAAGTGATTTATGCGTATTTAAGATTTAATTTACGCATTTCGGATTAAATTTCGCAATTAGTGAATTATATTCAGAATTTTGAAATAAATGTCGTAAATATTATTCGGGCTATCCAAAGAGCTCGGAATAAAGCCCATTGGGTATTGATAAACCCAACGAGTCAATAGACCCTGATCAACGGGCTTACTACGGATTAAGGCCCAATTAAAGTGTTTAAGGCCCATTAAGCATAAACGAGCCAATTTAAGTGAAATGAACTGTATTAAATGTGTAATACAGTAGGAAAAGTGAAATTAACTCAGTGAATGATTAAATGCAGCTCTAGAGTCATATTGAGAGTTGACCGAACTGCGAGATAGACAGCACAGAGGAAGAGACGTCACACGACGTGATCCGAGGTAGGGGACTCTTGCAAGTAGCTAGAGATATCTGTGCATATTTTCGTTGGATCTTACATTCACTGAAATTGTTTGAGGGTCAGAGAAAATCTATAATAATTATAAGGACCCGATATGGGTAAATTACGGTTTTGCCCCTAGTTAGGTAAAAAGTGAAATTTTGGGAAAAGTTCTAAAAAGCATGGAAATGATGTTTTGAGTGGTTTTTCCTGCTGTGTAGCAGAAGAGTAGGTGGATGGGCTAATGTTTTGAGGTCGATGTAAACTAAGCACACTTTATAGTGATGATTTTAGTGATTTTTAGCATCCCTGTTTTTAAAGAGCCATCTACCAAATTATGTGGAAACAATCGTGCTAGAGCACAACTCGCACTTGATTCAGATGTTTTTCACATACATTAGTGTTGGAGGTTTACTCGCACTACATTTATTTGACATGCATGATAGAGTACTAGAGCATTGTTCGTACTCAGTTTTTATGTGATTTGTGCATGATAGAGTGTTGGAGTGATTAGCTCGTACTTAAGTTTTACATGAGATGCATGACAGAGTGCTGGAGCGTTGCTTGCACTCGAGTTTTCATGATTTGTACATGACATCCTACTTGAGCGATTTGCTCGTACTTGATTTGTAATGAGAACTATGCATGACCTGGTGCTAGAGGTTTACTCGCACTAGTGTTGATATTTTGACATGCATATACTGTGTTTTGAGGCGGAGCGTTGACTGTGTGTCACACTCAAGACGCGCACTGTAGTTTTTCGTGATATATATACATGTTAGAAAAATCGTGACAATTTCCTCCGTGTAGACTGAGTGTCACACTATTGAGATGTTCTCACGTGGATTTAGAGATGTGGCATTGATTCCATAATATGAGGGCTAAGACCTATTGTCACGACCCTCAACTTACCAAAATACGTACAAATTTTTCGCATTTTCATACATCAATTATTAATCATCCTTCCTTAATTGTGAACAACCACACTCTCAATAGTTGGGCTGTGTGTCGACGTCTAACTCACTCCACCATACCAATTCACTTTGAAACATTATTTGTGAGTAAACAGTTGTATAAATGTATATATATCAGAGTTGTTACATGTGTTTACATTGTTTTACATCCCCAGTAGTTACATACAAAATGCTACTGTGCTATGTCTAGTTTAGATACAAAATAATCCAAGTGTGTATACCTTTAGCGATGGGATGCAGCGGATTACCAAAAGGGAAACGCCTCCAGTCACACTCACTCTATACTCAAATCTCTGTAGAGAGGGGGAAAATAAGGGGGGTGAGCAAACCACACACTCAGTAAGGCAATCATGCGAACAGGTAGATACTGCACTATCTACGTGATCGTGATGCCATGCTCAAAAGCATTTAATTCATTATTTATCTCAAAACATGAGTGTATGATTATGTTAATGGTACGTAAAGCATTCATGCTATTAAAATCAAGTGCACATTTCAACTCAAAGCATGGTATAAATCATCATGCATAATTCACAATAAAAGCTGGCATTACCCATCATGCATTTTCTCAAAAAGCATGGCATTAACCATCATGCAAATTCACAATAAAGCATGGCATTAACCATCATGCATTTTCACAATAAAGCATGGCATTAAACATCATGCATTTTCACAATAAAGCATGGCATTAAACATCATGCATTCGTGCACTTTAAAAACCATTAACAAATCAATTTCAACACTGGTCAGGTCTCGGCCCATCCCTCAGGCTTTCCTGACCCACAAATCATTTCAAACATAGATTTATTCTCAAATAGCAGTAGATATGTGAGATAGGCAGTTCAACAATAGGTAATAACCTCAAGGCCTATGTACATAACCTGTGATACCGGCTACACGGATCAAGTGTGCAGGATATCACCACTATCTGCTTCCACACGGGAGGTGGGTCAAATCCTACCCGCTGGTCCATAGCAGATCTCGTCCGAAGATGGCACATCACAACTCAACACGGTACAATGTACTCCATGCTAAATGCATGGTACAACGTACTCCGTGGACCAAATCAACACATCATATCACGTCACATCTCAAATGCACGTGTGAGCCTATTTAATCGGTACGACCTCTTGTCTACCCGAAGCTCCTAACACGGCTAATTAATCATGTCAAAACAATGCACGTGTGAGCCTATTTAATCGATGTGACACCCAGTCTACTCGAAGCTCCAAACACGGCAACATGCAAGGTGGGCATCCAGTGTGAGACAAACTCCAAGCACAATGCCAAAACAATTATCAAATCCATGTGAAAACTAGTGCCTCTTACACTCATGTGTATAAAACACGTCAATCTCGTGCGAGTCATACTCTAACACGCTTTCATACTCACGAAACCATGTAGGTGGCTCAAAACTTTGCAAAGTATGGTTAACAAAACCAAAACACACTCATTTCTTTTGCAAATCATTTCAATGTCAGCCAACCTACCAATCATTTGCTAAAAAGCAGTAAAACATGATTTTCAAAGCAATATGCTTTTGTTTTCATGCACATTTCTCAAACTCCCAACTTTTACCCTTCAACCACCCAACATCATTTCCTAATCTCATGCATTCTAGCAAAACATTTCAGCGCCTAAATTGCGCACAGATATCTCTAAGAGTCCGCACAAATCCCTTACCTCGATTTACTTGGTGTGACTCCTTTCCTTTAGCTTCTCACTCTCTTGGCTCAACTCGCCTCGGCGTATCCTCGGAAGCTGCGATTCATTCATTAAATCAATTGAGTTAATGTATTTAACCCATAATTGACCTCACTAGTCAATATTATTCACTTGTGCATTTTACTAATGCCTTAATCCACATTTTACCTCTTTTAGGTAAATCTCATAATTTATCCACTAACCACATCTTAAAATCATACCACAACACTATTAATAACTTCTACATATCTCATTCATCATTAATCTCCATACAATTCCACTTCCTCACTCTAGACCATTTCTAGGTCATAATCATTCCAATGTATTTAGATAGTTTCTAACCATCCATACTCATGCCAAACAACTCCGAAATCAATTATATAAACAATGTATCATAGTTGGAGTGTTAGAATCTTAGCCAATTTGATTTCTCTTCTTGCTCCAAATGGCAATACCCTTAACTCCTTCAATACCAACAATGGGAAAATGGTTTCCAACTATGTTGTTCTTCTCTTTGATAGGAACAACTTTGCCTCTAATGGTCTCTCTTCAAACCTCACTGAAAATGGCTGATTTTAGAGAGAGAAAGTTAGGTTTTTGGGTTGAAAGTGGAAGGTTTGTGTTTTTCCTGAAATTTTTTGATTTTCAGCACTCCTTATATAGAAATAGCTTGAGGAGATCGATCTGGTCCAAGAGGAGATCGATCTGGTCCCCTTAAATCCCTCTTTTGTCACAGCATTTTAAGCATGAGATCGATCTGTCGAAGCATGAGATCGATCTGCTCCCAAACAGAGAGCTAAGGAGATCGATCTGGGTGCTTGGGGATCGATCTTTTCACTACAGAATGCTTAGGAGATCGATCTGGCTCCATTGGAGATCGATCTGCTCTATTCCATTGCCCAAATAAGAGCATTCTGGCTCTTTCAGATCGATCTCTCATCCTATGAGATCGATCTACCCATCACAATTTCCAGATTTTCTGCAGTTCTTCTGCAGCAACACTTACCAAACATCCTTAATTTGCTACCATGATCCTTTTCTCATCCATTCATCTTTGAGACTTGAAAATGGCATCCATCCTCACTTCATACACATTAAAACTTGTGTAGAATCTTTGTATGACCAATGGTACTTAATATAAACAAAAATGGAAGTGCACATCTTATGCAATTCTACTTCCATTTTACCAAACTACTCATAATCCATTCTACACACATTCTCCACATGTTTAAGTCCATTTCTTCACATTCATACTTAATGTAACTTGTATGTACAATTACCACTCTCATTACAAGTGTGTACATTACTTATGGACTTACATCACATATACTACACTCATGAATTTATAGTACAACTCTATTTACATTTCTATGTACATATATACCCTTATACATATACGGGGTCTCACATTCTCCCCCACTTAGAAAATTTGGTCCTCCAAATTAGAACCAATTATTCTGTGAACAACTCGGGATACCTCTCCCGCATCAAACTCTCCAATTCCCATGTGGCTTCTTCCACAGTGTGATGTTGCCAAAGTATTTTCACCAAGGGAATTGTCTTTGTCCTCAACACTTTCTCTTTTCTGTCCAATACCTGAACTGGCTTCTCAACATATGTCATACCCTCATTGAGCTCCAAAGGCTCATATCTTATCACATGTGCCGGGTCCGGGTGATACTTCCTCAACATGGATACGTGAAAGACGTTGTGCACACTTGCCAACTCTGGTGGCAATGCCAACCTATACGCTTTATCTCTCACTCTATCAAGTATCTCAAATGGCCCTATATATCGAGGGCTCAACTTTCCCTTCTTCCCAAATCTCATAATTCCCTTCAAAGGGGAAACTTTCAAAAACACTGACTCACCCACATCAAACTCTAGTGGTCTTCGTCTCCTGTCAGCATAACTCTTTTGCCTGCTCTGAGCTGTCCGTAACCTCTCACATATCAATTGGACGTCCTCAGAGGCTTGTCTAACCAAGTCGAGAGCAAAGATTTGTCTGTCACCAACCTCTTCCCATCCAATAGGGGAACGGTATCTACGCCCATACAATGCCTCATATGGTGCCATCCCGATACTCGCATGAAAACTGTTATTATACACGAACTCTGCGAGTGGCAAATGGTCATCCCAAGATCCTCCAAAATCCAATGCACACGCTCTCAACATATCCTCCAGGGTCTGTATAGTCCTCTCTGACTGACCATCTATCTGAGGATGAAACTCGGTGCTAAAACTCAACTGGGTCCCTATCGCTTCCTAAAAACGTTTCCAGAAGTGGGAAGTGAAGCGGGCATCCCTATCAGAAACAACGCTCACTGGAATTCCATGTAGCCTCACTATCTCGCACACATATAGGTTCGCTAACTGGCTCAGAGTATCGGTAGCTCTCATAGCTAGAAAATGGGCTGATTTCATCAACCGATCCACAATCACCCATATGGCATCATGACCTCTATGGGTCCTCGGCAATCCCATCACAAAATCCATGGCGACATGCTCCCACTTCCATGTCGGTATCGGTAGCGGCTGCAATAACCCTGCAGGTTTCTGATGCTCTACCTTCACCTGCTGACAAACGAGACACTTAGAAACATATTCAGCAATGTGCATTTTCATTCCCGACCACCAATAAACCTTTCGAAGGTTTTGATACATCTTGGTACCCCCTGGATGTATCGTATACTTCGATGAGTGAGCCTCTGTTAAGATCAACCTTCTGATCTCTGCATCATCAGGAACACATATCCTACCTCTGAACCTCAATAATCCATCCGAACTCAATCCAAAGTCCGTGTTTGTACCCCTATGTATCTGCCCGACAATATCACTGCACTGCTGATCAACTCGTTGAGCCTGTCGGATTCGATTTACCAGATCCGGTTCAAATTGCAGGCTAGCTATCATAAATCCACTATCAGCGTCCGGCGGGGTCATATCCAAACTGAGGTTCGTGAACTGTTCCAGCAGCTCGTATTCCCTAACCATCATAAATGACACCATCCCGAGATGCTTCCTACTCAATGCATCAGCAACCACATTTGCTTTACCCAGGTGGTATAGGATTTCACAATCATAATCCTTTAACAGCTCGAGCCATCTCCTCTGTCTCATGTTCAACTCTTTGTGTGAGAATAGGTACTTAAGGCTCTTATGATCTGTATAAATCTAAAATCTCTCACCATAAAGGTAGTGGCGCCATATCTTCAGCGCAAACACCACCGCTGCCAACTCCAAGTCATGGGTCGGATAATTCCTCTCATGATCCTTTAACTGCCTTGATCCATATGCTACTACCTTCCCATCCTGCATCAATACACAGCCCAGTCCCAGATGTGAAGCATCCGCATACACCGAGAAACCTCCTGAGCTGGTAGGAATGGTGAGGATTGGAGCTGTGGTTAATCTCCTTTTCAGCTCCTCAAAACTTTCTTCACACTTATTGTCCCATACAAACTCCACATTCTTTCTTGTGAGGCATGTCAAAGGAGCAGCTAACCTCGAAAATCCCTCTGCAAACCTTTGATAATATCTAGCTAAACCCAGGAAACTTCTGATCTCTGTCACTGTCTGGGGTCTCTGCCACTGAATTATGGCCTCAATCTTAGATGGATCCACTGATACTCCATCCTTTGATACTATATGACCCAGAAAAGAGATATGTTCCAACCAAAAGTCACACTTACTGAGTTTAGCGTACAACTTCTTCTCTCGAAGGGTCTGTAGCACTATCCTTAGATGCCTCTCATGCTCCTCTCTAGACCTTGAATACACCAGTATATCATCAATAAACACGATCACAAACCGATCCAAATACTAGTGAAATACCTCATTCATCAACGACATAAAAGCTACGGGAGCATTCGTCAACCCGAATGGCATAACCATAAACTCAAAATGTCCATACCGGGTGCGAAAAGCTGTCTTGGGTACATCTCCATCTCGTATCTTCAACTGATGGTACCCTGATCTCAGATCTATCTTGGAAAAGACCTGCGCTCCCTTAAGCTGATCCAACAAATCATCGATGCGTGGGAGGGGATACTTATTCTTGATGGTGGCCTTATTCAACAACCGGTAATCTATACACAGTCGGAGGCTTCCATCCTTCTTCCTTACAAACAGAATTCGTGCTCACCAAGGTGAGACGCTCGGTCTGATGAACCCCTTCTCCAGCAACTCGTGTAACTATTTCCTTAACTCCTCTAACACAACTTGAGCCATTCTATATGGTGGCTTGGACATCGGCTCTGTACCAGGTGCCAAGTCTATACCAAACTCCATCTCCCTATCTAGAGGTAACCATGGTAACTCATCCGGAAAGACATCTGGAAATTCCCTAACCACTGGTATGTCTTCCAATTTCGGACGTGCCTTTTCCGTCTCAATCACAAAAGCGATGAATCCTTCACATTATTCTTTCCACCATTAGTATCATAAATCATCACATCACATACATAAATGAAATCAAATTTATCTTTCATACATCATGTATCAAGATTGTACTCATCACACTTATAATAATCATGTTCTGTAATTTCATTTCGCAAAATTAACTACAAGATTGTCTATCTTTGGAAACATCAAAGTTTTTGCATGACAATCCATAATAACATGATTGGCAGCCAACCAATCCATTCCTAGGATCACATCAAAATCACTCATATTTAATAAAATTAAATCGGCTACCATCTCTTTACCTCCTATCTTCATTTTACAATCCCTATGTATATGCTCAGTCAACTGACTATCATTCATAGGGGTAGATATCAACAACATCTTATCAAGCAGCGTGGGTTTTACATGCTTCCACAATTTACATGCTAAGGATGGTGATACAAAAGAATGCGTGGCACCAGGATCAAACAGTATATAAGCTTCTACATCAAAGATTTGGATGGTACCTTTTACCACATCCGATGACTGATCTACAGTGTCTTGGTCCAGTGTGTGCACTCGTCCTCTGCTTACACCTACTGCTTGCTTCCCCTTTTCCTCGACTGTAGCCCTTCTCCTCGGAGCAGTTGTACCAACTGGAGCTCTCTCTGGCTCCTTGCCCTTTTATGGGGCTCTCTCTATCATCTCTGGGCAATCTCTGATTATGTGCCCTGGCTTCCCACATCTGAAGCATACTACAGGAGATCCATAGCATGGTCGAGTACCATGGTACCTACCACACTTGCCACACTGTTTCGTAGTAGGCCATGGTCCTCTAATCACGATTCCCTTAGTTGGAGCAATGGCCGGATACATGGGAGTATCAACTGTCCTCTCCCGGATCTCATTAATTCTTGGCCTCTTTCCCGAGAATCTCTTGCTTCCTTTATAGCTGAAGCCTCTATCCATCATAGGTCTCTTCTTATCTCTGTCCCTCATGTTACCAACCTTTCCAAACTCTGAGGCAATCCTATCAACATCTTGTTCACATAGTTGCGCCCTGCGCACTGCCTCCTCATAGGTCGGTATATCTAGAGGAACCAATCTAGACCTGATGATCGGTCTCAATCCATCCATAAATTTTTGGATTTTCTCGACCTCATTACCCATCGTGTTGGGATCATATCTGCCCAGGGATATAAAAGCAGTCTCATACTCATCCACAGTCCTGCTCCCTTGGGTCAGTCCTAAAAATGCCATCTTTAGCTTCCGCTGTGCGGTATCCGGGACATACTGTCTCCGAAAGGCCTCTAGATACACATCCCAGCTGATCTCAGTATGTCGGGCTCTCAAAATAGGCCTGGTGGACTTCCACCAATGTTCTGTCGATCCTTTCAGCATAAAAGCGGCAAATGCTACCATCTCGGTAGTAGTGCACTCAAAGAACCCATATAATTTCTCGATCTCATTGATCCAATCCTCAGCCGCTACTGGGTCTTTTATTCCACTAAAATACGGCGGTCCAAACTTCTGGAACTACCGCAATCTATCCAAATCACATCCATATCCCCAACCTCTACTGCCTGGCATAGCAACCGGTGTAGGCACAGCCTGTGTGGGTGGGGTATCTGTCGTCTGTGGCCTCTGGGCTTCCCTTGCCCGTGCCTTGGGAGCTGCTGCCTGCTCGGCATCACCCTGTGTAGCGGGACTTTGTCTACCGCCAACTCCAGATAAAGATTGGGTGACCAACTCCACAATCATCTCAATGCTCCACTCAATCCTCGCGAAGGGAGCCTCAGTACTCTCGGGTCTCTCCTCTGGACCCTGTAGAGCATGCTCAACATCGGCCTCCACCTCAACATCCTCCTGAGCCTCGTGTGTTTTCGGCTCAACACGACCCCTAGGCCTACCTCTAAGGCCTCGATCCTGTGCTCTTATCCCTCTACCGCGACTGGGATTAGGCATACTTACTCAATTCCCTACATTCACAACCAATTACTTAGTCAACCCATCGACACATACAATTTGTATCTAAACAAGCGCAGTAACTTGGGGATGTAATTTTCCACTTATTAAGCATTTTAGACACGACACACGTCAAACCAACTCGAGCTCTAATACCAACTTCTGTTACGACCCTCAACTTACCAAAATACGTACAAATTTTTTGCATTTTCATACATCAATTATTAATCATCCTTCCTTGATCGTGAACAACCACACTCTCAAGAGTTGGGCTGTGTGTCGACGTCTAACTCACTCCACCATACCAATTCCCTTTGAAACATTATTTGTGAGTAAACACTTGTATAAATGTATATATATCAGAGTTGTTACATGTGTTTACATTACTTTATATCCCCAATAGTTACATACAAAATGCTACTGTGCTATGTCTAGTTTAGATACAAAATAATCCAAGTGTGTATACCTTTAGCGATGGGATGCAGCGGATTACCAAAAGGGAAACGCCTCCAGCCACGCTCACTCTATACTCAAATCTCTGTAGAGAGGGGAAAAATAAGGGGGGTGAGCAAACCACAGCTCAGTAAGGTAATCATACGAACAGGTAGATACTGCACTATCTACGTGATCGTGATGCCATGCTCAAAAGCATTAAATTCATTATTTATCTCAAAACATGAGTGTATGATTGTGTTAATGGTATGTAAAGCATTCATGCTATTAAAATCAAGTGCACATTTCAACTCAAAGCATGGTATAAATCATCATGCATAATTCACAATAAAAGCATGGCATTACCCATCATGCATTTTCTCAAATAGCATGGCATTAACCATCATGCAAATTCACAATAAAGCATGGCATTAACCATCATGCATTTTCACAATAACGCATGGCATTAAACATCATGCATCCTTGCACTTTAAAAACCATTAACAAATCAATTTCAACACTGGTCAGGTCTCGACCCATCCCTCGGCTTTCCTGACCCACAAATCATTTCAAACATGGATTTATTCTCAAATAGCAGTAGACATGTGAGATAGGCAGTTCAACAATAGGTAATAACCTCAAGGCCTATGTACATAACCTGTGATATCGGCTACACGGATCAGGTGTGCTGGATATCACCACTATTTGCTTCCACACGAGAGGTGGGTTAAATCCTACCCGTCGGTCCATAGCAGATCTCGTCCAAAGACGGCAAATCACAACTCAACACGGTACAATGTACTCCATGCTACATGCACGGTACAACGTACTCCGTGGACCCAATCAACACATCATATCACGCCACATCTCAAACGTACGTGTGAGCCTATTTAATCGGTACGACCTATTGTCTACCCGAAGCTCCTAACACGGCTAATTAATCATGTCAAAACAATGCACGTGTGAGCCTATTTAATCGATGTGACACCCAGTCTACTCGAAGCTCCAAACATGGCAACATGCAAGGTGGGCATCCAGTGCGAGACAAACTCTAAGCATAATGCCAAAGCAATTATGAAATCCATGTGAAAACTAGTGCCTCTTGCACTCATGTGTATAAAACACGTCAATCTCGTGCGAGTCATACTCTAACACGCTTTCATACTCACGAAACCATGTAGGTGGCTCAAAACTTTGCAAAGTATGGTTAACAAAACCAAAACACACTCATTTCTTTTGCAAATCATTTCAATGTCAGCCAACCTACCAATCATTTGCTAAAAAACAATAAAACATGATTTTCAAAGCAATATGCTTTTGTTTTCATGCATATTTCTCAAACTCCCAACTTTTACCCTTCAACCACCCAACATCATTTCCTAATCTCATGCATTCTAGCAAAACATTTAAGCAACCAAATTACGCACAGATATCTCTAAGAGTCCACACAAATCCCTTACCTCGGTTCACTTGGTGTGACTCCTTTCCTTTTAGCTTCTCACGCTCTTGGCTCAACTCGCCTCGGCGTATCCTCGGAAGCTGCGATTCATTCATTAAATCAATTGAGTTAATGTATTTAACCCATAATTGACCTCACTAGTCAATATTATTCACTTGTGCATTTTACCAATGCCTTAATCTACATTTTACCTCTTTTAGGTAAATCTCATAATTTATCCACTAACCACATCTTAAAATCATACCACAACACTATTAATAACTTCTACATATCTCATTCATCATTAATCTCCATACAATTCCACTTCCTCACTCTAGACCATTTCTAGGTCATAATCATTCCAATGTATTTAGATAGTTTCTAACCATCCATACTCATGCCAAACAACTCCAAAATCAATTATATAAACAATGTACCATAGTTGAAGTGTTAGAATCTTACCCAATTTGATTTCTCTTCTTGCTCCAAATGGCAATGCCCTTAACTCCTTCAATACCAACAATGGGAAAATACTTTCCAACTATGTTGTTCTTCTCTTTGATCAGAACAACTTTGCCTCTAATGGTCTCTCTTCAAACCTCATTGAAAATGACTGATTTTAGAGAGAGAAAGTTAGGTTTTTGGGTTGAAAGTGGAAGGTTTGTGTTTTTCTCGAAATTTTCTAATTTTCAGCACTCCTTATATAGAAATAGCTTGAGGAGATCGATCTGGTCCAAGTGGAGATCGATCTGGTCCCCTTAAATCCCTCTTTTTTCACGGCATTTTAAGCATGAGATCGATCTGTCGAAGCATGAGATCGATCTGCTCCCAAACAGAGAGCTAAGGAGATCGATCTGGGTGCTTAGGGATCGATCTTTTCACTACAGAATGCTTAAGAGATCGATCTGGCTCCATTGGAGATCGATCTGCTCTATTCCATTGCCCAAATAAGAGCATTTTGGCTCTTCCAAATTGATCTCTCATCCTATGAGATCGATCTGCCCGTCATAATTTCCAGATTTTCTGCAGTTCTTCTGCAGCAACACTTACCAAACATCCTTAATTTGCTACCATTATCCTTTTCTCATCCATTCATCTTTGAGACTTGAAAATGGCATCCATCCTCACTTCATACACATTAAAACTTGTGTAGAATCTTTATATGACCAATGGTACTTAATATAAACAAAAATGGAAGTGCACATCTTATGCAATTCTACTTCCATTTTACCAAACTACTCATAATCCATTCTACACACATTCTCCACATGTTTAAGTCCATTTCTTCACATTCATACTTAATGTAACTTGTATGTATAATTACCACTCTCATTACAAGTGTGTACATTACTTATGGACTTACATCACATATACTTCACTCATGAATTTATAGTACAACTCTATTTACATTTCTATGTACATATATACCCTTATACATATACGGGGTCTCCCACCTATGGCAGGCACCCCGACTATGATGTATTTCCATGGTATGAGAGGCTAAGACCTATGGCAGGCACCTCGACCATGATGTATGGGTCCACAGGTGTACGTTGTACCGTGCATGTGGCATGGAGTACATTGTACCATGTTTTGTGTTGTGGAGTTGTGGAGGAGAGTTGTTGATAGCTGGCGGTTGTGATGGACTGACCCCCCTCCCGTTACAGCAGTAATAACCAGCACACCGAGTACTGTGTTACCTGGGATTTCACCACATGTTAGGATATGGCCATAGTCCAGAGATGCTCTATTACGGTAAGATCCTTAAGCCCAACATCCTTAAGCCAGAGTGGACGGGGAGGCTCTGTTCGGCAATGAGGCTCTCTTACATAGTCTGGAGAGATTGCATTTAGCCACTGAGTCTCGCATGATATATCACATGTGTTTTATGATATGGGTAGACCTAAGGGATGGGTCGGAACCCGATTTGTTTGTGTTATGATGAGAAATGCCATATTTACTGTGTTTTGAATGTAAATGGCATATTTTATATAAAGGCATTCTTAAATGATTAAATATGCATTATTTTACATGAATGCCTCTGATTGATAAACCAGCATGTGTTTAGTACATGGGATTTTAAATCTGTACTATATTATATATATTTTAAACATGCTTTTGAATTGAGAGAAGGAAAGGCAAGGCACTATTTTCAAGTAGATAGTATGGATGTCTACTTGCTTGCCTGATTTCCTTATTGAGTGCGTTTATAGCTCATCCCGTTCATTTTCCCCCATCTCTGCAGATTCTCGTCAGTACATTGAGTCAGCTGAGGTATTGCATTCCTTTGGACCACTGCCACTCCCCATCTAGCGAAAGGTATACACATGCGTACTCTTTTGTATCTGAACAATGTATAAACACAGTGATGTACACATTTTTAATAATGGGGGATGTAATTATATTTAAGTATAGGAATTTACTTATGATATAAATGTCATGTATGTATGATACGAAAAGAATGATAAGGTATGTAATGATGAGGAGACTAATGCCTATTCACAGCCCAACTGATGAGGAGATAAAGGTAAGTAAAAAGTGAAAAATTTGTTGTGGTTTTTGGTAAGGTCATGTGTGGGAGAAGGGCGTGACAAAAACTCAAGTGGCCACCTATGCTTATCCGCATAACTCTTCTGCATACTTTGTGCGGCCATAAGTCTAACACATATTATCTGAACACCTTCTACTGCCTGTTTGACAAAATCTGGAGCCAAAATCTTTCTATCACCTAATTCTTCCCATGCCACTAGAGACCTACATCTTCTATCATACAAGGTCTCATATGGTGCCATCTGGATGCTAGCATAAAGTTGTTGTTATAAGCAAACTCTACATAATCTCGTTTCATTTCAAGCCATCAAACACCCTTCGTCAATTTTTGGTACATTTTGGTACTACCAGGGTGTAGAATGCACTTACTATTATGGGTTTCAGTCAAGATTAACCTTCATATTAATGATCAATCACCTGTTAAATTAACAATAATCTGATAGTTGTAACTTAAATCCAACACACTTCAATTGCTCCCTCTAATATGTCATTCGAATATAATCATTAAAACCTCAATGTTATTGTTCATAACATTGTCCGAGATCAACATAATTCTTATCTCCCAAATTTCTTAGAATAAAATTTTCAAATCATGTTAAGTAATTATAACCATATAAAACTTTAAATCTGAATAATCATCTCGACAAATTTTTTAGTCACTTATAAACTATTGGATATTGATTTTCTTTTCGTTTTCACCATATCAGAATATTTATCATCAGTTGACCATCATACATGTCACGATCCAAAAATCAGAGTAAATTTTCCATTTTTCTTTCAAACTTACCTGTCCTCTGATCGTGACCACACTCCACTAACAATTGGGTTGTGCGTCAATGCCAGTCCCACCATTCAATCATCATATAACTTAATTTCTTATTACACAAAAAGATAAACACATGTGTTTTTCATTTATTATTTTTCATTCATTTACAAGTGTTTACATTATCTATACATCCCCGACAGTTACTTACAAAACATATTACTGTACTGTTCTTATTTAGATACAATATGTACAAGTATATATACCTCAAAATGATGGGCAGCAAGGGATATCAGGAATGCAGTACTCAATCGCCTCAAAATCTATTGTAGATGATCTGTGTGAGAAAATGAAAGGGGTGAGCACAACAAGCTCAGTAAGTCAATCCTATGAACAAGTAGGTAACTGACAAGGCCCTAAGGGTATCTATTCGCAAGTGCACAGGTCGTCCAAATAATAATGGGATTTGAGTCCCGAGTTATCGTGCCACAGAGAAGTTGACTAGCCTAATTAAGTACCGGTTAATCTTACCCTAAGTATATCCTAGCAAATTATGAAATCAAAGTGGGTGATCTACAAAGTCTAATATTAAAATCACTGTAAAACAGTAAAATAATAAAAACTAAATAAAATAAAACCGAGCTCAAAGTACTTACAATACTCCAAGCAATTAAAAACAATAACCTACAAAAGAAAATTAAAATAGTTAAAAAGAATTAACGCAACTAAAATAAAATGAAAATATGAAAATAAAGCAACAAAATTTAATTAAACTAAACTTTAAACAAACTTAAAATAAAAATGCATGAATTTAAATTATTGCAAATTAAACTAACCTAAAATGCATGAAACATAATTAATCTAAACTAACTCTAAGTTCAACTAAACTAAAATGAAATCCCAAAACATAAAATATAAAATTAACTACTAACTAAAAATTAACACTAAAAATTAAATTAACAACTAAGACATTAGAATTAACCTACAATTATCACTTAACAGATTACCTAAATTAACTACTAATAAAAGGAATAAAAACAATCAAAATAAAAATGCATTAAACAATTAAATTATAAAAATGAGAGGTGGCCAAACATGGCCTTAAGCTGTTTTCCAACCAAGTGGTCCCTATTGGGACACTGTTCACTGTCTTCTTTCCAGTGTTGCCCACGTCCTCTGCACCGAGGTCTCTGCTTTGGGTTGTCCAGGTACCACCTGTGGCTTCTCCTCCAAGTGCTGCTATTTCCAGCTGCACACAATACACTGCACGTCTCAGCAGTCTGTCATAGGTGCTGCGGTTGATGATCGATCCTGCTCCTGGTGAATATACTTAACCTGTTCCAGCTGGTGTATGTCCCTCTCTGCAACAGATCAAGCACATTCCTCCCTTACCCAGCTAACGTTTGCTTCAGTCCAAACTACTTACCAGTACACCCTCCTTGCAACCAACAGTATTACAGCATGTATCTCGGCATCAGCTGGACATTGGCTACTAAGCAGCTGCTGTCACCATTTCTTGCCGAACAGCACCTTAACTCTAGTTCAGGCTATGAACAGCGAAACAGACCATGGCATGAAAGAGATCATTAGCAAGAAAATATGTAATGTGCATTTTAATCCATAAAGAACAACTTAAAGGAACTGAAACGAAATGTTAAAGCAGAATAAGATATGAACAGCAAGCAGTGAGAAAACAGGGGAGAGCAGAGGGTCATTCGGCTTGCTGGATTGCTTCATTAATCCCTCCAGCTACCTGCCGAACCTCATCTCCTGGTACTGAACTTGAACCTCTCCACAAATACAGAAGCAACGATGACAACACAGAAAACTAAAATGGTAAGTCAATAATGCAAAAGAAATCTAAAACTGGAAAACATGAAACTCCCGATGCGTGGTTCCCTTCACTGCCTTCCCTGCCGAATTCCACTGTGTTGTTGATATGGGAAATGCTGTGCATCATCCCACATCACAGCAACAGAATCAACAAGCAGGAGACCATGTGAAGATGTTTGAACCCAAATGCTCAAAGTGTTACCCGAATGCACTTAAAATCACAACCGAGACATGAACTAGGAAAATAAGCTTTGAAAATACAAAAATAAAACTTATGGAAGGAAACCGAGAAGATAAAAATATATATATATACAAAACCGAGAGCTTGGAATGTAAATGAGGAACCCGAGAACATGGAAACTAATAGAAGAAAAACCGATGAACAATAATGAAGAAGAAACCGAGAGCATGTAACAAAGAGATTAAATTTCTATTGAAAATAAAAGCTTAACAAATTGTAATGAAGAACATGAAATGAATAGTAAATAACTTGTAAAGGAAAAACTATGTGGAAATTAAAGAAAAGCTTCGAAAATTAATCTAAGGCTATTCTACCCTAATCTACCCTTCTCCTACTCCTAAACTAACCTAAAATTACTTGATTTTTCAATTGCCATCATGTTCTATTTATACACAAACATAGGGGTACAATGGTAAATTGTCATCCTAGATGAGTTGGCATTGTTTGGCCACTTGTCTTCATTTGATTTACCGCAGAGTAGATATTTTCACGTCATCAGTCTTTTTATCCAATGAGCTGTGCAATGTGGCCCGGCGTATGCTTTCCAGAGGGTTGGCACGGTGTCCTTTGATCTTATCGTTTCGGAGCAAATAAAATACGGACACCTAGCATCACGCGTGTCCAGTCGACTGATGACTCAGTCTGCAAATTGGAAGGGTCCAGTCTCCCTTAGCTCGTTTTCAGCCCAATTTGGTCTAAAACGACTGAGTTTCATCCGGATTTAATTTATCTACACATTAAAGAATTTTAATTAAACAAAGGGGATTATTAATAAAATAATATGAGGATTAAATAAATAATTAGGAATTTCAGCACAAATAATTCTATAAAAAATAGAATTATCACACCCCCAAACTTGAGCTTTTGCTTGTCCTCAAGCAAAACAAAATAATTGTAGGAATGATAAGTACAAAACATAATAATTTCCCCAACATTATCCTCAAAGAAAAAGTACAAACTATGAAATCAAAGAATCACAATTACAAGTCCAGCACTTAGAATTATTCAATTATAAGTCCTAACCTAAATTGGATCCCTCGTGTGTGTGTGAAAATGTCAAAGCCACTTCAAAGTACATTATCCGGATCAGATTATGCAAACATAGTGAATACAAAGTCAATGACATGAGATCATTCCCATATGTTTTCTTTTCACTAATCTCTCCACTAATGTAGTCACACTCAATCAAAGATCAATAGGACTTCATTAAGCTTGTAATGTTAGGCTGGGGTTAAGGTATGATAAAGTCGATTTAGGTTTAATTACCCCTTAACATGCATTACTACTAGAACCTTTAATGTAAGAGCTCTAATTTATTTCCCCCAAACTTATTTCTTTTGCTAAACATTTTTTTTCTTTTTCTTTCTTTTTCATCATTTTTTTTACATACTCTTTCACTATCACTTAATACCCATATAGCTCACAATATATCCCAATAACTTTTCATGCTTTTGGGGTAAGGGATAGGACAAAGTATTTAAGCTAAGGAAATTTATGTTGGTGTATTTACAGAGAAAAGCTTATTTAGCCCAGATGGGTGACTAGGGGTAAAATATGTACAGGGATGGCTAGAAAGGCTCAACCGATCCAAAGATGGCCTAAATCATCTCCCTAATTAAGTGTGATCTAATATTTCACCTCGAGATTAGATCAAACAAATTCTAGAATATGATACACAAAATCAACTGAACAAATGCAATCCTAGGTCCACACAAGCTTTCTCTAAATAAATATACAGATTCATGACATGACATGTGCATAAAATAAGGAAATCGCAATCAAAATCAAGACAAATTCAAGAACTCAACTTCATGCTTTTCATATAAGCATGCTTCTCAGTCAATCAAAGTCAGACTAATTCATGGGGTCATATCATCGGAATATGGGAAAACTACATGCTAAGCACTAAATCATCCCAAATCAAACAATTTAAGCTCAAATTTTTGAAAAACTTTTGAAAAAATTTTCAATTTTGCTCAAATTTTTGAAAAATACTTAAGTGATATCCCCTCCCCCAAACTTGAAGTGCACAATGTCCTCAGTGTGCAGATAATATAACAATTGAGGTTCAGGAACAGAGTACTCCCCTCTCTGATGATGAACAACTGAAACTTTGATTGAAAGCGTCAAACTAGAAAAGAAACCTGCAAAATAAACAAAGAAAGAAGCAACATAAAAGAAAAAGAAAAAGAAAAAGAACTATATACAAAGTGAAAATGAAAACACAACCACTTCAAATGCAGCTGAAAAACACTACACTCAGCAGCAGGGCGAAGAGCAGGAGGGTCATCCAAAGTGGTGATAAGGTGCTGACAGTTAACTCCTCCTGAGCCATATCTACTTCCCCCCTTCTTTCGGATTTCATGTGCTTAAGCCTTATATCCTCAATAATCTCCATTTTAAAACACTCTTGAGAGTCATCAGGGAGCTTCAAAGGTTTAAAAACATTAAACTTCACTTCCTGATCTTGCACTCTCATAGTCAACTCTGTATAATCAGAGGGCGAGGAAGGCAATGAATAAGAAGAAGGTATAGATGAAGAAGCACTTAGCTTTGTTTCCTTGGCAGCCCGATCTTTAGGTTCCTGCTCTTTCTGAGCTGCTTCGTTAGAACTTACGAATTCTTCAGCTATGTGCTGTTCAGGTTGGGACTTAACTTGTGTCTCCTCTCGTTCTCTACCACTCCTAAAGGTGATAGATCTAACTGTTCCTTACCCTCCCTTTGCTTAACAGGATTAACTTCAGTATTACTAGGAATGGTCCCTTGAGGATGTTGGCTAAGAGCACTAGCTATTTGTCCTACATGAACCTCTAAGTTCTTAATTGAAACAGCTTGATTTTACAGGATAGTCATGAACATCTCCTCTAATGTAGGCTTCTTCTTAGCTGCTGGTGCATGGTAGAATTGGGGCTGCATGAGTGGTGGTGGTGGTGGTGGTGATGGATGATATTGAAATTGAGGTGGGGATGGATGATGAGGCGGATGATATGGAAATTGCGGCTGTGGTGGTACCTGAACCGGTGGAGCTTGAAAACTAGAGGGTCCTACAGATATGGAATTAGAGGTTTGCCCTTAGTTTTAGCTCCAAGAGAGGTTAGGATGGTTCCTCCACCCTGAATTATAGGTGTTTGAATAAGGGTTGTTCTGTTGCGTAGGGGGAGCAACATACTGAACCGATTCTAAGTTGAGCAGACACCTATCTATAGAGTGGGTACCACTACACAGCTCGTAGGAAAGGAAAGGACTTTGGACAGAATATATAGGGTTAGGACTATTGGGAGGATTATGTTGGGTACTGAGAGACTCCACCTTCTTTGTAAGATTGGCGATCTGAGAGGTCAAGGTGGACAGCATGTCAAGCTCATATATACCCGTCGATTTCTTTAGCATTTGCCTTTTCGAGGACCATTGATAGTTGTTAGCTGCCATTTTGTCTAGCAACTCATAAGCCTCCTCCTCTGTTTTGCACATCAAGGCTCCACCCGACGCAGCGTCCACTATGGTCCTATTCTGGCTTGTAAGCCCATTATAGAAGGTTTGGACTTACAGCCATAGAGGTAGGCCGTAGTGAGGGCACTTCCGAAGAAGCTCCTTGTATCGTTCCCATGCCTCGTAAAGAAATTCAGAGTCGTACTGGGCAAAGGAGGATATATCGCTACGGAGTCTGGCCATTTTAGAGGGAGGAAAAAATTGGCTAGAAATTGGTGGGCTAACTCGTCCCATGTGGAAATTGATCCTGGAGGTAGAGAGATCAACCAGTGTCTCGCCCTATCCCTAAGTGAGAAGGGGAATAGTCTAAACCTGAGTGCATTATCAGATAATCCATTATGTTTAAACGTGTTACACAAGTCCAAGAATTGCCCAAAGTGAGCATGTGGGTCATCGTGTGGAAGCCCACTGAACTGCAGAGAAGTTTGGATCATCTGGATTATTGCAGCAGGCTTAATTTCAAAGTTTTTTGCAGGGACAACTGGTGGCCTAATGCCTGAATAATACCCTTTAATTGTCGACATCGCATAATCTCCAACAGTTCTAATTTTCCTATTTTCTGCCATGGTGAATTGCAGCAGAGCTAATAATTTCCTCGAGTTCTTTCGAATTTTTCTAAGAGTGTGTTCGATTTCAGGATCTAGAAGAAAGCAATCAAAACTTCTGGCTCTACTCTTGCAATCATCGAAAAGTCCTTAGAATTTTTTTTTTAAGTTTTTCAATTTTTCAATTTTTTTTCTTGATTTTAATTAAGAGAATATTTAACTAACCTAAGCTAAGGCTCTAAATATTTACAACCTAAATATTTACAAGCTAGAATTACACCTAAGCATAATTTCACCGATATTAATTACTGACTTATTAAAACTTCCCCGGCAACGGCGCCAAAAACTTGACGAGGCCCTAAGGGTATCTATCCGCAAGTGCATGGGTCGTCCAAATAATAATGGGATTTGAGTCCTGGTGTTATCGTCCCACAGAGAAGTTGACTAGCCTAATTAAGTACCGGTTAATCTTACCCTAAGTATATCCTAGCAAATTATGAAATCAAAGTGGGTGATCTACAAAGTCTAATATTAAAATCACTGTAAAACAGTAAAATAATAAAAACTAAATAAAATAAAACCGAGCTCAAAGTACTTACAATACTCCAAGTAATTAAAAACAACAACCTACAAAAGAAAATTAAAATAGTTAAAAAGAATTAACGCAACTAAAATAAAATGAAAATATGAAAATAAAGCAATAAAATTTAATTAAACTAAACTTTAAACAAACTTAAAATAAAAATGCATGAATTTTAATTATTGCAAATTAAACTAACCTAAAATGCATGAAACATAATTAATCTAAACTAACTCTAAGTGCAACCAAACTAAAATGAAATCCCAAAACATAAAATATAAAATTAACTACTAACTAAAAATTAACACTAAAAATTAAATTAACAACTAAAACATTAGAATTAACCCACAATTATCATTTAACAGATTACCTAAATTAACTACTAATAAAAGGAATAAAACAATCAAAATAAAAATGCATTAAACAATTAAATTATAAAAATGAGAGGTGGCCAAACATGGCCTTAAGCTGTTTTCCAACCAAGTGGTCCCGATTGGGACACTGTTCACTGTCTTCTTTCCAGTGCTGCCCATGTCCTCGGCATCGAGGTCTCTACTCTGGGTTGTCCAGGTACCACCCGTGGCTTCTCCTCCAGGTGCTACTATTTCCAGCTGCACACAGTACACTGCATGTCTCAGCAGTCTATCATAGGTGCTGCGGTTGATGACCGATCCTGCTCCTGGTGAATATACTTAACCTGTTCCAGTTGGTGTATGTCCCTTTCTGTAACAGATCAAGCACATTCCTCCCCTGCCCAGCTAACGTTTGCTTCAGTCCAAACTACTGACTAGTACACCCTCCTTGCAACCAACAGTATTACAGCATGTATCTCGGCATCAGCTGGACATTGGCTACTAAGCAGCTGCTGTCACCATTGCTTGTCGAACAGCACCTCAACTCTGGTTCAGGCTATGAACAGCGAAACAGACTGATGTTGCCCTAAACGACAATGGGGTGATACCTTCCACGTATTGACGTTGCGTTAAACGACAACAGGATGATGTTGATGCAATTTCTTCCACGTGTGCCTCGAATCTTTTGCAAAAACAACGAATATCAAAGAGACGCATGGATCTATCCCTGCACGCGCACTCCGATGATTAAGTTAGAAAGCTGTGTTTCTGTATATATGAGAAAGGAAATTGGTTTAAGCAGAATCAAAGAGATTCAAGTTTTTTCGTCTTCTTTTCTGAGTACTTACCTGGTGTATTTATAGGTTTCTCCCGGGTCGGATCGGGTATCACGTTCAATCCGGGTTTGAGGGCGTTTCGGGTCTGAGGCCCAGGCGCGTGTCTTGGCTGCGACAGAGTCATTAGATACTCTGTCGTGACTTGAAGCTGGATGACTTGCGGGTGAGTTCGACAGGTGACAGAGTTTCCATGAACCTCTGCGGCGTCTCTGCGGTAGAGCACTGTCGTAGTGCCTGCGGTAGAGCTCTCTCGCGCTAAATGCGGTAGGGGACTATCGCGACCTACTGTGTCGCATAGAGACTCTACGACAGAGTCTCTATCGCTTTAGAGACTCTGTCGCATGAGAACTCTATCGCCTGGGGACTCTGCCGCCAACGGTCTCTATTGCCCCTCCTAACTGCCACGTGGCTTATATTGCATCTGACACCTAGCGGTCTCTGGTTGGTCGATCCTTGTACACGTGGACTTTGATGATAGGACCACTATCAGTTGCTCCCCACTCTTTGGTAGGAATATTTCCTGAGAAAGAGGATCCTTGATTCACCGTTCCTGGGACTGTGTGGATCCCTGATTCGCTGTTCCTGGGCCGGTGGGAATTCCTGCGCGCGCGTTGACGTAGCCGCGCCTCTATATATACAGGGTCCCTTTTCTCACAGTGGCCACTGAGTTCTCTCGCAAATACCACTCTGCCGCAGATCCTCTCAACACTCTATCGTACCTCTGTCGCCACTCTTCCAAATCTTTGTCGCCAGTCTGTCGCATCTCTCTCGCGTGAATATCACCGTGCCGCAAGTCTGTCGCGAGGTTCAAAACTCTGTCGCCCTGTGCTTTTTGACGTTCTTCTGTTTCTCCATTAGGTAAAACTCTGTCACCATTTGTTCTTGATTTTTCCAGAACTTTCAAGAAATGGCTAGCCACGGTGTAGGGAAGCACATAGATCTAGGAGTCAAGTCGACTTTGAAGGCAGCCGACATTCAAGACCTTATGTCTAGGTTCCCTTTGCCTGAGGGATACTTATATAGACTTCCAACCCCTCAGGAAAGTGACATACGTCGTGTGTCCGACGGGATAGTTATTTTTAGGGCAGCCTTAGAATTAGGACTCCATTTTCCGTTATCCGATTTTGGGGCTTCTTTCTTAGGACGCATAGGATTGCCCCCGGAGAACTGCATCCTCACGCATGGATGCAATTAATAGGGTTTACCGTGCACTGCCGCCTAAGGGACATTTCTCCATCTCTTCCCCTTCTTGATGTATTTTTTAGGTTTCGAGGCAGCCCCGGCTTAGTCCCTTATTCACTTCAGCGGGTGTATATGCCTGGATTTGAAAACAGGTTATTCGAAAAGCCCGCTAATAAGCTGCACGATTTCGAATCGGAGTGGCTTATTGTAGAGACGCTTGGGGGCCTAGATTTCCCCACTCGTTGGGAGACTAGGTGTGAAATCCCCAAGGGACCCCGGATTTCTACACTTAGAGAATAGTTATCCCCGGACGTCAATAAGTTACTCGTTATCGTCCCATTAGTCTTGACAGTCTGTTATCAAATGAAAATTTGATATCAGCTGGCTGGGGTGTAGGTTCCGTCCCTATTGTCGGCCCTTCTGTTCCTTCTTCGAATCCTTCATCCCCGAGTCCCCCTGAGTCAAACCCTGAACCGTTAAGGCCACAAGAAGATATAGGAAACACAAACGTAGAATCCAGTTCTGACAGTGAGCCTTTAGCTGACTTAAATGACTGGGAAGGATTCGGTTCAACCTTCATGGTTCTACCCGACGACGATATGATAAACATAGAGTCCCTTCAGGAGCATTTTGAATCTCCTGATGGTAACTTTTTACGCTTTTTATTGTTTTGCTGGTTTTGATGATATTTTTGACCACTTATTTGTTCTCTTTCTTTTTTGTAGAAATGAGCCACTTTCGACGATCTCTGGCACGTCAAGTCTCCGAGGGCAGTCCGTCTAGTGATCCCACAAGAAAGAGGCCCCGTTTAGCTGACGATATTCTTAGCGAGGCATCGGTACCACCTCAGTTGCCTCGAGCTCGGACCCCACCTGTTTCTAGGCAAATGATGCCCCCTTCTCCTCCGGAACAAAGAGATCCCACCCGGGATAGAGGGAGAGTTCTTTCTTCATCACGGGGGGGCTTCTGGTTCAACTGGACGGTCTCGTTCCGAAGAGCACGCTAAATGCAACATAATTTCGTCCCAGCGAAAGAACCGGAGGCGCTTGTATATCGAGTCATCAATGGGGACTAGGCCAATTCTCTCGAGGATAGGCCCTATTGATGGGAGGTCCTACCCTGTGGATGGTGGTTATATCATGAGGGGGGCCGAGTTTTGGGTTTACCCGAGAGTTCACGACAACGATACCTTGGACTCTCCCGGGGTGGCTTCTCGACTGAGTTGGGCCACTATTCTCCCGAGGGACGAGGCTAGAATATTCAGGAATTATCCGGAGGGAGAAGACTTGGCTGATATGGAAGCGATAAGGGTAATTTTCATATTCTTCTTCGTTTAACTTCTTTTTGCTGTGCTTTTGAGTTTGACTTTTTGTATTTCTTTTCAGCTTGCTCAGAGGACCGTGGCCAATAATGCTCAACACCGAGCCTATCGGGAGCGAGCTGACAAGGAGATCTGGGAGTTAAAGGATAAGGTCATGGAGCTATCAAATACCGTTAACAACTTATCCGGGCTCCTAAACGTGGTACGAAACTTAGAAGAGCAGCTCTCGAAGGCACGCCAAGATTTGGACTAGGCCAAGGGGGATCTTACCGTTGAGCTGGCTTGGTCTACAAAATTTCATGAAGATCTTCTTGAGGCCCAAGCCGAACTGGATCGCATGCAGTCCAAATACGGGCCCTTGATCGATCGTAATCAGGAGCTCGAGCAGTATGTCGCCGATCGAGAAAGTCGGGCTACTCCTTCTCTAACTCAAATGGAGATTGATAGCATCAGGGCGGAAGCCGTGAAGGAGTACCACCTTTCTAGGGATTGTTTGAGGCGAAAGGAGGATTTTTCGAATCCATATGTGAAATATGGATTTTACCTTACCGGATCCTGGTTGGAGAAGCATAGGGAAGGCGAATAATTCCCCTAGCTCCAATATACAGAAGAGGCGATGTTGTTCGAGGCCCCTGATTGGACTAAGTACGAACCCGGGGCTGAACCTGTGGATGAGCTTTTCAAGAGGACTGCCCAGGATGATCTTGAAAACCTCACCGGTCCTTGGGAGCCTGTGAACCTGGACGATGCTCCCGAACCCATTGGTGCCCTCCTCGACTTGGAAGATGGCCAGCAGTCTTTAGGGAGTGAGGGTCCATCGGCAGTTGATTCCCAGCCTCCTCCCGCAGATTGAGATGTTGTTTTTCTTTTTCTTTTTTGAATATTTTGTCATTTGTTGTAATTTTGATTTTTTGCTTTTGTTGGATGTACTCGTAAAGACGTACTTGTAATTTTCTTGAATGAAATGGAATCCAAATTTTGTTCATGCTTCGTATCGCATTGCTCTTCTATTTATCATTTACCATCCTTTGTCTGTTTGTTTGTTTTGCTTGTATATTTGTTTTGTTCATTCGTGTATGCTCCCCAATTCTTGATGGAAAGAATTTTTTATATAAACATACCGTTTTCTGAGGTCTGATCACTATGACGCGAATGCGTCTTCAGTTTTTACGGCCTTTATGTTTCCATTGCCTGGCCACAGTGGCACATAGCGCCTCAAGCTCTTACGGCTCATCTGATTGTACGCCTGGCCACAGTGACACATAGCGCCTCAGGCTCTTACGGCTCGTCTGATTATACGCCTGGCCATAGTGACGCATAGCGCCTCAGGCTCTTATGACTCATCCAATTATACGCCTGGCCACAGTGACGCATAGCGCCTCAGGCTCTTACGGCTCGTCCGATTATAGGCCTGGCCACAGTGACGCATAGCGCCTCAGGCTCTTACGGCTCGTCCGATTATACACCTGGCCACAGTGACGCATAGCGTCTCAGGCTCTTACGTCTCGTCCGATTATACGCCTGGCCACAGTGACGCATAGCGCCTCAGGCTCTTACGGCTCATCCGATTATACGCCTGGCCACAGTGACGCATAGCGCCTCAGGCTCTTACGGCTCGTCTGATTATACGCCTAGCCACAGTGACGCATAGCGCCTCAGGCTCTTACGGCTCGTCTGATTATACGCCTAGCCACAGTGACGCATAGCGCCTCAGGCTCTTACGGCTCTTCTGATCCTGTCACAAGACTTAGATATATAAAAGCTGGAGATGTATAACAAAAGAACAATCTACATAATGATTGGATAATAGTATCTTGTGACAGTGTAAACAAATCGCAATAATAAGAGAATATAACGTTCAAGAAAGAAAATATAACGATTAGTTCAAATACGGTTTTAAGTGATTGGAATTCCATGTTTTCCCTATTTTCTTCCCTTGCAGGGTTTCTAGGATGTAGGTATTGGGCCCAATCTTATGTTTAATTCTGAATGGACCTTCCCAATTGGCTCTGAATTTCCCATCTTCCCTCAAGGCGTTCGTGATATGCGAATTTCTGAGCACCAAATCTCCCTCGGACATTGGTCTATCTCTCACTCGATTATTATAGTAGTTGACCACCCTCTGATGATAGGATGCCAACCGAATAGCCGTGGTTTCTCTATGCTCATCAAGCAGATCTAGGCTTTCCCTTAGTGCTTGTGAATTTTCTCCTTCTACTAAGGGCACCATCCTGGGTGACAGTGCTCCAATTTCCACGGGGATTAATGCTTTAGCGCCGTATACGAGGCTGAACGGCGTTTCTCCGGTCGACACCCGACTAGTGGTACGATATGCCCACAAAACACTAGGCAATTCATCCACCCATGCCCCTTTAGCTTTGTCTAACCTGGTCTTCAGCCCATGAAGAATAGTCCAATTACTGACTTCGGCCTGTCCATTGGCTTGAGGATATGACGCAGAAGAAATCCTTGGCTGAATGTTGAGGCGCTTGCAGAATTCACGGAAGGCATTACAATCAAATTGCTTTCTATGGTCAGCATTTAAGATGCGTGGGATTCCGAACCGACAGATAATGTCTTTCCATACCATTGCCTCTACTTTCTTCTCTGTGATTGTAGCTAAAGGCTCCGCTTCAATCCACTTTGTAAAGTAATCGGTGGCAACTAACAGGAACTTTCTTGGGCCCGTGGCTAATGGGAAAGGCCCTAGAATGTCCAACCCCCATTGTGCGAATGGAATTGGCTGTATCGTACCCTGGGAGGGAGTTACTGGGGCTATCGTTATTGGTGCAAACCTTTGGCATTTGTCACACCGACGGGCTTTGTCCATTGCATCTTTTTTCAATGTTGGCGAGTAGAATCTCGATCGCAGTATCTTAGCAGCAAGGGCTCTAGCTCCTAAGTGTTCACCGCAAATTCCTTCGTGCACTTCGGCTAGGACATAATTTGCTTGTTCTGGCCCCAGACACTTTAACAAGGGTGATGAATATCCCCTTTTATACAGTTCCCCGTTGATTAGCGTGAACTTCGCCCCTTGTATCCTTAAGCGACGAGCCTCATCCTTATCTTTGGGGAGTGTACCTTCGGTGAGATACTGTTTGAATGGGGATCTCCAATCATTTCCAATTTCAATGTCATAGACTTCGACCTCTTCAATACTAGGCCGTTTGAGCCTCTCCACTTTCACTATCCTTGCTCCTATCTCATTAGAAGAGGCTAGCTTGGACAATGAATCTGTGTGTGTGTTTTCAGACCGATTAATTTGTATTAGCTGGAAGCTCTTAAAAGTCTGAGCCAGAAATTGGACTTTCTTTAGGTAAGGGGCCAGCATTGGTTCTCGAACCTCATATTGCCCGTTAAACTGGTTTACCACCAATTGAGAGTCACTATGTGCTACCAAGTGGTGAACCTGCAGCTTTTCTGCCAGCCTCATCCCGGCTATCAAAGCCTCATACTCCGCTATGTTGTTTGAGCTGGGGAACCCAAATCGTAAGGAGTATTCCAGGGATTTCCCTTCTGGCGATACCAAGACTACACCTGCTCCGTTTCAGTTTGCACTTGATGCCCCGTCGACATACAGCAGCCATGGTTGAGTTTCCCGTCCATTGCTGTCGCTCGGGCTTGTGCATTCTACTATAAAGTCTGCCAGAGCTTGACCCTTAATAGCCTGCCTGGGTTGGAACGTGATATCATATCCTCCAAGTTCCACTGCCCATTTCACTAGTCTTCCTGAGTGTTCAGGTTTCTGAAGGATTTGCCTCAACGGTTGATCCGTCAAGACAGTGATGGGGTGTGCCTGAAAATAAGGGTGCAACTTACGCGAGGCCATCACGAGGGCCAATGCTAGCTTTTCGGCTAGCGGATAACGGGTCTCCGAGTCTAACAGTACCTTGCTCACATAGTAGATGGGGCGGTACACTATTTCGTCTTTCTTCAGTAGTACCGCACTGACGACGAAATCACCGACCCCCAAGTACATATATAATTGTTCCTCTTCCAAAGGTCTTGTCAATAGAGGTAACTGCTTCAAATATTCTTTGAGGTCTTCAAAAGCTTTTTGACAATCTGCCGTCCATTCGAAATTCTTTCCTCCCCGCATAGTTTTGAAGAATGGCAAGCTCCTTTCTGCAGACCTTGACAAAAAGCAATTCAAAGCTGCTATCCTGCCGGTCAACCTTTGGACCTCTCTCATGGTGGTTGGGGATTTCATGTTGATAACCGCCTGTACCTTTTCAGGGTTTGCCTCGATACCCCTGTCAGTGATCATGAAGCCTAAGAACTTCCCTGATCTCACCCCAAATGAGCACTTTTCGGGATTTAGTTTCATATTGAATCTCCTCAGTACCTCGAATACCCTGGACATCTGATGAGCGTGAGACTCTCCCGCTCGACTCTTAATGATCATATCGTCCACATAGGCTTCCATGGTATTTCCCAGAAGATTTTTGAACACTTTGTTCACCATTCGCTGATATGTAGCTCTAGCATTCTTTAAACCGAACGGCATTACCCGATAGCAGTATGTTCCGTCGTCGGTTATAAAAGAAGTCTTTTCTTCTTCTTCTGGGTGAAGCATAATTTGGTGATATCCGGAGAAGGCGTCTAAAAAACTGAGGAGTTCATATCCGGACGTTTCATCCACCAGCCTATCTATCCAAGGTAAGGGGTACAAATCTTTAGGGCAGGCTTTATTCAGATCTGTGAAATCTACGCACATTCGCCACTTCCCACTGGATTTCTTCACCATTACTACATTGGCCAACCACTCAGGGTAGTATACCTCCCTAATGAATCCGGCCTCTAAGAGTTTATTCACTTCTTCAGTGATTACCTTTTATCTTTCCGGGGTAAAATTCCTCTTCTTCTGCTTGACGGGTTTGTGCCCGGGTGAGACATTAAGCTCATGGCAAATCACTTCGAGATTAATCACGGGCATGTCAGCCGGGGTCCAAGCGAAAACATCCGAGTTCCTCCTTAGGGATTCAATTATTTCCCTCCTTACTTGTTCATTCAGCTGAGTCCCGATGAATGCCTTCTTCTCTCCATCCCCCCTGATTAACTCAATGGCTTCCATTTCCTCTACAGGCTGAGGCTTGGGCGGGTCATCTATGCATAGAGTCTCCTTTCTCTGCACTCCCTTGCTAGAGGTAGAAGCGATATAACAAGTGCGGGCCCTCATTTGATCTCCTCGTACTTGCCCAACTCCGTTGGGAGTAGGGAACTTCATTAACAGGTAACAAGAGGATATCACCGCCCTCATATAATTCAGTATGGGTCTTCCCAGGATCATGTTGTAAGCAGCCGAGGTTAACCTCACTACCATGAACAATACCTGTCGGGTCACATCCTTCGGGTTTTCTCCCAGGGTCACAGGCAACTCTATGGACCCGGCCACCTTCACCCTTTCACCAGTAAATCCGTACAGTGGCGTCATAATAGGTCTTAACCTATCTTCGGATATGCTCATTTTCTCGAAGCAATTCCAATAGATTAGGTTCACCGAACTCCTGTTATCAACTAGGATTCTGCTCACCGGATGTTTTGCCACTGCTGCGGATATTACCATGGGGTCATCATGGGGCATGACAATGTCACCTTTGTCAACTGGAGTGAACATGATAGGTTCTTCATCCGCTTTCTCCTCCATTACAACATTAACTTGATACGCTTGCCTTGCGTAGCTCTTACGGGAAGCAGAGGAGCTTCCCGCCATCGATTCTCCTCCTGCAATAACATTTATTGCCGGGGCGGTAGGTTCATTGTTTGGCTGATTGCCTCGGGGGATCATAGGCCTAAATGCTTCATTCCTTGGCCTATTTCTTTCGTTATCATTATTTGGCACATTCCGCGGACAGTCATTCCTTCGATCGCGCGGAGGATAACGGGGTCTTTCACGTCTCCATAGGAAGCAGTTGATTTTGCCCTCTCTAGCTAGTCTTTCTAGCTGATCCATCAGGTCTCTGCATCTCTCGGTGGGGTGGCCGTGAGCACAATGGAATTCGCAGTAGGCATCAGAGTTTCGTCCTACATCTCCGATCTTCTTCTTGGGGAATTCCAACAACCCTGCCCCTTCGATAGCTGCTAGTATCGCGGTGCGAGGCTCATTCAATCTGGTATAACCTTCGTACCTGAGCCTAGGGGCCTTGTCCGATCTGGTGGGTCTTGGAGAGCTTCTCTCGGGTACATCTCTTTCTCTCTTTTTTCCTTCCCTTGTCTCCCGTGGAGGTACCATCCTCATTACTTCTTCCTGAGCCACATATTTATTGGCTCTGGCAAACAGGTTAGAAAGTGTCGCTGGCTGGTCGAGGGAGAGGGATTCTTGCAACTTTTAGACCTCGTCCCTTGCAACATTGCTGCCATGGCTAGTTCTACCGGTAGATCTTCAACCTCCAAGGTTGCATCTCAGAAACAATCTACGTAGCTCTTCAAGGATTCTTTATTCCCTTGTTTAAGAGTGAGTAGGTAAGTAGTGTCCTTCTTTCTATGGCTATTGATCATGAAGACTTGCAAAAATTCATTTTGCAATTGGTCGAAGGATGAGATGGAACCTTCGCTCAACCCATTAAACCACTTCAGAGCGTGCCCGGACAATGTGAGCGAAAAGGCTCTGTACATAATTTTGTCTTCCCATCCATGCAGCAACATGAGGGACTCATAACTCTGCATGTAGTCGTAGGGGTCTGCTTTGCCTATGTAAGTGGCCATAGAAGGCATCTTGAACTTCTTCGACAAAGGTTTGTTCATGATTTTTAGACTGAATGAAATCCTCCTTTTTTAACTATCATCCGGAGACACCAGTTTTCTCTTTTCTAAAATCCTTTGGACAACTTTCTCCACGTTTTTCGACCCTTGAACCGAGTATGCTCCCCTCCCTTCGGGTCTAGAAGAGTCCAACTAGTAAGCACCCCTTCCAGCACCTCCCATTCTGAGATTTGACCTTGTGCCTTCCACGCACTCTCGGGGGTTAGGACTCTTCTGTCTTCGTCGTTCCCCAGACGCATGATCTTCTAGCTCATACTCCCATTCTACTAGAGAAGTACTGCGCCATGCCAGAGAACTCTGACATCTGCGATCTGCGGGTGAGCTCTGCCGCCTATCTGCTGCGAGAGAACTCTGACGTCTGCGATCCGCTGGTGAGCTCTGCCATCTGTGATCCGCGGGTGAGCTCTGCCGCCTATCTGCTGCAGTAGAGCTCTGAAGTCTGTGGTCTACGGGCGAACTCTGCAGCCTATCTGCCACGGGAGAGCTCTGAAGTCTGTGGTCCGCGGGTGAACTCTGTCGCCCGTCTGCTGCGGGTGAGCTCTGCCATCTGCGATCCGCGGGTGAGCTCTGCCGCCTATTGCTGCGGGAGAGCTCTGAAGTCTGTGATCTATGGGCGAACTCTGCCGCCTATCTGCCGTGGGAGAGCTTTGAAGTCTGCGGTCCGCGGGTGAACTCTGCCGCCCGTCTGCTGCGGGTGAGCTCTGTCGTCTGCGATCCGCGGGTGAGCTCTGCCGCCTTGGGTCTGCGGTAGTATTCACTTCCCGTAATCCTGCCACAGGGTGATTCCTTTGAAATGCGGTATAATTCGAAATCAGTCCAGTGGCAGTATTTTGCGCTCCTTCCCCTTGTCCAACATTCACCATGGTGGAGGGTTCACCTCTCTCGTAGGTCTGCCTTGGGATGTTTTCCCCCACCATCTGCTGCACTTCAGGGGGTAAGCTAAACTGTAGGAGAGCGTCTCTGAAAACGTTCACCATAGCCTTCAACGCTGTCGTCGTTTCCTCATTCTGACGTTTCAGAGTCTCGAATTCCTCTAGAGAAACTGAGGCCCCTCTCACATCCTTTTCCTTCTGCCTCTGTCCTTGCTCTGATCTGACAGGGGGACTTACAGAATTCTGCTCCCCTGTCTCCCCTACTGTAGAACGTGTCCTCACCATTTTAATAGGGAATCTGACTTTTTATTCTGATTCCTACAGACGGCGCCAATTGATGTTGCCCTAAACGACAACGGGGTGATACCTTCCACGTATTGACGTTGCGCTAAACGACAACGGGATGATGTTGATGTAATTTCTTCCACGTGTGCGTCGAATCTTCTGCAAAAACAACGAATATCAGAGAGACGTAAGGATCTGTCCCTGTACGCGCACTCCGATGATTAAGTTAGAAAGCTATGTTTCTGTATATAGGAGAAAGGAAATTGGTTTAAGCAGAATCAAGGAGATTCAAGTTTTTTCGTCCTCTTTTCTGAGTACTTACCTGTGTATTTATAGGTTTCTCCCGGGTCGGATCGGTATCACGTTCAATCCGGGTTTGAGGGCATTTCAGGTCTGAGGCTCAGGCACGTGTCTGGGCTGCGACAGAGTCATTAGATACTTTGTCACGACTTGAAGCTGGATGACTTGCGGGTGCGTTCGACAGGTGGCAGAGTTTCCGTGAACCTCTGCGGCGTCTCTGCGATAGAGCTTTGTCGTAGTGCCTGCGGTAGAGCTCTGTCGCGCTAAATGCGGTAGGGGACTACCGCGACCTACTGTGTCGCATAGAGACTCTACGACAGAGTCTCTATCGCTTTAGAGACTCTGTCGCATGAGAACTCTATCGCCTGGGGACTCTGCCGCCAATGGTCTCTATTGCCCCTCCTAACTGCCACGTGGCTTATATTGCATCTGACACGTGGCAGTCTCTGGTTGGTCGATCCTTATACACGTGGACTTTGATGATAGGACCACTATCACAGAACATGGCATGAAAGAGATCATTAGCAAGAAAATATGTAATGTGCATTTTAATCCATAAAGAACAGCTTAAAGGAACTGAAACGAAATGTTAAAGAGAATAAGATATGAACAGCAAGCAGTGAGAAAACAGGGGAGAGCAGAGGGTCATTTGGCTTGCTGGATTTCTTCATTAATCCCTCCAGCTACCTGCCGAACCTCATCTCCTGGTACTGAACTTGAACCTCTCCACAAATACAGAAGCAACGATGACAACACAGAAAACTAAAATGGTAAGTCAATAATGCAAAAGAAATCTAAAACAGGAAAACAGGAAACTCCCGATGCGTGGTTCCCTTCACTGCCTTCCCTGCCGAATTCCACTGTGCTGTTGATGTGGGCAAATGCTGTGCATCATCCCACATCACAGCAACAGAATCAACAAGCAGGAGACCGTGTGAAGATGTCTGAACCCAAATGCTCAAAGTGTTACCCGAATGCACTTAAAATCACAACCGAGACATGAACTAGGAAAATCAGCTTTGAAAATACAAAAATAAAACTTATGGAAGGAAACCGAGAAGATAAATATATATATATATACGAAACCGAGAGCTTGGAATGTAAATGAGGAACCCGAGAACATGGAAACTAATGGAAGAAAAATCGATGAACAATAATGAAGAAGAAAGCGAGAGCATGTAACAAAGAGATTAAATTTCTATTGAAAATAAAAGCTTAACAAATTGTAATGAAGAACATGAAATGAATAGTAAATAACTTGTAAAATAAAAACTATACGGAAATTAAAGAAAAGCTTTGAAAATTAATTTAAGGCTATTCTACCCTAATCTACCATACTCCTACTCCTACTCCTACTCCTACTCCTACTCCTAAACTAACCTAAAATTACTTGATTTTTCAATTGCCATCATGTTCTATTTATACACAAACATAGGGGTACAATGGTAAATTGTCATCCTAGATGAGTTGGCATTGTTTGGCCACTTGTCTTCATTTGATTTGCTGCAGAATAGATATTTCCACGTCATCAGTCTTTTTGTCTAATTAGCTGTGCGATGTGGCCCGACGTGTGTTTTCCAGAGGGTTGGCACGGTGTCCTTTGATCTTATCGTTTCGGAGCAAATAAAATATGGACACCTAGCATCACGCGTGTCCAGTCGACTGATGACTCAGTCTGCAAATTGGAAGTGGTCCAGTCTCCTTTAGCTCGTTTTCAGCCCAATTTGGTCTAAAACGACTGAGTTTCATCCGGATTTAATTTAGCTGCACATTAAAGAATTTTAATTAAACCAAGGGGATTATTAATAAAATAATATGAGGATTAAATAAATAATTAGAAATTTAAGCACAAATAATTCTATAAAAAATAGAATTATCAGTAATCGTACTACCTACATGAACGTGGAGTCATGCATAGACCACCCTTCCTCCACACATTTCAAAACAGATACTACAATTCGTGATGTCATGATGTCATGTAAAACAAATTCACATATGGATTTCAAAAGCATGGAAAACTCGACATGCAATTCCATTTAAAACATTTCATTCTCGTTAAAATTTCACAACACAGTCAAGACTCAACCCCTCCCTCAGGTGTTCTTGACTCTCACAAAACCATGAAATCAAATGCTTTTCAAAGCAAAAGTACCATGCGATATAATGAATATCATGTAAAACCAGTTTACATCATTCATGGGTTTAAATAGCATGGAAAATAATATCATGCAAGTTTCCGTTTAAAAGCCAATTTAATTTTTCATCAAAACCATATCTTAGTCAAGATCCAAGCCCTCCCTCGGGTGATCTAGACTCACACAAAAATCCACAAAACAAGTTTCTTAAACATCAACATGCGAGACTAGGCAATATATGTATATATCTCGGGCAAATAACTAGAACGATGGCCATATGTCCTCGTGATCCCACTGCTACACGGATCCTAGTGTGTGAGGTCTCACCACTATCGAGAACCACCCCGAGAGGTGGGTCAGTCCATCCCGTCGATCCTACCTGATCACTTGCATCCGAAGATGCCACTCGCATCCGAAGATACCACATAATCAATCCCAGCACGGTACAACGTATTCCATACTACTTGCACGATACAACGTATTCCGTGGACCCATATCTCATATCCATACCCATGCCTTGTCTTGAAACGCACGTGCGAGTCTATTTAATCGACGTGACACACAATCTACCCGATGCTCCAAGCACGGCTCATCGCATGTTCTCATAAAATCAGTGCCAGCGATACTCCAGTACTCTCATCAAATCAAGTAAAACTAGTGTGAGCTAAGCTCTAGCACTCTGTTACACAAATCATGTTGAAAATCTGGTGCGAGCTAGGCTCCAGCACCCTGTCACGAAAATCATGTAAAAATATGGTGTGAGTTAGACTCCAGCATCGTGTCACGAAAATCATATAAAAATTTGGTGCGAGTTAGACTCCAGCACCAATGCATGTAAAACTCTATTGCGAGCTCTCGCTCCAGCACTAATGTATGTATCACACAAATCAAGACTCGTGTAAACTAAGCTCTAGCACATTACATTTTAATAAAATAACGTAGGCGGCTATATTTCTCAAACCAATTTCAGAGAAAATCAACATTGTTGAAAATATGCAATGTTGTGCATTTTTAAAAGTTAGCCAGCCTACTCATGCACGTGTTAAAACACCTCAAGAACAAGCAAGAATGTCTTGTTCTTGCTCCTCCTAATTTTTCCTAAATTTGGAAATTTTACCCTTCACAAGAGTATTTTGGTAATTTACCCATCCGGGGCACTAAAAGTTTTATCTGAAATCTAGACCCTTCAGACAATTTAAGAGACTGCAATTGAATTCAAAATTGTGTAAAGCTACCTCTAGCAGTCCGTAAAATTCCCTTAGCTGGAATTACGCACGAGCTTATCCTGTTTCGCCCATACCAGGTCTCTCAGTCCAATTTGCTCCAAACCAAGTCCACAGAGCTGCATATAACCACGTATTTGGCTCAATTCTAATATATTTATCAGTATTCCACTCTTATTGATCGAATCTAAAGTACTGGGCATGTTTTACTTTATTGGGCCTGATTGCACCTTAATGGGCCTCAACCCATTTCTAGCCCATTTTCACTTATTAAATCCCTTCTTCGGGTCTATTGGGCTCTCAATACCCATTGGGTTTCGTTCCCAACTCTTTGGATAACCCGTATATCATTTACAACAATTAATTCAAAAATCCCAATATAATTCACTAAATGCGGAATTAAATCCGAAATTCGTAAAATAAATCTCTAATACGCGATAATCACATAAATTGTCGTAAATGAGCTTTACTTACCCGAATTTATGTGATGGTACGAAATTCGTAGTTCGATCGGGCTCATGTTGGAAATTTATCGTCGAACTGCACAATTTGTATATTTAATTTTTGGGTTAATTTTCTGTAAGACCCGATTTTTATCGTAAGAGCAAAAGGGAATGAATAGAAATTTTTGAGTGCATTTAAAAATGCAAAAGGACTAAAATGGTATTCCTGAAAATGTACAAGGGCAAAACGGTCAAAAAATCAAAACTCGGTATTTATCGTGACAAGAAAATTTAATTAAAAATATGGGATTTGAGAAATCTTGATCAATAACGAAGAAATAATTAAATTTCGGGTTAAATTGATTAACATATGAATTTGTTGGAATAAACCGAAATTTTCGTATGGAAAAATAATCTCGAAAATAATCAAAAAATATATCGAAAAGGTAAAATCGGACTGATAAATTTATTTACGGATTAAATGAATAAAATAGAATTTTTTTGATATTTTTGGAAATTTTATTATTATTTTATTCAATAAATAATAATAAAATTTAATTATAAATAAATAAACAAAGTAAAAAAATGAAAAAAAAAATGAAATCTGTGAAATTGAAATAGAAAACAGAGAGGAAAAGAAATAGAAATGGCAAAACGCGAAGTAGGAAGCCGAGGGAGTCGGTTTCCCTCTGATCCGACACCACCGACGAGGCTGAGGGGCCGACGAGGACCGGCGAAGACAGCCCTACCTCGGGCGACTCGTCAAGGGCCAAGACGCGCCATGGATCATGCCGAAAAATGACGAAAACGGAGGGAGAAGCTGTGGGGAAGAAACTCCGATCGGCGGCCATCGACGCCGATTTGGTCCAACCCGAGGGCCGATTATGGAAGCCCAGGCCGTGGTGCTTCGATTGGTGTTGGAATCGCGCCAGGAACCGGCCGAACGGCGTCGAAACAACCAAATGGTGACTGAACCTATCGAACCGGACTGAATCGGCCAAATCGACGATCTGAATCGGGTTGAACCGGATCGGACCGGTTCAGCCAAAAAGAAAAGGAAAAAAAGGAAGAAAAAGGGAAAAAGAAAAAGAGAAAAAATTGAGAAAAATTTCAGTGATGCAATAGAGCTACGGGTAATTCGATAAGCGGTCGAATTGACCAATTTAAATTTTAGAATATTTAATTTGATTAATATACGACTGGAAATTTACCTGAAAAAATATTAAATTGTGTAGCTCGACGATTGACGTAGAACGAGAGCTCGAGACAGCCTCGATTTGTGTACTATCAGGGAATCATGGGTAAGTAACCCTTATTTACAACAATTTTACGTCGATATGCGTGTTAGAATTTACCGCATAAATTACGGATTTAGTTTCCGCATGAAATGAATTAAATTCTAAAAATTGGATAAATTGTCGTAAATATTAAATTGAGATATCTGAGAATTTAGAACGAGGCTAAATAAATATTGATGGGCCCAATGAGCCCAATAGGCCTCGATAAAGTGTGGTAAATGGGCTTAAGGCCGATTAAGGCCCATTATGGTACAATCGGGCCCAATATGGGTAAACGGGCCAAATGATTTAAATTAAGCCCAGAAAATTATGAAATATAATTAATTGTATTGTATTTGACCTGGTGAATGTGTATCCGTAGTTCCAGAGATGTGATTGGAAGCAAATCAGACTGCGTGACGAGTCATCAATGGAAAGGTCAGACTGTACAGAAAAATGAGGTAAGGGAATTGTGTGAGTAGCTAGAGGTAGCTACACGTATTTTAAATAGTTTTTCTGTACACTGATTATGTATGTATACACGGTTATTGTATAATGATCCTAAAAGTGGTTTAAATGATTTTAAGGATCGAATTAGGTGAAAAGACTATTTTACCCCTATTGAGGGAAGTTCACCTAAGGATGGTGAAAGTATGACATGCATGAAATGCATGATTTAAGGAATTTTATGATTAAGAAATTTTATTGGTTTTAATCAAAGCAAAGCGATAGATTGGCCAGTAAATGCATGAATTTCACATGATAGCACTACGTAAGTGTTATTTATATTTAAATGGAAATTTCTTTAGAAAACGACCAACTATCAAGTTTATATGGAAACAGATAGTGCTGACACGTAGTTCACACTATATCTGTGTTTGTGAATGTGCATAAATGTGCTTGAGCGGTTGCTCGCACCGACTTGTGTGACATCATATGCATGAAATGTGCTAGAGCATGGTGCTCGCACTGATTTTTATTATTGTGAAATGAGAGCTGCTGGAGCCTAGCTCGCACTCTGTTTTGACATGTTTTGACATGTTTTGATTTGTTTTGACGTGGTATGCATAAAATGGTGCTGGAGTGATTTCTCACACTAGTTTTAATGATTTGACATGCATGAGAGATGCTGGAGCTTAGCTCGCATCCTGTTTTGATATGTTATTGCATAAAAGTCGTGCTGGAGTGTAACTCGCACGAGATTTGATGTATTTATCCATAAAACCATACTGGAGCATTGCTCGTACGAAGATTTGATTTATTTGAGCATTCATTTGTGCTGGAGCATTGCTTGCACAAAGTATTATATGATTTTATAATTCATTTGAATGTCGTACTGGAGTTTTTCTCGTACGAGATTTTCACTGAGTTTTTATGCATATCTGTACTAGAGCATTGCTCGTACGTGGAATTTACTTGAATTTATAATCAGTTTAAGTCGTACTTGAGCGCTGCTCGTACGCAGATTTTATTGATTTTTATGAAACCGTGCTAAAGCTTTTCTCGCACGAGATTTTCAAATACCATGAATATGCATTGAGTCGTGTTAGAGCTTCGCTCGTACAGAGATTTATATTACATGCATATAGCCGTGTTAGAGCCTCCTGTAGACTGTGTGTCACAGTGAGATGATATGCTCACACGTGCATTCTGAGACAAAGATGATTTGGGTGGATAAGACCTATTACAGGCACCCTTGATTGAGCTTGGGTACATGGAGTACGTTGTACCGTGTATGTCACGCGGAGTACGCTGTACTGTGGGGATTGTTGGAGTGGAGTGGCATTAGCCACGAGGCAGCAAGCCTTGCCCTCGCAATCCTGGTGTTATGCTGTTCTGGCGGGTAGGACGACCCACCTCTCGTTTTAGGTGTGATACGCCGCACACTAGGTACCGTGTTGCCAGGGATCACTAGGATATGGCCATAGTCCTCGATGTTACTGATATAATTAATTACATGTCTCACATGATAAAACTATTGGTCGATAGACCAGGGTAGACCCGAGGGAGGGGTCAGGCCCTCGATTTTATGATTTTATACTGTGATACGAGATTTCAGATGATTTTATGATTTGTGACCCTGAAAGAAGGGTCATTTTATAACCGAAGTTTTTATAATGAAATTTATTGAATTGTTTTATGAGACGATTGACCTGGAAGGGTTAGTTTATACTGCAGTTTTAATGAAATGATTTGAATGCAGTAGCATGATGGTGTTTTCCATGCTTTCATTTGAAACTCATTTGTCTTACATGACATGAAAGAATGCATGATCTTGTTTTACTTCATGCTAATTATGGTTTAAGGATGTCACATAAAATGATATTGATGCATGAATTACATGCTTTCTAGATGCACAAATAGTTTTGATAAACTATATCATAAATATATGTTTGGTTTTGTACTTGAGATTTTAATGAAAAGAAATGGATTTTAAGGGCATGGCATTATGAGCATGTAGATAGTGGAGCTATCTACTTACTTGCATAATTGCCTTACTGAGTGTGTGGTTTGCTCACCACCGTTATTTCCCATCTTTTCAGAGCACAGTAATTAGTAAGCGGCTAAGGACTTGCATGCATTGGTATCCGCTGCTTCCTATCGGGAGACAGGCATACACATTTATATGGTTTTTGTATCTAAATATGTAATGCACAGTACTATAAATTGACATTGATGTCGGGGATGTAGAGTTATAAATACCATTGTATATGTATTTAATTAAAGTCAAAGGATAGTAAACTCTGATATATGAATGTGATATGGAAATGGAATGGTAAATAGGTGAGAGGTGACTAACACCGAATCATAGCCCAACTTTTAAGTAAGAGTGTCACGATGAGAGAAAGGTAAGAATTAAATAATAAATGAAAAAGTGAAAAATTTACTCAGATTTTTAGGTAATTTGGGTTGTGACATTTTCGATCAAATATAATTTAAATAAATTTCTCGAAAATCAAATCGGTCACTTTTGACCTCTTACTGACTTACTCAAAGTCCAGTGTATCCCCGAAAATTCTTCCCTTTTTTCCTTTTTCTTTTTTTCTTCCTTTTCCTCTCTTTCTTGGCTGAACCGGTTCGGTCTGGTTCAACCTGGTTCAGCCGGTTCAGTCCAGTTTGGCCAGTTTAGGGATTCACCGGTTCGGTCTGGTTCAACCTGGTTCAGCCGGTTCAGTCCAGTTTGGCCAGTTTAGGGCTTCACCGGTCGGTTCTTCACCGGCTTCCACCTCCGATAGGTCCATCTGGCTGTCCGTTGCATGGATCTGGTGGTATCCATGCTCGAATCGACGGTAATGAGGCCGATTCAACCTTTCTCCTCTTCGGTGTCGGTGGTGCCTCTTCTTTCCGCCATTTTCGACGCCGTCTGTCAGTTTCGTCAATCGTGGCCACCACCAATCTGCTCGTCTTTGCCGCGAGGACGTTCGGCTAGGGGCAGGGTTGGCCAGATTGGCGCCGGTGGCCGTCGATTCTCTTTTCCCTTTTCGATTTCTCCCGCCTCGTCGTTTGTCACGATTTTCGGTGGCTGGGTGTGTGTGCCGACCGGTGGAGGCCCCCTCAGTGCCGGCCTTGCTTTGCCAATTGCCTTGCCCTCCATCGTGCGATTGCTCGTCGTTTTTGGGGGAATCGGGACTGGCTGTCGCGAGATCGGTTTCGCACGATCGCGTGACGCAAATTTTGTTTTTTCATTTACTTTATTTTTATTAATTAATTTATTTAATTTTTTTATTTTATTCAATTTAATCAATAAATTAATTTATCTATCTAATTTCGTCTTTCCAATATATTTTTCCAATATTTTCGGGATAATTTCCTGAGGTGAAATTCTGATTAACTCCAATAAATTCATATCTTAATCAATTGATAATTCTATTTTTTAGTAGATTTATCAGTGCTTAAATTCCTAATCATTTACTTAATCCCCATATTATTTCATTAATAATCCCCTGTATTTAATTAAAATTCTCTATTGTGCAGATAAATTAAATCCTGATGAAACTCAGTCGTTTCAGTTGAAATTGGGCTGAAAATGAGCTAAAAGGAGATTGGACCACTTCAAATTTTGCAGACCGAGTCACCAGTCGTCTGGACACGCGTGATGCCAGGTGTCGATATTTTATTTACTCTGAAACGATAAGATCAACAGACACCGAGCGAATATTCTGGAAGGCACACGCCGAGCCACATCGCAAAGCCAACTGGACAAACCGACAAGTGACGTGGAAATATCTATCTGCAGCGAATCAATTGAAGACAAGTGGCCAAATAATGCCAACTCATCTAAAATGAAAATTTACCATTGTGCCCCTATGTTTATGTATATATAGAATATGATGGCTATTGAAAAGAAAAATCAATTAGAGTAGCCTAGGGTAAGGTAAAGGCTAGGATAGAATAGTTTTTAAAGTTTTCTTTAGATTTCCGCATAGTTTTTCTTTTACAAAGTTGTTTTAACTATTCATGTTCTTCATTACAAGTTGTTAAATTCATTTGCAATAGAATTTCAATCATTTGTTTTATGCTCTCGGTTTCTTTTCATCTACATTCTCTTGGTTTCTTCTCTTTTCCATCTTCTTGGTTTCCTTCCTATTTCAAGTCTCGGTTTCCTTTTCAAATGCATCATTTATGCTTTGTTTTCTCATTTGTCAATCCACCATTTTAGTAATTTTCGGTTAGATGTCAAGTTGTTCATTCGGGTGACAAAGCTCTTTGATCACTGCCTTAGACGTTCTGAAGCTTTAATGTGGATTGAATGTTAACATTTTGTCTACATCAAAGCTCGGTGGAACCATTTTGGCAGTAGAAAATGAATGCAACCCGAGACCACAGTAGCTTGTTTACTTCTCTGTTTTGCAGAATATTTTAGTTTTCAGCTTTTGATTTTGCAAGGTTCAGTCGACATTAAGATAATCACACCCTTTTGCATGATCAGTTCGGTTACATTATGTATTTCCAATTGCTGCAATATTAGGATAGTTTTTGTTCGCACTCTATAATGTTTATATAAGTTTAGTTACTGTCAGCCTTTAGCTTAGTCTTAATCGGTTATGCAATTAATTTTTAGTTAACTTTGTTCATTTCATTTGATTGCTGGAAGAAGGTGAAGATGGTGTTTTAGAGCTACCATGTGCATAGCTTAGCATTAGTGTGATGTCCGATAACATAGCTCCTTCTCTGTTCATCCCTGCTTCAAGTCCATTTTACTGTCCATCATTGTTACCAGCATTCCTTTTATGATTTCTGTCTTATTATTCTGCTATTTATTGCTGACTGTTATTCTTGTTGTGAGCTTATACTAGTGCCGAGCTACTGCTAGACATGCGTAGCAGCTGCCGTCCAGTTGCTATGCACGAACGAAAGCAAGGCAGTGCAACAAAGAGTAGCAGCAAAGAACGCGTCTGCCCTATGGCAGAGTTGTGAGCAGTAGTAGCACGAGAGAGGCAGTCCGAGGAATGAGCAGCAGTGTCTGGAGCCTGAAGGAAGCAGAGCAGCGGATGACCAACGCAGCAGGACAGGACAGTACCAGCAACCCGAACGTAGTACACCTGGAGGCAGAGCAACACAATGGAGAAGAAAGTGAATAGGACAAATCGGGACCACTATGATATTTAGTTGATAAGGCTATGTTTGGCAGTTCATTTGAGTAGCTTAATTCATTTTACATGCATTAGTGGTTAGATTAATTTCAAGATAGCTTAATGATTTTTAATATGCAAGTAGATATAGTTAATTTGTTTAATTAGTTTAATTTAGATTTAATTAGGTTGTTAAATCATTTTTAATCTAGCATTAGGGAATTTACTTAATATTAATTTAGACAACTCATTTTATGCATTTTTAGTCTTAGATAAAAATTCCAAAAATATGTTCATGCATTAGTTAGTGTTAATTTAGCATTTAGATATATTTAGGAGTAAATTTTAATCCATTAGTTTAGACATTTAAATTCATGATTAATTTTCTAGGATTTTATTAGATCTTAGGTTAGTTTAAATTGCAATTTGTTATTAATTAGATTAATTTACATGCATATTTCATCTTAGCTTGTTTAATTTTAGTTTAATTAGTTTTATAGCTTATTGTTTATATTTGCATTTTATTTTAGTTGCGTTAATTCATTTTAACTGTTTTAATTTTCTTTTATAGGTTCTTGCTTCTATTGCTTGGAGCTTTGTAAGTAATTTTAACTCGGTTTTATTTTCTTTATTACTTATTATTTTATTGCTTTCCAGTATTATTTTTAATTAGCCTTGTAGACCACCCATCAATGCTTCATAATTTGCTAGGATATGCTTAGGGTAAAAGTAACCGGTAGTTAATTAGGCTAACAACTTCTTTGTGGGACGATAATTTCGGGACTCAAATCCCTTTATTACTTGGACGACTCGTGCACTTGCGGATAGATACCCTTCAGAGTCGTCAAGTTTTTGGCTCCGTTGCCGGTGAAGTTTTAATTAGTCGTTAATTAATATCGGTGAAATTATGCTTAGGTGTAATTCTAGCCTCTAAATATTTAGGTTGTAAATATTTAGATTAGTTAATTTTCTCATCATTAATCAAAAAATCAAAAAAAAAATTTTAAATTAAAAAACTTAAAAATTTTTGCTAAGGACTTGTTGATGTTTGCATGCGTAGAGCCCAGAGCTTTGATTGCCTTCCTCTAGATCTTGAAATCGAACGAACTCTTAGGAGAATACGAAAGGACTCTAGGAAATCTATAGCTCCGCTGCAACACACAATGGCAGAAAATAGGGAAATCAGGACCATTGGGGATTATACGATGCCGACGATTGGAGGATACTATACTGGCATTAGGCCACCAGCAGTCCCTGCCAATAATTTTGAAATTAAGCCGTCCATCCTTCAAATGATCCAAACCTCTTTGCAGTTCAGTGGGCTTCCACATGATGACCCACATGCTCATCTTGGGCAATTCTTGGACTTATGCAACACCTTCAAGCATAATGGATTATCGGATGATGCACTACTGCTTAGACTATTCCCTTTCTCACTCAGGGATAGGGCAAGACGCTGGTTGACCTCCCTGCCCCCAGGATCAATCTCCACATGGGACGAGTTAGCCCACCAATTTCTAGCAAATTCTTTCCACCCTCTAAAATTGCCCGACTCCGTAGCGATATATCCTCCTTTGCCCAGTATACTCTGAATCTCTTTACAAGGCATGGGAGCGATATAAGGAGCTTCTTAGGAAGTGTCCTCACCACGGCCTACCTCTATGGCTGCAAGTCCAAACTTTCTACAATGGGCTTACAAGCCAGAATAAGACTATAGTGGACACTGCTTCGGGCGGAGCATTGATGTGTAAAATAGAGGAAGAGGCTTATGAGCTGCTAGATAAGATGGCGGCTAACAATTACCAATGGTTCTCGGAAAGGCAGCTACGAAAGAAATCGGCGGGTATATATGAGCTTGACACGCTGTCCACCTTGACTTCTCAGATAGCCAATCTTACAAAGAAGGTGGAGTCGCTTAGTACCCAACCTAATCCCTCCAACAATCCTAACCCTGTGTTTTCTGTCCAAAGTCTATTTCTATCTTGTGATCTGTGCAGTGGTACCCACGCTATAGATAGGTGTCCACTTAACCTTGAGTCGGTTCAGTACGTTGCCCCTAAGTAATAAAACAACCCTTATTCGAACACCTATAATCCAGGGTGGAGGAACCATCCAAACTTTTCTTGGAGCCAAAACCAAGGACAAGCTTCAAATTCTAGACCAGTTGGATCCCCAGGTTTTTAAGCTCCACAGGTTCAGGTACCACCACAGCATCAATTTCCTCACCACCCACCACCTCCATATCCACATCATCCACCGAATCATTCTCATCCATCCCATTTCCATCAACCACCACCACCTCAACCCCAGCATTTACCTGCAGCAGATAAGAAACCCTCTCTTGAGGAAATGTTCACGACCATCTTGTAAAATCAAGCAGCTTCAATTAAGAACCTAGAGGTTCAGGTAGGACAGATAGCAAATGCTCTTAGTCAACGTCCTCAGGGGACCCTCCCTAGTAACACAGAAGCTAATCCTGTTAGGTAGAGGGAAGGGAAGGAACATGTAAAAGCTATCACCCTTAGGAGTGGCAGAGAGTTAGTAGCTACCCCTGTTAAGTCCAGACCTGATCGGCCCTCAGTTGTAAAACCCATAGGTTCTAGTGAAGCAGCTCAGATGAAGCAAGAATCAAAGATCAAGCTGTGAAGGAAACAAAGCCAGGTATTTCTTCACCTTTACCTGTTTCTTTGTCACAACCATCTTTACTCTCTGATGCTACAAAAGTTCCCACTACATCTCCTCCTGTTAGACCACCAGTCCCTTTTCCGCAGAGATTTCAAAATAAAAAACTGGACCAATAATTTGCAAAATTTCTTGAGGTTTTTAAGAAACTTCACATTAACATTCCATTCGCAGATGCCTTAGAGCAAATGCCAAGTTATGTGAAGTTTATGAAAGATATCCTCTCTAGGAAAAAACAATTGGAAGATTACAAAATGGTGGCTCTAACTGAGGAGTGTAGTGCCATTATCCAAAGAAGATTACCCCCCAAGCTCAAGGATCTTGGAAGCTTTACCATACCATGCACCATTGGGAATTTATTCTTTGGTAGAGCTCTGTGCGATCTAGGAGCTAGTATAAATCTGATGCCTTTATCGATCTATCAGAAGTTAGGAATAGGGGATGCCAAACCCACCACAGTGACCCTTCAGTTGGCCGATAGATCAATTAAATATCTAAAAGGGGTCATTGAGGATGTCTTAGTGAAAGTGGACAAGTTCATATTCCTTACAGATTTTATCGTGCTAGACATGGAAGAAGACAGGGAAGTCCCAATCATATTAGGCAGACCATTCCTCGCAACTGGTAGAACTTTAATAGAAGTACAGAAGGGGGAGTTAACAATGAGAGTTCAGGATCATGAAGTCAAATTTAATGTGTTCAAATCTCTGAGGTTTCCTGATGACTCTCATGATTGTTTTAGGATGGATTTAGTAGATAAGGATATCACTGAGGAGTTTTCCAAGACACATCCTTTAAACCCTTTAGAAGCCTCCTTAGTGAAATCTGTGGTTCTTAAAGAGTACAGTGAAGATGATGATGAGGTCTACGAGACTTTACAGTTGTTAGAGGTCACTCCTTTCGAGGAAATTACCCAATTTGATACATTAGACTCGTCATCTATTCCAGCTTCAAATATCTTTCCATCCACCAGTGATCCTCCAGCATTAGAACTTAAACCCTTACCCTCACACCTTAGGTATGCTTACTTAGGTGAATCCTCCACACGACCAGTAATAGTATTTGCTGCTCTATCCATTGATCAGGAGGCCAAATTACTACAAGTGTTAGGAGAGCATCAGAAGGCTATAGGCTGGTCTATCTCGACCTTAAGGGTATTAGTCCCTCTATCTATATACATGAGATACTATTGGAAGAAGGGTATAGGTCGTCCATAGAGCACCAGCATCATTGAACCTTGTGATGAAGGAAGTTGTCAAGAAGGAGATCATTAAGTTGTTAGATGCAGGGATTATCTATCCCATTTCTGACAATGCCTAGGTGAGCCCAGTACAATGTGTCCCTAAGAAGGGAGGGATGACAGTAATAAAAAATGAAAATAATGAACTCATCCCCACTAGGACTGTCACTGGTTGGCGAGTGTGTATGGATTATAGGAAACTCAACAAAGCCACCAAGAAAGACCACTTCCCTTTACCCTTCATTGACCAAATGTTAGATCGATTAGCTGGTCATGAATTCTACTATTTACTGGATGGATACTCTGGGTACAATCAAATAGCTATAGCCCCAGAAGACCAAGAAAAGACTACCTTCACCTGTCCCTATGGGACCTTTGCTTTTAGGAGAATGCCTTTTGGCCTATGCAATGCACCTGCTACATTCCAGTGTTGCATGATGGCCATATTTCATGATATGGTGGAGGAGTTTCTTGAGGTTTTCATGGATGATTTCTCAGTCTTTGGGGATAGCTTTGATTTATGTCTGCATAATTTGGCATTAGTATTGAGAAGGTGTGAAGAAACGAATTTAGTGCTTAATTGGGAGAAATGCCACTTCATGGTAAAAGAAGGAATAGTGATGGGGCACAAAATCTCGGATAGGGGGATAGAAGTGGATAAGGCTAAGGTGGAAATTATTGAGAAGTTACCTCCCCCTACCACGATGAAAGGAATTAGAAGTTTCCTGAGCCATGCAGGATTTTACAGAAGGTTCATTAAGGAGTTTTCACAGATATCGAAACCTTTATGTAATCTCCTTGAGAAGGACATGGTGTTTTGCTTTGATAAGAAATGCTTAGAAGCATTTAAGACTTTGAAGGATAAATTAGTTACAGCCCCTGTAATCATAGCTCCAGATTGGAGTTTACCTTTTGAGCTTATGTGTGATGCAAGTGATTATACTGTCGGGGCTGTACAAGACAAAGAAAAGGAAGAGTCTTTTATGCTATATACTATGCAAGCAAAACACTGAATGAGGCCCAGATGAACTATGCTACTATCGAGAAGGAGCTGTTAGCTGTGGTATTCGCCTTTGATAAATTTTGCTCCTATCTCATTGGTACTAAGGTTGTAGTATACATTAATCATGCTGCCATTAAGTACTTAGTCTCCAAGAAGGATGCAAAGCCGAGGCTGATTCGATGGATCCTCCTACTATAGGAGTTTGACTTAGAGATTAAGGACAGGAAAGGTACGGAGAATCAGGTTGCTGACCATCTTTCTAGATTAGAGAGTGGACTTAAAGAAGATGGTACAGTTATTAATGAGTCCTTTCCTGATGAGCAGCTATTTACTTTCGGGCACTCCAGATTGCCTTGGTATGCTGATTTTGTGAACTATCTGGTAAGCAATGTGATGCCACCTGATTTGACTGCCCAGAAAAAGAAAAAGTTTTTGAGTGATGTCAAGTATTATGTTTGGGATGAACCCTTCCTGTACAAGCAATGTAAAGATCAGATTTAAGAAGGTGTGTTCCCATGGAGGAAATAGAGATACTTAGACATTGCCATTCATCTGATTATGGAGGGCATTTTGGAGGAGAAAGGACAGTAGCCAAGGTGTTACAATCTGGATATTACTGGCCCACTTTATTTAAGGATGCCCACTACTTTGTGATGAAATGTGATAGATGTCAGAGGGTAGGTAATATTTCTAAAAGAAATGAGATGCCTTTGACTAATATTTTAGAAGTAGAACTCTTTGATGTCTAGGGCATTGATTTCATGGGACCATTCGTTCCTTCATATGACAATCTCTACATTCTAGTGGCCGTGGACTATGTGTCAAAATGGGTTGAAGGAATGGCTTTACTAACTAATGATGCCAAGGTAGTGATAAGGTTTTTAAAGAAGAATATTTTCACATGATTTGGCACACCTAGGGCTATCATTAGTGATGGAGGATCCCACTTTTGCAATCGGAGAAATATGGGGTCAAACATAAGGTAGCCACTGCTTATCACCCACAAACGAGTGGCCAAGTAGAGTTGTCCAATAGGGAAATTAAGGGGATATTGGAGAAAATAGTGAACCCAAGTAGGAAGGACTGGTCCATTAGCTTAGAAGATGTACTTTGGGCCTATAAGATAGCCTTCAAAACACCTTTAGGAATGTCCCCTTATCAGCTTGTGTATGGAAAAGCCTATCACCTACCAGTAGAGCTTGAGCACAAGGCCTATTAGGCCCTTAAGAACCTGAATTTCAATTTAGAGGCAGCAGGGGAGAAGAGACTGCTACAACTGAATCAGTTAGATGAGTTCAGGTTGCAGGAATATGAGAATGCGAAGCTCTACAAGGAAAAGACTAAGCGATGGCATGATAAGAAAATTAAGGAGAGACACCTCGAGCCAAGCCAGCAGGGTCTGTTGTTTAATTCACGCTTGAAGTTGTTTCCAGGAAAGTTTAAGTCTAGGTGGTCAGGACCCTTTACCATTACACAAGTATTCCCTCATGGAGCCATTGAAATTATGGATGAGACCCTGAATCAACCCTTTAAGGTTAATGGGGGGAGACTTAAACACTATTTTGGGGGAGGATTTGATCGTCAGCATTCTGTGACCACTTTAGTTGACCCTCCTACTTCTGATCGTGCTACTTAGCTTCATATTTCTTTTTGTACAGTTCTTTTCTTTTTTGTTGTTTCTTTCTCTGTTTATTTTCCAGGTTTATTTTCTAGTTTTTACGCTTTCAATAAAAGCTTCGGTTGTCATCATCATCAGAAAAGGGGAGTACTTTGCCCTGAACTTCAATTTTTATATTATCTGCACACTGAGGACACTGTGCACTTCAAGTTTGGGGGAGGGGATACTACTTGAGCCGTTTTCGAAAATTTGATCAAAAATTGAAAATTTTTTCAAAATTTTTTGAAAATTTGAGCTTAAACTGTTTGATTTTAGGATGATTTAGTGCTTAGTATGTAGTTTTCCCATATTCCGATGATATGACCCCATGATTTAGTATGACTTTGATTGACTTAGAAGCATAATTATAGGAAAAGCATGAAGTTGAGTTCTTGAATTTGTCTTGATTCTGATTGTGATTTCCTCATCTTACGCACATGTCATGTCATGAATTTGTATATTCATTTAGAGAAAGCTTATGTGGACATAGGGATGCATTTGTTCAATTGATTTTGTGCATCATATTCTAAAATTTGTTTGATCTGATCTCAAGGTGAAATATTAGATCACACTTGATTAGGGAGATGATTTAGGCCATCTTTGGATCGTTTGAGCCTTTCTAGCTATCCTTGTACATATTTTATCCCTAGTCACCCATCTGGGCCAAATAAGCTTTTCTCTGTAAATACACTTGCGTTATTTTCCATAGCCTAAAGTATTATTTTCCTATCCCCTACCCCGAAAGCATGAAAATTTATTAGGATATATTGTGAGCTCTGTACATATGAGTATTAAGCGATAGGGAAGGAGTATTTATTAAAAAAAAAGTGAAGAAAAAGAAAAAAAAAGAAAAGAAGGAAGAAGAAAAATACAAAAATAGAATAAAATGTCTAGTGAAATAAATAAGTTTGAGGGAATAATTAGAGCTCTTACATTAAAGATCCTAGAAGGTAATGCATGTTAAGGGGTAACTGAACCTAAATCGACTTTATCATATCTTAACCCCAGCCTGACATTACAAGCTTAATGAAGTCCTATTGATCTTTGATTGAGTGTGACTATATTAGTGGAGAGATTAGTGAAAAGCAAACTTATGGGAATGATCACTTGCCATTGACTTTACATTTACTGTGCTTGCATAATCTGATCCGAATAATGTACTTTGAAGTGACTTTGACATTTTTCACACACACACGAGGAGTCTAATTTGGGCTAGGACTTATGATTGGATGATTCTGAGTGTTTGACTTGTAATTGTGATTCTTTTAGATCATAATCTATACTTTATCTTTGAGGATAATATTTGGGAAACTATTGTGTTTTGTACTTGTTGTTCCTACTATTGTTTTGTTTTGCTTGAGGACAAGCAAAAGCTCAAGTTTGGGGGTGTGATAATTCTATTTTTTAATAGATTTATCAGTGCTTAAATTCCTAATTATTTACTTAATCCCGATATTATTTCATTAATAATCCCCTGTATTTAATTAAAATTCTCTATTGTGCAGATAAATTAAATCCTGAGGAAACTCAGTCGTTTCAGTCGAAATTGGGCTGAAAACGAGCTAAAAGGAGATTGGACCACTTCAAATTTTACAGATCGAGTCACCAGTCGTTTGGACACGCGTGATGCCAGGTGTCAATATTTTATTTGCTCTGAAACGATAAGATCAACAGACACCGAGCGAATATTTTGGAAGGCACACGTCGGGCCACATCGTAAAGCCAACTGGACAAATCGACAAGTGACGTGGAAATATCTATCTGCAGCGAATCAATTGAAGACAAGTGGCCAAATAATGCCAACTCATCTAAGATGAAAATTTACCATTGTACCCCTATGTTTGTGTAAAAATAGAATATGATGGCTATTGAAAAAAAATCAATTAGAGTAGCCTAGGGTAAGGGAGAGGCTAGGATAGAATAGTTTTTAAAGTTTTCTTTAGATTTCCGCATAGTTTTTCTTTTACAAAGTTGTTTTAACTATTCATGTTCTTCATTACAAGTTGTTAAATTCATTTGCAATAGAATTTCAATCATTTGTTTTATGCTCTCGGTTTCTTTTCATCTACATTCTCTCGGTTTCTTCTCTTTTCCACCTTCTTGGTTTCCTTCCTATTTCAAGTCTCGGTTTCCTTTTCAAATGTATCATTTATGCTTTGTTTTCTCATTTGTCAATCCACCATTTTAATAATTTTCGGTTAGATGTCAAGTTGTTCATTCGGGTGACAAAGCTCTTTGATCACTGCCTTAGACGTTCTGAAGCTTTAACGTGGATTGAATGTTAAAATTTTGTCTACATCAAAGCTCGGTGGAACCATTTTGGCAGCAGAAAATGAATGCAACCTGAGACCACAGTAGCTTGTTTACTTCTCTGTTTTGCGGAATATTTTAGTTTTCAGCTTTTGATTTTGCAAGGTTCAGTCGGCATTAAGATAATCACACCCTTTTTCATGATCAGTTCGGTTACATTATGTATTTCTAGTTGCTGCAACATTAGGATAGTTTTTGTTCGCACTCTATAATGTTTATATAAGTTTAGTTACTGTCAGCCTTTAGCTTAGTCTTAATCGGTTATGCAATTAATTTTTAGTTAACTTTGTTCATTTCATTTGATTACTGGAAGAAGGTGAAGATGGTGTTTTAGAGCTACCGTGTGCATAGCTTAGCATTAGTGTGATGTCCGATAACATAGCTCCTTCTCTGTTCATCCCTGCTTCAAGTCCATTTTACTATCCATCATTGTTACCAGCATTCCTTTTATGATTTCTGTCTTATTATTCTGTTATTTATTGCTGAATGTTATTCTTGTTGTGAGCTTATACTAGTGCCGAGCTACTGCTGGACATGCATAGCAACTGCTGTCCAGTTGTTATGCACGAACGAAAGTAGGGCAGTGCAACAAAGAGTAGCAGCGGAGAATGCGTCTGCCCTATGGCAGAGTTGTGCGCAGTAGTAGCAAGAGAGAGGCAGTCCGAGGAATGAGCAGCAGTGTCTGGAGCCTGAAGGAAGCAGAGCAGCGGATGACCAACGCAGCAGGACAGGACAGTACCAGCAACCCGAACGTAGTACGCCTAGAGGCAGAGCAACACAATTGAGAAGAAAGTGAATAGGACAAATCGGGACCACTCTGCTATTTAGTTGATAAGGCCATGTTTGGCAGTTCATTTGAGTAGCTTATTCATTTTACATGCACTAGTGGTTAGATTAATTTCAAGATAGCTTAATGATTTTTAATATGCAAGTAGATATAGTTAATTTTTTAATTAGTTTAATTTAGATTTAATTAGGTTGTTAAATAATTTTTAATCTAGCATTAGGGAATTTACTTAATATTAATTTAGACAACTCATTTATGCATTTTTAGTCTTAGATAAAAATTCCAAAAATATGTTCATGCATTAGTCAGTGTTAATTTAGCATTTAGATATATTTAGGAGTAAATTTTAATCCATTAGTTTAGACATTTAAATTCATGATTAATTTTCTAGGATTTTATTAGATCTTAGGTTAGTTTAAATTGCAATTTGTTATTAATTAGATTAATTTACATGCATATTTCATCTTAGCTTGTTTAATTTTAGTTTAATTAGTTTTATTGCTTATTGTTTATATTTGCATTTTATTTTAGTTGCGTTAATTCATTTTAACTGTTTTAATTTTCTTTTGTAGGTTCTTGCTTTTATTGCTTAGAGCTTTGTAAGTAATTTTAACTCGGTTTTATTTTCTTTATTACTTATTATTTTATTGCTTTCCAGTATTATTTTTAATTAGCCTTGTAGACCACCCATCAATGCTTCATAATTTGCTAGGATATACTTATGGTAAAAGTAATCGGTAGTTAATTAGGCTAACAACTTCTCTGTGGGACGATAATTTCGGGACTCAAATCCCTTTATTACTTGGACAACCCATTCACTTGCGGATAGATACCCTTCGGGCTCATCATCAATTTGACTCAAAATTTAATTATTTCTTCGTTATTGATCAAGATTTCTCAATTCCATATTTTTAATAAAATTTTCTTGTCAAATTAATACCGGATTTCTGTCTTTTGACCGTTTTTACCCTTGCACGTTTCAGGATCAATCCAATCCAACTTCCTTTCTCGAACACTCACTCATTTCGTATTTTAAATCCTTATCTACAGTTCGAATCCCATTCGTTTAAATTTGTGACCATTTTCAATCCTTTATAAGAAATTACGATTTAATTCGGGTCTTACATAATCTCCTCTACTTAAGAAATTTGGTCCTCCAAATTAGAACCAAGTCAAATGGGTCCCTAAATAACTCCGGGTACGTCTATCGCATCATACTTTTTAATTATCATGTAACTTTTTTCGGAGTGTATTATTACCAAAGGACTTTGACTAGGGAGATCGTCTTAAACCTCAACACTTTCTCCTTCCGTTTAATGCCAAAATTGATTTTTCAACATATGTTATACTTTCATTGAGTGAAGCTGTTGGAGCTCATATCCAATCACATATGCTAGGTCCGAATAGTATTTTCGAAGCATCAAAAGATGGAACACATTGTGGATGCCTGCTAATTCAAGGGGTAACGCCAACCTACAGACCTTATTTCCCACTTTGTCCAATCTCTCTAAGGATTCAATCTAACGAAACTCAATTTGCCTTCTTTTTGAATCTCGTTATGTTCTTAGGGCATGTAACTACCACAACACTGATTCACACTATGTGAATTCCAATGGTTTTTATCTCTTGTCAGCATAGCTTTTCTGTTTGCTTTGAGGTGTTCTTAATCTCTCGCAAATCAACTGAACATCTTCAGAGGTTTGTCTTACCAATTTGGGAGCAATTCTCTATTAGTCACCCACTTCCTCTTATCTAATTCGGGGAACAACCCCTAAAGACATATAATACCTCACATAATGTTATCCCGATACTCAAGTGACAACTGTCATTTTTGGCGAATTCAATTAGTAACAACTGATCATCCCAGGAGCTTATAAAATCAATGGCACATGCTCTTATCATATCCTCCAGAATCTGTACAGTCCCCTCTGACTGATCATCTATCTGAGGACGAAAAGTTGTACTAACACTCAGTCAGGTTCCTATAGCTTCCTGAAAAATATTCCCTAAAGTAGGAAGTGAAGCGGGAACCCCTATATGATATAATGCTCACTGGAAAATACATGGCGTTCCACAATCTTCCTTACACATATATCTGCCTACACAATCAGAGTATCTGGGGATTTCATAACCAGAAGGTGGGTAGACATAGTCAATCTATCGACTATCACCCAGATAGCCTCGTGATTCATCCGGGTCCTCTGTAACCCATTATGAAATTCATGGTAACTTGCTCCCATTTTTCGTGTCGATATAGGTAGTGGCTGTAATAACCCTACAAACTTCTATTGCTCTACCTTAATCTGCTGACATACGAGACACTTCTCCACAATCTCTTTTCACATCTGACCACCAGTGCCCTTTTTTGAGATTTTGATATATTTATTACTTCTCGGATGCACTGTATATCCTGAAGAGTGAGCTTCTGATAATAACATTATCTCATCAACCATGGTCCTGGGGAGCACTTATACTATCTCTGAACCTCAGTGAGCCATTATCACTCTCTGTGAACTCTGTCACTATACCCTTTTAAATCTGACCCACACTATCGACACCATGCCGATTATCATGCTAAGCTTGTCAAATCCGGTCACTCAAATCCGGTTCTAATCTCAGGCTAGCTGTCAAACAATCACTGTCATCATCAGAAGGGATCACATCACTACTAAGGCTCGCAAATACTCTAGCAGCTCACGCTCCCTGACCATCATATGTGATACCATCTCGAGACTCTTTCTGCTCAAGGTATCAACCATTACATTAGCCTTTCCTGGGTGGTACAATTTCCACAATCATAATCCCTCAGAAGCTCTAACACAGTTTGTTATTTCATATTCTACTCTTTTTATGAAAACAGATACTCGAGGCTGTTATGATTAGTGTATACCAAAAATTTCTCACCGTATAAGTGGTGGCGCCATACCTTCAATGTAAATGCTATGGCTGCCAGCTTTAAATCATGGGCTGGATAGTCCTTTCATGGTCCTTGAACTGTGTGGATCCATACGTGACTATCATCTCATTTTGCATTAATACATAACCCAATCTTGGTTTCAAGACATCCATATACCTTGAGAAACCTCTTAATCTGTTGAGTATGGTAAAAATAAATGCGATGGTCAGTTCATACTTCAATGCACCAATACTGCTATCACTTTTATCATCACATTCAAATACCACTTTTCGTAGTTAAACATGTCAACAAAGTAGTCCATTTCGAGAACTCTCAACAAACCATCTGTAAAAAAAATTTCCAATTGTTGCTTATAATTTTCCCTAGACTTTAAATACACCCAAAATATCACCAATAAGGATGAAAACAAATTGGTCCAGGTAAAGTTTAAATATCTCATTGTAGTTGAGTTCCACTAAATATTTCAGTCACCCATATCCTTAACTTATGTACGCATAAACGTATAATGTCATTTCAAATTCGCTTCCGTTCAAGATACTAACCCGCGTCACTTCATTTTTTCTTATATTAACGACTTTTATATAATTTTAAAATTTTAAACCTTCCTGATTAATCGAATTCTATATTTCTTTATCGTATCAATAAAGGTACCCTAATTTTAAACGTATATATTACGACTGTCGATTTCAAGTTATAGGTTGTGTATACTTCTAGACGCTATCAAGTCTTCAAGCGGAGAGGTATTTTGAAATACCTTTATTAACCCTCAGACTTGACCACATGGACTGGTTATGGATAGATCCACCCCTTATCCTTGGTCGCAATTCATATCTACTACATATCGCTTAATCCAAATTACTTCACATATCAAAGATATTCGTACCTTGCATACGCCTCTTATTCCAATATATCTTGTATTCAGGAAGTATCACATCTCAAAGCTTATCTCCTTTCATATATCACTTATAACAAACTCTGTCATTACTCATTCCGTGAGTACAATCATTTACTCATTTAATTTCAATCACTACACCCCTTTTATTACTTGTCAAAACTTATAGTATACTTTTCAGGGGTAACCATATCACTATCTTAGGATAGAAATCTGAACAACATAGTTTACAGGCGACCAATTTATTCTCAAATATTACTTCAAATTATTCATATTCCATTGAATAAAATCGATTGACTTATACTTCTTTCCCCCCGTTTTTGACTTAAAATCTCTTCATAATTATTTCATTAGTTAACCCTCCTTCATTGGGGTACTAACTATCAGCATTGTGCCCAATGGTGAGGCATTCATGTCTTTCACTAACTTATATGTAAATGAAGGCGGTATGACAAAATACATAGCACTAGGATCAATTAACACAATTACTTCTTTATTCACAATCAGGGTGGCATCTTCCACCACATCAGATGAAATATCAATAGTATCCTGGTCCAAAGCATACACTCGCCCTCATCCAGCAGCCTACATTCCCTTCCTCTTCTGCTGTGACCTCCCTTTTTCGGTACAGAGATATGAACATGGTTTTCTCTATCTCTTTACCCTTCTATGGGGCAGTCTCACCCAACTCTGAGCAATCATTAAATAAATGACCCGTCTTACCACAGTTAACACTTATTTTAGTCAATAAAGTGTAGGTGTAGGCCCTACTTCCGGGTATCTACCACACATCCTACACTGCTTACACTGCTACGGAGCAAGTCGGGGGCCTCTAATCATAATACCCCTCAAAAGTACTAAAATTGGATACACTGGAACCTTACCAATCATCTTATCCCATGACTCATCAACTCTAATCTCTTACCAAACTACCTTTTTCCCGTTCTGACATTTCTGTCATTCTCTATTCTCTTCTGTCTCTATTTCGGCCTTTACTACCTTTCCCAATCTCAGAGGCGTGCAACACATGATCTTATTCACACAACTGTAGTCTTCGCACTGCCTCGGCATAGGTAGTGATATCCAATAGGGCCAATCGAACTCAAATCGACAATCTGAGCCCTTCCATGAACTTTTGAGCTTTCTGACTCTCACTGCCCATAGTGTTGGGGTAATACCTGCCCAGGGATATACATTGAGTTACATACTCGTCAATCAACCAGTGCCTCTGGGTCAATCTAAGCAATTTTATCTATAATTTCCTTTAAGTAATGTCTAGGATATTCTGTCACCGGAATACATCCAAAAATATTCTCATGTCAGCTCTGGATGTCTAACTCTTATGATGGGTCGAGCGGACTTCCACTAATGCTCCGACTCGCCCTCAAATCCCATGCATACTCTAAGCAATTAGCTTTTAAAATATTCTCCACACTCCACTCCAACCTCGCGAAGCGTGTCTCAATACTATTCGATCTCTCTGTCAGACTTTGTAGGGCATGCTCAACATTAGCCTCCATTTCAATCTCATCTTGGTTCTCATAGGTCGACTCAGTAAGGTTAGCAAGCTCAAGCCTACCTCTACGACCATTGCCTGGTGCTCTACCTTATCTACCGCGGCTAATATTAGGCATAATGCCTATATTCCTGCATTCTCAATCATTTCTGAGTTAAAACCCATCTCGATATACACTATTGTATCTAACCAAGTACAGTACCATGAGGATGTCATTTCCTAATTACTGATATTGACACACATCAGACCAATTTCGCTATGATACCACCTATTGTCACGACCCAAAATCAGAGTAAATTTATGAGACCCCGTATATGTATAATGGTATATATGTACATAGAAATGTAAATAGAGTTGTATTATGAATTCATAAGTGAAGTATATGTGATGTAAGTCCATAAGTTAATGTACACACATGTAATAAGAGTTGTGATTGTACATACAAGTTACATTATGTATGAATGTAAAAAAATGGACTTAAACATGTGGAGAATGTGAGTAGAATGGAGTATGAGTAGTGTGGTAAAATGGAAGTAGAATTGCATAAGTTGTGCGCTTCTATTTGGTTTAAATCGTGTACTTTTGGTTATACAAGGATTCCACACAAGTTTCAATAGGAATAAGGTATGCATGGATGTCATTATCATGCCTCAAAGATGATTGAATGAGAAAATGATCATGGTAGCAAATTAAGGATGTTTGAGTATGAGTTGCTGTAGAAGAACTGTAGAAAATCTGGAAATTGTGAAGGGCAGATCGATCTCATGGGATGAGACATCGATCTGGAAGAGCCAGAATGCTCTTATTTGGGCAATAAAATAGAGCAGATCGATCTCCAATGGAGCCAGATCAATCTCCTAAGCATTCTGTAATGAAAAGATCGATCCCCAAGCACCCAGGTCGATCTCCTTAGCTCTCTGTTTGGGAGCAGATCGATCTCATGCTTTGACAGATCGATCTCATGCTTAAAATGCCATGAAAAAAAGGGATTTAAGGGGACCAGATCGATCTCCTCTTGGACCAGATCAATCTCCTCAAGCTATTTCTATATAAGGAGTGTTAAAAATCTAAAAATTTCAGGAAAAACACTAACCTTCCACTTTCAACCCAAAAACCTAACTTTCTCTCTCTAAAATCAGTCATTTTCAGTAAGATTTGAAGAGAGACCATTAGAGGCAAAGTTGTTCCTATCAAAGAGGAGAACAACATAGTTGAAAGGCATTTTCCCATTGTTGGTATTAAAGGAGCTAAGGGCATTGTCATTTGGAGCAAGAAGAGAAATCAAATTGGGTAAGATTCTAACACTCCAACTATGATACATTGTCTATATAATTGATTTTGGAGTTGTTTAGCATGAGTATGGATGGTTAGAAACTATCTAAAATGCATTGGAATGATTATGACCTAGAAATGGTCTAGAGTGAGAAAGTGGAATGTATGGAGATTAATGATGAATGAGATATGTAGAAGTTATTAATAGTGTTGTGGTATGATTTTAAGATGTGGTTAGTGGATAAATTGTGAGATTTATCTAAAAGAGGTAAAATGTGGATTAAGGTATTTGTAAAATGCATAAGTGAATAATATTGACTAGTGAGGTCAATTATGGGTTAAAAACATTAACTCAATTGATTGAATGAATGAATCGCAGCTTCTGAAGATACACCGAGACGAGTTGAGCCAAGAGCGTGAGAAGCTAAAATGAAAGGAGTCACACCAAGAAAATCGAGGTAAGGGAATTGTGTGGACTCTTAGAGATATCTGTGCGCAACTTGGGCGCATTAAATGCTTTGCTAGAATGCATGAGACATTAGGAAATGATGTTGGGTGATTGAAGGGCAAAAGATGGGAGTTTGATAAAATGTGCATTAAAACAAAAGCATATTGCTTTGAAAATCATGCTTTATTGCTTTTTAGCAAATGATTGGTAGGTTGGCTAACATTGAAATGATTTGTAAAAGAAATGAGTGTGTTTTGGTTTTATTAACCATATTTTGCAAAGTTTTGAGCCACCTACATGATTTCGTGAGTATGAAAGCGTGCTAGAGTATGACTCGCACGAGATTTGACATGTTTTATACACATAAGTGCTAGAGGTACTAGTTTTCACATGGAATTCATAATTGTTTTGGCATTGTGCTTGGAGTTTGTCACTGGATGCCCACCTTGCATGTTGCCGTGTTTGGATCTTCGAGTAGACTGGGTGTCACATCGATTAAATAGGCTCACACGTGTATTATTTTGACATGATTAATTAGTCGTGTTAGGAGCTTCGGGTAGACAAGAGGTCGTACCGATTAAATAGGCTCACACGTGCGTTTGAGATGTGGCGTGATATGATGTGTTGATTGGGTCCACGGAGTACGTGTACTATGTTGAGATGTGATGTGCCGTCTTTGGACGAGATCTGCTATGGATCGACGGGTAGGATTTGACCCACCTCCCATGTGGAAGCAGATAGTGGTGATACCCTGCACACCTGATCTGTGTAGCCGGTATCACAGGTTATGTACATAGGCCTTGAGGTTATTACCTGTTGTTGAACTGCCTATCTCACATGTCTACTGCTATTTGAGAATAAATCCATGTTTGAAATGATTTGTGGGTTAGGAAAGTTTGAGGGATGGGCTGAGACCTGACCAGTGTTAGATTGATTTGTTAATGGTTTTTAAATTGCACGGATGCATGATGTTTAATGCCATGCTTTATTGTGAAATGCATGATGGTTAATGCCATGCTATTTGAGAAAATGCATGATGGGTAATACCATGCTTTTATTGTGAATTATGCATATGATTTATACCATGCTTTGAGTTGAAATGTGCACTGGATTTTAATAGCATGAATGCTTTACATACCATTAACACAATCATACACTCATGATTTGAGATAAATAATGAATTAAATGCTTGAGCATGGCATCACGATCACGTAGATAGTGCAGTATCTACCTGTTCGCATGATTGCCTTACTGAGCGTGTGGTTTGCTCACCCCCTTATTTCCCCCCTCTCTACAGAGATTTGAGTATAGAGTGAGCGTGACTAGAGGCGTTTCCCTTTTTGTAATCCGCTGCATCCCATCGCTAACGGTATACACACCTGGATTATTTTGTATCTAAACTAGACATAGCACAATAGCATTTTGTATGTAACTACCGGGGATGTAAAACAATGTAAACACATGTAACAACTCTGATATATATACATTTATACAAGTGTATACTTATGAATAATATGCAAATTGAATTTGGTATGGTGGAGTGAGTTAGACGTCGACACACAGCCCAACTGTTGAGAGGGTGGTTGTTCACGATTAAGGAAGGATGATTAATAATTGATGCATGAAAATGCAAAAAATTTACACGTATTTTGGTAAGTTGAGGGTCTTGACAAAAGTTGGTATCAGAGCTTGAGTTGGTCTGACGTGTGTCGTGTCTAAAATACTTAAAAAGTTGGAAAATTACATCCCCATGTTACTATGCTTGTTTAGATACAATTGTGTGTGTGTCGATGGGTTAACTAAGTAATTAGTTGTGAATGTAGGGAATTGAGTAAATATGCCTAATACCAGTCACGGTAGAGGGATGAGAGCACAGGCTTGAAGCTGTAGAGGTAGGCCTGGGGGTTGTGTTGAGCCAAAAACACACGAGGCTCAGGATGATATTGAGGTGGAGGCTGATGTTGAGCACGCTCGACAGGGTCCAGAGGAGAGACCCGAGAGTACTGAGGCTCGCTTCGCGAGGATTGAGCGAATCATTGAGATGATTGTGGAGTTGGTCACCTAATCTTTATCTGGAGTTGGCGGTAGACAGAGTCCCGCTACACAGGGTGATGCCGAGCAAGCGGCAGCTCCTGAGGCACGGGCAAGTGAAGCCCAGAGACCTCAGATGACAGATACCCCACCTGCACAGGATGTGGCTACGCCGATTGCTACACCAAGCAGTAGAGGTTGGGGATATGGATGTGATTTAGATAGATTGCGGCAGTTCCAGATGTTTGGATCGCCGTCTTTCAGTGGAGTAAAGGACCTAGTAGCGACGGAGGATTAGATCAATGAGATCGAGAAATTATATGGGTTCTTTGAGTGCACTACTACCGAGATGGTAGCATTTGCCGCTTTTATGCTGAAGGGATCAGCAGAACATTGGTGGAAGTCCACCAGGCCTATTTTGAGAGCTCGACATACTGAGATCAGCTGGGATGTATTTTTAGAGGCCTTCCGAAGACAGTATGTCCCGGATACCGCGCAGCGAAAGCTAAAGATGGCATTTTTGGGACTGGCCCAAAGGAGCGGGACTGTGGATGAGTGTGAGACTGCTTTTATCTCCCTGGGCAGATATGATCCCAACACGATAAGTAATGAGGTTGAGAAGATCCAGAAGTTTGTGGATGGATTGAGACCGACCATCATGTCTAGACTGATTCCCTTGGATATACTGACCTTATGAGGAGGCAGTGCGTAAGGCACAATTGTGTGAACAAGATGTTGATAGAATCACCTCAGAGTTTGGAAAGGTTGGTAAGATGAGGGACAGAGGTAAGAAGAGACCAATGATGGATAGAGGCTTCAGTTATAAAGAAGCAAGAGATTCTCTGGAATGAGGATTGATGAGATTAGGGAGAGGACAGTTAATACTCCCATGTATCCGGCCATTGCTCCAGCTAAGGGAATCGTGATTGGAGGGCCACGGCCTACTATGGAACAGTGTGGCAAGTGTGTCAGGTACCATGGTACTCGACCATGCTATGGATCTCCTGTAGTATGCTTCAGATGTGGGAAGCCAGGGCACATAATCAGAGATTGCCCAGAGATGATAGAGAGAGCCCCACAGAAGGGCAAGGAGCTAGAGAGAGCTCCAGTTGGTACAGCTGCTCCGAGGAGGAAGGCTACAGCTGAGGAAAAGGGGAAGTAAGCAGTGGGTGTAAGCAGAGGACGAGTGCACGCACTAGACCAAGACACTGCGGATCAGTCATCGGATGTGATAAAAGGTACCATCCAAATCTTTGATTTAGTAGCTTATGTACTGTTTGATCCTGGTGCCACGCATTCTTTTGTATCACCATCCTTTGCATGTAAATTGTTGAAGCATGTAAAACCCACACTGCTTGATAAGATGTTGTTGATATCTACCCCTATGAATGATAGTCAGTTGACTGAGCATGTATATAGGGATTGTAAGACGAAGATAGGAGGTAAAGAGATGGCAGCCGATTTAATTTTATTAAATATGAGTGACTTTGATGTGATCCTAGGGATGGATTGGTTGGCTGCCAATCATGTTGTTATGGATTGTCATGCAAAAACTTTGATGTTTCCGAAGATAGACAACCTTGTAGTAAATTTTGTGAAATGAAGCTAAAGAACATGATTTTTATAAGTATGATGAGTACAATCTTGATACATGATGTATGGAAGATAAATTTGATTTCATTTATTTATGTGATGTGATGATTTATGATTACTAATGGTGGAAAGAATAATGTGAAAGGTTTATCGCTTATGTGATTGAGACGGATAAGGCACGTCCGGAATTGGGAGACATACTAGTGGTTAAGGAGTTTCCAGATATCTTTTCGGATGAGTTACCAGGGTTACCTCCAGATAGGGAGATAGAGTTTGGTATAGATTTGGCACCTGGTACAGAGCCGATATCCAAGCCACCATACAGAATGGCTCAAGTGGAGTTGGAGGAGTTAAGGAAACAGTTACAGGAGTTACTGGACAAGGGGTTCATCAGGCCGAGCGTCTCACCTTAGGGAGTACCGGTTCTATTTGTAAGGAAGAAGGATAGAAGCCTTCGACTGTGTATAGATTATCGGTTGTTGAATAAGGCCACCATCAAGAATAAGTATCCCCTTCCACGCATCGATGACTTGTTGGATCAGATTAAGGGAGTGCAGGTCTTTTCCAAGATAGATTTGAGATCAGGGTACCATCAGTTGAAGATACGAGGTAGAGATGTACCCACGATAGCTTTTCGCACCCGGTATGACATTATGAGTTTATGGTTATGCCATTCGGGTTGACGAATGCTCCCGCAGCTTTTATGTCGTTGATGAATGAGGTATTCCACTAGTATTTGGACCGATTTGTGATAGTGTTTATTGATGATATACTGGTGTATTCAAGGTTTAGAGAGGAGCATGAGAGGTATCTAAGGATAGTGCTACAGACCCTTCGAGAGAAGAAGTTGTACGCTAAACTCAGTAAGTGCGACTTTTGGTTGGAACAGATCTCTTTTCTAGGTCACATAGTATCGAAGGATGGAGTATCAGTGGATCCATCTAAGATTGATGCCGTGGTTCAGTGGTAGAGACCTCAGACAGTGACAGAGATCAAGAGTTTCCTGGGTTTACCTGGATATTATCGAAGGTTTGTAGAAGGATTTTCGAGGTTAGCTGCTCCTTTGACATGCCTCACAAGAAAGAATGTGGAGTTTGTGTGGGACGATAAGTGTGAAGAAAGTTTTGAGGAGCTGAAAAGGAGATTAACCACAGCTCCGATCCTCACCATTCCTACCAGCTCAGGAGGTTTCTCGGTGTATGCGGATGCTTCACATCTGGGACTGGGCTGTGTATTGATGCAGGATGGGAAGGTAGTAGCTTATGGATCAAGACAGTTAAAGGATCATGAGAGGAACTACCCAACCCATGACTTGGAGTTAGCAGCGGTGGTGTTTGCGCTGAAGATATGGCGCCACTACCTTTATGTTGAGAGATTTCAGGTTTATACAGATCATAAGAGCCTTAAGTACCTGTTCTCACAGAAAGAGTTGAACATGAGACAGAGGAGATGGCTCGAGCTGTTAAAGGATTATGATTGTGAAATCCTATACCACCTGGGTAAAGCAAATGTGGTTGCTGATGCTTTGAGTAGGAAGCATCTCGGGATGGTATCATTTATGATGATCAGGGAACACGAGCGTTGGAACAGTTCACGAACCTCAGTTTGGATATGACCCCACTTGACGCTGATAGTGGATTTATGATAGCTAGCCTGCAGTTGGAACCGAATCTGGTAGATCGAATCCGACAGGCTCAGCGAGTTGATCAGCAGTGCAGTGATATTGTCGGGCAGATACATAGGGGTATAGACATGGACTTTGGATTGAGTTCAGATGGATTGTTGAGGTTCAGAGGTAGAATATGTGTTCCTGATGATACAGAGATCAGAAGGTTAATCTTAACAGAGGCTCACTCATCGAAGTATACGATACATCCAGGGGGTACTAAGATGTATCAAAACCTTCGAAAGGTTTATTGGTGGTCTGGAATGAAAAAGCACATTGCTGAATATGTTACTAAATGTCTCGTTTGTCAGCAAGTGAAGGTAGAGCATCAGAAGCATGCAGGGTTATTGCAGCCTCTACCGATATCGACATGGAAGTGAGAGCATGTCACCGTGGATTTTGTGATGGGATTACCGAGGACCCATAGAGGTCATGATGCCATATGGGTGATTGTGGATCGGTTGACAAAATCAGCCCATTTTCTAGCTATGAGAGCTACCGATACTCTGAGCCAGTTAGCGAACCTATATGTGCGCGAGATAGTGAGGCTACATGGAATTCCAGTGAGCATTATTTCTGATAGGGATGCACGCTTCACTTCCCACTTCTGGGAATGTTTTCAGGAAGCGATGGGGTCCCAGTTGAGTTTTAGCACCGCGTTTCATCCTCAGACAGATGGTCAGTCAGAGAGGACTATACAGACCCTGGAGGATATGTTGAGAGTATGTGCATTGGATTTTGGAGGCTCCTGGGATGACCACTTGCCACTCGCAGAGTTCGCGTATAATAATAATTTTCATGCGAGTATCAGGATGGCACCATATGAGGCATTGTATGGGCGTAGATGTCGTTCCCCTATTGGATGGGAAAAGGTTGGTGACAGACAGATCTTTGCTCCCGACTTGGTTAGACAAGCCTCTGAGGATGTCCAATTGATATGTGAGAGGTTACGGACAGCTCAGAGCAGACAAAAGAGTTATGCTGATAGGAGACGAAGACCACTAGAGTTTGAGGTGGGTGAGTCAGTGTTTTTGAAAGAATCCACTTCGAAGGGAATTATGAGATTCAAAAAAGAAGGGAAAGTTGAGCCCTCGATATATAGGGCCATTTGAGATACTTGATAGAGTGGGAGATAAGGCGTACAGGTTGGCATTGCCACCAGAGTTGGCAAGTGTGCATAACGTCTTCCACGTATCCATGTTGAGGAAGTATCACCCGGATCCGACCCATGTGATAAGATATGAGCTTTTGGAGCTCAATGAAGGTATGACCTATGTTGAGAAGCCAGTTTGGGTATTGGACAGAAAAGAGAAAGTGTTGAGGACAAAGACAATTCCCTTAGTGAAAATACTTTGGCAACATCACACTGTGGAAGAATCCACATGGGAATTAGAGAGTTTGATGCGGGAGAAGTATCCCGAGTTGTTCACCGAATAATTGGTTCTAATTTAGAGGACCAAATTTTCTAAGTGGGGGAGAATGTGAGACCCCGTATATGTATAATGGTATATATGTACATAGAAATGTAAATAGAGTTGTACTATGAATTCATAAGTGAAGTATATGTGATGTAAGTCCATAAGTTAATGTACACACATGTAATAAGAGTTTTGATTGTACATACAAGTTACATTATGTATGAATGTAAAGAAATTGACTTAAACATGTGGAGAATGTGAGTAGAATGGATTATGAGTAGTGTGGTAAAATGGAAGTAGAATTGCATAAGTTGTGCACTTCTATTTGGTTTAGATCGTGTACTTTTGGTTATACAAGGATTCCACACAAGTTTCAATAGGAATAAGGTATGTATGGATGTCATTGTCAAGCCTCAAAGATGATTGAATGAGAAAATGATCATGTTAGCAAATTAAGGATGTTTGAGTATGAGTTGCTGCAGAAGAACTGCAGAAAATCTGGAAATTGTGAAGGGCAGATCGATCTCATGGGATGAGAGATCGATCTGGAAGAGCCAGAATGCTCTTATTTGGGCAATGAAATAGAGCAGATCGATCTCCAATGGAGCTAGATCGATCTCCTAAGCACTCTGTAATGAAAAGATCGATCTCCAAGCACCCAGATCGATCTCCTTAGCTCTCTGTTTGGGAGCAGATCGATCTCATGCTTTGACAAATCGATCTCATGCTTAAAATGCAGTGAAAAAGAGGGATTTAAGGGGACCAGATCGATCTCCTCTTGGACCAGATCGATCTCCTCAAGCTATTTCTATATAAGAAGTGTTGAAAATCTAAAAATTTCGAGAAAAACACTAACCTTCCACTTTCAACCCAAAAACCTAACTTTCTCTCTCTAAAATTAGCCATTTTCAGTAAGATTTGAAGAGAGACCATTAGAGGCAAAGTTGTTCCTATCAAAGAGGAGAACAACATAGTTGAAAGGCATTTTCCCATTGTTGGTATTGAAGGAGTTAAGGGCATTGTCATTTGGAGCAAGAAGAGAAATCAAATTGGTTAAGATTCTAACACTCAAACTATGATACATTGTCTATATAATTGATTTTGGAGTTGTTTGGCATGAGTATGGATGGTTAGAAACTATCTAAAATGCATTGGAATGATTATGACCTAGAAATGGTCTAGAGTGAGAAAGTAGAATGTATGGAGATTAATGATGAATGAGATATGTAGAAGTTATTAATAGTGTTGTGGTATGATTTTAAGATGTGGTTAGTGGATAAATTGTGAGATTTATCTAAAAGAGGTAAAATGTGGATTAAGGTATTTGTAAAATGCATAAGTGAATAATATTGACTAGTGAGGTCAATTATGGGTTAAAAACATTAACTCAATCGATTGAATGAATGAATCGCAGCTTTTGAAGATACGCCGAGGCGAGTTGAGCCAAGAGCGTGAGAAGCTAAAAGGAAAGGAGTCAGACCAAGTAAATCGAGGTAAGGGAATTGTGTGGACTCTTAGAGATATCTGTGCGCAACTTGGGCGCATTAAATGCTTTGCTAGAATGCATGAGACATTAGGAAATGATGTTGGGTGATTGAAGGGCAAAAGTTGGGAGTTTGATAAAATGTGCATGAAAACAAATTGAAAATCATGTTTTATTGCTTTTTAGCAAATGATTGGTAGGTTGGCTAACATTGAAATGATTTGCAACAGAAATGAGTGTGTTTTGGTTTTGTTAACCATATTTTGCAAAGTTTTGAGCTAACTACATGATTTCATGAGTATGAAAGCGTGCTAGAGTATGACTCGCACGAGATTTGACGTGTTTTATACACATAAGTGCTAGAGGCACTAGTTTTCACATGGAATTCATAATTGTTTTGGCATTGTGCTTGGAGTTTGTCTCGCACTGGATGCCCACCTTGCATGTTGCCATGTTTGGAGCTTCTAGTAGACTGGGTGTCACATCGATTAAATAAGCTCACACGTGCATTGTTTTGACATGATTAATTAGCCGTGTTAGGAGCTTCGGGTAGACAAGAGGTCGTACCGATTAAGTAGGCTCACACGTATGTTTGAGATGTGGCGTGATATGATGTGTTGATTGGTTCCACGGAGTACGTGTACCATGTTGAGATGTGATGTGCCATCTTCGGACGAGATCTGCTATGGACAGGCGGGTAGGATTTGACCCACCTCCCGTGTGGAAGCAAATAGTGGTGATATCCCACACACCTGATCCGTGTAGCCGATATCACAGGTTATGTACATAGGCCTTAAGGTAATTACCTGTTGTTGCACTGCCTATCTCACATGTCTACTGCTATTTGAGAATAAATCCATGTTTGAAATGATTTGTGGGTCAGGAAAGTCCGAGGGATGGGCTGAGACCTGACCAGTGTTGGATTGATTTGTTAATGGTTTTTAAAGTGCACGGATGTATGATGTTTAATGCCATGCTTTATTATGAAAATGCATGATGGTTAATGCCATGCTATTTGAGAAAATGCATTATAGGTAATGCCATGCTTTTATTGTGAATTATGCATATGATTTATACCATGCTTTGAGTTGAAATGTGCACTGGATTTTAATAGCATGAATGCTTTACATACCATTAACACAATCATACACTCATGATTTGAGATAAATAATGAATTAAATGCTTTTGAGCATGGCATCACGATCACGTAGATAGTGCAGTATCTACCTGTTCGCATGATTGCCTTACTGAGCGTGTGGTTTGCTCACCCCCTTTATTTTCCCCCTCGCTACAGAGATTTGAGTGTAGAGTGAGTGTGACTGGAGGCGTTTCCCTTTTTGTAATCTGCTGCATCACATCGCTAAAGGTATACACACCTGGATTATTTTGTATCTAAACTAGACATAGCACAGTAGCATTTTGCATGTAACTACCGGGGATCTAAAACAATGTAAACACATGTAACAACTCTGATATATATATACATTTATACAAGTGTTTACTTATGAATAATATGCAAATTGAATTGGTATGGTGGAGTGAGTTAGACGTCGACACACAGCCCAACTGTTGAGAGGGTGGTTGTTCACGATCAAGGAAAGATGATTAATAATTGATGCATGAAAATGCGAAAAATTTACACGTATTTTGGTAAGTTGAGAGTTGTGACAAAATTTTTTAATTTTCTTTCATACTTACCTGTCCTCTGATCGTGACTACACTCCACTAACAATTGGGTTGTGTGTCAATGTCAGTCCCACCATTCAATCATCATATAACTTAATTCCTTATTACAAAAAAAGGTGAACACATCGGTTTTTCATTTATTATTTTCCATTCATTTACAAGTGTTTACATTATCTATACATCCCCAACAGTTACTTACAAACATGTTACTATGCTATTCTTATTTAGATACAATATGTACAAGTGTATATACCTCAAAATGATGGGCAGCAGCGGATATCAGGAATGCAGTACTCAGTCACCTCAAAGTTTACTGGAGATGATCTGTGTGAGAAAATGAAAGGGGTGAGCACATCAATCTCAATAAGGCAATCCTACGAACAAGTAGGTCACCATACTACCTACATGAACATGGTGCCATGCATAAATCACCCTTCCTCCACACATTCCAAAACAGATACTACAATTCGTGATGTCATGATGTCATGTAAAACAAATTCACATATGGATTTCAAAAGCATGGAAAACTCGACATGCAAATCCATTTAAAACATTTCATTCTCGTTAAAATTTCACAACACATTTAAGACTCAACCCCTCCCTCGAGTGTTCCTGACTCACACAAAACCTTGAAATCAAATGCTTTTCAAAGCAAAAGTACCATGCGATATAATGAATATCATGTAAAACTAGTTTACATCATTCATGGGTTTAAATAGCATGGAAAATAACGTCATGCAAGTTTCTGTTTAAAATCTAATTTAATTTTTCATCAAAACCATAGCTCAGTCAGGATCCAACCCCTCCCTCGGGTGATCCAGACTCACAAAAAAATCCACAAAAAGAGTTTCTCAAACATCAACATGAATGACTAGGCAATATATGTATATATCTCGGGCAAATAACTAGGACGATGACCATATGTCCTCGTGATTCCACTGCTACACGGATCATAGTGTGCGGGGTCACACCACTATCGGGAACCGCCTCGAGAGGTGGGTCAGTCTATCCCATCGGTTCTGCCCGATAACTCGCATCTGAAGATGCCACGCATCCGAAGATGCCACATAATTAATCCCAGCACGGTACAGCATACTCCATGCTACTTGTACGGTACAACGTAGTTCGTGGACCCATATCTCATATCCATACTCATGCCTTGTCTCAAAACGCACGTACGAGCCTATTTAATCGGCGTGACACAGTCTACCCGACGCTCCAAGCACGGCTCATCGCATGTTCTCATAAAATCAGTGCGAGCGATGCTCCAGCACTCTCATCAAATCAAGTAAAACTAGTGCGAGCTAAGCTCTAGCACTCTGTTATACAAATCATGTTGAAAATCTGGCGTGAGCTAGGCTCCAGCACCCTGTCACAAAAATCATGTAAAAAATCTGGTGCAAGTTAGACTCCAGCACCGTGTCAGGAAAATCATATAAAAATCTGGTGCGAGTTAGACTCTAGCACCAATGCATTTAAAACTCTAGTGCGAGCTCTCGCTCCAACACTAATGCATGCATCACACATATCAAGACTCGTGCGAGCTGAGCTCTAGCACGTCACATTTTCATAAAATCACGTAGGCGGCTATATTTCTCAAACCAATTTCAAAGAAAATCAACATTGTTGAAAATATGCAATGGTGTGCATTTTTATTTAAAAGTTAACCAGCCTACTCATGCACGTGTCAAAACACCTCATGAACAAGCATGAACCTCTTGTTCTTGCTCCTCCCAATTTTTCCTAAATTTGGAAATTTTACCCTTCACAAGAGTATTTTGGTAATTTGCCCATGCAGGGCACTAAAAGTTTTATCTGAAATCTAGACCCTTCAGACAATTTAAGAGACTACAAATGAATTCGAAATTGTGTAAAGCTACCTCTAGCAGTCCGTAAAATTCCCTTACCTGGAATTACGCGTGAGCTTATCCCGTCTTGCCCGTACCAGGTCTCTCAATCTAATTTGCTCCAAACCAAGTCCATGAAGCTGTATAAAACCACGTACTTGGGTCAATTCTAATATATTTATCAGTATTCTACTCTTACTAATCGAATCTAAAGTACTAGGCCCGTTTTACTTTATTGGGCCTGATTGCACCTTAATGGGCCTCGACCCATTTCCAATTCGTTTCTACTTATTAAATCCCTTCTTCGGGTCTATTGGGCTTTCAATACCCATTGGGCATCGTTCCCAACTCTTTGGATAGCCCGTATATCATTTACGATAATTAATTCAAAAATCTCAATATAATTCACTAAATGCAGAATTAAATCCAAAATTCGTAAAATAAATCTCTAATACACGATAATCACATAAATTGTCGTAAATGAGCTTTACTTACCCGAGTTTATGCAATAGTGAGAAATTTAAAGTTCGATCGGGCTCATGTTCAGAATTTCTCATCGAACTGCACAATTTGTATATTTATTTTTTGGGTTAATTTTCGATCAAATATAATTTAAATAAATTTCTCAAAAATCAAATCGGTCACTTTTGACCTCTTACCAACTTACCAGAAGTCTGGTGTGTCCCCAAAAATTCTTCCCATTTTCCTTTTTCTCTTTTTCTTCCTTTTTCCTCTCTTTCTTGGCTGAACCGGTTTGGTCCGATTTAACCCTGTTCAGACCGGTCCGGTTCAATCGGTTCAGTCTGGTTCAGCCAGTTCAGGGCTTTGTCGATCGATTCTTCACCAGCTTCAACCTTCGGCAGGTCTGTCTGGCTGTTCGATGCACGGATCTGGTGGCATCCACGCTCGGATCGACGACAATGAGGTTGTTCGGCCTTTCTCCTCTTTAGCGTCTGTAGTACCTCTCCTTTCCGCAGTTTTCGGCGCCGTCCGTCGATTTTGCCGGTCATGGCCATCACCAATCTGCTCTTCTTTGCCTCGGGGATGTTCAGCTGGGGGCGAGGTTGGCCAGATCGGCGCCGGTGGCCGCCGATTCTCTTTTCCCTTTTCGGTTTGTCCCCCCTCGCCGTTTCTCACAATTTTCGATGGCTGGGTGCGCGTGCCAACCGATGGAGGCCCGCTCGGTGCCGGCCTTGCTTCGTCAGTCGTGTCGCGCTCCATCGTGTCGCTGTTCACCATTTTTTGGGGAATCGGGACGGCTGTCGCGCGATTGGTTTCGTGCGATCGCGCGACGCTATTTTTGTCATTTACTTTATTTTTATTTATTTATTTATTTATTTTATTCAATTAAAATATAGTAAAAATCAAAAATATCTTCAAGAATAATCTATTTAATTAATTTAATCAATAAATCAATTTATCTGTCAAATTTCATCTTTTCGGTATATTTTTCCATTATTTCGGGATAATTTCCCGAGGTGAAATTCCGATTAATTCCAATAAATTCATATCTTGATCAATTTGACTCGAAATTTAATTATTTTTTCGTTATTGATCAAGATTTCTCAATTCCATATTTTTAATAAAATTTTCTTGTCAAATTAATACTGAATTTTTGCCTTTTAACCGTTTTACCCTTGCACGTGTTCGAGATCAATCCAATCCAACTTCCTTTTATGAACACTCACTCATTTTGTATTTTAAATCCTTATCTACAGTCTGAATCCCATTTGTTTAAATTTGTGACCATTTTCAAACCTTTATAAGAAATTACGATTTAATTCAGGTCTTACAATATACTACGATAAAGATTAAATCAATATAACAAAAATTTGTAATAGACATAAGTTTTTCACACCCAACAATTCAAACATAAATCTATGAGTATCCAACCCATCTCTAATCTCACTTATCAATGGCTTTCAAGTCCCATAGATCAATTATAGATGATGATGAAACTCTTCGCAGAGCTTATAATATCATAATCCAAAATTCTCTATTAGCCAAATACACTATTAACTTGAACTAAAAGTTAGAGGTTATGAACAATAGAAAGAAAATCAGTCGATAATTTCAATCATTATAACTCAAAATAATAAAATTTATATCAAGATCACAACTCCAAACACCAATCACATATATCACATAATCTCATTGATTCATCAATCTTTGGAACCGTTATCACAATTTAATCACTTTTTTCATTAACAAATTAATAGCACTCCATGTAGAAGTTTAGAGATTGTCTTGCAACGACTTGAATAATTTATCAATTCATATCCTCAAGTTGAGATACTTTTCTCTTTCTTTTACTGACCAAAATCACTTCAAATTAAGCAATTATCCTCTTTAAATGCAAGGTTGATTCTGTGAGACCCCGTATATGTATAGCTGTATATAGGAACATGGGAATGTAAATAGAATCATAAGTAAGATGATGTATTGTAATGTGAAGTATATGCAATGTAAGTTTATAAGATTATGTACGCTCTTGTAGTAAGAATTGTGATTATACGTACAAGTTGCATTATGAATGAGTAGGAAGAAATAAACTTGAACACGAGAAGAATGTGATCGAAATGGAATATGAGTAGTATAGTAAAATGGAAGGAAAGATTTACATAAGTGTATATTTCCATTCGAGTAATATCGTATATATTTGGTCATACAAAGATTCTACACAAGTTTTAATGTGTATGTAGTGAGGATGGATCCCATTTTCAAGTCTCAAAGATGAATGAATGAGGAAATGATCATGGTAGCAAACTAAGGGTGTTTGGTAAGGAGTTGTTGCAGAAAAACTGCAAGAAATCTGGAATTTGTGAAGGCCAAATCGATCTCATAGGATGAGAGATCGATCTGGGAGAGCCAGAATGCCCTTATGTGAGAAATGGAAGGGAACAGATCGATCTCCAAAGGAAGCAGATCGATCTCCTTAGCTCTCGGGTTGGAAGCAGATCGATCTCCCCTAAGACCAGATCGATCTCCTTAAGCTTCTGTTTGACAGCAGATCGATCTCCAGTCTCGACAGATCGATCTCCTACCTTTAAAACGTCTTAGAAAAGAGGGATTTTAGAGGAACAGATCGATCTCCACCCAAGGAAGATCGATCTCCTCAAGTCAAAACTATAAATGGGAGCAGTTGGATCATCAGAATTTTGGGATAAACTATTTCCTCTCACTTCAACTCAAAGAAATCTGGTTTCTCACTCCTAAATCCAGCCATTTTTAGTGAGATTTAAGGAGAGTCTATTAGAGACAAAGTTGTTCACAACAAAAAGAAGAACAACATAGTCTAGAGGCATTTTCCCATTTGATGGATTGAAGAAATAAAGGGCAAATCCTAATTGGAGCAAGAGGAAATCCAATGAGGTAAGTTTCTAATGCAAATACCCAAGTACATTGGTTTGGATATTGATATGGGAAATGGTTAGTATGCATAGACATGATAGAACTACCTAGAATGGTATGAAATGAATATGACTTAGAAATAGTCAAGTGTGAGAAAGTGGAGTGTGGAAGTGTTTATGATAAATGAGATATCTTGAGTGGATGATTATGTTGTGGGAATGATTTGGACATGTCACGACCCAAACTACCCAAAAATCAGAGTTAATTTTTCGCATTTTGTTATTTTCTTTATTAAATTCTTATCTTATTTAACAATTTACTTTTATTCATTAAAATCCACTAAAAATACCCAAATATCCCTTAAAATTATTATTTAATTCTAAATTCTTTAATTTAATTTTATTTAATTTATTTTAATCCCTTTTTCGGATATAATTTTCCCGTATTTTTCGGGATATTGTCCCGGGTGACTTTTCGGTATATTTTTCGATTATTTTCGGGATTATTTTTTTTCCGAACTAAAAATCCCGATTAATCCCGATTAATTCAAATAAATTAATATCTTGATCAATTTAACCCAAAATAATTATATTTCATCTTTATTGACCAAGATTTCTCAAATCCATATTTTTAATTAATTTTCTTTATCGAAATTATACCGACTTTCGGTCTTTTGACCATTTTACCCTTACACGTGTTCGGGATTAATTTAACCCGACTTCCTTCATACTTCCCCCTATCTTTTCTTATTTAATTTCCGTGTTTTAATTAAATTCGGGTCTTACAACTCTCCCCCACTTAAAGAATTTGGTCCTCCAAATTAGAACCAAGTCATATGAGTCCATATACAACTCCGGGTATATCGATCATATCTTACTCTTAAATTCTTATGTGACCTTCTCCGGAGTGTATTACTATCAAAGGACTTTAATTAGGGAGATCGTCTTAAACCTCAATACTTTCTCTTTCCTATTTAATGCCCGAATCAACTTCTTCAATATACTTATATTTTCATTAGATTGAACTTTTGGAATTCATATTCGATCACCTATGCTGGATCTGGATAGTATTGCCGAAACATCAAAAGTGAAGACACATTGTGGGTGCCTGTTTATTCAGGTGATAACACCAACCTACAGGTCTTATCTCCCACTTGTCCAATCTCTCAAAGATTCAATCCAGTGTATCTCAATTTACCTTCTTCCAAAAGCTCGCTATGTCCTTATTCTCTTAGGACAATAAACATCTCAATCATATTAATTCACCAAGGGTGAATTCCAATACTTGTCTATCTGCTCTGAGGTGTTCTTAATCTCTCATCCTTAACTAAACATCCTCAGAGACTTATTATCCAAAGTCAAAAATAATTATATCTGTCACCCACTTTTTTTCTTATCCAATTTGGGGAACAACCCCTACAGCCATACACTGTCTCATAACTTGTTATCCCGATACTCAACTGTCAACTGTCACTATTGACAACTTCAATTAGAAATTAACTGATCATTCCAGGAGCTTATAAAATCAATGGCACACGCTTTCATCGGATCCTCCAGAACTTGTACAGTCCTCTCTGACTGACCATTTGTCTGAGGACGAAAAGCTGTGCTAATACTTAGTCGGGTTCCCATAGCTTCCTAAAAATATTCCAGAGGTAGGAAGTGGAGCGGGAATCCCTATATGATACCATGCTCACTGGAACGTTACATAATGTTCCACAAACTGCCTTACACATAAATCCTCATACACACTCTGAGTATTTGGGGAGTTCATAACCAGAAAGTGGGTAGACTTAGTCACTCTATCGACTATCATCCTAATAGTCTCCTAATTTATCCGGGTCCTCTATAACCCATCACGACATTCATGGAGACTTACTCTCGTTTTTTGTGCCGTGTCGATATAGGTAGGTGCTGCAATAACTCTGCAGACTTTTAATACTCTACCTTATTCTGTTGACATACTAGGCACTTTTCTACAATCTCCACCAATATCTCTTTCCACATCTGACCACCAATACCCTTTTTGGATATTTCAATATATAATCATTACTTTTCGTATGCACTGTATATCCCGAAGAGTGAGCTTCTGATAACAGTACTATCTCATCAACTGTGGTCCTGGGGAGCACTTATACTGTCTCTGAACCTCTCTGTAAATCAAAATCATACTCTGTGAACTCTGTCACTGTACCCTTCTGAATTTGACCCAAACTATCGACATCCGGTCGATCATCACGCTAAGCCTGGCAAATCCGGGCACTCTCATCCGGTTCTAATCATCAGGCTAGCTGTCACATAATCATACTAATCACTGTCATCATCAGAAGGGATCACATCAATACTGAGATTCACAACTGCTCTAGCAGCTCACGCTCCCTGACCATCATATGTAATACCATCCCGAGGCTATTTCTGCTCAAGGCATCAGTCATCACATTAGCCTTTCCTGGGTGGTACAATTTTCACAAATCAACTCTCCCAGAAGCTCTAACCCACTATGTATTCTCATATTCGTCTCTTTCCGTGAAAACAGATACTCGGGCTTTATGATCAGTGCATATCCATAATTTCTCACCATGTACATAATAGTACCATATCCTCGGTACAATTACTGTTGTCAACTTTAAATCATGGGTCAGATAGTTTATTTCATGATCAAGGAGTTGTCTGACTCCAAAATTGACTATCTTCCCATTATACATCAATACACAGCTCCTTCATAATTTTGAGGTATCCATACTCACTGGGAACCTCTTGAGCTGTTGGGTATGACGAAATTAATCACGGTGGTCAGTTCATACTTCATCACGCCAAATTCACGTCACATCAATCATCTTATTTATCATCTCATTCCAAGACCACGTTTCTTAGTTAAACGTGTCAACCAAGTATATCCATTTTAGAACTTGCAGCAACCATCTACAAAAGCAATTTCCCAATTGTTGCTTATAAATCGCCCTAGACTTTAACTACACCCAATATATCATCGATAATGATGATTACAGATCGGTACAATCCTTGACTTATTTACGCATAAGCGTATAAGGTCCTTCTCAACCGCTTACGTTTTCAGGTACTAACCTGCTTCATTTCCTTTTCTTATCTTAACGGCACCTATTAAATTTACTATGTTAACCTTTAGGTTTTGTTGAATTTTAATATTCTTATTGTCTTAGTAAAGGTATCCTAATGCTAAAGGTATTTATTACGCCGATCGATTTCACGTTATAGGTCATATGTATATATCTAGACGCTGTCAAGTCTTCAGGCGGGGAGGTATTTTGAAATACCTTTATTAGCCTTCAGACTTAACCACAACTACTGGTTATGGTTATACCCATCCTTATCCTTGGTTATAATTTGTATTCGCTACTAATTGTTTAACCTCAATTACTTCGCATATTAAGGGTATTCCTTATCTAGCATATATCTCTACTCCAATACATCTTGTACTTAGGATCTATCTTATCTCGAAGATTTTCTCCTTCGTGCATCAATCATAATGAAACTCTTGTCATTATTTATTTCGTGAGTACAATCCTTTACTCCTGAAATTTTCAACTGTTACACCCCTTTTTATCACTTAAAATCTCTATATCCAAATTCTGTTAATTCATCCTCCTCTATTGGGGTACTCATTTATCAGTATTGCCCAATGATGTAGGCATTCATGCCTTTTACTCACTTATATATGAATGAAGGCGGTATGAATAAATATGTGGCACCAGGATTAATGAACATATGTACTTCATTATTCATAACAAGTGTGGTATCTTACACCACATCCATGAAACATCAATAGTGTCCTGGTCCAAGACATCCTCTCACCTTCGTCCAACAGTCTACTTTCCTTTTTCTCTTCGGCTATGTCCTCCCTTCTCGTTGTAGCTATACCAACGAAATTTTTCTCTGTCTCTTTACTTTTCTGTGGGGCGATCTCGCCCAACTCTGAGCAATCCTAAATCAATGGTCCGTCTTACCACATTTAACGGCCATTTCATCAATACAGTGTAGATATAGACCCTCCTTCCGTGGTATCCACCACACATCTCACACTGCTTACAGTACTTACACTGCTACACCGCTTCGTAGCAGGTCGGGATTCTCCAATCACAATGCCCCTCAAGAGTGCCAAAATTAGTTGCACTGAGGCCTTACCAATTCTCTTACTCCATAACTGGTCAAATCAGATCTTTTACCAATTACCACTTTCCCATTTTTTAACATCTCTGTCATTTTTCGATTCTCTTTTCTGTCTCTATTTCAGCCCTCATTACCTTTCCCAATCTCAGAGGCGTGCAATTCATGTTCGTATTTACCCAACCGTAAATCTGCGCACTGCCTCGGTATAGGTAATATCGCACGGGCCAATCAGACTCTAATTGGAAAGTTGAGTCGTTTCATGATCTTTAGACATCTCGACTGTCACTTTTCATAGTGTCGAGGTAATATCTGCCCAAAATTATAACTGAGTTTTCATACTCATAATCAATTTAGTATTCCTGGGCAATGTAAGAAATTTTTCCTTTAAATCATGTCCGGGATATCCTGTCACCGGAATACATCCATAATCATTTCTCATCTCAGCTCTGGATGTTTAACACTTAAGATGGGTTGAGCGGGTTTCCACCAATGCTCCGCTGCGCCCTCTGATCTCATACATAATCTGAGCAATTAGCTCCTCAAAATGATCTCCACACTCCGCTCCAATCTCGCGAAGCGTGTCTCAATACTGTCCGATCTCTCTGTCGGACTCTGTGAGGCATTCTCAACATTAGCCTCTATTTCAATCTCATACTGATTCTCATAGTCAAACTCAGCACGACTTAGCAGACTCAGGTCTACCTCTACGACCTCTGCCTCGTGCACTATCTCATCTAACGCGACTCATATTAAGCATTCCTGCATTCTCAACCATTTCTTAGTCAAGCCCATCTCGATATACACTATTGTATCTAACTAAGCACAGTAACACGAGGATGTAATTTCCTAATTACTGACACTGACACACATCAGACCAATTGTGCTCTGATACCACCTTTATATGTCACGACCCAAACTACCCAAAATCAGAGTTAATTTTTCACATTTTGTTATTTTCTTTATTAAATTCTTATCTTATTTAACAATTTACTTTTATTCATTAAAATCCACTAAAAATACCCAAATATCCCTTAAAATTATTATTTAATTCTAAATTCTTTAATTTAATTTTATTTAATTTATTTTAATCCCTTTTTCGGATATAATTTTCCCGTATTTTTTGGGATATTGTCCCGGGTGACTTTTCGGTATATTTTTCGATTATTTTCGGGATTATTTTTTTTTCCGAACTAAAAATCCCGATTAATCCCGATTAATTCCAATAAATTAATATCTTGATCAATTTAACCCAAAATAATTATATTTCATCTTTATTGACCAAGATTTCTCAAATCCATATTTTTAATTAATTTTCTTTATCGAAATTATACCGACTTTCGATCTTTTGACCATTTTACCCTTACACGTGTTCGGGATTAATTTAACCCGACTTCCTTCATACTTCCCCCATCTTTTCTTATTTAATTTCCGTGTTTTAATTAAATTCGGGTCTTACAGGACATGTTGATGTTGGGATTAAATGGTGAGATTTACCACAAAGGGTAAAAATGTGTAATTAAGGCATTTGATAAATGCTTAGTTGAATAAGAGTTAGAAACATTAACTCAAATGTTGATGGATGAATTTCAGTTTCGGATGTTACGTCGGAGCAAGTCGAGATGAGAACGCGAGAAGCATAAAGGCGGATAGTTGCACACAAGTAAAACGAGGTAAGGGACTGTGTGTTAGCTATAGAGATGTTCGTGCGTAATTTCAGCAATTTCGTAGATATATTGCTAGAACTAGTACGATATTATAATTCTATGAAATGATATGGAAGTATGAAAAGTACTATGATGTATATATGTATTGAGAAATGGGATAGGGTAAGGAAATAGCATGATATGCATGTTTTCAATGATATTCTCAATTTTATATTGTTATTGATGATAGAGAAATGTTGATGATAGGTTGGCTAATTTTACATGTTTTAGCATGATGATGCATGCTGTATGAATAAGCGTGTTTTGAGTTTTAAAGGAGAAAATAGCCATCTATCAGTTTTGAGATGAGATTTGGTGTTGAAGCGCTAGCTCACACCTGTTTTAATGCCTTGATGTACCTTGCGGGAGTTTTAACTTCACGAGGGTTTTGAGAAAGTGCGAGAACTTTGCTCACACCTGTTTTGTTGAGTTGAGGTAAACCTGGGGGTCTGGGACCCAAGGGGATACCAGCCGACGACCATTTGAACGGGCTGGGCCTTAACGAGAGATCGTACCGCGCTGGAGCTTTGTGTTGACTGTGTGTCACGCTGCTTGCTCGCCTGGTATATGAGACATGGTTTAGGATAAAAAGTCCATCGGAGTTGGAGTATGGACTTGGGTCCACGGTTGTACGTAGAATAGTGTAGTCACCCGTTGGTATACTATGTACCGTGCTGGGTGCACGTGAGTACGAGTATCGCGTAGATGACACACGACGTATCTTCACCGTGAGTATACGAGGAGATGAGGTGGATTGAGATGAGCCGGAGGGTAGGACTGACCCATCCCCCTTCAGGCGAAGTGATACCCTGTGCACACCTGATCAGTGAGGCCTGGGATCACTGACTATGGCCATAAGTCGTGGATATTTGATTGCCGAAAATTTCCATGCCTGTCTCAGAGATTCGAGAAACAGAGACAATCTCAAAAAAGAAAGAGATTTGCGAGAAAGAATGATTTGAGAAGTGAAAGAGATTTCGTGTTTTTGATAAATCTCTGATTTCACATTCGTGCCATGAGGGCACTATTTATGAGCATGTTTTAAATGGAAGTTTGACATTTGATTTACACGAAAATGCTATTGAGAAACATGTGTTTAAATGCATTGTTCGTATGATATTTCCATTTATAACGAAAACATGGTTTTGGTTTATGCATGCATGGGCTATGTAGGTAGTACGATATCTACCTGCTAGCATACATTTCCTTACTGAGCTGTGGTTTGCTCATCCCACTATTTTCCCCCTCCAGGTACTGAGAAGTAAGAGAGCGGCGATCTCTAGATCTTTTGTGTTTAACAGCTCCCACAATCCGCAAAGGTATAAGATTTGTATACACAAGTATTTTGTATCTAATATATTGTATCGCACAGTTATATCTTGGAATTGTAAACAGTATTATAGGGATGATATGTAAGCACATGGTATTTATACAATTAATTTTGTGTATTTACACACACACCTGGGAGTGTGAATTAAAGTTTTAAATATTCCGCTGTAAATGAATGAAATTTTAGTAATTGCATCTTCTCACAGCCCAACCGTAGTAGAGAATGTATGGATAGAAGGGTTCCCAAAAGCGGGGTATGACAGATTCCATGCAATAGAAAATCTTACATTATACAATAATAAAATTTTTATTGATGATCTTCAATTACTGCCTAAAATCTATGTTCCCGCATAGCATTCCTTTGCACTTGATATTGAACAATTAATCCATATTCCATAGTTCATACGATTTCGTTAGAATAAAATTCATTTCTTCATCTTCACAAGTAATGGTATCCTGACTTCCAACACGAATATGACGATTGTCAATTTCAATTTATAGGTTATGGATTTGGGTACTTCTAGACGCTGCAAAGTCTCTCAGGCGGGGAGGTATTTTGAAATACCTTTGTTAGCCATCAGACTTGACCACATAAACTAGTTATAGATTTAAAGATTCAAGGTTTAGTCCCCATAGAAAGTAGGATACCATAACTTATCACAATTTCACATCTATCCTTTAGTCAGAACTTATTCTCAATTCATACCACTTGGTTCTGAATCACTTCAAATACAAAGATATTCTTACTTTCCATACACTTCTTATTCCAATGTAACTTCTATTCAAAATCTATCATATTTCAAACTTGTCTCATTTCGTACCTCAATTATATCAGAACTTTTTTCTTATTCCAATTAAGTCTTGCATTCGAAACATAAACATTATCAATTTACAATCTTTAGGCTCGATACGTAATTCATATTCCAAAGTGTCCCTATATCTCAAACTCTGTATCATCTTTAAGAATTTTGGGTCATCCCCACTGATCTATAATTTCTGCTTTGAAAGAATCCAATTAACTCTCGTTCTTAACATATCGTGACCAAGAAGACTCTGGGTCTCCTTAACAATTAATGCCAATACACATCAAAGTGAATCACCTAGTCCGATAATCTGTTTTTCATGTAATCCTTATAATTGTTTTCTTAGCATTTTAATTCTATCCTGTAAGCATACTTTTAGTTATGTGATTCATCTTTTCAGTTACAGGGACTTTACTCTATTGATAATTCTATATATTTAGAATTATTTGTGCTTAATTTCCTAATTAATTATTTAAATCCCTAATTTATTTTGTTAATTATCCCCTTTATTTAATTAAAATTCTCATCTTTGCAGATAAATTAAATCTGGATGAATTGTGAATATTTCAGTAGAAAATGGATCGAAATTGGATAAAATCGAGATTGAGCCATGTGGACAACACGAGTCATGCCACCTAGCACATCCAATTGGACAAGAAGACCGATGACATGGAAATATCTTTTCAAGGAGCCAATGGTGTGAAGACAAGTGGCCAAAAAAAGCCAACTCATCAAGGATGTGGAAATTACCATTTTACCCCTAGTGTGTTTATAAATAGGAAAGGATGACAGTTGAAAATATTATGAAATTTTAGGAGTAGAAGTAGATGTAAGTAGGAGTAGTGTAAAGTAAATTAGGAGTAGTTGTAATTCTAAGTAGCTTTAGTTTGTAAGTTTGTTGTGAGTTTAATTTTCCAAGCATTTTTCCGTTAGCATTTTTAAAAATTTGTTCTAAGTATTGTTCATGTAATTTCCATTAAAAAGCTTAGATTTCCTTTGTTCTCGGTTTAAATCATGTTCCTTTCACTTCGTGTTTTAATGTTAAGGGTTAATGAAAAGCAATTAATTTTCCATTGTGGTTCTCGGTTGCAAAGAAAAAAATAAAAATCATTTTTGTTCTTTTGTTTCCTTTTCATGGATGCTGATGGTTGGACCGAGGAATAGCTTGGTGACAGCCGCTTAATCCTCATTATTTTCCTCGTTTTCTATTTTATTTCATGGATATCATATTTTGAATAAGAATTACCAGTTTAACTTGTAATGATGTTTTATTTAATAGCAAATTTAGATTATGCATTTCTTACTGTCATCATCTTGTGCTGTTTTTAATCCATTTAATGAATTGCTACCATCCCTTCTCAGTCTGAATTTGTGAGATTGTGCTACTACTATCGTTGGTTGCTTGTCGATTTTCAGATCATAGGATGAGTGCACCATAGCAGTAAACTGGGATCGACAATCTTGCTCTGTTCTGCATAACTGATGTATTGTATTTCCTTGCTATCGGTGTTTGGCATGAATTGTCTAGTGTTTTTTGGGTTGTTATATGGTCTTATCGGAGCTGTAGATGAGCTTTGAGTTGAGTTCTCGGGATAGGCAGGATAGAAGATAGCATCCTCTGCTCTGCCCTGTTATATTGTTAACATACTGTTCATTAGTTTCATTTAATTAGGAGCAGTACGGGCTGTGTGTTTCTACTGCCCTCCTTGGACATCTCTCGGTATGATCTGCAATGCTGGATGATTCAGCATCGCCATTTCTCGCATAGCTGGAATAGAAGAGGAGATAGAATCAGTGCACAGTGTTGCTCGGGTTTACAGCTGACTGTAAAAGATGTATTGCAAAATGGATGCACTCCAGATGAGGAAAAAAATGAGCTGAGCACGGAACCAAGGCAGAGTTGGAGTATGATTGCAGAGTAGGAGATGGGCATGTTTGGACAGCCACGAGAGCAAGTTAGACATGCCTGGACAGGACCGAGCAAGGCAGTTGGCAACCAGAAATCGAGGCAGAGAACAACAGCCTAGAGTAGTAGACCAAGAGTAGCCCTGAACCGAGAACAGGCTAGGCAGCAACAACCCGTGAGCAAACAGCAGCAGCGGACCAGAGGACAACAGCAGCACCTCGCCAAAACCATGAAAGCCATACCTGAAAATATGCAAAGATGACACGTGAACAGTAAATGGAGGGATTTTGTTGGTTTAAATTGGTTAAGGCTTTGTTTGGCTTGTTCATTTTAGTGATTAATCCATTTTCATGCATTGTTAGTTTAGTCTAATTTCAATTTAATTTGTTAAGCTTAGTTTAGAGTTTTTAATTAAATTGCATGTTAGTATTCTTGCATATTAGTATAAAACTTAGTTTTAATTAGGATGATAGTTAATTAAGTGTTCATTTAGAAATAGATTAGGGGTAAATTTATTTTCATTAAGTTTTAGTTTAGTTTCAATTGAATTTTAATTAAGTAGTTTAATTGCAATTTTAGGATAGTTTAATTGTAGTTTAATTTATCTTGCTTTGTTATTTTCATAATTACATTTTATTTTAATTAATTAGTTTTAACTGTTTTAATTTCTTTTGTAGGTTTTTGATTTTAATTGCGTTGAGCACTGTAAGTAATTTTGCTCGGTTTTATTTTCTTTATTTTATAGTTTTATTATTTTATAGCTTTCGGTATTTTCAATTCTAGTTTAGTAGATCACCCACCTTAATCTCATAATTTACTAGAATATACTTAGGGTAAGATTAACCGGTACTTAATTAGGCTAGTCAACTTCTCTGTGGGATGATAATTTCGGGACTCAAATCCCATTATTATTTGTACGACCCGTGCACTTGCGGTAATACCCTTAGGGCCCATGAAGTGGTTGTGTTTTTATTTTCACTTTGTATATAATTCGTTTTTCTTTTTCTTTTCTGTTTTGTCTTTCTTTGTCTTTGTTGCAGATTTATATTCGAGTATTATGCTTTCAATTAAGCTTCAATTGTTCATCATCATCAGAAAGGGGAGTACTGTATTCTTGAGCTTAAATTCTTATAATATCTGCACACTGAGGATACTGTGCACTTTAAGTTTGGGGGAGGGGATATCACTTGAGCTATTTTAGAAAAATTGGAACAATTTTCAAAAATTTTCAAAAATCTGAGAAAGAATTTTTAAAATTTTTTCGATAATATGAGCTTAAATTGCTTGATTTTGGGATGATTTAGTGCTTAGCATGTAGTTTTCTCATATTCCAATGATATGACCTCATGATTTAGTCTGACTTTGATTGACTGAGAAGGATGATTATAGGAAAAGCATGAAGTTGAATTCTTGAATTTATCTTGATTTTGATTGCGATTGCCTTATCTTATGAACATGTCATGTCATTAATCGGTATATTTATTTAGAGAAAGCTTATGTGTACATAGGATTGCATTTGTTCAGTTGATTTTATGCATCATATTCTACAATTTGTTTGATCTAATTTCGAGGTGAAATATTAGATCACACATAATTAGGGAGAAGATTTAGGCCATCTTTGGATCTTTTGAGCCTTTCTAGCTATCCTTGTACATATTCTACCCCTAGTCACCCATCTGGGCCAAATAAGCTTTTCTCTGTAAATACACCTGCTTATTTTTGTTTCCTTAGCTTAAATACTTTGTTCCTATCCCTTACCCCAAAAGCATGAAAAGTCATTGGGATATATTATGAGCTATATGGGTATTAAGTGATAGTGAAGGAGTATGTATTCAAAAAAAAATTGATGAAAAAGAAAGAAAAAGAAAAAGAAAAGAAGAAAGAAGAAAAATTCAAAAAAAAATGTTTAGCAAAAGAAATAAGTTTCGGGGAAATAATTAGAGCTCTTACATTATAGATCCTAGAAGTAATGCATGTTAAGGGGTAATTAAACTTAAATCAACATTATCATACCTTAGCCCTAGCCTTACATTACAAGCCTAATGAAGTCCTAATGATCTTTAGTTAAGTGTGACTACATTAGTGGAGAGAGGAGTGAGAAGCAAACTTATGGGAATGATCACATGTCATTGACTTTGCATTCACTGTGTTGCATAATCTGATCCGGATAATGGACTGAGAGGTGGCTCTGACATTTTTCACACACTCACGAGGAGTCCAATTTGGGTTAGGATTTATGATTGAATAATTCTAAGTGTTGGACTTGTAATTGTGAGTCTTTGATTTCATAGTCTGTACTTTTTCTTTGAGGATAATATTGGGGAAATTATTGTGTTTTGTACTTGTCATTCTTACAATCATTTTGTTTTGCTTGAGGACAAGCAAAAGCTCAAGTTTGGGGATGTGATAATTCTATATTTTTAGAATTATTTGTGCTTAATTTCCTAATTAATTATTTAAATCCTCAATTTATTTTGTTAATTATCCCCTTTATTTAATTAAAATTCTCATGTTTGCAGATAAATTAAATCCGGATGAATTGTGAATATTTCGATAGAAAATGGACCGAAATTAGGCTAAAATCAAGATTGAGCCACGCGGACAACACGAGTCATGCCACCTAGCACATCCAATTGGACAAGAAGATCGATGACATGGAAATATCTTTTCAAGGAGCCAATGGTGTGAAGACAAGTGGCCAAAAAAAATCCAACTCATCAAGGATGTGGAAATTATCATTTTACCCCTAGTGTGTTTATAAATAGGAAAAGATGACAATTGAAAATATTATGTAATTTTAGGAGTAGAAGTAGATGTAAGTAGGAGTAGTGTAAAGTAAATTAGGAGTAGTTGTAATTCTAAGTAGCTTTAGTTCTTAAGTTTGTTGTGAGTTTAATTTTCCAAGCATTTTTTCATTAGCATTTTTAACAGTTTGTTCTAAGTACTGTTCATGTAATTTCCATTGAAAAGCTTGCATTTCCTTTGTTCTCGGTTTAAATCAGGTTCCTTTCACTTCTTGTTTTAATGTTAAGGGTTAATGAAAAGCAATTAATTTTCCATTGTGGTTCTCGGTTGCAAAGAAAAAAATAAAAATCATTTTTGTTCTTTTGTTTCCTTTTCATGGATGCTGATGGTTGGACCGAGGAATAGCTTGGTGACAGCCGCTTAATCCTCATTATTTTCCTCGTTTTCTATTTTATTTCATGGATATCATATTTTGAATAAGAATTACCAGTTTAACTTGTAATGATGTTTTATTTAATAGCAAATTTAGATTATGCATTTCTTACTGTCATCATCTTGTGCTGTTTTTAATCCATTTAATGAATTGCTACCATCCCTTCTCAGTCTGAATTTGTGAGATTGTACTACTACTATCGTTGGTTGCTTGTCGATTTTCAGATCATAGGATGAGTGCACCATAGCAGTAAACTGGGATCGACAATCTTGCTCTGTTCTGCATAACTGATGTATTGTATTTCCTTGCTATCGGTGTTTGGCATGAATTGTCTAGTGTTTTTTGGGTTGTTATATGGTCTTATCGGAGCTGTAGATGAGCTTTGAGTTGAGTTCTCGGGATAGGCAGGATAGAAGATAGCATCCTCTGCTCTGCCCTGTTATATTGTTAACATACTGTTCATTAGTTTCATTTAATTAGGAGCAGTACGGGCTGTGTGTTTCTACTGCCCTCCTTGGACATCTCTCGGTATGATCTGCAATGCTGGATGATTCAGCATCGCCATTTCTCGCATAGCTGGAATAGAAGAGGAGATAGCATCAGTGCACAGTGTTGCTCGGGTTTACAGCTGACTGTAAAAGATGTATTGCAAAATGGATGCACTCCAGATGAGGAAAAAAATGAGCTGAGCACGGAACCAAGGCAGAGTTGGAGTATGATTGCAGAGTAGGAGATGGGCATGTTTGGACAGCCATGAGAGCAAGTTAGACATGCCTGGACAGGACCGAGCAAGGCAGTTGGCAACCAGAAATCGAGGCAGAGAACAACAGCCTAGAGTAGTAGACCAAGAGTAGCCCTGAACCGAGAACAGGCTAGGCAGCAACAACCCGTGAGCAAACAGCAGCAGCGGACCAGAGGACAAACAGCAGCAACCTGGACCAGAGGACAACAGCAGCACCTCGCCAAAACCATGAAAGCCATACCTGAAAATATGCAAAGATGACACGTGAACAGAAAATGGAGGGATTTTGTGTCACGCCCCGAAAGTGCGGAAAATAGGGCTAATTTAAAACTTTTTACTCATTAATTCGCAATTAAAGGTGCATTCCTGTGCAGTGTCATACATCATCATAATTATCATGCCTCAGGATCTTATCATAATATAGCGTATATTGAAAGATATACATTACTCAATTCCAAGTTAATTAATCCTAATACATCCCATATAATGTCATATATCAAGTGTCTGTAATTACAATAATAGTCTGGGTACATGAAAAGATAAATATACCTCAAAGTACAAAATATATAGCCTGGAGCTCGGATCCTCCACTAGCCACTACTCCGTACGTCGCAGGGAAGTCCTTATTCACTTGAAGAACTCTGGGGGGAAAGAAAAACAGGGTGAGCTTCTAAATCGCTCAGTAAGGGGGGTAGGGGACTCATTTCATAAACCAAAATGCACATCACAAAGCATTTATTTGTATGTGAAACTCATTTGAAAACCATAGCATGAAAATACTCAAAACGACACTCTCATGTGTCAAGTCATGTGAAAACATGAAGTAAAAAGGCTCACTCTAGAGCATTAACAAAGCATGTGAAATAACGCGTTAAACGCTTTCTCAAATAACGTGGCATAGCCACTGATTTAAAATCACTCGTGGTATCGCCACAAAACACACGTGGCAAAGCCACTGAATTATTTTCTCACGTGGCATAGCCACAAAACACACGTGGCAAAGCCACTGAATTATTTTCTCACGTGGCATAGCCACAAAACACACGTGGCAAAGCCACTGAATTATTTTCTCACGTGGCATAGCCACAGAATAGGGTTTCTCAACGTGGCACTGCCACCAATGGGGTTTCTCAATGTGGCACAGCCACAAATGGGGTTTTCTCAACGTGGCACTGCCACCAATGGGGTTTTCTCAACGTGGCACAGCCACCAATGGGGTATACGTGGCACAGCCACCGATGGGGTATAACGTGGCACAGCCACCAATGGGGTATACATGGCACAGCCACCAATGAGTTTTCTCAACGTGGCACAGCCACCAATGGGGTTTCTCAACGTTACCAGAACGGAGAAGAATTCGGGCTTACATGCTACCAGAGCAATGCCCGGTGTGTACTCACAACTACACACCCAAGTCTTATCACATAAGACAGATTTGCCTTCACGTAGAACTCGTAATGGTTTTCTCTCATAAAACTCATTTGAAATCATTTTGTACTCAACACAAAACGTAGTAAAACCGAGTTCCAACCGGTAAAGCACACGCACACATTTCTCAAATCACAATATTGCCTTAACGTAGAGCCCAGTTATAAACTCATAAAACATTGGGCTCCAACCGGCTATAAAATCGTGTGCAGTTCAAATCTCAACACAAAACTCTCAACATGCTTGTTTATAAATCATAATGTAAGACCCGAATTTAATTAAAATACAAAAATTAAATAAGAAAAGATGGAGGAAGTATGAAGGAAGTCGGGTTAAATAAATCCCGAACACGTGTAAGGGCAAAACGGTCAAAAGATCGAAAGCCGGTATAATTTCGATAAGAAAATTTAATTAAAAATATGGATTTGAGAAATCTTGGTCAATAAAAGTGAAATAAAATTATTTCGGATTAAATTGATCAAGATATTAATTTATGAAAATTAATCGGGATTAATCGGGATTTTTAGTTCGGAAAAATAATCCCGAAAATAATCGAAAAATATACTGAAAAGTCACTCGGGACAATATCCCGAAAATACGGGGAAATTATACCCGAAAAAGGATTAAAATAAAATAAATTAAATTAAATTAAATAAATTAGAATAAAAATAATAATTTTGTATGATATTTTGGGGTGTTTTAATATATTATAAGGAATAGTAAAACAATTAAAATAAATAAAAATAAAATAAATAAAATTAATAAAACAAAAAAAAAAAAGAGAGAAATTGGAAAAACGTCGGGGAGAGAGAAAGAGAAGAGGAAACCGAGGGAGACCGCGCGTGGCTAGACCGACCACCGGCCACCGGGCACCGACGGCCTCCGACGATGAGCCGAGGAGCAAGAGGGGAGGCCGGCGAAGCCAACGGCACCGGTGACGCGCGCCAAGGAGGCCGGAAAAGGGGCGAACCAGCGGTGAACCGGTCGAACCGGAGTGAACCGGCGGTCTGAACCGGTTCAGCCAAAAAGAGGGGAAAAAAAGGGAGAAAAAGGGAAAAGGAAAAAGAGGAAAAAAATTGGGGAAAATTCTGGTGATGCAATCGAGCTTCGGGTAAGTCGATAAGCGGTCAAATTGACCGATTTAAATTTGGAATATTTTATTTAATTAATTTTGGGCTGAGAACTTACCCGGAAAAATTGTGGAATTGTGTAGCTCGACGATTGGCATCCACCGAGGGCTCGAGACAGCCTCGATTTGCGGACTAGCATGGAATCTCGGGTAAGTGACCCCTATTTACGACAATTTCCTCGTTATGCGTGATATTGATTTAATTCCGCATAAATTGAATTAAATTATGGAAATTTAGATTAATTGTCGTAAATATTTAAGTTAGCTATTCGAGAATTAGAACGAGGCCCGATAAATTATTGGTGGGCCCAGTGAGCCCAATAGGCCTCGATAAAGTAAAAATTAAGTGAAAAACGGGCTTAAGGCCGATCAAGGCCCATTAATGTGCAATCGGGCCCAATAGGGGTAAATGGGCCCAGCGATTTAAATTAAGCCCAGAAAAGATTAAGTACAATTAAATTATATGTTATCTGACCTGAGGAATGTTAATACGCAGTTCCGGGCATTTGATTGGGAGCATATCGGACTGCGCGATGAGATGACAATGGAAAAGAAAAAGGTCAGACTCGACGAGAATCGAGGTAAGGGAATTCTGCGGACTGCTAGAGGTAACAGTACGCAATTTTAAATTCATATGCAGTCCTTTAAAATATCCTGAAGGGTCTAGAGGTCAAATAATAATTTTAGTGCCCCGAATGGGCAAATTACTAAAATACCCTTGTTAAGGGTAAAATTCTAAAAATCTAGGAAAAATTGGGAGGAGCAAGGACAAGAGGTTCCTGCTCGTTCTGGAGATATTTCAACGCATGCATGAGTAGGCTGGCTCGCCTTGAAAGAAAGTGCACCGCATTGCATACTTTCAACGTGAAATTGATTTGAAAACTGTTTTGAGTAAATAGAGCCGCCTACGTGTTTTATTGACATATGACGTGCTAGAGCTCAGCTCGCACGGTAATTTCGATTTGTGTGATGCATGCATTAGTGCTGGAGCGAGAGCTCGCACTAGAGTTTTACATGCATAGGTGCTAGAGTATAACTCGCACCAGATTTCACATGCTCTTTCGTGACACGGTGCTAGAGTCTAACTCGCACCATATTTTTACATGATTTTCGAGACAGAGTGCTGGAGTTTAACCCGCACCAGTATTTATAAAATTTTCATGTGATTTATAATATACAGAGTGCTGAGCTTAGCTCGCACTAGTTTTACCGGATTTGTGGAGTACCGCTGTCTGCCCTTGGAGTCAGCCAAAAGGCCCAACAGGCTCAAGAGACCTCTTAGGTGGGGGTGTGAGTGAGGGATGAGGTTGGCGGCCTTGTGGGGATGTAAGCGGGCTCTGCCAGTTGACGTGTTTTGATGAGAGTGCTGAGCATCGCTCACACAGATTTTATGAGAACATGCGATGAGCCGTGCTTGGAGCATCGGGTAGACTGTGTGTCACCGATTTAATAGGCTCGCACGTGCGTTTTGAGACATGGCATGAGTATTGAGAAACAAACCTCTGTGGGAAGCAGGCCAATTGGGCCGGAGTACCTAGAGATATTACATGGGTTCATGGAGTACGATGTACCGTGCAAGTAGCATGGAGTACGATGTACCGTGTTGTATCTTCGGATACGGCATCTCCGGATGCAGCATCTTCGGATGCCGGGGATCGGATAAGACTGACGGGATGGACTGACCCACCTCCCGGGCGGTTCCCGATCATGGTGAGAACCCGCACACTAGGATCCGTGTAGCTGAGGAACTCACGAGGACAGATGTGGCCATAGTCCTAGTTATTTACCTATATACAGACGTTGCCTAGTCTCGCATGTTGATGATTTCTATGATGATTTAAACTGGGTTTTAAAACTAAATTGCATGATGGTATTTCCATGCTTTTCAAAACCCACGTGTGATGTAAATGTTTTCATGATTTTGTGTGAGTCAGGATCACCCGCAGGAGGGGTCGAGTCCTGACTTTATTGTCAAAATCTTAATTGAGAAAGAAATGATTTATGATAATTGCATGTTGATTTTTCGTGCAAATGTATTTTACATATCATCATAATGCATAGCATTGTTTTAAAATGTGTGGAGAAAGGGTGGTTTATGCATGGCACTACGTTCATGTAGGTAGTATGGTTACCTACTTGTTCGTAGGATTGCCTTACTGAGCTTGATGTGCTCACCCCTTTCATTTTCTCCCACAGATGATCTCCAGTTGAAGTTGAGGCGACTCAGTACTGCATTCCGGATATCCGCTGCTGCCCATCAACATAAGGTATATACACTTGTACTTATTGTATCTACATAAGCATAGCACAGTAACATGATTGTAAGTAACTTTAGGGGATGTATAAATAATATAACAATTATAAATGACTGGAGAAGAAATAAGTACTAGGGTAGATGTATGGTGGGACTGGCATTGACGCACAGCCCAATTAGTAGTGGAGTGTTGGTCACGATTCGAGGACAGGTAAGAATTAAGTAAGAAAATAAACAAAAACGCAAAAAAATTCACTCTGATTTTTGGATAGTTGGGTCGTGACAATTATTTTGGTATCAGAGCGTAATTGGTCTGATGTGTGTCAGTGTCAGAAGTTAAGAAATTACATCCCCGTGTTACTGTGCTTAGTTAGATACAATAGTGTATATCGAGATGGGCTTGACTAAGAAATGGTTGAGAATGCAGGAATGCCTAATATGAGTCGCGCTAAATGAGATAGTGCACGAGGCAGAGGTCGTAGAGGTAGACCTGAGTCTGCTAAGTCGTGCTGAGTTTGGCTATGAAAATCAGTATGAGATTGAAATAGAGGCGAATGTTGAGCATGCCTCACAGAGTCCGACAGAGAGATCAGACAGTATTGAGACACGCTTCGCGAGATTGGAGCGGAGTGTGGAGATTATTTTGAGGAGCTAATTACTCAGATTATGTACGAGATCAGAGGGCGCAGCGGAGCATTGGTGAAAACCCGCTCGACCCATCTTAAGAGCTGATATGAGAAATGATTATGGATGTATTCCGGTGACAGGATATCCTGGACATGATTTAAAGGAAATTTTGGATTAAAGTCCTTGCTCTGACCCAGAGGATTTAATTTATTGACGAGTATGGAGACTCGATTATATTCTGGGCAGATATTACCTCGACACTATGAAAAGTGACAGTCGAGATGTCTAAAAGTTTATGGAAGGGCTCAGATTTTCAATTAGAGTCCGATTGGCCCGTGAGATATTACCTATACCGAGGCAGTGCACAGATTTACAGTTGGGTAAATAAGAACATGAATTGCACGCCTCTGAGACTTGGAAAGGTAGTGAGGGCCGAGATAGAGACAGAAAGAAAAGCGAGAAATGACAAGGATGTCAAAAATGGGAAAATTGGTAATTGGTAAAAGATCTAATGTAACGAGTTATGGGCTAAGATAATTGGTAAGGCCCTAGTGCATCTAATTTTGGGCACTCTTGTGGGCATTGTGATTGGAGGACCCCGACCTGCTACGAAGCAGAGTAGCAGTGTCATTACTGTGGAATGTGTGGTGGATACCACGGAAGGAAGGTTTATACCTACATGGTATTGATGAAAATGGTCGTTAAGTGTGGTATGATGGACCATTGATTTTGATTACACAGAGTTGGGCGAAATCGCCCCACAAAAAAGTAAAGAGACAGAGAAAAATTTCGTTGTTATAGCTGAAAACGAAAAGGGAGGCCATAGCCGAAGAGAAAAAGGAAAGTAGGCTATTGGACGAAGGCGAGTGGATGTCTTGGACCAGGACACTATTGATGTTTCATGGATGTGGTGTAAGATACCACACTTGTTATGAATAACGAAGTACATATGTTCATTAATCCTGTGCCACATATTTATTCATACCGCCTTCATTCGCATATAAGTGAGTAAAAGGCATGAATGCCTACATCATTGGGCAATACTGATAAATGAGTACCCCAATAGAGGAGGATGAATTAACGGAATATAGATATAGAGATTTTAAGTTGATAAACAGGGGTGTAACGGTTGAAATTACAGGAGTAAAGGATGTACTCACAGAATGAATAAAGACAAGAGTTTCATTATAATTGATACGCAAAGGAGAAAATCTTCGAGATAAGATAGATCCTAAGTACAAGATGTATTGGAGTAGAGATATATGCTAGATAAGGAATACCTTTAATATGCGAAGTAATAAGGATTAAGGCAATTAGTAGCGAATACAAATTATAACCAAGGACAAAGATGGGTATAACCATAACCGGTAGTTGTGGTTAAGTCTGAAGGCCAATAAAGGTATTTCAAAATACCTCCCCGCCTGAAGACTTGACAGCGTCTAAAAGTATATATATATAATCTATAACGGAAAATCGATCGTCGTAATAAATACCTTTAGCATTAGGATACCTTTACTAAGACGATAAGAATATTAAAATTCGGCAGATCACAAAGGTTAACATAGTAAAATTTAATAAGAGCCGTTAAGATAAGAAAAGGAAATGGCGCAGGTTAGTACATGAAAACGTAAGCGGTTGAGAAGGATTTTATACGCTTATGCGTAAATAAGTCAAGGATGGGACCGATGTATAAATCATCATTATCAATGATATGTTGGGTGTAGCTAAAGTCTAGGGCGATTGATAAGCAACAATTAGAAGATGGCATTTACAAATTGGTTGCTGCGACTTCAAAAAGGATATACCTTGTTGACACGTTTAACTAAGAAAACCTGATCTTGGAATAAGATGATAAATAAGATGATAGATGTGACGTGAATTTGGCGTGATGAAGTATGAACTGACCACCATGATTAATTTCACCATGCCCAACAGCTCAAGAGGTTTTTCAGTGAGTATGAATGCCTCAAAGTTATGATGGAGCTGTGTATTGATGTATAATGGGAAGATAGTCAATTTTGGAGTCAGACAACTCTTCGATCACGAAATAAACTATCTGACCCATGATTTAAAGTTGGCAACAGTATTTGTACCGAGGATATGGTACTATTATGTACAGGGTGAGGAATTATGGATATGCACTGATCATAGAGCCCGAGTATCTGTTTTCACAGAAAGGGGCGAATATGAAAATACATATTGGGTTAGAGCTTCTGAGAGATTTTGATTTATGAGAATTGTACCACCCAAGAAAGGCTAATGTGATGACTGATGCATTGAGCATAAAGAGCCTCGGGATGGTATTGCATATGATGGTCAGGGAGCGTGAGCTGCTAGAGCAGTTATGAACCTCAGTATTGATGTGATCCCTTCTGATGATGACAGTGATTGGTATGATTGTGTGACAGCTTGCCTGATGATTAGAGCCGGATGAGAGTGCCCGGATTTGCCAGGCTTAGCGTGATGATCGACCGGATGTCGATAGTTTGGGTCAGATTCAGAAGGGTACAGTGATAGAGTTCACAGTGGGTGATAATGAGTTACTGAGGATTCAGAGACAGTATGAGTGCTCCCCAGGACCACAGTTGATGAGATAGTGATATTGTCAGAAGCTCACTCTTCGGGATATACAGTGCATGCGGAAGGTAATAATAATATATATTAAAATCTCAAAAGGGGTATGGGTGGTCAGATGTGAAAAGAGATATTGGTGGAGATTGTAGAAAAGTGCCTAGTGTGTCAGCAGAGTAAGGTAGAGTATTAAAAGTCTGCAGAGTTATTGCAGCACCTACCTATATCGACACGGCACGAAAAACGAGAGTAAGTCTCCATGAATGTCGTGATGGGTTATAGGAGACCCGGATAAATCAAGAGACTAGTTGGATGGTAGTCGATAGAGTGACTAAGTCCACCCACCTTCTGGTTATGAACTCCCCAGATACTCAGAGTGTGTATAAGGATTCAGGTATAAGAAAGATTGTGGAACATTAAGTAGCGTTCCAGTGAGCATGGTATCATATAGGGATTCCCGCTCCACTTCCTACCTCAGGGAATATTTTTAGGAAGCTATGGGAACCCGACTGAGTATTAGTACAGCTTTACATCCTCAGACAGATGGTCAGTCAGGGAGGACTGTACAAGTTCTGGAGGATCCGATGAAAGCGTGTGCCATTGATTTTATAAGCTCCTGGAATGATCAGTTGATTTCTAATTGAAGTCGCCAATAACGACAATTGGCAATTGAGTATCGGGATAACGAGATATGAGGCAGTGTATAGCTGTAGGGGCTGTTCCCCAAATTGGATAAAAAAAAAGTTGGGTGACAGATAGAATCATTCTGATTTTGGGATAATAAGTCTCTGAGGATGTTTAGTTAAGGATGAGAGATTAAGAACACCTCAGAACAGATAGAAAAATATTGGAATTCACCCTTGGTGAATTATTATGGTTGAAAGTTACACGTCCTAAGAGAATAAGGACATAGCGGAACTTTTGGAAGAAGTAAATTGAGTTGAGCTGGATCGAATTCTTGAGAGATTGGACAAGTGGGAGATAAGACCTGTAGGTTGTTGTTAATCACTTGGATTAATAGGCACCCACAATGTGTCTCAGCTTTTGATGCTTCGGTACTACTATCCAGATCCAGCAGAGGTGATAGGATATGAACTCCAAAAGTTCAGTTTAATGAAAATATGAGTATATTGAAGAAGTTGATTCGGGCATTGAACAGGAAAGAGACAGTATTGGGGTTTAAGATAATCTCCCTAATTAAAGTCCTTTGGTAGTAATACACTCCGAAGAAGGTCGCATAAATTTTAAGAGTATGATACGATCGATGTACCCGGAGTTGTATATGGACTCATATGACTTGGTTCTAATTTGGAGGACCAAATTCCTTAAGTGGGGGAGAATTGTAAGACCCGAATTTAATTAAAATACAAAAATTAAATAAGAAAAGATGGAGGAAGTATGAAGGAAGTCGGGTTAAATAAATCCCGAACACGTGTAAGGGCAAAACGGTCAAAAGATCGAAAGCCGGTATAATTTCGATAAGAAAATTTAATTAAAAATATGGATTTGAGAAATCTTGGTCAATAAAAGTGAAATAAAATTATTTCGGATTAAATTGATCAAGATATTAATTTATGAAAATTAATCGGGATTAATCGGGATTTTTAGTTCGGAAAAATAATCCCGAAAATAATCGAAAAATATACTGAAAAGTCACTCGGGACAATATCCCGAAAATACGGGGAAATTATACCCGAAAAAGGATTAAAATAAAATAAATTAAATTAAATTAAATAAATTAGAATAAAAATAATAATTTTGTATGATATTTTGGGGTGTTTTAATATATTATAAGGAATAGTAAAACAATTAAAATAAATAAAAATAAAATAAATAAAATTAATAAAACAAAAAAAAAAGAGAGAAATTGGAAAAACGTCGGGGAGAGAGAAAGAGAAGAGGAAACCGAGGGAGACCGCGCGTGGCTAGACCGACCACCGGCCACCGGGCACCGACGGCCTCCGACGATGAGCCGAGGAGCAAGAGGGGAGGCCGGCGAAGCCAACGGCACCGGTGACGCGCGCCAAGGAGGCCGGAAAAGGGGCGAACCAGCGGTGAACCGGTCGAACCGGAGTGAACCGGCGGTCTGAACCGGTTCAGCCAAAAAGAGGGGAAAAAAAGGGAGAAAAAGGGAAAAGGAAAAAGAGGAAAAAAATTGGGGAAAATTCTGGTGATGCAATCGAGCTTCGGGTAAGTCGATAAGCGGTCAAATTGACCGATTTAAATTTGGAATATTTTATTTAATTAATTTTGGGCTGAGAACTTACCCGGAAAAATTGTGGAATTGTGTAGCTCGACGATTGGCATCCACCGAGGGCTCGAGACAGCCTCGATTTGCGGACTAGCATGGAATCTCGGGTAAGTGACCCCTATTTACGACAATTTCCTCGTTATGCGTGATATTGATTTAATTCCGCATAAATTGAATTAAATTATGGAAATTTAGATTAATTGTCGTAAATATTTAAGTTAGCTATTCGAGAATTAGAACGAGGCCCGATAAATTATTGGTGGGCCCAGTGAGCCCAATAGGCCTCGATAAAGTAAAAATTAAGTGAAAAACGGGCTTAAGGCCGATCAAGGCCCATTAATGTGCAATCGGGCCCAATAGGGGTAAATGGGCCCAGCGATTTAAATTAAGCCCAGAAAAGATTAAGTACAATTAAATTATATGTTATCTGACCTGAGGAATGTTAATACGCAGTTCCGGGCATTTGATTGGGAGCATATCGGACTGCGCGACGAGATGACAATGGAAAAGAAAAAGGTCAGACTCGACGAGAATCGAGGTAAGGGAATTCTGCGGACTGCTAGAGGTAACAGTACGCAATTTTAAATTCATATGCAGTCCTTTAAAATATCCTGAAGGGTCTAGAGGTCAAATAATAATTTTAGTGCCCCGAATGGGCAAATTACTAAAATACCCTTGTTAAGGGTAAAATTCTAAAAATCTAGGAAAAATTGGGAGGAGCAAGGACAAGAGGTTCCTGCTCGTTCTGGAGATATTTCAACGCATGCATGAGTAGGCTGGCTCGCCTTGAAAGAAAGTGCACCGCATTGCATACTTTCAACGTGAAATTGATTTGAAAACTGTTTTGAGTAAATAGAGCCGCCTACGTGTTTTATTGACATATGACGTGCTAGAGCTCAGCTCGCACGGTAATTTCGATTTGTGTGATGCATGCATTAGTGCTGGAGCGAGAGCTCGCACTAGAGTTTTACATGCATAGGTGCTAGAGTATAACTCGCACCAGATTTCACATGCTCTTTCGTGACACGGTGCTAGAGTCTAACTCGCACCATATTTTTACATGATTTTCGAGACAGAGTGCTGGAGTTTAACCCGCACCAGTATTTATAAAATTTTCATGTGATTTATAATATACAGAGTGCTGAGCTTAGCTCGCACTAGTTTTACCGGATTTGTGGAGTACCGCTGTCTGCCCTTGGAGTCAGCCAAAAGGCCCAACAGGCTCAAGAGACCTCTTAGGTGGGGGTGTGAGTGAGGGATGAGGTTGGCGGCCTTGTGGGGATGTAAGCGGGCTCTGCCAGTTGACGTGTTTTGATGAGAGTGCTGAGCATCGTTCACACAGATTTTATGAGAACATGCGATGAGCCGTGCTTGGAGCATCGGGTAGACTGTGTGTCACCGATTTAATAGGCTCGCACGTGCGTTTTGAGACATGGCATGAGTATTGAGAAACAAACCTCTGTGGGAAGCAGGCCAATTGGGCCGGAGTACCTAGAGATATTACATGGGTTCATGGAGTACGATGTACCGTGCAAGTAGCATGGAGTACGATGTACCGTGTTGTATCTTCGGATACGGCATCTCCGGATGCAGCATCTTCGGATGCCGGGGATCGGATAAGACTGACGGGATGGACTGACCCACCTCCCGGGCGGTTCCCGATCATGGTGAGAACCCGCACACTAGGATCCGTGTAGCTGAGGAACTCACGAGGACAGATGTGGCCATAGTCCTAGTTATTTACCTATATACAGACGTTGCCTAGTCTCGCATGTTGATGATTTCTATGATGATTTAAACTGGGTTTTAAAACTAAATTGCATGATGGTATTTCCATGCTTTTCAAAACCCACGTGTGATGTAAATGTTTTCATGATTTTGTGTGAGTCAGGATCACCCGCAGGAGGGGTCGAGTCCTGACTTTATTGTCAAAATCTTAATTGAGAAAGAAATGATTTATGATAATTGCATGTTGATTTTTCGTGCAAATGTATTTTACATATCATCATAATGCATAGCATTGTTTTAAAATGTGTGGAGAAAGGGTGGTTTATGCATGGCACTACGTTCATGTAGGTAGTATGGTTACCTACTTGTTCGTAGGATTGCCTTACTGAGCTTGATGTGCTCACCCCTTTCATTTTCTCCCACAGATGATCTCCAGTTGAAGTTGAGGCGACTCAGTACTGCATTCCGGATATCCGCTGCTGCCCATCAACATAAGGTATATACACTTGTACTTATTGTATCTACATAAGCATAGCACAGTAACATGATTGTAAGTAACTTTAGGGGATGTATAAATAATATAACAATTATAAATGACTGGAGAAGAAATAAGTACTAGGGTAGATGTATGGTGGGACTGGCATTGACGCACAGCCCAATTAGTAGTGGAGTGTTGGTCACGATTCGAGGACAGGTAAGAATTAAGTAAGAAAATAAACAAAAACGCAAAAAAATTCACTCTGATTTTTGGATAGTTGGGTCGTGACACATAAATCATGCTATAACAGTTTACAAATCACATACACAAATGGTTTAGATTTCCCTTACCTCTTTGCACCTCGTATAGTGCAATCGTTCCCCCCGTATCACAGACTAGCCTCGCATTCCACTCTGGAACTCCCGAGCTGTCCAAACGATGTTAAAACATCAATACTCAACATCACACAAACCTCAATTCTCAAAATCGAGCATAATTGCTCATAACTCCTCAAACCTCTCGATTCTCGTAACTCAACCTTAAACTACAACCTCGTTTTCAATATCTCAACGTCCTACATTTCTCAAGTTAAATCGTCTACGCTAATTCACCACATTGTCCAATTTTCCATTTATAGCTCACAATTTCCTAAATTCACCAAAATTGCTAAATATCATTGTCACCCTATCCACATTGAAATTCATAAATCCCTAATCATTTCTCAACTATTTCAACATAATTACAACCACCAATAACATCAAAATCAGCTCAAATATCAAGATCGAGGTTTAGAAATTACCCAAAGCTTGTGAGACGCACAACCCTCGCCTCGATCCGATTCGTCCTTCGATTTCCAAGTATGTTGTTCTCCCTTTGATGAGGAACAACTTTCCTTCTTACCACAATAGCTGATTCGACCGGAAATGGGGGATTTGGAGGAGTGAGAAACTAGGTTTTCGAAAAAATGGAGGTTTGAAAGAGAGAGAAAGTGAGATTTCAGGAGAAAACACGAGTTCCTTATATAGACTGGAGGTAGGAGATCGATCTGCCTCTTGATGAGATCGATCTGTGTTCGAAATTTGGGGACGATCTGGGCAATTTTATGCCTAGGAGATCGATCTGTCGAGGGGTGAGATCGATCTCTTTATGGCTTTATGAGATCGATCTGCTCCTAAGGAGATCGATCTTCTCCCCAAACAGAAGCATTTGGAGATCGATCTCCTCCTCATGAGATCGATCTTCTCTCAAACAGATTCATTTGGAGATCGATCTCTTCCTCATGAGATCGATCCCTACTCAAACAGATTCATAAGGAGATCGATCTCTTCCATTGGAGATCGATCTGCTCCTCAAATTTCCCATTCCTCGTCATTTTTAACTCACCAGATCGATCTCTCCTTCTCCCAGATCGATCTGTCCTCATGCTTCATGCTCATTTTACACACTTAACATATAAATCTCCAATTATAATTCCCACAATTCACTTAGCTCAATAAATTACACTTCAATTTATTATTACATCATTAAATATGTCTGAAATTCTCAGATCTCACATTTTGTTGGTTTAAATTGGTTAAGGCTTTGTTTGGCTTGTTCATTTTAGTGATTAATCCATTTTCATGCATTATTAGTTTAGTCTAATTTCAATTTAATTTGTTAAGCTTAGTTTAGAGTTTTTAATTAAATTGCATGTTAGTATTCTTGCATATTAGTATAAAACTTAGTTTTAATTAGGATGATAGTTAATTAAGTGTTCATTTAGAAATAGATTAGGGGTAAATTTATTTTCATTAAGTTTTAGTTTAGTTTCAATTGAATTTTAATTAAGTAGTTTAATTGCAATTTTAGGATAGTTTAATTGTAGTTTAATTTATCTTGCTTTGTTATTTTCATAATTACATTTTATTTTAATTAATTAGTTTTAACTGTTTTAATTTCTTTTGTAGGTTTTTTATTTTAATTGCGTTGAGCACTGTAAGTAATTTTGCTCGGTTTTATTTTCTTTATTTTATAGTTTTATTATTTTATAGCTTTCGGTATTTTCAATTCTAGTTTAGTAGATCACCCACCTTAATCTCATAATTTACTAGAATATACTTAGGGTAAGATTAACCGGTACTTAATTAGGCTAGTCAACTTCTCTGTGGGATGATAATTTCGGGACTCAAATCCCATTATTATTTGTACGACCCGTGCACTTGCGGTAATACCCTTAGGGCCCATGAAGTGGTTGTGTTTTTATTTTCACTTTGTATATAATTCGTTTTTCTTTTTCTTTTCTGTTTTGTCTTTCTTTGTCTTTGTTGCAGATTTATATTCGAGTATTATGCTTTCAATCAAGCTTCAATTGTTCATCATCATCAGAAAGGGGAGTACTGTATTCTTGAGCTTAAATTCTTATAATATCTGCACACTGAGGACACTGTGCACTTTAAGTTTGGGGGAGGGGATATCACTTGAGCTATTTTAGAAAAATTGGAACAATTTTCAAAAATTTTCAAAAATCTGAGAAAGAATTTTTAAAATTTTTTCGATAATATGAGCTTAAATTGCTTGATTTTGGGATGATTTAGTGCTTAGCATGTAGTTTTCTCATATTCCAATGATATGACCTCATGATTTAGTCTGACTTTGATTGACTGAGAAGCATGATTATAGGAAAAGCATGAAGTTGAATTCTTGAATTTGTCTTGATTTTGATTGCGATTGCCTTATCTTATGAACATGTCATGTCATTAATCGGTATATTTATTTAGAGAAAGCTTATGTGTACATAGGATTGCATTTGTTCAGTTGATTTTATGCATCATATTCTACAATTTGTTTGATCTAATCTCGAGGTGAAATATTAGATCACACATAATTAGGGAGAAGATTTAGGCCATCTTTGGATCTTTTGAGCCTTTCTAGCTATCCTTGTACATATTCTACCCCTAGTCACCCATCTGGGCCAAATAAGCTTTTCTCTGTAAATACACCTACTTATTTTTGTTTCCTTAGCTTAAATACTTTGTTCCTATCCCTTACCCCAAAAGCATGAAAAGTCATTGGGATATATTATGAGCTATATGGGTATTAAGTGATAGTGACGGAGTATGTATTCAAAAAAAAAATTGATGAAAAGGAAAGAAAAAGAAAAAGAAAAGAAGAAAGAAGAAAAATTCAAAAAAAAATGTTTAGCAAAAGAAATAAGTTTCGGGGAAATAATTAGAGCTCTTACATTATAGATCCTAGAAGTAATGCATGTTAAGGGGTAATTAAACTTAAATCAACATTATCATACCTTAGCCCTAGCCTTACATTACAAGCCTAATGAAGTCCTAATGATCTTTAGTTAAGTGTGACTACATTAGTGGAGAGAGGAGTGAGAAGCAAACTTATGGGAATGATCACATGTCATTGACTTTGCATTCACTGTGTTGCATAATCTGATCCGGATAATGGACTGAGAGGTGGCTCTGACATTTTTCACACACTCACGAGGAGTCCAATTTGGGTTAGGATTTATGATTGAATAATTCTAAGTGTTGGACTTGTAATTGTGAGTCTTTGATTTCATAGTCTGTACTTTTTCTTTGAGGATAATATTGGGGAAATTATTGTGTTTTGTACTTGTCATTCTTACAATCATTTTGTTTTGCTTGAGGACAAGCAAAAGCTCAAGTTTGGGGATGTGATAATTCTATATTTTTAGAATTATTTGTGCTTAATTTCCTAATTAATTATTTAAATCCTCAATTTATTTTGTTAATTATCCCCTTTATTTAATTAAAATTCTCATGTTTGCAGATAAATTAAATCCGGATGAATTGTGAATATTTCGATAGAAAATGGACCGAAATTGGGCTAAAATCAAGATTGAGCCTTTCGGACAACACGAGTCATGCCACCTAGCACATCCAATTGGACAAGAAGATCGATGACATGGAAATATCTTTTCAAGGAGCCAATGGTGTGAAGACAAGTGGCCAAAAAAAATCCAACTCATCAAGGATGTGGAAATTATCATTTTACCCCTAGTGTGTTTATAAATAGGAAAAGATGACAATTGAAAATATTATGTAATTTTAGGAGTAGAAGTAGATGTAAGTAGGAGTAGTGTAAAGTAAATTAGGAGTAGTTGTAATTCTAAGTAGCTTTAGTTCTTAAGTTTGTTGTGAGTTTAATTTTCCAAGCATTTTTCCGTTAGCATTTTTAAAAGTTTGTTCTAAGTACTGTTCATGTAATTTCCATTGAAAAGCTTGCATTTCCTTTGTTCTCGGTTTAAATCAGGTTCCTTTCACTTCTTGTTTTAATGTTAAGGGTTAATGAAAAGCAATTAATTTTCCATTGTGGTTCTCGGTTGCAAAGAAAAAAATAAAAATCTTTTTTGTTCTTTTGTTTCCTTTTCATGGATGCTGATGGTTGGAACGAGGAATAGCTTGGTGACAGCTGCTTAATCCTCATTATTTTCTTCGTTTTCTATTTTATTTCATGGATATCATATTTTGAATAAGAATTTCCAATTTAACTTGTAATGATGTTTTATTTAATAGCAAATTTAGATTATGCATTTCTTCCTATCATCATCTTGTGTTGTTTTTATTCCATTTAATGAGTTACTACCATCCCTTCTCAGTCTGAATTTGTGAGATTGTGCTACTACTATCGTTGGTTGCTTGTCGATTTTCAGAGCATAGGATGAGTGCACCATAGCAGTAAACTGGGATCCACAATCTTCCTCTGTTCTGCATAACTGCTGTATTGTATTTCCTTGCTATTGGTGTTTGGCATGAATTGTCTAGTGTTTTCTGGGTTGTTATATGGTCTTACTGGAGCTGTAGATGAGCTTTGAGCTGAGTTCTCGGGATAGGCAGGATAGACGACAGCATCCTCTACTCTGCCCTGTTATATTGTTAACATACTGTTCATTAGTTTCATTTAATCAGGAGCAGTACGGGCTGTGTGTTGCTGCTGCCTTCCTTGGATATCACTCGGTATGATCTGCAAAGCTGGATGATTCTGCATCGCCATTTCTCGCACAGCTGGAATAGAAGAGGAGATAGCATCAGTGCACAGTGTTGCTCGGGTTTACAGCTGACTGTAAAAGATGTATTGCCAAATGGATGCACTACAGATGAGGAAAAAAAGGAGCTGAGCACGAAACCAAGGCAGAGTTGGTGTATGATTACAGAGTAGGAGATGGGCATGTTTGGACAGCCGTGAGAGCAAGCTAGACACGCCTGGACAGGACCGAGCAAGGCAGTTGGCAACCAGAAATTAAGGCAAAGAATAGCTGCCTGGAGTATCAGACTAAGAGTAGCCCTGAACCGAGAACAGACTAGGCAGCAGCAACCCGTGAGCAAACAGCAGCAGCGGACCAGAGGACAAATAGCAGCAACCTGGTCCAGAGGACAACAGCAGCACCTCGCCAAAATCGAGAAAGCCATACCTGAAAATATGCAAAGATGACACGTGAACAGTAAAGGGAGGGATTTTGTTGGTTTAAATTGGTTAAGGCTTTGTTTGGCTAGTTCATTTTAGTGATTAATCCATTTTCATGCATTATTAGTTTAGTTTAATTTCAATTTAATTTGTTAAGCTTAGTTTAGAGTTTTTAATTAAATTGCATGTTAGTATTCTTGCATATTAGTATAAAACTTTGTTTTAATTAGGATGATAGTTAATTAAGTGTTCATTTAGAATTAGTTAATTAGGCAGGATAGACGATAGCATTCTCTGCTCTGCCCTGCTATATTGTTAACATACTGTTCATTAGTTTCATTTAATCAGGAGCAGTACGGGCTGTGTGTTGTTGTTGCCTTCCTTGGACATCTCTCGGTATGATCTACAATGCTAGATGATTCAGCATCGCCATTTCTAGCATAGCTGGAATAGAAGAGGAGATAGCATCAGTGCACAGTGTTGCTCGGGTTTGCAGCTGACTGTAAAAGATGTATTGCAAAATGGATGCACTCCAGATGAGGAAAAAAAAAGAGCTGAGCACGAAACCAAGGCAGAGTTGGTGTATGATTGCAGAGCAGGAGATGGGTATGTCTGGACAGCCACGAGAGCAAGCTAGACACGCCTGGACAGGACCGAGCAAGGCAGTTGGCAACCAGGAATCGAGGCAGAGAACAGCAGCCTAGAGTAGCATACCAAGAGTAGCCCTGAACCGAGAACAGACTAGGCAGCAGCAACCCGTGAGCAAACAGCAGCAGCGGACCAGAGGACAAACAGCAGCAACCTGGACCAGAGGACAACAGCAGCACCTCGCCCAAACCGTGAAAGCCATACCTGAAAATATGCAAAGATGACACGTGAACAGTAAAGGGAGGGATTTTGTTGGTTTAAATTGGTTAAGGCTTTGTTTGGCTAGTTCATTTTAGTGATTAATCCATTTTCATGCATTGTTAGTTTAGTTTAATTTCAATTTATTTTGTTAAGCTTAGTTTAGAGTTTTTAATTAAATTACATGTTAGTATTCTTGCATATTAGTATAAAACTTAGTTTTAATTAGGATGATAGTTAATTAAGTGTTCATTTAGAATTAGATTAGGGGTAAGATTAATCGGTACTTAATTAGGCTAGTCAACTTCTCTATGGGACGATAATTCCGTGACTCAAATTCCATTATTACTTGTACGACCCGTGCACTTGCGGTAATGCCCTTAGGGCCCATGAAGTGGTTGTGTTTTTATTTTCACTTTGTATATAGTTCGTTTTTCTTTTTCTTTTCTGTTGTGTCTTTCTTTGTCTTTGTTGCTGGTTTATTTTCGAGTATTATGCTTTCAATCACGCTTCAGTTGTTCATCATCATCAGAAAGGGGAGTACTCTATTCTTGAGTTTAAATTCTTATATTATCTGCACACTGAGGACACTGTGCACTTTAAGTTTGGGGGAGGGGATATCACTTGAGCTATTTTAGAAAAATTGAAAAAAATTTCAAAATTTTTTCGAAAATCTGAGAAACAATTTTCAAAATATTTTCGATAATATAAGCTTAAATTGCTTGATTTTGGGATGATTTAGTGCTTAGAATGTAGTTTTCCCATTTTCCAATGATATGACCCCATGATTTAGTCTGACTTTGATTGACTGAGGAGCATGATTGTAGGAAAAGCATGAAGTTGAATTCTTGAATTTGTCTTGATTCTGATTGCGATTGCCTCATCTTATGCACATGTCATGTCATGAATCGGTATATTTATTTAGAGAAAGCTTATGTGTACATAGGATTGCATTTGTTCAGTTGATTTTCTGCATCATATTCTAGAATTTGTTTGATCTAATCTCGAGGTGAAATATTAGATTACATTTAATTAGGGAGATGATTTAGGCCATCTTTGGATCGTTTGAGCCTTTCTAGCTATCCTTGTACATATTCTACCCCTAGTCACCCATCTGGGCCAAATAAGCTTTTCTCTGTAAATACACCTGGTTATTTTTGTTTCCTTAGCTTAAATACTTTGTTCCTATCCCTTACCCCAAAAGCATGAAAAGTCATTAGGATATATTATGAGCTATATGGGTATTAAGTGATAGTGAAGGAGTATGTATTTCAAAAAAAAAAATTGATGAAAAAGAAAGAAAAAGAAAAAGAAAAGAAGAAAGAAGAAAAACTCAAAAAAAAAAGTTTAGTAAAAGAAATAAGTTTGGGAGAAATAATTAGAGCTCTTACATTATAGATCCTAGAAGTAATGCATGTTAAGGGGTAATTAAACTTAAATCGACTTTATCATACCTTAGCCCTAGCCTTACATTTCAAGCCTAATGAAGTCCTAATTATCTTTAGTTAAGTGTGACTACATTAGTGGAGAGAGAAGTGAAAAGCAAACTTATGGGAATGATCACATGTTATTGATTTTGCATTCACTGTGTTGCATAATCTGATCCGGATAACGTATTGAGAAGTGGCTCTGACATTTTTCACACACTCACGAGGAGTCCAATTTGGATTAGGATTTATGATTGAATAATTCTAAGTGTTGGACTTGTAATTATGAGTCTTTGATTTCATAGTCTGTACTTTTTCTTTGAGGATAATATTGGAAAAATTATTGTGTTTTGTACTTGTCATTCTTACAATCATTTTGTTTTGCTTGGGGACCAACAAAAGCTCAAGTTTGGAGATATGATAATTCTATAATTTTAGAATTATTTGTGCTTAATTTCCTAATTAATTATTTAAATCCCCAATTTATTTTTTTAATTATCCCCTTTATTTAATTAAAATTCTCATGTTTGCAGATAAATTAAATCCGGATGAATTGTGAATATTTCGATAGAAAATGGACCGAAATTGGGCTAAAATCAAGATTGAGCCACGCGGACAACACGAGTCATGCCACCTAGCACATCCAATTGGATAAGAAGATCGATGACATGGAAATATCTTTTCAATGAGCCAATGGTGTGAAGACAAGTGGCCAAAAAAAAACCAACTCATAAAGGATGTGAAAATTACCATTTTACCCCTAGTGTGTTTATAAATAGGAAAGGATGACAATTGAAAATATTATGTAATTTTAAGAGTAGAAGTAGATGTAAGTAGGAGTAGTGTAAAGTAAATTAGGAGTAGTTGTAATTCTAAGTAGCTTTAGTTTTTAAGTTTGTTGTGAGTTTAATTTTCCAAGCATTTTTCCGTTGGCATTTTTAAAAGTTTGTTCTAAGTACAGTTCTTGTAATTTCCATTGAAAAGCTTGCATTTCCTTTGTTCTCGGTTTAAATCAGGTTCCTTTCACTTCTTGTTTTAATGTTAAGGGTTAATGAAAAGCAATTAATTTTCCATTGTGGTTCTTGGTTGCAAAGAAAAAAATAAAAATCTTTTTTGTTCTTTTGTTTCCTTTTCATGGATGTTGATGCTTGGACTGAGGAATAGCTTGGTGATAGTAGCTTAATCCTCATTATTTTCTTCGTTTTCTATTTTATTTCATGGATATCATATTTTGAATAAGAATTTCCAGTTTAACTTGTAATGATGTTTTATTTAATAGCAAATTTAGATTATGCATTTCTTACTGTCATCATCTTGTGCTGTTTTTATTCCATTTAACGAGTTGCTACCATCCCTTCTCAGTCTGAATTTGTGAGATTGTGCTACTACTATCGTTGGTTGCTTGTCGATTATCAGAGCATAGGATGAGTGCACCATAACAGCAAACTAGGATCGACAATCTTCCTCTGTTCTGCATAACTGCTGTATTATATTTCCTTGCTATCGGTGTTTGGCATTAATTGTCTAGTGTTTTCTGGGTTGTTATATGGTCTTACCGGAGCTGTAGATGACCTTTGAGCTAAGTTCTTGGAATAGGCAAGATAGGCAGGATAGACGATAGCATCCTCTGCTCTACCCTGTTATATTGTTAACATACTGTTCATTAGTTTCATTTAATCAGGAGCAGTACGGGCTCTGTGTTGCTGCTGCCTTCCTTAGGCATCTCTCGGTATGATCTGCAATGCTGGATGATTCAGCATTGCCATTTCTCGTACAGCTATAATAGAAGAGGAGATAGCATCAGTGCATAGTGTTGCTCGGGTTTGCAGCTGACTGCAAAAGATGCATTGCAAAATGGATGCACTCCAGATGAGGAAAAAAGAGGAGCTGAGCACGGAACAAGGCAGAGTTAGTGTATGATTACAGAGCAGGAGATGGGCACGTCTGGACAGCCAAGAGAGCAAGCTAGACATGCTTGGACAGGACGAGCAAGGCAGTTGGTAACCAGAAACCGAGGCAGAGAACAGCAGCCTGGAGTAGTAGACCGAGAGTAGCCCTGAATCGAGAACAGACTAGGCAGTAGCAACCCGTGAGCAAACAGCAGCAGCGGACCAGAGGACAAACAGCAGCAGCCTGGACCAGAGGACAACAGTAGCACCTCGCCAAAACCGTGGAAGCCATACCAGAAAATATGCAAAGATGACACGTGAACAGTAAAGGGAGGGATTTTGTTGGTTTAAATTGGTTAAGGCTTTGTTTGGCTAGTTCATTTTAGTGATTAATCCATTTTCATGCATTGTTAGTTTAGTTTAATTTCAATTTAATTTGTTAAGCTTAGTTTAGAGTTTTTAATTAAATTGCATGTTAGTATTCTTGCATATTGGTATAAAACTTAGTTTTAATTAGGATGATAGTTAATTAAGTGTTCATTTAGAATTAGATTAGGGGTAAATTTATTTTCATTAAGTTTTAGTTTAGTTTCAATTGTATTTTAATTAAGTAGTTTAATTGCAATTTTAGGATAGTTTAATTGTTTTTAATTTATCTTGCTTTGTTATTTTCATAATTGCATTTTTTTAATTAATTAGTTTTAATTGTTTTAATTTCTTTTGTAGGTTTTTGATTTTAATTGCGTTGAGCACTGTAAGAAATTTTGCTCGGTTTTATTTTCTTTATTTTATAGTTTTATTATTTTATTGCTTTCGGTATTTTCAATTCTAGATTAGTAGATCACCCACCTTAATCTCATAATTTGCTAGAATATACTTAGGGTTAGTTTAACCGGTACTTAATTAGGCTAGTTAACTCTTTGTGGGACGATAATTTCGGGACCCAAATCCCATTATTACTTGTACGACCTGTGAACTTGCGGTAATACCCTTAGGGCCCATCATCTATCACTTTCACTACTTCTTTAGTACATCACTTTTCGATCATTCTCTATACCTTGTCATTTTCTTAGTATTCTCGAGAGTATATATCTCATATTCTCATAGTTGCGCCTTACGCACTGCTCTCTCAAAATAACATCAAGTTGAGCTAACTTAGCTCGATTGAGAATCTCAGTACCTCCTATGAGTTTCCTGGATTTTCTCCGTTTCACATCTCTACTTATTCGGATTATTCTTCTTGCAAAGCTATAAATTTAATTTCATAATCATCCATAGACTTGTTACTTCATGTTCGATTGCAATCATTTCATTCATAATTGCCACTTTTTTTCATCCGGAATGTGTTGCCGCCTAAGGGCCTTCGAAATATATCCCATGTAATTTTTTGATGTTAGCTCTCGGATTAAATCGGGGAACTTTCCTCCAAATTCGACTTTCCATCTCGATATTGATGCTACAAGGGCTACTTTCTTTATAGTAGCACACTCTGAAAATCCGTGTAGCTTCTCCAATCCTTTAACACAAAAGTTGCGAAAGCAACTTTCTCAGTAGAGTTACTTCTAAAATCATTAACCTTTTCTATCTCATTCACTCAACACTCTGAATCACTAAATTCTTAACCTTGTTGAAAAATGGAGACTTAAACTCTTGAAACTGCCCCCAGTCTATTAAGCTCATAGTCATACTCTAAGAATTCATCCAAGTTTTGCAATTTAATTTTTCAATTTTCTATTACCATTGGATTCTTGATTTCCGTATGTAATAGCATACTATCCTCCAAAATCAGCTCGGTCTCTATCCATTAGTGAACTTACAGACATTTCTTGACTTCACTGCCCATAACATTAGGTCATACATTTTCAAGGATATAATTCATAATTCATACTCATAGACAAATCAAGTTCCTTGTGCTAGACCCATAAATTCCATTCGTAGTTTCCTTAATCTCATTCATTCAGTTCTCTATAACTACCGGGTCCTTTATCCCATTTAACAGTAACGGTCTACGGTTCTGAAACTGTCTCATCTAGTGTAGCTCCTACATCCTAACCCAAGTCATCATCACTCAGCTGTGTAGCTACAAGAGCAGACATATTTGTAGTTTTGAAACATCTCTATAGGCTGCGCAGGCGCATCGAGAGTAATCTGTCTGTCTATTCTTTCGTCTACCCCATCACCTAACATAGCATGTGTCCTAATTTTCCATAATATGTTCAATACTCCACTCAATCTTGGCAAAGTGTATCTCAATACCATTTGTCCTTTCCACAAGACTTGATAGAGCACGCTTAACATCAGTTTCAATCTCAGTATCATTTATGAGTCTCATATGACGACTCTGCATGATTCTTAAGCCTATCTCTACGGCCTCTAGGTCGTGATCTAATTCCTCACGTAAATAAAACATTAAGTCTTAACTTCATTAGGTATACTTAGTCTACAACCAGACAAGCACAGACATTTGGGATGTAATCTTATCCTGATTATTGACACTGACAGTACTAGATAACCTTCACTCTGATACCACCTTAAATTGTAACGACCCGTGACCTATAAAAAATCGAAGAAATTTTTTTTTTAAACTTCAGCTTGCAACTTAGTCCCTTTATTCACTTAGGTTGTATTCCTGTGCAGTGTCAATTCATTTTCTTACTTCTTTATCCGTAATCATACTTAAGTTTCACATCTACATTAATATGGCCGATAGAAATTTAGTCTGCATAATGGCTTATATATAAGCCTACCCACCTGTAAACCATATGTTTGTTTTTAACAATCTTAGTTATCTACAACTATCAGACATGCTTTCCAAGTCATATCATCAATCATTCTACATATTCCAAAACCAGTCTAGTTACTCCTAAAAATCAAACCTTAAAAATATTTCCTTTATCCTTATACAGATTACATCTCGACACATTACTTTCAATAAATGTCTGTGCATACAAGTGGTTTGGTAAGGAGATAGAAATGTATACCTCACGCATGTACAAAGGTTAGTTTGGGGAATCTTGTATCCGCCAGTCTAAATCGTCTACACAGCAATTACAAACTGTGGTTCACTGTAAACAATCTGAGAGGTAGAGGGGTGAGCTTTCGGGGAAAAGCCCAGTAAGAAAATACATTTAAGATAATCCTGATATGTAAAAGCATGCCAGAAATTATTCATGAAATAAACTTTGCTTCAGAAAAACTGATCATAAGTCTCTTTTAAAGACTAATATTTAGAAGATATGTAAACCTTCATTTTGTGCATAGCCATCATAAGAAATTATGAAGCATGAGTTTCTTTACATCAAATACATGCTTAAATACTTCATAACATTTTCATCATTCATAGATGATTTTATAAAATCATCGTCATTCGTAAATGTTTATTAAAACATAATCATTCTTAAAGATTTTTTCATAAATCATAATTGTTCGTAAACATTTCGTCAAAATCCCATAAAAACATAGTCATTCATTATCATCACAAACATATTCATAATCATAATCGTCATTCATTCATAATCATGGAGACTAGGTTGTAACTAAGTCATGTGATATGTGTCATTCTCCGTAGAGAGTCAATCATACCTATGGCCATGGTAAGGGGGCTATATAGACTGGATCAGGGTCGTACAACAATCATAATCATAAACATGGGTAGTATCTTCTCATTCTTTTCATATACTAGCACATAGCTAGGGCACGGGCACCGATGGCACTCACCGTGCGGGAAACATACATACGTGTTGCGCGGACACAAGATACTACTAGAAATCATCATCATAAACCACGAGTAGCAGGACATCTACCACACAGGTAGAGTCAAACGCTATAGGGGCCCTAAGTACCGGCACTCAAGTGGTGGAGCCGGAGCACCGCGAGAAGTAGCCATGCATGAAGCCTATAATCTCAAAATTCTTTTCTCTTTTCTTAAATATTTTTGAAAATGTCAAAAGTTCATTTCAAAGCATAAATATAGGTTTTCAAACCATCATAAAACTTTCATGCATTTTCATACTCCAAGAAATTCATTTCATACATAGATGCACTTAGTAAACATTTCATAAAACGAAGTCATGTTTCATAAATCGTTCTGTATGTATGAAAATAATCATAAATCATTTCAAAACATAAAATTACTTTGTAAAAATCTTTTTATCAATGCAATAAGGGTTCACATCGGAACTAAATTAAATTGTACCCCTTACCTCGTTTTCTCTGTACCATCTAACATTTCTAAATGTTGAGATTTCACTTAGTTTGATTTACTCCTAATTCGGTCCTTTGGAGCTGTAATGAATCACAAATCGCTTATCATTATTTCTTATAAACATGTACGCAGTGTAATTTCACTTCCAATAAAATTTTAGACCCAATTATTTTTATTGGGCCTTATAGTCTCTTATTAGGCCACCTTTATCCTAAGCTCATTTCAACTCCCTTATTCAATCTTTAAAATCCATTTAACTATTTAGGCTCAATTACAATGTATGGGTCGTCCATTAGGTCATTAATGAGTTTAAGCCGATTGTTACAAAGGCTGGGCCCATTACAGACGTTTAGCTGGCTACATGGCCTACTATCACCAACACGTCATTTTAAACCTTTCTAATTTCTTTGGATAGTTCATAATATCGTTTGTGATAGTCGATTTTCCCATTTCAATTATAACACAATTTATACGAAATTAATCCAAAAATTATGCGATTAATTTCTAAATCGTATATTTATACAAGTGGTAGCAAGTGAGATTCGCTTACCCAAGATTTCATGATACCCACAAGTCGAGCCTGATTTGAACTCCCATTTGTCTCTAATTTTCGAGCTACACATTTATATATTTTTCGGGTCAAATTCGATTAAATACATATTTTTATAATTATTTTAACATTCAAATTGGTCAATTTGACCACTTATCGACTTACCCATAACTCGACTGCATCACCGAATTTTTCCTCTTTTTTTTCTTTTTCTTCTGATTGAACCGGTTCGGTCTGGTTCAATGTCACAACCCAAATTACCTAAAAATCAGAGTAAATTTTTTGCTTTTTCATTTATTATTTAATTCTTACCTTTCTCTCATCGTGACCATCCTACAACACAGTTGGGCTATGATTCGGTGTTAGTCACCTTACACTATTTACCATTTCATTTCAATAATCACATTCATATATCAGAGTTTACTATCTTTTGACTTTAAATAAATACATACACATTGGTATTTATAACTCTACATCCTCGACATCATATCCGTATACAGTACTGTGCATTGCATATTTAGATACAAAACCATACAAATGTGTATACCTATCTCTCGATGGGAAGCAGCGGATATCAAGCATGCAAGTCCTTAGCCGCTCAATAACTATTACGAGTGCTCTGAAAGGATGGAAAAATAAGGGGGTGAGCAAACCACACGCTCAGTAAGGATATGCAAGTAAGTAGATAGCTCCACTATCTACATGCTCATAATGCCATGCCCTTAAATCCATTTCTTTTCATTAAAATCATCAAGCACAAAGTCATGCAAATAGTTTATAAAACTATTCATGCATATATAAATCATACTACTTATGCATCAAAGCATTTTATGTGACATCATTAAATCATAATAAGCATGAATTTAATCAAGATCATGCAGTCTTTCATGTCATGTAAGATGTAAGACCCCGTATATGTATAAGGGTAATGTGTGTAATTGGATCAAATAATATGAATGGACTTGTAATGTAAAGCATGATTGATGTAAGTCCATGGATTCAACGTATGTATGTGTAATATAAATTGTAACGTACATACAAGTTTCATTGAGTATGAATACGAAGAAATGAGTTCTAGCAAGTGATGGATGTGATTGAGACTCAAGATGAGTAGTGTGGTAAAATGGAATGGAGTTATGCTTCCATTTGGTTTTATGTAGCATACCTTTGAACATACAATGAATGCACACAAGTTTCAATGTGCATAAGGTATGAATGGATGCCATTTTCAAGTTATAAAGGTGGATGGATGAGAAAATGGCCATGGCAATAGATTAATGATGTGTTCGTATGAGTTGCAGCAAGGAAACTGCAGGAAATCTGGAAAACATGAGGCCCAGATCGATCTCATAGGATGAGAGATCGATCTGGAAGAGCCAGAATGCTCTTATTTGGGTGAAAGAATTGAGCAGATCGATCTCCAATGGAGCCAGATCGATCTGCCAAGCATTCTGTAGTGAAAAGATCGATCCTCAAGCACCCAGATCGATCTCCTTAGCTCTCTGTTTGGGACCAGATCGATCTCATACTTCGATAGATCGATCTCATGCCTAGACAGATCGATCTCATGCTTCGACAGATCGATCTCAGGCTTAAAAATACCTTGAAAAAGAGGGATTTTAAGGGACCAGATCGATCTCCTCTTGGACCAGATCGATCTCCTCAAGCCATTTCTATATAAGGAGAGCTGAAAATCTGGAAATCTCGGGAAAACATATTAACCTCCCATTTTCAACCCAAAAACCTAACTTTCCCTCTCTAAAATCAGCCATTTTCAGTGAGATTTGGAGAGAGATCATTAGAGGCAAAGTTGTTCCTATCAAAGAGAAGAACAACATAGTGAGAGGGCATCTTCCCATCTTTGGAATTGAAGGAGTTAAGGGCATTACCATTTGGAGCAAGGAGAGAAATCATATTGGTAAGATTCTAACACTCCAATCCAAATGCATTAGCTATTTAATTGATTTTGGAGTTGATTGGTATGAGTTTTAATGGATGAACTACCTAGAAATGTAGTGGAATTGGTGTGACCTAGAAATCTAAAATGGGTATAATGTGAGGATATGTGGGATTGAATGAGCTTATGGTTTATGGCATGCTAAAGTTGCTATTGGGGTAATGTTTATGATTCTAGATGGTTAGATGGAATTACATGGTGAGTTGGAGGAATTGTGAAAATGGATATGTATATGATTGATAAATACCATAGTGAGGGAATTCATGGAATATGAACACTATGAGCTTAATGTCGATTTAACATCGATTTTGAATAAGTTAATAGGCCTAAGAAGATCCATAGACTCGAGTTATGGGTAAAGTGATGAAACGAGGCCATATAAACGTTAATAGAGGCTATAGGTTAAATTGACTATAGCAAGCACAAGGGTTGCATTGTATGGATCGAATATAATGCGGGATACGATTTTGTGCAGTCCCGAAGAGTTCGTTGAAGGCGAACCGAACCGTACGAGTAAGCAGCTTAAGGAAGTGGAATCACGTATCGCGATTCCAGGTAAGGGAATTTTGTGAGTATATAGAGGTAGCTGCTCGTACTTTGAACTTGTGGGTGAATATCGGGTGTTTTATGAAATGCATGATTGCTCAAATAAATGTTGATGGTATTCGTGAATGATGATGAGTATATGCGTGGTTTTGGATTTGAAGTGGATTTTATGAAATGGGATAGTAAGGCTAATAATTGCATAAATCTAATGTTTTGATGCTTTTCAAAATGAATTACTTGGTTTTAAGCAAGCTTGTAGATAGGTCGGCTAGTATTGTATTGTTGTTGTGGAAAAGCATTTGTGAGTGCTAAACCCGAATTGCCGGGATTGATAAATTGTATATGAGCCGCCTATCACATTTGTATGACATAAATCGCGCTAGAGCCTCGCTCGCTCTGGATTTCTATGTTCTCACTTGTGTGAAACGTGCTTGAGCTTAACTCGCACTTTGAAATTGAATTGTGATGATGTTTATAAAACCGTACTGGAGCTTACGCTCGTATGTGGATTTGAGTGGTTTTTCTTATGCATATAACTATACTGGAGCTATGCTCGTACATGGTTTCTTCATATTTTATGCATAAATGCTGTACTAGAGCGTTGCCCGTACGAAGTGAATAGTTTTGATGCATGAATTCGCGCTAGAGCGTAGCTCGCGCTGGTTTTCACACTGTGGTACGTATGAGGCCGTGGTGAGAGATACGGATTAACTCAGGGAACCCAATAGGCCTGACAGACCTCTTAGGTGGGGTGAGGGTGAGGGGCTAGGACCTGACATAATCCATCCACGGAACCCAACAGGCCTGACAGACCTCTTAGGTGGGGTGAGGGTGAGGGGCTAGGACCTGGATCAGGGAACCCAACAGGGGCGAGCAAGGCCATGAGGGGCTAGGACCTGGTATTGAGGCTACTCCCACGCGCTCTTGAGACTATAAAGGTTACACTGGGTATGGGGTAGATAAGACCTATGGCAGGCACCCCCAGCCATGTTATGGGTCCGCGGAGTACGATGTACCGTGTATATCACATGGAGTACGATGTACCGCGTGGTGGTTACTTGATTTGAGAAAGTCTGGCAGAGAACTAACCCACCTTCGTGCCAGCATGATACCCCGCACACCGAAATCCGTGTGGTCTGGGATGATATGTGACGATTGGCCATCGTAGTCACTTGAGATATAGTAACCTGTCTCCTTGTTTGATTTACTTACTACCACATGATTTTAAATCTCTAAGTGTGATGTGGTTGTATGTGATGAGAAAGGGTTTTATGACGTGGGTTTAAAAAAGGAGGTTTCTAAATGAATTGCCCTTTTTATGAATTTAAATGAGATCGAGCATGAGATGATTGATACATGACGTTTTACCATGTTTTATATGCCAATTTTACATGACTTTGATACATGATATATATGTATACTCATATGGCATAGTTTTATTCCTCATGCTCCTACTATAAATGATTTATGCATAACACTATCAGCATGTAGATAGAGTAGTTATCTACCATGCTTGCATTATTGCCTTACTGAGCATGTGGTTGCTCATCCCACTCTATTTTCCCCCCTACAGAGCGTGCATAGTAGCCCAGTGAGGACTGAGGCGTATTATTTTGGACTCCGCTGCATCTCCATCGCTAAGAGGTATATACACAGTGATTTTTTTGTATCTAAACAATGTAAAAGCACAGTATTCTTTTGAGTTGTACTTATGGGGGATGTAGATGTCAGTAAAACATGTATTCGTATAAGTACACGATTAAATGCACATGTATGACACCATTTTAATTAATTGAGAATGAATGAGATGTGGTGTTTATTATTGACTCACAGCCCAACAGTGTGTGGTGAGTTTAGTTCACGACCGGGTAAGGTAACAATAAAACGCGAAAAATTTTCAGTGATTTTCGGTTAAAGAGAATGGAATTGGGTCGTGACAGAGATTGGTATCAGAGCTGTGTTGGCCTGATGTGAGTCATTAATAAAACGTAGGAAAGTACATCCCCATAGTACTGTGCTTTTGTTTAGATATAACTGTGTATACGGTGATGGATTGAGCTTAATGAATTATTATAATACAGGAAGTTAGGCACTATGCCAGTTACACGCAAAGGTAGAGGGGTGAGAGCACGTGCTAGAGGCCGTAGAGGTAGGCCTGAGAGTCGTGCGGAGCCACAGACTGAGCAGGCTCCACAGAACCCTGCTGAGAGAGCAGGTGATACTGAGGCTCGCTTCGCTAGGTTGGAGCGGAGTATTGAGAGTTTGGTGGAGATAGTCACGTAGGCATTGGGTGCCAGTGACAGACGAGGTCCCGCGACACAGCCTACTACTGAACAGGCAGCTGCAGAGGCGGAGAGACCTCAGACTGCTGAGACAGCCACAGTTACACCACCTCCAGCCCAGGATACAGATTCTCCTATCGCTCCACAGCAGAGCGATAGTGATGTGGGTTATGACTGCGACTTGAGCAGGTTGCGAGAGTTTCAAGCGCTGAAACCCCCAGTGTTTAGAGGGGTGAAGGACCCAGTGGTTACGGAGGATTGGGTGTATGAGATGGAGAAACTATATAGGTTTTTCTGATGCACTTCAACTGAGAAGGTAGCCTTTGCCGTGTTTATGTTAAAAGGCGAGGCCGAGCATTGGTGGAGATCCACTGAGGCTATTTTGAGGGCCAGACACTCTGAGATCTCATGGGAGATATTTCTAGAGGCCTTCAGGAGACAATACATTCCAGCTACCGCACAGAGGAAACTGCGGATGGAATTTATGAATTTGGTTCAGGGGAACCATACTGTGGACGAGTATGAGTCCAAGTTTATGTCATTGGGGAGATATGACCCTGACACGATGGGTAGTGAGACCCGAAAGATTCAGAAGTTCATGGATGGATTGAGATTGGCCATTCGGACTAAGCTAGCTCCCTTCGACATTGTGACTTATGAGGAGGCTGTACATAAGGCTCAGTTGTGTGAGCAAGACTTTGAGCGAAACGCCTCCGAGTTTGGGAGAGTCAGTGTTAGAAAGGACAGAGATCGGAAGAGATCCGGGTTTGGAAGAGTGGCCAAGAGAGGCGGCCAAAGGTTTTTCGAGAAGAGGCCTAAGATCGAGGAGGTGCAGGAGAGAGCTGCTAGACCTCCCGTATACCCAGCTTTGACTGCACCGAAGGGTATAACTATTGGAGGACCACGACCTACCACGAATCAGTGTAGGAGATGTGGGAGATACCATGGGACTAGGCCATGTCAGGCGCCCCCTGTTTCGTGTTTTAGGTGTGGGAGGCCAGGACATATATCGAGGTATTGCACTGAGATGATTGAGGTTGCCCCACAGAAGGGCAAGGAGCCTGAGGGAGCTCCAGTTGAGACAGCAGCCCCGAGGAGGAGGGCTACAGCTGAGGAAAAAGGGAAACAGGCTGCGGGTGTGAACAGAGGAAGAGTACATGCACTGGATCAGGACACCGCGGATGCTTCGATGGATGTGATTAAAGGTACCATCCGAATCTTTGATTTAGAAGCATTGGTATTATTTGATCCTGGTGCCACGCATTCTTTCATATCACCTTCCTTTGCACATAAATTGTCGAAATATGTGAAACCAACATTGTTGGATAAAATGTTGATGATTTCCACACCCATGAATGATAGTCAATTGACTGAGCATGTATGTAGAGATTGTAAGTTAAAGATAGAAGGGAAGGAAATGATAGCCAATCTGATTTTATTGAATATGAATGATTTTGATGTAATTTTGGGAATGGATTGGTTGGCTACCAATCGTGTTGTGATGGATTGTCATGCCAAAACATTGATGTTTTCAGGATTAGAAAATCTTATTGTAAACTTTGATGAAAAGAAATGATATGAAACTAGCATGTTTGTTGTAAACAAAGAGGCATCATTTTAAATGCATATTGCTTGAGAGATAAATTATTTTTTTATGATAAATATTGAATGTGGAGTGATGGTTTATGTTACTAATGGTGGAGAGGATATTGTGAAGGGTTCATTGCCTATGTGGTCGATATAGATGAGGCACACCCGGAATTGAAGGACATACCCGTAATTACGGATTACCCTGATGTCTTTCCGGATGAATTACCAGGACTACCACCTGAAAGGGAAATGGAATTTTGCATTGAGTTAGTGCCTGGTACAGAGCCGATATCGAAACCACCCTATAGAATGGCTCTGATAGAATTGGAAGAGCTGAAGAAACAGCTGCAAGAGTTGTTGGAGAAGGGGTTTATTAGACCGAGTGTCTCACCTTGGGGAGCACCGGTTCTATTTGTAAGGAAGAAGGATGGAAGCCTCCGACTGTGTATAGATTACCGGTTGTTGAATAAGGCCACCATTAAGAACAAGTACCCCCTTCCAAGAATCGATGATTTGTTGGATCAGCTCCAGGGAGCCGAAATATTTTCTAAGATAGATCTGCGGTCAGGGTACCATCAGTTGAGGATCAGGAGTGGAGATGTACCCAAGATAGCATTTCGTACCCGTTATGGCCACTACGAGTTTTTGGTGATGCCATTCGGACTGACGAATGCTCCCACAGCATTTATGGCATTGATGAATGATATATTCAAGCCATACCTGGACAAGTTTGTGATAGTGTTCATTGATGACATTTTGGTGTATTCCAAGTCCAGGGAAGATCATGAGGAGCACTTGAGGATAGTTCTGCAGACCCTCCGAGAGAGAGAATTGTATGCCAAACTCAGCAAGTGTAACTTTTGGTTGGAACAGATCTCATTTCTGGGGCATGTCGTGTCAAAGGATGGGGTATCGATGGATCCATCCAAGATAGAGGCAGTTGTGCAGTGGGAACAGCCCAAGACAGTAACTGAGATCAGAAGTTTCCTGGGATTGGCAGGATATTATCGGAGATTTGTAGAGGGTTTCTCCAGACTAGCTGCTCCGTTGACACGCCTCACGCATAAGGATGTTAAGTTTGTATGGGATGAGTCATGTGAGAGGAGTTTTGAGGAGCTTAAGCGTCGATTGATGACTGCTCCAGTTCTCACCATTCCTACCAGCTCAGGAGGATTTTCGGTGTATACGGATGCATCACACCAGGGACTGGGCTGTGTGCTTATGCAGGATGGGAAGGTAGTTGCCTATGGATCTAGACAGTTGAAAGATCATGAGAGGAACTACCCAACACATGATTTGGAGTTGGCGGCTGTAGTATTTGCTTTTGAAAATATGGCGCCACTATCTCTATGGTGAGAAATTTCAGGTGTTCACAGATCATAAGAGCCTTAAGTACCTGTTCTCGTAGAAAGAGCTGAATATGAGACAGAGGAGATGGCTCGAACTCCTGAAAGACTATGATTGTGAAATCATGTACCACCCAGGTAAGGCAAATGTAGTTGTCGATGCTTTGAGTAGAAAGAACCTTGGGTTGGTGTCTTATATGATGGTACGGGAACATGAATTGTTAGAACACTTTGCGAACCTCAGTTTGGATGTAACCCCACCTGGATCTGAGAGACTTGAGATCATGGCTAGTTTGAGACTAGAGCCAGAATTGATTGGCCGTATTCGGCAAGCCCAGCAGAGTGATCGACGGTGCATCGATTGGCTGAGGCAGATAGGTGTGGGTATTGATTTTGAGCAGAGTGCTGATGGCTTATTGAGGTTCAGAGGCAGAGTATGCGTTCCCAGGGATCCTGAGATCAGGAGAACGATTTTATCAGAGGCTCACTCATCGAACTATACGATACATCCGGGAAGTACCAAGATGTATCAAAACCTTCGGAAGGTTTATTGGTGGTCTGGAATGAAGAGAGACATTGCTGAATATGTCGCTAAGTGTCTCGTTTGTCAGCAAGTGAAGGTAGAGCATCAGAAGCCTGCAGGATTATTGCAGCCTCTACCGATACCGACTTGGAAATGGGAGCATGTCACCATGGATTTTGTGATGGGGTTGCCGAGGACCCGTAGAGGTCATGATGCCATATGGGTTATTGTGGACCGGTTGACTAAGTCCGCCCATTTCTTGGCTATGAGAGCTACCGATACACTGATTCAGTTGGCGAACCGATATATTCGAGAGATAGTACGGCTACATGGTGTACCAGTGAGCGTTGTTTCTGATAGGGATGCCCGCTTCACTTCCCATTTCTGGGAACATTTTCAGGAAGCGCTGGGGACCCGACTGAGTTTTAGCACCGCTTTTCATCCTCAGACAGATGGGCAGTCAGAGAGGACTATACAGACCCTCGAGGATATGTTGAGAGCGTGTGTGCTGGATTTTAGAGGCTCCTGGGATGACCACCTGCAGTTAGTCGAGTTCGCTTATAATAATAGCTATCATGCTAGTATCGGGATGGCACCCTATGAGGTATTATACGGGCGTAGATGCCGTTCCCCCATTGGATGGGAAGAGGTTGGTGACAGACAGATTTTTACTCCGGACTTAGTGCAGCAGGCATCTGAGGACGTCCAGTTGATATGTTAGAGATTATGGACAGCTCAGAGCCGGCAAAAGAGTTATGCTGACAAGAGACGAAGACCACTGGAGTTTGATGAGGGTGAGTCGGTGTTTCTGAGGGTATCACCATCGAAGGGTATTATGAGATTTGGTAAGAAGGGCAAGCTGAGCCCTAGATATATCGGACCCTTCGAGATTTTGGAGAGAGTGGGAGATAAGGCGTATAGGTTGGCATTGCCACCGGATTTGGCGAATGTCCACAACGTCTTCCACGTCTCGATGCTTCAGAAGTATCACCCGGACCCGGCACACGTGATAAGATATGAGCCATTGGAGCTCCATGAGAGTAGACGTATGTTGAGAAGCCGGTTCGGATATTGGACAGGAAAGAGAAAGTGTTGCGGAATAAGACAATTCCCTTGGTGAAAGTTCTTTGGCAACACCACACGGCGGAAGAGGCCACGTAGGAATTGGAGAACTTGATACGGGAGAAGTACCCCCAACTTTTTGAAGAGTGACTTGGTTCTAATTTGGAGGACCAAATTCCTTGAAGGAGGGGAGAATGTAAGACCCCATATATGTATAAGGGTAATGTGTGTAATTGGATCAAATAATATGAATGGACTTGTAATGTAAAGCATGATTGATGTAAGTCCATGGATTCAACGTATGTATGTGTAATATAAATTGTAATGTACATACAAGTTTCATTGAGTATGAATACGAAGAAATGAGTTCTAGTAAGTGATGGATGTGATTGAGACTCAAGATGAGTAGTGTGGTAAAATGGAATGGAGTTATGCTTCCATTTGGTTTTATGTAGCATACCTTTGAACATACAATGAATGCACACAAGTTTCAATGTGCATAAGGTATGAATGGATGCCATTTTCAAGTTATAAAGGTGGATGGATGAGAAAATGGCCATGGCAATAGATTAATGATGTGTTGGTATGAGTTGCAGCAAGGAAACTGCAGAAAATCTGGAAAACATGAGGCCCAGATCGATCTCATAGGATGAGAGATCGATCTGGAAGAGCCAGAATGCTCTTATTTGGGCGAAAGAATAGAGCAGATCGATCTCCAATGGAGCCAGATCGATCTGCCAAGCATTCTGTAGTGAAAAGATCGATCCTCAAGCACCCAGATCGATCTCCTTAGCTCTCTGTTTGGGACCAGATCGATCTCATGCTTCGACAGATCGATCTCATGCCTAGACAGATCGATCTCATGCTTCGACAGATCGATCTCAGGCTTAAAAATACCGTGAAAAAGAGGGATTTTAAGGGACCAGATCGATCTCCTCTTGGACCAGATCGATCTCTTCAAGCCATTTCTATATAAGGAGAGCTGAAAATCTGGAAATCTTGGGAAAACATATTAACCTCCCATTTTTAACCCAAAAACCTAACTTTCCCTCTCTAAAATCAGCCATTTTCAGTGAGATTTGGAGAGAGATCATTAGAGGCAAAGTTGTTCCTATCAAAGAGAAGAACAACATAGTGAGGGGGCATCTTCCCATCTTTGGAATTGAAGGAGTTAAGGGCATTACCATTTGGAGCAAGGAGAGAAATCATATTGGTAAGATTCTAACACTCCAATCCAAATGCATTAGCTATTTAATTGATTTTGGAGTTGATGGTATGAGTATTAATGGATGAACTACCTAGGAATGTAGTGGAATTGGTGTGACCTAGAAATCTAAAATGGGTATAATGTGAGGATATGTGGGATTGAATGAGCTTATGGTTTATGGCATGCTAAAGTTGCTATTGGGGTAATGTTTATAATTCTAGATGGTTAGATGGAATTACATGGTGAGTTGGAGGAATTGTGAAAATGGATATGTATATGATTGATAAATGCCATAGTGAGGGAATTCATGGAATATGAACACTATGAGCTTAATGTCGATTTAACATCGATTTTGAATAAGTTAATAGGCCTAAGAAGATCCATAGATTCGAGTTATGGGTAAAGTGATGAAACGAGGCAATATAAACGTTAATAGAGGCTATAGGTTAAATTGACTATAGCAAGCACAAGGGTTGCATTGTATGGATCGAATATAATGCGGGATACGATTTTGTGCAGTCCCGAAGAGTTCGTTGAAGGCGAACCAAACCGTACGAGTAAGCAGCTTAAGGAAGTGGAATCACGCATCGCGATTCCAGGTAAGGGAATTTTGTGAGTATATAGAGGTAGCTGCTCGTACTTTGAACTTGTGGGTGAATATCGGGTGTTTTATGAAATGCATGATTGCTCAAATAAATGTTGATGGTATTCGTGAATGATGATGAGTATATGCGTGGTTTTGGATTTGAAGTGGATTTTATGAAATGGGATAGTAAGGCTAATAATTGCATAAATCTAATGTTTTGATGCTTTTCAAAACGAATTGCTTGGTTTTAAGCAAGCTTGTAGATAGGTCGGCTAGTATTGTATTGTTGTTGTGGAAAAGCATTTGTGAGTGCTAAACCCGAATTGTCGGGATTGATAAATTGTATATGAGCCGCCTATCACATTTGTATGACATAAATCGCGCTAGAGCCTCGCTCGCGCTGGATTTCTATGTTCTCACTTGTGTGAAACGTGCTTGAGCTTAACTCGCACTTTGAAATTGAATTGTGATGATGTTTATAAAACCGTACTGGAGCTTACGCTCGTATATGGATTTGAGTGGTTTTTCTTATGCATATAACTGTACTGGAGCTATGCTCGTACATGGTTTCTTCATATTTTATGCATAAATGCCGTACTAGAGCGTTGCCCGTACGAAGTGAATGGTTTTGATGCATGAATTCGCGCTAGAGAGTAGCTCGCGCTGGTTTTCACACTGTGGTACGTATGAGGCCGTGGTGAGAGATACGGATTAACTCAGGGAACCCAATAGGCCTGACAGACCTCTTAGGTGGGGTGAGGGTGAGGGGCTAGGACCTGACATAATCCATCCACGGAACCCAACAGGCCTGACAGACCTCTTAGGTGGGGTGAGGGTGAGGGGCTAGGACCTGGATCAGGGAACCCAACAGGGGTGAGCAAGGCCATGAGGGGCTAGGACCTGGTATTGAGGCTACTCCCACGCGCTCTTGAGACTATAAAGGTTACACTGGGTATGGGGTAGATAAGACCTATGGCAGGCACCCCCAACCATGTTATGGGTCCGCGGAGTACGATGTACCGTGTATATCACATGGAGTACGATGTACCACGTGGTGGTTACTTGATTTGAGAAAGTCTGGCGGAGAACTAACCCACCTTCGTGCCAGCATGATACCCCGCACACCAGAATCCGTGTGGTCTGGGATGATATGTGACGATTGGCCATCGTAGTCACTTGAGATATAGTAACCTGTCTCCTTGTTTGATTTACTTACTACCACATGATTTTAAATCTCTAAGTGTGATGTGATTGTATGTGATGAGAAAGGGTTTTATGACTTGGGTTTAAAAAAGGAGGTTTCTAAATGAATTGCCCTTTTTATGAATTTAAATGAGATCGAGCGTGAGATGATTGATACATGACGTTTTACCATGTTTTATATGCCAATTTTACATGACTTTGATACATGATATATATGTATACTCATATGGCATAGTTTTATCCTCATGCTCCTACTATAAATGATTTATGCATAACACTATCAGCATGTAGATAGAGTAGTTATCTACCATGCTTGCATTATTGCCTTACTGAGCGTGTGGTTGCTCATCCCACTCTATTTTCCCCCTACAGAGCGTGTATAGTAGCCCAGTGAGGACTGAGGCGTATTATTTTGGACTCCGCTGCATCTCCATCGCTAAGAGGTATATACACAGTGATTCTTTTTGTATCTAAACAATGTAAAAGCACAGTATTCTTTTGAGTTGTACTTATGGGGGATGTAGATGTCAGTAAAACATGTATTCGTATAAGTACACGATTAAATGCACATGTATGACACCGTTTTAATTAATTGAGAATGAATGAGATGTGGTGTTTATTATTGACTCACAGCCCAACAGTGTGTGGTGAGTTTAGTTCACGACCGGGTAAGGTAACAGTAAAACGCGAAAAATTTTCAGTGATTTTCGGTTAAAGAGAATGGAATTGGGTCGTGACATAAGACAAATCATGGATTTCAAATGAAAGCATGGAAAACTTCACATGCTACTGCATTTAAATCAATTCATTAAAACTGCAGTAAAAACTAACCCTTCCTGGTCAATCAACTCATAAAACAATCTCATAATTCCATTTTAAACTCATAAAACAATTCATTAAAATTCATTATAAAACTTCGGTTATAAAACCATCATTCTTTCAGGGTCATATATCATAAAATCATTTGAAATCTAGCAATCACAGTATAAAATCATAAAATCAGGGGCGTGACCCCTCATTCGGGTCTACCCTGGTCTATCGACCAATAGTTATATCATATGAGACATGTAATTGATTATATCAGTAACATCGAGGACTATGGCCATATCCTAGTGATCCCAAGTAACACAGTACCTAGTGTGCAGGGTATCACACCTGAAACGAGAGGTGGGTCGTCCTACCCGCCAGAACAGCATAACACCAGGATTGCGAGGGCAAGGCTTGCTGCCTCGTGGCTAATGCCACTCCACTCCAACAATCCCCACGGTACAGCGTACTCCTCGTGACATACACGGTACAACGTACTCCGTGAACCCAAGCTCAATCAGGGGTGCCTGTAATAGGTCTTATCCACCCATATCATCCCTGTCTCAATATGCACGTGTGAGCATATCATCTCACTGTGACACACAGTCTACAGGAGGCTCCAACATGGTTATATGCATGTAATATAAATCCCTGTGCGAGCGAAGCTCAAGCACGGCTCCATGCATATTCATGATATCAAAAAACCTCGTGCGAGCGAAGCTCTAGCACAATTTCATAAAAATCAGTAAAATTTACGTATGAGCAACGCTCCAGTACGACTTAAACTGATTATAAATTCAAGTAAAATCCACGTATGAGCAATGCTCTAGTACGGATATGTATAAAAACTCTGTGAAAACCTCGTACGAGAAAAACTCCAGTACGACATTCATATGAATTATGAAAACCATATAAAACTTTGTGCGAGCAACACTCCAACACAAATGAATGCTCAAATAAATCAAATCTCGTGCGAGTTATCCTTCAGCACGGCTTTATACAATGTCATATCAAAATAGGATGCGAGCTAAGCTCCAGCATCTCTCATGCATGTCAATCATTAAAACTAGTGCGAGCAATCGCTCCAGCACCTCTTTATGCATATTCAGTCAAAACAAGTCAAAACATGTCAAACATGTCAAAACAGAGTGCGAGCTAGGCTCCAGCAGCTCTCATGCATATCAAATCATAAAATCAGTACGAGCAATCGCTCTAGCACATTTTATGCATATGATGTCACACAAATCGGTGCGAGCAACCGCTCTAGCACATTTATGCACATTCACAAACGCAGAATAGTGCGAACTACGTGTCGGCACTATCTGTTTCCATATAAAATTGATAGTTGGCCTATTTCCAAAGAAATTCCATTTAAATATGAATAACACGTACGTAGTGTTATCTTATGAAATTTATATAGTTACTGGCCAATCTATCGATTTGTTTTGATTACAATCAATAAAATTCTTTAACTCGAAAAATTCCTTAAATCATGCATTTCATGCATGTCATGCTTTCACCATCCTTAGGTGAACTTCCCTCAATAGGGGTAAAATAGTCATTTCACCTATTTCGATCCTTAAAATCATTTAAACCACTTTTAGGATCATTATACATAATCAAGGTATACATACATATTCAGTGTACAGAAAAACTATTCAAATACGCGTAGCTACCTCTAGCTACTCACACAATTCCCTTACCTCATTTTTCTGTACAGTCTGACCTTTCCACTGATGACTCATCACACAGTCCGATTTGCTCCCAATCAAATCTCCGAAACTGCAGATACACATTCATCAGGTCAAATACAATACAATTTAATTATATTTCATATTTTCTGGGCTTAATTTAAATCATTGGGCCCCTTTACCCATATTGGGCCCAATTGCACCATAATGGGCCTTAATCGACCTTAAGCCCATTTTCTCATACTTTATCGAGGCCTATTGGGCCCATCAGTAATTTATTTAGCCTCGTTCTAAACTCTCAGATATCTCAATTTAGTATTTACGACAATTTATCCAATTTTCCAGAATTTAATTCTTTTATGTGAAATTAAATCCATAATTTATCAACACGCATAACGATGTAAATTGTTGTAAATAAAGGTTACTTACCTGAGATTCCATGATAGTACATAAATCGAGGCTGTCTCGAGCTCTCGGTTGATGTCAATCGTTGAGCTACACAATTAGATATATTTTTGGGTAAACTTTCAGTCGATTATTTATCAAATTAAATATTCCAAAAATTAAATCGATCAATTCGATCGCTTACCGACTTACCCGAAGCTCGATTGCATCACTGGAATTTTCCTCAATTTTTTCTCTTTTTCTTTTTCCTTTTTTCTTCCTTTTTCCTCTTCTTTTTGGCTAAACCGATCTGGTCCGGTTCAACCCAATTCAGACTGTCGGTTCGGTCCGATTCGGTTCAGCGGTTCAGCCCGGTTCGATCGGTTCATGCAACATTTGGTCGTTCCGGCGCCGTCCGACTGGTTCTCCGACTGATTCCACCGCCGTTCGGTGCGCCATCGTATGGGCTTCCTAAATCGGCCCTCGGTTGGAGTCAAAACGCAGCCATCGCCGGTGAAACCAGGCTTCTCTCCCACGGCTTTCATTCCGTCGATTTGTCGATTTCGACGACTCCACAGCGCGTCGTCGTCACTGGTGGCTTGCCCGAGGTTTGTCACCCTTCGTCGGTCCTCGCTTGGGGTCCCTGGCCGCCGGTGGTGGCTCGCCGACGAATCTCTTCCTCGATCGACCTTCGCATTTTCCTTCTTTCTTTTCTGTTTCGTTTCCTCTCTGTTTCAGACTTCGTTTCTTTTTTTTTTTACTTTATTTATTTATTTATAATTAAATTTTATTATTATTTTATTCAATAAAATAATAATAAAATTCCCAAAAAATATATAAAATAATTCTATTTTATTCATTTATTCCGTAAATGAATTTATCAGTCTGATTTTACCTTTTCGGTATATTTTTCGATTATTTTCGGGATTATTTTTTGATACAAAAATTTTGATTTATTCCAATAAATTCATATCTTGACCAATTTAATCCGAAATTTAATTATTTCTTCGTCATTGATCAAGATTTCTCATTCGCATATTTTTAATTAAATTTTCTTGTCCCGATTAGTATCGAATTTTGGTCTTTTGATCGTTTTACCCTTGCACGTGTTCTGGAATACCATTTCAATCCTTTTGCATTTTTAAATGCACTCAAAAATTTCTATTCATTCCTTTTGTTCTTATGATACAACTCGGGTCTTACATTCAACCCAGTTCAGACTGGTCTAGTTCACCCCGGTTCAGTCCGGTTCAACTTTCTCCCTCGCCGTTCGGAGCTTCGCCGATCGATTCTTTGCTGGCTTCCATCTCTAGCTTGTCCGTGATGTGGTTCGGTGCATGGATCTGGAGTGGGTTTTGCCAAGGCTCGCTGAAAAGTGGCCGGTCCAGCCACTTCTCTCCTCCGACGTCGGTACCCATTTCTTTCTCTCCCGTTCGGCGCCGTTTCTGGCTGATCTGCACCTGGATCGACGCCGCTGTCGCCCCCTCTGGTCAGTAGCGAGGCATCCTTCCCTTCTTCGGTCGTCGATCGTCTCCCTTTCCTCCTTTTTTCTCTTTTTTTTCCTCTCTTTCTCTCTTTTCTGCCGTCACCGATTGTCGTTCACCCCTAATCGATGCCGGCGACCCCTTAGCTCCCATGTCGGCTTCCTCGCCGGCCTTCATCTTGTCGGCAGCCTTCTTCTTTGGTGGGAGGAGAAGGCTGCTGCCTTCATCAGTTGGGGTCACATCACTCTGTCGCGCGATCCCAATTCTCCCATTTTTTTCACTTTTCGCCCCTTTTTTTGTTTTTGTTTTTTTGTTTTTATATATTTTATTATCATTATTATATATATTTTTTAATTACATTTTCAAAATAACCAAAATATACATATATGTATATTTATTGTATTTATTTTTATTATTTTTAAATACATGTTAAATTTAACAAAAATAAATACATGTCTTCTTATAACATATTTTCATCAAATTTTATTGTCTAATTTAGTACAAAAAATTTTCGGTGTTTGCAATTTGGAACTTGCATTCTTCGTGAAAGTTGTTCCAAATTGATAGGAGAGTGACATATGTTGGAATTGGCTACCAAGAAGCCATAGTGTGCAAACCGTGAGGCTCCAAAGTTTTGGCCAAGTGTGAACACAGATCCTAGGTATAATTTCAAGCTTTCAATTTCATATATGTTAATGTATGAATGATTTTAATTATATTGGTATATGTTTTAAACATTGAAACATATGAAATCACTATGAACATGGTTAAGCCGAGAGTGAGTAGTGATTTATTGATGAATGCCCATATGATTTTAAGGCATAAATGAGTTAATGTACATATGTTCATGATTATGTTATAGTTAGAATTAATCAATTTGATTAATTTATTCATGAATTTAATTGGCAATCAAGGTGTTTGATAAAATGCCTAAATGAACTATGTGAAGCTTAAGAATATTGCCAACCAAGTGTTTGTGAAAATGCCTAAGTGAATTAGCTAAACAGATGGACATGGACGGCATGCCATGGTGTGACTGACGGCATGGGATGCTCTCAGCCATGGCATGTGGCCGAGAGGTCCAATGGGCCAAGCCCAATTGGTTTCGGCCCAATGTGATGTAATGGATCTCGGATGTAAGACCCGATTGTTATCGTATTTCCTTATGATTCACACATTTTATGGATATGGTTATATGTTAATGGAATCATAAGACGGATGTTTTGATCATATAAATATGAATGAAGTAGTCGAACGTACGTTAAATCCGAAAATGGACAATTAAGGAATTTCAAATTAAATTTATGAGATTTGAATTGTTCTGACAGAGATACAAATTTTAAATGAGAGATTATAATGGGTCCAAGAAGGAAAGTTGGGCTAAATTGGACCCGAACGTGTAAAAGGGTAAAACGGTCAAAAGATCAAAATTCGATATAAATTCGATAAGAAAATTTTAATTGAAAATAAGGATTTAGGATATCTTGATCAATAATGAGGAAATTATCAAATTTCGAGTCCAATTGATCACGATATGAAATTATTAAGGTTTACCGAAAATTTACTCGGGATAATATCCAAAAAATACGGAGAAAATATACTGTAAAAAGGGTAAAAATACAATAAATAAATTTAATTAATTAATTTAAATAAAATATGATTTTAGTAGATATTTTTGGGAATTTTAATAATATTTTAATGAATATAATAATAATAAATAAATTATAAACATTAATAAAAAAAGAAACTGAAATTTTCTCGAAGAGAGAGAAAAAAGAAAACGAAACGAAGAAGCCGAAACCGAGGACTAACTTAAAAATGCAAATTAAACTAAACTAAAATTTAATAAAAATGAAGACTAACTTAAAAATGCATTAAACACATTTAATCTAAATTAATTCTAAATGTAACTCAACTAAAATAAAGTCCTAAAACATTTAATATAAAATTAACTACTAACTAAAAATTAGCACTACAAATTAAATTAACAAGCAAAGATATTAAAACTAACCTACCAACTAATAAACACTAACAACTAATTAAAATTAAAACAACTAAAAGCATGAAATAACAAATTAATTGGCCAAACAAGGCCTTAAACTACTTTGCATCAATGTGGTCCCGATGCAAGTGCATTGTGCACTGTTACACGTTCTGCTCCACCAATTATCCTCTTGGTTTGTCCCGGTGCTAGCTTTGTACATCTTCTGCATGTTCATCAGGTGCAAACCGCAACCTGCCAGCTCTCTGATAATTCTATGAAAATAAAATTATTTGTGCTTAATTGTCTAATTAATTATTTAAATCCCCAATTTATTTTGTTAATTATCCCCTTTATTTAATTAAAATTCTCATGTTTGCAGATAAATCAAAGCCGGATGAATTTTGAATATTTCGGTAGAAAATGGACCAAAATTAGGATAAAATCGAGATTGGACCACGTGGACAACACGAGCCTAGCACATCCACCTGGACAAAAGACAGATGACATGGAAATATTATATTTCAAGGAGCCAATGGTGTGAAGACAAGTGGCCAAATAATGCCAACTCATCTAGGATGAAAAAATTACAATTGTAACCCTAAATGTGTGTATAAATAGAAAAATATGGCAATTGAAAAGGGAGGTAGCCTAGGTTAGAATAGAAGTAATTTAGGGTAGAAAGTTTTAGAAAGTTTTTTTTTTAAGCTTCGTTTTCCTTAACCTTTCGCTGAATTGCTTTAGCAGCCATCAAAACTTTGTTTTCAATTTTTAGATATTGTTTATGCTAGTTTCCATTTGCTCATTGTTTTTGTTTTAATGGAAGACCTTCATTTTTGTTGTTAAGCTCTCGGTTTGTTTAGTTTTATTTAATTTTTATTGATTGCTTGCAATGGTTCTTATTTCCATCTGGGTTTGAGGGGTTAGTGATAGCAACAATATTACTCAACCCATGCCCTTGTTCATTTTCATTCACTGCATTTTTTTTCTTTAATCTATCTATCTTCCAATTTCAAAGTGAGCATTTTATCATTTTATTTTATCCCAGTAGTGTTCATTCGGTTACTGTCCCATTCTAATTTTTTTGCAAATTTATTTTTCATTTTATATGCTTTTCATCAGATAACTTTTATGTTTCATCAGTTGCTTGATTACTGTATGTGTTCTTCCATGCATTCTCGATTTTGCTGGGAACTATTCTATCTTACAGATTTTCTTGCTTTGGTTTAACATTCATTTACTAACTCTACTCATGCCTTTCTACTTCGAATTAGATGATTATTACTACTCTAAATTTTTGTTTTATTATCTAGTTCCATTTAATATATTATAACCTCTGTATACTGCATTTTCTCATCTCGACATTCAACCTCTGTTTGGCTCTGTTTTGTTGCTCCAGTACTGTTCTTTTATGCAGAACTGTTGCAAGAGCCACAATGCAGACTTGAGGCAGCAGTGGACAACATGGTGTGTTGAGAACCCGTGTAGCAGAAAGTTGGGCAAGACTTGAAGCAGGATGCGGTTCTAGATGCAGCAGTGAAAGCCATCACCTGTGCAACAAAGTATAAGTGCAGAGACGTATACTAGCTGGGCAGAGAGTGGTTGTGTTCTGTGTTGCTGGGACGCATGAAGGACAGACCGATGATGAACAGCACTGAACCGATAACTGCCGAGGATGTGCAGCAAAGCAGGAACAGAACCAGCTGTAGCACCTGTCACGACCCAATACTTACAAAAATCAGTACAAATTTTTCGCTTTTGAAAAATCTTTCTTACCTCCTCGTGACATATTCCTCTAAACAGGTCGGGCTGTGAATCAATATCGATATACCCTTTTTAACCATTAAAATATCACACGTAATATATATATATAATTACATCAATCATATTATAATAGAGTGGTCAGTATGTTTTATACATAATATGATTCTATATGTACATCCCCAAATATTCTTTCATATACAATACTGTGCTGTATGCATACTGATACAAAATTTCATATGTGGTGTATACCTGACAGTCGATGGGAAACACAGATATCAGCTATGCCGTCTACTCTCTACACCCGCTATCTCTAGGGTGGAAACACTGAAAGTGGGTGGAAAATGAAAGGGTGAGCTCCACATGCTCAGTAAGGTAATAATACAAACGGGTAGATAGCTATACTATCTACATGCTGATAAGAAATTAGGATATATGTGAGCATAAGGTAAAAACAATGATATGCCATATATATAATATCATCTATTCTAAAACAGGAAATCGGCATATTAAAAACATGGAATAATTCTCATGTGAAAACATCTCATGCTCAATAAATCAACACATTATAAAATACCCCATCTGGGTCAAAACATGATACACTCACAATTCAAAATCTATTTCAACAAAATTCTTTCTTTTCAAATCCTTGTTATAAAATCACCCTTCTCACAGGGTTACAAATCAATGAAAGTCTCATAAAATTCCTCCATAGGAATAATCAAATCTCAATTGAAATCATAAGAAAATCGGGGCCTGACCCCTCCCTCGGGTCTACCCTGGTCTATCAAGACCAATAGTTATATCATGTGAGACATGTAAACGACTATATCAGTAATATCCAGGTCTATGGCATAACCTTGTGATCCCTGGCACACGGATCCTAGTGTGCGGGGTATCACACCTGAAACGGGAGGTGGGTCATCCTACCCGCCAGAACAGCATAATATCAGGATTGCGAGGGCAAGACTTGCTGTCACGTGGCTAATGCCACTCCACTCCAACAATCCCCACGGTACAGCGTACTCCGCACGATATACACGGTACATCGTACTCCGTGAACCTAAGCTCAATCAGGGGTGCCTGTAATAGGTCTTATCCACCCATGTCAAGTATGTCTCAGTATGCACGTGTGAGCATATCATCTCACTGTGACACACAGTCAACAGGAGGCTCCAACACGGCTATATGCATGTCATATAAATTCCTGTACGAGCGAAGCTCCAGCACGGCTCCATGCATATTCATGATATCTGAAAACCTCGTGCGAGCGAAGCTCTAGCACAGTTTCATAGAAATCAATTAAAATCTGCGTACGAGCAGCGCTCCAGTACGACTTAAACTGATTATAAATCCAATTCAAATCCACGTACGAGCATTGCTCCAGTACGGATAAGTATTAAAACTCAGTGAAAACCTCGTACGAGAAAAACTCCAGTACGGTAGTCATATAAAACAAATCTGTAAAATAGTGCGAGCAAGGCTCCAGCACTCTGAGTATGAGTTAAAATATAAAATCCAGTGCGAGCAGTGCTCAAGCACGGTTACAACTCATATAACACTGATAGGTGGCTCAATATTATCAAAACATGTTAAATAAAAATCATCTGGCACCTAACCTGTGCCTTTTCACTTAAAACATGTAAATAATAGCCAACCCATCCATAAATTGCTTGAATTAAAGCAATATCATCATGAAAACATTAAAATCATGAAATTCATGCAATTTCATAGCCTTACTACCCTTTTTGAAATTTTCCTAACTGGGGGCAAAATAGTCATTTTCCACTATTTCCATATTTTTCCGCAAAAATTATTATTCTGTTTTCGAGTAGCCTATTGAATTTAACGTAATGTAAATCCCCTCATAATTATGTACAGCTACCTCTAAGTGTTCATAAAATTCCCTTACCTGGAATCATGAGCGAGCTTATCCCGACTCCGTCGTACCAGGTTTCTCAGTCCAATTCGCTCGTCTACGGAGCTGCATATAACCACATATGGGTTCAGTTCAATATACAGATCAGTATTTCACTCTTACTGATCGAATCTAAAGCTCTGGGCTCATTTTTTTTAACTCTATTGGGCCCAATTGCACTTTAATGGGCCTCAAACCCCTTTTTCAGCCCGTTTTCACTTTTAAATCCCTTCTTTGGGTTTACTGGGCTCATTTGATTTATCAATAATCATCGGGCTTCGTTCCAAACTCAGTGGATAGCCCAGATACTGTTTACGATAATTACTTTGAAATTTCGAATAAAATTCCTTTTATGCAGAATTAATCCGTAAATTCCGTAAAATAATCGAAACTCTGCATTAAAGGACTCATATTATCGTAATTAAAATATACTTACCCAATATGGTGCGGGGTACGAAAATCGGAGCTAAATCGGCTCTCGTTCGGGCTCTGTAGTGACACTGCACAATTATGCAATTTCGGGTTATTTTCCATCAATAAAATATTAAATTAAATTTTTGGGATTTATCCGTAGGTCAATCCCGACCCTCGGTCACTTACCCGAATTTTCGAGTCGTCCCCGGGTACGCTTTCTTCCTTTTTTCCTCTTTTTTTTTCTCTTTTCTTTTTCCTTTTCTTTTTCTTTTTCTTTTATCCCTTTCCCGGCTACGGTGCCGTTTTGGGCATTTCACCGTCGCTGGCATTTTCGGCCGTCTCGCTGGCAGCGAGTGGGTTCAACAGAACCGTCTCGGCCAGGAGAGTGCTCGGCTGGCCTAAATCGGAGCTGGGGTGTCGCCGTTCGTCGGGATCGACGCGTTCTCTCCTCGGGACTTTCGATCGTCGATTCACCGAAGATAGCTGCCGTCGGCGCCCGTAACAGGTACCGTTGGAATCGTCGGACGTCGCTCTATCTTCTCCGACCTTCGCCTGGGCTCATCGGTCGTCGGTGGATCGTCGGAGGTCACGGGTTCTCAGACGGTTTTCACGGGTGCGTTTTTCGGGTTTCTCTCCCCGAAATCATATTTCTGTTTTTCTGATTTTTCATTTTTTTTATTAATTGATTTATTATTATTTTAATACATTAAAATTTATTAAAATAATCCAAATATCCCAAAAAAATCTTTAAAAAATATTATTAAATTCATTTAATCAATAAATGAATTTATCAGTGTATTTTCGTCTTTCTCGGTATATTTTTCGATTCTTTTCGAGATAATTTTTTCGAATTAAAAATCTCGATTAATTCCAAATTAATTCCCGTAATTTTCAATAAATTAATATCTAGATCAATCGGACTCAAATTTGATTATTTTCCTCGATATCGATCCAGATTTCGCAAATTCCATATTTTTAACGAAAATTACTTATCGATTTCATACCGAATTTTGGTCTTTCGACCATTTTACCCTTGTACGTGTCCGGGACCAAATTGAATCGACTTTCTTTCATAAATCCACAGTTTTTTCTCTACTTTCAAATTTTCATTTTCAGTCAACTCGATTTAATTCCTTAGACAACTTATTGCTTCTTCATTTTCTCGATTTATCCTTATTCGATTTTACGTACATTTATTTCGTTTCATCCACATTTATCTAATCCGAATCAACCATCTTATGAATCCATTAACATATACTAATGTCATACAATATGGAAATCATAAGGAATCTCATACAAAAATTGCGGATCTCACAATCTCCGCACTAAAAGAATTTGGTCCTCCAAATTAGAACCAAATCAATCGGTAAACAACTCCGGGTACTTCTCCTGTATCATGCTCTCTAGCTCCCAGGTAGCTTCCTCCGGAGTGTGATACTGCCACTGAACCTTCACCAAGGAGATCGTCTTGGATCGCAATACCTTCTCCTTCCTATCCAAAATTCGAACTGGTCTCTCAACATATGTCATACTGTCACTGAGCTCTAACGGCTCGTAGTGAATCACGTGTGACGGATCTGGATGGTACTTTCGAAGCATAGAAACATGGAAGACACTGTGTACACCTGCCAAATCTGGTGACAATGCCAATCTATAGGCCTTATCTCCCACTCACTCCAGAATCTTAAAGGGTCCAATAAAATGAGGGCTCAGTTTACCTTTCTTACCGAACCTCATGATACCCTTGGAAGGAGAAACTCTCAAAAACACCGACTCACCCTCTGCAAACTCTAGTGGTCTGCGTCTCCTATCAGCGTAACTCTTCTATCGGCTCTAAACTGTCCGCAATCAATCGCATATCAACCAGACATCCTCAGTAGCCTGCTGTACCAAGTCAGGAGCAAATAACAGTCTGTCACCAATCTCTTCCCATCCAATAGGGGAACGGCATCTGCGACCATACAGTGCCTCATACGGTGCCATCCCGATACTCGAGTGATAACTGTTATTGTAGGCGAACTCAGCTAATGGCAAATGATCATCCCAGGAGCCTCTAAAATCCAGCACACACACTCTTAACATATCCTCCAGAGTCTGTATAGTCCTCTCTGACTGACCATCTGTCTGAGGATGAAAACCGGTGCTAAATCTCAACTGGGTCCCCAACGCTTCCTGAAAATGTTCCCAAAAATGGGAAGTGAAGCGGGCATCCCTATAAAAAAAATGCTCACTGGAACGCCATGTAGCCTGACAATCTCTCGAACATATAAGTTCGCCAACGTACTTAGAGCATCTGTAGCTCTCATAGCTAAGAAATGGGCGGACTTCATCAGTCTATCCACAATCACCTAGATGGCATCATGACCTCTGCGGGTCCTCGGTAATCCCATCACAAAATCCATGGTGACATGCTCCCACTTCCATGTCGGTATCGGTAGAGGCTGTAATAATCTTGCAGGCTTCTGATGCTCTACCTTTACCTGCTGACAGACGAGACATTTCGCAACATACTCTGCTATGTCTCTCTTTATCCCAGACCACCAATAAACTCTTCGGAGATTCTGATACATCTTCGTACTCCCTGGATGTACTGTATACCTCGCTGAGTGAGCCTCTGATAAAATCATCCTCCTGATCTCAGGATCCTCGGGAACACATATCCTACCGCGGAACCTCAGTAATCCATCGGTACTCAATACAAAATCTGTATCGACACCTGCCTGTACCTGCCTCATCAACTGAATATATCCCTAATCACTCTGCTGAGCCTGCCGGATACGATCAATCAACTCCGGCTCCAATCTCAAGCTCGCAATGATCTCAACTCTGTCAATCTCAGGGGGTGCTATGTCCAAACTGAGGCTCGCGAACTGCTCTAACAAATCATGTTCCCGAACCATCATAAATGATACCAACCCTAGGCTCTTCCTGCTCAAAGCATCAGCAACTACATTAGCCTTTCCCGGGTGGTATAATATCTCGCAATCATAATCCTTCAAGAGCTCGAGAAATCTCCTCTGTCTCATGTTCAGCTACTTCTGCGAGAATAAATACTTCAGACTCTTATGGTCGGTAAAAATCTGAAACTGCTCACCATATAAGTAATGGCGCGATATCTTTAGTGCAAACACTATGGCCGCCAACTCCAAATCGTGGGTCGGATAGTTCCTCTCGTGATCTTTCAGCTGTCTAGATCCATAGGGAACTACCCTCCCATCCTGCATCAATACACAGCCCAGTCCCTGATGCGATGCATCTGTATATACTAAGAAACCTCCTGAGCTGGTAGGTATGGTGAGAACTGGAGCAGTGGTCAATCGACACTTCAGCTCCTGAAAACTCCTCTCATAAGTATCATCCCACACAAACTCAACATCCTTCCGTGTGAGACGTGTCAACGGAGCAGCTAATCTGGAGAAACCCTCTACAAATCTCCTGTAGTATCCTGCCAAACCCAAAAAATTTCGAATCTTTGTGACTGTCTTGGGCTGCTCCCACTGAACAACTGCCTCTATCTTGGATGGGTCCACTGACACTCCATCCCTCGATACTACATGGCCCAGAAAAGAAATTTGCTCTAACCAGAAGTCACACTTACTGAGTTTGGCATACAACTCTCTCTCTGAGGGTCTGTAACACTATCCTCAAGTGCTGCTCGTGGTCCTCCCTAGATCTAGAGTATACTAAAATATCATCGATAAACACAATCACAAACGGATCCAGGTATGGCTTGAACACATCATTCATCAAAGCCATGAATGCTGCGGGGGTATTAGTCAACCCGAATGGCATAACTAAAAACTCATAATGACCATAACGGGTCCTAAATGCTGTCTTAGGCACATCCTCTCTCCGTATCCTCAGCTGATGATACCCAGACCTCAGATCAATCTTAGAAAAGACCTGTACTCCCCGAAGCTGATCCAACAGATCATCAATGCGTGGAAGGGGATACTTATTCTTAATGGTAGCCTTATTCAACAATCTGTAATCCATACACAATCGGAGGCTGCTATCCTTCTTCCTCACAAACAAGACCGGAGCTCCCCAAGGTGATACGCTCGGTCTCATAAACCCCTTCTCAAGCAAATCCTGTAACTGCTTCCTCAGCTCCTCCAACTCAATCGGAGCCATCCTATATGGTGGTCTCGAAATCGGTTCTGTACCAGGTACTAAATCTATCCCAAACTCCATCCCTCTAGCTGGAGGTAATCCTGGTAAATCGTCTGGAAAGACGTCAGGAAACTCCCTAACCACTGGAATATCTCTCAAATCCGATCATACCTGATCCTTATCAACCACATATGCGATGAATCCTTCAAAACATTAATCATAAAATCAACAAAAATTTATTGCTCCATTTAAAATAACACTGATTTGATTACTTTTCAGGGAAATTTTACAACACATCTTTCGGGGTATTAAACGTTAACGTCTTATAAAAACAATCTAATACAACACGATTTGCAGCTAACCAATCTATTCCTAGTATGACATCGAAGTCCCTTATAGACATCACAATAAGGTCGGCTGATATTTCTTTCTCCCCGACTTTCAACTTACAGTTCCTGACTACATACTCTACTAACTGACTTGTGTTTATGGGGGTAAGTATTAACAATTTACTACTCAGAGGAATAGACTTTACATACCTAGACAATTTACATGCAAATGAAGGCGATACGAATAAATGCGTGGCACCAGGATCAATCAAAACATATGCTTCTAAATCAAAGATCAGGATGGTACCTTTCACCACATCAGACGATTGATCTGCCGTATCCTGATCCAAAGCATGAACTCGCCCTGTACCCATCACTTGCTTCCCTTTCTCTTCTGCAGTAGCTCTTCTCCTCTGAGCAGGAACCTGAATTGGAGCTCTCTCTGACTCCTTGCCCTTCTGTGGGGCATTGTCTAGTCTCTCTGGGCAATCCCTTATCACATGCCCTGGCCTCCCACATCGATAACATACAACACTAGTAGCTATAGGCACTGGACAAGGTCTGGTACCATGATATCTGCCACATCGCCTACATCGATCAGTAGTAGGGCGTGGTCCTCCAATGACAATGCCTCTAACTGGGGGTAAAGCCGGATGAATAGGGGGTCTATCTGTCCTCTCCTGAACCTCCTCAGTCTTCGACCTCTTATCAGAGAGCCGTACACCTCTCCTGAAAAATCTATCTCTGCCGGGTCTCTTCCGGTCTCTGTCTCGACTCCTACTGAACTTTCCTGTCTCAGAGACGTTTCGCTCATAATCCTGCTCACACAGCTGAGCTCTATGTACTGCCTCCTCATAAGTCGAAACATCAAAGGTAGCTAACCGAGATCTGATGGCTGGTCTCAGTCCATCTATAAACTTCTGGACCTTCCGATCCTCACTGCCCATCGTCTCCAAATCATATCTCCCCAAAGAGATGAATCAAGTCTCATACTCGTCAATAGACTGGTTCCCCTGAACCAAACTCAAAAACTCCATCCTCAACTTCCATTGTGCAGTAGCGGGAACATACTGCCTCCTAAAGGCATCCATAAATATCTCCCATGTGACCTCAGCATGTCGAGCTCTCAATATCGGCTCGGTAGATCTCCACCAATGCTCTGCCGCTCCCTGAAATACAAATACGGCAAAAGCAACCCTCTCAGTAGTAGTGCACTTGAAAAGCCTATATAGCTTCTCCATCTGATACACCCAATCCTCAGCTACTACTGGGTCCTTCCTCCCATGGAAGACTGGAGGTCTAAACTTCTGAAAATGTCTAAATCTATCCAGGTCACACTCATATCCAACATCCTGAGCTGGCTGGGGTCTTACTGCCTCTGCAGCCTGAGCCTGAACCTCAGGTAACTCTGCGGCCTGTGCCGGTATCTCGGGATCAGGTGCTACCTGTCCCGCCAGATCTCGCCTATCTCTAGCCCCGAGCGCTGCCTGCTGCGCTATAATCTCTGCCAGGCTCTCAATACTCCGCTCAAGTCTAGCGAAGCGTGCCTCAGTCTCATCTGGTCTCAGAGCAGTACCCTCGGGTACCTGACCAGTCTGTATACCATCACCACGGCCTCTAGGCCTGCCCCTACGGCCTCTAGCACGTGCACTAGCCCCACTACCACTGCGGGTGATCGGCATAATGTAAATCCTATATTCCAAATTCATTTGTTAATTTAATTCCCATCTAGTATACATTTTGACATCTCATACAGCACGATACTAAGGGGGATGTAATTTTCCTTAATGACCACTATTGACTCTTATCCGACCAACTCTAACTCATAATTGCTTACTTATCGATACTGATTCACGTCTGGCTAACCTCTGCTCTGATACCACTTTTACTGTCACGACCCAATACTACCAAAATCAGTAAAAAATTTTCGCTTTTGAAAAATCTTTCTTACCTCCTCGTGACATATTCCTCTAAACAGGTCGGGCTGTGAATCAATATCGATATACCATTCAAACCATTAAGAAATATTACACGTAATCATACATACTGATATCATTAATCATATAATAGAGTGGTCGGTATGTTTATACATCAAATAATTCTATATTTACATCCCCAAATATTCTTTCATATACAATACTGTGCTGTAAGCATATTAATACAAAATTCTGTACGTGGTGTATACCTGACAGTCGATGGGAAACAAAGATATCAGCTATGCCGTCTACTCTCTACACCCGCTATCTTTATGGTGGAAATACTGAAAGTGGGTGCAAAATGAAAGGGTGAGCTTCACATGCTCAGTAAGGCAATAATACAAACGGGTAGATAGCTATACTATCTACATGCTGATAAGAAAATCAAGATATATGTGAGCATGAGGTAAAAACAATGATATGACATATATATAATATCATCTGTTCTAAAACAGGAAATCGGCATATTAAAACATGGAATAATCCTCATGTGAAAACATCTCATGCTCAATGAAACAACACGTTTTAAAATACCCCATCTGTGTCAAAATACGATACACTCACAAATCAAAATCAATTTCAGCAAAATTCTTTATTTTCAAATCTCCGTTATAAAACACCCTTCTCACAGGGTTACAAATCAATGAAAGTCTCATAAAATCCCTCCATGGGAATAATCAAATCTCAATTGAAATCATAAGAAAATCGGGGCCTGACCCCTCCCTCGGTCTATCCTGGTCTATCATGACCAATAGTTATATCATGTGAGACATGTAAACGACTATATCGGTAATATCCAGGACTATGGCCATAACCTCGTGATCCCTGGCACACGGATCCTAGTGTGCGGGGTATCACACCTGAAACGAGAGGTGGGTCATCCTACCCGCCAGAACAGCATAATATCAGGATTGCGAGGGCAAGACTTGCTGTCTCGTGGCTAATGCCACTTCACTCCAACAATCCCTACGGTACAGCGTACTCCGCGTGATATACACGGTACATCGTACTCCGTGAACCCAAGCTCAATCAGGGGTGCCTGTAATAGGTCTTATCCACCCATGTCAAGTATGTCTCAGTATGCACGTGTGAGCATATCATCTCACTGTGACACACAGTCAACAGGAGGCTCCAACATGGCTATATGCATGTCATATAAATTCCTGTGCGAGCGAAGCTCCAGCACGGCTCCATGCATATTCATGATATCTGAAAACCTCGTGCGAGCGAAGCTCTAGCACGGTTTCATAGAAATCAATTTAAATCTACGTACGAGCGGTGCTCCAGTACGACTTAAACTGATTATAAATCCAATTCAAATCCACGTACGAGCATTGCTCCAGTACGGATAAGTATTAAAACTCAGTGAAAACCTCGTACGAGAAAAACTCCAGTACGGTAGTCATATAAAACAAATCTGTAAAATAGTGCGAGCAAGGCTCCAGCACCCTAAGTATGAGTTAAAATATAAAATCCAGTGCGAGCAGTGCTCAAGCACGGTTACAACTCATATAACACTGATAGGTGGCTCAATATTATCAAAACATGTTAAATAAAAATCATCTGGCACCTAACCTGTGCCTTTTCACTTAAAACATGTAAATAATAGCCAACCCATCCATAAATTGCTTGAATTAAAGCAATATCATCATGAAAACATTAAAATCATGAAATTCATGCAATTTCATAGCCTTACTACCCTTTTTGAAATTTTCCTAACTGGGGGCAAAATAGTCATTTTCCACTATTTCCATATTTTTCCGCAAAAATTATTATTCTGTTTTCGGGTACCTTTTGAATTTAACGTAATGTAAATCCCCTCAAAATTACGTACAGCTACCTCTAAGTGTTCATAAAATTCCCTTACCTGGAATCATGCGCGAGCTTATCCCGACTCGATCGTACCAGGTTTCTCAGTCCAATTCGCTCGTCTACGGAGCTGCATATAACCACATATGGGTTCAGTTCAATATACAGATCAATATTTCACTCTTACTGATCGAATCTAAAGCTCTGGGCTCATTTTTTTTTACTCTATTGGGCCCAATCGCACTTTAATGGGCCTCAAACCCCTTTTTCAGCCCGTTTTCACTTTTAAATCCGTTCTTTGGGTTTATTGGGCTCATTTGATTTATCAATAATCATCGGGCTTCGTTCCAAACTCAGTGGATAGCCCGGATACTGTTTACGATAATTACTTTGAAATTTCGAATAAAATTCCTTTTATGCAGAATTAATCCGTAAATTCCGTAAAATAATCGAAACTCTGCATTAAAGGACTCATATTATCGTAATTAAAATATACTTACCCAATATGGTGCGGGGTACGAAAATCGAAGCTAAATCGGCTCTCGTTCGGGCTCTGTAGTGACACTGCACAATTATGCGATTTCGGGTTATTTTCCATCAATAAAATATTAAATTAAATTTTTGGGATTTATCCGTAGGTCAATCCCGACCCTCGGTCACTTACCCGAATTTTCGAGTCGTCCTCGGGTACGCTTTCTTCTTTTTTTCCTCTTTTTTTTCTCTTTTCTTTTTCCTTTTCTTTTTCTTTTTCTTTTTTCTTTTTCTTTTCTCCCTTTCCCGGCTACGGTGCCGTTTTGGGCATTTCACCGTCGTCGGCATTTTCGGCCGTCTCGCCGGCAGCCAGTGGGTTCAACAGAACCGTCTCAGCCAGGGGAGTGCTCGGCTGGCCTGAATCGGAGCTGGGGTGCCGCCGTTCGTCGGGACCGACGCGTTTTCTCCCCGGGACTTTCGGTCGTCGATTCGCCGAAGATAGCTGTCGTCGGCGCGCGTAACCGGTACAGTTGGAATCGTCGGACGTCGCTCTATCTTCTCCGACCTTCGCTTGGGCTCATCGGTCGTCGGTGGATCGTCGGAGGTCATGGGTTCTCAGACGGTTTTCACGGGTGCGTTTTTCGGGTTTCTCTCCCCGAAATCAAATTTCTGTTTTTCTGATTTTCCCTTTTTTTATTTATTAATTGATTTATTATTATTATAATACATTAAAATGTATTAAAATAATCCAAATATCCCAAAAAAATCTTTAAAAAATATTATTAAATTCATTTAATCAATAAATGATTTTATCAGTGTATTTTTGTCTTTCTCGGTATATTTTTCGATTCTTTTCGAGATAATTTTTTCGAATTAAAAATCCCGATTAATTCCAAATTAATTCCCGTAATTTTCAATAAATTAATATCTAGATCAATCGGACTCGAATTTGATTATTTTCCTTGATATTGATCCAGATTTCGCAAATTCCATATTTTTAATGAAAATTACTTATCGATTTCATACCGAATTTTGGTCTTTTGATCATTTTACCCTTGTACGTGTCCGGGACCAAATTGAATCGACTTTCTTTCATAAATCCACAATTTTTTCCCTATTTTCAAATTTTCATTTTCAGTCAACTCGATTTAATTCCTTAGACAACTTATTGCTTCTTCATTTTCTCGATTTATCCTTATTCGATTTTACGTACATTTATTTCGTTTCATCCACATTTATCTAATCCGAATCAACCATCTTATGAATCCATTAACATATACTAATGTCATACAATATGGAAATCATAAGGAATCTCATACAAAAATTGCGGATCTCACACATTCTTCCTGCCTAGGCCACTAACATTGCAACAACTTCTAGCCAGTGCTTCACGATCTAGCTTAGCTCCTCGATTTCTTGCTAACCATATCCAAGACAGTCGGGACTAGAGTGGCAACAATCCAGCATTCTTCAGCAGCACCGATCATCAAATAAAGGGATTTAAACATACAAAAATCATTAAATGGTGAAGGAAAGACAATGAATGAAATGATAAAACATTAAAAACCAGCAACTACAATAGTAAATGAAGATGAACAGTAGAGAAAAAACTTAAAACAAGGGAGAACAGAGAAGATTCATTGCTAATGCTGCTGCAGGAAATCAACCCGTCTCACTGCTACAGCCAACCGTGACATGAAACTCTATACCGAACAGCTTGATGTACCCTTCTCACTATCCACCAGCAAACAACGAATGGACTAACAACACTCATGCTGAAATGATTAGGCAGTAAATGAAATGGATTAAAGAATAAAAGGCAATGCATTAAACAAAAATTGGAAGCAACTACTCTAAATGCAATCAAGAACCAAGACACAAAATGCATGCAAGTAAGAAATGAAATAAAGAAAAGAAAGAACAAGAAAGCATTGCAAACCATGAGATTAAAACCGACAGGAATTATGTGAAAACTACAACTAAAAACATCAACGTGCTTCATCAACATGAATCCTTAGCTCGGTTTGCTTCCTTCCTTTCTCCAACCGAGGTTTCACTTTGCCATTGATGTGGATAAATGCTAAGCATCAACCCACATCAAAGTATCAAAACCAAAAGGCATAAACAAAGGAAGAGGTGGCTACCCGAATGCATCAAGACAGTAAATTGAGAACAAGAAAAAAAATAAAGATTGATCAAAACAAAAACATAAACAGTTAAGTAAAACCGAGAGTTAGAAAACGAGAGGCAATTACTTTTCATTAACTTTCATTGAATCAAATGCAAAGGAAATAATCTTGAAATTATGAACTACAAATAACCGAGCAAAGAAAATGAAAAACTTCATAAAAACATTAAGAAAGTTACCATGAAAAGTAAAATTGTTTGTTGAAAAAAAACTATTTGGAAATTTAAAGAAAGCTTTAAAGTTAACCTAAAAGCTACTCTACCCTAAATTACACTACTCCTAAATTACTCTACACTACTCCTAACCTAGGCTACATCCCATTTTCAATCGCCATCTTTTTCTATTTATATACACACTTAGAGGTACAATGGTAATTTTTTCATCCTAGATGAGTTGGCCTTGTTTGGCCACTTGTTTTCATTTAATTTGCTGCAGAGTAGATATTTCTACATCATCAGTCTTTTTGTCCAATTGGATGTGCGATGTGGCCCGGCGCGTGTCTTCCAGAAGGTTCGCACGGTGACCGTCGATCTTATTGTTTCAGAGCAAATAAAAATCGGACACCTGGCATCACGCGTGTCCAGACTACTAGTGACTCGGTTTGCAAATTGGAAGTGGTCCAGTCTCCTTTAGCCCATTTTTAGCCCAATTTCGACTGAAACGACTAAGTTTCATTCGGATTTAATTTATCTGCACATTAAAGAATTTTAATTAAATAAAAGGGATTATTAATAAAATAATATGGGGATTAAATAAATAATTAGGAAATTAAGCACAAATAATTCAATTAAAAATAGAATTATCACACCCCCAAACCTGAGCTTTTGCTTGTCCTCAAGCAAAACAAAATAATTGTAGGAATGACAAGTACAAAACATAATAATTTCTCCAATATTATCCTCAAAGATAAAGTAGAGACTATGAAATCAAAGACTCACAATTACAAGTCCAACACTTAGAATTATTCTATCATAAGTCCTAACCCAAATTAGACTGCATTGTGTGTGTGTGAAAATGTCAAAGCCATTTCACAGTACATTACCTGGATCAGATTATGCAAACATAGTGAATGCAAAGTCAATGACATGTGATCATTCCCATAAGTTTGCTTTTCACTTCTCTCTCCACTAATGTAGTCACACTTAACCAAAGATCAATAGGACTTCATTAAGCTTGTAATGTAAGGCTAGGGCTAAGGTATGATAAAGTCGATTTAGGTTTAATTACCCCTTAAATTGCATTACTTCTAGGATCTTAATGTAGGAGCTCATATTATTTCCCCCAAACTTATTTCTTTTGCTAAACATTTTATTCTATTTTTGTATTTTTCTTCTTTCTTTCTTTTTTCTTTCATCACATTTTTTTTTTCGAACTTTCACTTCACTATCACCAGATACCCATATGTACAAAGCTCACAATATATCCTAATGACTTTTCATGCTTTTGGGGTAAGGGATAGGAAAAGAGTGTTTAAGCTAAGGAAAATATGCAGGTGTATTTACAGACAAAAGCTTATTTGGCCCAGATGGGTGACTAGGGATAAAATATGTACAAGGATGGCTAGAAAGGCTTAAACGATCCAAAGATGACCTAAATCATCTCCTTAATTAAGTGTGATCTAATATTTCACCTCGAGACCAGATCAAACAAATTCTAGAATATGATGCACAAAATCAACTGAACAAATGCAATCCTATGTCCACATAAGCTTTCTCTAAATAAATATACAGATTCATGACATGACATGTGCATAAAATGAGGAAATCACAATCAGAATCAAGACAAATTCAAGAACTCAATTTCGTGCTTTTCCTATAATCATGATTCTTAGTCAATCAAAGTCAGACTAAATCATGGGGTCATATCATCGAAATATGGGAAAACTACATGCTAAGCGCTAAATCATCCCAAAATCAAACAATTTAAGCTCAGATTTTTGAATAATTTTGAAGAATTTTTCAATTTTGTCCAAATTTTTGAAAAATGCTCAAGTGATATCCCCTTCCCCAAACTTGAAGCGCACAGTGTCCTCAGTGTGCAAATAATATAAGAATTGAAGTTCATGAACAGAGTGCTCCCCTTTCTGATGATGATATTGAACAATCGAAGCTTAATTGAAAACATGATACTAGAAAAGAAATTTGCAAAATAAGCAAATAAAGAAACAGCAGAAAAGAAAAAAAAAGAACTATATACAAAGTGAAAAGAGAAATACAGCCACTTCAAATGCAACTAATGAACACAACTGTAAGACCCGATATTTTCGAGTGCATTTAAAAATGTAAAAAGACTGAAATGGTATTCTCGAACACGTGCAAGGGTAAAACGGTCAAAAGATTCAAAATTCGGTATTAATCGGGACAAGAAAATTTAATTAAAAATATGAGAATGAGAAATCTTGATCAATGACAAAGAAATAATTAAATTTCGGATTAAATTGGTCAAGATATGAATTTATTGGAATAAATCAAAATTTTCGTATTGGAAAATAATCCTGAAAATAATCGAAAAATATACCAAAAAGGTAAAATCGGACTGATAAATTCATTTAGTGATTAAATGAATAAAATATAATTTTTTTTAAAGATATTTGTGTATTTTAATATTATTTTATTAAATAAAATAATATTAAAAATAAATTATAAATAAATAAATAATGTAAAAAGAAATCTGAAAAAAAAATGAAATCTGGAAAGGAATTTCGGGGAGAGAGAAAACAAAGAAATTGGAAATGAGGAAATCAAGCCCGCGAAGACCGACGGGGAAGAAGTACCACCGGGCGGCCACCTCCGGCGACCAGCGGCCAGGCACACGACCGAAAAAGGAAGGCCGGCACCGTGCGACCTCCCTGCTACCGGGACGCGCTCCACCGGCATCAAAATCTAGCGAATCGAAGGGAGAAAGCCACGGAGGAAAAGAGGGCATTCGACGGCTACCGGCGGGAGTTGGCTCCGATCGAGGCCAACCGAGAGGTCCTTTGTCCAAGACGCGTCGAACAGCGGCAGTGAGACACCGGGAACCGATCGAACGATGCCGACACGACCAAAAAGGGACTGAATCGGTCGGCCGTTCAGTGAGAAAGTGACTGTGCTGAACCGGACCGGACCGGTTTAGCCAAAAAGAAAAGGAAAAATGAAAAAAAGGGAAAAAGAAAAAGAGGAAAAATTGGAGAAAATTCCAGTGATGCAATCGAGCTTCGGGTAAGTTGGTAAGTGGTCGAATTGACCGATTTAATTTTTGAAATATTTAATTTGATAAATAATCGACTGAAAGTTTACCCGAAAATTATTTAATTGTGTAGCTCGACGATTGGCATCAACCGAGAGCTCGAGACAGCCTCGATTTGTGTACGATCATAGAATCACGGGTAAGTAACCCTTATTTACGACAATTTTACGTCGATATGCATGTTAGAATTTACCACATAAATTACGGATTTAATTTCCGCATGAAATGAATTTAATTCTGAAAAATTGGATAAATTGTCATAAATATTAAATTGAGATATCCGAGAATTTAGAACGAGGCTAAATAAATACTGATGGGCCCAATGAGCCCAATAGGCCTCGATAAAGTGAAGTAAATGGGCTTAAGGTCGATTAAGGCCCATTATGGTGCAATCGGGCCCAATATGGGTAAACGGGTCCAATGATTTAAATTAAGCCCAGAAAATTGTGAAATACAATTAATTGTATTGTATTTGACTTGATGAACATTTATCCGCAGTGTCGGAGATTTGATTTGGATTCGGAGCAAATCGAACTGCGTGATGAGTCATCAGTGGAAAGGTCAGACTGTACAGATAAATGAGGTAAGGGAATTGTGTGAGTAGCTAGAGGTAGCTACGCGTATTTTAATAGTTTTCTGTACACTGAATATGTATGTATACCTTGATTATGTATAATGATCCTAAAAGTGGTTTAAATGATTTTAAGGATCGAAATAGATGAAAAGTCTATTTTACCCCTATTGAGGGAAGTTCACCTAAGGATGGTGAAAGCATGACATGCATGAAATGCATGATTTAAGGAATTTTATGATTAAGGAATTTTATTGGTTTTAATCAAAGTAAAGCGATAGATTGGCCAGTAATTGCATGAATTTCACATGATAACACTACGTAAGTGTTATTTGTATTTAAATGGAAATTTCTTTGGAAAATGGGCCAACTATCAAGTTTATATGGAAACAGATAGTGCCGACACGTAGTTCGCACTATATCTGCATTTGTGAATGTGCATAAATGTGCTGGAGCGGTTACTCGTACTGACTTGTGTGACATCATATGCATGAAATGTGCTAGAGCAGTTACTCGCACTGATTTTTAGTATTGTGAAATGCATGAGAAGTGCTGGAGCCTAGCTCGCACTCTAGTTTGACATGTTTTGATTTGTTTTAACGTGGTATGCATAAAATGGTGCTGGAGCGATTGCTCGCACTCGTTTTAATGATTTGACATGCATGAGAGATGCTGGAGCTTAGCTCGCATCCTATTTTGATTTGATATTGCATAAAAGCCGTGCTGGAGTGTAACTTGCATGAGATTTGATTTACTTGAGCATTCATTTGTGCTGGAGCATTGCTCGCACAAAGTTTTAAATGGTTTTATAACTCATTTTAAAGTCGTACTGGAGTTTTTTCTCGTACGAGATTTTCACTGAGTTGTTATACATATCCGTACTAGAGCATTGCTCGTACGTGAATTTTACTTGAATTTATAATTAGTTTAAGTCGTACTGGAGCGCTGCTCGTACGCAGATTTTATTGATTTTTATGAAACTGTGCTAGAGCTTTGCTTGCACGAGGTTTTCTGATATCATTAATATGCATGGAGCCGTGCTAGAGCTTCGCTTGCACAGGGATTTATATTACATGCATATAGCCGTGTTGGAGCCTCCTGTAGACTGTGTGTCACAGTGAGATGATATGCTCACACGTGCATACTGAAACAGAGATGATATGGGTGGATAAGACCTATTACAGGCACCCCTGATTGAGCTTGGGTTCACGGAGTACGTTGTACCGTGTATGTCACGCGGAGTACGCTGTACCGTGGGGATTGTTGGTGTGGAGTGGCATTAGCCACGAGGCAGCAAGCCTTGCCCTCGCAATCCTGGTGTTATGCTGTTCTGGCGGGTAGGACGACCCACCTCCCATTTCAGGTGTGATACCCCGCACACTTGATACCGTGTTGCCAGGGATCACTAGGATATGGCCATTGTCCTCGATGTTACTAATATAATCAGCTGTTTATCTCACATGATATAACTTATGATCTGTTAGACCAGGGTAGACCCGAAGGAGGGGTCAGGCCCCCGATTTGACAATTTTATGATTTCATGATTTTATGATTTGTGACCCTAAAAGAAGGGTGATTTTATAACCAAAGTTTTATAATGAATTTTAAATGAATTGTTTTATGAGATGATTGACCCGGAAGGGTTAGTTTTACTGTAGTTTTAATGAATTTATTTGAATACAGTAGCATGATGATGTTTTCCATGCTTTCATTTGAAATCCATATTTGTCTTACATGACATGAAAGACTGCATGAGATTGATTAAATCCATGCTTATTATGATTTAATGATGTCACATAAAATGCTTTGATGCATAAGTATTATGATTTATATATGCACGAACAGTTTTATAAACTAAGTCATTGATGTTTATATGACTTCGTGCTTGATGATTTTAATGAAAAGAAATGGATTTTAAGGGCATGGCATTATGAGCATGTAGATAGTGGAGCTATCTACTTACTTGCATAATTGCCTTATTGAGCGTGTGGTTTGCTCACCCCCCTTATTTTCTCATCTTTTCAGAGCACTTGAAATAGTTATTAAGCGGCTGAGGACTTGCATGTTTGGTATCAGCTGCTTCCCATCGAGAGACAGGTATACACATTTGTATGGTTTTGTATCTAAATAAGTAATGCACAGTTCTGTAAATGGATATGATGTCGGGGATATAGTGTTATAAATACCATTGTATATGTATTTAATTAAAGTCAAAGGATAGTAAACTCTGATATATAAATGTGAATTTGGAAATGAAATGGTGAATAGGTGAGAGGTGACTAACACCGAATCATAGCCCAACTGTGTTGTAGGATGGTCACGACGAGAGAAAGGTAAGAATTAAATAATAAATGAAAAAGTGAAAAAAAATTTACTCTGATTTTTAGGTGATTTGGGTCGTGACAGGTTTAATGGTATCAGAGCTTAAGTTGGCCTGATATAAGTCGGTGTTAGTGGTTAAGGAAGTTTACATCCCTATGTACTGTGCATTGTTTAGATACAATTGTGTATATCGAGATGGAAGTGCAGCTAAGATTTTGGTTTTTAAATGCAAGAATAGACTCATTAATTGATAGCCGCTATGGTTGAAAGGCGAGTACACGAGCTCGACGCAGTAGAGGTAGGCCCGAGAGTTGTACTGGGTTGCCAAATGAGACTCGAGATGAGATTGACGTGGAGGCTAATGTTGAGCATGCCCCACAGAGTTCGACAAAGAGATCGGACAGAGTCTGACAGAGAAACCAGACAATATTGAGACACGCTTCGGGAGATTGGAGCGGAGTGTGGAGAATATATTGAGAGCTAATTGCTCAGAGTATGTATAAGATTTGAGGATGAGTCGAAACATTGGTGGAAGTTCGCTCGACCCATTTGAAGAATTAGACATCCAGAATGGACATGAAAAGTAATTCTAGATGTATTCCGGTGACAGAATTTCCTGGATATTGTTTTAAGGAAATTACTGATAAAATTATTTACTCTGACCCAGAGGAGCATGTTGATTGGCGAGTATGAAGCTCAATTTATATTCCTGGGTAGATATGACTCAGACACGATGAACAGTGAGAGTCGAGATTTTTGAAAGTTCATGAAAGGACTCAGATTGTCAATTAGAGTCCGATTATCCCGTTAGATATCACTACCTATACCTGTAAGACCCCGTATATGTATAATGGTAATGTGTGTAATTGGATCAAATAATGTGAATGGACTTGTAATGTAAAGCATGATTGATGTAAGTCCATGGATTCAATGTATGTATGTGTAATATAAATTGTAACGTACATACAAGTTTCATTGAGTATGAATACGAAGAAATGAGTTCTAGCAAGTGATGGATGTGATTGAGACTCAAGATGAGTAGTGTGGTAAAATGGAATGGAGTTATGCTTCCATTTGGTTTTATGTAGCATACCTTTGAACATACAATGAATGCACACAAGTTTCAATGTGCATAAGGTATGAATGGATGCCATTTTCAAGTTATAAAGGTGGATGGATGAGAAAATGGCCATGGCAATAGATTAAGGGTGTGTTGGTATGAGTTGCAGCAATGAAACTGCAGGAAATCTGGAAAACATGAGGCCCAGATCGATCTCATAGGATGCGAGATCGATCTGGAAGAGCCAGAATGCTCTTATTTGGGCGAAAGAATTGAGCAGATCGATCTCCAATGGAGCCAGATCGATCTCCCAAGCATTCTGTAGTGGAAAGATCGATCCCCAAGCACCCAGATCGATCTCCTTAGCTCTCTGTTTGGGACCAGATCGATCTTATGCTTCGACAGATCGATCTCATGCTTCAACAGATCGATCTGATTGCTTCGACAGATCGATCTTAGGCTTAAAAATGCAGTGAAAAAGAGGGATTTTAAGGGACCAGATCGATCTCCTCTTGGACCAGATCGATCTCCTAAAGTCATTTCTATATAAGGAGAGCTGAAAATCTGAAAATCTTGGAAAACACTTAACCTTACAATTTCAACCCCAAAAACCTAACTTTCCTTCTCTAAAATCAGCCATTTTCAGTGAGATTTGGAGAGAGATCATTAGAGGCAAAGTTGTTCCTATCAAAGAGAAGAACAACATAGTGAGAGGGCATCTTCCCATTCTTGGAATCGAAGGAGTTGAGGGCATTACCAATTGGAGTAAGAAGAGAAATCATATTGGTAAGATTCTAACACCCCAATCCAAATGCATTAGCTATTTAATTGATTTTGGAGTTGATTGATATGAGTATTGATGGATAAACTACCTAGGAATGTAGTGGAATTTGTGTGACCTAGAAATCTAAAATGGGTATAATGTGAGGATATGTGGGATTGAATGAGCCTATGATTTATGGCATGCTAAAGTTGTTATTGGGGTAATGTTATGATTTTAGATGGTTAGATGGAATTACATGGTGAGTTGGAGGAATTGTGAAAATGGATATGTATATGATTGATAAATGCCATAGTGAGGGAATTCATGGAATATGAACACTATGAGCTTAATGTCGATTTAACATCGATTTTGAATAAGTTAATAGGCCTAAGAAGATCTATAGACTCGAGCTATGGGTAAAGTAATGAAACGAGGCCAAATAAGCTTTAATAGAGGCTATAGATTAAATTGACTATAGCAAGCACAAGGGTTGCAATATATGGATCGAATATAATGCGGGATACGATTTTGTACAGCCCCGAAGAGTTCGTTGAAGGCGAACCGAACCGTACGAGTAAGCAGCTTAAGGAAGTGGAATCACGCATCGCGATTCCAAGTAAGGGAATTTTGTGAGTGTATAGAGGTAGCTGCTCGTACTTTGAACTTGTGGGTGAATATCGGGTGTTTTTATGAAATGCATGATTGCTCAAATAAATGTTGATGGCATTCGTGAATGATGATGAGTATATGCATGGTTTTGGATTTGAAGTGGATTTTATGAAATGGGATAGTAAGGCTAATAATTGCATAAATCTAATGTTTTGATGCTTTTCAAAACGAATTGCTTGGTTTTAAGCAAGCTTGTAGATAGGTCGGCTAGTATTGTATTGTTGTTGTGGAAAAGCATTTGTGAGTGCTAAACCCGAATTTTCGGGATTGATAAATTGTATATGAGCCGCCTATCACATTTGTATGACATAAATCGCGCTAGAGCCTCGCTCGCGCTGGATTTCTATGTTTTCACTTGTGTGAAACGTGCTTGAGCTTAGCTCTCGCTTTGAATTTGAATTGTGAGGATGTTTATAAATCGTACTGGAGCTTACGCTCGTACGTGGATTTGAGTGGTTTTTCTTATGCATATAACTGTACAGGAGCTATGCTCGTACATGGTTTCTTCATATTTTATGCATAAATGCCGTACCAGAGCGTTGCTCATACGAAGTGATTGGTTTGATGCATGAATTCGCGCTAGAGCGTGGCTCACGCTGGTTTTCACACTGTGGTATGTATGAGGCCATGGTGAGAGATACGGATTAACTCAGGGAACCCAACAGGCCTGACAGACCTCTTAGGTGGGGTGAGGGTGAGGGGCTAGGACCTGACATAATCTATTCAGGGAACCCAACAGTCCTAACAGACCTCTTGGGTGAGGTGAGGGTGAGGGGCTAGGACCTGAATCAGGGAACCCAACAGGGGCGAGCAAGGCCATGAGGGGCTAGGACCTGGTATTGAGGTTACTCCCACGCGCTCTTGAGACTATAAAGGTTACACTTGGTATGGGGTAGATAAGACCTATGGCAGGCACCCCCAACCATGTTATGGGTCCGCGGAGTACGATGTACCGTGTATATCACATGGAGTACGATGTACCGCGTGGTGGTTACTTGATTTGAGAAAGTCTGGCGGAGAACTAACCCACCTTCGTGCCAGCATGATACCCCGCACACTAGAATCCGTGTGGTCTGGGATGATATGTGACGATTGGCCAACGTAGTCACTTGAGATATAGTAACCTGTCTCCTTGCTTGATTTACTTACTACCACATGATTTTAAATCTCTAAGTGTGATTGTGATTGTTTAAGGTAGACCCGAAGGAGGGGTCGAGCCTCGTGGATTTGAATTATGAAATGAAGATGAGGTTGTGATTGTGAATTGATGTGATGTGATTGTATGTGATGAGAAAGAGTTTTATGACGTGGGTTTAAAAAGGAGGTTTCTAAACGAATTGCCCTTTTTATGAATTTAAATGAGATCGAGCATGAGATGATTTATACATGATGTTTTACCATGTTTTATATGCCAAGTTTACATGACTTTGATACATGATATATATGTATACTCATATGGCATAGTTTTATTCCTCATGCTCTTACCATAAATGATTTATGCATAACACTATCAGCATGTAGATAGAGTAGTTATCTACCATGCTTGCATTATTGCCTTACTGAGCGTGTGGTGGCTCATCCCACTCTATTTCCCCCTTACAGAGCGTGCATAGTAGCCCAGTAAGGACTGAGGCGTGGTATTTTGGACTCCGCTGCATCTCCATCGCTAAGAGGTAAATACACAGTGATTCTTTTTGTATCTAAACAATGTAAAAGCACAGTATTCTTTTGAGTTGTAATTATGGGGGATGTAGATGTCAGTAGAACATGTATTCGTATAAGTACACGATTAAATTCACATGTATGACATCGTTTTAATTAATTGAGAATGAATGAGATGTGGTGTTTATTATTGGCTCACAGCCCAACAGTGTGTGGTGAGTTTAGTTCACGACCGGGTAAGGTAACAGTAAAACGCGAAAAATTTTCAGTGATTTTCGGTTAAAGAGAATGGAATTGGGTTGTGACAATACCGAGGTAGTGTGCAGACTACAGTTGTGTGAATAAGATTATGAGTTGCATGCCTCTGAGATTGGGAAAGGTAGTGAGGGCCGAAATAGAGACAAAAAGAGAATAAAGAATGACAAAGATGTCAGAATGGGGAAAAAGGTAGTTTGGTAAAAGCTTAAAGCTGATGAATCACGGGGTAAGATGATTGGTAAAGCCCCAGTGTATTCAATTTCAATACTTTTGATGGGGCATTGTGATTTGAGGACCCCGACCTGCTCCGTAGCAGTGTGAGCAGTGTAGTAGTGTAAGCAGTGTAACAGCGTGAACAATGTAGAATATGTGGTAGTTACCACAGAAATAAGATGTTGGACAAGGGCGATTGTATGCCTTGGACCAGGACACTTTTGATGTTTCGTAGGATGTGGTGGAAGATACCACATTGGTTAAGAATAATGAAGTAATTATTTTAATTAATCCTGGTGCCACACATTTATTCATACCGCCTTCAGTTGCTTATAAGTTAGTGAAAAATGTGAAGCTTATACCCTTAGGCATGAGGATGATGGTTAGCTGATTTTCACTAACTGAATATGGGTATAAAGATTATAAGTTTGACAAATAATGAAAGAGTTTGTTATAAGTGATATATTAAAGGAGATATATTGCAATAAGACGTATGCAAGGTAAGGATATCCTTGATATGCAAAGTAATTTGGATTAAGTGGAATGTAGTCAAGTCTGAGGGTTAATAAAGGTATTTCAAAATACTCCCTGCCTGAAGACTTGACAGTGTCGTTAAGCGCACACGTAACCTATTTATTGAAATCGACAGTCATATTTTATATATTTAAAATTTGGATTCCTTTACTGGTACGATAAAGAGATACAAAATTTGATTAATCATGAAGGTTTAAAAATTAAAATTTTATAAAAGTCGTTAATTAAAAAAAAGGAAATGACGTGGGTTAGTATCTTGAATGAAAACGATTTCGAAATGACATTATACGTTTATGCGTATAAAGGTCAAGGATATGTGTGAATGAAGTATTTAGTGGAACTCAACTATGATAAGGTATTCAAACTTTACCTGGACTAATTGTGTAAGACCCAAATTTAATTAAAATATGAAATGAATGAGTATTCGTGAAGGAAAGTCGAGTTAAATTAATCCCGAACACGTGCAAGGGTAAAATGGTCAAAAGATCGAAAGTCGGTATAAATTCGAGAAGAAAAATTTAATTTAAAATAATGGATTGAGGAATCTTGGTCAATAAGGATGAAATAAATTTATTTTGGGTTAAATTGATCAAGATATTAATTTATGGGAATTAATCTTAATTAATCGGGATTTTTAGTTCGGAAAAATAATCCCAAAAATAATCAAAAAATATACCGAAAAGTCATTCGGGACAATATCCCGAAAATACGGAGAAATTATACCCGAAAAATGGTTAAAATATAATAAATAAATTAAATAAAATTAAATTAAATTAATTAAATTGGAATAAAATAATAATTTTAAGGATATTTTAAGGGATATTTGGGTATTTTTAATGTATTTTAATGATTAAAATAATAATAAAAATAATTAATAAAATAAATGAAAAAAAAGAAGAGAAAAAAAAAAGGTTTCAGAAACGAAAAAACGTGAAAATGGAACCCGAAAACCGACAGCCGAACCCGAGGGAGACCGGCGAGCCGTCCGGCGGCCAACGGCCAGGCCAAGGGCCGAAAAAGGAAGAGGAGAGGCCGGCTATCTCCCTGGCACCGTGTAAGACCCGAATTTAATTAAAATACGAAAATTAAATAAGAAAAGATGGAGGAAGTATGAAGGAAGCAAGTTAAATTTAATCCCGAACACGTGTAAGGGCAAAACGGTCAAAGGACCGAAAGCCGGAGTAAATTCGATAAGGAAATTTAATTAAAAATATGGATTTAAGAAATCTTGGTCAATAAAAGTGAAATAAAATTATTTCGGATTAAATTGATCAAGATATTAATTTATTGGAATTAATCGGGATTAATCGGGATTTTTAGTTCGGAAAAATAATCCCGAAAATAATCGAAAAATATACTGAAAAGTCACTCGGGACAATATCCCGAAAATACGGAGGAATTATACCCGAAAAAGGATTAAAAATAAATTAAATAAATTAAATAAAATTAAATTAGTTAAATTAGAATAAAATAATAATTTTGTAGATGTTTTGGGGTATTTAATATATTTTAATGAATAGTAAAATAATTAAAATAAATAAAAATAAAAATAATAAAATTGATAAAATAAGAAGAAAAAAAAATTAATTGAAAAAAAAAAAAAAAAAGTGGTCGGGGAGAGAAAGTGAAAGCAGAAAACGGAAGCAAGAAACGCGAAAGGCGAAACCGAGGGAGATTCGTCCAGCCGACGGCCACCGGCGACCAGGACCCCGACCGAGGGCCGGCGAAGCAGGCCCGACACCTGCGCAACCCACAGGCGGCCACGACGAGCGACGAGATTGCCGGAAAACAGAGAAAACCGAGAGAGAAGCCGCGGGAGAAAGAGACCGATCGGCGGCGAACGGCGCGATTCTGGCGGACCTCGACCCCAGCTGAAGCTTCCCCAGGCACTGGCGAGTAGATCGGCGGTGGTGGCAGCCACCGAAACCGGCGGACGGCGCCAGAAACAGCAAGAGACGAAAATGGGTTTCCGACGCCGGGGAGAAGAGGCCGGACCGGCGGCTTTCCGGCGGCCTCGGGCTAATCCGAGCCCAGATCTGAGACGCGGACGACCTCACGGAGCCATTGGCGGTGGAAGCCGGTAGAGAACCGGCCGGAAAAGGGGCGAACCGGCGGTGAACCGGTCGAACCGGAGAGAACCGGCGGTCTGAACCGGTCCGAACCGGACTGAACCGGTTCAGCCAAAAAGAGGAGGAAAAAAGGAAGAAAAAAGGGAAAAAAAAGAGAAAAAATTGGGGAAAATTTCGGTGATGCAATCGAGCTTCGGGTAAGTCGATAAGCGGTCAAATTGACCCGATTTAAATTTGGAATATTTTATTTAATTAAATTTCAACCGAAAAGTTTACCCGAAAATGTAATTAATTGTGTAGCTCGACGATTGGCATCCACCGAGGGCTCGAGACAACCTCGAAGTACGTACTAGCATGGAATCTCGGGTAAGTGACCCCTATTTACGACAATTACCTTGTATTGCGTGATATTGATTTAATTCCCGCAATTATTTGAATTAATTTATGAAAATTTAGATAAATTGTCGTAAATAGTGAATTTAGATATTCGAGAATTAGAACGAGGCCCGATAAATTATTGGTGGGCCCAATGAGCCCAATAGGCCTCGATAAGTGGGAATTTAGTGAAAAGCGGGCTTAAGGCCGATTAAGGTCCATTAAGGTGCAATCGGGCCCAATAAGGGTAAACGGGCCCAATGATTTAAATTAAACCCAGAAAGTAATAGATACAATTAAATTGCATAATATCTGACCTGAGGAATGTTAATACGCAGTTCCGGGCATTGGATTGGAAGCATATCGGACTGCGCGATGGGACTACATTGGAAAAGAAAAAGGTCAGACTCGACGAGAATCTAGGTAAGGGAATTCTACGGACTGCTAGAGGTAACAGTACGCAATTTTAAATTCATATGCAGTCCTTTAAAACTAATTGAAGGGTCTAGAGGTCGAAGAACAATTTTAGTGCCCCGTATGGGCAAAATTACTAAAATACCCTTGCTAAGGGTAAAATTCTAAAAATTTAGGAAAAATTGGGAGGAGCAAGAACAAGAGGTTCCTGCTCGTTCTGGAGGTATTTCAACGCATGCATGAGTAGGCTGGCTCACCTTGAAAGAAAATGCATAGCATTGCATATCTTAACTGATGTGATTTCTGTGAAAACTATTTGGAAATAACCGAGCCGCCTACATGTTTTTATTTACATGTGACGTGCTAGAGCTCAGCTCGCACGATGTTTGACTTGTGTGATGCATGCATTAGTGCTGGAGCGAGAGCTCGCACTAGAGTTTTACATGCATAGGTGCTAGAGTATAACTCGCACCAGATTTCACATGCTTTTGCGTGACATGGTGCTAGAGTCTAACTCGCACCAGATTTTACATGATTTTCATGACAGGGTGCGGGAGTTTAACTCGCACCAGATTTTATAAGATTTTCATACGATTTGTATACAGAGTGCTGAGCCTAGCTCGCACTAGTTTTACTGGATTTGTGGAGTAGCGCTGTCTGCCCTTGGAGTCAGCCAAAAGGCCCAACAGGCTCAATAGACCTCTTAAGTAGGGTGAGAGTGAGGGATGAGGTTGGCGGCCTTGTGGAGATGTAAAGCGGGCTCTGCCAAGTTTACTTGATTTGATGAGAGTGCTGAGCATCGCTCGCACTGATTTTTAAGAGAACATATAATGAGCCGTGCTTGGAGCATCGGGTAGACTCTGTGTCACCGATTTAATAGGCTCGCACGTGCGTTTTGAGACATGGCAACGAGTATTGAGTTATGAAAACCTCTGTGGGAAGCAGGCCAATTGGGCTGGAGTACCTAGAGTGATATGGGTCCATGGAGTACGATGTACCGTGCAAGTAGCATGGAGTACGATGTACCGTGGGGTATCTTCGGATACGGTATCTTTGTGATACAGAGTATCTTCGGATACGGTATCTTTGTGATACGGGGTATCTTTGTGATACGGTATCTTCGTGATACGGGGTATCTTCGGATACGGCATCGACGGATGCGTGAGATCGGATAAGACTGACGGGTTGGATTGACCCACCTCCCGGGCAGTTCCCGATCAGGGTGAGACCTCGCACACTGGGATCCGTGAAGCTAGAGGACTCACGAGGACATATTGGCCAGTCCTGGTTATTACCGATATACAGTATTGCCTAGTCTCGTATCTTGTATATATATACGTATGTTTTCGATACCGATGCTTTTGAGAAATTCTATTTCCATGGTTTTGTGTGAGTCAGGATCACCCGAAGGAGGGGTCGAGTCCTGACTTCATTGTGAAATTTTTAAAGAGAAAGAAATGATTTAAAATAATTGCATGTTGAGTTTTCCGTGCAACTTGATTTACATAACATCACAACATCATATCATATGTTTTAAAATGTGTGGAGAAATGGTGGTTTATGCATGGCACCACGTTCATGTAGGTAGTATGGTTACCTACTTGTTCGTAGGATTGCCTTACTGAGCTTGATGTGCTCACCCCTTTCATTTTCTCCCACAGATGATCTCCAGTTGAAGTTGAGGCGACTCAGTACTGCATTCCGGATATCCGCTGCTGCCCATCAACATAAGGTATATACACTTGTACTTATTGTATCTACATAAGCATAGCACAGTAACATGTTTGTAAGTAACTTTAGGGGATGTATAAATAATATAACAATTATAAATGACTGGAGAAGAAATAAGTACTGGGGTAGATGTATGGTGGGACTGGCATTGACGCACAGCCCAATTAGTAGTGGAGTGTTGGTCACGATTCGAGGACAGGTAAGAATTAAAGTAAGAAAATAATAAAAACGCGAAAAATTAACTCTGATTTTTGGGTAGTTTGGGTCGTGACATATAAAGGTGGTATCAGAGCAACAATTGGTCTGATGTGTGTCAGTGTCAGTAATTAGGAAATTACATCCCCGTGTTACTGTGCTTAGTTAGATACAATAGTGTATATCGAGATGGGCTTGACTAAGAAATGGTTGAGAATGCAGGAATGCTTAATATGAGTCGCGTTAGATGAGATAGTGCACGAGGCAGAGGTCGCAGAGGTAGACCTGAGTCTGCTAAGTCGTGCTATGTTGACCTGTGAGAAACAGGGTGGAAATTGAAATAGAGGCTAATGTTGAGAATGCCTCACAGAGTCCGACAGAGTGATCGGACAGTATTGAGACACGCTTCGCGAGATTGGAGCGGAGTGTGGAGATTATTTTGAGGAGCTAATTGCTCGGATTATGTATGAGATCAGAGGGCGCAGCGGAGCATTGGTGGAAACCCGCTCGACCCATCTTAAGAGTTGAGATGAGAAATATCTTAGATATGTTTCGGTGACAGGATATCCCGGACATGATTTAAAGGAAAGTTCGGATTAAAGTTCTTGCTTTGACCCAGAGGATTTGATTTATTGACGAGCATGGAGACTCGATTATACTCTGGGCAGATAATTCCTCGACACTATGAACAAGTGACAATCGAGATGTTTAAAGGTTCATGAAATGACTCAACTTTTCGATTAGAGTCCAATTGACCGTGAGATATTGCCTATACCGAGGCAGTGCACAGATTTACAGTTGGGTAAATAAGAACACGAATTGCACGCCTCTGTGATTGAGAAAGGTAATGAGGGCGAAATAGAGACGGAAAAGAGAATCGAGAAATGACAGAAATGTCAAAATGGGAAAATACAAATTTGGTAAAAGATTAAATTTGACGAGTCATGGAGTAAGATAATTGGTGAGGCCCCAGTGCATCTAATTTTGGCACTTTTGTGGGCAGTGTGATTGGAGGACCCCGACCTGCTACGAAGCAGAGTAGCAGTGGGATTACTGTGAGATGTGTGGTGGATACCACGGAATGAAGGTCTATACCTACATGGTATTGATGAAAATGGCCGTTAAGTGTGGTAAGACGGACCATTAATTTTGATTGCTCAAAGTTGAGCGAGATTTTCCCACAGGAAAGTAAAGAGACAGAGAGGAAAATTTCGTTAGTATAGCTGCAACGAAAAGGGAGGCCATAGCCGAAGAGAAAAAGGAAAGTAGACTGTTGGACGAAGGCGAAAGGATGTCTTGGACCAGGACATTATTGATGTTTCATGGATGTGGTGTGAGATACCACACTTGTTATGAATAATGAAGCACATATGTTTATTGATCCTGGTGCCACATATTTAATCATACCGCCTTCATTCGAATATAAGTGAGTAAAAGGCATGAATGCCTACATCATTGGGCAATACTGATAAATGAGTACCCCAATAGAGGAGGATTAATTAACGAAATATGGATATTGAGATTGTAAGTTAAAAACAGGGGTGCAACTGTTGAATTTACAGGAGTAAAGGATTGTACTCACGGAATGAATAAAGACAAGAGTTTCATCATAAATGATATACGAAGGAGATAATCTTTGAGTTAAGATAAGGTAGATTCTAAATACAAGACGTATTGGAGTAAGAAGCGTATGCTAGGTAAGAAAATCCTTACGATATGAAGTAATTGGGATTAAGCAATTAGTAAGGAATAGAAATTATAACCAAGGATAAAGATGGGTATAACCATAACCGGTAGTTGTGGTTAAGTATGAAGGCCAATAAAGGTATTTCAAAATACCTCCCCGCCTGAAGACTTGACAGCGTCTAGATATATATATATATTTATCCTATAACGTGAAATCGATCGGCGTAAGAAATACCGTTAGCATTAGGATACCCTTACTAAGACGATAAAGAATTATAAAATTCGACAAATCATAAAGATTAACATAATAAAATTTAATAAGAGCGGTTAAGGCAAAGAAAAGGAATGACGCGGGTTAGTACCTGAAAACGTAAGCGGTTGAGAAGGATCTTATACGCTTATGCGTAAATAAGTCAAGGGTTGGACCGAATTGTAATCAGCAGTATCGGTGATATGCTGGGTGTAGTTAAAGCCTAGGGCGAATTATAAGCAACAATTGGAAGATGGCTTTTACAATGGATTGTTGCGAGATTCTCAATATGGTCTATTTGGTTGACACGTTTAATTAAGAAAACGTGATCTTGGAATAAGATGATAAATAAGATGATTGATGTGACGTGAATTTGGCGTGATGAAGTATGAACTGACCACCGTGATTAATTTCACCATACCCAACAGCTCAAGAGGTTCTCAGTGAGTATGGATACCTCAAAATTATGATGGAGCTGTGTATTGATGTATAATGGGAAGATAGTCAATTTTGGAGTCAGACAACTCCTTGATCACGAAATAAACTATCTGACCCATGATTTAAAGTTGGCAACAATATTTGTACCGAGGATATGGTACTATTAAGTACATGGTGAGAAATTGTGGATATGCACTGATCATAAAGCCCGAGTATCTGTTTTCACAGAAAGAGACGAATATGAAAATACATATTGGGTTAGAGCTTCTGAGAGATTTTGATTTATGAAAATTGTACCACCCAAGAAAGGCTAATGTGATGACTGATGCCTTGAGCATAAAGAGCCTTGGGATGGTATTACATATGATGGTCAGGGAGCGTGAGCTGCTAGATGCAGTTGTGAGCCTCAGTATAGATGTGATCCCTTCTGATGATGACAGTGATTGGTATGACTATGTGACGGCTAGCCTGATGATTAGTACCAGATGAGAGTGCCCGGATTTGCCAGGCTTAGCGTGATGATCGACCGGATGTCGATAGTTTGGATCTGATTCAGAAGGGTACAGTGATAGAGTTCACAGTGGGTGATGATGAGTTACTGAGGATTCAGAGACAGTATAAGTGCTCCCCAGGACCACAGATGATGAGATAGTAATGTTGTCAGAAGCTCACTCTTCGGGATATACAGTGCATACGGAAAGTAATGATTATATATCGAAATCTCGATAAGGGTATTGGTGGTCAGATGTGGAAAGACACATGGTAGAGGTTGTGAAAAGTGCCTAGTATGTCAGCAGAATAAGGTAGAGTATTAAAAGTCTGCAAGTTATTGCAGCACCTACCTATATCGACACGGCACGGAAAAATGAGAACAAGTCTCCATGAATTTCATGATGGGTTACAGAGAACCCCGGTGAATTATGAGGCTATTTGGATGATAGCCGACAGAATGACTAAGTCTACCCACCTTCTGGTTATGAAATCCCCAGATACTCAGAGTGTGTATGAGGATTCAAGTATAAGGAAGATTGTGGAACATTATGTAGCGTTCCAGTGAGCATGGTATCATATAGGGATTCCCGCTTCACCTTATACTTCAGAGAATATTTTTAGGAAGCTATGGGAACCCGACTGAGTATTAGCACAACTTTCCATCCTCAGACAGATGATCAGTCAGAGAGGACTGTATAAGTTCTGGAGGATCCGATGAAAGCGTGTGCCATTGATTTTATAAGCTCCTGGAATGATCAGTTGATTTCTAATTGAAGTCGCCAATAACGATAATTGGCAATTGAGTATCGGGATAACAAGATATGAGACCGTGTATGGCTGTAGGGGTTGTTCCCCAAATTTGGATAAGAAAAAGTGGGTGACAGATATAATTATTTTGACTTTGGATAATAAGTCTCTGAGGATGTTTAGTTAAGGATGAGAGATTAAGAACACCTCAGAGCAGATAGACAAGTATTGGAAATTTCCCTTGGTGAATTATTATGGTTGAAAGTTACATGTCCTAAGAGAATAAGGACATAGCGAAACTTTTGGAAGAAGTAAATTGAGTTGAGCTGGATCGAATCCTTGAGAGATTGGACAAGTGGGAGATAAGACCTGTAGGTTGTTGTTAATCACTTGGATTAACAGGCACCCACAATGTGTCCCCGCTTATGATGCTTCGGTACTACTATCCAGATCCAGCAGAGGTGGCAGGATATGAACTCCAAAAGTTCAATTTAATGAAAATACAAGTATATCGAAGAAGTTGATTCGGGTATTATACAGGAAAGAGAAAGTATTGGGGTTTAAGATAATCTCCCTAATTAAGTCCTTTGGTAGTAATACACTCCGGAGAAGGTCACATAAGAATTTAAGAGCATGATACGATTGATGTACCCGGAGTTGTATATGGACTCATATGAATTGGTTCTAATTTGGAGGACCAAATTCCTTAAGTGGGGGAGAATTGTAAGACCCGAATTTAATTAAAATACGAAAATTAAATAAGAAAAGATGGAGAAAGTATGAAGGAAGCAGGTTAAATTTAATCCCGAACACGTGTAAGGGCAAAACGGTCAAAGGACCGAAAGCCGGAGTAAATTCGATAAGGAAATTTAATTAAAAATATGGATTTAAGAAATCTTGGTCAATAAAAGTGAAATAAAATTATTTCGGATTAAATTGATCAAGATATTAATTTATTGGAATTAATCGGGATTAATCGGGATTTTTAGTTCGGAAAAATAATCCCAAAAATAATCGAAAAATATACTGAAAAGTCACTCGGGACAATATCCCGAAAATACGGAGGAATTATACCCGAAAAAGGATTAAAAATAAATTAAATAAATTAAATAAAATTAAATTAGTTAAATTAGAATAAAATAATAATTTTGTAGATGTTTTGGGGTATTTAATATATTTTAATGAATAGTAAAATAATTAAAATAAATAAAAATAAAAATAATAAAATTGATAAAATAAGAAGAAAAAAAAATTAATTGAAAAAAAAAAAAAAAGTGGTCGGGGAGAGAAAGTGAAAGCAGAAAACGGAAGCAAGAAACGCGAAAGGCGAAACCGAGGGAGATTCGTCCAGCCGACGGCCACCGGCGACCAGGACCCCGACCGAGGGCCGGCGAAGCAGGCCCGACACCTGCGCAACCCACAGGAGGCCACGACGAGCGACGAGATTGCCGGAAAACAGAGAAAACCGAGAGAGAAGCCGCGGGAGAAAGAGACCGATCGGCGACGAACGGCGCGATTCTGGCGGACCTCGACCCCAGCTGAAGCTTCCCCAGGCACTGGCGAGTAGATCGGAGGTGGTGGCAGCCACCGAAACCGACGGACGGCGCCAGAAACAGCAAGAGACGAAAATGGGTTTCCGACGCCGGGGAGAAGAGGCCGGACCGGCGGCTTTCCGGCGGCCTTGGGCTAATCCGAGCCCAGATCTGAGATGCGGACGACCTCACGGAGCCATTGGCGGTGGAAGCCGGCAGAGAACCGGCCGGAAAAGGGGCGAACCGGCGGTGAACCGGTCGAACCGGAGAGAATCGGCGGTCTGAACCGGTCCGAACCGGACTGAACCGGTTCAGCCAAAAAGAGGAGGAAAAAAGGAAGAAAAAAGGGAAAAAGAAAGAGAAAAAAATTGGAGAAAATTTCGATGATGCAATCGAGCTTCGGGTAAGTCGATAAGCGGTCAAATTGACCCGATTTAAATTTGGAATATTTTATTTAATTAAATTTCGACCGAAAAGTTTACCCGAAAATGTAATTAATTGTGTAGCTCGACGATTGGCATCCACCGAGGGCTCGAGACAGCCTCGAAGTACGTACTAGCATGGAATCTCGGGTAAGTGACCCCTATTTACGACAATTACCTTGTATTGCGTGATATTGATTTAATTCCCGCAATTATTTGAATTAATTTATGAAAATTTAGATAAATTGTCGTAAATAGTGAATTTAGATATTCGAGAATTAGAACGAGGCCCGATAAATTATTGGTGGGCCCAATGAGCCCAATAGGCCTCGATAAGTGGGAATTTAGTGAAAAGCGGGCTTAAGGCCGATTAAGGTCCATTAAGGTGCAATCGGGCCCAATAAGGGTAAACGGGCCCAATGATTTAAATTAAGCCCAGAAAGTAATAGATACAATTAAATTGCATAATATCTGACCTGAGGAATGTTAATACGCAGTTCCGGGCATTGGATTGGAAGCATATCGGACTGCGCGATGGGACTACATTGGAAAAGAAAAAGGTCAGACTCGACGAGAATCGAGGTAAGGGAATTCTACGGACTGCTAGAGGTAACAGTACGCAATTTTAAATTCATATGCAGTCCTTTAAAACTAATTGAAGGGTCTAGAGGTCGAAGAACAATTTTAGTGCCCCGTATGGGCAAAATTACTAAAATACCCTTGCTAAGGGTAAAATTCTAAAAATTTAGGAAAAATTGGGAGGAGCAAGAACAAGAGGTTCCTGCTCGTTCTGGAGGTATTTCAACGCATGCATGAGTAGGCTGGCTCACCTTGAAAGAAAATGCATAGCATTGCATATCTTAACTGATGTGATTTCTGTGAAAACTATTTGGAAATAACCGAGCCGCCTACATGTTTTTATTTACATGTGACGTGCTAGAGCTCAGCTCGCATGATGTTTGACTTGTGTGATGCATGCATTAGTGCTGGAGCGAGAGCTCGCACTAGAGTTTTACATGCATAGGTGCTAGAGTATAACTCGCACCAGATTTCACATGCTTTTGCGTGACATGGTGCTAGAGTCTAACTCGCACCAGATTTTACATGATTTTCATGACAGGGTGCGGGAGTTTAACTCGCACCAGATTTTATAAGATTTTCATACGATTTGTATACAGAGTGCTGAGCCTAGCTCGCACTAGTTTTACTGGATTTGTGGAGTAGCGCTGTCTGCCCTTGGAGTCAGCCAAAAGGCCCAACAGGCTCAATAGACCTCTTAAGTAGGGTGAGAGTGAGGGATGAGGTTGGCGGCCTTGTGGAGATGTAAAGCGGGCTCTGCCAAGTTTACTTGATTTGATGAGAGTGCTGAGCATCGCTCGCACTGATTTTTAAGAGAACATATAATGAGCCGTGCTTGGAGCATCGGGTAGACTGTGTGTCACCGATTTAATAGGCTCGCACGTGCGTTTTGAGACATGGCAACGAGTATTGAGTTATGAAAACCTCTGTGGGAAGCAGGCCAATTGGGCTGGAGTACCTAGAGTGATATGGGTCCATGGAGTACGATGTACCGTGCAAGTAGCATGGAGTACGATGTACCGTGGGGTATCTTCGGATACGGTATCTTTGTGATACAGAGTATCTTCGGATACAGTATCTTTGTGATACGGGGTATCTTTGTGATACGGTATCTTCGTGATACGGGGTATCTTCGGATACGGCATCGACGGATGCGTGAGATAGGATAAGACTGACGGGTTGGATTGACCCACCTCCCGGGCAGTTCCCGATCAGGGTGAGACCTCGCACACTGGGATCCGTGAAGCTAGAGGACTCACGAGGACATATTGGCCAGTCCTGGTTATTACCGATATACAGTATTGCCTAGTCTCGTATCTTGTATATATATACGTATGTTTTCGATACCGATGCTTTTGAGAAATTCTATTTCCATGGTTTTGTGTGAGTCAGGATCACCCGAAGGAGGGGTCGAGTCCTGACTTCATTGTGAAATTTTTAAAGAGAAAGAAATGATTTAAAATAATTGCATGTTGAGTTTTCCGTGCAACTTGATTTACATAACATCACAACATCATATCATATGTTTTAAAATGTGTGGAGAAAGGGTGGTTTATGCATGGCACCACGTTCATGTAGGTAGTATGGTTACCTACTTGTTCGTAGGATTGCCTTACTGAGCTTGATGTGCTCACCCCTTTCATTTTCTCCCACAGATGATCTCCAGTTGAAGTTGAGGCGACTCAGTACTGCATTCCGGATATCCGCTGCTGCCCATCAACATAAGGTATATACACTTGTACTTATTGTATCTACATAAGCATAGCACAGTAACATGTTTGTAAGTAACTTTAGGGGATGTATAAATAATATAACAATTATAAATGACTGGAGAAGAAATAAGTACTGGGGTAGATGTATGGTGGGACTGGCATTGACGCACAGCCCAATTAGTAGTGGAGTGTTGGTCACGATTCGAGGACAGGTAAGAATTAAAGTAAGAAAATAATAAAAACGCGAAAAATTAACTCTGATTTTTGGGTAGTTTGGGTCGTGACACACCGATAGCACGACCAACCGACGCCGAAATCCGACGAATCGGGGAGAGAAAGGCCGCGGGAAAGAAATGGCCACCGACGGCGAACGGCGTCGATTCGGGAGGAACCGAGGCTAGATTCTGAAAGCCCAAGCAACGGTGGTTCTTTCTGCACCAGTAGCAGCCGACGAGACGGCGGGAATCACCGGCGAAGACGAAGAGAAAGAAATGGGTCCGACGACCGGGGAGAAGAGGCCGAATCGACGGCGTTCCGACGACCCCGATAGAAACCGAGGGTAGATTCGTGATGCGGACAACCTTGCGGAGCCACTGGTGGTGGAAGCCGGTGGAGAACCGGCCGCAAGGCCTTGAACCGGTGGTGAACCGGCCGAACCGGAGTGAAATGGGGTGAACCGGCGGGTCTGAACCGGTTCGAACCGGACTGAACCGGTTCAGCCAAAAAGAGGAGGAAAAAAAAGGAAGAAAAAGGGAAAAAGGAAAAGAGAAAAAATTGAGGAAAATTTCAGTGATGCAATCGAGCTTCGGGTAAGTCGATAAACGGTCGAAATTGATCGATTTGAATTTTGGAATATTTTATTTAATTATTATTCTACTGAAAATTTACCCGAAAAATTATGAAATTATGTAGCTCGACAATTGGCATCCAACGAGAGCTTGAGATAGCTTCGATTCACGGACTAGCAGGGAATCTCGGGTAAGCAACCATTATTTACGACACTTCACATCGTTATGCGTGATATGAATTTAAATTCCGCATAAATTGAATTAAATTATGGAAAGTCGGATAAATTGTCGTAAATAATAAATTTAGCTATTCGAGAGTTAGAACGAGGCTCAATAAATTATTGGTGGGCCCAATGAGCCCAATAGGCCTCGATAAATGTGAAAATTAAGTGAAAAACGGGCTTAAGGCCGATTAAGGCCCACTAAGGTGCAATCGGGCCCAATAGGGGTAAACGGGCCCTATGATTTAAATTAAGCCCAGAAAATATTAAATACAATTAAATTGTATAATATCTGACCTGAGAAATATTAATACGCAGTTCCGGGTATTTGATTGGGAGCATATCGGACTGCGCGACGAGACAACAGTGGAAAAGAAAAGGTCAGACTCGACAGGAAAATAAGGTAAGGGAATGCTGCGGACTGCTAGAGGTAACTTTACAAAATTTCAAGTTCATATGCAGTCTTTAAAAATTACCTGAAGGGTCTAGAGGTCAAATAATAATTTAGTGCCCCGAATGAGCAAATTACCAAAATACCCTTGTTAAGGGTAAAATTTACAAATTTAGGAAAAATTGGGAGGAGTAAGAACAAGAGGTTCCTGCTCATTCTGGATGTGTTTTGATGCATGCATGAGTAGGCTGGCTAACCTTGAAAGAAAATGCACAGCATTGCATACCTCAACAATATAATTGTTTTGAAAACTGTTTTGAGGAAACAGAGCCGCCTACGTGTTTTTATTGACATGTGACGTGCTGGAGCTCAGGCTCGCACGATGTTTTGATTTGGGTGATGCATGCATTGGTGCTGGAGCGAGAGCTCGCACTAGTGTTTTACATGCATAGGTGCTAGAGTATAACTCGCACCAGATTTCACATGTTTTTCGTGACATGGTACTATAGTCTAACTCGCACCAGATTTTATAAGATTTTCATGCGATTTATATATATAGTGCTAGAGCCTAGCTCGCACTAGTTTTACTGGATTTGTGGAGTAGCGCTGTCTGCCCTTGGAGTCAGCCAAAAGGCCCAATAGGCTCAAAAGACCTCTTAAGTGGGGGTGAGAGTGAGGGATGAGGTTGGCGGCCTTGTAGGGATGTAAAGCGAGCTCTGCCGATTTTACTTGATTTGATGAGAGTGCTGAGCATCGCTCGCACTGATTTTATAAGAACATGCGATGAGCCGTGCTTGGAGCATCGGGTAGACTGTGTGTCACCGATTTAATAGGCTCACACGTGCGTTTTGAGACATGGCATGAGTATTGAGAAACAAACCTCTCTGTGGGAAGTAGGCCATTTGGGCTAGAGTACCTAGAGTGATATGGGTCCATGAAGTACGATGTACTGTGCAAGTAGCATGGAGTACGATGTATCGTGGGGTATCTTCGAATACGGTATCTTTGTGATACGGGGTATCTTCGGATATGGTATCTTTGTGATACAGGGTATCTTCGGATACGGTATCTTTGTGATACGGGGTATCTTCGGATACGGCATCTTTGGATGCGTGGGATCGGATAAGACTGACTGGTTGGATTGACCCACCTCCCGGGCGGTTCCCGATCAGGGTGAGACCTCGAACACTAGGATCCGTGTAGCTAGAGGGACTCACGAGGACACACATGGCCATAGTCCTGGTTATTTGCCGATATACAGACGTTGCCTAGTCTCGCATGTTGATGATCTTGACGATGATTTAAACTGGGTTTTTAATTAAATGTGCATGATGGTTATTTCCATGCTTTTAAACCCATGTGTGATGTAAACCGATTTTCATGGTTTTGTGTAAGTTAGGATCACCCGAAGGATGGGTCGAGTCCTGACTTTATTGTGAAATTTTTAAAGAGAAAGAAATGATTTAAAATGAGTTGCATGTTGAATTTTCCATGCGAACGTGTTTTACATAACATCATAACTCATATCATCTGTTTTTAAATGTGTGGAGAAAGGGTGGTTTATGCATGGCACCACGTTCATGTAGGTAGTATGGTTGCCTACTTGTTCGTATGATTGCCTTACTGAGCTTGATGTGCTCACCCCTTTCATTTTCTCCCACAGATAATCTCCAGTAGACGTTAAGGTGACTCAGTACTGCATTTCGGATATCTGCTGCTACCCATCATTTAAGGTATATACACTTGTACATATTGTATCTAAATAAGCATAGCACAGTAGCATGTTTGTAAGTAACTTTATGTATAAATATTGTAAACAATTATAAATGACTGGAGAAGAAATAAGTTACATGGTAAATGTTTGGTGGGACTGGAATTGACGCACAGCCCAATTTGTTAGCGGAGTGTGGTCACGATCAGAGGAAAGGTAAGTATGAAATAGAAATAACAAAACACGAAAAATTAACTCTGATTTTTGGGTAGTTCGGGTCGTGACAAATTGGTTGTCATCTTTAGTGATGATATTATGATGTATTCAAAGTCCAGGGAAGAGCATGAGTAGCAACAGGAAACTGTCTTACAGACAAGGTGTTATGAGTTTCTTGAAATGGGCTGCTCAGTTGACACGTCTCGTTTAGAAAAAGATTTCATACAACTGTTATGATAAGTATGTAAATCGCTTCAGTGAGTTTTAGTATATTGAAGTAATAGACTGACCACCGTAAGTATTCCCACCATGACCGACAGCTCAAGAGGTTTCAGTGTGTATAGATACCTCAAAATAAGGATTGGGCTGTGTATTGATGTAAAATGGGAAGATAGTTGTTTATGGATCTAGTTAGTTTAAAGACCATGCGAGAAATTATCTGACCCATGATTTAGAGTTGGCAGTCGTAGCGTTTACATTAATAGTATGACGCTACCACTTATATGGTAAGAAATTTGGGTATGCACTAATCGTAAAAGCCCCGAGTATCTGTTTTCACAGTAAGAGTGGAATATGAGATAACCAAGAGGGTTAGAGCTTCTAAGGATTATGATTGTGAATATTGTACCACCCGGGAAAGGCTAATGTAATGGTTGATGCCTTGAACAGAAAGAGCCTTGGGATGGTATCACATATGATGGTCAGGGAGCATGAGCTGCTAGAGCAGTGTGAACCTCAGTAGTGATGTGATCCATTCTGATGATGACGGTGATTTTATGACAGCTAGTCTGAGGTTAGAATCGTATTTGAGTGATCGAATTTGCCAGGCTTAACATGATGATCGGCATGATGTCGATAGTGTGGGTCAGATTCAGAAGGGTATAGTGACAGAGTTCATAGTGAGTGATGATGACATACAGAGGTTCAGCCCCAGGACCACAGTTGATTTGATAGTGTTATTATTAGAAGCTCACTCTTCGGGATATACAGTGCATCTGTGAAATAATAAATATATCAGAATCTCTAAAAAAGGGTATTGGTGGTCAGGTTTGAAAAGAGATAGTGTAGAGAATTGTGGAGAATGTCTCCTATGTCAGCAGATTAAGGTAGAGCGATAGATGTATGCAGAGTTATTGCAGCCTCTACCTATATTGACACAAAAATGGGAACAAGTTACCATAGATATCGTGATGGGTTATAGAGGACCCGAATAAATCATGAGGCTATCTGGGTGATAGTCGATAGATTGATTAAGTCTACCCACTTTCTAGTTGTGAAATCCTCAGATACTCTGAGTGTGTAGGCGGATTTATATGTATGAAAAATTATGGATCAATATGTAGCGTTCCAGGGAGCATGATATCAGATAGGGATTCTCGCTTCACTTCCCACTTCTAGGAATATGTTTTTGGAAGCTATGGGACCCTGATTGTGTGTTAGCACAGTTTTCCATCCTTAGACAGATGGTCAGTCAGAGAGGACTGTACAGGTTCTGGAGGATGTTATGAGAGCGTGTGCCATTGATTTTATGAGCTCCTGGGATGATCAGTTGCTACTAATCAAATTCGCCAGTGATGACAGTTGTCACTTGAGTATCGGGATAACATTTTATATGAGGCATTGTATGGCTGTAGGGAGTTGTTCCCTAACTTGGATAAGAAAAAGTGGGTGACAGATAGAGAGTTGTTCCTGAATTGGTATGATAAACCTCTGAGGATGTTCAGTTGAATTGTGAAAGATTAAGAACACCTCAGAGCGGACAAAAAGGACTATGCTGACAAGAGGCAGAAACTATTGGAATTCACCGAGGGTGAATCAGTATTGTTGGAAGTTAATTGTCATAAGGACATAACGAGGTTCGAAAAGAGATATTGGACAAAGTTGGAGATAAGACCTGTAGGTTGGCGTTACCACTTAAATTAACAGGCATTCACAATGTGTCCTATCTTATGATGCTTTGAAAATATTATTCGAACCTGATATATGTAATCGGATATGAACTTTAACAGCTTAGCTTAAAGAAAGTATAACGTATGATTGGAAAATCGATACGGGTATTAAATGGAAGGAGAAAGTGTTGAGGTTTAAGATAATCTCCCTAGTTAAGTATGATGGTAGTATTACACTCCGGAGAAAGTCACTTGAGGATGACAGTATATGATACGATAGATGTACCTGGAGTTGTTTATGGACTCATTTGCCTTGGTTCTAATTTGGAGGACCAAATTTCTTAAGTGGGGGAGATTGTAAGACCCGATATTTTCGAGTGCATTTAAAAATGCAAAAGGACTGAAATGGTATTCTCGAACACGTGCAAGGGTAAAACGGTCAAAAGACCCAAAATTCGGTATTAATCGGGACAAGAAAATTTAATTAAAAATATGAGAATGAGAAATCTTGATCAATGACGAAGAAATAATTAAATTTCGGATTAAATTGGTCAAGATATGAATTTATTGGAATAAACCGAAATTTTTGTATCGAAAAATAATCCCGAAAATAATCAAAAAATATACCGAAAAGGTAAAATCGGACTGATAAATTCATTTAGTGATTAAATGAATAAAATATAAATTTTTTTAAAGATATTTGTGTATTTTAATATTATTTTATTAAATAAAATAATATTAAAAATAAATTATAAATAAATAAATAATTTAAAAAGAAATCTGAAAAAAAAAACGAAATCTGGCAAGGAATTTCGGGGAGAGAGAAAACAAAGAAATTGGAAAAGAGGAAATCAAGCACGCGAAGATCGACGGGGAAGAAGTACCACCGGGCGGCCACCTCAGGCGACCAGCGGCCAGGCACACGACCGAAAAAGGAAGGCCGGCACCGTGCGACCTCCCTGCCACCGGGACGCACGCCACCGGTGCCAAAATTCGACGAATCGAAGGGAGAAAACCGCGGAGGAAAAGAGGGCATTTGGGGGCCACCGGCGGGAGTTGGCTCCGATCGAGGCCAACCGAGAGGTCCCCTGTCTAAGACACGTCGAACGGCGGCAGTGAGACATCGAGAACCGATCGGACGACGCTGGCACGACCAAAAAGGGACTGAACCGGCCGGCGGTTCAGTGAGAAAGTGACTGTGCTGAACCGGACCGGACCGGTTCAGCCAAAAAGAAAAGGAAAAATGAAGAAAAATGAAAAAAGAAAAAGAGGAAAAATTGGGGAAAATTCCAGTGATGCAATCGAGCTTCGGGTAAGTCGGTAAGCGATCGAATTGATCGATTTAATTTTTGGAATATTTAATTTGATAAATAATCGACTGAAAGTTTACCCGAAAATATATTTAATTGTGTAGCTCGACGATTGGCATCAACCGAGAGCTCGAGACAGCCTCGATTTGTGTACGATCATGGAATCACGGTAAGTAACCTTTATTTACGACAATTTTACGACGATATGCGTGTTAGAATTTACCGCATAAATTACGAAATTAATTTCCGCATGAAATGAATTTAATTCTAGAAAATTGGATAAATTGTCGTAAATACTAAATTGAGATATCTGAGAATTTAGAACGAGGCTAAATAAATACTGATGGGCCCAATGAGCCCAATAGGTCTCGATAAAGTGTAGTAAACGAGCTTAAGGTCGATTAAGGCCCATTATGGTGCAATCGGGCCCAATATGGCTAAACGGGCCCAATGATTTAAATTAAGCCCTGAAAATTGTCAAATACAATTAATTGTATTGTATTTGACCTGATGAACATTTATCCGCAGTGTCGGAGATTTGATTTGGATTCGGAGCAAACTGGATTGCGTGACGAGTCATCAGTGGAAAGGTCAGACTGTACAGATAAATGAGGTAAGGGAATTGTGTGAGTAGCTAGAGGTAGCTACCCGTATTTTAATAGTTTTTTGTACACTGAATATGTATGTATACCTTGATTATGTATAATGATCATAAAAGTGGTTTAAATGATTTTAAGGATCGAAATAGGTGAAAAGTCTATTTTACCCCTATTGAGGGAAGTTCACCTAAGGATGGTGAAAGCATGACATGCATGAAATGCATGATTTAAGGAATTTTATGATTAAGGAATTTTATTGGTTTTAATCAAAGCAAAGTGATAGATTGGCCAGTAATTGCATGAATTTCACATGATAAAACTACGTAAGTGTTATTTGTATTTAAATGGAAATTTCTTTGGAAAATGGGCCAACTATCAAGTTTATATGGAAACAGATAGTGCCGACACGTAGTTCACACTATATCTGCATTTGTGAATGTGCATAAATGTGCTGGAGCGGTTGCTCGCACTGACTTGTGTGACAACATATGCATGAAATGTGCTAGAGCGGTTGCTCGCACTGATTTTTATTATTGTGAAATGCATGAGAAGTGCTGGAGCCTAGCTCGCACTCTATTTTGACATGTTTTGATTTGTTTTGACGTGGTATGCATAAAATGGTGCTGGAGCGATTGCTCGCACTAGTTTTAATGATTTGACATGCATGAGAGATGCTGGAGCTTTGCTCGCATCCTATTTTGATTTGATATTGCATAAAAGCCGTGCTGGAGTGTAACTCGCACGAGATTTGATTTAATTATGCAAAAAGCCGTGCTGGAGTGTAACTTGCACGAGATTTGATTTACTTGAGCATTCATTTGTGCTGGAGCGTTGCTCGCACAAAGTTTTAAATGGTTTTATAACTCATTTTAAAGCCGTACTGGAGTTTTTTCTCGTACGAGGTTTTCACTGAGTTGTTATACATATCCGTACTAGAGCATTGCTCGTACGTGGATTTTACTTGAATTTATAATCAGTTTAAGTCGTACTGGAGCGCTGCTCGTACGCAGATTTTATTGATTTTTATGAAACCGTGCTAGAGCTTCGCTCGCGCGAGGTTTTCTGATATCATGAATATGCATGGAGCCGTGCTAGAGCTTCGCTCGCATAGGGATTTATATTACATGCATATAGCCGTGTTGGAGCCTCCTGTAGACTGTGTGTCACAGTGAGATGATATGCTCACACGTGCATACTGAGACAGAGATGATATGGGTGGATAAGACCTATTACAGGCACCCCTGATTGAGCTTGGGTTCACGGAGTACGTTGTATCGTGTATGTCACGCGGAGTACGTTGTACCGTGGGGATTGTTAGAGTGGAGTGGCATTAGCCACGAGGCAGTAAGCCTTGCCCTCGCAATCCTGGTGTTATGCTATTCTGGCGGGTAGGATGACCCACCTCCCGTTTCAGGTGTGCTACCCCGCACACTAGGTACCGTGTTGCCAGGAATCACTAGGGTATGGCCATAGTCCTCGATGTTACTAATATAATCAGATGTTTGTCTCACATGATATAACTTATGGTCTGTTAGACCAGGGTAGACCCGAAGGAGGGGTCAGGCCCCCGATTTGACGATTTTATGATTTCATGATTTTATGATTTGTGACCCTGAAAGAAGGGTGGTTTTATAACCGAAGTTTTATAATGAATTTTAAATGAATTGTTTTATGAGATGATTGACCCGGAAGGGTTAGTTTTACTGCAGTTTTAATGAATTGATTTAAATGCAGTAGCATGATTATGTTTTCCATGCTTTCATTTGAAATCCATGATTTGTCTTACATGACATGAAAGACTGCATGAGATTGATTAAATTCATGCTTATTATGATTTAATGATGTCACATAAAATGCTTTGATGCATAAGTATTATGATTTATATATGCACGAACAGTTTTATAAACTAAGTCATTGATGTTTGCATGACTTCGTGCTTGATGATTTTAATGAAAAGAAATGGATTTTAAGGGCATGGCATTATGAGCATGTAGATAGTGGAGCTATCTACTTACTTGCATAATTGCTTTATTGAGCGTGTGGTTTGCTCACCCCCCTTATTTTCCCATCTTTTCAGAGCACTTGCAATAGTTATTAAGTGGTTGAGGACTTGCATGTTTGGTATCCGCTGCTTCCCATCAAGAGATAGGTATACACATTTGTATGGTTTTATATCTAAATAAGTAATGCACAGTACTGTAAATGGATATGATGTCGGGGATATAGTGTTATAAATACCATTGTATATGTATTTAATTAAAGTCAAAGGATAGTAAACTCTGATATATAAATGTGAATTTGGAAATGAAATGGTGAATAGGTGAGAGGTGACTAACACGAATCATAGCCCAATTGTGTTGTAGGATGGTCACGACGAGAGAAAGGTAAGAATAAAATAATAAATGAAAAAGTGAAAAAAAAATTTATTCTGATTTTTAGGTGATTTGGGTCGTGACAACAACACTCAGTAGCAGAGCGAAGAGTAGGAGGATCAGCCAAAGTGGTGATAGAATGTTAACAGTTAAATCCTCCTGAGCTCTAGCTACTTCCCTCATTCTTTCAAATTTCTTATGCTCAAGCCTTATATCCTCTTCAATCTCCATTTTAAAACACTCTTGAGAGTCATTATGGAGCTTCAAAGGTTTGAAAACATTAAACTTCACTTCTTGATCTTGCACTCTCATAGTTAACCCCCCTTTTGCACATCAATTAAAGTTTGACCAATTACTAGGAAAGGTCTGCCTAGTATGATGGGGACTTCCCTATCTTCCTCCATATCCAAAATAATAAAATCCATAGGGAAAATAAACTTGCCCACCTTTACTGAGACATCCTCCATGACCCCCTTCAGATATTTAATGGATCGATCTGCTAGCTGAAGGGTCCTGTAGTGGGCTTGACATCCCGTATTCCTAACTTTTTATAGATAGACAAAGGCATTAGATTGATACTAGCTCCTAAATCACACAGGGCTTTACCAAAGAATATATTTCCAATAGTGCAAGGTATGGTAAAACTCCCGGGATCCTTGAGCTTAGGGGGTAATTTCCTCGGGATAATTGCACTACATTCCCTAGTTAAGGCCGCCCTCTCATAATCTTCCAGTCTTCTCTTCCTCAAGATGATATCCTTTAAAAACTTCACATAACTTGGCATTTGCTCTAAGGTATCTGTAAAAGGAATGTTGATGTGAAGCTTCTTAAAAACCTCAAGAAATTTAGCAAATTGTTGTTCCAGTTTTTTATTTTGGAACCTCTGAGGAAAAGGTACTGGTTGTCTAACTAGAGGCAATGTAGTGGGAACCTGTGTAGAATCAGAGGACGAGGAAGGTAGTGAAGAAGAAGAAGAAGAAGGTAAAGATGAAGAAGCGCCTAGCTTTGTTTCCTTTGCAGCCCGATCCTGATGTTCCTGCTCTTTCGGAGCTGCTTCGTTAGAACTTAAGGATTCTTCAACTATGTGCTATTCAGGTTGGGACTTAACTTGTGGATCATCATCTAGCTCTTTGCCACTCCTAAGGTCAATAGCTTTCACATGTTCTTTACCCTCCCTTTGCCTAACAGGATTGGCTTCAGTGTTACTAGGAAGGGTCCCGTGAGGACGTCGACTAAGAGCATTTGCTATTTGTCCCACCTGAACCTCTAAGCTCTTAATTGAAGTAGCTTGATTTTTTCGGATCGTTGAGAACATCTCCTCTAATGTAGGCTTCTTCTCAGCTGCTGGTGCATGTAAATGTTGTGGCTACATAGGTTGTGGTGGTGGTGGGAATAAATGATGTGAGGATGGGTAAAGTTGAAATTACTGAGGTGGGTATGGGTGATGAGAAGGTGGATGGTATGGAAGTTGCGGCTGTGATGGTACATGAGCCGGTGGAGCTTGGAAACTAGGGGGTCCTATAGGTCTAGAATTAGAAGATTGCCTTAGGTTTTGGGTCCATGAAAAGTTAGGATGGTTCCTCCACCCTAGATTGTAGTTGTTTGAAAAGGGGTTGTTCTGTTGCGTTTGAGAAGGGGCAACATACTGAACCGATTCTAAGTTGAGCGGACACCTATCTACAGAGTGGGCACCACTACACAGCTTGCAGGAAAGAAAAGGACTTTGGACAGAATAAATAGGATTAGGACTGGAGGAATGATTATACTGGGTACTGAGCAACTATACCTTATTCGTAAGATTAGCGATTTGATAGGTCAAGGTAGACAGCGTGTCGAGCTCATAAATACCCACCGACTTCTTTGGCAATTGCCTCTCCGAGGACTATAGATAGTTGTTAGCAGCCATCTTTTCTAATAACTCGTAAGCTTCCTCCTCTGTTTTACACATTAGCGCTCCACCTGCAGTAGCATCAACAATGGTCATATTTTGGCTTGTAAGTCCATTGTAGAAGGTCTGGACTTGCAACCACAAAGGTAGGCCATGGTGAGGGCACTTCCTAAGAAGCTCTTAATATCGTTCCCATGCTTCGTAAAGAGATTCAGAGTTAAACTGAGCAGAGGAAGATATGTCACTACGGAGTTTGGCCATTTTAGAGGGAGGGAAAAACTTGGCTAGAAATTGATGGGCTAACTCGTCCCATGTAGAAATGGATCCTGGAGGCAGGGAGGTTAACTAGTGTCTAGCCCTATCCCTAAGCGAGAAGGGCAATAATCTAAGCCTAAGCACATCATCAGATAATCCATTGTACTTGAACGTGTTGCATAGGTCCAGGAATTGCCCAAGGTGAGCATGAGGGTCATCGTGCGAAAGCCTACTGAACTACAATGAAGTCTGGATCATCTGGAGGATTGCGGGCTTAATTTCAAAGTTGTTAACAGGGACAACCGGTGGCCTAATGCCGATGTAATATCCTCCAATAGTCGGCATTGTATAATCTCCAACGGTCGTAATTTCCATATTTTCTGCCATGGTGGTTTACAGCGGAGCTATAAATTTCCTAGAATCCTTTCGAATTTTTCTAAGTGTTCGTTCAATTTCAGGATCTAGAGGAAAGCAATCAAAACTTCTGGCTCTACACATGCAAACATCACAAAGTCCTTAGAAAAAGTTTTTTAAGTTTTTTTTTTAATTTTTTGAAAAATTTTTTAATTAATTATAAGAAAATTTAACTAACCTAAGTGAGGCTCTAAATATTTACAACCTAAATATTTACATGCTAGAATTACACCTAAGCATAATTTCACCGATATTAATTAATGACTAATTAAAACCTACCCCGACAACGGCGCCAAAAACTTGGTACGCCCTAAACGTATTACCGTAAGTGTACGGGTCGTACAAGTAATAATGAGATTTGAGTCCCGGATTATCGTCTCACAGAGAAGTTGATTAGCCTAATTAACTACCGGTTAATCTTACCCTAAGTATATCCTAGCAAATTATGAAATTTAAGTGGGTAGTCTACAAGGCTAAAATTAAAGAAATACTGAAAATAAAAAAAGCTATAAACTAAAGAAAATAAAACTGAGCTAAAAGTACTTACAATGCTCCAAGCAATTAAAAACAACAACCTACAAAAGAAAATTAAAACAGTTAAAATTAATTAACGCAATTAAAATAAAAAGCAAAAATGAAAATAAAGAAATAAGATTAAACTAAACTAAAATTAAACAAACCTAAAATGTCATATGCATGTAATTAAACAAATTAATAAAAATGCAAATTAAACTAAACTAAAATTTAATAAAAATAAAGACTAACTTAAAAATGCATTAAACACATTTAATCTAAATTAATTCTAAATGTAACTCAACTAAAATAAAGTCCTAAAACATTTAATAAAAAATTAACTACTAACTAAAAATTAACACTACAAATTAAATTAACATGCAAAGATATTAAAACTAACCTACCAACTAATAAAAACTAACAACTAATTAAAGATTAAAACAACTAAAAGCATGAAATAACAATTGGCCAAACAAGGCCTTAAACTACTTTGCATCAATGTGGTCCCGATGCAAGTGCACTGTGCACTGTTACACGTTCTGCTCCATTAGTTATCCTCTCGGTTTGTCCAGGTGCTAGCTTTGTACATCTTCTGCATGTTCATCAGGTGCAAACCGCAACCTGCCAGCTCTCTGATAATTCTATGAAAATAGAATTATTTGTGCTTAATTTTCTAATTAATTATTTAAATCCCCAATTTATTTTGTTAATTATCCCTTTTATTTAATTAAAATTCTCATGTTTGCAGATAAATCAAAGCCGGATGAATTTTGAATATTTCGGTAGAAAATGGACCAAAATTGGGCTAAAATCGAGATTGGACCACGCGGACAACATGAGCCTAGCACATCCAATTGGACAAAAAGACAGATGACAAGGAAATATTATATTTCAAGGAGCCAATGGTGTGAAGACAAGTGGCCAAACAATGCCAACTCATCTAGGATGAAAACATTACAATTGTACCCCTAAATGTGTGTATAAATAGAAAAATATGGCAATTGAAAAGGGAGGTAGCCTAGGTTAGAATAGAAGTAATTTAGGGTAGAAAGTTTTAGAAAGTTTTTTTTTTTTAGCTTCATTTTCCTTAACCTTTCGCTAAATTGCTTTAGCAGCCATTAAAACATTGTTTTCAATTTTTAGATACTGTTTATGCTAGTTTCCATTTGCTCATTGTTTTTGTTTTAATGGAAGACCTTCATTTTTGTTATTAAGCTCTCGGTTTGTTTAGTTTTATTTAATTTTTATTGATTGCTTGCAATGGTTCTTATTTCCATCTGGGTTTGAGGGGTTGGTGACAGCAACAATATTACTCAACCCGTGCCCTTGTGCATTTTCATTCACTGCATTTTTTTCTTTAATCTGTCTATCTTCCAATTTCAAAGTGAGCATTTTATCATTTTATTTTATCCCAGTAGTGTTCATTCGGTTACTGTCCCATTCTAATTTTTCTGCAAATTTATTTTTCATTTTATGTGCTTTTCATCAGATAACCTTTATGTTTCATCAGTTGCTTGATTACTGTATGTGTTCTTCCATGCATTCTCGGTTGTACTGGGAACTATTATATTTTACAGATTTTCTTGCTTTGGTTTAACATTCATTTACTAACTCTACTCATGCCTTTCTACTTCGAATTAGATGATTATTACTGCTCTAAATTTCTGTTTTATTATCTAGTTCCATTTAATGTATTATAACCTCTCTTTACTGCATTTTCTCATCTCGGCATTCAACCTCTGTTTGGCTCTGTTTTGTTACTCCAGTACTGTTCTTTTATGCAGAAATGTTGCAAGAGCCATAATGCAGATTTGAGGCAGCAGTGGACAACATGGTGTGTTGAGAACCCATGCAGCAGAAAGTTGTGCAAGACCTGGAGCAGGATACGATTTTGGATGCAGCAGTGAAAGCCATCACCTGTGCAGCAAAGTATAAGTGCAGAGAGACGGATACTAGCTGGGCAGAGAGTGGTTGTGTTATGTGTTGTTGGGACGCATGAAGGACAGACCGATGATGAACAGCACTGAACCAAGAACTGCCGAGGATGTGCAGCAAAGCAGGAACAGAACCAGCTGCAGCACCTGTAGCACAGGACAAAATCTAGAGCAAAACTGGAACTTAGAGCAGCAGTCTGACAGAAGCAGTGCAGCAGGTAGGACAGATGCAGCGTAGCTGGGCAGGTCGAGCAGCACCATTGGCAGCCAAGCAGGCCTAGGCAAACTATGTACACCTGCAGCAGATGGCACACCGAAAGCAACCCGAGAGCATGCCTGGAAATGAATTGGGAAGAAGACGTGTACAGTGTCACTTATCGAGACCACTTTCGTGTTTGCAATTTGTTAAGGCCATGTTTGGCATTATGGATTTGTTTCAATTAAAGTTACCATGCATTTCTATTAATTTTTATTGCTTTTACTTTAGTTTATTAACTTAGTTAGAATTAGAGTATTTGTCACGACCCGAATTACCTTAAAAATCAGAGTAAATTTTTCGCTTTTTCATTTATTATTTAATTCTTACCTTTATCTCGTCGTGACCATCCTACAACACAGTTGGGCTATGATTCGGTGTTAGTCACCTCTCACTATTACCAATCCATTTTCATAATTTCATTCAATATCAGAGTTTACTATCTTGTGACTTTAACTGAATACATACATAATGGTATTCATAACACTACATCCCCGACATGATATCCATTTATAGTACTGTGCATTACATATTTAGATACAAAATCATACCAATGTGTATACATGTCTCTCGATGGGTAGCAGCAAGCAGCGGATATCAATACATGCAAGTTCTCAGCCGCTCAATAACTATTTCAAGTGCTCTGAAAAGATGGGAAAATAAGGGGGTGAGCAAACCACACGCTCAGTAAGGCAATTATGCAAGTAAGTAGATAGCTCCACTATCTACATGCTCATAATGCCATGCCCTTAAATCCATTTCTTTTCATTAAAATCATCAAGCACAAAGTCATGCATATTCAATGCCATAGTTCATCCAAAACTATTTGTGCATATATAAATCATGTAACTCATGCATTCAAAGCATTTTATGTGACATCATTAAATCATATTAAGCATGAATTAGATCAAGATCATGCAGTCTTTTATGCCATGTAAGACAAAACTTGGATTTCAAATGAAAGAATGGAAAACTTCACATGTTACTGCATTTAAATCAAAACATTAAAACTGCAGTTAAAACTAACCCTTCCGGGTCCATCTCATAAAACAATTCAATAAAATTCATTATAAAACTCCGGTTATAAAACCACCCTTCTTTCAGGGTCACATATCATAAAATCATATGAAATCATAAATTCATCAAATCGGGGGCCTGACCCCTCCTTCGGGTCTGCCCTGGTCTAACAGACCACAAGTTATATCATGTGAGACAATAAGGTAATTATCAGTAACATCGAGGACTATGGCCATATCCTAGTGATCCCTGGCAACAAGGTACCTAGTGTGCGGGGTATCACACCTGAAACGGGAGGTGGGTCGTCCTACCCGCCAGAACAGCATAACACCAGGATTGCGAGGGCAAGGCTTGCTGCCTCGTGGCTAATGCCACTCCACTCCAACAATCCCCACGGTACAGCGTACTCCGCGTGACATACACGGTACAAAGTACTCCGTGAACCCAAGCTCAGTCAGGGGTGCCTGAAATAGGTCTTATCCACCCATATCATCTGTCTCAGAATGCACGTGTGAGCATATTATCTCACTGCGACACACAGTCTACAGGAGGCTCCAACACGGCTATATGCATGTAATATAAATCCCTGTGCGAGCGAAGCTCAAGCACGGCTCCATGCATATTCATGATATCAGAAAATCTCGTGCGAGCGAAGCTCTAGCACGGTTTCATAAAAATCAGTGAAATCTGCGTACGAGCAGCGCTCCAGTACGACTTAAACTGATTATAATTTCATGTAAATTCCACGTACGAGCAATGCTCTAGTACGGATATGTATATAAATTCAGTGAAAACCTCGTACGAGAAAAACTCCAGTACGGCATTCAAATGAATTATGAAAACCATATAAAACTTTGTGCGAGCAACGCTCCAGCACAAATGAATGCTCAAGTAAATCAAATCTCGTGCGAGTTATACTCCAGCACGGCTTTATGCATAACTAAATCAAATCTCGTGCGAGTTACACTCCAGCACGGCTTTTATGCATAATTAAATCAAAACAGGATGCGAGCTAAGCTCCAGCATCTCTCATGCATGTCAAATCATTAAAAGTAGTGGAGTAATCGCTCCAACACTATTTTAAGCATACCACGTCAAAACAAATCAAAACATGTCAAAACATGTCAAAACAGAGTGCGAGCTAGGCTCCAGCAGCTCTCATTTCACAATATTAAAAATCAGTGCGAGCACCATGCTCTAGCACATTTCATGCATATGATGTCACAAGTCGGTGCGAGCAAGCGCTCAAGCACATTTATGCACAATCACAAACGCAGATATAGTGCGAACTATGTGTTGGCACTATCTGTTTTCATACAAACTGGATAGTTGGCCTCTTTTCCAAAGAAATTTCCATTTAAATATAAATAACACCTACGTAGTGTTATCTTGTGAAATTTAAACAATTACTGGCCAATCTATCAATTTTCTTTGATTAAAACCAATAAAATTCTTAAACCATAATAGTCCTTAAATCATGCATTTCATGCATGTCATGCTTTCACCATCCTTAGGTGAACTTCCCTCAATAGGGGTAAAATAGACATTTCACCTATTTCGATCCTTAAAATTCATTTAAACCACTTTTAGGATCATTTTATAATAATCGCGTATACATACATAATCAGTGTATACAAAATCTATTAAAATATGCGTAGCTACCTCTAGCTACTCACACAATTCCCTTACCTCATTTATCTGTACAGTCTGACCTTTACATCGATGTCTCGTCACGCAATCCGATTTGCTCCGAATCCAAATCAAATCTCCGGCACTGCGGATAAATGTTCATCAGGTCAAATACAATGCAATTTAATGTATTTCATATTTTTTTGGGCTTCATTTAAATCATTGGGCCCGTTTACCCATATTGGGCCCGATTGCACCATAATGGGCCTTAATCGGCCTTAAGCCCGTTTACCACACTTTATCGAGGCCTAATGGGCTCATTGGACCCATCAATATTTATTTAGCCTCGTTCTAAATTCTCAGATAGCTTATGAATTATTTACGACAATTTATCCCAATTTCTAGAATTTAATTCATTTATGCGGAAATTAAATCCGTAATTCATGCGTTAAATATCAATCACGCATAACGATATAAAATTGTCGTAAATAAGGGTCACTTACCCGTTATTCCATGATCGTACACAAATCGAGGCTGTCTCGAGCTCTCAGTGGATGCCAATTGTCGAGCTACACAATTAAATATATTTTCGGGTAAACTTTTAGTCGATTATTTATCAAATTAAATATTCTAAAAATTAAATCGGTCAATTTGACCGCTTACCGACTTACCCGAAGCTCGATTGCATCACAGGAATTTTCCCCAATTTTTTCTCTTTTTCTTTTTCCCTTTTCTTCCTTTTTTTCCCTCTCTTTTTGGCTGAACCGGTCCGGTCCGGTTCAACCCGGTTCGGACCGCCGGTTCAGCTCGGGTCCAGTTCGGCTCAGATCGTCGGTTCAGTCCGGTTCACCCATCATTTTGCCATTCCGGCGCCGTCCGGCCGGTTCCCGGTGCGATTCCGGTGCCGTTCGGCGGGCCATGGCTTGGGCTTCCTAAATCGGGCCTCGGCTGGGGTCGAATCACAGCCATCGCCGGCGAAACCAGTTTTCTCTCCCGCGGCCTCCCTCCGTCGATCTGGTGTTTTTCGGCCACCTGGCCGCGCGTCGATGCCACCGGTGGGTTCGCCTGAGGTCGGTCGACCTTCGCCGACCCTCGCCTGGGGCCCTTGGCCACCGGTGGTGGCTCGTCCGGTCTCTCTTCTTCCCTCGGTCTCGCTTCGCGTTTTCCCTCTGTTTCTTTTCTTTCTGTTTTCGTTTCAGACTATTCGTTTCTTTTTTTTTTTTCCAATTTCATTTTATTTATTTATAATTTATTTTTAATATTATTTTAATCAATAAAATAATATTAAAATACACAAATATCTTTTAAAAATTATATTTTATTCATCTAATCTGTAAATAATTTTTTCAGTCCGATTTTACCTTTTCGGTATATTTTTCGATTATTTTCGGGATTATTTTTCGATGCGAAAATCCCGGTTTATTTCAATAAATTCATATCTTGATCAATTTAACCCGAAATTTAATTATTTCTTCATCATTGATCAAGATTTCTCATTTTCATATTTTTAATTATATTTTCTTGTCCCGATTAATACCGAATTTTGATCTTTTGACCATTTTGCCCTTGCACGTATTCGGGAATACCATTAAGTCCTTTTGCATTTTTAAATGCACTCGAAAATATCGGGTCTTACAATCTCCCCCACTTAAGAAATTTGGTCCTCCAAATTAGAACCAAGTAATATGAGTCCATAACAACTCCGGGTATGTCTATCGCATCATATACTGTCATCCTCAAGTGACCTTCTCCGGAGTGTAATACTACCATCATACTTAACTAGGGAGATCATCTTAACCCTCAACAACACTTTCTCTTTCCATTTTTAATAACCAACTCGATTTCATACATTACTCTTTCATTGAGCTAAACTGTTGGAGTTCATATCCGATCACATATATCGAATCCGGATATTATTTCTTAAGCATCAAAAGATAGGACACATTGTGGATGCCTGTTTATTCAAGTGGTAATACCAACCTACAGGTCTTACATTCCACTTTGTCCAATCTTTTATCCGAATATCGTTACGTCCTTATGCTCTTAGGACAAGTAACTATCAACAGTAATGATTCACCCTTCGTGAATTCCAATGGTTTCTGTCTCTTGTCAGCATAGCTTTTCTGTCTGCTCTGAGGTGTTCTTAATCTCTCACAAATTAACTGAATATCCTCAGAGGTTTGTCTTACCAATTCGGGAACAATTCTCTATCTGTCACCCACTTCTCTTATCCAAGTCAGGGAAACAATCCCTACGACCATATACTGCCTCATATAAAATGTTATCCCAATACTCAACTGACAACTGTCATCATTAGCGAATTTGATTAGTAGCAACTGATCATCCTAGGAGCTCATAAATCAATGGCACACGCTCTCATCACATCCTCCAGAACTTGTACAGTCCTCTCTGACTGGCCATCTGTCTGAGGATGGAAGCTGTGCTAACACATAATCGGGTTCCCATAACTTTCAAAAACAATATTCCCAGAAGTGGGAAGTGAAGCGGGAATTCCCATCTGATATCATGCTCCCTGGAACGCTACATATTGTTCCACAATTTTCCATACACATAAAAATCCGCCTACACACTCAGAGTATCTGGGGATTTCCATAAACAAAATATGGGTAGATTTAATCGATTCATTGACTATCACCCAGATAGCCTCATGATTATTCGGGTCCTCTGTAACCCATCACGAAATTCATGGTAACTTGTTCCCATTTTTTTGTGTCACTATAGGTAGAGACTGCAATGACTCTGCATCTTCTTTTACTCTACCTTAATCTGCTGACATAGAAGACACTTGTAAACAATCTCTACAATATCACTTTTCATACCTGACCACCAATACATTTTTCAGAGATTCAAATATATTTAATATTTCTCGGATGCACTGTATATCCCAAAGAGTGAGCTTCTGACAATAGCACTTTCTTATCAACTATGGTCCTGAGGAGCACTTATACTGTCTCTGAACCTCTGTGAGTCATCATCACTCACTGTGAACTCTGTCACTATACCCTTCTGAATCTGACCCACACTATCGACACCATGCCGATCATCACGCTAAGCCTGGCAAATCCGGTCACACAAATCGTGTTCTAACCTCAGGCTAGCTGTCATAAAATCACCGTCATCATCAAGAAGGGATCACATCACTGCTGAGGTTCACACTGCTCTAGCAGCTCACGCTCCCTGACCATCATATGTGATACCATCCCGAGGCTCTTTCTGCTCAAGGCATCAGCCATTACATTAGCCTTTCCTGGGTGGTACAATATTCACAATCATAATCCTTAGAAGCTCTAACCCTCTTGGTTATCTCATATTCTACTCTTTCTGTTAAAACAAATACTTGGGGCTTTTACGATCAGTGCATACTCGAAATTTCTTACCGTATAAGTGGTGGCGCCATACTTTCATTGTAATCACTACGGCTGCCAACTCTAAATCATGGATCGGATAGTTTCTCTCATGGTCCTTGAACTAATTAGATCCATAAACGACTATCTTCCCATTTTACATCAATACATGCTCAATCCTTATTTAGAGGTATCCATTCACACTGAAACCTCTTGAGCTGTTGGTCATGGTGAGAATACTTACGGTGGTCAGTTCATACCTCAATATACCAAAACTCACCGAAGCCATTTACATACTTATCATAACACTCGTATGAAATCTTTTCCCGAATGAGACGTGTCAACTGAGTAGCCCATTTTGAGAAACTCTCAACACCTCGTCTGTAAGACAGTTTTCTATTGCTACTCATTCTCTTCCCTGGACTTCGAATACATCATAATATCATCACTAAAGATGACAACCAATTGGTCCAGGTAAGGTTTAAATACCTTAACGTAGTTGAGTTCCACTTAATAATTCAATCACTCTTGTCCTTGACCTATGTACGTATAAACGCCCAATGTCATTTCGAAATCGTTTATGGTCAAGCTACTAACCCACGTCGTTTCCTTCCTCTTATATTAACAGCTTTTATAAAATTTTAATTTTTAAACTTTCATGATTAATGAATTTCTATATCTTTTTATCATACCAGCAAAGGTACCCAAATTTAATGTATATATTTCATGACTGTCGATTTTTTTCAATTTATAGCTTATGTGTGCGCTTATCGACACTGTCAAGTCTTCAGGCAGGGAAGTATTTTAAAATACCTTTATTAACCCTTTTGACTTGACCATATCGACTGGGTGTAGATATATCTACCACTTATCTTGGTCACAATCCATATACACTACATATTGCTTAATCCTTACTTTGCATATCAAGGATATTCTTACCTTGCATACGTCTCTTATTCCAATATATCTCCTTTAATAAATCACTTATAACAAACTCTTTCATTACGTGTGAAAACTTACAATCCTTATACCCATATTCAGTTAGTGAAATTCAACTAACTATCACCCTCTTGCCTAAGGGTACAGGTTTCACATCTTTCACTCGCTTATAAGCAATTGAAGGCGGTATAAATAAATGCGTGGCACCAGGATCAATTAAAATAATCATTTCATTTTTTCACAACCAATGTGGTATCTTCCACCACATCTTATGAAACATCAGTAGTGTCCTGGTCCAAGGCATACACTCGCCCTCGTCCAACATCTTATTTATGTGGTAATTACCACACATCTTACACTGTTCACACTGCTACACTGTTATATTGTTACGTAGCAGGTCGGGGTCCTCAAATCATAATACCCCTCACAAGTATTAAAATTAGATATACTGGGGTTTATCAATCAACTTACCCCGTGATTTATCAGCTCTAAGCTTTTACCAAGCTACCTTTTCCCATTCTGACATCTCTGTCATTCTTTATTCTCTTTTTTTTTTTTATTTCAGCCCTTACTACCTTTCTCAATCTCAGAGGCGCGCAACTCTTGATCTTATTTACACAACTATAGTCTGTGCAATGCCTCAGCATAGGTAGTGATATCTAACGGGCATAACGATATAAAATTGTCGTAAATAAGGGTCACTTACCCGTTATTCCATGATCGTACACAAATTGAGGCTGTCTCGAGCTCTCAGTGGATGCCAATTGTCGAGCTACACAATTAAATATATTTTCGGGTAAACTTTCAGTCGATTATTTATCAAATTAAATATTCTAAAAATTAAATCGGTCAATTTGACCGCTTACCGACTTACCCGAAACTCGATTGCATCACAGGAATTTTCCCCAATTTTTTCTCTTTTTCTTTTTCCCTTTTTCTTCCTTTTTTTTCCCTCTCTTTTTGGCTGAATCGGTCCGGTCCGGTTCAACCCGGTTCGGACCGCCGGTTCAGGTCGGGTCCGGTTCGGCTCAGACCGTCGGTTCAGTCCGGTTCACCCATCATTTTGCCGTTTCGGCGCCGTCCGGCCGATTCCCGGTGCGATTCCGGTGCCGTTCGGCGCGCCATGGCCTGGGCTTCCTAAATCGGGCCTTGGCTGGGGTCGAATCGCAGCCATCACCGGCGAAACCAGTTTTCTCTCCCACAGCCTCCCTCCGTCGATCTGGCGTTTTTCGGCCACCTGGCCACGCGTCGATGCCACCGGTGCGTTCGCCTGAGGTGGGTCGACCTTCGCCGACCCTCGCCTGGGGCCCTTGGCCACCGGTGGTGGCTCGTCCGGTCTCTCTTCTTCCCTCGGTCTCGCTTCGCGTTTTCCCTCTGTTTCTTTTCTTTCTGTTTTCGTTTCAAACTATTCGTTTCTTTTTTTTTTTCAATTTCATTTTATTTATTTATAATTTATTTTTAATATTATTTTAATCAATAAAATAATATTAAAATACACAAATATCTTTTAAAAATTATATTTTATTCATCTAATCTGTAAATAATTTTCTCAGTCCGATTTTACCTTTCCGGTATATTTTTCGATTATTTTCGGGATTATTTTTCGATGCGAAAATCCCGGTTTATTTCAATAAATTCATATCTTGATAATTTAACCCGAAATTTAATTATTTCTTCATCATTGATCAAGATTTCTCATTTTCATATTTTTAATTATATTTTCTTGTCCCGATTAATACCGAATTTTGATCTTTTGACCATTTTGCCCTTGCACGTATTCGGGAATACCATTAAGTCCTTTTGCATTTTTAAATGCACTCGAAAATATCGGGTCTTACAGTATTGAATCAATTTGCTTATTAGTTATATTTTCTTAATTTATTAGTTTAAGGCTTAGTTTAATTTCATTAATAGTTAAATTTCTTTTTACAATAGGAATTAAAGTTTTGCATTTAGAATTAATTTAGATTAAATGTGTTTCATGCATTTTTAATTTAGCCTTTATTTTCATTAAATTTTAGTTTAGTTTAATTTGCATTTTAATTTGTTTACTTACATGCATTTTTATTTTAAGTTTGTTTAAATTTTAGGTTTAGTTTAATTTTATTTCTTTATTTTCATATTTGCATTTTATTTTAATTGCGTTAATTAATTTTAATTGTTTTAATTTTCTTTTGTAGGTATTTTCTTTAATTGCTCGGAGTTCGGTAAGCAAATCTTAGTTCAGTTTTATTTTATTTATTTTAATGTTTATTGTTTTCAGTATTTTTAATTAGCCTTAGTAGATCACCAACTTTAATTTCATAATTTGCTAGGATATACTTAGGGTAAGATTAACCGGTACTTAATTAGGCTAGTCAACTTCTCTGTGGGACGATAACTCATGACTCAAATCCCATTATTACTTGTACGACCCGTGCATTTACGGTAATACGTTTAGGGCATGTCAAGTTTTGCGTGCACTCTCATTCGTGGCTTCTGCTCCAGCCTCGTACTGCTACTGCACCTGTCCAGGTGGTGCTCTAGTTTTGCTCCTGCTCCCAACCTCGTACGAGCCTCTTCAGGGTCTGTCCTCAACTGGTGCTGCAGTAAATAAGGTCCTCTGTACACTGCTTGTTTCCGATTTAACTTCCACTCATGCAGCAGCCTTCATCCCTACAGCATGCACATTCTTCATGCACAGGCCATGAACATTGCAACAACTTCTAGCAAGTGCTTCACGATCAAGCTTAGATCCTCGATTTCGTGCTAACCATATCCAAGACAGTCAGGCCTAGAGTGGCAACAATCCAGCATTCTTCAGTAGCACTGATCATAAAATAAAGGGATTTAAACATGCAAAAATCATTAAATGGTGAAGTAAAGACAATGAATGAAATGGTAAAACATTAAAAACCAGCAACTACAATAGTAAATGAAGATGAACAGTAGAGAAAAAACTTAAAACAGGGGAGAACAGAGAAGATTCATTGTTAATGCTACTGCTGGAAATCAACACGTGTCTCACTGCAATAGCCAACCATGACATGAAACTCTACACCGAACAGCTTGATGCATCATTCTCACTATCCACCAGCAAACAACGAATGGACTAACAACACTCATGCTGAAATGATTAGGCAGTAAATGAAATGGATTAAAGAATAAAAGACAATGCATTAAACAAAAATTGGAAGCAACTACTCTAAATGCAATCAAGAACCGAGACACAAAATGCATGCAAGTAAGAAATGAAATAACGAAAAGAAAGAACAAGAAAGCATTGCAAACCATGAGATTAAAACCGAGAGGAATTATGTGAAAATTACAACTAAAAACATCAACGTGCTTCATCAACGTGAATCCTTAGCTCGGGTTGCTTCCTTCCTTTATCCAACCGAGGTTCCAATTTGCCATTGATGTGGATAAATGCTAAGTATCAACCCACATCAAAGCATCAAAACCAAAAGGCATAAACAAAGGAAGTGGTGGCTACCCGAATGCATCAAGATAGTAAACCGAGAGCAAGAAAAAAAATAAAGATTGATCAAAACAAAAACATAAACAGTTAAGTAAAACCGAGTGTTAGAAAATGAGAGGCAATTACTTTTCATTAACTTTCATTGAATCAAATGCAAAGGAAATAATCTTGAAATTATGAACTACAAATAACCGAGCAAAGAAAATGAAAAACTTCATAAAAACATTAAGAAAGTTGCCATGAACTGTAAAATTGTTTGTTGAAAAAAAACTATTCGAAAATTTAAAGAAAGTTTTAACGTTAACCTAAAAGCTACTCTACCCTAAATTACACTACTCCTAAATTACTCTACACTACTCCTAACCTAGGCTACATCCCAATTTCAATTGCCATCTTTTTCTGTTTATATACACACTTAGGGTATAATGATAATTTTACATCCTAGATGAGTTGGCATTGTTTGGCCACTTGTCTTCATTTAATTTGCTGCAGAGTAGATATTTCCACATCATCAGTCTTTTTTTCCAATTGGATGTGTGATGTGGCCCGGCGTGTGTCTTCCACAAGGTTCGTACGGTGTCCGTCGATCTTATCGTTTCGAAGTAAATAAAAATTGGACACCTGGCATCACGCGTGTCTAGACGACTGGTGACTCGGTCTGCAAATTGGAAGTGGTCCCGTCTCCTTTAGCTCGTTTTCAGCCCAATTTCGACTGGAATGACTGAGTTTCATCCGAATTTAATTTATCTGCACATTAAAGAATTTTAATTAAGTAAAGGGGCTTATTAATAAAATAATATGGGGATTAAATAAATAATTAAAAAATTAAGCACAAATAATTCTATTAAAAATAGAATTATCAACAACTGAATCTGTATAACATAAACTCATAGTTAACTAACGAAGAGAAGCTGTAAGGAAATGAGTTTCACGAATCTTTCACGAAAATATATTTTTTTTTAAGCTAACACAAAATTTAGATGGCTTTTAACGATGTGTGTGAGGAAGAGAAGCATGGGAAAGATATACTGTATAATACAACCTCCTCGGTTTACCCCTTTTAGCTTCTCTATACCAGCCACCGATCTGCCCCCATAGTCCTAGGTTGTTAAAACCAAACAAGATGATAGTAATAAAGTGTTGATTTAAGAACTTGGAAGAATAATAGTTAAATGAACAGTGAATAAAAATGTCAAAACAATAAGAGACTGGAACATTGAGCAAACAAAGAAGAAAAGAAAATGGTGGCTGCCACTATAATGTAAAAGCTTGTGAAAATCTTAAATAAAACAAGAGAAAGAAAAATTAATCCTAGACAAAGACTTTTACCTAGAAAATAAAAAACTATTATAAAACTACTTCTACCTTACCCTAGGCTACATTCTACTTTACCCTACCTACACTATTTCTACTTTACTCTAAAACTACTTGGTTTTTCAATTGCTCATCATGTTCATTTATACACAAACTTGGGGGTATAATGGTAATTTTCAATCCTAGATGAGTTGGCATAGTTTGGCCACATGTCTTTATTCCATTCGTTACAGAGTAGATATTTCCACGTCATTCATCTTCTAGTCCACTTGACTGTGCAATGTGGCCCAACGTGTGTCTTCCAGAAGGTGGGCACGGTATCCGTCGATCTTATCCTTTTGAAGTGAATAAAATACTAACACTCGGCATCCCACGTGTCAAGATGAATGGTGACTCGGTTTGTGAATTGACAGTGGTCCAGTCTCTTTTTTGCCCATTTTCAATCTGTTTTCTACTGAAACGACTGAGTTTCATCCGGATTTATTTTACCTGCACATTAAAGAATTTTAATTAAATTAAGGGGATAATTAATAAAATAATATTGGGATTAAAATAATTAATTAAAAAATTAAGCACAAATAATTCTGTTTTTATAGAATTATCAAACCCCCAAACTTGAGCTTTTGCTTATCCTCAAGCAAAACAAAAAAATGTGGGAATGACAAGTATCAACATAATAATTTTTCCAATATTATCCTCAAAGAAAAAGTACTAACTCTGAAATCAAAGATTCACAATTATAAGTCCAACAATCAAAATCATTCAATCATAAGTCCTAACCCAAATTGGACTCCTCGTGTGTGTGTGTGAAAATGTCAGAGCCACTTCTCAGTACATTACCCGGATCAGATTATGCAAACACAGTAAATGCAAAGTCAATGACAAGTGATCATTCCCATAAGTTTGCTTTTCACTTCTCTCTCCACTAATGTAGTCACACTTAATCAAAGATCAAGAGGACTTCATTAAGCTTGTAATGTAAGGTTGGGGCTAAGGTATCATAAAGTCGATTTAGGTTTAATTACCCCTTAACATGCACTACTTCTAGGATCTTTAATGTAAGAGCTCATAATTATTTTCCCCAAACTTATTTATTTTGCTAAACATTTTATTCTATTTTTGTATTTTTTTTTTGTACTTCTTCACTATCACTTAATACCCATATGTACATAGCTCAAGATATATCCTAATGAATTTACAGCTTTCAGGGTAAGGGATAGGAAAAAAGTGTTTTAAGGTAAGGAAAATTATGCAGGTGTATTTACAAAGAAAAGCTTATTTGGCTCAGATGGGTGACTAGGGGTAAAATATGTACAGGGATGGCTAGAAAGGCTCAAACGATCCAAAGATGGCCTAAATCATTTTCCTAATTAAGTGTGATCTAACATTTCGCCTCGAGATAAGATCAAACAAATTCTAGAATATGATGCATAAAATCAACCGAACAAATGCAATCCTGTGTCCACATAAGCTTTCTCTAAATAAATATACAGGTTCATGACATGACATGTGCATAAAGTACGAAAATCACAATCAAAATCAAGACAAATTCAAGAATTTAACTTCATGCTTTTCCTATAATCATGCTTCTTATTCAATCAAAGTCAGACTAAATCATGGAGTTATATCATAGGAATATGAAAAAACTACATGCTAAGCACTAAATCATCCCACAATCAAACAATTTAAGCTCATATTTTCGGAAAAAAATTTCAATTTTGCTCAAAATTTCAAAAATGCTCAAGTGATATCCCCACCCCCAAACTTAAAGTGCATAGTGTCCTTTGTTTGCAAATAATATAAAAATTTAAGCTCAAGAACATAATACTCCCCTATCTGATGATGATGAAAAACAATTAAAGTTTAATTAAGAACATACTAGAAAAGTGATCTGCAAAAGAAACAAAGAAAGAAACAACGGAAAAGAAAAAGAAAAATAACTATACAAAAAGTGAAAAGAAAAATTAAAGCCACTTCAAATGCAGCTGAAGAAAATGACACTCAGCAGTAGGGCGAGAAGTAGGAGGGTCAACCAAAGTGGTGACAGAATGCTGACAGTTAAATCCTCCTGAGCTCTATCTATTTCCATCATTCTTTCAGATTTCTTATGCTCAAGCCTTATATCCTCCATCCTAAAATAGTCTTGAGAGTCATCAGGGAACTTCAAAGGTTTGAAAACATGAAATGTCACCTCTTGATTAGGACTCTCATAGTTAATTCCCCCTTTTGCACATCAATTACTGTCCTACCAATAGCTAGGGAAGGTCTGACTAGAATAATGGGGACTTCCCTATCTTCCTCCATGTCCAACACTAGACCTGGCAATCCGTGTTGTGTCGACACGACACGACACGAATTAAAACACGACATGAATTTATGAAACACGAACACGACACGAATTATAAAACGTGTTTGAAATGTAAACACGAACACGACACGTATTTTATACATGTGACATGTGACACGACACGGTTGACACGTTATAATTATCCGTGTCACACGACACGACTCGAATAGACACGAATGACAGTTAAAAATAAAACATAATCAAAAATGAAAAAAATCATAATATTTATTGATTTATTGCAATAATTTAATTTACATACATTCAAATATTATTAACAAATATAACATAATAATAATATTCAATCCATATCATCCATAATATTTATTTAAAATTACAAAATATACAAACAAAAAATAAAAAGTTAACATTAAGTCATGAAACATAAATAGTCAATAAATATTCAAACATTAAATTCACAAATACCAACTCAATATAATGTAAGAAATAACAATTTAAGAAAACATGTTTCTCGTGTCGTGTATATATTAACCATGTATTCGTGTGACATGATTTAAGAAAACGTGTTTTCGTGTCTTATACTTGTTTAGTCGTGTCTGACACGGCTAAACACGAAAATTACCGTGTCAAAATTTGTGTCGACACGGCTAAACACGAAACACTAATTTTTCAAACACGTACAAAATTTTTTCGTATCGTGTTCGTGTCGTGTCACTCGTGTCATGTCTACTTTTGCCGGGTCTATCCAACACGATAAAGTTCGCAAGGAAAATGTGAAACCCGATATTTTTCCATATTATGATGCTTATGAGAAGTAAATTATAGCTCAATGTAACGTTTTACAGGCCCGTAGACGATTAAAGCACTCAGTTGTAGCGTGGGACCCAATGGCACACAAATCGTGGTAAGGTCCTAGACCTGAGAATTTCTTTAAAATGTTATGTTCATGGATGAAATGATGTGTAGAAGGGAAAACTAAGTGATTGGAAATGCAAAAGTTAGTTAAACTCGGGTTTTAAATTAAATTGAGAAAACAAACCTAATAAGGGAAATAAATCCGAATAAAATTTTAGAAATTCGTGAAAATTATTCTGAGGCCATAGAAAATTATTATAAGGTGAAATTGACATGTGAAATAAAAATCATGAAGAAATATGGAGATTTAGGGGTTCAAATAAATTTTTAAAGCTAACCGAAAGCTTATTTTCATTTTGCTTCGTATTGGCAAAATCGCGCAAAATGAGCTCGTTCGTGAAATTTTTCTTTAACAACTGTCAGACCCGGATTTTTGTAGCTTATTTCCTTATGATTCCTATGTGTATGAACACTATGTAATTATAGTTGAATCATAAGAAGAGTATTTACTAGATTTAAAGTGTTAGTGAAATGAATTAACATGCAAAAGCTATATAAAATGCCTAATGTGGACGATGGGTATCACAGGCTAAGCCGAGTCATTCTAAATCATTCTGACTGAAAATAAGAACTTAAAATACGAGAGCGTAGAGAACTCATGAAGGAAAGTCAGCTTGATTTAGACCCGAACATACAAAACGAGTGTAAAAGCTAAAAAGGGTAAAATGGACCTTTTTGGCGAGAAAAGGAGTTTCGGGTGAAATTATCCACCAGGAGCGATTGGAATATAAAAACGAGAGTGTAAGACATAATATATGACACTTTCAAAATTTAGAAAAAAAGTCAACTTAGTCAATGGTTAAGGAAAAAGTCAACTATAGTTAAGAAAGTGGACTTTTGCCATAGTTGACTAATCATGGTTAAAAATTAACCTAAGTGTGGAGAAAAATTTGGGGAAAAATATTCTTGGCCAGAATACAAGATAATCATCCCCGGAAGTAAGGAAAATTTATTCGGAAGGATTCCGGAATAAATTTAATGGTTAAAAACGTAATGGGCCTAAGGTGAAAATTTTAAAGCCCATTAAGGTATACTAAACGTATATCGAAATTTTTAGGTCCTTTAGACCGAATTGTTGGACCAATTGATCGGCCAAATTTTGAGACAATAAAAGGCCCGAGGTGTAATAAAAATTTCAGCCCGAAACCCCATTAGGAAAGCCCAAACCGAGAAGCCCAATTTGGAAAAGCCCATGAGATAAATATCTAACCATAGTTAAAGTTAACTATGACTCATAAGGTGACTCATGGTTCAGATTTGGAAAGTCAAGCATAGTGGCTGAAAAGTAAGGCTTAATGGCTAAGTAAGTGGCTTATAAATGTAGCCACACCATTGTCATCTTCATCACAAAATTTCGGCTAGAGAAGAACACCATTGAAACATAACCATCCAAGCTTTCTCTCACCAGAAATCACTAGGAATTAGGCATATTTGGAACTTGCATTCTTCATGGAAGTTGTTCCAAATTGAAAGGAGATTAACATATGTTGGAATTGGCTATCAAGGAGCCATAGAGTGCAAACTGAGAGCCTCCAAAGTTTCGGCCAAAGGGTGAACACAACAATTGGTATATTTTCTAATTTCCAATTTCATATATGTTAATGTATGAATGATTTTAAGTATGTTGATATATGTTTTAAGCATTGAAACATATTAAATCACCATGAAGAGGGTTAGGCCGAGAGTGATCAATGGGATATTGAAATATGTCAATTTGATTTTAAGACATTAATGGATTAGTACACATGTATTAATGTTAATGGTATAATTAGAATTAATCAAATTGATTAATTAATACATGTGAATTGTTGGCAATCAAGGTGTTTGATAAAATGCCTAAATGAACCATATGATGATTGGTAATGTTTGCCTACCAAGTGTTTGTGAAAATGCCTAAGTGAAAATGGCTAGGAAATAAGCATGTATGGCATGCCATGGTGGAAAACTGAGAATGGCTAGCTCTCGACCATGGCATGTGGCCGAGAGGCCCAATGGGCCAAGCCCAATATTTTTAGGCCCAATAGGGTGTGATGGGCCTAAGACAAGCCCAATAAGAGTTGGTGGGCCCCACAAGCCCAATAGGCCCAACAAAAGTGAATAGTAAAATGAAAACGGACTTAAGGCCTAGTTAGGCCCATTAAGGATTTTAAGGCCTATTAAGGGAAATTAAACTGTATTAATGTGTAATACAGTAGGAAAATTATAATTAACCTGAGGAATGGTTATTTACAGCTCCGGAGTTTACATTGAGAGCTGATCGAACTGCGGAATTTAGCAGCACCGAGGAAGTGAGGTCACGTGACGTGATCCGAGGTAAGGGACTTTTGCGAGTAGTTAGAGATAACTGCACGTATTTTTGTCTTCTTTTATATTCACTTAAAAACTCTGAGGGTCAGAGAAAGTGAATAATAATTATTGCGACCCGATAGTGGCAAATTACAATTTTGCCCTTAGTTAGTCAAAAAGTCAACTTTTATGAGAAGTTGCAAAAAGCATGGAAAATACTATTGTGAGTGTTTAATTGCTATTAGCATGAAAATAAATAGATGGGCTAATGATTTTAAGGTTGATATGACTTAAGCACGCTTTATAGTGCTGATTTTAATGTTTTGTAAACAATCCCTTTTAAATAGCCATCTATCATATTATGTGAGAATGAATCGTGCTAGAGCACAGCTCGCACTGGGATTCATATGTTTTCCACATACATAGTGCTGGATTTTGATACGCACTAGATTTTCATGACATGCATGATAGAGTACTGGAGTTTTACTCGTACTCAGCTTTGAATGATATATGCATGACAGAGTGCTAGAGCGTTGCTCGTACTCGATTCTTCATGGTTTATACATGACATAGTACTGGGAGCTATTGCTCGTACTTGATTTTGATATTGTGCATAGCATAGTACTGGGAGCTATTGCTCATACTTGATTTAATACATAAACTATGCATTGACCTAGTTGCTAGAGATTGCTCGCACTAGAGTTGAGTTTTGTGATGTGAAACAGTGTTTGAGCGGAGTGACGACTGTGAGTCGCACTCAAGACGCACACTGTATGTGATATGTAATACATGTTAAAACCCATGCCTGAGTCCTTGTGTGACTGTGTGTCATAGCTAGAGAGGATATCCGCATGAGGTTGATATAGACGTGGTATACTTATTTCCATAGTTTCGAGGGCTAAGTCCTATGGGAGGCACCCTGGCTATGAGGGTCCACGGGTGTACTTTGTACCGTGTTTGGGACACGAGGTGTACGCTGTACCATGTGTTACGTAGCTGGCGGTTGACATTGGACTGACCATCCTCCCATTACAGCAGTGATTGCCGCACACCGAGTACTGTGTCGCATGGGATCACTTTTCGGATATGATCATAATCCAGGATACTATTTGCATTTACCACAGAGTCTCACATGATATATCACATTGATTGAATGATTTAAACTGTGGACAGACCTGAGGGATGGGTCGGACTCCGATTTGTGTTGTGAATCATTTGATGCCATATTTATTGTGATTTAAATATACATGGCATGATTTACATAAAGGCATGATTTATATGCAATGCATTGTTTTGTACTACATGCCTATATTTGAGAAATAAAGCATGATTTCTATACATGGGATTTATTCTGTACAAGTATATATATTATATTTCAAGACATGCTTTTAAAGTGAGTTAAGGAAATAATGTTTTCAAGGCATAGCACTATTTTAAGTAGATAGTGTGGATATCTACTTGCTTGCCTGATTTCCTTACTGAGCGCGTTATGCTCACCCCCCTTTTCTTTACATCTCTCTACAGAGCGTCAGTAGAGCGAGAGTTATCGTGGGAGAGTGTCCCAGAGTCCACTGCTAGTTCCTATCGATTCATCAGGTATACTTATTATGTACAGCTGTGTATCTAAACATAGAAACAGCACAGTGATGTATACGTTATATATTATGGGGAATGTAATTGTATTAGATTTTATAAAATCTTACATGTATAATAAAAGCAGCTACAGTCATAATTAATATATTGACATGTATGTATGAGAATGGATAGTATGGTAGGTGAAGACTCTGACATCGAATCACGGCCCAACCATTGAAGAGGAGAAAGGTATGTTAAATTGCGAAAAATTTATTGTGGTTTTTGGTTAAAGTCAAGGATTGAAACTGGGGTCCTGACAACAACTGACCCCAAAAATTTTTATGGGACATACTATAGACATATTATAACAATTGAGAAGTGGAATTTTGAATAAATCTGATCAGGATTAATTTTGGTAAATTTTATAAAACAGAACAGTCATTTCCCCTGCACTTAGTAAACTGTCAGCCAATGAAAACAATCCCATTTGATGACCTTCCCGATTTTCTTTGCCTCTTATATTTTCTAAATTGAAATTAAACTATATAAGCTTCAAAAAAAGGTAAGAACCATCCCGAACTGTTGTAAAACCCGAGAGTTATCCCTCACCCATTCTGCCGTAGATGTTGCCCTTGTTCCTGACTGGCGTGAATTTTTTGGCCACCTTCCGGCCATTTTCAGGCAATGGTCCCTTCATATGAAATCTTACTCTTCCTCCCATATACCACATATAAAATATTCAGATCTAACTGAAGTCATTTAGCCCCTAACAAGTTAGAGAGACAAACAAGATAAAAAACTGCCCTGTTCTGAGGTAAGCAAAAATTCAATTTTTGGATGAATTTGATGAGATTCTTGGATGATTCTGAACACTTCTAGGCTCTATACATGTTTTATTACAGGTGAGTGACAATTTGGAGACCTAAAACCGAAGTCAAACTTGGTCAAAGGAGTGAAGAAGTTGAGGTATGGTGATGATGATGTGATAAGTTGTTAATTTGTGAATTTTGATGAATTCTTGTTGAAAGAAAGTTGATGAATTGAATTATATGATTGAATTCAATTGCTGCCAGCATGATTTAGCTGCTGGAATGATGAAGATGGATGTAATTAAAATGAATTTACAGTTAAAATTATACTGTAAAGGTTCGGTTTAGTGTTTAACTAGGTGAATTATCAAAATAATGCAAGAATCGATACTTTAAGGTCTTGTATGAAGTGGAATGAGTTGCTGGAATGTAAGACACCATATAGAGGTATTGAAAATGAATTTAAAGGTGTCAAATAGGTTAAGTAAGCTTAAATCGAGGTTTAAACCGATAAAACCGAGCAAATCGAGCAAGATAGTTAGAAAGTCAACTTTTGGTCAACATTTAGATATAATCACATATTGAGTATATTAACATGAATTTGAGCTATATGTGATGAGATAACTTGGTATGTGACAGCTCGGGTTATCGACATGCATTTCGAGGCAAGCTCAAAAAACGAGGAACTTGCACTACCTCCGATGTTAAGAGGTAAGGGATATAATTTAGGGTAGCATTAGTGCTTCACAATCCTTACCAATGACTTTATATATGTTAGTGGAATGAGATTTTATGAAATAGGTTGCAATGCCTTAGAAACCGAAACTAAACCGTTCCCCGAGTTTTTCCACATGTTTTCCACTTGCATGAGATACATTTTACTTTACATGTTTATGAAAATGTGATTTTTCAATATGAAGAAGAAAACATGATTTGATTTCATGCAATGACGGGGAAGAGCCCTGAGAATGCTTTACGAAAGTAATATTTTCATGATACGGGTTAAAGTCCCGAAATAACTTTTAAACTATGTTTTTATGATTACATGGGTTAAAATCCCAAGAAATGATTTGAAACTATAGTTTTCCATAAGAAATGATTTGATAAAACGGGTAAGAGACCCGAAATGATTTGATAAAATGGGTGAGAGGCCCAAAATGATTTTGTGGGGTAAAAATGCATGATTTGACGATAGTCAGAGGATCTGGGGTCGATCTCGCATACATATGGTAGCGTATGGAGACGATCGAGGATCTACCTAGTCGACGGCCAGGGAATGGGTAGGCTTTGACTTGATATGAGAAATGTCCGTATAGACCACACTTGGTGATGCACGTGAGTTCGTATGTATAATCCCCATTTAGTGGTGCACGAGAGATAGGGCAGCGTACGAACCTGATCCAGTCCTACGGCTCCCTGTACTATGGCCATGAGTACCCATGATTTTGTCTTACGGGACCGGATATATGATGTCCTTCGGGACTAGTATATGAAACGATTGCTTGACCCTACACGATAATGATATGATGTTTTATGTTTTCACACATCTATGCTACCTGTTTTGTTGCTATCGATTTTAGCACTATGTTATATAATGATATTTAATGGTAGCTATGTTTATGTTTTGAATAAATGACTTGTGAAAACATGATTTCACTTTTTAAAGTGATGATGGGATATGATATATTTGATTTGAGATTTTGAGATGCTCTTATGTATGTTTACACTATGAAACATGTTTTTCAGCATGAGATGTTTTATGAAAACGAGATGCTTTATGACTGTTTACACTAATGATATATTTATAGCATGATACGTTTTACGAAAAGGATGCATGATGTGTAAACTAATTATTTTAAAGCATGATGTTGCTGCTTTTCTAAATGTAAGCATCTGTACTTTCGTACATGTTTATGCTGAGTTGTGAAATCACATATTTTACTGGTTTTAAGTACTAAGATTACTTTAAATGTATCTCTTACTGAGCCTGAAAAACTCACCCCCATCATCTCCATCTCCCAGATTATCTATAGCGAGTCTACTGCACATACGAGACTGTGGTCGTTGACGAGATAGTCCGACCTTTCATCGGATACTTTCGTAACCTTGAGGTATAGTCTTACTTATATTCCAGACATGTGATACATAATAGACACTATTGTATATAACAGTTGGGATGTAATAGATGTAAATGATTGTATACAGAGTCTTAGTTACGCAGTATAAATGAATGAATATATTTAGTTGTTATATGATTTTAAGATATGAATGAAAAGTATTGAGGATGTGGGTTGAATAATATAAACTGCGTTTCAAACTCTGCAGGTTGGGTTAAGTCATAACGCAGTCGTTATGCTGCCGAAATTTTTAAAATAAAAGAGGTTTTAAATCTAGACATGGACAGGAAAACAACATAGTTAATGGATAAAAAGTTTAAATTAGCCCCATTTTTCCGCACTTCCGGGGCGTGACAGAAAATAAATTTGTCAACCTTAACTAGCACATCCTCAATGACTCCCTTCAGATATTTAATGGATCTATCAGCTACCTACAGGGTCACTGTGGTGGGCTTAGCATCCCCTATTCCTAATTTCTGGTAAATAGACCAAGGCATCAGATTGATACTGGCTCTTGATCACACAGGGCTCTACCAAAGAACAGATTTCCTATAGTGCAGAGTATGGTAAAACTCCCTGGATCTTTGAGCTTAGGGGGTAAGTTTCTCTGAATAATGGCACTACACTCCTCAGTCAAGGCCACCATCTCATAATCCTCTAATCTTCTCTTCCTCGAGAGGATATCCTTCAGGAACTTCACATAACTCGACATTTGCTCTAAAGCATCTGCAAAAGGAATGTTGATCTGAAGCTTCTTAAAAACCTCAAGAAATTTAACGAATTGCTGATCGAGCTTCTGGTTTTGGAACCTTTGAGGAAAATGCACTGGTGGTCTAAATGGAGGAAATGTAGTGGTAACATGTGTAACATCAGATGAAGAGAAAGGTTGTGAAGAAGAAGGTAAAGATGAAGAAGTGCCTGACTTCGTTTCCTTTGCGCCTGATCATTATGTTCCTGCTCTTTTTGAGCTGCCTCTTCAACTATGGGCTTAAAAGGACTAGACTTAACATGTGGTTCATCTAGTTCTCTACCGCTCCTAAGGGTTATGGCCTTAACATGCTCCTTACCTTCCCTCTGCCTAACATGGTTAGCTTCAGTATTACTGGGGAGGGTCCCTTGTGGACACTGGCTAAGAACACTAGCTATTTGTCCAACCTGAACTTCTAAATTCTTAATTGAAGCAGCTTGATTTTGCAGGATAGTCATGAACATTTCCTCAAGTGAGGGCTTCTTCTGTCACGACCCGAATTACCTAAAAAATCAGAGTAAATTTTTCGCTTTTTCATTTATTATTTAATTCTTACCTTTCTCTTGTCGTGACCATCCTACAACACAGTTGGGCTATGATTCGGTGTTAGTCACCTCTCACTATTACCAATCCATTTCCATAATCATATATCAGAGTCTACTATCCTTTTTGACTTTAAATAAACACATACCCAATGGTATTTGCATGACTCTACATCCCCGACATCATATCCATTTACAGTACTGTGCATTACATATTTAGATACAAAACCATACAAATGTGTATACCTGTCTCTCGATGGGAAGCAGCAAGCAGCGGATATTAAGCATGCAAGTCCTCAGCCGCTCAATAATTATTACAAGTACTCTGAAAAGATGGGAAAATAAGGGGGGTGAGCAAACCACACGCTCAGTAAGGCAATTATGCAAGTAAGTAGATAGCTCCACTATCTACATGCTCATAATGCCATGCCCTTAAATCCATTTTTTTTCATTTAAAATTACACGCACAAAGTCATGCATATTCAATGCCATAGTTTATCCAAAACTATTTGTGCATATATAAATCATGTAACTCATGCATTCAAAGCATTTTATGTGACATCATTAAATCATATTAAGCATGAATTTAATCAAGATCATGCAGTCTTTCATGTCAAGTAAGACAATTCAAGGTTTTCAAATGAAAGCATGGAAAACACATCATGCCACTGCATTTAAATCAATTCATTTAAAACGCAGTATAAAATAACCCCTCTGGGTCAATCATCTCAAAACTCATAAAACAATTTGTTATATTTCATTATAAAACTTGAGTTATAAAACCACCCTTCTTTCAGGGTCACATATCATAAAATCATCTGAAATCATCAAATCATCAAATCGGGGGCCTGACCCCTCCTTCGGGTCTACCCTGGTCTAACAGACCACAAGTTATATCATGTGAGACAATCAGGTAATTAACAGTAACATCGAGGACTATGGCCATATCCTAGTGATCCCTGGCAACACGGTACCTAGTGTGCGGGGTATCACACCTGAAACGGGAGGTGGGTCGTCCTACCCGCCAGAACAGCATAACACCAGGATTGCGAGGGCAAGGCTTGCTGCCTCGTGGCTAATGCCACTCCACTCCAACAATCCCCACGGTACAGCGTACTCCGCGTGACATACACGGTACAAAGTACTCCGTGAACCCAAGCTCAGTCAGGGGTGCCTGTAATAGGTCTTATCCACCCATATCATCTCTGTCTCAGAATGCACGTGTGAGCATATCATCTCACTGTGACACACAGTCTACAGGAGGCTCCAACACGGCTATATGCATGTAATATAAATCCCTGTGCGAGCGAAGCTCAAGCACGGCTCCATGCATATTCATGATATCTGAAAATCTCGTGCGAGAGAAGCTCTAGCACGGTTTCATAAAAATCAGTGAAATCTGCGTACGAGCAGCGCTCCAGTACGACTTAAACTGATTATAATTTCATGTAAATTCCACGTACGAGCAACGCTCTAGTACGGATATGTATATAAATTCAGTGAAAACCTCGTACGAGAAAAACTCCAGTACGGCATTCAAATGAATTATGAAAACCATATAAAACTTTGTGCGAGCAACGCTCCAGCACAAATGAATGCTCAAGTAAATCAAATCTCGTGCGAGTTATACTCCAGCACGGCTTTATGCATAACTAAATCAAATCTCGTGCGAGTTTCACTCCAGCACGGCTTTTATGCATAATTAAATCAAAACAGGATGCGAGCTAAGCTCCAGCATCTCTCATGCATGTCAAATCATTAAAAGTAGTGCGAGTAATCGCTCCAGCACTATTTTATGCATACCACGTCAAAACAAATCAAAACATGTCAAAACATGTCAAAACAGAGTGCGAGCTAGGCTCCAGCAGCTCTCATTTCACAATATTAAAAATCAGTGCGAGCACCATGCTCTAGCACATTTCATGCATATGATGTCACAAGTCGGTGCGAGCAACTGCTCAAGCACATTTATGCACATTCACAAACGCAGATATAGTGCGAACTACGTGTCGGCACTATCTGTTTCCATATAAACTTGATAGTTGGCCTCTTTTCCAAAGAAATTTCATTTAAATATTAATAACACCTACGTAGTGTTATTTTGGGAAACTTATGCAATTATTGGCCAATCTATCGATTTACTTTGATTAAAACCAATCAAATCTTAAATTCGGAAAATTCCTTAAATCATGCATTTCATGCATGTCATGCTTTCACCATCCTTAGGTGAACTTCCCTCAATAGGGGTAAAATAGACATTTCACCTATTTCGATCCTTAAAAATTATTTAAACCACTTTTAGGATCATTTTACAATAATCGTGTATACATACATAATCAGTGTATACAAAATCTATTAAAATATGCGTAGCTACCTCTAGCTACTCACACAATTCCCTTACCTCATTTATCTGTACAGTCTGACCTTTCCACTGATGACTCGTCACGCAGTCCGATTTGCTCCAAATCTAAATCAAATCTCCGAAACTGCGGATACACATTCATCAGGTCAAATACAATACAATTTAATGTATTTCATAATTTTCTGGGCTTAATTTAAATCATTGGGCCCGTTTACCCATATTGGGCCCGATTGCACCATAATGGGCCTTAATCGACCTTAAGCCCGTTTACCACACTTTATCGAGGCCTATTGGGCTCTCTGGGCCCATCAGTAATTTATTTAGCCTCGTTCTAAATTCTCTGATATCTCAATTTAATATTTACGACAATTTATCTAATTTTCCAGAATTTAATTCATTTATGCGGAAATTAAATCCGTAATTTATGCGTTAAATATCAATCACGCATAACGATACAAATTGTCGTAAATTAAGGGTCACTTACCCGTTATTCCATGATCGTACACAAATCGAGGCTGTCTCGAGCTCTCAGTGGATGCCAATTGTCGAGCTACACAATTAAATATATTTTTCCGGGTAAATTTCCAGTCGGAATTAATTAAATTAAATATTCAGAAAATTAAATCGGTCAATTTGACCGCTTACCGACTTACCCGAAGCTCGATTGCATCACTGGAATTTTTCCCAATTTTTTCTCTTTTTCTTTTTCCCTTTTTCTTCCTTTTTTTTCCCTCTCTTTTTGGCTGAACCGGTCCGGTCCGGTTCAACCCGGTTCGGACCGCCGGTTCAGCTCGGGTCCGGTTCGGTTCAACTTGGCCGGTTCAGTCCGGTTCGGCCGGTTCAGGGAACAATTGGTCGTGCCGGCGCCGTCCGGCCGGTTCCCCGACCGATTCCACCGCCGTTCGGCGCGCCATCGCATGGGCTCCCTAGATCGGGCCTCGGTGTGGCTCGAATCGACGCCATCGCCGGCGAATCAAAGCTTTTCTCCCGCGGCATCTCCTTCGTTTTTCGGCGTTTTCCGGCCACCTGGCCGCGCGTCGATGCCACCGGTGGGTTCGCCTGAGGTCGGTCGACCTTCGCCGACCCTCGCCTGGGGCCCTTGGCCGCCGGTGACCGTCGGACGGAGGGATCTCCCTCGGTTCGCTTTTCGGCTTCCATTTCTTCTCTGCTTCTGTTTCAGACTTTCGTTTCCTCTCTGTTTCAATTGTCTTTTTTTTTTTTTTTTTTTTTTTTTTATTTATTTATTTATAATTAATTTTTTTTTTTTAATATTATTTTAATCAATAAAATAATATTAAAATACACAAATATCTTTTAAAAATTTATATTTTATTCATTTAATCTGTAAATAATTTTCTCAATCCGATTTTACCTTTCCGGTATATTTTTCAATTATTTTCGGGATTATTTTTCGATACAAAAATCCCGGTTTATTCCAATAAATTCATATCTTGATCAATTTAACCCGAAATTTAATTATTTCTTCGTCATTGATCAAGATTTCTCAATCTCATATTTTTAATTAAATTTTCTTGTCCCGATTAATATCGAATTTTGGTCTTTCGACCATTTTGCCCTTGCACGTATTCGGGAATGTCATTTAAGTCCTTTTGCATTTTTAAATGCACTAAAAATATCGGGTCTTACAATCTCCCCCACTTAAGAAATTTGGTCCTCCAAATTAGAACCAAGTCAAATGAGTCCATACCCAACTCCGGTACATCTATCGTATCATATACTGTCATCCTCAAGTGACTTTCTCCGGAGTATAATTCTACCAATATACTTAACTAAGGAGATCATCTTAACCCTCAACACTTTCTCTTTCCATTTTTAATAACCAACTCGATTTCATACATTACTCTTTCATTGAGCTAAAATGTTGGAGTTCATATCCGATCACATATATCGGATTCGGATATTATTTTCGAAACATCTTAAGATAAAACACATAGTGGATGCCTGTTTATTCAAGTAGTAATGTCAACTTACAGGTCTTATCTCCCACTTGTCCAATCTCTCTCTATCCGAATCTCGTTATGTCCTTAAGACAAGTAACTGCCAATAATACTAATTCACCCTCGGTGAATTCCAATAGTTTCTGTCTCTTGTCAGCATAGTTTCCTATCTGCTCTGAGGTGTTCTTAATCTCTCACAAATCAATTGAATATCCTCAGAGGTTTGTCTTACCAATTCGGGAACAATTCTCTATTTGTCACCCACTTTTCTTATCCAAGTCAGGGAACAACTCCCTACTGTCATACAATGCCACATATAATCTCATCCCGATACTCAAGTGACAACTGTCATCACTGGCGAATTTGATTAGTAGCAACTGATCATCCCAGGAGCTCATAAAATCAATTGCACACGCTCTCATCACATCCTCCAGAACCTGTACAGTCCTCTCTGACTGACTATCTGTCTGAGGGTGGAAGCTGTGCTAACACACAATCAGGGTCCCATAGCTTCCAAAAACATATTCCCAGAAGTGGAAAGTGAAGCGGGAATCCCTATCTGATACCATGCTCACTGGAACGCTACACAATGTTTCACAATATTCCACACACATAAATCCGCCTATACACTTAGAGTATCTAGGGATTTTCATAAACAGAATGTGGGTAGATTTAATCGATCCATTGACTATCACCCAGATAGCCTCATGATTATTCGGGTCCTCTGTAACCCATCACGAAATTCATGGTAACTTGTTCCCATTTCCGTGTCAATATAGGTAGAGAATGCAATGACTCTGCATCTTCTTTTACTCTACCTTAATCTGCTGACATAGAAGACACTTGTAAACAATCTCTACAATATCACTTTTCATACCTGACCACCAATACCTTTCTCAGAGATTCAAATAAATTTATTATTTCTCGGATGCACTGTATATCCCGAAGAGTGAGCTTCTGTCAATAACATTATCTCATCAACTGTGGTCCTGGAGAGCACTTATACTATCTCTGAACCTCTGTCAGTCATCATCACTCACTGTGAACTCTGTCACTATACCCTTCTGAATCTGACCCACACTATCGACACCATGTCGAAATCATCATGCTAAGCCTGGCAAATCCGGTCACACAAATCCGGTTCTAACCTCAGGCTAGCTGTCATAAAATCACCGTCATCATCAGAAGGGATCACATCACTACTGAGGTTCACAACTGCTCTAGCAGCTCACGCTCCCTGACCATCACATGTAATACCATCCCGAGGCTCTTTCTGCTCAAAGCATCAGCCATAATATTAGCCTTTCCTGGGTGGTACAATGTTCACAATCATAATCCTTAGAAGCTCTAACCCTCTTGGTTATCTCATATTCTACTCTTTCTGTGAAAACAGATACTCGGGGTTTTTACGATCAGTGCATACCCGAAATTTCTTACCATATAAGTGGTGGCGCCATACCTTTAGTGTAAACGCTACGGCTGCCAACTCTAAATCATGGGTCAGATAGTTTCTCTCATGATCCTTGAACTATTTGGATCTATAAACGACTATCTTCCCATTTTACATCAATACACAGCCCAATCCTTATTTGGAGGTATCCATACACACTGAAACCTCTTGAGCTGTTAGTTATAGTAAGAATACTTACGGTGGTCAGTTCATTACTCCAATATACCAAAACTCATTGAAGCCATTTTCATACTTATCATAACACTCGTATGAAATCTTTTCCCGAATGAGACGTGTCAACTGAGCAACTCATTTCAAGAAACTCATAACACCTTGTCTGTAAGACAGTTTCCTGTTGCTACTCATTCTCTTCCCTGGACTTCGAATACATCATAATATCATCACTAAAGATGACAACCAATCGGTCCAGGTAAGGTTTAAATACCTTAACGTAGTTGAGTTCCACTCAATATTTCAATTTTCCATATACTTGACCTATGTACGCATAAACGTACAATGTCATTTCGAAATAGCTTTCGTTCAAGATACTAGCTCACGTCATTTCTTTCCTCTTATATTGACGGCTTTTTTTTTTTTTTTTATAAAATTTTAATTTTTAAACTTTCATGATTAATCAAGTTCTATATTTCTTTATCGTACCAGCAAAGGTACCCAAATTTTTATGTATATATTATGACCGTCGAATTCAATCTATAGATTATGCGTGCGCTTCCAGACGCTGTCAAATCTTCAGGCAGGGAAGTATTTTAAAATACCTTTATTATCCCTCAGACTTGACTACATACCGCTTAATCCAATTTACTTTGCATATGCCTTTTATTCCAATATATCTCGTATGCAGGATCTATCACATCTCCAATCTTATCTCCTTTTATATATCACTTGTAACAAACTCTTTCCTTACTTGTCAAGTTACAATACACTTTTCAGTGATATTTTCACCCCTATTTTCAACTTACAATCCCTATACCCATATTCAGTTAGTGAAAATCAACTAACTATCATCCTCTTCATGCTTAAAGGTATAGGCTTCACATTTTTTTCACTAACTTATAAGCAACTGAAGGCGGTATGAATAAATGCGTGGCACCAGGATCAATTAAAATAATTATTTCATTATTCACAACCAGTGTGGTATCTTCCACCACATCCTATGAAACATCAATAGTGTCCTGGTCCAAGGCATACACTCGCCTTCATCCAACATCTGATTTTCGTGATAACTACCACACATCTTACACTGTTCACACTGCTACTCTGTTATACTGTTACGTAGCAGGTCGGGGTCCTCGAATCACAATACCCCTCAATAGTGTTGAAATTAAATACACTGGGGCCTCCAATCATCTTACCCCGTGACTCATCAACTCTAAGCTTTTACCAAACTACTTTTTTCCCGTTCTGACATTCTTGTCATCCTCTATTCTCTTTTTGTCTCAATTTCAGCCTTTACTACCTTTCTCAATCTCAGAGGCGCGCAATTTATAATCTTATTTACACAACTGTAGTCTGCGCACTGCCTCGGCATAGGTAGTGATGTCTAACAGACAAATCGGACTCTAATTGATAATCTGAGTCCTTCCATGAACTTTCAGACATCTCGACTCTCACTGTTTATCGTGTCCGAGTCACATCTGCCCAGGAATATAAACTGAGTATTATACTCGTCAATCAACATGTTCCTCTGGGTCAGAGTAAATAATGTTATTTGTAATTTTCTTTTAAACACTGTCCGGGATATTCTGTCACCGGAATACATCTGAAATTATTTTTCATGTCCATTCTGGATGTCGAAATCTTCAAATGGGTCGAGCGAACTTTCATCAATGTTCCGACTCGCCCTCATACATACCCTGAGCAATTAGCTCGCAAAATATTCTCCACACTCCGCTCCAACCTCGCGAAGCGTATCTCAATACTGTCTGATCTCTCTGTCAGACTCTATCCGATCTCTTTGTCAGACTCTGTCCGATCTCTCTGTTGGACTCTGTGGGGCATGATCAACCAGCCTCCACGTCAATCTCATCTCAAGTCTCATGTGGCGACTCAGTACAACTCATGGGCCTACCTCAACGGCCTTGAGCTCGTGTACTCGCCTCTCAACCATAGCGGCTATCAGTCAATGAGTCTATTCTTGCATTTAAAACCAAATTCTTAGCTGAACTTCCATCTCGATATACACAATTGTATCCAAATAATGCACAGTACATGGGGATGTAAACTTCCTTAACCACTAACACCGACTCATATCAGGCCAACTCAAGCTCTGATACCATTAAACCTGTCACGACCCGAATTACCTAAAAAATCAGAGTAAATTTTTCGCTTTTTCATTTATTATTTAATTCTTACCTTTCTCTTGTCGTGACCATCCTACAACACAGTTGGGCTATGATTCGGTGTTAGTCACCTCTCACTATTACCAATCCATTTCCATAATCATATATCAGAGTCTACTATCCTTTTTGACTTTAAATAAACACATACCCAATGGTATTTGCATGACTCTACATCCCCGACATCATATCCATTTACAGTACTGTGCATTACATATTTAGATACAAAACCATACAAATGTGTATACCTGTCTCTCGATGGGAAGCAGCAAGCAGCGGATATTAAGCATGCAAGTCCTCAGCCGCTCAATAATTATTACAAGTACTCTGAAAAGATGGGAAAATAAGGGGGGTGAGCAAACCACACGCTCAGTAAGGCAATTATGCAAGTAAGTAGATAGCTCCACTATCTACATGCTCATAATGCCATGCCCTTAAATCCATTTTTTTTCATTTAAAATTACACGCACAAAGTCATGCATATTCAATGCCATAGTTTATCCAAAACTATTTGTGCATATATAAATCATGTAACTCATGCATTCAAAGCATTTTATGTGACATCATTAAATCATATTAAGCATGAATTTAATCAAGATCATGCAGTCTTTCATGTCAAGTAAGACAATTCAAGGTTTTCAAATGAAAGCATGGAAAACACATCATGCCACTGCATTTAAATCAATTCATTTAAAACGCAGTATAAAATAACCCCTCTGGGTCAATCATCTCAAAACTCATAAAACAATTTGTTATATTTCATTATAAAACTTGAGTTATAAAACCACCCTTCTTTCAGGGTCACATATCATAAAATCATCTGAAATCATCAAATCATCAAATCGGGGGCCTGACCCCTCCTTCGGGTCTACCCTGGTCTAACAGACCACAAGTTATATCATGTGAGACAATCAGGTAATTAACAGTAACATCGAGGACTATGGCCATATCCTAGTGATCCCTGGCAACACGGTACCTAGTGTGCGGGGTATCACACCTGAAACGGGAGGTGGGTCGTCCTACCCGCCAGAACAGCATAACACCAGGATTGCGAGGGCAAGGCTTGCTGCCTCGTGGCTAATGCCACTCCACTCCAACAATCCCCACGGTACAGCGTACTCCGCGTGACATACACGGTACAAAGTACTCCGTGAACCCAAGCTCAGTCAGGGGTGCCTGTAATAGGTCTTATCCACCCATATCATCTCTGTCTCAGAATGCACGTGTGAGCATATCATCTCACTGTGACACACAGTCTACAGGAGGCTCCAACACGGCTATATGCATGTAATATAAATCCCTGTGCGAGCGAAGCTCAAGCACGGCTCCATGCATATTCATGATATCTGAAAATCTCGTGCGAGAGAAGCTCTAGCACGGTTTCATAAAAATCAGTGAAATCTGCGTACGAGCAGCGCTCCAGTACGACTTAAACTGATTATAATTTCATGTAAATTCCACGTACGAGCAACGCTCTAGTACGGATATGTATATAAATTCAGTGAAAACCTCGTACGAGAAAAACTCCAGTACGGCATTCAAATGAATTATGAAAACCATATAAAACTTTGTGCGAGCAACGCTCCAGCACAAATGAATGCTCAAGTAAATCAAATCTCGTGCGAGTTATACTCCAGCACGGCTTTATGCATAACTAAATCAAATCTCGTGCGAGTTTCACTCCAGCACGGCTTTTATGCATAATTAAATCAAAACAGGATGCGAGCTAAGCTCCAGCATCTCTCATGCATGTCAAATCATTAAAAGTAGTGCGAGTAATCGCTCCAGCACTATTTTATGCATACCACGTCAAAACAAATCAAAACATGTCAAAACATGTCAAAACAGAGTGCGAGCTAGGCTCCAGCAGCTCTCATTTCACAATATTAAAAATCAGTGCGAGCACCATGCTCTAGCACATTTCATGCATATGATGTCACAAGTCGGTGCGAGCAACTGCTCAAGCACATTTATGCACATTCACAAACGCAGATATAGTGCGAACTACGTGTCGGCACTATCTGTTTCCATATAAACTTGATAGTTGGCCTCTTTTCCAAAGAAATTTCATTTAAATATTAATAACACCTACGTAGTGTTATTTTGGGAAACTTATGCAATTATTGGCCAATCTATCGATTTACTTTGATTAAAACCAATCAAATCTTAAATTCGGAAAATTCCTTAAATCATGCATTTCATGCATGTCATGCTTTCACCATCCTTAGGTGAACTTCCCTCAATAGGGGTAAAATAGACATTTCACCTATTTCGATCCTTAAAAATTATTTAAACCACTTTTAGGATCATTTTACAATAATCGTGTATACATACATAATCAGTGTATACAAAATCTATTAAAATATGCGTAGCTACCTCTAGCTACTCACACAATTCCCTTACCTCATTTATCTGTACAGTCTGACCTTTCCACTGATGACTCGTCACGCAGTCCGATTTGCTCCAAATCTAAATCAAATCTCCGAAACTGCGGATACACATTCATCAGGTCAAATACAATACAATTTAATGTATTTCATAATTTTCTGGGCTTAATTTAAATCATTGGGCCCGTTTACCCATATTGGGCCCGATTGCACCATAATGGGCCTTAATCGACCTTAAGCCCGTTTACCACACTTTATCGAGGCCTATTGGGCTCTCTGGGCCCATCAGTAATTTATTTAGCCTCGTTCTAAATTCTCTGATATCTCAATTTAATATTTACGACAATTTATCTAATTTTCCAGAATTTAATTCATTTATGCGGAAATTAAATCCGTAATTTATGCGTTAAATATCAATCACGCATAACGATACAAATTGTCGTAAATTAAGGGTCACTTACCCGTTATTCCATGATCGTACACAAATCGAGGCTGTCTCGAGCTCTCAGTGGATGCCAATTGTCGAGCTACACAATTAAATATATTTTTCCGGGTAAATTTCCAGTCGGAATTAATTAAATTAAATATTCAGAAAATTAAATCGGTCAATTTGACCGCTTACCGACTTACCCGAAGCTCGATTGCATCACTGGAATTTTTCCCAATTTTTTCTCTTTTTCTTTTTCCCTTTTTCTTCCTTTTTTTTCCCTCTCTTTTTGGCTGAACCGGTCCGGTCCGGTTCAACCCGGTTCGGACCGCCGGTTCAGCTCGGGTCCGGTTCGGTTCAACTTGGCCGGTTCAGTCCGGTTCGGCCGGTTCAGGGAACAATTGGTCGTGCCGGCGCCGTCCGGCCGGTTCCCCGACCGATTCCACCGCCGTTCGGCGCGCCATCGCATGGGCTCCCTAGATCGGGCCTCGGTGTGGCTCGAATCGACGCCATCGCCGGCGAATCAAAGCTTTTCTCCCGCGGCATCTCCTTCGTTTTTCGGCGTTTTCCGGCCACCTGGCCGCGCGTCGATGCCACCGGTGGGTTCGCCTGAGGTCGGTCGACCTTCGCCGACCCTCGCCTGGGGCCCTTGGCCGCCGGTGACCGTCGGACGGAGGGATCTCCCTCGGTTCGCTTTTCGGCTTCCATTTCTTCTCTGCTTCTGTTTCAGACTTTCGTTTCCTCTCTGTTTCAATTCGCGTTTTTTTTTTTTTTTTTTTTTTTTTTTATTTATTTATTTATAATTATTTTTTTTTTTTTAATATTATTTTAATCAATAAAATAATATTAAAATACACAAATATCTTTTAAAAATTTATATTTTATTCATTTAATCTGTAAATAATTTTCTCAATCCGATTTTACCTTTCCGGTATATTTTTCAATTATTTTCGGGATTATTTTTCGATACAAAAATCCCGGTTTATTCCAATAAATTCATATCTTGATCAATTTAACCCGAAATTTAATTATTTCTTCGTCATTGATCAAGATTTCTCAATCTCATATTTTTAATTAAATTTTCTTGTCCCGATTAATATCGAATTTTGGTCTTTCGACCATTTTGCCCTTGCACGTATTCGGGAATGTCATTTAAGTCCTTTTGCATTTTTAAATGCACTAAAAATATCGGGTCTTACATCTTCTCAGCAGCTGGTACAGGTAAGTGCTATGGCTACATAAGTGGTAGTGGTGGTGGATAATGTTGAAACTGAGGTGGTGATGGGTGATGAGAATAATGATATGGAAACTGCTGATGTGGTGGTACATGAACTGGTGGAGCTTGAAAACTATAGGTCCTACAAATATGGAATTAGAAGATTGCCCTTGATTTTGACTCCAGGAAAAATTAGGATGGTTCCTCCACCCTGGATTGTAGGTGTTTGAAAAGGGGTTGTTATATTGCTTCTGAGATGAGGCAATGTACTGAACCGATTCTAAATTAAGTTGACACATATCTACAGAGTGTGCACCACCACACAGATCGCAAGAAAGAAAAGGACTTTGTATAGCTAAAACAGGATTAGGATTGGTGGGAGGATTATGCTAGGTACTGAGTGACTCTACCTTTTTCTTAAGATTAGGAATTTGAGAGGTCAAGGTAGACAGTGTGTCTAACTCATAGATACTCGTCGACTTCTTAGGCAGCTGCCTCTCGGAAGACCATTGATAGTTGTTAGCTGCCATCTTATCTAATAAACCGTAAGCTTCCTCCTCCGTCTTGCACATTAGCACTCCTCCCGCAGCAGCATTAATAATGGTCCTATTTTGGCTAGTCAGTCCGTTAAAGAAGGTCTGGACTTGTAGCCATAAGGGTAGGCCATGATGCGAACACTTCCTAAGAAGGTCTTTATATCGTTCTCATGTTTCGTAAAGGGATTCAGAATCAAATTGGGTAAATGAAGATATGTCACTACGGAGTTTAGCCATTTTGGATGGAGGAAAGAACTTAGCTACAAATTGATACAAATTGATGGGCTAACTTATCCTAAGTAGAAATAGATCCTGGAGGTAAGGAGGTTAACCAGTGTCACGCCCTATCCCTAAGCGAGAAGGGGAATAGCCTAAGCCTCAGTGCATCATCTGATAATCCATTATGCTTGAAGGTGTTGCACAGATCCAAGAATTGCCCTAAATGAGCATGTAGGTCGTCATGCGAAAGCCCACTGAACTGTACTGAAGTTTGGATCATCTGGAGGATTGAAGGCTTAATTTCAAAATTGTTTGCAGGGACAGCTAGTGGCCTAATGCCAGTATAATACCCTCCTATAGTCGGGACAACATAATCACCTACGGTCCTAATTTCTCTATTCTTAGCCATTGTGTTTTGCAGTGGAGCTACTAATTTCCTAGAATCCTTTCTAATTTTTCTAAGCGTTCGTTCAATTTCAGGATCTAAAGGAAAGCAATCATAGCTCTTGGCTCTACGCATGCAAACATCTAAAAGTCCTCAAATTTTTTTTATTTTTTTATTTTTTTAATTTTTAAATTTTTTTAAAAGAGAGAAAAAATTAACTAAGCTAAATTAATGCTCTAAATATTTACAACCTAAATATGTACAAAACTGGAATTATACCTAAGCATAATTTTACCGATATTAATTAATGGCTAATTATCTCCCCTGACAACGGCGCCAAAAACTTGATATAGACTATGCCCACTCTAAATAACCTAGACGTGTTAACCGCAAGTGCATGGGTCGTACAAGTAATAATGAGATTTGAGTCTCGAATTATCGTCTCACAGAGAATCTAATTAGCCTAATTAAGTACCGGTTAATTTTACCTTAAGTATATCGTAGCAAATTATGAATATTTAGGGGGTGATCTACAAGGCTAAAATAAAAAAGTACTGAAAACAATAAAAATTATAAAATAAAAAAAATAAAATAGAGCTAAAATTACTTACAGAGCTCCAAGCACATAAAAGTGATAATCTTCAAAAGAAAAATACTGAAATCAAAATTAATCAATGAAAATGATCTAAAAAATGCCATTAAGAAAATTAAGGAAATAAATGCAAATGTAAGAGAATGTAAAAATAAAAATAAATAACACTAGAAAATTCTAATAAAAGAGCATGTAATTAATCTAATAAAAATGCAAATTGATCTAACCTAACATCTAATAAAATTTCATTAATTTAAAGAATTTCCTAAATATAACTAAGAAACTAATTACCTATATGATGACCCTAATTTAAATAAAACTCTAACTAATTACTAACTTAATAAATGTCTAAATAAATAAAATAGAATTTAAATGATGCATAAGAAATAAATAACTCTTAAACATAAGCATGAAATTAATTATATTAAAATTGCAATTTCATAAAAAAACTAAAATTAAAATTTAATCTAAACTAGTCTAAAGATCTTGAATCCAACAATCCTAAACATATGCAATTTAATTAAGCTAATGAAATATTTCCTACATTAATTAAAAATGTTGCTAAATTAAAATACTACTAAACTATCAATAATAAACTCTTAGTCCATTTGCATGTAGAATTATAAGATCAACTGACAAATGCTTAGCCATGTACTGTACTGCAATGCCGCACACTCTTCTGCATAGAATTGTTATCTTCTGTACTATACTACAATGCCGCAACACATCATCATTTCCGGTAACAGCAGCAAAATACCAGAACAGCAGCGTCACACAACAGTGCAGGCGGATCCAGCACCACCTACTGCATCCCAGCAGAGACCAACTCTGCACTGCTTTAACTCGTACCACAGCAAGGAATCATGGGTTACCTGCTACACTGAGAACAGAGGCATTCCCCACTTTTGGTTTAGCAATTGCAGTCACAGCAATGATCCTTGTAGAGAAAACAAAGCTGAAACCGTGCCAGCTCGTGCTGCTTCAACAGCTCCAATGGACATGCTCATTTTGCACCAAGATCTTGCCTCAGTCCAGGCCACACTACTACAGCAACCACAACCACAGTTTCTGCAACTTTCAGGGCATCCTGCACGGTCCTCTGCTCATACTTCAATCACCACCAGCTTTTTGCACCTGCCACCCTTCTTTATCTTGTCTGCCTCTAGTA